>CM069550.1:21335000-23835000 GCA_035773235.1 Eospalax fontanierii | reverse complement strand
GTTCCTCCTAGTCCTTCTCTTAGAGTCTTGCACTTTAGATCTGGGTGGAGATTTATGAAGGCAAGAATGAAAACGTCCCTGGAGCTGAGAGAGAATCAGAGTGGCGCCAAACAGTTAGCAGGAAGGGGATCATATCCCCGGTCTGCGCCTCAAGGTCAGGGAGGGATCTTTCCCGAGAACAGAGTAGGGGTGTTGTTCAGCGGAGGACTTGGAGGAAGGTGTCACCCAGAAGGAACTATACTCCACCTGGTTTCCAACTCGGTGGAATGACAGGATTGTGCAATCAGACCATGGTAAGTGCACAACGGATGACCAACGCCAGCCTTTCTCAACCCCAGCCGCTCGGCGCTGCCGTAACCCAACCCCTTATCGGTCACTCCAAGACCCTAACTCGATCACTCCACGGCCCTGCCTCCTCTCCTGTCACCACCATACGGGCAACTCCCCATCACTCCACGGGCCCGCCTCCTCTCCTGTCACGCCTGGCGCCGCCCCTCCTCTCCTGTCACTCCCACCCCGCTCCCTAGGCTTTCACGCTACGGCCACGCTCCTTCCGGCAGGCGAGCCCCGCCCCCTCCCTGGCTTTCTGTAGCGGTCTTTGCTGGCCCCGCCCTCCCAGCGTATGGCCCCGCCCCTAGTGGATTCCTCAAGTCCCGCCCTACCTCCAGACCCCGCCCCTCGCCTGACGCTCCGCCTCCAGGGTGGGCCTGTTTTCCCAGCCCCGGCACCCGAGGCGACTGCAACCGGCAGCCGCGGTGCTCGGAACTTGCGGCGATGGGGCTTCCCGAGGAGCGGCGCCAGAGCGGCGGCGGGAGCCGGGGCCGGGAGGAAACTGGAGCCGAGGGCAGCGTGCGGACCTGGTCCCCGCCCGCGGAGGTCAGCCGCTCGGCACACGTCCCCTCGCTGCAGCGCTACCGCGAGCTGCACCGGCGTTCTGTGGAGGAGCCACGGGGTGAGGCGGGGCCCGCGCGACCGTCAGCGGGGGCCGTCAGCGGGTAGAGAGCGGGGCTCCACTGGGAAAATGGGGGTTCGGTGAGGAGACCGAGGTTCGCGGAGAGAAGACTAGTGGGGTCTTGAAGGAATTGGAAGCGGGATGGAGGAGGGTTTCCATGAAGAGCAGGAGGGACACTGCCCTGGAAGTTGGGGGGCTCCCTGGCAGTTTGGTGAGGTGTGGGTGTACCCGGGGAGATGGGGGTTCTGTGAGAAAAGCGGGATTCTGGAGGGCTTTCCGTGAGGAGAAAGTTCCGTGAGGAGAGTCGCCAAGGAGGAGGGTGCGCCCTGGGGAAGCGGGGCCATGAGAGCATGCTTGGCTCCCTTCACAGCCTTCAGCCCTAGCCTCCCGCAGACCTCGAACTTGTGAACGCAGTTGCTCAGAGTGAGGCAGTAACAGGTTCCTGTCTTGAGGTCCTGCATTTATTTATAGCAGCAATCCCAATGAAATCGCCCAATATAAAAAGGAGTAAGTTGTTAAAATGCCGTTTTTGTTTTAAAATTCGGATCCAAGTAGTAAGAACTTAGATCATTCCGTGCCTTTTAAAAATGTCCCCGAACTTTAATCTCAGCACTTGGGACGCAGAGGCAGGTGGATCTTTGTGAGATCGAGGATAGCCAGGTCTATGTAGCGAAGTCCAGGCCAGCTGGGGCTACAGGAAGACCCTGCCTCAGAAAGAACGAAAGAACGAAAGAACGAAAGGGAGGGAGGGAGGGAGGGAGGGAGGGAGGAAGGGAGGGAAGGAGGGAAGGAGGGAAGGAAGGAAGGAAGGAAGGAAGGAAGGAAGGAAGGAAGGAAGGAAGGAAGGAAGGAAGGAAGGAAGGAAAAGTTCCAGGAAAGTTCTCTATCCTTGCTTTTAAAAGTCTGGTCAGGGAGCAAAACCACATCCTGGTTGAGAGGCAATATAATATTTGATAGTAGAACAAACAAGAGCCACGAATCACACCCAGAAAATTTTATGATTGGCTCTACTTGGAGTCTTAGGCAGATTTTAGAAACCTATGTTAGATTTCTTCATCCCTCAGATAAAATAATAACAGCTTCATAGATTATATGAAACCCAAAGTGGATAATAAAGTACATTATAGAATGCTTGATGCCCAGCAGACCTTAAGTAACTGGTGATTCGTTTAATGACAACATGGATGAGGTGGTTATGGAGCAGTGCAAAATAGCTTGAATCAAGTGTGAATGAAGTTCATCGCCTCAGGCAGTGTCTAGCTTCAGGTCCTAGGGAGTCTTTTTGCTTCTCTTTATCTTCCATCAGGTGTTCGCTTGTTCCATGGGTAAGCTATTACCACTGTAGTAATTCCTATCTAAATATCTAGCCCCACACTCAATATTTCATTTATGTTCTGTTCCCAGATTTCATAGGATTATAGACCATTTGTATTCCAAACCTTAATGTTATTCTGGGTTCAATATGACTGTAAATAAGGTTTACCAGTTTTCTTTCCCAAATCTGTCCTCTTTCCTGATTTTTCTCTCTTCCTTCTTTTCTTTTTTTCTCTTTTCTTCCTAATTTTCTATTTCTGGCAGTGCCATTGGCACTATCTCAAACTCTAAATCTCTTCTATCATCATCTCTTCTAATAATGTTTTCATATCTTATAAACTCATAGACTGCTTGTTACTAAGCATGAAAATATTTCACAGAGAAGGAAATGGAAGCTTAGAGAGACCAACTAACTTTTACAAGGTCATAAAGCCGGTAAATGATGGAGCTGGGATTGGGGTCACCAAAACCTTGATTTTTTTTTTTTTTTGAGACAAGGTCCTTTGCCTCCCAGCTGCTGAGATTAAAGGTACATACCACAACACTTGAATAGAACCTAATTTCTCTCTCTCTCTCTCTCTCTCTCTCTCTCTCTCTCTCTCTCTCTCTCTCATCTTTTGGAGACAAGGTCTCCCTGTACCCTGAGAACCTATACTCTTAATAGTGGTGTTATTCCTCTTCTCTGACTCCACAATGTGCTTTTCATCACATTCTGTTAAAGATTCCTTCAAAATGTCTCTTAGCTTGACACTTTATTCCACTCCCACAGATGCTCTGGATCAGGAAACAAGAAGCAGTCTCCTAATTTGTTCCCTCCCTCCTTGTCTTACCAGCTTCAATCTCTCCAGAGACTGCATGACCCCTGCTTAGACTGATCTCTGCAACCACTGCTTTCTTATGTCACTGCAAAAACCTCCCTTCTTCCTCCTCTTTTTTTCCTTACTGTCTTTTCTTTCTCTCTTTCTCCTTCTGACTCCCTTTTTTCTTTCCCCTCCCTCCCTCCCTCCTGCTATGTAGCAAGCTGGCCTCAAACTTGTGGTGATCATCTAGCTTCTGCCTTCTGATTGTTGGGACAGGCAAGAGCCCGACTTTTAAAAACCTTTTTCCTATTTCAATAGTTTTAAATTAAAATTCTGCTTTTCTTTTGAGGCCTGTGGATAACCTAGCTTCACCATACTTTTTCAACCGTATCCCCACTGTTCTCTATCACGATCCTCATGTTAGACAGGTCACTCTTCCTTCACATCCTGGACACACAGAAGTCCCTTCCCATGTCCTTCTCCTTTGCCCATTTCCTTCTGTTCCTGTTCACCTAACCAGACTCTACCAGTTCCATAGCACATTCTCTGATCATCACAATCCATGCTCATCTCTTTCTTCTTCTGAACTTTAGAACTTAGAATGTGTGCCAAAAAAACCTATGGGCGTGCACACACACACACACACACACACACACACACCCTGTAAAAGGCAAACACAAACTAAATTAACTGAACATGAACTGGGTTTTATTGTCATTCCTCACTGATGAACATAGGTATGGTTCGTAAATGGTTTTGTACAACATCTACTATTATTTATTACTTAAAATATTTTGAGGATTATTAGCTTGGTGAGGGTTTCCTGTGTTTATTGAGCTTCAGTTTTCTCGTAATAAAATTAAGATAATATGTACTTCATGCAATTCATTTAATCTTTATGATATAACAGTGTCATAAAGACGAAAAGGAATTAGTTCAGTCCTGATACAGGAATGGCCTTCATGTAATGCCACTTTCCATTTAATAGCCATTCAGTATTCTGTTACTGTTTGTATTGCTTAGTTTCACTGGTTTTTAATTGTTTTAACTGTCCCATTATTTCTAGTTTTACTATTTAAAAAATACTTTATTATTTTTATGTGTGTGGATGTATAGCCTGCACCTGTGTTGTGCAAAGCCCTTAGAGATCAGAAGAGGGATAGCATTATGGACAGTTCTTAGCTGTCATATGGGTTCTGAGAATTGAACCCAGGTCCTCTAGAAAAACAGCAAGTTTTCTTAATTGCTGAGCCATCTCTCCAGTCTCTCTCTGTTTTAATGTGTATATGCATGTTTTTGAGTGTGAACACTGTGTGTGTGTATGTGAGTGTGTGTGAACAAGAGGACGACTGTGGGTATTATCCTCAGGGAACACCATCCACTTCCTTTGAGATATCTTTTATTGGTCTGGAGTTCACCAAATTGGCTAGACTGGCCAGCCAGCAAGCCCCAGGGAGCAAACTCAGCCTTTCCATGTGCCACCATGCCAGATCCTCATGCTTTTGTGGCAAGCACTTTACTGGCTGAGCTACTTCTTCAGCCCTGTTTTGTTTTAGACTGGGTATTCTGCAGCCCAGGCTGGCCTCAGATTTCCTATGTAGCTGAGACTGGCCTTGAACTCCTGATCCTCCAGCCTGAACCTCCCAAGTGCTAGGACTATAGTCATACACCACTATACCATTCATTAGTTTCACTATTACAGTGTTGATATAAATATCTCTTTAGTAATGCCTCCCCCCCTGCTCCCAGGATTATTTTCAAAAATTACATAAACAAAAGGATTTAAAGCTCTGGCCAGATATTTTGTGTGTGTGTGTCTTTTTGAGACAGGGTCTCCCTGTAGTCCCAGCTGGCCTGGAGCTATATAGACCAGGTTGACCTTGAAGTCACAGAAATCTGTCTGCTTCTGCCTCCTGAGTGCTGGGATTAAAGGTGAGAAGCACCACACCTGGCTTCCAGACACTTCTTACACTGCTGTTATTGAATAAAAGTATGTTTCTCCAGACAGACCTCATGTAGCCCAAACATTGGGTTTAATTTTTAATCTTTGCTAGTTTTAAGGCCTATGCCTTGAGTTGATTTAATTTTTATTTCCTTAATAGTTTGAAAGGTTGTATACTATATGATTTAGCTTTCCATTATATTCTGTCTTATCCCAATATGCCCAGTTATGAATCAGTTCCTGCTACTATTTTCTTTATTCTCAATGTTTCAGCCTCAAGTAATTTCTCTTAATCTAAACCCTTGTTTCCCTCTCGTACTAGAGTAATACATGCTGATTTGGTCAGAGAGTCTTTAATAAGCCTCCTATTTCTTTGGACTTTAGCAAAAATGTCCTCTCAGGAAAATTAAATCCTTGACCTTGTAACCTATAAAATTTTATGCAAGTTATTTAATGTCTTGGAGCCTAACACAATGAGAATGAAAATAATGTATACCTCTTAGAACTGTGGTAAGATTAAATAAAATACACATAAATAGCATCAAGTAACATCTGGCACATAGTAGCACTGTGCAGATAGTTGTAGGAGAAAGATGTTCAATAAATAATTACTAAGAGAGGATAAACAAACTAAGAAAAAGATCATGGACAGCTCTATGGGTAAAGAATTTCTTCTTTTCATTAATAGTTCATGAAAAAATTTACTCATTGCCTCCTGTGTATGTGTCATTGTGCTAGATACTGCATGGGTGTGATTTGAATAGGCATTAAAAAAACTGGATAGATATGTCTGTGCGGGTGCTGGGGACAGGGTCTCATGCATTCCTGGTTAACCTTGAACTTGCTATGTGACAAGACTAGTCTTGAGCTCCTGATAATCCTGCCTCCATTTCCCAAGTGTCTGGATAATAGACATATGAGACTCCACTAAACTCTGGATAGACAGTTTTGAGCATATAAGGAACAATCTGAATCAAGATTTGGCCTGTGGGAATAGATTGTAGGCAGGAGAATAATAGGTGATAAGATTAGACAGTTAATGAGTCCTAGGGTAGGGTAATTGTAACTTGATCCTGTGCATACACTAGTAATCCAATCCACCTGATGATAAATAAGTTTGAGACACTTAGTGATGTGTGGACATCTCTTTTTGTTGTAGAATTTTGGGGAAATATTGCCAAAGAATTTTACTGGAAGACCCCATGCCCTGGCCCATTCCTCCAGTACAACTTTGATGTGACTAAAGGGAAAATCTTCACTGAATGGCTGAAAGGAGCAACTACCAACATCTGCTACAATGTGCTGGATCGAAATGTCCATGAGAAAAAACTTGGAGATAAAGTTGCTTTTTACTGGTAAAAACATTTATAGTCTATGGCAGATAGAAAGGGATACCCCTCGTATTTATATCATGTTTCATAGTTCGAGTTATACTTCATATTTAAATTTAATTAATTACACACAATTACTTAATTGTGTATGTGTGTGGGCATGAGAGTATGAAAGTCACAGGACATCTTTCAGGAGTTGATTCTCTGCTTCCACTACATGGGGTCACAGAGCTCTAAATCAGATTATCAAGCTTGGTGACAGGTGCCATTTTGTGCACCCCATCCCCCAATTTTATGATATAGGGTCTTACTGTGAACCCCTGGCTAGCCTGGTACTTGCTATGTAACATAGGCTGGCCTTGAATTTACTGCAGATCCTTCTGCTTCAGCCTCCTGAATGATGGAATTAGAGTTGTATACCACCATACCTGATTGTCAAACAATAAATTGTATGAACTTATTTGATCCTTACAGCAACCGAGTAGAGAAAGCAAAGTATAGCTAATTTGATGTTTTCTTTTTAAAAAAAACTTATTTGTATGAGTATATTGCCTTTATGTGTCATTCAGTGCCCTCGGTGGTCAGAAGAAGGCATCTGATCCCCTGGAACTGGAGTTACTGATGGTTGTTAGCATCCATATGGATCCTGGAGTTACAGATGGTTGTTAGCTGTCATGTGGGTGGTGGGAGTCAAACCCTGGTCCTATGCAAAAGCAGTTAGTGTTCTTAACATCTGAGCCATCTCTCCAGCTCTTAATGTTTCTAGCCCTTAATAATTAATAATACCTCAAGGAAATTAAATTACTTTCCTTAAATCACATAATTACTGTGACAACTGACAGAGTTTATATGAAAGTCCAGTGTACTGACTTCTAGCCTACTGTTCTTGGTTTATGATTGGAGACAGAGAATGGGTATACAGAAGAGAACATAACTGAGTTGCTTTTTTTTTTCATTCTTGTTTTGGGACAAAAATTGGGGCATTAGGTTTTTCACAGATATATCACTGTTATTATTACCTTTTATTGTATATGTGTCAGATACTATGCTTAAGTACTTAACAAATATTGCATTTGATAGAACAACTACAGAAGCACTATTTTTTTCCTCACTTTACATATGGCAAAATTGAAATTCTAAGAAAGAGTTGGAATAATAATTAACTTGCTTTGTAACCATAGGCAAAGCATTTAACTACAGTGAAATCAGTTTCCTCTTCCATAAACTGGGGATAATAATTCCATTGTCTTCCTCACTAGATTGTTGCAACAGCATTTAGATGTTCATTGGAAAACACTATACAAATAGTGGTTGATTGTCATACCACTATTGCTTTACCACTGAAATTCCCCATCTATGAGACTCTTTAAGCCCCTGAACCAACATTTGAGTCTGCCCTTTAGGCTCCTTAAGGATCAGAAACCCCTTAAAGAGCTACAAAGGAGATGTTTGTATCTGGATTCAGTTTTTGGTTTGAGAGGACACAGGTGCCTGGTAAAAGACTTAGGAAACAAAGGGTAGATTTATTTGTTCAATCATTGGAGTTGTTCCAATATCTTGAGGCCTTTTTTTTTTTCTTGAGACACTAGTTCCTCTATCATTCTTCCCTGAACAGGCAGAAGGGTTAGGTTAGACCAGTATTTTTCAAAGAATGCTCTAGGAACCAATAATTACTAGAGATATTAGCAACAACTTTTTTTCTTTCTTTCTGATTTTTCCCTCCCTCTTCTTTTTAGTGGTTCTGGGAATTGACTACAGGACCTCATTCTTTCCTGGGCAAGCACACTTGCTACATCAGTTCCATATTATTAGTGTAAGGTGGTTTTGTTTGTTTTATTTTTAGCAGACATTTCTTTTTTATTATTTTTATCTTATGTGTTATGCCTACATATGTGTCAGTGTACCCATGTGGTGCAATGCCTGTGGAGGACAGAAGAGAGCATTGGATCCCCTGGAACTGGAGTTATGGACAGTTGTTAGCCACTATGTGGGTGCTGGGATATGAACCCCAGATCTTCTGCAAGAACAACCCATGTTCTCAACCACTGAGTCATCTTTCCAGCCCCAGAGATTTCCTTTTGTAAAAAATACTTTTATTAGTTCTTTGAAAATTTCATACAATGTATTTTGATTATATTCACTCCTCAGTCCCCTCCAACTCCTTCCAGATCCACCCTCACGTTTCTACCCATCCCAACTTCGTGTCCTTTTTTTTTTTTTTAGTAAGCCATCAAGTTCAATTTGTGTTGCCATATGCTCTTGGGTATGGGGCCATCTACTAGAACATGGTCAACCTACCAGAGACTATACCTTTAGAGAGAACTGATTCTCCTACCCCCGAAGCCATTGTAGTCCTTAGCGTCTCCATTAGGGTAGGACCTCATGAACCCCTTCTTCCTCCATGCTAGAATGTTGACTGACTTGAATTTATGTAGGGTCTTGTTCAGGAAATTATAGCTATTGTGAATTCATGAGTATGGTGGTTCTGAAATGTCTAGAAGATACTGTTTTGCTCCTGTCCTCCCCAACCACTGACTCTAACAATCATTCTGTCACATTTTCTTCCATGGGCCCTGAGCCTTGGGAAGAGGGTTATGCAAATGCCCCATTTGTGGCTGAGTACTCCACTGACACTCTGTACCAGTTGTGAATTTCTTGGCAGAGATTTCTTAATTCATAAAAATAAAGAATTTAGGAAACACTTCATTATAACTTGCCTTTGCATGCCAGGTGTGGTGGCACATGCCTTTAATCCCAGAACTTGGAATGCAGAGGCAGGCAGATCTCTGTGAGTTGAGGCCTGCCTGGTCTACATAGCCAGTTCCAGGCCAACTGGGGCTACAGGGAGACCCTGTCTCAAAAACAAAACATCTCCACAAAAATACTTTTCTTTGCCTTGAATCCCCAATGTTTGTTAACATTAAAAGTCACTAAGAATCCTCAGAGTAGAAATACTTGATTAATTTGGTTTATCATGGGGTTTTCAAAATTCTTTTAGCCTCCAGTATTTTGTGCAATATGCCATAAATATAAGAAGCAGTATTCAGCTGGGCGTGGTGGTGTGCACCCTTGAGAGGCAGAGACACATGTGAGATAGAGCCCATTCTGGTGCACATAGTGACTTCCAGGTGGGCTGGGACTAGGAAGATCCTGTCAAAATAAAATCAGTATTCAATTTATTTTTATTTTATATGTATGAGTGTATTGCCTGCATGTATGTAAGTGCACCTGTGTTGCACAATGTCCACTTGCAGAGGTCAGAAGAAGGTGTTGATTCTGCTAGAACTGGAGTTACAGATGGTTGTTAGCTGCTGTTAGGTGCTAGGAATTGAACCCAGGTCCTCTGTAAGAGCAGCCAGGACTCTTAACCACTGAGCCATCTCTCCAGCCCTGCAATATCAATTTTGGAAGCACTGGATTACTTCCAGTGCAAAATTCTGTAACTTCATAGAAACCTTCTCATTTTCCTTTTACACTATCACTTGCTCAACAAAAATTCTTAAAGATATTAGATATGATCTGGAGAGATGGCTGAGCAGTTAAAATCCTATAATTTTTTTTCAGAAAACTAAAGATTAAAAGTTCCTGGTACCCACATCCTGTAGCTCACAGCTACCTGTAACTCTAGCTTAATGGGCTCTAACACCCTCTTGTAGACTCTTGTAGACTCTAAGGGTAACTGCACACACACATAGCCACACACAATACACACAATTAAGTAATCTTTGTAAAGATATTGAATACTCAGCCCTGTGTTGGGTGTTCTGGATATGGGGTAGAGAAATGGGAAGAAGTACTATATGGGCAATTACTTTTCAGTTCTTCTGTGTTTGCAGTAAATAAAACTACAAATTGATTACATTTGTTACAAGAAAATAAAGTGTAAAAATGCTTGATATATAGTTGCTTCTCATTGTTGTGCTCATATTCATGAAATATATACTGTCTCTTCCTCCTCCTCCTCCTCCTCCTCCTCCTCTTTTTCCTCCTATTCCTCCTCCTCCTTTTTGTGATGCTGGGGATTGAACCTAGGTCCTTGCACATGCTAGACAACCATTCTACTACTGAGCTATATTCCCACTCACCTTTTCATCTTTTTTTAAAGAAAGTTGGCTTCTTGTTGTCATAGATGAGAATTATTTCTCATACCTCTTATCCTTCACTTCTCCCTTCCTCTAAATGTACTTATTTTAAATTAATTTCAAATAACTGTGTAAGAGTAGTGTACTATGATAGCATTCCTTTTTTTTTCTTTCGGAAAGCGTGTTTGCTCACTAAATAGCAACTTCTGATCCTTTTGCCTCTACCTCCTTAGTACTAGAATTATAGACCTACAGCACCATGCCTAATTTATCAATGCTGGGGATTGAACCCAGGCCTTGTGCATAGTAGGCTAGCATGCATTTCCTTTTATGTACAGATTTTTGTTTTCTCAGGAATTAGTAATTACCTACTATTTTTTTCTCATATTATTTGCTTATTCCTTTTCTCTACACTATGATACTACCTCATTCAAATAGCCCAACACTTGGCTGTGACAAAGGAAAAGAGAAAATAGCTATATTAGTTAAATTAATTTAACTTTAAATTAAAATCTTTTAAATATCAGATATTTGTTAAATCAGACTTAAATATTCCAAACTTGGATCTCCTGGGGTTTACATTCTATGTGGGGAGACCACATAGATATGTAAAATAGCTTGCTACCAAAAGCAAACAAAAAAACAATAGCAACACAAGAGGTGGAGGCAGGAAGATCAAGAGTTCAAGACCAGACTTGACTACAAAGAAGTTGTTTAAAGCCAGCCTGGGACATGAGACCCTGTCTTTAAAAATCCCCAAATAAAGAATTAAATATACAAAAAAAATGGTTTTATATTATGAAGTTTTAAATTGAATAAGATTTAAAAAGATAAATTCTAATTCCTAGCTCATTAACTTAATTAGATATTAATCACTATTGCTGTATTTGGGGACAATAAAAACATCATCTAGTCTCTTTACAATAAAAGGTTTATGTAGGCAACAATTAAGTTATTTGACTAATACTCACTGAGAACTTATTATGTGCCAGGCACTATTTTGAACAAAATAGACAAAAGTCTTTCCCTGATGCAGTATAAAGAGACAAATGGAAACAAACCAATAAAAATATGACAAATAGGGGTTAGGGAGAGAGCTTAGTCAGAATGTACTTGCCTTATGAGAACTTGAGTTCAAGCTTCAGAACCCATGCCAAAAAAAAAAAAAGCCAGGCATCCTGGCACAGGCTTGTAAATCTAGTGTTGGAGAGTAGGATCCCTTTGACTTGCTGGCTACTCAACCTACCCAACTTAGCAAATTCCAGACCCGGGCATTGTCTTAAAAACAAATCAAACAAGGGTTAAGAGCACTTGATTATTCTTCCAGAGGATCTGGGTTCATTTCCCAGTACCCTCATTGTGGCTCTATCACCATCTTCTGGTCTTCATGGACACTTCACACACAATAGGTATACATATAGGCAAACAAAACACTTGTACAGTTAAAAATAAATAATTTTTAAAAGATCAAATACCTTCCAAAACAAAACAAAAACATACAAGATGGACAGCATAGCTGAGATTGTCTTTTCTTTGCTCTCCACATGCATAAGTGCATACATGTGCACTCTCATACACACCAACACGTAGATACATAACCGAATCTAACAAACAATGATGTGTTATATAAAAATTCAGATCAAAGGAAAAGGAGCTAACAATATAGAGTGGGGATTTGTAAGGTAAGACCCTTTGATAGGATATCATCATTTGGACAGAGATTTGAAAGGAACAATGGGATGTGCCACCCAGATAATTAGGATAGGGAAGGAAATGGTCCAGATAGATGGAAGAGCAAGTGTATATTGATGCTTGCTTGGAAAGCCAATGTAGATTGTAGCTTTTATGCATGGTGAATGGGAATGCGTTAGATAATCAAAGAGACATGACAATGATGTGGTTTATACTTAGGATCTGTCTTTAAAAAAAAAAACAGTAGAAGGCAAAAGCAGAAGCTGTGAGAACAGTTAGAAGGTATTGTAGAAATCTAAGTGAGAGATGATGATTTAGGTCATAGTGGCAGTTGTGAAGATGGTTAGAATCAAGAGCATATAGAATTTGCTGGATTGGATTGAATGTGTAAAATGAAAGCAAAATCCTTATCTTCAATAGTGGGTAAGGTCCCAGGTCCAGATCTATTAAAGGATTTTTGTGAAGAATGATTTTGCCACAGCTGTATTTAAGAAAGCTAATCTGGAGCCGGGTTTGATATCATATACCTTAATCATAGCATTTAGAAGGTAGAAACAGGGGAAAGGAGGGCCATCCTCAGCTACATAGTGAGTTTGTGGCCTGCCTGGTTCTTTGAGACCCTGACTCTAAAAAACAAAAACAGAAAATGGATATGGAAACAGGAGTGTGAATCCAGAGAAATGAGAGGTTGTTATTCACGGTAGAGATGTCTGACTGGGTGCTGCTGTGAAAGGAATGGAAAGATAACATTTTGGTCATTTAGAAGAGCAAAACTATCATAGGTAACTCTAGATGGTGAAAGACAGAGAAAGGTAGAAGAGTCAAGAATTCTCTTGATTAATATAACATCTTGTATCTTTCAAAGGTACATGTTTTTTTGAACAAGGGGTTGAATTTGTTCTCCAAACTAAGACTTTTCTTCTGACCTCTCTTACAATGCTTTTACCAATGTATTCAATAACTTTTAATGAGGAGATTGATTTAATACCTTCTTCCCACCTCCCATTTCTTTTTCAGATGTTTCCCTTTAGCCCCAACTTTAGACTAGGTGGCCAAACTGAGATCTGCCTGTCTCTGCCTCCCGTGTGCACTGATTAAGGGCACATGCCTCCATACCTGGCTCTTTTGACACACAGACTGGCCTGGAATGCACTGTGTAGCTCGACTGGCCTCAAAATCATAGCAATCCTCCTGTTTCAGACTTCCAAGTACTGGGATTACAGACATGCACCACCAAGCCTTGCACCAGTTAATACCTTTTTCTGAGGCTTGTAACTGTCAGAGGTAGTCAGGGGACTTTTTAAAGTTACTTCTGGCACTGATTTCAATTTCTGTCATAAAATGTAGGGAATTATACTGACAAGGCAGTTGGGAGAGATTGAGAGAAGAGAAGGAACCCAGCACTGACCTTTCTTTCAAAGACTTAGGTGGACAGAGGAATCTTGGGTTCTTGTTCTAGAGCAGCCTTACATTTGTAAAACTAAATATGACCACCTGGGAGTTAGGGATAGACCTTGCCTCTTTTCCTGGATTTACTTTGGGAAAGATTAGGCACTAGTAGTGATCTCCAGTGTTTGACATCTTGAACATCTTACCAAGAAGCTGAGACTTCTCAGCTCTAGTCCTAGAGGTCTTTTAGTTCACTTCCCATTCAGAGAAGGAATTGTATCCTAATATCCCTGTCCCCAACAATCCCCATTACTTATTTTTGATTCTAGGTAATTCCTATTTGACCCTGACTTTAATATTTACATGTTAGGCAAGTTATCTTTTCTTGTGGTGGTGGTGGTGGGAGAGGCAGGGAGGTTTTCATTGTGTAACTCAGGCTGTCTTGAATTTACTGTGTAGTTCAGATTGGCCTTGAACTTGAAGCAGTCTTCCTGCCTCAGTCTTCCAAGTACTGGGATTGTAGGTATGTGCCACCTACTACTTCTCCTCAACCTTTTTTCTTGCCTCCTCCTTTTCTACTTCTTCTGTCAGCACATTTTTTTCCTATTTTTTGGAGACAGGATTTCGCTGTAGGCCCAGCTATCCTGGAACTAGCAATGGAGACCAGGCTGGCCTTGAACTCTAGAGATCCACCTGCTTCTGCCTCCTGAGTGCTTGAATTAAAAATGTACATACCACACCATACCATACCAGCTATTCTAGTGTTTTTGTTTTATGGATGAGGTAACACTGAGTTCACATTCTCTGGTTCCTCTATAATATGGTTTCCTAAATAATTTTTAATCATTAGCAGTCTCCTGTGGACATGGTTCTGAGGTTGAGTTTTCTGATCTTTCAAATGTATAGCAAATCTTGTCCATCTCAAACAAGTACAAGGAAGCCAGGCCTAGTGGCACAGGCCTGTAATCCCAGCTACTTAAGAGGCTGAGGCAGCAGGATTGACAATTCTAGACCTGCTTGGGCTGTAGAGTTAAGTTTAAGGCCAGTCTAGGCAACTTAATGAGATCTTGTAAATAAATAAGGAAAAAGGAGGTTAGGGCTGTAGCCCAAGGCTCAGTCTTCAGTACCACCACCACTACCACCAAAAATAAAGCCACAAAGATAAGTAAATATGCTATAAAAATTAGAAAAAATTCAGTACAATACAAATAAACTTTCCCCAAAGAATTTGAGAATGAGATGTAGATCCCTGAATATTATTTCCAATAAGCAAGAATTCCTTCCTGTCTACCTGTAATACAACTATTGTCAAAACAAGGAGATCAATATTCATATATTACTTGCCATCTTTGACTCTAGTGCAGTTTTGTCAAATGGTTCCACTAATGTCCTTTATAGCAAGAGGATCCAGCAGTAAAGTCCTATTTGGTACATAGTTGCTATGTCTTTTAGTCTTTTTCAATCTAGACTAGTTCTTTAGTCTTGACTTTCATGGTCTTAACCCTTCCTATCTTTTTGGTCTTAACAGTCAACAAAATGTAACCTAATACTAAATACTAATATACTACTAAATACCTAAATACTAAGCCAAATTTATTGCTATTTATTTTGTGGCAGGAATCCAAATAGTTTTTACTTTAAGTTTTACAAAATAAAGGGTTTGTTGTGTTTTTCCTTTTTTTTTTTTTGGATGGTGCTAGGGATGGAACCCAGAGTCTTGCACATACTATGCAATCACTCAACCACTGAGTTATAAAGTAAAGATATATTTGAAATTATAAATATCAACTTATGTCACTACTGCTCAATTACAAAGATATGTGGGGACCTGGCTCAGTGGAAGGGTGCTTGCTATGCAAGCATGAGGGCCTGATTTCAAATCCCAGTACCTACATAGAAAGCTGGGATGGCTGTGCCTGCCTATCATCCCAGTGTTGTGAGGTGCAGCGACAGGAGGATCACTGGAGCTTGCTGTCAGTCACCTTAGCTCCAGGTTCAGTGAGAGACCTTGTCTTACAGGAATAAAGCAGAGAGTGATAGAGCAGGACACCTGGCATCCTCCTCTGGCTCCACATGTGCACAGGGCATACACACCTGGACCCCCACCACATCATGTACTCACACAAAAAGTTATTTTTTAAAAAATATATTTTAAAAGGAAAAATAGGAACAACATGACCATATAAGGTATAGTACTTTATATTCACTAAATGTGGCATTATGATAAACCAGCAATAGGTGAAAATATTATCTAGTATTAGCATTGACCTTTAGATTGGCCTATTTTTTTAGCATCTACCTCTAAGCTCTTACGCTGTTTCCTCTTCCTATATAAGGACAAGGTCTGTTCCTTATTTGGGCCAGTCTAAGTCTTATTTATTTTTTTCAGAATATGTGAAATACTACTTACTTTGTGAAGCTTTCTCCCTGTCTCATTTTCTGACTCCCTTTCTTGCCCTTAACCAGAATGAATAATAAAATCTAGACTGAGATAATTCATTAACTGATACATTCATCTCATTTATAGTTAAGGCAACCAAGGCTCAGAGAAATGAATTATGTAAGGCTACATATTGTGTGAGAAAGTGAAATTTGGCCCCAAATCTAGTTTTCCTGCCTTCAAATCCAGAACTCATGCCCTGGCCACTCATTTCTACTTCTGTTATCACAGCATTCCTTCCTAGGAGCTGCAAGAGTTTCAGCAAATGCTAAAACTCAGCATAGCTGAGACTGATCTGTTATAGTAGAGCCAGATTCCATAGAGACCAAAGTCACAAGGCCACAGGGCTCAGTAAACACATTTGTAGCAGTGGGCATGGTGGCACAAGCCTTTGAACCCAGCCCTTGGGAGGCAGAAGCAGAAGGAACACTGTGAGATTGAGGCCAGCCTGGGATGGTCTACATATCAAGTCCAGGATAGCTGGGGCTACATAGTATGATTCTATCTCAAAAAATAAAATACACATGAACAGCATTAAGTTTATGCATTAGGAATTAGGGGGCATGGAATTTTGAAGCAGAGGCAGGACAAGAGAATATTACAGAACCTCAGGTGTAGGAGGGCCAAGACATTGAAGCTATTCACCCTGGAAACATCTCTAAGGTATATTAACACCCATATTTCTGAGTTTGATTTTTGATTAGAGGCTCATTTTTCAAACCAGTATTTGTGTCTTTGCAATCTCTCTGTTGAATCTTTGTAATCTCAATCTGTGTATATGTGTGTGTGTGTGTGTGTGTGTGTGTGCATGTCTGTGTGTGTCTGTGTCCAGAGTCTCTCATGTGGCCTTGGGTTATCTGCAACTATATAAACAGAATGGCCTTGAACTTACGACAATCTTCCTGCCTCTGTCTCTAACTACTGGCATTATAGGCAATGCCTCCATACCTGGATTGCTAATGATATTTTAATGTATGGAAATCTGTTCAGATAAGCAGTCATTCAGGCTTCTTTTTAAATTATTATTATTTGTTTATATATGTGTGTGTGTGTGCTTGCATGCATTTATGTGCACCACATTCATGCAAGAGCCTGCAGAGGCCAGAAGAGAACATCAGATCCCCTGGAGCTGGAATTAAAGCCACCTGTGAGCTGCCATATCGGTTCTGGGAACTGAACTTGGGTCCTCTGCAAGAGCATCAAGCACTCTTTCGCTCCTGAGAATTTCTCCAGCCCCTCACACAGTCCTTTTATTAATAACTTTAATGTTAGCTGTTCTTGAGGATGACTACCTATTTGAAGTATTCCTCAACCTAACAACTTGGTATCTATTAACATATATTAAGGTAGAGAATCTTAAATTTGACATGTTGTTTTAGTGAAAAATTTATCCAGTTGTTTTCATATAATATGGAACAAACTAACAGACACCTAAGTTTAGTTGTAGAGTCATTCATGCCCCATAATCTACTAGCTTCTAGCAACAAGTTTTAAATTTTGTAGATACTTATGGATATATTTGAGGCATTGCACTGTTTAGGCTATAAACAAGAGAAATCTGGTCCTGTCCTCATGAAGTTCACAATCTCAGGGAGACAAGGTGTTTGCTTGTTAGGTGCAATCTTATTTAGAATGAAATGTTAGGAACAATGTGAAATAAGAAAACAAAGAAAGACCAGGTGTGGTGGCATATACCTTTAATCCCAGCACAAAGGCAGGTGGATCTCTGTAAAGACAGACCAGCCTGGTCTACACAGTGAGTTCCAAGATAGCTGGGACTACAGGAATATCCTGCTTCAAAATACAAAACAAAACAAAAAAACAAACAAAAAATGAAGAAAACAAAGAAATGTGAAATAAGGAAATTATTTCAAGAAAGAGGGTTGGGATGCAGGAGCATGTCTTCAGGAACAAATGGATGTACAAGTGTTCCCATGACTTGACAATGCCAAGGATTAGTTTTTACATTTATTCATTGATTGGCTTACTTATTGTGTGTGTATAAGCACACTGCCATAGTGAATGTGTGTAGCTCGGAGAAGACAACTTGTAGGAATCAGTTCTTTTCTTCCACTATATGGGCTCCAATGATGGATTCAGGTCATGAGGCTTGGCAGAAAGTGCCCTTACCTACTGAACCATCTCATCAGCTACCAAGGACTATGTGAAATCTTCCTTGACTTAATGTTTTTCAGAAAGTTGTCAAATAGTTGAAGAGATCACAGTAAAGTTCAAAGTACACAGGAGTGCTCTCCCTAGCTTCGCACAGTGCTTCCAGGGATTTTTCAGGAGAGATTTCTCCATGTTCATTTGGGTGCACTTTGATTGGCACAGAGGAGCAAAGACTAGTCTGGAATTCAGAAACCTGGGAATTAGTTACAGATTTACCTTAGACCCCCTGTGTGACTTTGGCAAGCCTCTTCCCCTGGACTTCTTAAGAATAGTAATACTTGTTCTACCTACTGCCAATGAAATTGTGAAGATCAAGTTGAAGACATCTTTTAGAACAGTTTTTAACTGCACTCATGT
The DNA here is from genome assembly GCA_035773235.1 of Eospalax fontanierii. Lineage (NCBI taxonomy): Eukaryota > Metazoa > Chordata > Mammalia > Rodentia > Spalacidae > Eospalax > Eospalax fontanierii. Next base: position 23,816,529 of record CM069550.1, on the reverse strand, counting down.
GAGGAATTAGCTGAACCTGTAGTGATTTATTCAACAGGTGAGGCAGGGAAGTCAGATTTCATTACTTTGCTTCAGTTTCTGTATCAGCTAAGTTTTCCCCCTTCCCTGGGTAGATAAGTATTAGAGTGCCATGCAAGTTCCATACCCTGAATCTCAGCTCCTAGGAATTCTTCCAGACTCCCATGGTAGAGTCCAGAAATAAACCTACCAAGCAACTAGAAACCCAAGAACATTTCTTGACATGATGCCAGATTGTGCTTATTTCCACTCTCTTTCGTGTTTACATCTTTTCTTTGGAGCTGATTTAGGAGGCCCATTCCCCTGCTACTGGAAGGGAGAAAAAACATCAATGAGTCTAAGATACATTCGAGTTTATCTTGTCTGACCTTAACTTTCCCCTCTCCCCTAACTCTGTTTTCCATCTTATATTTTACAGAGAAGGAAACAGATGTTCAGTTTGTGCAAATTCATATATTGAGTTAGGGATAAACAGTAGTAAATTTAAGTCTAGTGACTCCATATTCAGAACCAGGAGTTCCCATATTGTAGTGTGCAAAAATAAGCACTTGAAGAGTTGGAAAGCCTAGAAATTCAGAACTCCACCACAAGCCTATTTAATCAGAATCTCCAGAGAAATAAAACCTCTGATTATATTTTTATAAACTCCTCAGACAGTTGTTGATGTAGGGATAGGATACCCCCTGAAAAGCAATTACTTTGGCATTGGGTATAGATCAGTGATAAAGGATATACTTAGGGTGTGTGAGGCATTGGGTCCAACTCTCTCCATAATAAAGATAGGGCATAACTATGACATTATTTAGAACATGTGAAAAGGGTAATTGTGAAAGAGAGAGAGTGCAGAAAAACATTTCCAAAATTTTTAATAGATCATTGTTAGGAAAGATTACATATGGAATTTGAGGAACTAGATTTTTAAAATTTCCCTGCTTAGGTACCAATATACTGGATTGGGGACCAATGATTTAAATTGTTCTGTTTATCTAGGTAACAGAAAACTTCTATAATGAGTATTTTTGCATGTATGTATTATATTTAATGAACCTAATGTACAAATAAAATGGCCCTCTGGCCAACTTTCTTTTGTTGCTACAGGCGTATTCTCTTTTAGGCAATATTTCAAATGTTGTGATAATGAAGGATCTGAGAGAGCTTCATTCATTTGTTGTGGGTAAGGACAGCGTGTATCATAGAATGATAAGAACAATAGCATATGATTTCCCTCCTTCATGATAGTGAAAAAATAATTTCCTTCTAATCTGGTCCAGGTTCAGTATTGTCAACAGGGAAATGGTAAAGAGTCTAACTGGCACCAAACTACGTTAGTCAAGGGCAATAGGCACAAGGTATCTGGATCAAGGCCTTAAAATAGCTAATAGGAGGAGAGCATGCAATAATAGCATGCACTATAGGGCAAGAGTCCCATAGCTTGAACCTCAGCCCTGTGACCTTCTTCCATCTTTCTTCATGCCAACATCCAAGACTGAGAGCCTTAAGAAGAGACTTAAGAAACTTCTTGACATGACATTGAATTCCATTCCAAAAGTTGCACACTCTTCTTCTCTGTAAATACCATTTCTCCTGTTTAGCCAACATCTATCTGTTTTGTCTAGACCCTCCCTTATCACCTACTTCCTTCCATATTTTCTCTCTCTGATCTGTCTAGATCCAGATAGATATATGAAGAGAGACAAATTTGTTTATGTGTTCACTGATTATTTTATTCATTTATTTCATAATTACATTTCAAGTACTCACTGTGTGTTTCACTTTGTATTAGGCCACGTACTAGGAGGAAGCAAACAAAAGGATATCTTGTAATTCTTAGTGCCATCAGGAAAGCAAGTGTATACACATGACTTAGAAAAGCAAAGCACTAGGGGAGATGGGTCATCAGTTAAGAGCTTTTATTGCTCTTATAAAGGACATGAGTTTGATTCCTAGTGCCCACAACTGCTTCTAACTCTAGTTCCAGGGGAACCAGTACCCTCTTCCTGCCTCCATGAGCACTGCACTCACATGCACACACATTTGAATATACCCATATACATAATATAAAAATTAAGATCTTTTTTTTCACCTCTTTAAAGTGTATGATTAATAATTTTTAGCATATTCACAGAGGTATAGGCATTACCACAGTGGATTTTAGAGCATTTTACTACTCCAGAAGGAATCTCATTTTTCTAAGCAGTCACTTCTTTCCCTCTAACTTTCCCCACTCTGAGTAACTACTATCTACTTTCTGGGTCTATGGGTTAGACTATTCTGGACTTTTTTTTTTTTGCTTGTTTGTTTTGAATTTTCTTTCTTTCTTTCTTTTCTTTGAGACAGGGTCTCCCTATAGCCTCAGCTGGCCTCAATCTCACAGATATCCACCTGCTTCTGCATCCATCCAGGGTGCTGGGGTTAGGGTGTGCAGTACCACACTCAGCTATTCTGGACATTCTATTCAGAGAATCAGTCATGTGATATGTAGCCTTCTGTGTTTGGTTTTCTTTCATTTAGCATAATGTTTTCAGTGTTCATCTATATTATAGGATAGAGCAGTTTTGTTTGTTTGTTTGTTTTTTGAGACAAGGTTCGTGTAGCCCTGGCTAGCTTGGAGTTTGCTGTGTCTGCCAGGCTAGACTCAATCTTGCAGCAATCCTGCTTCTGCCTCCTAAGGGCTGGAATGTATGTACTACCATATCTTCAATGTTTTCATGGCTAAAAAAAACCCATTTTGTGGTTATACAATATTTTTATTTATAAATTCTCAATTGATACACATTTGAGTTATTTCTACTTTTTGAATAATGCTACTATGAACACTTACATACAAGTTTCTGTGTGAATGTGTGCTTTTAATGCTCTTGGATATATACTTAGGAGTGTAATTGCTAGTCATAAGGTAATTCTATAATTAACCTTTTGAGTAATTGCCAGACTGTTTCCAAAATGCCTGAACCATCTACATTTCTACCAGCAATGTATGAGGTTTCCAGTTTCTCTATGTGTTTATCAGTACTTGTTATTGTTTGTTTGTTTGATTACGGCCATCCAGGTAGTTGTGAAGTGGGATATCATTGTGGTTTTGATTTTGTGTTTCTCTAATCATGCCTGATTTTTGAGGACTCCTTGGTACAGACCTGAATTTCTGAATCGGGGGGAGGGACAAAAGGTAAAGAATTTGTGTTTAGGCAAGTATTCCATGAGTGGACCACTGGTTGAGACTTTTTACTCTAGTTTCAAGTTAGTTCAAAGTCCCTCTAGACTCAAGTAATGACAGTTGATTTCACTTTTTTAACAAGGAGTTTGCTGAGACTGCATCATGGTTTGCCAGTAAGACATTGCTTAAAACTAAAAACCCATGGTATTTCAACATTCTATAGAAATGTTGGAGAAACCAGAGTGATGGATTTATGATAATTATGTTAGAAGTCCATTCTGAGAGTCTTCATCCGCATAACTCTCAGGGCTCTAGCACTTTGATTTTCTTCCTTATGTTTTTCTTTTTGTGTTTGTTTGTTTTTGAGACAGGGTTTCCCTATAGCCCCAGCTGGCTTAGAACTCACTATGTAGACCAGACTGGCCTTCATCTCAGAGATATACCTGCCTTTGCCTCCTGAATGTGCCACCATGCCTGGCTCCATATGCTTTTTTTTCCTTCTCATTTTGGAAACATCTCCCTTTTGAAAAAGCTATGTTATTCAGGAGGAGAATGTCTTAAACTAGAAACATTTAGACTATGGAACTGCAGTGTCCAATATGGTAGCCCCTAACTGCATGTTATTTTTAATATTTAAAGTAAGATTAAATAAAACAAAAATTTCAGGTCTTTTACCACACTTGCATGTTTACTAGCTATATGTGGGTAATGACTACCATACTGGACAGCACTTTTAGAATAAAGTAATATATGCTAAGGAACCCCAAGGCCTTTCCCATTCCTGTGCCTTCAGTTTCTCATCTGTAAATAAGAATGGAAGATATTGTGGAGTATGGTAGCAAATACCTTTAATCTCAGCACATTAGGCCAGCCTGGTCTACATAGTAAGTTCCAGGCCAGCCAGGGCTTACATAGTGAGGCCTCATCTAAAAAAGGGGGAAGGGAGGAAAATCTCAAAAACTCCATCTTCCTTTAGCTTTCTGGGTGATATGTGATTCCATTGGGGTATATGTCCATCTGCCTTTTCTTTCAACCCTTCTGCTACAGCTATGGCAGGAGTGCCCAGAGGGAAGATTAGGCACTGATTTGTTAGTTATGTTTTTTCCACTCCCTGTTCCCCTGGTAAAAGGAAAAATGACTTGACTGTATATTTACATTGGAGTTCCTTACATTTGTGCAATACTTTATGGATCAAAGGACCCTTTTATATTATTACTTCATTTTATGGTTTCAAAATATTCCTTCCAGTCATTCCTTCCATTACATGCACGTAATCCCATAACCCCAAAGGTTGAGGCAGGTGGATCAGAAATTTGAGATCAGCCTGGAAGCATGCACAAGACTCCCAGTTTAATCCCCAAAACTACTATAAAAAATTTTAATGAAGTTGAAAAGACTTTAAAAGTCATTTTAATTTTCATAAACATAGACTATATGGGAACTTTGTATAATGAAGGATCCAAGCTGGGTGTGGCAGCACACATTGTAATGCCAGTCCTTGAACAGCTGAGACAGAACAGACTGGGCTATATAGCAAGGCACTGTCTCAAAAACAAAGACAATCAAAAAATCCCAAGGCCCCATGCTGTGGAGATTAGTGTGGTTAGTACAAGCAGATGGTAGGGTTTTGCTGGGGCCAACTGAGCAGTCCTGTTCTGCAGCTCTATGGCATGGGTCTTAAAATCTTCATTGCCAATACTACCATACTTTTGAGGAATATTGGTCTTGCTTGGTCCTCATGGCTTTTTGTTGTTGTTCTTTATGTTTGTGTTTTGAGACAAGGTCTTATTGTACCTCCATCTGTCCTGAAATTTGTTATGTTGACCAGGCTAGCCTTGAACTCACAGAGACCCTCCTGCCTCTGCCTCCAGTGCTGGGATTAAAGCCTTGCTAGAATCTGCTTCTTAGTATCTTTTCAGATCCCAAATTCTTCATGACACCTCCCAAGTAAGAGAGTTCCTGAAGAAGTACATTACATCTGACAGTTAGAAGGACTTTCTTTATGCCAAGCTATCCTAGGAGACCTAACTGTTCCATTTATAGTCATGTAGTACTTGTCTGCTTCAGTCCAATAATAATCTTTCAGTTTTATTCATTCATGCAGACAAATTTATTAAGTACCTACTACCAACAAGGTTCTATATAAGACTGGGAATTCAGCACTGAACAAGACCAACTTTGCCTCTACCTTCAAAAGATGGCATCTGGGGCTGGAGAGATGGCTCGGTAGTTAAAAGCATGGATTGCTCTTGGAGAGGACCCAGGTTCTATTCCCAGTACCCACATGGTGGCTAACAACTGTCCTTACTCCAGCTCCAGGGGATCCCATGCCTTCTTCTGTCCTCTGTTGGTACTATACAACATGAGTGTACCCACCTACATTTAGGCAGTACACTCATGGATAAAATGAAAGTAATAAATAAAATATTAAAATAAAATTTAAAAAGAGCACTAACTGCTCTTGCAGAGGGCCCAAGTTAATACCCAGCACCTACATGGCTACTAATAACCATCCATAACTTCAGTTCCAGGGGAATCTGAAGCCTTCTTCTGACCTCTGTGGGCATTGCACAACATGGATGCACTTACTAACAGGCAGGTAATACATGATACACTCAAAATAAAAAATATCTAAATAAAATGTTAAAAAAGATGGTGTTTATCTAGTAGGGGAAATAGTCAATTTTATTTTATTATTATTATTAGATTTTGGCGTTTCTGTGGTTTCATGTAGTGTGCATGTTCACATATGTGCACCTATATGCTTGTGTGTACAAATGCATGAGGCCAGAAGTCGATGTTGTGTGGTCTTCCTCTGTTGCTCTGTACTGTATCTTTGAGACAGGATCACCCACTGAACCTGAAACTCACCAACTGAGTGACTAGCTAGCCAACAATCCCCAGAGATCCAACTGTCTTTGTCTCCCCAGCACTGGAACTGCAGGTACATGTCACTGCACCTAGCCTTTTTAGTGGGAGCTGGGAATCTGAACTCATACTTGAACAACAAGCACTTTACTAATTGACCTATCTACCTAGCCTCCAAACAGCCAATTTTAAAAAGTAAATATAGTTTGAGGAAAAAATTTTACAAAGAAAGAAAATAAGCAAAATGTGATAAAGAAGAACAAGAAGGGGCTAGAGAGATGTCTCAATGTTAGGAGCACTGGCTGCTCTTGCGGTTCAGTTCCCAGCACCTACACATGGCAGCTAACACCCATCCTTAACTCTAGTTCCAGGGAATCTGACACCTTTTTCTGACCCCTGCGGGCATTGCACACATATGGTGCACTTATATACATGCAGGTAGAACACTCATACACATAAAATAAAAATAAGTAAAATATTAAAAAATAAAAATAGCAAGAAGGACTGATGTTATTTAGGATGGTAGAGAAAGCCCCATTAGGTAGGTGACATTGAGCTGCGATCTGAAACATAAGCTAGAACAATTCAAAGAGCTAAGGAAAGATAGTAAACAATCATGGCATATTCTGTCTGCAAGGCTGGTGTGTTTGGAACCTTAGGAAGCAGAATGGGAGAGAGACACAGGATGAAGCTGAAGATTTCCTTTTGTACACAGTGGAAACCATTAGAGTTTTAGGCAGGAGGTAATGTGGTCTGATTTGTTTTTAATAGAACATTTTGAATGATGTTTGGATTAGAAGTGGGCAAAAGTGACATGAGAGACCAGTTACGGGCCATGGTGGTCATTCAGGCAACAAATGAAGGCAGCTATAACTAGATGAGGGTGAGAGAGAGCAGGTTCTTGAGAACCACTATGGCACCCTCAGTAGCTGCTTTTTTCTAAGACAAACATCTCATAACAGATTTGACCTCTTATCTGTTTGTTCTCCACAAAGCTTAACTCACTAAGGTAGACCCTTCCTCCATGTTTCTATGAAGAAACCAGTTTTCCCACTTATTTTTTTCGGCGGGGAGGATGTTGAGGGAATCTTTGTGCATGCTAGACAAGTACCCAGGCCTACCATCTATCTTTCCTTTAGTTCTTTGGGCCTATTTTATACCTTATTTGTAGTTGTAGGGAATTGATCTCTTCATTCTGATGGCCATCCATCCCATAAAGAGGGGATTTTTTGTTTTCTTTGTTGTTAATTACTTATCAATCTTCTAAATATCCTATTGTGCTGGTTGTACTTGGAAGAGGAAGAGAAGGAACATGATCCTTGCCCTCTAAGAACCCTGGGTGTAATGAAAAAATATAATACAAATGAAAGAGAGAGAGAGAGAGGGGAGAGAGAGAGAGAGAGAGAGAGAGAGAGAGAGAGAGAGAGAGAGAGAGAGAGAGAAACACACTTAGAAGAATTTTCAGCTTGGGACTATACAGGGGGGAAGAGAAACTAGGAAAGATTTCATGGAAGATTCTCATTTTGAGGCTAAAGGGTAAGAATATTCTTCCATAGGATGGTTAAGGATAGCTTCACTGAAAAGGCAACATTTCCTGTATATTGTAGCTCTTGAGAAATTGAGACAGGAGGATTGCTGTGAGTTTGAGAGCAGTTTGGGCTATATAGTCTATTCCATGCCAGTTTGGGCTACAGAGTGAGGAGACCCTGTCAAAAGAAAAGAAAGGAAAAGAAAATAAAAGAAAGAGGAGAAAAGAGAAGAGAAGAAAGAGAAAAGAGCCAACATTTGATTTCAGCAATGACTCAAAGATAGAGCATAAACCAAGTCATCATCTGGGGGAACACTACTACAAGTAAGGAACAAAGGCTCTGAGCTTGTGTGTTTGGTGTTTTTTTCAAACACTCAGGCAGCCAAGTGTCTGGAGCAGAGGGTGAAAGAAAGGAAGAGATGAAGAGTATATAAATATAGAAAGGGCCTGGATCATGTGAGAATTAGGAGACTCTTGGGAAGACTTTGGCTTTTATTCAAAACTACCTGAGAATCAATCTGAGCATTTTTAGCAAAGGAGTGATACCATCTGACTTGGTATTAGACAAGGGAAGTAGAAATACTTGTGAATGCTAAATATATGTATATATGTATATTACATGTCGGTTCTAAATATATTTTTATCGATAATTGATTAAAGTAAATTTGGAGAGTGTAAGGCAGGGTTAGTTTGAGAAGACTCTGTAGAAGATTCCCTGGAGGAGATGAGAAGGACCTGGTATCTTGTGTTGTTGCACTTACCAGATGGCTCTGGGTGAAGGGCAAGTAGTAAAGTTTTTTTATAGCAGAAGTTACCAGTCAGCATTCTACCAGCTAACCCTCTCCTTAATAGTTCTGTTTGTCCCATAGTGTCTAAAACTTTTAAAAATTAGTTGTCAATACTAAATTGTTGACAAACAATGTTGTCAAAAATTAATTCCAGGCCTTTAAAAAATGACAACATTGAGCCATTAGACAAAGATTCATAGGAGTCAAGTGTAGGTATTGGATGCCTCCTTTTGCTGGAGTATGTATTCTGTTTTTTAGTTGATACCTTTGTTTTCTTTAACCTGGGCTAAATATAATTCTACCTACATGGCTGCTTTCATATAGAAAAGTTAAGAGCATATCTCTCAAAAACTTTTTTTCATGTGATTTACTTTACTCATTTACTTGAACCCTGTTTTTTTCCCACTGTGTTGGGAATTGAACCCAGGACCATGGAAAATGCTCTTCCACTGAGCTACATCTCAAGCCCAGTACCTATTAATTTTTGATTTTGCAATTCCTAGTGTAGAGGAAAGAGCCTGGACTCCTGAGTCCTTATCCCTGGTCTGCAGCCTATCCTGTGACTTCAATCACAGCTAATAGCATCTTTGAATTTCAGAATTAGGAGACCAAATTAACTGTTCTGTTAAGAGTTCAAACACCCTAGTGGGCTTGGTATCCCATAAAAGACCAATCCTCTTTCCCTTCCCCCACTTCTACCCAGTCAGAGTGCTCAGCCTGGTGTCTGTGTCAGGGAAAGAAGACACTGGAATGAGTAATGTACCTGTATCAATAATGTATGACTTGAGCCCATAGGCAAGGAGAAGAATGCACACTGGTGTGTGTGTGTGTGTGTGTGTGTGTGTGTGTGTGTGTGTATGTGTGTGTGTAAGTATGCTTACATAGGCAGTATACATCTGTTCTCATTCACCCTTCATGGACCAAACCTTATTCAAGGGATATAGTGGTGAGCAAGGCAGGCCAGGTCTCTGCTCCTGGGCTTACATTCCAGTGAAGGACATGAGTAATAGAAGTAAATAAAATAAGTGAGATAATTTCAAATAATGGAAAGTTTCATGAAAAATAAAACAGAATGATTTGATGGACATTTTTCTGAAAAGACAAGCTATGCGCATAGGTGGGTATGTGAATGTGGTGTTTGTACTTTCAGACGAGCCCATGTTTGAATTCTGGGTAAATATATTTATGCTTATTTGTATTTGTATGTATAGTTTGGCAACTTTTGTGCCTAGAATGTTTACATATTGGTATATATGATTTTATGCAAGTGAATATACAAAGATGAGCTGGTATGTGATATACATTGGGGTGCATGCATGAGGACGTGTCAGCATTCAGCTGTAACAAGAGATGTTTTGAAGTTCCTGTAGCATTTGTCAGTGGCAGGTTAAGGAAAAGGCTTTCCTGCCTCTGGCATTCAGGGCCACTTGCCAGCTTCCTCTCTCCTGTTCCTTCCCATTTTAGTAAGCCTGCTATGCTTGGCTCTTCTCAGACCTAGGAGGGTTAAAGCCAAGGAGAAGATAGTAACTGACTCATCAAGCCAGAATCTGAAAAGAAGCTGATAATTTTCTGTGTAACCTCTCTCGGTGAGAGAAGGCCTGGCTTCCCTGCCAGTCTATGTCCTTCACACCGTGGGGAAAGAGTCCTGACTTGAAATCAGAAGATCTGAGATCTACTCTTGGCTCTGCCACTTATTATTGTGTGACCTTGTCTGGCTAGTTTTCTCTGGGTTTCAGTTTCCTCCTTCATAAGGAAGGAGAGGGAACACAAATGGCTTATAGTAGGGTGCTGTATGGTACTATGTCTGAAAGAGGAAGAGGGACATTTTGAGCAGAAGCAATGGCATAGGAAGAAATACGGAGCTGGCCAGCAAGAGAACTCAGTGGGTGAAGGTGCTTGCCACAAAGCCTGATGACCTGAGCTTGGTCCTTGGGACCCACAGTGTAGAAGGAGGGAACAAACTCCCCCAAGTTGTATTCTGACCCCACACACACCTTAGCGTGTGCACCTCCCCCCAAAGAAATTAAAAACTAATTTAAAGTGGGAAGGTAGGCTTGAACTTTGTGTATAAAAACATAAGCAGAATAAAATTCTCTTGCTGTTCCTGCATAATTTGGCTGCTGCCTAGCTCTCCTTCTCACCCAATCTCTTGCTCACTGTATTACAGCCACACTGAGTTCCTTTCTGTTCTTTGAGTAGCCCTCAACACCTTTCCATCCGATGCTTTCTGTGTCCAGAGTACTCTTCCCAAGAGTTGATATGGTTTCCTATTTTTTCTTATTCAGATCTTAGCTGAAATAGTACTTCCCCAGTGAGAGGACTTCCCTGACCTTCTCTAAAGTGGCTGTCCCTTAATATTTATTGGTATATAAAATACACATATCTTTTGGCCCAACAATTCCATTTCTAGTAATTTATACTACAGATACACTTGCAGATCACATATGATTAAGGATAGTCAAGAAGCATTACTTATAAATTATGACACATACAAAGAGTAGACAAAGAGAATGAGACAGTTCTTGATAGAGATGATACCAAGACATATAATTACATTTTTTAAAAAGCAAGATGATTAAGTTCTTTACTTAACATTTGTATAATTTGTTGTGTCTATGTCATAATTAAGAGCTAAAGGTACACCTCAGTGATAGAAGACTTATCTAGCATGCCTGAGGCTCTGAGTTAGATCCCTATAATAAAAAAAAAAAAAAAAAACTAATTTTAAAACTGGTTGAGTGTGAGTGGCACATGCCTATATTAGCATTCCTCAGGAAGCTGAGGCAGGAAGACTGTGAGCTCAAGGTAGACCTGAGGTACATAGGTATACTCTTATCTCAACAAAGATAATGATTAAAATATCCTTTATGTGGAAAAAAATGAGAATATGTAAGCTTAAATGTACAGACATCTTTGTCAACAGGCCTGAGCCTTGAGTAGAGCACCTCTTCCCAAAACTTGCTGCTTCTTGCTTGGTTAGAGACTGTGAGGTGCTTATCCATATTTTAAAAGTCTAGTTTTTAAAGTTCAGCTTTTTGTTTTGTTTTGTTTTTGAGACAAATTCTCGCTATGTAGCCTGGTTGACCTGGAACTCATTTTGTAGACGACGAGCCTCAAACTTACAGAGATCTGCCTGCCAAGTGTTAGAATTAAAGGACTTCCCCACCATGCCCAGTATAAGTTCAATTTTGAAATTTCTGCCTTAAATGACAGCCTAAGAATCTGATGAATGATACTAAAAGTTTAGACTTATTTCAGTCTTTCAAAGTTATTGTTTTGGTTACCCTGTATGAGCTCTACACACTACTAAGAGTAGCCTTATCTGAAAGTTGTCCTTGGAAAATTATACAAAATTGGTTGCCAGGAAGCAAGGTGATTAGGAGATACGATGGAGAAGGGACACATCATGATACATCTCTATATGCAGTGCTTCTTGGAAAATTGCAGGGGGAGTGAGGAGACTAGTAGCTAAAGCTTTACATACACTCATGATATTTTTTGTTGTTTTTGTTGTTGTTTTCATTTGTTTTGGTTTTTGTTTTTTTGAGACAGTGTCTCCCTGTAACCCCAGTTGGTCTTGATCTCACAGAGATCCTCCTGCCTCTGCCTCCTGAGTGCTGGAATTAAAGGCATATATCACCATGCCAGCCATCATTTTTAAAATTTTATTTTTATTTTAAGAGTGTTTTGCCTGTGTGTATTTAAGTGCACCACATATGTACAATGCACAGAGGCCAGAAGAGGGTTTTTGGATCCCCTGGAACCATAGTTACAGATGATTGTTAGCTGCCATGTGAGTGCTGGGAATAGAACCCAACTCTTCTGCAGGAGCAGCCAGAGCTCTTAACCACTGAGCCATCTCTCCAGTGCCTGTTGTCATTTTTGACATAAGGTCTTGGTGTATAACCCAGGATTGGTCTGGAATTTACTGTGTAGCTCAGGCTGACCTCAAAGCAGGTCCCCCTGCTTTAATCAGCTGAGTTCTGATAGGTATGCACCACCTTGCCCACCTACAATTATGTATTTTTAAAAGGTATTTTTCCAGCCAGGTGTGATAAGATACACCTTTAATTTCAGCACTCAGGAAAGAGAGGCAGGTGGATCTCTGTGAGTTCAAGGTCAGCCTGGTCCACATAGTAAGTTCCAGTCCAGCTGGGGCTATAGGGAGACTCTGTCTCAAAAAGACAAAAAATAAAAACACAAAACAAGAACAAACAAACAAAAAACACAACATTTTCCCCATCACTCATTTGTATATTACTGTACTTTATTTCTTCACAATGCTTATCATAACTTAAAATTATCTTGATTATAAGTATTGCCTACATATTATCTATAATATCATAAGAATCAAAGCTCTACGATGTCAGGTATCTTATTCATTAGTGCTTTGTTTCTACACATGAATATAGTAGTTGTTGAATAATCAAATGAAAGAATGATTGAAGGAAACAAGGCCAAAGTAGGGAGTGAGGAGATAGAAATGACCTTATAGGAGATAGGTGTCTTTTTTGTTGTTGTTTTAGAGTTGAAAAATCCCTTCTTCCCTTCCTCTCTTCTTTCCTCCCTCCTTCCTCCCTCTTTCCTTCCTTCCCTCCCTCTCTCCTTCTCTCCCTCTCTCCCTTCCTCCCTTTCTTCATAGGTGAGGTCTTATGTAGTCCAGGCTGGCTTCACATCCAGTATGTAGCCAAGGATGACCTTGAACTTCTGATCCTTCCACCTCCATCTAGGATTACAGGCATGTCTGCTTTATGGAGAGCAAACCCAGGGCTTCATGCATACTAGGCAAGCATTCTCCCAACTGACTACATTCCCAGCTCCAGAATGCTTTATTAGAGATGTCACCTTTGGGAATAAAAAGAAGTGGTACATTTGTTTCAGAAATTGTTTTGTTTTACAGTACAGATACTTTAAAAAACTTTGAGCTAGTTTTTAAAAACTTTTGTCATAGCCAGGCATGGTGGCACACACCTTTAGTCCCCAAGCTCAGGAGGCAGAGGCAGACAGATCTCTGTGAGATTGAGGTCAGCCTGGAGTGCCAGGCCAGCTGGAGCTACAGGGAAATCCTGTCTCAAAAAGACAAAAAAAAAAAAAAAAAAATCCAACCCGCTTTTAGCTAAAGAGGTCAGTGAGATGGTTCATGAGCAGAGTGCCTGCTGCCAAGCCTGATAACCCAAGTTCATTCCCCAAGATCCACATGGTGAAGCAAAAGAACCAAAGAACCAACTGTCAAAAGTTGTCCCCTGACCTCCATGTTGCTTGCACATGCACACACACACACACATACACACACACACACACACACACTCTAAATAAATAAGTAAGTGAAAAAAACTTTGAGAAGTATCTTTAAAAAAATTTTATTCTGAAAATAATTTTAGGATGTATGGGTGAAAGAATTAAATTTTGGGATCTCTAATTAATACCTGTTGTTCAGTCTAGTCAGACAAGTAAAGATTCATAAAACCAATCATTGTTTTGTGAAATCTAAGTGATAAGAGCATATTTCATTTTAGGATTATCCCATACAATAAAAACTGAAAAAAACAGCATGTGAGCCAGGTGTGGTGGTTTATACCTATAATCCCAGCACTTGGGAGTCAAAGGCAGACAGGAAAATTAAAAGTTTGAAGCCAGAATTACTGATTCTTTGTCCCAACTATAGCATCAAAGCAGATTCAAAGTCTAGGTTGCTATTCTCCAGTGGATAGCTCATGCTGGCAACCCTGTTTAAACAAAACAAACTGACATGAGAATAGGAGGGGAATTTATAAGGAAAGGGGGGTACTGTGATAGGAAGGGTGTGATCAGAATATATTTTGTACCTGTTTCAAATTATCAAAGAACAGCCCAGCATGGTGGCTTTAATCCCACTACTTGGGAGGCAAAGGCAGGTGGATCTCTATAAGATGGAAGCCAACCTGGTCTATATAGGGAGTTTCAAGCCACCTGGGGCTGTTTTGTTTCAAAAATTTTGTTTTGTTTTGTTGTAACAGGGTCTCCCTGTAGCTGGCCTGGAACACCCTATGTAGACCAGGCTGGCCTTGATTTCACAGAGATCCACCTGCCTGTGCCCCTCCATGCCTAGCTCAAAAAGCAAATTTTTTTTTCAAAAAAGCAGATTCTGGGCCAGCTGGGATGACTCAGCAGGTAGAAGCACTTGCTGCCAAGCCTGACAACCTGAGTTCAATCCAAGAACCACATAGTAGGAGAGAACTGACTCCTAAGTTGTCCTCTGACCTCCACACATACGCCGTGGCATGCATATGTGCATACATATAAATAACTAAAATAATTAAAAATTAATAAGAATTCTTGGCTCTTGTGTTCTGATTCAGTAGGTCTGAGTCAGAGCCCAGGAATCTAGATTCAAACAAATTCCTTAGTTAATTGGGTGCAAGTAATGTAGAGACCCTGCTCCAAATAACAGTGTAATTTCTTTTTTATCCCTCTTTTAAAATTTTAAATGTAGCAGTCAAGTTTGTGGTCCTCCTGCCTCAGCCTCCTGAGTACTGGAATTACAGGCATGTACCACCATGCCTGTCTACCACTGCATTTTTTTTTCTTGTTGTTTTATGTTATGTGAGAGGTCTTATGTAACCAGGCTGGCCTCCAACTCTCTAGGTAGCCAAGGTTAACCATAAACTCCCGATTTTCCTCTTCTAACTCCCAAGTGCTGGTACCAAGATGGCTACCATCTTGCCCAGATTTTTGTTTTTTGTTTATTTGTTTGTTTAGTTTTCTTTTTGAGACAGGGTCTCCCTATAGCCCCAGCTGGCCTGGAATTTGCTATGTAGACCAGGCTGACCTCGATCTCACAAAGATCCACCTGCCTCTGTCTCTCAAGTGCTGGGATTAAAGGCAAACATCACCATGCCCAGCTTTTAATGTATTTTTGAGACAGGCTTAGAATGTCTTTTTCCCTGACTGGCTTGGTACTCACTGTAAACGCAGTATGGCCTTGAATTTGAGGCAGTCCTGCTTTGTCTGCTTTGTGTTGATATTACAGGAGCCACCACACAAGGCTTTAATTCATTCTTGATACTTCATCAGTATGTTATACCTTGCTATGCATAGTGACATAGGCCTTTACTCAGCCCCTAGGAAGCAGAGGCAGACAGATCTCTGTGAGTTTGAGGTCAGTCTGGTCTACATAGCAAGTTCCAGTTGAGTCAAAGCTAAAGAGTGAGACCCTGTCTCAAAAAAAAAAAAAAAAAAGTGATGACATTTCTCCTTAACCCAGCCCTAGGATAAAAAACTAAAAGAGAAGGGTCTGGGTTGGAGAGATGGCTTAGTAGATAAGAGCACTGACTGCTCTTGTAGAGGACCTGGGTTTGATTCCCAGCACCCACATGGTGGCTAACCACTTTCTGTAACTCTAATTGCAGGGGATCCGATGCCTTCTTCTGGCCTCAGCAGGCATTGCATGACATAGGTACACTTACATACATGTAGGCAAAACACTCATACACAGAAAATAAAAACAAAAGAGAAGGGCCCATCACTTCATTTCATTAACATGAAAAATGAAACTCAGACAATACTGTCCACTGACACATAACATGCATATGGAGTATCTTGAGAGGTTAAAGTATGTCCAGCTCAAGATGTGGTAGCAGAAGTTTCATCCTCACAGGACAATATCAGCTATGGGTGTTAGCATATGGATTTTGTGACTGTTCTTATATGAGGACAAAGTTGTAGTGTCCTCATTTGGTTTTCTGTTGTTATGATAATATACTGACAATGAGCAACTTAGGGAGGAGAGAGTTTTATCTCATCTAATGCTCACAGAGAGCAGTTTATTACCTAGGGAAGCCAAGGCAGGAACCTGGAGGCAGAAATCAAAGCAGAGACCATTTGAGAGTGTTGCTTACTGACTTGCTCCCCCTGACAGCTCCCTTTCCTGTTCAGTACAGGTCCACCTGCCCAAAGATAGCACCATTCACAATGAGCTAGGTGTTCCCATATCAACTAGCAATTAACAAAATGCCTCATAGACATTGCCACCTGCCATTCTGATCTGGGAAGTTCTTTAGTTGAGGCTCTCTCTTCCCAGGTGACTCTTGTTTGTTACATTGACAACTAACCAGCACATAGCCCTTAATCACTGATTCTTTTTGCTGTATCTCAGGGAGGGCAATGAGCCAGGGGAGACGACCAAGATCACATACCGTGAGCTTCTGGTCCAAGTGTGTCAGTTCAGCAATGTTCTCCGTAAACAGGGTGAGTATGGGGTGTGGGAAAGTGAGTGGAGTGCCTAACCCTGGGGTATCTGAGGATTTGTTGAGGGAATGGAAGGAATTTGGTAACAGGGACAGCAGATGTTAACTAGAGAGCCAGCTGAGTGGGAAGGAGCAAGAGAGAGCAGAAAAGGTACACGGTCCCTGTACTATGTCTTCTTTTCCTGCAGGCATTCAGAAGGGTGACCGAGTAGCCATCTACATGCCCATGATCTTGGAACTCGTGGTGGCCATGCTGGCATGTGCTCGCCTTGGGGCCTTGCACTCCATTGTGGTAGGTGCTTGGGCTAGAGAAAAGAAGTAAGGATGAGGGACAGGGTTCTGGAGAAGTAGTAACAAACTAAAGGACTTAAACTGTCATAGGTCCAAATCGTTGTTCAGTATCTTCTGGGGTCCTGGTTTGGAGATGCGGAATTTCATAAGCACCTTTGATCACTCGGTCCTTAGGCTCTCCCTTTCCTTAGTGTTTCTTCTCCATAGTTTGCAGGCTTCTCTGCAGAGTCTCTCTGTGACAGGATCTTGGATTCCAGTTGCAGCCTTCTCATCACTACAGGTGACTGATTCTCTCACCCCTTCTCCAGATCCCGTGCACCGAAAATCTTGTCTCCAATTAGCTTATTGATTTGGGGCTACTTAGGATGGAGGGTAGGGACTATCTGCTTGTTCTTCTCCTCATCCTACCTCAGCTGACCCTATGTCAGCCCAAATCAGTGGAAGAACCAGAGTCAAGAGACCCACTCAGGAAAGGCCTTGTGGACAGTGGGCCCACTGGGGAGCATGGTGTGTACTAAGACCTGGAATGTTTATTGCTCTCCAAAGATGCCTTCTACAGGGGGGAAAAGCTTGTGAATCTGAAGGAGTTGGCTGATGAGTCCTTGGAGAAATGTCGAGAGAAGTAAGTGTGTTAGCCTATTGGCTATTCCCATGGGATTGACAGGATCTGTCTCCATTGCCCAGCTTCCCTTTGTCCTCCCTACACTTCTTACAGAGGCATGGGTGGATCTTGCCAACTTCTCCTTTAGCCAACCAGGCGAGGACTTCAGTCTTTTCTTTCCTCCAGGGGTTTCCCAGTGAGATGCTGCATTGTGGTCAAACACCTAGGGCGGGCAGAGTTGGGCATGAGTGACTCCCCCAGCCAGTCTCCCCCAATTAAGAGAACATGTCCAGATGTCCAGGTGAGTCTGCCACTACTTTACTTTCCTTTCAACCCTAATTTCCTCACCCTTCCTGCCCAAGAATTTTGCAATATCCTCTACTTAATAATACTGAAATCTGGGAACAGTTCCAGAAAAGCTTCCCCTAGTAGGCTGGCTGAGAGCAGAGGAGTTTGACCTTGAATATAGATAGGCCCTTGTGCTTTAGGAGCTTAGCATGAAAGACTGGAAGACTGATAGGCATAGGTGATCCTTAGGGTTTAGGCTTTGGCTTGATTGGGCTTGAATTGGAAATGTGTTCACTTGGGTGGCTTTGTAGTCATTTTGACTGGACTGTGATTTGGATGAGCTGCCTTTGTAGCCTAGGAGATGCCTACATAGGACTGTGATGCAACCTTCAAGATAACTTTTGTTTGTTCTGGATTCAGTACTTCTGCTGAAAACTGTAGAAAAGTCCCATTATTGGCCTCCGTTTCTAAGGGCATAGGGGTGAAAGTTCTGGGGTCCAGAAAGATAATTATGCAGATTCTATGATCCTGAGTGGTATTGAAACTAGCGAGGCTGGTATAAGACTAGGGGTTTGGAGAGCCCAATCAGTATTAGAAATTCAGTACATAACTGGGATTAGAAAAATAGAGTCTAAGGGGAACAGTGAGAAGGTAGCCCAGGAAAAGAAGGCTTCCAGGGATTTAGGGAACACTCACCCTCCCTCTCCTTTATCTTTGGACCCTGCTCATCAGCCTTTCCATTCCATGGGCTCTTAACAGGGTAAGCTGAAAGAGAAATCCAAGCGCACCCAACCCCAGGTATCCACTTCTGCATTGCCCTTGATGCTGCTTCACTGTGTGCTTGTCTGTATGTTCAGTCTGTTCTTTGTTTGCCCAATGAGGTGACAACCAGACCTAACCCTGTTTCCTTTGTTTCTGGGCCTCTTGACAACTTGTTGGTCACTCTGAAGGATTATAAAATCAATGACTGTTTCTGCCTCTGTCAACAAGAATATAGCAAGGACCTCAGAGTTAGCAACAGACCTCCAAGTTCACTCCTGCATCCACAGGTCTTTTGCAGGAGAAGAAACAAGGTACCCTGTCAGAAAGAATATACAGTGCATTTAGCTGGGGCAGAGCCAGAAAAGACAGGAGGAGCAGGTGAAGGAGGACCAGAGCTAGCAGATCTGGATCTTGGGATTTCACCATCAAGTTAGGAAGTTAGACGTGTATTGCAAAAGGGAAAATAAGTTTTGTATGGGATAGCAAAGAAGTAATAATTCTTAAACACATTGATATGTGGTTTTGGAATTTATACACCACATATGACACTGGTGTAATTAAGTACTAAATTCAGCAAAAGTCATACTGTGAGTGATTCTAGGAATGAAAATACATCAGTGGGTACTCAAAGCAGATTAGTATGGACAGTGAGCTTGCAGTCCAGAGACTAGTTTTTAGTTATATGACTTTGAAAATGTTACTTCTCGCTGAACTTCACTTATTTTAGAATCAATAATACAGCCATGATATATACCTAAAAGAAAATAATTTCCCTCTCTAAAACAAAGCATAAAAACCACTGTTCCTATGAACTTTACCATCTTCACTGGTCACCTTACTCTGTCTGCTATGACTAACCTCTGATGTTAATGGTACCTATAAGCCCTGTTTCTCTGCTGTTAGTATGTAGAGGCAGACCTGAGTCTTGGGAAACATGCTTTTCTTGTAAACTTAGTTGAGAACCCAAGTATTTCTTTTGAAAGAGGTGACAAACTTGGTGGCTTAGAATACAGGGTCTGAAATCCAACTATCTGGGTCCAAATCCTGGCTCTGTCACCTATTATAATGTAAGTTTGGACAAATTACTTAAGCGCCCTTCAGTTTCTCCCTCTATAAGATCAAGATAATAACTGTACCTATCTCCTAGGATTTTGTCAATGTATGTATAATGCTTGGCATGTTGTAACTACTCAGTACATGTTATGTGTTATTGATATCCTAAAACAGGAGAGAGACCTTTCTAAAAGGGAGACCAGGAAGAAACAAAACAACAAAACACAGCTATAAAACTCCTTGTAATTCTGCCTCAAGCAGCAAACTCCTAGGTTTTTGTTTCTTGGAGGTGAAGATAAAATCGTTTACCAAAAACCCAAAGAGCATAAAATTAGGCTTACAAAGTCCAGGTTTATTGGTCTGAAAACTGCAGTAAAGGCTGTAGAAACCTTGGCAGGGCTCCAAACCCTTCACTGTTATACAGTCTTCAAAGGAGGGCCTGGAACAGTTTGCAAGTACATCTCCAACTGTGTCACCTATGAGCTCCTTCTCACTCCTCCTAAGCACCTGGTGATCCCTCAGACTGTTCTGGTCCAAGGACAAAGGCCAACTGCTCAATTTTTATTTTAGAAAATTCAAATCTTTTCCTCCTTCAAAACCATGGACCTCATAGATGCACATGTAGCTCATAGCCAGTGTTTGCTTCACTAACAGCCATACTGCTTCCTGGTCCTCACTGTCAGCTCCACAGAGGGAGTACCACACCTTCTCCACTCCCTATGTACACACATACCCACAAAGGAACAATATTGTAAGATTATAAGAATTATGTCATTGCTAAACCACAGTGTGCCATGTTTTACCCTATGACAATTCACAGTACTATAGACCAGCACTATTTATTTATATAAATAATATTGACGTAATTCCATTTAAGTGCATTTATGCCCTCAGCTCAAGCAAATATTTGGCAAGGAAAAAAGTATCCATGTGACAATGGACACATAAACTCATGCATATCTTCCACCAATAAAACAGGATATCCTAAAAAATAGGGTATTTTATGCTCTCTGGCTTAGACAGCTTGTCCCTCTCTCTCTTTTCTTTCATTTTTTCTTTCCTTCTTTCTTTTCTTTCTTTCTTTCCTCTCTCCCTTCCCCTTCTACCTCCACCTCACCTTCCTTTCCTTTTTTGATGGGCTCTCTGTAACCCTAGCTGGCCTGGAACTTGACTCTGCATCCCAAGTGCTGAGATAAAGGCATGCACCATCATACTTTATTATTTTTAATAACCCCTCACTTTATGATAGTGGCCTTGAGCTGACAGAGATCTTCCTGTTTCTGCCTCCCAAGTAGTGAGGTTAAAGTTATGCACCACCATACCCAGACTGATTATCATTTTTATAATGTTCATTATAATGTTCACTAAAGCAAAAGCCTCCTAGGAAAGTGATGTCCTATTACCCTGGATTGCCTTTAATAAGGGCTTCTGCCATCTTCAAGGTTCTCTTGACTCTTCGCTGAAACTAGTTTTCCAGCCTATCCTTTGCTGTGTGAAATTGAGTTCCCTGAATTTCCCTCCAAATTGCTCTGGGGAAAACTACAAATTATCTTGAATAAGGGGCAGATAGTGCAGAGAAAGAGGAGTAGTCAAAGATTCCTTCCTCAAGGGCATAATATGGCTAATAATTTGGGTTCTTTTTTATTGTTGTTAGTTTTTTGACTTTTTTATTGTTTTTCTGGGGGGTGGGAGTTTGAGGTAGTGTCTCTCTGTAGCCCCAACTAGCCTAGAACTCAATGTATAGATCAGGCTGGCCTCAATCTCACAGAAATCTGCCTGATTCTCCCTCCCAAGTGTGCCACCATACCCAGCTACACTTCAAGATTTTTAAAAACAAATAAGCACACAATAAATTAGTATATATCTAAGTAATAGAGAAGGCTATATTTCTAAAATTGCCATATCTACCTGTCACCCTGAGTCACTGAACACTCAAGAATCTAAGGAAAGAAGATATAATCCCAGCATTTGGGGGGAGGGGAGAGCAAGGCTAGAGAATTATAGTTAGAAGCAAGCCTGAGACCTTGTCTCAAAAAAAAGAAAAGTAAAGAATTGAATGACACTGAAAGGGATTTGAGAAACTAAAGCAAACCCCAACCACTTCTCACCATCACATTCCTCAATGTTTTCCTAGTGGTCATTGAACTTACCCCTGACCTTTATGATATTCATTAGAAACTCTCCACCTCCAACAATCCAAGGCTTGATGTTATTAGATAATATCTTTCTGTTTTGACATTCATAAAATCCTATGAGACCATGAGGGCAAAGGTAACTATCCTTGTTTTAAAAATTAGTAACTTGAGGCACAGTGACTTTTCAAGGGCATAGAGCTAGGACGTGACAGAACTGAGATTAAACTCCAGAGCAATTTGGGGGGAAATTCAGGGAACTGAACTTCACAACAGAGGATAGGCTGGAAAAACTAGTTTCAGAGGAGAGTCGAGAGAAACTTGAGGATGGCAGACACAGAAGCCTTTACCAAAGGCAATCTGGGATAGTAAAACACCACTTTCCTAGGAGGCTTTTGCTTTAGTGCCTCTCCACCAACTTGAAGCAAAGCTTCCTGCTGGATAAAACTTGTCTCAACCAGAAGTTGCTGTGGGCAACCCCATTGGTAATAGTGCTGTGAAGACAGTAGAGGACCTCCCTTCACAACTGGATGAGATTGAAGCATGTAGGGCAAAAACACCTGAGCCTAGATTTCCATTGCTACTAACAGGGTCAAGTTGGCCACTCACCTGTAGGTGACTAATTTGCTTTTCTGTACTGTGTGGTATCTACATCCGTGCTGAGGCGTCACTAATCCTAGAGTGTGTGTGTGTGTGTGTGTGTGTGTGTGTGTGTGTGTAGGCTGTGCAGTTATTCATCCTACTAGAAAGTCTCTTGAGTGTCTTATATATTACTAGGTGCTAGGGCTATAGAGGAAAAGAAAAAAATGCAGACATGCCACTACCCTCCTAAAAGTCACTGTCTAGTTGGGGGAGATGATAAAATAACTGAAAATACGTGTTGTGTGGGAACAAAACCGGCTCTTGTGATGAATAATGATAATGGGTGGGATGGTAATCTATCAGATTCTGTTAAAGGACAGTCTTTCTAAGAAGGTGGCATTTCAGCTCAGTATTGAAGGATGGGAAGGAACCAGTCAAATGGCCCTTCTCAGACTAAGGCCAGGTGGGGGGAGTTCTGGGGTAGAGGTAGAGCAAGGATAGCAGGATTCTGGGAGTACCCAAGAAGCCTGTTCTCTCTGTTCTCTTCTGCCTTTGAAGGGCCCTCCTTCCTTTCCTGTGTCCTTATATTCCAGCTCCTCACCTCTCCAGGTACCAGGTAGGGATGTCTCCTGCCCCTATCTTGATCTTTATTCACAGTTCTGCCCTGCATATTCCTGTCTTCCTCTTCAGATCTCCTGGAATGAAGGGGTTGACTTGTGGTGGCATGAGCTCATGCAGGAGGCAGGGGATGAGTGTGAGCCTGAGTGGTGTGATGCTGAGGACCCACTCTTCATCCTGTATACCAGTGGCTCCACAGGAAAACCCAAGGCAAGTATGTATATATACATGTGTGCATGTTTGTGTGTGTGTGTGTGTGTGTGTCTGTGGGCATGTGTGTCTGTGTATTTATTGCATATGGGTAAGAAGTGAATTTCTGAGGATGCATGGGATGGTAGGAATTTCATTCCACAATGCTGAATTTCAGAAATATAATATTACCTTTTCTAAATAAAATTGAGACATGAATCTTCATTCACTAGATGGTAAAGCCTAGGATGAGACTGGTTGAGAGGGGAATTTCATGGTGCCTAGAAAAAGGAGAAAGGATGAGTACATGTAGTTGACAAAAATGTTCCTTTCCAATCTCCACATGGTTTAGATAAGGGAGGGCTGTCCTGTCAGTTCAAAGCTAAGGAGGATCACATGAATCTTCTTGACCTTCTAAGGCCATAGCTCTTAAAGTTCATTTCCTTCTTCATGGCATACTAATTAGCATGTAGCCTCCTGTTAGGGCATAGTGTAGAAGTCAAAAATACTTAAGAAAACTATGACTCTTCTCTTGACCAGAAAGACTCGAAAGCTTTGTCACTCTACCTTCATCTACTCCATCCCTACATCCTACTTTCCACATTCTTTGGAATATCCCTTAATGCACTTTCACACTTGATCTGAACCAGAAGCTCAAGAAGTGACTGTTCAATGGACTTTAGACACACAATTCTGGCCTCTCTTTTCTAGAGATGGTATAGGGGCAGAGTAAACAGAGGGAATTCATATTCATCTCTCTCTTTCTCAGTTACTCACAACTGTATAATTAAGCATCTGATCACAAAGAACAAAAACTATTAGCTGGAGTATACTAGGAATGTTCATGTATATGTGAGAGATACAGGTGGCTCATAAATACAGTCTGAGAGTATAAGTGTATATGCTTGGGTGACTTCAGGGTGTGATGGAGATGACAGATGCTATTAAAGGGTATTGGCAGGGACAGAATCCTTAAGAGTCTCCCTCCAGCTCTGTGCAAGTTCCATTTGTTGGTCAGTAGAGGTGGACACACAGCCCCAACCTGAGGCTCCATTCTTCCCACAGGGTGTCGTGCACACAATTGGGGGCTACATGCTCTATGTGGCTACAACCTTCAAGTACGTGTTTGACTTCCACCCAGAGGATGTGTTCTGGTGTACAGCAGACATTGGCTGGATCACTGGTCATTCCTATGTCACCTATGGGCCACTGGCCAATGGTGCCACCAGTGTTTTGGTGAGATGGGAGCTGGGATAAGATTCTCCTGGGTGACTAGTGACTACCTCCCAAAGCTGTTTAGTTTAAAGGAAGGGAAACTTATATAATAACCTGCTTCCTGGAGAAAGGAATCCTGGGTAGGGTATATTCTAACTAGAAAGTTTCTTGGCTTTTCCCATCTGGGAGTGAAGATATGGTTGGTCAGAAAGGGCAAATACTGAACCTGAGGGAATGGTAGGGGGATGAAAGGACTCCTGGGAGAGGCCAAGAATAACTAGTTTTCACTGGCATCAGTTTGAAGGGATCCCCACATACCCAGATGTGAGCCGCATGTGGAGCATTGTGGACAAATACAAGGTGACCAAGTTCTACACGGCACCCACAGCAATCCGTATGCTGATGAAATTTGGAGATGAACCTGTTACCAAGTGAGACCCCTCCACATCTGGTGCCACATGGGTATCCTTCAGAGCTAGGTGCTACCCTTTGTGCAGTTTCTTTCTGTTGTCCCAAAGTCATGACCTGGAATAGGGGAGGGGGCAAAGGAAGAGCCAAGCATGTGTATCTTGGCTCCCAATGACATTCAACTTTCCTTTCTTCCATTCTCCTGTCCAAGGTATAGCCGGGCATCCTTGAAGGTACTGGGCACAGTGGGTGAACCCATCAACCCTGAAGCTTGGCTGTGGTACCACCGGGTGGTAGGTGCCCAGCGCTGCCCCATTGTAGACACCTTCTGGCAAACAGAGACAGTGAGTGAGGGTTTCACAAAGCTGGAGCTTGGGGACTGTGAGAAAACTGACTCAAACCCCTGATCTCTGACTTCCACAGGGTGGCCACATGCTGACCCCTCTCCCTGGTGCCACGCCCATGAAACCTGGTTCTGCTGTGAGTGATACACCCTGCTGGGCCAGGGCTTGGCAGGGAAAGGGTTTGGGCTTTTGGCCTATTAGAGTATAGGGTACTAGACTAAGAGGTATGAGGAATTTGAGGCCTTGGCTCCTGGGAAATTGAGTCAGAGTTGCCTCATTCTTTTCTGTGATTCTGTCTCTTGTTTACTTTCAGTCCTTCCCATTCTTTGGTGTAGCTCCTGCAATCCTGAATGAGTCTGGGGAAGAGTTGGAAGGTGAAGCTGAAGGTTATCTGGTGAGAAGCTTGTCCTTGGGGATCTCTGAGAAAGGAAAAGGGTCTACTCAGGATACCTTGCTTTAGTGCTTATAACCTAATCTTTCCTGGAAGCTACTAAAGACCTAATACAGTTGAAGGTAAAAGACACCAGTAGAAATCCTTCTAGATACTTTGCCTGCATCTTTACCTTTTGGTACTCAAAGCTTTTAAGGGCCTTAATATTGAAATTATTTATTTATACTCATTTTATGTGTATGAGTATTTTACCTGTTTGTATATAAGTGCACCACATATGTGCAAACCTGCAAGGCCAGAAGAGGGCATCAGATCCCCTAGAACTGGAATTATGGACAATTGTTAGCTACCGTGTGGGTACTGGGAACCAAATCCAGGTCTCTGGAAGAGCAGCCAATATTCTTAACCACTAAGCCATCTCTCCAGCCTCTTAAGGGCTTTTCTTAGGATCTGTTCAAAGATTCTTAATGGTACTTTTTGGGGTTTTGAAGATTTAGTCCCAATTCTTCCTATGACAAACATAGTGAACAGCTCTGGCTGTGATATAAGCTCTGGCATCAGCCTGCCTGTGTTCAGATCCTTGAAGATCAGCTTCTTCTGTGACCTCAGAGAAAAAGGATTGTCTGTAAATCAGCACTTGGTACTCAGTAAATATTAACAGCTGCAGTTTTTGTGACAGTGCCTATCAGATCCCATCCTGTTTCACTTTTCCAAGATCAAGTTGGTAACAGAGGCAGGACTTAGATCCAAGCTTTCTTACTTAATCTAGAATTCTGTGAAATCATCAGTTTGCTGACCCCAAAACACTGCTGATTGGAAATTACTTATTTACTTATGTAGGTCCCATTTTTTTTAATGATTATTTTCATTTGGACATGTTTTCCTGAGAAATTACCCAAAAGAAACTCAAATTTTCTAGAAGTTTATTACTAATAGAACAGTGTGCTAGGAAATTTATATTAATTTAATCTTTACAGTAACATTAGAAGTTACAAATTATTTTCTTTGATTTACAGATGAGGATCCTGAAGTTCAAAGAGATAAAGTTACCTCCCTGAAGACATATAGCTATGGCAGAATTGGGGTTCTAAGCCAGAATCATCCATCTCCAAAGCCTATATACTTTGCCATACTTCTCAGGATAGCATTTAGGATATTTTCCCTGGGGGTTATCAGTGCTGATTGTCTTCTTCCTGTAACAGCTTAGTAGATGTGCTCATTCTACCTTCTGTACTCCCCAGGTGTTCAAGCAGCCCTGGCCAGGGATCATGCGTACAGTTTATGGGAACCACACACGCTTTGAGACCACCTACTTTAAGAAGTTCCCTGGCTACTATGTGACAGGAGATGGTGAGCCTTGGGTATCCTACCCCCCTCTGTCTATCTCCAGCACCACATAAAATCAGTTGTGGTAGCACATGAGAAAGATGAGAAGTTCAAAGTCATATGTGGTTACATAGTGAGTATGAGGGCAGCCTATGCTACATGAGACACAAATAATTTAAAAGACAAAACAAAACACAATGGAAGACTTTTACCAGTTTTAAGCCAGAGGAGCAGTAAGAACAAATTTACTTCCAGGCCTTGTGGGAGCTGTAATCCCAGCTATTTGGGAGGCTGAGGCAGGAAGACCACAAATTCAAGGCCTGCTTGTACTATAGAAAGTTCAAGGCTAGCCTGGGCAAATCAGCAAGATCCTGTTTCAAAACAGAAACTTAAAGTTAAAAAGAGGGAGGACTGAGAGAGTGTTTGCAAGAAGCTCTGAGTGTGATCTCCAGCACTACATTAAACTGGGCATGGTGTAATTACAGCATTTAGGAGGTAGCAAGGCCAACTTTATCTATATAGTGAGTTCAGGGCCAGACTATGGCACATAAGACCCTGTCTCAAAACAGGAGTGTATTGTGTGTGGAGATATAGCTCAATAGTAGAATGCTTACCTAGCATGCCCTAAGTCCTGTGCTCAAACCTCATTTATTGCCATAGAACAAATCATCACCAAAATTGGCAAATTTAAAAAACACATTTCACATAGTTTCTGAGGATCAGGATCTGAGTGTCTAAGCTGGGTGGTTCTTGGTCAGTGTGTCTCATGGTTGGAGCTAAGCTGTCGGGGGCTGTAGTTGTAGAAAGGATTGACCAAGCCTGAGGGTCCACTTCTTTGCTCATTCACATGGCTTTAGGCAGGAATCTTCAGTTCCATAGGGTTGGTAATGTGTCAGCTGGCCACTCTTCAGATCTGGGAAACTACGACCAAGAGGAAGCTCATGTGTCTCTAGTAAGCTAATCTCAGAAGTAACATCCCATCATTTCTGTCAAAGTCTATTGATCACATAGACTATCCTATACAGTAAGTAAGACTGTGCAAGCCTATAAACTCCAGGAGATGGAGACCAGTGGGGACATCTTGAAGACTGGCTGCCACATGAACAAAAGTGGAGGCAGGAAGACTTGTTAAAAGATTACCATAGGCTGCTGTAGTGGTTTTATAGTATAGATCATGTATCCTGCTGCAGGGTATTTACTGTTGGGCATTCCTTCCCAGGCTGTCGGCGGGACCAGGATGGCTATTACTGGATTACTGGCAGGATTGATGACATGCTCAACGTATCTGGTGAGGGTCCTGGATCTCTTCCCATTTCATTAGCTCTTTTTTTTTCCTGGCAACTCCCAGAAAAAAAAAAAAAAAAGAAAAAAAAAAAAACCTTCTAAGAAAGCCGGGACTATCCTATGGTCAGACCATATATAGAGTATGGCATTCAGTCCTGGGCCCAGGTTTTGGAGGAAAAGTGATGCACAATAGAATATGTCAAGAAGAGGGGCTCTAGAATGCCATTTGAGGAATGAAGGCCTTCCCCATTGAACCAGACCAGGTCTGCCCTGTGGGTACAGATGAAGCAAGAGCTGGGGCAAGGGCTGAGGTCTCTCTCATGGCATTTCCTCTCTCTTGACAAGGGCATCTTCTGAGTACAGCAGAGGTGGAATCAGCACTTGTGGAACATGAGGCTGTTGCAGAGGCAGCTGTGGTGGGCCACCCTCATCCTGTGAAAGGCGAATGCCTCTACTGCTTTGTCACCTTGTGTGATGGCCACACCTTCAGCCCTACTCTCACTGAGGAACTCAAGAAGCATAGTGAGGCACCTCCCTGGGCAGGGACTGAGGAACTATTGGGGAGAGGCTGCAGCAAGCTACAAACAGATCCTGGGAGTTCAACGGGTTGACTAGCTTGTTCCCACTCCGTTTCCACTAGTGTCCCTCAACGATAATAGCCAACAGTTTTAGAAAACTATCTGTGTCACCACTGGGCTCTCAGTGCTTTAAATGCATTATCCCATTTAATTCCTCTAATTACCTCAGTGAAATAGATCCTGTTGTTACACTAGTTCTAAGGATAAAGAAACTTCAGGTACAGAGAATTTAAACTGCTTGCTGAAGACCATACTAGGGATTTAAACCCTAGTAGGCTCATTCTAGAAACAGAATTCAGTGAACATGGATCAAAATTAAAAAAGGGTAGAGACACTGTATGGGTGTGGGGGGGGTGGGTGGATAGTGAACCTGTGAATTACTCTAGGTAGGCTTTGAAGAAGAAACATCTGGGGAAACAAAGTCATGGCTTTTGAGTATCTGGCTTAAGATTCAAAGAAATGCTTCATATTTGTTGGTTACAGTTAGAGAAAAGATCGGCCCCATTGCTACTCCAGACTATATCCAGAATGCACCAGGCTTGCCTAAAACCCGCTCAGGTATGTTCAGGAGGCCTCTAGGAATTGGGATGAGCCAAGGCCCATTGTAGCAGGTGTGTGGATGAAATGGTTGGGATGGGTTAGTGTTCTTATCAAGTAATCAGAGGTGTGTGATTTACCAGGGAAAATCATGAGACGAGTGCTCCGGAAGATTGCTCAGAATGACCATGACCTGGGGGACACATCTACAGTGGCTGACCCATCTGTCATTAATCATCTCTTCAGCCACCGCTGCCTGACCATTCAGTGAACAAGACTGTCCTTTGTCCAGGATTTCCCCTTGCTTGACTCTCCGAATTTCTGCCCAACCTCCCTGCCCACCTGTTCAGGAGTGTTAATGGCCAGGGCAGGCCGACACTCTGTGCCTGAGAAGAGAGTTCTCTGACTGCCAGGCAGGGGGACAAAGCCCAAGTCAACGTCAGACTGATATGCTCCTAGACTGTAAAGTGCTCTCCTAGCCAGAACAGAGACCTGAAGACCATGTCCTCACCCAAGGTTAGGTGTTCAGAGTACAACTGAGGGCCTGGACTGAATTGGGTAGTAACTCTCTAACCCTGTCAGCCCTCTCAGGAAGCACCAGTTCCTATCTTGAGCGTGCACTAGCCTTTAGAAATGGCAGTTTGTGAATCTAGGAATAATTATTTTTAAAAAATATTTAGTGGTTTCTGTTGAGTCTGAATTCCCTGCCACGGCAGTACTGTCTGCCCTTTTGCTTTAGGGACTATGCAAGTGGGTTCAGTCTCCACAGGAGTTTCACATCTGCTTCACTGAAGGAAATGAGATGTGCTCTGTTCCCAGAGCCAGGGGAGTTTACCTTCTTTGTCCTTTCCCTATGTCCCATGAACGAACAGAACCCTGCCCATGAGAGACTCTCAGATGAATCTCTTCTTGTAATCGTTGTGATCAGGACCCATGGTTGTAGGAATAAAGTCTATGACCTTAAGAAGATGGTGACTGGTTTTATTAGGTATCCTAGGCTGTATATTAGCTGCTCTGATATGTGTGGCAGATGGGAAGGGGAATGGTATTCCTCAGGACAACCCCAGAACCTTTTGTTTGGGCAGAACTAGGCAAGGCTTTGCTCACAGGTCCTCTGACAAGCCCCTAAGCTAAGCAGGAGTGATTGAAGCCAGTTTACAACTGTGACATCCCATCAGGGTTATTCTCTCACCTGGGACCCTGGGACCTTCTCTCTTCCCTATGATCCTCTGGGAGCATTAGCAGGCAACTATGGATTAGAACTTCAGGGTCTCATCCATGGGGTCTGCGACTTTCCTCTTATCCAGCTTAAGTGAGCAGACCTCCTCCCCTTGTTGTACAAAGCAATCAACCATTGAATCACCATTGTTTTATTTAAGGCAGAGCTGGGGAAAAGTCTATGCCCTTCCACCCTCTTCCTCTCCCATCACTCAGTCCTATCCCAAGTCAGGTACTGGAACCTGCTGGAAAGGTTAGGAAGAGGTATGCAGAGTTTATGGGCCTTTACCTCAGAGGAGTTTCCCTTCCCCTACTCTAAAGATGTGTTCTTTCTCCTAAGGGAAACACAGCTTTTCAGGTCCTCAGATGGAGAGCTGAGAGAAAGCACCCAGGGTTTTCCCTTCCCTGAAGACCCTGAATGTCTCTGGAAGAGACAAGCTCTCCTAAGGTAGGAACAGGGGTAGCCCCTCAGGAGGGTTAGGAGAGGAATGACAAGTGCAGGGCATGGAGCGTCTCTTGAGTGAAGTCCAGGCTGGGCCTTCACACAGGGTATGGGTTGTCCAGGACTGCCACTCCTGCTGCCACACCTCCATCTGCGTGTTCAATGGCTTTGGTTCGAAGCAGATGCCCCACATGCGTGTTCATCACAAGTGTCTTTCCCTGCCTGTAGAAATAGGGTCAGGAGGCACACATTAGGAGACCTAGGACCTTTCCTGGTTCCAGCTGAATGGTGGATGGTAAGTAACTACATCTAGGATGCTGGGACTTTAGAGACAGATTTGGATTTGCATCCTAGCTTTGTGCAAGCTCTTTAATCTTCCTAAACATCAACTTCCTTAATTTAAAATTGACATAATACTTCTTATAAGATGGTCAGGGAGATTGAATAAAACAATAAAAGCACTTAGCATGATTCATACATCTTACGTCCTGAGCTATAAATACCCTTTACCTCTCTCTCAAGGTGGCTGTGGGGTGTTGGGAGTAGGGGTGGGGTAAGTGGCAGGCAGACACTGTAAGTGGTTAGAGAGGCAGTACAGAAGGAAGGCTTTGGTGGGGGACATGTTAGCATTTGATGTCTTGACCTTGCCCTGACCTTGAAGTATTTTGCAAAGTGAAGTAAGGGCCTTGTTCTTTACAAATTCCTAAGTTCTCCTCTCTTCCTGATTCTTAGTGTTCAAATCCAAACCCAGGGGCTACTGAGCATTTCAAAACCACTGAATACTATTCAGTTGACTAATGTCACTATTCTCTGGAATCCCTATGAGTTTTAGAGCGGGACTCAAGCTCTCTAACTCTGTGGAATCTCCTTCAGTTCCTGCTCATCAGACCATCTTTTTTTAACCCTCTTGGTTCTGCATGCAATTTTCTTTGTAGTTGTAAAGCACTTCTCACCTGGGCTTCACTAGTTAGCCCTATGAGGTGGGCAGGTCTTAGATCCTTAGCCTCATTTAACAATTAAAAAAAAAAAAAAAAAAAAAAAACATAATAAAGGTAGGGATTGGCAGTGCTGAGACTAAAGTCCCAGGACCTTCTAGGCTTTCTTGGCTGACACTCTTGCAGGGAAATAATAGAAAGAGCTCTTCCTCACTAGCTCACCTGACATAGACCCCAAAGATGCCCAACTCTGAGATGCACTGGACCACTTGGACAGGGCTTCCAGCCCGTAGCAGGCAATTCCCAAAAGGCTCAGGTTCAATCTTCTCCATGAGGATGTAGGAGGCACGCTCCTCGCTGTCCTTCAGCTGCTCCAGAGCTTGTACCATTTCCTCCCGGTACAGATTGTTACCTGCAATGAAACTGACCAATCACTTTGGACCCAGAGCATATCTGGCTTCTGAGAAGGAAAAATGACCTTGGCAGGAGGGCCACTGCACAAGTGAACACACCTGCCACTGCATTTTTATGCCCGA
This sequence comes from Eospalax fontanierii, assembly GCA_035773235.1. NCBI lineage: Eukaryota > Metazoa > Chordata > Mammalia > Rodentia > Spalacidae > Eospalax > Eospalax fontanierii. Next base: position 23,784,218 of record CM069550.1, on the reverse strand, counting down.
TTCATCCCTGTCTATGGATATTCTCATCAGCTACCATTACTAATTCCTTTTCTTTTTAAACGTTGGAGTTCTCTGGGCCTCTGTCAGTAAAATGTTGGCTGTGCATGCATCTAGAGCTGGAGAAGTGGGAAGAGAGATAAGTGGATCCCCAGAGCTTGCTGGCAGTCTAGCCAAGTGATGATTCCAGGGTTCAGTGAGAGACCCTGTCTCAAAATGATGATGGTGGCATCCACGGATATGCACATATGCATATGTACCCACATGGGCACAAACACACAAACATACACGTAGACACTACACATACACACAAAAAAAATGTTGAGGTTCTCCAGGAATTGGATCTTTACCCTTGCTCTGTCCATCATGTATCTTCTGTCAGGAAGATACCTTCTATTCCTAAGGCTTAATCAATAACCTCTAAGTTAAGCCCAAATCTAGATATGACATGCATATCCCACAGGCCCCAAAACAAATTCAGTATTTCCAAAAGTAGTCTTTTTTCTGCCTAAACTTGCTCCTGAACCTTCCTACTCCTCGCCAGATGAAAGGCATCCCTGAGTCCTATTTAACTCTTCTCTCCCCATTACCTGTATCACTAACACTCCAGTCTATGATCCAAATGTCACAGCCCTAGCCTAGGACTCTATATTGGTCTTTGAACAATGGTACCAGCCACCTGCCATGGTCTCTGTCAATAGTATCTCCCCTCAAACCAGTGAATCTTAATAGCTGAAATACTAAGATTTGTAAGTTTTCATCACTGCGAACTACTTGGATCCTGAATGGATTGTGTGCTCCTTCCCTGCTTATACCTCTAAGGGTTTCCCCCTTATAAAAATTCAATTTTGTAAAATATTTGTGTATCTGTGTACCTGTCTGTGTTGAGTATGCTCACCTATGTATGAGCAGGTAGAGACCAGAGGTCAACATCAGATGTCTTCCTCTATTGCACTCCACTTTATTTAAAATTTTTATTTATTTACTTACTTGAGACAGGGTCTTACTATGAAGCTCTGGCTGGCCTGCAACTCACTATGTAGACCAGGCTGGCCTGGAACTCATAGGGATCCACCTGCCTCTGCTGGGATTAAAGGCATGTGCCACCACACCCAGTCTTCTACCTTATTTTTTGAGACAGGGTCTCTAATTGAACCTGGAGCTTGATGTTTTAGCCAAACTGGCTGGCCAGCAAGTCCTCGGGATCTACCTATCTGCCCCTGAAGCATTAGGGTCACAGATGCATGCCACCATGCCTGACTTCTGTGTGGGTGCTTACCAACTGAGCCCTCTCTCAGCCCCAATTTCCTGAAGTATTTTCAGTACCCTCTATAATCAGGTCTCACATAATCACTCTGAGCCCAGATTCCTGTCTCGCAGTTTCAGCTCCATCCCCAGCAGTTTCTTATCAACCTCCACATAGTCCATATTGCCATGCTTACTGCCTTTGCTTGAATAGCCTTCACTTTAGAATGTTCTCCCCACTTTTCCATCTGGGAAACTCCTACCTATCCCTTAAGTCCCCGATGGAAAACCATGTCTGTGAAGCAGACATGATTCTTGCCCCCAACGAGTTTCAAAGTAAATACAAAGAGAGCCATGTATTCCTTAAATGTCCTAGAAAGCCCTGCCCTCTTTCCCTATCTCTCCCCAGAGGAAAAGACTGTGGACTAAATTTGCACAAATTCTCCAGTGCAGTTAATCAGATCTCCTGTGCTCTCCATAGCTCTTGGTTCCAGGGTGCTGGAGACATGCTCTGTGCTGGGATCTCTTGCTTTTTCTTATACCACCAAGCCTGAGACTGTGATACATCAAGTGCCAGCAAGCACTGGCAACAACTTTGTAGCCCCTTTCAACTAAGCAGTTCTGCAGAGGAGATCCACCTACCTCCACCCTCTCTCTGGGGCTTCAGTACAAAGTGGCTAGGAGCAGCAAGGGCCTCCGCAATGGCCTGGTCACCTTCTTCACCCTGATAGGAGCATAAAGTAGTCAAAGTAGTATTAAACCTGAGACAGCTGAGGTCTTTACTGACCATGAAGGAGAGCAGAAAGGGGAACAGCTATAAATTCCTTTAGGCTAGACATTTTGTAGCACTAAATGTAGGATAACAGGCTTCTCGGGGTTTTACAACAAAGACCCTGGAAAATGGGTACAGATATTAATTCTTCCTTAGTCATTTCTCCTGCTTTCTATCTCTATCACCATCATTGCTGAGGGAGTTTACAAGGGATTCTGGCCCCAAGGCTCTAGAGGTTCTCCAGAGCATTAGGGATTCGAGACATAGTGTCAATGCTAAGACCATTTGTACCCTCCCCATCACATTTGGGTCCAGGTCTCTGCAAGGTAGGCTTGTGGTAGGAAAACAGGCTACCTACATACCATGTCCAGTGAATAGAGGCCAGCAAAGGTGGCACGGAGGCGGGCCACGGCCTCAGGCTGTCCAGGGAGCAGCACCTCCAGCAGGCCCACCCTGCTCAGTTCCTGTTGCACCTTCTTAGTCCCAGCCAGCTGGGTGGCAATGTCTGGGCACTTGACAGCACATGACCTCTCCATCAGTAGGCGTGCTTCCCAGTTCTGCAGAGGCAAGAAGAGGAAAGGAAGTCTACTTTATTTCGTTTTGGCTGACCTTTACTGAACAGATGCCAGATACTGTGCTTTTAAATCTTCAAACTGATTATCATTACAACATCCTTGTGAGGCAGGTCTGACCTCTCGATCTGCAGGATTCTTGACTTTAAGGAGTTTGTAATCTAGCACACAAATACATACCCATAATTTAAAGTGAAAACGACTTAAAGAGGAAAATTTGTCTGAGTCCTGGGAATTTGTTCTTATTTTTGAGACAAAGTCTCCTTACAGAGCTCAGACTGACCTGAACCTTGCAATCCTCCTGCCGCAGGTTCCCGAGTGCTGGGATTATAAGCACATGTCACCTCACCATACCTGGCTGGGTCAGGTTTGAAGGGCGTGAGACATTTGTTTGTAAGCTTAGCTTTTCACTGTACTCCAAATAAAATTCAACACTCAAAACTCTGGTTAATCATACAATCTTTTTCCTTTTATCAAGTTAAGTCCAAATTCCTTACCATGACCTACGTGACCTGGTAAGACTGGGTTCCCCCTGTGTTTTCAAGTCACCCCATGCTGCTGCCTCCACTCTCATTACCCCTCCCCCCATATACACACTAACTCCTGACTCTATGTTCTAGCACCTAGGCCTGTAATTGCTCAAATTTCACTATTCTTTGGGGCCTTTTTATTTACTGTTTTTCCTCCATCTGAAATTCTCTTCCTTTTGCCTTTTTCCCATAAATGGCTATATCTTTTCCATTCTTGAGTCTTGTTTCAGTCACCTTTTCAGAGAAGCCTTCCCTGACCATTCTACCTAATGTGGCCTTCCCCATAATGTGCTATCTTTTCATTGTATTCTTTCAAAGCAGTTACTCCTCAACTAGAAAAAAAAATTTTTTTCAAGCCGGGTGTGGTGTTACACACTTGTAATTCTAACACTTGAGTGGTTGAGGCAGGAGGATCTCAAGTTCAAAGCCTGTTCGAGCTACAGTAGTGAGTTCTGGGCTAGTTTGGGCTACAGGGTGAGAGTCTGTCTCAATAAATATAACAAGGGCTGGAGAGATGGCTCAGCAGTTAAGAGCACTGGCTGCTGTTGCAGAGAACCCAAGTTCAGTTCTTAGCACCCACATGGAGGCTAACAACCATCAGTAACTTCAGTTCCAGGGGATCCAACACCCTCTTCTGGCCTCCACAGGCATTACACACATGTGGTGCACTTACATATATGTAGGCAAAACACTCATATACATAAAAAATAAAATAAAAACAAAACTCCAAAATGATTTGTCTATTTTCAATCTTTCTGATACTCGTCTCTTGAACCAGACTGTGGTCCCTAGAAGAACCACATCCTTGGTGTTTGCCTGGTGTTCTGCTACACCCCACAGAAATGCAGCTTTTGGCACTTCATGGATACTCAGAAATATTTGTTATTGTTGCTCTGTATAGTGAAGTTTGAGTAATGTCCTAATAAGCAGTCTTGACAGGTGAGATCCAGTGGAGAATGGGTCCTCGGGCGAGCAGAAGAACATAAACAAAGGCCTGCAGGTGGCTAATCGCAGGATGAATAATCTGTTGTGTTAGGAGCTTAGAGTACAAAAAGCAGGGAAACCTTAGCTGTTCACACTGCCCAGCTCTGGTCCCATTCTCAGGCTCTGGGGAGAAAGTTGTCCTTGTTCAAATCACAGCAACCTATACATAGCTCGATCAAGGCTAAGGTCCAAGGAGCACATGCTGTTCCCACCAAGTGCTGTCTACTGCAGTATCTTTTCCTGATCTTCACCATCAATCCCAGTCATCTAACTAACTACTGGTCTGGTGTTCCAGGCAGAGTCACAGATGCCCAGAAGAGGAGATAAACTAGGAGAAACACCCTATATGTCTGTCAGAAGCAGAGAAAGCAAAACTTTAACACAAGAACACTTGCCCAGGGGGCTGGAGGGATGGCTCAGCAGTTAAGAGCACTGGCTGCTCTTCCAGGGGAGCCAGGTTCAGTTCCTAGCACCTACAAGGATCTTCAGGCATTACTCGACACAGGTACACATGAAGGCAATACACTCAGACACAAAATAAAAAGAAAATTTAAAGGATGAACACTTGTCCAGAATCATCTGGCAAGTCACTAAGCCCTGGAGATCTTCATGTTCTGAATGTAGGTGAACTTCTCAGTTCATTTCATTGTACTTTCCACTTTCTTAGCTCATCCTGTCCTCTTTCAATCGACTTCAGCCTGTTTCTCCATCTCCCTGTCTTGAATCTTAGCTATTTTCCTAGGAGACGGTTTCTTCTCTAGTCAGCAAGTTTCCAGCACTTCTAACTCCTCTCTAAACAAAAGCACTTTCTCACAGCCGTCCTTTCTGTAGAGCTGTCCCAAAGAACCCTAAATGAAGTCAATCCAGAGGGAGGCCCCTTTATTAAAGTAAAGCTCCAGCTTTCAGAGACAGACCCAGGAAGGATGGGAAAGTTACTCCTCAAGATCAAACAAAGGCAAATTGAGCTTCAAGACTCCCAGCCCAGGGTCTTATCTCCTAGCTTATCTCCTTTACCACAAGGGAAAGAAGGGCTTTGAAGCCTTTCCATGGTATGGATATTAGCAGGAGTTATATTCTGGGAATATAACAGCCTACAACTCAGAAAGCCTAGGACAAGTCTCTACATGGCTCTAAACCTTGGTTTCCCCATCTGTATAATGGGGATAATTATAAGTCTCACATGGTGGCTATAAGAGTTGAAAAAAATGATGTGGAAAGAAAATTTGAAACTACATGGTTGAGACAGCAACATGAGGTGGTATCACCAGGGCTGCCACGAGCACAAAGGAGAACATGACAAAACTTCCTGACCCAGATAAAGTAGAGGTAAAGAAGAAGACATGTCCAGTGAAGCCCAGCACTTGGAAGGCAGAGGTAGAAGACTGCCATGAGTTTAAGGCTAGCCTAGGCTACATAGGGAGTTCTAAGCCAGCTAAGGCTCGAGAGTGAGCCCCTGCTCTTCCCCACTCAAAGAAAAAGTCACAAACAACAAAAACAAAACAGGAAGGGAAAGAAGGAAGGAAGGAGAGAGAGAGAGAAGGAGAGAAAAGGAGGGGGGAGGAAGGAAGAGAGGGAAGAAGAGAGGGAGGAAGGGAGGGAGGGAGAGAAGGAGGGAAGAAAAGGAGGAAGAGGGAGGGAGAAAGGAAGAAAGGAAAAAAGAAAAAAGAACAAGGAAGGAGAAAGAAGGTGATCAGCGGCATGCGAGGATAGCTTGCACCAGCTAGTGGGGGCGGACATATACCCATCCATTCCTAGTTCTTTGTTCAGAGATATTAAATTGGGTAGCTCAAAATGAGCTGGAGATGGCTCCATGGTTAAGAACACACACTGCTCTTCCAGAGGATCCAGGTTCAGTTCCCAACAACCATGTTGGATGGCTCACAACTGGCTCCTACCAAATCCAACGTCTCTGGTTTCCGAGGGCACTTACACTCACATGTGCACACATACACACACACACACACATAATTTTTAAAAATATTTAAAGAATTACACTATGGAAATCAGTAAATGCTACAAAAATTGGGGCTCTTCCTCTTAGAAAGATGTCTATTAAACATTCGCCAGTGTAGCTCTGGTAAATGTGGAAGTGGCTAAAACACGACAGGTGGATTCCTAAGGATTTGTATCCTAGAAGCCTGTGAAGAGTGAGAGGTAACAGAAAGTCCTCGGGAGGAAAGGAGTTTCCAGCAGGACATCGTCCCCTGAGAAAGAAGTGAAGCTAGACTCAGAGAAGCCCAGTTGTGACGCCTGAGCTGGGTTTCTGTGGAGCTCTGGTGAGTCTCTGGAGGCAAAAAATAGCCTAATAGAAAATACTAACCTGTGGATTATACTGACTCGGCATGTAGCCATCCCGAAAGTAAACCACAGCAACTTCCCGGCCATCCCTGGAACATAAGATGAAAGGGGCTTTTGAGTAAAATTACAACTGATAATATTCAGGGGTTTCATCTACTTCAGGGGACATCAAAATGTATTTGGCAATCCTCAGGGGAAGGTGGGACAGGTGTTCACTAGAATCAGTTAAAGTAAAAACCACACTATCAGTACTTCTATTAAAAAATACAGGTGTCAGCACACAATGTTTTAGAATATTCTAGATCTAGAGTCATTTTAAGAAAGCAACAGGGAAACAAGAACATAAGTAAATTTAAAATAAGTGAGTGCAAAGTTCTTGAGTGAAAGAACCCTATGGCCAAGCTTAGCAAAACAGAATTGTATTTCTACTGTTTAAAGTAGCTGAAACCAGATAAAGGTTTCTTAATATGGTAGTGAGGGTGTGCAAAAGTCCAAGTCTAGTTCTCTTTTCTTTGACCTGTTTGATATCTAGTTTACCTAGAAAAACTAGCTACTTTCTTTTGTTTGAAATTTCAAAACCAGGATTATGAAATTCTATGGAGGTTCTTAAGCTCTTTGTTTGTTCATTTGTGTTCTGAGATCAAGCCTTAGGCAACCCAGACTAACCTTGAATTCACTCTACACCAGAGGATAATCCCTGATCCTGCTATCTTCACCATGTGCTAGGGATTATAGGCATGTGTCATCATACCTGACTAGGCTCTTATCTTTAACAGTCACAAAGATCCAGGTCTAACTATGTAAGCTGCAATGCCACCTAAATATGTAGTATTGAAGGCACTGTGTGATGGCCCAGGGAGGGAAGGACAGAGCCTGCTTAGAAGACCAATCCAGGATTTAGCTCAGAGAATGATAATCAGAATATGTCTGCCTCCCTGACTGCCCAGCCACAAAGAAGGGCGAGAACTTTTGAGACCTCAGGGGCATATACAAACCAAGACTATCTTTAGGGATGATATTCTCATCCAGAAGATCAGTAGGTCTGATACATCCCTTTAGAAGCAGAGCTTGGCTGCCTTCTCTAAAATTTCCTGAGATATTTCAGAAATCAGGGAGAAGGAAACAAGCCATCACATTTCTCAGAAGAAAAGCTCATTTAATGAAAGAAGATGCCAGGAGAGTGTCCTAACCCAGCCGTCTAGTGGGCCCTTGGGGTGCTCACATAAACAGCTTTCGGTTCTGGTCTAGAGATCCTCTTTCAGAGACATCTTCAAATCTTCGCCGGAATACGTGGATGTTCCTGGGAAAGACAGACAAGAGTCAAAGGTAGTGAATGCTGCTTTGAATGGCCCAGGCCCTGGGCCACACCTGGAGGCCTCATCCTTTACTAACCTGTTCAGTAGCTCATTCTCTATGGCACGCTGGTCAAATATGTTCCTTTCCTTCTCCTGAGCAATCAGTAGAACCACAGCACTGGAGAAAGAACAAGGTGACCAGAGGCTGCTTGTCTCCCTCCCATTCCCTTCAGGAATGAGAAGAACACAGCTTCCCGGAGAGCCTGAAATGCACTATGGGTAGAAGATACTTGCCACACAAGCATGAAAACCTGACTTTTCATGAGAGAACAGCTTCCTGTAGAAGCAGATGTTATCTCAGATTGGGATCCCCTGAGGCAACAAGTACTTCCTGAAAATAAGAAATTTGGGAAAAAAGTGGAGGCATCTCTGACCATTCCTTAGTTATAGATGAAATATTATAATGATGTTGATTTTCTGTACAAATTAATATTTCTATTCAAAAACATCTAAAAATCCAAAAATGCCACCCCCCCTTAGGATAGGTATAGTGGCACATTTCTCTAATTTCGGAACTCAAGAGGTAAAGGTGGGAGGATCAGTAGTTCAAGACCAGCCTGGGCTGTATGATACCCTGTCTTATGAACAGAACAAAAAAAAACTAACACAGTGGTTAGAAATCTATCTGGAAGAATGAACCCTGAGGAATATTTTGTAAATGAACAACACTGGAGATCGGGTGCTAATAACTCTACTATCAGATTGTAAAAGACATTTAAAAATATATTTTATCAATTTTTTTTATGTGTATGAGTATATTGCCTGCATGTATGTTAGTGGACCTGTGTCATGGAATGGCCACAGAGATCAGAAGAGGGTGTTGGATCTCCTGGAACTGGAGTTAAGGACAGTTGTGAGCCGCCATGTGGGTGCTGGGAATCAAACCCAGGTTTTCTGCAAGAGTACCCAGTGCTCCCAACTGCTAAGCCATCTGTCCAGCTCAAGAGTATAATTCTTAAATAAAAAAATAAGAGCTAAATGGAACTTTACAGAGCCAACTACAAACAAGCATCATCTCTAGGGACCTCTCAACATGTCTATGATGTCCACAGGCCACATTTGGTCTCACAGTATTATTCACTAAGGCTCACTGGGTCCGATCCACAAGTTTCTTAAAGAAGCAGGGACTGAAGACTCAGAAAAAACGTTTATGTCAGAGAACTGTCAGTTGCCAATTAAGATATTTTCAGTATTATGGGGCTAGAAAGATGGCTCATCAGTTAAGAGTACTGGCTATTCTTGCAGAGGACCCAGGTTTGATTCCTAGCACCCACTGGTGGCTAACAGCCATCCACAACTCCAGCTTCAAGGGATCCCACAACCTCTTCTGACCTTAAGCAGGCATTGCACAAGACAGGTACACTAACACACATGCAGGCAATACACTCATATATATATATATATATATAATTTAATTTTTAAAAAAGATATTTTCAGTAGGAAACATAGGCCTGCCCTTCCCCCACACCCACCAGACTCAAAAGGGCCGTGTTTTCCCGTTCCAGACTCCCTCTCTGCTATAGCTATATTGTTTTTGCCTATGGCCTCTTGCTACTTTGGCTTAGGATGCTAAGTATCCATTTCCAACCTCCTGTCCTTGCCCTCTTCTCCATCTCTGCTTTTTCTAACCTTAGCTGATCCTCTGGCTCTCAGCTCTGTTTGTTGGACTTCTTCCCCTTCAACAAATACTCTCCCAGCGCCTGAAGCATCAAGAGTTCACACATACATTCGAAGTGAGTCTTAACTTGGAGTTGGGACCCAGCAGACAAACGAAGTGGTGGCCGTGCTGCCCTGAGATGCCTGAAGGCCAAAGGCCTTGCTCTTCCTTTTCTGCCTGGAACTATCCTGTTCACAGGTAAGGGGTGAGGCTGGGGGGCTGGTGCAGAGTGGCTCACCACGAAGCAGAGGCAGAGGAAGAAGGCTAGAGGCTGGAAATGGAATTGCATGCTCTTGCTAATTAAGTCAGCCTTCCACCTGCCAGACAATGGGAGTCAGACCCAGAAAACACTGTCTCCCACCGACTTCAGTTCTGAGCAGTCTGGACTCAACAGAACTCAGAAAGTGGTCAGCGGAGGGGACTGAAGTGGCAGTCGCTGGCTGGCTTGGGGAGAGGCTTAGTGCTGGCTCTGCTAGTGACTCGTGGTGTGCCCTGGAGCAGATCACTCAGTTTCTTTCCTTGAGTCCTGACTATCTCATCTATAAAATAGAAATGTTATTAAGGTCATACCTCCCAATCTTTTAATATCAAGAATCTCCCTTTTGGATTCTACTCATTCTAACTATAGGCCTTATGTTTTTATTGTTTTAAAGATTTGCTTCTATTTTTTTTTAACTTTATTTATTTTTATTTTATGTGTATGAGATTTTTGCCTGCATGTGTATGCAAGTGTACCTGTGTCATGCAGTGCTTGAGGAGATCAGAAGAGGGCGTCAAATCCCTTGGAACTGGAGTTACAGGCAGTTGTTAGTCATCATGTGGGATCTGAAGCCTTCTGTAAGAGCAGTGCTCTTAACCACTGTGCCATCTTTCCAGCCCCATTGCTTTTATTTTTATGTGTACGTGTAACTGTATGAATGTGTGCCATGTGTGTGCAAATACCCATGGAGACCAGAAGAGGGTGTTACAGTCCCTGGAGCTGGAGTTACAGGCAGTTGTAAGCTGCCTTATGTGAGTGCTGGGAGCCAAACTCAGGTTCTCTGGAAGATCAGGCAGCTCTCTTAACCTCTAAGCTATCTCTCTAGCCAGGCCCTCTGTTTTGTAAGAGTTTGTTATAATTTTATAATCAGGAGTGATGGTACATGCCTATAGCTTCTCTACTTAGGAGGCTGAGTCAGAAGGATTGCAGTGAATTCAAGGCAAGTCCAGGTTACACAGCAGGACCCTACTCAAAAAAGCAAACAAGACTAGGGATGTGGCTCTGTGTGGCACGCTCTCCTGCCTGGCACAAGGCCTCGCTGTGGATCCCTAGCATGACAAAGATAAAAAACAAAAAGTAAATTTAAAAGTAATAAAACTACAATTCACCATGCCCTACTTGTTTTTATTTATTTATTTGAGACTGAATCTTGCTATGTAGCCTAGGTTAGCCTTGAACTCAAGGTAATCGTCTTGCCTCAGCTTCCTGAGTACTGGAATTACAGGTATATACTACTATCCCAGACTCATTAAAAATATTAAATAACATGAAACAAATAATGACATTCACTCTACAAACAAGCGTCAGTTTTCCAACCTTTACTAAGGGATGGTGCCTCTTGGCAACAGAAGAGTGAAGGAGAGGGAACAGAGACCTGAGAGGAGGGCCAACTCCAAACTTACTAGTGTGCAACTTCAGGCAAGTTCTGACCTCAGTTTACGCTTGTGTAAAATAAAACTTTAATTAACAGCTGTTTAATTTTTATTTTTTCTATTATTATTATTATTATTATTATTATTATTATCGACATCACCAGACTGACAGTTTTCAAGGAGTTTTTAGAGGCATGCTCTCCTTTAATTTTTACTTCTAACCCCACTGGTAATCAGTGTCACCAATGCCTTACAAGTAGGGTGAAAAGAAAAGGTGTGCCAAGGCAGTTGGTAAGTCCAGCAGGGGAGCCTAGCAGCCTCGCAGTGGGCAGTGCTGGTACCCAGCACTGCAGAGCAGTTTTCTCTCAGCCTGGCAGGAGATTCCCTGTACAGTTTGTCTATCGGCAGTTTCTCAGGTGACCCATCTGCTGGCTTCACTTTCTTAAAATGAAACCTAGCCAAGAGTCCTCCTTGACACACTCACTGCTTGCCTAAAGGCTTCCAAGTGTTCAGAGTTTGAGTTTTCTTGGGAGTTGAGCTTAGCAAGCACAGAAAGGAGCTCTTAAAAGGCAACGGTGTTATTACATATGCACGTTCTAGAAGGAACTTAACACTGGGTTCTACTACTAACTCACCACTTGACTTTGAACCACTTCAATTCTCTGAACCTCAGTTTTCTTAGCTATAAAATGGGGAAGAGGAACAGCCCTACCTCAAAGCAACTGTTCTGAGAATTCAACGAAATCCTGTTTGTACGTGCTCATCAAGGCGGAACTCAGTACTATATTAACATTGAATAGCTGTTAGTAGTGGCCCCTCATCTATCTGGAAGTCACTTACCTAGCATCTTCATACATCTGCAACATGGATGAGAAACAGGAAGAAAGCAAAGAAAATGCTTCTAAGCAGTGAAAATGGACACCATAAAATCCCCAGATCAAAACTGATGCATTTACTCATTCAAGAGGCCCTGGAACTCTTTAGCCATGATTCTAACAGCTAGGATCACTGCTTTCCCAACTCACAGCAAACTGGGAAGAAAGGGAATGGCAGTGAAGAAGTCCAGAGTCAAGCACACTGACAGCAGTAGGAAACAGACCAGAAATATTACAGAGAAAACAGATGAGAATGTAAAGCTACTGGGGCAGGCCAAGAGCCCGGAAATATGCCTTTCTAACCCTAGGTGGTACCACTGCATTACAGAGGACATGATGCAGTCACAGTCAGCCTTGAGGGTGACCTCCAGTCAACAGAAAACACTAAGTCAGCATCTCTTATTTTAGAAGAAAAGCCAAAACTCCTTTAAAATAATTTTGGCACCAGAAGGTGTTTCTATTCTTAGAAAAACCCCTTCATTCCCTAAAAAAATAAGAAGCTGCCCCTTCCAGGAATGCTGACTCTAAAGGTACCATCACCACCTTTTCACATTCTTACCTAGCTGAGCCATAGAGCTCCCAGGCTTTGGCGATCCCCAGGGCCAGTCCCTTGCTGGGATTGTTGGAGAGGATCTTGGCAGCTTCTTTGGTCTTATCCAGGACATTGAGAACATGTCTGTTGGAAGAGAGATAGATGCTCAGCGACTGGATGGCGCAAAAGACCTCTCTGCCTATGACCTCACAGGTATATAAAGAACATCGCTCAAGAGCACTTGAGAGCTCCTTCACCATCACATTCCTGGAGGGTTCACTCTATCTGGAATACACTATGCTGCCCTCACCATCTACCTTGAAGAACAGGCCCAGAAGAGCCCGGAGACTGTTACCACTCAACCCCAAACTCAGTTTCCAAGGGAACACAAGCCCCTTACCTTGGGTTAGGGTGCTATCAGGACTCCTGCTGCAGACTATGGACTCACAGCATCTGGAGCTTCCCTGTGGCTAAGAAGGCTCCTACTGTGGCCAGCTCCCAGATGGAAGGTCCTGCTCTTCCCTCTGCTTTGGGTTCAGAACTGTTTTCAGGTCCTCAGATGTCAAGCCCTTCCTACCAGAGGCCCCTTGAAGGTACTGTTTTCTGCTTGTACTGACTAGCCTAGACAAGCCATGAGGTCCTTCTTTCTCTGATATATATAAAAAGATCTGATTACAAGTGGAAACCTGCTGTGGGGAGCAAGATGGAGGTGTGGAGAACATATGATCCAGGGCCCAGGAAGGTAGTCATGGTTGGAGATCGCTAGCTTAGCCAGTCACTCTAAGTCCAGCCGGTTGTTCCCCATAGGTGTGCCCTATGGCTGCCCCAGGAACCCACCTGTGCACAGCTGGCATCCGGGAGGCCAGTCCCCCGAAGCTGGCAGAGATAGTGTTGATTTCAATCTGTTTCAGAGCTTGGGAGCCATCTGTGCAGCACTGGAACATGTAGTCTGAGCGATTCAGACCCAGGAACACAGTCTGTGGGGAAAACTAAAGGCTGACAACACCTGCCCAGGGGTGGACTCTGAAAGTCTAGCCTAGGAGTAAAGAGGTACATGCACTCCATGGAGAGATAAGGAGTGCCATCTAATACTCCCAAACCTAAGACTGTTCTGTCATCCCAGGACCAGTCACGGGGATGTGCAAGCCCAGTGGGGACCAGTCAAAGGTAGATCCCTGTGAGACCAAGACGGAGGCTAATTCTTCTGATAAACACAAAACAAATAAAAACAAAACACAAGGGATAAAGGAGTTCCAGACAAGGGAGAGACTAAGGATGGTTACCTGGGCAATGCCTTCTTTCAGGACTTGTTTATAGATGTCAAAGAGCCGAGCAGTGTAGTCATCCTTTTTGATAGTGCTAGAAAAGAAAGAACATTTTCCAGGCTATGAGATCCTATAAGTCAGGTAATCCCGACCCACTGACTCCTGGATCCTTTCTGGGTTTTGAATACCCATTCCAATATGGTAAAGAATAGTGATTAAGAATCTGATTTAGAGTCAGGTGCTCTGGGTTCAAATCCAAATTCTACCACTCACTATTAGCCAGTCTCAAGGAATCCTCCCACCTCACTGAGTCTTAGTTTGCTCACCTGTAGGATGAAGAGGAAGATGACTATTTAAAACATAGGCTTGTGTGAAGAGTCAATGACACAGAATTTTTAAAAATTGAACAAGTTCTTAAATGGTTCTGATGGTTGATAGTTTGTAAGTGACCTACAGTTAGCTCTCTGTAGCCTCCCCTGTGCTCTGGTACCTCCCAGACAAGTCTCTTCCTCCATGAGAGCCCCAAAGGCAGTAAGGATGTTCAGGCAAGTTAAATATCCTGGCTGCCTTCTTGGGTCACTGCCCTTCTTGGGTCTCCCACTCCTTGGAGAAACCTTTACTGTCAGGGTCAGATTCCTCTGCTAGGTGCTCTCCAGTACTGCAGACTTCTTTACAGCACTGACTGAAGTGAATGAAGTTGCAATTTTCACTTGATTGTATGACAACTAATTTCATCTCTCCTACCTGGCTAGAAACTGCATGATGGTGGGACCAGGTCTAAGTGGGTGCATCATCTTAGCCCAGTGTGCTGCTGTGACTTGTAACATGTAGTAGGGGCTTATCCAGTATGGTTTCCTGGAGCCCGAGGAAGAACTGCGGTCAGGGGAGGGGTCATCCACAGGTCATTAACACCACATTTATTGCTTCTCAAGATTCAAGGCAGACTCTGCACCACAGCCAAAGTCAGGTTTATAGACTGACCAATTACAGGGAGCTTGCGGCAGAGCCACAGTAGTCTGCCTTGAAGCTTCTCTGCCCACAACCAGTCTTTCTCAAGGGTAAGTTTTTTCATGAGGAACTTTCTCAGTCCTTGGTGAAGAGGCGAGTCCCTAGCTAGGGTTCAGCCTACGGAAAACTGGGGTCCCATTTCTCAAGAGGTGACACAGTTCAAACCTGGGCTGGCATTCTGTGTGTGTGTGTGTGTGTGTGTGTGTGTGTGTGTGTGTGTGTGAGACAGGAGAAAGGAACATGAGGCAGGAAGGTTACAGAGATGCGCTTTGAAGCAGGCCTCCCCACATAACCACACTGTCAAGTGTAAATGGGATAAACCAGCTGCTTGTAGTTCTCATAGTCTAGAAGAGCAAGCTAAAGCTAGCCCTTCCTGAGATGGAATGTGGTAGGAGGGTTCACGTGTTCACAACCCACTGGATTTTTGGCTCAAGTCAATGGTTCCCATTATGATCGCTACCTACATTCACTCTCTCACCAAAGGACACATCTGGAAAAGATTTGGTCCCTTACAAAATAATTTAGTTTTCTGTTGAAAAGTTAAAGATACAGAGTTATATATATATATATATATATATATATATATATATATATATCATATATCTAAAGCAATATATATTTAATTCTAAAATAGACAATTTATACTTAATTTTGGAATAAACCAAGAAATTTTACTTGCCTCAGGACCTGAAGGGGAAAAAAGAAAAAGATCTATCAAGAAGAGACAAAGGGGTGACTATGGCAAGCTAGGTGAGCAATCCGGGGTTGTTCACAGTGCTGGGGGGTGACCTGCATCCTGTCCTACCAAAAGATACGAGGCCTGGGGTGACAGGAAGGGTCACTGCTTAGGAGAGGCAGGAAATCTGAATTTAAACCTCACACTCTTCCCTACACTCTGTTTTCTTCCCAAACTAAGCCATTTCCCATAATCCCAAATGGAGATTTTTGTCATGAAAAGCAGGGATCACTGAACACAGAGTCATAGAAAATCAGTTCTAGAAGAAACCACAGATTTAATATTTTGTTTATTATTTTTACTTTATGCATATGAGTGTTTTCCCTGCATGTGTGTAAGTGCACCACATGCACGCAAAGCCTGCAGAGGCCAGAAGAGGGCATCAGATCCCCTGGAGCTGGAGTTATAGCCACCACATGGGTGCTGGGAATTAAACCTGGGTTCTCTGAAAGAAGAGCAAGTGTTCTTAACTGCTGGGCCATCACTCCAGCCCTAAACCTTAGATTTTAGTGAACCTTTTTCAGATGAAGAAACTGAGGCTTGGAGAAGGAAAAGGACTTTTTAATCTCCCCTGAGGCATACCTGTCCCCCACCCTACCACAAGTCAGCTGACACAGCAACACCTCCTAGCTCCCCAGTCTTCCCAACCCTTGCTTTTAGTAGTCGTGGCCCTGGAGGCCCCAATATTCAGTACCTAGAGAGCGTTTGCTCCAGGAAGGCAGCGTTCTGGCTGACAGCATCCACTAGCAGGTTGAAGTCCATCTGCACAGCATAGGCCTGCTCCAGCAGAGCACTGGGGACGAGTGAGGGGAAGAGCGTGAACGGGGCGTAGGTCACCACCTGATCAATGAAAGAGCAGGGCAGAGGTAGAGCACCTGTGAATGGGGTGTCTTCCAAAACATTAACACCATGCAAAGTCTGGCCGACATGCACTGAGAACATGCACTGAGAACACAATCGCAGGGCAGTGGTTACTTCTGGGAAGGAAGGACCGGAAAAAGGGAGGAAAGGGAACAACCAAAGTTTTCAGGTTCCGAGGAGATCTAATTCTAGGGTTTTAAAAAGGTGACAAGCAAACAACAAAACAAAACTCTCACAAGAATGACCCATCCCTCACTGCACACCAGGCTCTATAGTAAATACTTAAGATAGATCCATCATTTAACTCTGTGAGGAAGACACTATTATCATCCTTACTTAATAGATTAAAAAAAACTTAGGACAGAGGTTAACAGGTCTATTCAGTTGGTGAGTGCTATTGGATTTGAACCAGGATGGCTACTGAAGCACTCCCATACGGTCAATCCACAGCTCACCCCACTCCCTGGCTGGCTGATCTTCAAGCCAAGTTTATCCCCGGTCAGGAGCTCACACGCCAGGTCCCTGACCTTCTGGCTGGGTAGAGGGCGAGTCCTACTGGTAGGTCAGCAACAGAGTGAACTCTGGCTCCCTGGGCAGAAGCCAGGGGTGCCACTCCTCGAATCCCAGTGCTAGAGGTGGTAACTCAGGTTAACACTTCATTACATCCGGGTTCTCTTCCTTCCTTAGTCAAGGAAGCCAAACACCGCTCAGGACAGTGTTTCCAAAGGGGGAAAATGCCTTCTGAGATTTCTAACAACAAACAAATTGGAATGCAGGATGAGAAATGATAAACAGCTCTTGTGACTTGAATTATCAAGCAGTCCCAAGTTTGTCATTATAGCAGTATGAGTTTAAGGTGGTAGAACTTGGCATTTATACACTTATTTTTTAATATTATTATCTTAAACTAGATAATACAAACACAGCATACAAAAGTTAAGAAAGCCAGGTGTAGTGTCATGTTCCTTTTGTCCCAGAACTCAGGAGACAGGAGCATCTGTGAGATCAAGGCCAGTCTGATCTACATAGTGAGTTTTGGGCCAATTGGGGCTACAGGGAGATCATGTCTCAGAAGAGAGAGAGGGAGAGAAAGAGAGAGATCACCTAGTCCTCCTCCAGAGACAAATGGTATATTCCTGTCAAATGTATTTATACTGCTATGTCCGTTCACAAATACATTCCTCTTTTACACATATAGCAAAGTGAGATTCTGTCTCAAAAAACCAAGGAGCATGGATTATTGCAAATCATATAAAGGGTGACCTAACATCCAAAGTGCATGTGAGATAACTGCTGGGTATTTCCTTAACTTTATAATTCAAAAATCAGAGGCCAGAGAGATGACTCCACGGTTAAGAGCACTGGATGCTCTTGCAGAAGACCTGGGTTCAGTTCCCAGCACTTCTATGGCAGCTAACAATGATCTGTAACTGAGTTCCAGGAGATCTGACACCTCTCATGACTTCCTTGGCCACTGCATGACACAGGTGCACTTACATACATACAGGAAATATACTCATACACATTAAAGATTTTTTAAATAATAAATAAGGTATTTTTAAAATTCCGAAATTTGCCTCTCTCAACAAGTCCCATCTGATTTGAAAATTTTCCAGCTTTTCTTCCGAGCCTTCCTTCTGGCAATTCATCATGGCTATTGGTATTTTGGATTAATAGCACACAGCTGTTCTCTGCTGTCCATGGGCTCACAGCAAAAAGACAGAACTCTTAATTTTTACTTTTTAAAATATTTTATTTTATGTGTATGAGTGTTGTGCCTGCATGTATGTAAGTGCACCAGTGTCATGTATGTAAGTGCACCAGTGTCATGTATGTAAGTGCACCAGTGTCATGTATGTAAGTGCACCAGTGTCATGTAGTACTCGTGGAGGTGAGAAGAAGGCATCAGATTCCCCTGGAACTGGAGTTACAAACAGCCGTGTGTGTGCTGGGAATTGAACCCAGGTCCTCTGGAAAAGAACTCAGTCCACTTTTGATTTTTTTAAAAATGTATTATTTTTATTTTTTATGTGTAGAAATGTATTGTCTGCGTGTATATAAGTCTACCCATGTCATGAAATAACCTTGGAGATCAGAAGAAGACATTGCATCCCCTGGAACTGGGGTTACCGATGGTTGTTAGCCATCATAAGGGTGCCGAGGACTGAACCAAGGTCTTCTGTAAGAGCAGCCAGTGCCCTTAACCACTGAGCCATCTTTCGAGCCCTACAGTTCTTGCTTGTGAAAAAAACTATAGCAAGTATATGACTATGACAATGACATTCTGCTTTGTGGTGGGGAAACAGATGTGATGGAGATGATAAGAGCTTCGATCTTATCCCAGGGGTGCTGGAATGCTACTCTGGCTGACCTCTGCCATGCAGTGCATGGGCCAGGGCTGTCAGATGACCTAATTTTTTTGAGACGGGATCCTCACTGAACCTGAATCTCATAGACTTAGCTAGACTGGCTGGTCAATGAGTTTCAGGGATCCCATCTATCTCCCAGTCCCTGGGGTAATAGATACCTGCTACTGTGCCTGGTGTAGATGCTGAGATCCAAACTCAGGTTCTCATGCTTGCTCGGCAGGTGCTTTACCAACTAACCCATCTCTCCCACCCACCTCCCCTTTTTAAAAAAAACGCTGGCCCTGACTTTAAAAAAATACATTTTTAAATTTATTTTTAATTTTTTAATTTTTATTTTTTATGAGTAGGAATGTACTGTCTGCATGTATATAAGCACACCCATGTCATGAAATGCTCTTGGAGATCAGAAGAGGGCATAGTCATGCATGGATTTAATCCCAGCACTAGGGAGGCATAGGCAGGTGGATCTCTGTGACATCAAGGCAGCCTGGTATGCACAGCAAGGCTAGCTGGAGCTACTGGGAGACCCTGTCTCAAAAACACAAAACAAAGCAAGAAGTCAGGAAGAAGACAGTAACAGTCAAAGTTTACTGATGCTTGCCTCGGAGGGAAACTGGCTGGAGGACGGAGCCTTACTCTACACTGAACCTCCTTCTGAATACTGCACCCAGTTCCTGTATTACCTATTCAAAAATATGAATTCACTGCCTAACACATTCAGTCCGCATGTGGCTGGTTTGCTATGCTGACCTATAGTGTGAAGGTCACAGTCCTTCTACCCATTACCTAAAGCCTCCTGCTGTCTGGCTTTGGCCTGACTCTACCCATTGACAAGCCTGCCTTTCAGTTGCGTTCTTTTCTTTTTTTGTTAATTTGATGTGTATTCATGTTTTGTCTGCAGGTATGTATCTATGAGTACCATGCACATGTACTGCCAGTGGGGGCCATAAGAGGATATCAGAATTCCTAGAGCTGGAATTAGAGGGACACACACACACCAAATGGGTGCTGGGAATCAAACCTGGGACCTCTGGAAGAGCAGTCAGTGCTCTTAACGGCTGAGCCGTCTCTCTGGCCCTCAGCTGCATTCTTACAATACTTTCTTTCCTCTTCCTGCCGCTGGGCCCTGCTGGACTGGACCTTCCCCCATTGTCTTTTAAGGGCTAGCCTGTACAGCATCCACATTTCAACACTCTCATCAAAACGAATTACTGCTTTTTCCAGGTGTCCCAGGAAAGGCAGTAAAGTGAGAACATGCAGAACATGATCTGAGGAGCCAAAGTCCTTGGGATTTAATTCTGGCTCTGCCAATTAGTCTGCCATTTCAATGACCTCAGTCAAGGTACTTAACTTCTCTGATCTGTGGTTTTCTTCATCTCTGTTGTGGTAAAGGTTAAATGAGTTGGCAATTCCAAAGTGTTTAGAATGGTGCCTAACACATGGTGAGTCGTCAATAAACGAGAGTATTACCTGCACAGCACACAGCTGGCATTTCCTCCTCAAACTGAGATTATTTAACTTTGTTCTCTGGCACATTCCCCAACTACACCCCAAGCTCCAAAGATGAGAACCTCAACCTAGTCTTCCAAGTCTAGGATGTCCTGATAAAGAGCAGGCACCTGGTAAGATACAGAACAAACACACACACACACACACACACACACACACACACACACACAATGAAAAAATGATAAAAATGTTGTTTAAAAATTAAAAAAAAAAGAAAGCTTTAAAATAAGAAAGAAATATCTCACCAAAAGCCAGGTGAGGTGGTGTACATCTATAATCCCAGCACTCAGGAGGCCAGGCAGAGCATCCCAGGCTACAAAATGAGCCCTGTCTCAAACTACCCTTACATCAAAAAGAAAGCAATCTCATCGAGGATTGTGCCTTTTGTAGACTCCATTAAATCCAATAAAGACGATTAAATTTTCACACAATATCTATTTATTAAAAGAAGAAACAATGGGGTTCGAGAGGTGGCTCAGCAGTGAGAGCACCGAGTGCTCTTTCAGAAGGCCCAGGTTCAAATCCCAGCACCCACATGGCAACTTAACAACCATCTATAACTCCAGTTTCAAGGGATCTGCTGCCCTCTTCTGTCCTCCACAAACACTGCACAACATGGGTATACTTACATACATGCACATACAACGCTCATACCCATAAAATAAACACATTAAAAAAAGAAACAAAAGATTGACAGGGGAAACATTCTTAGATTCAGACAACTCACAAAAGGCAGGTACAGAACCCAAGCAATACTATTTCCAAAGTCAGAAGCTGACCTTGCACAGCATCAGCTGGCCCTTGGTAATGGCCCTTCTCATGCACTTGGGCCTCAGCAAGTGCTGCCTGAATCTGGACTGTTCACCTATAATATATGTGAGCCATACAGAAACAGAAAAGAATATAGATGGGTTAAAGAAAAAGATGCAGGTACCTCTTTAGTCACTACTGTGGGAGGTGTTAAGGTATACTGTTGAGGGGAAGGAAGGGAGGTGTGGCGAGGCAGGGAGGGAGGGAGGGACAGAAGAGCTAGTCCAGTCCATGTCTTTGTATATGAAAAGGGAGAAAGGGCTAGGTGTGGTGGTGCACACCTGTAATCTCAGCACTCGGGAAGCTAACAGATGTGGGCGCCAACCAAAATAACAAACAAGAGAGTGGGGGAGAAGTGCATATCCGGTGATATGCATTATGAAAGGATAAAACACTAAGCACAGGTTGCCTTTGGGCAGGGAAACCGGGTAGAACAGGAACACGGAAGGGAGATTAAACTCCAAACTCGTAACTTCTGAATTTTGAGTCATGAAAATACATTACTGAATGTATTACCTGGTTGCAAAACAAAGCTTTCCTTTTTTTGTTTGATTTTTATGGTTTTGTTTTGGTTTTTGTTGGTCAGTATTATTGTTAGGCTTTTTGTTTCATTGTTATGAAGGGGGGTTGGCTGTTTTTGTTTGTTTGGTTCGATGGCTTTTTGTTTGGTTGGTTTTTGTTTTGTTTTGTTTTTTTGAGACAGAGTCTTGCTGTATAGCCCTGGCTGGCCTGGAACTCACTATGTAGACCAGGCTGGCTTCAAACTCAGGGAGATCCGCCTGCTTCTGCCTCCTAAGTGCTGGAACTGAAGGCGTGTGCCCTCTGGCAGTTAGTGTTATTTTGAGGTAAGATCTCAGTATGTGGCCACACAGGTCTCAAACTCATGATCTCAAGAAATCCTCCTGCCCCAGACCCACTAAGTGCTGGGACTATAGGCAGAAGCCACTGAGCCCAGCTAAAGGAAGAGACTCTTAGGCTCGGACATAGCAGTTCTACATTTACATATCAATCCTAGAGAAACACCTAGAGACATCCATGCATGCACCCTTGTACTGCTTGCAGTCAAGAATATTAGAGGTCACCTAAGTAGCCATGGATATGAGAAAATTAAACCATCCTCACTGGAACACTATACAATAGAATGAGGCAGCCCCTGGATGGGTATCTTTACATTTGTAAACTAAACAAATGTCAGTGTTCAGCACATGGTGTGACAGAGCAGCAAAAGTCAGGGTTGGATGTTGGGAACATCCAAAGGAACTGTCTGGTTCCACTTTGTCCTAAAAGTGTCATCAATTGGTAATTGTAGTGTTAACTGCAAATGTCATAGAAAAATTTTATATTTTGAGGATAAGCAACAGATCACAGCTTCAGAAACTGGGAATGGGTGGGATTAGTTATAAGTTCATTTGACCTATATATAAATCAGTGAATTGACAATTTTATTAATTTATTTTAACCATACAAAATGTTAATAATTACAGGAAACCTGGCTATCTTCGTAATTATGATTAAAAGTATCACATTCAATACCAGAAGATAATATGTGGGCAACAGTAAGTATCTCTGATGAAACAGTTCTCAAAAATGATAGATTAGGGGTTGAGGAAATGGCTCAGCAGGTAAGAGCACTGGCTGCTCTTGCAGAAGACCTGGGTTCGATTCCTAGCACCCATATGGTAGCTGACAACTATAACTCCCATTCATAGGGGATCTGAAGCCCTCTTCTGGCCTCTCCAGGCATTGCATAACACAGTGTACTTATATATATTCAAGTAAAACACTCATACACATACAATGAAAATAGATCAAAATGTTTTTTTTTTTCAAAAATGATACATTAGGAGCTGGAGAGATGCTTCAGCAGTTAAGAACACTTGCTGCTCTTGCAGAGGACCCAGGTTTGGTTCCCAGAATCCACATGGCTGTTAACCATCCATAACCCCAGTTCTAGGGGATCTGATGCTCTCTTCTGTCCTCCATGGGCACTGCACAACACAGGGGCATTTACATACATGTAGTCATAACACTCATACACATAAATTATAAATAAATAAATAAATAAATAAAATGATACATTAAATTTCTTGAATCTAGGCTATTGGATATTAAATTTTGGCCAATTAAGAATCTAGGTGAAGGGGCTGGAGAGAAGGCTCAGGGAGTGGTTAAGAGCACTGGCTACTCTTGCAGAGGATCCAGGTTCAGTTCCTAGCACCCACATTGGGAATAACAACTGTCTATAACTCCAGTTCAGGGGATCCAACACCCTCAGCCTCTTCAGGTATTCATGACATGGGTGTACTTACATACATGCAAGCAATACACATAAAAAAACAAAAAGTTAAAAAGATTCTAATTTCATCTGGCATGTTGGCACCCTCCTTTTGTCCCAGCACTGAGGAGACAGATGCAGGTGGATACATATGAATTTGAGGCCAGCCTGGTCTACACAGTGAGTTTCAGGCCAGCTAGGGCTACAGGGAGACCTTGTCTCAAAACAAACAAACAAACAAGCAAAACAATTAATGGGAAGAAAGTGTGATTAAGGAATCTTACTAAATAACAGCTCCCTGGACAAAGTGCTTTGTGTAAATTCTTTCTACCTCTCCTACAAACCCAATTAGGTTGGTCCTAACACTGTTAACCTATTTTAAGAAAGTGCAGCTGACAGAGATTAAGTAACTGCCTAAATCACACTTCAAACTCCAGACTTAAATTTGATTATCCCAGCATGCTGCTTTTTACTTTACATACTTTTAGAAATCAATTTTAGTTACTGAATAAAATAACACAAAGCAATGCAGTCTTTAACCAAACGGAGCTGTCCTCAGCCTGGAAGGATGGGCTCAGAGCAGCACAGTCAGTGTTATGAGAAGGGACTAAAGCTTACGTCCGAGGAGCTGGGGCCCTGTGAGGTCCTCAGCAACACACCCTCAGCCAAGGCCCGGTCTATGGCCTGCCGTGCCAGCTCTTCCAGTTGCTGCTCATCCTGTAGGATGCTCTCCCAGCTGGTGGCCATTCCAAACCTGTGACAGAGAAGAGAATTTGGTGACAGACGGCCTGGAGCATCCACTGGCAACCACTGAAACTGTGCACACACTGTGGTCTCCGGACTCTCCGCTTCCCTGAAGGAGGGGACACTGACCACATGTGTGGTTAGAACAAGCTCCTTCCCCTCCCAGGACTGCAGACTCCCTACTTGTTAAAGAAGCAGGAAGGCACAAACTGTAGTTTCCAAACATGGTTGAACATTCTGGGTTGCTTGGGAAAAATATGTTTTCCTGGATCCAGGGATTCTGATTCAAGAGGTGTGAAAGAAGGAAGGAGTTGGAAGTCCACATTCTAAACATATTTTCCTAGAACAGGAATATTTATAGATCATTCATTTTCCTTTAACAATTTAATGTATGTGTGTGTGCACATGCATGTGCGCACAGGTTGCCACAATATGCAAAAGGACAATCTGCTGGGTTCAGTTCTTTTCCTCCACCTGTGGATCCCAGGGATGTAACTCAGCTCATGAGGCTTGGGAAGCAAACACCTTGACTCACTAACCACCTTGCCCACTCTAATTTCCTTTCTTATTACAACAACTCATGTCAGATCTCAAACAAATCACAGAGGAAGCAGGGAAGAAACCCTTTGTGGAATATCGTTAAGTGCAGATAAGCTGAGTCTCTCCATTATACTAACCAGAAGTAAATTTACTAGCAGAAAACAATGGCATTCTATGCATGGATGTCTATGACCACAACACAAAAAAGAAAATATTTTTGAGATATCTCATTAGCAGGGCAAAAATAACTGAAACCCAACAGACCAACTCAATGTAACAGAAGTCACTGGACTGGTTCCCAGAGACACTGTGAGGAAGCAACTTACGCTCTGCTACTCACTCATTTTTAGCAGGTTCGGGGAAAGGATCTGAATAAAAACCTGGAAACATCTGGATAGTAATTTTGTTCTGCCATGCTGTCATTTAATTTTAAGAACCAAACATGGATGCCCAACTCAGTGGTCCCCAGGAAGAGTTAGACAATGACAGATAACACCCATCACTTTCAGCAGTCTCTTTCTCTTCATGAATACGCTGGTATTAGATCAGTCATAGAGGTCTGCCAACCTCAGCACAGTGCCTTGAAAGAATGAGCATGTGATTTCAAGAGGGTCCAACAACTGTCCTTTGGGTGAGTATGGGAGACAATAGCCATAACGAAGAACAAGACTCTGGAGTCAGAGAGACCTGGGTTTGAGGCCCTTATAAGTAAGGATGCTGGATTAAATAAAAAAGAAAAATCAATGTGACGTTTCTTGGCCGTGTTTGGTGATTTTATTAGTCCATTTTCTGTTCCTATAATGAAATAACTGAATCTAGAGAACTTTATAAAGAAGTTTATTAGCTGGGCATGGTAGCATATGTCCATAATCCTAGCACTCAGGTTGATGCAGGACATTTTCTGCAAGTACAAGGCTAACGTAAGCTACTTAGCAAGTGCCAGGCCAACCAGGGCTATATAGCAAGATCCTGTCTCAAAAAATACTTTTAAAAAGAAAAGAAGTTTATTCATTTTAATTTTTTGGATATTTTTTTCAAGACAGGGTCTAGCTATGTCACCCAGGCTGGCCTCAAATTCACAGAAATCCTTCTCTCTTGGTCTTCCAAGTGCTGGTATTATAGGCATGAACCACTACACCTTTTAAACGAACGGTTTACTGAGATCACAGTTTTGAGGCCTATGGAGCATGGTACTGGCTTTGGTGAGGACCTCATGGCAGAGAGCCCTCTAATGACAGGTATATGACCAAGAGAGGTCAAACAGTGTGAGTCAGGGATTCGACTCACTTATAACAATTTCTTTCAAGAATTAACTCAGGGTCCCACAAGAACTATATTCATTCCTTCCAAGAGCAGCTTCCTCAATGATCTATGTACCTCCCACTAAGCCTTACCTCTTAAATGCCCCACCACCTCCCAAACTCACCAGACTGGGGACCAAGCCTCTAAGACACGAATCTTGGAAAACATACTCAAACCTTAGCAGAGCTCTATACATGGAGCTTGTTTTGTCTTATACCCACTTAACAAGTATGTAGAGACTTGTCAGAGGTCACAAAGCAGCCTAATGGCAGAGTCAGAACAAGAACCCACAACTCCAACATTAGAGCAATGGGGTCCTCCATTAGCCCTCATCTCTACATTCTGGAATTCCAGTATCTGTCTGTTGCTGGGCTTTTGCTTAGTTGGTAAACACTGTCAATGTACTTAGTTAGCTAGGTACAAAGGATACAGAAAAAGACAAGACATAAAAGCAATTATTATAGTTGGGCATGTGGCACAAGCCTGTAATCTCAACACTCAGGAGGTGGAGAAAGGAGAATCATGAGTTTGAGACCAACCTAAGCTACATGGCAAGACTGTATCAATCACAGTAATAGGGTGGGAAGATAGCTTAATTGGCAAAGTATTTGCTGCACAAGCATAAAGACCTGAGTCTGGTCCCTGGCACCCATGTAAAAGTTGACCACAGCAGTGCAGTACACATCTGTAATCCCAGTGCTGGGAAGGCAGAGACCACTGGATCCCGGGAGCTTGCTGGCCAGCCAATGTGAAGAAGCTCCAGGTTCAATGACAAACCCTGTCTCAAAAAATAAGAGTGGAGCTGGAGAGATGGCTCAGGGGATAAGAGTACTGGCTGTTCCTGCAAAGTGCCTGGGTTTGGTTCCCAGCACCCACATTGCAGCTAACAACCATCTATAACTCTAGTTCCAAGGAATCCAACACCTTCTTCTACCCCCCATGTGTACTTACATGGGTGTACTTACACCCATGCAGGCAAAACACTCATACACATTAAAAAAAAAAAAAAAAAAGTAAGAGGGCTAGGAAGATAGCTGAGCAGATAGAGCACTTGAGCACTTGCTGTGCAAAGTGTGAAGACTAGAGGTCAGATCCCCAGCACCCACAAAAATGCCAAACAGTTATGGCAGCCACCTGTAACCCCAGCACTTGAAAGGCAGAAAGTGGCCAAGAAGACACCTGATGTTCATGCTTCCACATGCACACAGCACACAAATGCACCTGCACACATGCAAACACACACACCCCACACATACGTGCAAAAAGGAAAAAAGAAAAGGTGGAGAATGACGAGATCACAGGATGTAGCCTCTGGCCTCCACAAACACATAAACTCACAGACACATGCACACAAAACACATATACAGTAACTAAAAACTTGCTAACGGGGCCCTTTATTTTTCTTTGTATAAATTTAACCCTTCTGTGGCTTATTTCTGTTCAATTTTGTATTCTTACAGCAGAATTTTCCTGACCTTCAAACCAGAATATCCAACTGCTCCCTGAGAGTCTCCACACAACCAGAATAGGTCTCGCCACAACTCCGCTTCTCCGCTGATGAATCTCACCCCGGCACCTACTCCTTCCGTGCACTTTTCTCCGACACCCCATTCTCTTCCAGTCCTGTGGATTCTGCTGACTAGATACACAGCTTTGAGTTCCTCTACCTCTGCCTCTACCGATACTAGCCGGCCCGGGCCACACTTTCTCTTCCCTGGGCACTAAAACAGATGCTAATGAAAGCATCTTCAGAGACCAAGATACAGCAGCCTCTCCCACCTCCAGGTCTTGCTTATCCCTGTTTTCTTCTTGGCTCTACAGGCTCTACCGCCGGGCTACATTCCTTTTGGAGCATTCTACCAGTCCTGGTTTACTTTTGGAAGTCTTTCCTGTACTTCTCTGTCCAGAGCGTGTATTAGTGGGTTTAGCCTCTTTCCTGCACGTACATAAGAACACCACTGGCCTAGATCACTTCTCTGCTAGTACAGAATTCAATGCACGGTAAATAAATGAGTGATGAATGAATCACCAAAAACTTTAAAAACGCCCACAGGAAAAGCAGTCGGACTTTAATCCTGAGCACGGCCAATGCGGAGCCAGGGCCTCCGGCTACCCGCAGCCGCCGCCCCTGTTCGCCCTCCAGGGGTCCCACCCTGGGCAAAGTTTGCTCCCGATCTCTCCGTTTTTGCTCTTGGCTTAATACCCTGGCACTGTCGGAGCTGAACTGGGAAGTCCAGGTCCGGCACGCGCCAGCCCAGCCCCCTCTGGACAGAAGCTTCCCGGGGCCGACCACATCTGCCCGCTTTCACGTTCCAGCCCACGCAGACCCCTCCCTCACCGAGCTCCTCCGGAAGAAACTTGACCCTCGCCAGCCGCCGTCGCCAAGACCAGACCTACTCGCTAGAGGTCCGCCGCTCCCGGGGCTCAGACTCCTCACGCCGTTACCCAGGCTCAGTGGGCGGGGCCTCGGTAGGGGCCCAGTGCGCCTGCGCAAACCGCCCCCCCCCGCTGGACTGAAAGAGGGTGGTGAAAAGGATCCCCGAGCTCTTGTAGCTGGACGGCGGCCGGGAAGGGGCATCCGTGAGAGGCGACTTTGTCTTTAGGGCTGTGTCTCCCGCACCCTGAAGGACTGGACTTGGGAAGAAGCGGGGGGCGGGGCTGGGTCGGCGGAGTGCTGTCTGTTGGGTTAGTCCTGTGCGGGACGGGGCACTCCCTCGGGGGCACACTAGTGGTGATGGGGGAGGCTTGGGAACGGGCCAGCCGAGGGGCACAGAGCGCAGGCTTGAGTGGCGCGTCCGGAGTGCAGTTAGAGGACCCAGGCGATTTCCAGCCACCTGACTTTTTCTCACCTAGGACAGCAGCAAGGAAAGCCCCAAAGTAAAAGGAGCGCTTTCTCCTCATCCCCCACCCCCAGGACGTATGAAGTCTGGACTGTTTGAAGGTGACACAGGCGTTTTCGAATTCTTCAGTACCTCTTGCAGCCAGGCCTGGTGCGGCAGGCCGTAATTACAGCTATTCAGGAGGCCGAGGCTGGAGGATCATGAGTTCAAGGCTTGTCTGAGCTAGAATGAGTGAGTCTAAGGCCAATCTGGGCAGTTTAGGGAGACTCAAAATTTTAAAATAAAAAAAGCTAAGGATGAGGTTCATGATACAGTGCTTTCTTAAGAGTGTGGGTTTAATTAATCTACAACACCAAAAAAAAAAAAATTGCATCGAGATCTGAGGCTCTTTTTTAAAAAAAAATTATTTTATGTGTATAAGTGTATTGCTTGCACAGGTGAAATACAATGCCTGTGGAGGTAGAAGAGGGAATCAGACCCCCCTGGAACTAGAGTTACCGACAGTTGCCATGTGGGTGCAGGGAATCGAACACCAGTCATCTGCAAGAGCAGCTGGTGCTTTTAACCACTGAACCATCTCTCTAGCCCAAAATCTGAGGCTCTTTTTTTAAATACTCAGGTTTGTGATTCTGTGCCCCTATACATACACACCCCTTGGTACATTGGCTGCCCCCAATGCCTTTAGTGTTTTTTTTTAGGTTGTAAGGATACTGTTCACAGACTGAAGCACCTGATAAAATGTTTACTTAACCTACAAAATTGATTGGACCAAGATATAGCCCCTGCCCTCAATCCCATTAAGGAGGCCGACAGCAGACTCAGGTGGCATTTTGGATTCTGTAGAATAGGAATGTATGGACAGACAGTGAAGGAGGTAGGTAAGAGACTGGGTATGTCAGGTAGTAGGAACAAAAGCAGCAAAATCTTATAATCCTGAGTACTGCTGGGTTTGTTTTAGACCAATGAGGAGTCTGGTGTCATAGATGAAAGGAGAACCCTAAAATGTGGGGCAGCAGGCTGTGAGCTCAGCCTTAGAGAGGTAGCCAAAGACACCAGGTAGTTACCTGGCAAGAGACGGTATTGTGTGGTAGGTACTGGCTGCAGTGTGGCAGACCAGGGCCATAGTTAAGGTGTGAAGTCTCTGAGGCTCCATGACTGTGGAGATAGAGAAAAGAGAACATTAGATTGAAGAAAGATTTAGGAGGAAGAATTGCAACTGACTATATATCAGCGTCCCAACGCAGGGATTAGAATCCTTCTAATTCTCTAGATAAGGCAGGTACAGTCTCTGACTCCACAGCTGACTGAACCCTCCAGACTTCCTGTATAGTTGTAGACAGTTTGCAGATAGGTGGTTATTGCCAGAACAGTATCTGTTGATCTGATTGATAGATCTGATTGATCTTTCTCTTCTCCACTTCAGTATCTACAAGGGTGTGAGGCAGCAGTTACTGTAACAGGCCAGGTGGCAGAAAAAGGTCAACCATTTCTAGTGCAGAGTGAAATTATAAATAGGGGCTGGAGAGATGGCTCAGTGGTTAAGTGCACTGGCTGCTCTTGCAGAGGATCCAGGTTCGATTCCCGGCACCTACATGGCACCTACATGGGAGCTAACAACCGTTCCTAACTCCAGTTCTAGGGGAATCTGACACCATCTTCTGACCTTCTCAGGCATTGTAAGACTTGGGTGCACTTACATGCAGGCAGTACACCAATAACATAAAATAAAAATAATAACTAATTTTTAAAACAAATAAAAAAAATAAAAAGACTTGGGTGAGTCTGTACAGATTCCCCTCTTCTGAGATAGATCACCAATGATATGTCTATGGGTGAAATTTTGGGAGGATCCCAGATGTTAATAGCCCTTTGGTTGAGGTAAATCCCATCACATTTCATCGGGTAAAGTGGTTTCGTTCTCATTTTATAGATGTGGGGGCTGAGCCTGAGAAGTGACTTTAGTATATTGTAGAATTGTAAAAGAATAGAAACTACCTCAGGTGGAGGCATGTGCTGCCTCCTCCCTTAATTCAGTGGCGCAGGTCAGTGGCCTGGCTAGGGCCTCACCCTAGGAAGGCGGGTTCATTTTAAGATAATGTGCTTTTCCTTCCCAGAGTGTGGGAGCCACCTTTAGGTTCAGCTCAGTCTACCTGCCTTTACTCAGAAAAGTGTAACTGTTTCTTTCTCTTCTGTCTTTTATATGACTTTAACTCCCTCTGTAACCCTTTGGGCTTTCTTACATTTCTTTCTAAAGTTCCCCTCACTGACATGTGTCTGCCTGCCTCCAGGTGGCTGACCTCCAGACTACCTAATCTCAAAAACAATGTGATATTTGTCTCTTCTGTTCGACATTCTCTTCCCTTCCAAACAGCTTGGCCACCCTGGAGTTTTCCTTTTAAACCCTGGCAAATTGTCCTTGAGTTTCTGTCAGTGTCTGCTTCTTAAATTCTTTTTATTAATGAGACTAAAAACCCCAAGATGGGACACTGATTTCCCAGGGATCATATGATGGCTCTCCTGAGATTCTCCCAAGATTTCCAGTAGTAACACTTTATTCTTCCCTTTTAATTCTTTAATTGGCAGAGAAAATGAACCTGTTCCTGCAGGTTCCTTGATGGCACCGGGATTGGGACTGAAGGGCCAGAGTTCTCTCCAGCAGGACTTTGCTCTTCCTGCACCTCTTCTGGGATCATTTACTTCTAAGTCCTGTCAGGATTGGCTCCTCGTCCTTTAGGTGTTTGCTCCTTAGATGCCACCCCACCTTGTAGTCTGTTACATCAGTGAGTTTCCTTTATAGCAGGTATTAAGACCTGGAGTTACTACTTCTATTTGTTTATTGTTTCCCTCTCCTAAAATATGAGTTCCATCAAAACAAGGCCAGTAACTATCTTGACCTCTACCCTGTGGAAGGTCAGGGAAAGGGAAAGACAGACAAGGAAATGAGTACCTTCAACAACAAAACAGGTTTAATTGGGAAAAAACAAATGAACAGACCGTAAAGGGAAGATCTCCCAGAGCAAAGAACCAGAAAGTTCTGGTGTCTGATTATAGACTTTCTCCCTGGGGGTGGAGTGGAGGGTGTGGGGTTGGCAGGCTAGTTAAGGTTTCCCCTGTATAGACCAAGGTTGTCCATTGCTAGGAGTGACCAGGGAGTAGTGAGTATAGAATGTAAGATTGTGAAGTGACTGATAACCATCTCTGTGGCAGTCCTCTAATGTGGATCAGCAGGTTGGGGAATGGCAGGAATCCAGAAAAGCAAGTTACTTTAGTTCTGTAAATGCAAATGACTATAGTTTCAGGAATAACACATTTGAACCAAAACGGACCTTTGCAAAATGATGTGGTCTCAGATAACGTCCCTTACACCCAGAATGGTGCCTACCCACATAGTAGATGCTCTGTACTTGCTGGGTGTTGGAGACAGGCTGGGGCAGGAGGAGGAGCAGATGCTGACATTCGGTGAAATGATGCTTAGTCTTACAACCTGCCTCATTCAGTCCCTCATAGCCTTCCAAGGTAGACATTCATTGCTTTGTTACTTTTGAGACTACATTTCCATTAAGATTATTCACTAGGGCTGAGAATGTAACTCAATTTGTAGAGTACTTGCCTAGCATGCATGAAGCCCTGGTTTGGCCACCAGCACCTCAGAGACCAGGCATTATGGAGCATACCTGTAATCCTACTACTTGAGAAGTGGAGGCAGGAAGATCAGAAGTTCAAGATGTGCCTGGGCTACACAAGACCCTGTTTCGAAAAACTGTGTATACCATGTGCAGGAATTCAAATATCTCAGATCACGAGACCCAGGATGAAGGTTTGGGGTGCAGCTCAATGGTAGAGTCTTACCTAACATGTGAGACTCCGAATTTGATCCCCAATACTCAATCTAAAAAGAAAGGTTAGACCGGGCATTGTGATGCATACTTTAAGTCCCAGCACCCAGGGGGCAGAGGCAAGTAGATCTCTGGGAGTTCAAGGCTAGCCCAGTCTACAAAGTGAGTTCTAGGCTAGGCAGAGCTGCATAGTGAGATCCCCATCTAAAAATAAAAACCAAGCTACTGGAGAGATGGCTCAGTGGCTAAGAGCACTGGCTGCCCTTGCAGAGGACCCAGGTTTGGTTCCCAGCACCCACATCCAACAGCCAACAACTATCTGTAACTCCAGGGGATCCTACACCCTCTTCTGATCTCCTCGGGCATTCCACGACATAGGTATGCCTACATAAATGCAGGCAATACACTCATATACATAAAAATAAAAACCAAGTAACAGTTAACTAGGCTCCCACTTTCCCCATCATATACACTTCTTTAGAAGCTCACAGGCTGGAGAAATGACTCAGCAGTTAAGAGAAACTTCTCTTCTGTTTCCAGAAATCCAACTCCAGGGGATCTGGCCTCCACGAGCACACACACGGTACAGTTCACACAGAGACACACATATGAGTTATAAAAAAAATTAGCTGGGCACAATGGTGTGTGCCTGTCACCCTAGCAGCTTGGGAGGCTAAAGTGGGAAGATCCTGAGTTTGAGGCCAGCCTGGGCTACATGATTGCCGCTCTAAACAAAACCCCAAAACAATTGAATTTGCCCAAGGTCTTTCTGGTCCCATGCCTTTGCTGCTGCTTCTCTCCATGGCAAGGATATATTGTATTTAGTAGAGTCCAGAGAACCTGCTAGAGATTCTGGAGCAGAGGGACATGAGGATGCAATGAACCTTTGGTGACTCTACAACCAATCAGTATGAAAAAGCAAGTCCTCTTACCTCTCTGAATCCCAGTGCCTGAGTTTCAAATTGGAGTCTATTTTCAGTTAATAGTAATTACTCTTTACTGAGCTGGTCACAAGTGCTAAGAGCTTTTTGCCCAATAGCTTCAGTCATTCCTCTCCATCAGGACTGGTGGAGGTGTTGTTATGAAGCCAGTAGTGTTTTATGGTCTCCATTTTTACAGCGGGGGCAGTGGAGGCATGAAGAGATGCCCTGGCTTGCCAGATGTCGTACAGCTTGGCAGTCTTTCACTCCCACCCCACCCCTACATACTTTGGGGTGATCTTAGGCATCCCAAAACTGACTGTTGAATCCATTGCAGTCTCTGTTAGAGGCCGTGTTGGAACAAATTAGATCAAAAAGTCAAGCACAACTGCACTTAACTCTGTGTTTTGAGTTTGCCCCTGGGAAGGCCTTTCTCCAAGTCTGGGCTAGCATTACGGGGAGTGGGGTTGAGACAGGGCTCATGTAACCCAAACTTGCTATGTAGCTGAAGGTGACTTTGAACTCCTGATCCTCCTGCCCCCACCTCCCAAGTGTTGGAATTACAGATGGGACCACCACACCCAGCTTTGGTCTGGCCTTTTGAGTGGGACACCTTCTACTGTCCCAGGGTCTACACTGCACATGACTGATGTCTCTTTTTAGCAGTGACATCACCCCGCCTGGCACCACTGTTTATGAGGCTATCTCTCCACCTGGCTATTCAGAGTGGAATTCCTTGGCCTTCCAGCCAGCCCCTAGCTCGGGCCTGGCCCAGGCTTGCTACTCAGGAAATGCCTGTGAAATCAAAGCAAGAACTCTCGCATGTGTTGAGGATTTACTGTGTGCCAGGCCTGACCCTGACACTTTATATGTGCTAGCTCATTTACGCTTCCACAGTAATCCAGGGAGGGCGAAGCTGTCTTTATTTTACTGAGAAGAAATAAAGAAGCCAGACTTTGCCTTAGGCCCAGTTGCAGCGGCTGATGGCACCAGATCCAGCTGTAGGGCCCATGCTCTCATTGTTTCTAAGGAACTCTGGAAGGGGCTCAGACTTGTAAGCCCCAGGATCTGAGGAGACCTACTGTCACAGCTTCTGTCCAGCTCTCATTTTATTCATGAGCAAAGCACCCAGGAAGGAGAGGAGACGATGGGACTAGCAAGAGGGCTCAATGAAGGTGCTTGCTGCCAAGCTGAAGACTTGTGTTTTATCCCTGGGACCCGCATGGTGGAAGGAGAGACTCATCCTCCCCAAGTTATCCTCTGACCTGCACACGAATGCTGCAGCGTGTGTGTGTGCACACAAATAAATAAGCAAATGTAATTTAAAAATTTTTAATTAACTTTGTTTTTCTATGGATTTGCCTATGCTAAACATTTCATATGATGTGTGGCCTTTTGTGAATTTCAGTCAATATGTTTGCAAGTTTCATCCTTTATTCAGTTGGATGCTCACATTTTATGAATCCCACTTTGTTCATCAGCTAACAGAGATTTGAGCGTCTTTCACTTTTTGGTATTTTGAATAATGTTGTTAACATTTGTATAAAAGTTTTTGTGTGATAGTACATTTTCAATTCACTTAAGTAAATACCTAGTGAAATTGCCAAGTCATGTGGTAATTACACATTTAAATCCTTGAAGGAATTGCCAGCTGTTTTCCAAAATGGCTGCAACTAGTCTTTACATCTTCAGCAGTCCTTGTCTTTGTCATCGAGCCAGCGTGAAGAGTATCTCATGGATATTTTTGGTTTCTTGCTTTGTTTTGGGACAGTCTCTCATGTAATTCAGGCTGGTCTCCAACTCTATGTGGTTAAGGGAGGATGGCCTTGAACTCCTCATCCTCGGGCCTCCACCTCCTTAGTGCTAAGATTACAGATGTGTATGTCACAGTTACACCCATTTAAAGATGGGCAAAAGGTGGGGCTGGAGAGATGTCTTATCTTGCTGCTCTTCCAGAGGACCTGAGCCTACTTCCCAGCACCTTCATCTGGCTCACAATAGCCTGTGACTTCAGTTCCAGGGGATGGGGTGCCTTCTTCTGGCCTCTGCAGTCATGTGCACAGACCCACACATAAATAAAAACGAAAAACATATCTTCCTTTAAAATGGACGAATAGATACTTCTCCAAAGAAGAAAGACAAGTGGCACAAGTCAGCACATAAAAAGACAAAATCGTGAATCATTAGGAAATTGCTGATAAAAAGCCAGAGGACAGAGAGAGTGGCAAGTTCCTGGTGCTGGCTGTTTCCCTCCCCTAGACTGAGATGTTGCTCCAAAAGAAACGTCCAGATACGGTGGTGCGTACCTTTAATCCCAGCCCTCAAGAGCCAGAGGCAGGCAGATTTCTGTGAGTGTGAGGCCAACCTGATCTATATATTGAGTTCTAGGTCAGCTAGAGCTATATAATGAGATGCTGTCTCAGAAAGAGGGATGGGGTGAGAAATTTACACCAGGCACAGTGCCTCACTGTGGAGGCTGAGGAAGGAGGATATGAGGCAAGAAGGTCCATGAGTGGTAAGCCAGCCTGGGCTACAGATTGAGACCTTGACTTTAAAAAAAAATCTGACTGGGAAGATAGCTCAGTGGGTAAAGTGTGAGGACCTGAGTTTGAATTCCTAGGAACCGCAGAAAGCCAGGAGCAGTAGCCTGTGCCTCTAATCTCAGTGCTTCTATGGCAAGAAAGGAGGCAGAAACAGGAGAATTTCTGGAAGATGGAGGGCTTGCTAGCCTGGCACACACCACAAAAAACAAGAGACTGAATCAAACAAGGCAGAAGTGAGGACAGGCACCAGAGTTTGTCCTCTGACTTCCATCTCCTCACATGAACACACACACACACACACATCTCACATACACACGTCCAGAAAGGAAAAGAAATGCCATTTCTTCTCCACCTTCATGATATTTGGAGTATACAAATTTTTTGCCCATTTTAAAATGATTTCTTAGGGGCTAGAAACATGACTCAGCAGTTGAGAGCACTGGCTGCTCTTATAGAGGACCTGGGTTTGGTTCCCAGCACCCACATGGCAGCTAACAACCATCCATAACTGGAGGTCAAGGGGATCTGACACCCTCTTCTGACCTCCACAGGCATTACATGATATGGGTGCACTGCACACATGCAGACAATACATCCGTACACGTAAAATAAAGAATAAATAAAATGTTAAAATAATTATTTATATTGTTCAGTTGTAAGAACCTTTATGTATATTTTCTAAATACTAGACCTTTGTTAGTGGATGATTTTTCAGACAGTTTCTTCCAGTCTATGGATTTTCTTCTTAATTTTTAAAAAATCCTTAAATTTTTTTTATTATTTTTATTTTATGTGTATGAGTATATTACCTACATGAATGCAAGTACACCTGTGTAATGAAATGCCCATGGAGGTCAGACAAGGGCATCAGATTCCCCTGGAACTAGAGTTATCACGGTTGTTAGCTGACATGTGGGTGCTGGGAATCGAACCCAGGTCCTTTGCAAGAGCAGCCAGTGCTCTTAACGGCTGAGCCATCTCTCCAAGCCCCTTAATTTCTTCATAGTATCTTTTGAAGCACAAATTTTTAAAAATTTGATGAAAGCACATCTGCTTTTTCTTAGGTTGGTTGTGTTCTTATTTAATTAGGTTTTTTTTTTTTAATTTATGTGTATCAGTGTTTTGCCCATGTGTATTTAAGTGCATCGCATGAATGCCTTGTGCCCATGGAGACCAGAAGAGAGCACTAGATCCCTTGGAACTGGAGTTACAGGTGGTTGTTAGCTGCCATTGGGTGCTGGGAACAAAACCTGGGGTGTCTGCGAGAGCAGCCAGTGCTCTGAACGGCTGAGCATCTCTCCAGGCCCAAGTCAGCTGTGTTGTTGTGCTTTGAGTTTTGAATATTATGGTTGGGTTTTTGTTCTTTGAGCAGTGGGCAGGTCATTGCCATGTAACTGTGATCATCCTGCTGAGCCTGAGTGCTTGATTACAGGATGTGCCACCATGCCCCACTTGAGCATTGTTTCTAAGAAGCCATCACCCAATCCAAGGTCTGGATGTATTACTCCTAGATTTTCTTTTAAGAGTTTGTATTGTTTTAGGTCTTTGGTTTAAGTCTTTGGCTAAATTTCCATCTCTCTGATCTTTTACCAAGAGGACAACGGGCTTCCGAGAGTGTGAGACCAGAAGGGGACTGCCTCAGACGCCCACGGTCTTAAGCATAACCATCTCCCTCTCATGACCTCTGTGTGGCTGACGTGTGTACCTTCCATGTTATTCTACTGAGTTTAGAGATGGTAGCAATAAGAAAAAGACAAGTAATCACACACTAGATAATTATTATGTGCACCGAGTTGGGCACTGTGCTTGTTCTTTGTTAAAAATATGTGTTATCTCATTTAATTCCTTATGGAACAGCTGCTATCTCAAAGAGCCAGAGTAATTGAGGTTTATATGCCGACAGCCAGACTCCAGAGCTGTATTGTTAGCCTGGCTCAACTGAGCCCAAAACAAAGAAAGGAGAACCTTGTCCAGACTGGGGTGGGAGAGAAACCGGAGTCACAATATTTGCTGGGCCCAGCGGGGAGGGGACAGTGGGCAGTGGAGCAAGACACCCAAGGAGAAAATAGTTCTTGAAAGTAATGGCCTCACCCCAGTGAACATGGCCCATTCAGCAAGCACTGTCTCTTCTGGGCACAGGCATCTGGTGACCCAGCCTGGGATCTGCATACTCATAGGTCTTAAGAAAGACCCCATCTTAAAAGGGAGGCATGATAAGCAAGCCTAGCAACAAGTGTAATAAATTTAAGAATTAGGTGTGTGATACACAGACGGGGAAGCACTGAAAGAAAGGACCTGTCAGGACTGGGTGTGGTAATGCGTGCCTTTAATCCAGTACCTGGGAGGCAGAGGCAAGCAGACCTCTGAGAGCAGAGGCTACTGGGAGACCCGGTTTCAACACAAACAAACAAAAAAGACAAAGAACCTATATATTTTGCTAATGCAGCAAGAGAGACCTCTTTGAAGAGGTCACGTTTGGCCTGAGACTTGATGGACAAGAAGCAGCCATCAAAGGATTGCAATGGAGAGATGGCAGATGCAAAGTCCCTGAGACAGAACAGAGCTTGCTGTAGTTTCTAAATGCCCAGGTCAGGGTAAGGAGTGGAGTAAGTGAGAGGGCAGAGCTGACTGAACTGAGGCTTGGGAGTTGGTAGGATATGTCATGCTGAGGCTTGAAGATGGGGCCAGAACATGGGTCTGTAGCCTGCAAGTCTAAACAAGGTCCAGAGATCAATGAAGCACTTCTCGCTTCTCCCCAAGGATTAAGTGTTGGCATACTTGGGGTGACTGAATCCTTAATCTGGAGAAAAGGGTGACATGGTGTGATGAGTTCCTGGGATCTGTCTCTAGAAAGATGAAACCATTTTGAAGCTGCATCATACCCCTGAGTGACTTGGAGGGTGGGTGTGGTCAGTTCCCAGGACACAGGATAGCAGGCAGCATCTCCAACTGAGCATAGATTAAAGACTCCACCACAGTGTGCTCCTTACAGCAAGCAAAAGAGCAAACTTCATAAAAGAAACAACTTGGATTAATCTTTAGGGAAGCTGTCTGTAATCCCAGCACTTGGGAGGTACAAACAGGAGGATCTCAAGTTCAAAGCCAGCGGAGGAGTGGGTGGGGGAGTTCTAGAGAGACGGCTCAGTGGTTGAGAGCATTCACTGCTCTTCAGAAGATGAGTTTGGTTCCCTGCATCCATGTAAGGCAGCTCACAGCAGCCTGTGACACCAGCTCTAGGAGATCTGCACCCTCTTCTGACCTCAAGTACCTGCATGCACATGGCGCGCACACACACATACACAAACACACACACACACGCCATACCTGGGGCTCATACTGAGTTTGAGGCCATTCTGGACTGACTCAAAAAATAAAACAGAACATGGGGCTGGAGAGATTGCTCAGTGGTTAACAGCATTTGCTGTTCGATTCTCAGCACCCACATGGTGTGTAACAACCGTCTGCAACTCCAGTTCCGGGGGATCCAATGTCGCTTCTGGGCTCTGAGGTGTTCTGACATACATGCAGGCAAAACATTCATACACAAAATAAAATAGGTAAAATATTGAAAAAACAAATAAACAAAAAATAATGTCAGTGTAGTGGCACATGCCTTTAATCACAGCAATTGGGAAACAGAGACAGGAAGATCTCTATGAGTTCAAGGTCAGCCTGCCCTACATAGCCAGTTATGGACCAACCAGGCTACATAGTGAGACCCAGTTTCAAGAAAAAAATGATTACATATTGTATAATTTATATCCCATTTTGAATGACAATTTTATTTTTGTTCTTGTGTTTATCTTTTTGAGAGAGGGTCTCCCTGTAGCCTCAGATGGCCTGGAACTCGCTATGTAAACCAGGCTGGCATTGAACTAACAGAGATCTGCCTGTCTCTGCCTCCAGACTGCTAGGATTAAAGGCATGGGCTGCCACGTGGATGACCGTTTTTAAAATGGAGGACAGGTTGGTACTTACGAAGGCGTGCCGGATAGCTTTAGTGTCAACTTGACGCACCTGGGTTGAGGGAGCCTCAATTGGGGGATTTCCTCTATTGGACTGGCCTGTGGCCACATCTGTGGAGTATTTTCTTGATTGTTGAGTGATGTGGGAGGGCCCAGCGCATTGTGGGTAGTGCCACCCCTAGGTAGGTAGTTCTGTATTTTATAAGAAAGCGGGCTGAGCATGGGCCAGAGGAGTAAGCCAGTAAGCAGCGTTCCTCCATGACCTGTGCTTCAGCTCTTGCCTCCAGGTTCCTGCCCTGAGTTCCTGTTTTGGGCTCCCTAAATGAAGAACTGTGCGACCTGGGAGATGTAAGCCAAACAAACCTTTCCTCCCCATGTTGGTATTGGCCAGAGTGTTTTGTCACAGCAATGGAGAAGCAAACTAGAACAGGATCATGTGCTATTGCTGTGACAAACCTGACCTTGGTGTTTTAGGGAGGATTGTGAAAGTGTTTAGAACTTTGGGCTAGAAAAGCCATTGAGTTCTTACAGTTTGTTGCTGTGGAGCTTGGAACAGTTCTGCTGAAAGTTATAGACAATAGAGGCCTGGCTTGTGAAGCTTCAAAGGGAAACAGAGACTACCAGGGCTGTTGTGTGATATTTTGAACTGAGAAACTGTGGGTTCTGGTCAGCTGGATCTGAAGAATTAGCTGTGATTAAGAGGAGACCAGAACCTAAAGTGAAACCTTTATTTTACTGGGACAATTGATACTACTTAGCTGGGGCTGAAAAAATCCACTGTAAGTAACAAGAGACCAACATCAGTGTGATGAAATCTGGCAAGTATTTCCTCAAGGTCAGCACGCAGAAACTGTGGTCCAGAGGGGGCCCAACCCTCCATCTCAAGCTGAAAGCGGGACTTGGTAATGGTTAGGCGTCTCCTTCATGATGCTGGTGTTGAATGCATGAAGCACTGAGGCCTGGCACAATGAGAGGCCAGGACAGGCCATTGGTGAAGGTGCAGCCCCAGTTGCAGTGAAGACCCCAGGATCGCAGGGGTCATGGAGAGAATCTGAGGTTTTGCACCAGGAGAGGCCAGAAGAGCCCACTGGTGAAAATGCAGCCTCAGCTTCAGTGGAGACCCCAGCTTTTTGGAGATGCCAGGACCGTGGGATGACCACCAAGAGCAGCAGCAGGTGCGGAATGCAGCTCACCTGGGCCTGTGAGACGAGCTGTGTGTGCTGTGGACGGCAGAGCCAGAGAAATGCAGCTGCCAGAACCCTCTGGATCCCAGAAGACCGTGAGTGAATCCCAGATGTCCAGTCTTGAGCTACTTTGCTGGACTTGGGTTTTGCTAAGGTGTGCCCAATTCTTCCCTTTGAAATAAGACAATTCTGATTTTGAATTTTACAGGGGTCTACAGTTAAGAGACTTAAAAAAAAAAAAAGACTATGAAGTTTTAAGTGTTTGGCTCTTTTAAGGACTGTGGGGCTTTTAAGATTGCACTGTTTTATGTTGTGATATTAATGTTAACATATTTTGGAGACAAGAAATGGGAAAGGTTGTGGTTTAAGAGCTATGTGTTTTGTGTCAAGTTGATAAGGGGTCAATAGTGCTGGGTAGCTTTAGTGTCAACTTGACACACCTGAGTTGAGGGAGCCTCAGGTGGAGAATTTCCTCTATTGGACTAGCCTGTGGGTAGTCTGTGGGGGTATTTTCTTGATTGTTGAGTAATGTGGGAGGGCCTACATTGTGGGCGGTACCTCCCGTGGGCAAGTTGTTCTACATTGTATAGGAAAGCAGGGGGCGAGCCAGTAAACAGTATTCCTTCAAGGCCTGTGCTTCAGCTCCTGCCCCCAGGTTCCTGCTCTGAGTTCCTACCTTGGGATCCCTCGGTGATGAAAAGTGTGACCCAGGAGACGTAAGCGGAATAAACCCTTTCCTCCCCACATTGGTCAGAGTGTCTTGTCACAGCAATGGAGAAGCTGACTAGAACACAAGGTTTAAAGATGGAGGTTGATGTGACTATAAAAAGGAAGCATCTTTTTGTTAAAATTGTGCAGCATTTTGATGTTATTATATCGATGAATACATATATAGGACTCACGTGTGTGTATGCATGCATGAGAAAATCTGCCAGGCAATACAGTACATGTCTATTATAATTGTAGTTCTCAGGAGGCTAAGGCAGAAGGATCATATATGTTTGAAATTAACGTAGGCTACATAGTAAATTCCAGGTCAGCCTAAGATTAATTTTGAGATATTGTCTTTTAAGAAAGCCCTTTTGGAAAATCTAAATAATTTGATCATATCAATGTTGATATAGGTATTGCTCAGTGGTTTTTGTTTTGGTGGGGAGGTGTTGAGACAGTCTCACGCTGTAGTCCAGACTGGCCTATAACTCACTGTGTTGTACAGGCCAGCCTCAAACTCACAGCCGTTCTCCTGTCCCAGCTTCGCAAGTGCTGGATTACAGACTTGAGACGCCATGACCAGTATTCTGAATTTTTATAATTGCATTTAAACATAAAAAATAATTAAGAAA
The DNA here is from genome assembly GCA_035773235.1 of Eospalax fontanierii. Lineage (NCBI taxonomy): Eukaryota > Metazoa > Chordata > Mammalia > Rodentia > Spalacidae > Eospalax > Eospalax fontanierii. The sequence continues at coordinate 23,741,719 of CM069550.1, read as the reverse complement.
GATCTGGCAGGAAGTATATTTCAGTGGTAGAAAGCTTGCTTAGCACATGCAAGTCCCTGGGTTCAATCTCCAGCACTGCAAGATAAAAACTCAGGACTGTACGGCGGACATCTGCTGTCCTTGAGTTCACAAAGTCCACTTTCACAGAGAGGTGGATTATATTCCCTGAGGTGTGGGAGGAAGCAGGGTCACCCTCGGATACTCCGGCAGAGCTATGGCACTGTCACTTCAATCCTCTGAGAGTCTTTCTGCCCCTCAGCTCCCAAACTAACCACAACCACGGGGCAAGGGTAGGGCTGCGGCGGCCCCACCCCTCCTTCCTACCCGGTCTTAGTGTTCTCTCCCCATTCTCGCTCCTCAAGTGGCCCCAAGTCTCCCTGAGAGGCCCTGGGTCATTTATAATTTTCCATGTGTCTTAGAAATTGTCTCTACAGTCTAATGACCCTTAGGCATAAGCCAAGCCCAAGTCTAGAGGCATCAGACAGTAGCTATTGAACTGACCTAAGTGGGCAGCTGACCCAGGCTGGGCCAGTCATCCTGATCTCAAGACCCCAGACTGGGCCTGGGCTTTGGTACAGGATCTGGGGGTGAGGAGCTTCTGTTTTCTTCTCTCTCCTGGGATGACTTCCTCTCTCTCCTGGGATGACTTCCTCTCTCTCCTGGGATGACTTCCTCTCTCTCCTGGGATGACTTCCTCTCTCTCCTGGGATGACTTCCTCTCTCTCCTGGGATGACTTCCTCTCTCTCCTGGGATGACTTCCTCTCTCTCCTGGGATGACTTCTCTCTCCTGGGATGACTTCTCTCTCCTGGGATGACTTCTCTCTCCTGGGACTTCCGCTCTCTCCTGGGACTTCTCTCTTCTGTATGTTAGCCCTTTACATCCTCTTCTTCTAAACATCATCTGACCTAGGTGCCATAATAAATTCATCCCCAGAGTGGCAGGCTCAAGGCTTCCCTATCACAGAGCACCCTCCTGCATTTAGCCACAGCCTCTGCTGTACATGTCTTGACTGTTTTCTCTCAACAACGTTACAGGTCAGCTACTCTACAAATATTCATTTTGTAGAGAAGGAACTCAAGGCTCAGAGGTGAAGCAACTTTTTCTGACAGTCACTTAGCTTATAAATGGCAGAACAAAGATTTGAAGGTGCCTAACCGGTCCTAGGACTAACTTAGTCCTTGCAGGTATAAATATGAAAAAGAAATATTGCCTGCTCTTCAGGAGCTAATGATACTGTCAACACAGTGCACATTGTAGGTCAGGAATAGGTTCAGCTCTTTGTTTACATGATTCAATTGATTCCACCCAACAATTCAATGGGAATAAAGTTATGCCCATTTTATGATAGAAATCAGGGCTCTAAGAAGAAAAAGACATGGCCAAGGTCACATAGTAAGTTGGACAGTGACCCTCTTCCCCAAAGCTCCTATTACTGGCTTCCTCCCTCCTCCCTATGGCCTCTGGGCCCCTCCGTGTGCTATGGCTGCCCCCCTTTACCCCGGACCCACTGGCTCACCCACGTCCATAGTACCTTCCATTCATGTTCTTGCCATGGTTTGGAGCCTGGCATTGGGACAAAATATATGGATTAGTGATCCCTGGGGGTCCATCTACCTTTGGATATTTTTTAGCTCTTCCAGGTACTGGGCAAGAGGCATGCTGAAGGGGCCCATTACTCAGGCCCTTACCTACTTAAGATGTCTGAATGTGTGTGGCCCAAGAAGTATAGAGACAGAGCCAGCAGGATGCCCAGATCTGGCAGGGAGGCCAGACACACAAGGGGTGAGGGAAAGCCTGGGCCTCTCCGGGCTCGGTAGTTCTGTATTATATGGCCTGTAATTATAGCTTGGGGTGAAGATTGAATTCTGGGCCTGGAGAAGAGGACAGAAGCCTTTATCTCCTTGCCCATCCTTGCTGTATGGTGTGGAATCTGGGAGGCCTCTCTTGACTTTGTTCTGGTATGGCTTTGAAATTTTCTTTTTATCCTATTTTTTATCAGCCTTTTTGAGACAGGGTGTCCCTTTTGCCCCAGCTGGCCTGGAACTCGCTATGTAGACCAGGCTGGCCTCAAACTCATAAAGATCTAACTATCTCTACCTCCTAACTATCTCTACCTCCTAAGTCCTGAATGCTGGGATTAAAGGTGTACACCACCATGTCGGGCTTGTTTATTTTATGTGTATGATATATGTTTTGCCTACATGTGTGTCAAGTGCACCACATGCATGCAATGATCACAGAGGCCAGAAGAGGGCACCAGATCCCTTGTAACTGGAGTTAACAAATGGTGGTCAGCCACCATCTGGGTGCTGGAAACTGAACCTGGGTCTTGTATAAGAGCAGCCAGTGCTCTTAACCACTGAGCCTTGACTCTAACCTTTTGGGATGGTTTTGAATTGACATACTTGCCCACTACTGGGCTAGAGGAAAGAAGGTGCTCTCAGAACCCAGACCCAGGTTGCTGGACTTAATGACTGAACCCAGTGAACCCACCGTCACCCACACTCCCGCCCTCATCATAAGGGCTTTATCCATTTATCAAACACTTAAAATTAGGTTTTGTTTACATACATACAATTACAATTTTAAAAGATGGGGTTGGAGAGATGACTGTTCTCACAGAGGAACCGGGTTTGATTCCAAGCACCCACAAGGTAGCTAACAACCGTCTGTAACTCCAGTTCCAGGGGAACCCAACACCCTCATCTGACCTCCATGGGCATTGCATGACATGATGCACTTACATATTTGCAGGTAATACACTCATAAAATAAAAATAATAAAGTATTTTTTAAAAATTCGAGAGGCATTTTAAGAGGATCACAGAAAAATAATCAGTCTTCTTCCCTGTCTCCAACTGACCAGTTGTTAGCATTCTGGGGGACTAGTCTATCCATAGATGACCATACAGATGCACAAGCCTGCTTGCAACCCACCTCCGTCCCATTTTGATACATGCTTCTGCCTTTTTTCCAGTGCTAGGGATAGAACTAGGGCCTTGTGCATGCTAGGCAGGTGCTGTACCGCTGAGCAGACCTCCAGCCCCTCACTTTTCTTAATGCTCTGTCTTAGAAATGGCAATACTACATTGAGTCTGCACTAGTGCTAAATACCATTTTAGGCACTTTGGATGCTTTAACGCCATCAAAATGGTCAGGACCTATGAGGTAGCTATTCTGCCCACTGTTACAGGGTTAAGTGATTTCTCAAGATTTCATGGCTGGCAATTGACAGAGACCGGATTCCAGCCCAAAGTGACCCTCCTCACCACTGTGGTCTGCTCTCAAGTTTAAGTTGAGTCCATCTGTGGCCAGTCTTCTAGGAGCCAAAGAAAGAAGTGCATACTGGAGCTGGGCATGATGACACACACCTTTAATTCCAGCACTTGGGAGGCAGAGGCAGGTGGATCTTTGTGAGATCGAGGCCAGCCTGGTCTACATAATAAGTTTGAGGCCAACTAGGGCTACAGGGAGACCCTGTCTCAAAAAAAAGGTAAAAAGTATACTGAACACTAACCAGGTGCCAGGTTGAGTAAAGTACAAAAAAGACCAGGTCTCTGCCTTCATGGAACTGGCACTCCAGTGCTCACAGTGCCTGTCATCTACGGCAGGAAGAGGAAACTCACACCTCTCACCCCTGCATGTGAGTCTGTTTAGACACACCTCCATTCCCTTACCCATGAGTCTTACAACTCTCCAGCCTCTGAGATGGAAGGTCTTAGAACCTAAAGTGAAAGATGGGAGCATGGGGGTCCAGACAGAGGTATCTGCCTGTGGGGTCACCATGTAGCCCTCATGAGGCTCATCGCATACCCACCGGGATCCACTTCAGTAGGACTGGTGTGGGAGTCTGTAATCCAGGGCCCAGTCATTGTTTGAAGTTGGGAACAATTGAAGGGCAAGAGAGCTATAGATAGATCCACAGCTGCTGTCACCTGTCCCAGCCTGGGCCCAGGGCCCAAGCATTGTCTGCATTGAGTTACTCTAGCGGTGAGGGCCCTTGTGGGTGGGAGGTTAGACCCAGCGGAGCTCTAGAGAGAGAAAGTTAGAGGCCGAGATGCAGAAACACTCTTAGAAGGTAGAGAGAGACACTAGGGACTCCTACCCAGTGCCAAAACAGGCTGGAGGAGGTAGTAAACCACCAAGACAATGAGGTTGAGCTCACATGTGAGCAAATCAGACATGCGGGCCAGAGCCAGTGCTGGGGGCCGGACAGTGCCAAGTGCCACACAGGTCTCCTGGGACATCGGCCCATGCGCATTTCTTACTTGGTGACCACATCCCAGAACCCTTCAGGGGACAGGTTGGGGATCATTGTAGATGCTCTGAGAAGTCTTCAGAAGCTTGAGGTTATACTGCTGCAGAGCTTCTTACTGTGTGCCTTGTTTTCCCTAACTGTTCAGTGACAGCTGGTTTGCACAACCCTTAAATGGCCCCTTCAATCCTTGTATGCTGTCAGGACATTATCCTCCTCCTCTTGCAGATGAGGCCACAGTCCCTGTCCTTTGTCCTTTATGAGGATGGGGGACAGCTGGTTCCCAACCCCCCCCCCAGTAACCTTTCAGCCATAAATCCATGCTGAGGCGTCTCTTCTCCGGATAAACAGCCTTGATGCCTTTTGGACGCCCTCATCCTATTTTCTGCTTGGAGCATCAGAGCTGGGGCCCACTCGAGCCCTCTGCAGCTGCCCAGGGCCCCAGGAGGAGGACAAACCTGGGACAAGCAGGGGCCCAACCACCCCCAGGGTGCCATGGTGCCGGGCCCCTCTTGGGGCCTCACCACCTTACATGTGGACCGTTATGGCAGCCTCCTCCTGAATGAGTCTTCCTGTCACCGGTCGGTCTCGCCTCTTCAGTCCATCCTCCACAGCAGCTGCCACAGGGATCCGATGAACATATAAATCTGACCACATTGTCAGATTCTCTTGCTCAGGGTTCTTTGATGAAGAAATAAATAAAAATGCCTTTGATGGTGCCCCAACTCATACAGGGGAAAGCTTTAAATCCTAATCTTGCTTTGAAGTCCTTCACAGTCCTGTCTCCGCGTCCAGCCTTGCCCTGCTTTATGTTCTGGGGCCAACCTCAGCTCATGTGGTTGTTTAGGCCAGATCATCATTCTCTTCATCCTGAGACTTTGGGCCTGTCTCCCTACCTGTCCAGGCTTCTCTGTCCCTACCCGGAGACCACAGTAGTCTTCAAATGCTCTCTGTTGCATCTTTTGTCCCTTCCAGTTCGTTCTCTATATGACAGCCAGAGTGACGCTTCTTGAACTTTAGGCCACTCACGTTCCTGCCTTAAATGACTGCCATTGCCCTTGTAATTAGATTCTGAGTCTCTTGTAAGTCTTCGAGATTCTGAATGATGGCGGGTTAGAGAGGGCTCAGCGGTTAAGAGCACTTACTGCTCTTCCACAGGACCCAAGTTCAGTTCCAAGCACCCCTATCAGGTGACTCACAACTGCCTGTAACTCCAGCTCCAGGGGTTCCTACACCCTTCTCCTCTCCACGGACATCTATACTCACACATACATATGCACAGGCAGACACACAATTCAAAAGAAAATAAATCTTTAAAAGATTCTGAATGATCATACCTGGTGAAACTCTATTCCCCCAACACATGGGTTTTTTTTTTTTCACCACCGCACCTAGGGTTGTGACGGTGTCTCAAACATTCTAAGCTGTTTTCTTTTTCTATTTATCGCAGCTTCTGCTTCGAATGTCCTTCCCTGGGCTCTTAGTCTACCGACTTTTTCTCATCTTGGTCTCACCTCAGATATCACCTTCCTGGTCCACCCTGAGCAAAGCACCCTTCCCACTTTCCCTCAGGGGAATCACTCGATTTGTTATAGCAGCTACCACAGTCTTCACCTTCAAAAACACATTTGCTTACTTGTTACCTTCCAGAGGGATGTGAGCTCTGTGAGAGAAGAGACTTTGTTTTCTTGCCCCTGGCCTTGCAAGACTGTGTCGAATTTTTATTTGTCCTTCAGGCTCATCCATCTGGAGGTCTTCCTGGAGGAGGCTTCCCTGTTCTGAGCAACGAGTCTGGTTTCTTCCAAACTTGGACGCTGAATATAAACTGGCAGGTATGTGTTGACTCGAGTATTTGGATCCTTTCTAATTGCAGCAGCATTTCCAGAGTCCCCCAATATCTTGACTCAAAGGAGATGTCTGATCCAGAGAAGGAATTTCAGTCTAGGGGTACACTGTAGCAGGTATAGTTGGGGCTGAGTTCTAAAATCCTGGACTTCTAGACGCCTGAAGTTGGAACAGACTTCAGACATCGCCCAGTCCAAAGCTTCAAGCCCTCTGCATGCACTGCTGGGTCCTGTCTGGTGTCAGCAGGCTCACTCTTTTAAGGCAGCCTCTTCGTTGCAGGCTGGCTCTGAGTTTTAAGTCGTCCTTTACTCTGCTTCCTCGTCCCTATTCTGCCCACTAGTATTTTCCCCTCAAGTTCTAGGGATTAAATCCAAGGGCCTCAAGTATGCCAGAAAAATTTCTACCACTAAGCTATGTCCAGGGGTCCCCAAATCCCACAGACTCCCTTCTGCTCCAAGATGGCTCTTTGGGCATTTGAAGTCAGCATCTCAAGCCCTTGCAAGTTGCAGTCGTTGTGGCTGGCCTTACTCCTGTAAGACAGGATCTCTCAGTGAATCGGGAACTAGCCACGCGGACAGCAGGCTCTGGTGGTCCTCTGTCTCCATTCCACACAGGGACAGGGTTACAGGTGTGCATACAGCCACATCGATTTTTTACATGGATCCTCAGGCTTGTGCAGCAAGCGCTCTTTTTCACCAAGCCACCTCTCCAGCCCTCTACTTCTCACTTCCTCCTAACTGCTCAAGCTCAGTGCCGCGCCCCTCAGAACCTCACAGAGGTTAAAACCATATAATCTAACCTATCAAATTTCTCTCATTTGCTTGATATTTACTATGTACAGGCTCTCTGAAAGATGTTAGGGTACAGACCAAACTCCTGCCTTCACGGAGTTCCTTACTACTGGGAAGCAGGAAACAACCTATGTTCAACAAGAAGAGTTGAAAAATGATATCTGCAAAAACATATGTTTAAGAGGAAGGATTATGTAATATAAGATTCCAAACATGCAAATTCTGAAAAAGACAAAACTAGTCTGTGATATTAGAGCCAGAAATGTATCACCCTCGGGGAGGGGTGACATCAGAAAAAAATTCCTGGCATATTTATAATTTCTCACAATTCCACTTTTTAAAAAATGTATATGAGTGTATTGCCTGTCTGTATGTAAGTGCACTCATGTGCAGTGCCCAAGGAGGTCAGAAGAGGGTGTTGGTTCTCCCAAAACTGGAGTTATAGACAGCTGTTAGCCACTATGTGGGTGCTGGAAACTGAACCCAGATCCTCCGCAAGAGCAGCCAGTGTTCTTAACCACTGAGGATCTCTCCAGCTCCCTCTACTTCTTTTTATATGTTTCTTTTTGTTTTTTGTTTTGTTTTGTTTTTGAGACAAAGTCTCAACATACAAGCTCAGTCTAACCTGGTACTTGCTTTGTAAGCCCAGGCTGGCCTCAGACTTGTGACCATCCTTTAGCCTCAGCCTCCTGAGTGATAAGATTACAGGTGTGAGCCAGCATGCCCAACATAATTCCATTTGTTTGCTTGGTCTTTTTGAGACAGGGTCTCCCTGTAGTCTGAGCTGGCCTGGAATTCCCTATGTAGACCTGCTGACCTTAGACTCACAGAGATCCTCTTGCCTCTGCCTTTCAAGTGCTGGGATTAAAAGTCTGCATTGTTTGTTTCTGAGACAGGGTCTCCCTGTAGCCCCAGCTGACCTGGTACTCTCTATGTAGACCAGGCTGGCCTCAAACGCACAGAGATTTACCTGCTTCTGTCTAATTCCATTTCTTGAACAGAGTATTTTTACTTTGTCAAATTGATCTGATTGTACAGAATACTCTCCACATCCCTGATTTAATGGCAGAAGACAAGAAGCAACCCGAATGTTCTAGAAAGGGAACATATATCATTTTATAATATGGAGAAATAAATGTAGAATTATATCCTGAGGGTCCATTTATCATTTTTGTCAGATATTGACGAATTTTGTAATGTATTTTTTAAGATGTGTTTAGTTTATTTTTGTATGTATGAGTGTTTTACCTGCATGTATTTATGTGCACCACATGCATGCCTGGTGCATGTGGAGGCCAGAAGAGGGTGTTGGATCCCCTGGAACTAGAGTTACAAGTGGTTGTGTGCTGCCAGTGTGCATGCTGGGCACTGAATTCAAATTTTCTGTAAGAGTAGCCAGTGTTCCTAACTGCTGAGCCATCTCTCCAGCCCAATGTAGTCTTTAAAGCTTTCATGTGGTTTATCTATAATAAAGTACATATGTCTTAAATGTACAGCTTGATTTGATTGACAAGGTAGTTACAACTGTGAAACTACCAGTTAGTTTGGTGTCTGGAGCATGTCCGACATTCTAGAAGGTTTTCTGTGCCCTCTGTTCTCAGAAGACCAGTCTTCCACTTCTGTCCCATAGCTTAGCTTTGTCTGTTTTAAAACAATATATGACTCACAAAATGTGGAATTACTTTTATACATTTTATTTGGCATAGCTGCATATTCAGAGTAGATTGCCCATTGGTACAGCAAATTTCTCTCTTGATGTCTGTTTGGAATCTTAGCTCTAGAACTCTCTAGTTCTGTGTCCGGTGTCCAAAGTTCCTGAATCCTTTTATTTTCTGCGCTTAGCCTGACATCTGACTGAAATTCTGGCTCTGGAGCATTCTAGTTCTGTGTGTCCAGTGTCCAAGATCCTTGAGCACCTTGAGTCTGTAATTCTAAGATTCTGCAGTGCCACGGAGTCGCGAATCAAATGACTGACAGGACAATCTGGGAGTGCCCTGACACATTCTCGAGCTGTACCAGACCGAGTGCCAGAACCCCAGCTCCTCGTGAGTGTGGGGTATGAGAGGCTGGCTTCCTGAGAATCATGAATGGCAGAATTTGGAGGAACTCCTAAATTTCCTAGATTTGCTCCTTCATCTTGTTGTTTTATCGTTTTGAGACAAGTTCTCCCGGTAGCCCCAGCTAGCCTGACACTTGCTATGTAGACCAGGCTAGCCTCGAGTTCAGAAATCTGCCTGCCTGTCTCTAGGGTGCTGGGATTAAAAGCCTGCACCACCACTATCAGCTTTGCTTCCTTATCTTTATGGTCGTGGGGTCTGCTTTGCTCCTGAGCCCCCTTTCTCTTCCCTCCCCTCCCCTCCCCTCCCTTCCCATCCCCCCCTTCCCTCTTCCTTCTCTCTTTCTCTCTCTGTACTGGGGATTAGATCTAAGGTCTCAAGCTTGTTAGGTAAACAATCTACCACTGAACTACATTCTTAGCCCTCTTTTCATTTAAGCTTTGAGAAAGGGTATTGCTAAGTTTTGAGCCGGGCCTTAAACCTGGCCTCTTCCTGCCTCAGTCTCCCAAGTTCCTGGAATTAGAGGTGTGCTCCACCAGGTCCAGGTGGTTTTCTTCATGTTGGGTTTCCTTTTGGGGACCTTCAGAGAGAGAGGGAGAGAGAGGCAGAGAAGGTGTCCGGTGCTGGAGGGGAATCTTCTCTTTGTGTTTTCTCTACACCACTGATCTTTGACACTTGGCCAGCTTTCTTTCTCTGGGCCTCCTTCCTCCTGGATGAATGAAGAGAACGGAAACAGTTCTCCGTGAGCAGTCTGTGGTTCCCTCTGAGTTTCTTTGCTGTTTCTGGAAGTGTGGGTCTTTTTTCTGCATATGTGACACTCTCTTGACTCAGTTTCCACCTCTGAGGTCCCTACTGCCACGTCCCTCCCCTGTCACTCTGAATCCCAGCTTCCCCGACTCTAAGTGAAGTGTCTCTCTCTGCCTTTGTGATCCCCTGACAATGGGAGGTAAAAATAGCCCAGGGGCCGAGCTAGTGGAGATAAAAGGGAATTTGCCTTTTGTGTCCGTGGCCGGGCTGGGGGGGCTGTGACACGTGGAGATTGCTGGCATAGCTCTCCTTTGCTGACCTTGACGGCAGCAATAAAAGGAGTGGTGCAGCTCCCGGCCTCACCACAGTGCCGAGGTGGGTGATGGGGCTGGGTTTGGAGCCGGAGGGCTGGAGGGGCACAGGTCCTCCAGAGCTGTGGGAAAAGATGCTCTAGTCTGGAGCTGGACGTTTGCAGGTTCACCCGGGGAGTCGCCCAGTATCAAGTCTTGTGGGTTGGAGGACATGACCCAGTGTGGGCCCCTGGTCCCTCAGTTTCCTGTCATTGTCATCTTGCAGTGCCTGCTGCCTAGGACCACTTTGAACTGCCCAGATTTTCAGACCCTACCCCTCCACCTCTCACTACCATGATGGATGTGAGTGAACTTGGGGAGTCAGCCTGCTACCTCCGCCAGGGCTACCAGGAGTTGATGAAGGTTCACACTGTCCCATGGGACGGTAAGTATGGGCAGAGAGGGAGGGGCACAGCCATGGAGAAGCCTGTGTGGACTCAGACCAAGATTGGAGAGGGCTAGCACTTTGCCTGGAACAATAGGTGCACTCTGGCTTGACACACTGGGCCTTGCCCTCAGTTTCTGTGGGCCAGAAGTTAAAATCTGAACGCTGCTGTCATGCTGTGAGCAAGCCTTGGTTTGTCCCTCTGTAAAATGGGATAATGCCATGTTGTTTCTGGAGCTGTAGTCCATGGGGACTCAAGCTGGAACCTGAGGCTTCTGAGATGAGACATGTACAGCTGGCCTCATGTCCACAAAACCTGTGCTGGGCTTATTTTTAGTGCTTTCCATGGAGCCAAAGCCACTGTTTATCAAGGACAGGAATAAAGTCTACTATTTATGACTTGATTTGCTCATGGTACAATAATAACAAAAGGCAGTGGGTCTTGGGCTTATTGTGTGCCAGGCCCAGAGCTAATGACTTTCCATGTATCCTCTCAACCTGGGAGAGTAGGGACCAAAGTAAAGCTGGATTCAGAGGCATGCAATACCTCTAGCTGTAAAGGGCTCCATGTTTGTGGGGGCTTGTGCGTGATTTAATGCTCTCTTATTGTCATCTTAATTAGTTTTTTCAGTATGCAAAGTAGAAGGTTTCCTTACATCATCTTAAATTTTTGCCCCCTGTTTGGGAGGGTCTTACTCTGTAGCCCTGGCTGGCCTGGAACTTGATATGTAGATTAGGCTAGCCTTGAACTTACAGACATTCACCTGCCTCTATCTCCAGAGTGCTGGGATTAAAGGTGTGCACCACCATGCTGGGCCTGGCATCTTAAATTTTTAAGTGTTTTAAACAAGGAAGCCGAGATTGGGGCCTTGTTCTGTGGATAGTTCTGACCAAGGCACTTGGTTAGCAACTGCAAGGGCAGGGGACAGAACTTGAGGTCTGCATGAGTCTACATTTTAACCATCACAACATCTGGGCTCCTGGAAGGTCTTGGGGGCTTGCTGGCCAGTCTGGAAAGAGCACAGGGCACAGAAACTCTGTCTTTAGTGAAATGGGAAGGCAGAACTGACCTGAGAGTTAGGAGCCTGTTCTAAGATGCTGAGCTATATGGACGTCAGGAAAGCCTCCTGGTGCTTTGCATTCGAGGAAATGGGCCCAGGGACATGAAGGATTTTCTGCAGGTGGCAGGGAGCTGAACCCAGATGTGCAGTGCAAACTGTCGTTCCAGTCAGATCGTTTGTGATTTCTAGGGACCCTCCCAGGTGTGCTCTAGTTTGGAAGGGTCTTCCCCGGAACTGCAGTGTCCTGGGGGAGGGAGAGCACAGCTCTGTGTCCACAGTTTGGGAACCCACTGGACACCTGGAGCCTGTCTGAAAGTCCAATAACTTTCTGCAACCAAGGAAAGAAACGGGTCTGGGTGCCTGATGAACAGGATGCCTACGTGGAGGCCGAGATCAAGTCTGAGGCTACTGGAGGCAGAGTCACCGTGGAGACCAAAGACCAGAAGGTTGAGTCCCCCCACTTTCCTGAGATTAGCCCCCCTGACCCGGGGGACTCAGCTCTTGGCGGCAGGGTCCACATTCTGGATGAAGCAGGCATGGGAAGGTGTGGGTAAGAATGAGAAGAAAGGTCAGTTGGTCCATCTGTGTATGCCATATCTCCCTGGAAGGTACTGACTGTGCGGGAAACCGAGATGCAGCCCATGAACCCGCCCCGCTTCGACTTACTGGAGGACATGGCCATGATGACGCACCTCAACGAGGCGGCCGTGCTGCACAATCTGCGCCAGCGCTACGCCCGCTGGATGATCTACGTGAGCCCGGGCGAGCGCGGGCGGCGGGCGGGGCCGCGAGTGGGCAGAGCTAACGGAAGAACCGGAGGCCGGAGAGAATGAATGGGGTCCGGAGGGCAGGGCTAGAGTGGGGCTGGAAGGACGGGACCGCAGAGACGGGGTGGAGGGCAGCCGGGAGACGGCTTGGTGGCATCTAGGGTCTTAAAGACGGAGCCGAGCTGTGAGCGGGGCCCGAGCTATGGCTGTCTCCCTGGCACCACTGGAGCCAGCGGAGGACTTGAGGGGCAGAGTCAGTAACTGACCACAGACTGGCACAGGAGAAAGGGTTGGCCATGCTGGCACATCAGGTTCAGGAGAAAGGGTCGGTCATGCTGGCACATCAGGTTCAGGTGTCTCCTTGAGCGCTGCAAGGGTCATGATGAGCCTGGAGCCTGGGGAAGAACTTGGACAAGTCCCTTCCGCCAACAAAACACTGTCTCCCCAGACATATTCGGGCCTCTTCTGCGTCACCATCAACCCATACAAATGGCTGCCAGTCTACACAGCTTCGGTGGTGGCTGCCTTCAAGGGAAAGCGGCGCTCAGGGGCCCCACCTCATATATACGCAGTGGCCGATAACGCCTACAACGACATGCTGCGGAGTAAGAGCCACCCTCCTGCCCACCTACCCCAGCTCCAGCACGGCCTCTGTGTCGGACGCGCCTCCCTTGGCTTGCATTGCCCCCTTCGGTCTGGGGGCTGCACCTGCTCTTTCCCACCCGGACTTGGAGCGGTAGGGGCTGTACCAGTGTCACAGATACCCCGGGTGTTTAACCTCTAGCTGCTCCCCTGGCTGACGTTTCCATCCTCTCTCCTCTTCCTCTAGACCGAGAGAACCAGTCCATGCTGATCACGTGAGTGGGGCTCTGGGCGTGGGGTGGGAAGTGTGGGCCATTTGGTAGGGAGGGGAGGAACCAGTTAGTTCCCAAGCTTGACAGTGCTTGGAGCAGGGCCTTTCCCTCCCAGAGCCAAAGTCTAGGTTTTCTCTACCCTGTTTACGTCTAGGGAGTAGAAAACAGGCTATCCAAACACCAGGGTGGCCCCGAGTCCCATCCTGCCTCTCCCAGGCCTGAGAATCTCCTACCTTGATTCTTTAGAGGTTCTAGATGGTTCCATTCTCCTTTTTCTTCTTAGCATCTTCTCATCTCTGTATCTCTGCACTCATCCTTTGTTTTCATGGGAAAGTGATAGATTTCTTTGTATCAGGTTCACATCCAGCCACACCAATACATATGAAGTGTCTGCAAACACACTTGCATGCACATGTGCACACACAGAAACTACAGTCTGGTAGTTAAGAATAAGCACTCTGAAACCAGACAGAGCTGGATTTAAGCCCTCACATTTCCATTCCTTATGAGCTTTTGGGCCCCTGAACCTTGCCTATAAGAACAGAGCAGTTCTACACACCACAAAGAATTCTCAGCAGTGAGTTTGTATGTGTGCCTTACACATAGCAGAGACAGTTCCAGAACCTCCTGAGGCTCATTTCCTTATGCATAAAGTGATAATGGTCTACCTTATGGAGTTTTCTAAGGCTCAACGGAGGAGCTGATGGAGGTAGGTGAGTGCTCAGCTAGGTTAGTGCTCAGTAGACTGACAGAGGCATATGGTGTCATCATCTCCCACAGTGGTCTGTCTATACCATATCAATTGTAAACCACACGTAGAGTTGATCTGTCCCCGGGAGTCTGGACTTGGGGATTGTGACTTGGGAACAGAGATGGGGAGGAATTAATCGGGAGCTGGGAGGCTGGCGGAGTTAGCGAGGTCAGATGGGCATTGGTGACTCGTGTTTGTGTTGTCCAAGCGGAGAGTCGGGGGCCGGTAAGACGGTTAACACCAAGAGGGTCATTCAGTACTTTGCCATCGTCGCTGCCCTGGGAGACGGGCCAGGCAAGAAGGCAGTAAGATTTGCCCACTTGGGCACCGATACCCACTGCTTCTCGCTGTTTTTCTTTTCTTTCTCCCCCTTCTTTTTCTTTCTTTCGAAAGTTTCAACGTCTCAGAGCCCCCAGCCCTGCCTGAGCCTCTTACCTTGGTACGAGACTCTGGACTGAGCAAGGCTTGACCAGAAAAAAACAAAAAACAAAAAACTGAGGCCCCCTCAGGCACTGTGTTGAGCCCGGGCGAGGCCTGCCGTAGCTGTCTCCTTTACAACATGGGTGGCGAACCACACAGCTATTCCCAAACATTTTTCTGTGTAACTTTTCTTTTCCACTGTGACCATAATTTTTAAACTGTTTACCAAGAAGGCTGCTTTTACCTCAAAATGATTGCTCCCTGCAGCTTCGTGCATTGAAGACACCGTAACCCAGTGCCAATGAGAGAAGCTGATTTACCCACAGTGGTTAATCACTCAGTGCCGAGGGTATGGATATTCTTGACAATTGTGTGGCCTGTGATTTTGGTTAAGGTTTTTTTTTTGTTTTTGTTTTTTTTTCTTAAACAATAGGGGCCTAGGGAGTTTTGTCTTTGTTCCCAGCCCAAAGGCAGCCAGCCATTCAGAGCTCCTTTCCAGAACCTTAAGGCCTCCTCTATACAAACCCTGCTCCTGGTCCTGTTGAGCCTTGCTTTATTCAGGGCATTCTTCTCTTTTTTACTTTTCTTCTTTTTACTGCTTTTTCTTTCTTCGTTTTTGTTTTTCCTCCTTTCTTTTTTTTTCCTTGTTTGATTATCCTGGTTTTTCTTTTTTTTTCTTTCAGCTTTTTTGTTGCAGCCATTGTTTTGCTTTGTTTTTGCTGTTGACTTTTTTGGTCTTCTTTCTTCCCTCCCTTTCCTACCCCGTTTTCCAAACCCCTGAAAGTTTTGTGTGGATGCTAAAGAAAGGTGGGTGGTCCAGTAACAGGAAAAGAAGATAGAGTCCAGAGCAGACAGGGACACGGCTGGAAGCACTGGGGCCGGAGAGCACCTGGGTAGAAAGGGGTCCTGATCTAGAGTCAGGGAGGTGAGGGGAGGCCACCCTTTTAAGTTTTGGAAACTTAAAAGCTGGACCACTTTAGTCCCAGCATTTGGAAGGCAGAGGCAGAGGCAGGCAGATCTCTGTGAGTTCAAGGCCAGCCTAGTCTATATAGCGAGTTCCAGGCCAGCTGAGCTACAGGGAGACCCTGTCTCACAAGGAGCCAGACAAAACAGACAAAAAACTGTATCAGCACCCACCAACATCCTTAACCCCAAATTTGGCTAAATTGGCCAAAAAGACACCAAACAAAACACTGGCTGTGAACTGGAGGAGCAGCAAGGGCTCCCGTGGCCCTCCCTTCCGCCCCTCAACGGTGGGTCTGGGGAGTTTTTAAGTCTTGGGCTCCCTGGAGAGGAATAAAAAAATGATCACAAAGTCTCTCCCTCTCCAGGACCTATTCCTTCCTTCCTCTTCCCTCTTTTCTTTCTACGCTCTTGGCATTTGGGAGGAAAGAGAAGGACGGAATACAAACAAATGAAAATAGAGGCAGGAAAGAATGAGGCTAGAAGGGCGGGAGAGAGCCAGGTCCAGGTCCCCGGGCGGGCGAGGCGCAGGGGGCTGGAGTCCTCATTGGAGGCAGGATGCTTGAGGTCGCCACCCCCAGGCCATTGGATTGGGTGAGTGGCCTTCAGCAGATCCTCATTGCACACCTCATAGCGTACAAGGAAGTACATCAAAGGGCCAGAGGGAGGTTAGAGTAGGAAGGCTCAAAGTGGGATGAGGCCTCTTTGAGTCTCAAGCGTCAGGGAGGTCTTCCTCAGGATGAGGCACTTTGGAAGAACTCTACCCAGTAATTCCTAGGGTTTGAGTGGGGAGGTACGTGTGGATGTGGAGAATGAAGGGGTTCCTGAGGAGAAGCCAGAGACTAGGCTGAGCTCGGTGCACGGGAGACCTTAGTGCAGCCCCTGCCTCAAGCCCCCGCACAGGGCTGTGCTTGCTTCCCTGTCTACTGTGCTCCATCTAACAGCCCCAGGAGAGCTAGGTGTATGGAGCAGGGGAGGGAAGAGAAGACATGCTGTCCCACTAAGCCCCCCCCCCCTCCACTGGAGAGACCTCACACCTCTGACTTTATCTTCCTTTCCCCTCCAGCAATTTCTGGCAACAAAGACTGGGGTAAGTAGGAGGGTGGGAGGGCAATAGTTAGAGGTCTTGGGGCCCCCATTTCCTCATACAACCAGAAATTCCGTGGGCTTCTCTGGCCTCCCAGTTTGTGAGTGCCAGGGCTGACAGACTCCTCGTCCCTGGCCACCAGGGCACCCTCGAGGATCAAATCATTGAGGCTAACCCTGCCATGGAGGCTTTTGGAAATGCCAAGACCCTGAGGAATGACAACTCCTCCCGCTTTGTGAGTGGGGACAATGGGAGTGGTGGCTGGGGTGGAGCAGCCGGGAGGGCTCAGGTGGCGGGAGCCCTCTGTGGGCTGAGGACAACCCCTCCACTGCAGGGCAAGTTCATCCGCATCCACTTCGGTCCCTCTGGGAAGCTGGCCTCTGCAGACATTGACAGCTGTGAGTGTGGGGCAGGGCACGCCGGGGAGGAAGGAGAGAGGCTGCAGTGAACACAGCCTTTGGCTTGTGCCTGCTCTGGACATTTCTCTCCATCCCTAACCATTCCCATTTGAGGCCACCTCACCCCTCACCAGAACATCGCTTTGGCCTCCCCAGGGTTTCCCAGGCTCCACTCTCCTGCTTGGCCTTCCAGCCAATCTCAGATTCGAAATTGGCCATATCCTGACCCTGCATTAAAACCTTCTCTAGGGCCTTGGGGAGCTGACTCAGCGGGTAAAGCCCTTGCTACACAGCATGAGGACCAGAGTTCAGATTACCAGTATCCGTGTAACGTAGGTGTGGCGATCCCCTGTAATCCCAACCTACGAGGCAGGGGGTTTCTGGAGCAAGCTGGCTTGCATGATAGCTGAGTCAGGGAGTTCTGAGTTTGGCTGAGAGACATGCCTCAATATATGAGGTAGAAATTGAGGAAGACACCTGACATCAACCTCAGTCCTCCACAAGCAAGTGCACAAACATGTATCTACATATATAGGAACCCACACATGTAGGGACATGCAGGCGTGCTCTCTTCTCCCCATGCCTCAGCCTCAGGTCTACATTCAGTCTCCTAGACACCTACTGAGACACTCCCAATTCCTGCCTAGGTTAGCTACCCATCCGGCCTGGTGCAGCCTGATGGGGCACTATACTGCTGCTCCATACCTTGAGAAGTACAGACAGATGCTAATGGATATACACACACACTGACACAATCAGCAGATAAAAACTAGACATCATTGTTCCCTCCCCCACTCACAAGGACACATATCAATGCATTGGCCAGAGACTCACACAGAGATGCAGACACTGGTCCCATATGGTGACACGCTGGTGAGACACTCCCCCAACATATGCTGGCCTGGGTGCAGGCATGGCGCCTCCACACATCCCCTGCCCCTCAGGGCTGCCTTCTCACTATCCCTGTCCCCCACTGGGAGATTCTAGGAAGGTACAAGAGATGGCAGGCCTGCACCCCTTTTCTGCAGATCTCCTGGAGAAGTCTCGCGTGATCTTCCAGCTGCCCGGGGAACGAGGTTACCATGTCTACTACCAGATCCTCTCTGGGAAGAAGCCAGAGTTGCAGGGTGAGGGCCAGGATGGAGCGGAGCAGAACACAAAGGGGCTTCCTGGCCCTGCTTGGCCCCCTTCAGGCCAGGTCCTGGGATGGCCGTTCACTCTGTGCTGAGGTGGTTTGGTGTGGTCATTGCGTGTCTTGTGCATGTGGTGTTTCTATGCCAGGGAACAGGCCGCTTAGTACCATGGTCCTGCCAAGGTCGCACAGCTTCTCATATAAACCGAAGTCCTTCCCACAACTCTGAGACTAGAGCCGCCCACCCAAGTGACCTAGTGATGCCCTATTCCTGTTCTCACTTTTGCAAGCCATTTGAAGGCAGAGTTTGGTCCTCCCTTTGGCCCAGTATCCAACTCAGGATCTGGACCAGAGGGATGGCTGTGAGCAGTGGTCAAGGGATAAGTAAGATTTACAGACTGGGGCTCATTCCTCAGAGGACCATAAGAAGAGACCCTCCTCCCACACTATGAAGTTTAAAAAATAAAAGGAACTGGGCTTGGTGGTATATACCTTTAATCCCAGAACTCACAGGTAGATCTGTGAGTTCCAGGCCAGCCTGGTCCACACTGGGAGTTCTAGGTCAACCAGGGATATTTGGTGAGACCTTGCCTCAAAAAAAGTTAAATAAAATAAAAACAGAAAGGGCTAAGAGTGTAGCTCAGTGAATAGACACCCAGAAAAAGTAAGCCGTATGACATGTGCTGCAGTCCCAGTCCTCCGATCTTGAATTCATGGCCATCCTGGGCAACATAGAAATAACTTATCTCAAAAAAATTTTTTGAGACAAGGTCTCACTATGTAGCCCTGGCTAGCCTGGTACTGCCTATATAGACCAGGCTGGAACTTGCTATGTAGACCTTAGCTGGCCTCGAACTCACAGATATCCGCCTGCTTCTGACTCCCAACTGTTGGGACTAGAGGCGCACACTAACACACCTGGAAAAATTAGCTAATTATTTTAAAGCCACGCGCAAGTGTGGGGATTGGAAATACAGACTACAGTGAAGAACGGGGAGGACTCTGAATTCTTGCTGGCAGAGATGTCCGGGTCTCACGTAGCACTGGGGGAGGGGCCGCGGCACCTGAACACAGCCTGATCCAGCCTTAGCTGTCCTATGTCCACAGACATGCTGCTTCTGTCTATGAATCCCTATGACTACCACTTCTGCAGCCAGGGTGTCATCACCGTGGATAACATGGATGATGGGGAGGAGCTCATCGCCACTGACGTATGAGCAGGGGGCGGGCAGGGGGCGGGCAGGGGGCGAGGATCGGGCGGGGAGGGGGCTGGGTAGAGGCCAGGGAGTATGGTCGGTGGGGTAGCACCTGGCTAGAGTCTCAAGGACCCATACTTCTCTGAGACCGCTTTGCTCCCACCCACCCCAGCATGCGATGGACATCCTGGGCTTCAGCGTGGACGAGAAGTGTGCCTGCTATAAGATCGTGGGCGCCCTCCTGCACTTTGGCAACATGAAGTTCAAACAGAAGCAGAGAGAGGAGCAGGCTGAGGCAGATGGCACTGAAAGTGAGAACCCTCGGATACAGTGTGATCCTAGCCTTCACCTTGATGCCTGAACACCTTGTTCTGTCCATAACAAAGAACGCTAACCCTTTTCCGTAACCTCCAGCCTCAGCCCTATCTGTCTCTGACCCTCTCCCTCCTGCAGCTGACAGTATGCAGGCCCTGACCTTTTTGACCCCAACCTGGGACAACAGAACCCCCAAGTGTCCACACTGTTGTCCTCTTTCTTCCTCATGCAACCCAATCCATGTCACGGGCTAGGTGCTGACAAGGCGGCCTACCTGATGGGGGTCAGCAGTGGGGATCTCCTCAAAGGTCTTCTCCACCCCCGAGTGCGCGTCGGGAATGAGTACGTGACCAAAGGCCAGAGCGTGGAGCAGGTGAGAAGCCCGCAGGCCAAGGCTCACTGGGGGACAGCTGAGTCAGGACCCCTTTCTTGCCAGGTCCTAGCCCTGCCCTCCCTACACACACAGGTGGTATTTGCTGTGGGAGCTCTGGCCAAGGCCACCTACGACCGACTGTTCCGGTGGCTGGTGTCTCGGATCAATCAGACTCTGGACACAAAGTTGCCCCGACAGTTCTTCATAGGAGTCCTGGACATCGCTGGTTTTGAGATCTTTGAGGTGAGAATGACCCACAGCCCCAGGCACTGTCCTGTCTGAGGCAGGGGACGATGGGTGAGGGTGGGTGAGCCATGCACATCCCCGCTGCCCCGCTCCACGAGGAGCCTGCTGAGTGGGACACTGCCCCGGTAGTTTAACAGCTTCGAGCAGCTGTGCATCAACTTCACCAATGAGAAGCTGCAGCAGTTCTTCAACCAGCACATGTTCGTGCTGGAGCAGGAAGAATACAAGCGGGAGGGCATCGACTGGGTCTTCATTGACTTTGGCCTTGACCTGCAGCCTTGCATCGACCTCATTGAGAAGGTAAGGCCTGGGTGAAGGCCCTGGAACAAGAAGTGCCCATGCCAGCCAGCATCTCAGTGTGTGGTTGTGACTGACGTGTGTATGTGGGATATGATTGTGGCTGCGTGTCTGTACACATGGGTGTGACTGGAAATGTGTGTGGGTGGATAAGTCATGTTACAAGCATGACAAGGGTCCAGTCCTGTGAGCAGCAGGTTCCTCCTGGTGCACGTGACTGCTATTTACCAGGTTCTGTGGCCACAGTTCTTCAGAGCTGTGCTGAGCAGGCTCTTCTGTTTATTGGGCTGTGATAAAATCACATATATTTCTCCATTGAACAAAGGATGGAAAAGGGAAATTGGCAAACTTGGCAATAAAGGGAAAAAAGATTTCCTCAATCTTCCCAAGCCTGTGTCTTCCTTTGAGTTAGTTTTCCCCAAATCCTTTCCCTAAAGGGCATACATCCCTTTTTTTTTTTTAAGATTTATTTTGAGGGGCTGAGATTGGCAGTGGTTAAGGGCACTGGCTGTTCTACCAGAGGACCCAGGTTTGGTTCCCAGCACCCACATGGCAGCTAACAATTGTCCCAAACTCCAGTTCTGGAGGCTCCAGCATCCTCTTCTGGCCTTCATGGGCACTGAACACATGTGGTACACTTACAGATATATAGGCAAACACATATAAAATTAAAACAAATAAAAATAAAGATTTATTTTGAGCCAGGAGTGTGGTAATAGGCCTTTAATCCTAGCAGTTGGGAGGCAGAGACAGGCAGATCTCTCTCAGATCAAGCCTAGCCTAGTCTACATAGCGAGTTCCTGGCCAGCTGGGGCTACAGGGAAACTGTCTCAAAAAAACAGGTTTAGTGAAGTCCAAAGTCCCTATGTCTAATGAGTGTGTAGGGAACAAAATGTAGATTTGGTGATCTTTTTGCTTTAACTTAACATGCATTTAGTGTGATCATGGATGTCTCTGGGTGAGAATGGGCATGGAGGTGTCTAGGTCTGCACACATAGGCAAATGTGGTGAGAATGGGCATGGAGGTGTCTAGGTCTGCACACATAGGCAAATTCAGTGCTATGAAGTGGGCAGAAAGAGTTGGAAGTCATTACAAACTTCTCTCTCAGAAGGTGGGGCTCCTGGGTCTGGTCCCCGGGCCTCCTGGGAGATGGCTGGGGATGGGGATCTGGAATGGCTCCCAGAGAGAGGTAGTCTAGAGAACAAGTCTAGTCCAACCAGGATGGGCTGGCCCTTCAATCTTGCTCCCTGTCCCCAGCCCCTGGGCATTCTGTCCATCCTGGAGGAAGAATGCATGTTTCCCAAGGCCTCAGATGCGAGCTTCAGGGCCAAGCTTTATGACAATCATGCGGGGAAGTCACCTAATTTCCAACAGCCTCGCCCAGACAAGAAACGCAAATACCAGGCTCACTTCGAGGTGGTCCACTACGCGGGTGTGGTAGGTGCCTGTTGGAACTCCAGACTCAACCACTGTCCTCCCTCCCTCCCTCCTTGGAGTCACCACCTTGGGGTCAATATTTGCCTCTGCAGGTACCTTACAGCATTGTGGGCTGGCTAGAGAAAAACAAGGATCCCCTGAATGAGACGGTGGTCCCTATCTTCCAAAAGTCACAGAACAGACTCTTGGCCACCCTCTATGAGAACTATGCAGGCTCTTGCTCCAGTGAGTACTGAGGGACATCATGACCATACCCGCAGGACCCACAAAGTGACATTCCCCAACTGACCAGGCCTCATATCTCTGTTAGCTGAGCCCCCTAAGTCCGGGGTGAAAGAGAAGCGTAAGAAGGCAGCATCGTTCCAGACCGTGTCTCAGCTTCACAAGGTGAGGTCCAGACTGGGCCCCTGGCAGGCCTGACCCTCTGCAGGTGACAGCCACCTTGCCACTCCCTGCCATGGCTCCCGTGTCCTGGGCGGGCAGCTGTTAAGACTTGCAGTGATGTTTAACTCCTCTCCATGTGAACATCACAGCAAGTCTGTGCTGCTGCTTGCCCTCATGCTCCTGGGCAGGGCTGGGGGAAAGGGAGGAGTCATGGGGACCTGTGGGGTGGGGTCTGCTTGGAGAGTGAAGACTTTGGTGTGAAGTCGAGGGGAGGGAGGACCAAGTGTCACAGGAACCAGAGGGAAAAGGACAGAGGTGCAGGACACTTTTAAGAGCTTCTGGCCAGTTCCCACCGGTCCCATCTTCTGTGGAATCCAGTTCTGGTTCTCTGCCCTTCCTGTACCTGCTCCCTATTCTCCTGACTCCCAGGAGAATCTCAACAAGCTGATGACCAACCTGCGGGCCACGCAACCCCACTTTGTCCGTTGCATCGTCCCCAATGAGAACAAGACTCCAGGTAGTGTCCCTGAGTTCGCTAGGGTGGGAGAACAGGAAGTGGGTCTTCCCACCTCACCTTGCAGGATCTGCGTAGCCTCAGAGTTAAGGCCTGGGTCAGAACCTGAACGCGTGTCCTTAGACCTCTAACCTTCTCCTTTAATTCCTACCATGCCCAGGGGTCATGGATTCGTTCTTGGTGTTACATCAGCTACGCTGCAATGGGGTCTTGGAGGGGATCCGGATCTGCCGCCAAGGATTCCCCAACAGGTTGCTCTATGCAGACTTCAGGCAGAGGTGGGTGGTCCTGCCCAGCCTGTGGCTTCAACTCTGCCATCCACTACCTCCCTTGCTCTCAGTTTAGGTGGATTATAGATTATACTCAGTTTGGAGAGGACTTTTAGAATCTAATTGACAAACTGAAATTCTCCCCTGAGGAGGAGGTTCATCCTGGCAGGAGCTTATGGGGAGAAGGAAACAGACTTGGCGTAAATGCGGGAGGTGGAGTCTGCAGGCTTGGCCAGTTCCTTGAATAAGACCATGGTGACTCCCAGGTTTTAGGCCTGAGCTACTGGATAGTAGATTTACTGAGATAAGGCAAGCTGTGTAGATTTGGGTACATAAGGGATTTCAGTATGTCTAGTTAGAAATGCTCCAGAAGAGAGGGGGTTTGGATATATTATTCTGGAGCTTAGGGGAGCAGCCAGACAGAATACAGATTTGGGAGCTGAATGAAGATTCGTGTGGACGGGACTTCACGTAATGACTGGCATATGTGCTCCCTTCCCAGTTCCCTTGGAAGGGTGGATTTGTCATGCTCCAAATGTCCATGGTTCTTCCTCTTCCACCTGCCCTTTATAAATTATATGCCTATATAAATACTGTAGGTGCGGGCACATGCACACACAGCTTGGGAGTTTGTTTTGTGTAATCATCAGTCTTGGAGAGGATTCTGTATGAATCTGCATCACCACTCATTTGCTGTTTTAAGGCAGGGTATTGCTATGTAGCCCAGGCTAGCTTCAAACTCCCAATACTCCTGGACACAGTGGATCATGCCTATACTCTCAGCACTAAGGCTGCTGAGGCAGAAGGATCATCAAAGGTTTGAGGCTAGTCTGGGTTTGGGCTACATAGTTCCAGGATAGCCAAGGCTATAGAGTGAGATCCACTTTCAAAACCCAAAACCAAACTCTCAGGGGACAGCTCAGCTTGGTAAAGGGCTTGCCTCGCAGAATGAAGATCTGGGTTTGATCCCCAGAAGCCACATAAAAATTTTGGGTGTGATGGGTGGCACACACTTCTTATCCCAGTGCTGGGGAGGCAGGATTCTTGGCATTTGATGGCTAAAGAGCTTATCCTAATTGGTGAGCTCCAGGGTGACGAGAAATACTGTGGGAAAGGAGGTGTGTACCTGAGGGTGGCACATGAGCCTGACCTTTGGCCTCCACATGAATATGCATGTACCTATAGATGCATGTTCACACACATGTACATGTTTAAAAAAACAAAAACTGAGTGCAGTGATGCACACCTTTAACCCCAGCACTTGGGAAGCAGAGGCAGATGGATTTCTATGAAATTGTGGCCATCCTGGTCTACATAGTGAGTTCCAGGCCAGCTGGGGCGAGACTGTGTCTCAGCGAAATAAAACAGCCAAAACACACACATACACACAAAGAGTTCTCAATCCTCCTGCCTCAGTCTCCCCAATTCTGTACAGCCACAGTCCAATGAGCCATGTATTTTGTTAACGAGTCCTCTTAGCGAGGGGCCTGTTCGGTTTCTGGGACTTACCCTTCAGAGTATGACCTCTACATGCATACCCGTCCTTTGGGGGAGAATTCTCTCCCAGGTGTTTTAAACTCTGATGTTGTAGCGTGTCACCCTTACACTTTTTGCCTTTAAGAAATTATGAAAGTGGTTCATATCTTTTATAAAAACCCACATCCCTTTACAAAACTTATTAGAGTGCATTAATCTACTCCTGCCCCTCTTTTGAGACAGTCATGTGAGGTCACCAGGCTGGCCTGAACTCGTCTTCCTACCCTCGTTTCCCAAGTGTTGAGATTGCACACGGATGGTATGACATCTGGTCTCTTTGCTGAGGTTTCTGAGAAATGTGCCCCAGGATGGTGATGGCCCCTGCCATCTGGCTCAGTGTCTGCCCCTCCTGCGCCTCTGCTGCACCTCTCAGAGGCCAGGCCCTTGCTACTAGCTCTGTCTTTGGCTATCCATTCTCAGTGGCCTGTGCCTGACCCTGTCTGCACAGGATCTCAGATCCTGTCTGTCCCACTCTCTCAGATACCGTATCCTGAACCCCAGCGCCATCCCAGATGACACCTTTGTGGACAGCAGGAAGGCCACGGAGAAGCTGCTGGGCTCGTTGGACATTGACCACACTCAGTACCAGTTTGGCCACACCAAGGTCAGGAGACACTGGAGTTAGGGCTGAGCCAGGTGCAGGGTGTCCCACCGGGCATGGTCCCATTTGGCTGCACCCACCCCTAGGTGTTCTTCAAGGCTGGACTTCTAGGTGTCCTGGAGGAACTCCGGGATCAGCGTCTGGCCAAGGTTCTGACGCTGCTGCAGGCACGGAGCAGGGGCCGCCTCATGCGCCTGGAGTACCAGCGTATGCTGGGAGGCAGGTAGGTGTGGGATGAGGGACAGGGTGGAGGTGTGGACATTGTCCTGAGGCTCACAGGGCCTCAGGGCTCACCAACCCTGCCATACTGCCCAGGTTATCCCCCATGGCATGTTGGTGTGAGGTTCTGATTTTGAGTTCCATCATTTCAACCTTTATTTCTACACCTCGAAATTTGGGTGAGGGCTGGTCAGATGGCTCAGCAGGTAAAGGTGTGTGCTGCCAAGCGTGACAACTGGAGATTGATCCCTAAGACTACATGGTAGAAGGACAAAACCAAATATGACCTCCGTAGGCATGCTGTGGCACATGTGCGTACATACACACACACACACCCACAAATCATAAAAATAAAATGTGCAGCTTGTGCTCTGCTTCTGGACCTCCAGATGTGTGGCTCAGGGGTGTGGCCCGGAGGAGTTATGACCAGTTTCCCAGACCCTGGCTATACTCCTCATTTGCATTTTCTTGGTTTCAAGTACAAGGCTGTCCTCTCAGGTGGGTGCTATGAGTGCCCTGCTCAACAGAGGAAAGCTGAGTCAGAGCCAGTGATAGCTGCCAAGTGAGCCTGAGCCAGGCCATCAGACCCTGGGGCCTGGCAGCTTAGTTGTCCTGACAATTGGCAGAGGCCATCTGGACATCTGCAGCTCATGAACCTAGCCTTGGAGGTAGACCTGTGAAGCCTCCTAGCCTCACCTCCTGAATAAGGCATTGGCATCTAACCTGGAGGGCTGCTGGGAAGACTGAAGGGAGGAGACACGGCATCTCTAGGGACAGCACTGGGCCTGCCTCACGGAGGCCGCCCTCCCTAGGGACGCCCTGTTCACCATTCAGTGGAACATCCGGGCTTTCAATGCTGTCAAGAACTGGTCCTGGATGAAGCTCTTCTTCAAGATGAAGCCGCTGCTGCGCTCGGCACAGGCGGAGGAGGAGCTGGCGGCACTGCGGGCAGAGCTGCGGGGGCTGCGGGGGGCGCTGGCTGCCGCTGAGGCCAAGCGTCAGGAGCTGGAGGAGACGCAAGTCGGTGTCGCCCAGGAGAAGAATGACCTGGCCCTGCAGCTGCAGGCAGTGAGTCGGTCGAGGGCGAGCTGGTTGGCGCCCCGGTAGCTGAGAACTCCAGGTTCTACCACCAGACTGCACAGCCGAGACTCTGGAGTGCTAGTGCTCTTAGGCCTTCCTGGGCTTCTTTCTGCAACTTGCCAGAGATGAGGCCTGCGGGCTCTAAGTGTTGGCCTGGCCTCCTCACCATGACTGTCTGTGTGTCCTGAAGCTCTCCAGTGTCCCACGAAAGCTTCAGGACACCCTATCTCAGCTCCCCGATCCTTGCTTTCTCTAAAAACAGCCCTTGCTCCTGTCTCTGGTTTGGAGATAGAGGAATCCATGAGGCAGGTAACAGGGCCAGGAACAGAAGGCAAACTATCCTTTCTTCAGCACAGATTTTAAGATTCACTTGCAAGCCAGTCCCAGGGTGATGTTAGAGATAGTTGGGGCGGGGGTCGAGGGCAGAGACTCCATGGTTATAAAATTCCCCTTCCAGTGTAGAAGATGTTTCTGCAGCCAGGCAGGGAGGAAATGAAAGGAAAGAACACTGACTCCCGGAATGGCCTTTGGAGCCGCCGTGTGGCGGGAGGGCTCAGCCGGCACCTGTCCACACCACCCCCAGAGAACTGCAGCCCAGTGCCTGCAGTGGGCCCAATATCCCCAGAGCCCAGCTGTGGGTGGGTGCCTCAGTCCCTCATCTATCAAACGGGACTGGCAACACTCACCTCATTCAGGTCCCCTGTACATGAACAAATGGCTGGACCTGGTTTCCCTCAGCTGGCTCTTCCTCAACTTGACCTTTCTCCCTGTGTCCTCTCTAGGAGCAGGACAACCTGGCTGATGCGGAGGAGCGCTGCCACCTGCTGATCAAGTCCAAGGTGCAGCTCGAGGCGAAAGTGAAGGAGCTGAATGAAAGACTGGAGGATGAGGAGGAGGTCAACGCCGACCTGGCTGCCAGGCGGCGCAAGCTGGAGGATGAATGCACGGAGCTCAAGAAAGACATCGACGACCTGGAGCTGACGCTGGCCAAGGCTGAGAAGGAGAAACAAGCCACTGAGAATAAGGTGTGGGAGGAGCTTGCTATGGGAAAGTCCTGAGCCTGGGGCCAGTTTTTGTGCAGAGCAGCCTCAGGGGCCCCTCCTTGAACTCACAGAGCTCCACCTGCCTCTGCCTCTTGAGTGCTGGGACTCAAGACATGTGCCACAATGCCCAGCTCGGTTACTGCTTCTTACGAGCCTCTTTGCTCATCTGTCAAATGGTTTGCAGTACTGAGGATTCAATGAGTAACTGACCTTTGTCAAACACACTACAGGGCCTTGCATACAGTAGGTGCTCAGCAAACGCTTGTGATTATCATCTGTTCTGGACTGCAAGCCCCTTGGGGACAGGGACAAATCTAACTTCTGCTTTCTCCAAATCCCTCTATCACAGAGACTGCACAATGGTTGTGGTTCCCAACTCTGTGAGTACTGGCCCCATTATATAGGAGTGGAAAATAAAGCTGTTCAGGTTCACACAGGATGATGATACCAGGACTAGGAAACAGCTCATTGACATTGGAGGTGGCTGACACTCATAGTCTAACTCTAGGCCAGATACTGTGCTCAGCTGTCAGTCTTTACCCCTGAATCCTTCCAAATAGCTAGCGGAGGCTCAGTGTCATGAGCTGCCTGCATCCTGCAGCTCAAAGGGGTGGTTGATCAGACCAAAGTGGAAGGAGGAATGTCCTCATAGTGACCCTTGCCCTGGCACAGGTGAAGAACCTCACAGAGGAGATGGCGGCCCTGGATGAATCAGTGGCCCGACTGACCAAGGAGAAGAAGGCGTTGCAGGAGGCTCACCAGCAGGCTTTGGGAGATCTGCAGGCTGAGGAAGACCGAGTGAGTGCACTGGCCAAGGCCAAGATCCGGCTGGAGCAGCAAGTGGAGGATGTGAGTTGGGGACATTTGGGGCCTGTGGGGTGGTGGCAAGTGCTGGCTGGCATACTCAAGGCTGAGCCCTGCTCTGCTTCACAGCTGGAGTGCTCCCTGGAGCAGGAGAAGAAAGTACGCATGGACACGGAGCGCGCCAAGCGCAAGCTGGAAGGTGACCTGAAGCTGACGCAGGAGGCAGTGACAGACACCACCCAGGACAAGCAGCAGCTGGAAGAGAAGCTGAAGAAGTAGGTGTGGGGCTGGCAGGGCCCTGGAGCTTGACAGGTCTTCCATTCTGGATTCTCTTTAGTTCTGGAAGTTGCAGTGGGGGAGGGTACCAGGGTAGGGTCAGGGTAGCCAGGCCCAGAGGAGCAGGTGCACAGGACTGAGGTTCACCAGGGCCTCGGGGAAGGAGGTGGTGAGGCAGACAGCAGTTTGCCTGGGCTGGCTCATCCTACCATGTGCTCCCAGGAAAGATTCAGAGCTGAGCCAGCTGACCTCGCGCGTGGAAGATGAGCAGCTCCTGGGGGCCCAGCTGCAGAAGAAGATCAAGGAGCTACAGGTGTGCACGCAGGGCGCGGGGAGCTGGCTGCAGGCTGCACCAGGCTCCAGTCAGAGGTCCATGGGGCTGACACCACTGTCCACCCACCTACGCAGGCGAGGGCTGAGGAACTGGAGGAGGAGCTGGAGGCTGAGCGGGCAGCCCGGGCCCGTGTGGAAAAGCAGAGGGCAGAGGCAGCCCGGGAGCTGGAGGAGCTGAGTGAGAGGCTAGAGGAGGCCGGTGGAGCCTCGGCGGGGCAGCGTGAGGGCTGCCGCAAGCGGGAGGCCGAGCTCGGCCGGCTGCGGCGGGAGCTGGAGGAGGCAGCCCTGAGGCACGAGGCCACCGTGGCCGCCCTGCGTCGCAAACAGGCAGATGGTGCAGCAGAGCTGAGCGAGCAGGTGGACAGCCTGCAGCGCATTCGGCAGAAACTGGAAAAGGAAAAGAGCGAGCTGCGTATGGAGGTGGACGACCTGGGGGCCAGCGTGGAGACTCTGGCACGTGGCAAGGTCGGCCTCCTTCCTGCTCCTCGTCTTTGACCCTTCTGACTCTGAACCAGTCTTGACTCCACAGCTGACCCCACCTCTCTTCTCCAGCCACTCTGTGCCGATACCCCGAAGCAGCACCGGCCTCCTGAGACCTCTAACCCCCAGCTCCCTACCATCCTCCCCTCAAACCCCAACTCCTAAATCCTGTTCCCTGGTTCCAAGTCATTCTGACTTGCATCCTAACCTCAGACCTTTTACTCGACAGTAGTGTGACCCCAGCCCTGGATTCCTGAGCACTGACTTAACGTCTTCCCTCAGTCTGATCTTGTACTGAGCTCCAGCACTTTGTATCCCCAACCTCTGTACCTCCTGATCCTGACCCTGTTCCCAGCTGACTCCAGATCTAGTACTGTAACACTCACCTGACTCCTTGACCTTGGAATGGGTTCAGTTCTTTGAACTCTGAGGCTCCAGGTTAGGTTATAAGCCTGACAGTAGAAACCTTGACCCTGAGACTCTGATCTCCATTTGATCTCTGGGCCCATGTCTAGTTTCCAGTTCCTGACCCCAGGTCTCAGTCTCTGATTGGCAGCCCTGGATCCTGCTCCTGGTTGCACACAAACTTGTCTTGACCTCTGACTCTGGGTTTCAGGCCAGTGCAGAAAAGCTGTGCCGGGCCTATGAGGATCAGCTAAGTGAGGCCAAGATCAAGGTGGAGGAGCTGCAGCGACAGCTGGCCGACGCCAGCACCCAGCGTGGGAGGTTGCAGACCGAGAACGGTGAGGCCTAGGTTTGTCTGGGCCCTGCGGTTTGGGCCTAGGTGGTACCCCTAAACCAAGTCACTGGCCTGCTGGCCCTGTCACCTGCAGGGGAGCTGGGCCGCCTGCTGGAGGAGAAAGAGTCTCTGATCAGCCAGCTGAGCCGTGGAAAGACCTCAGCAGCCCAGAGTCTGGAGGAACTGCGGAGGCAGCTGGAGGAAGAGAGCAAGGTAGGCTGGCATTGGCCACTGCAGGGCAGACAGGTAGGCACATGGGTCTGAACTGATACTGATGTCACTGGTGTCTCTGCAGGCTAAGGGTGCCTTGGCCCATGCAGTGCAGGCTTTGAGACATGACTGTGACCTCCTCCGGGAGCAGCATGAGGAAGAAGCCGAGGCCCAGGCTGAGCTACAGCGGCTGTTGTCCAAAGCCAATGCTGAGGTAGCCCAGTGGAGGAGCAAGTATGAGGCAGATGCCATCCAGAGAACTGAGGAGCTGGAGGAGGCCAAGTGAGTGCCTGGCCGCCAGACTATGACCATGAGAGGTTTAGGCCTGTGCCCCTCTGTGTGCGTGCGTGCATGCGTGTGGGTGTGTGTGTCTGTGTGTGTGTGTGTGTGTGTGTCGGGTCCTTTTCCCAGCCTTCCTCACTACACAGTCCACCCTGCCTGGTCTATGGTCCAGGAAGAAGCTGGCCCTGAGGCTTCAGGAGGCAGAAGAAGGTGTAGAGGCCGCAAATGCCAAATGCTCATCCCTGGAGAAGGCCAAGCTGCGGCTGCAGACCGAGTCAGAGGATGTGGCCTTGGAGCTGGAGCGGGCGACCTCAGCGGCTGCTGCACTCGACAAAAAGCAGCGGCACTTAGAACGCGCGCTGGAAGAGCGGAGGCGGCAGGAGGAGGAGATGCAGCGGGAGCTTGAGGCCGCGCAGAGGGAGGCTCGAGGCTTGGGCACAGAGCTTTTTCGTCTGCGGCACAGCCATGAGGAGGCCCTTGAGGCCCTGGAGACACTCAAGCGGGAGAACAAGAACCTGCAGGGTAGGACCTGGGGCCCAGAGCACTTTAGGGACAGCTTGGAATTAGGGGTGAAAGAAGTAACTTGGCCTGGGGAAGGAGCTGTGAGGGTGGGCCCTCAGTGAGCTGTTCACTCTGCAGAAGAGATCAGTGATCTCACAGACCAGGTCAGCCTCAGTGGAAAGAGCATCCAGGAACTGGAGAAAGCCAAGAAGGCTCTGGAAGGGGAGAAGAGTGAGCTGCAGGCTGCACTGGAGGAGGCTGAGGTCAGGGCTGGCCACAGGGGTGGGTGGACTCTGGCCCCCAAACACCTGCTCAGGCCCCCACCGCACACTGCCTACTCTGCATCCCCAGGGGGCACTGGAGCTAGAGGAGACAAAAACTCTGCGGATCCAGCTGGAGCTGTCCCAGGTCAAGGCAGAAGTGGACCGGAAGCTGGCAGAGAAGGATGAGGAGGGCACTAACCTGAGGTCTCTGGTGCCCACGGTGGCACACTACACAGACAGCTAGTCTGCCCTGCCACATAGCTAGGATGGTTGTTCCCACTCCTGAGGCGGCCCTCTGTCTAAAGGATGCCCAAAGAATTCAGTACATGTCTCTCTCTGGCCTTGCTCTAGTCCACAAACTCCCTGTCTGGCACCAGGCAGCTACAAGGGGATTTAATACAGAGAGCAAGTCTCCTGTTCCTAAATGGGGTTCCACCTCCAGCGTTCCTAGGGCATCTGTGATGATAGGTGTGCCTGTGCATCCCGCCCTGAAGCCAAGCTTGTCCTCTCACAGGCGCAACCACCAGCGGGCAGTGGAGTCCCTGCAGGCCTCCCTGGATGCAGAGACCCGGGCCCGCAATGAGGCCCTCCGACTCAAGAAGAAGATGGAGGGTGACCTCAATGACCTGGAGCTGCAACTGGGCCACGCCACGCGCCAGACTATGGAGGCCCAGGCGGCCACAAGGCTGCTGCAGGCCCAGCTCAAGGAGGAACAAGCCGGGCGGGATGAGGAGCAGCGGTTAGCTGCCGAGCTCCGTGAGCAGGGCCAGGCCCTGGAGCGCCGGGCTGCGCTGCTGGCTGCTGAGCTGGAAGAGCTGCGGGCCGCCCTGGAACAGGGCGAGCGCAGCCGGCGGCTGGCAGAGCAGGAGCTGCTGGAGGCCACGGAGCGCCTCAACCTGCTGCATTCACAGGTGGGGCCGGGCAAGGATGTCTGCAAAGGACTGGGGTGGCGGGTGGGAGGAGAGGTAGAGTCCCGCTGAGGCTCCGCTCCCCTCAGAACACAGGTCTCCTGAACCAGAAAAAGAAGCTGGAAGCAGACTTGGCCCAGCTGAGTGGGGAGGTGGAGGAAGGTGCCCAGGAGAGGCGAGAAGCCGAGGAGAAGGCCAAAAAGGCTATCACTGACGTGAGGCAGGGCCAGGGCTGGGGATGAGTGGGTACAGGCCCCGGCCCCCTCCTGACCATGCACTTCCCCTACAGGCGGCTATGATGGCTGAGGAACTGAAAAAGGAGCAGGACACGAGCGCACACCTGGAACGGATGAAGAAGACTCTGGAACAGACAGTGCGGGAGCTGCAGGCACGCCTTGAGGAGGCAGAGCAGGCTGCCCTCCGGGGCGGGAAGAAACAAGTACAGAAGCTGGAGGCCAAGGTGCGTGCTGTCTCACCAGTCCTCACCCGGCAGGGCTGGTGGCCTGGGCAGGCTCAGAGCAGATTCTGCACACAGGTGCGGGAGCTGGAGGCGGAGCTCGATGCAGAGCAGAAGAAGCACGCTGAGGCCCTCAAGAGTGTGCGTAAACACGAGCGCCGTGTCAAGGAGCTTGCCTATCAGGTGGGTGATAGGGGTCCATCCTGGCCAGGAGCACTGGAGCTGCCCCAGGCCTGGCAAACTCCCAGTCCCTTTACGTGCCCAGGCCGAGGAGGACAGGAAGAACCTGGCTCGCATGCAGGACCTGGTGGACAAGCTTCAGAGCAAGGTCAAGAGCTATAAGCGCCAGTTTGAGGAGGCGGTGAGTACACTGAGCACCCAGGATTGGTCAGGGCGTGAGGGGTTAATTGCTTTTAACTGCCAGGGTCTGAAGTCAGATGAAGCAAGATGCCTAAAGGGCAGCAGTCACGTCCTGTCATCTCCGTAACTCCTGCTCTAGCCAAAGAGAAGTCCCTAACAGCTTTAAAAGGTACCAGAACGAGCTGTTTCTGTCTCATGTGCTTTCCCCTGGCCAGGCCTGGAGATGATCTGATGGGCACCTCTTAAAGGAGTCCCTTCTTCCCGTGTGGGTCCTAGTAAGGGAAGGGAGGTCCAGTGACAGGAAGAATGGAGGACCAGGAGAAGCCAGCTCCTTTCTGGGGATAGGACCAGAATGACTTAGTTACCAAGGGGAACAAAGGCCCTGCATGTGCCCCCAGGAGCAGCAGGCCAGCACCAACCTGGCAAAGTATCGCAAGGCCCAGCATGAACTGGATGATGCTGAGGAGCGGGCAGACATGGCAGAGACTCAGGCTAACAAGCTGCGGGCACGGACCCGGGATGCCCTGGGCTCCAAGGTGAGAGGGTTCCATGTTGGGTATGTGGTGAGGGGAGACTAGTGGGACAGCTTATTCAGCCTCTCTCCTCTCTTAGCATAAGGAGTGAGAGCCAAGCCCCATGCCCTGAGGAGACCGTCCACAGTGATGCTGCTCCACCTCCCCCAGCCCGGAGCCCTGGCTAAGCAGCATGACTGCAGCAGGAGCTAGCGCCTCATTCCTCAGGGTCGGGAGGGAGCAGGGAACAGAGTCAGGGTCACATCAGTCTTTAAAATAAAGTTCTTTAATAGTCTCCATTTAAATGGTTTATTTGCTGTTAATTGGCAACACAGGAGGGGCCAAGGGTAAGATCCCAGCCAAGCTCCTGTGTCTGGGCTCAGGCAGGCACAGCCACTCCACGCCCCAAGCGATGGAGAGAAAAGGGCCCCCCACTTCTGGGGAACCTCCTGGGATGAACCAGAGGAGCTTAAGGAAGACAAGGGAGGTCAGGAGGGAGGAGAGATGGGCAGACAAGGGGGGAAGGCAGCATTCTGACACCCACCCATGCCTCAGGCTCTGGGGCTTCAGACCAGGCCCTGAGGCCGGAGAGGCTTGGCTTGCAGGGGCCTGTGTCTTCTCCTCCACCACAGGATGGATGGGAGAAACTCAGTTTCCCAGCTTCCCTTCCTCTGGCAGGCAGAGGCTCCAGGACTGCGAGGGAAGGGTGGGCATTGTGCCACTGTCCTTACCCTGGAGACGGTGAGGAAACAGGCTCCCCAATGACCTGGGTCCTCAGACCCAGGGAACAAGAGCTTCTAGGGTGTTCCTCCCACTGAGCCTGTACCTGAAGACCTGGGGCAGACAGAGAGCAGTGGGGAGGCAAGGAAAGGATGGGAATGGGCACAGCGTGGGGCATGTGTGCTCATGCTCACCCACACTCGCCCTGGCCCAGCAGCTTCCTGAGGCCTAGTCAAGGTCACTCCTCAGTGAAGTCTCTGTCTATGTCCATGTACGGCTCCTCGATGTAGCTGACCAGGGCAGAAGGTGACTGGCGGTCTGGGTTCAACAGGATGGACACTGTCTCCTTCCAGTATGAGAAGCTGATGCAGGAGCTCTGGGAAAAGAGAGAGGGTTAGGGAGTGCCTGGAGGACTCAGGCCATGCCTAGTATCACAGAAGACGGCCTGTCTGTGGTCCTCACACCCTGAATACCTCTGCGTGGTCTTGGGTCTGCATGCCACTCTCTACCCACCATTCACTCACGGCCGGGGCACTCACGTTCTCCAAGCAGGTGCTGTCCTTGTCCTTGTGCAAGTAATGCTGCTGCCAAAAGCGCAGCAGGTTGTGGAAGTTGTTGAGCAGGAAACCAGGGTATTTCTTGCTGTGCTCCATCCGCTGCAGCAGTCGTAGGTACAAGGGCAGTCGCTCTTTCCGTCGGGCCAGCATCAGGATTACCAGGCTGGTGTTGAGGCAGCTGACGTTCTCCTACAAGGTCAAAGGTAGCCAGTCTGGGTGTATGTAAGCAGCCTTGGGGCTACTGGTGAATCAGGACAGCCACTGAGCAGGGAAGAGGGATTCCTAGGCCCACAGGGCAGGATCCTGACACATTCCATGAACACCTTCCTGTTCTCTATGCCCACCTGCCACCATATATACTGACAGCAACACTGGTCCTTGGCTCGGTTATGACTTGTTCCAGAAGCTCTCATACCCTGCTGGGGCTGGGTGCAGGAGTTAGGTCATTTTAGAACTTTACTGCTGCACTAGAACATGAGCTGTAGAAGCAGTCACGGTCTACCTTGCTCACTCAGCCTCCCAATATACTGGTTAGATGACAGTCATGAGCCACCTCTCAGAGGTAGCAGGAAAAGCGGGTGTGAAGTTGGGAGAAGAGAAGGATGCCAGTTGGGGATCTGGGGCAATCTCAGGTCCAACCACAGCACAGCACAGCACAGCACAGCCAGATGGCAGGGATGGGGCCCATGGGGGGAACATGGCTTGTTAGTCAGAAGAATGGAGTGCCAACTGCATCTGTGCCCCAACTGTGGTCTCAGGAGACATGCTGTTTGGTCTTAGGCCACTTGTAAATTGAGAGCACTGGGCAAAGCCCTAGGAAGAGAATATACTTCTAGGAGTGAAGCGGAGACAGAGACGTGCCGGGCTTCAGGGCAAGGGAGATGGTGTCCAACCTACCTTCATAGATTTGCTCATTGGTTGGGGCTTCTCACCTGGGTTAGTGTCTGTACATGGATGATATTGATGAGGCGGAAGAGGAAGGACATCTGTGTGGGCACCTGGGATATGTAGGCAAGCAAGCGGCACTCGGACAGGACCTCGGCCACTAAGGAGGGAGGCAAAGGTACAATAGCAGCAGGTATAACCAGCAGCCCACCTATGCCTCTGGTTGAGTCCCCCTTGGATCATGACTCTGTAGCTGGTGGCCTGTCGGCATCAGAATAACTATGTTAAAAGCAAGATTCATCTTCAACTATTTGGTCATCAGGCTAAGCCAAGTCTCAGGGAGTAACCCTACTGTAGCTCTCTCCCAGCCTGGCACTTCCAGCTCTAGTTCCTAAATATTATGGCAGAGAAAGAATGTTCCTTCCCAGGAAGACAACTGATGATGTTCATTAAGAAACAATGAGGGCTGGGGAGATGGTCCAGTAGGTGAAGTATACTGCACAAGCATGATGAATCGAGTTTCTATCCCCAGAACCTATGTAAAAGCTCAGTGTAGCAGCATCCATCTATAATTCTAGAGCTGGGGGACATGAAAACAGACCTCTGAAGCTCATTGGCCAGTCAGCCTAATTGAATCCATGAGTTCCAGGTTCACTGAGACCCCCATCTCAACAACAAAAAAGGCATCTCTAGCCTCCACATGCATGCGTGTACACAGAAACACAATGAAATTTAATTTTTCGGAGCACCTGACACAACTGATTTCCCATGGCTCTCACACTTGTCTGCCTACTTGTTGGGATCACGGTGCAAAGACAACTTCCCACACTTTTGGGAGGCAAGAGCTGACTGTGCCAAAGTCCATGTGGCCAATAACCCTGACAAGGATGCCTTCTGCTACCAATGGCAATGACTGTGACAGGGGACGCTGCTCTTTTATGTTGCTGTTCATAAACTTGTGAGAATCTGCTATGTGCCACAAATCTCTTAAGGGAAGAAAAAAACGTGTACAGATACATGGAAGCGGGTGTACAGTTCGAGGTGCGGTCACGGTCAGACAGCCCAGTCGCACAGCTGTCCTCAGTGCTGTACAGAGAAGAGAGAATGAGGGTTCTGCTCAGCCCAGGCGATTCCAGTCCAGAGGAGGGAGGCGGCTCTTTTTGGAGGGGAGGGAGTCTTATTGAGAGACAGGGTCTCCCTATAGCCCCAGTTGGCCTGAAACTCGCTGTGTAGACCAGGCTGGCCTTGAACTCATGAGATCTACCTGCCTCTGCCTTCCAAGTGCTGGGATTAAAGACAAGCAAGGCGGCGGCCTTTTAGCTTCTCCTAGCAATAGTGGCTTTGCTCCTTTACCAAAACGTTGTACACGTTCATCAAATCAAACATGAACAATGAAGAAAGTTGACAGAGCTGAGCAAAGCAGCCAAGACCACCCTCCTGACCCCAACCACACAGACATCTGGGCAAGTGTTCAGCCAGTCCTGACGTGAGCACCATCACACTGCACCCATTTGCTGTGACATCCTGACCCTCTCACCTTTCATGTCCACTTGGTTTTCAAATCGGTCCAGGGACAGAGTGACACAGCGAACCAGCATATTGGAGTCCACCAGTGAGCTGTTGATCTGCTTCAGGAACACCTGGAACTGGAACAGAGATGGCACTCACTGCTGGCCAGGGCTCAGGAAAGGTAGTCATCGCCTGGGCACCACTGATCTACCCCAACCCCACTGCTCTGCAGACAAGACATGCTAAGTGACCTGCTCTCTCTTTTCGGTTGCTGAGACCTTCTGACACTGTCAGTTTTCATCCCTGTGTTCTTAGGGTCTGGCACAAGGCCTGGCACAGTATATGTAGTTAATGTTACTGAAGGCTACCAACTAGATCCCAGCCTTCTCTACCTATATACCCCACACCTGAAGATGGGCAGGCCTGGGCTCTCAGACAACTGCAGCAAATGCCACAGAACTCTGAAGCTAGCCTTACCTTTGCATCAGTGTTGATATATTTATTGAATCTCTTGAATGCATCAACGTTGAACTTCATCAGCTCTCCCAGGAGGTCAAAGTAGCTCTGGAGTACATCCCTTGACTTGCACTCGCTGTCCACAATGCAGTACAGGATATGCTGGGGTGAGCAGGGAACAGCATAAGGGAGTGGATGGGGCTGCCCCCTACCTGTTTCACACTAAGGCCTGGCATGGAGCTCAGACCACATGTTTGCTTCAAGCAAGCATCCAGGTGGATGAAACCTGCAACTTGTTTGGATTCTTTGCTGAGGATGCTGGTGGCTCCAAGGAAAGGGTCAGAGGTAGTGGGTAAGTGTAGTATTCTTTTTCCAAGGGCTCATAGATGAAGCCTCTGACCTCTACAGCTACCCACATGGCCAGAGCTCTTGGTCTCCCTTGGCAGAGCTATCTTCAGATCTAATATGGACTGCTGCCTGTACTGGGACCATTAAGTAAGGGAAGGACAGAATTAAAGGGCACAGTACATATTTTGACCTCATGGGTTGTATTTGTATTCATGAATAAAACTGTTTAAAAATAATCCAAATCAAGGAATTATAACTTTTTGAACAATTTTTCTGTAACAGTGAAACTGTCTCTAATATTTTCATTTTCTCTCTTTTTTGTTTTGTTTTTTTGAGACAGGGTCTGGTCTTGAGCTTGCAATCCAATCCTCCTGACTCAGCCTCTCAAGTGCTGGGGTTTCTGCAATGATCAGCAAATTTTCTTGAACTTGGTTTGGATCATAGTTATTTCCCCATGGACTTTACAATCTAAGGGTCAATTTCTTGTTCTTAGCAATTTTAAAAGACCAATTGTAACTTTGGCCATTTTTCTCTGTGCTTTTTGTGAATTTTGCTTTTTCTGCAAGCCATTAGTCAATAAGGGAATGTTAACTTTTAGTTAATACCAAATTATCCTCAGGATCAAAAGGCTTTCCTGGGTAACTCTATGTCTCTGCACAACTACCCCAGGTTCCTTAGTCACCCATTTAGCACCCAAGGGAAGCCTATACCTTGCAACCAAGGCAAACACTAGGGCAATATGCACTGTCATTCTAGAACAACCAGACCTGGTCTTTTCCTAAGGAACTGTTCAAGGCTCAGGATCAGAAAGCAATGCAAGGGACTAGCAAGTATGGCCACCCAACACCCTGGTTCCGCAGGCCATACCTCCAGAAGGCCTCGCTTCAGCAGGAACATCTGGTCTGCATAGGAGGTGGTCCCTCGGAGGAAACTCTCCACAGCCCGGGCTTGCCAAAACCTGCGACCCAAATGTTGACCCCTGGCCCAGGTGGCTAAGGCTGCCCTCTCCTGGCCCAGGTGGCTAAGGCTGCCCTCTCCTGGCCCAGGTTCAGTTTCCCCAGGGGTTGGGAAATGTTTGCTGCCTTGTCATGCATTTGACATTTACTGATCACCTACCAGTCCTGGGTCCCATCTCTAGGCATTGAGGACATAAGAATGAGCAAGAAAATCCCTATCTTCATGGAGCTCATAGCTCAGTGGGGAACAGTCTTTCACACGAGTTCCTGGAAGGGTTCGTAACATATAGAGGATGGTATTTGGGCTCAAACTGTGGGCTCCAGTAAATTCCATGTGAAAACACTCTAGGTTTTCCACTCTCAGGAGACTGGAAGGACATAGACTTAGGGGCCAGGAATGTGTGTGGGCAGCAGAAGGCCAGGTGTGGAGAAGACACTGAGCGCATGTACACTGAGCTATAGTGCTCAACTGGGATCCATGAAGGAAGGTCTGTATAAGCTAGGTTGAGGTAACAGGGACCCCTTAGGGATGACGTTCTGTATCCACTCCTGCTGGAAATCCCCCTGTTGCAACCTTCACGACTTTCCCTGAGGTGACCAGGATTCCCTGAGGTGACCAGGTACTCTGAATAGGCATCCCCATTTGTGCTTCCTCATCCAAGCAGAAGGCTCTCGGAGCAGCTCCTAGCTCGATTTCTTTCCATGCTGCACTGAAGCAGGTTTTTCCTTCTTATGCTTATTTCCAACAACCCCCCAGGTACTGCCATGTGGGCACAGTCACAGTCTGGATCCCATCTGCATTCCCATCGCCAGCACGAGCACAGAGTAGGTGAATGATCAGTCAGTGGCTGGTATGAGGCAGACATACACAGTTACCTGCTGACTCACACAGGGCCAGGTGGCCATTTTCCCCAACAGAGACCACTCCTGCTGGAGACTAAGGGAGACATTTCTAATGACTTTGGACACACCTGTCTCTAGACTTACCTGAATGACGACTCAGCTGGCTCCTTCTTCATGACCTGCAGCAGTCGAGTTAGTAAGCCTCTTTTGCCATCACACACTAAACTCCTAAAATAAAAGGGATAGATCACAGGTGAGGCCTGAGAGGCTGATGAGGGCACTCTGAGCTAGGTCACTGTGTGGTTTATGTGGGTCAAAGAACATGGTGGTTTCTGAGCCTGCAGGGATGCCCTCCTGCCCTATGTCGCTCCTGAGACCTCCCCGAGATACGCAATCGTCAACTAAATAGCCAAGTGCATTTCTACTGCACCTTAAGCCAGTTTTCCCTCCTCAGACCTGCTGGCAAGAGGCAGGGGCAAATTCAGACCCAGATGGGGCTCAGACTTGTCAGAGGAAGAGGCATTTACACCACAAGTGGGTTTAAGTCAGGGCACAACACCAGATGGCACAAATTCTGTGCCAAGAGGGTGGGCCAGAGTCCTTTCTCCTGTCT
Organism: Eospalax fontanierii; assembly: GCA_035773235.1. Taxonomy (NCBI): domain Eukaryota; kingdom Metazoa; phylum Chordata; class Mammalia; order Rodentia; family Spalacidae; genus Eospalax; species Eospalax fontanierii. The sequence continues at coordinate 23,701,332 of CM069550.1, read as the reverse complement.
CAGACTCAGTTCCAGGTGAGCTGTGGCCTTCTCAACCCCTGCTTCCAAGTCTATGAAGCAAAGCTGTAGATGAGACAACGACTTGGGCCTGTCATAGGGAAAGATGGTCATCCTGGCAGGGGCAAAGGGGTCTACTTCTGTCCCTCCTGCTTGGCACAGCTGCCACTGGGCAAAGAGGACACCAGCAAAGGTGCCCTGTATATGTTACAAGGGGACAAGGTGGAAAGGCAAGGGATAGGTGGCCACTTGGGGCTTCTCTCCTTCACCTGTAGAGAGGAAGTATAATGGCACCGCCTTCTGAGAGCTGCTGTGATGGTCACTTAGGAAATTCAGGGGATGTAAAGTGCCTGGCATAAAAAGCCCCTGGGGCATGGTTTCTCACTACATGTGAGAAAGGGCAGGTATGCACACCTGTGTGTGCCCACTGTGAGCCCTATAGGCACAGCTGTCCCCCAGTAGGATCACCTGTCAGTGTTGAGGACAGCTTCTACCTCAGGGATGTTGGCTTTCAGAGAGATGGCACTGAGCTCATTCAGCTCCTGGTTGTTGAGCAACAGGTATTTGTTCCTGAAACAAATGTGGTCAAAGGTGAAAGGTCAGGAACTGGGGCTGAGGCTGATTTCCAGAACAGGGCTTGGGCCCTGTCATAATCTGAAATGCTTCTGCTTCCTGCCACTTTAGAATGTATAGCACATAGGACTGTGAATAAGATCCAGAGACCCCATGCAGCGAGGCTACCTCTGCAGCCACACAGGTTGAGTGGCTCCCCATGTATCACACCATCTGTCCCCTCTGAACTTCTGGACCATCCCATGCTCCTGGCTGCAGGGGTTTCTGCACACGGGCCTTTTGGCTAAATACTCCCTCATGCTGCCTCTCCATTTCACTTACTACTGATCCTGATCCTTCAGGCCTACTCTGACAAAGAGCTTCTCAGAAAAATCACTGAGTACCTGCCAGTCAGTCTGGACCCCTGCCAACTGCTCTCTCACAGAATTGTGTTGTTCTGTTACCAAATACTATGCCCACTCACTGATAACATTCTCTATGTTAAACTTCCTTTCCAAATGGACCCTTCATGACAGCAGAAACATGGTGCTCTGTCCTGTACGCTATGCACATGGAATGGCTGATGAGAGTCAGATGACAGTTAGGAATTCACTTAAAAATAATTAAATAAGAGCCTCCCTTCCTCAAGAAAAAAAAGACAAAGACAACAACTGCAATTCTGTAAACCATGGAGGTCTTCAGCCACAGAAATGCTCACAACTGAGCATCACCATGAAGAAAGCAAAGCTGCAAAGTAGAGGCTCGTAGGTCACTTTGTCCTCAGGCATGTTCTGCTAGCTTATACTATATTCCAAAATTTTAAATCAAAATTTTAATAAATCAGATTGATCCCTCACCCCCTGAACACTGTAAGAAAACCAAGAGGACAGAAAACCTCACACAATTAAAAACCACAACCCTAAACCCCTGGCCTTTCATGTAAGTTTTAATTCCAGGCTTTCTTTCATGGAAAAAAATGAGAATCCATGGCAGTAACTTCCTGTGCCAGGTCACCAAGATCCTTACTGTAATGTCCAGGGTCATCTGATTTTTTTCCCTGCCCCCTGCACAGTTTCCCTTATAGAGAGAATCATTTTCTTGTACATTCTCTACCAAAGGCTTAAAAATTACAAATAAGAAAGTAGAATGCAGCTCAAGAAAAATGGGAGACAATACATCTTGCTGTACAGGTGAAAGCCTCCCATGTTTGCAGTTAGTGGCTCTGTCCTGGCTCAGGCCAGTCACAGGAGATGTGCTGCTCCACGTAGCCATGCCTTTCTTTTCAGGGTGACTGTGAAGGTGGAGGAAAAGCTCAGCATCTGGCGGAGGGAAGGCTAGGCAAACAGCAGAACCTACTGCGAGGCTGAGGAAGCAGCCACACCAAGGCGGCAGGAGGCTGGGAGAGCTTAAGAGACTAGAAAACGGCCTGATACCCTTCCTGCAGGGAACACATACTTACTCGTGGTGGTCACTGAAACTCTGAAGAAGCCTCAGAAACTGGATCTTCAGGGTGATGTCCTACAACACATGTTAAAGCCACATTAGTCTCGGTCCTCCTAAATAAAACATGGTAAGGCTCTGGTGAGAGCCCAGTCTTTCCACTTTGCTTCTCTGAGCACCTGACCTCATGCACAGTGAGTGTTTTTCTTTAACTGGAAAATCATCTGTCAGACTTCTTTCACAGCTGGCAAATGGCAATGTAAACTAATACAGACCCTTTTGCTAAAACACCCTAGCATACTGGATTAAAAGTTTTAAAAATCGCCAAAATCTTTTAAATGTGAGGTGAATTTTATAAACTAGAAAAGGAAACCTACAGGAATCAGAAATGCAGCAAGGCCTGAGTCCAGAGATCCCAGGCAGTGGTACAAAGGGAGCTAAGGGAGGTGAGTCAGAACTAGCACAACTCCAGTGTCCTACAGTGACCAAAGTGAGCCTTGAGCTTGTACAAAGAGCCAACCTGTGAGGCAGAGAGCTGCTAGAGAAGCCTAGACCTGACTATGAGGGTCTGCCTCCCAGGAGAGCCAGAAACTCGGGTCACCCTAATAGTCAAGGCTAAGAAACTAAGTGTGAAAACTGGTCCTAGACAGATGTACTCCTCTTCTCAAGGACTGGCAGACAAAAGCAAACGTTCTGGGGCAAAGGCTATACAGGTCTCCAGGGTGGCCTCTTCCCAAATATCACAAAATGTGAGGAACACTCAATCCTGAGGGTGTGAAAACCAAAATAAAAGCTCCTGGCACCCCACGGGAATCTCTGTGACCCTAGGAAAGTGTCAGACTACTTAAGAAACCACATGCAAAAGAAGAAAAAGGAAGACAGTATGTTCACCTGACAAAAACCAAATAGTTTCTGATAAAGAGCCAGGCATACCTAGAAATGCAAACTGTACTCACTTGAAATTGTTAACTCAATGGACAGACTGAAAGGCCATCTGCCAAGGCCAAAGAAGATGACAGAGTGGAAGGCACTCAGCAAAGAACCTGGAGTGCAGGTCCATGGCCCTGGTTCTGCTGCTTCTATAGCATTTCAGTATCACAGCATTCCAATAGTGGTGGGGAGGCCATGTCCTGCAGTCAACAGGCATAAAACTCTCCTTGTGCAAGAAAACGAGGCTCAGAGGCTATGACTCATTCAGGCTTTCCTGAAAAGCAGAGTGATGTAATAGCCTCTGACTCCCAGTTCAAGGCTTTATCTAGGTAGGCACCTTGATCTCTCAGTTGGAGAGGGAGTCCTCGGTCTCAAAGAACCAAAGCCATTTCCTGACATAGCCACTGGTGGTGTGCTGTGTCTGCAGGCAAGGCAGAGAACACCAGATCAAAGGAGCCCTAGGTAAGGGAGTGGTGGTCCTGCCTAGATGGAAGTGAGATCCTTACCACAAAAATATAAGGCCCCAGGTAAGGACCCCTCAAAAGAGATTTCTGTGAGATCTTCCCTATTATGGAACCACAACTTAGTTTTCATTATACTCTCAAAGAATGAAAGGCCACAGGGTCAGCAGCAGTTCTCCCAACAACTACCCCAGCAAGTGACGCCCATATGTCCCTGAGGTCCCTTGCTTACCGGGCTACAGTCACAGTTCTGGTTGTGTCCATGGAGGACAAGGGCAGATGCTGAATGCTTCCTCCAAATCAGCTTGTCAAACAAATTATTGAGTCCTGGGATCAACTTGAACTCAGCAATCATCCTGTGGACCTACACGGGACAGGAAAGGAAAAACAACAAGACCAATGAGTTTCCAAGATCAGCAAGGCCTTTCCTTAGCACCGATGGCAATCTTCAGGACAAGGAAAGCAACCGTCAGAATGAAGTGATGTTTTCAAAAAGCACCCACACATCCTCTGCCCTGACTACACACAGACACACCTTTTAGGTTCATTCATGAATGCTCACAATATCCTGTAAGCCAGCGTGTGACAGGACCTATGTCAGGAGTCCGAGTCTGGGACTCAGCCATGCTCCTACTTTCAGCTTCCTGTGGAAACCCCGAGCAAGACTCAGTGTCTGTGTCTTAATCATAGTATGAAGATGAAGAGTTAAGTCTCACACTTTGTACCAAGACACAGGGCAACAGGAGGCAAGATACAAATATTTAAAAATGAAACTAATTATCCTCAAAAAAATTTCTGAAAGATAGGTGGAAAAAAAAAACAAAAGGCTCAAGTATGAGAAGTCCTTTGTAAAGGACTACAAATCTGAAGAAAGAAGCTTTAACTCTCAAAATGACAAACTGACAAAAAACAAAGTCACAGGTCTCATATAAAAAATGAAGAACAGAGAGTGGCAACTTCAAGGGTTCCTTTATGAAGAACGCTACAATCTCCAGATAAAAAGAACAACCATACAGAAAAATACAGACACCGAGAAACAGAAAAGGTCCGCTATATTAGTTCTTGTTTGTTTTTGTTTGTTTGTTTTTTGACATAGGGTCTCCCTGTAGCCCCAACTGGTCTGGAACTTACTTATGTAGACCAGTCTGGCCTCTATCTAAAAACAGATCTACCTGCCTCTGCCTCTCAAGTGCTGGGATTAAAGGCATGCATCACTATGCCCAGATTCCTATATTGGTTTTTGAGACAGGTTCTTAATCTGTAGCCCAGGCTGGTCTGGAACGCACTATGCAGGCCCGGCTGGTTTCAAACTAATGGTAATCTTCCTGTCTCAGCCTCCTGAGTACTGACATTATAAGAGTGAGCCATCACATCTGGCTTAGAAAATGCTCTTAAATACATGAAAAAAGTCCAACTTCACAATATGAAGAGAAATTCATGTCTGAAACAATCTTGCTTTTTCAGATAGGCAGAGTAGACAGATTTATCTGACTCTGGCATCTATAATAGATATGAAATGTCCCCATAAATGATCATGTGCTATGGGTTTAGTTCATAACTGGCTGTGATATTTTGGGAGGTTATAACATTTATGAGGTAGGGTCCAGTTGGAGGAAGATCACTGGAGTTAGATCCTTCAGGGTATCTTGTCGCTGGTCCCTTCCTGTCTTTTCCTCCGCTTTCTGGCTGTGATAATATGAACTGTTCTGCTATTCTTCCTGTCACAGGGGACAGATATCTGTGAAACTATGAGCCAAAATAAATCTTTCTTCAGACTGATTTTCTTTTTTTAATTTTATTTTATGAGTATGAGTGTTTTGTCTGCATGTCTGCAAGTGCACCTGTGTCGTGCGATGCTTACAGAAACCAGAAGGTACTGAATTCCCTGGAACTGGAGTTACAGATAGCTCTTAGCTGCTGAGCCATCTTTCCAGCCCCCAGACTGCCTTTCGCAGAGACACAAGGACCAAATATAGAAAACTGTACCAGAGATACAGGTCACTGCTGTGATTAAACCTGATCATGTGGTTCTTAGGCCTTTAGAACTACTTTGGCAGAGGAGTTTGGGAGAGTTTGGAGAAACAGGCAAGAGAAGCCTAGCAATGCTGTAAGCAGAGCTTAATAGGAGATTCTAGTGGGGGCTCAAAAGACCAGAATGCCACTAGAAATGAAGACAGTAACGACTGTGATTGTGAGGTTTCACATGGAAATAGGATTTAGACGCCATTTCTGATACATTCTTGTAAATAATTTGTTTGCATTTTGCCCATGTTCTGAAACTTTGTAAGAAGCTCAACTCAAAGGTGACAGACTAATCTGAAGGAGGAAATGCCAAGAGAGTGCAGCACTCAGGTTGCAGCATGGGCATTGCCGACTACTTCAAGAAAGTCAGAATTGGGAACTAAAAGCAGAAAAGAAGAATTTTTAAAAATGGAGTCTGGGCCAGAAAAGGATGGAATTGAGGCCTAGAGAGAGAGCTCAGTGGTTAAGAGCACAGGCTGCTCTCTCAGAGGAACTAGGTTCAAGTCCCAGTTCCCAAATGACAGCTAACACTTGTCCATAATCCCAGTTGCAGGGGATTCAGTGCCCTTTCCTGGCCTCTGTGGGCACTGCACATGAGTGTAATTCTACATATGCAGGCAAACATTCATAAACATAAAAATAAATTTTAAAAAATTTAGGTAAGGGTGGAATTGAAAGCTGTGAATAAGGAGGGTGTGGCTGGGAAAGAGATTAGGGTCAATAAAAATAACCAAGAACTCCTCACAGGAAAAATACCTAAAGGGCATCTCAGGAATGGGACAGATTCCACTCATCCCAGGCTCCAGAATGTAAAATTGTAAATTCATTTGAAGGACTCCTTTGCTAACACAAGCTACCCATAGAAGTATTTTCCCAGTTCACCTTCCCAGGAATTCACAGACTACTGTAGCTATAGTCCAAGGGGACCTAACCAATACTTGACCCAGCTCATATGATACTGGTTTTCCAGACACATAGAATGCAACAATTAAAGTCATGGAGGCTTTCACTGAGATTTCAAAGGAAGGCCTAAAGGCCAGGCAATGAGTAGTAGGATTTAGTTTTTGCAAGGAGCCTCTGAAAGGGTGATGCATGAAGCCCATGTTATTAATGGAGACCCCAGGAACATACAGCATCAACAAAAGAAAGCTGCAGGCAACAGATGGAGCCAGTCCAGGAGGGATGCCATGAAGGCTACAAATGGCAAAATAATAAGGACAAGGCTTTCCAACTCACCTCCTAATACCACATGCCCTAACACTAGACATGGGGCTACGGAAGCTACTGTTTCCCCTGCTGCATTTCGGTCTTGCTTTGACCTAGCAAAGCAAGACCCTGTTATTCTCCCATCCCCCCATTTTGGAATGGTAATGCTTCCTCGGTTCCACTGTACCTCTGTTTTTTAATATTTATTATTTTTATTTTATGTGTATGAGTATATTGCCTGCGTATATGTAAGTGTATCTTACATATATGTAAGTGTATGCAATGCCCATGGAGGTCAGAAGAGTGCATCAGATACCCTGGAACTGGAATTATTGTTAGCTGCCATGTGGGTGTTGGGAACCAAACCTGGGTCTTTTGCAAGAGCAGCCAGTGCTCTTAACCACTGTATCTTCCAAGTATGAAACTTCTAATTTTTACAGAGGCTCAAAGATAAGTGAATGCCTCTGAGCCTCAAAATTGGACTTTGACTTTTGAATAATGTGAGAACTATTAAGACTACAGGGATATGGAGATGAACTGAATGTGTTTTGCATTATGAGATGGACATGAACCTTTTGGGGATAAGGGGTGGAAAGTTATGCTTATATATTAAGTGTTCCCTCAAAAGGCTTGCATGTTGGGCTGGAGAGATGGCTCAACAGTTAGGAGTGCTTGCTGCTCTTGCAGAGGACCAGAGTTTGGTTTCTATACCTACTTCAGATAGCTCACAACCACCTGTAACTCCAGCTCCAGGAAATCTTGTGCCCTCTTCTGGTCTCTGCAAGCACTACATAAATGTTCATATACAGACAAATAAGACAGGCATGGGCACATGTGACACACACACACACGCACACACACACACAAACAAAAGGAAGTCTTACAGTAGAGCTTGGTGCTCAGCTGGTGGTTCTATCTTGGGACATTTTAGAAATGCTGAAGTAGAGTTTGTCTCCCTGCTTTTTTCTCTGCTCCGGTATGAAATGCTCAGCTCCATCAGCAGCCTTCCCACCACAACTAAATGACATCTTTGAAACCGTGAGCCAAGAGAGCAAAATAGATCTTTTCTTCTTTAGGTTATTTATCTCAGGTATGTTGTCAGCAATGCAAACGATTTACTAACATAGCATCATTTTGGCGACCTGGGAACTAGCCACATTCACATGCTGGTGGTAGGAGGGCATGTTAGTATTATGTGTAGAGGGAGGATGGGTTTTACAAATTTACAAATCCATATTTTCCCTGACCAATAATTTCACCTTTATTCTCAAAGACAGACCCATACAAAGATAAATGACATATTTATGACATCATTGTTGGAAAATTGATCTATAGTACCAAAAAGCAGACAAATCTATACTTCCATCAATGAAGATTAAACAAATGATACAGTCAAGTGATAAATTAAAAAGTATAAATGGAGCTAGAGATGGCTCAGACATTAAGAGCACTGACTGCTCTTACAGGGGACCCCGATTTAATTCCCAGCCCAGGCATGGTGGTTATCAACCATCCTAACTCCAGTCTCTGGGGAATCTGACATGCTCTTCTGATCTCCATGGGCACTGCAAGACATGGGTATACTTACACACATACACATAAAAATAAAAATAGAGCATGAATGAAAAAGAATCCAGATCCTCTACATGTAGTAAGCTGAACAATCATGAAAATATGTTAAGAAGCTATGTGCTATAATGAATTGACTGTATCAGAAAAAATTACATAAATATAAAAATCTCTATAAGGATATATTGACCAAGGGAGTGCTTAGAGTCTTCATGGACTGCTGAAGATCAGAGGGAAGACAAAGGCTTCACAGGCACTAATTTGTGTCAACTATGGGAATTAGGTGCCTATTAAATGTTCTTAAAAACACGAAACAAAGCTCTTGCTAACCCTTCTCAGGACTGACTGCCCCTGCTATAAAGACAGAGAATGAATGAGGCTGAAGTCTGACCCTATGCTGTTACTGCTATTCTACTGGGCACTGACGTCAACAACAGGCTGGACAAGGTCAGCTGAAGAACTCCTCAGGCATCCTTCTGAGGTCTGCCCCTTTCCAGCTCACCACCAGCATCACTTATTTTTGGAGACCCAATGCAGTTGGAGGAAGTCAGTGACTGTCCTTGAAGGGTTACTATTTGGATCTTCCTGGCTGCCATGATATAAGCAATTTTGCTCTTCCATGCCCTTTGGCCATGATGTTATACCCCACCACAGGTCCAGAAACAAAGGAGTCAGGTGACCATGTACTTCTGAAGCCTTGAGTCAAAATAAATCATTCCTTCTTTTAAATTGTTTCTTTCAGACATTTTTGTCACAGCAACATAAAACTGACTAACAAAACTTTTGTTTCTCTCTCCTATTCCAAGGCTCAGGGAACCGCCAGCACCGCCAGGGAACCTCTTCTACTTGCACAGGTTTCACAAGTGGGCACAGCACTAGGCTCTCCTTCACCATCCTGGTCCCATGTAAGATTGGCAATCGCTCTACTGCACTTACAAGGCCTGTCTTTATTCATCACATTACTAAAGTAAGATGCCTGCTCTTGGCCTGTCACCAGAGTTGTCTAGAAGTGCTGCCCAAATCATAATGGAAAGATTCCAAGCTCCAGAATCAGTCTGGTTTCCTTCTGAGAAGGCACATACTACACACACTTTACTGAACCGGAGTGAGTACCATTTTCAGAGAAGCCCTGATGGAGGTATACCTGGAGCTCTACAGGCAGGCAGCACTTAACTCTTACTTCTCACTGAGAAAGCACCCACCTGGTTTCGCTGACGGCCCATCAGCAGCACACAGAGGACATAGAGCACTTCCAGTTTGTACATGATTTCATGCATGATCTTCATTGACTGGGGCAGCTGGGTCCTGGCTGAGGTATGCGGCAGCCCGTTCTCCTCTGAAGCACCTACAGGAGGGAACACGGTGGAGGCTGGCCCAGCCCCCGCAAGACGGGTGAAGCATGGCTCCTGAGGAAGCACACTCTACCCTTGGCAGCTGTGAAGAGACTGCAGTAACAGCTCCACTAGATGGGAATCAAGCCCTCATCAGACATTCTGAAAGCCACAAAACCTCCTCACAGTCACAAGAACAAGACTAGCTTAGGAACTTAAGAAAAGGACTTTGAGGTTCTAGACTTTTCAACATAAAGCAAAATATTCTGACACGGCCAATACAGTACCCTCTCCCTGTACTCCGTACTCCAGAAAGAGCCCAGACAGACAGATGTCTGAGCCAATTGTGTGGAATACTCTTGGAGTCTCCAATGGCGTACGCTTTATTTACTGTTGACGGTGTGAAGGTCTTCTATATTTCCCTTTAGGAAACCTCCTTCATTCACTTCACTGCCCAGTTAACAAAAGCCTACTGCAGAATTCTTGGGAAGACTCAGCCCCCATGAAGTCCTATCATTTTAAGAGGGTACTAGCCAGAATCAGGAGAGGCTGTGTGACCTTAGGAGAGGCCATTCCCCCTTAGTTTCCTCATCTTTAAGGTGAAAGAATAAATTAGTAACTGTTAAGGTCCTTTCAGGCTCCTCAGGCTCACTGGCCCAGAGGCCTTCTGCAAATGCTAGAAGTATCTTGGTATGGGATGGTGAGCAAATAGGATGGTCCACCCAAGGGATATTCACTTCCACAGGGGTCAAGACCTAAGAAGCTAAGGCATCCCACTGCACAGACTCAAAATAATTTTTTCCAGCCATGTCACATCACTATTAAAAATTATGACCCTGGAAGTCAACAGGGTGCTGCATGAGGTTGATAAGCAGTGTGGCGCAGTGGTTAGGACTGACACCAGGCTGCTGAGTCTGAGCCCTGTGTCTCAGCTGTGTGGCCTCAGGGAAGGAAGAAGATCTGTGTCCATGATCATCCTTATCTGTGAAACAGTGAGCATGATAGTAGCACCTACTTGCCAATGTTGCAAAGATGGGAAGGACTGACATAACACGAGTTCTGCTGATGCTTGTCTAGTATTTGTAGCCTTGGCTGGCTGGCAACACGCTATATAAATCAGGCTGGCCTTTGAACTCACAGAAATCCACCTGCCTCTATCTCTGGAGTGCTGGAACTAAAGATGTAAAGTACCACACCTGGCATACTGGAACTTCCTCTTTCTATCTAACCATAACTTAGTGCCTGTATTTTCTTCTTTTCATTTTGAATGCTCTTAATGGTAACTCAAGTGGCAGTGGACAATGATTAGGAAAACTTTACCAAAACAAGACAAAAAACTGAAAAAAACAAAAACCTACATGAGAAAAAATTTTATCCATATACACATATCTTCCTACACATTGCTGAAAACCCTAGAATCACTCAGTCTATACTGGGACTTCTTGGTCAGTTCCCAGAACAGTGTTAGAATCCAATAATCTGAGACCCTGGGGAAACAGCACAGAGAACCTCTGCTGCACACTTGAGCCTTGGCAATGCTATTACTACCTGGCTCGGCAGAGCTCTTGGGGGAGATGGCTACTGGAAGAGGATGAACAGCTGTAGGGCACAGTCCCTGCAGTAATGAGTGTCTGCAGAGAGGGGGACAGGCAGCTCACATGAACACACATACACACAAAGAAAGGAAAAGAGAAGGGGAGGAGAAGGAAAAGAAAGTATGAGGCATGACCTCATCATGGTTCTGATTTGCATTTCCTAAGAGCTAAAGACATTGAACAGCTTTTCATGTGCTTATTTGGGTCCCTGTCTTTATTTTGAAATGGGTTGTCTTTTTTATTATTAATTTTTACACATTCTTTTAAATAAAATTTTCTTTTACTGTCAGTATTGGGCACTGGACACAGGGCCTTCATGTACTGGCAAGTACTATCACTGAGCTACATTCCCGGTGTCTTTATATACTCTAGACTCAAGTCCCTTATTAGATACATGGCTTGCAAAACTGTTCTCTCATTCTGTGGGTTTGTCTTTTCAGTGTCTTGATGGTGTTTAAAAAATTCTGACAAAGTCCAGTTCATCTACGATTAATTTGTTTGATTGTGCATTAAGATATCATGTCTGAAACCAGAATGAAATTAAGCCAGGATGACTTATCCTCCAGGCTTCTCCGAGTTTTATATGTTTAGCTCTGATGTTTAGGTCTTTGTGTATTATGTGAGGCACAGGATTCAACCTCATCTTTTTACATGTTGAGATCTAATGGCCCCAACCCTATATGCTGAAAAGTTACTCCATTGAGTGGTTTTGGCACTGTTCTTGAACATCAACTGACCATGTATGTGAAGGTTTATTTCTGAATGCTCAATAATATTCCACTGATTTGCTTATGTCTGTCCTTTATCCCAATAGCACACTGTCTTAATATTGCAAGTTAACAGCAGTTTCTCAAATCAGAAAGTGGTTGGTTGGGTTTTTTTTTTGTCTTTTTTTTTTTTAATTTTAAGACAGGATCTTGCTATGTATCCCAGACTCATCTAGAACTTAAAAATCTTCCTGCCTCTACCTCTGAAGTACTGGGGTTAAAAGTATGTGGTACCTCAGCTGTGGTTGTCTTAGGTCTTTTCCAAGACTGTTTTGGCTATCCTGGATCCCTTGTGATTCCGTCTGAGTTTTAGCATCACGTTGTCCATTTTCTAGCAGCTGAGATTTTGACAGCAACTGCACTGAAGCTGTAGATTTACTGCAGATCAAGATGGGGAGTATTGATAACATTAAATTTTCCAATTGAAAGACATGAGATGTCTACCCATTTATTCTTTAATTCTTCATTCATTCTTTAATTTCTTTCAATGGTGCTTAATTTTCAGAGTATAAGTCTTGTACTTATTTGTTAAATTTATTCTGATTTTAATCTTCTTGATATTGTAAGTGAAATTTTATTTTCTTATTTTATTTTCTTTGCTGCTCCTATAGGCCAATATAATCAATTAAAAAACAATCCTGCATTCTACAACTCTGAGCTCATTTATTAGCACACTAGGTTTTTGTTTTTCTACATAAAGACTGTGTCATCTGTGAGCAGGAACCTGTTTCACTTTTCTTTTGGTGGGGAAGAGGGAGTATTTGGATTTAACCTAGGGCCTTATACATAGGAAGTATATCATCAACCACTGATCTACAGCCTCAGCCTTAAGTCAGTTTTCTTTTTAATATGGATCATTCCTACCCCAAATTGTCCTGGTCAGGAAACTGCAATACAATGCTGAACAACAGAAAAGCAGACTAACCTGCCTTGTTTATAATCTTGGAGAAGGCAAGCATTCATTTTTTTTTGCCATTAGGTGTGTTGTTGCGGTGTATGTGTGCATGTATACACAGGTGCATGTGGTGGCCAGAGGAGATAACAGGAGGCCTGCCTTATCACTCTTCTCCACCTTATTCCCTTGAGACACAGTCTCTCACTAAGCCTGGAGCTAAGCTGCTGGCCAAGAAGCTCCACTGATTACTGATTCTCCTTTCCCCCAGCACTAGGGTCACACCATGTTTGCAATCACATCCAACTTTATTTATACATGGATTCTGGGAATTTCAACTTGGTCCCTATGTTTATACAGCAAACGCTCTGAGCAATCTCCCTGACCCTGCTGTGGGTTTTTAATTTTACACTTACCTGCTAGCAATGAATTCTCTTATTTTTTAAAAAACATCCAGAAATGTCATTATTTTACCTATATTTTTCAAAGACAGTTTTACATAATGTAGGATTCTTGGTTGTCGAGTCTGTTTGTTTTCATTCAGAACTTTGAGTATGTTGTCAGTCCACTGCCTTTGGCCTCATCTTTCCTGATGAAAAGTCAGTTGTTAGGTTTACTGGGATACCCTTAGGCATTCTGAGCCATTTTTCTCTTTGCATTTTAGGATTTTTAATAATGTTTTTCACTAAATTTGAGGTATTTTATTCTCTACAACTTTTTTCCTGCTGTTTTTCTTGTACCTCTTTCTGGTACAGCTTTCTGCATACACGGGTGTGTTTAATACATTATTCTGAGGCTCTGTTTACTTCTTCTTATTGTTTATTACTTTGTTCATCAGAATGCATAATCTCCAGCCCTATTCATGACTTCTCTCCCTCTTTTAAATCCTTTCTTCTGCTAGTTCAGATTTACTGCTACGTCCTTCTAATGAAATTTTCATTCTGGTTATTACACTCTTCAACTTCAAAACTTCCATTTGGCTCACTTTTATATTTCTTATCTTTTAATTACTGTTCTCTAATGGAAGACTGCCAGCGAAGCTTCCTTTCCTTCTTTACGTATAGTTTCCCTTAGTTCTTTGACCACATTTATAACAGCTGCTTTGAAGTCACTTGTCAATTTCGGGCCCTCTTGTGGGCAGTTCGTGTTGTTTGCTTTTCTTCAGTGTGGATTACACTGATATGTCTGTGTCTCATAATTTTAAAGTAAGTATTTTAGGCAGTACATGGAACTGATTCTAGATGTTGGCTCCCCTTCCCTCCTTTGGGGCTTCTTCTTGTTTGATAATTTGTTTAGTGATTTCTATCTTAATAAAATCTGTTGGTGCTGGAGAGATGGCTCAGCGGTTAAGAGCACTCACTGATTGCACTTGCAGAGGACCTGGGTTAGGTTCCTAGCACCCTCATGGAGGCTAACAACCATCCGTAACTCCAGTTCCAGGGGATTCGACACTCTTTTGACCTCCAAGGGCAGTGCACACTCATACATATAAAATAAAAATAATAGAAATTTTAAAAAGTGAAATACAGTCTGTTTCTCCAACAGACGAATGAAGCACCACAGGAAGATCAAGCCTGGGCATGAGCAGTCTCCCTGGAATGACATTTAGCAGGGGGCTCTGACTAGTTCTTTCCTTGATCTGTGTTTGGCTTTCTGTTTTTCTGGTATCACACCCAAAGGTTAGGCTTCATTGAGTGCTAGTGAATACTCTGTTTTTTTTCTTTTGTTTTGAGACCTGTCTCACTATGTAGCTTGGCTGACCTACTACTCACTATGTAGACCAGCCTGGCCTTAAACTCACAGAGATCTACCTGCATCTGTCTCCCAAGTGCTGGAATTAAAGGAGGGCACCACCATGCCTAGCATTCTACTGTTTTTGATAATTCCCTGGGGCATAAACTGCTCCAAAGTCTAATTTGATTAAATATTCAGGAGTAGTCTTTGAGAATGAGGTTTGTTTTGACAGGAGAATTCTCTTAGTTATACCTGCCTGGTTCTCCAGTGACCTAGCTAATCTATCACTTAGTGTGTTCTTAATTAAGACCAGCCTCCTTTTATTTGTTCACCACCACTATGTCCTTTGTTCCCTGGAGGCAGAGATGGTTGTGAATCACCTGATGTGGGTGCTAGAACCAGACTCAAGTCCTCTGCAAGAGGACTTGCTAACAGTTGAACCATCTCTCCAGCCCCTGCTTTGCTTTTGAGTAGTTACTTTGCTACTCTGCAATCTATGTATGTCTTTATTTCAATTCTTTCGACTTAGCAAGAATGTAGGAACACTTGGTAACAAACGTCCTCAGATTCTATTCTTATCAAGTGTGCTTCTCTTCTGGCAAAATCTCTGAACCACTACTCTAAGCAGGGTCCATAGTCTCTAGTCTTCACTGCTTACTTTTCCTGATATAGAATCTCTGTTACAAATAAACTGAGGTAAGAATCACAGGAGATACAACACCTGTGTCCTGAATCACCTAGCTTCTATACTGTGAGTGTAATACAGAACTGGAAGAAGGAAATCATAGTCACCAAGAATTTGACCTCTTCAACTTGGAATTGGAGAGGATGAAAAAAGCTGGTGGCTCACCCCTTCCAATGAGATCTTATTTTTTGGTTGGAAGTCAACAATCTCTGGGTTTGTGCAAGTCTGACTCCATCAGAGTCAAATGCTTCAGGAACAGGTACCTGATCCAGAATGGGCTTGTGTATACCAGGAAGTTGGGGCTGAGTCTAAGGATCTATTCACATGACTGCCTAGTCCCACAAAGGGTGCCAGAAAAGGGCAGGATAGTGCAAGAGAGAGGACAAATGACAAAAATATAGGAAGAAGACAGAAGGAAATAAGTCAAAGAACACTCTGCTTCTTGGTTCCCCATCAGCCTCCTCATGGTCTGCATCAAGGCCTCTAATCTGGTCCACTCTGGGAGTTCAATGAGGTTTCTGTTACCAGCTATCAAAAGAATCTTAGTCTTTGGTCTAGGATCACCTTAAGGAAAATTCTATTAAGAGCAACTCTTAATCCTCTACAGAATGGAGATCAACAATGTCTCTTGGGGCCCAAGAAAAAGCTCATCACTTGGGGCCCACGAGAAGTACCTTGATTGTGTTCCGATTCCTCATTGGCCACTCGCATAAGGGCATCTAGCACCAAAGCATTGTCTAGCCATGTATACCACTCCTCCAATTCCTGAAGGAAACTGGCTGTGCCCGTTGACTCTGATACTTTTCGAGTTGCCAGTTTGCAAAGTCGCTCAACAAAGCCAGGGATGCTGAGAAGGGCCGCTGCAAAGAAAGAATGGGAATGTGTAAAACAGGACAGCAAGACAACTCCAAAACCTTCAACTATTTGCATCACAGAAATGATTCTTCTGTTCATATTTTTTCTTCTTCTTTTGAGACAGGGTCTCATGTAGCTCATGTTGGCCCTGAACTCCTGATCTTCCTACTTCTACCACCAAGTGCTAAGATTACATGTGTGAGCCACCACAACCATCTAGGAATGACTCTACTACAACTTCACCTAGTTAGAGCTGTTCGTTAAAAAAATTCCTTTGTGCATGTGTGTCTTGCTTCTGTGTAACTGCACCATGTACATTCAGTGCCAGTGGAGGCCAGAAGAGGGTGTTGGATTCCTAGCAACTGGAGTGACAGTGGGATGTTAGCCTCCTATGGGTGCTGGGAACCGAACCTAGGTCCTCTGCAAGAGCTGCTGATGTTCTTAACTACTGAGTTAACCTAGAGCCGTTATCTTTTTAAACTATTTTATTATTTTTATTTTATGTGTATGATTATATTGTCTGCATGTGTATAAGTGCACCTGTGTTGTACAATGCCCGCAGAGGTCACAGAGGGCATCGGGTTCCCCGCGAACTGAAGTTATGTATGGATAGTTGTTAGCCGCCACGTCAGTGCAGCCACAGTCCAACCCAGACAGTGCTGTTAACCATGAAGTGTCTCTCCAGCCCCATAGGGCTGGCTTTTTGTTGTTGTTGTTTTGGTTTGTTTTGTTTTAGATGAAATGTCAAGCAAAAGTAAAATAGTAATAAACTTAGGAAAAAAGTTCAACTTTTAGCAGATGCAGGGAACCTGGCTAAGGTTGGAGACAGAAATCAAAATAACTTTATGTCTTTAATTTGTGTGTTATTTTGAGTGTTAGAGTTAAAGGTCCATTTCTGGGAATTTTTCACAAGAAAACATTCAGTCATATATTTTACAAATATTTTATGTTTATGAATGTACTGCCTGCATGTATGTAGGCACCTGTGTCGTGTAAAGCCCTTGGAGGTCAGAACAGGGCATCAGGTCCCCAGGAATTGATCAGTTGTTAGTCACCATGTGGGTGCTGGGATTCAAACCTCGATCCTCTGGAAAAACAGCCAGTGCTCTTAAGGGCTGAGCTATCCCTCCAGCACAATCAGTAATATATATATTTTTTAAATCTGTAGAAAAAGACTGGGGAGATAACTCAGTTGGTGAACTCTTTGCCATGCAAGCATGAAGACCTAAGTTTGATCTGTAGCACCCATGTAAAAAGTTGGGCATGGTGCCAGTCTAGCCTAATGAACAAGCCACAGGTCCCACTGAGAGATTTTGTCTCAAAAAACAAAGTAAAGAGAATTGGAAAGATGGCTTAGAGAATAAAGGCACCTGCCACCAAACCTGATGACCTGAGTTCAATTTCCAAGAATCACACAATGGAGGGAACCAACTCTTGCAAGTTGTCTTCTGATCCCTACACAAATGTGTGGCATACACACATACAAAATAAATATAGTATACTGCTTAAAAGTGGGGCTGGGGAAATGGTTTTGTGGTTAAGAGCAGTAGCTGCTCTTGCAGAAGACCCCGCAGATTTGGTCCCCAGCACCCACATGGTGGCTACATCCGTAACTCCAATTCCAGAGGATCTGATGCCCTCTTCTGGCCGCTGTAGGCACTGCAGGAACATGAAGCATTTACATACACATCAGCAAAAAACACACACACACACACAATAAAAAAAATATAAAAAAAGAAAAGATAAAGGACCAGCATGGTGACATATGCCTCTAATACTAGCACTGAGGAGATACTGAGTGTTCAAGGACAGCCTGGTCTACACAGCAAATTCCAGGCCAGCCAGGGTTACAGAGCGAGAGCCTGCCTAAAATAAAAAACAAACACCAAAACAAGGTAGACAGCCTCTGAGGAACAACACTTGATGTTAATCTCTGGCACCCATATACACACACATGAACACAGATACATGTACATACATATATACATACATACACAAATCTGTATAAAGATGTTCAATGATGTTCTTTTTGTAATAGTACAAATATGGAGATAATTAAATCTCTGTCAAGTGCAAATTGATTAAATGCAATGATACATTCTAAAATACAACATTAACTAAACTCTAAAAATGACATATTTACAATTACTCAAAAATTATTTAAAGAGAAAAGTAGAAATTGCTAAACAATAATGATTTAAGTTTGTTTTATTAAGAGATTCAAATACTGCTTCTTTAAAATGTACATGTAAAGACTGTAAACAAGGGTGGAGAGATGGCTCAGTGGTTAAGAGCAGTGGCTGCTTTCGCAGAGGACCCAGGTTCAGTTCCCAGCACCCATATGGTGGTTAACAACCATGTGAAACTTCAGTTCCATGGGATCTGACTACCTCTTCTGGCCTCTGCAGGCATTGTACAACATGGGTGCACGTACATAGAGGCAAAACATTCATACACATTAAAAATGAATAAAAGAAGAATAGAAATAGGGCTGGGGATGTAGCGTACCAGCATTAAGCTAACCTAGGATGCAAAAGGCCCTCGGTCTAATTCTTAGTACCAGAAAAAGAAAAAAAAGGAAGTACATACACCAAATTATTTACAGTGGCTGTTCATGAACAGGAGAATATAGGAATATTCCTTTTTAAAACCATATGGGGGCTGAAGAGATGGCTTGGTGATTAAGAGAGCTTGCTGCTCTTCCAGAGGACCCAAGTTTAGTTCATACCACCCACAATGAGTAGTCTCTAAATCTAGCTCTAGGGAATCCAACACCCTCTTTTGGCCTCCTCAGGTATTCACACACACACATAGCATATATACACATAGGCATTACACAAATAAATCTTAAGAAAAAAGGGAAAAAAAAAAGCTGGATGTAAGAGCCTACTGCTGAAGACATCACATACTTCACAGGACACAGTGAAGTCAAGCTGGAACCAGAATGAGGGCTTCCTTCCTGCTGGCTGGCATGCATTCTGCTGGAAGGCAGTATGCAAGCTGCTGGGGGAGAACTGCCATCAAAAATCTTACTCACCTGTGGATCCTGCCCCAATACTACTGACCAACCAGGCAGAAAGTACCCACTGGTGCAATAGTGGCAAGTCATTAAGTAATGGGGGTAACCAACATCTTGACAGGAGGGATTCCACCTTTGGTATTATAAGCCTGGTCAAATCCAGTGGCTGGGAGTCATATACCACAGTGAGGAAGCTACTGCTGTTATTTTTGTTAAACAGATATGATGTACCTATCAAATTACCTTCTAAATAACATATTTATACCAAAGATTAGTGCTGCTGTTGGTTTTGGTCAGAGAAGCTCCCTTTTACAATGGGCAACATTAACCACAGAGATTTATAACTAGCCAAAGGGCTGAGAGCAAAAGACTCCTACATGCTTGGATTTAAATGAGGATGTCCATATCACCCCTTCCAAGGCTCAGGAAACATGGAAGAAGAGGAAGTAGAAAGAATTTAAGAGGAGGAGGAAGGAGTGAAAGAGAATGCTGTCTGTGGGCATAATCTTACTACTGTATTCTTGATCTAACAGCAGGTCTGTATACCAGAACAAAGACCTGCAAGACTGGGTTTGCCAACATTCTGCCATGCGGCAAGGGTGGGAGATGAGGCCCCATTCCTCCATGAAGACTTAAAGGCAGATATTGATAGCTAAGAGGAAAGGGCTCATGAGACCTCACCTTTCCCTGAGCATCTATTGGCAATTAATCATCACTGGCAGAGAGAGAGATGGGTTCTCGAGTGATGTAACCACGGGGAAGAGGTTTATGCTCTTGCAAATAATCCCTCATCCAGGATCCTTTAAGAAATCCTAATAAAATGCAAAGGATCCGACATATACAAAACATGAAAACAGTAAGGAAAATAGCTGGTAAGAGGAAGGGATCATGTGAAGTGGGAGAGGAACAAAAGGATGAGTGGAAAGTGTGACAAAAGCACATTACATACATATATGAAAATGTCCTGAGACTCATGACTATGTATAATTAACATATGTTACTAAAAAAGAGGTAACTAAAAAAATACTGGATGTAGCAATAAAGGAGAATCCCAAATTCAAGGCTAACCTGGGTTACATAGTGAAACTCTGCCTCAAAACAAACTAAAACCTCAAACACCTATTTATCTTTAGTTTCTAATTTTTCTGTAACAAATGTTTATTAGTAAGAAGAAAAAAGATAGGCATTTTAAGGTGAAGAAAGAAATAAAATAACTACTCAATACTCATCCTTAGTCCCTATTTCTCTCAATAATGAGTAAGACAGAAATTCTGATCAGCAAAGGAGAACATAATCAGTTTTGGTGGCAAGGAGACTAGGATCAAAACCTGACTCTGCATTACAACTTCCTTTAAAAAAAGTATACATTAGGTGCTGGAGAGATGGCACAGCAGTTAAGAGCACTGGCTATTTTTGCAGAAGACCTGGGTTTGAATCTCAGTGCTCACGTGGCAGCTAACAATCATCCATAACTCCAGTTTCAATGGATTTGATGCTCTCTTTTGACCTCCTTGGGCACTGCATGACATGGGTGCACTTACATTCATGCAGACAATACACTCATACACATAAAATAATAATAAAATTTAAAAATAGTACATACTGGTGCATGCCTTTAATCCTAGCACTAGGGAGTCAGAGGCAGGTGATCACTGTTAGTTCAAGGTCAGCCTCATCTACATAGCAAGTTCCAGGCCAGCTGGGGCTACAGAGAGACACTGTTTCAAATAAACCAAAAAACAGGGGCTGAATTGATGCTCAGCAGTTAAGGCTGCTCTTACAGAGGACCTGGGTTCAGTTCCCAGCACCCACATAGTGGCTAACAATCATCCTTAACTCCAGGTCCTGGGGCTCCAAGGTCCTCTTCTAGCCTCTGCAGGTACTGCACAACAGGGATGTACTTACATACATGCAGGCAAAATACTCATATGCATAAAACAATTAAAAAAAAAACATTAAAAAAAAAAGAGAGAGAGAAACTTTTATGGGGCTGGAGAGACGGTACCATAGTTAAAAGAGTACTCACTACTCTTGCAGAAGACATGGGTTCAGTTCCCAGTACCTACATGGCAGCTAACAAACATCAGTAATTCTAGTTCCAGGGGATCTGACACCCTCTTCTGAACTTCTCATACATTATAGGACACTGGTGCACTTACATAACATGAAGCCAATACACTCAAACACAAAAAATAAAAATAAATAAAATATTAAAAAAAGAACTTACACATGTCCCAGCAATTCCACGCTAGGCATATACTCAAAAGAACTGAAAATGAGTGCTTAAATACATATACACATTCATGCTCAAATACATGTGCATATATGTATATTCATTAGCAGCATCACTGACAATAGCCTAAAGATAGAAACAGCCCAGATGTTCACTGACTGACAAAAGGATGGCTAAGTTGTGGTATGCACATATGAGCCTTATTTAGCCATATAAAAAAATTAAATGATATGCCACATGATCCTGGAAAACATTATTCCAAGTGAAAAGAAACCATATACAAAAGACCATGTACTAAAAAATTCCTTTGTATTTATATTAAGGATAAATCCACAGAGACAAAAAGCAGGCAGGTTGCTGGCAGGAGTTCAGAGGAGGGGATAATGAGTAACTGAGTACAGCATTTCTTTTTGGAGTGATGAAAATGTTATGGAACTCCTCAGAGGTGTAGTTGTGCAATATGTAAATACACAATGCCACAAGCTGCTCACTCAAAAATGGTTAATTTTATGTTATATGATTGTGATGGTTGGTTTTAATGACAACTTGCCACAAATTAAAATCACCTGAGTATACGGTCCCAACAGGGAACTGGCCCAATTGCCTAACTGATGTGGGAAGACCCATCCCAAATGTGGGTGGCTCCATCAGCAGCAGGCCAGATAAAAAAGGGCCTGGTGGAAAGAGGCTGTTCAACCTCGTTGGCTGGGCTTTCCCTTTGGCTGCTGAGTTGATTTATCCTGTTGCCGCTGCTGCTTATTCCTTTGTTGACATCAGAATCAGCATTTCCAGGCTCCATGGCTGACTAGGGACCAATGGCTCAGCAGAAACCCTTCAGGTCTTCAGTTTCAAATGGGAACTGCTCAGGCACTCAGCCCTATGGAATGAGCAACCACCAGGTTCTACCTGTGGTTAGTGTTTTAACATAAGCTGATTTAATTAATTTTTTAATATATACCTATTTCTCCGATTAGTTCTGTTCATTTAAAGACCGGACTAATACAGTGAGTGACCTTTATCTTACTTTCTAAAACTGTAGTGAGGAAAAAAAAAAAAATGAAGTCTTTAAAAAGAAAGTATCACCTTGGTAAAGTATCAAGAAATTTGAAAATGCTCTGTATTCTAAGAATACAGGGTGCAGAGGTAGCAAATGATAAAACTAGTTAATTTCCATGCAGGGTTACTCTTTTCAAAATTTAAAATAGAAATACCCAGTCCATCACACTCTATTACTCAAGGGTGTTGTTTGTAGGAACAAAAACTTGAAAATAAAGTAAATAATTTATCAACAAGAAATTGGTTACACAATTTATGTTACGCTTATATATTAGAATACTACCTAGTTATATGATGGAATTGTTAAATTCTACCTGTATGGGAATGGAATATTTTGAAAAGAAAAGTTAAATCAAAACAAACAGGAAGAATGGAGCCTAGTTTACACTTCCATTATCTGTTTCTTTCTGACTATGACTAGAAGACTGGTAACAGATTATCATAGTGAAGAAAACAAATGTACTATACATCTGCTAGTCCCTTTATATTGTTTGGATATATTTTTAAAGACCTCTGGTATGTATTTCTCTGTCTCGTTCTCTCTGTCTCATGTACCCCAAACTGGCCTACAACTCACTATGTAGTGAAGGACCTTGAACTTCTCTATCTCCCAGGTTCTCTGACACCATGCCCAGTTATGTAGTTCACACATGCAAGGCAGCAAGCATTCTACCAACTAAACTACCCATGTATTACTTTTTCAAATGGACCTCTTTTTTGCTCTCTGTGGCAGACTGGATAAATGTCCCCCATCGGCTCAAGTATTTGAACATTTAATCAACTGATGGCACTGATGGGGGAAACAAACATGGAACTTTTAAGAGGAATGGCCTGGCTAGAGGAATCATGTCACTGGGGGCAGGCTTTGAGAGTTAATAGACTTTCCTCATTTCCAGTTTCTCTCTCTGCTTTCTGCAAGGGCTTAAAGATCTGAGCTCTCAGCTTTCTTCTCCAGCTGCCTCGTGCTATGATGAATTCTCATCCCTCTTATCCCATTAAGTTCAAATGAACTCTTCCTTCTATAAATGTCCTTGGTCATATTGTGCTTTATCACAGCAGAAAAGTAACTTATACTCTCACATGTTCAAACATCAGTATTTCACAGATATTTCTGTGAAGTTTCTTCTGGTGAGTGAGACCTGCTTTTCCTTTCAGATGTTATAGCTAAGTGTCATCTGTAAGTTGATAATTATCTGGCCTATAGCTTTACCTCTATCTGTAACTGAAAAATGCACCCCTCCAGACAAACTTGTTTCCATATGTGATTAGCTAATCTTTATTGTCAACTTGACAAACCTAAGGAGAGGGAACCTCAATTGAGGAATTTCCTCCATCACACTGGTCTGTGGGACATTTTCTTGATTGCTAGCTGATATAGGAGGGCCCAAGCCATTGTAGGCAGCATCACTCCTGTGCAGGCGTGCCTGAACTGTATAGGAAAGGTAGCTAAGCAGGAGCCTTGCAGACAGCCAGTAAGCAGTGTCTCCATGTTCCCTGCTTGAGTTCTAGCTTTATTACTGCCCTGACTTCCCTCAGTAATGAACTTTTACCTGAAGTGTACGATGAAATAACCCTTTCTTCCCAAGTTGCTTTTGGTCATGGTGTTTATCACAGCAATAGAAAGCAAACTAGGACACCATGTGATCAGTAGAAGGGACAATTGGGAAAAACACGTGGGCTTGGTGAGAAGGTAGGAATTATGGTCAGACTTGGAAAAGGTTAGACCCTGCATAAACTTATGTACTAAATTACAACAGTTGAACTTTATCCAACAAGGTACAAACAGACATTGCACACAGATTATCTAATAGATCAGTCACACAAGTAGGCAAATGAACCCAGGTATTTTACAGAAAGTTTTTCAACATCCCAAATCAAAGAAAACTTGCCTTGGCTTTAACAAATCATCCAAAACCAGTTAGCTAGATCTTATTTCCCAAGGGCAACAGGTAATGTTACTGTCATTTAATTTCTAGCTGTCAATTTTCAACAATTAGATTTAAAGATAAATAAATGATTCAGTTGAAAATGGATTATCTATACTCTTCCACCCAGAACTCTGGATGAAAACTTGCTGGGGCCAGAATACTTCATCAACAGAACAGAGTTCTTTTGCTACTGAAAACAGATCCATGGGATAAGGCCAGGCCTGGTAGCACATGTTGATAATCTCAGCTACTTGAATGGCTGAAGCTGGAGGACCACAAATTCAAGATCAACCTAGGTTGTGTAGTGAGTTCAAAGCTAGCCTAAGCTACTTAGAAGGCTTTATCAAAAAAAAAGGGGAAAGGGGCTGTAGCTTAGTGGTCAGGTGCTTGCCTATTATGCACAAGGCCTGGGTTCAATCCCCTATACCACAAAAGGGAAAGACAGAAGAGGGTGTCGAATTCCATAGAACTGGAGTTAGAACAGCTGTTAGCTGCCATATGGATGCTAGGAAGCGAACCCTGGTCCTCTGAACTGCTAATCCATCTCTCTAGCCCCCATTGTTGTTTTGTTTTGGGGGGCTTTTTTTTGAGTCAGGGTCTCACTATGTAGCCCTGGCTGGCCTAGAACTCCCAATGTAGACCAGGCCAGCCTCAAACTCACAGAGATCCATCTTCCCCCATTTCCCTACCGCTGAGATTAAAGGTGTGCACCACCATGCCAGATCTCCAGGTCTTATTCATCCTCCCTTTCTTAATATAAAAGTATCCCAACAAACACATGGTTCTACCTTTCCCTCCTCTCAATGCTAGGAACTGAATTCTGAGTCACACTAGACAAGAGTACTCCATCAACCATGAAGCTACGGTTCTGCATTTCATTTCCCTTTTTATCAATTATCTATCTTGCAGATTTTCCCACACCAGTCCATACAGATCATCTTCATTCTTTGTAAGTTATACTATTTTCTATCATACAAATATTCAATAATTCAAGTTTTCTCTCACTGATATCTGTGGTTTTTATTATTACAATACTACAATAAATAACTTCAGACTATATTATATCTTGAATCCATATTGGCCTTTATTAGTTTATAAGGAGTGACTACTGACCAGCAGGAATCTGCAGAAGCCCCAAGGGTCAAAGAGGAGGGAAACTTAAGAACTTTTGTATAGAGCCACGGGGTTTGGGTAGTGAAATTTCAAGGTCTGCATTCTTTCTGGATAGATAAGAGACTCAGCAGGGCTTGTTTGCAGAACCTTATAATTGTGATTTATGGGGGTCCCTTGTTTGCAAAGCAAGAATTGTTTTATAGTTTGGGTGTTAATAGAGGTCTCCTTCAATTCTGATTAAATAGTGGAATTTTTTGAACTTTGGATCCATTCAAAACTGATTAAAGCTACAGAACTTTGTCCTGAAACATGAAACACATACAAATTATGTACACACCCCAAGTGGACCCTAGAAGCCCTCAGACATTGATTCTGTGCAGATATTAAAAGAGATAGATGATTTAAGAAGAGTTTCAGCTACAATCTCAAAATTGGGAGACTCAAACACTACCTTGGTTGATTTCAGCTGCAGAAGGCCCCAAGCTCAAGCTCTTCTTCTGCTGAGCATTCTTGGCAAGAAGCGTGTGCTTGTCATCATTCCCTGTATCCATCTCTGAAATGGTGACAGCCAGAATCCGGCAGAAATTAGCAAGCTGTTGCTGATCAAAATTGGATACTAAGGAACTCAGATTGGGAACTTCGTCTAGCCGTATCATTTCCTACAGAAGACACAAATAAAACAATCCCCATGCTCAGTTCCTCAACAAACTGCATGTGCCCTTCGACATTCCTACAGTCCTTCATTCCAAAATGGGCTCTCGGCAGTGATACCACTCAGGTTCAAATCCCAGTTCTATAGTTCTCAGTAGTGAAACCCAGGTAAGTTCTGGAATCTCTGCCTTTCCTTTCTAGTAATAAAACTTAGTTTGGAGGCAATATTTATTCTTTTGAGTATGACCGTTTCCACTGTCTTGTCTTTGCTCTGGTGGCACATTTTGTCTATTTTTAAAGCCTACTACTCAAGACTTATATCACAATCACCATTCTTGCTATAGACTTTTTCTTTCTGAGACAAGGTTCATGTAGCCAAAGATGACTCTGAACTTCTGATTCTGTTGCTGGGATTATAAAAGTAATTCTTAAGAGTGACTAATGTTCTATCATTTATTATAGATCCTGGATTTTTTGAAATGCTCATATGTTTATAATTTCATGGTTTTTCTTCCTTAAAATCTGTATATACTACATGAGTTTTCCTTGTTTTAAACCATATGTTCTGCAGCTAGTACCTGCTTTCCTTCATCTCACTAATTTACTTAACTTCCAGTAGATTGGATATTCTTCAATCACTGCACAGAAACTTGCATCTGTCCTACATCTACTTCCCACACATCTGACACCACTTCAAGTGAGGGACAATCTTACCTTTCCTTTAGAGCCTTAATGCACAGGACCTGGCAGCAAGGAAATCGGTAAATGTGCACTAAACAAATAATGATTCCTGGATGTTCTCGTGATGGACAGAAGTTTGTTATGGAGAAAACATTTGGAAGCATCTGCCTCCTCTGCCCTCTCCCTAGTCAGAACACACTGATATTAGCTAAAACTATCATTGGAAACTACTTTCAGCAACTCCACTCCCCTAGCCATCTCAGTGTATGATTTTCAGCATCTCCAACCCAGTCTAACTCTCTGTATAGCTCTAAGCACCTTCAATC
Source organism: Eospalax fontanierii (assembly GCA_035773235.1). Lineage (NCBI taxonomy): Eukaryota > Metazoa > Chordata > Mammalia > Rodentia > Spalacidae > Eospalax > Eospalax fontanierii. Next base: position 23,674,289 of record CM069550.1, on the reverse strand, counting down.
TCCAAGCCCTGTCTAATGCTGTGTAGCTTTTAGATCCTCCCTATCTCCAGTCTGAACTCAGTGTACTGGTCCAAAACAAGGTTTGGCCACCCTCCCAGCCCTACTTTTCATTGTTGTTTCTGAGACATACTGTAGCTCAGGCTGGTTTAACACTCACTGTGCAGCCATGCTGGCATTAGACTTCCAGCAATCCCCTATCTCAGTCTTCCCAGGGCTAGCTGACGGGTAAATCACTATACCCAGCTTCACTAATTTTTGTTTTTTATTTAATATTTGACACATACATGTTATAATGCTTAACAGAATGTACTGTTGTGTGTATATTCCTGCCTTTGTCAAAAGTGATTACTGTTGTGCACTGTTTATTAATGCTTTGACATTAAAGAGTTTCATCATAATAGTGATCTGTTTTAATTTTTTTAGCCTTATGAAAATGACAGGAAGCCTACAGCTTTTCAGCACTCCATCTCTTCCTACTCAGTTGTGCTGCTGCCCAGCTGAGCACCAACTCATTTCTAATGCTTCCTAATATTCCAGTGTGTGAAGGGACATGGATCACAGACCTAGTTTCAGTCTTCTGCTGAAAGAACGATGCCCTAAGTGTTGTTACTTGATGCATACAGAGATGTTGTTCTAGTGCAGTGGCTTCTAAAGTATTCTGAATGACCAGTAATAAGAAATATATTTTCCATCAAAACCCAGTAAACATGTATGTAGGCAAGAAAAAAAAAAGTATTCAAGGGTTGGAGAGATGGTTTAGTGTAACAGCACTGGTTGCTCTTGGTTCCCACCACCCACATGGCAGCTCACAATCAACTATAACTCCAGTTCCAGGGATCTAACACCCTCTCTGGCCTCCACAGGCAATGCATGAATGTGATGCACCTCCATACATGTAGGCAAAACATTCATACGCATAAAAACACAATCTTTAGACGTCTTCCAAACAATATCCTTACAGGACACACTTTGATCTTTTCTATATAGCTAATAGCCCTTCTGGATTTAATCTAGTATTTACTTTTCTTGCATATGTGTGTGAAGATGTGTTTGTGTGTGTGTTCATAGGTGTGCTGCATGCATGTAGAGGCCAGAGGTTGACATCAGGATTCTTCCTGGATGCTCTCTCTTCATTTTATTTACTGAGGCAGGATCTCTTGTTGAACCCAGAGCTCGTCCATTAACCTAGTGTACGTAGCTTGCCTTGGAAATTCCTTGTCTACTTACGGGTGAGCTATCATGTCCATGTGGTACTGGGGATCCAAACGCTAGTCTTCACATTTGCACAATAATTGCTTTATCTCCTGAGTCAACTTCCTAATCTCAAGGTTTTCATTTCATTTAAAACACCTTTATGTAAATGAAATGTGTATTTATTTAGTGTGAGTGTATGCGTGTGTGTGTGAAGTGATGGCATGATTGTGGAGGTCAGGGTTCCTCCCTTCATCTATGTGGGTCCCAGAGACTGAACTTAGGTTACCAGGCCACGTGGCAGGTGCCTTTACCCCATGAGCTATCTCTCCCACCCCATGTTTTCATTTCTAAGAATCACTTACCCACAAGTATGCTGAGGTATATGTTATAGCTGACTCACAGCAAAGTACTGAGGCCTCAGCTCTCAGGGCAGAGCTTCCTTAGGTGCTGTGCACAGGTAATAATTACAAACTGTTCAAATATATTCTGCTGATACAAAAACATTTCCACTCTACATTCTGACTAGTTTTTGCTCTCTCCCTCACTACAATGTATAGTGTAAGATTTGCATTTCCTTGTTTATCAATAAAGTCAAACACCTATTTATGGCTCATTTGTTTCTCCTCTGTGAAATGCTTGTTCCTACCATTGCTCATTGTTGGCTAGGTTAGGTGCCTTTTTGTGTTGATTGTTAAGAAGTGGGGGTTTTTTTGTAGGATTTTTTTTTTTCAAGAATAAACGAGTTTATTTGGGTCATTTGCTGCAGGATTTGTAGCCAGTTTTTCTTCTTACATAATTATCACTTCTAAGACCATGTGCAGTTGGGAAGTCTGGAAGCCCTCACCCCTTGGGCACCAGAGTCTGAACTGCTACAGTTCTGTAGGTCATCACAGGTAGAAAGGTTTTTTTTTTTAAAGATTTTTTTTATGTTTACAATTATGTACGTGAGTGTGTATCCATGTGTGTGGGTCCATGCACATGAATATAGGTGGTCACAGAGGCCAGAGGCATTGGATCTCTCTTGAGCTGGAGTTACAGACAGTTGTGAGCAGACAGGTATAGGTATGGGAACTGAACTTGTATCCTCTGGAAAAGCAGAAAGTGCTCTTAACCACTGAGCAGAGTCTCGTGCCCAAGATTTTTTGATAAATTCTGAATACCAATCCTTTGTTTGTTGTATGAACTACAGGGACATTTTCCCAGCTTGTGGTTCAAGTCTCTATTTTAGTTTTTGTGTCTCTCCCTCTTGCAAATTACATCAAGGCACCTATAAAGTATAGTAGAACGTATCACCAATTTTGGCAACACAGACAAGAATAAGAAGGCATGAGGTATCAAGTGGGAAAAGTTGGGAAGGAGCAAATATTGTCTACGCTGACACTTCAGGAGTGCGGGGTTACTGCCATGATGGCCTCTCACACACACTACATGGCGTACAGAATTAATCGGCAAGAAGACAAAGCCATCTTGTTTAATAGCACAAAGGGTTTGTCTATGCCTGTGCACACTGGCAATGCATTCCCACAGACAAGGGGTCACTGTACTGCTTCTGCTGGGGGACAGCAAGCACGTCCCAGGGAAAGCAGCACAAAGACAAGAGTGAAAGCTGGGGTGACCAATGTATGTGGGTAACCTCTTCTTTGCAACAGCAACTTCAAGGAGACTGCTCAGCAATGAGGGGAGAAATCTGCCAACTAGCTAACAATCAATAGAGAGGCTTGGGGCAGATGGACTAAGGACGCAAACCCCAGGTCCACTCAAGCACTGTGCCCAAATTTTAGCATAATGAGTTTCTGATGAAAAAACATTTTTTAATTTTTTTTTTTTTTTTAATGTGTATGAGTGCTTTACCTTCATGTAAGTAAGTACATCTGTGTCATGCCAAGCAGAAGAGGGCATCGGATCTCCTGGAACTGACAGTTGTTAGTCACCATATGGGTGCTGGAAATTGAACCTGGAGCCTCAGCAAGAGCAGCTAGTGCTCTCGACCTCTGAGCCATCTTTCTAGAGAGCTGATGAGAAAACTTTAACACATTCTTTTCGGTTTCTGAGACAAAGTCTTACTCTAGTACAGGATGACCTTTAACACTAAGTAAGCTGCCTGCCTAAGCCTTCCATATGCAGGGATTGTAGATATGAACCACCACACTTTGATCTATTTTTGGGGGGGGGGTTCTTTTTGAGACAGGGTCCCCCTGTAGCCCCTAGCTATCCTGGAACTTGCTATGCAGACCAGGTTGGCCTTGAACTCACAGAGATCCTCCTGTCTCTGCCTTCCAAGTGCTGGGATTATAGGCATGAACCACTACACCCATCTTGACCGTATTTTTTAGAGCTAAGATTGGGTTAGGGAGATGGCAAGCATGGGGATCCGAATTTGTTCCCCAGTACCCACACATTAAGAAAAAAACAAAAGCTGACACAGTAGCAGGTACTGAAAATCCCAACCCTCAGAGGGTAGAAATAGGAGGATCCCTGGAGCTTGCTGGTCAGTCAGTCTAGCTGAATTCAGAATCAGTGAGAAATCCCATCTCAAATAACAAAGAGAACAGACATGGAGATGGCTCAGCAGGTTCTGCTCAAGCATGAGGACCTAAGTTCAAATTCCTAGCACCTACATAAAAAGCCTGGTGTGGCCATGCCTGTTACCCAGAGCTCGTACCCCAAAGATAACTAGATCCCTGAAGCTTGTTGGCTGTCAGACTAACTACAGGCTGGATTATGCTCAGTGGTAGAACACATGCCTAGCATGTGCAAGGTCCTAGGTTTAATCCCTAGTACCATAAAAAAAAAAAAAAAAAAAAAAGGAAAAATGTAGTAGGATTTCGGTGCTTATATTTGTGCTTCCTGTGTTCATGTCAATTAACCACCTTTAACTGAAGGTTAATGAGAAAATATAAGGGTGGATTAAACAAGCATGGGCTAAACATTATTACCACACGGAATATAACCTAATGAATAAAGGCTTCACAGCAATTCAAAAATAAAAAGATGGTTTATGGGTAGTCACCACAATGCAAAAAAAACAGTACAAGTATGCTAAATAGAACTTGCACCACAACAGTTTGTAGGCAATTTTATCTCAGCCAGGAACATTAAAAATGGCATTAAATTCACCAGATCATTGTAAAGTTTTAAGTTTCATATATGGCTTGACTTCAATTTATATATTTATTTATTGTTCACAGCCATAAAGATCTATTAGCATAAGGAATATAATCTAATTTTATATTTGAACATATCTAAGCAATACAAACATAATTTAATGCTTGAAAGTATGGAAGAATTTCTTTTAAAAGCACTCTGTACATTATTCAGGTTTGAAAATTCAATCCCACATCTGCTCAGTCACTGCTGGAGAACACAGCTCACCTTTTTAACACCCAAAATATCTTCAATGAGAGTTGCTGTTTGTAAGAATGTCTTCTTACTTGTCATCAGTGTAAACAGAAAGATCACAAACTCATTCTTCTCTGCCAAACGCTTTGTAACTCCTTCCGTCTGTCATAGGAAGAGGGGAGGAAAAAGCAGAATAGGCTGTGACCATAAAATAAGAAGAGCATGGCACTATTCCAGACATAAGGAGAGCAGTCTCATCTTTGAAAAACCTCTATGAGCCAAGAAATTGGGAATGCCATGTGCTAACTGTGGGGAATGCCTGCAAACTCCCCAACCATAGGGAAAAAAAGGCCTCCTGACCCTGAGACAACACAACTAGGAATCTACTTTGGAGCTAAGAATGAGAAAAAGCAGGAGGCAGTGAGTAGCTTCAGTTGGCTTGTAAAGTCTAAGACCCAAATCATCTGCACAAAAGCTAGTTAACTAATATAATCTGAAACCTAACCAGGTCTAAAGCATGACTTTAAGGGGTCAGAATCAAGTTCTAATTCCATTCAAGTAATGGAATAAATCCTTTGGTTCTCCGTTTCTTCATCTGTAAAATGGTTATCTTAATAGTTCAAGAGGATTTCAGTGAGATAATGCACGAAACATACAGTAAGCCTGTTAGCCACTGTCCTACAACCACAGTGATCTTCTTGGAGAAACCAAAGGCTTTAAGCTTCTTTTGCTGTTCAAGTCTCACTCTCTTGACCAACATTCACAGGTCCTTCAAATAAGGGCAAGGTATCTGTCAAGGACCATCCCCAAGGGGCTTACTTCATGCTAGAGTCAGGCTGACTGACTTGCTGTTAACACTCAAGCACACTAACTGCTGACAGCTGTTTAATCTAATTAATGGGATCACACACTTTAGGGCGAGATGGCTCTGTGGGTAAAGGCACTTGCCACTAAGCCTAGTGTGGTGGTTTAAATGAGAATGTCCTCCATAGTCTCCAAGTAGTTGGAGATTATGTCCCCATTTAGTGGCACTGTTTTGGGAGGCTTTAGGAGGAGTGGCCTTACTGGAGGAAGCATGTCACTAGGGGTGAGCTCTGAGAGAGATGCACACCTGTAATTCCAGCACTCATGGACTCTGAGGCAGAACAGTAAGTTCTCTAGGACAGTGTAGGCTATATATTGAGACTCCTGCTAAAAAACAAAACAAAAGGCTTTCTTAAGCCTTGCCAGATTTCCAGTTTCTCTCTGTTACCTGTGCCTGCCTGAAAATATGATTATTCTGCTTTCTGCTCGGGCTACCTCCTGCCACCATGTCTCCCTCACCATTATTGACCCTTACCCCTGGAACCTTAAGCTCAAATAAACTCTTCCTTCTACAAGTTGCTTTGGTTAGTGTTTTTATCACAACAACAGAAAATAACTAATACACCTGGCAACCTGAGGTAGAATCCTGAGGCTCACATGGGGGAAGGACAGAAACAATTCCTGCTAATCATCCTCTGACCTCCACATGCATACTGAGGTGCTCTCTCTCTCGCACACACACACACACACACACACACACACACACACACACACACACACACAAAGTATAATAAAAAGAATATACTTAATTATTTTAAAATAAATTATCGAGGACAGGAATGGGCAAGTCTACCAGTTCTTTAAGATGTGACACCTCCTTCGTGAAATCTTTTCTAACCCACTTTAACATGCATTGTTCTTCTTCTGAAGCTTCAAAGCACCTGGTCTGGACCTATCTAGATTCTTCCCCATACTTCTGACTCTCAATCCACTGACTGTGAGCTTTCTGACATAAATACTCCATTTATCTTTGTACCTCTGATATCTATTTATCAAATGTTTGTTGAAAGACTAGAATAAAAAACAAGGGGTAGAAGGAAACTAGTTGGCAAATAACTTCAAAAGTTAGGTTTAAGAGTTTGAATTTAAAAGTGAAGTATTAAGTTAGATGTGGTGATGCACACCTGTAATTCCAGCACTCATGGACTCTGAGGCAGAATAGTAAGTTCTCTAGGACAGTGTAGGCTATATATTGAGACTCCTGCTAAAAAACAAAACAAAACAAAACAAAAAAACATAAAAATACCAAGCAACAGCAAAAAAACTAAACCTAACCAAACCAAAGCCCTGCAGTACTATTAGATAACCACACACATACATATATAAATCTTTGGGAAGGAAGAACTTAGTAGCTCTGACATTTTTTTCATTAAAAAAATTATTACTTTTATTTTATGTGTATGAGTGTATTACCTACATGTTACGTAAGTAGACCCATGTTGTGTAATGCCTGCAGAGGTCAGAACAGGGTGGTGGATCCCCTGGAACTAGAGTTACAAACGGTTGTTAGCTACCATGTGGGTGCTGAGAATCAAACATGGGTCCTCTGCAAGAGCAGTCAGTGCTTTTAACTGCTGAACCATCTCTCCAGCCCCAACATTTTAAAATTATTTATTTACTTATTTATTTGTGTGTGTGTGTGTGCATAAGAGTGCAGGTGACCACAGAGGCCAGAAAAGGGTGTTGGATTCCCAAGGAGTTGGAGTTATAGGCAGCTGTGAGTCACCCAATTTGGGTGCTGGGAAACAAACTATGATCTTCTGTGAGACCAGTATGCACTCTTAACCACTGGGCCAGTTCTCTAATCCCAGATATTTCTTCATTTTTTGGCCTCTAAACTGAATAAAATTCTTCTCTGATATATATACAATCCAGCTAAGGATGTAGTTCAGTGATAAAGCATACACCTACCATACTTAAGACCCTAGGGTCATCACAGGAGGTAGGAATCAAATGTGAAGGCAAAGACAGTTTGGTAAATGGGAATTCCCAGTTTAAGAGGAAATTTTATAACCACTGGGATGAGATGTGTCAATTGTAAATTTCATTTACAAAATGAAGGGATCAAAAAAAGTGCTGATGGCTGGAGAGCTGGTTCAGCAGTTACGAGCACTTGATGTTCTTGCAGAGGATCCAGGTTTGATTCCCAGGACCCTCATGGCAGCTAACAACCATCTGTAACTCCAGTTCCATGGGATCCAACACCCTCTTCTGACCTATATGGGGACTGCACAATATGGTGCACTTACACACATGCAGGCAATACACTCATACATATAATAAAGAAAATTTTTTTAAGTGCCGAGCATACAAATCTTCAAGAATCACATTAAGGGCCTGAGAAATAGCTCAGAGCTTAAGAGCACTGGCTATTCTTGCCGAGGACCTGGGTTCAGTTCCCAGCACCCACATGGTAGCTAACAACCACCTGTAAATCCAGTTCCAGGGGATCTGATGCCCTCTTCTGGCCTCCCAGGGCATTATATACACATAGTGCGCTTATAGTCAAGCAACCAAACCTCAAACTATAAAAATAAATAATTTTTAAAAGAATGTGTTAAAAAAGAATCATAACATTTAAAAAGCAGTCTAAGTTTGATTCTGTGTTAGCATGCCATTTCTTCAGCTGTAGTATTGTCAAATGTGAAAAAGTTCATTCCTAACCATGTTCATCAATGAAACATGAAACAAAATAGATTCTAGTTTAATTCGGAGAAGCAAAACTTCATTAATACTTTGAAACACACATACTGACCATTTTCTCAAAACTTAAAAATGCATCTGTAGGTATTTCTGGTATAGCTTAGTGGTAAGTGCTTGCCAATCATATGTGAGGCTCCTAGGTTTCATCCCCAGCCATTCAACACACACACACACACACACACACACACACACACACACACAGAGAGAGAGAGAGAGAGAGAGAGAGAGAGAGAGAGAGAGAGAGAGAGAGAGAGAGTGTGTGTCCTACTTATCTCCAGGCTATCAAACATACAATCCTGTTGTCTTGATCAACTAACTCTCAACATCAGTCTCTATCCTTCAGGTAATCAAAGTCTCACTCCTAGAAACTGGTTATAATGTATTTTCTTTGGATTAATCCAAATCACGATAAGTCAACCCAAAAGCCTTTCTTTCCTCTATATCTTTTGTTCTTAACCAAAGCCTTAAATCTCTAAAGCAATCTACAATGCATTTTTCTGGGAAGGGAATTTTTTAAATTGGATTTTTGTACATTTCATACAATACAGTTTGATTATAGTAGTCTCCCTGCCAGATTTCATGTACTCTGTCATAGATATTAATGTCTATGGAGTCAAATTTGTGTCCCCAAATGTCCTCTGGTGTGGGTCCATCCACTATAGCTTGTTTAATCTACCTAGCATCACACCCTTAAAGAAAACTAACTCCCTTGCCTAGCAGTTACCAGTTGCCAGCAGTTCCTCAGCTAAGGTTAGGGCTTTTTCCCTACTTCCCCACTTCTTGGCTGGGATTTTTGTCTGGTTTGAGATTGTATAGGATTTGTGCATGTTGTTACCACTACTAAGAATTCCTATGAGTAACTTCTCAGTTGACTGAAAACTCTGCTTCCATGGTCTTCTACTACCTCTGGTTTTTACCATCTTTCCACCCCCTCTTTTGCAATGGTCCCTGAAACTTGGATGGCAGAGGTTTGAAACAGGTGCTCTATTCAGGGATAAGCACTCTATAGTCTCTTGTTCTCTACACTATGGATAGTTGTGGTTTTCTGGGTTAATCACCAGAAGTGGATCAATATTCTTTCCAGCCCCTATTCTGCTCTTTTTCCTGAACCTTAGGTACAAAGGCTGCATTGCAGATGTGTCACTTAGGATTGGGCACCTCAGAGACACTTATTCTCTGTGTTTGGCCAGTTGTGAAACTTTGTAGTAGTCTCCATCTGTTGTAAAAAGAAGCTTCTTTAATGAATGGCCAAGAGGTACACTTGTCAGGCTAGTTAGGAGCTCTCTAGAAGCTCAAAGGAGCCCAGTCGTGGAGCAGGACAATGGCAACCAAGTGGGCAGGTCCTGACTAACTAAACAGGGTTAACATTTTCTTCTTGGGAAGGGATTTTTTTCATGATATTCATCATAGGTTCTAGACCTAGTATGTGCCTAGCATCTAAACCAGGAACATCCACCCACTAGACTATGTTGTAGTTGTCCAGTGGTAGTTTTTTATAATTTTTTAATTTAAGTATCTTTAAGTAGGATGTTGATTGTTCTAGGTTAGTGACAATTTATGTAAGTTCCAACCCCAACAGAAACTGTCTATTCTCTGCCTGACCCTTGGAGGTCCTAGCCTAAGGTCCTCCATCTAAATGAAGCCAGATGAGCAGAGCAGGTCTACAGTTGTGCTATCCACCTTGTTTTTAGAGACAAGGTCTCTCACTGGCAAGCTGGACTGCTAGTTAGCCAAGTCTGAGGTATCCATCTGCCTCACTAGCACTTTAATTACAAGTATGCACCATCTTACTAAGCTTTTTACGTGGGTTCTGGTAACTGAAAGTGCTTGTATAACCAGCACTTTACCAGCTGAATTATTGCCACAGCTTTTTTTGTCCTTTTTAGGCAGTATGTCCCTATTGACCTGGAACATGATCACTATGTAGACCAGGCTGGCCTCGATCTTACAGAATGAGATTAAACACTTGGGGCATTTAACACATTTTTTAAACTGAATTGTTTTACTAGAACGTCAGATTAATATTAGGTGTCACAACTGAAAAATACTCTTTAGGAAAGCTGACAATGATGGAATCGATGGAATCATTACCTCCTACACTTTTTTTTTTCAATATACAAACAATTTATTGTTGAACTTAGTTGCAAAAGTAGTACATTCTTAAACAATTCATTTTTATCTTTTATATCTGCCTGTGCTTATCTGTGCTGCTATAGCATGGTTTTGAGGACTTGAAAAGTGGCTAGTCCAAACTGTTCTGGGTATATAAATTCATACAGCTTAGTATAAAAAATGAATTAAAATATATTAAGAATTATGATCAGAATAGTAATATTTTTGCTATAGGGATTAAATAAAATATTATCAAAATAATCATCTTTGCTAAGCATGGTGGTATGTGCCTTTAATCCCAGCACTCTGGAGGCAGAATGAGATGGGTACCTGGAAGATCCAGGTCATTCCACATGGTGAACTCCAGGTCAGCTGGGGCTACAGAGAGACCCTGTCTCAAAATGACCAAAAATAAAGAAAATCTGTTTCTTCCTATTTTTTATTTTAAAAAATATGTCTATAAGAAAACAAGACAACATGGTTTGTATCACATTTCTATAGCACTATGACCACTATAGATCCTGATCTGTGCTCAAACATTTTTCCATTTGTGTTGGCTATTAAGTTTAAACCAAAAGTTGTATCCCATCTATAGTATACATGATACTATGATCTGCATTCTTCCATCAGCCCAATTTCTATGGACTGTGTGCCTTCCCTTATTTTATCCTTTTCTTTCTTATCTACTTCCAAGTTTGTAATCTTTGATTTTACTCCCACAAGATGCCTGAAGTCTTTGTTTGACTGAGTCAAGAAATAGTTAAGCATTCCTTTTGTGTTCCATAACATAAGGGCTTCACTTGTACAACCACACATTACTTTAAAAAAATTATTTATTATCTTTATTTTATGTGTACTTCTGTTTTACCTGCATGCATGTAAGTGCACCTGTGTTGGGCAATGCCTGTAGAGGACAGAAAAATGTATCACATTCCCTAGCACTAGAGTTAAAGACAGTTGTTAAATGCCATGTGGGAGCTGGGTTTCAAACCCAGATCTTCTGCAAGAACAGCCAGTACTCTTAACCACTGAGCCATCTCTCCAGCTCCAGCAGCACATATCTTATCCAGCCACGTATTGTGACTACTGAAGTTTACTATACCATGTTCTTAAAAGACAGCATTTTGTCTTTAAAAACTAATATTTACACACTACTTTACAAAATACACTCACACCTATGATCTCCAGTCTTACAACAACTCTATGATATTAGTCTGATTATAAACTACACTCTAAGGACCAGGCTCAGGGAGATGTAGGGCCAGGGCACAAAATCAATTTCTAACAGTAAGTGCTTTGCTTTTCCTTTCTGCCAAATCAGTTCCTTTATTCACCATTCTTCTTGGCTCAGTGGTCTATCTACTACAATACCCTATTCATACATGGGTAGAACTTCTGGTTTTTGTTTTGTTTTCCAGTAAGGAAAATAAAGGAATGGGCAGAAAGGAGTTAAGGGTTATCTTAAAGAACACAGACACTCCGCCAACATTGTGACCGACCCTACAACAAGGGTTGATCTTCCACAATTGTTCAGTTTCTGTTTGGACACCTGCAGGGAGGGCTAGGAAGTTCAGAACCCTCAGAGGCAGCTTTGGCTCTTAATAACTGCTACAAAATTCGACTTCTCTATTATTTCTATCTTGTTGGTCCTGATTCTCAGGCACATAGGAAATAAGTCCAATTCTCTCAAAGGTCTGAAGACCGTTCTCATGTCTGCCACCCCATTCAAATATTCCCACCTCAGCCACTGAAGATACAGTAGGGAGATAGATGGTGCCCCAATGGCAGGGTTACTTACACAGACACAGGTATTATACAGGATACTCAGGCAGTCCTTCGACATTTCATCGCTTACTGAAAGGGAAGGAGGAATATTATTTTTCTCTTCGAAAACACAGTATAGCATTACATACTTCTGGAATATAGAATCATTATAAGCTGGGTGTGTGGTGTATGCTTGTAGTCCCAGTACTTGGGAGGCATGCACTGCAACAAGCATATGTACAGAATGGCTTTGACCAAACACAAGAGCTCCTCACCACACTGTGCTGCTCCCAGAAAGGGACTCAAACCATATTTTCAAAAGCAGAACTACCACAATCTAAAAACAAGAATTTTGACTGTTCTTCCTATAAATTTCCATCAAAAGTTCTGCTAGCAGAAAATAAGGGCATCAGTTTTACCTCAGACTTGGCAACTGTGTGTTTTGCTTTTCTTACTGCTACAGTTATATATATTGGATGAATAATTTTTTAATGTCTGGCATGCTGTTAATTCCAATAAAGAAGGAACTCAGTATATTATCTATTATCAGAACAGGATAGTAGCACAAAAAAGGAACTTAATTTCATGACCTCCCCACCCCAAACCAAGAGATGATAAAACTAAGTATGAACTGTGGAAAAAGTGTTTTATTTGACACTGCTTTTATAAAAGTCTCTATTCAGGTTTACATTGCCATAAAGTCTAAAATGCTCAATGTCCTCCTGAGATCCCAATGAGCAGACTAACTTGACCAGATGGGTTGTCCCACATATTTTTAAATATCTTATTTATTATTATTTTTTAATTTTATGTGTACAAATGTTCTACCTGTATGTATGTAAGTGCACCATATGTGCAATGCCCACAGAGACCAGAAGAGATGTCAGGTCTGCTGGTACTGGAGTTAGGAACAGTTGTTAGCCGCCATGTGGGTCCTGAGAATAAAACCTAGGTCCTCTAGAAGAACAGCTAGTTCTTAAGCACTGACTCGTCTCCCCAGGTCCTCCCACCCCATATATTTTAAATAATGTAGGTACACTGTGTCCCTCCATCATTACCTTTCAATCCATTTGGCACATTTGCCTTATTTACTTATTTAATGAGTACAGAGTAGAGTGGACCACCAGAACAATGTACCTCAGTTTTTCTGAACATTTCATTTTCAAATGGAGTTAGATTCATACATTCATCAAGTATTAATTAAATAAAAATGTTTTAAAGCAGTAGCAGGTAAAAATGAAAAAGTAAAGTCTCAGCCCTCATGGTATCCATAAATCAACTGGGAGAGAGGAAGAGACTAACTGTGCTAATACACTACAATAATTATGAGAGGCAGGGCATGGTGGCACATGCCTTTAGCACTCAGGAAGAAGGTAGGCAAATCTCTGTGAGATTGAAGCCAGTCTGGTCTACATAGTGAGTTCTAGGCTAGCCAGGACTATAAGAGACTCAAAAAGATAAAACAATAAGAATAAAAATTAACAATAAACAGTCACACATATAAGTTATAATAGAACAGTATCAAAAAAACCATCACCCATCTTAAAAAATTATGTATTACCCAAACACTCTGATCTTTACCACATATTACTCTAGCAAAAGCATTTATCTATCACCTTTATTTTAAAAATCTAGTAGGTTGGTGGATTGTTTAAATTAAACAAAGTGATTGTACCAGGTTATTCCTTATTCTCTAACATGTAACTTAAGAATTTCCAAAGAAAACGTAAAAAGCTGGGTCAAAGGATGATTAGGAAGGATGAATATGCAATTCTTTTAGTCCAGTGGGTTTTGACGTTTTTCCTTTGGAAAGTGCCTGGTCTATATTCCTAACAAGTATGGAATGAATGTAGAGTTGCTTAGTTGGGGAGGACAAACAGTGTGACCTGAGTATAAGGAGTGTCCTCAATGTTAAGAGTTAGGAAGGGAAGGAGAGAACAGCTCCTCCGAACTGCCACCGCGCCAGCACACCAGGAAAAGAGGACCAACCAGTGCCTCATACACTTACTTTTTAGTTTCTGTCCCCGGATAGAGATGGTAGGCCTCATAAGAATTTCTACAAGAAGCTACAAACAAACAAATAGAAATCTTCAAAATTAATTCAAAACACAACTTACAAACCATTTTTTACTATGAGAACTTGTGGTCCAAGGAGCTGTCAACAGATCCTCTTGTTCTAAGAGGCAATGAAGTTCAACTGAAAAGCACTTTCACCAGTCAGGAAATATGGGTTCTAGAACGAGCTCAACCACTTATTCACCACATACAATTGACCCCTAATTGGATCGCAGCTTTCACATTAATTTTTAAAATTTATTTATTTTTATTTTATGTGTATGACTGTTTTGCCTCCATGTAAGTGTACCTGTGTTATGCAATGTTTGTACAGGTCAGAAGAGGGTATCAGATCCCTTGGAACTGGAGTTATCCACAATTGTTAGCTACTATGTAGGTGCTGGGAACTGAACCAGGATCCCTTGTATAAGCAATCAGTGCTCTTAACAACCAAATCATCTCTCCAGACTGTCACATTTTTTTAAATTACTATTTTCCTCCTTAATGCAATTTTTTTTTTTGGTGTGTGTGTGTGTGTGTGTGTGTGTGTGTGTGTCTACTTCAGACAGGGTCTTCCTGCATCCCCAGTTGGCCTGGAACTCGCTATGGAGACCAGGCTGGCGCGCGCGCGCGCGCGCGTGTGTGTGTGTGTGCGTGTGCGTGTGCGTGTGTGTGTGTGTGTGTGTGTCTACTTCAGACAGGGTCTTCCTGCATCCCCAGTTGGCCTGGAACTCGCTATGGAGACCAGGCTGGCCTCAATATCACAAAGATCCACCTACCTCTGTCTCCTAAGTGCTTGGATTAAAGGCATGAGCCAACATGCCTGGCTGCAATGTTTACTAAAAGGATTTTTCATTTTATGTGTATGAGTGTTTGCCTGGATGTATGTTCACCATGTGGTGCCTGTGGAGGCCAGAAGAGGGCATCTGATTCCCCGGAACTGGAATTACGGATGGTTTGTGAACTGCCCTGAATGCTATAAAGTAAACCCCAGAACTTCCTCTGGAAGAGCAGTATGTACTTTTAACCACTGAGCCATCTCTCAAGCCCAAATCTTTCTCACTTTAAAAATGAGTAAGATTAAGTAATCACAAATCCAATGTAACTTTTTTTTTTTTTTTTTTGTCTTTCTGAGACAGGATCTCCTTGTAGCCCCACCTGGCCTGGAACTCACTAATGTAGACTAGGCTTACCCTGATCTTAGAGAGATCCACCTGCCTCTGTACCTTAACTTCTAAAAAGCAAAACAACATCACTACTACATGACTCTTCTTTTTCTTAAAGTGCCTTTCTATAAGTTTATGCAGTACTTTGGATTTTAGAGATATAGTCTTGTTATGCAGCCCTGGCTGTCCTGGTACTCATTGTATGGCATAGGATGGCCTCACACTCATGGCAATCCTCCTCCCTCAGCCTCCGAAGTGCTTGGGTTACAGACATCTACCATCATGTTCAGCATGTGTAAGATTATTTTTTTAAGGGGCAACAGAGATGGCTCAGTGGTTAAGAGCACAGGCTGCTCTCGCAGAGGACATGGGTTTGATTTCCAGCATCCATTCGGCAACTAACAAGTATAACCCCAGTTCCAGGGAATCCAACGCCCTCTTCTGATCTCTGAGGGCACTGCACGACATGGGTACACTTACACACATGCAGGCAATACACTCATACACACGAAAAACAATAAACTATAAAAAAATAAAGATAAAAGCTGGGTGTGGTGGTACACATCTTTAATCTTAGCACTCAGGAGGCAGAGACAGGCAGATCTCTGTGAGTTCAAGGTCAGCTTGGTCTACACAATGAATTCCAGACCACCAAAGACTGTATAGGAGACCCTGTCTCAAAAAACCAAAGTAAATAAATAAATGAAAACCTTTTAAGTTTAAAAAAAAATTTTAAACAGTCTCAAAAGACACACCACAGATTGTTACCACTGATTTCTACAGGAAGGGTGAAGTGCATATATTTTTCATTTTACATATTTTGAATACAAAACAATTTTTCTTAACCTACTCAGCATAATCATGCATTTAATTACCTTTTTAGATGAATATACAAAATTAAATATTTCACTATTGCATGTTCAGACACACTCTACATTACTGATCCTCTTTCACCCCTTTCCCATGCTTCTCCTCCTGCTAATCCCCCGACCTCCTCTACTCTATTTTCATGCCACAATAATCTTGTCTTTTAAAACTCATTCTGTTGAAATAAAAAGATTAATCCACCAGGAAGATATAACTGTAAACATACATGCACTTAACAACATAGTCCTAACATACACAACACCAAAGCTGACAGAAATAAAAACAATTTAAAAACAATAGTTGGACGCTTTTATGCCCTAAATAACAGGCAAAAAGGTAGAAGCTTAGGAAAGAAATAGAGGTTTGAATATCATAAACCAACTAGACCCAACAGGTATCTGTGTAACACCTGTGCAGCAGTAGGAGAATAAACTCTACTTAAGAGCACAGAGTACATTTTTCTTACTAGATCATATCCAGCCCACATAAGAAGTTTCGATAAATTTTATAATTTTTATTTTTTCCAATTTATTCATGTGTGTGTAAACATGCACGCATGTGGGCTGGTACATGCCACAATGTGTTGGTTGAGGTCAGAGGACAACTTTCAGAAATCAGGTCTCTCCTTCCACCATTTCAGGGACTGAGTTCAGGTCATCAAGGCTCGCATGACAAGGGCTTTTATCTACTGAGCCATCTTGCCAGCTCCTTCAATAAATTTTAAAGACCAAAGTCATACAAATTATACACTCTGGCTACAATGGAATGAAATTACAAATTAACTCATAATCACCTGGAACTCCAGCTCTAGAGATTTGCCAATGCCCTCGTCTGGCCTCCAAGGGCAATTTGCACACATGTATACATACACACAGAGATACATACAACTACTCATAATTTTTAATTAAATTCTACATACCTGAGATGGATGAATCTACCAAAACTTATGTGCTGGAAAAGAGGAGCAAACTGAACCCAAAGCAAGCAGCAAAAGCAATAAAGATCAAAGTAATGTAACAGAGGACAGAAAGTACACTAAATGGGAAGCAGGATTTTTTTTTTTAATGAATGGAAATTTTTTCAATATTTTGTTTATTATTCTTATTTCATGGGTATAAGTATTACACCGGCCATGTAAGTTCACCTGTTTCATGCAATGCCTGGGGAAGTCAGAAGAGGGCACTGGATTCCCCTGAAACCAGAGTTATAGAAGGTTGTTAGCTATCATGTGGGTGCTGGGAACCAAACCCTAGTCCTTTGCAAGAGCAGTCAGTGCTCAACTACTGAGCTGCCTCTATAGCCCTAGTAATTATTTTTTTAAGATTTACTTATTTAAGCCTGGTGTGGTGGCTCACACTTTTAATTCCAGCACTCAGGAAGTTTAATCTCTGTTGCATTTGAGGCTAGCTTGTTCTATATAGTGAGTTCCAGGTCAACCAGGGCTACAAAGAAACAAAGTTTACTTATTTATGTGTATATATGTGTGCCTGAAAAGACTTTATGTGTACTACATGTGTGCAGGTACTCTGAGGCCAGAAAGAATTCCAGGCAGTTGTCAGCCATTTGATGTGGGTGCTGGGAACCAAACCTGGGTTTTCTGCAAGAACAGTAAGCACTCTTAACTGCTGAGCCATGTCTCCAGCCCACGAATTGCAATTCTTTAGCTAGGTTTACCAAGTAAAAAGGAGAGAGGACTCAAAGGACTACAATCAGAAAGAAGGAAGAAGGCATTATAGAAATAAAGGATACAAAGGAGTACTATGAAGTGTTACATGCAAGTTAGGATGAGATAGACACTTCCACTTATATTTATTTATCTATTAATTTGGATTACTAATTTGTTGAGACAGGGTCTCCCTATAGTCCCCAGCTGACCTGGAACTTGCTAGTCCAGGCTTGCCTTGATCTGACAAGAGATCTGCCTGCCTCTGTCTCTAGAGTAATGGGATTAAAGGCATGTGGGACCACACCCAATCGAAGATGGACATTCCTAGAAAGACATAAACCACAAAAGAATGGGAGGCACACAGGGTTGTTTTGGCATGAGAAAGCAGATCACAAAAATAAACTTCCCTATCACCAGTGGACCAGATAGTCATTTCTGGAAAGGGTAGGGCTCAGCTTTTTGCACAGCTGTGTTTAATGCTGGCCCAGTAAAATATTCTTTTTTATTTTAATTTAAATTTTTGTTTATTTACTTATTTTATGTATATGAGTGCTTTGTCTCTACGTATGTAATTGCACCCATGTCACACAGTATCCATGGAGGCCATGTGTGCTGCTGTGTGTGCTGGGAACTGAACCCAGATCCTCTGCAAGAGCAGTCAGTGCTCTTAATCACTGCACCATCTCTCCAGTTCCTAAATATTCTTTAAAAAAAAAAAAAAAAATGTCCTCAGCAGAGAATGATAGTGCAGGCCTTTAATCTCAGCACTTGGGAGGCAGAGGCAAGGGGATCTCTGTGAGATTGAGGCTAGCTGAGGCTACAGGGAAACCTGTTTTAAAAAGACCAAAAAACCCCAAACCAAAGCCAAAACTGCCCTCTAGAAAAGTTGGAGCAATTATCACAGACTATATACAATGAGTTGGTCTGCTTTCTTCATTAAGAATTATCCCATGTTATTAAAATTTTAACTCTGGGGCTGTAGATATAGTTGTTAGTAGAGTGCTAGCCCTACAGTACTCAAAGCCCTGGGTTCAATTCTCAGCACTGCATAAAACCAGGTGTGGTGGTACAGTCCTGTAATTACAGTACTCTGGAGGGAGAGGTAGGAGGATCTAAAACTCAAAGTCATCCTCAGCAACATAGCAAATTCAAGGTCAGCATGGGATACATGACATCATGTCTCAAAGAAAAAAATTAACATCGTATTACCAACTTCATAAAATTCAACCTTATGAATAGAATAACCATTATCTTTTCCTAGGAGATATTTTTATTAATTACAAATACTAGTACACTATCTGTATGTATAAAGTTTTGCCTCATTTGACTTATATTTTGAGGACAGTTATATAAACAATAAGGCAAGGAGAGTACCAATCTTAAGGATTTCAGGCAACCTAGAGCAATGCTTTTCAAGAGATCACAATCACCCAAGCAAAAAATAAGATGCTAAGTTCACTTGGGTCCCTGAATACCAAGCCCTGGCCTACAGCTGGCCCTCAGACATATTTCACTTGGCACATAACTCCTGAAAGCTGGGAGACAAGGAGATTTCTCTAATCTAAGCTGTCAATGGAAATAGAGTCATTTCCCCTGTAAAAGCAGGCATGTACTCCCCAGCTCACTACAACTCTGATGCTCATTTAACTGATACAGATGAATGTGCTCTGGGCTTGCTTCTCTCCATTTATTTCCTACTTAGCATCTGGCTTCACAAACTCTAGGATCCACTTTTCACTGTCATGTTAGGGGACTGGGTCAGGCTGACAAGAAGTAATTCAGACTAGTGTGTGGCCAATCGTTCTGATTTAGTTGAGCTCGGTCAGCACTGCCAACAAAGGTTTACTCTGAGGTGTTACTTGTGATGAGCTGAGGAAGAAATGATGAGTCTGTCTAGAAAAACTTCTTTAGGAGCAAGAAAGCGAGGAAACTCAGAAAGAACAAATACCCCAACTGAAGGTTTGTGAAGTACAAGGACCAGAGCAAAAGCCTGTACTTAACGAAGGCTGGGATTCTTAAAGAAATGGAACCAATAGCAGGAAAGATAATCAAAAAAAAAAAAAAAAGAACACTGACTCAAAGATATACTAAGATGCGGCAAGCACTTACCATACAAACTGACATTTTCACTGCAAATGGACACCAAGTTAGAGATTTTTATTATTCTCTCTCTGTCTAAAACTAAGTTGTTTTTTACTAAGTACATTTCTTGTGTGTGTGTGTGTGGCCAATGTGCACATGTAGAGGTGTAAGGACAATATTGGTCCTTGACTTCTATCTTTTTTGAGTCACGGTCTCCTTGCTTGTCACATGTTTACCAGGCTAGCTGACCTTGGATTTTCTGGGGATTCTCCAGTCAATGTCTCTCATCCTCTGTAGGAGCACTGGGATTACATACAGATGCTTGAGCCAAGTATCCAACTTTTATGTGAATTCTGGAGATTCAAACTCAGGCCCTTACACTTACACAGCAAGTGCTTTTACAAATGGAGCCCCCTTCAATAAAGTCAATAAAACAAGTTAAAAAAAGAGATCTATGAAGGACTATTTTTTTCTTACATCTACTTAGTAAAGACAAAATATACAGGGGAAGGAGGTTTCTAGGTTCTGGTAATGTACTATATTTTATGTGAGCAGCAAGACAAAGGGGCACTTATTTTGTGGTAATTATTAGTATACTTTCTGTATGAAGACTATACTTTTATAACAATCCACAAAAATACACACACATGCAACATATTTGTGATGTATAGTAAAAAGGTATTCTTACACTTTTTTATTGGAGCTATAAGATGATAAAAGTTGATGTAAACTGCAGGTTAATAAATAAGAAAAGACATGTTTTGGAAAATGAACTTAAGTTGAAGACGGGGAGTATTTGCACATACACACACACACACAGACTTATTGACTTATATAACATCTCTAGGACATATAGGAAACTATTAATTACAACTGCTTCTGAGGAATGGACACTGGGAGACATACTTTTACTCTGTACATTTAAAAAAGGTGGTTCTATTAACAATTTAAATAAATTCTTTCAAAGAAAAAACTATACTGATTCAACACAAGAGAATGCAAACGATCTTCTAAAAGTTAAGATGTGGGACCAGCAAGAGAAAATGCCTACAACAAAGCCTGGTGACCTGAGTTCAACCCTAGAATCCATATGATGGAAGGATAGAATCAACTCTCTCAAGTTGCCCTGTGACCTTCACCTGTGTGCCATGGTTCATGCCCAACACCACATACATACACACGTAAATGTAAAATACTTATTTTTCATTTAAAAGATCTGAAATGTTTACCATAAAATTTGAAATTGTTGTCTTCTGTTTTAACATTTACATTCACAAGTCATTCAAGTATTAGTTATAATAAACAGCTACTTACATCAACACCTCCAAACAAGTCAAAAATATAAGTATTTGTATACGTTGCTTCTTGAGTAAGTTTCCTATCTTCAGTTACAAATGCCATAGCCTCCATGGAGAGAAGAGGGGAAATTTCCTGGTTCAAAAAAAAGCACAGAGACACTCTGCTTTAGAATTCAACACAATCCAGACATGAAAAAATAGCACTCTGCATCTTAGTTACAAACTGCAATCTGACAGGCACAAAGCTGTCCCCCAGTGAATTCCTTTTCCAGATACTGAGGACCCCTTAGAGTCCTTTCCCACACTGCATCTGGCTAGTGTGACTGATTTCAATGAACAGACTGTGGGGAACTGGCACTACACCACTTAGTTTTAAGCCATAAGAAGCCCTGGTACAGTTGGCTTTAGCCATTTTAGAACCTAACTGCCATGCTGTGAAAAGTTCAGCCGCACCTGGGGGAACAGGACCCTACCCTTAGCTGACTTCCAGCATCAACCTGCCAAGGATGCCAGTGACGACATGATGGACATCCCAACACCAGAAGACACAGAAAGACCTCTTGTTTACTGTGAACTGCTGAGAGAAAATGGTGGTTGCTACTTCAAGTGACCAGGTTTTGCTTCAAATGTTTCTGCAGTAATAACTAAATCTCTTGTCAACCATGACTTTCGGAAGTAAGTCTCCAAATTAATAGCCTTCTGATGCTCTTCTACCTATACCCAAAGGAATCTATAAGGCATTTGTGATATTCTGCACTTTACTCTGTAACTATTTATACCTATGTTGTTGTTTTTTTCCTTGACTAAGTCAGTGCTCCTTGAAGACAAGCTAGAAGATTCTTCTTTGTATTTCTTCCTATGTCTCAAGAGAGTAGGTATTTGGCATGGTAGAGGGCAGTGGTTCTCAAACTTTGGAAGGGGCACAGCACCTTGGTCCAAATGGAACACAGCTAACAGACAGAAAAAAATCTTACAGAAAAACTGCTTTACATTGCAATTTTCAAATATGTATTCTCTGAATCAATCAAAAGCTCAAGGTCACACAGATATTAATTTCCCAACCCCTTAATTTTACCTCAACTCTGTATCTCAGATTTGGCAGAAAAGTAACATTTTTTTTAAAACACCTTAAAGCACACAAAGAAGCTGCAATTGTTTCAATCAAACAGACTGTGAAAAGATGAAAAATATGTAATAATTGACATCTGGATCCAACCCTTAGCTAAAGAATTCCATACCTATTGAATCAGAAGCTCTGAGTGTGGCAGACACTCAAGCTTGAGAACAAGTGTCCTAGCACAGTGTCTTTGCACTCTCCACACCTTTCTACTAACCATCATCTAACTTTCTATCCAACTTCTTGTATTAGTGATAATTAGCAATAGCTTCAAGGCTCCTTCCAACCTTAAGCAATATGGGACCTTTTAAATTCTGTTCCAAGAACATCATCTAGGGTCTGGGGTGTGGAGGGTGGCTCAGGATACGATGTTGTCTAGCATGTGCTGGGTTCAGTCTTCAGCACTGCATGCGGTAGGGATGGAAGTGTCATTCAAATCCAAGGAACAATGCTGACCTCCTAAATTAAGCAAGCACTGTTTCAAAAGCAGTATATAAGTATAGCCCAGAAGGACACACACACCTGAGACCTAATGGCAATCTGCTCTAAAGAAGGAAATTACTAGTGATTATTTTCTTCCTTCAGTTTTTCTGAATTTCTCAATTTTTCTATAGCTCACATAAAAACAGGCTATTTTAGACAAGTCAACAGTTTGAATCACCTGGAGACTCTGAGTACAGCCTTTCTAGGGTCCCTAACAGTTACCTTGAGGATGTTTTGGCACTCAATGAAGTCACTATGGAGGTGGCTGGTGGCATACAGCTTAAGGAGCAACTGAGGAATTCCACTCCATTTGGACAATTTGTCCCTCTCGGTCAAAAACGTCTCAGTGAACTGTGAATTAAAAAACAAAAATGAACGAACATTTTCCTGGCAAGGAAGGAACGATTAGCACACATGGCAAAAGAGAACACCTGACTCCCAAATGTATCCAGGGAAGCAATTTGAAGGCCTCTCTGTAGAAATCTGCAGAAGCTCCGCACAGCCTACGAGCCAAATCCTAACTCCTTTTCTCCTGATCCAGCACCATTTTTAATCTGCCTTCTAATTTCCAGTCTCAACTCTTTCCCAATGCACACACTCCTTACTCGTATCTCTGTGTGTGCTTCTATGAGCATGTTCTTTCCCTGCCCTGAATGCTCTATCCCTGTGTTTTCTATCAGAAATGCTTGTTCTTTCAAAATACAAGCTCATGAGGGCTGGCGAGATCACTCAGTGGCTTGCTGGTTATCAGATCACTTACCACACAAGTCGAATAACCTGAGTTCAATTCCCAGAACCCACATAAAGGAGGACAAAGAGAAGTGTCTTCACAAAAAAGTTGCTCTCTGACTTCCACATACACACCACGGCACATGTACATACATATACCCCACCACCACCCCACTTAAATAAACAACTTGAAATTTACAACTGAAGACTGTCATGAGTTTGAGTCCAGCCTGGGCTATACTGTGAGTTCCAGACTGGCCTGGATTGTACAGATCCTGTCTCAAAACAAGCCAAAAACAACAGCAAAAAGAAATCAAAGCAACAGCTAGAAACCTTCCTTGGCTGGCCTTCTCTCTACTTTCCAAGGGATTAGGTGTCTCCTACTCCAGGTCTTTATTATACACTCAATCCTATTGTTCAATAATTCCCAGTTCATCTGTCCCTTTCTTCCTCTAGATCAGAGCAGATACTAAACTGTGAACACATACACAGCCATTTTCACTTAACTACACAGCACCAAGCATGGAGCAGGGAACTCAGTAAATGTTTGAAGGCATGAGCAAGAGCAAAGCTACAATGACAGAATACAATGATTTTCATGAACACTATTACCAAGGGCCAGAAAGGAATATTTTTCATGTGGTTCAATCAA
The DNA here is from genome assembly GCA_035773235.1 of Eospalax fontanierii. Taxonomy (NCBI): domain Eukaryota; kingdom Metazoa; phylum Chordata; class Mammalia; order Rodentia; family Spalacidae; genus Eospalax; species Eospalax fontanierii. The sequence goes on along the minus strand of CM069550.1, from coordinate 23,650,198 downwards.
ATCAAAAGCTTCTTACAATTGTGAGTATGGGACAAACAGACCTTCAATAATGTTTTGGTGTTATCTGGACATACATCAGCTGTGTGATAATGGGCAGGTCCCATGATTCTTCCTGAGCTTGCTGTGTTAACATGAGGGGGTAACAGAAGGTAATCAGATGTTCAGAAGAACAATGTGTCTTAGGATGAAACACAGGAAATTACTACTTCTTACAAAAAAAAGTGATTAAATATCAGCAATTTGATAGTGTTAAAGCTCAAAACCAATAAGGTAAAAAAGAAATGTAAAAACATCTTTCCTTTCTTTAAAAAGCAAAGCAAGCAGCTACCTGTGTGAGCCTGCAAAAGCCATACTTACAGAGTATGACATGGTTTCACTACAGTTGTAAATGATATTAAAAATGGGAGATCACAAATCAATAACCTTCCACCATGAGAAACCAGGGAAAAACATATACTAAATAATCAAGTCCAAGAAAATAAAAGACTGCAGCAGAAATAAAAAGAAAAATAGTAAGAGCTGGGCAAGGTGGCACACACCTTTAATCATAGCCAATGGGAGGGAAGGGCAGGTAGATTTCTGTGAGGTAAGGCTAGTCTGGTCTATATAGTGATTTCCAGGCCAGCTAGACCCTCTCTCAAAAAACAAACTATAAAAGGAAAAATACACACACACAAAAATGAATGAAACTAAGTTTCAAGACCCTCTGAAAAGATCAATTAAGTGATGTTAACTACATTGTTCAGTTTCTGACTGACTTAAATTATTAAATTCAGGATTGATTGAGAGACTATTACTACTAACCTTACTAAAATAAAAAAGAATTCTAAATAGATTCTATAAATAATCATATGCCAATAACCTAGATGACCTAAATGAAATGGATAAATGACTAGAAAAACACAAGCTGTGACACTGATTCAAGAAGAGACAGAATATCAAACAGACCCATCACAAAGAACAGAGAAGGTGAATTATTTAACACAAACACATCAGACTCCCACAAAATAGGAAAGAACATTCCTGTGACATTCTATGAGGCCAGTATTCTGGTAACAAATCTATACAAAAATATCACAATACAGATCTTATGAACAGAAATGTAAAAATGAGCAAAATATTACCAAATCTAGTAACTTATACAGCATGACCAGCTTAGTTTAGCCCAGGAAGGCAGAGATATATAGATGTAATAGAGGCAGATGCAATATAAAATACCCATATACTACAGGACAAAAACCTCAGGTTATATCAATAGACATAAAGAATAAAGACAAATATCAAACACCCTTTCATTATTAAAACTGCACAAATCAGAAGAAAAGAACTTCTGCAACCTGTTAAAGGGCATTTACAAACAGTCTAGGACTAACATCAAACTTACTAGTAAAGACTAATGCTTCAAGAAAAAAAACAAGACAGATGTCTAATCTCACTACCTCTATTTGACAAGATATTAGAAACTTGAATTTGGACAATTAGGCAAGAAAAGGAAATAAAGGGCATAAGACTGGAAACAAAAGAATACCTATTTGGAGATAACATGATCTTATATTCCAATTACATTTGTGGTACTATCAAAAAATAGTAAGATAGCATGACACAGTGCACTTACATACATGCAGGTAAAAGACTCATCCACATAAAATAAAAATAAATTTGAAGCCAGGTGTAGTGATACACGCACCTTTAATCCCAGCACTCAGGAGGCAGAGGCAGATCTATATGAGATAGAGGCCACCCTGGTCTATATGGTGAGTTCCAGGTCAGCTGTGGTTATAGGGAGACCCTATATCAAAAACCCATAAATAAATAAAATGAATTTTTAAAAAGATATTTAAGAACAAATTTAATAGGAGTGCAAGACTTATACAAGGAAAGAAAATATTGCTAAAATTAAAGGGCACTCAGGACACTGAGACAGGAGAATCTCAAGTTCAAGGCCAGGCTGAGTTACACAGTGAGAACTTACTGGAGGAGGAGGAGAGGATGGGAAGAGGAAGAGATGGAGGGGAAGGGGAAGGGGGGGATGGAGATGATGATGACCCCATGTTCAAGGATGAGATTTAATTTTACTAAATTAGCCATCCCCTCTACACTGGTTCTTCTTCTTATTAAAACAAATACCCCTTATGTTGTTGATTCAATGTAGTTCTTATCAAAGCCCAGTTGTGTTCATTATAGAAACTGGTAATACAAGCAAGGGACCCAAAATAGGCTAAACAATCTTGAATTTGGAAAAATCATGATTTCAGTATTTATTATAAGTCTAGTGATCAAAACCGGCATAGCCTGAGCATAAAGAAAGATGTCCTAGACCAACAGAGTATCGAGATTCTAAAAAACAAATGTTATATTCATGGTCAAGACTATTTTTGCTGGAACAGGAAATGACAGAACAGTATTCTCAACGAGAGCCTCTGAAACAGCTGAACATCCCTAAGCAAAAAGAAAGAAGAGACTCCTTTGTATTATACACAAAAATTGACTAAAAATGGGTCAAAGGGTTTGAAGAGAAAGCACAGTTGCTAAATGTTTACAAGCATGAGTTCAATCCCCAGAATCCACATTAAAAAAAAAAAAAAAAAATCAACCTAGTGGTATGCACATGTAATCCCAGGGCTGGGTGGGCTCCCTAGCTGACCAGCCTAATTTACTTGAGGAGGTCCAGATCAGAGATCCTGTCTCAAAATACAAGATGGACAGCACCTCAGGAATAGTATCCGAGGTTGTCTTCTGACCTACACATACACACAGAATTTTAAAAATTAAAATAAGCCAGGTACGATGGTATACACCTTTAATTACAGCACTTAGGAAGCAGAGGTAGACGGATCTCTGTGAGATCAAGGCCAGCCAGGTCTATACAGCTAGTTCCAGGGCCAGCCAAGGCTATGTAGTAAGACACTGTTCTCAAAAAATAAAATAATAAATCTTTAAAAAAAAAAAAACCACTTTAAATATAAAGATATGTGTCAGTTCGTGTATGGTGGTGTAAATCTATAATCCAACTACTTGGGAGGTACAAGCAGGAAGATTAGAAGGAATTCAAGGCCAGCCTCAGCTACATAGTGAGTTTCAAGACTGGCCAGAACTTCATGGGATTCTGTCTCAAAAAACAAAGTAAAGGCATGGGGAAAGACAACATATTAACATTAACAGAAAGATTAAGGAGTTCTATGAATTCAGACAAACTGTTAGTGATAGAGGGCTATGCCATAATGCCAAGAGGTCAACTCTCCAAGAAGACGTAACAGTTCTTAACATGTATGTACTTAAATATCATACCAAAATATGTAAATCAAAACCTAAAAGAGCTATCAGGAGAAGTGACAGATCATCAGTCCTCGATCACAAAGTCAGCAAGGATATAGCTGACATGAGCACCACCATCAATGAACTGGACCTAACACCTGCAGATTTCATCTGATAACACACATGGAACAGTCACCAAAACAGGCCACATCCTTGGTCACAAAGCATACCTTAGCAAGTTTGCAAAAGGAGAAACTGTACAAAGTATGTTCTCAAACCACAATGCAATGTGCATCAAAACCAATGAACAGAAAAGACAACTAAAAATTCCAAAATTTTTAGGGTTAAAGCAACCCATTTCTAAATAACATATATGTCAAATAAGTCTCAAGAGAAATGTAAAAATATTTTGGACTAAATGAAAATGAAAACAATTTACCAAAATATGTGAGATATGGCAAAATCCCAGCTTAGGAAAGAATTTACAGTATTGAAAGCATATTATTTGGAAAGAAGAAATATCCCTGGACAACAGACTAAGTGTCTACCTTAATAAGTCAGAGAAAGAACAAGTTTAAGCCTAAAGCAAGGAGAAAAAAAAAGGAAAAAAATAGAAAAATGAAAAGAGAAACCACTGGATTCAGGCAAAGTGCAGTGGTCATGTCTGCAATCCCAACAGCACTTGGGTAACTAAGGCAGGAAGACAGACATGAGTTTGAAAACAGCCAGAGCTACAGAATTAAGACCCAGATTCAAAATCTCCCTCCTAGGTGAGGGGAGGTAAGAAGCCTCAAATCTAGCTGAGGAACTACTGCAACCAGCTGCTAGGAGAGGGAGAGTAGAGGGGAGGGGAGTTGGTTTGTTTTTTTTTGAAACAGGGTCTCCCTGTAGCCCTAGCTGGTCTGGAATTCCCTATGCAGACCATGCTGACCTTGATCTCACAGTGATCCACCATGCCTCCCAGAGTGCTGGGATTAAAAGCATGAGCCATCACAGAGCCACCACCAGCTCAAGAGTCAGTTTTAAGGGTATGATACTGGGTAGGTATTCCAGGCTCCAGAGGATGGACCCACATGGAGGGTATATGGGGACACAAACTAGACTGGATAGGCCTTACCACCACCACCACCACTGCTGCCACCTTATAAATAATAATTAATAATAATAATGTGCATGAGGGGCTGGAGAGATGGCTCAGTGGTTAAGAGCACCAGCTGATCTTGCAGAGGAACTGGGTTCAATTCCCAGCACCCCAATGACAGCTAACAACATCCGTAACTCTAGTTCCAGGGGATCCAACACCCTCTTCTGACCTCCAAGGGCACTGCACGACACGGGTGCACTTACCTATATGCACGCAATACACTCATAGACATAAAATAAAAATAATAAATAAAATATTATAAAAAAGAGGACATGGAATTGGGCGGGGGTAGAAAGGAGGATGAAGATAGGGGAGGGAGTCTGAATATGATCAAAATACATTGCATAAAATCATCAAATATCCAATAAAAAAATATTAAGACAACCTCCTCCCCCTCAAAAAAACTGAATTTGAGAACAGAAAATCAATAGAGAAAAATTAACAAAATAAAAAACTGCGTCTAAAGAGTTAAATAAAACCAATAAACTCTAATGAGGCTAATTAATCAGCAAAAAAGACACAAACTATTACTATTAGAAATATAAGCAGGGTCATTATTATTGATCCCATGGACATTAACAAAAGAATACTATGAATAATTATGATCATAACTTTATTATTTAGATTAAATGAACCATTCCTGAATAGTACAAACTACCACAACATAGGCAGAAAGAAAAAGATACATGGACTAAACCATCCATTATAGAAAATGTTAAAAATAAAGAATGGGCAAAGTCTCTAAACAGATCTTTTTCCAAAGATGACAGACAGATAACCAGTAAGTACATGAAAAGATAATCAGCATCACTAGTCATCACAAGAATAGAAATCTAATGCCATGAGCTACATCACACCCTAGGATGACATTATCAAAAAGACAAGAGAATAAGAAGGGTCTGTGAGGGTGTGAGGAAGGTGGAACTCATTTATATTATTGGAAGACCCATAGAGTGGTACAGTCACAGTTTGGCCAAGTACTCAAAAGTTAAACACACATCCAGAAAAAGTGGAGTATGCCAGTAATTCCAGTACTTGGAAGGCAGGGCCAGGAGGAGGATCATAGGTTTGAGGTTTGCCCAAGCTACTTAGCAAGGCTCTGTTTCAAAAATCCAAGACCTACAGATATAGTTGAGTAGTATAGCACCTGTCTAGCCATGCATAAGACCCTGGGATAGATGCCCAACACCACACACATACATAAGTTCAATATAGAATTATATGATTCAGAAATTCTACTCCTAGGTAGAAGAGAACTGAAAACAAATGTTCGTGAAAGTCTTGCACACACTCACAACAGCATTAATCTTAATAAGCAAGGAATAGAAACACAAGTGCCCATTAATTGATAGATAAATAAAAGGCAGTATATTTGCAGATGGCATATTACGTGGCAAGAAGTGATACATACTACAACACAAATAAATCTTGAGACCATTATTCTAAATTTAACAAATCAATCACAAAAAACACATACTATTAATTCTATTAATATAAAACGTCCAGTTAAGCTAATCCCAAGTGAGAAAAATAGATCAGATGTTCCCAAGGACCAGGGGTAGACAGGAATTAGGGAGTTAAGTGTTACGGGTATAGGGTTCTTTCTTTTTTCAGATTAGCCCATCCTCACCTCAAACTCACTATGTAGTCTTGAACTCCTAATCCTCCTGCTCCAACCTTCAAAGTGCTGGGGTTACAGCTGTGCATCTCCAGGCTTGGATCAAGGTTTCTTTTTGGAGGAAATGTTCTAAAATTGGCTGTGGTGATAACTGCACAGCTTTGTATAAATAGTAAAAAGTCACTGACTTGCATACTTAAATGGGTGGTGCGTGTAATATGTCAACACTTCAACAAAACTGTTAGAGAATCAAATAAATAATGGACATTAGTGAATGATCTGGCTAGCTTCAGTGGTCAATTGACACACCTGGGTGGAGGAAGCCTCAGTTGAGGAAATTTCCTCCATTAGATTGGTCATTTTCTTGACTGCTGAGTGATGTGAGAGGGCCAAGTCCACTGTGGGCAGTGTCACCCCTAGGCAGGTTGGCAGAAACAGGCCAACAGAGCAAGGCAATAAACATCATTCCTCTGTAGCTCCTGCTTCCAGGTTCCTGCCCCAAGTTCCTACTCTAATTTCCCTCAATGATGAACTGTGACACAAGGGATGTAAGATAAAATAAACCCTTTCCTCCCCAAAGGTGGTTTGGGTCAGTGTTTTTATTACAGCAATAGAAAGAAACTAAAACAATAAACTTTTTATTTTGTTTGTTTGTTGGGAGTTTTCGCTTGAGAAAGGGTCTCCCTGTAGCCCCAGTTTGCCTGCAACTCACTTATGTACACCAGGCTGGCCTCAATCTCAGCAATCTGTCTTCCTCTGTCTCCTAAGTGCTGGGATTAAAGATGTGAATTGTGTTGAATTCTGCTGTGGTTTTTGTTTTGGATAAGTGAATTTTTAAGGAATGCTCTAAAATTGAGTGATAGTTGCATAATTTTCTAAATTTGTTAAAAATTACTGAAATGGACACTTACACTGGGTAATTTCATTTCTTTTATTTTTGAGACAGGGCCTCATGTAGTCCAGGCTGACCTCAAGTTCCTGATCCTCCTACTTCTACCTCCTTATCCTGCTGGTATTACAGGTGCACATTAACATGTCCAACTCTACAATGGGTAAGTCTTATTTTTCAAGCTTTAGTAAAATTATTTTAAATAGAAACATTAGGGCTGGGAAGATGGCTTAGTCTGTAAAGTTCTTGCCTTGCAAATGTGAGGACCTCAGTTTGGATATCCAGAACTCATGTAAAAAGCCAGGGTCTGGTAGAGTACATCTCTTATCCCAGCAATAGTGATGGCGAAGACAAGTCAGAGTCCTGGAAGCTCTCAAGCCAGCCAGTCTTGCCATGGGGCAAGTTCAGACCAACAAGAGTCCATGATTCAAACAGAAAAAAGTAAAAGGCACCTGACGATGACACCTACCAAAGTTGTCTTTTGACCTTCACACAGTGTGAACATGGGTACCTGCCTCCCGTATAAATATTAAAGAACCCCCCCCAAAGAACACAAAACAGGTATGATTTGGGTTTTTAAAAATATTTTAAAACCAAATATAATATTAAGTATTTATATTTAAAACCCCAAATATCAATTATTACATTAAATGTAAATGGATAACTGGGCACCATGATGCCCTTCTTTACTTCCCTGAATTTGGGAGGTAGAGGCAGGTGGGCCTTTAAGTTTGAGGCCAGCCTAGTCTACATATCAAGTTCTAGACCAACTGGACCTACATAGTAAGCTCCTGTCTCAAAAACAAAAACAACAAACAAGGGGACTTGAGAGACAGTTCAGTAGTTAAAAGCACTGACTGTTTTTATAGAGGACCCAAGTTTGGCTCCCAGCACCCATGTCAAATAGCTCACAACTGCCTACCACTCCAGCTCCAGGGGAATCAGATGCCTCTGACCTCCTTGGGCAATGCACTCATGTGCACACACCCATGCACAGATACACATACATACGCATGGGTCAAATAAGTAATCAAAGTGAAAATAACCTGAAATGAATGACAATAAAAATATTATGTATCAGTTGGGCTTGGTGGCACATGCCTTTAATCCCAGTATTCAGGAGGCAGAGGCAGGTGGATCTCTGAGTTCAAGGCCAGCTTGGGTCTACATAGCGAGATTTGAGACCCTGTCTCAAAATAAACCAATTCTTAGTGACATTATAAACCTGATGTGAAGACTAGAGGTATAACTCAGTTGGTGGATAGCTGCCTAGCATGCAGGAAGCCCTAGGTGCTGTCCCCAAATCACTGTGTGTAATACCCATACCTGTAATACCAACACTGAGGAAACAGAGGCAATCGGGAATTCAAGGTCAGCTTCAGTTACTTAGCAAGTTTGAGGTCAGTCTGGGCTACATGAGACCCTGCCTCAAAACAGAAAACAATAAAATCATGATGAAAATAAACCTGATTAAAAAGCCTCTCTGAGGGAGAAATGTAATGCCAGTTTCTCTCATTAATATAGAAATAAAAAAATCCCAATGAAAACTTTAATAAATCAAAGTAGGTGAGATTGGACAGGATGATAACCATGAGGCCAGCCTGGACTACACAGTGAGTTCAAGGCCAGACTTGCCTCCCTAGGGAACCCCATCTCAGAAAACAAACAATAACAACATAAAAAGGATTGAGGACATAACTCAGCTGGTAGAGTACTTGTCTGGCATTCAGAAAGCACTAGCTTCCAACTCTAACACTGTTTAAAATCATGGGTAGGGGCTGGTGAGACGAGTCTGTAGGTAAAAAGTGTTTGCTATCAAGCCTGACAACCTCAGTTTCACCCCTGGGGCCTACCTAAAAATGGAAGGACAGAATCAACTCCACAAAGTTGTTGTCCTCTGGCCTCCACATGCATGCTAAGGCACATATGCACACTCACCCACATACATACACAATATAATCACAGAAAAGAAAGAAAAGACACTAAATATTTTCATTTCCTTAAGAGCAGGCAGATTCATATATAAGATACAAAAAGCACTTACGTGATAGAATGAACTGTAATGAAATTAAGCACTTATGTCTGATTTTTTTTAAATTTTATGTATATGAGTGTTATGCCTGCATGTATGTAAGTGCACCCATGTTGTACAGTGCCCTCAGAGATCAGAAGAGGGTGTTGGATCCCCTAGAACTGAAGTTACAGACAGTTGCTAGCCACCATGCAGGTGCTAGGATTTGAACCCAGGTCTTCTGCAAAAACAGCCAGTGCTTTATAACCACTGAGCCATCTCTCCAGCCCCAAGAGATTTTTTTTTAAGATTAAAAAGGAGATTTTAAAGATTAAAAAGTGAAAGAAAATATGCACAAAAGATGCATATCTAGAAAAATGTAAAAGAAAGTCTCAAGTTAAAAAAGATATAACAAAAAATGTGCAAAATATCTGAACAAGCAATTTGCAAAAGGCAGTGTTCAAAGTGCCAACAAGCTTCTGAAAAGGAGCTTAGCTTCACTAATCCGTCAGGGAACTACCAACTAAAACCACAATGGCATGCCATTAAACATCTGAGAAAACGTGTAAAATGAAGAGGACTGACAACACTAGGGGTTTCCAAGAATGCAGAACTCACAAACACCATTAATGGAACAAATTAGTGCAACCACTTGGGAACTCCAGTGATAATGTTGCTGAATTTATGCCTATCTTACAATCTAAGCATATACCCTTGAAATTGTGCAAAGATGTACCAAAGATGTAAACAAAAATGTTCTTATCAGGATTATTCATAACAGTCCACAGTCTGGAAAGATCCCAAGTAACTCGAAAAAGTAAAATGATTTAATTGTGGTTCGTTAATAGAATAATATGCCAAAAACAAAGAGGAATGAACTACAGAATCACCATCAGCCTAAAAACAATGTGGACAAAAGAATATACTTTCTACCAAGACCATGGGACAATATTCAAATTTAAGAGAAAATAACTTTCAACTCAGAAGTTTTCATTTTTTGTGAGTGTGAGCCTTCGTGACTGCACGACACATGCACACAAAAGCCTGGGGAGGCAAGAGAGGGTGTCAGACCCCCGAAACTGGAGTTACAGACAGTTGTTAGTCAGTTTGTGGGTGCTGGAAACTGAATTCTGTTCCTCTGCAAGAACAGTATGTGCTCTTAACTGCTGAGCCATCTCTCCTGTCCCCCAACTCAGAATTTATACCTAAACTATACATACAAGCATCACAGTAAAAGGCATTTTCAGATACGTGAACACGAAAAAATTACTTTTTATATACTCTTTCCTGGGAGGCTACTATAGCATGTGTTCCAAGAAAAAGATGATACAGAATTTAAGAAACAAGGTCTAAAACCATGAGAAAAGCAAGTAAAAAAACCCATAAAATACTCTGGAGTTTTGGTGAAGGGAGATTTCAAGAATTTAGCCATAAAGCAGCGTAGTAGGACATTAGTCTGACCTCCAGTTAATAAAAGGAGGTTGGAGAACTTAAAAATCAAATAAAACTAAGTTTTAGAATTTGGAGTCAAATTATACATATACAGAAGGCAAAGCAAAACTTAAAAGGATGCAATATTGTGCCAGTGAAAGATTCAGAAGGCTCCACATGGCACATACTCATGTGTCTTTATAACGTGTTCTAGTTTGAATATAAAATGTCCCCCACAGGCTCCTGTTTGAACATTTTGTCCCTAACTGGCTGTACTGTTTTGGAAGACTGTGGAGTCTTTGGTTCTGGGGCCTAGCTAACACAAGTGGATCACTGGGGCGGCTCTTGAAGATGATACCCGCTACTGGTTCCAGCTGGAGCACTCTGCATCCGGTCAGCAGCCAAGCACTCCCATCATCATGCCTGCCCCTCCATGACTGTACTTCTGACACTGTAAGCTAAATAAACCTTCCCTCCCTTAAACTGCTTCAATCAAGTATTTGGTCACAGTGATCAGAAAAGTAAATAATACATAAAGTACAATTCCATTTATATGACAGACTAGAAAAGGACAAAGGGAAAAAAACTGGGGAGAAAAGAGGTGAGCAGTCAGGGAAAGGGGTTGGCTTCTACAGGGGATTTTCTGTATTTGAACTGTAATGACCTCGTGACTATATGCAGTGTCAAAGCTTGTACGAAGGATGCACTAAAAAGGGAATGCTACCCACATATGCTCAGCAAATTATGAGGCCCGAGTTTAATCCCCAGCACCAAAAAGGAAAAGAAAAATGAAAAGGGAATTTTACTATGAATACATCAAAAAAAAGTATATATGAAAAGGACTGTTTTTAACACTAAGGAAAAAATATACAAAACCAGTAATTGTTAGGCACACATGGTTCTGCTAACAGTAATTATATCATCAGCAGAATGTAACTACTTTGCACAAATGACCAAAATTGTAGCACGAGGAAAATGGCAGAGACAAATAGGTGACATAATGAATTGAATCTCTTACAAAAGAAAATAGGTATTAGCAAATTAAAAAGTCAAGAAACAGCTTTATAAGCACACTACTTAGAAATACTGGCTCCCTACTTCAGGGTCCTTCTTTTGCAAGAATAATAGCTACATTACAGAGAGTGGATTCCTCAGGAGGAGGGAAGGCAGCGGTGAAGACTGGGACAGCACACTGCTGTTTCATGTGATAAACCTCAACACAGAGTTCCAGTCACCGTCCAAATTTTATTTTACAAGGAATTTTACATTGTCTTACTAGAGATTTATTCTTATTTAGAATAATATATAAAGCCAGGCATAGTGACTTACTTCAGAAGCCGAGGCAGGAGGCTTGTCATGAGTTAGAGGCCATCCGGGATCTACACAGTACAATCCAGACCTGTCTGGGCTACTGGGTAAGATCCTGTCACAAAAAATATTAAGTAAAAATAATGATTACAGGCTGGAGAGGTGGCTCAGCAGTTAAGAACAATGGCTGCTCTTCTAAAAGATCCAGGTTCAATTTCCAGCACCCACATGGAAGTTAACAACCTTCCCTGACTCCAGGTACAGGGAAAACAACGTCCATTTCTGACCTCTCTGGGCATTCCAGGTCATAAGGACACTTACATCCATGCAGGCAATACATTGATAAGACATAAAATAAAAATAATAGAAGAAATATTAAAAAAACAGATAATGATTTCTATTTTCTTTTCTTGTGAGCTGCTAAGTATGGTGATGAAACTGCCATCACCCAGTCATTCTCACGCTGAATTACTAGCAGGTGTCATATGGATTTTTCTCTTAAGTACTTGTGGTTTGACAGTTTATAGTGGTGATAATCTCCCAACCCGAGCTCCCTAAGCTGCCAGTCTGTTTAGTCAGATGACATCTCCAGAGTTAAAATTTCCATTGATTGTCTTTACTGCCTTTCTTTTTTAAATGATTAAAGGCTAGCATCCATAAAAAAACAAACAACTTCATTGTTTAATCCTAAGTATAAAACAATTAATGATTCAAACAGCAAAGTGCAAGAAAATAGACATTTGAAAGGATTGTTAATAAAGATTAAGTATCTTACTAGGTTTTTTTTTTGGGGGGGGTCTTTTTGAGATAGGGTCTTCCTCTAGCCCCAGCTGGCGTGGAGCTCACTATGTAGACTAGACTGGCCTTGAACTCACAGAGGTCCACCTGCCTCTACCTCCCAAGTGCTGGGATTAAAGGCATGTACCACAGTGCCTGACTTTTGTTAGGTTATTCTTTTTTTTTTCTAATTTTTATTAAATTTTTGCAAATTTCATACAAAGGTTATTCGTTTTAATATTTGTTTTTGTTTTATGTGTATGTGCCTGAGTGTAAGTATATACACTACATGCAGGAGCCCCCAGAGGTCAGAAGAGGGTATCAAATCCCCTGGAAGTTACAGGCAGTTGTGAGCTGCTATGTGGGTGCTGGGAATTGAACTCAGGTCCTTTGCAAAAGCAGTAAGTTCTCTTAAAACCACTGAACAATCATCTCTCCAGTCCCAAAGGAGCTTTGAGACAAGGTCTCCCTGTAGCCCCAGCTGGCCTGGAATTAGCTATGTAGGCCAGGTTGGTCTTGATCTCACGGAGATCAGCCTGACTCTGCCTCCTGAGTGCTGGGATTAAAGGCGTGTAAAGGATAAAAAGATCATTTGAAATTATCACCTTCTGAACTAACATTTGTTAGATTATTCTGATAATAAATATTAACCACTGAATACATGTGTCCTTTTTAATGGTGTTTGTATGGTTTCAACATGATTAGGGGTACATTTTGAGGCTTATGAGTACAAATATTTTTCCACTAAAATTAACAGTTTTTATACATTTATGAGAATTTATCCTTTCCAGTAGTCTCTCACTCTGCTCTTGTTTTCACTGTAGTCCTCAAAAGCCTGGTCCTCACTATGTAGACCAATTTGGCCTCAAATTTTTGACAGTCCTCCTTCGTCTGCCTCTCAAGTGCTGGGGTTGAGGCATGCAAGACCACGCCTGCTTTCCAGGATTTTCTCATAAGCAAATTACCCTTGACATGCCAGAGACATTTTACTTGACTTAAATCCCTAGGTTTCAAACCCTAAGTAAAGTAAGACTAAAACAAAAAATGTTCTCTTTTTTTTTTTTTGAGGTAGAGTTCAGTGGTAGAGTATTTACCTAGCATGTTCCAGAACCTGAGTTTTGAGTCCTAGAGTCACAAAAAAGAAGAAAAGTGAATCCATCCATGTAAAGAAAAACATAGGAAGCAAAAAACAGGTGAAATCTAGAAAAGCTAATTATCACAAAGGATGCAAAGACCCTCATTTAAGAAACAGAGAAGGGAATGCCCATAATTCAGACTGTCACCAAACTGCCAAACTAAAGGATATCTAAGGTTGTGATCTTTAGGGGGGCTGCAATGGTCTAGTGCCAACTGTTTGCCGAGTCTATCTTTTCCCTCATGGTCATGCAGGATCTTGTACTTCCATCACAAAGGAGTGGGATTTGATTCTACTGCAATGGGAAGTGGCTCAGGAATTTTAAGCAAAGAATTTATAATGCTTGATTTGCTCAAAGGATCAAATGTGCTGATGAATATAAAGGTGTCAGTAAACGCTAAAGTATCCTGGCATATGGCATTACATTGACAGAGGGCAGACGAAAGGTAGGGAAGAAAATAAGACAAATTTAAATTCGAGTAGGACCCGCCCATTCTAAATCCTGTGGCCTACAGTCTTCTGCCAGGCTTCCTCTGTGTTCCACTTAAGAAGAGAGGAAGACTTAGAGAGGGTCAGATCTGGTGGAAGAGGAACCAAGATTATGGTCTTCTATGTACTAAATTTAAGTTGCTCATTAGTGGAAATTCAGAGTAGGTGTTGGAAATATCTACCCATGTGGAGCTAAAGAAAGAAATCAGAAATGGAAAATAGACACAAGATCCATCAGAATACAGAGTATTTGTTAGTAACATAAGCTAACCTACATGCAGACTCACCATACTTCAGTCACTATTTCAGTGTTTTATATGTATAAATATATACATTTTGTTCCTCACCACAACCTTGAGAGTTTAAGTCCTGTGATTCTATTTTACAAACACAGAAGCAGACATAAAGACATTAAGAGTCTTGCCTAAAAACACAAAACAAGTATGTATTAGAGCCAGGTTTCAAATTCCATGTGACCCAATTCTTTTAAGCCATGGGATAGCTGGGGCGTACAGGGAGATACAAGACTGAGGGTACAAGATTCCAATTCAAGTAATTTTCCCAGTCCTTGGTATCAAGTGCCTGGCAGGGTTTCAGGCTCTCCAGATACAAAGAAAAATAAGACAGACTCTCTCAAAATGCCCAGTCTAATAACTGCTAACTGAGAGCAAGTACTTATTACATAACTAATATGTGACACACTGGCTAAACATTCTAGGCATATGGATTCACCTCATCTCCTAACAACCTTATGAGGTAGATGTTATTACCATTTTGGAAATAGTCAAAGTGAGATTTGAACAGATTAACTTAATCTAGGGTCATTTATTAGCTAATAAATGCCAAAACTTGGATTCAATTCAAAAGGCGGCCTTTTACAAGAAAATTCTACCATATGCTACCACTTTGATTCACCTGACGGCATCAAACTCACAGAAAGAGAAAGCAGAAGGATGGTTACAGGGCTGGGAGGGGAAAGAGCTGTTCAATGGATTTAGTTTCAGATTTGCAAATTGGAAAGTTCTAGAGTGCTGCTGCACAACAGTGTAAAGACCAAACTGTACAGTTAAAATAGTTATGATGCTCAATTCAAGTGTATTTTTTTTAATTTAAAAGTTTTTAAGTAGTCTTATTACTGTGCAGCCTGCTCCTTACTCAACAAACCTGTTTTCTTTCTTTCCGTACCCCCGTCAAAAAGTTTTTTAAAAACCTGGCACTTCCATACTATGCCATATGCTACAATGGACATGTCTACTGTGCTATGGAAATATGGGTGAACAAAAAACTTATTCTGCATAGAAGAGGGGATAGGGAGGGCGTGGTAAGGCATAGATGGAAGAACACTACTAAGAAAGGCAACTATGAAACGCAAGGTTCCCGCTTCTCACTACAGTTGAAGAGGAGTCCTGAACTCAGCCTCCAAAATAGCTCTCACACATGTATAAAACTATCAGTGACCACCATAAACAGCCAAAACCAGGTTCAAGAATATTCTAGTAGGCTTCGAATCTAGTTTCCTAGAATTCTAATTTTTCGGCATTGGAAACAAATTTATTTTTCCAAACTGTCTCATTCATCATGTTAGAGAATTTCTATGGCTTATTGTTCTTAGAACATAGATTATCTGGAGATATGTTTAGGATCACATTGCCTTACCTTCCTGAGTCTCCTTTTCCTTATATGTGCTGAGATGAGTATAACATGTGGCTCAAAATATTGAAGACTGCTGGGTGTGTGGTAGCACACACCTATAATCCCAGCACTTGGGAGGCAGAGGCAGAGGCAGAGGCAGGAGGAATACCACAAGTTCAAGACCAGTTTGGTCAAATAATGAATTCTAGGCCATCCAGGTCTACAAAGTGAGACCCTGTCTCAAAAATAAACTCAATTCTCAAAAAAATGGGCATACCTTGCACACTGCTTGATCCAAAACATAATCATTAAAGGTTTCTGTCTGTTCCTATACACTCAGATCAGTGGGCACTCTGGTTTAAAGGACAGAGCAAGTATTTCCCAGACATTCTTAGGGCAGATGTAGAAGAACGCAACAGAGAAAAGGTTGGTCATCTACAACTGTTTGATATCTAGGAAAATATGGCTCATCAAAAGTGCTACCTCATCTGCAACCCTCCACAGACCACCTACCTTTATCTTTTTCAGTCATTTGAATAATATTCAAATGGCTCAAAATTAAAATTAAGTTATACTGTGAAAAGTTGAACTTCCAGTCTCTCCTTTCATCCAATAACCATCCCATTAACATTTATCCTTCATATCTCTCTCTCTCTCTTTTTGAGCAGGGGTCTCACTATGTACCCTAGAACTCACAGAGATCCACCTGACTCAGTCTCCCCAGTGCTGGGTGGGCATCAACCACCCAGCCTTGCTCAAAAGCTCTTTAAATTAAACTAATGCTTTACAAGTGTGTTTTCTGGGACTGCAGGGGAGCAAAATAGGAGGAAAGTGAGCCCAATCATCCATCCTGTTTTATCCTGAGAAAGTAATCTAGTCATAGAGTAGACAGATACATACATACACAATACATACTTACTTACTATACATATCCAACACCTTACTACAAGCTAGGCACTAAGTATAACATTCACTGATTACCCTTCGGCCCTTATATGCACCAGAAATGCACTAACCCTTTACACAACTATCTCCTCTGAATTCCACAATAACTTTAAAAGGTAGATTTCTAATTCTCATCCCCATCTAACAAATGAGGAAACTGAGGCACTGAAAGGTAACTTGTTCACGCAGGAAAAGAGAGCAGGGCTTTGAACTCAGGCCCGACTCAAGTCCTCCCTTTAAACCCTTTTGCGCTACACTAGCAAAAGAGTCTCTGCATTGGTTGGAGCTGAGCCTAATGTGAGAGTCAGGCAGACAACAAAGAAATATGCAATTACAGGCTAAGAAAGTAATGCAAACGAACTGTACTGGGGACTCTGACAGAATAAATTTGGGGACCTACTTTAGAAACGGGAGAAATGTTAAGGCCTCTGCGAAAATGGCATTTACGATAGGCTTGGGAACCGTTTGGGGGGATGCAGTAAGGACCCCCATCCTGTTCACAAGAGGCAAACGCGAGACCTGCAGAAGATAAAGCAAACTCGCCAAGGTCCCCGAGACATGCAGACGTGGCGCAGGGAACCGAGGATCCAGAAGCTGGGCCCAGGGCTCGGACACGCCATCAGTGCCCGAGGCAGCCCGACCGTGCTCGGCCCCAGACCCGGAGGCCTCCAAGCTGGCCGCTGCCCACCGTCGCACCGCTACTGACAGCGTTCGGGCAGCCCGCAGCCGAGCTCCGCGGCCGGCCACGGAGGATCCGGCCGGTCCTGTAGCGGCCTGGAAAGGCCTCGGCCCCGGCCCCCCGCCAGCTCCAGCCTGGCCCGCCCCGCCCCGCCCCTCCCGGCCGGCCTCGTACCTGCACCGCCCGGACCAGGCCCCGGCCGGTGAGCTGACCCTGCCGCAGCTGCAGCAGGATGTTATCTGGTCGCGGTCGGCCACCCCAGCCGCCCCACGCCGCTGCCGTGGCCGCCGACCTTTTTCCTCGGCCGGCCGCAGGCCCAGCCGCTGCCGGCACTGCCGCCATGTCTCCTCGTCGGACAAACAGGAAGCGAGCGACCCCGGGACCGCGTAGCTTTCTACGGGGCGGCGGAGGACTCTCCATATCGCCCCCAGTGGACTGACGGCGCAAATGCAAGCCGCGTGGCAACGGCCTGAGCGCCCAGAGGGCTTCTGGGAAGTGTAGTTTTGCTCCGAGGCCCAGCAGGTGGCAGAGATGCTGTCTCCTGGATCTCCTTTTTTTCCACCTTTTAGGTCCAAGATTTCCGCAAGGTTCCTCCAGGTGAAAGATCAGTGGCCTCGTGCGCATGCTCCCAAACTCCGTCCGAGAGGCCAGTGAAAGGTCCTAGCCCTAGGCCAGAGTTGACCCTTGAGTTGAATTCCTGATGACTTCTCTCTGCAAAGAAACTCAGCCAAGCCCCCGCGCCTCAGCTTCCTCATTAGTCTATTCAATCTTTACTCTCTGAGAGCCGGATCAGTCAACCAAAAGTTTCCCTTTTAAAATTATAATTAGCATATGTTATGTTGATGATACATAAAGGACCTCCAAATACAGTAAGTGATCGTTCTAAGCAAATAGAATATATTTCATGAATTACGAAATTAGGTTGGGATTAATAATTTTACCAATGTCAATATTTTCTAAGGGAGCCTGCTGTGCTCTTCAGTCACATCTTAGCTCCTGGCAGAGAATAGATAGTTGTGATGGAAGGTGTGGTGTCCAGCAGAACAGCATAGAACCCTTTTATGGAATACTTACAGTTATGCAGAACCAGAGCAAATCTACACACAAATAAATGTACAATACCCAACTGGGTTGGATAACTGACTAGGTTGTCATGAAATTAAACGAAATAATGCAAGAAAAGGGGGATGGCAGATTGGATAACCTGTCAAATGGAATCCTAACCTGATTTTTTTGAGATCATACAATTTGTTGTTTCTGAGCCCACGTACTCCTTTTGACAAACCTCTTTAATAGGAGACATTGATTCCTCCCCTTTTTCTTTCCTAGGAGGTGATCTTGTAACACATAAGGAGCACTGAGTGTGATGAATTGGGATATCATGAAGATTATCACTCATAACTAAGGTGGCTATAATTTGTTGCTAAAACCAGAACAGTTTTAAGAGTAAAATGACATAATAAATAATTACACTGAAACAACAGGTATTTATGGGCACTGTCCCAAACAAACTGAGTCTGTGGTTACCATCTTCATACCCACTTAAAACATGTGTTTTCCACTCATCTCTGGGAGATCATTGCTAGATTTTCTGATTTAAAAAATAAAATAAGGCTAGCGAGATGGTTCAGTGGACAAATGCACTGGTTGCCAAACCTAAGGACCCTAGTTTAGATCCCAGGACCCATGCTGGTGTGTGGAGAGACACAACTCCCAATAGTTGCCCTCTGACCTCCACATGTGCCCTGTGGCTTAAGCACTCTCGTTCTCTCTCTCTCTCTTTCTTTCTCTCCTCTCCATTTTTAAATAAATGTAATTTTTAAAATTAAGACAAATTCAGCCAGATTGCTGGTGCATGTCTTTAGTCCCAGCACGTGGGAGACATAGGCAAGCGAACTCTGTGATTAGGGTTACATAGTGAAACCCTGTCTCAAAACAAACAAAAAGCACTGATTAAAAAATATTTTATTCATTATTTTTATTTTATGTGTATGAATGTATTGCCTACATGTGGTAAGTGCACCTGTGTGGTGCGATGTTTGTTCTGGCATCAAACCCAGGTCCTCTGCATTAAGCCATCTCTCTAGATCCCCAAACCACTCATTTTGAATGTACAATCCAGTAGTGATTTGTGTGTGTGTGAATTATGCAGTATACCACCATCACCACAATCCAGTTTTAGAACTATTCTTTGATTTTTGTTATGTTTAGCTTTAATATATGTAAGATGAATTTTAACTTTTAGTGTAAAATTAGAAACCTAGTTTTCTTCTTTCCTATTGACTTGAAACATCTCCTTTACCACAATCATTTAGTCAGTTTATACAATGTGTCTCTTTCTGGTCTCCTTCCAGCAATCATGAACACAGAGGTTTATTTGACCCATACAGATTTCAGAATGGGGAAATTTCACTGAAAAACACATATTTGTGGCTTTTATCTTCCTGCTTTGTTTTTATAAAGAATTTTTCTTAATTTTAATTTTTTTTTTTTGAGACAGAGTCTCCCAAGAGTGCTGAGATTAAAATGTGTGCTATCACAATAGGCAAAACAGGTGGATTTTGATGTGCAAATTATACACCAACAAAACTGTTAAAAATCAAAGTGTAGGTGCTGGAGAGATGGCTCAGTGGTTAAGAGTACTAGCTGCTCTTGCAGAGGACCCAGGTTCAGGTCCAGCACCCAAATGGTGGTTAACTGTAGTTGCAGGGGCTCTGACACCCTTTTCTGGCCTCTGTAGGCATTGCATGCATGTGGTGCACTCACAGGTAGGCAAAACACTTATACACATAAAAATAACAAATAAATAAAGAAACAAAGTGTAAAATGGTAGAACTATAGAAGAGCAATTTTTATGATTTGGGTGTGAAATGATCTTACGTATGAAATTCAGAAGCAAGAACAGAAGAAGATAAATAAGATTAACCCCAGCAACATGATAACCTTCTGTACAAGCCAGCATAAATACAGGTAGCATATGACATTCTGGGAGGGAGTTAATTTCCTGAATTTATGAAGAACTTACTGTTCTGTTTGCCTTAAGTTCTCCACCCCAGGCAGCTATCTGAATTGCTGCCTTTCTCATCTCCTGCTTTCTGATCAAAGAAGAAAGGTCTTCCCCGAGCACCTGTGTAAAGTATCATCTCTCTTACACTTTCCATCTTACTAACTGCTTTATTTGTTTGTTTGTTTGTTTGTTTGTTTTGTCTTTTTGAGACAGGGTCTCCCTGTAGCCCTGGCTGGTCTGGAACTCACTATGTAGACCAGGCTGGCCTAGAACTCACATATCTACCTGCCTCTGCCTCCCAAGTGCTGGGATTAAAGCATGTGCCACCATGCTTGTTTTAAAAACCTAGCATTTCTGGGGCTGGAGGGATGGCTCAGCAGTCCCAAGCACCGACTGTTCTTGCAAAGGACCAGGATTCTATTCTCAGCACCCACTTTGTGGCTAACAGTCATCTGTTAACTCCAGTTTCAGGGGAATTCAATGTCCTCTTCGGACTCCACAAGCAATGCACAAGACGGGTACAAGTACACACATGCAGGCAATACACTCATACATATAAAATAAAAATAATTTTTAAAAAACTAGCGTTTCTTCATTTGATATACAGTTAGTGCTCTGCACATCTTTCCAACTAGAGTGTAATTGTGATCTTTTTAATCCCTTTGCTGCACCCATCTCCAATACCCAGAATAGTATCTGGAACAAAGTCAGTGATAAAATATTTATTGATCTGATCAATGCATCATTGAATGGATACATCCACTCTTACAAAATTACAAGTCAAACAGCACAAAAGAAAGAGAGGCAGAGGGGGCAAGGTTGCTCAGCGGGTAAAGACACATGCTGCTAAACTGGAGGAGCTGAGTTGAGTCCCTGGAGCTCACATGGTGGAAGCAGAGAACCCACTCATGGGAGTTGTCCTCAGACCTCCACATGTACACACACACGTACACACAGTATATAAATAAATAAATGTAAAAATTCAAACAGATGGGAAGGAATAAGCTATTCACAAGGAAAAATGGCCAATAAATGTAGAAAATGATAACATGTCTCAATTTTCCCCACAGGAGAAGTCTATAATGAGTGCATGAGATGGCATTCCTTTCTGGAAAGCAACTTTCAAAAAATATTTTATTATTTTTATGTGTATGAATGTATTGTCTGCATGTATGTAACTGCACCCGTGTTGTGCAATGGAATGTCCTTAGGAATCAGAAGAGAGCATTGAATTCCCCTGGAACTGGAGTGATGAATGTTTGTTAGCTGCCATGTGGGTACTGGGAATTGAACCCAGGTGCTCTGCAAGAACAGTCAGTACTCTTAACCACTGAGTCATCTCTCCAGCCCCCAGAAAATAACTTTTTAAGCAATGTGAATTGAGTCATAAAGAAGTCAGCTTCTCAATACTTACTCCTTTAGCCAGTTCTATTTAGTGTAATGCTAGAGGTCTTAGGCAGAGGAATTAGTAAAAAATAAATAAATAAAATCTATATATACTTTAGTCTTTTAAACACAGCTGGGTATGGTGGCACAGGCCTTTAAGCCCAGCACTCAGGAGGCAGAAAGGCAGATGGATCTCTTTGAGATTGAGGAGACCAGGCTGGTCTATATAGTGATTTACATTTATCTAACAATTTGCACACAGAAATTGTCAGAACCAATGAACAACTTTAGCAAAGTTTGCACAATATTAAAAAAAAAAAAACATATAAAAATCCAAGATGATCTTGCAGAGGACCTGGGTTCAGTTTTCAGCACCCATATGGCAGCTAACAACCATGCATAACTCTAGTTCCAGGGGACAAGATGCCTTCTGGCCTCTGTGGGTACTGCATGTACATGGAGCACTTGCATACACGCTGGCTCCAAACTCAGACACGTAAGATTTAAATTTTTTTATTATTTTAATTTTATGTGTATGAGTGCATGGCCTGCATGCACCTGTGTTTTGCAATGCCTGTGGAGGCCAGAAGAGGGCGTTGGGACTGGAGTTACTCTGTTATTAGCCTCCATGGGGGTGCTGGGAACTGAATTTTGGTCCTCTGCAAGAGCAGCCAGTGTTTTTAAACGTAGAGCCATCTCTCCAGTCCCCAAACTTAAAAGCTTTAGAATCTTAGAAAACAAAGCTGTTCACAGCAGCAGTACAGAGGATAAAATACGTGGGAATAAATTTAACCAGGGAAGTGAATTACTTGTACATTGAAAAAATAAAACATGCTGAAAGAAATTAAAGAAGACAAAAATAGTAGAAAGACAATGAAGACACTGTGTGTTCATGAACTGGAAGAATTAATGGTGTTAAATTTTTTACTAATCCAAAACAACCTATGGATTCAGTGAGATCCCAATTAAAACTCCAGTGGCAATTTTTTGTTGAAATAGGAAAAAACAGCCTATAAATTCATATATACTTGCTCCAAATAGTCATAAAATCTTGAAACTAATAGAATAAAGGCATAGAATTTATATTTCCCAATTTAAACACACATTTCATAGGGAGTTTGAGGCCAACTTGGGCTTCATAGTAAGACCCTGTCTCAAAAAACAACAACAGGGGCTAGGGAATTTGCTTAGTCAGTAAAGTACTTGCCATACAAGCATAATGACCTAAGTTAAGATCTCTAATATCCATGTAAAAGCCAGGCTCAGCCACATGTACCTGTATTCCCAGCAATGGAGAGGCAGAGACAGGCAGACCTTTGTGGCCAGCCAGTCTAGACAAATCAATGAACTCCAAGTTCAGTAAGAGACCCTGTCTCAAAAAAAAATCAGTTGAAGAGAGAGGAAGACACCTAACATCCACCTCTGGCCTCCACACACATGCACACACGTACACACTCACAGGTACATGTGCACACACCTACATGAACACATACAAACAAAAGCACAGGAACAATAAACAATAACAACACCGCCCCCCCAAAACACCATACCACAAAACTACTATAACCAAAACATTATGGTACTAGCACACAAAAGAGAGCAATGGAATTGAGCAGAGGGTACAGAAATAAATCCTTAGTTAAATGGTCGAATGAACTTTAGTAGGGTGCTGAGACCACACAATGGGGAAAGAACAATGTACCTGGTACATAGTAAGTGCTCAAGAGATGTTTTCTGGGTTAATGAACAAATAAACAGGACTTCTAAGGAAAGATGAAAAATTGTGACTAGGAACTAGAGAGATGGCTCAGCAGTTATGAATGCTTGTCCTCTTGCAGAAGACCCAGGTTTGGTTCCCAATACCCACAGGGTGGCTAATATCTGTCCTTAACTCCAGTTCCAGGGGATCTTCTGGCCTCCATAGGCACCAGGCATACATGTGGTACATTTAACATACATGCAGGCATAACACTCATACATATAAAATAAAAATAAATAAATAAATAAAAATTAAGATTCTATTTTATGTATATGAGTGTTCTGCATGCGTGTAAGTGCACCCATGTCATTCAATGCCTACAGAGGACAGAAGAGCCATCATGTGGGTGCTGGGATTTGAATCCAGGTCTTCTGCAAGAACACCCAGGGCTCTTAACCACTAAGCCATCTCTCCAATCCCCTCTCCCCTTTTAAGACAGGGTCTTATTATGTAACCATGGCTGGCCCAATCCTGGAACTCACTATGTACATCAGGCAGGCCTCAAACTGACAGAGATCTACTTGCCTCTTTTTCTAGTACTGGGATTGAAAACATGCACCACTATGCCTAGAAAAAAATGTCTTTTTATGTTTGAAATTAATTTGAAAAGGAAAGCATTTCCAGGGCCTTTGGTGAGCTCTCCCAGCAGAAATCTGCAATCCATGGCCCTGGATTTCATCTGGAGCTCCCTCTGAGCACATGGGGATGTGTGATCTCATCCTTGTCATGCCAAGGAGACCAGACTACCAGACTCCAACAAGTTTCATAATTCAACTGTCCCTCTAGGTTTCCTTGGGGAGTCTTCATGTGGGGGACAATTCTGACTTCAGCATCACCCTCAAATGTCACCTTCCATTCCTACATTTGTACCTTTCTCAGACGAGCCTGCCTTGAGCACTCCCTAAACCTGGTAATCATCAAGTCAAAACTCCTCACCTCATAGTCCAGCCTTAAGGGCGTGACTAGGAAGACAGAAACCTCTGCTTCGGGCCCTCTGCATTTTGTCCTGCTAACCTGTGCCTCGGAAACCAGCTGAGTGCTTTTCACCACCAGAGGGAGCGGCATCTTCAGATAAGGGGCCTCTTGTAGATTTGACTCAACATAAAAAAAGAGAAGGAAGGAAAGAAGGAAGGGAGGGAGGGAGGGAGGGAGGGAGGGAGGGAGGGAGGGAGGAAGGAAATAAGGAAGGAAAAAAAAGGAAGAGAAAAGAAAAGAAAGGGGAAAAAACCCTCACAACTTGACTAATTTTTCCCAGTAATTCCAAATGGTTTAACCAAAAATGATGATATTATTCTTAGACTATTACGTCTTATAATTAAATGCTAAACTCATCTCAATTAGGCAGACAGATTTTCTGGGGCAATTTTTTTGAGTCATGTTTTTTAATCACCGAGAAAGAAGTCTTTTTAATCAAAGAAACTCACAATTGTATTCAGGCTGTAGTGAGAGCTGTCCCATGCAACCACGTATCATCTTATGGTATCATTCTGGAAACTGCTTTTTTTCACAATATATTTCTTTTGTTGTTTGTTTGGTTTTGTTGTTTGTTTGTTTTTAGACAGGGTCTACCTGGAGCACCAGATGGCTCTGAATTCTCTTTGTATGCCAGGCTGGTCTCGATCTCACAGAGATCTGTCTGCTTCTGTCTCTCAAGCACTGGGACGAAAGGTGTGCGCCACCTGGCCCCAGCTTACCCCAATATTTCTAATGTACAACTTGTCAGTGATTTGGGTTTTTTTAATTAGGTTTTGCATTCATTTGGGGGGGCAGAGAGAGAGAGAGAGAGAGAAAGAGAGAGAGAGAACCACATTGCATTGCATGTGTAGCGATCAGAGGACAACTTTTGGGTGTAGGTTCCCCTTTCACTTTGTGGGCTCCAAAGGTTGAACTCATGCTCTCGGGCTTGGTGACAAGTGCCTTTATTCACTGAGTCCTCATGCCAGCCTGGTGATTTGCCGTTTAAAATGTTTATTATTAGGGGCTGGACGGATGACTCAGTGGTTAAGAGCACTGGCTGCTCTTGCAGAGGACCTGGGTTCAATTTCCAGCATCCATATGGCAACTAACAACCGTCTGTAACTCCAGTTCTAGGGGATCCAACACCCTCTTCTGGCTTCCTCAGGCATTGTATGACATGGGTGCACTTACGTATATGCAGGCAATACACTATACACATAAAATAAAAATAATAAAATATTTTTAAAATAAATGCTTATTATCACCTTCCATGCCAGGCACTGTTATCGGTGCTAGGGAATGTCACACTAAATTTAAAAAAAATCTGTGTCCTCATAGGGTTCATATTCTGCCTAACCCCATGACCACCCCCTCAGGAGCACTTACCATTGGCCAAGCACTTGATGTCCACCGTCTTTCACTTTCTTCCTTTCACTTTTTTTTTGAGACAAGGTTTACCTGTAGCCAGAGCTGGCTTGGAACTTGCTATGTAGACTAGCCTTGGTCTCATAGAGATCAGCCTGCCTCCACCTCCCAAGTTCTGGGACTAAAGGCATCCTAGAGCTTTTTGGGGAAAAGTATTCAAATCTACAGAAAAGTTGAAAAAATAACATGAGCACTCAAGTATCCTTTGCTATGTGTCAATTACTAACATTATGCTTTATCTCCAGGTGTATATACATCTATTCCTTCATATACACATATCGATACATATTCTCATATGTACATAATAGTTATAGAGAGGCTTTGCTTTAGTAAACCTTTTATTTAATTAACTTATTTGTGTCTGTGTGTGTGTGCCCATGCCAATGTGGGGGGGGGGCGCGGTCAGAGGGCAACTTGAAGGCGCTAGTTCTCTCCTTCCATCCTGTGAGTCTTGGGGATTCAACTCATGTCATCAGACTTAGGGGCAAGCCTCTTTACCCACTGAGCTATCTCACTGGCCCTAAACCACTTATTTCTTGCTAAGCCATTTGAAAATAAAGTTTAGATACCATGTCCCTTCACCTCAATATTTCAATGTGTTATCTCCTCAGAACAAGGACATGCTCCCAGTAATCATGGTACCATCATATCCAGAAAATGACTGTGGATACACATCTTATAATATATTGAAAGACATAAAATTGTCCCCAGATATTCCTTACAATGATTTTTCCCAATTCGGCATTCAATCAAGGATCTTACATCACATTTGAATGCCATGTATCTTTAATTTGATAGTGGAGAGCCTCCCTGCAGGGCTGAAAATTATAAGATCAGAGTGGTTACTTAAGTAAGGAAAGAAAACCTTGGCTTATGTCTCAACAAACTTGTTGAGATCTTTAATAAACTGAGGTTACCTCAGCTGTATCCTAACCCTTGTGATTATAAACAGGAAAATACGTTATGCTAAAAGTACCTGAAAAACTTCACTCCTTCATCTCTTTTTGTTTTGTTTCTTGAGACAGGGTCTGTCTGTGGTTCCAGCTGGCCTGGACCTCACTATGTAGACCAGGCTGGCCTCCATGTCATAGAGATCTGCCTGCCTGGAATGCTGGGCCTTTACTAGGCCTTTCTTATATCTCAAAGGTATAGAGATGTAAATGTTCTACTTTGTTTTATTAGGAGTATATTCTGATTTAATGTAATTGTGTAATTGTGATTGTGGTATGTATAATCATAATAATTGTTTTTACGTAATTGTTTATGCATTTTGTGTCTAAGACAGCATGGTGCAAACTTCATCTGTCTGTGGAATGTCTAAAAAATAACTGAGTAACAAGAAACTGTGGCCACTTAGTTTCTGCATTTTTAACGAATTATGTGAGAAAATTGCTATTCTTGGCATGCCTAGTTTAAGATGTGTGTGTGTGTGTGTGTGTGTGTGTGTGTGTGTGTGTGACTATAAACATTTTTGGAATAATTTTTAAACTTGCAATCATAACATTAAGGTCTTGGAAACTATTGCCTGTCAGCCTGTGCTCTCCTCTTTAAAGAGACAGGTTTTTCAAGTTCTGTGTCTTGGTAAATTTGGGACAAAAAGGGAGAAAAAACAGTTGTTTTAAAAACCAAACTGCTGCTGCCTACTCAGCCTTCTTAGAACCTTAAAAAAAGATAATTACTTATCTCTGTGCTTTAAACAGCTTATATACAAAGATAAACAGGTAACCCAAAGTAAAATGAGGTCGTACAAGATGAAGCCAGAAACTCCAGGCTTTTATCTTGCCTTTGGTTGAAGAGAAAATAGAAATATCCTGAAGAGTGTTGTCTTAGTTACCTGTCTTGTTGATGTGACAAAATAACCTGACAAAAATCATCTAAGGAGGGCTTATTTTGGCTCAGCATTTGAGGGTGCAGTCCATCATGGCAGAGAAGTCATGACAATGGGAACATGAGACAGCTGGTCACGTTACATCCACAGTCAGGAGCCAAGAGGGATGGACACTAGTTCTCAGCTCGCTTTCTCCTTTTTATTCAGTCTGGAACCCCAGCACATAGAATGGTCTGTGTTCGGGGTGGGTTTTCCCACCTCAAATAACCTCAAAGATAAGCCAAGAGGCTCATTTCCATGATGATTGTAAATCCTGTCAAACGGACAATCAAGATTAACCATCGTAACTGTTAACGTGTTTTGTCTGTGTTTCAGGTACAGTTCCCTGGGGTAGAGCCATATTTCTGAGGGTCAGATATTTGCTGGGAACTCGTTCGGTCAGTCAATCTGCTGTCAACAAGGGGAGGCAAAGAGACTCCAGACGCTTCAAGTTGACTTGTAAATTTGGCCTTTGGGGAGATAAAATAGAGACAGTCTAAAAGGCTCAGAGGATATGATTATAGACACAAGCCCAAGGGGTAGCCTCAACCCTAGGAATATTTCCTCAGGCAGATAATAACCTGTCACCTAAGTGAAACCCCGGGGTGAAGACAGAGGATTCTCAAGGAACAGTGTTTGCCACAACTGTAGAAACCAGTGCACTGGAAAAGAACTGCTTTCAAGTAGGGCTCTAAGAAACAGGACTGATGCAAAAAGAAAAATCACTGTAAGGGAACATGTCCTACCCTCCAAAGAGAGCATGGACTTTGGCTACAATAATGCCTACCCTTGAAGACCCATTCTGCCAAAGTTCTCTGGTGAAGCCCCACTCAAGCAACTATAGACAGCCATCAAAATGCCTTGGGTAATTCTTGCTGTGGAGAGAAAATTATTAATTTTTTTTTAAATATTGGGACTTGGGGGCTGGAGAGATGGCTCGGCAGTTAAGAACACATATTGCTATTTCAGAGAATGCAAGTTTGGTTTCCAGGACCCATATCAGGTGGCTCACAATTGCTTGTGAACTCTAGCTTTAAGGAATCTAACACCTGCTTCTGGCCTCCTACAGCCCCTGTACTCATGAGCACACATATATATGAATTAAAACAACAACAACAACAAACAAGGGGCTGGAGAGATGGCTCAGTGGTTAAGAGCACTGGCTGCTCTTACAGAGGACCCAGGTTCAATTTCCAGTGACCACAGGGCAGCTAAAAAACATCTGTAATTCTAATTCCAGGGGATCCTACACCCTCTTCTGACCCCCGAGGGCATTGTACAGCATGGGTGCACCTACTTATATGTAGGCAGTATACTCATAAAATTTTTTAAAATAATAAACAAAAATATTTTTTAAATTTCAATATTAGGGCTTTGTCCTCTGGTCTTAACTGAAAACCCAGAGCTTCTTAATAAATAAACTTGTGTAGTAACCAGTGTTGATGGGATACACAAGAGCCAGAGAAATTATTGTTGTCAGTTTTAGCCTTGGGAATTACCCTATACAAGGCCTAATGACATACAGTGGGAGTTCCTACCTAAAAGCTAGGGGTCATTCTTAGGCCTGTAGCTTCTCCAGTGACTGGCTCTGTAACTTGTGGCTCTATAACACACTTATAAGCCATAATAGGGAGAGTAATGCTGAGAGACAGGCCTTGTGAAGGACATACCTATCTTCTGACGTTTGCTGACACAGGCTCAGGGTGGACAGAGGCCAATGTCACTAAGGCTGAGAACTCAGAAGAGCTCAACATTTTTTGTTTTGTGACTTTCTTTAAGATTTATATATTTTTATTTAATGTCTTTGAGTGTTTGCCTGCATGTATGTATATGTGTACCATGTGCGTATCTGGTGTGTGCCTGGTAAGTAGTTCTAAAAAGCAAGATCTTTAAGCTCCCCTAAAGGATTTCTGGGACCACAGTTCTCAAGGGGGAACTGAGGTGGAAGAGCAGGGTGGAGAGAGGTTCATGGAGGCTGAGGAGATAGCTCAGTAGTGAAGTGGGCATGCTGTCTTGAAGAGGACCAGAGTTTGGTTCCCAGAGGAACCGACTCTCTTCTGGTCTCTACAAACAAAAGATTGTAATCTAGTTTGTAAGATCCCCAGAAAGTATCTGTGAGAAGAGTAAGGCCATATTTGAAGGACATACATACTCAAGCATGTATGGTTCATTGCTATTTTAACATTCTTATTTAAAATCTCTCTAAGGCTGGCAAGATGGCTCAGCAGGTAAAAGCACTTATTAATACAAGCCCGAGGACCTGAATTCCATCCCTGGAACCTATGGTTTTGCTTCTTGTTTTATTTTGTTTTAAGTCCTGGGGCTGGAGAGAAAGCTCAGCGATTAAGCATACTGACTGCTCTTGAAGAGCACCCAGGATTGATTCCCAGCACTTACATAGTGGCTAACAGCCATCTGTAACTCCAGTTCCAGGGAATCCAACGCCCTCTTCTGACCTCTTAGGCATTGTACAACAGGGGTGCACTTAGACACATGCAGGCAATATCCTCATGAATATAAATAAAAATATTAAACAAATAAAATATGTTTAAATAAAACAGCCCTATGGGTTGGCATGCCTCTGTAATCCTAGAACTCCTACTGTGAGGTGGGAGGTGGAGACAGAAGAATCACCTAGCTATCCATCATGAGAGAAACAACAAAAGAGACCCTGCCTCAAAAAGTAGGAGAGAGCCAATTCCTGAAGTTGTCTGGTCTCCACACGCACACCATGGCATATGTGTTCCCATATATACATCAAAATAATAAATAATTAATGAAAAATAGAATATCTCTAGATACAAGGACTATTACCTCTATGTAAACAATCTCCACAGCAAATTTTATTAACTCTACTAGAATTCTTAATCTTGTCTAGTAAGAGACCTCAGTTAGACTCCAGAGTGAGGGCCTCCTTTCTCTTCACACACCCCCTTATGTTTTTTCCTGCCTTTCTATCCTGCCTCATTTCCAGTGTGGTCGCTGTGCTTTTCATTATTATTCATCTTTTAATTGGTGTATTTGGGCCAGTGGCCAACCATTGCCTACTGGGGCTGCCAGAGTCTGAGGTTTTGCATTGAAACTGTGGTTACACTTTGTTTCTGTCCTTTCCAGAATTTTAGAATCTCTCTCCAGTCTTACCACTTGCTACTTGCTCACAAATCTTTTTGGATTGTTTTGTAAATGTTTTAGCGGTTTCCCACCATCCAAGGCAGTTTGTGTTTGACAGAAGGATAACCAGATTATTGTGTACTTACCTTTTTAAACACAGAGCTAAAATCATACTCAAATCCTTGTATTCTTGAATCCTGCAATTACTCCAATAAAGTTTCAATGGTTCAATTGTTTTTTGAAATTCCCTTGAGAAAAGAATTCCAGAAGAATTGGACATGGGATCATCCCTCAGTACTTGGGGACTGAGGAAGAAAATTACTGTAAGTTCAAGGCTACCTTGGGCTACAGAGTAAGACTGTCTCAAAAAACAAACAAAAAGAATTCTGGAAATGTCCTTTAATTTTTAAAATAAAAGCTGCTGTCCTCTAATCTGTCCTCCACTTTATGAAAACTCTTTACAGATGATGAATTTGCATTGGCTGCTAGATTTGGGTCTTGCAAACAACTCAAAGTCTTCGGAATGGAACTTGAAAATAATCCAAAGCTTGATGAGTAAGTGGATGATTAATACCATTTTCCTGTTTTTAAAATTTTGATTTTGGAATCATTTGGGATTTTCAGAAGAGTTGCAAGGATGGTCTAGATGCTAGATAATCAGCTAGATAGTAGTTGTTAGGTAGCTAAGTAGGTTTTAACAGGCTTGGAGAATATTGAATCTAGACCCCTCTCTCACGGTCAACAGCCTATAAAACAAAGAACTAGGACAGCAGAACTTTAATTACTGGTCAGAAGAATGGAACCTGAGCCGTATCATTGGCTCTGGAAAGAGACATGACATCTTGAATTACTCCAAAGACCATTAATGATAACTATCTAACCCTGGCTCCAGAAGCTCCCAAGCCTTGAGATTACTATCTAGCATGAGGCTTTCTGATAAAGACTAAAGACATACTGTGGTTTCCTTCTCTAAGAAACAAGTCAAGCAGGCCTGTCAGCCTCCTGGCCAGGAAAAGCTGCCTTTTCTTTTCTTCTCTTTTTTTAAAAGACAATGTCTTATGTATCCCAGGCTGGCCTCCACATCCTTACTATGTAGCTGAGGATGGCCTTGAACTTCTGATCTTCTTACCTCTACCTACTGAGTGCTGGGATTACAGGCATGTGCCACCATGCCTAGTTCATGTGATGCATGCTACCACCTCTGGGTCAAAGCTGCCTTTTCTAGACATTAAAAAAAAATATTATTATGCCAGGCATGGTGGCACATGCCTCTTTAATCCCAGCACTTGGGAGGCAGAGGTAGGCGGATCTATGTGAGTTCAAGGCAAGTCTGGTCTACATAGTGAGTTCCAGGTCAGCTGGACTACAGGGACACCCTGTCCCAAAAAGAACAAAAAAATTATTATTTATTATTTTTATTTTTTATGTGTATGAGTGTATTACCTATGTGTATGTAAGTGCACCTGTGTGTGCAATGCCCATGGAAGTCAGAAGAGGGCGTTTTATCACCTGGAGCTGCAGTTATTGATGGTTGTTAGCTGCCATGTGTGTGCTGGGAATTGAACCCAGGTCCCCTCAAGAGCAGCCAGTGCTCTTAACCACTGAGCCATCTCTCCAGCCCCAAGATTTTTTAAAAATAGCATAAAGTATATCTAGCATGTCTATTAGTACAGTGGTGTCTGGCCATTGTCTGCTCTCACCCTTGAGAATACATCATGTAATAAAGCCTGCCTATTTTCTACACTACACTCAGTATGTAATCTGGGGAGACAAGGGGAGTCTGACACAGATCCCTGTGACACTGCCCAACTTCTACTGATACTATTATACATAATACATGTTTGTGGTACTGCTGGTATAAACAAACCTATTGTGTGTGTGTGTGTGTATGTGTGTGTAGTGTATGCACACAAGGCATACACATGAAAGTAAGAGGGTTTTATTCCTTTGGAACAGAGTCTCCCACTGAACCTATAGCTAAGCTGGCATCAACAAGCCTCAGGGAATTTCCTGACTCTGCCCCACAGCACTGGGGTTATATATGTGAATGGTCATACCTAGCTTTTCTATGTAGGTACTGGGGATTTGAACTCAGGTTCTCATACTTGTATAGTAAGGACTCTTACCCATTAAGCTACATCCCTAGCCCAATTTTCTGCTTTTAAAAAACCTGCAGATAGAAAGAAAATGTCTGACTGCTATGCTGCAATTTGGGAACATTCTATGAAGTTAAAAGAGATTTCATAAAGAAAAAGAGAGATTCCAGCCAGAAATGAACAGTATTTCATATTCTCTAGCATTAAGTAGATAATGAGGGCTGGAGAAATGCTTTAGAAGTTAAGAGCATTGCCTGCTCTTACAGAGGGTGTGTGTTTGGCTCCCAGCTAACAGCCATTCATAACTCCAGGACCCAATGACGCCATCTGGCCTTCATGGGACATCACATGACATGGGTGCACTTTACATGCATTCAGGCAAAACACTCATACACATAAAAATTAAAAAATCATGAAAGAATATGATGAACATTTGCATGCTGATAGATGGAACCGATTTCTTTAAAATTCACTTAAATAGATGTAAGAAATAATAAAAAGTTGGGCTCATTCTATAACTGCAAGTCATTTGTCACTTAATGATGGTGATGTCTTCTGAGCAATGCATCACTAGGGAATTTGGTCCATGTGTGAACATTAGAGCATACTTAGACAACCTCCATGGAATAGGTCACTCGAGAGACACAGTAAACAAATGTATGAGGCTGCTGTTGGCATAACACAGCATACTGTTTCATGGCAAGCATTTATTTTTTAGTATGTAATAATATAGTGTAAAACCATAAAAGTCTAGTCTAATAAACCCATAAGCCAGTAGCATGGCCATTTATCATCATTCTCAAGTGTTATGTACTAAGCATAACTGTAGGTGTTGTACTTTTATATGACTGTCAGGGCAGGAGTTTTGTTGACACCAGCAGTACCACAAACAGGTAAGGAGTGCTCTTGCAAATATAAGAATGCCATGTGAGAAACCAGA
The DNA here is from genome assembly GCA_035773235.1 of Eospalax fontanierii. NCBI lineage: Eukaryota > Metazoa > Chordata > Mammalia > Rodentia > Spalacidae > Eospalax > Eospalax fontanierii. The sequence goes on along the minus strand of CM069550.1, from coordinate 23,616,337 downwards.
ACAGACTGCTGCCCAGGCCTCAATCCCTGCAGCACCCTTGCCATCGCACAGATACCAACATCACCCACTAAGAGCATTGTCTGTGAATCCCTAGTTAACAGGCCTCCAGATGGCAGGCTGTCTTACCTGGGGATGTAGGTGCTGGTGGCCGCACACTCTGTTCTCCACCTCTTCTCAGACTCCTGACTGCAGGCTCATGCTGCAGTACCACGCCCATCTTCTGAGAGGTGTAAGAAGAGACCCCCACTTCTGCCACATGTGCCCCAATTCCTCCTCCACAGCCCTGCCATACTGTCTGTCTCTGTTACTGGGACATGCACTCTCCTCAGAGCCCCCACAATGCTGTCAGTCTGTCCGTGAAGTTAATAACTTTCTAATCAAACTCCTTACACCGCCAACAATCCACCTTAGTGTCTCTCGTTCAAGAGAGACCATCTGAGACCTTCAGCTACATAGTACAGTAGCTACCATGTCACTTAGACAAAATGAATTTTTAAGCTGTGTTATAACCTCATGGGATGATCGTGTATCTGGTCTGTAATTTCTTAAAAGAAATTTCACCTATAATTTGTTGTTTTTTTTCAGAAAGGGTCTCCCTGTTGCTCCAGCTGGCTGGAACTTACCACGTAGACCAAGCTGGCCTTGATCTCACAGAGATCCACTTGCTTCTGGCTGCCTAGTGCTGTTATTAAAGGGGTGTACAACCACGTCTGGCTCTTGTGCTTTTTCTGTTGAAGGCAGTCCTAGCTGGTGAAGAAATGTTACCCTATTGTGATTTTGATTGGCATTTCCTTATAGATCATATAAAGACAGTCTTTTAGCTATTTTTTCTTCTCTTCCTTTTTGAGATGGAGCCTCACCATATAGCACAGGCTGGCCTTAAACTCACAATCCTTCTGCCTCAGTTTCCTGAGTGCTGGCCCTTAACCCACTATTTGTCTTTTGGGTTGAGCTATAGAAGTTCTTTCTATATTCTCGATACTAGACTGGATACTAGGATATGATTTTCAACTATTTTTCTCCCATTCCACAGGTTTTAGCTTCATTTTTGATAGCATCATCTGAAACATAAAGCATAAAAAGTTTTGATTTTGAGGAAGTCCTATTTATGTGTTTTTGTTGTTTACATGTGTTTTGGGATCATGTCTCAAAGACTACTTAGGAAGAAACCTGGCCCAAGGTTTCTAAGGCTTATGTTTTACTTTAAGAGCTTTAAGTTTTAGGGCTGAAAGATAGATAAAGGCTCTAGCTACCAACCTGGTCACCTGAGCTGGAGCCCCAGAATCTATATAGTAGAAGAGATCCAACTTCCACAGGTTGTCCTCCACATTCACATCCCTATGGGTGCCATGGCACTCTCACATGTACATGCACTCACACATACACACACACAAATAAATATGATAAATTGAAATTTTTATTCCATTTTATTTTTTCTATTTATATGTGTGGATGTGCACATGCCACAGTGTGCATGGACGGGTCCAAGGACAACCTATAGGAGTCAGTTCTCTCCTTCCATCATGTGGGTCTTGGGAATTGAACTCAGGCCATCAACCTTGGTTAGCAGCAGGCTCCTTTATCTGCTAATCTATCTCACTGGCCCAAGGAATTAAAAAATAAAATATAATTTTATAGTTTTAGCTCCCGTAATTCATTGACTTATATTAACATTTTTTATACAGTGTGAGTTTGAGTTCTCAAACCTTTCTTTCACAAGCATATTTCCAATTGCTCTGGCAACATTTGTTAAAAACAATATCCAGTGGATCATCTTGGCAATCTTTTTCAAAAATCAACTGATCTGGGGCCAGAGAGATGTGCTGCTCTTCCAGAGGACCTGAATTTGAGTCCCAGCACCCATGTCCAGAGCAGTTGCTTTGCTTTTAGGTTGGCTTGCTGACTTGACTCAGCTGTCTTTGCCAGTGGTTCTGTGCCTGCCATTTCTACCACACTCTGCTGTCTTCGTTGCTTTTTGCTCCAGTTACCCACTCAGGCAACACTTAACAAAAGTCAGCAAGAAAAGACTGCTGAAGAGGCTTTTTACTGGGCTTGATGTTGCCATATCAGGGGAGACAGCACAGCAGATACACAATTCAACTCACTGAGTGAATCTTATGCAACATGCTTATAGTGACTGAGAATGCATGCTTGGACCAGTCACAGTCAATTTTTAGGCCAATTAGAGCCTCTTAGCATCAATCAGTCACTGCTGCTTATGTTTCAGAACAATCACAGACTTGCCTCTCAACCCCAGTCAGTGTGGTCCTATACTAGATCACCACTCTCAGTCTCTGGCCAGGGTAGACATGATCACAGAACCATCTGGAGTACATCAAGGCTGTAATAGCAAAAAGGTTTTATACAAACTGTTTCAAATAACCCTGGATGTGTCTGTGGCAGTCAGCTGAAGTCTTTGTATAGCTGTCTCAAGGTGGCTGTGGGGTGTTCAAGATGGCTGCTGATGGTATGATGGTGGTCCAGCTGGCTGTTAGACTGATAATTCTATGCCCAAGGCAGCCAGAGCAGCAAAAGAGAGTCAACAGCTGCTGATTATAGAGCCAAATCGTTCATTCCTATCATCTTCACTTATTTACAACATGATGAACAGCGGGGGGTGTTGGAATGTATGCTTTATCTGAAAACTGCTGAGAGCATGCCTGATTACGTGCAACAGCACCTGCAGTCAACGATGTCTATGTGGTGTAAATCTGCATGGACATGGATGTTGAGGCTGAAAAAGGACTGTAGTGTCTTGGGGCCCAGACTTATTAAGAAAAGAGCACTCTAACCACAGGTTATAAGTTCTGTTTCATTTAGCTAGTTTCCTCCTTAGCAAACAAGTTCTCTGTTTTAAAATAGCATAGCAAGATGTCTTGAAGAAGTTTTCACAAGACTGTCTGCACTGAATAATGGTCTGTGTTTGTTCTATTTATTTATATAAGCCAGGCAATGAAAACACAGTGGGACAGAAACTCAGGGCCTTGTTCCCTGAGCAGACAGCCTCTTGGAACCCCACTCTTGAGATTCTAGTTGAGTGTTGTTTCTTTTCCTTCATGCTATGACCTCCCTCTTTGAGAATTTTCAAGGACACAGCAAAGGAGAACTTAAAATACAAACTTAAGAGTTTGGTTGACACATGCCTGTAAATCAAGTATTAGGGAGGTGGAGGCAGGAGAATCAGGAGTACAAGATCAGCCTCAGCTACATAGCACGTTCAAGGCTGACCTGGGCTGCTTAAGACCCTGATTGCAAAAAACAACAACAAACAAAAATATATAAAGACTTCACCTTAGCAGTAGCAGTGATTTTAACAGATTTTGTCGGGGGTAGACCACCTGAGCTACATTTCCATCCCAGCCCCCACCCTTTAAAAATTTTTTTTGAGACAGGGTCTCATCCTGTAGCCCAGGCTGGCCTGGAACTTCATATGCAACCCAGGTTGATTTAGCACCAAGAGCAATTCGCTTGTCCCCGCCTCTCAAATTCAGGATTAAAGTCATGAGCCATCACACCTGGCAATTTTAACAGATTTTAAATAAGTTTTAACACTGCTTAACACCTGCCCAACACCCTAGGGAGAGGTGAGTCCCCTTCATCTGTCTCATCCTGAATTTCCATCCATCTGAATTTTAGAATCAACTTGTCAGTTTCCTGAAAAGGCAATTTTCTTTGAAAGAGATCATATTGAATCCACAGATCAATTTGGGAGCAATGCCATCTTAACAATATTATGTGCTTCATAAATATGAGCATTTTTTTCTACTTATTTGTCTTTAAGTTTTTCTTTTAATAATGTTATAGTTTCAGTGTATAAGTCTTACATATCTGTGGTTAAACTTACTGCTAAATTATTCTTTTTAATACTATTTTCTGGAATTATTTTCTTGATTTAATTTTTAGATTGCTCATTACCAGTATATAAAAATACAACTCTTAGCTGGGCATGGTGGTGCATGCCTTTAATCCCAGCACTCAGAAGGCAGGGGCAGGTGGATCTGTGAGTTCCAGGCCAGCCTGGTCTACAGGGAAACCTTGTCTCAAAAAGACCAAAAAAGAGAAAGAAAAATACAACTCTTTTTCTGTATTGAGGTTGATGGAGCACTTTGCAACATAGCTGACCTAATGTTTTAAATTATTATTTAGGAGGAATATGAATGCAAACATATTAATTTTACTTTTGATCATTTCATTCTGAAAATAAAATGGGTATGCATGTTTTGAAATGTATACACATTTTGAAATGGCTAAATTTAAGTAATTAATATGTGTGATTAAGACTTTAAATTAAGGATGTGAACTAGTTATGATGGTCTCTGGGTATATTAGAGGGGCACCTGTAAGGAAACAGATGGTTCATTCAAATTAGAAAATAAAAGAGATTTTAATAAAGAGACTATTTAGAAAAATGTGGGCAAGAGCGCTTTTTGAGGGACACAAAGATAATACAGTAATCTGGGGCTCCCCAGCCACCACATGACAATCCCTGGCCTTAAGGCAATAGAAATAGTATAAAAACATCTTTAATCCCAGTACTCAGGAGGCAGAGGCAGGTGGATCTCTGTGAGTTCCAGGTCAGCTGGGGCTACAAGGAGACCCTGTCTCAAAAAGACCAAAAAAAAAAAAAAAAAAGGCATAAACCAGAACTATTACAATATATAACATGCAACAAATTTTAAATTATATTTATAAATTATATATGTGTTCATGTGAGAAATTTATAAAGGAATTGGCTCACAGATACAGAGAACTTGAATCTGAAGATGCTCCAACAGCCTCAAAACTCAGAAGAGTTGATGTTTTAGACAAAATCTGCAAACAGTCAGCTGGAGAATCCTTCTTGGGTAAGAGAAAATTGGTCTTTTTATTTTGTGCAAGCTTTAATTGACTGAACAAGGCTCACTAACATTATGAAAGACAATCTGCTGATTAAAATGTTTTACCTTGGGCTTGGGTGATGGCTCAGTAAGTAAAGCATTGAAGTGTGAGCATGAGGACCTGAGTTCAGATCTCCAGACCCACATAAAGCTGCAGGTCCATAACTCCAGCACTCCCACAGAAAGAGATCACAGGCAGAGGCAGACTCTTCTGAAGCTGGAAGGTCAGCTAGCCTGGCCTATGCAGTAGTTAACAGGAGGCAAACTTGTATCAAGTAAGGTGAAAGGCGGGGTTGGAGAAATGGCTAAGTGGTTAAGACCAGTGACTGCTCTTGCAGAAGACCCGGGTTTGAACCCCAGTACCCACATGGCAGCTAACAACTGTCTATAACTCCAGTTCCAAGGAATCTGACCTTGTCCTCCGGTCTCCAAAGGCACTGCTTGACATAGGTGCACTTACATATATGCAGGCAAAACACTCATACACATAAAAATATAAATCAACTAAAGAAATAAGGTGGAAGTCAAGGACCAACACTCCAGGTTGCCCTCTGCAAGCACACCATTGTTGTACACGCACAGCAAAAAAGACACAGATCTTTTTTTTACTAATGTTGATCTTATCCAAAACACTCTTATACAAGAATTCAGAACAATGTTAGCTGACCAATTGTCTGGGTAGCTCATGGGACCTGAACTTGATCATGGCCTCAAAACAAAGAGTTATATGGAAAGACTTTAGGAGACACAATGACTGTCAACTGAGAAATATGAGGCTGAAGCAATCCTATGGGAAGCCAGCCAGGGCTCAAGTGGTTTGACCTCAATTTATTCTCCCCAATCTCCATCCTGGACTGCTCAAGAGCTGAATCCAAGGGAAATCAAGAAGGAAAGGAGCCCACTGATGTAGTTCATAAAGGACTACAAGATAAAGGATCTTGGAAGACAAGGCACCATGGTGAAAAGATGGACAAAGATGAAGTGGGCAAGGAAGCTAGACAAGGTCCTGGGTAAAAGCCACCTTCTCATATAGCTACAGAAATGGCAGATTGAAGGTTGAGGCAGGAAAGTCCCAGGAGAGCTGCTATGCCCCAAGGCCAGGGAGCTAGTGAAGAGTGCTGGAATTGTTAACAGAATTCAGGGCTAAAGCAGAGTCTCCTACTGTCCAGAACTAGAGCAAGGAGCCTTGATCAGGAAAACCATTACAACGGGCGGAAACCCATCAAATGAATGGGCCTAAATGAATTTTTTTTACTGTTAACAATAGTTCACAGAGCTTTTAAATAACTTTGTGGTACCTTTGGGGAATGCTAGGAAACTGTGTTGGAAACTAGCATGGAAAGATGTGGCAGCTAACAACTGCCCATAACTCCAGTACAGGAGATATGACATCCTTTTCTGATCTCCGCAGGCATTGCATAACACAGGTACATTTATATATGTGCAGACAATACACTCATACACGTAAAATAAAAATAATAAATTCTTTTTAAGAAGAAAGAAAAGGAAAACGGGAAGGAATCAAATATTTATACTGGCTCTTCTCCCCTTGTCACTTTTTTTTTCTAGGCTAGCCTCAAACTCAGGGTGATCCTCCCGCTTAAGTCTCCCAGTGCTGGGATTACAAGCATACGCTACCACACCCAGCTTATACTGGTTTTCCTAAATTAACTCTATCTCAAGGAACCCACATAACTGATGGGGGAAGTCTTTCTTTAGAGAACAGCCTAACCAAGTTTAAGAACCGCTATTTTGTAACCCCTACTGAAATAATGGATATGGTAAGATCACTATGTGGTTGTTAGTAATGAGTCAATCAGTTGTAGTAGTTATTCTTGCAGTAGTTAGTGGTTAATGCAGAGACTTACAACTAGTCAAAGTACTAAACAAAAGTAACTGTGAGTGCTCAGCTGTGGACGAGTCATCTACATCAGCTTCCCCCACCCAAGGTTCAGAGAACATCTCGGCAGAGGGGGCAGAAAGAATGTAAGAGGCAGCAGATGGGGAGGAGCAGCTGTGGAATGCTGACTTCCCACATAACATGGCGTCAACTCACAGCATCTCTGGTTACCTGCATAAGACCTGCACAAGATCAAACCAGCCAAAACTCCAGCATGAAGAGGGGAGCGTTCCCTAAGACCCACCATGGTGTAGGAAATATCGGCAGTTGATGGCTGCCTAGGGAATTTTAGGCGACATGGCTGTTGGTAAGCTGCCCATGATCCAGTGGATGGCCCCACACTCATGCACATATGGGAAGCACTAACAAAACTTAAAGAGTTATTAATAACATTAAAAAAAAAAAAAAGAAGAAATGAGGGATAGAAGAGATGTCTCAATGGTTGACATCACTGGCTGCTCTTGAAGACCAGGGTTCAGTTCCCAACACCCACATGAGAGCTAACAACTATCTGTAACTCCAGTTCCAGGGGATACAATGCTCTGTTCTGACCTCTGAGGGTATTGCATGCACAGGTGCACTTACATACATACAGGCAATACACTCATACACATAAAAAATAAAATATTTCTTTAAAAGGGATATGGGGCTAGAGAGAGGGCTCAGTGGTTAAGAGCACTAACTGCTCTTCCAGAGGACCTGAGTTTGGTTCCCAGCATCCAGTTCTGGTGGCTCCAGCTCTAGGTGATCCAATGTCTGCCCTCTTCTGACTTCAGCCAAAACGTGTACACATGTGGCATGCACACATACACATATAAATAAAAATATCTTTTAAAAAATTAAAAAACAAAGAAGAGGACGTGAAGATGGGAGGGCGATGGGGTGGAGACACTATGGGGAACCGAAGGAGGGGAGACGCAGACGGATGTGCTCAAAATACACTGCATGAATGTATGAAAAGTTCAGAGTAAATAAAAAATTATTTCAAAAAGGAATCAGACACCATCTGATTGGCTGATGTACCAAGTTGAAGACCTCCCCTTCCCTCATCTCTCCCCCACATCCCATGGTCAATGTGTGAATTCAACTTTCTGTGTATTGAAGAAGAACCATTTTTTAAAGTATTTTATTTTTAAATTTTGTGTGTATGAGTGTATTGCCTGCATGTATATCAGTGCACCCATGTTGTGCAATGCTCGTGGGGGGTCAAGGTGGGCATAAGGTCCCCTGGAACTGGGGTTTTGAACAGTTGTTAGCTGCCATGTGGGTGCTGGGGCTCAAACCCAGGTCCTCTGCAAGAGCAGCCAGTGCTCTTATCTCTCTAGCCTTATCAAGAACTATTTTTGCATTCCAAAAGAATCCAATGTGTATTATTCCTTTGAGGCAGTGACTGTGAAAGCTGGACTTTCTTTTTAATTTCATTAGTGCAATAGGAATTAGACCAGACTAAACTGGTCACTGAATACATTGGTCACACTGGCTCACTTAGAAAAAGTGATTTGAAAAAAAAAATTGTTCTGCAGTAAAGTAACCTGGAATTTCCCCCTTTTATCTTCTGTTTAAAACTACATCAAATCATTTTATTATAGTGCTACTTAATATGCAAATTATATTGCTATACACAAAATATAGTTTAGAAAAATGAAAAGAAAAATCTGAATTTGGGGCTAGGCATGGTGATACATGCCTTTAATCCCAGCACTTGGGAAGTAGAGACAAATGGATCTCTGTGAGATCAAGATCAGCCTGGTCTACAGAGTGAGTTCCAGGCCAAGCAGGCAACAGGGAGACCCTGTATCAAAAAAAAAAAAAAAAAAAAAAAAAAACAACAAAAAACAAATCCAAGACAAAACAAAACTGATGGTGCCCCTAGATTTTAATATCAATTTACTAAAAAACAAGGCTGGCGAGATGGCATGGTGGTTAAGAGCACTGGCTGCTCTTGCAGAGGACTCAGTTCCGTTTCCAGCGCTATATGGTGACTCATAGCCATCTGTAACTCCAGTTCTAGTGATCTCATGGTCTCTTCTGGCACCGTGGACACTGCATGAATGTGGTGTGCTTACATACATGCATACAAAGAACTCATACACATAATAAAAAAATCTAAAGTTTTTTTAAGGTATAAAAATACAGTGACACACACATATTAAGTATCACAAGGAAGCAATTAGCCAAATCTGAAGCAATTAGCCAAATCTACAATATGAGAAATCTACAGGACAAACAATTCAGTTTTTTTTTTTTCCAACAAATTCCAAACAAAATAGGAGAGGAGTAGGAAGGAAACAGGGGAAGGAGGAGGAAGTCCTGGATATCAGAAGACTCTGCAGAGACATACTGCCTAGTCACCAACTATCTGAGCCCTGCTGAGATCTGGAGTCAGCAGAATACAACACAGATCTATACCACAATAAAGATGTTTATTAGAAACCACTATAAAGATGAATTAGATATTTGGAAGTACTAAGGAAAAATTATTCATTTTTGTAGCATTTTGCTTTGGCAATGCATTCTGATTTTTTTTTTTAATGTGTGTGAATGGAGGTAGGTGCACCCGTGTCGTGCAATGCCTGTGGAGGTCAGAAGAGGGCATCAGATCCCCTGGAACTGGAGATGAAGATGGTTGTTAGCTGTTGGGAATTGAACCTGGGTCCTCTGCAAGAGCAGCTGGTGCTCTTAACCACGGAGCCATCTCCCCAGCCCCTGATTTTTTATTTTGAAACAAGGTCTCAGTATGTAGCCCAATATGCTAGCCTCAAACTCACAATACCCCTGCCTCAGCTTCCTGAAAACTGAGCTCATAAGAGTGTATACCATGTTCAACTCATGAGACACTTTCACAGATAAAATACAATGTTTGGGATTTTGTACAATCTTGGGTAGGCATAAATAAAATAATGTTATTAACAAGTCTACTTTTTAAAAATGTACTTATTCTTGTGTATATAGCATATGTGGAAGTCAGAGGAGGATGTCAGGTGTTCTGCCCTATCACCCTCGGTCTTACTCACTGGAGACAGGGTCTCTCTCACTGAACCTGGAGCTAGGCTGGAGTTCAGTAAGTCCCAGGATCCTCTTGTGCCTACTCTCCACAGCACTAGAACTAGGATTACAGAGATGTGTGTGTTTTAGTTTTATTTTTAAAAAGTATTATTCTAGAGGGCTAAAGAGATGGCTCAGTGGTTAAGAACACTGATTGTTCTTGCAGAAGATCTGGGTTTGAGTTCCAGCACCCACTAGCAGCTAACAACCATTTGAAACTCCAGGTCCAAGGGATCTGACACCTTCTTCTGTCCTCCATAGGCACTGCACAACACGGGTGCACTTATACACATACAGGCATAACACGCATACACATAAAATAAACGTAAGTTAAAAATCTTTTTTTAATATTATTTTTCATTTTATGTGTATCAGTGTAAGTGCACCTGTGTTGTACAATGCCCAGAAGAGGATATCATATCCCCAGGTTAGTACTCTTAACTGCTGATCCGCTTCTCCAGCCCCAGATATGCATGTTTTTATGAGTGCTGGGATGTGAACTCAGATCCTCATGCTTACACAGAAAGTGTTCTTCCTACTGAGTATCTCTCCAGTCCCACATCTACCATATTTGAAGCTGGTTTTGTTGAAGTTGGATGAAAGGAACACATGAAATTATCATTCTGTTCTCTTCATTTTTCCTAACTTAAAAACCCCCTCTTCCAGAAGGCCTTCCCAGACCACCCAACTCCTCAGGTGACTGAATTCTGTTACCAACACACTACCTCCTGTCTTTGTTTTTATATTCATGTGTACACGACAGTCTGCATGCATGTGTTCACGGAGGCCAGAGATTGACAACAGATGTCTTTCTCAACTGCTCTCCACCTTATATTTTGAGACAGGGTCTCTCACTGAACTCAGAGTCCACTGGTGGGGTAGCCTGGCTGGCCAGTGAGCTCCAGGGTTCCACATGTCTCAAACCCTGGCTTCTCCACCCACCACCGGCACTGCAGAAGTGCACTGTGATGCCTGGTTTTTAAGTGGGTGCTGGAGATCTGAACTCAGGTTCTTACACTTGTGTGGAAAACTCTTTACCAAACTATCTGTCCAGCCCCAGGACCCTGTGCTCTTTTTGGAATTTATGCTAATGTCATTTCATATATTTATTTCTCCCCACCAGAATTTAGCTCCCACGGGAATGAAGTTTGTTTTGTTTGATGCTGACTGTCTGGCGCTACGGCTCCCACCCACAGGTGCTTAGTAAATCTCTGGTGCCTCAAAGGACTCGTGGACAGAGAGGACAGCTAAATGTCAGAAGCACAGCTTGGGAGAACCCACAAAGCAGTAAAATGGTAACAATACTTTTCCCAGAGATACCAGAAAAGGAAGAAAGATTCAACTATAGCTCCTGGGGTCTCCAGAGTCAGTCAAGCAGCAATCCTTTTTTTAAATGAAATCTCATGAAGAGTCCAGTATGTAAAACTTGATAGTCAAAAGCAGATTTATTATTCTAGCTTAGTCTCAAAAAATAAAAAATAAAAAATTACCCAGTGGTTATGAGGAATCTAGGAAAACCTGCCCTAGCAGTGCCAGTTTAGAGGTGAAGGGCTGGCTAGGGCAGCTGAGCAGCGGGGTTCTCTGCCTGACCGGCTGCTTCTCCCTTGCCTGGTCATGGTTTTCAGGTGAAGGGAGGGTACCTGGCCCTGCTGGGGGCTCCCAAGGCCCTGAACTCACTGTCTTTCTCTGCAATCTTGATCTGCTCTGTTTGAGAGAGTAGAATTCCCTCATCAAGTCTTCCACTTCCCACTGCTCCTCCTTCAGCCTCCGGCAACAGTGTAGGGCGGCAGGGTCAATGGGGTGAGCTTCCGTGTTGAAGATGTAGCCTCCGGCGCCCAGGATGCACTCCCCATAGGGGGTCATCACAGAGTCAAAGGAGGAACCGTTGTTGTGGATGAAGTTGTTTGGGTCAAAAAGAAGGTAGAGGTATTTCACAGTCTCGGCCAAAAAGAAGGATTCCATGCGGTTGTCCAGCTTGTGGTCTCGGAGATCTTTAATCTGACACCATGGGACAAAGAAGTGAGTCAAAGCACTGTCAAGGTCTTGGAGTAGAGGTCGAGAGACCCTCTCTGTGAACTCAGGCTCTGCTGCTCAATAGCTGGGAGCCTTTGAGTGAATCACCTCTTGGAGTTCTACTCTTTCCAAGCCACCACCCCTCACCTGGATTAGGACAATCCAGGCTTCTTGCTTCCATCCTTACCCTATGGTACACTTAGATTCTGAGTATTTCCTCTCATTCCTCATCTCATAACCATCTGTGACACTTCACACAGTGAAAACCTGAGTCTTTAGCAAGGCTACCAGGTCCTTATGGTCTGGCCCTTGCTCTTTCCCTGCCCTCATCATTTCCCACTTGGTCCAGCCAAAAAAATACAATTCTCACCTTGGATTCTTTGTGAATGTTTTTTTGAACATGGATCTAAGTAACTGAGGCAGTCAGAGGTAAAGATGATGAGGGGCACAAAAAATAATGATTCAAGAAGACATCCTATGTTAACCCAACTCTCTCAGGGTCCTTGTCTCGGCTTGGTCCCCACTGGTGACACAGCCTACACAAACTGTCATCCATTCATCAATCCAACTGTTTCTCCACCTGAACCCAGTTCAGCACCTCATACCTAATGGCCTGCAGGGTCCTTGACCTTGTCTCTATAGCTTGACTCAATCCAAGACTAGGCTCATCTCTACCCCTGCAGCAAATGGGGTAGAGTTTCTAGCAGCTCTCCAATAGGGCTCTTTAGCTAAGCTTCCCCAGCCTTACAGAGATTCTTTTGTATGTTCATCAGCCTTCTGCCTCTTTGAACTCACTGAACTTTGCTGTGGCCACTTAACTCTCATGTAGTTATTCTATAACCTACACTCACACATACATACATATACACACACAGACAGATGATAGATACAGATAGATATAATGTATGTGCCCTGAGAGTTACTATTATTAATTAAGATTATAATAAAAGGGAGCTAGGAATGGCTCAGTGGTTAAGAGTACTGACCGCTCTTACAGAGGACCCAGGTTGGATTCCCAGCACCCACATGCCAGCTTACAACCATCCTAAACCCCAATTCCAGGGGACCCAATGCTCTCTTCTGATCTCCACAGGCACTGTACAACATGGGTACATTCACAGACATAAAACAATAAGAATAAATGTATTTTAAAATGTTATATTAAAAAAAGATTGTTAATAAAAGGACCTGTATTTTGCCAACAGAGAGCAGTAAAGGGAAACCAGGACTTAGTGACTTATAGTCAATGAAACCAATGTGGCTTACGAATTTATAATTAAATACATTCTGACACCGTCGAAAGAAACAAATGCGTCATCCATGTTTCTGACATAGTGTGCTCACGACAGTGACCTAACATATTCCATCATCATAATGCATCACCATTTACATTCCTGATCCTTCCTTGATAAGCATCAAGTTGTAAATTGCAAATCAGTAACTAGGAGCATATTATAGGAAATTTTAGGGTTTGCTGGCTCAGATGAGCAGGATGACTTGGTACAAATGTTTACTTTTAGCTTTTTAGAATTATTAATACACTTTTAAGTAAAACTAATTCTCAGTGGACATCTGTCTTGCTCAGTAATTGACTCAAGGGCAGACTTAACCAAATACCAAAAGTGATTTTTTTCTCCATTTGACAAAGACTGTAAAGCTATTTCTATTATGCACTTGGAAGAGCTCGGGAACACTCACTGTCATGGAAATGAGTTTGGCAGTCCTAAGAGGGTCACATTTGATTAATTTGGTTTTTCAAAGAATTAAACACACTGGAAACCAAAACAAACAGCTGCTTGTTTCCTCAGTTCACTACAGGTCTTCTCCATCAGAACTGGAGCCTGTCAGGGGCTAGAGCTCAGTGGAAAAGTGCTTGACTCACAGAGCGCAGGTTCTGTGTCTAGCACCACGATGGGAGTAAAGGATTCTGTATCTTACTTACAGAATATTGTCACACACCCCAACACAAACTGTGGGTTTCAGGGAATGTCCTTCCACTTATTTTCTTTCTTTTTAATTTTTTGTTGTTGTTGTTGCTGTTCATTTGTTTTGTTCAGACAGGGTCTGCCTGTAGTCCCAGCTGGCCTGGAACTTGCTATGCAGACCAGACTGGCCTTGAATCACAGAGATCTGCATGCCTCTGCCTCCGAAGTGATGGGATTAAAGGTATGCACCACCACATCTGGCTATTTCTTTCTTTTTATTTTAATTTTTGTTGTTGTTATTGTTGTTTTAGGTCTTCCTATAGCCCCAGATGGCCTGGAACTTGCTATGTAGACCAGGATGGCCTTAATCCCTCAGAGATTTGCTTCCCTCTATCTCTTAAGTGCTGGGATTAAAGGTGTGAATCACCATGCTCAGATTCAGATTATTTTCTTACATGTCTGTTTAAGGTGTACATAGTGACTGTTGATTTACTCTTTGCCTGCTTGGGTTCTGTAAGAATGTGAGTGAGTCAGCTCTCCCACACAGAGCACCAAGTGTGATATTTCTAAAGTACAAAGTAAATCATGGCACTATCTGCTGTCGACCCTACCAAGGTTCTCAGTCCAAATTCTATCTCTTGCCCATGCTTACTGGAAGCCCTACAGGATCTAGCCCTGCTTCCCTGAGACCTCCTCTCCCACAACCTTCCTCCTGTCTCCCTGCCCCCTCTGCTCCACTCAGGCCCACTGGCTTTTTCTTACATTTTCATTCTTTTTCCAACTAAAAATGTCTGTTTTTTCTTTTTTTTTTTTTGATATAGGGTCTCTCTGTAGCCCCAGCTAGCCTAGAACTCACTATTTAAACCAGGCTAGCCTTGATCTCAGGGATCCATCTGCCTCTGCCACCCAAAGCGCTGAAACTAAAGGTGTGCGCCACCACACTCAGCTTCCCAGTCTTTCTGGATCACTGTAACCCATGGGCCTAGACTACACTGGCATAATAAAGACATTCAGTAAATACCTGTGGGACCAGCAGGCCTCTTAATTATTGGCCTCCAGGCTTGAATATGGGGCTATGTGATTCTAGATTTCCTTTTTTAAAATCCATTTAATAAGCCCTCTTATCAAACTTTCTACAAACCTCACTTTTCAAAGTATACTATTCCAAAAGATGAGGATCTCTGGTACATGGGCTTAGGGTCCAATCCCAGCTCCACCTCCGCTGGATATGTGAGCTTCAGAGAGGCTCTCAGCTTCTCTGTTTAGGAGTTTACAACAACCTCCATGGTCTCTTCTAGTGTTAATGCCCCACTGCTGCCAAGGCACCAGCCTTGCTTCTGACTGGCAATTTCTGGGCCCCTGAAACACTTACGGTTGCAAATCCGCACTCCACCTTGCTGATTTTCTCAATGGACTCTACGGCATCTCTCCCGAGTTCTAAGAGAGTAGGGTCCCCTGTGGCACGGTAGAGGTACATCGCACTCTCAATGAGCTCTGCAAAGCCAAGCAGATCTCAGTCAAGTGAACAGGTATGGCATGGACTCACTCAAGGAAAGCAGTGAAGGATTCCTCCCCTCTATGCCCAGTCCAGAGTCCCACCAAAGAAGAACAAGACACAGGCTCACCCATGATGAGTTTTCAGAGCCAATATGCACAAAGCCTGGAGCTCAGCAGAACTCAGAAAAGACTCACCACCGGGGAGAATGGAGCAGCAAGTACAATGTCTAGTCCCTCCCTGACTTTAGCAGAGTACATGGCTGTCTAGACTAGCAACTATTCCTAGCAGCTAGGAGATAAATATCATGGAACACAGTTCAGTGAGAGAGCACTTACTGAACAGTGTGAGGCCCTGGGTTCAATTCCCAAAACAACAACAAGGAAAAAAAAAAAAAAAAAAGGAAAGAAAGGAAGGAAGGATGTTAGTACTTAGGAGGTGGCAGTAAAAGCAGTAGTTCTGAGTCGTCGGCTATATAGTGACTTCAAGGTAAGCCTGGTCTACAGGAGACTATGTCTCAAAAAAAAAAAAAAAAAAGATGCTGTGAAGAGCCCCATTCTCTACAACTGGACCATGATATTTATTCAGCCAGGGGCCCTTTTTTGGATACTGGCCAATAGGATAGGTCCAGATAAGGATATTTATCAAGAAAAAAGAAAATATGATTCTGTTACAGAAATCTTTTTATTTTCCACTGACAATGGCCTCAGTGGGCTGAGGTGGTAGCTCTGTATTCTTTCTAGGTTAGTACCCATCTCTTCTCAGAGGAAAGCACTGCTCCGCTCCCTCCTCGGACACCTCCCGACCTCCTTTTCTGCTTCTTTCCCTTCTGACGTAATGCTGTGAGATCAAACCCAGGATCCTGTGCATGCTAGACACACCCACTAAACACCCAGCTGTGCCCTTGGCCTCATCTAGTATTCATTTTTATTTACTTTTATTTTTGTTTTTGAGACAGGGTCTCCCTGTAGCCCAAGCTGGTCTAGAACTCACTTTATAAACCTGGTTGGCCTTGATCTCACAGAGATCGACCTGCCTCTGCCTCCTGAGTGCTGGGATTAAAGGTGTGTACTACCACACCTGGCTTTGTTTTTATTTTGGATAACAGGTCTCTGCCCATCTCCCCAGTTCTTCCTCATCCTTCCCTTCTTCATCCCACAGGCCTCTAGACAAGTGTCAGTACAAATGTCCATGATCTAGGGTGCATTCTGAGGCACATTTACTGGCAGATAGACACACACACATGGAAAAGACAGTGCTCTTGTGGGAGGCCTCTCTCTGCTGCCAGTAGCTGCCTGGGTCAAGGCCAGCCTTTTCTCTTCCTCACACACGGGCCTAGTATGTTTGTCAGGGCTTTGCTTTCCTATATATCACCAGGTCAACTCTGGAGGATAGTCCACAATTTAAACCTGGACCTAAGAATAGGGAAAGGTCCTTAGAGGCCTTTATGCTAAGCTCTGTTCTCTAAAACTGCAATCAGAGACTTACCAGATCCATGCACTGGCCAATCTAGTTAGAGAATAGCTCCTTGTCTCCCACCTGCTTTTGTTTTGGGGAGGGAAGGGTGACTGGACTAAGGCACTCCTGGATTCCTGCTGGTGATACCTTATTTCTATCTAATACCTTCCTGCCAACCCGTCCTGCAGACAGGCTGTCTCTATAAGCAATGAGCTCCCTGTCACTGGTGGTAACAAAGTAAGACTAGACACCAAAGGACAGGGTTACAGTGGGAGGATTTCAATAGAAGACCACTCAGGGTCCCCTAATGCTGAAACTTTATAGACATATATCTTAGAACGAATTTTTGTATTGATCTTTTAAATTTTATGTGTATGGGTGTTTTGCCTACATGTATGTGGAGGCCAGAAGAGGGCATTAGATCCCTTGGGAACAAGGATGGTTACAAGCCACTATGTGGATGCTCGGAACTAAATCCATGTCCTTGGTAAGAGTAGCCAGTGCTCTCAACCACCAAGCTATCTTTCTAGCCCCTACAATCTTATATCTTATATCTAGTCCCAAGCTCTGACTTTTATCTCTGAACACTAAATATGACTGATACTTCCTGAGAGTTTTCCTAAGAAAAAAAAAAGCCATGAGAACAAATGTCTGAGAAACACCAAGAACAACAACCTGTGAGGAGTCCACATGATTAATCCCCCTTTATGTCCGCTGCTTTACTCTTCTCTCCTCCCAAGGCCCTACAGTCATCACTGGGGTATAGGAAGGTGGGTCTGGTGGCTCAAAGGGAGTTCAGATGGCAAGGTGGGAGGTGCTAAGACAGTGGTAATAAACCTGTGCTGACTGGTGAGTACACGCTGACTGAGCATCCCATCTCTGTCTCCCTTGCCCTTTCCTCCTCAGTTTTCAAATTTCCTGTTGTGAATCAGAAGCCATCAGAGTTGGCAAGAACTTAACAGTGTTCTAGTGTGTGGTCCTTTCCTTGATTCTGAGTTGCACAGGGAAAGGGGATGAACTAGGTGATGCCTAAGGTCCATCCCAAAGTTCTACCATTCCATTCTGCAGAAGCGTACTTCACCCAAACCACTGATGCAAGTTTCTTGAAGCTCTTGATGTCCTGGTGGCAGGAGCTCCGAGGGAGTCCATCTGGCATCTTTCTTCTCGTTTATTTCCCCAAATTTGAAAGAGCACAGGATTTAGACCAAATACCTGGGTTCTGGCACCAGCTCTTGTATCTAAGCCAGGTCAACCTACCAGACCTCAGTTTCCAAATCCAGTAGGAAAACTGCCAAAAGCCACTAGATAAGATAAACAATTCACCCAAAGAGCAGCAGTGAAGAGCAAGGGTGTAGGGACCAGAGCCCATGGGCTGGCCCCGGGCTGGAGACACGGTTCACCTGGCCGGAGTGGGTAGCCCTCTCTCTTCTCCACTGTGTATCCCTGAGGAATGTTGTAGAATTCTGGCAGCCCCCCAAACTGCTTCCATACAGTGTAGTAGTTGAGGAAGGTCCTCATGGCATTGTCAATGTCCCCAATGAGGCTCTATGGAAAAGAAATGGAGGTTAGGTCAGCAGCCACCAGGCATAAAGGCTCATAGGCAAAACGTGACAAAGAAATCAATCTCAAGGAAAAGACAAAGCAAAGCCTTAGAAGCCAAAAATGCTTCTGACCAATCCCTGGGTCTGCTATCTGACTTACTGGGCGGGCCTGAGACAAAGAGTTAACTTCTCTGGGTCTTACCTGTAAGCCATAAAATTTTCCACTTACCTCAAACCTTGTTGAAAAACCAAGATTATATATTAAGTCTCTGGACATTTATGGTCAATGTTAGCTACTGGATGCTTTTTACTTTGGCCAGCTGATTGAAAATGCTAAGAACAGGGGACAGATTGGTTATGCTGTCTCACGACAATCCAGTACTCCCCCACAGATAACCGTCTGTACTAACTTCCTCTATAACCTTTCAGTTCCTTTATGTAGACGTAAGAAAAGAGGGTACTATTTTCCCTACACTAACAATAGCCTTTTGAACACACTGTTCTGCACTTTCCTTTATTCATTTAATAATATATCTGGTTTTCTTCCATGTACATGGAGAGTGTCCTCCATCTATTTATACAGTTACACAGTATTCTGTCACTGAGACCAAAGTTTAATCTGTTCTCTGTTAACAGTCACTTGGCTTGGTCCCAGTCTTTTATTATTTGCAATTAATGCTGCAATAAACAACTCTGCCTATATGCCATTTCAGGAATATACAAAATGTATCTATATGACAAATTTCCAGAATTAAGATTTAGGGATCAGAGGATATGTGTTATTATTAAGCCTATTTAAAGACTCATTTACACCTAACTTTAAAAAAAACTCTACTTCAGTATGTTAAAAATTTAATCATTAATCCTAATTATTCAGTATAGTCCAACAGCATTCTTTAAGATTATTTTTTATGTGTATGAGTGTTTTGCCTGACTGTTTCTAAGTTCATCACATGCAGGGAGTGTCCAAAGAGGCCAGAAGAGGGTATCAGATCCCCAGGAACTAGAGTCAAAAGATGGTTATGATCTGCCCTGTGGGTACTAAAAACCAAACCCTGGTCCTCTGCAAGAGCAGCCAGTGCTCTTAATGCCTGAGTCATCTTTCCAGTTCTAAGAGCAAGCTTTTTCCTTTTGTGTGTCTGTGTATATGTATGTACATGTGTATTCACATGTGCATGTATGTAGAAGCCAGTGGACAAGTGATGTTCCTCGGGTGCTCTCCACCTTTGTTTTTGAGACAAGATCTTTCACCAGCCAAGCATTCATCAAGTAGGCCAGGTGGCTGCTCACCCAGTCCCAGGGATCTGCCTGACTCTACCTTTCCAGTGTAAGGATTATAGGCAGGAATCATCATGCCTAGATTTTGGCTTTTTAGTTTTGTTTTGATGTGGATTCTGGGGACTGAGCTCTGAAACCAGAGTCTCATCCTTGCAAGGCAAGCATTTTACTCATCGAGATACCTTCCTAGCACAAAATTTTGTTTTATTTTGTTTTGCAGTGCTGGGAATTGCACCTAGGGCCTCACACTGCTAGACAAACTCCCTGCCCTTCTTCGATTCCTATGTAAAACTGCATGTAACCAAGGAGTTTACATATTAATTCCAAAATTAATCTAATATCCATCACATTAAAATGTAGGCATTTCTTTATTTCTCCATTATTAAGCATTCAAATCATTTCTAGTTTTCTTTAGTCATGAATGTTGCTGCTGAGAATATTTGTTTATAAGCTGTATCCTTGACTCTTGAATTTCTTTCCTGGGAAATAAACACAGAAATAGAAAGAACCAGGGTTGAAGGATGTGATCGGTTCTATACCTAGATGGTATAAAAAGGCTTTCCAGGAGGAATATCATCACACACAGCCTTAGAGAAATAGATTTATGGGGCTGGAGAGATGGCTCAGCAGTTAAAAGCACTTGTTGCTCTTATAAAGGACCCAGGTCCAATTCCCAGCATCCAGAGGTGGCTCACAGTTGCCTCTAACTCTCGTTCAGGGGATCTGATACCCTCTTCTAGTCTCTGTGTGCACTACACACAAGTTGTGCACATTCAGGTACACACATATATACATAAAATAAACATTACAATTTTTAAAAAAATTTTATTTTATGTGTATGAGTGCTTAGCCTATATGTCTATCTGTGCCCCACATGTGTGCAATGCCTACAGAGGCCAGAAGAGGGCATCCAATCCACAGAACTGGAGATGGGTATTAGCAGCTGGGAATCAAATCTAGGTCTTCTGCAAAAGCAGTCAGCACTCTTAACTGCAGAGCCATCTCTCCAGCTCCCAAACACATCTATCTATCCATACATCCATCCATCCATCTTTCTATCTTTCTTTCTTTTTTTTTTTTTTTGATACTTGGTCTCTCTGTAACCCAGCTGGTCTAGAATTTACTATGTAGACCAGGCTGGCCTCCACTCCAACTCAAAAAAATCTGCCTGTTTCTGCCTCCTGAGTATTGGGAATATGAGCCACAACACCCAACTCAAACATTTAAATCTAAAAAAAAGAAAGAAGAAACAGATTTCTAGACATTCAACTTCCTAAGACAATGTTGCCAGAAAGCAGGAGTTGTGCTTATAACAAATGCAGAAGTTATCTATTCTTATGGCCTCACAAGTGTCTTTCTTTCAATATTCTAGAGTTAGAAGCAGGAGGATCAGACGTTCAAGGTCATCCTCCATTACATAGTGAGTTTAAGGCAAGCCTGGGATACATGAGATCATGTCTCAAAGTTAAAACAAAAACAAACAAGTATTACTTAGATTACAAAACATTTTGTTTATACATGAAATATTTTGGTGCACTTATGGGTAGCTTAGCTGGGTTCTAAGGTCCCTTCTAACTAGAACTCTATAGTCTGCATGAACAAACAAATTATGGTAATAGGCAGAGAAGGCAGAATGTCAGGGATGAAACTTGAAAGCAATGCCCACTGGAGAAGCAGTTGCCAGTGACTGGTTCTGCCCAGCCTGGAGCAGTGCTGTATTTTACTGTAGATGGTACTGTACTCCTCAGCAAACTGGAAGCTCAGCTCCTTATGCGCCCCTTGGAAAACTTGATTCGCCAGAACTGCATATCAGGCTAATTAGCTCTAGGCTTTCTTCTATTCCTGACGAAAGTTCTCAAGCAACTTATTCAATGCACCCAGAATGAGCTTGCTTGCTTTACCACACCACAGAAAAATGACCACCCTCTGAGATATTTCCTACCTGAAGACCAGGCCAGTAGGCCTCCAAAGACTGGAAGACAGGCATGGACACGGTCCCCTTGTACATCTGCACCCAGAGGTACCAGTCATCAAAGTGGGTATAATTCCGAATGGCTTTGTTATACTCTGCATCATGGGAAATGGGATAATGAACACACAGGTGATTAAAGAGAACAAGACAGGCCTTGACAGCAGAAGTGTGGGTTTGTATTTCTGAAATATTGTAGAACAGCCTGTCCTTGAAGCAGACTAGGAAACAATGAGGCAGGAGCATGGGTTCTGGAGTCAAACTTCCAGGCTCAAATTCTGACTCTGCCTTTTTATGTGCTCACTGTGACCCCAGGCAAACTTTTCCCACTTAAGTCTCACGTTTATTATATGTTAAATTGGGAAAATAATGTGATATACCTTGTAGGATTTTTCATTCAACAAACAAGCACTTAACTACGTATTCTGTCATCAAAAAGATAAAATCCAACCCACATGGAGCTGACATTTCAGTGGGAACTTGAACTGATACTTCTTTCTTAGGATGTAAATCCATGAAGGTTAGAAGTTTAGTTCTATGCTCAATACAGAAATCCCAATCCTAGGGCAGTACATAATAAATATGCATAAAAAATATTACCTGGATGAACAAAGTGCCCAAATATAGACACAGACACGTAAGATAATATCAAGAATGTATAAGAATCAAATATTTGAGCCAGGTATGGTGGCGCATGCATTTAATCTCAGCACTAAAGAGGCAGCACTCAGTGAGATAAAGGCAGAGGTCAGCCTGGTCTACATAGCAAGTTCCAGGCCAGTCAGGGCTATATTATTATTATTAGTGTCTAATGGCCTAAAAGGTAAATGTATTTACTTAACAAGCATTTGTGTACTACCTATTGCATACAGAGGATGGGGAGAAACCTAAAGGTGGGTAGGCATGGGTTCCACATGGAATTGGTAGAGCTACGACTTGATGCTGCCTTCATGGCAGATGCTGAAGACTCTAAATTCTGAGGAGGATAAAACTTTCCTCAGCAAGACACCAAAGCTAGGCTCTGAATAATGGGCAGAATTTAGACACATGAAGACAAGAAACAAAGATACTCCAGGAGATGCAACCACCACGTGCCATAGCCAAGAGGTAAGAAATCCAGGAAATGGACAGAGGAAGCAGCATGGCTCAGGTGGCTCTTGGAGGTAGAAGTGGGAGGATCAAGGGTTCAAGGTTACACAGAGTCTGAGACAAGCCCAGGCTACATGAGACTGGAGGGAGGAAGGGAGAAAATGAGAGAGAGAAAGAGAGAGAAACAGAAGAGAAGAGGAGAGGTACAAGGGGGCATCAATCAGACCATAAAGCCTATAATGGCTCTGAATGTAAAATGAGTGGACTCTGTGTCACATGGCAACAACTCAAAGTTCACAGACTGCACATCAACAGGAAACATCATGGAAAAGCCCCGAGCCCTGCCCCTTTTACCTAGGAACATGGCCATGAGCTTCTTATCCTGAAGAAGGATGGCACCCTTCACCAGGTATTCAAAGTAGGAGTCCACACCAGCCCCGATGCCTGCATCCTGGGCTACCCATTTGCCAGTGAGCACATCGATGTGATTGCCAACCTGAAAGAGAGAGATATGCAATCCCCAAGAAGGGCCTGAGGTCAGAGAATGATCCACCCAGTGCTCCAACCGCCCAGTGAGCTGCAACGCGGCACCTCAGTGCTTCTTCAGGGCATGAGGTCATGCAGAAGGCGATGAAGCTGGGCCACAGCCATCCTTCCTGTACTGTGGAGATGGAGCAACTGCAACTTTGTAAGGGCTTGCTTAGCACACTGGACAAAAATTAAAAAGAAAAATGATATGAAGGGTCTATTCCTTGCTTCAAGTGAGTAGGGATAAGGGATGAGAACATGCTAGTCCCAGCATCGCTCTTAGACTCAAGGCACAGGTTTGTAATAACTCCAGTGTCTAAAGATTCAGGACAAGAGGGGATGTGGCTCAGCAATAGAGTGTTTGCTTTGTACAAGCAAGGCTCTGGGTTCAATCACCCGGAGTACTAAAAAAGCAAAAAGAAATCATTCTACATGAGCTGAGCTCCCAGTTGCCACACACTCCACATCTCACTTTAGCTAGTACAGCATTAAAAAAACTTAATATTACTGTTTTATTTTACTTTTTTAGTTTTATTTAGGACTATGTATGTTCATGTATCTGTAGAGGCCAGAAAAGGGTGTTGGATTCCCTAGAGCTGCAGTGATAGGCAGGTGTAAGTTGCCTAACATGGGTGCTGGGAACTAAATCAGGTCCTCTGGGAAAGCAGCAAATGCTCTTAACCATTAAGCCACCTCGCTAGCCCCACTATTTTATTTTTATCTTTCCTATCTATTTATCTGCCTGCCTGCCTGCCTGCCTGCCTGCCAGCCTACCTACCTACCTTCCTCACACAATTCCATAAAAGTTAACAAATTTACCCAAGAATGACATCCAGGAAGCTGAGAGGTCACTTCTAAGGTAAGGAACTGGGGCTGGGGCTGGGTGGGATCAGGGAGGATTTCAGCAGTGTCACTGGGTGTATTTTTTGTATCCTTTGGCTTTAAAAAAAAAGATTTATTTATTTTTATTTTATGTGTATGAGTGTTTTACCTTCATGTATGTATGTGCACCACATGCATACAGTGTCAATAAAGGTCAGAAGAGGGTCAGGATTCCTGGAACTAGAATTATAAGACAGTTGTTAGCTCCCATGCTGGGTACCAGGAACCAAACCCAGGTTCTCAGGAGAGCAACTGCTCTTAACCAGTGAACCATGTCTCCAGCCATTCCTTTGGCTTTTGAATCCCATAACTACAAAGCCTTTTAAAAAGAAACATTAAAGGGGCTGGAGAGATGGCTTAGGGGTTAAGAGTACAGACTACTCTTGCAGAGGACCCAGGTTTGATTCCCAGCATCTTCATAGTAGCTAACAACCATCCTTAACTACAGTTGCAGGGGATCCGATATCCTCTTCTGACCTCCCTGGGCATTGCACAACATGTAGGCAATGACTCATGCACACAGAATGAAATTAAAAAACAAACAAACAAACATTAAAAGAGATTTTCATATAACATAGAACCTCCTGGAAGTTGATAATTCAAATTGGTTGGTAATCGATTGAAAAAACATAGCTAATCATCTGTGTTAGTTTGAATTCCTTGCCAAGGAAGACTAAAAGAAGTTGATTTGGAAGGTGAGTTCCTGGATACTGGCAGGGAAGGAGAGGGTGAGGGAAGCAGAGAAGGAAAAGCAGCCTATCAGGGGTAAGTGATCAACCAGGTTTCTACTGTCGGAACTGGAATGCAAGCCTACTAGGGATCTGGGATTCAGTATAGAAGACGCCCCTAAGACAAGCTCACCACAGTCTTCTATCAGCATCAGTCACTGGCAGAAAACTGCCCATAGGTATAATTAAGTCCTGGGACTTCTAGTCAAAGGCAAAACAGAGTACGCTTCACGCAGCAGAGAAGGCCCAAAGGCAAAGGGACATGAGAAGCAGTTTGAAGACAGACCAGGTGCACAGAAATGGTAAGGAAGAGGGAACAGGGAGGGAACCTTCAGGAGAATCCACAACAATTCCCGGGCTAGAGAAAAACCTGCCTGTGTTAGACTGACTAAGGAAGTGACCATGGGGCATGAGAGTAGCAACTTAAGGCATCTTTTAGACTGTTCATACAAGTTCCACTTTTCCAGCTGCCTTAACATGAAACTCTACATAAAATCACTTTCAAACACAGTCTTTAGAAGCTGCAGGGACTCCTCAAGGTTAATAATACATTTACATGACTGCTGGACTATCTAAGGACCAAAAGGTTAAGCAACTTTGTAGCAAAGCCAGTGCTGAATTTGGTTCTGACTAAATCCAATATTTTTGCCTTAAGAGATTTGGCTCAATTATCATTAGTTTCAGTGGCTAGTCCTTTTTGGATCTGAAACCAACCTTGAGGATTATCTGGTCCATTATGTGTTAAATTTCCTCTTAATAGGAACTAGAGGGAAAAATGGCACCCTAGGGTCAAATAGGCTTGGAGAATGTTAAGCAAAGTTAAATAGATTCCTCTGGTGTTGACTTTGATAACTTTTTATGTTCAAGTTCATTGGGACTCAAAACAACAACAACAAAAAACCCTAAAAACAGGGACTTGCGAGATGGTTCAGCAGTTAAGAGGACCCTATTCAGTTCCCAGCACCCACATGGTAACATCTGTAACTCCAGATCCAAGGGATCTGATGCCCTCTTCTGGCCTCTTCAGGCACTACGCAACACAGGTGCACTTAAATACATTCAGGTA
The DNA here is from genome assembly GCA_035773235.1 of Eospalax fontanierii. Lineage (NCBI taxonomy): Eukaryota > Metazoa > Chordata > Mammalia > Rodentia > Spalacidae > Eospalax > Eospalax fontanierii. The sequence goes on along the minus strand of CM069550.1, from coordinate 23,590,543 downwards.
AAACACTGATACACATAAAATAAAAATAAATAAATAAGGAGCTAGAGAGATGGCTCAGTAGTTAAGAGCCATTCAAAGTGGTTTGAATCCCGGCACCCCCATAGTGGCTAACAACTCCAGTTCCAGGGGATCCCTATGTTCTCTTCTGCCTCCAGGAGTAAAGCATGACATGAGAGCTCTTACTGCAGGCATAACACTCATACACATTAAAGTCAAAAAACAAATAGATAAAAGATTTATTTAAAACAAACAAACAAAAACCAAATCCACAACCAAGCAAACAAAACTCTAAGAATCATACGATACACCTGTCCAGGGATCATTTTTTTCATAAGAACAGTCATTCAACATCTCTCAGTACTTGTGTTCTAAGAAACACAGTCTTTCAATACTGATAGATACTAAAGGGTCAGGGGCACTTATAATCACTAAGTGAGTCTGGGTCATGAAGCATATGACCCCCCTCCTAAAAGTAAGAGAGACTCAAAGGCTCAAAGCTTAACAAAGCCCGGCTCCCCGACAAGGATAGGCTGTCTGGCTTTCTTCCTTTCTGTGTCAAAATGTGAATGGGCGGGGGGGGTCAGTTTACTTTTGGTATCCTGGCCACTCCTAAAGTCACTGTAAGAATCCTTTGGTTAAATAGTAACTCTTCAGATCTCTGTGTTTCATGATTGGGGCCAAGGTAGTAGCCTTGACTCATAGTCAAGGGCAACAGCTGACTTACCAGCCCAATATCTGATCGGCTCTCCCATAGGCGCATCAGGGCCACTCTGGCCACATCTTCAAACACAGGGTCACCAGTGAGGCTGCTCAGGGTGGCAAATTCCACAATGAAGGTCCCAATCCCTGCTGTACAGGTGACAGGGGTCTCTCCAGGGTTCACTCCATGAAGCAGGTTCACTGTTCCATAGGGCATGCCCGTGGGAGTCTGAAAAGCTAAACAATTAGAAACTTATGGCTCCAGGTAGAAGGAGGGAGCCAGGGGTGCTTTGGATCGACCTCAAGTCACACATCCCTCTTGGGTAATCTGTTCAAGTCTGAGCCAGAGAAGGACAAATGTCTTTATGTAGGACCCTTGAAAACTACCTAACCCAGATGCTGTCAAACCCTGTGTCACATGGTCTTGGGCTCCTGCTGTGCTGAAGGGACCTGGAACGAGCTGAGCTCCTGGCTGCCATACTCCACATCTCATTTTAGCTAGGATAGCCTTTTAACCTAATTTAATTTAATTTTACTATTTTATTTTCACTCTGTGTCTTACAAGGACAGGCAGGTAGCTGAGTGTGAGGCAAGCAAGGTTTATGCTACAGGGATAGTGGGGCCCCGGTGGAAGTCACTCAAGACTCTGAAACAGACTGGCAATCAGTTTTAGATCTCTGCTTTATCCTTGCTTTAAATAAACAGTTTAGGGACAAAAATATTCTTAAAATAAAATTTTAAACTAGAACACAAACCCAAACACACATACACACACACACATACACATATATATATATATATACACACCACACACACACACACACACTTACTCCTCCCATCCCCAAAAAACCCTGCCACGCTGGTGATACACCCCTTTAATCCCAGTACTCAAGAGGCAGAGCAGATCTTTGTGAAATCAAGGGCCCAGCCCGGTCTACATAGTGAGTTCCAGGTCAGCTGGGGCTATAGAAAAAAACCGCTGTCTCAAAAAAAAAAAAAAAAAGATGCAAACTGCTGATATAGCACAACTCCTGACTTATAGGTAGGGGAAATCATGCCCATAAGGAGGTGACTCAGTCAAAGGTCACAAAGAAGAAATGTCTGCCCCGCCTGCTCCACCTCTCCCCAGCCCAATGCTCTGCCCATCCCACCCAGTACTTTCTGATTCCAGGGAAGAACTTGACAAATGAGCCCAAGACAGATTTCCTGTCGAGGTCAAAAGGCCAAACAATGGCAGAGTAGGTTGTGTGTCACCAAACTGAACAAAGTTCTCAGAACTGCCAAGAGCTACAGGTCCAGACATTTGGTCTGTTTTAGGAATGAAACTTGCTCTCTGGAGTTAAGGGACAAGCAAGGAGAATTCGAGTCACCATCAAGAAGGTCTCAAAGGAATAGTTTTAGGGAAAGCCAGGAAGTATTAAAAGGAAGGGTGTGAGAATCCTTTGTGTCATACAGAGAAGTGACACTAGTGCTTGCTTTATAATTACTCAATATATACTTTAGAATATGTATATTGCTCCATGCAAAAACTTTTTAAATGATCCACCCCCCTAAAAAAAGGAAAGAAAAAAAGGAAAAGAAATGAAAAAAAAAACCAGAAGACCCAACAGTTTTCTCTAGGAATGAATCACACAGGACATAATGTGAAGAGACATAAGGCTGTAAGCCATAGACCATGAGACCTGAACCTATCCTCATGAGGCTGTAAGCCATAGACCGTGAGACCTGAACCTATCTCATCCTCCTGCCTTGCTCTCCCCAGGGATGAGGCAAATGCTGTACTCGAGAGACAACTAAGTGAGAGGGCCAAGTTGCTGGTGGAAAACACGCAGTGACAGTGATGTGTTTGGGTGTGAGCAGCCCTAGACCTCTACCACACCCAGTAGGGAACATAGTGTCCAGTTGCTGCTGCCGAGCCCAGCACTCACTGACCCAACTGGACAAAAACACTGAAGCTTGGCCTGTAGTCCTGGACACATCCTAACCACAAAATTAACCCGATTCATCTGAGGTTCGCCAAGCACTTTCTCCTGCCTGACCTCATCACAGCCTCCCCGAACTCCAATTTAGCGGAGAGGCAAGAATTATGATCAACAGGGAAATAGTTATGGAGCAGGAAAGGAGCACGGTCAAGATGCTAGTTAGAAGAGGAGAATCTAGAACCCTCAGTTCCTAGTGCTCAGACCAAAGCTCTTCCCTGGAACCCCATTACTCCAATAGTGTTCAGGCCTGGGAGGGGCACAAAGGAGCTCACTCAGAATAAACGCAAATGGGCCTGGGGAGACGGCTCAGCAGTTAAGAGCACTGGCTGCTCTTGCAGAGGCCCTAGGCTCAGTTCCCAGCAACCACATGGCTCCTAACAACTATCTGTAACTCCAATTCCAGGGGATCTGACGCCCTCTTCTGTCCTCTGAACGTATGGCACACACATGTGCACTTACATACATGCAGGTAAAACACTGATGCACATAAAATACAAATAAATTAATTAAGACAAGAAAGAACAAAGTAGATGCAAGGACCATGTACCTGCCAGCTAAGCTGTTCTAGAACATACAGAGATCCACCTGCCTCTGCCTCCCAAGTGCTGGAATTAAAGGCATGAGCCACCATACCTGGCTCAGCAATGTCATTCTTATTTCTAGTACAAGATGTGAGACCAGAGCCAAATGTGGTGGTGTACACCTGTCACCTCAGCACTGGGGAAGAAGAGGCAGGAGGATTGCCACAAGCTCAAGATGAGTCTGGTCTATACTGGGAGTTTCAGGCCAGCCAGAGCTACATAGCTAGAAAGAGAAAGAGAGAGCGAGAGAGACAGACAGACAGAGAGACACGCTGGGCTTTATGCTTATCCCATCTCTGTGTGGCTCTTACCTGGGAGGAGTTTTCGGGCTGCCTCCTCAGCCATCCTCAGGAGAGGTCCGGAACAAGGCCATCCGGCTTCTACTTCCAGCCCAGCCTTCTTGGACAGCAGATGAGCAGAAAGGAGTCCTCCTACCACTGAAGATGACACAAGTGTCAGAGTCTTTCTCTTGAACAAAGTAGAGTGAATCATGCTATTGGAGTACCTCACTAGAAAGGATCTAGGGAAAGAATTATTCCTAGCCAGGCATGATGGCACAACCTCTAATCCCAGTGCCTAAAGACTAGAACCGTGAATTTGAGGCCAGCCTAGACTATACAGTGAGACTCTGCCTCATAAACCAAACAACCCTGGGGCTAGCCTTTATAATACTGAAAAGTGCTACACAGGCTGCTGCGGGAGAAAATTCATCAATGGACTTACCCAGCAGTGGACTCTGAATGCCACAATACTCACCTGCCACGCAAGATGTCTACTAGTACAATAACACCATGACTGTTATGGGGTAACCAACTACTTGCTGATTAGATTTGAGGCTTGCTCCACAGGAGGAAATTCATGTCCTGATACTATAAACATGGTCAAAAGTCCATGGCTGGACCCCAGGGGGAAATCTACTACTGTTGTTTTATTGAATGGGCATGCTGTCAAACTGCCTTCTAAATATTTATGTTTACACACATGGGCTAGTGTTGCTCTCAGAACAACTTCTATTTGCAGTGGGTAGTAGTCAATACAGACACTGATAACTGGTCAAACCACTGAGAATAAGTGACTCTTGAGTGCTCAGCCCTAAATGGGACATCTATATCAACCTCCTCCTCGGAGGCTTAGGGAACATCATTGAAGAGGGAGCAGAAATAACTTAAGCACTAAAGGATGCAGAAGAGTGCTGTGAAGTCCTGTCTATCAGACAGGACATGGTGACTGTACTCATGAACTCACAGCAGCTATGGTGACCTGCACAAGATCAAGTGAGTCAACATCCTAGCATAAATGGAAGAGGGGCTCAAGAGGCTCTACACCTAGCTGAGGGGTTATTGGCAAGTGATGGCTGCTAGGGATGGGGAGTCATTTTTCTCTTGCCGGTAGGCTGCCCATGCTCAGGTGGATGGCCCACATGTACGGTATGCAGGCAGCACTCACTGGATATGAAGGCGGGAGGGGAAAGTGCAGGGAGGTCTGGGGGAGTTGGACAGGGGATCTGGGTTGGATATGATCAAGATGCATTACATACACGTATAAAATTATCAAAGAACAAATAAAAAGTGCTGGTGAGATGGTTGAGTGAGGTTAAGGAGCTTGCTGCCAAACCCGCTGACCTCTGATGACCCTAGTTTTATCCCTGGGACCCACAGTACAGAGGAAGAGAGCTGACTCCCACAGGTTGTTCTCTGACCTCCACACACGGACACCACAGCATGCGCACCCCCCCCCCAAGTAAATAAATAAAAGTAAAAACATTTTTTAAGGAATAAATTAAAATATTCTAGGGACTGAAGAGACAGCTCAGCAGTTAAAAGCACTGGTTGCTCTTGCAAAGGACCCAGGTTTGGTTCCCAGCACACATATAGCTCCAGTTCCAGGGGATCTGACACCCTCTTCTGGGATCTGCAATGTGATATGCTTATATACACATAAAAAATAAAAATAAAAACAGTTAAGAATAGCTGGGCATGGTGGTGCACATCTTTAATCCCAGCACTCGGGAGACAGAGGCAGATAGATCCCTGTGAGATCGAGACCAGCATGGTCTACAAAGTAAGTTTCAGATTAAGCTGTGACTACAGGAGACCCTACCTCAAAAAGACCAAAAATAAACAAACTAACCAACAAATAAATAAATAGTAAATATTCTAAAACAAGCACAAATCCATTCCTTAACCCCACATATTTGCACAATGTTAGCAAAGATTTTTCCTTTGATGGGTCACAAAAACAATGACTACCTCTGAAGTCCTCTAGGACCAAGAACTAGTTACTGCTGTACCCTCCACAAATTAAAATTTTAAGGTTAGGGAAACAAAGTGACTGTTCCTGGGCCACCATCTGGAAGGTGGTAGGATCAAGTGTGTCTGATTCAAAGCTCTGATTTCACTTTGTCACTCTCTCCATTGCCTGTCGCATTTCAGAAGACAAAAGACAGTTGTCATGTTATTTTTTATTTTGACTGATCATAAAATATTGAGGACTTATAAAAAATACACAAAGATTCTGTGACTGGAAATAAGGTTAACTAGATAACTAGACGCCAAGAAGGTCCTCTGACTAAAAATAACTAGCAGAAGTGACCTTCGGTTTTCCCCTCCTCCTGCCGAAGAGGAACTGAAACAAAGACAGGTCTAGGCCAAGTGGGAAGCCTGATTAAAGGTCCCAGCATTAAGTTGGGTTCTGAAAGAACTGTATACTCTGTATAAGAATGAATTAAAAATAGACCTTGTGCATCTCCACTAATGAATACTAGAAAAACCCTGTGCCTCAAAGCTTGGTGTCACGTAAAAAGAAAAGTAAAACAACCAAAAAAGCGAAATCCCCTGAGAATTAGTAACTACAACCAGAAAATCACGAAGATTTATAGTCCAGGTTTATTTTTGAGGCAGGGTCTTACTAAGACATGCCCCTGGCTCCCTTGAACTCACAGAAATATGCCTGCCTTTCCCTCAGGTCTGGGATTAAAGGTGGGTGCCACCACAGCCAGCTTTTTTTTTCTTTTAAATTTTTGTTTTACAGTCTGAATTCACCTGAACTCAATAATATAGAAAACCTCAAATTTTAGGGCCAGAGAGATGGCTCAGCAATTAAGAGCACCGGTTGCTCTTACAGAGGATCCAGGTTTGGTTTCTAGAATCTATATGGCAGCTACCAACCATCCTAAATCTAGTTTGTAGAGATCCAACACCCCTCTTCTGACCTTCGAATGCAGCAAAGTACACTTACATATACACACTTATACAAAACACTTATATGCATAATTAAACACACACACACACACACACACCCTCCAAACCTCAAATTTTAGCATAGAGTAGGTTTTGTGGGATCTGAACCTTTTTGAGTTTTGCCATGGTGGGACTGAAGCCAGAACCTTGCTTGTGCTAGGCAAGTGCTCCACCACCAAGTGACATCCCCAACATAAAGGCGGCTCTGGCAGGTAGTACCCTGAGTTACATGGCAGAAATCAACAAAAATGTATCTGAAAAAAGCTGTATTCAATCCAGGCCTCTAAGAATCCTATAGTTGAAGTCCTAAAAAAATAAGTACAGTAAATAATAATAAATAAAATTTCAAAATCACAAAACAGCATTATGGAAATAAAGCTTTATAAGTAACAGTCAGCAGAAGTCAGAGTAGAATGAGGGACACACACACACACACACACACACACACACACACACAGAGCTATACAAAGGTGGTAAATTATATGAGTAACCCTGAACTTCAGCTGTAAAGAACTGCAATACAGAACTCCAGCACACAGGTTGGGAGGTTCTGAGTCATATGTGCATTATTCAGGAAGGGAGCAGAGATTTTCACTAATCTCAGACTTTGATAATTTATGTTTGTTCCATTTGCTAAGAAAACTATTTTAAAAGTTAGATGTCATGCAAAATTTTAACATTAGTAAAAGGAAAATGGACATGGTGGCTCATATCTGTGATCCCAGCATTCAGAAAGCTAAGACAAGAGGATTTCTTTGATTCTGAGGTCAGCCTGGGCTACACAGTCAGTTCCAGGCCAGATCAGGCAACAGTTTAAGAGCAGGTCTCAAAACCAACAAAACACAAACCAAACCAAAACATTTCTATCATCCCGGAAAATTCTACTGGATAGCCAACAACTGGCAAGAAGGCAGGAATTATACCTTCCTTGTTCACAGTACCAGTTAAGTGCTCCTCATGTAATTCTGGCATATTTCCTTCCAGTCCCCGCAACACTCTCCTGTCAGACACTGATGAGGGATCCCGAGCCCTCTCCCTCCCGAACTCCAGGAGGGCAGCAGTGCTATGAGGCCCTGGTTTGGACCCAGTGCCCCAGAAAAATGGTTCCTGAAGACTTTATTCACCTCTTGGTTTTCACAGAGGCAACTCCTCAACCCCTTCTCTCCTACAGGCCCGCAAAGGCAGTCCTCACCTCGAATGTTGGTTTCAAACACAGATGCATTCACATCAATATCGAAGTCCACATTGTCCTGGAGCACTTCAACCACTCTTTGGAATTCAGAGATATTCCCCAAAATCTGGAAGGAAAGAGAAGTCAAACCACCTTGTTCTCTCAGACCCGGAAGCACTATGCTGGTGTGGCCTTCACTTATTCAATTAAAACCTCTAATTTCTGTCCTAAGTTTGGTTACACTGAGCCAGCAACCACCCAGAAACCCAATGTACGCCATGTCCTAGGCACCCATTGATACGGATCTCACATAAACAATACAGGTTCCTTGAGGCAGTCTTAGTTCAATATCAGCAGTGGATCTGGGCTGTGCGTATCCTTCTCTTGTACTTTCAGTCTTGTGGACATTATGGGTTGCTTTTCAAGGCCTCCCACCACAGAGGCCAGATGTTGTCTTTCTCAGCTTCCTTCACTGCTAGAGATCACTGTGCTACCTCCTCACCTCTGACCCTCGCAAACTGAACACACTTATGGGAAAGCACCTGTTCTCCTAATAACAGATAGTTTTAAATCTGCCTCTGTGTTTGAAATAAGACCCATTTTCTGAAGCTGTGGCAGCTGTGTTCCTCTGTGAGGTACTAAGTATGAGAATGAAAGTCAATACACTAATGACAGGAGTCCAGAAAGCTACAAAGAGCCAGGTCTCTAGTATAGCTGAGTAGCTGAACCACTGCTAGAAATCATCTCTTGGTTTTCTTTTACTTGAGAAACTAAACCTCCGTTTCAACCATTAGGCAAATTTGTGTGAGGCTGTGTGTGGAGGGGGAGAGAGGGAGAGGGGAAGAGAGGAAGAGAAAAAAAGAGAGGGAGCTTGATTGAGACAGGGGTTCACATAGCCCGGGCTGGCCTCAAACATAGTCAAGACTAGCCTTGAGGTTGATCCTCCTTTCTTCACTTCCCAAGTGTTGAGATTACAAATCTGTGCCAGCATACTTGCCTTGATATACATTGTTATTTTTTTCTGTTAATATCCAAAATTTCCCTTAAAGATTCCTCCTTCTCCCATAGTCATTCCTGTGACTCAGGAGAGGCTGACCTAGTGTCACCAACTTCAGAGTGGGTACCTGGCGTGGACCAGCCACAGTACCTGTGACAGGTTCAGGAGAAATCCAAGCCAGATCAATGGAGACTCATTTCCTGGTGTTAATGGGAAAGAGGTGATTCCTTCCACACACTGTTTCTTAAGACATGAGTGCAGGTGGAGTGGCAGCTGCTTACATACCATCAAACAGACAGTCTGAGAACACAGCAAAGAAGGCAAAGATAAAAGGTAGAAAGACTCCTGATGATATTATTTGTCTGTTGGGATCCACTGAGCTTGGGACCAGCCTTGATTTGACAGCCTTGAGTCGGTAAATTTCCTTCTTCTCTAAAGCAGTAGTTGGGGCTCTGTCAATAGCAACCAAAGTAATTGCTGACTTTCCAGCATTCAAGCCTCTCCGTGATTTGGAGACAAGTTCCCTTCTGATCTCATCTCTCACTGTCCATCTTCATCTAACCAACCTTCATCTATTTCAGTAAACTACACCCACTCATCAGGTTCCTGCCTTCAGACATGCAGTTTCCTCCACTAGAAAGCACTTCCTCCTACATCTTCCCATTTATAACTCCAGTCCATCTTTAACTGGTGAACACCACTTGCTCTAGGAAGCCTTGGAGAGCCCTAGGAACTCACCCACACAACTCTCAGAGTCTCTATTTCTTTCCACATTGAACCATCTTCACACTGGTGGAGGCATCACTATTCCTGCATTTCCCCAGAGTGCCAGGCACAACTCAGGAAGCAATTACTCCGCAAATGTTTGCTGAACGAGGACACAAATCTTTCTTCAAATTGCAGTTAGTGATCTCAAAACAGAAATCTCATCATTTCCTGCCTTCTACTTAAGAAATGCCAATGGCTTTCCCTTACTCTCAAGATCAAAATCTTTAACACGGTGAAGAGCCTCTGGGCTCCACCTTCTCCAGCTTCCTTTCATCCATTCCCCATTCCCAGTCACAGTGGCCTTCCTTCAGCTCAATGCACTTCCCACACTCTCCTGCACAAAGTCTTGGCGCTGGCTGGCCTCTGTCTAGAACCTTCTTTTTCCTTCCCTTTCTCAGTTAACACCTTCAGATTCAACTCCCTTTTATTTCACTGCCTCAGGGAAGTTCACCCAGCTTCCCCAGTCTAGACCAGGGGCACACAGAGCTGTGCTTCTTTCCTATAAAGCATTCACCTGGGTTAGAAATTCTATACCCTGTACGGTTACTCTTTGATTCAAGTTTCTTTCCCATGCTAATTACTCAAACTCAGAGGTCATTTGTGTTTAACTCACCATTTTGACTCCAGAGTGGATTATCACTGTACTTGCTATATAGTTGGCCCCCAATAAATACTTGATAAATGGGTAAATCCATACAAATTAACATTAAACAAAAAAATTATAAGCCAAACCATGTCTATGTTCAGAAATCACACAAATACTATTAATGTATTAAAAAACTAGAAGGGGGGCCCAGGCATGGAAGTGAATTTTTACAATTCTAGCACTTGGGAGACTGAGACAGGAGGATGCCGATTCTAAGATCAGCATAGCAAAGACCTGTCTCAAAGACAGACATACACACACACACACACACAGAATGAGAGAGAGAGTCTCAAATAAGGCTTGGAGTCACATAGAATTAAGTTCAATTTCCAGCTATTTTTACCTTTCTTTTAAAAAATATTTTACTTATTATTTTATTTTATGTATATGAGTATACTGTGTGCATGTGTGTAAGTGCACCTGTGTTGTGCAGTGCCATGGAGGTCAGAAGAGGGCACCGGATTCCCCCAGAACCGGAGTTAAGGACAGTTCTTTGCCACAGGGTGAGTGCTGGGAAATAAACTCAGGTCCTCCTCAAGAGCAGTCAGTGCTCTTAACTGCTAAGCCATCCCTCCAGCCCATTTTTACCTTTCTAAATATCAAACTTCTCAGCCATAGGGAGAAGTAAAAATACTTAGTGTATGAGATTATAGGAAGGATTAAACAAGATATTATGCATTATTATTTGAATATTAAATAACCCTAACAAGTTCTGTTAAAGTCTAAGTTCCTAGTCAGTGGCACTATTTTGGGAGGTTGTAGAAACTTTGGGAAGTGGGCCTAGTGGGAGGACGTAGGTCACTGGAAGGTAGGTACTCAGGAGGTATCTTGTTCCTGGCCCCTTCTTGTCTCCTGGTCTCTTCTTCCTACCTACCATAAAGTGAAGAGGCTTCTCTGTCACACATATTGCCCAAGTTCATGGGGCCATGCCACCATGAACTGAAGTCTCCAAAGCTGTGAGCCTCTTTTTAAGATGCTCTCTCAGATGATTTAGTCATAGTAATGATAAAAGTTGACTAATATGTTAAAGAGTTTAGCATAAGCCTACACATGACACAGTAACTAGTTTTTGCTACTGTCTTATCATTGACATGGCTATTAGAGTATAAGCTTTTGAAAAGGAGGATATAAAGTCTCCACATCCCTCACAGAGTTATGCAAGTCTACCACAAGTCATCTGTAAATGTCCAATAAATGAATGAACCTGGATGAGATGTAAGTTAGCACTTTCTCCTATGCAGTTAGATAACAAGAGCCTGGAGATGCAGAATTATGGGATGAAAGGCCGAAGGGAGCAACTTACTTTTTAACCACAGACAAGCTACCAAAAGAGGAAGGATATCAGTTACACACCAATGGAAAGGAAAAGGAACAGATGAGATACTTACTAGCAAGGTGTCAAGGGCATCAATTAGCGTCAGAGAAAAACTGCAAAAAAAAAAAAAAACAAAAAACCAGAAGTCCCAGATGTTTAGTAAGAAAATCAAACACCAGATATGTAACTGCCTCTGATCAGATCTCCCCTAAAACTACACGAGGCACAGTAATGCTCCTGTATATCCTACTTATAACCACAACAGACAAGCGAGGGAAATCACAGAGTATGTTGATTACCTTAACAAACCTCACACTCATGGGGTAGAAGGACATTGCTCAACTGTAGTGTATCACCTATAGTCTGTAGCTCCACCCTGCCATGGAGAGGCAGCATAAGATTGTAGCCAAAGCCACAGGCTTTTCAACAATTTCTTAACTAGGGATTTACCTAGCAGAGCACACAGTTGTTTGATAATGCTCAAGGCTGCCTAACTTATAATACAGTCAAAGACTAGAAAGACCCCAACTGCCCACCAGCTGAAGAATGATGAACAAAACATAGGACAAACAAGTACTATAAGCTATTAAAACATGGCTACCAAGAAAGACACTTGAATCATGCCTTTAAATGAAAAACATGAAGTACAGAATAAGCCATATGGACAGAAAGCAGATTAGCAGTTGTTAGAGCCAGTCACAGTAATGGGATAAACTATAAAGGCACATTGGTTGTGAGGGTGTTTACTATACACGTAAAAGAGGATATTTTATTATACGGAAAATATAATTTTAACATGTTAATTTAAATTTTTTTGTGTATATGAGTGTTTTGCCTACATGTCTGTAGGTGTACTATGTGTGTGCAATGCCTGGAGATGACAGAAATGGGTGACAGTTCAAGAAATCCTCTTGAACTGTAGTTACGGGTGGTTGTAGCTAACAACCACCATGTGGGTGCTGGGAACCAAACCTAGGTCTTCTGCAAGAGCAGTTACTGCTCTTAACCACTAAGCCATCCCAGCAATTCCCATTTAATAAGCTATTTTTAAAAAAAAAAAAAAAAGATACACAGCAGCCAGCTATTGTGGTCTATGCCTGCAAACTCAGAACTGGGGAGGCTGGCTGATGATTTTGTCCTGCCTGAAATAGCCATTTGTTTTTATTTCCTTTTTACCAACTAGCAAAGTCTAGCCTTTAGCATAGAAGGGCAGGCTATCCTTTAGAAGCATTCGTAAAACAGAGATAATGAAGTAGGTGGTGCACACATGTCACCCCAGCACCGAGCGGGTGGAGGCAGGAGCATGAGTTCAAGGTCCTCCTTGGCTATGGTACGAGCCTGAGGCCAGTCTGGGATCTTGACTTTGAAAAAAAACAACAACAAAAAAACCCAGGGTTATAACACCTAATTCCCAAGAATGTTGAGAGACTGAAACAAGATGACACAGTACAACTTTGGCACAGTGTTTAATCCCTGTTAGCTCCAGCTAGTGCAAGGAGTCTTCACACAGCTGGATTTGTATTCTAGTGGAAATGCAAACCCGTAGATAAATGAAAATGACAGCATCCAAGAAGTGCTACGAGAAAATAAAGCAGGTGACTTGTGACGTGAAGGCGAGGTGGTGAGAGCTGAGACTGAGGTGACATATGGCACTAAGACAGGAGTGACAAGAAATGGTGTGAAGAGATGGGGGATGCTTTTCAGTCACAGAACACCAGCTACCACAAAGGCTAAGTTTGGGAAGAGTAACACCTCCTCTTGGACCTGTTGGTCCACGTACAATATCAAGAGTCTGAGGAGCTCTTTCTGTGACCAAGTCCTCATAGCCCGTGGCTGCAGGTGAGCCCAGAAGTCTAACCCACCAGGGTAATCCAGGACTTCTTTGTCCGGTACTGGTGGTGGGTGTTAGGGGGAAGGAATGAGTCCAGGGCTGAAACTTGCCAGAACCAGTGAAGAGGGCCATGAGGCCACCAGCCTGCCAAGGACCCCGGCCAACCCCCCTGGCCCTCAGCTCGCTCTACCTGCCCCAGGTGTCGTGCCCGTCACAGGTGAGAGGTCTCAGCTCGTCGTAGGGAAAGGCATTTTCCAGGTAGCTGTCGTAGGCGTGGTAGAACATGGCCTTGACTCGCTCCCTGGGGCGAGGGATGAGAAATAAGGTAGGGGGCCAGAACCCAAAACCAGGCGAGAGAAAGGGCCAGGTAGAGGGCGGAGGGTGGGAACCACCGCCTGATGTCTGCGGGGGACCCAGCGGCGGGACCCAAGCCGCTCAGGGTGAGGCCGAGGGGAAGGGAAGGGGCCCGGTGGGGGTCGCCAGTCCCGGGTGTGGCGGGCGGGAGCCTGGCCCCCTTCACCTGTAGTGGGCGGGGTCAGGCGCGGTGCCGTCGGGACCTGGCGCACCATGGTGCAGGGGCAGCAGCACGCACACGAGGCCGAACGGGATGAGCAGCCGGAAAGGCATAGAGCACGTGTCCTGTCAGTGCCGCCGCAGCAGCGGCAGCCACCGCCACCCGCTCATCCTCTGAGCCGCTGCCGGTTCTTCCGGGGATACGCACTACGACGCCTGCGCGCTGGGAAACTAGCCATCCACTTCCGGACTACAAACCCCAGGATGCAATGGGCAGTGCCCCCCTTCACCACGTCCCAGGCCAAAGAGCATCTTGGGATATCTAGTCTACCAAGCGGAGATCAACGTGTCTAAAAGGGAGTGGCCACTGTGGCTGCTATTATTGAGTAATTTTTTCGTGATTCCTGTTAGCATTTGTTAAGCACGTATTGTCTAGTTAACGCTCAGGAAGCATTTTAAAGACGCTATCTACTTTGGTTTTGTATTAATAAGCCTGAGGGCAGGGGCCAGCAGGGATTCAATATTTGTTGAGAAGACATATGTTTATAAAGATGAATAAAAATTGTTCAGCTTTGATCATTATTAGAGGTAGGGGTTCCCGGACCACTTCCACGATTGTGTCAATAAACCCTAGAGATATTTTTCTAAAATGGTGCCACTCTTAAGTTTCCTGAAATCCCTTCAATTCTGGGAATTCATAAATCCATGCCATTCTACTCTGACACCATCATGAGCTCTTCAGTCTCTTGTTTCAACCCACAAATTTACTCATCCCAATACCCTGAGGCATCTTAGTGACTGTAGCTCTGTAGTGCCCCAGGTAAGAAGAAGACCCTGGCCCTATTGCTTTGGAAACATCTGAGAATCTCTGGTCAACACCTTAGCCGTAGCAATAAGACTTTGGTCAGTGCGATGTGCACTAGAGACAACCCTGGATTTGAAGTCCAGTCTGGGCTTCGCAGGTCTATCATTGGAACACAATCTGTATACGTCATGGGAAAGGAGCCTCTCCCATTCTTTGAGCCCAGCATCCTCATTTATAAAACAAGAGATTTGACTAATGAATTTCTGAGATCCTTTTAACTTGAATTGCTTCTATTTCTAGAATAGGCTATCTTGTCTTTACTGAAGACATCAGATAGAAGTGGCAGTTCAGTTTATTGAGTGGAATGCCAGCAGGCCAGGCCTCCTCTGGCCCAGCATTTTTAAAGGTTTTTTTAATTCTTTGACAATTTCATACATGTACATAATGTATTTTGGCCATGGTCACCTTCTTCCCATTACCCTCTCTCATCTTCCTCCCATTCCTGCTGAACCTGTTCTTCACAAGTCCCCCTCCCACTTCTATGTGTGTGTGTATGTGTGTGTGTGTTTCACTGGGTTTAATTAGGGTTGTCTGAGTATGGATGAGAATTATTTGCTGGTGCATGAGCAAATTTTTGGTCTAGTATTCTTTAAAAAAATTTTTTTTACTATTTTAATTTTATGTGTATGAATGTACTGCATGCATGGGTGTAAATGCACCTGTGTCGTACAGTACACATGGAGGTGTGAATTCCCTGAAACTAAAGTAATTTTTAGCTGTCATTTGGGTGCTGGGTCCTCTGCAAGAACAGTCAGTGCTCTTAATCACTGAACCATCTCTCTAGACCCTAGCATTCTTGTTAATTAAGAAAAATTATTATTATTACTATTATTATGTGTATGTGCACATGTACACAAGTGTGACGGAAGGGTACATACCACAGCATGCCCGTGGAGATCAGAAGACAACTTTGTGGATTTGTTTCTTTCTTTTCACCATTATGTGGATTCCAGAGATCAAACTCAGGTTAACACAATGGCACATCAAGTGCCTCTACTGGCTGAGCCATCTCTCCAGCCACCTGATCCAGTATTCTTGAAAATATCTCTCAAATAAATGTCCTGAAGTATCATCAACTGACATGAGACTTAAAGTCCTGATCTAACTCCTGAGGGAGTGCAGAGTACAGGGTAAGTGTGGGGGCTTTAGATTTTTTTATCTTTTTGAGACAGGGTCTTGCTATGTAGACCAGGCTGGCCTTGAACTCACCTGCTTCTGCCTCCCGAGTACTAGGACTAAATCCACCTAGATTTGGACAGAACTGTTAGGAGTGTGACTTCACCTATTTATTGTTATTATTATTATTATTTTAGGTGTATGAGTGTTTTGCCTGCATGTAAAGTGCACCCATGTAGTGCAGTGCCCATGGAAGCTAGAAAAGGGTGTCAGATCCCCCTGGAACTGGAATTACAGACAGTTGTGAGCTGCCATTTGGGTGCTGGGAAACAAACTTGAGTCCTCCACAAGAGCAGCCAGTGCTCTTAACTGCTGAGCCATCTCTCCAGCCTTGACCTCAGCAGTTTTTCTCTGAACCTTACTTCTTTCTCATTTGTAAATTAGAAGTAATATTAATACCAACTTCATAGGATTGTGAGAATTCAGTGAGCCATGTAAAGTGCTTACAATCCCAGCAGAGAAAACACTGAATAACTGTGAGAATATTTTTTGGAAACCCTTCTTGGAGGGACCAGATAAAAGGGAGACACTGTAAATTGAGATCTAGGCAACAACACGGGGACACCATGTGAGTTTCCTGTGATATTATAAAACTTATCACTAACATGGTGACTTACAGAAACAGAAATATATCCTCTCAGTTCTAGAGCCCAGATGCCTGAACTCTGTTTCACTAAACCTAAATCAAATTTTTGACAAGGCTACACTCCCTCCAAATGCTCGCAGGAGAACCCGTGTCTTGCCTCCCAGATTCTCCTGACTGCCGAGACTCCACAGCTTAGGGCTTTCATTATAGCTTGTGCTTCTCTGTCCACATCACCTTGTGCTCTTAGAATGTATCACTTCTTTCTCTGCTTCTCTTTCAAAAGGACATGTTTATTATATTTAGGACCCACCTGAATAATATAGGGTAATCTCTCATCTCAAGATTCTTAATGACACCTTCAAGGATTCTTTTTCCAAATGTGGTACACTTGTAGGTTCTGGGGACAGTAGTGACCTGTACATTAAACAACTACATTTGAGCTTAGCATAGCCAGTAAGTGTTTTTCAAGTATCGCCCTTTCTTTGTTAAGAAAACCACCATGGCCTAGTCACCTTTTCCCATGCTGTAAGCCCTATGTCTTAGCTCTTGACTCCTGTTCAGAATTTTAATGTGGATGAAGTAGTCGCAGGGGTGGGGAGACTGGGCCACCTGGATTTGGTGACAATGCATCTCTGTAAGCAAACCTAAAAAGGTTATATTTTTCTTTAATTTTCTTTTCTTAGCTTGATAAAACACAGCTTTTCAATACTCACAGAACAAATAAAACCATGATTGACATTTTCACAATTCATGTGACTGATTTCATAGTTTTCTGATGAGGCTTCACCTCTCACTCTGTTTATGATATTATGTTCTAGATCAGTGAACTGTCAAACTTGAATATTTACAAGTAAAGGGACTTGGAGTCATCTAACCTCTCTAAACCTTGATTAAACTTTGATTTCCTGATTTGAAATGCAGAAATTGTTAAGGCTATAAAGGATTTCTACCAGTTAAATAGGATGACGGAGGTGAAAATTCCCAGCATGATGACTGAATAAATGTTTCATAAATATTAGTTCTTTCCCCTGTCTTCCTGTGGGACAGTTATTCATTTTGCATCTGCCTCTAGCAATGCTTCAAGTCATAGGCAATAACTTCTACCCTCAAGGGTCTGAGGCTTAGTGCTGAGCACAAAACTAATATTACAAAACAATCAAGTCATGGCCTTTTCCTCTGTAATGCTTGCAATTTTGTTGGAAAGGAAAGATGTTTGATGGTGAATACTTGAAATAACAGCATAGTCAAATCTTCCCATTGGTAGAGTTTGAAAGACACTTGGATCATACCAGTATCCAAGGTCAGTGTTCTTAGACTGTTAAGTAGAGGAACCCTTGGATTGATCATTAGTAGCTCTTGGTTCTGTTACTGACTTAGCCACTGTGATCACTGTGTGATCTTGGGCAAGTCACTTTCCCTTTTTTTCAGGGGTGTGGCTCAGTTTCTATATCTGGAAAATAAGTGAGTGAGACAACCTCTCAGCATAAGAAGAATATTAACAAATCTATGAAGAATTACTGCAAACAAACAAACAAACAAACTGGAAAACAACAATCAACAGTCATCAACCACAGAAATCCCCTCAGATACATTCATGACATGGAATCAAACTGAGACAATAGTCTTAATGGAATGAACTGTTGGTCAAATGAAAAGGAGGATGAGATGGAGGATGAAAGAAAATAGGAGGAGAAAGGAAAGGAGAAGGAGGAAGAAGAAATGGCTCCATGTGTTGATAGAAGCATTTATATAGCAGCTAAAATGTCCTAGACACCATTCCTAAGGCTTCATATGAATCAACATTAATCCTTACCACAAACCTCTGGCAGTATAATATTATCCTCGTGTTGCAGAGTTTTAAAATATGAAGCAGAGTTCTTTAAAAGATTTATTTGTGTGTGTATATCTACAAGTGAGTGCAGGTGCCGACAGAGGCCAGAAGAAGGCATCAGATTCCCTAGAGTTGGAGTTACAGGTGGTTGTAAGCTGCCCAAGGTAGGGTCTAGGAACCAAACTTTCACCCTCTGTAAGAGCAGTACACACTCTTAACTGCCGAGCCATCTTTCTAGCCCCTTGAAGCACAAATCAAAAAGTTGAAGAGAGGCTTAAGTAAAGAAGCAATGTCTCACTCAATAAGCAACAGAGCTAAGAGCTGGACCTATACAGTCCACATTCTATCACATTAGTAAGAATATTAAAAACCAATATAGAAGTGACAAAAAACAATCTGGTCAGTGTCTACAGTGTCCTCCAGTTTTAGTTTCATGTAGTTCCAGAGTCAACATTCCCCGTTTTTTTGTTGAAAAGTCAGAATATAAAGTTAAATCCCTGACGTTGGAAATTAGATCCCCTTTGGACTAATATGCTTGATTTTTAACAGAGAAATATCTGGGAATCCCTTTTCCAGGATCTGAAGGTCAATAGGTTCCAGCAGTTTCTCTCAACTCCCAGAGCAGAGCTTGTGCACTACATACTTGCAGACTGCCAAGAAATAACTAGTTTGTGCCTGGGAAATTCTCCATCTGCCGCCTTGTAGAAATGCTTGCATTTCCCCTGTGCCCAGCATGTCCAAACATTTGATCAATGACTCCTGGGTCAGAGCCCCAGACTATGTTTTTATAACATTCATGTTCCATGTGAACTCAGGCCTGTGGCTAAATCTACCACTGAACTCTAGGTTTAAAAATACTTAAGATAATACACTGTTAGTATTTAATTTTTGGAGGGGGCAAATACTAAGGATTGAACCTAGGGCCCTGAGCATACTAGGCAAGTGCTCTACCACTAGTTATATCCCAAGCCCTACAATTGTTTTTAAATGTGAAAACAGAAAAATGAATGAAGAATGACCCAATAAAATTGCAGGATTCTCCATATCTATTGCCATTGTTGAAAGATCCAATTCTTTCAAAGAAAATATGTTCCTTTTTTATTTAGCAGAAAGTGGGAGTGAGGGGATGGTGGCTGCTTTGACAATGTCCAAAGTCGATGTTCTCTCTACCCATTTAATGATGCATTGAGTCCTACACCATGCCAAGCTAAGCCAAGGAAGTAAGAGAATTAATTTCCCCCTCAACTTTCTTGCCCTGTGGTCCCCAATTCTCCAATTACTCATGTGAGTGAAAAATTTAGTAGGGAAAGAATTCTAATAGAGTGCTAAATTCTTTCGACAAAAAATGAGAGCCTTATAATAACCACTGCTAGGTGTCTAGTGACTTAAATGTCCTAGTTAGTGTTAAGAACAGTGATTCAAAACATATTACTAAGTAATAACACTTTTGTGAGACATTTTGAAGTTGTGATAAACCACTGACCAGCAAATCTATTTAAGAGTCTTTTGAATTTGTGTGGGTAGCAATCAAGGCCCCTCCAGAGGTTAAGGGAAGAGGAGCAAGTGATTGAGGCCAGTTTGGGCTACATTGTGAGAGCCTGTCTCAAAAACAGTGAGAATCAAGCATCAACAAAGACTTCTATCTCTGAAGAGAATATAAGTTTGTGTGTAATCAATGAGAGTTCAGATATTTCACAATTCTGTAAAGTAATAAAATATGACAATTTCCTCTCTTGTCTAGTTAGAAAGGAGAATCCCAAAGGGCGTGGCTTTATTACTCAGGAAAACATTAATCCATTTTGCATTTAGTTTTAAAATTCTGTTTTAAGCTGGCTTTATCATCTTGCTAGTCCTTTGCTGATGAGTTAAATGAAATTTTGACTTGCGCTTACTTTCTATTTTTGTGAGAGTGAAGTTTTAACATGCTGAGGATTATCTCTGACACAAAGTACCAGACCCTGTGTTAAATAATATCTAGATCCATGATACGCCTCTGAGATATTTTCTATTTTATCATCACTTTCCAGATAAGAAATCAGAAGCTCAAACACATAAAAGTGTTTTTAGTACCAAAATGTTTGTTAATCACCATTTTTCTTTTTAAAGATTTTATTTTGGGGGGGCTGGAGAGATGGCTCAGTGGTTAAGAGTACTAGCTGTTCTTGCAGAAGACCCAGATTCAAACCCACAGGCTAACAACTATCTGTAACTCCCGTTCCAGGGGATCCAATGACGTCTTCCATCCTCCACTGGCATTGCATGACATGGATGCACTTACACACATGCAGGCATAACACTCATACACATAAAAATAAGAATAAAAAAATAAATGTTTTTAAGATTTTATTTTTATTTTATATATATGAGTGTTTTGCTTGCATGTGTGTGTTAAATGTGCCACATGTGTGCCTGGTGCCTATGGACACCAGAAAAAGGCATCAGATCCCCTGGAACTGGAGTTAACAACAGGTACTAGCTGCCATGTAGGTACTAGGTCCTCTGGAAGAACAGCCAATGCTCCAACCCCTAGTCACAATTTTTCATCCTTCCTTAGAAGTCCTATTTATACTTTCATTAACCTAGAAATGAGTACTGGGTACCTAGTACTATGTACTAGGTTCTCTGCTAGGCTGATGGTACAGAAATGTTCAGACACATGCACTGCCCTCTGGCAGCTTTTGTATGGAGGACAGACGCATAAACAGATTGGCATGTAGAGAAAGGGGCTAGGTCTCTGGAAAGGAAACAAGTGATTTGATATCCAAAGATTGAAAGAAATGATGTGGGACCAGAAAGGACTTTTCAGGCAAAAGGAATAACTGGTGCACGTAGGTCCCAGAGCCACAATAAACGTGGTCTACTTACAAGGAAAGCAGCGATCATCTGGCTGGATGAGTGTAGGTAACGCTGTTAGGGAGAAGAGAGGCAGGGACCAGGCAACACAGACCCCTGTCAAGAAAAACAGAGAGCTTGAACTTTGCTCTAAGTGTTAGCAAAGGGTTTTCAAGGATTAAAGAAAGAACCCAAAAAAGAGGTGAGCGGCAGAGGGGAGGGGAGGCCGCGCTGGGAGACGTCAAGGCAATGCGTGGCTGTAATCCCAGCACATGAAGGCAGGACGGTCACAGTTCCAGGTTTAGTGGGGCCAGGGGAGCTCAGTCAGTAAAGTTTTAAGCATCGGAACCTAAATTCCATCTTTAGACCCCACTTTTAAAAGATATTGGGTGTGAGGGCAACCAACACTGACAACCTGCGCTCAGTCACTGAACCGGGAGGGCTGTGATGGGGCGACGGGGTGGGGCGAGGGAGGGAACCAGCGGGGCAGGACCGAGGTGCTGCCTAGCCCAAACCTGTGAGCATGAGTTCACAGAGGCTTCTTAGAGTGGACGACACCTCAGTGTCTATTGGGAGTTAGCTGTGTCAAGCAAGGAGCTGAGAGTCACCCTCAGGTAAAATCTAGATTCCTTACTACAGGATAAAAAGCTTCGCATCCCCTGTCCCTTCCCACCGCCTATTCCATTTTAGCCAGACTTAGGCACTTAAGCAGTTTCTCGGGAATGTTAGATTATTTCTTTCTGGCCTCCTCTACCTTCTTAGAGTCCATCTATCAGAAACAATTTCTCTGCCCTTTCACTTCCTCTTGCTCTTTTTTTTTTTTTTTTTTTTGTGAGATAGGGTCTCTCTGTAGGCCCAGCTGGCTTGGAACTCACTATGTAGACCAGGCTGGCCTCAGTCTCACAGAGATCCGCCTGCCTCTGCCACTCTCAGGAGAGTGCTGGGATTAAAGGCCTGCACCATCAAGCCTGGCTCACTTCCCCTCTTAGCCCAAAGTTTTAGCTTGGGCATCACCTCCTCTGAGAAACCTTCTCCGACCACCTCCTTGTTTGGCCCTGCTAACTCCTGTTAGAATATTGGGGTGCCACCTGTCCCAGGAGCTGGAGGACTCCACTATCCCTAGGTGTCCTACATATCCCAATCCTGCCCTTCACCTCCCTGGTCCTCGATCTTAATACCGATCACATTGCATTATCATTGTCTGCATACATGTATGTCTCTTGCCCCTGCTCCATGCCCTGATTCTTGGGGAGGGAACTTGTTTGCTTCAGGTCCTGGCACATAGTAAGATCTCAACAAATGGATAACAAATTACTCAATACTCCGAATAAGAGAATGAAACAGCATGTGAAAAGCTTTAGAGAACATAAAGGAAAGCTAGGAGATGATTCTGAGAGCTCTTAACGGTAACTTGTGAGTCCTTCTGATCAGTAGAGGACAGGGCCAGGTGGCAGCTGCTGTGGACTAAACTACATAGATGTCCAGGACTGTCCCAAATGATTCATTGACGTTATTTCATTTCATCATCGCAGTGATTCCAGAGGCGGGTACCATTCCATCCATCTCATCAATGAGCTCAGAGAGACCAATGGCCAAGCCTAAGTCTTCCAGAAGGAGGCAGTATCCAAGGCTGGCTTTGAAGACACGGGGAAGATTTACAGGATGGAAGAGAAGTATCACAAAACAGTAAATAAAATGTGTGAGGGGCTGGAGAGTCAGCTCAGCAGTTAAGAACAGTGGCTGCTCTTGCAGAGGATCAGGTTTGATTCACAGCACCCACATCGTAGTTAACTACCATCCTTAACTCCAGTTCCAGAGGATCCAACACCCCTTTCTGGCCTACTTGGGCACCAGGAATCCATGTGGTGCACTTACATACATGCAGTCAAAACACTCATACACATAAAATAAATAATGTGTGAAAAGGATGATATCTCATGAAGAAATTGTATTATCTTAGCAGAGCAAGGTTAGTTACTATTAGGAGCATACTTATCATGTTAATGAATTAAAGATGGAGAAACCCTATAAGTATGCCAGAATTTAAGGAAAGAGGATTGAGAAACTCAAAATACTTACGATTTTAAAAAAAAATCTCAGGAAATGGGGCTGGAGAGACAACTCAACAGTTAATAGCACTAGCTGCTCTTGCAGAGTACCCGGGTTCAATTCCCAGCACCCACATAGCAGCTAACAACTGTCCATAGCTCCAGTTCCAGGGGAATCTGACACTCTCTTCTGTGGGTATTACACAACATGGGTGCACTTACATAAGTGCAGGCAATACATTCATACACACATACACAACAAAAAATAAAATATTTTTAAAATCTCAGGAAACTAAGAATCAAAGAAATATTTCTTTAACCAATAAAGTATGATAGAGCATTAAAAGCTTTTCTCTTTAAATCAGAAAAGTGACGTGAATATTCCCTTAATAACCACAAATAAAATATTTCTATTTAACATTGTACTATTCATTATAACAAGAACAGTAACCAAGAAAAACAAAATAAGCAGCGGGTGGAGTAGGGAATCAAGTAAGAGAAAGAAATTAAGCTAGGCATAGTGGTGCCGGCCTGTAATTCCCACACTGTGAGACTGAGGAAGGAGAATGCCAAGAGTCAGAGCACAGCTTGGGACCCAGTCTCAAAAGAAGGAGAAAGAACAAGTGGAGAGATAGGTCACTGGGTAAATTGCTTGTCACACAATCATCAAGTTCTCAGTTCATTCCCAGCACCCAAGTAAAGTAAAAGTCAGGTATGGCAGTTCATGTCTTTAACCCCAGAATTGGGGTTGGGAAGAGGCACAGATCTAGAGGCTTGCTGGCCAGCCAGGTTAGCCAGGTGGTGAGCTCCAGTTTCTGTGAGAGACCCTGTTTCAAAAACTAAAGGTGGAAAATGATAGAAGCAAACACCCAACGTTGGCCTTCATCCTCTACATGCACACACAGGAGCACATACATGCACACATACACTATACACACACAAAAATGAAGAAAGAAATTAACAGCATAAAACTTTCAAAGGAAGAAATACACTATCATTATCTACTCATGCTCAGACTATGCAGAAAGTCCAAAGGATTCCACTTACAAATATTAGATTAAACAAAGGTTATTAAGATTACTAGATACAAAATTAATGCAACAAAAATTTCAGTATTTCTATCTACTAGCAATAAGGAGAATATGAGAAAAGCCAAAATGCTATTTTCAATAACATTTACTTCTCACGGGGCTGAGGCAGGAGGATCATTTGAGTCCAGGAATTCCAGGCCAGCCTAGACAACACATCAAGACTCTATTTCAAAAATAAATAGAGCCAGGCATGACAACATACCCAACACTCTGGAGGCAGAGGCAGGTAGATCTCTATGAGATTGAGACCAGCCTGGTCTACATAGTGAGTTCAAGACCAGCTGGGGCTACAGGGAGACCCTGTTGTCAAAACAAACACAAAAAAATAAACAAATAATAAAAATTTGGAGGCACTAACAAAGAATTGGCAAGATGTTTAGAAATAAAATTATAAAGAAAGAAGTTGGAATAAATGAGAGACATATCCTCTCCTGTGCTTCCATGGTTCAGCACTATGATGATGCCTATTCTCTCCAAAGCCATTTCGCAGACTACATGTAATTCCAAAGAAATGAAATAACTAGGGCTGGAGAGATGGCCTAGTGGTTAAGAGCACTGGCTGCTCTCGAAGAGGATCTGGGTTTGGTTTCCAGCACCCACATGGTGGCTAACTGTCTGTAACTGTCTATAACTCCGGATCCAGGGCATTTGAAGCCCACTTCTGAACTTCATGGGCATTGCACGCACATGGTGCATTTACACATAGAGGTAAAACACTCATGCACATAAAAAAAATTAATTTTTAAAAGGAAATTAACTAAATGTAATACCATCAATATCCTATCAGACTAAAAAATTACTCCAAAACTGATGTATCGATCTACCAACATAGCCCAAATTCTTTTTTTTTTTTTTTTTTTGGTTTGATTGTTTTACTGTGACAGGGTTTCACTATGTAGCTCTGGCTGGCCTGGAACTTGCTTTGTGGATTAAGCTGGCCTCAAACTCACAGAGATCTGCCTGCTTCTGCCTTCTGAGTGCTGGGATTAAAAGCATGTGCCATGTTTATTTTTATTTTTATGTGTATGAGTATTTTACCTGCATGTATGTTTGTATGTTGTGTACATGCAGTACCCACAGAGGCCAGAAAAAGGCTGAACATCTGCTTATCTAAAGATAGGGGTTATGAAGACAAGCCTCAGTGGCTAAGAGTCCTTGCTGCTCTTGCAGAGGACCCAGGTTCAGTTCCTAGCAGCCACATGGTAGCTAACAACCTTAACTCCAGTTCCAGGGGCTCCAACCACCCTCTTCTGGGCTCTGCATGTATTGCACAACATGGGTGAATTTAGATACCTGCAGGAAAAACTCATACCCACAAAGTTAAAAATATAAATTAAATTTAAAAAAAACTTAAAGATATGATGAAGAAAATGAAAAGATAACGTTTGTGTGTTTGGTGTTCAGAAAAGCAGTTGTGAGGAACAGAGGGAAAGGTAAGGTGGGAAAGAGTCAAGAGCCTTTTGGAGAACACCAGGCCAACCCTCTGGGACAGACTTCTGGAGTCATCCTGATCTCAAGCCTCTTTCCACCTGCCCTACGTGACCTGTGCTGAGGAGTGTTGGAGGCAGTGCCTACACAGAAAAATGCAAAGACTTTTTTTAAAAAAAGAGTTTTTTTCTTCATCAATTATGTTTACTAAAAATATAGACTGAGGGTTCTCTGTTTAAATGTCATTAAGGGTGCATACTGACTTCCATGAGATGGACTCTTCACAAATACACAATGGACAGAAGTAAAAACGAAAACAGAAATGACTGCCTAGACTGCACCATTTCAAACATAATCTCCTGAAAGAGCTTTGAGGTTATTTACAACACCAACACTGACAGAGGCAGAACATTACAGGCATAAGGGCACACTATGACCACAAGACATCTTTTTGTAATTCCCACATGGTTTTATATTTCAGCTATGAAGGTCAGTTAACACCAGTCCAACTTGGTTTTAACAGGTAGAATTTTTATGTCCATTCAGTCCTACACCTTTCTGGGCCATTTCATTTGGAGATAGGAGAAACTGTAACCAGGGTCTTCACATCAGGCATTTACATGTGGCTACCAATCTTCATATGCTGTCCAATTTCTTTAAGATATGTGGGGTGACTCGCAGCAGGGCCACGTAGATGAGAAAGGTCCGGATGGCGGAGATCACATCTCATATCTTCAGCTTCATCTCCTCAAGGTCCAGCACTAGGGCGTGGCCCTCGATCTGGAACATGGCAGCTGTCTCACCAGCTTGCAACAGCAGGTTGTGGTTCTGCTCTCCAAAGTGGCCACATTGCACCCAGAACTCTGCCTGACCCCACTTCCTGTCCTAAAAAGTTGTTATTATTATTATTATTAATTTTTTTTAGACAATGTCTCCCTGTAGCCCCAGCTGGCCTGGAACTCACAGAGATCCGCCTGCCTCTGCCTCCCGCGTGCTGGTATCAAAGGTGTGCGCCACCATGCCAGGCTCCTAAGAATTATTTTCTAATTATGTGTTTGTGAACACACGAGTGCAGAATCTCCTGGAACTGGAGCTAGAGAAGGCTGTGAGCCACACAATATGGGCGCTGGGATCCAAACTTGGGTACTCTACAAGAGCAGTTCGTGCACAATTCATGTTCTTAACCACCGAGCCATCTTTCCAGTGTCTGACTAAGACTGTTCCTCTGCCTTTCCTTCAGGAAACCATACTTCCCATCCACCTTCCATTCTCCCTGAGTCAGTTCCCTTTGCTGCCTTTAAAGCCAAAGCCAAGCCTGGGTTATCTCCCTCACCATTCAATTCACAGTGTTCTGGGCATGCAGGATCAATAAAGATGCTCTAGTAATGAAGACAGCATTTCGGAGTTCAGCTCACCTGACGACAGCCTCGGCCCTGCCTCTGAGCAACTGGGGATCCTGCTGTGTGAAATGGGGTCCCAGCTCCTTCTCTGGGCTTTCCATGGAGCAATAGTGAAAATCAAGCGCATGCGCCGTCCTCATGGACTGCGGTGTCTACACAGTGTAAATTCCTTGTCGTTGCCAACCCTTAATTCTCCAGGGTATTGTCTCTGCAGAGGCCTCACTCCTTGTTATAGAGTTGGGCCAGAGTTGGTTAAGAGATATATTCAGGAGTTCACAGAGAAGGGAGGGATGAGTCCTCTGAAGTCCACTGGGCCCCACGCCAGGTCCTGGCTGAGCCAGGCTCCTGTGGTCCTGGCAGAATCTCCTCACCCACTGGGGCTGCCCTAGCTCTGGCCCCAGCCAGTTTCCTGTTTCCCTTATCTTTCCCTCACATGTGCTCTGTGAAGTGGGAAACACCACCACTTGCTTCCTTCACTTCCTTTTGCCCACTGGGGTCCTTATTTTTTAGATTTCAGTCAAATCTGGCTGCTGGCTCCAAGTGCACTATGGTTTGTGATTTTCTGCCCCTCAGCAACATTTCTGGGTTTAGATGGGAAACTTCTTGAATTGTTTTAGTCACTAGCTTACCCTTCCCCAATTCTCCTCCCTCTTTCTGTACCCAGGCTCACACCCTCATCCTCTAAATTCAACCTCCCTGTCCCCAACCCCTGCCCGGCTCTTCCCAAGTACTGTGATTTTCTGCAAGTTATCTTGCTTTTCTGGGCTTTAACTGTCTTATCTGTGAAGGGGAGGTAATGAGCTTGGCTTTCCCCAGAGGAAGTGAGTGCAGGCCTAGAAAACAGTATAAATCTGGAGCATACCTTGGCCTCTCACCCTCACAAAGCAAGAATTCCAGCACCATTAACAACTGCTTAAGGCCTTTCTCCCTTCCCAGATAGAAACCTGAAATTTTCTAGGAATCTCACCAGAAACCCCATTTACAGGGAAAGGGCAATCCTAACCCCTTGTGGAACTCTAGTGGCTCCTGATTTCACCTTATCAGATTACCATCCATCCAAGTCCCCCCCCCACACACACTGTAATCTCATTTATCAAAAGGGAGAAAAAAAGGAAAAAATTATCAGCAATTCTCTGCATAGATAGATAAATAGATATAGAGAGATAGATGCAAATGTACATTGTGTGTGTGTGTGTGTGTGTGTGTGTGTGTGTGTGTGTGTGTGTGTGAACATGTGCATGCCATGGCAGACACATGGAGGTCAGAGGACAACTCTCTGGAGTCAGTGCACTCCTGCCATCTTGTGGGATCCAAGGATCTAACTCAGGCCCTCAGGCCTGCTCATCAGCACGTCTGTTCACTGACCAATCTGGCTGCCATATCTTATAAACTAGAGAGTCACCAAAAAGGTATTTATGACTAGCACTAAGACAGTTTAATTCCAGTCTCCTTGGAAGAATCCATAGCCATACCTACGTCTTCTTCTGTGCAACCCTCCCTTTGAAAGGCCCATACCTACGCTCTGAGGTGTCTTACTTTCTTCTGAGCACCTCGCTCTTTCTTAATCTTCATGCTTAGGCCTATATTAAAATGTCTTTAATAGGCGATGGAGAGAAGGCTCAACAGTTAAGAGCACTGACTACTCTTTCAGAAGACCCGGGTTCAGTTCTTGGCACCCACATGGCAGCTAACAACCATTCATAACTCCAGTTCCAGGGGAATCCGACACTCTCTGTTGACCTCCAAATGCATTGCACAGCATGGGTGCACTTACACACAGGCAGGCAGGCAATACGCTCATACACATAAAATAAAAGTAATAAATAAAATATTTTTAAATGTCTTCAATAAAATCCAACAGTTTTGTCATAATACCAACTAGTCTAGAAGTTCTTTTCAATGCTGAAGCCACAAATCCCAGTTTAGCCTGAATAGAGGTCTCTAAATGTCTAGGTGAACTCCCCAGGCTGCTGAGGTGGGAGTGGGGAATTGTCTCTGTCCTCTCTCCATTGACACCAGCACTCTATTCCAATTTAGCTAATGTGTGTGAATGATGACTGATGAAGTTCATTTCCTTCCATTCCAAAGCACTTTTCAAGCCCTCAAGAAAGAAAAAGGCAAAGCAAAGAGATGTACAAGATCATTAAGAGTCAGAGAAATCCACAGTCAAACCAAAATGAAGTGCCGTTTACACCCGCCCTTCTGGTGGTGACAAGGGCTGACAAGGATGGGAAACCAGGGAACTTAACACACTGCTAGGAATGCAAATTAGCACATCTTTGTAAGAGTTTGGCAATATCCACTCAAATTGAAGATCATAAACCATATGACTCAGCAAATCCACACCCTGGATTTTTGTAGTCTGCACCTACAAAAACTCTCCCATATTCAGAAAGAATCGTGAACAGAATGCTCCTGCCAGCACTGTTCATAATGTGCTAGAAACAAATTGAAAAGATGTGCTGGGGAGATGGCGCAGGCAACAAAGTGTCGCGCAAGCATAAGAACCTGAGTTCAGATCCAGCACCCACACAGAAGTATGTCCCTATAATCCTCAGCTCTGTGGGAGCAAAGAAAAGAGTATTCTTGGAGCTTGCTGGCCAGTCAGTGGGTGATCTCTAGGCTCAGTAAGAGACCCTGCTCAAAAAAATAAGGTGGAGGGCTGGGAGATGGCTCAGGGGCTAAAGTATGTTTCAGGCAGGCAAGAAAACCAGAGTTTGAATCCACAGAATCCACATAACCCCAAGTGGGCACAGTGGGCCACCTGTAATTCCAGCCTTAGATACATGCATATATGATGCACCTTTAATTCCAGCCTTAGATACATGCATATATGATGTAAGTATAGGAAATGTGAAGAATGGGAGAATGGCCAGTTTCTACTTGTACTTGATATGATTCATTCAGGGACCAAGGAAGGGAAGAGATTCAAGTAGGGACAATTTATGGGACATCAATTCTTTTTGTAATATTGTGTTTCTTATGCTAGGTGGTAGGGATGTCTTTGGATACAATTCTTCAAGTACGAAGTAATATTTTTTTTCAAATACGAAACAGTTCATCATAGTTGTTTTTTTTTTTAAGCCAAGACCAATGTAGTTGGTCATGATGTAAATAACTCCACTTTGAGTCCCAGTTCAGGAAAACAAGGGCTCCATTCTTCCAACCAGATCACTCTGGTAAGCTAAGCTCGGAAGACTGAAGCCATTCTTAGCAAGTTTACAACAATTGAAAGGCAAATATGGAAGCACTTTCAAATGCTCAGTTCAGAGAATGGAGCCATCTATGACCAAGGTTTGTCCCAGATTCCATGGTGACACCAAGAAGAATGATATAAAATGAAAGGTTAAAATTCTTCCGTCAGTGCTTGACTCAGTCCTATTCCCCAGAGGCAACTTCTAACCACAGTCTGCTTCTAGACATTCTTCCTCTGTGTATTCAAACGTACAGATAGACACATAAAGTATTTCTCAATATGAGGATGAAATTATAAATGTATTATTTGGACAGAATTAAAAATTTTAATGCATGTCTATATATGTAGGCAAAACTCATATACACAAAAATAGATACATAAATAAGTAAATAAATAAATGAATAAACAAAGGCTGGAGAGATAGCTCAGAGAGTAAGAACCCTGGCTGCTCTTCCAGAGGACTTGGGGTTCGGTTCCCAGCACCCACGTGGTAGTAATCAACTGTTCCTAACTCCAGTTTCAGGAGATTGGATGCCCTCTTCTGGCCTCCATTAGTATTGCATGTATTTACTTAAATGCAAGTAGTTAAAACACTCATACACATAAAATAAAAATAAACAAATAAAATTGTAGTTAAATATCACATTGATCCACAATTCCTGATGCACAGCAACACCTAATTGATCCTTCCATGCTACACTGATTTGCCACACTTTTCCACACTCCAGAATATTCTAGTACTATGCCCTATTTAAATTTCATTTTAACAATTTTATTTATTATTTTATGTGTATGAGTGCTACCTGCATGTATGTATGTGCACCTGTGATGCACAATGTCCTCGGAGGTAAAAGAGGGCACCAGATCCCTTGGAACTGAATTACGGATAGCCATTAACTGCCATTGGCTGGGAATTGAACTGGGGTGCTCTTCAAGGGCAGCCAGTGCTCCCAACTGCTGAGCCATGTCTCCATCCCCTAAATTTCTTTTTTTAATAAATATTTTATTTATTTTTATTTTATGTGCATGAGTATTTTGCTGCATGTATTTAAGTGTACCACATGTGTGCAGTGCTCACAGAGGCTGGAAAAGGGCATCAGATCCCCTGGAACTGGAGTTATGGGTGGTTGTTAGTGGCCATGTTGGTGCTGGGAACCAAATCTAGGACCTCTGTAAAAGCAGCAAGTACTCTTAACTGCTGAGCCATCTAACCAGCCCCTTAAATTTCTTATTTTTAATTAAACAGGAAATATATGATCCAATTCAAGATATAAAACTGAGCATTTAAAACAATACAGATAGAAAAATAAAACCCTTCACAAAACAGTTATAAATGTTTTCGCAATATTGTCCAGTCACCTCTGCATCTACATGTATACACTAATACACACTCTTAATCCCAAATCCCTTTCTGTTGGTAAGCCGTTGATCTATCTGATTTATGTTCTTCCAGATTCATTTGTTCTCATATAGAAACACAGATGTACTTGGCTGCCGTGTTATGGTAGATGAACAACTGGCTCTAAGTGGTACATAGTGTCTATAACTTATTCATAGAGATGCATGCATACCATAATGTTCTCATTCAGTCATTCATTTAACTGATATTTATTGTGTGATGGGCACCATATAGAACAGAATGGAAGGGGATGACAACATCTGTCCACATTGGGTTTATATTCTGGTGGGCCATTCAGACAATAACTATATAAGTAAGTAACATCAAGTAATGCTAAGTAACATGAAAATGAAATGAGGATTGGGTGAGCGGAGGTTTTTAAAACTACTGTGTAGCATTTCACCACATGGACTTTCCTAGTTTGTGGGACTGACTTTCAAACTTCTCTACTAGCTTCCTAGCCTTAAGTTCTACATTTCACACGACTATTCAAAACCCATCAAAGAAACAGACCCGCATGTCAAAAACAGATGAATGGACAAAGAAAACGTGTTACCTCTGTGTACAATGGTATTCTATTCAGCCAAAATGAAAAAGGTAGTTGTGATGTCTACAGAAAAATAGATGGAACTGGAAGTCATTATGTTCAGTGAAAAAAACATGTTTTCTCTCATGTGTAGAGGATGGGTTAAGTGTGTGTGTGTGTGTGTGTGTGTGTGTGTGTGAAAGAGAGAGAGAGAGAGAGAGAGAATAAAGAGGATGAGAGAGAGAGAGAGAATAAAGAGGATGAGAGAGAGAGAGAGAGAGAGAGAGAGAATAAAGAGGATGAGAGGGCGAGAAGAGATCTTAAGAGACAGGGGAGGAGGGGAAAGACAGGGTAATAAAATACATGTGACATAAAAGCAGAATGGGCGAGGCTGGAGAGATGGTTCAGCAGCTAAGAGCTTTGGCTGCACTTGCAGAGGACCTGGGTTTAGTTTCCAGCACCTACATGGCAGCCAACAACGGTCCATTAACTCCAGTTCCAGAGGATCTGATGCCCTCTTCTGGCCCCCACAGGCATTGCAGGACATGGGTGCACTTACATGCAAGCAATATACTCACACATGTAAAAGAAAAAATAACAAATAAAATATTTTTTAAAAAGCAGAATGGGCAGCTACTCTGGGGAAGGAAGAGACCAAAGAAAGGAGGGGAGGTGATGAGTAGGAACAAAGTATAATGATAAATGTATGAAAAGGCCATAATGAAATTCTTTCAATGTATGCTAATTTTAAAAATTAATAAGAAATTAGCTAGGTACAGTGGCACATGCCTTTAGTCCCAGTACTTGGGAGGCAGAGGCAGGCAAATCTCTGAGTTTGAGACCATCCTTCCTGGTCGACATAGAGAGTTCCAGGCAAGCAAGGGTTACAGAGGGCTACAGTCCCCCAAATTGTCTCAAAAGAAAAAAAAAGTTAATAAACATCCACAATCCAAAACGCCCTTATATAAGTGAGCAAGTATTTCACAAACAATGCTTGCTAAGGGTGATGCACCAAAATGTCTTATTCTGCTGTACTTTGCTTTTTTAAAATAAAAGACATGTTAATCATGACTTAAGTTAGCTTCATTGTCCACTAAGAGATGACGACCTCAGTTTGAAGAACATTGCTTTGTGTAACCAGTTCTCTACTGAGATTTACATAGAATAGATTTTCATAAATCACTCCTATTACAAACAAGGAATACCTTTATATTTACTCATTTTGGTGACTATTTCAGAAAGCCAGTTCCCTAAGTGTAATTCCTATGTACTTAAACTTCCGATAAAATGTAGGCAATCATGCTGGAAAACTAAATTCCAGTCCTGGACCTGTCGTCATCATGACGTACACACTTTGGGTAAGTCCCTACGTCTCTTTGGGCCTCAGTTTCCCCTTTAGTAACCTGCTGCTCTCTACACCCTGGAGTCTTCGAAGTGGAAAGCAGATGCCCCACCCCCTGACTCAGCGGCAGCGGGACTTCTCACCGAGTCCTTCTCCCCCTTTTCCGCTCGGTTTCTCAAGCCTCGGAAGCAGCTTCAGGAGAAGGGAAAAGGCAGGTCCAGGCAGGAGGGCCCAACGCTGGGAGGGGCCGAGGCGGGCCGGCCCCCTAGTAGGAAATGAGACACATAGAAATAACACTTTAAAAGTCTGACCCCCTCTTCCTCCTCCCATTCCCTGGCCTCTTTCCATCCTCCTCGGCTCAGCCCCCGCCCCTCCGGGGACAGCCTCACTTTTCTTTCCTAAGCTGCACATTGGGCCCCCAGCCTGCAGGAGCCAGGAGTCCAGGTGGGATCCAGAACTTTAGCCCCAGGATGTGGATGACCTTGCTGTCGCTGCTGCTGCTGCTGCTGCCCAGCGGCACTTTCTGTAACCAGGAAGCCTTGGATGGTGAGTTGGGGACATGATGGGGCCTGAGATTGTCACTAAGGACTCTAGTATCTAGAAACTTTGGCAAGATCACAGGAGAGCTAAGATCCAACGCATCAGGGAGGGCAGACCGGCTGGCTCTCTCTACAGTGCAGGCTGGGTCCCAGGCACCGCTTTGTGTTCCACAGACAAGGTGAGGAAGTCCAGTGAACTCTCTGGAAAGGACTTGAGAGAGGCTGGGGAAAGGAGAAGGACAGGAAAAATAGCAAAGGGATTTGTGAAGAGGAAAGGAACCAGCTTCAGAGAGGGGAGGAATGAGGTGAAGCGGGACCAGACAGTAAAAGGAGCGAGGATGAAGGGTCAGGCTAGGAAGATGGAAGGAGATGGAGGGACTGGGAATACACTGATGGAGTTGGGAGTGGAGATGGGCAGATGGATACCATAGAGAAAGACTGGGATGCAACTGGTGAGGTGGAATAGGAGAGAGAGAGAAGCCCAGGCTAGAAGGATCCAGCTCCTGCAAGCTGCTCTGGTTAGGCAGAAAAGGGATGTTATCACACTGCATTACATTACAATTGCACAGGGTCTCCCCTCTCTCACAATTCCTATAGATTCAGTTGCCCCCACCCCCAGAGAAGGAACAATGAATAGTCTGTATTCAAAGAGTACTTACTATATTTAATACAGGTATTGACTCATGTATCCTGTACAGTGGGCATTATGATCATATTCATCTCACAGAGGAGAAAATTGGGTCATAGGGCAGTGAAGGGCCATGTCTAAGATTACTTATAGAATAAGTGTACTTATCCACACCTACAGATACATAGCACAACTTCCTAAATCCAAGACACACACACACACACACACACACACACACACACACACACACACACATTTACAACACTGTACTCATTCAGACATTCTCTGGGTACTAATACTGCCAAGGCCTTTTTCTGGGTGTTGAAGGTAGACATAACCAACCCAATTCCACAGCCTGGAGGAGTCCAGTGTAGCCTCTGTGTGTTTGGAGACAAACACTTGGAATTCCATGAAATATGTGCTGACACACCAAGGTCTGGGATCACTAAAACAGACTCAAGCGAAAAGGAGGGTAAAGAGGAGAGGCCTCGGAAAATTGGTCCAAAGGGGGGCAACTGAGCTCCGTCTTGAAATATGAACAGAAATTTGCCAGACAGAACAAGGAAGGCAGAGCAACACTGGCAGGCTGTTCCCATGTCAGCCAAAAGTCAGCACGAGGAACTCCGAGTCCTTTGATCTAACTGAGATTGGCCAGAGAATGCAGAAGAGGCCAGATCACCTGCCTTGAATCCCAGGCTGGGGCCAGACTCTGAGATCCAGCCTGTGGACAGGCATCCTTTGGGAAGACACTGAGCAGACTGAGGGTGCTGGACTCCAAATCCCTACATTTAAATCTTGGCTCTACAGTACCATCTTAGCCCTGGATTCCCAAGTACAATGGGGTTAATAATAGTAGCTACTGCATTAAAGCATTAGGAGGAAGGCTTAAATAAGATAATAATGGGTATGAAACAGTGTCCACGGTGTAACAAGCCCTTCATGGATATTAGCTATTATTATTGTTGATTGTGTTGGGGAGGGTATGTCACTGGAGGGCTTTAAGGGAAAAGACTACATCTTATCCCTGGGTCAGGTGGAGATGCAATCAGAAAAGTGAGACTGATAAATGAGGCCGGGAAATGAGGTATTTCGTGGGTACCCCAGCCCAGATGCCAGTAAGTGAGGCCTAAACTAGGGCAGTGGCTGAGAAGAGATAGCTGCTGGAACAGGGATCTTAATCGTCGGCCAGAATTTGACCCGCTGCAAGGAGACAGAGGAATGCCTCTTCTGGTTGCAGGCCTCAGTTTCCTCATCTGTAAAACGAAGATAATAATCCCCATCTTCTCCTCCTGGCAGGGCTATTGTGGGCATCAAATGGGAGGGAAGGTGGGAGAGCGCTTTATAGGGCTGAGAAGGTGGGCGGCCTCTAGGTAGGGAGTCATTATCTCCCGCGGCCAGCCACCCCCTCCTACCCCTGCGGTCCTGACGCTGCACTGACTCTGCCCCCAGGCCCCCAAAGCCTCCACATGCTCCAAGTCTCCTACTTCCCCGACCCCTATCACGTGAGGCACCAAGGCAATGCGTCGCTGGGGGGACTCCTGACACACAAGCTGGAAGGCCCCGGGAATAACATCACCATCCTCCAGCTGCAACCCTTGCAGGAGCCCGAGAGCTGGGCGCACACGGTGAGCGGCCTGCAGCTCTACCTGCAACAGTTCTACAGCCTGGTGCAGCTGGTGTACCGCGAGCGGAAGAGCAGCGTGTCCTGTGAGTACAGGCGGTGGGTGGGGTGGGCCATAGAGGATGAGAGGCGGGGCCCACGGGGTTTAGGGGCGGGGCTTAGTGCCGGGGTGGGGGAGCCTGGAAAGGAGGCGTGGCCTTGTGTGGCCCGACTCTGTTGAGCCCTGACCCTTGCAGAGAATGCCGATGAGACCTCCACCCATCACATCCTCTTCTGGCCTGTTTGACCTTCCAGGGCAGACCCTCTTGGGGTCCCCTGTCTCAGACCCACTCTGACCACGTAGTCCCCCCATCCTTCCCTTCTCACAGCCCTCAGCACTTTGCCCCCAAGCCTCCAGCCACCTCTTTTCACTGACGCTGGTTGTTTCACCCACAGGTCCCTCATAACTCCTGTCAATTTCTTTTCTGGAAGCCACCACTCCCTTTTTCTCATGGTCTCACTTTGTGTGCGTGCACGCAGTGTATGAGTGTTTTGTCTGCATGTATGTAAATGCATCCCTGTTGTGCAATACCCAAAGAGGTCAGAAGAGGGTGTCAGATCCTCTGGAACTGGAGTTACCCACCGTTGTCAGCGACCATGTGGGTGCTGGGAATTGAACCCGGGTCCTCTGCACCAGCAGCCTGTGATCTTAATCATTGAGCCATCTCTCCAGCCCCTCTCACGGTTCCACATTTGTCCAATGTCCCTGATTCTTTTTACACAAGCTCCGACAATCTAACCCCAGCCCTCTCCTGATAGTCCCCCCCCCCATGTCCTCACAAACCCCAATTCCTTCTCCCTATAGCCCCCTTCCGTGTCCTCTTCCCCATGGTGAACAACCTCCAACTCCGGGCCCCTTCTTCAGGCCCACACAGCACTGACTCAGAATCCCTTCCACAGTTCCTCTCACAATTCAGTGCTCTCTGGGCTGTGAGCTGCCCCTGGAAGAGAGCTCTGAGGCCCAAGTCTACTTCGAAGTGGCTGTGAACGGGAGCTCCTTCGTCACTTTCCAGCCAGACACCGCCCTATGGGTGGCAGGCTCCCAGGAACCCTCCAAAGTGGTCACCTTCACCCTGCAGCAGCTCAACGCCTATAACAGGACTCGCTATGAACTGCAGGAATTCCTGAAGGACACCTGTGTGCAGTATGTGGAGAAACACATGGTCATGAAAAACTTGAAAGGTAGGAAGGGATTCTGGCCCTGTCTGTGTGCTGGGGAGGGGGCAGGTTCCAGGACGGGCACCTTGGGCAAAAATGGCAGGGACTGGAGACTGGGGAGCTCAAGTCACTGGTGACTTTCCCTGGAGGTATAAACCCCTTGGGAATACGTTTTTAAACTGACTCTCCTCCTCTTCTGCAGGGAGCCAAACAGGCCGCTCTTACACTTCGCTGGTCCTGGGCGTCCTGGTGGGCAGTTTCATAATCGCTGGTGTGGCCGTGGGCATCTTCCTGTGCACTGGTGGACGGCGCTGCTAGTTACTCTCCAGCCCTCAAAGAGCTGGACTGACGGGGGCTGGGAGGGGAGGTCTCAGCTCCTATGAAGCCAAGCGGATTATCCCAGCAGGGCGCCACATCCCAGCAGGTTTAGAGTAATAACACCCTGTCTGTCTGTCAACCAAGGGTTTGGGGATGGTATTTCCAGGAGGCGAATAGACAAAGTACTTGGTTGGCTAAGAGCTTAAGAACTTGCATGCTTTGTTGAATCGGAGGAGTGACCGCTTATCTGCAGATAACAGATGATGGAATTGGGGGTGTGGGGAATCTGTGGCCATCCTGCAAAGACAGACTCACCTGAGGCATTCAAACTATGTAACTAAATAAAACCAGTTGCCTGTAACCAAAATAAACAACAGTCAATGCTTCCAGGTGCGTCCGACTTGGAAAGGGTCACTGCTGTGACAGGGAAGGAAGAAGCAACAGAGAAATGTCGCAGCTGTAGGATCCAAGTGTTGCTGAGATCCAATGAGTTATTCATGAGTTAAATATTAAATTTCTTACTTTCTGTATAAGGCTTCTCTCCTCTAGTTTACAAAACTTCTGAAAAGGCAGCCTATATCCTTTGTTTCTGTCCTCATCTTCCACTCACTCTACATCCCACTGCAGTAGGATGGGGCTTTGACAGCCGTGATATCTGCAGCATTTGCCTGGCAGGAACCAGAACTCTTTTTACCCACCTTCTGAGACGCCATTCTTCTAGGATGAGGTCCTTGCCCTGTGTCCATTCACTACCCCTGAGTGCCTCACAAGACACCATACTTCTTATAAAAACCATTTTCGGGTGCCAGAGAGATGGCTCAGAGATTAAGAACACTGGCTGTTCTTGAAGGGGACTCGGGTTCAAATCCCAGCATCCACATGGAGGCTGACAAACGTCTGTAACTCCAGTTCTAGGGGATCTGATGCCCTCTTCTGACCTCTTTGGGCATTGTAAAACATGGGTGCATTTACATGCAGGCAATATTCTCATACACATAAAATAAAAATATTAAATAAAATATTTTTTAAATTAAAAAAAAACTGTTCTGGAGTGTGTTTTCAATCCCCTTGCCTACATTTTTCTTGAAATGCTGTCTTCCTTAAAATGCCAAATTTTGGCTATATAGTATAATTTTTTAAGTGATCTACTTTCCACAGTTTCAAATATCATGTACTTATGGTGATTTTTATAGAGAAGCAATATAGTTTTATATTTAAGAGCATGCATTATGATTCAGCAGTGAAGAGCACTTGATGAAGAAGACCAGAATTTGGTTCCCAGCATCCACATTAAGTGGCTCATAACCACCTGAAACTCTAACCCAGGGAACCTGACTCCCTCTTCTGGCCTCCTGCACCAGCACACATGTGCACAAACATACACATAATTTTTTTTTTAAATCTTTAAGAGCATTTTTTAAAAATCAAACTTCCATCTTACATCTTTTAGCCAGGCATTTAGTCTCTTCAAAGCCTAGCTTTTTCATTCACAAAAGGAATAATAAAATATGCAAAAAAATGATGTAAGAAAAATACCTACTTCAGACAGATATTATAGGTATCAAGTGAAAAACTATATGTAAGATGACACATGTGTGGTTCATGAATTCAGCAGTGGCTACAAAACTCCAAACCCCACATTTGCACTGATTTGGGGGCATAGAGGGAGATCATAAAAAAAATGTCAAGATTAAGATAGGGAGAAGGGTTTGATAACACATTTCCTGGTCCAGTCAGTAAGACTCTCAATAGAGGATCCTGCCTCACCTATGTAGCAATAGGCAGGGTGGGCCTAGGCTTGTTTATTGGGTTGTTTACTGGCTGCTGTTCAGATACTGGAGATCAAATCCAGGGCTCACAAATGTTTGGCAGGCTCCCTACACTGACCTGCATCCTCAATCCTACACTGGCTTCTATTTTATTTTGTTTTAGACAGGAGCTCACCATTTAGTCCTGGCTGGCCTTGAACTCGTGATCTTCCTACCTCAGCCTCTCAAATAATGGATTATTAGCATATACCACTACAACCAGTTCCCTTACATTGTTCTGAAACTGATCTCTACCCTAATATCTTGCAGATATCTCAAAGTCGACATATTAGAAAATGTATTGCCTTTCTACCTAAACCCGTTCTCTCCTGTTGTTTAATATGTTAGTAGCAGAAATATATTAAAATTCTATCAATGTAGAGAGTTCAATGCTAAGCTTTACCATCTGCTTTTCTTTAGCCTCACTTATAAAATACAAAATATAGAGAATCCTAGAGTCCATTCCCTCCTCCCCATCCTGCATCCTTTCCCTATGGGAGGCAGAAAAGTGCACCACTTAGTTCAACCCCGGGGAGTACAGCCAGCAGAGGCCTCCTGATGCTTCAGTTCCCAAGTGACCACCTCAGCTGCAGAGAATAGTCCTACACAGGGACTATTCCTAAGGCTGTCCTCCTCCGACTGGACACAGCAGAGGTATAAATATCTCATCATGCCCAGCTCTTCCAGAGTTCCCTGCCAGGTTGGCTGAGCCTGCATGGGATCTATACTGCAGTTTGATTCAGTCCTGCTTCTTCTCCCAGTAAACATCTTGCATCTCCAACTGGGTCTCAGCATCTGTTTCCAGAAAACTCAGCATGCATGAGTGCCTGCATCTTCTTCCTCTGCTTCACCCTCCTTCCTTCTCTCTCTCTCCCTCTCATTCTCCTTCTTTCTGTCTCTCCCTCCCTCTCTCTCCCTTCCTCCTGTCTCTCTCCCTCTCTCTCATCCTTCCATCTCTCTCCTCTCTCCTTCCCTCTCTCTCTCTTTTTCTCTTCTCCCTTTTAATTTCCTTCCTTCCCTCTCTCCTTCTCCTTGTCCCTCTCCCTCCCTCATTCCTTCTCTCTTCCCCTCCCCCCACTCTGTCTTCCTTATGTTTCAGGGCAAGCACTTTATTAACTGAGCCATGTACTGTTGTAGTACAACAACTGTAACAATCCAGGATTTACAAAGAGTCTCTGTTTTTCTTTCTTTCCAGATCCTTACACAGAGGTTTGCCAGGATTCTTAGATGAATGCAACAGACATCAACTCTGGATATTTAAGACAGAAACAAATATATTAAAAGTTATCAAGTAATCCTTAGACTTAATAGGAAGGTCAGCTAATCAAGCTCAGGGAATAGAACCAAGGATCACAGCCACAGCCACACAAGAATGGTTTAAAGATGCCACAGCTGGAACCCATGGCTGCCGACACCAATGCCTGCTGACAGGATAATGAGTTTTCTGTCTCCTGTGTCTTCACATCATTTGTTCAAGTTCGGAAGTCCTGGGAATGCCCAGCCATAGATCATAATGCCTTAGCAGCAAGGGATGGGATGAGGAGAATCTTGAGAATCTTTGGCTTCTCTTGTAGAAGTTTGGGACTCTGAGTCCCACTACAATCGGTGAGAGAGAGAGAAAGAGAGAGAGAGAGAGAGAGAGAGAGAGAGCGCACGCATTGGTGAGGGCAGCGATGGTTCCTGCTGTGGTACCCTTAACTGCAACAAACCATGTGGCTGTGGCTGTGATCCCTGGTTTTATTTTGTGAGCTTGATTCACTACCATCTCCACTATTTATTTTACTCATTCAGTAAATGTCCATACACAGAGCTTATACCATGTACAGTGGAAGATATGAAATGATTAAGACATGGTAACCCATGTAAAAGTTGAAAGGACAAAACTAATTCCACAATGTTGCCTCTGGCCTCCATATGTGTGCCATGGCATACTCACACCCTTACACGCAGGGTATACGCGCAATAATAAATTTTAAAAATTTAAAAATAAGCCTAGCATGATGGTACATGCCCTTAACCCCAACGCATGGGAGACAGAGACAAACAAAGCTCTGTGAAAATGAGGCCAGCCTGATCTACATAGTAAGTTCCAGGCCAGCTGGGGCTACAGGGAGACTCTGTCTCAAAAAACATTTTTTAATTAAAAAAACCTTAAAATATTTGTTTGCTCTAGGAAATATGCTTATCGATAATAAACAAAGAAAGTGGCAGAACGGGGTTTATGGCCTTTTTGCTCTAACACTTACGCTTTCTTTCATCTACTAAAACAGAGAATCAGAGCATTCTGGGGAGGGGAAAGGGCGCTTTGTGATGTGTAAGATAGGCTCTGCGCGGGTAAGAAAGATAGAACAGGCTCAGCAGTGACAAGTGCTAGTTTTAAAAGGCAAAAGTGGCAATCCTTAAGAAAATAAATCGTAACAAGTGCTGGCACAGATGTGGACAAAAAGGGAGTCCTCATATGCTGCTAGAGGGAATGTAGACTAGTCCAGCCATGGTGGAAGTCAGTGTGCGATTTCTCAAAAAACCAAAGTTAGATCTGCCATCTGACCCAGCTTTGCCACTTCTCAACCACACATTCGGAAGGACCCCAAGTCAACTCATGGAAGAGCATTTACTGCAGTGCTAGTCACAACAGCTAAGTGATGGAGCCAACCCAGGTGTCCGTCAGCAGAGGAATGGACCAAGAAATCCTGGTGTACAGACACAATGGGACTTTTTTCAGCAGTGAAGAATGAAGTTATGTCACTTACCAAAAAAAGGACACAATTGGCAATAATCATATTAAATGAATTAAGCCTGTCTCAGAAAGACAAACATCGTATGTCCTCTCTCATTTGTGGCTCCTAGATTTTATATAGACACAGAAAATTGTGTGTGTGCATATGTATATGTAATATTTGATGTGAAAGTAGGAATTAAAATGTGTATGGAAACAAAGGAAACTAATGGGAGGCTGCGGAGGGAGGTGGTATTGGCAGGAATATGTTCAACATACAATAGATACTGATATGAAAATGTCTTTATATAGCACAGTACCATGTACAATGAATACACACAACGAAAATTTAAAAATAGAATAGCATTAGCCAGGCATGGTGGGGCACACCTTTAGTCCCAGTCCTCAGGAGGCAGAGGCAGGCAGATCTCTGTGAGACTGAGGCCAGCCTGGTCTACATAGCAAAGGCCAGGCCAGCTAAAGCTCCAAGGAGACTCTGTCTCCAAAAAAAAAAAAAACAAAACAAAAAAAAACACAAAGCGAAACAACAAAAATAATTTTAGGAAGACTAGCCAGGTAGGGTTAGAGAATGGAGGAAAAAGAAAGTGGAAAGCTAGACTGGGGGTCCTAGTATTGGGCGGGGAGAGCCTTGTGAAGGAGGTTCTTTAGCTGATGAGATTCTGGGAGTGGCTGAAGGTGGGTGAGAAGGAAGCCATAGAAAGCATCTTTATTTTTCAGCTACATTGTATTAAAAAGAGCCTCCAATAGGCTGAGGCCTGCTAATCTCCAGCTAAAGGGCCTGCGTTGGATACTGTCTATCCAAATCAGGGCTAGGGTAGGCCTTATCCCAAGAACTGGAACAGAGAGACAGGCAGAGATGGGAGAAAGACGGTTTCAAGGAATGAGATCCTGATGTTCACTAGAGGCACTTGAACTCGGGCCGTTATGTGACTTCCTGTCCTCAGTGTGGCCACATGTTAGCTCAGGCACTCTGACCTAGACCATGAGAATCATGTCCAGTCCTCTTTTATTCCTTCAATTTTGTTCTTCCCTTCTTTCTTTCTTTATTTCATTTTTGCTTTCTTTTGGTTTTTGTTTTTTGAGATAGGGTCTCACTCTAGCCCTGACTAGCCTGGATATCACCATATTAACCAGGCTAGTCATCTCGAACTCACAGAGATTGGCCTGCCTTGCCTTCCCAGAACATTTCTTCCACTATCCATAGGACAAAGTTCAAACTCCTTATTCTGGCACTCCAGGCCCTCCACAATCCAACACGGACCTGTCTTCTCTCTAGCTTAATTTGAACCCTTCCTTTCTCGACCTACCTCTAGCCCTCTTGCTTCCCCAAACATATCTTGTCTTTTCTGGCCATTGCATG
Source organism: Eospalax fontanierii (assembly GCA_035773235.1). NCBI lineage: Eukaryota > Metazoa > Chordata > Mammalia > Rodentia > Spalacidae > Eospalax > Eospalax fontanierii. The sequence continues at coordinate 23,546,873 of CM069550.1, read as the reverse complement.
CTCTCCCCACCCTCTGCCAAGCTCCTGCTCACCTTTGAAAGCCTCCCTCAAATGTGATCTCCATACAGCCATTCCTGACTCTTCCAGCCATTGCTTTTTATTCTCCCCTCTGTCTTTCTTCTTTTTTAAAAATTTTATTCATTATTTTTATATTATATGTATGACTGTATTGCCTGCATATATGTAAGTGCATTCATGTCATGCAATGCCCACAGAGGTCAGAAGAGGGCGTTGGATCTCCTGGAACTGGAGTTAGGATGGTTGTTAGCCACCATGTGAGTGCTGGGAACTGAAGCCAGGTCCTGTGCAAGAGCAGATATCTTTTTTTTAACTTCCTTCCTTCCTTAACCACTGAGCCATCTCTCCAGCCCCTTTCTTTTATTTTTTAAAATTATATTTTTATTTATACGTTCTATATGTGTGCACATGTAGAGGTCAGAGGACAACAAAGTTGACAAAACTTATTGAGCAGAGGCAGAAAGAGAAATGACTCAATTTGTCAAAGACAGGAGTGAAAGGAGAGCCTCCCCACAGCAACTACAAAATAAGAAAGATCCTAAGGAAAGGCATAGACAGCTATGAGTCAACAAATTAGATAACGTAAAAGAAATGTACGAATTTCTAAGAAGATAGTGTCTGCACAGGCCCAGAATCAAAATAAATCTAAGTATAGTTATGACAACATTGAATCAGTCACTTAAATCTTCCCACAGAGTCTAGGCTCAAATTGCTTCACTAGTGAATTCTACCAAACATTAGAAGCAAAACTAAAAGCAATCCTTGATAAACTTTTCCAAGATCTAAAAGAGGAGGAAGCAACTATATATCAACCTGCAAGAAAATGAAGTTGGAATCTTATCCTCTTACGTGCACGCACACATACACATACACACACACACACACACACACACACACACACACACTAAGTTTATAAAAATGAATCAAAGACCTAAATATAAGTTCAAAAATGCTAAAATGCTTAGAAAAAAAACCTAGGTATATATTGGTCTTAGGTTAGACAATGGTTTCTTTTTCTTTGTTTGGTTTTTTTAGTTTGTTTTATTTTTATTTTTTAAAATTTATTTTTTAATTTTTAAATGGTGTGTGTGTGTACATTGTGAGTGCAGGTGCCAATGGAGGGCAGTGGATCCTCTGGGGCCCCAGTTACAGGTGGTTGTGAACCACTTGACATGGGTTGCTGGGAAACAAGCTCAGGTCTTCTGGAAGAGCAGGAGTATCTCTTAACTGCTGGCCGAGCCATCTCTGCAGCATGTTTTATTTTTGAGAAGGGTCTCTCATAGTCCAGGATGGTTAAGAACTCATTATGTAACCTAGGATGACCTCGAACTTCTGATCCTCCCACATCAAACTTCTCAGTGCTGGGATTACAAGTGTGCACCCCCATTCCTGGGATTTTTTCAGGCAACAATTTATTTATTTATTTATTTGTCTTTTTGAAACAGGGTCTTCCTGTAGCCTCAGCTGGCCTAAAACTCACTATGTAGACCAGGCTGGCCTTGAACTCACTGAGATCCACCTTTCTCTGCCTCCCAAGTGCTGAGATTAAAGGCATGTACCACTAGGCCTGGCTTAGGCAACACTTTCTTTAAAAATTCAAAAGTAATTGGGCTAGAGAGATGGCTCAGTGGCTAAAAGCACAAGCTACTCTTGCAGAGGACCCAGACTTGGGGTCTAGCACCCACATGGCACCTAACATACATCCTTAACTCCAGTTCTAGGGACTCTAATGTTCTCTTCTGACCTCTGGGGATGTTGCACACACTTGTGCACCCACAAACACACAGGCAAAACATTCATACACGTGAAATAAAAATCATTTTTAAAAAGAAAATAATTTTTAAATATTTTATTTATTATTTTTATTTTATGTATTATGAGTGTATTCCCTGCCTGTGTGTAGATGCACCCATGTCATGTAATACTCACAGAGTGCCGAAGAGGGCATTGGATTCCATGGAACTGGAGTTAGAGATGGCTGTTAGTCACCATGTAAGGCTGGGAATTGAACCCTGCTCCTCTGTAAGAGCAGTCAGTTCTCTTAACCACTGAACCATCTCTCCAGCTCCAGAAAATAGTTTTTAACATCCCAAAGCATAAGCAACAAAAGGGAAAATGATAGATTGGACCTCCCTCATTAAAATAAACTGATTTTGTGCTTCAAAAGACAGTATTACAGAACAAGCAAAAATATTGGTATATTAGCCCTGTGGTTGTGGCTCCATGGTAGCATGTCTGCCTGGTATGAATCCCGAGTCCCCAGTACCTCCCTCAAAGCATGGCCACGTGTGTTTTAGACATTCATATAACTCAATAAGAATTCAAAAACAGCCTGGTTGGAGAATGGCCAAAGGAAGCTGGAGATGTAGCTGAGGTGTAACAAGCTTACGAAGCATACACAAGGCCCTACGTTTGGTATCTAGCACCACAAAAGCATTAAAAATATATACAAGTGAGAGAGGATTTAAGCAGACACATCTCAAACCAATGTATATACCAAAGGCTAATGAACACATAAAAAGATACACTCAACATCATTGGTTATTAAGGAAAGGCAAATCAAAACTATGGGATATGATTTCCCCCTATTAATAACAGCTGTAACATAAAAGACATGTTAGTGAGGATGTGGGGAAATTGAAAGCTTCATATATTGCCGGCATGATGCTGCCAATTTTAGAAAATTCTTTGGCAGTTCAAAAATGTAAACATATGGCCTGGGTTACACAGTAGGACCCTGTCCCAAAACAAGTTAAACATAGCCACGCACGGTGGTGTACACGTTTAATCTCAGCATTCAGGAGGCAGAAGCAGGTGGAGCTCTATAAGTTTGAGGCCAGCCTGGTCTATATAGTAAGTTCCAGGTCAGGAAGCACTACATAAGGCTACTATGTCTTTAAAAATCAAATAAGAAAAATATGGAACTGGAGAGATGGCTCATTGGTTAAGAGCACTGGTTGTTTTGGCAGAAGACTCAGGTTTGAATCCCAGCATCCACATGGCAGCTAACAACTGTCCATAACTCCAGTTCCAGTGGTTCTGATGCTCTCTCCTGTCCTCCACAGACACAGCATGACTCAGGTGCACCTACACACATGCAGGCAATCCGCTCATAGACATAAAATTTTAAAAATTTTAAATAAAAAATATTAAATAAGAAAAAAATAAAATAAAGGACAAAAAGAATGGGTTCATAAATCTAGACCTCAGAGTACCAGCAGGACGTACACAACAAACAAATGCATGTTTATTAGAAAAAAATGGGGGGCTATAGTAAGCCAGGCCACCCTTCTTAGAATATTCTTGGGAGTTACTTGTTTAAATTCATTCCAGCTTTGTTTATTTCTCCTGTAAACTGTAAATGACCTTTCAGAAATTTGGCTCTCAGGGGACAGACCTAAGGCAAACATCCTGCAGTCATTCTCTGAAAAGGGATGAAAGGACAAGGACCCTTGAAAGTTTGTCCAAACGCTAGCCATCTGGAGTTAGGGATGAGAATCCTAATTGTCAAAGTTGGCAGACACCTTAGAAATTAGGAGTCCACCCTACAGAGGGGAAATGACTTGTCCAAGGTCACACAGCTGCTCATGTGTGCGAGCACAAGCTGGTGAAACTTCCATTCACGCTTCACCCTGTACAGAAAGTCCTGGACATGAGAACCAGGCCTTCTTCCTGAACTGCCAGAATGATTCACCTACTGTCTGTGATGCTTTTCCTCTTCTACCTCTGGATGTAGGCATGAATTCTCAGAGAATCCCTTTGCAATCAATAGTTTGTCGAAACTCCGTTAAAACAGTCTCTACCTTGTGGAACCACTGAGGTGGGGCCTTAGCAGGAGGTGACCCAGTCCTGACTGCACAGGGACTCTGCCTCACAGGATGGATTAGGCCTTACAGGAGCGGATTTGTTCCTGTGAGAGCAGTTGTTATAGAGTGAGCCCTTTCCCATCTCTTGTTTCCTGTCTCTCAAGGTGATCTCTTTTGCACATGTTCCTGCCATGCGATACCACCTCCCACACTATCATCATACAGTCAGAAGCCCTTACCTAGCATGCACACAGGGCCAGAACTGCTGGATTTTGGACTTGAACTAAGTAAACCTATTTTCCTTATAAATTACGCAGCCTCGAGGGTTTTGCTATAGCAAGAGAAAATGAATCAAGACACGTTCTAAGTAATCTCATTACCTTTACAACCTCTGATGGCGTGATACGGCAGCAAGTCTGTGCAGTATCTGCTTTATGGCTAATGTGGACAAAAGTGCTATGAACGCTCATTTACAACTATTTGTATAGATATCTTTGCAATTCCTCCGGATACATGTAAAGAGTGGAATTGCTGAGTCATATCATGAATTCATATTTAACAATTTTGTTTCGTTTTGAGACAGGGTCTCACTATGTAGCTCTGGCTGACCTGGAACTTGCTATATGGACCAGGCTGGCCTTGAACTCACAGAGATCCATCTGCTTCTGCCTCCTGAGTTCTGGGATTAAAGGTGTGCGCACCATGCCCGACTTGTGCCCCATTCTTTTTCCAGTTCCGTAAATGTTGCAGATGCATCAGGCTAACAGCTAACGGGATCTATAAATGAGTAAACCTTGATTACTGTCCAGACATTCCTAATCCGATAGAAGTATATGAAGACGAAAAGGTAAGCCACCTGCCAAATGTAGAGAGTCAGGGAAATCCATAGGGGTCATAGATTTTGAAGAAAAAGAATCTCCATTGGTGAAGAAGGCGAGTATGTTGCTCTCCTCTAGGCTAAGGCCTTTGAGGGCAGTGACTACTTGTTTATCTCTGTCTACAGAGGAAAAGAGTTCAGTACCCGTTTGTTGAGTGAATGATGAATGATTCTGAACTGATGTGACAGCACCAAGGAAAGGAAGACGAAGGGGTTGAGGAGACAGCTCCGTGGGGAAGCACTGCTGCTTTGCAAGTGTGAGGGCCTGAGTTCAAACTCCCAGCACTCACATAAAGCCAGGCGCAGTAGCGCACATCTTAATCCCAGTGCGCCAATGAGGAGGTGGGAAGTGGAGACAGACAGGTCTCTGGAAGCTTGTGGGCCAGCTGTGGGGAAAACAACAAAAACCAAACTGCCTCCAATATGACGGAAGGCAAAGACCAATACCACAGACTGCCGCTGACCACCACACCCACACCACGGCACAGGTACAGCAACACTCACATACCTACACACATGTAGACGCACCATATATACAAGGAGCAGGACGAGGAGGAGGAACAGGAGGAGGAAGAGGAAAGTTTCCTCTAAGTTTGGTGAGGGGCAGTGGTCTGGTGTGGCTGCAATGAATATAGATTATGGAAGAAAATAGAAAAGAAGACAAAAAGTGAGATATTTTGGCAGCAGATTAAGAATACTATGCTAAAGAATTATGCTACCTCAGGGGCTGGAGAGATGGCTCAGCAGTTAAGAGCACTGGCTGCTCGTGCAGAAGACCCAGGTTGGGTTACCAGCACCCACATGGTAGCTAACAACTGTCCATAACTCCAGTTCTGGGGTATCTGATGCCCTCTTCTGTCCTCCGCAGGTACTGCACGACACAGGTGCACTTACATACATGCAGGCAATACACTCATACACATAAAACAAAAATAATAAGTAAAATATTTTTAAAAGAACTATGCTAATACCGGGTATGGTGGTGCATGCCTTTAATCCCAGCACTTGAGAGACAGAGGCAGGCAGATCTCTATGAGTTCAAGGCCAGCCTGGTCTACATAGTGAGTTTCAGCCAGCTGGGTCTACATGGAGACCTTGTCTCAAAAAGACCAAAACAAACAAACAAAAAAAAGAATTATGCCAAATCCTACAGGTAATAATTAACTACCTCTTCTTTTCCAGGGCAATGATGCGTTTGTTCATCTGTGTATTCATAGTACTGAGGAGAATTTAAGGAATTTAGACATTAATAAACGGCTACATGAATTAATGAATGAACTGAGGACTTTTATGTTTTTTTAAAATTTTACATTATGTGTGTGAATGTTTACTTGCATGTATATAAGTGTTCTATGTGTGTGCCTGGTACCATGGAGGCCAGAAGAGAGTATCAGATCCCTTGGACCTGGAATCACAGACAGTTGTAAGCTACCATGTAGGTGCTGGGACTCAAACCCAGGTCCTCTGCAAGAGCTGCAAGTGCTCTTAACCCCTGAGCCATCTCTCCAGCCCTGAACTGAAGACTTCTGAGAAAGAAAATTGTTTTACTCAGTCTTCATCTTACTTTAATCATTACACACACACACACACACACACACACACACACACACACACACATATATATATAATTTTATAGTCACAAAACTTTTATTCTATTATCTCATTTAAATCTTTATTGTTATACTCAACAAGCTAATTTAGGATTGAAGAGCAGATCTTATTCCCTGCCGTTATTATTTTCACATCCAGTGTAAAGAAACTCATGACCCTCTCTCTGCTAACGTGTCTGAGTAACTGAAGGACCGCTGTGCATGTGTGTGCAGATGCCGGGCCTCTTGTGAATAGCTCCCATCCTGCTCTGCGTCCGCTGTCCTCAGGAATTCTACATAACCCCCCAGATAGATGGCATTGGTAGATGCAGAGGTGTTTTGCTTTGTGGGGAGCCCAAGAAAAGGTTCAAACCATCGCACATATCATAAAATTGATCAAAGTTGTAGACATTTCTGCATTTTTCCTTTCACAACTTTCCTGCCATTCCCCTCCCCGTCACCAAAAAAGATCCACAAAATTTTATTTCCTCGAGTCGCTAATTTTTCTATATGTGCATTCCTCTTTGTGAAACAAAAGCTCTATGTGTTTTGTTTTCTAATTTCCTTAAATACACCTCTTGATACCTTATTTCATTCGTTTGCAAATGGTTAAATTTGGGAAGCTGACTTTGGCCTGTGGAACTCCAGAGTACAGATAAGGAGAGAAGGTCAAAAAGAGTTAGATGTTAGCTTAATAGAACTTTCTGACACAGCAGTTCAGAACTGGCTGCTTCATGTAATTAAATGTAGTCAGATGACAATGTCAAGTTCAAGTTCTGACCTCTGAAAATGCATCCCAGTGAATTCTGAAATCTTTTCTTTCGTAGGTTTTTAAAAAACTTTTTTGGGGGGGATATATGTGTTCTTTATTTTCTTTATACTAGTGTTATGCCTGCCTGCATGTCTATAAGTGCACTTGTGTAGTACAGTGCCCGACGAGGACAGAAGAGGGCATCGAATGCCCTGGAACTGGAGTTGCAGATGGTTGTTAACCGCCATGGAGGTGCTAGGATTTGAACCTGGGTCTTCTGCAAGAGCGACCAGTGTTCTTAACTGCTGAGCCATATTGCCAGCCCCCTCTTCTGTAGATTCAACATCATTCATTCCTTCGAGGTTTTTTATTTGCTGTGGCATTTCAGTAACCTGATACTGTTCTTCTGGACATCATCAATTTACTAAAAACTATTTGAGTGACATCCATGGCTCAGATACTACTTTAAGAAGTGGGAGTACAAACTAGTCGTGATGGTGCATACCTTTAATCCCAGCACTTGGGAGACAGAGGCAGGTGGATCTCTGAGTTCAAGGCCAGCCTGATCTACCTAGTGAGTTCCAGGGCAGCTGGGGCTACAGGGAGACCAACAAAAACAAAACAAGACCTGACAAGAAAAAAAAAACGAAACTCTTCTTTTTATACAACTGTTCTTTACTAAGAGAGGCAGAAAATAAACAAGCACATTGTCTAAATGGGGTAGACCAAGCATGGGTACCAAGAGTTGGTGAGTCGTTGTCTTAGACAGCATAGTCAGGGTATGTCTGTGGAATAAGACGACATTGGGCAGAGATCTGAAAGAACTGAGAAAACGCTGTGGGAAAACAGTCCAATCTAGGTGAGAACAAGAGAAAGTTCTAGAGGGAGAAGCTGGGTTGATTTATCAACAACAAAGAGGCAGTTTGTCTGACATGATGTGGACAAAGAGAAGGAAGTAACAGAGTAACCAAATCCTGCAGGGCTTGTGAGCCAACTGTAAGCTTGCCTTCTTTTCAGCACCACTGGAACTTTCTATAAAACAGACCACATTCTAGATCACAAAGAAAGTCTTCTAACAGATACAGAAGAATCAAGGGTGTTTTTGTGGGGCTGGAGAGATGGTTCAGCAGTTAAGAGCTGCTCTTGCAGAAGACCTGGGTTCAAATCCCAGCAGCCATGTTCTGGCTAACAAGCGTTCATAACACCAGTTCCAGGAGACTTGATGCCCTCTTCTGACCTCTGTGGGCATTGCATGACATGGGTGTACTCACATATGTCCAGGCAATACATGCATGCACAAAAAATAAATAAAATATTTCAAAATGTTTTTGTATCTTATCAAATAAAACAAGAAATCAGAAGTCTGGAGAGTGGCTCAGTGGTTAAGAACACTGGCTGCTCCTGCAGGACTTGGGATCAATTCTCAGCACCTACATGGCAGCTGACAACCATCCATAACTCAAGTTCCAGAGGATCCACACCCACTTCTAGCCTCTGCAGGCATTACACACATATGGTGTAACTATATACATGCAGGCAAAACACTCATACACATTTTTAAAAATTAAAAAGAAAGAAAACCCAAATTAGAAACCATTAGCAAGAGAAACTACACAAGAGATTGAACAAAGCAGTCTTGAATGACAGGCGTGTCATGGAACTCAGGAAGAAGATCACCAGCATTCTTCCCTCTGTTTCCCGACTGGGACTCAGTGTGAACAGCTGCCTTCTGCTCCAGCAGCCCTGCCTTCCCTGCTCAAACTGGGAGTCAAGATAAATCTTTCCTTTCTCAAGTTGCTTCTTACCGGGTATTTGTCATGGTAATGAGACAAGCTACTAATCCAATAGCTTCATTGTTGTAGTAGACCTTGTGTGAGACTGGCTCTTAATATATGAAGTCACCATAAGTTCAGCCAAATTCAAGTCCAACCAAAGGGATATGGTTTGGCTTCATTTTCTAAGCTCCAAACCAGGCCTTTTTCTCCTTATCGGGAGGAAAAATAAAATTAAGTGATGAGGTCTCTATGCCCACTGATGACAGGGAGAGCCAGTGCTCTTAACCACTGAACCATCTCTCCAGCCCGGGCATATTGTTTTTAGATGTATTTGTCTCTATTAATATTCAATACTTTCAGCCAAGTGTGGTGGCACATGCCTTTAATCCCAGCTCTTGGGAGGCAGTCAGGAGGATCTCTGTGAGTTCAAGGCCAGCCTGGTCTTATATTGTGAGTTCACTGGAAGAGATAGGGAGGCCCTATCTCAAAAAAATAAGTAAAAATACTCCATCCCTCCCCCAATACTCAATACCTCCAGAAAAGAAAAATTAGAGAAATAGAGGCGGAAAAATTTAAATTCCTAGACTCAAATGAAAACAAAGCTCAACTTTCCAGAACATTTGGTATATAGCTAAGACAGATCTAAGACAGAAGTATATAGTTATAAATACATTAAACAACTGAAGAGCTCTCATCTCAAGTAAATAACCTAATGATGTACCTCAAGGTCTTAGGAAAACAAGAACAAATCAAAACTAAAGTGATAGATAGCAAGTATAATAAAGGTTAGGATGAAATTCATTAAACAGGGGAAAAGAGCAACACACAGAATTAATCAAACAAATAAAAATGAAATCATGACATTTACAGGAAAATAAAACTGGAAATCCTTATGTTAAATGAGATAAGCCCAACTCAGATAGCTAGACATGTCATTTTTCTTATGTAGACTCTACATTTCAATTTATGTGTATATGAGAGAGAGAAAGAAACTAAAAAGAGGACCTGAGAGAAGAGAGATCATATAGGAGAGAGGGGGGAATGGATTGCATGGGACGTAGGAAGCAGAAGATGGCAGGGGGTGGCAGTGGGGGGCCAGCAAGAGCGGGCAGTGGGGAAGGGGGACAATCAGAACAAAGCGTGACTGCACATGTATATATAAATGCCCTAATAAAGCCCATTGCTTTGTATGCCAACTTTAAAAATTATTTTTAAAAGGCCAAAAGTCCATTTTGCCAAGTGAAATAAGTCAAATTCAAAACTTTTATACTGTTTGACTCTCTGACATAGCCAAGATGCAAAGCTTTAATTAAAACTAGATGGAGATAGCCAGGGCATCGGAGGAGAGAGAGGTCTGGACTCAAAGGAGCATGCACAAGGGAACGTTGTCCAGAGTCACCATCTTTCCCACATTTTGTGCTGTGATGGTGGTTACCTGGTCCTGTGTGTTTGTCAGTACTCACAGAACTGTGCTCCCAAAACAGACACTTACTTGATATAAAACACAGTGCCTTTATGTGTGCATATGAAACATTTAAAAAGATGTCCCCTCATATCACAATGAAGTGACAAGCTCACAGATGCTGCATTTGTATAATTATTTTTCTTGAGCATAATTTTAGGACTGCCTTCATCCCTGTTAACTTGTTCTTGCCTCTTGTTCCATAGAACCAGAAACTTCATGCTCTGGAATTGGTGATCCTTTCTTCTCTAGGGATGGTTCGGTTCTTACTATATTGAGAATGATGAAAAAGCATTTTAGTTGGATATACTCAACTTAACTGGTTGCCACTGGGGGTGGGAGTGAGCAGATCTCTGAGGGGCCAGGACCCAGGACAGGGGAGGTTTGGTGGGAGAAAAAGGAAAGAATGACTTGCAGACTAGCTCAGTGACAGGACACTGGAAACTGCAGTGGAAGTAGACGAGAATGGTCAAGAAACATAGATGAACTTGTGCCAAGAACACATGGAGTTGACCACACAACTTGGCTTTGGGCTGGCTTTGGGCTTAGGCCAGTCTCTTCCTGAGCTTTAATTTTCCTCCCTTCCTAATCTGTCCAGCCTCTGCTCACATCAGATCCTTAGTCCCGTAACTCAGATCCTCTTCTGTCTCCGTGTATTCAACAAATATTTATCTTAACTGACTCTAATAGCATGACCTGTTTGTTCAGCACCACAGCCTTTTATATCTGTTTATCAAACCCCTTGATCAAAGGAAAGATGAATCAGCCCGGCTTCCCAGAGAAGGAAAGAATCTCGGAAAAATTACATGGTTTACCTCAAAATCACCCTTTGATCTCTCAACCCTCATCAGAGAAGCTTCTTTTTGCAGTAAATGTCAGTTGACCCAAAGACCCACAATTGGTCAAAGGGCAGAGAATAAGAGGCTGCAGAATGCTCAGCCCTAAACGGGACACCTATATCACACTCTGTCCTTCCGAGGCTAAGGGATCATTACAAATTATAAGAGTCAGAGGTGATAGATGACTACAAGGAAACAGTATTTTCCAGACACAACAGAGCAGGTACACATGTGGCTTTGAGAGCATGCACAAGACCTGTGCAAGCTCAAGCCAGACAAAATCTCAGCATGGAGAAAGGAGCTGGACACAGTATTCCCCCCACAACTGAGGAGCTATCAGCAATACACGGCTGCTGGGAGAGGATTTTTTCTTTAAGAGTGTGGCCCCTGGTAGGTCGACCATGCTCCAGTGGATGTCCCTACACCCAAGAGCATATGGGCAGCACAAATTGGACTTGATGGGTTTAAAAAACAAAAGAAGAAGGACATAAAGTTGGATGGGTGATGCGTGGAGAACGGATCTAAGAGGAGTTGTGGGAGGGGTGGTGAGTGTGATGAAAATAAGTTATATGACATTCTCAAAGAAGTAATAAAATATTTTTAGAAGTCAGTCTCTTTGAATACTGGGACCTGGATACTTGCCATTACCTACGCTTTGCTGCCCCCTATTGGAAGACTAGCATAGAGCTACAAAGACCAGAGGTCCAGCAGGCTTGCGCTTGTTCCCACCGAGGGCCCACTGTGCGCTAGAAAAAACTCAGAAATAGCCTATGCTTGTGACGCCTGTGGTGCTGAGGAAGAAGTGGAATTACACAAGTGATTCATCGATTACAATTTAGGCTCTGTGAAGTACAAGATACAGAATAGGAAATATGACCTATTCTGGAGTTCAGGGGGATCCCGCACAAGTGGAATTCATAGGAACAAATTGTTGGCTTGCAAAAGGGGAGGTCTCAGAGATGAACCACAGGGCAGCCGGAATACTGTCACTAAACTGGGGAAGCCTAAGAGGGGGTGAGTGTTTTGAAAGACAAGAGCAGGATCTTGGCTTTGTTTTTTGCAGTTTGGGAATTCCATGAAGAAGGAAAGCATTGGCTATGGAACAAGTGAGCCTTTGAATTTAGGAGAGCAACAGCTACACTAGAAAAAGCAGAATTAGAAATTGAGAGCTGTTGGGATGCAGATGGCACTTGAAACTGTAGCAGTGGAAGGAATCTCTTAGAGAGAATAGGAAGAGAGCTTCTACCTGCCCTGAGAAACTTCTGGATTGATATGGAAAGAAATGAAACTTTCAAAAGCAAACCTAGAAGGGAGGTCCAGAGAGGTGAGGGGAGAAAGCAGTACAAAGCTTGTGGGATGGCTCAGCAGGTAAGAGTGCTTGCCAACAAGTCTTGAGGACTTGGATTCAACTCACAGGGCACAAGGAGATAACAGACCCCTGCAAGTTGTTCTCTGACCCCCAGTTGCATGCTGTGGTGTGTGTAGATGAGTGCACACAAAACAATTAACTATGTCTTTAATTAATTTTTTGAAGAATGGAAGAGCCAAGGGAGTTTTGAGAGAGATTAGGGGGAAAGTTCAAGAACAGCTGACCAAAGTAAGTCACGATGAAGTTCTTTCTTGACGGGCACCTAATATGTCATATGAAAAAGATGGTGGTTTTGAAGGGGCATTCAAGGGTCTTGGCCAGCATTATCGGCTTGTGGTCTCTGCAATCACACTCTTTAAATTCTGGGTGCTTAACATCTTGAAATTCTTAGTCTTTAAAATTGCTTTTTTTTTTTTTTTATGTGTGTGTATGTGTGCCTGCAGAAGAGGAGGGCAGAAGTGAGCACTGAAACTAGAGTGACAGGCTGTCATAAACTGTCTGATGTGGGATCTGGGAACTGAACCCAGGTCCTCTGGCTCTTAACCACTGAGCCTTCTCTCTAGCCCTGATTCTTGGTATTTTAACTCACTTTGTGCCAAAGATGATCATACTCTTGATCCTCCTTCCTCTACCTCCTAAATGCTGGGATTAGAAGTGTATATTTTAACAGGGGCCCTGAGTTCTCATTTGGCACTGGGTCTTAAATCACATAACAGGCCCTACAAGGAGGCAAGAGGAAGGCAGGGAGCCAGGCACGGCGGCAGGCGCGGCGGCACAAGCCTGTAATCCCAGCACTAGGGGCTTGTGAGTTTGAGTCTGTGTTAAACTTGTATTTAGTTATTAATTCAGGAGGTATGTCAAAGACCAGTGTGGCCTACATGAGACCCTGTCTCGAAAGAGAGAGAGAGAGAGAGAGGGAGAGAGAGAGAGAGAGAGAGAGAGAGAGAGAGAGAGAGAGAAAGGAACCAAGACCTAAGGACACAAAAAGGTTGACAGTGAACCCCCATCCTGCCTCCAGCAGGTAGCTCCCTGGCAGGAAGCCATTACTGTTGTCACTTCCAGGAGCATCTTTCTGTATTTTATAAGCAAACATAGAAACAGAGCTCTCTCTCTCTCCCATGGTTACACAAATTGTAGCATGCTATACTCGGGATCCTACACCTTAAGTTTTCTTCCATTTAGCACTTTACTCTTAGAATCATATGCAGTTGTGCCGGCCTAGGATGCTCGCACTCAGGAGGCTGAGGCAGGAGGAAAAAATATTCAAGGCCCTCTTGGACTGCATTGTAAAACCTTGTCTCACAACGAAACCAAATAAAGAAACAAACAAACAAACAAAACAAAAAATGCCAACGTTTAATTTTTTGAAACAATTTTCTAAACGATAAAGTACATTTATTTATTTATTTATTTATTTGAGAAAAGGCCTCCTTATGAAGCCCTGGCTGGCCTAGAACTTGATATGTAGACCAGAGCGACCTTGAACTCACAGAAGTTTGCCTGCTTCTGCCTCCTGAGTGTTGGAATTAAAAGTGTGCATCAGCACACCCAGCCCTTCCACATTTTAAAAAGGAGCACATAAGTGTTTCACTGCATGCATACCACCATGCAGATGCTTTTAAGGAGAAACCTAAGCAGGAAATGCCACCAAATCCAAGCTGAGGTATGGAATTGAACTAGGGACTTTTCTAGATTCTGAATATTTGTACCTTTTCCTTTTTCTACACCTTTGACCTCCATTCTCTATTAATTCCATCAATTAAAAGTTCACAGTCTTCTACTTCTTAAAACTTTTAAACACATGTGTGGTATTGATTACTGTGCATTACATGAAGCTAGTTTTTAACATAGTCTTTGTTTACATAGTTTCCCCTTACTTGTTTTTTATAACTTTTATTTTTTACTTTATGTGTATGAGTGTTTTGCCTGCATGTATGTAAGTGCATCCGTGTCATGCAAAGCTCGTGGAGGACAAAAGAGGGTGTTAGATCCCCTGGAAGTGGAGTTACAGGTGGTTGTTAGTGGTGACGTGGGTGCTGGGGATCGAAACCAGGTCCTCTAGAAGAGCAGGCAGTACTCTTTCCTCCTTTTGGAAACTGAGCTTGTTAGTTTTTGTCAACTTGACACAAACTGGAGTTATATGAAGAGAAAACTTCAACGGAGGACTTTTTTTAGACAGGCTGATGGCCATGTCTGCGAAGCATTTTCTTTTTCTTTTTCGACTTTTTGAGACTGCCTCCCTCTGACCCCAGCTGGCCTGGAACTCACTATGTGTAGACCAAGGTGGCCTTGAACTCACAGAGATCCCCCTGCCTCTGCCTCCCAAGTGCTGGGATTAAAGATATATGCTGCCCAGCTAGGAGGCATTTTCTTAATTGCTAGTTGATGTGGGGATGCCATCCCTAGGCAGGTGGGTCTGGGATGGCTAAGAAAGAGAGCTGAGCAAGCCAGAGGAAATGAGACAATAAGAAGCCTTCTTTCATGGTCTCTGCTTCAGTTCCTGTCTCCAGGTTCCTGCCCTGAGTTCCTGCCTTGGCCTCCTGCCATGATGGACTCTAACTTTTAAGATGAAATAAACTTTTTCCTCCCCAGGTTGGTTTTGGCCAGTGTTTCATTACAACAACGGAAAGCAAACTAGAACAGAAACCTTCTCTGGTCTTCCTGATTTCCGCCACCAACATGATCTCAGAGGCCTCGAAAATCCTGCAGGACAATGTCCTGAGTTGTGGGTATTTATGTGTCTTATGTGTGCTTGGTCTTAGCCCTTTTACCTAAGTCTGCTTCACTCACCTACTGCCTTTCACAGGGCAGCTGTGCTATTGGACTTAGGGCTCACAGCTGTGCCCCAACAAGCCAGCTTCTGCCACATATAAAAAGCAGCTGATGCTCCTGGTGGGGGAAGATAGGAAAATGTCCCTAGGAAAAAAACAATTCCAGCAGCTTCTGGGAACTCCAGTCTTTCCTCCCCATCCAGGATCAACTTGCTACGGGGGCAGACACGCCTTTTAATCCCTTCGTGGTTGCTAAATTGTTACCGGATTTAGGGTCACAGTATGTGCCCCAACAAGCCAGGCTTGGCCATCTATCCTCTATAAACCACTTAAAAGACTGAAGCTTCTAATACTGGCACTCAGAAGGCAGAGGTAGGCCTGGGTGAGATCTGTAAGATCCCAGCCAGCCCTGTCTACATAGCTACTTCCAGGCCAGTTTGGACTACAGTGAGACCCTGTCTCAAAAGAGACAGAAAGAAGGAAGAAGAGGATGGGGGGAAGGGGAAGGGAGGGAGAGAGAGAGAGCTGGATCCATTTGTCCAGTCATCATTTGTTTCAGGTTTTTAGTCTTCTCTCTCTCTCTGTCCTCTTTTTAACTCACTGAGTCCAGCCGGCGCTGCCCACATGAGCACAGGTGTGGCGTCATCCACTGGAGCATGGGCAACCTTCCAGGAGTCACATCCCAGAAGACATGAACTTTTCCTTCCCCAGCAGTCATCAACGGCCCATCAGCAACTCATCGAGGGGTGGGGCCTTGTGAACCCCTCCCTCAACTTCCAGGATTTCTTCTTCTCCTTCTGGCTGCTCCTTTTTAGTATCTTTTGTTGATTCCTCTCCATTTTCTCAGTTTCCAAATAACAGAGCTGCCTTAGGATTCATTCATTGTTACTCCTTCCTTCTCAGAATATACTTATTTCTTCTGCTCCCTGGCGCTTAAACATTTATATTCTGAGATCCTCCAAGACCATATTCCACTCACCGTCTCTCCTGAGCACCGAACTGTCGCCCAGCACGCTCTTGTCTTAGAACTTTTACGCTTGCTCTTCTTTCTGCCTGTTTTCATCTCTCCCACACGGCTGCGTGGTCCACCTGCTTGTTCTTCAGAACTTTACAAAACATCTTCTTACTGAGGTCTTCCCTTATCTAGCACCTTGTCCATAATTTCACAAAAGGCAAACACACACACTCGTGCACACCTCAAACCTCACATTCTGGCCCCCAGCTTTTCTCAACAGTTACTACCATAGAGTAGTATAAATAAATACTCATTTTAAATAAAAATTCATTTTAATGCTGTCTGCCACCCCTATCATAAAGTAAGTTCTATGAAAGCTGAGGGAGTTTTTCTTTTTGTTACATTTATTTGTGTATGTGTGTTTTGTAAGTGTGTGCTGCCACATTTGTGTCATGACATGTGTAAGGAGGTCACAGGACAACTTTTGAGAGCTGGTTCTCTCCTTCCCCTACGTGGGTTCTGGGGATCGAACTCAGGTCATCAGGCTTGGCAGTAGGTATGCTGAGCTATCTTGCAGGCCCTAAACCAGAGTTATATCTCATTTGTTTACTGCTATATTGTATCACCCAGAAGAATGTTCAATGCATTCAATAAGTACTCACTGAACTTAGAAATTGGTTTTTAAAAATATTTTATTTATTATTTTTATTTTATGTATATGAGTATATTGCCTGCATGTATCTAAGTGCATTCATCTCATGCAAGGCTTGTGGAGGTCAGAAAAGGGCACTAGATCTCATGGAACTGGAGTTACAGATGATTGTTAGTTACCATGTAGGTGCTGGGAACCGAACCTGGGTCCTCTGCAAGAGCAGTCAGTGCTCTTAACTGCTGAGCCATCTCTCCAGGCCCAGAAAATGTTTTTTGAACTTCTTGTTTCTCTCCTCTATCAAAAACTCTTCAGTGATGTTTCACTGACTAGAACAGGATTCTTAAGTCTTTTGGTCTCAGGAAATCCTTTATATATGCCCTCAAAAAGTATTGAGGGCCCCAAAGAATTATTGATGTGATGTAGATTATAGCTATTGGTTATTATCTAGGATGTAAAACTGAGAAAAATTTAAAATGTACACATTGGTTCATTTAAGATGACAGTATGGGGTTTGTATTATAACTCAGTGGGAGAGCACTTATCTAACCTGAGTGAGGTCCCAGTACCACAAAATCAATATATAAATAAATAATAAATAAGTCTGCTAACACAAATAAGTTCCATGATATTCTCTTAAACAAAAGATAGTGAGAATTACATTATTTTATATGCTTAAAACCTATTAAAGGGGATGGAGAAATGACTTAGCAGTTAAGAGCACTGGCTGCTCTTGCAGAGGACCTGGGTTCCGTTCCCAGCACCCACATGGCAGCTAACAACCATCTGTAACTCTACTTCCAGGGGATCCAACACCCTCTTCTGCCCTCTGTGGGCAAAATTTGCATGACACAGGTGCATTTACATACATGCAGGCATAACACTCATATACATAAAATAAAAATTTTAAATTTTAAAAATAAAATTAATCAATCAAAAAAATTTAAAGGAAAATACTGTCATAATTATCATGAAACTAGTCTAGAGCTTCGTAGACACCCTTGTCTTTGCATCTCCCATTCCCTCCCACTCTGCACAGCTGGCCCGTCATAGCCCATCTCACCTCCTGCCTCCCCAGACAATCTGTTATCTCCTCCTCTCTTCTGGCAACTTCTGTGTTATCTTCTTGTCATCTATGTTAGTGTCTGTCCCTTCAGTTGGCTGTCTTCCTTCACACGGCTACCACAACCAATCTTCTTTATATTCCCAGTCCCCTTTGCACTACTCAGGACTCAAAAGATATGTAATAAATATATGTCGAATGAAGAAATAAGAGATGAAGGACAAAGAAAAGAGGGTTCCTCTCCCTAAAGTGAACTCTGATACTGACACAAATTTCCTCATAAGATTATCAATTTCAGGGTAGTGAATATGACAAAAGTACATTATATATATATATGTATATATACACATATGAAATCTCATTGCAAAGTAGTGAATATGATAAAAGTACATTATATATGTATACACATGAAAATCTCACAATGAAATCTTATTTTGTACAATAAATACACACTAAGAAAATAAAGATTATCTGCCTGTGGGTATAGCTCAGTTTGTGTCTAACAAGTATAAAGCCCTGGGTTCCATTCCCAGCACTATATAAACCAGATATGGTAGTGCATGCCTATAATACCAACATCCTAGAGAAGCTGAAAGTCGTCCTCATCCATATAGTAAGTTTGAGGCTAGCTTGGGTTATACAAGAGTCTGTCTAAAAAACTTACCAATTTCATTTTTTGGTAACATCAGTAGACAATATTTGAATCTGCATCATTTAAGTGGTCCTTCCTATAAAAGGCAGAAGGCAGGGACATCAGTTTCATTTTACAAATGAGGAAGCCAAGGCTCAAGGAGATGAAGTGACTTGCTCAAAGACACCCTAAAGTTAGTGATCAGATCGGTTCTTGAATCCATGCATCAGACTGGAAGTGAAGTACTTACTTTTTCTTTTTTAAAATTTTATTATTTTTATTTTATGTGTGTAAGTGTAATGCTTGTATGTAGATAGGTGCATCTGCGTCATGCAATGCCCACGGAAGTCAGAAGAGGGCATCAGATCCCCTGGAACTGGAGTTACAGATGGTTGTTAGCTACCATGTGGGTGCTGGGACTCAAACCCAGGTCCTCTGCAATAACTGTCAGTGTTCTTACTGCTGAACCATCTCTCCAGCCCAGTACTTACTTTTTCTATTTTATCCCCGGGGCTAGGGAGATGCCTTGGTCAAGGGAGGCTGAGGAGTCAAGAGTTCTGGTAAAGGATTATTCTAAAGCCCTCTAAACCATCTCTGATTTTGTACAGACTCTACAATGGTCCTTCCTACCTTCCTCTTGCCAAGGACTGTCTTAGAAATTCATTTGCTAGGCATCCATTTACTCTTATCGGCCTCTACTGCCATCTGCATCCTCCATCCCTAGTAGCTGATCACTTAGGTCTCCATCATCAATAACAGCTCATGGGCATGGGGCCTTAAGCATAGGAGACAGATGAGTACGACAAAACTGTCCTAAAGAAGCCCAGCTTAGTCTGTTCCCTTTCCTTCCTTGAATATATGATTTTCTTCTGGAACACAACCCCCAGACTTCCTCATTTTTGGTAAATCATTATCTTCCATGTCTCCACAATGCTTTGATTCCATCTCTGCTACAACTTAGATAACCTCATTTTTGTTTGAGTCTATCTTCT
The DNA here is from genome assembly GCA_035773235.1 of Eospalax fontanierii. Taxonomy (NCBI): domain Eukaryota; kingdom Metazoa; phylum Chordata; class Mammalia; order Rodentia; family Spalacidae; genus Eospalax; species Eospalax fontanierii. Next base: position 23,527,326 of record CM069550.1, on the reverse strand, counting down.
CCTTAGACTGCAGGTTGCTCAAGGGTACTTGCCAGTCTTCAACCTCCTTGCACTCCTGAGGCTGCCAACTCTTCCTCTGGCTTGGAAACTCTTCTCCCTTTTCTCCTGACACACCACAATCCTGATGTTTTGCTTGTGTGTGCGCAGGGCGGTGGGGTGGGGAGGTGCATTTGCTCATGCAGGTACTTGTGGATGTCAGTTGAGATGTCTTCCTCAATAGCTTCTTCACCTTATTTTTTGAGTCAGGGTTTCTCAGTGAACCTGGAACAACACATTTCAGCAAGGCTACCTGTCCTGCATGCCCATGGAATCTGCCTGTTTCCAGCACCCAACACACACACACACACACACACACACACACACACACACACACACACCGTGCTGGGGTTACAGATGCACCCCCAGCTTTTAATGTGGGTGCTAGGGATCTGAACAGAGGTCCTCAAGCTTGTTCAGCAAACACTTTACCCACTGAGCCATCTCCCTAGCCCCAGGCCTGTTTCCCTCTTTTGACCACTGCAGGCTTTTCTGTTGGCTCTCCAACAAGGGGCTCTTGGCCTTTTGCTCTTTTATACTCCCTTCTTTCAGTCTCGCAGACCATACTTACCTGAAGAGTCACAAAATAACCCTTCTTCACCTTCTTTTCAGCTCATTCCCATCCCCATCTCAATAGCCTTGCGGTCACCCCCAGTCTTCAGATGCCTAAAATGGAGATCCTTGCCATGACCCCAGCTCTGTGAAGACTGTCATTCACAGTCCTCACTGGCCATCACCCCAAACTCCTTCTCCTCCTCTTCGATGCCTTTTGCCACCCCATATACCCTGTCACCTAGAAAACAAAATGTGTTTTGAGGCCAGATTGCTCCAGCTGTGCCACTTATGAATCATGTATGTTTGGCAAACTTCTTCAGAGCGTCTTCTTTATCCTAACTTGGAGATACAATAACAGCCTGTTTTCATAGGGTTTTTCTCTGAGGACAGTTTGAGAGAAAATTCAGTCAAGTGCTTAGCCCAGTGCCTAGTATGTAGTAGGCACTCAATAAACATTAATTATTGTTATGATCTGAATGTCCTTTTGCCGGGTCTATTGTCTTCTAACTCTTCTCTGTGCCTCTGATCGTTATGCTTTACCTTCGAACACAGACCACCTAGTGAATGCCAAGAAGCGATCGTATCCAGTGTGGGGTCTTAGAAAAGTGAGGTAAGTCCATGCTGGAACACAAGTTTGACTCTAAAGTTTCTGCCTTCTCCACACCTCCAAATTACCAGGTAATCATAATTCACCCCCCTCCCAACATATACATTATCCAGCTCATGAAAACTCCCATCATCACTCCCCTCAGAAAAGAACCCAGATTCATTACTCTGGCACCCACCGTCTTAGACCATTTCTCTCACATCCGCATTTCCCTTAGAAACCCGATAGAGACCTATAGGTACTCTGCACACACTGACCCACTGCCTCAACCTCATCCTGTACCCCTGCACTCCCCTCCCCTGTGTCTAATTCTAGCCTTTCCTTCAGGGCCTTCCTAGAGACCCACCTCCTTCCTCAGGTCCCCTTGACCCCCTGAATCCTGCCTTTCTGACGCTTTCGGTGTCTTGTTTTTCTTAGTGCTTACTTTTGTTAACCCGGGTGTAAACCTCTACGCCTTGGCTAACGGACCTTCTTCTTTGGTTTATTTTATTTGTCCAAATAGCCCTGAGCACTATAGAAAGTGTTCCATGGATATAGGGATGTTTGGGGGATGAAAGCTGATCCTCACAGATGAGTGGTCTCTCTCCCGCGGAGAGGTGTGGGAGGAAGGGCGTGTGCCACGGCTGTCCCCACCTTAAGCACCGCCCGGGTCTATTCTTTTAGCTTCTCAGCACCACCCCTCCAGGGTGAGACCCTGAGGCCCCCTTCTCCAAGGCCAAACATTTCTTCAGCTCATTCTCTTCCAACCCCAAGGCCGCTCTGCCCGCTCCCCCAGGCTCTCCTAGACTCCCTCTCCTCCAGGGTCACCCCCGGGCCCTCTCCGGCAGGGCTAGCCTGGGGCTCCAGACCCCCAGGCCCGGGTGGCCTCCCCAGAGCCAGGCTTCTTTCTGCGCCGGCCTCCTCGCCCTCCCTCCGGCTGCCCTCCTGCGCCCCGGCCCCGGGAGCGGCTCTGCCAGCCTGGGCGCCGCCGCCCCGCAGGGCCCGCGCGGGCGCTGCCCCGGCGCCCCCGGCCGCCCCTCGCCGGGGCGGGGCGCGCGGAGGCGGGGGCGCGCCGGCGGCCGAGGCGGCGGCGGCGGCGGCGGCGGAGGCAGGCGGGCCGGGCGCGTGTCCGCGGCGCCGTGACTCGGCGGCTCCGCAGCGGCTGCAGCGGGAGGACCCGGCCGGAGCCGGCGCCGCCGCCATCGCAGCCGCGCGCCCGGGCCCCCGCCGCCGGGATGCCGAGGAGCCGGGGCGGCCGCGCTGCGCAGGGGCGGCCGGGCCGGGCGGCGCGCTGGAGCGGCTGGCGGGCCCCGGGACTGCTGCTGCTGCCCGCGCTCTGCTGCCTCGGGGCGGCGGCGGGGGCCGGGGAGCCGGCGGCGCGGGCCGGGCGGGACGCGCCCTTCGCCGGGCAGGTGGGGCTGGAGGCCGCGGCGCGCGGGGGGCGGCACCGGCCGGGCCCGGCGGCTCGGGGCGGGCGCGGCGGGTCAGCGCTCGGGGCCGGGCCGGGAGGGCCGCGCGGGGCCGGGCGGGCGCCGTTCAGCACCGCGGACAGGGGCGGCGGGCGGGGGCGGAGCGCGGGGTCGGAGGAGAGGGGCGGCGGGCGAGCGGCCTGGAGACCAGTTCCCTGCCCCATTGGCGGGGAGACCGTACGGGCCGCGGAGTAAATAGTAAGCGCAGCCGGTCTGTTGTGGGTTGGGAGAAGAAGCCGAGGATGTCCAGGCTGGAGAAGGGAGGAGGGCGGAGGAAGGACTCGATCACTGTCTTGGTGGCTGAAGGGCTGTCAGGTGCGGGCAGGATGGACTAGATCGGCGTGGCCCCACGAGGCAGAACCGAGGCCAACCGAGGGTGGGGGTGGGAGGTTGCAAGAAGGCAAATGTGGGCTCAGTACAGGAAGTTTGTAACAATTGGAAGTGCTCGGCCAGCTTAGGAGGCGGTGAGCTGCTCATCACTGCATGTGCAAGCCAAATCTCCAAGACTGGATTGGATGCATGCATGCAAAACGCCTGCCTGGATACATGCATAATAATAATAATCATGCCAGGTAGCATTTGCTGAACACTCTGAGTTAGGCCTGGTGCTATGTTTAATGTGAATTAGCTCATTTAATCCCAAAGAGCTAGTTGCAATTGCTATCCCCATTTTACAGAAGAGGATATAAGTTATTAGCCCAAGGTCACACAGTTAGTGAGTTATGAAATTAAAAGTATAACCTAGGCAAGTTGGTTCTCATCTCTTCATGTTTAAACCTGCATGTTATTCTATATCACATGGAATGAGGAGGCAGTTTTGATAATTTCTCTGACATCTCCTAACCTACAGACTTGCAGTTCTAATAAATAATGTTGAAACTGATCTTGCTGAAGGGGATTAGTGAGTCCCTGAATTGTCCTAAAAGGAGTATCTTTGTTGCAATCTGTTCAGAAGAACCTGCCAGAACAGCAGTTTTTAATGGGGCATGGAACTGAAGGGCTCTTACATTCTCTGAAATTCTGCACAAATTTGTGTTTATATGTGAAAATGTGTGTTTTCTAGAAAAGAGCCTTTACGTTTCTTCTGACTCAAAAGATTACATGTTCCCAAAAAATTAGAATGTGTGGAAGACCTTTCACCCCAGTTGATAGTTGGCCTTCTAAGATCTTATGATTGTTGGTTGGCTTTTAGTGAAAACTTTCCCTAGTCTGTTTACCATTTTAGCCTCATATGTCAAAGTAATGTGGCTCATGAGTTTCCACTCTGACAAAAGTGGGATGCTCCTAGACTTTCTGAATGTAGAAAGTAAGGTGCAAAGATCTTACTCTGGGTTTTAGGACGCCTAGGCTCTAACGTTTTGTGGTCCCTGGTGGTTTTGTGACTTTGTTTCATTTCCTGACCTTCTCTCTCACCATCTCCTTCACAGAGATGGAGCTGGATGAGAGACCTTTGTATTTCTGTGGTATTTCAAGCCTCAAGAGGAAATGATTTGCTTAAGTATGTCAGGATTTAAGAGAGGTTATGTTTACCCAATGCTTATCCTTACCAGATTTATAGGCTTTGATTACTCCACCTTCTCAGACTGTTTGCTTTAAACTTGTTTCCCCTTCATGATGGGCCGCCTCCCAGAATAGCCACATTCACCCTCTGGGTCATTTTAGTTGTTCTTTTTGGATATTTGGAGGGATTAATTTTCAACTTGACCATTTTCCCCAGATGTAGGACCATACTGTGATTTGTTGGTTTTTTTTTTTTTTTTCCATAAAGAAAGGACAATTTTTTCTTTGATTTTCAGGTTCTGTCCTGTTTCTATCCATCTCTTTGTCAGATATCCTGATCTCAACATATCAGGCCACTCATTGCCTTTAGGAAACAATTTGCAAGAGCTCCTCAATCCCTTTGGACCCTTCCTGGGTCATCTGTTCTCTCTTTTCTCTCTCTTCATCTCTCTCCCCCTCTTTCCTGCCTTGGCATAGCATTTCCCTGTTGAAAGGGCTTAATATCATCTGCAGTCCTGAAATTTTCACTTCGCTCTACTTTTTCTGGATCACTTATAAAAAATTTAAGTCAGACAGTTCCCAGCATGATCTCTTGAGGCCCTTACACTCCTTACCCCCTGCCATTCAGAGAAGCAGCGGATTGTTTCCATCTGGAATTTCCCATCTCTAAGTGCACTCTCAGGTCTGGATCCCATTCCTTTATAAATGACTAATATATTAGCCCAAACTTTCAGAAATTATTGTCATGATCTGTGCCAAATTATCCCTTCACTGAACTTTAGTGGATGAGATGACTAAAACTGTATAGAAATAGTATTGCTTTTCAGGCCATAGATAATGCTGCCCACTCCTCTTTCTGTCTTGAGGCCCCTCGAGGCTGACCACACCCTACCTCTCCATTAGCAGGCCATCTTTCCCACTGTTCATCGATAATGCATCCTGACTCCAGACAAGCTTGCCTCTCTTTTATCCTGACAGGCTACCCGGGCATGGTCACGTGTTGTTCATTCCTGAAACTCCACCCACTCATCAGAAATGTTTCCTTAAGGTTTCAGCTCACACCCTGTCTCTCCAGGAAACTCCCTCTCTTCTCTGTGCACCATTTATCTCTCTCCTTTCAGGAGAACACCTTGAGAGGGACCCAGCCAGTGTGTCACTTAATTTTTTTAACTATTTATACATTGTTTGGGGAAGAAAAAGTTTGTGGATCTTAGGCAAATTCCTCCCTAACTAAAATCAAGCTCAATCCTCAGTCCTTAATGCTCATCATTAAGTATTCAGTAAGCACCAGTGATTCTACTCGGTTCTCTATGTCCGAGGGTAACGTGGATCTAAAATAAGCATTCATACGCATAAAGGCCTTGAGCTTCCTTCTTAGGGGAGTGGGAAGATGCTTCAGCTGGCAAGTGCTTGCTGCAAAGTATAAGACCTAAATTCAATCCCCAGCACCCAAGTAAAAAGCTGGGGATGGTGGCACACACTTGTAATCCCAGAACAGGGGAGGAGGAGACAGGAAGATACCAGGGACCCATTGGGCAGCCAGCCTATCCTAATTGGTGAGCCCCAAGTCCCAGTAAGACCCTGTCTCAAAGAAATCAAACAAACAAACAAGATGGATGGCTCCTGAAGAAGAACACCTGAGGCTGACCTCTAGTCTCTGCATGCACACACACATACGTATGCACACATATACACACATATACACACATGTATGCACAAGTGCACATACATGCTAATAGAAATGAAACACTTATTAAGGTGGGTCTCCTTGCCTGGGCTTCCTTCATTCAAAACAGAGGTTACTCCTTTGAGCAGTAATTCTGCAAATTCACTCTCGAGTTCTCTCATAACTCTTTAGGTACAGTGTCATCCAATAATGGTGACATGAAGAGGGGTTGAGAGGTTGCCATCACCATGGAGATCACCAAGTAAACGCACAGTAGCACTTAATAGTTATTTCTTCAATTGCCTTAAATGAGGTGTCCAAGGGCACAAACCTTGATTGTCAGTGATTCAAAACCAGAACTTGTCCCTGGCTTCCTGCCTTCTAAATTGAAAGCATTTTTCACTGTCTTTGGCCTTTGATTTCATATCTCTGGTCTTTCATTACCAAACCAAAAAAATTGATTCTGTCTGTTTTTTTCTTTTTCTTTCTTGACTGCTTCGTTTATATTTGGCACATGGGATGAGGGAGGGGGGCTACCAAGTCTCTAATTGGCTTCTTGTCTTTTATTTATTTAAAGCATCCTTATTATTATTATTATTAGGCGTGGAGAATGCCCTCAGGTTTTTTGTTCTTCCTAGGTTCCAGTTTGATTTTGAAGCATGAATAGATGAGCCAATCATCAACCTAGGCCCCACAAGTTACAGACTGTGACTCCTAGACTCAGGGCATAATGGAGTCCTGCTCTTGAGACTGGTTTTGAGTGATTTGCTCTGAGAAGATAGAGAACATTCTCTGGTTTGCACCTGTAGTCAAGGAGATGTAGAGCCCTGAAAGCATCTGGGGCTGGGGTAGGCCTATTATAAAGCACTAATGAATCCCCAAGCCCCAAATGCTTCCAGTGTAATGCTGGCCTCTAGTATACTCCATTCTTATCTGGGAGGAAAATTAACCTGTTTGCGGTACTTCCTGTTACATGAACTGAGTCTGGTGTGATGTCCTCTTATCTTACCGTGGGGTTTCCTGGTGTTTTTACAGCCCCTGGTTGTAAAGGTGCTTGACATTTTACAGAAGCTTTCATATGTATGGGGTCCGTGACTTCCCCTACATCACCCCCAGGCCCCTACCACAGCTAATAAACAGTAGAATAAAGACCAAATCTGGGTTTTCTGTCACTGGGCTCTGGACTTTTTCTTATTCACAAAGCTGTCCTGGCTCTAGATTACTAGGATCACCACTTTTCATTTTCAGGTATGTCTCACTCTAGGCCTTGAAAGGGGACAGTTTTAAAACTTGTAGAAAATTATGCTACTAGAAGTGAATTATAGTTGTATCAGTAAACGAAATCTTGGGTCTTGTCTGGCCTTATAAATAATATGGAGTCATTTGAACTCTGAAAAGTAGCAATAGACTGAAGCTATCATCTTCTCAGCACCTAGGACAGTGTCTGATACCTTCTAAACAAATGATGGATATTTTTAATTTTATTGTCTGTGTCGACACCCCATCAGCTTCTTTGGACAGTGCTTGGCAATCAAGTGTTCAGTTCTTTGGAAGAACAAAGAAATGTGTATCAGAGGCATATTTTCTTCTTCCTCCTTCTCCTTCTCCTTCCCCTTCCCTCCCCTTCCCCCCCCCCCTCTTCTTCTTGGAACTCATTATGATGTAGGTTGGTCCCACTTCAAAGAGATCTTTCTGCTCTGCCTCCCCTGTGCTGGATTAAAGGCTTGCTGCGCCACACCTGATCTTTCCTTCTTTCTTTTTGTTTTGCTTTATTTTTTGATTTTTTGTTTTTATGTGTATGAGTATGAGGCCAGAAGAGAGTGTTGAATCCCGTGAAACTGGAGTTACAGGTGGTTATGAGCCTCCATGTGGGTGCTGGGAACCAAACCCAGATTCTCTGCAAGAGCAGCAAGTGCTGCTTAACTACTGAGCCAACTCCCCAACCCCTTTTGTTTTATTTGAGACAGAATCTCACTGTGAAGCCCAGACTGACCTTGAACTTTCAGCTGTCCTTATGACATAGACTATTGCATGCTGAGAATACAAGTGTGCAGCACCACACCCACCACCACGCAAGTGCTAGAAGTGTAACTGGGGTGCAGGGAAGCACTGAAGAGGAAGTGAGATGGCCTAGCTGGGACAGTCGGAAGATGCTTCAGTAGATAATGGCAACTGGGATGGATCTTTGATTGATAGAGAAGAATAGAGAATGTCAAGCCAGCAGTTCAGCCGAAGGGAAAAGCATGAATCATGGCTCCTCACAGGGTCATGGCATGTTTAGGAAATTGTGAATAACTGGGTATATGGAAGCATTGAGTTACTTGCTTGTTTCCAGTAAAAGTGTATAAAGAAGAGAGGCTGGAAAGGGAGGCTATAGCAGATTGTGAAACTAACTTTTGTCCAGAGGCCGAGAGGGAGTCATTAAAAGCATCTGAGCAGGGGAGAAACCTGCCCGGAGCCCTGTTGAGGAGACTGAGGGACTGGACTGGGCTTACTCCTGAGTTGTTCTGGGCGCTTGCTCTTGCTTTAGGCTTTCTTAACAGGACTCAGGCCAGAGTGCCTGTTTTAGGGCATGTGAATAAAGGTATAAACTCTGACTCTGGCACCTCTTGCCAGATGTTTTGTTTATTTTGCAGTGCTAGGGGTCGAACCCAGGGCCTCAGGCTTGGTGCTTGCTAGACAAGTGCTATACCATTGAGCTATACCTGCAGCCTCTGCAGAGAGGTTTTAGAACCAATCATTTGGTTTCTTTGAACTCCAGGATAGAGTCCATTCAAATTCTTATGAGTTTTATAGCATGTATTTGTTTTAAAAGGCAACTTTGATCTAAGCTTTAGAAATATATAGGAAAATAGCAATGAATAGTAAATATATATATATACACATATGACTTTGTATATCTCTGTACCCATGAGTGTACAGACAGATAACATTTTACTGAAGTTGTATATGTTGTTCTAACAAAGTAGAGAGGGAAGAAGGGAATTTGTTATTAAACTTTTGCCAGCAATTAGTACTTTTTAAACCCGATTCTGCCCCATGAATATTTAGGTGTCCCAAAGCAGGAATCCTTTTAGCTTTCTCTCCTCAGCTCCCTTGTAGTAACAACCAACCCAGCAAGTCCCCCACTGAGCACACCTTTACTCTGTTCCCTCCGTCTTAAACTAACCTGCAGTCATCTCTTATCTAACTTCAAATTTTTTCTGCTTGATCATCTTCCTTGCCTACATCTAATCCTTTGTGAACAAGTCTGAAGACTATTTTAAAAATAAATCTGGGGCTAGAGAGATGGCTCAGGGTTAAGAGCATTGACTGCTCTTGCAGAGGACCCGGGTTTGATCCCCAGCATGGACATGGTGGCTGACAAACGTCTGAAACTCCAGTTATGGGGATCCAATGCCTTCTTCCGACCTCCAAGGGCATTGCCCAATACAGTATACTTACACACATGTAGGCAATATACTCATACACATAAAATAAAAATAATAGATAAAATATTTTTTAAAATAAAAATAAATCTATATGGGGTCTAACCAGGTGTGCTGGCACACAACCAAATCACAGCTCTTGGGAGGCAGGCCTGTGAGCTCCTCTGTAAGACACTGTGAGTTCAAGGCCAGCCTGGTGTACATAACGAGTTCCAGGCCAGCCACAGTTACATAGCAAGACTCTGTCTCCAAACAAAAACAAAATCTATGTGGGATCCAAGGCCTGTATATAAAGCCAATACAGGGGTTGGGGATGTAGCTCAGTTGATAGAGTGCTCAGGTAGCATGCTTGAAGTCCTGAGTTTAATCCCCCAGCATTAACTTGGTGTGGTGCATGCCTGTAATCACACCACTTGGAAGTTGGAGGCAGGAGGATCAGAAGTTCAAGGTCATCCTCAACTAGTTTGAGGCCAGCCTGGACAACATGAGATTGCTGTCTCAAAAAAAAAAAAAAAAAAATAGGGCCAGCAATATGGCTGAGCAAGTAAAAGCGCTTGCTGCCTATTGATGCATCTTGATGACATGAATTCCCTCTTTAGAACTCACATAAAGGTAGAAAGAGAGAACAAAGTTGTTCTGTGATCTCCATCTGTGGTCTGTGGCACATGTGCCCATACACGCACATATCATACACACACACATGCATGCACACGCGTGTGCACCCACACACACACACAAAACAATAAATAAAATGTGAAAATAAAGGAACAAGAGAAATGGCTCAGCAGTTAAGAGCACATGCTGATCCTCCAGAGGACCCTAGTTCAGTTCTTAGCAACCGTGTTGGGTGCGGCTCACAACTACCTGCAACTCCAACTCTTTAGGGATCTAATGCCTCTGGCTTCTGTGGGCACCTGCAGTCAAGTGCATATACCCACACAGAAACACACACATATAATCAGAATAAAAAAATAAATCTTTAAGCTGGGCGTAGTAGCCACACACATCTTTAATATGAGCACTCTGGGGGCAAAGGCAGGTGGATCTCTGTGAATTCAAGGCCAGTCTGGTCTATATAGCAAGTTTCAAGACAACTGGGACTACAGGAAAGACCCTGTCTCAACAAAAGACCAAAAATAAATAAATAAATCTTAAAAAAATAAATATACAGCAAAAATTGTAGTCTATCTCATATTACATTATAAATGAGGCTTTACATGCCTGTCACCCCTACTGAGCTCTTCCTCATGAACTTACAGCCTGGAGTGGGTGATATGGAGATATTAAACACTGCACTACAAATCTGGCTGGCAGTTAACTGATGTTTTATTGTTTTTATGTCTTCCTGAATGCTTAAAATCTTTAGTAACATCAAAATTAGAAAGTACACCAAACATCAGAATCTCATTCTCACACTCATCTTGCCAAAAATGGCTTTTAAGGACAAAGACTAAACTACTATGACTAAACTTTTTTTCTTTTTCTTTTAAAAAAATATTTTATTTAGTATTATTTTTATGTATATGAATGTATTGCCTGTGTGTATGTAAGTGCACCAGTGTTGAGCAATGCCCATGGAGGCCAGAAGAGGTCATAGGATCCCCTAGAACTGGAGTTACAGATGGTTGTTAGCAGCCATGTGGGTGCTAGGAATCGAACCCAGGTCCTCTGTAAGAGCAGTCAGTTCTCTTAACCACTCAGCCATCTCTCTAGCCCCTACCATTCCTAAACTTTTGAGCTACTAATTTTTATTATGGGAAAATGTTCAAACCCACATGAAAGTAGAATGATCAGTAAGGCCAACCCCTTATACCCAGCAACCACCAGTCTGCTTCATGTGGTCTAGAAGGCCCCATGTGACTGCGGCCTTTCCACTTTGACTTCCCTTTTCCACCCACTCTCTCTCCTCACTGATCACTGGACAACTACTTGGCCCACCTTCTCTTTTTCTCATTTACAAACTTCCCTTTCAGGAATTGAGTAGGGTATTCTTTTTCCTGAGATGTTCTTTTATCATTATTTTTTTTAGCTTTCATCTAATTTCATCTATTCACTCACAGGTCTGGACCGAGGTGACTTACTTGGCAGATCATCCCTGACATCACAGCTGACATCATACCCTTTCACAGCACTTTGTCCTGGTTTTCATTCCACTCACCACAATTACAACAGAGTGTTTAATACTTCTAGATCTGTCTCCCACACCAAGCTATAAACTCATGGAAGAGTTCAATGGGGGTGACAGGCATGCAAAGCCTTGTTGATAATACAAGACAAGATAGACCATAAATGAGGAGTGTGATGGCTCCCCCAGTGGTACAGAGGAACTCTGCTAAACCTGGCATAGATGGCCTCTCCCCTGGGGTGGTGTGCAAACTTCATTTTGAAGGCTATTTAATAGCTCACCAGGACAATACCCAAACGCATGTGAGCACAGTATTCTAGGGAGAAAATGAAGCTAGTCTGTAGAATGTGCTCAGGCAACTGGTAGATTAAGAGAGCTAAAAGGTGGGGCATTTGGGGCAGAGTAACAAGATGGGACTTGAAGCTGGTTGAGGTCTGAAACTGGATTTTGCAGCTGGCAATGAGGAACTAGAAGATAGATCCCACAGTCAACCCACCTAAATTCAAATAATGGAAACTTACTTATTAATTAGAGGTTATCTAGTTCAGCCATCTTTCCATTAGAGAAACAGGCTTAACCACTGGTCTTCATCCTCCCTTCTCTCGTTTCTTTGCTCATCAGTAAGTGGAGTCCTAGGCAAGCAGGAAGTCCCTGGAAAGACTAAGGAAGACTAAGCCTTCTCCCTTCTCAGAGTGAATGACAGCATGGCCACGCTGCTGGCCTCGGTCAGAAGCCTCCGCGGAATTAGAAAACGGACATCCCAGGGCTGACCAAAAACCCCAAATGTGCCACCTCTCCGAGCCTGGTGATTGTCTGGCTTGTGGTGGCTCCTGGGAGTGAGCCAAGGACATTGTGCAGCGCTCGCGGGAATTCCCACTAGTGCACTTACCACCCACTCAAGAGATGATGGCAGCCAACAGGCAATGCTGCACCATTAAGGTGTTTGTCAAGAAGCTAAGCTGGGCACTGTGGGCGATCCTGAGGGCCCTTTTTAGACTGGCTGGAACTGAAGAAGAAGGAAAAAAAAAAAAAGGAATAAAGAGACAGCTTTTGGAAGCAACCTAGAGCGAGTGGGGCGGAGTGCGGCACGACAGAAAGCATGCTCCCTGGCAGGCAGGGACGCGGGGCTCCATTCCTGGCTCCCCTGACAACTTGCTCTGCAATTCTGAATAAGTCATTTCCCCTCCTTGAGTTTGATTTTTCTCTTCTGCAAAACAAACATGTTAAATTACATGATCTTTTAAGTATTACTAACCTATGTGTTTTCCAGATCCTTGAATGGTTATGTGTGCCATAGGAAGGTTTTCAGTAACAGTTACAGTGACTGGAAAGATGCTCAGCAGTTAAGAGCACCGACTGCTCTTGCAGAGGACCCAGGTTCGGTTCTCAGCACCCACATAGTGGCTAAGAACCATCTGTAACTTCAGTTCCAGGGGATCTGACACCTGTTCTGGCCTCACAGGCACTGCACAAATGTGGTGCACTTTACACACGTGCAGGCAAAACACTCATATACATTAAATAAATAAATAAAAATTTTAAGTAGTTATAAAAAAAGGTGGACCAATATCAAAAGCCCCCTCAATTGCAGGGATAAAGGAGAAAAAAGATTTGGAAGAGACAGGAGTTCAAGGGAATTGACCCAATGACAGGGCCAGGGAGATGTATTGATTTGGTAGTACAGCAGTGACCAATGGTGATGTTCACGGTATTGCTGAGAAATGTAGACACAAGAACTTCGAGACAATACCCTGTGTGTCAGAATCAGCCAAAGGCTTTACACTCGTGTATTCATTTTCTGTTATTGCTGTGACAAATTACCACAAACTTGGTTTTTAAAATAATATAGTTGAGGGCTGGAGAGATGGCTCAGCGGTAAAGAACACTTGCTGTTCTTCCAGAGGACCTAGGTTTAGTTCCCAGCACCCACATGACAGCTAACAACTTTCTATAACTCCAGTTCCAAAGGGATCTGACACCCTCTCTGGCTCCACAGGCACTGCATGCAAGTGGTGCACTTACATACATGCAGACAAAATGCTCAACATATAAATATAAACATATAAAACAAAAGAATAAAAATATTTAAGATATTAGTAACTCAGTGGTGCAGTGCTTGCTTAGCATGCACAAGGCATCGGGTTTGATTCCCAGCACCATAAAAAAAAAAGCACAAATTTATCTTGTATTTCTGGAGGTTAGAAGTCCAAAATAGGTTTTATGTGTTCTGACTTCAGACTGCAGAGGAGAATCCTTGCCTTGCCTGTCCCAGCTTCCTGGTGCTGCCCTCATTTCCTTGCTTGCAACCCTCTGCTTCTCTTATCACATTTCTGACTGTGACCTCTGACCACTTTCCTCCTGCATGGACTCTTGTGATTCAATGACACCCATCTGGGTACTCCCAGATAATCTCCCTATTGGAAGGTCCTTAATCATATCTGGACAGTCTCTTTTGCCACGTAAAGTGATGTTCACAGGCTTTGGGGATTAGAATATAAACCTTTTCAAAGGCCATCCTTAGCTACCACAGGGCTTCAAATCACCTAGGCCCCTAAACAACCTTCTTCATCTGTTAAATAGAGGATGATAACAGGAAACCTCAGTTTCTCACCATTCATCTCTATGGGCTTGCTATATTCTCAAATGCTGAGCAGAAAGCCAAGAACATAGTAGGCACTCTGATAATAATGCCTGTAGTCACTCTCATAAGTAGAACATCTCCTATTGCTGAGATGTTTCTTACAGAGTTAAGATCTGTGTCCTGCAGTCTCTCATTCTGGTCTGAGTTTTACCCCTATACCAACAGGATGGCTTTCTTTCATGAAGTTTGTATTCTCCTTCATGAAGCTCTCCCTCCTCCAGCCTAAACATCCTTCATCTCTTCTCGCAGGACACAATTCCTGGTTCTCTTGCTTTCCTGGTTGCTTGCCTTTTAGCAAATTCCAGTTTGGCTCCTTTCCTCCACAGGTGAACCTCTAGAATAGGACTTTAAGCTGCTCTGCAAACTGAAGCCTGCGATGTCCCTGTTGCTCACGTCTGCACCTAGAATATGACTTTGGTTGCCCAAACTCGTGTGTGTTTATAACATTATTTTGTGTTATAAAGATACATTTATTTATTTGTATGTATTGTGTGTTTCTGTGTGAGCATATGCCACATGTACGTGGGTGCCAGCAGAGGTCAGGAGATGGTGTTGGATCCCTTGGAGCCAAGGTTCCAGGCTGTTGTGAGACTTCCAAGGTGGGTACTTGGAATTGAACTCAGGCCCTCTGGAAAAGCAGCAAATGTTCTTAACTCCTGGGCCATCTCTCTAGCCTCCATCTTGTTTTTCTGAGACAGGGTTTCTCACTAGCCTCAAGCTTGCCAAAGAGGCCAGGCCGCTTGGTCGGTGATCCCCAGAGCTCTGCTGGTCTCTGCTTTCCCAGTACTGGAGTTAAAAGCATGCAACACCACCTCTAGCTCTTTTACTTCAGTTCTGGGACTCTAACTCAGCCTCTTCCTCATATGAGGCAAGCACTTTATTGACAGACCCCCACACTCTTCTATTCTCTCTTCCCCATTCCAGCCTGTGTTTCTAAATTATTGTCTGCTCCTTCTTGGTAGACCTCACCACCTTTCTGGTAATTCCAGTGGGCCACTTCACTCCTGCCCAGACACCGGATCCTGATCTTCCCGACTCCGCAGCTGGATGGTTCTGTGTGGATGTGATGCTCTCCAATCCCCCGAGCCCACCTGTTGTAACTGATCCAGCTCCCTCCTCCCCAGGCCATCTCTGTTTTCCAAGTATACCCTCAGCATCACCAGTGATCTTTTTCCTCCTCCATTGCCACTTCTAATGTCACACCGCCTCTGCTGTCTGCCACTCTCTTCTCTCTTAGGTCCACTCTCTTATCCTCTGCTCTTTTCTCTCCCTGCCACAACACCTGAACATCTTAGCTTTGGCTTCTCAAGGACTAAAATCCCGCCCTGAGGCCTACAGACCAATCGCACTGCTTTGTGATTTCTACATCTTTGGTTCAGATTAGCTATTTCAGTCCTGATGCAATGTGTGATTCTTCTCACTTTTCTCTGGGTTTTACACCTCGTTCAGCACTTAGAAGGTGTCAGACATCTTAGATTTAGTTAACTGCTGTAGAGGTTAGACTTCTGAGTGGCTGATGATTGATTAATGGGTCAAGGTGCAAGAAAATGAAAGGTAAGTCATCCCACTTAAAACTGAATGAGACTTTCTTAGTGAATTTTCATCTTTTTTATTTTTCATATAAGACATTTGAGTCTATTGCCCTATCAAGCAAGGTAGTCAAACTACAATAGATAGACTTTCAGCAAATGTTTTTTTTAACTTCTAATAGATATCAGGAATTATGCTTGGTGCCTTCATTTATTACTTATTAAGCCTGCCTCAAAAAGAAATCCTTTCCTTGGTACCCAGACAATGCCTCCCAGACCAACTGTTCATTCATTTATTCATTTGTGAACTTGGTGACTGTTGAACCAGCCACTGTGTTAAATGCTATAGCAGATTTTTTAAAAGTTATGATAGTGTCTATTCCTTAGGAACTCAGCCTAGTCGGAGAAAACAGAATCAGTGAACAGGTATGATTGATAGGTTGTAGTAACTGCATTTAGAGTAGTGTGTCCAATTTACTGTAGGAGTAGTTCTGCCAGAGATTGTTAAGGAAAGTTTAGTGAGAGTGTTGACATTTGAGCTAGGCCCTGAAGGAGGAGTAGGTGTTTGCTAACATGTGTAAAGAGTATAGGCCTTATAGGCATCAGGAAGAGCCTGGTAGTATGAACAGGCAAAGAATGTTTGGGAATTGGGATGTCTTACATGTGGAACACTTGTTCCGACCTCAGGAGCTTCTTCCCAGAGAAGTCAGAGAAGCAGTTGAATGGCAGAGATGGAGTAAGCAGAGCTTGAATGCCAGAGCTGACTGGTCTCTGATCCATATTCCTTAGTAGAAAGGATATGGTACAGGACTTAGTGCTTTTAATGGCATGAGTTAAACTGGGAATTGAAGTTGGAGTACCCAGGTGGATGAGTCGGCAGCTTGTCAGCTTCCCTGTCATTTCCACCTGTCTGTATTTTGAGCTTTTGACTCGTCCTGAGCCATGATCAAGTCACAAGTGGTTCTCTATAACATGCCCACTTTGTGAATTTATTGCCGGGTTTTTTTTTTTTTTTTGCTTTATTTTTATTTTATGTGTATGCGTGTATTGTGTGCATGAATGCAAGTTCACCCTTTTCGTGCAAGGCCGGAGAAGGACATAAGAGGGCATTGGCTCCCCTGGAACTGGAGTTATGGACAGTTGTTAGTCACCATATGGGTGCTGAGATTCAAGAGCAGCCAGTGCTGTTAACTGCTGAGCCACCTTTCCAGTCCCTGTGAAGAAATGATTAGATGTCATCTCTCACCACTCACTTTTTGCCACCCTCACCCAAAGTTCTAGTCACTTTTATATATTGCTCAGAATGTACCACCCACACCTGCTGGATCCCTTAAGACAATTCAAATCTCATCTCCACCTAGGATCTTCCCTGAGCTTCTCTTTCTCTTCATCCCTCCCCCTTCCATCCCTGGGGGGGACAGGGTACCCTCCTCTTCTCCCATGGAGCCCCCTCCACACTGCTTTATAGCACTAAATTTTCATCATGGGTTTATTTATCAAACTGTGAGTTCCTTACTCATCAGTGTACCCCCCAAAACTTGCACAGTGCCTAGCATGTAGTAAGTGTTCGATAATGTTTGTTGGGTGGACATAATGAACATCTACAGTATGTCCAACACTGTCCTGGGCACTGGACCCTTCCCATGAGCTTAGAATCTGTCAGAGACTGATATATAATGATTGGAGCCTAATATTATAAGATCCATAATATCTATAATAGGGGGCATGGAGAACACCAAGGAGAAAGAAAATAACAGCCTGGGAAGTCTTCCAGAGATAGTAATTTATGGATTGAACATTAAAATATGGAAGATTTTTGCCAAACTAAGAATACTCGACAGAGAAAAGCATGTACAGAGGCATAAAAGAGAATCGGTGTTTGAGGAGCTGCAAGTATTGCTGTTCTGTGTCATCATTCAGAAAGGAAAACATGCTCTAGATACCAAATGTGAGTAAAGTCAGGTTGTAGCTCTTTTGCAGATGTTCCAAGACAGTTATTCTGGCAATTTGCTTGGAACCAGTCAGATGGGTTTTAGCACAAGGCATGGAGATGCTATAGTCACCTTTGGTGAAAAATGAATAACTTATTTATCATTTCTGATGACACCTTTTTTTAATTGGTTCAATTTAACTTATAATAAAAGACACACTCAGAGGAAACTGGTTTGTATAGAAACAAGAAACAAAATCTATAGAGACTGAGGATGTAGTTTGGTTGGTAGAGCACTTGCTTAGCAGGCATGAAGCCTTGGGTTTGATCCCCAACTCATAACAAAACCTGTCATGGTAGCATATGCCTGGAATCCCAGCACTGGAGATTTGGAGGCAGGTGGATCAGAAAGTTCAAAGGCATCCTCAAGTACATCGCAAGTTCAAAGTCAGCCTGGGCTACATTAATCTGTTTTTCAAGGTGCCTTCTCCCTCACTCAGTCAGGGCCCAGGATGACCCTCTGAGAATGGGCAGAGCGTAGGGTTTTCTGGCTGTGAATATGGCATTCAGGGTGCTCCTGACTCAGAAAACACGTGGATGTTCACTCATTTTCCAGTGGATGCTGCAGGAACTGCCTGGTGCTCTCATCTCTTTGGGTTTCTATCCCCTGGCCTTTGGTGGGGGGTGAAATTAGCATATTTTTCTTGCTACAGTCTCATTGCTGGTTTGAACTTCTTTCAGTTTCTTTTCTTTTTTACACACACACACACACACACACACACACACACACAATTGATGACATCATTTCAGACTTTCAGAAAAGTTTACACGACCAGGGCAAAGAACTTCTGCCTGTCCACTTGGATTCCCCAGTTGCTAACCTTTGACTGCATTTGCTTTATGTAGCCACCCTCTTTATCTCTAAAAATGTATGTATGTATTTATTTATGAAACCATTAAGCTCCAGTTGCATATATCACATACCCTTACATAAGCCTTCAGTATATATTCCCAAAGGGCAAGGAATTTCTTACATAATAGATTTTATGTGTATTTATTATTTGTTTATATTCAAAGAACACATTGTTTTGTTTATTTATACTTGTTTATAATGTGCTGCTTGCGGTGGTTAGCAATGAAGACTGTACATACTCTCTTTTCAGTAGATAATGCGCAACCTGATTTTTTCATCATATACTTATTTTAAACACAACAGGTTCCTAGAGGGCATCTTTCCACAGGCTGTTCTTCCTCAGTGAATTAACTATTCCTTTGTTCTTACATATTAGGCTTTTAAATTTTTATTTTGATTTCATGGCTATGAGTGTTTTGCCTACATGGTATGTAAGTGCACCCATGCATGCAGTGCCTTCAGAGGCCAGAAGAGGGTATCAGATCCCCTGGAACTAGAGTTATAGACAGTTATTAGCCATCATGTCAGTACTGGGAACCAAACCTGAGTCCTCTACAAGAGCAGTCAGTGCTCTTAACTGCTCAGCCATCTCTCCAGCCCAAGGAAAAGTGTTGAATACAAAGTTAGCTTCATTCTGTAGCCAGTTGAAATGCAAACAAAACTTGACAGAAGGGGAATGAGCCAATCAGAGTTATGTTTTCTGGCATGTGTCCAAAAGTTGCATGAGTAAAATGATCCCTAGTTTTAAGAGCAAATCTCTGCCCAGGTTGAAGAGAGCCTTCTCCAGCATAATGCATCCTTTTCTTTCATGTGTCTTTCAGAACTGGTTAAAATCATATGGCTATCTTCTTCCCTATGAGTCACGGGCATCTGCGTTGCATTCAGGAAAGGCCTTACAGTCAGCTGTCTCCACTATGCAGCAGTTCTATGGCATCCCCGTCACCGGTGTGTTGGATCAGACAACGATCGAGTAAGATTTGCATAGGACATTGTGCCTTTGAACTCCCTGAACTTGAATTTGGGTTTACAGTTGTCAGGGCCACGTCGTGCCCATGCTGCCTTCCCGTGCCCATTTACTCCTGCGGTGCCCTTTCCTGTGTATATGTATACCATTAAGTTTATGCTGTGTTTACAGGAGGCAAGTCATCTAACCCTTCCAGGCCTCAGTTTCCCTGTCAGTACAATGATGGGGTGGATTATAGAGGGTCTCTTTAATCTCCTCTGAGTCCAATAACTTAAAGCTCTGTGTGTGAGTCACCCTCTGGAGTTTCCTGAGATGTATGTACATGTCTCACATGATACTGAGAACTGTTGCAGGATCATGGATAGCAATTCTTATTCCACTCGCAAGGTGCCTGAACCTGCCAGGCACCGTCTTGGCCCCAGCATCCCACCCTGATTTGCTTAGTGAAAAACAGTCATCTGGCCACACCATCCTAAAGTTCAGGAGACAAATCTCAGGGAGATACTGAGGCATCAGTATCATAAATCCAGATGAAGAATTGTTCTTATCACTCAGAGACAATGTCAAGAGAAAGGAGGAAAAAACGGATTAGAATGTAACTCCACCAAGCCAGCCTAGGAGCCGCCAAAGAGGCGGAGGAGCCCCCAGGGGCGCTGAGGACACAGCAAGGAAGCGGGGTGGTGAACCGCTGAGCAGTCACAGAGGACAGTGACAGAGAGGCAGAAAACCTCTTGGACTTAGTAACCAAGAGGCTGTGAACAGCCTCAGTAGAAATATGCAAACAAAACCTGCCTGCCGGCGAGAGGGGAAGGGACACGCGCAGCAGACGCTCTAGTGGTAAGAAGCTTGAGAGCCAGGAAAGAAGAGAGTTGGGGAAACCTGGGTGGAAGTTCAGTGCCAGAACCCACATAAATGTGGCAGGAGAGAACCGCTTTCACAAAGTTGTCCTCATCCATACCGGTGCCGTGGCACAGGCAAAACACACACACACACACACACATACACACACACACACACACACACACAGGTATACTTGTACACATCCGGTACACACAATAATAAATAAGTAAATAATTTTTTAAAGACAAAAGAAAACATGCTTTGGATTGTTTAAGAAATAGTCACGGGAGGCTGGAGAGATGGCTCAGCAGGTAAGATCACTAGCAGCTCTTGCAGTGGACCAGGGCTCGATTCTCAGCATCCACATGGCCTAACAGGGTATCAGATTCCCTGGAGCTAGTGTGACAGGAGGTTGTGAGCTGCCTGATATGGGTGCTGGGTTCTCTGCAGAGAACTCAGTTTCTCTACATGAACACCACCTGCTCTTAACTACTGAGCCATGACTCCAGCCATAATTTAATGTTTTTATCTATGTGTATGTATGTGTTACCTGCATAAATTTATGTGCAGCAAATGCATGCAGTTGTCCACAGAGACCAGAGGGTGTCAGATCCCCTGAAACTGAGTTACAGGTAGTTGTGAGCTGCTGCCTGATATGGGTGCCAAAGCAGTCCTCTAAAGAGCATTAAGTGCTCTTAACACTGAGCCATTTCTCCAGACCCAATTTAAAAGAAAGAAATAGCCATGAAAACTATCCAGGCTGTTTCAGGACAGTCATTCAGGCCAGGAAGGCACAGAAAAGAGCAGGAGTGAAACTAAGGGGGCGTTAGGAGCCCACACTGGGGTGGAAGCAGATGGCAGGGCTGGTTGAATACACAGGACAGCTGGCAGAAGGGAGAATAGGAATACACCCAGTTATAGATCGAGGATCAGTTTATCCCCCAGGAAGTCACTCTGTGATGGAATCACTCGGAGTCTCAGTCTATTTATTTGCAAAGGGGAATGTGGATCTATCTGGCTTTCAAAATCTCGAGTCTGTTGTTCCAAGCTGCTAAACTCTTAAAACTTGGTGATCCTTAAAATTCTATCCAAACATTTCCTAGTCATCCCTTCCTTTGACTATGAGGTTGTGAAATTCTATAACAGTATATTCCAAAGGCTCCTATGATGTCGTGAGTGGAATCCTTGGCCCCGTGGCCTCACCAGGGAGCTGCGGATAGAGCCTGACCACTTCTAGGGCTGAGGTTATTTTGAGGGATTTGTGCAGGCTTCATGGCAGTACATCCTGAGCCAGGAGCATTGGTGTCCCTGCTGAGGCACCACCTGGCCTTGGATTTTACTCTGTTCCAGAAAGCCCCAGGACTGTTGGACAGGATTCAAAAAGTGGCAGGTGGATGGGGAAAAGAGGAGACAGAGAGAAGGCTCTGAGGAGAGAGGATAGTGTTGCCCAGTGTAGTTCTGCTCAAATGTCTTTTAGGAAGTAAGGAACAGTATTCTACAAATATGAAAAGGAATCAGCTCACACTAAATCCCAGATCAGAATGGGGCAGGTGTTGGGGCAGAACTGAGAACTTCCACTCCAGCTCTGTGACCTGTTTCCTGCCCAAGGGGTCCTTTCAGATCTGACTCAGCCTTGCAGTAGCAGAGGGGTCTCTTAGTTCCCTTTCCAGGGGTTGTTGGTGAAAGGAAGCTTGATTCATAATTTCAAGTACTATTTTTGAATGTTTACCTTGGGAAATGTCACACCACATCTTCAGTCACTCATTCAGTCAATCAACAGCATAGTTTCCCTAACTCTGCGTATCTCAACTTTGTGCTAAGCACTAAGAGGAAAAGAAAGCCCTAGTCCTATTTTGTTAAAGTGTGTTAGCAACTCACATACCCACTCATTCAGCTAAGTTCTTGTTTCACTGATTTCTGTTTTCCAAGTTTTCTGATTTATCTGTCTTTTCCTTTACCTGTTAAAATGGGGATAATAATTCCTGATTATCTCATAAGATTTTTTTTTAAAATCACAAATTCTAAAAGTGGGCCAGTGACATGGTTCAGCGGACAAAGCTGGCAACAGGTTTGATCCTTGAAAGACATATAAACGTGGAAAGAGATGACCAAGTCTACAAAGTTTTCTCCTGACCTCCACATGTGTGCTGTGGCATGCATGTACCCCCCCCACAGCATTTATATATATAATAAAACCTTTTTAATTCTAAAAGTAGTCCAGGTGTTGTACCTGGAGGTGAAGGCAGAAGGACCACGAGTTTGAGACCAGCCTGGGCTACACAGCAAGATCCTGTCTCAAAAGAAACAGAATTTTAACAGTTTAACATGTGAACATTGTAGATATTCACCCCGAGGCTCACTGTTGCTGTCGTGAGATTTCATTACTGGTCTGTGAGTGTGGGTCACTCCCGGGGTGATGTGGAGCACACAGAGTTGGTAAGACCTGTTCAGTTCCCTCCGGGGCTTTTCATATTTGGTTAAAGTAGTCCTGTCTTCTTTTTTCCATATTGCCAGTGGCAACTGCTGTTAACAGCTGGGAATGAGGTCAGACTATTTTCCTTCCAGCAATGCCACCCACCCTTCTTAAATCCTCAGTGATGTTCCAGGCTTCCTGATCCCTGGTGTAAATTTACCTAATAATAAGGTAATTATTTACCAACAATAATTTACCAAATAATAATCAGGATTTACCAAGTTCCAAGTCCTAGACCAGCTTTAGGGGACACAGTAATGAATATAATATGGTTTCTGTCCTCAAAATATTTTCAGGTATTAGAAGCAACAGATTAATATTTAAGATCACAGTATAATGTAATAAGAGCTGCAGAGAATTACTTTCCTAGACCTATGGCTGTTTAGCTGTGTCTTTTGAGTCAAGATCTCACTGTGGAGCCTAGGCTGGCCTGGAACTTTTGATCCTCTTGCCCAAACCTGATTTTACAGGTCTGTTCCTGGCTATTTAGCCTCCACTTTTTGCTGTTGTTTCATTTTAGGGGGTGGGTTGTTTGTTTTTTTGGAGTTTTTCGTTGTTTTGTTTTGTTTTGCTTTTTTGAGACAAGGCCTCACTATGTAGCCCTGGCTGACCTGGAACTTACTTTGTAGACCAAGGTAGACTTAAACTCACAGAGATCTGCCTCCCTATGCCTCCTGAGTGCTGGGATTAAAAGCTTGTGCCACCATGCCCAGCTATTTAGCCACTTCTTAAACACTGGTAGTGAAAAGGTATTTATGTCTTTCATACTGTTCTATGCTGTTAAAGAGTCCTGCATTCATTCATTCAGCCGGTCAGTCAACAAATCATCACTGAACCCCCATGTAAGGCAGTATGCCAGCCCTGTGAATTCAGGCAACTCTCCTGTCCTCATGAAGCTGAGAATCTGGTGAGAAGAATGAAGAATAAATAGGAAAGCAGATACATAAATTTCAAGGAATGATAAATGTTATAAACAACACGCAAGACGAGCAGCATTGTGCTGGAGTGGCTTCAGACCCGTTCATCAGGGAAGGGCTCTCTGAGGGGCTCGCCTAGTGGAGTACAGGAACAAACCCCAGAAGGAAGAGTGTTGCAAGTAGAGCGTAGAGCAAATGCACACTGCAGAGTGGAACAGACGGTGTTCCACAGCAAAAAGCTCACTGGCAGGAGGGAATCTGGGAACTGAAAGGAACAATGAGCTGTTGGACAGGTGGGCAGGGGCTAGACCCTGTGGCACATTGTAGGACAGGGGAGTTTTATTGCAGATATGATACAGGTGAGGAAACTGAGGTTCAGGTTGATTCAATCACTTACCTGGGGTCATAGATTTAGTGGAACTGGAATTTAGCAAGTTGCGTCTCCTGACTCAAGTCTCTTATTTAGCAATGAATGCTTCTTCTTGGGAGTAATTAAATTAATGAATCAGTCAGTCAGTCAAGTTCCTGCTGGGGGCCTTCAGAGCCAGGATCCCAGAATCTCAGCTGAGGGTGTGCACTGTCATTCAGACTGGGGCTGGGGACTGGACATGCCTTCCTAGAATGTTCAGTGACCACATTCGTGTGTGTGTGTGTGTGTGTGTGTGTGTGTGTGTGTGCGTTCTCTCTGCCCAGGTGGATGAAGAAACCCCGATGTGGTGTCCCCGATCACCCCCACTTGAGCCGGAGGCGGAGAAACAAGCGCTATGCCCTGACTGGACAGAAGTGGAGGCAGAAACACATCACCTACAGGTGCTTCGACTCCCTCTCTCCCTCCCTGACTTCGCCCCCCACACTCACTCTGTTTTTCCTGCCTAGGTTTCCAAGGTTCTCAGGGGTCAAGACAAAGGCCAGGCATGTGGGGTGGGCGTCTCTCCCTTAGTGCTTGCAAGCAGCCCTGCCCCTGATGGATTCCTTCTCCATCCAAAATCAACCTGACAGACGGAGTCTCAGTTGTTTCTTAAGGAGAGTAAGAATCACAACCAGGTCATTCCTCAACTATCTGAGGAAATCAGGGTAGAGCAGGGTCAATCTTCGGTTTGACCAGTAACTGAGAGACAGGATGATTTGACCACACCCATCACAGCAGAGTCGGACACCAAAATTCAGTGGGGTTAGGGTGGGACCAAGGATAAGAAAGGCTCCAATGGACTCTGCTTGGCACCTCTCAAGGCTCTGCTTCCGTATCAGATAGATCCCCTGGGTACAATGACAGGACCTAAGTCAGAGATTATTGGGGTTAAACTAAGGGTTTCCTATTGACAAGCTACATAGATCAGAAGAGATTTTTTTTCAGAAAAGAGAAGGAAACTTAAGAGTAGTATAGGTTAGAAGCTCTCCAGACCCTTGGATCTCCAAAAAAGGAGGAAGAAAATCCAGATTCTCACTCAGCTTTGACCTTCGCTTCCATCACTCAGCCTCTCTAGACTTCTGCTTCCTTCCCTATTGAAAGGGTAAGATGATCCATGCCCCCAGGCAGCCATGGACCAGAGCATCCATAAGCAGTCATGTTCCTTTGTGGAGAACTATGCAGTGTTATATACAGTTAGCCTAAATTGCCAAATCAGGTACTGGATTAAATCAGGTACTGCCCTATACCAGCTGCTAGTAGGCCAGTAGTCCATTCCTTTTTACTTAAGCTCCTCTATGCTTTTTTGAATATGCTTGTAACTTTTATAAATGTATAGATATTATGTATTGAGTGGAAAAATTTAAAGAATGCTATTTGTCAATTTTTTTTACTACACATTGGATGGAATGCTTTATTCACACAAGCCTTGTCAGATATTAAAACTCTAATTTTTAATTGAGCTTGGGGTGGGGATCCAAAGCTCTTCCTACTCAGCCCTCCCTCCAGCTCAACAGAACGCTAGAACTCAAAATGTGAAGACAGCTGGACAACACTGCCTCTGAGACCCCTTCTAGTCCCCCGGGTCTCTGGCTCTGTATTTCTCCCTAATTATCTTTCTCTTTCACACCAGCATTCACAATTACACCCCAAAGGTGGGTGAGCTGGACACCCGGAAAGCTATTCGTCAGGCTTTTGATGTGTGGCAGAAGGTGACCCCACTGACCTTTGAAGAGGTGCCGTACCATGAGATCAAAAGTGACCGGAAGGAGGCAGACATCATGATCTTCTTTGCTTCTGGTTTCCATGGTGACAGCTCCCCATTTGATGGGGAAGGGGGATTCCTAGCCCATGCCTACTTTCCTGGCCCAGGGATTGGAGGAGACACTCACTTTGATTCAGATGAGCCATGGACGCTAGGAAATGCTAATCATGATGGTAAGGCCAGGAGAGGGTGGGGTTGGGTGAGGGGGGTCAGTCCTGGGCTGCTCGGTTATCAGGGAAAGATACTTCGAGGAAGAGTTTTGAGGACACCAAGCTTTACTTTCTAAAGCTTCCTGTCTAAGAACTAAGGACCCAAGAGATTGGAAACTGTAGTCTTTGATAATATTCAACATTTGATCCACCAGGACCAGGGCCACAAAGATGGGTGAAATCACCCAGGAGATAGATGGTCTAATTGGACTGAGGCAGGATTGTACCATGAATGACAAAGTAATGAAAAAGGCTGAAGAAAAAGGTAAAGGGGTATTAAAGTAGAACATGAGATCTAAAAGTAATAGGCTTTGGCCCCAAAGTTATTCTAACCAAGTTCCATGCATAATTTCTCTAGCGTCCTCAGCTAACTCGACCTGCATCACTATGATTCAGTGGATACTCAGGAAGCAGGAGTCAGTATTGTACTGTAAGAGTAACAATGCCTTTTAGTTGCCAAAGAATTCCTCATTGATATTAACTCATAGACCACTTGCTTAACAAATGGGCAAGGATACAGTGCTGTTTGTTTAAAAAATGAATTGCATTAATTTATTGTATTATGGGGGGGGGGCTGTGCATGTGCCACTGTGTCTGTATGGAAGTCAGAGGACAACCTGCAGGAGTCAGTTCTCTCCTTCTATTGTGTGGGTCCTGGGGATCAGACTTCGATGATGCCTGGTGACTGGTACCCTAGAGCCACCGCATCAGACTAATAGTTTAGTTAGTTAGTTTGTTTGTTAGTTTGTTTTTTGGTGGGTCCATATGCCATGGCGAGCATGTCAGAGGACAATTTGCAGGAATCCATTCTCCCCTTCTACCATGTGGGACTCAGGGATCAAATTCAGGTTGTCAGGCTTGGCAGCAAGTGCCACTGAGCTGTCATGCCAGCTCTTATGCCCATTTTTAAGATGAAGAGTTCAGGGCTCAAATGGAATAGCTGGTAGGTCCGAGTGCTAGAGCTCAAACCCTAGTTCATCAACCCCTAAATGAGGATTGGGGGCCTAGTTTAGTTGGTAGAGCGCTTGCCTAACATTCACAAAACCCTGGGTTTAATCCCAAGTACCACATAAACTAAGAGTATAGTACATACCTCTAATCCCAGTACACAGGAAGTGGAGGCAGGAGGGTCAGAATTTCAAGATCCTCCTTGGCTACATCCTTGGCCAGTCTGAGCTACATGACAGTGTCTTATAGGGAAAACCAAAAACTAAAATCTCAGCTATGTGGCCAGGAATATATAACTCACCCTCAGTCTTCTGTCTAAAACAAGGGGTCAGATTAGGTGATCTCTAAGGCCTCTTCCAACTCTAATGTGACATGAAACAAAGTCTTTCAAAAATGAGGGGGGATCTAGATGATTAATTAAGAAGAAGAAAAAAAAGGTTACAGGCTGCCATCTGAGGTCCAGTCAGATGTGCACACATGTGACCCTGCCATAAGGCAGACTCTACTGAAAGCTGCAGCAAAGCCAAGAAATTGCAGTGGGAGTTCACGGGAAAGAGGGAAAGAGGACTCAGCCCTTAGAGTATAATAAATAGCAATTAGTGGCTATATTAATGATCTAAGGTCCAGATCAAATGCTTTCCACATATGTTGTAGGTAGATATTATCATCCCCATGTTACAGATAGGCAAAGGCATAGAGGAACATTAACCTACCTAACAGTAACCTACCTAGTTAAGGCTCCACAGATGAGTGATAAAACAAGGATTCGATCTTGGACATTATAACCCCAGAGCCCAGATCCTCAGCCACCAAGTCACTTCCGTGGATCTCAAACCACAGGGCACATGAGAATCACTGAGAAACTATTTGGGAATGCCGAATCCAAGCTTTGGAGATATCTTGGTCCACTGAAGTTTCCCTCCCTAGCCTAATTATGAGAACCCAAAGATCTTGTTAGAAATAAGGACTCTAGTCCCATCCCCTGGAGATCCTGATCCTTACATTCAAACAAGTTTTGGAAATGGTGGGCATCGTTTTCTGCCTTGGTGCTGCTTCAAGCTATGAGCACTTTTGAAGACCCCTTTTCGCAGAAGTCACATCTGATGTCCGTAGGTGGAGTCTGCTTCCTCGAGGACACTCCAAACCATTGCATGGGTCAGGGGTTAGCAACTCTAGGCTTATCTGTCAAAGATTGTTTCAGGAGATGGTTTGGCCAAGGCTCAGCCTAGGCAGAGTTATGGGGCTGTTAAATTCTTTGTCCTCTTCCTTCAGATTTTTATTCTCTTTCCTATGAAGCTCCATTTCCTCTGCCTTGGCGTCATCTCTCCTATGTCCTGCATAAGTTTCCTGGCTTTTTGCACATCCATTCTTTATCTTATTTTTATTTTTGGATTGATGTCAACAAATGGCTGGGCTAACTGATAAGGTGTCTGGAAAAGAAAACTATCCTTTTGTAGCCCTGTTACGTGCCAGGCACTGTTAGCCGATAAGGTTTTAGTTACCACTCTGATAAACGCAAATGAATTTTCAAAGTGTTACTTTCCTGTGGATGTAAAGGAGAACATTCCTAGCTCTGTGCGGCTTCTGCCCAGCCCAGGTCTGCACTGTCACGCCCGCTCTCTGCTTTTGGAGCTCCTGCTAGGCTCAGCATCCAGTCCCCAAAACTGGTGTGTGCTAGATGGGAAGGACCTAGAACCCTGGAATGGCACCGTGGCAGCACCCTGCCTGCCTCGTCCATTCCTTCTTTTCTGATAGAAACTCCAAGATAGCTAACATCTTCTTTGGATGGAAGTCAGGACTTTGCTCTGTAAAAACAGAAATGAGACACAGCTCAAAGTCCCGGCAACAAATCCCTGGCCTGGTGAGGGCTGAGCTGTTGAGTACTGCCCCCGGACAGGTTTTGGAGAGAGAAGAGGAACCAAGATTTATTAGACACCTGAATTTGATCTCATTATTTCCACATAGATTCAGCAAGGGAAGAGTAGGTCTCCTTGGAACTTTCTGATTATTTTCTTCTGTTTTCCAAACATTCATTATGGAAAATTTCAATCAAAGGAAGGAGAATGACAAGGATCCCTAGCAACCCGTCACCTGCTTCAGTGACCAGCACTGTGTCTCTCCTACTTTACCTACACTTTCCACTTTTATTTTCTGGCTGATGTATTTTAAAGACAAACCCAGGTTTATCATCTCACATATAAGTACCTTTAACAAAGACCTAATTTTAACATAACTGAAAAATCATTATCAAACCCAACAAAGTTAACAACTTAAAATCGAATAGCCAGGGCATTGGTAAAGTACTAGCCACCCAAGCTCAATCATCTTTGTTTAATCCCCAGAACCCATGTAAAAAATCCAGGTTTGCTGGGTTTGGTGCCACACACCTTTAATTGGGAAGCAGAGGCAGGCAGATCTCCGTGAGATGAGGCCAGCCTGGTCTACATAGTGAGTTCCGGGTCAGCTGGGGCTACAGGGAGACCCTGTTTCAAAAAGGGCGGGAGGGCAGAGACAGGAATTGCTGGGGCTTGGTGGCCAGCAGTCTAACCAAATTAAGGAGTCCCAGTCCTAGTGAGAGAGTTAAAAAAAATTTTTTAAAAGAATAGGAATTCTAAATTTAACAACAACAACAAAAAGGTAGACAACCTCTGAGGAACAAAATCCAAGGTTGAGTTCTGGCTTACACATGTCCACACATGTCCATACATGTGCATGCACATCAGTACTTCTGTTGGAGAAACTGGGTCACCTATTCACCTATCCTCAAGTCATTTGGCTTGAAAGACTCAGGTTCTTTTTTTTTTTTTTTTCCATCTTTCTTTAGAGACAGGGTCTCCCTGTAGCCCCAGCTGTTCTGGAACTCACTATGTAGACCAGGTTGGCCTTGAACTCACAGAGACCCGCCTGCCCCTGCACTGCTGGGATTAAAAGCATGCGCCACCATGCCTGGCTTGGGGCTGGAGAGATGACTCAGCAGTTAAGAGCCCTGACTGCTCTTGTGGAGGACAGGGTTCGATTCCAGCAACCACATGGTGGCTAACAACCATCCATAACTCTAGTTTCAGGGGAATTTGACACTTTCTTCTGACCTCGGTGGGTATTGCACAATATAGGAGCACTTACATACATGCAGACAATACACTCATACACATAAAATAAAAATAATAAATAAAACATTTTTTGGGTCTTTTTGAGGCAGGGTCTCCCTGTAGCCTGGATTTGGGTTAACTTTTAACCTCTGGTCTCATAATTTCTGATTGTCGCTGAGCAGTTCTCGAGGCCTGCTCAGACCTAGGTTCATTTTTTTGGCTGGAATGGTCGTTGGTGCTGCTGGTGCTTCCTGTTCACTATGTCAGGAAGCATACATAATACAGGTGGTTCTAATTTTAAAACGAGAAAGAGCTGAGTGTAGTGACATATACCTTTAATCCCAGAACTTAGGACAAAGAGGTGGGTGGATCTCTGACTCTGAAGCCAGCCTGGTCTTCATAGTGAGTTCCAAGCCAGCCAGGGCTACATAGTAAGACTTTGTCTCATCAAGAGTGAGGGACGGGATGGGGGTAGGAGGAAGGTAGGGAGAAAGGAAGAGAAGGAGGGAGAGGGAGAGGGAGGAAGGGAGGGAGGGAGGGAGGGAGGGAAGGGAGGGAGGGAGGGAGGGAGGGAGGGAGGAAGGAAGGAAGGAAGGAAGGAAGGAAGGAAGGAAGGAAGGAAGGAAGGAAGGAAGGAAGGAAAGGTTGTCTACATCCCAACAAACCCCTGAATCAGAATTCTCTCTCCAGGAGTACTTAAAAGACTTTCTGGACTCAAGCCTAAATTCTCATACTCAGGATGATGAGGCAGGAAAATTTCTGTGGTTCTAAGGCCAACCTGAGTTACATAATGAGTTCCAAGCCAATCTGGGATACAGATTGAGATCCTGTATAAAAAAAAGAAAGGTGATGCTGGAGAGGTGGCTCAGTGGATAACGTACTTATGTATAAGCATGAGGAACTGAACTTAGATCCCCAGCACCCTGTAAAAGCCAGGCATGGCAGCATGTGTCGATCACACCAGTGCTACTGGGGAGGGGCAAAACCAGGAAGATCCCCTGGGCTGGCTAACCAGCCAGTCTAGACACATGTCCCCACAGGCAAGCCTGCCTGTGTACATGCATGCAGCACACACATACACATGCATATGTACACACAAAGCTCCCTCCAAAGAACCGGTGGATTGTGCACATGCTCCTCATTTCCCCCCACTGTGGAGGCTGTGAAGGGCAGGCTAGCCCACCACACCTTTAAGCCATTTTCTACAAATTTCCTCTGTCCTCATTTCTTTCAAATGAGTCAACCAGTGAAGTCATCAGATGCTCCGTAAGTGCCACCGGAAGAGAGCCCAGCCCTGTGCTGCTCCTTCGTAGGAAAAGGTGACAAGTCAGGAAGAGCCTTCTTCATGTCCATGCCCTGCTTTGCAGGACAGAGCTTTTCCACACTTAGGTCACTAACTCTCCCACCACAGAAGAAGAGATAGGGATTTTAATTTCTGCTTTTCAGGTGAGGAAAGTGAAGCTGTGCTCGGGTGGAAGGTGGCAAAGCCAGATGTAAACTTGTGACCACATCCTTTTAAAAAATATTTTATTTCTTATTTTTAATTTTATGTGTATGCATGCATTGCCTGCATTTATGTAATTTTATGTGTCGTGCATGCCTGTGGAGGGCAGAGAGGGCATCAGATTCCCTGGAACTGGAGTTACAGACAGTTGTTAGTCCTCATATAGGTGGAACTCAAACCCGGGTCCTCTGCAAGAGCAGCCAGTGCCCTTAACTGCTGAGCCAGCTCTCCAGCCTGAGACTCCACATCTTTAACAGACCCCGTAGGGAGTTCTGCTGCAGGCAGTCCAAGGACCATCCTGGAGAACTACTAAAGTTTTGGCATTGTTCTGTCCTGGCTGCTGTCACCTTACCTTGTCAGACTCAGACACCGCTAAGCTATTTTCTGGGGCTACTGTCCACAAGAAGCTCACAGTCCTGGGCTGAGTATGTGCTGATGGCTGTAATTAATGTTGGCCGGAAAGTGGCCAATACCTAAAGCTGCCCAAGATGGGGAAATGGAGGAGGCAACGTAATCTGCCGGCTGCAAGAGCCTGGCTGGCTTCCTGGGAGATGGGCACAGAGGCAAACCTTGAGGGAAGGAAGGTGTTCCAGGTGGAGGGGACAATGCTCCCAAGAGCACAGGTGAAGGGAGATGCTTTGGGGTGGGGGGTTGTAGAGAAGATGAGACTCCCCAAAGAGGGAGGTCCTAAGAGAAAAGGCAAGGTCCACCAGAGTAGCCAAGCAGGCTGTCAGGGATATGCCAGGAGACCCAGAGACTTCAGGGCGCGCAACTGGGGACTCTGGTCCTCACAAACACCTCAACAGGACTGTGGTAATTAGCAGTGATACTTCTGTGCCAGGACCAGGTATGAGCACTTTGCACACCTCACCTCACTGATGCCTTTGTTCTTAATGAAGAAGGTATATTATTCTCTTCATTGCAAAGCGGACACGGCAGAGCTGCAGAGACCACATTCTCATCCCTCTGCTTCCTGCCTCAAGTTCAGGGAGACGGCCTGTAGCTCTTCTTCCCTGGCCTCCCTAGAGCTCTCCTGGGTTTCTGTAGTAGGATGTTAGCTTCCCAGATTCTCTTTCCTTTTGGTCCCTGAAACAAAACCCCAAGGTCCCTTTTCTTCAAGGGATTTCTGTTCTCTGAAGAACCACGCCCAGGCCAAGAACAAAGACTGAAAATCTTTAGGTACTCCCTGACTCCCTGTAAAGGTCCCCATGGTTGGTCCCGAGAAGAGGCCTGGTTAGAAAGTAGAGGCCCCGAACAGCTTGTCCCAAATGGAGCAGCGGGCAGGAGCAGAGCCAGGACAGGCCCCAGGAAACAGAGCTGCCTTCTGCTGGCTCCAGCCACCACCTTTGTTTGGAGCTGAGATGAGCTCATAGCTCTCTGCTGCCAGAGGGACTGGGACCTGAGGAAGGAGCCAGGGGCAACCTGGGCCATCTCCTGCCAGCCTGCCCTTCTCAGCAGAAGGCCAGCCCCAGGCTTTTGGCCAACCTTGCAGTGATCTTGCCCATCCCCCCTTCCTTCCCATTGCTCAAAGTGGCTTTATTGATGACACTGTGGGTGTCAGTGCAGAGGAAGGTTCAAACTTCCTCAGTCTAGGTCTGCCTCATGGAGTTCCTATTTCTCAAGACCTTACCCAGGAAAACCAAGCAATTCCCACCTTTATCTGACTCTCATGGGGTCTTGATGGAGTCAGGTAACTTGGTCAGGGATACTGAAGCCAGAGAGGGAAGTAGGGTTTCTGACTCCTGGTGGCCTTTCCTGGACTTCAAGTGGCAGAAAGGGGCCCCATGGGACATGCTTAGGACTGAGAGATAAGAGGCAGGTCTGAAGGGTGAAAAAATGTCAGCACTGCGAACAGGAGTCTGGAACTGAGCAGAGCTGTTTATGCAATGCCCTGCCTAGCTCCTCGGTCCTGGCATTTCTTTCCCAACACTGTGTTTGCTTAATACCTCCAATTCAGGCCTTGCCTACCCAAGGCTTAAAACGAAAGTTGAAGGGAGCTAGCTTTAAGAGAATCTGACTGCTGGAACCCCACCAGCTTTCTGATCAATGAGCTTGTTCTTGCCAAGTTTGGGGCTTTTGTGCTGTAACAACAGAGGAACCGTTCCTTGTTAAGCCATGAATTTTACACATTGTCTTATTTACTCCTCAGCAAACCCGTGAGGCAGGTGTGGTTCCTCTTTACAAATGAGGACATTGCAGCTCAAGGGATAGGTGTAGCACTGGAAATGAAGGTGATCTGTCCCACTCCAGGGACACTCAAAACCACCCCACTATGCTGCCACCTCAGTTTCATTTTCAGGAGCCTGTGTCCCATTTTCAGCCCCCGGATTGTGTTTCCACCTGCACTGAACTCTTCAACTTGATCTTGGCCGGTACTTCCATTCTCCCAGGACTGGGCTCCTGCGGGCCTGGCATGCCCAGAGCCCTGTTCATGCTAGCTCTCCTGAGTCTTATCAACCAGCCACCCCCAGGACTTTCTCTGTTATCCTGCCACACCTTTCTTGACTCTGTCCTTGACCTGCACCCCAGCACCTGGACCCCACCTTCTGAATCCATCCCACTGGTCTCCGTTGCCTCTAATCCCCTCTCCAACAGCAACCAGGGTGGTTTCATTGTGCCCCATCTCCTCTCCTGCTTACACCCTCACCCCTGCTGGCCAAGAAGCTGGTCCAAATTCTTTTGTAGGGCATCGCAGAGCCCCGCTTGCCAGCCTGGCTGACCTCATCTCTCTCTCTGGCCCTCCCCTCGTGCTTTGTTCTCAAGCCAAGTGGAATGAACTGCTTGTCCCTGGATCTGGTTTATGGCATTCCCTCTGCCAGGAATGCCACTCCACCCTCTTCCTCCTCAATCCTGAGTCTATTCTTCTGAGCAACTTTTTACCTTTCAAAACTCAACTTAAACTTTGTTCTTACAACATCTTCCCTGAGCAACTCCCTCCTCTGCCCTTCCTCCTCAGAATCTCCCAAACTGGGTTTGTTGGCACAGATTTGTAATCCTAGCTACTAGGAAGCTGAGGCAGGAGGATCACAAGTTCAAGACCTGCCTAGGCTACAGAGTGAGATCAAGGCCAGCCTTGGAAACTTAGTGAGACTCTGTTACAAAATAAAAGGGGAAAAGGGTCTATAGTTCAGTGGTATAAGCAAGACCCTAAGATCAATCCCTGGTACCTGAAAAAAAAACCAAAAACTTCCTCCTCAACATTTATAGACATCTGTTAAAGTACCTGAGCACCTGGACACACCTATGTCACATTCTGCATTTGCCCCTCTGTATCAAGAGGTCCATAAAGCAAGATTTATGTCCGATTTCTCTATATGTCCCCAGTGCCAAGCAGAAGATCTGGTACAGTGCATATGCTCAGTGTTTGCCCAAGTAATGGACTGACTGGCTGATACCTAAGTGGGTGCCCTGGGTACCTCTCATGCCTCTCTCTACAGGGAACGACCTCTTCCTGGTGGCCGTGCATGAACTGGGTCATGCGCTGGGACTGGAGCACTCCAACGACCCCAGTGCCATCATGGCACCCTTCTACCAGTACATGGAGACGCACAACTTCAAGCTGCCCCAGGATGACCTCCAGGGCATCCAGAAGATTTATGGTGTGTGTGGTGAGGAAGAGGGGCGGGCTGCCTGCCTGTCAGGACAGGTGTGGGGTGGGAGCTTTGTCACACACTGGAGGGTTTGAGCTGTGACTGGGGAGAGCGAAGTGAGGTGAGGCTTATGCATTTCCTCTTTTCTGCTCCTTTCCCCCACCTCCCTGTCACCTCCGGTGACCCATCCCCTCTCCCTACCAGATACTACTGGGAACTTTCTTGGGTTCCTCAAGCCAAGGAGGGTCATATGAGTCCTGAGAGTCTACCTGGGTAATGATAATAAGTATCATAAACAGAGCTTTGGTCTTAGGAAAAATGAGAAGCTAGCTGGCTGTCTTAACAGATATGAAGGAACTTGCACGGTGCATACTGGCACAGAAGGTTCTTGTTCTAGTCAGGTTTGTTGAGAGGAGAAGCTCATTTACTTAAGCAAACACTGTCCACATAGCACAGGAGTGGGGCTCCCTCTGGAGGAGTCGTAGCACGCAGAGCCCCAGATTTCAACAGGTCCAGCAGCAGGAGGCGGGGCAGGCCCTGGAAGTTATTTCAAAGGTAAAATGATCGCTGGCCTGCAGAGCAGATGTGGGGTTAGGGAAGAAGGGCAGTGCGGGGAACATCGAGCATCTGCCTGGGCTGGGGATGTAGCTCAGTTGCTGGAGTGCTTGCCTGGCCTTCATCCCCAGCGCAGCATGCACCAAGCATGGTAGTCCACACTGTAATCCCAGCACTCTAGAAGTGGAGACAGTGAGACCAGAAGTCAAGATGATCCTTGTCTATGTACGGAATTAGAAACCAGCCAGGGATACATGAGACCCTGCCTTTTCAAAAAGGTCTGGGTGCACACCTTTGAGCCCAGCACTCGGGAGGCAGAGGCAGGCAGATCTCTGTGAGTTAAGACCTGGTCTACATAGTGAGTTCTAGGACAGTTGGGTGACAGGGAGACCCTGTCTTGAAAAGAAAAAAAAAGATCCTTGTGATTGAATGGGATTTACCAGTCTGCAGCCCGGAGACCTGGACTGGGATAGTCACTTGGGATCTTTAGTGTCTAAAACAGGAGTCACTAGTTACAAATGGTTATTAAAATGTAAATGTATAATCATTGAAATTAAACTGAAGTTTCAGTTCCTCATTCCCTAAGAACTAGTCACTCACTTTAAGTGTTCAACAGCTACATGTTCATGCGACCAGAGGCAACTGTATTGACAGTGCAGACACAGAACATTTCATCACAACAGAACATCCTAGCGGACAGCTTTGACAGGGATCTTTAAAGTCAGGAACCTGTATGAGCCCCCTAGAGCAGTGATTCTCAACTTGACTGCCCAATGGAATCATCTTAGGATTCTTATAAGAAACACTGACACCCACGCCCACCCCAGAAATTTGGGTGGGTTGGTCTGATGAGCTTTGTGAGGCTCTGAAGTTCTAAAACTTCCCCAGGTGATCCCAATAGGCTGCCCAAGTTTAAAGGCATTGCAAAGGGAGGGAAGAAAAGGAGGCTAAGAGAAAACAGCCCCTGAGGTGACAGGAAGATGTTTCCTAGATCTTGTCACCCGAAATGTAGGCCTCAGACTAGTGACATGGGCATCACCTGAGACCCTGAAGACAGGCAGAGCCTCCTGAGTCACACACAATCTGAATTATCAAAATCCTGAGATGATTCATTCATTCAACAAGGTTTGAGTCAAAAGCTGTTGGATTGTACCACATAGGTCACTGATGATCGTGGCAAGTGATCTGGGCGGGAAGTGGAGCGAAGCTGTGCTAAAGTTGGCTGAAGGGTGAAAGGGGATGAGAAATTAGGGCCCATCCTGCGTAAAGGGGAACGGTAAACGAGGGCGTGGGACACTGACCCCGAGGAAGGGCAAGCTTCTTCTTTAAAAGGAAAAGATACCAGACTGGGGTGGAAAAATGAGGGTCCCCTTCTGGTGGCTGTTTTCATCTATTTCCTCAAACCCTGGGAAGTTAAATCAGGGACAGGAGGCAAGATGACAGACTTGACCTGGAGTGGCCTATGCAGTGATGGGTAGTGGCAGGGGGCAGTGGTGGAGGGCAGCAGGGAACAGGCAGACCCTCTCTAAGATGCAGCCCCTCTTTCCAGGACCCCCGGCTGAGCCTCTGGAGCCCACGAGGCCCCTCCCCACGCTCCCAGTTCGCAGAATCCACTCCCCATCTGAGAGGAAGCACGAACGGCAGCCTAGGCCTCCTCGGCCACCCCTTGGGGATCGTCCATCCGCTCCAGGTGCCAAACCCAACATCTGTGATGGCAACTTCAACACGGTGGCCCTCTTCCGGGGAGAGATGTTTGTGTTTAAGGTAGGGCTGGTGGGCCAGTGCTACCAGGTGGACTGTTCCCACTCCTTTCCCCACTGTGGAGCTGGGTAGGCCCTTGCTCTTTAATCAGACTGCTATGGAACCCAGACAGGATCTGGCCTAGTGACCAGAACCCAGGGTCTCTTTCTGGTGCTCTGAGGTGAATCAACCAAAAGGTAACAAGGAAAGATTGATGAGCCAATACCTTAATGCTCAAGAAAGAGCTGGAGATGGCTTCTGGTCCATGACCTTGAGCAAGTCACCTTTCTTCTCCAGACCTCAGATGTCCATCTGAAACCTGGTGGAGTCATTCCCCTGACAAAAGAGTGTGAAAATTAAAGGCTATAAAGACTCAGAGTAAAGGTTGGTAGATGGTCGTAGAGTCCACAGCTCTTGCCAAGGCCTGAGTGACTGGTACTAGCCGGCTGTGTTTTGTCACCTGTCTGGTGGTGCCTGTCGTGTTAGCCAAGGGCCGTCTGGGCATGGTGTGCTGCAGGCTACCCCCTCAGGAAAACAAACTCTGAGACAGAGTCTGGAGTGCAGGTCAGGGAGTGTCTGTGGAACCAACACCTCTGGGTGGGAGGATCAGGAAGCCAGATAGGGCAGAGGGAGAAACTGAGGAGCATCACAGGCCTGCTGCCAGCTCATCTATCCTTATGGGGAGCTCTGAAGCTATCAGAGTCATTCTATGTTGGACATAAAATGGCCAAGTGGCCATTGTCCCCTGCCTCAGTCAGTCACTAGATGAGGAAGGAGATGACCTTGAGGGAGGCTCTTTGAAGTTAAGGCCATCCCCAAAGGGCTGAAAGTTGAAAGCTGCCTCCTGGTAAACTTCCGGCTACTTGGAACAATTCCCTTCACCAAATGTGATCCTGGCAGCAGGTGTCCATCGCACTGGGTGGTAGAAGAAGGCCACCCGTATTCCTTCCTAAGGTCTCCCCAGAGAGCTTCCAGCACTGAGCAAAACTCAGGCGATGTGGGCTGGCCCCAGTCCTACCGCTCACTGAATGACCCACTCTAGGTATGTCATTTGGACTTCCTTATTTGTATCTCAGATTGACTTTACAGAAGAATCTTGAAAGTCAGAAATTTTTTTTTAATTGATCCTAAAAGTACTTGTAAAACACCTTTAAAATACTAGTTTTGGGGGCCGGAAAGATGGCTCAGTGGTTAAGATCACTGGCTGCTCTTGCAGAGAACCTGGGTTTGGTTCCCTGCACATCAGTTCCAGATCTGATGCCTTCTGACTTCCATGGGCGTTGCACAATATGGGTGCACTTACACACTTGCAGGCAATACACTGATATACATAAAATAATAAAATATTTTTAAATACTAGTTTTGTACCATTTCTGCAAGTCACGTGCCCACTGTTACACTCGTATTTCTTTGATTGTCCTAGTAAAGTGTTTACAGGCAAGTGTGGGTTTTAGCGTTTCCTTTACCTTGCTGGGATTCCCATGAAACTGATGTTAGTGACTTTCTACTGCCCTCCTGTGGCCACTCCAGGCCCTAGCATTCTCCTTTCTAGCTTTTCCTCGCCTCCCACACCCCGTCCTTCTGCTGTGTCTTTTAGTCCCTGGACAGCAGGGCAGCTTAAATGAAGAGTCTTCCTTAAAGAGTACAAGCAGCAGATGGACAGACTCCATGGGAGTTTGGGAGATGAAGCTGAGCCGTGGAGTTGTTAGGTTATTGGGCCTGAGCCCTGAGTCTGAGATCACTGGATTCAGATACAAAACTTACCATGTCCTTTTCTCTCCTCTCTTCCCACAGGACCGTTGGTTCTGGCGCTTGCGCAATAACCGAGTGCAGGAAGGCTACCCCATGCAGATTGAGCAGTTCTGGAAGGGCCTTCCTGCCCGCATAGATGCAGCCTATGAAAGGGCTGACGGAAGATTTGTCTTCTTCAAAGGTAACATGGCTTGTGCAGGACCTGGGATATTTCCCTGCCCTTTTTGAGACTTGCCTTTTTCCTATCTAAATAGGAGATGGGGTGGGAAATAGATCCCCCGCCTTCCTCCTCCTTTCTTCTTTGACCAAATATCTGTTTAGCTACAGCTGGCCTAGAACTCATTATGTAGACCAAGCTGACCTCAATCTCACAGAGATCTGCCTGCCTCTGCCTCTTAAGTGGTAGGATTAAAGGCAAGCACAGCACACACTGACTTCTGATGGGACAGGGCACTGTAGGTGGGAAGTATATATATATATATATATCATCTGGGCCAAGAGACCAAGAGAACTTACCTTCTCACCTTATGAATAAAGATGGGCAAGTGGATTAGCCACAACTGCCGGCACTGAGTGATGAGGAAAAGTTGATCTTGGACTCCTCTTACTCACAGGTGACAAGTACTGGGTGTTCAAAGAGGTCACCGTAGAACCTGGGTATCCCCATAGCTTAGGGGAACTAGGCAGCTGCCTGCCCCGTGAAGGGATCGACACAGCTCTGCGCTGGGAACCTGTGGGCAAGACCTACTTTTTCAAAGGTGAACGATACTGGCGCTACAGTGAAGAGCGGCGGGCCACAGACCCTGGCTACCCCAAGCCCATCACCGTGTGGAAAGGCATCCCTCAGGCTCCCCAAGGAGCCTTCATCAGCAAGGAAGGATGTACGTAAGGGCAGGGCTGAGGTGGGAATGGGGAGTTGATTTTATGTGGTTCTCAAGGTCCAGATATATTATCCGGGTACCCAACTTTGAATAACACAACCTGATAGCAGACAACTGCCCTGTATGGCCCATGGTCACACAGTAAATCAGCTTCAGTGATGGGTAGGAGTGGCTTTAAAGTGCTTTTGCATAAAGTTTGAAAGCCAGGCTGGCAGTCACTCACCATGTGCCATCAGGCAGCTCCCAACCTGTCTCCCTGCCAGATGAGAACCTTCCCAAGAGGACACACAGGCTTTACCAGCTGCAGAGCAAGCATTCATGACTGTTGATCTGTTCAACGGCACAGACTCTGGAAATCAGGCTGGCTGGGTTTACAGACCCCCTGATCACTCTCTATAAGTTTGGGCAAATCATCTAACTTTCCTCATCCACAAAACAAGAATAACAGCAGTGATCTTTATTTGATGGCTTTGTGAGGGTTAAGTTATAAAGAACACAAAGCATAACGCCTAAGACATAGTCTATGCTATGTATAAGTTTTAACTGCTATCATCTTGTTAGTGTTTCATGTCAAATGAAAGGATTCATTCCTTCGCTTAAAAGCTAGAAGGGAAATAAACTAGGCAGAGGACACAACACTGCATAAAAAGCCATGGGGGGCAAAGCTGCTGTTCATTAGTTTGCTGATAGGCTGGATTCTTTACACACATGGCCTCCCTCTTTGGGAAGCCTCAGAGACAGGTGACATCAAGGACTCTGCCCAGTAAAAGTCCAAACCAGGGTGGAGAGCCAGCCAATAAGCAGAGTCTGAGTTGCTTTGCTGCCCGCACACTGGCCGGGTTGCTAAGGCTGTTGCTGTGAGCTTCCAGATAACTGCACAAGAAATATTCAGCAGAGCTGCCCAGCCTGCCTGCCTGCCTCCTTTCCTTCTACGCCCCCTCCCCAGTAGAAGGGTCCCAAAGACCTTGTATCTTTACTGCAAAGTGATATATGCCAAGCCATTGTTAACTGTGGAGAGATGGTGTCTGCTGTTAACCAGAGAAACCTTGCTCTCTGTCTACGCTGGCTGGGACAGGAGCTGGACTGAGTCTGTAGAGCTATGGAGACTGTGCTGTACTAATCTTAAGTTTGGAGCTTGATCTGACCCTTGTAGGGACCCTGAGGACACAGTGCAGCAGAGCGTTTCCCAGACTAAAAATGGTCCCACGTGGGCCATACAAATTAAACCATTTGCCAGCTCTACTTAAAGCCCCTCAGGATTTTCCCAGCACCTTTGAACTAATAGGTGGGGTACTTACATCCTGGGTGCCCCTCTCTGTAGCTGTGCTGGTTACTCAAGCACTGCATTTACCCCATCTCCATGATTCCAACAAGCCACTCCCTCCATCTAACATGTCACTTGTCCCCTGGAGCTCCTTTCCTGCACATTGCCATAGCACCCTGTGCCCACACTGTCCAGAGCAGGTACCCGAAGTGGTGATACTGAGCCCTTCCCATTTCTGCAGATTACACCTACTTCTACAAAGGTCGAGACTACTGGAAGTTTGACAATCAGAAACTGAGTGTGGAGCCAGGCTACCCACGTAACATCCTGCGTGACTGGATGGGCTGCAACCAGAAGGAGGTGGAGCGACGCAAGGAGCGGCGGCTGCCCCAAGATGATGTGGATATCATGGTGACCATCAACGATGTGCCGGGCTCCGTGAACGCTGTGGCCGTGGTCATCCCCTGCATCCTGTCCCTCTGCATCCTGGTGCTGGTCTACACTATCTTCCAGTTCAAGAACAAGGCAGGCCCTCAGCCTGTCACCTACTATAAGCGGCCAGTCCAGGAGTGGGTGTGAGCAGCCCAGAGCCCTCTCTGTCCACCCAGTCTGGCCAGCCAGACCCTTCCTCACCAGGGTCTGAGGGGCAGCTCTAGTCACTGCCCACTGGGGCCAGCAGGGCCCTAGGCCAGGTTCGTATAGCTGAAGTGGTGGGTGCATTGGTCTGGGCTGAGTGTGAGGCAGGGAGTGATGGTGGCTGTGTTCCAGGTGGGTGTCTGGCACCCAGCTGCCAGCCTTCTGTCCTGGGTAAACTACTCTCTACTCAAGAGAATAGACCAGGTCCCATCAGGAGGTGGGGATCATGCCAGGAGGAGCCCCTGAGGTCACTGCATCCTGTGGTATCCATGAGGCACCACAGCTCCAGGCCTGGCTGGGACCCAACACCCTCTGTGGCAAGCCAGCACTAGCTCTCATTCCCCCGTCTGGGAGAGGCCACCAGTCCCAGTCCCCTTCTGCCAACACCTGCTGGTCAGATGTCCCTTCACCCCTACCCCACTATCCTCCAAGGCTGCAGTACCCCTGCTGCCAACACAGTGGGCAACAAGACTGGGTTTCTCCTGCTGGCAGACAGCAGATCCCTCAGGAAACCTGCTTCATTCGTCAGGTCTCCTTTGAGACCCAGAATTTAGGGTCACATGCTGCAGGCAGGGCTGTGGCCCCGCTGGTCGGACAAGGACCCAGTTGTCATGTCGTAAATATTTAAATGTCCTGTCACTACTGTTTAAGAGTCCCATTTTGCAAAGGCTACTTGAGGCTTTAGGTCAATTAGAGGTTGACTGTCTTGGTGATGAGGTCTGCGCGGTGGCCCTTCCCCAAGCACTAAGGACCAAGGTGCTGCCAAGGCCACTCTAGCACCCTGCTACAAGCAGGGGTCCCGTCCATGAGGCTCGAGATCTGGGGCAGGAGTTGAACCTGGTACTAGAGGCTGATCCAAGTTTGTGACCATCCTCTAGTCCCCTTCCATTAATGCTGTCCCCAGCCCTGCTCCAGTCTTTCCTTTGTAGCCTGGGGGCTCAGCCTGAACAGTTAGGTGAAGCAGGGATGGCTCTAGGGTCAGCCCCGTCACGGGCTCAGAGTAAGGGATCCAGGGCAGCCTTTTAAGTACTCCATCCACATGCCCAGCAACCTGAGGCAACTCAGTCTCTCAGTCTGGAGAGTGTTTATGCTCCAGTCTTGACCCTCACTGGGCCCATCTTCC
Organism: Eospalax fontanierii; assembly: GCA_035773235.1. Classification (NCBI taxonomy): domain Eukaryota; kingdom Metazoa; phylum Chordata; class Mammalia; order Rodentia; family Spalacidae; genus Eospalax; species Eospalax fontanierii. The sequence continues at coordinate 23,484,292 of CM069550.1, read as the reverse complement.
TGCATTGTTCTGAGGAAAAGGGTACTCCTAGCTGGTAGGCCCTGAGCCTAGGGGCTTCCCTTTTAGACATCCACCCCTCCCCCTTCACATCTGGCAGGAGCTCCTAAGTCTCAGCTTGACTTGCACCAATCTGACAGCCATGCTTGTCACTGAGGAACCCTAGACAAGACTAATGGGTACAGTGATCTTCACTGGCTCTCTGCCAAAGCCCCAAAGTGGTGTCAGGTGGTCTTCAGGGTGCTAGCAGGGTCTAAGATGCCAACCCTGCCCTCTGAGCCTGCATGGACCTCACCCCCACCCTGTGGCCTCTGGGCTTTGGGTTGGCTTACCCTGTAGCACAGACAGGGGCTCCTGTTGCCCTGGGAACTATAAGAGTAAAATCTCTTGTCCCAGAAGCATCTATGTGGGTCCACTGTGTCCCCTGTCGTCATTACTGTTTTTTTCTCATTTTGGCCAAGGGCAGGCTCCCTGGGGCAGGCGGGGAACAACTGCAGAGATTTAGTGATTCATAGGTTTGTACAGTGTTTTATACTTTGCAAAGCACTTTATTAGCTCACACCTGTCCACTCACATGAAACTCCTATAAGCCCTGAGAGGTGGAGGGCAACTCTCATCTTGCCTTCAGATGAAGCACAAGAAGGTCTTGTTACCTGCCCCTGCCATCCAGTGGCCTGGCTGGGCCTTGTGTTCCCATCTGTGGGTCCTTCTAGGGTCTGAGATGAATGTCTCTGCTCCTCTCTTCCTGGCCTCCCTCCCCCACTTCTGGTCCCTCTCCTCGGGTTGGTGCTCTCACTTCTTGAAAGCTCTAGGCCCCGCAGGCTCCCTGTTGGCTCCTGGTACTACAAGGCCAGCTGAGAAAGAGCAGGAGATGGAGGCAGGCAGCCCAGGCTGCAGATGTGAGGGATGCAGGGCCAGGCCCAGAGAGGGCTCAGCCTAGAGGCTTCCAATCTTGGAATCTTCTGCCTGCAGTCATCTGTTTGTCCATCACCCCAGGTCAGGGCAGTCGGAGGGGCAAAGCACTGGGGGCCCCAGAGCTCAGCTTCCCCTCGGCCTGGGGGAACATCACAGCATTTCAGTGTCGGTCACATTTTAAACTGATCAGCCTTTGTATAATGTTTTTTAAATCATTTCTAAATAAAACAGAAATACAGAGTATGTCGTTTTCATTGGGTGTGGGAACAAAGAACAGGATCTAACAATGCTTTAAGTTTCAGGGAGAAAGAGGGTGCTTGGGGTGTCCTAGAATCGACTCATGCATCTTCCACGCAGCAATCAGATGTCCCCTCTCCCAAAGGCTGGGGAGGGTCAAAGCTTCTCCAGAGTCAGGTTACATAGGGTCATGATCTGAGTCACAGACAGCAGTTTAGTTCTAGGGATGAGAAAGCCAGGGTTCAACAGCATCCTGGCCTAGAAGAGGCCTGGATCTGGTCCTGGCCTTTTCTGGTTCTGGACGCTGCCCCAGGACACAGCTGGAGAGGGGCTTAGGAGTGAGCACAAAGGTCTGAGCTGGGTTCAGGGGCTGGTTGGGAAGGAAACAAGTTCGAGATTGAAGCAAGGCTTCCAGTCTCCACGACCTTTCCTGATTCTTTATCCAGAGTGACGGGGCTACGGGAGAAGACAAAAGCCCGGCCATGCCAAAGAGGGGACAGAGGCCGGGGGCAGCCGGGTCAGTACCAGGACGTGCAGGCGATCAGAAAGCGCACGTCGTCCAGCGGCCCCCACGGGCCGGGCTCGGGCTGTGGCCGCTGCGGGGCTTCGGGCGCCGGCGGCTGGGGCTGCGCGGGCTCCGGACCATCCTGGCCACCGCTCAGCAGGGCGCCCATGGCCTGTAGCACAAAGCCCATCGGGTCAGGCCAGTCCAGAGGTCACCACCCGCCGCCACCACCAGCCACCACCCCGCCCCGCCCTCACCTCGGGGAGCAGAGGAAGCAGAGCAGCCGGATCCCAGCTGGGCCTGCAGGAGCCGCGTTGTGACGTACAGGCGCGAGCAGTGGAGGGAGGGACTCGCACGCCAGGGGCGGGGCAGTGAGCGAGGGCCAACCCCCACGGCCTCCAGGCTCCGCCCCAGCACAGCTGCCGCAGAGGCGGCCCTGCTCCCCCTCACAGAGGACCTGGGAGGGTCCCAGCAGCCAAAACAGCCCGTTCATCACCCTCAGGGCAGCAAGAGCAGAAAGCCTGGGAACGCCTGGAAGCCAGAACAGGGTCCTCAGCAGGCAGGAGTGGACCAGATTCTCATTCTCTGAAGACCTGGGCAGAAGTTACTTAAAAGTGGGATTACAGTGGGGAGTGCCTAGGAAGAAGTTCTTCCACCTTTTAAAATTCTTTTCATGTGTATGGGTGTTTTGCCTGAATATATGTGTGCACCGTGTGTGTGCCTGGTGATATACAAGGTGCCGGTCGGATCCCCTGGAACTGGAGTTACAGATGGTTGTTAGCTGCCATGGGAGTGCTGGAAACTGAAACAGGTCCTCTAAGAGCAGCAGTGCTCCTAAGGGCTGAACCATTGCTCCAGCCCCAAGTTCTCCCATCTTTTTAAATTTTTATTTGTATTTTCTGATTTTGCATGTATGAGCATTTTGCCTGCATGATGTAAGTGCATCACATGCATGCCTGGTGCCCATGGACACAAGAGGGTGTTGGATCCCTAGAGCTGGAGTTAAGCATGGGTGTTAGGCAGTAGGTGGGTGCTGGGAACCGCACCTGGGACCTCTAGAAAAGAAGTAAATGCTCTTAGTCTCTCTAAGCCCCAAGATCTCCCCTTTAGACAAGGGAAAGCACCACATGTCAATTCCACCCAACTTTCCCATGACTCCAAAACAACGGGCCCATGAACAACACACTGAGAATGGTGGGAGGCAGCTGCCTTTTAATGGAGAGGCACAGGGTAGCAGAACTCTCATCATCCAGGGACCACACAAACCAACAGCCAGCATGACATGGCAGGTTTTGGGGTAACAATAAACTCAAGAACTGGCACAGGTGAAAAAGGGCTAGGCACCCAACCATTCAGCACTAGTGAGTTCTCTGCCACACCTTGCTGCCAGCATCTGGTACAGATGAGCTCAGGCATGGAAAATGAGCCGAAGTCCAGAGGCAGGAGCCCATACAGTAGCAAGGAAGGTGAGTCATGTGAGGCTGAGGAGAGAGGAAGAACATTATCAATAGCTTCACAGAATATACAGTGCCCCACCCTGGACCTTCATTCTAGTTCAGTCTTGAAGTCATGCTCAGAGGCCCATCTAGGTTCCAGACCTAACTATATCTGATGTTAATGTCCAGTCTAAAATTCTCCATACTTAAGAGTAAAAGCAATTATTTCCTCACTCAAGCACACCACCTTTCTCCAATGTATTCAGTTACTGATCTTAAACCAGAGCCTCAGATCATTAGAGGAATAAGGAGAGCCAATGAGAAGGAAGGATATGTTCAGCCTAAAAGCCTCCCAGTGGCCAGGTTGCATGGAACTTTGGCCTCCTTTTTCAGAACTCTATTACTGCTAATACAAAAAGCCTCAAGTATTACCCAGGAAAACATCTGTTCTGCAAGGATTAAGTGAAAACATCCTTACTAGAAGTGATCATCATGAGCCTCATAATAAAACTGAAGTACCTGTTTTGTGTGTCCACACCTGGATATGCAGGTGTACTTGCCAAGGCAGGCACACATAGAGGTTGCTGTCAGCATGTCTCTCAATTGCTTCTCCATCTTATTTTTCAGACGGAACCCAGAGGTCATCATTTTCTCCTAGACTGGCTGACCAGTGGACCTCCAGGATCTGTCTCCACCCTCAGCACTGGGGTAACAGACATGCACCACTGCATCCAGCTGGTACATGCGTGCTGGGAATCCTGAGATCCTCACTGCTTACACAGCAAGCACTTTACCTACAGACGCACCCCTCCAACCCCATAAATACATATTTGTATTGCCTCAAAAAAAAACATGTCCCCAAAACAAAGGAAACTAGTAAGTGTTCTCCCTTCCTTTCCATAACCATTTCTACTACCTAACAACACAGGCAAGGACTACCAGGGACACAACCAGAGACTACTATGACTCAACAGTACAGCACTAGCCTAGACTGCATCTTTCAACTGTTCACCAGCACCAACAGTAGAGTCAGTCAGGGTGATTTCCAGAATGTCCCCATCAAACTCTCCCACAGTAGCTTATTTTAAAACACACCCACCTATCATCCCAGCACAAGGTCAGCCTGGACTACACAAGACAATCTCAAATAAATAGAAACAAAGAGTTGGACTCTCCCAGACCTAGAGACTCAGAATCCCTGAGACGACACTAGGAATCTCTATAAACAAGCAACCCAACATACACTAAAAGTCAAAATCTCAGGCTGACAGCCAGAATCTGATATGGGCACTTAAAGGCCTCAGCACCATTCCTTTTATCCTTCATCTATTTTCCCATCTCTGTATCTGAGGTTCTTCCCCACTGGTCTGTCCATACTTAAATACCTACTCATTCCTGAAGTCAGATTTAATGTCCTTCATGAAATCTCCATGATCCAAGAAAATTTCTCACCAGTTTTCCAAGATACCCATATGGAGACATTTAAGGCACCTTAATTCCTCCATTAAAGACAGCTAAAAGGTGCACATGGTACCTCTATCTTCCCACACACACTGTGAACACTGAGAAGCAGGATACAGAACTTACTTCCCTACTACCCTCACGGAGCCTTATCCACAGGGATCAATGAATCACAGGTAACCAAAGGCAACAGAATAAACATGATAAGCAAAGTGTTACTTGACACTTGCTCTATTTTAGAATCTCTATCCTCAGGTTTCTATGCTAATTGAGCACTAAAGAAAGGTCCTCAACAGGATCAGAGAAACAAGACTGAACTACCCAGGACCTGCTGCTTTTCCAGAGAAGACTCAAAAGGCTCACACTTCACTATCTCTAGGGTTGGGTTCCAAACTCCCCAGTGATGGGACTACAGGGGTGAGCAACCATACCCTGCTTGTTTTTTGTTGTTGATGTTTTTTTGTTTGTTTGGTTGGTTTTGAGACAGGGTTTTCCTATAACCTCAGCAGGACTGGAACTCGCTATGTTGGCCAGGCTAGTCTGAATCTCTCAAAGATTCACCTACTCTGCCTGGTATGGGAGAGCTGGAATTAAAGACGTGAACCTCCACACCTGGCTTGCTTGGTGTTTTAAACCAGAACAATCCAGACTGTGATGCTCAGTGGGTAAAGACACTTGTCACTGAGTTTGACGATCTGCGTTCAAGTCCCAGAACACACATGGTAGAAGGAGAAAACCGACTCTTACACATTGTTCTCTGACCTCCACATACTCTCCAAAGCAAGCACATACCTGTTTCCCAAATAAATAAATAAGTAAATAAACAAATAAAAATCCAGGCTGTGATTTTGATCAATACCCACCCCTAAACCATTCAAGAGCACCCTTGGCTATTGGGGTCTCCTTAGTGCTTGAGTAGCCTTCCCACCTTCCCTAGCCAACAGTTCTTTTCTATTTCACTTCCTTGGCCACTAGCTAGAGATATTAACACATAGGCAAATACAAACTGCAAAACAGTCAAGTAAGATGGTCCACAGGAAAGATATGCCTAGAAAACTCAGTCTTCAGGATGACTGGGGGTGAGTTGATGTTCAAGTATCGTTTGTGACTCCATGGTAGTACACAGATTCACTCACACTTGGGGAGAACTTCCAAGTACAAACACAATGTGGCTGCACTGATTCTTCTTTCTCTACCCTCAAATGCAAAGTGAGCCCATGTCAGGGCACCAGATACCTGTCAATGAGGGAATCACGCATGCTGGTAGCAATGGTGCTAGGCTGGGCTTCATTCAGCTTGAAGACGCTCTCCACCACTGACAGCTCTGTGCTGGTTGTGTCAAGACCACAGAAGGCACACCAATCATTCACCACCATTCCAGCAGCAATCACTTCACTCCCTCGGTTCACGGTGCCTGCCTGCAGAAGGATGGGCTCGGAATGGGTCATAGCACCAAAACTCAAATTCTCTTGCCTCCCCAGTAAGAACTCTTCCCCAAAGTCTCTTCCATGATACACAGCCCTAATCCCAAATTAGGGGAGGTAAATGACCCAGATGCCCTCAGGACTAACCAAAGGGATATGCTTCCCAGTAGACAGAAATCAGAGAGCAGGAAAGCTTACCACAAGGGGGACTTGGAGAAGAGAAGACAGCTCATCCTGGTCTTCTATTGAAGTCTTAGGGTGCACCAGACCTCCTTGATTACTGAAGACACAGTAGCTTCCTACTAACACCTGGTCAGCAACTGTCTGTCTAAAGACTTCCACCTTGAGCACATCAGCCAGGATTTCTTCTGTCTCCTGTTGGCCAAAGGTACTGTGCCAAGGGTCCAGAACATACAGACCAAAGATGCGACCACCACCCAGGACTTGGTTCCCTAAGCCCCTCATTTATTATGTATCTACATATGGAAGCCTTACTGAGAAAGAAGTGGGTAAGCTAAGAATCTAAGCCATTGTCTAGAGCCTCTAAGACCTAGGTAAGTCCTGAAAAACTTGAGTCTTACTCTATGTCACCCTCTTCGCTTTAATCCACATTCTAGTTCAACTGTCAATCACCTATCCTGGCCCATGCCTCAGTACTGGATAAGTTAATTTACTCAACCGTGAATATTTAATGCTCTCCCCAGCTTCTGACACTGACACACAAATTCCTACTCCTACAAAAGCATGAAATCAAGAGTGTCCAAATACAAAGAGAAGCCACAAATGAAATCCCCCGTTCTTGTCTTGGGAGTAGGGGGAGAACACAATGGCTAACCATTGACTAAGCTGGTCCTATAACTTCTGGGCCAAGTTTGACTGCCTCACCCTATCCAGGTCTGGGTGGACCAAGGCCACATAGTCATTGCAGGTGGTAACATTGCCAAGGGCTGAGAGTCGCTCCTCTACCCGCCGTATCTGCACTGAGTCTGGAAGGCTATTGCGAATGTGCTGCAGCTCCTGGTCAGTGGTATTGTTGGGTACCAGTAGCCCGTGCCTATTGCCTGGAGAGAACAAAATTGAGGCTGGGGTAAAAATAAACTATGAACATAGGAGATGCTTCCTGGGCCCAAGGATGAAAGATACCTCCCAGCCCAGCCCAATTAGCTTTCCAGGACAGCTCTATCCTCAGACCCCAGTCCACCCACCCATGGATCCATATATGCAACAGGGACCCCCCCCCAAAACAAAAAGGCTTCAGATGGCTCAGGAATCTATCCCACAAACGCAGTACACCTCACCATTGTCGACTGAGGGAAAAGGACTAGGAGGAAGAATTCTCGGTATTAGTGTGTTTTACTACTCAAAATCCACCTACTATATCTACACACCTACCGGAATGGCTAAAATTATTTTAAAGATCATCAATATCATTAACAATAAAATGTGGAGTAACCAAAACTTGCCTATGCTCTGAGAGTGTAAAGTGGTCACTTCACATAATTATCTGGTCATCATAGACCATGTCATTCCACTCAGAAGTATTATACAGTCAATAGAAATGTGTACACATGTTCACATTTACACAGCAGTAAGACTTCAAACTGAAATTTTCCCAAATGTTCATTATGACCAGAATGAATACATTGTGGTATATTTATAGGAATTATACATAAATGAACAAACTACATTACATTATAACAAACATGACTAGACTTCTGCCTTTTTTTTTGGTCTTTTTGAGATAGGGTCTCCCTGTAGCCACAAGTGGTCTGAAACTCACTATATAGACCAGGCTGATCTTGAATTCACAGAGATCCTCCTGCTTCTGCCTCTGCCTCCTGAGAGCTGAGATCAAAGGCCGGGCAACTTCTGCCTATTCTTAAGAGCTAAAATTCTGAACCTCTGAACCTCAAGTTACTTTCATTAAAATATACCAAGAACCAGGCTAAAATCACTCATGTCAGGTCAGATTTTTGCTTCATGTCCTATAAGGATGTTCTGTTTATTTTGAGATTAGAATTCAGAAATATGGAGCTGGAGAGGTGGCTCAACAGTTAAGAGCACTAGCTGCTCTTGCAGAGGACCTGGGTTGGATTCCCAGCACCCACATAGCAACTAACAACTGTAATTACAGTTCTAGGGGAATCCAACACCTTCTTCTGACCCCTGCAGGCATTGCATGGCATGAGTGCACTTATACACATGCAGGCAATACACTCATACACATTAAATAAAAAATAATAAAACTTTTTTTTAAAAACACTGAAATAAATCAGAAAAAAATGTAGAGTCACTACCATTCATGCTTAACATAAAAATTTTTTTAGGTACTAAAGGCCTAACCCTAATATGCAGAACTAAAGGGTGGCAGTAATTAGTATACAGAATGAGCTTAAAGAAAGGACTGGTTGGGCATGGTGGCACACACCTATTAATCCCAGCACTTGGGAGGTGGTGGCCGGAGGATCAGAAGTTCCAGGTCATTATTAGCTAGAGAGTGAGGTTAAAGCCAGCATAAGGAAAAGAAAAGAACTCAAGACCGAAGACCCATCAACAGTGCTGAGCCATCAAGATGTAAGGATGCCACTACGATTTAAACGTGGCCGAACAGGATGACCTAGACCCGTAGCCAGTTATTTTACTGAGGCAGAAAAGACATGAGATTCAAATCCTCCTCCACCCTAGGTGTGGAACATGGTTCTGTGAGTCACATCGTTCTGTCAAGTTTCCTCAATACTCACTTTAGGACAAGGTTCACCGCCCAACGCCACTGTGAAGCAGAATGAGATCAAGAACGAAAGCTTTCAGTGTTGACTGGAAACCCAAGCCACTCCGGGTTCGCAACAGGGTTCAAGATTCACCCCGCTCCCCTGCCCTCCACCGGCCTTACCCACACACATGCGCCCGATGATCCTGCAGCCGGCGATGGACGCGTGCACCACAGGGATCGTCTCCGAGAGCTCGCCCTCGAACACGCTGCGGGGACAGGGGCCCGGTGGTTACGGGCTCCCCGCGGCGCCCGACCCGCAGACCCCGGCCTCTCCCTCCCCGCCGAGCTCATCTCACCTGTAGAAGTTCTCCGACCCCCCGATGGCCACCAGGCAGTAGGAGTTAGTGAGTTTGGCAAAGCAACCGATCTCACAGTTGTTCTCGAAGGACGCTCGGACCGCCATGTAGGAAGCCTAGGGGTTACGCGACCCGCAGCGCGGGGCAGACAGGGCCGCTCAGGAGCCTCAACTGCTCCGACCCGCCGCTCCGGCCGCTAGACTTCGGGTCTCGCCCACTGGACCCCTCCAGGCTCCCCTGCCCCAAGTCCTCCCGCCCCGACCTCGCCCGCCTCGGAGCCCGGAACTGATCCTCCCCGCCTGCCTTCCCACCAGCTTACCACACGACTCTACTCTCCACACACCGCAGCAACTTCTCCGGTACTTCTCCCGTAGCGAGCCTTCCGTTTCCGCCTCCTCCCGGACTGACTTCCGGGAGAGCAAGGGAGCCAAGCCACGCTTGCGGCCACTCTAGCCTCACGCTTCCGGAAGACTCTATCGTGGCAAAATCTTTTGGCCTGGGCCCTGGCCCCGCCCCGTCTCGCCTAGCCCCGCCCCCAGCACGCTGGCTCGCCTGTTTGTTGAGGAGCTTTTTAGAAGGCGTGATCAAACAGGCCTGCGGCTGGTTGGATGAGAGACAAGAGCGAAGGAGAAAGGGATGTCATGCAGAAGATGGATTGATGATGGAGGTATTTACTGAAAGGAAGCCGGGGAAGGGGCAGGTTTGGAAAAGGAAATGGCCCCGGCTTGGCCTCGCGTACAGAAGTCCGAATCCAGAACAGGGGCAAGAGTCTAGGACTGAGGATTGAAATTTGGGACTGAAGCCTGAGGTGGATGAGGTCACCCAGGAGAGAGTGTCCAGTAAGGCGAGGTGAGACCAGGACAAAGTGGATGGAGAAGGAGGCACAGCCAGAGAAACATAACCAAGGCAGAAGAAGGTACAGGAGAGAGCAGTGCATGTACGAAAGAGTTTTAGGGAGAGGTTGGCGAGGAAGGATGTGAGGGCTCATTGACTTCCACAAGTGCCCTGGGATAGTGGTATGGGCCAAAGGCTCTGTTCATAGAGTGAACTTGGCGCATATTTTGTAGAATCTACAGAAACCCTCCGGATGTCTCAGAATGTCTTACCTCAAGCCCTCTATGAACCATTCACTCTTCTCCAGTGAACCCCCTATTAATCTGAAAAATACCCTTTTCCCAACCCCATAATGGAGTTCCATAACTTAGAACACACCAGGCTGCTACTGGGTCTAGGTGAATCTGTCTTTATTGGGTTGTATCATGCACTGTCCCAGGGAGGTACTGAGCCCAGGCAGGGAAGAGGCTAAAAACCAGGGGAGACTGTGTTTGAAGAGACATTCAGGAAGATGATGTGTGTGTGTGCATATATGTGTCTGAGTATCCACATACTCGACTTGTCTTCCCCAGTTCACCCCAGACCTGCTCACCCAGCCGTCTTCATCTGGCTTACTCTACCAAGAATACTAACTCTCCTGCATCTGCCTCTCTCCGAGCCCCCATCTTTCAAGACCTGCCTCAAAGCTGGCTTCTTTCTGTTAAAATGTCCTCATCACTGCACCATCTCCATGACTTGTTCAATTGTCCCCCTTGTTAATCTTTCATTTGCTATACCTCTGTCTTTATCTCCAGTGGTTTTTGCATTTAATTTGCATCCCTCAAGGTCTGATTCTAATTTATCTTTCAGCCCTTTGGCATGTCCACGGCATGACTGGGAACACTGCTTGGGTGTAAACAGATAGTTAAGTCATGTGCATATTTATAGTTTGTGAATTTTGAGGGGGAATCTTAGTGTACACTGAATGAATGTATTTTATATGGCCATTCATTTAGCCAGATGACATTTGTTGAGTACTTACAACTAAAGTTCTTTTTGGGTTAAATCACATGGACCTATGTGTACTTACTGTATGTGTCTATGGGTGTAGCTTGTCACTGTTCTGTGTATACCCTATGGGCATTTGGGGAATTTCTGTAGTGTTGGCATTTTGTGTGCATAGAGACATGGGAATTGCTGACACTGTATGTCACGTCTGCAAACAAAACACAAATTTTAGAGCCAAAGGACACAGCCAGAGGAGCCTGTCAGTTTACTTGGACCTGCCTCCAAATTAACCAAACTCTGTGGACTTCAGCCCCAATATTTATAAAAGAGGAAGAATAATACTTATTATAGCTACATGCTAACAAGAGGTCCCTCGAGAGAAAATGATGAAGATAACTGGTGTGAAATGTCCGGCAAAATGGCATACAGTAAGCACTCAATAACTTTAGGTTCTATTCGTGTGTGTGAGTATGTATGTATGTGTAAAATAATCTTGAGCCCCTGGAGTATCTGTTCTGTGCTTCTAGATTTCTCCTTTCCCTATGTAGCCCCAGCTTCATATTCTTATACCACAGTTTCAGACCTGAGCATGTCAAATCTTAGTGGATGGAGGAAAGGTCTGGCCCTCCAGGAGCAGGGCTAGGACTCAAAGCGACTCCGGAGCAGCTTGAACTTGGACTTGTTATACTTAGTGATGAGGTCCAGTTTGCTGTGGCCCAGGGTCAGCCGTTTCTCAGGTGCAAACCGGTCATCGCTACTACCATTTTGATGGCCACTTTTAGTGGTCCCAGGTAGTCCTGGCTGATCAGCTCCCTGCTTGGTACCCTGCAGTTGATGATATTTAGTGATGAGATCCAGTTTGCTGTGGCCCAGAGTCAGCCGCTTCTCATTTGCCGAGCCCACCCCAGCCATGCGAACTGGGCTTGGTCCTGGGAGACCATTGGGTCCAGGCCCCTCACTCCGGAATGGGCCATACTTGGTGATGAGGTCCAGCTGGCTGTGGCCTAGAGTCTGCCGTCGTTCATCTACACCCTGCTTGCCAGGTCTGGCAGAGGAGTTGGATTCAAGGAGCATTTTAGAGCCCTGGGCTTTGGGATTTTGTGCCACAAGGTCCAGTTGGCTATGGCTATGGTTTAAAGACAGCCTCCTGTCTTCTGGACCCAGATCACCAGGTCTGAGGGAACCTGACTCAGGAGCACCCTGGCCCCGGGACAGGAGATCCAGCTGGCTGTAGCTCTGGTTCAGGGACAACCTCCTGTCATCTAGGGCCTGCTCACCACACTGAAGGGAACCTGAGTTTGGGGTAACCCCCGAGTCTGGGTCTTCTGCTTCACCTGCTTTAGGGAAGGGGACAAGCCGGTCCAGTTGACTGTGGCTCTGACTCAGAGATACCTTCTTCTCTTCCACTGTCTCCAGGGCTGTGCCAGGTATCCAGCGACCACGTGGGAAGCTGGGCTCCTGGCTTCCAGGGAGCCCATTCTCTGGGAGCCGGGACAGAGCTGGGATCCCCCGGGTAAAGTGGAGGAGAGGGCGGGAGCATGGGAGCAGAGGTGACCCCACTGCCAGGGTCAAGGGACTAGCACTACTGTGGTTGAGGGCAGGAGAAGACTGGGACCATGGAGATGCTCCCAGCTTGCTCAGGTTGGCCCTGTAGGGACCAGAAGGGGAGCTTTGGTTAGGGTCTGAAAGTTGACGGTACAGGGAGGGTTGGCCACCAGCTTCATGGCGGGCAGGACTTGGGCATGAAGACCCCATACAGGTGTCACTGCAGCCACCCCCTCCTGGTAGAGCAAGGTAGGAAGAGCGGCCCAGAAGAGGTGAGTGCTTGGTGCTGCTGAGGCTGTTACTAGAGGGTGAGGAGCATGCAGCACTTGGGAGTCCAGGCCCGAAGGCCAAGGTCACTGGGGGAGGACGTGGTACCCGGGGAGATAATGGATCCTCATTGCCACAGAAGCCTTCCACAGGCTGTGACTCAGCATACAGACAGCGGAACTCCCGGTCAAAGTCTTCCACAATATGGCCCCTCAGCTGCAGTACCATGCTCGTGTGGGCCTGGCTGCAAAGCCAGGTGAAGCTAGGGCAGAAGGTCAGGATCAGGAGTCAAAGCACAGAGTCCAGGGCTCTGTGGGAGTCCCAACCGGGGAAGCAGGACCAGAAATGGGGTTCCCCAAAGTCCTCCCACTTCCCATGTGGAGTAGTTACTTTCTATGCCAAGGTGTTAAGTAGAGTGGGCTCCCCCAGGGCTGACTTGCTCCCATCTAGCCCGTGCCCTGCATAGTGCCTAGCACATGGCAGGAGCTTAGAACATGTTTGAAGGAATGCATGGAAGAAATGGGCAGAAGTGAGGTGCTGTCACTGGCCCACGGCACAGCCGCAGGCTCCCCTTCCCTTCACCAGCTCACCTGTAGCTGCCCGCCACCACCTGCTCACAGTCAATGATGACAAATTTCTCCAGGGCCTGACCAGTGAAGCGGCGACCGGCCTTGCTGCAGTATGTGTCTCCACATGTGCTCCGCACACGCATGTTCTGCGCCAAGGATGGGGAGAGTTGGGAAGGTGACCTTAGGGAAGTGGAGTTCAAGCCATATCTGTCCCAAGGGGTCTGTGTCCTCACACAGCTAAGAGAACCCTGTGCCCACGGACTCCCCTGCTGCTCACAGGTCACCAGCTGCCTCTCCACCCTCCTGACTCCTTCCTCCCTCCATGCATGCAGCCCTTAGCCCACACTGACCACCAGGTGCCCCCCATTGAGGTCCATCTTATAACACATCTCCAGGAAGTGCTTCAGGTGTTCCTGGGCCAGGAGGAGGTAAACAGGGACACCACGTCGGCTTGAGGCCTCCATGAGGTCACACAGGAGCTCCATGTCAGTGAATACATCCATCACCACAGCCACCACCTGTGGAGGGAGAGAAACAAGTTCAGGCCACCCAGGAAAAGAATGGTGCTGGATACCAAGATCTGCAAGAACGCCTGATGGTTTTCTTATTTCTTTCTTTGTTTTGTACGTGTGTGTGTGTGTGTGTGTGTGTGTGTGACAGTAAACCCAGGCTGGCCTTGAACTCAACTATGATCTTCTTAACTCAGTCTCACAAATACTGAATTACAGGAGTGCCACCACATGCCTGCTTTAGCCTAGAGGGTTTCTTTTTTTTAATAAAGATTTATTTTTGTTTTATGTGTATGAATGTTTTGCCAGTATGTGCACCACATGCGTGTCTGGTGCCATCAGAGGACAGAAGAGGGCGTCAGATTCCCTGGAACTGGACTTACAAACAGTTGTGAGCCACCTGGTGGGTACTGGGAGAACCAAACATGGGTTCTCTGAAAGACCAGCAGTGCTATTAACTGGTTAGCCACCTCTCCAGCCCCTAGCCTAGGTTTCTTAACTTGGGCACAGAGAGAGTTGACTGTTTCAAACCACTGGTTGAGTCTTTGAAAACTTTTCTGTGGATAGTGTCTGGTAACATATTCTCAAAGATGTCTGTGGATCTAATATGTCAGTCCAAAGCTCTATTCCATTTTGAGGCGGAGAGAAGGCAGGGGTTAGAAACAGAACCCAAACCCCAGTTCCCAAACTGGGTCCCCATTCTTCTCACGCACTCCAGTCCTGTTCTGGCCCAGGACCTGTCTGAAGGAAAGGGAGAGAGTGAGCTGTAACCAGTGCTGGAGACCTCTGTCCTGTGTCAAACTTGCCTCAGTTGCTCTGTGACACTGCAGAGGTCTGGCGTCATACCTTGGACTCACAGTCTCCTTTACATCTACCTGTGCCAGGTGGAGCCAACTTTTCTACTCAGTAACAGGTCTGTGTCCCCCAGATTCAGAGCACTTCCAGAGTCTCTAGCTGCCCCTTCTTCCTATTGCATGTTATCTATGACATTCTTCTGTCTTGGGTAGGGCCTGGAGGCAGGAGGGACAGCCTACCAATGTAGCTCTGGAACCAAAAGGAACTGGACTCAAATCCAGACTCCACCACTTCCTAGAAATGGAGTCTTGGGTGAGTTACCTCATCTTGGAGCCTCAGCTTCCTTGTCTGCTAAATTTAGGTAATAATAGCTGCATGTTCAAGTTACAAGGGATTAAACGTGAAGATGCCAGGCACACAACAGAAGCACAATAAATGTGCCTTTCCCCTTTCCTGTTGCCTTTAGCCCCTCCCCCATCCCTCCCTCCATCCCCCACTCCCCCCACCTCCCACTCTCCCCACCTCTCCCCCCATCCTCCTCCCCCCACCCCCACTCCCATTTTCCTGCTGCTTTCTTAACAAACAAGAACACAAGGCTGCAGGGAAAGGGAGTATATCCAGGTCATTCTGGGAATCAGTAACAGCCAAGGCCAGGAGCCTGACTCCTCCTAGCCCAGGGGCAGAAAGGTCTAATTGGAGATGAGCAGGCAAGGCTCAGGGAATCCCTAATCTACAGCACAGGTCTGGCCAGGGAGGGAGGGGGCAGGCATGAAAGATCAAAGGGGGCAGCAATGACAGCAGCAGCAACCTCGGTAATGACCCCTTTCCCTGATGCCAATCAGGCCCAGCCCTCCTGTGCCTGGGGCACAGACAGGCTTGCTAGCCAGGCTCTGGACATACTGGTGGGATCCTGCCTCTTGCTTTCTGCAACAGGAGTCTATTCCTAGCTCATATACTGCTAGGGGTCATCAAGCCTAGTCCTCTTGTCTCCCAAGTAGGAGTCAGGGCTCCAGGAGCAAAGCTATACTGCCATGGGGTGGGGGACTTCCCAGGTATGACCGCCCCAGCTGTGTTTTGATTCTCTTTCCCCTGAGCCCAGCAGGCTCCACTCTTCCAGCTTCCTTGGTACCAAGCTAAAAATCCAGTCCAGACTGAAGCCTTTGTACCAGTACCCAGCATCCTGCTTTAGGCCCAGCTGCTGAGGCATCGTAGTAACATGATGTGCAACTGGAGACAAAGACCAGCAAGCAGAGCCATGCCAAGGTCTGACCCAGAGATATTTCTCTCTTCCAGAGCCTGACAACCTCCCTAGGCAAGTTCCTTCTAGCCCCTCTATAGCCTGTTTCTTTCTCTGTAAGTCAAGGTGATGGCTCATATGTTATCCATGGTTGAGATCTTAGTTTAGGGCTCATAAAACTTTTTGAGAATCTGATGAAGGCCATATATTCACTTCCAAGGAAGATGAGGTAAGGACCGCTCCCTATAATATACACAATTCCACATGCATTTCCAGGGGTGGGGCAAAGTCCCAGAGGCCTATTCCCTGCTCAGTGCTTACCTGTAATGTTCTTGAGTACCAAAGGGTACCAAGGGAACAAAGCACCTGCCTAACCTTCAGCAGCCTGGGATCTAATAGAGATCAAAGATTCTAATTTCAATTCTGCCCTTAAGCCTCTGGTCTTGGGCTGGGCCCACTCCTTCTGAAATGTTTCCAAATCTATGAAATGAATGAAGAGGTGAGGCCCTTACCGTTCGGGCCTGGCTGAAGAGGAAACGCAGCAAGTCCTTGATGTTCTTGACTTTGTCCCTCTGGAAGTGAACCACGGCCTGGGTAGGGCTGAAGCCTGTGGCCTGTGGAATCTCAGGCCAGCCCAGGTCCAGGTCTGGTGGGTCTAAGTCAGAGACCATGGGGAAGTAGGTGCCTGAGGTAACTTCGGAAAGCAGGCTGAGGCCATCCGGCCCTAAGGTCTCTGACCCCTGGGCCTCGCTGAGCTCAGGGCCCCCACGCACATGGCTGATCATGTAGCCCACATCCAGGGCGCTCAGGAAGGGCAGCTCCCGCTCTTCGGAGATGACACGCAAGTAGGCAGCCTCACCCCGCTCCAGGAGGGCATCAGCTGCCAGCCTCGCCGCCTCGCTGTGCTGCAGCACCAGGGGTGAACTCTCCCTCCACCAGGGCCTCTTCAGCTCCTCCACCCGGCCCCGCAGGGGTCCTGCCATACCCTGGATCCCTCCAGGCCCTAGGCCTCTGAATGTGTCTGCCGACCTAGTGCCCTACCTACCCACCAGCAGGCTCCATGGCTTGCACAGGGGTTGGCTGTAGCAGGAAGAAGATGCCAACAGAACTGCCTCCAGTCCTTCAGCCCTGTGTGTGTGGCAGGCCCCCCAACCTGTTGCCACCCTAAATCAGAACCATGCTCCGCCCCATTGCCCCTGGCCTTGGGAACCTGTCGGGTCAGCCCCACCCATCTGCCTTATGTTGGGACTCGCCTGCTCCAGGAAGCGGCAGTGCCAGGCCTTTAACACATACTGATGCCCGGCGTCCCTCCCCTCCTGCTACAGCCACATCCCACCAGGCTCCTAGCAAGCCAGCAATCCTGACCTTCCAACGACCTGCAGAGGTTGGATTACACTCCAGGGGGACAGGGTATGCTGCTAAGGGATACACACACACACACACACACACACACACACACAGACGTACCCCTCCATGGTGAATGAATGACTCAAGACACTCAGATAAAGACAACACACTAACCATTGACTGTCAGGCAGATGTAAACTAAATACACAGGCCACACATTTTGATCAAACCCATGTAAAATGAGGGCTGGATACATGGCTCAGCAGTTAAAAGCACTGGCTGCTCTTGCAGAGGACTCATTCAATTCTCAGAACACACATGATGGCTAACAGCCGTTCATAACTCTAGTTCTGGGGGATCAAAGCCTTCTCCTGACCTCCTCAGGCATTGCATGACATAGATACAACTTACATATATGTAGACAATACACTCATACACAAAAAATATTTTTTTTAATTTTTTAAGAAGCAAACACAGCCAGGGGCAGTGGGTACACACCTTTAATTCCAGCACGCAGAAGGCAGAGACAAGTGGATCTCTCTGAGTTCAAGCCCAGCTTAGTCTATATAGCAAGTTCCAGGACAGCTAGGTCTACAGGGAGATCCTGTCTCAAAAAAAAACAAACAAAAGCAAACACATGTAAAATGACCCAAACACTAATGTGGAAACTAGCTATAATCCCCAAATGTGCATGCCTTGGCCCACATACACACAAGGCCCCCAGGAATGGTTGACAGAGCGAAAAACATCAACTCCCATTTGTCCCCAACCTGGGCCTCTGCTCCCATAATCACCCTGCCCCATCCACCACTATAACCACGGTGTTCACAGCACCCTGACTTACCCTTACTCTAACTCTGAGCCCATCTTCCCAGGACCTACAGTGTGAGTCCTCACTCTGGCCCCCAAGAATGGCCAGGAAGTGTTAAAACATACATCTTCCAGGTTCCACCCATGTCTAAGATCCCCATAGAATCTGAAACTTTCCTTTCCCCCTATTTTATTAATAATATATTTTAATTGGCATATATTCATTGTACATGGTACTGGGTTTCATAAGGACATTTCCATATAAGTTGGAATTTGCCATTTAAAAAATTTCATTTATTATTTTTATTGTATGTGTATGGGTATATTGCTTATTGCCTGCATGTATATAAGTGTATCCATGTCATGCAATACCCACAGAAGTCAGAAGTGAGAGTCAGATCTAGAACTAGAGTTACAGATGATTGTTAACCACCATGGTGGTACTGAGAACTGAACCTGGGTCCTCTGCAAGAACAGCCAGTGCTCTTAACTGCTGAGTCACCTCTCTAGTCCCCAGAGCTTGCTATTTTTTTGTTGAAACAGGATCTCATAGCCCAGGCTGGCCTTAAACTCACTAGTAGCCAAGGATGACAATGGACTTCTGGTCCTCTTGCCTCCATCTCCAGAGTGCTGGGATTATAGGCATGCATCACCATGCCCAGTTTATGCAGTGCTGGGGATCATACACAGGACTTCATGAATCAGCTAAGCAACACTCTACCCACTGTGCCATATTCAAAACCTTAGAACTTGCCTTTTTAGCCAGTGTTTTAACCAGGGCACCATTTCCAACACATTCAACCCCAGGGATCCTCTGGGCTTGAAGGGAGCCGAGCTATAGCCTTCCTCCTCTTCTCCAGGATTGAATATTCAAACATTGTTTGAGAGGATGGATATGTGGGTCTGTCTTCAGGAGGGTGGGAAAAGGCTTTGCTCTGGAGAAGGGGTTCAGCAGTTGACAGCTCACATGGTAGTAGGGTGGGCTGAAGAGAACAGGATGGTCACCACTTTCCTACAGGGAAGTGAAGTCTGATGATATTGGGGAAGCAGGGGGACCAAAGCCGCATCTTCACACACCCTGTTCAGTATGACTGCACTTGCTTTATCTGTTCTGTGGTCACTCCCAGAATACACTGTTCTGGGAGAGTAGAGCGTTGCAGGGAATGGGGACTCTGAAGGTGGTGGCTGCAGGGTGAGGGGCCCAGGGAGGACACAGGGGCACCATACAGAGACTTGAAAGGCTTCCATTCTGTCTCAGGAAGCAGAAACAAGAGCATGAGGCCCTCTAAGGGGGCCTTCCCTGAGGGTGGGTAAGTTACAGGACTGGTAAGAAGTTAGGTAAACAGAGTTAGACCGTGGGAGGGTGATGGGCTGTGGGGGCAGCAGAGGTGACAGAGCCCTCATTAGAACCTTATCTCCAGGTGCGTTTGAAGGGGAGAACCAGGGCCTTATCTGGATTGGAGAATGGCTTCCGGGGAGAGGGCAGGCAGGTTTGTGTGTTGCTGAGTTAAGTATGCTTACATAGGTATAACTTACGGTGCATGTTTTTGGCTCTATATCTTGTTAACTACTTTTAATATGTGTGTGTGTGTGTGTGTGTGTGTGTGCACTGACTGTGTAGTCAAGTACTAAGGTACGTGTGGAGAGGTCAGAGGACAAGTTTGGGAAGTTAGTTCTCTCTTCCGCCACGTGGACTTCGGGCATGTCAGGTCCTCAGGTTTGGTGGCAGGCACCTCTACCTGCTAAGCCCTCTCACTACCCTTGTTCACTACCCTTATTTGTGGTAAAACTTACAGTTTTCACCACCGTGCCATTAAGTGCATTCGTACCACTGTGTAGCCACCACCACCACCCATCTCCAAAACTGGTCATTGTGCCAAACTAAACCTCTACCCACAAAACAGTAACCTCCCTTTCTGCCCCAGCTCTTGGCAGCTACCACTCTGCATTCTGTCTCAAGGAATCTGACTACCTTAGGAACCTCATTTAGGTGGATTCATGCTGCATTTGTCTTCTTGTTAATAGCTTATTTCACTTAGCACAGTGCCCTCAAGTTTCATCTGTGTTATAGCATGCTTCAGGATTTCTAAGGCTGAATATTGCCGTTGTACATGTGTATCATATTTTGGATATCCATTCATTCACTGATAGGTATTTGGGTTACTTATATCTTTGACTATTATAACAATGCCACTTGAACAACATGGAAGTATAAAATTTCTTCGTTGTCATTTGCTCTGACTTTTGGAGATGGGGTTTCGGGTAGCCCAGGCTGGCCTCAAACTTACTGTGTACCTGAGGATGACTCTATATTCCTGATTCTCCTGCCTGTGCCTCTCAAGAGCTGGGATTACAGGCATCTATCAACATGTCCATCTTGTAATTTTGTATACTTCCTTGTATGCCCAAGTTTGCAGTGGATTTCATTTTTTTTAAGTAAAAAAAAAAACCTATTGCATATTGGCAATTTCCTATCATTCAACTGAATATAGATGCATAGCTATTCAGAAGTGTACCTGTGCATAATTGTATGTGTACACATCTGTAATGTTTGTTGGCAAGCTTGACATATCTGCTTGCATGCTGATGTGTTTACCTATGTGCACATATGCGTGAAGATTTGTTTGGTTGTGAAGATTTGTTTGGTTGGCTGAGTGTCTGGGAAGTGGGGTAGCCCTTGATTTCAGTTTTGAACTGTGTAGTATTTGTGTGTGTGTGTGTGTGTGTGTGTGTGTGTGTGTGTGTACTTAGTGGAGAGAGGCAGGGTGAGTTGAAGGGACAAAGGTCCCAGGAATCCCTAACATTTGATAATAATAGAGTGTACATTAAGCCTATTCCCCCAAGGCTAGAAGACCCAGATGCTCCTCCCTGTAGGCTGAGTGGGTAAAGGGCAATGGAAGGTAGGCAGGTAGATGTTGGCCTTGGGGCTAGATCTCTAGGTTCTGGCCTAGGGTGATGGGAGCCATTTGACAGACCCAAGCCCAGCCCCTGGCTGCAGCATGTGTGTGGCACAAGCCTCTTAATGACTGTTATTAGAGGAAGAAAAATATTTTCCTGTCCAGGGGGTGTGTCCGGCACCTTCCTGGCAATGCTGGGCCTTCCTGGGGCCATTTAGTCTTGTCTGTCATCTATCGCAAGCTGAGTGGCGCCTGGGCAGGTGCCTGTTGTGTGGGGTGGTGAGACAGAGGCTGACAGAGGGCTCCTCCAGTTGCAGGATGCTCTGAATCAGGGGCCGCACACCACACTGTGGAGCTCTGGTGGAGGGGTAGTCAGAGTGTACCCAATGCCTGACGTCAAGGCAAAGCTATCTGAGAGTCAGACAGACAAGGGAACAAGTAATGAGGGGTTCAGGAGGCTGGCTCAAACTGGATAATAGAGATGAGGTGTGTTCTTCCAGTCACAGTAGCCCACATGTTTAATAATCCCAGTACTCAGGAAGCTGAGGCAGGAGGACCATGAGTTGGAGGCCAGCCTAGATTACACAGAGCAATATCTTGTTTCAAAAACCCAACAAAAATATGTATTCAGCCAGTGCAGAATGGCAAGCAGGGTATTCTAGGCCAGAGGAAGGCCCCAGTGCTCTGGAAGGAAGGTAAGGCCTCAGGAGGCCAGCAGACACTACAGGAAAGTCCTCAGGCCACATCATGAAGAGCCCTGAGGATGTGGAACTTGCTAAAGAGGTCGGGAAGATTCCAGAGTTGCATCTTAGGATGCACCCTGATTGTGAGAGTGGCCCGAAGCAACCCAGCTGGGTGTGACTTGCTGTTCACTGAATGCCACACAGGTCTTCAGGAGGTCACTCTTTCCAGTTATCTCATCCTGAGACCCCAGGGGCTGGGACCAGGGCTAGCCCCAGGGGCTGCAGTTGTGCCACTGTACTGAGTCAGACCCCTGGATTGGCACAATGACTCTCTCTCTGTCTCAATGGGTAAGTTCATCTTCTGAGTCACAGGGGCCTAATCTGTAAAATGGGGCCAGCTGCACCTCCTTCCCTGGGTGGTTGTGAGATGTGAATCTGTGGTAACTACTGCCTGACAGAATGGTCATAGTTGCTCTGTATCTGCTGAATTTCGGCGCGTTTTAGGTTATGAAAGGTCAGGAATACAATGCAGGCTTGAACATAGATGTGGTGGTGACCTGAGGGTCTCCTTCTGGTCAGTCCCCATCCCCATGTACACGTAAGGCTGGCCCTGAAGGCCAAAATGGCTGCCAGCCGTCAGTGGAATGTGGCTGGTCACTGCCTCTAGGATCCAGCCTTTCACAGGAGACAAGATCCTCACTCCCTCAGCACAGATATGTACACGTGAGCATCTGCACAGTGACGGTAGGGAACCCACCTCGTCACCTGCTTCTACCTCCCATCCTCTGATGCCAGCCATCCATCTCATCCCATACAGCGATGCAAGACCCATCCCCACTCATGTTTCCATAAGAGGAGGGTAGAGAACTTCCACTCCATTCTCTAGAAGACATGTGAGAGGGACACCACAGCTCCAGCCTTTCCTTCCCAAGGAAGAATGATTGTCTGATGGGCCTCCCCCACCCCCCGTCGTCGTCCTCTTCCTCCTCTTCCTCCTCCTTCTCCTCCTCCTCCTCCTTCTCCCTTTCTCTCTCTCTTCTCCTCTTTTCTCTCTGCCTTAGGAACATTTAACATGTTCTCTATACACGGACACAGGATAAACTTACAAAGGAAACTTATTCCTGCAGGGAAGAGGTCTCTCTGCCCTTTCATGGAAGAGCAAGATGTTTAGTTCTGTGGGAATATTAGCAAATCCATTTGTCCAATGAGTGAAAACCACATTGTCTGATCAGCTTTATCAGTAACACTACTAAAGCCACCATTTTTATGTTCATCTGTCTCTTATTTGCCGATCCATTCTGAGGAGGAAAAAGTCATTACCTACTGACCCAGCCGGGTACTGACGCAGTCACCTTTCCCCGTCCACCCCTCCTTTTCCCTCTGTCCAGTCTACCCTGAATTCAGTGTCAACTTTAGGCCAGCTTGGGGGGTCCCAAAGATGAATAAAAACTTGTGTCTGCTCTGGAGAAACTCACAGTTTGCTGAGGAAGATAGAATCATAAATAATTATAAGCCATGGATTAGGACAAGGTTTAAACTGGGTGCTTGGGGCTTAGAGCTCGTTCTAGAACATTAGAAGAACCAGATCCGTGTCCCCTCAGCTATGGTGCAGTCCTGTAGCAGCCTCTCTTCCAGAGAGGGGTCCAGGAGGTAAAGGCTTTTCTGGCTACATGAAGGAGAAATGGTCAGCACAGCCTGTGGTGTCTGTGTGGTTCCCAGCTGTGGGCTTCAGCCTGAGAAATGGTGGCTGGGTGGGAGGCCTCCACATGCCTTCCAGCAGCAACACTGTGTGCCCCATTTGGAGACTCCTCAGCCAGGGCCTCTTGGGTCTTTTTTTCCTTTTTCTTCTCTCTACTCAGGAAAGGGGCTCTGGATCGTGGCAGGCTCTGGGTCCTAAACTAAACAACATGGCTCAGGGAGCCGAAGAAAGCCTTTGCTGGGTGGTTAGCACAAAGGGCAGATGTGAGTAGGGAGAGTCACGGGTAAGAATCTGAGGTCTGATCTGCCCTTCTCTAAGATTAAATGCTCTGGATACCGTGGGCAAAGCAAAATGGACACGGTGGGCGGGGGAGAGGGGCGGGGGGGCGGGGCTGGCCGTGGGCAAGACCAGTGCAGCAGGTACAGGATCACTGTTCCCAACGGAGAGCCGAGGAGTTTCGCAGATGTCACATTTCTCCCAACAAACTCACCGTTTCCCCAGGCATCGAGACCTGCTAGCCTGAGCTCTCCCTCCCCTCCCAGTCTTCACCCAGGAATTCCTTGACTTCCATCTGTCCTCCTGTCTCAGCAAAGTCTTCTCACTGGGAGTGAAGATGCATGCACCAGAGAGGCAGAGGTAGACAGATCTCTGTGAGTTCAAGACCAGTCTGGTCTACATAGCCAGGGTTATATATCAAAACCCTGTCTCAAAATGGGGTGGGGGCTGGAGAGATGACTCAGTGGTTAAGAGCACTTGCTACTCTTCCAAAAGTTCTGAGTTGGGTTTCCAGTACCCACAACAGGCAGCTCACAACCACCTAGTAGATTACCTACCCTCTTCTGGGCTCTTTGGGCACCTGCACATACATGCATACATATACACATAAATAAAAAATAAATCTTAAAGAGTTCTCTCCACCTTGCCAGGGCCAGGTCTTCCTCTCAAAACCAGTGGCTCAGAAGACACATCACTGTCCAGTCTGCTGCAGGGTCACCTGGATCTAGTGAGTGTCTTCTTCTCAGTGGACCTGTTTTCCTTCTGCATGATGGGGGTGGCAGTCCCTGCCCTGACTAGCTGTGATTATCATGTGGAAAATACACAGTAGAGAGGGTTTTAAAAAATATTTTTATTATATGTGTATGAGTATGTTGCCTGCATGTGTGTAACTGCACTGTGTCATGCACTGTCTGCAGAGGTCAGGAGAGGGCATTGGATTCCCCAGAACTGGAGTTACTGGTGGTTGTTAGCCACCATGTGGGTGCTGGGAACTAAACCTGGGTCCTTTGCAAGAGTAATCAGTGCTCTTAACCACCGAGCCATCTCTCCAGCCCCTAGAGGGGACTTTTTTCTAGCTGATCTTCTGTCAGACAGCAGCAGCACTGGCTTCCAGATAGCTATGACCTCCAGTTCTTCAGTTCTGCAGTTCAGCACCAAGCCCTGGTATTTCTCTGATGTGAGCTTCCCTTTGAATTCTTGCTGCCAGTCTCAGGATCCAAACCTAGGCAGCTAGACGCCCTTCCTGAGTAGGCTAATGCATCCTGGCCCTACCCTACATCTCTCGTCAAACTAATTCCGTGAGGTGGGGTGAAGGGTAGCTGGCTGCTGCGGGACAGATGCTTTCTCCAGGCCCTCCCTTTCATGCCCCTCTCTCTCTGCAGCCTTTCTTCCCCTGAGCAGCCAAGGACTGGGGTCTGCTTGAGTCTGAGGGACGTCCCATCCCATGCCTTCACCCTGGCAGTCCCTCATTTTCTAGTCTGCTTTCCACCTCCCTACGCCTTGCCCATTTTTTCTGTCTTAATTACCTTCTGAGCTTTTCTGATTTCAAATCCTTTGTTGTATTCTCCAGTTAGCTGCATATGTATACATTCCAGCGCATGAGGCTAGACTATGGCTTTAACTTTTTTTTAAGGTTGATTGATTGATTTTGTTTGTTTGTTTGTTTGTTTGAGACAGGGTCTCTCTCTAGCCCAAGCTAGCCTGGCTTGCTCTGTGAAATCAAGGCCAGCCTGGTCTACATAATGAGTTCCAGACCAGCTGGACCTACAGGGAAAACTTGTCTCAAAAATTAAAAAATGAAACCTCTAAGGAAAATGACGTCTTCTGATGTGTTAGGAGACTTTCCTTTTTGTGACAAGGAAACTCGGAACCTTAAGGAGTTCTCTCTTCCACTTGGCCAGGGTTCCTGTTTCATATTCAAGTGCAGATCTCCTTGCTGTCCTGATGGGGGCAGTGTGGTCTGAGGATAGAGCTGGGGTTCTGGGGTCACATGGTAAGGGCTGGCACAATCTCAGATCCCTCTAGGTCTCCTCATCTGTGAAAAGGGTTAGTAAAAATGATGTGGGTCAAGCCTATCATACATTTAAAATTTTATAAATTACAAAAAAAAGTGAAATTTGGTGAATATTTGTCTAGGAATTTCTTTTGGGGGGGTAGGGGAGGATGACATGGTCTTGCTATGTGACTGACACTGGCCTCTAACTTGTGATCCTCCTGCTTCAACCTCCCAAATACTGGTAGGTTTTTTGGTGGTTGTTTTTTTTTAATTCCTCAAAAATACCATGCATGTATTTAATGTATTTGGTCACTTTCAGCAGTCACCATCTCACCCCCGCTCCCATTCTTCCCAGTTCTCCTCCTCCACGTGTTTTGATTATTTCTTTGGGACCCAGTGAGTTGAATGTGGGTTGCCTGCATGAGTACAGGTTACTTACTGAGGCGTGGGCAACTTAGCAGTCGCTACACCACTGGAGAAAACTATGCCCCTTCTCCCAGTAACAATTAACTACCAATAGCTCCTAGGGGGGGAGCTGGGCCTCTTGATGTCCCCCTCCCCCCATCCATGAGGAATGTTAATGGGCCCCAACTTGTTCAGGTAACCACAGATGCTGAGAGCCTACCAGAGCATGCCTCATGCCTACGTCATGCCTAGAAGACAGCATTCCACTCCATCCTCCAGGTCTTTCATTCTTTCTGTTCCTGGAGCCGTGGGGAAGCAGATAATACAAGATGTCCCATTTAAAACTAAGCACTCAACAGTCACTTATTTTCTGCATTTTGACCAGTATAAGTCTTCGTTAACCACTACTGCTCACTGCAAACAGTAGCTTCTCTGATCAAGGCTGAAAGCAGTACTAACTATGGATATGAACTATACAGAAGACATTTAGCATACAGCAGCAGAAAGTTTCCCCCTAGGGCCTATGACCTCCCTAGTCATGGGCTTTCTACCAAGTTTATAGTGTTAGGCATGAATTCCCTCTTGTGGAGTGGACCTCAAACCTAATCAGAAAGCAATTGGTTACCCTTGTAACAGTCATATCAATACTGCACAAATGGTCACTGATCTGTCTAGCAGATTAGTATTGTAGCTTGCAGGGTTTACAGCTGGGTGAGACCACTGACTTTTCTCCCTCAGCAGCCTGCATAGCATTGTCTAGCACTATGAATGCTAGCCAGAAGGGAGGAAGTCTCCCATTCATTTCAGCTTGATTTTTCGGTGTCCTGTAACCAAAGTGTATGGTGTCTTTAGTAATAGGGTCTTACCATCTAGTTTTGGTGGATGATCAAGAGCAATAGCAACAGTCTGTATTGTTTGGGGGGGCCTCTGAGACCTTGGGTAGGACTTCTAATATATTTCCTCATCCTTCCTTATGATACTTGCATCTTATCTTTCAAATCTTGATTTGTTTCAGTTTTTTTAAGTCTCTCCTCTTTAGTTTTGTTTGTTTGTTTGTTTTGAGACAGAGTCTCCCTGTAGCCACAGCTGGTCTGGAACTTGTTATGTAAACCAGGCTGGCCTCAGTCTCATAGAGATCCCCATGCCTGCCCCTGTCTCTCAAGTGTTGGAATTAAAGTCTCCTTTCTTATTTGTGTGTCTGTGAGAGGGGTGTGCATGCCACCTCATATGTGTAGAGATCAGAGGGCAACTTGTTGGAATAAGTTCTCTCCTACCTTGTGGGTCCCAGAGAAAGAATTTATTAGGTAGCAGGAAGCTATCTTTTATCCAGAGCCATCTTACTGGCCCTTTCTTTCTCTTTCGAGGCAGGGTTTCACTTTGTAGCTCAGGCTGTCCTCAAACTCAAGGCAATCCTCCTGCTTCAGTCACAGTCACCTTTTCCTAACCATATCTCTTAATTTGTTCGGGTCCCTTCTGGATGTATACCAGTGAATGACAAAAATATTCCTGAAGAGTAGTCTTCCTGAGGATAGGAAATAATGTCCCTCACTTATTCTAATATGATTTGTATTGGAGAAGTGTTTATGGGGTTGCTGGAGAGATGGCTCAGCAGTGGCTGCTCTTCCAGAGGACCCGGATTTGATGATTCTTAGCACCCACATGGTGGCTAACAACTGTCCGTAACTCTAGTTCCAAGGGAATTCAATGTCCACTTCTGACCTCTGTGGGCATCGCATGACATGGGTGTACTTACATACACATGAAATAAATAAAATATATTTTTTAAAGTGTTTACATTGTGCTTTTGGTTTTGGTTCTTATGCTAAAGTGGGAGCTGTTTAAAACTTTAGTATTACTACAATTATTAAAATAAATTGAACTTTGGGCCAGACTGAGAATGGTCCAGAAAGGGCTCTTTTGTTGGAATTACACTGATAACGAGTGATTAATTGTTCGTTTAATCTCCCTTTATTCGCCATGTGTATGCAGATGCTTTGAGTCAGGCACTCACTGAGCACTAGGAAAGTAAAGGTGAGCAGCCTTAACAAGGCACACACTCCTGTTTGAATGCTACTAATAGTGCAGTGTGGGAGGGGGCTTCGAAAAAAAAAAAATCACCTCAATGACCTCACACAGCTGCTGAGTAGAAGATACTGTCAGGAGCACCCCAGATAGCTTTCGTGGGTCTGGGGACAAGAAAGGGGAACTGATACTTGGTAAGGTAAGGATTTCTTCAGTCAGCATCAGAAGTGAGTTTCAGGTAGAGGAAACAGTGAACTCTGCAGGTAACTCCAAGTGATTGTTTGCTCAGCGAAGAAATGGATTGGAGATCCATTAAATCAGGCTGATAGGGAGGCAGGAGTCAAGCGAAGAGCCTGTAGCCTGTAAGGTACCTGATTTTATCTTGAAGGGGCAAGGGCCTAGTGTGGTTACTGGTGTTGACAGCCAGGAAAAAGGCTGTCTGGGACATGACAGCATGGCTCCACGTTAAGAGTTGCTGTATCTGAACACCAAATCCTGAGGCTATAAGGTCTGGAGGCAGGGTTTACACAAACACAGAGCCTAAGAAAGGTGGTCGGGCTCTGCACCAGGACGGGCCCAAATGACCTTTAAAGTTTCTTGAAAATCTGAGATTCAGGACATTAAAGCAAGCCCAGTAGCTAAACTGGTACTGTGGCCTGGGATCTCTGGCTAGGGAGCTGCCCTGGGCAGCAAATGGGTTAACGCTCAAATAACTTTTATATATGAATTAATGTGCAGAGTTAGGAGCCAAAATCTGTTCCATTAATTTTTCCATCCATTCCAGGAGCAGTTAGGTACACACAGTAAAGTTTATTCTGGTGCATGGAATACTTCACTCCATTAAAAATAAATTAATCAGCAAATTCCTGCCTGGCTCAGCTCTGGTTTATGTAAATAGTGCCCAGCTGTAATGAGTTACAAGGTGTTATTATCTCACACACACAGAGGAGGCTTCACTCTAGAGCTCCGCTCGCAACAAAAGCATCTTAAATAAACTGAGAGAAGGCCGTTTGATTTGTAATGTTTTCACAGAAGTGGAATATACCTCACCGGTATAGAGTTTCTTTATATGACTCATTTTATAGCAAGTTCAATGAAGGAAGTTGGATGGGGGAGGGAGGGACAAGACGGGTCCCCGCCCCTTTCTTCAGCTTAAGAAAAAAACCCCAAGAGATGACCCAAACTCCCAGGGAGGAGGCAATAGGCCCCTCAAGAGCTCAGACTGAGCAGCTCTACAGCATATGCTGTAGAAGTTGGGGAGCAGATAGAAAGCTGGGCCCAGGGCTGAATCCTGGTATGACAGCACTAGACCAGGAAGAACTTTTTTTTTTTGCCTCGCTATCGAAAGGAGAGGCCAAGAAAGGAAAGAGAGTGTGTTCTTTCCCCACTTTGCTGTGAGTGACAAAGGAACTTTTGTTCTCAAGGCCTCTTTCTAAATGACTAAGGATGTGACAAGCCCCTTGGGCCCTCAGAAGCCTCCTGGGCCCCAGAGAACATGCCTGGCAGGCTGTGCCTTGGCCAGTGACACATCTCTGTGAGCTGGAGACAGGAGCATCAGCAGAACACCCGACACCCCCTGACCCCCACCTCCCTGTCTCTGAGCTGGAGTTAGCTCCGTAGCTTGCGGCACCCACTGTCTCACCCATGCTTCTAAAAGACGCTGGAACAAAGAGCCACGGCAGAGACCAGTCTCTTTCTTTAATGGCCACTTCAACCCTATGGCTCACAGCCGGGGACAGTGTATGGCTACCTGTCTTGAGTCAGCAGCATTATATGCTGCTCTCAGGCACAGGGGGGCCCTTGTGTATGGGACATCCCCCTTCTAACCTACTCATCCCATCCTCAGCCTTTGGGAAAAGCTGTTGGTCACATGTGGTTGCTGAGGGACTTAGGAAGTGTGCTTGAAGGAGCTCCTCCTGAGGGAGAGAACACCTCAGAGGAGCTAGAGGGTCTCCCAGCACTGTACCCTACCAGATCAGATTCCTGGGCACAGGAAGAAGACACTCAACACAGACGGGCCAAGTGTTCAACAGGTACTGTTCAAAACTCAGTCCAGGCCACTTTCTTCAGGGTCCTGGGCCAAAACAGGCATTTGTCCCAATGGAGGTTCCTCAGATCCAGCCAGCCACCTGTCCAGAGAGCCCAGCCTCTCTCTCAAAGACCCTCATCGTTGTAAGTAGGAGTATGGGGCTTCAGGATGCTCTGTGGGTTCTTCTCCACCAGAGGGCGCCATCTCACTTCCCCTGTCAGAAGTAGATCCTCTCCGTTCATGGAGTCCAGGTACTGCATCTGAGTAGAGAGCAGGGAGCAGAAGACAGGCAAGGCACATGAGAGTTGCCAAAAGGCCCCAGCCTCCCAAAGGAAAGGAAAGGAAGGGATGCTGGGTGCTAGAGAGGGCGCTTTCTGACTATCCAGCTCCTAGGTCAGCAGTCTCTCATCTCCCAGATTATCTCATTAAGGAGATTTGGATAAACAACTAACTAGGGAATTGCTGCAACAAGTCTTTAACGACTTCCCCTTACACTTCGGGATGGAGACCCACATCCCCACCCCACGGCCTCCCCACCAAGGGCATCTAACCCCTGCTCCACTCTCACTACAAAGTTCTTGCAGGTCAAGAACTTAGGGCCTGAGAGTCACAGAAGACACATCCAGTCCACTCTACCCAGTGCAGCTTTGAGTCTCAATTGTGCCTTTCCTAGTGCTGTTATGCAAGGTGGCCACTTCTCAACTTATGTCCTCTTGTCTGATAGAATAGACCGAAACAAGTACCTCACGGGACTCAAGGGAAGGTTCAATCATAAAGTATGTGCACAGAACTGGTCACACTCAAGTGCTGGAATTAAAGGTGTATGCCACCATGTTCAGCTTCAACCGCTTTTCCTCGTATGTGCACCTCCACTGTCCTCCAGTAGCCCCTGGTGCTAGTCAGCGGGCCCAGTTTCTCCTGCCCGCACAGGACAGCTGGGGGATCCGTCTCTGGCAGCTCTGTTGTTAAGATGATCATTATCCTGAAGACCCCTACATATCACTCCATGATTATCCCCGATCCTCGGTATTTAATTGTATTTGGAGGGACCAAATGTCATATCTTCTTGCTCCCCACAATTGACAGCTGTTTTGACACCAACAGCTAGTGACTATGCCCCTATCTGGGCTTTCTCTCATTTGTACCCCCAGCCCCTGTGACACAGAGATGAATTTCAGGTGCCATTTGGGCAACACTAGGCTTCCTGGGTACTCTGGGCCTGCTAAGGCATCTGAGCGCACGATCCTTCCTGTGTAGAGAGACACCTGGGAGGGGGGCAAGCAGGCTGTAGGGGAAGAGGGCGAGTCATTTCTGTAAGCGGCAGGAGTTAAGGAGTCTCAGGAGGGTATCAGATGAGAGATGCCTACAGCTGGCAGCATTTCTGGTGAGGAAGAATCAGAGCAGGAGGTGCCACTGGACCTACAAAGACGAGGCTCCCTCAGAGGGAGAGAGGGCAGGGGGCTTCATCTCGGGTCTTGGCTTATCCTCCTCTTCCAAGAGTGCATCACTCACTTCATTTTCAGACTGTTGTCCCTTGAACTGAGCCCCAGCCTCCCACATAGGGAGGTCGAGCTTTCGTATGTCCTAAGTCCCTTCAGGTGAGAGGTTCAGTTCAGCTGTGTCATCCCTGCAGTCCGTTCAGCCCAGCGACTTGATTTCTGCCCCCAATGCCACTATTTTGCTCACCTCCCGGGTTGCCAACCTTAATGTAATTTTGGGTTAATTACCAGGTATACAGAACCAGAGACTGCTCAAGGTCTGCCCAGTCAGAACACACCTTTTTCCAGCCTTCCCCAGCATCCTATTGAATCTGGATCACATTGATAGAGTAACGTACCCCAGGGCTGGCTGTGGAACCGACTGGCTCCTCGAGGGCAGGACTGAGCCCTACGAACTGAGTGCATAGCAGGCCTCTAAGGCTTGCTGACAGATCTGGGACCCTGCTTTCCCAGCAGCCCCTTACTGCTGAGTTCTAAATGGGACAGATGAGACATCTCACTGGGTCATTAGCTGTGGCAACCCCTCCTTTCTGGGCCCTTGGTGAGTCTCAGCGGTGCCTTGTTGTGGCCTCTGGCACAAGCCCATCTTGGCAGATGGGAAAGTTGGGTGGGTCTCTCTGAGAACAGCATTTACTTCACCAATTTTAACTCCTGTCTGAGTGTAAGGCTCTCTAGCCACAGTGCCTTCTCTCTGACTCTAGTAGATTTGAAGAATGGTCACACGGAGCCCTGGCTTCTGGAGTTCTCTACCCTCTGGATCTCTAAAGTCTCAGCATGTCAGTTTGTCATCAGTCAACGAGCTGGTCCTATTAACCCTGTCTGCACCGAGGCTGGGGTCTACCCGTCCTTTGTCCTGGCTGTTGGAGGCTCAAAGGCCATGGGTACAGGTGAAGGAGAACGTGTGGCACGAGGTCCCTTCACCCAGGGACCAAGCCATGAAGCGAAGGTGTGACTCACAGATAGCCCAAGCTGGTGAGCTGTCTGGAGCAGCTGTGGCCTCTAGTGACTACATGATTCACTCAGCTTAGGGTCTGAGGCCAGCTGTGCAGGCTGACTCACTGGGAGACCCCAGAAAAGCCTCCAGGTCCCTCCTCTACACAAGTGAGGCCACTCATCTAGAAAGCATGAATGTCCTATCCATGCAGGATCTGGGGGCAGATCAGGAGTTAGCTTGAGAAAGCCACGTGGTTAAGCAAACCTTGCCATGGACTGTCTCCCGGAAGCTTTAGTGTCAGGAAACTCTGGAAAGCCAGAGGGGCAAGGACCTGCCATGGGAGCCCCTGCTTAGCAGTGAAGAGCAGCCAGCAGGGAGTCCTAGAGGTGTTAGTTAAATGCTGTCAGTCGCTTGTTCTGTTAGAGTCAGGAGTAGGAAATGGGTCCCCAGGTGGGCAGGAAATAGAGCACAGTGGGTAGTCCACAGCAACCCATCCCCATGTCTTCCAGGACTGAGGGCTCAGTAGCTAATACTACACCTGGCACCAGCAGGTAAGGAAAAGTACGTGAATGAGTGATAACAGCTTTCTGAAAGCGGAAGTGTGTATGCCTTTCCTCTCTCCCCTTCCTGGAATCCTTGGCCTAATTCACAGCTAGACGCACAGAAGCAGTTCATTCTTAAGCTAGGCATGGCAGCTCACACACGTAATCTCAACACATGGGAGAGAGGTAAAGGCCAGACTAAGCTACATATGTTCAGTCTTCATCAGTGTTTGCTGCCGATGTGACCGGGTTGGGATTCCCTCCTGGCAGATCAGCCTCGTAGATCCCCCGGGGCCCAACTCCTACACACTACAGGAGGTGTCCCTTTCCACCACACTCACAGAAGGAGGCTGCTAACCTGTTTCCTCACATACTCCACCAGCAGCTCAAGCTGTCGAGGGTCTTCACATTGCTGGTTGAAGAAGGTTCTCCAGAGGGCAGCAGCCAGCCCATGGTCATCTGAAAGGATTCCCTGGAAGGCAAGAGTGCAGTGGGTTACAGAGATCTTTGAACATGAGACCAAAGAATGGACTGAGAGGGTACTGGGGCCGCTTATGACAACATCTTGGCCCAACCTTAGAGTGTGAGACCCTAAGGATCATGGCAGCTGAGGTGCTGCCGAGTATGTATGATAGACTCTCTAGGCACAGTTCCTTCACCTCCACCACACTGTGCCTGGCCTAGGCAATGTCCAAAAGGCCAGGAAGAAAAATCATAGCAGCTCTGTCTCTGGGGCTGGTCACAGGCATGGCAGTACTATGTTTCCGCTTGCCTGGGAATGGACGTGGGACTGCTCCTTCCTGCTTGGTCCAAGGGCACACATCTGCAAGGCAGCTGGCAGGGAAAAGGAACCAGGTACCATGCCTTCACTGTCACCCATCTGGCTATGACTGGCCCAGTCTCTCTAGGAGAGGAACAGGCTACTCAGCAGAACTGCCATGGACCACAGAGGGCCACATAGGGCCACATTCAGATTCTGGTGTGCGCCTGATATTCCCTTTCTTGTACTGTGAACTGATTGGAGACCCAGATATCACAGAGGCCAGTTACAGCCATTTCCTAGCTCAGACCTCTAGGGGAGGGACAATGAAAGTGATGGACAGGAAAGGACCTAAGCAGTGGTTCTGCCTGTGTGCCAACATAATATGTGGAACTAGAGTGGGGATTTGGATTCAGAAGGCTGGATTGAATCTGAGTTCTCCAGCTAAACCTGAGTCTCAAGCCTCTTGGATACTAAGAGCTGAAAATATGTGCTCTAAAATGGGTGTGGTGGTAGCACATGATGGTAATCCCAGAACTTGGGAGGTGGAGCCAGGAAAGAAAATACGTGCTCTACCTGTGGGGCATGGTGGCTCATGCCTTTAATCCCAGCACTTAGGAGGCAGAGGCAGGTGGAGTTCAAGGCCAGCCTGGTATATCGAATTCCAGGTCAGCTGGGGCTACAGAGGGATCCTGTCTCAAAAAGACCAAAAAAGGAAAAAGAAAAAGAAAATACTTGCTCTACTAGCATCGTTGAATTATGAAAATGAGATCACTTGGGTCGGGGTGCCACTCGGTGGTAGAACACTTTCTTAGCCTAGCATGTTCAAAGCCCTGGGTTTGACTCCTAAAAAGTAAAAGCTTTAAAATGTTTACATTTACTTATTTATTTAGTGTGTATGTGGGTGTGTGTGCATGCATGCCACAGCTTGTATGTGGAGGTCAGAGGACAACTTTGGGGAACTGGTTCTCTCCTTCCACCATGTGGATCCCTAGGATCCAACATTGATCACAAGGCTGCTCATAAGTGGCAACTGCCTTATAATGAACTGTCTCATTGGCCCAGTGATTTTGTTGTTTGTTTGGTGTTTTTTTTTTTTTTTTTTTTTTTTGAGATAGTATCTCAGATAGTCAAGGCTGGCCTCAAACTCCTGATCCTCTACTTCTACCTCCCAAGTAATGGACTTACAGATATGTGCCACTAGCCCGGGCTGCAAAGGCATTCTTTAAAAGTCAAACATATTGGATATAAGACAGGAGCCCTAGCTAGCAGCTAATAAAGCTGAGAAGGCTGTGGAATTTGGGAGCCAGACCACCAAAATTCAGTGTCGGCTCTGTCACTTGGTGGTGGTGTGGCCTTTGAAACACCCTTAGCCTTTCTGGAGTCTCAGTTTCTCATAAGTTAGCCAAGTATAATAATTCCTATTCACAGAGTTGCAGGAGACAATGCCTATGAAAAGCCTCTCCTGTGTGGTAAACATTACAAAGACTCCATGGCATATGAGGTCTGACTCCAGGTCAGCTGCCAGGAAGGGCCACTTCTAGTGTGGGAGCTGACAGACTGGCGGAGAGGCATTCTTCCACCTGCTCCAGATGCCCTCTGCTAAACAACCCCCACAGTTTCACAGTCGAAGACTGTCCTGGCGTGATGGCTGAGCTGGGAAAATCCGCTTCTTTTAGCAGATGGCAACAAGGGCCAAGGACAAGCTCAGGCATATCCTCCTCCTCTAAGCTATCTGCTAACACAACAGCCTGCCTGTGTGTGAAGTGCCCCGGGCACAGGCAAGAGTGCTGCTGGCAGAGACCCACTTATGTGACGGGAAGGACTGGGAGTAGGAGTGAGTGTCAAAGCAGTCTAGAGAATGAACAGAGTTCAGGACGGGAAAAATAGGGGGGCCATGCCTCGTTGCAAGCAAGGATCCTTGAAGCGGGGGAGATGGCTGGGATGGGGAAAATCCCTAAGCAGGAGTTCCTGAGCAGTTAGAGGGAGGAGGGATGTATTAGACTCTGAGGGCTCCCTCACCTGAAAGATAAGCACGGAGTTCAGAGGTTAGCTAGGCAATTGGTATAGGAAGTAGAACCAGCCTGCACCGCTGAGGTCAGGGGATGGTGCCCGCCTAGCATCACACAGCCCTGGCACGCATTGCCAGTACACTGAAAACGCAGACTCCAATAGGAAAGCCAGCTGCGGCCTTCTTTCCATCAGACCGCCAGTGACAGCACAAAAGGGAGGCTCACCTGAGAGTGCACACTTCAAACTGAAGAAGCAGGAAAGGAAAGGGGCTCCCCAGAACCAAACACTAGGATGCAGGGCAAGTTCCCACAACCTGGTAGGGTGTTTACTTCTTTTCTCTTACAACATAAAAGAAAGCATCCTCTGGGGCTGCAGAGATGGCTTAGCAGTTAAGAGCACTGGCTGCTCTTGCAGAGGATCCGGGTTCAGTTCCCAGCACCCACTACCCACATGGAAGTTAACAACTATTTGTGACTCCAGTTCCAAGGGGTCTGACACCCTCTTCTGTCCTCCATGGCATCACACGACATAAGTGCACTTACACACATGCAGGCAATACACTCATATACATAAAATAAAAATAATAAAATATTCAAAAGTAAGGATCCTTCGGGAAATTAGGGTAAAGTACGCCTCGAGTGAGAGGAAGGTGAGCAACTATCCTGGAATGTACATTGCCACTATGTACTCAGCAAAACGAAGAACACAGAATCATAGCAGCATGGCTCATCTCTCAGGGAGCTTGCAGTCTAGAGGAGGTAGAACACACCCACAGTAAAATCTCGGGCAGTGAACAAATGCCGTTATGTGGTGAGACCCTGAGCTATATGCCGCACATGCCTCTACATTCTTCAGTCTTCTTTCCAGCCCATACTATATCTTCTCTTTTTACCTTCTATCACTGTATTCTTAGTAACTAGACATTTATCTGACAGTTTGCTTGCTTCTTGTGCCTTGCCTATCTTTCATTAAGTTTAGAGGAAAGTGCCAGACTCTTTGCCTCCATCATGCATGGTAAACATGCAAAAACACTTAAATGGAGATGGATAGACAGACGCTTAAATGCAGAATAAAAACTCAAAATGATCTCGAGAGATCAGAGAGGGCTATGCAGAAGTCCTTTAAGAATGGGGAGGATGGGACAGAGCGATGGCTCGGGGGTTATGACACTTCCAGCTTTTCTAGAGTACCAAAGTTTGGTTCCTAGCACCAACATCAGGTGGCTCAAAATTGCCTGTAACTCTAGCTCCAGGGGGATTTGAAGCCCTCTTCTGACCTCCACAGATACCTGCACAGACACACAGACACACACACACACACACACACACACACACACACAAATTAAAAAAATAATAATAACAAAACAAACAGGGTTTTGGAGAGATGGCTCAACAGTTAAGAGCATTTGCTGCCCTTGCAGAGGACCTGGGTTCTATTCCCACCCACATGGCAGCTAACACCCATCTGTAACTCCAGTTCTAGGGGAATCTGCTACCCTCCCTGGGCACTGCATGACATGGGTGCACTTGCAAACATGCAGGCAATGTACTCACACACATAGAATAAAAATAATAAAGTATTTATAAAAAATAGAATGGGGAAGATGTGAATTGCAGACATTTTGATGTAGAGAAAAATGCAAAAAATATAGTGTTCTTTAAGATACCAAGCTACTGACCTCAGTCAACTACTGACTTCAATACCCATGTTCAGTACAATACTAATCAGTCTCAACGTTATCTGCAGGGCAGTGAGACCAAAGGCCTCCCCTGGAAGCAGGCAATGGGAGATAAAGGTAGAGGGCATGAAACAGTAACATAGTCCACAGAAGGCCTGTAATATCAAAGTGATGTGGACCTCTTAATAAAGCAGAAAAACAGATTTGAAAGGGCTCAAGGAGGGAACAGAATCCAAGCAGGAGGACGAGGTTGCTCAGAACTGCTGCCTGGCAGAACTTCCTCTGCATCTGGGCTGCCCAACACAGTCATTGAGCATCAACAAGACTAGCATGGGGAGGAACTGGAAATTTTGTTTTATTTAATCAAATCAAAACAGTTACATGTGGCTAGTTTTAGATAGTTTTATAACCTTGTCATTCTAAGACTCGTCTGAAAAACATTGCAATGCAGCACTTGGGCCCTAACCCACAGCTGCGGAGTCCAAATGTGAATTTTACCTCATTTTCTTCGTGATTCACATGCACTTTAAAATTTAACAAATACTTTCCCAGAATCCCACAGTTTGATCATCTGAGAACTTTTACAATTACAGGTGCCTACCCATGCCAATTAAGACAGAAGTTTTAGGTGACAGACCTGACATTAGTATTTCTAGAGAGTATTACAAATAATTAGCATGCTTCCCAAACTTTCCAATTCACATCACCTGGGTGCTTGCTAAAGTACCATTCACTCTCCTGCCGGAGCAAACCTTCACAAAGGCTTAGGGATCAAATTTAAAAAGCATCCCATGGACTAGAGACAGACCTTGGTTGGTAGAGTGCTTGCCTAGCATGCACAAAGCCCTGGGTTTGATCCCCAACACTGCATAAACCAGTGTGCCTCTAACCCTAGCACTGTAAAGGAGAAGGATGAAGCTCAGGAACTCAAGGTCGTCTCCAACCACACAGCCAGTTTGAGATCCTGTCTTAATAAACTAAACAAAAAATAAAATAAAATAAAGGCACCCCACATGACTCTTCTAATTGGATGTGTTCAAGAAAATGTCTCTGCCAAAATAAACTGGGGTCGGAAACAGAGCACAGACATGATTCAGGACATTTTTATTAATACTGATATTTAAAAAAAAAAAATCTACTGAGCCAGCAGTATCTGCAATGAAGAATACTCACAAATGATAACAGTTATATTTCTTCAATGCTATGCCTCATTTTTTTGTTTGACTATAAGATTTCTGAAATCAGAATATGTCTAAGTTAACAACTAATATATACATTTAAAAGATGTTTCTCAGTTTCAATCCCATTGCCCAAAAAGTTAATATTACGTTAGTGATGTGTTTGGGACACAATCTAAATTGTTCTCTAATTGAGGGCGGCCAGTAGGTTGGGAAACAGGAGACCCAATTTCTATTTGTCCCATGACTCTAACCAAATCCTTTAACTTAACTTTCTGGTTTTTCTTTTTTCTTTTTGCTTGAGTTTTTTAAAGGGGATTTTTATTTTTATATTATGTATATGAGTGCTTGTTTGCATGCATGTTATGTATACCACATGTGTGTACACTGCCCATGGAGATCAGAAGAAGGCTTCAGTTGCCCTCCAACTGGAGTTACAGTTTTGAGCTATGTGGATGCTAGGAACCAAATGTGGGCCTTCTGCAAGAGCAGCCAGTGCTCTTAACTGCTGAGCCATCTCTCCAGCCCTGTTTAATTAATTCTGGGGGCAGGCTTACTCCTGACTTCATTGCTTCTTAGGCTAATGCTACTTCTTCCAGCCTGAACTTCAGTTTTTTACTTTAATCCCTTTCTACATTTCTTTCTTTTCCTTTCCCTTTTGAATCTTAAGACAGGGTCTCTATATATCCCTGCTGGCTTTAAACTCAATAGGTAGTTGAAGGTGGCCTTAGACTCCTGACCCTCCTGCCTCTACTTTCTCAAGCATGTGGCATCACACCTGGTGTGATTTAGTTTGAGAATCAAATCCATGGCTTTGGGCATGTTAGGCAAGCAGTCTACCAACTGAGCTACAGCCCAGTTCTACTTTGTACATTTCTCCCCTTCCTCAGTGCTCACCTCTGGTATACCAAGCACTATGCTAGACAGCATGCCCACCCAGTCAGGTGACAGACCATTGATGTCAATTTAAGTGCTGTGAGAATCCAGGGTAGGAAGAGTGAGATGAGTCTGGGGAAGGTCAGGGACTACTTCCCCAGAGAGGTGATGCTTCCATTAAACCTGCAGTTCACCACAAAATGAGTTCAAACATAGATTTTTAATCAAAAAAAGTAAAGTACGATGAATGCTTGTGTGATGTAAACAGGTGTTCATTACACCATCTCTTAACTCTTCTATATGCTTGAAATTTCTGTAATAGTTGGAGGGATGGGAGCTGATAAAGATACAACACGAACGAACTCTGAGACATCCTGACAGGTGTAACAAGCCAGTAACTAAAGAGCAAACACTGTAAGATTCTACTCACATGAGGTTCCTAAAACAGTCAAATTCATAGAGACAAAATAAAATGGTGGCTGCCAGGGGCTAGGAGAAGCAGGAGGCAGGGAGTTAACTCAGGGGGTGTGGAGCTTCAGTCTGAGAACATGAAAGCTCAACTGCACAGTGAACGAACAACACAATCCAAGGAATAGCGTGTGTGGTATAACTTGCACACCAAGGAAAAGGCAGGTGTCTGTCCATGTACAGTTTTAAATGAGTATGTATTGCTTTACAAAGAAAAATGAAACAGCATACAAACTATCTGGTGGACCATGCTGTTTATATGTGAGTATCTTACTCTCTGGGAACAGCTGGGGCTGTAATAGTGTCCTTTGCTTTTGTCCTCCCATCTAGCACCCAGCAGGCACTCAGGAATGCTAACTAGCTGAATGTTT
The DNA here is from genome assembly GCA_035773235.1 of Eospalax fontanierii. NCBI lineage: Eukaryota > Metazoa > Chordata > Mammalia > Rodentia > Spalacidae > Eospalax > Eospalax fontanierii. Next base: position 23,444,025 of record CM069550.1, on the reverse strand, counting down.
AACCAAATTCTATAATACTGTCTTTCCCCAGCATTCAATATAGGTGAAGAAATAAATACTGAGCAATGATGGCAAGTAGAGGAGATGGTCCTGGAGGCTTCTTCCAGATGTTCTCAACAAAAGCCTTTGTTGGGGGTGGGGAGAGATGCTGGTTCAGTAGTGAGCAGGGCCTGCTGCTCTTACAAAAGACCCAGTTCCCAATACCCACATTTGGTGGCTCACAAATGCCTACAACTCTAGCTCTAGGGGAATAGATGCCCTCTTCTGGCCTTTGTGGGCACCTGCACTCACATGGCACAAACCCACACACAGACATAGACATATACGTACATAAGAATAAAAATAATTTTTTTTTAGTAATGGGAAGGAAGGGAGGAAGAGAAAAAAGGAAGGAGACAGACAAACAGGAAGGAAGGCCTGCCAGCCTTTGCTGGGGTAGACCACTGTTCAGCCTAAGGCTTGGCAAATGATCTTACCTCATCATATCCTAAGATTGCTGCATAGAAATTATTTGTCATGAGGATCATGTTCTTCTTCAGGATATAGGAATTAACCTACAAAAACAAGTGCAAAAACAAAAGCATGAAAGAAAGGAAAAGCATGATGTCAGAACAAAGAGAAGAAACTCAAGTTAAACTGGCCGTCCATCCCCAATTCCCTCAGCTGCCAGGCTTCTCCCCAGGACAATCACCACATGTTAGGTTTGATCCTAAACTACAAAGCAGTCAGTTTAATGAGTGGATCTTCAACTAAATGTCAGATTTTGTACAAGCTCCTATGAACATAAAACATAGAAGCAATGTCTTGATTGGAGGAGCACACAGTATAGTCTAGGAAAATGGGCATTTAAAAAGCTACCTGGGAGGTGTGGTAGCTCATGCCTGTATTCTAGCATTTGGAAGGTACAGGCAGGAGGGTTGGGTGTTCAGAGTCATAGTGAGTTTTCCACGCCTATAATCCTAGCACTTGGGAGGCAAATGCAGGAAGATCAGGTGTCCAGCCTGACTACACAAGACCCTGTTCTCAAAAAATCAAAGAGGACCATCAAGATGGCTCAGTAGGTAGAGAGGCACTTACTGTCAAGTCTGAAGACCTAAGTTCAATCCCCAGGACCCACATAATGGAAGGAGAGAACCAATTCCTACAAGTTGTCCTCTGACCTCTACTTGCACCCTGTGGCACAGACACACAGACCACACACACACAATATGAATTTAACTTAAAACGTTTTTATTAAAAACAAAATTACTGTTACCTATTGACTCAAATCCTATTATAAATGTGCAAAGGCAAATGAATTTCAGTGCAAATGATCTCCCGTTGGCGAGCTGAAGAAGACTGCATTTAGGAGGAAACGTTTAGGCGCAACTTGGAGGGATTGGAGAGATGGCTTAATGGTTGAGAGCACATACTGCTCTCGCAGAACACCTGAGTTTGATTCCCAGCACTCATGTCAGGCAACTCATAATCTTCCGTTATTCCAGTTTCAGGGGGATCAACACTTCTGGCCTCTATGGGCACTGGCAACTCATGTGTACAAACTCACACACGGACATACAAGCACACAAGTAATTAAAAACAAATCTTTAAGTGGACCTTGGGAAAAGACACCAGACAGGACCGGTAGAAGATGAGAGAAAAGGAATTTGTGACAAAGGAAAGGAGGTGTGCAGAAGTGAGGGGATAGACAGAGAATGTTTAGGGGGTGTCTGCTAAGTGAACAGGCAGGAACACTGGCAAGGAGTGGGGACATCAGGGAAGGGAATGTCTCAGGGCTCATCAGAGAGCTGATAGTGAAAGACAAGGAAAAGGCAGCTGTCAAGGGAAGGAAGGAGGCCAGGGTGAGATGCTGTATGTGACATCTGTATGTGAGATGCTGAGGAGCAAGGAGGGCCTCTGAGCTGTGGAAGGAGGAGGAGATGACATGACAACGAATTAACTATTATTAATGCTAAAAGACCATTTTAGGAATGTAATTCCTGAGAGATTAATGAGACCCTGACAAACTCCTTCAGACACTTGCACCTGGGATACAGTTTCCTGAATGTCTTCAGTGGGGTAAAACTTGGACATTCCCCAACCCTCCAGGCAGTAAGTAGTCTGCTTGAAGGCAGGGTCCATGTTTTGCTCTTCTCTGGGATCCTAGCAAAAAGCCCAGTGCAGTATGCAACATGGACTAGGGACTCACTGTTACTTAACTTGACAGGTTTAAGAAGCTGCCAAATATCATTTAGAACTCCACATGCAGATTTAGAGCCTGCTTAAGAACCCTTTCTTAAGCACCTGTCATAGACTAGGTGCTTTATGGCATCATTTCCTCTAATCTGCACCTGAACTCAGAGTTAGATGTGTTAAAGTGACTGTCTGAGAGACTGAGGGAGATGAAGCGACTTGTCCAAGCCCATCATCCATTCAAATACGACACTCCTTATCCACAAGTCCCTTCCCTCCCAGGAGGTAAGTTAGTTTGGATCATGTAAGTCACGTTCTCATCTCCCTGATAAAATACCTGAAAGAAGTAACAGAAGGGAGGAAGGATTTCCTTTGGCCCACAGTTTTGAGGGGAAACAGTCTACTATGCCACAGAAAGGAAGATGGCCGGCAGCTGGCGTGCGGGTAGGGGTAGGGGTGGGGTGTGTTAGGCTTCTTGCTCGTAACTTGATGGATCAGGAAGCAGAAAACTTGGGCCAGAAGCAAGCTGGGTTATAATCTCCACTACCTGGCCCCCAGCAACCCACTTCCTCCAGGTAGGCCCTGCCTCCTAAAGGTTCTACAGCTTTCCAAAACAGTTCCATCACTTGGGGACCAAGTGTCCAAACACATGAGCCTGTGGGAGGACATTTTACATTCAAACCATAACAGATCATAAATCAAAGAGTGAGTGATTTTATCTGGAGTTCCAAACAGGTCTCTGAATATACAGAAAAGGCAAGGGGACTGGGATTTAGACTCAGGAAACCTGGGTTCAAGTCATAGCTCTGCTATGTACTTTGGATGTGATCTTGGGCTAGTCAAATGACCTCTCTGAATCTATTTTCTTCTCTTTTAAATGCCCTGCACACAAGAGCTGTTTTCAAGAGTCAATGAGTTAGTATGTGTTCATTCATTAAGTTAACAACATATCCTGAAATTCTTGGTAAACTGCAGAGTGCTCTGCAAATGCAAGGAATTATGAGTAATACCTTCTGGTTTGTTTATATAAAACTAAAACTAAAACCAGTTCCAATACTTTACAGTCATGGATAGTTTTCAAAAATGAAGAGAGAATTGTGATTCCAGGCTGGAAAATATGAGATTAGTGGTAGCTGGGAGTGTAACCACGACCTTTCCCACCCACCTTCAGCCCAGGCCACGTTAGCCATCACTCCTTTGTGTTCTCAGAGCTCTGTGTACACGTCTCTCCCTAGGTACACAATATGGTTAGACTTGCTTATGTACCTGTCTCTCCCACCAGTCTGGGAGCTACTCAAACTTGGGTCATAGGAACCGAGACTGAATCATTTTGGCACTGAAACACCTGCCTAGGGACAGGAACTAAGACAGGCATGCTGATAACTGAATCCTTTACAAGGGCACTGCCCAGGGCTGAGAATGTAGCTCAGCAACAGAGTACTTGGCTAGCACATGTGAGGCCCTGGGTTCCATCTCCTGAACAAAAATCAAAATCCAGGCAAACAAGAGCAAGGGCCACTGACACGAATTGTTTTGTTTTGTTTTTTTTTGCTGTTGAACAACCTTCATGTTTCTGGAATTCCAGAAACACATACTACCAAACTTCTTTCTACTATTTCACTTAAATGTGCTGTGCTTAAAGAGTCGAGAGAACAGGCCAGTACTAGAGTTTCTTCCTTTTGTCATGCAAGGATGAGGCTTCAACTCAGCCCTCTTACTCCTCATTTTGGGGTTCTTCTTCCCTACGTATTAGGTCTGCTGTGCTTTCAACTGTAAAGAGTACCAGAGCCACAAAGGGACAGAGGAGTGTCAAAACACTGAGGCAGAGCACTGCACCCAGGAAAAACGTAAGATACTGAACATGCTCAGCAGAGCTAGCTTTTATGATGCATCTTGGCCATTAACTATGGAGTTGTAAGGGCTCCAAAGACCACCTGGCTCAGTGCCTCAGAGGAAACAGTGAAATGAGGCTCCGAGTGGGGAAGAGATAGATCCAGGGTCACACAACAAGCTAGCCTCAGAGCTGGGATTAGAGTGAGGCAAATGTTCCCATTTCACCATCTGCAGGGCATTTTCCAAGATCACTAACATATTAGTCTGCAAAGCTTGGCTCTTGCTTTCCAGCAAGGCCCAGGTATATACAAATACACCTTTAAGAGAAGATGGCTGGCTGTTTGTTGTCCAGTAGAATAAGGCACAGGAGTGGAGCTCTGTAGTAGAAGGCTCCTCTACCTCCAGGTCCGCTAACTCTAGTGGCATCCTGTGAGCTACCTCTCCTCCTCCCCTCTAGTTGAAAGGAGGAAAAACCGCTATAGCTAGGAATGGTTTTCAGACATCATCACCTAGACTAGATTAGATCATGAAAAGGACCTTTCCTGGAAGACACTAGATGCTTGATTGCTGCAGATACATGATCTGCAGGCATCAGGTGAGGGTAAGGGACAGCAACTTCCTCTACTTCAACTACTTGACTCATCCCACTGGGCTGGACCATTCCAGTCAGTGGCCAAGTGGAGCTGGATCTTCCCTCTGCTGAACTCCTGTTGAGTTTTACTCCCTCACTTAAGCTTTTGTTTGCTTGTGTGCAGGTTTCCCATTCCCCAGCTTCAGATCACCCTATACAGCAGCTTACCTATAAATACATAGATTCCCTAGCAGAAGACAGTACTGGCTGTTTGCTTATTAAAATCTTATCCTTTCCTTAATGCTTTGCTTTTCATAAAAACCCATACATACTGAGCCACCACATGGGAAAGTTTCCTTTTATATCAGTTACTCATATTTTCCCATTTATTTAAGCTATTAAAATTCATGCAGATATTTTATAAGCCATCAGGATTCGATGACTGGTATTACTGAATGTTTAATAATAAACTAAACAGAAGAAATCAGAGGGTTAAATGATGACTGCAATTCCTGTAATGACTTAATTAAATCTTTATTGAGTACATAAACTATGATGTCATTTCTAGCCAACCATGGCTCTGCTTTTGCAGCATGTCACAGGGTGGGAGCGCTCAACAAGAGGCTCGGCTAAATGAGCAGCAGGTCTCTGCTGAAATGGGGAAGGGAGCAAGGCTCATGTAACACACTCAATAAATTATCCGTTCATTTTTAAACAAAGTCTATGAGTTATAATATATTTGCCATGCACTTTTTATGGCATAATAAAAATGTTACCTTAAGGATTACTTAACACATACTACAAATGTTATAGCAGAGGCAGGCAAAAGGGGCAAAGAAAACAAACACGAGCAGGCCAGGGACGGGGGCCTGGAGTTTATGTCCCCAGGGAACAGCATAGTATATTAAAAGGGGAATGCAAAAAAAATAGGGGAGAGGGGTGCAAGTGTTCAGGATTACTAGTCAGCAGATTAATGAATGAGATAACCAACAGTGAGCGCAAGCAAGAACGGACCTTGCAAGGCAGACATTCAATTAATGTCGTTTTCTCAGGGAGGAACACTAGCTTTAAAGGGATGGCAGTTCATCTGAGGCCAATTCACGGCCCCCTGTCCCCTTTGCACTGTTGTGGCTCTTAAAGACGTTTACGGGACTGCTTAACAGCAGACCCAGACTACACGGATACAGACGCCAACGGGAAAATCACGTGATAACCTCTCTGTGAGCAATGGAGGCCCTTCAAAATTTGTCCTGGGTCATCCTAAGAACCTCACTTGCTCTTGCCTCCCCACATTCATCTCATCTCTCGGTTGTAGCCAACTCTGTGCCATTTCCACAGCATGTCACACTCTCTTCTGTCTCTTAGCCACTGTTAGTGGGAATCCTCATCTTCACTAATGGGAGGATGCTAGTTTTTTCTTATCTTCTAAGATCTAGCTCCCAAAATGCATTCTCCAGGCTCTACAGGTGTCATAAATGATTAAAATCCAGGAACAGGCCATGTAACTTAATGTTTACCAAGTGCCAAGTGTGCTAACAGCTTTGCACACTTTGGCTCACTTAACCTCCCTAACGGGATCTGAGAGAGTGCCATTATTACTTCTACTTCTAAAGCAAAGCCCACGGCTGGGATGGCTCCACGGCTGGGATGGCTCCACGGCTGGGATGGCTCCGTAGCAGCACACTTGCCCCTGGTGTGATCCCCAGTTTCCAAAGAAAAACTTAAAAGGAAGAAGAGACAGAAGCAAAAAAAAAAAAAAAAAAACCACTGAAGTGACTCTGGGTGAAGACACTTGTTACCAAGCCTAATGAACTCAATTCAATCCTGGAGCCCACATGGCGGAAAGAGAAAACTGACTCTATAGCTGTCCTCTGACCGCCACAAACATACTATGGGGATGTGCATGCCCCCACAGAAACATATACATACAAATAAATAAACATCTTAGAAAAGACAGGCAGAAAGAAAGAAAAAAGGAAGGATGAAGGAAAGAGAAAAAAAAAGGTGACTGATGAGTGGGTAAATTCAGGCTATAGCTAGGAACTGGAGGAATCAAAATTAGGAGTCAAGCACAGTGGGACACTCCTGTAATCCCAGCACTTGGGAGGTAGGGGCAGACGATCAAGAGTTCAAGGCCAGCCTGGGCTACACGAAACACTGAACTTAAAAAAAAAAAAAATGGAGAGATAGCTCAGTTGGTAAAGTGCTTACCTTGTAAACATGAGTATCTAAGTTTGAGCCATGAAGGCACATTTTTTAAAAAGGCACATAGTGTGGTACACACCTGTAATTTCAGCATTGGTGAGGCAGATGACAGACAGGCGGATCCCTGGGGCTCAGTAGTCAGACTGGCCTAGTCTTAGAAAAGCAAGGTGGCTAGCTCCTGAGAAATTATTCCTGGGTGTTGTCCTTTGCTTCTCCCTACCCCCCAAAACACAGAACAGTCCAACTCCAATGAATATCAACATTGCAATCAATACCATGAATAACGGCTGCCTCTTCATGTGCCCCTAACCTTAGGTTATCTGGAGAGGAAGAATTAAGTGCTGATGTGGCCTAGGTAAACACAACTCAGAGACTCCCAATTCCAGTGGAAGCCAGAGATGAGGATACCAGGCGGGTCATCAGACACCCCTGGTAGGAGTCAAGCACCACTCTTGGGAGGTAGGGTGTCTACTTCTAGTGAGGGAAGGCTGGTGTGGGAAATACAAGGACTGATGAACTTGTATTCATCAGTTACAAGGTTACAAGGCTTAGGCAAAGTTGCTAACAGAAACAGAGTGCTAAGTTTGTTAGAATGAATGAATGACCAAAGCATGGCCAGAGCTGTTCACCAAAGAGTAAGGAATCTACCAAATCCACCACAAAGCCACAATGTGATACAATGCCATTAACACTTTAAACGTTTTAAAATTTATTTATTTTATGTAAATGAGTATTTTGCCTGCTTGTAAGTGCACTGTGTGTATGCAATACTCATAAAGACAAGAAAAGAATGTCGTATCCCCTGGAACTGGAGTTATGGACAGATGTTAGCCACCATGTAGGTACTAGAAACCAAACCCAGGGTCTTTGCAAGAGCAGTTGGTGCTCTTAACCACTGAGCCATCTCTCCGGCCCTGCCATTAACATCTCGTAGTACCAACACCATATGCCTATATTCATGTAGGAACAGGCTACTGTGTACTGGGCATTAGTTAGCTGGCTTAAATTTAATGTTAGGATGGGCGTGGTGGCCCATGCGTTTAGTCCCAGCACTGAGAAGGCAGAGGCAGGCAGATCTTTGTGAGTTCAAGACCAGTCTTGTCTACATAGCAAATTCCAGGCAGCTGGGGGCTACTGGAAGACCCTGGCTCAAAAAAAAGGACAAAAAGAAAACTTAATGTTAGAACTGTGCACACTAGAGTGTCATGTGTAATACACACAGAAGTCAGACAACAAAAGGGGGCACAGAGACAAAAATTTACACAAACTCATCTATTTACTTTTGATCAAAACATTTAATGAGAAACGTTTAGCAATGATTAAACACTACAAAAAATTGTGTATGTGTGTGTGCATGCATATGGGCACATTAGGCAGTTCCCAAGAAAACTGTTAATACCAAGAAAAAAAGAGCAGAAAAAATAATAAAACATGACAAATGGACGATTTCAACTTTTCTTCCCATTTTAGAAAATGATGTGAATGTTTGAGCGAAACATGTTCCAGGTGATGAAAGGCCAACTCAAACAAGGCACAGGATGATCTTTTAAAATCCATGTAAAACCTCATTTCAAGCCCTGGGAATGTTAGAGTGTTTGTTTAGCATGTGAAAGGCCCCAAGTCCCACTTTAAGCACCACACACACACACACACACACCCCACATGAATCATTTCAAATTCTTAATGTACCAGGAAGCTTGCTATATACAGGATGTGATGCAATGCTCTTTTTATTTTTTTAAACTCTTAATTATTTATTTTGAAAATTCCAGTTTTGCTGCTTGGGATTTATATATTAAAATATCTAGCTGGATAAGTTCTGAAAAACAAGAATCATGGCTGGCAGACAGGACTCAAGAAGAGCAACCTTAATTTCTAAATGGTCTTAAGTATAGTGGTCCTTTCCTTGGGTTTGTTAAACAACAAATCAAGAAGGAAAAGACGGCGCGGTATGGTGGCTCATGGTTTGTAATCCCAGCACTTGGAAGATGGATGATTCAGGAGTTCAAGATCAGCTTCAGCTACCTAAGGAGTCTGAGGCTGGCCTGGGCTATAACTCAAAACACAATAACAAAATCAAACAAGCAAACAAAAAATGGCTGTCCTTGCACAGCACTTTCACTTATCTGGGTGACCAGTCGTCATTCAAATATACCATTAAGTCTATAACCACATTCAAAAGCAGCTGATGAGGTCCATTCAAGTCCTGAGAATATCAAATGTTAGTTTAATTTTCTTCTAGGTCCTCTCTCTCTCTCCCTTTCTCTGGAAGCCTTGAACTGTATCTTGTTTAACAAGTTTCATGCATACTCCAAAAAGAGGGATCAGCACCTGGCTTGGAAGAGTAATTGTTTTAAACACAGTGTGGAGTACAGGAGTTGCACATATAGTGTGTTTGATTTGATAATGCTTAGAACTTATTTGTGCCTTCTGATTACAAGCTTGCCTAGTGGTAGCTCACACAGTCTAGATGCTTCTATAAACAAGGAAACAGAAATTCAAAAAGAGTAGCTTGCCTCCAAATCCTATTGCTTGTAGTGCCAGTGGGACAGAGGAATTTTTAACTCAGATGGCCTGTCCTTTAATCTTTTCTAAGCAATTACATCTCTCTGTTTCTGATGAGCTATATTAGAAATGAAGAATCACCTATGCAGAAAACTAAAATTGTTAATTTCTGTACTTTGAAATAGATGTAAATTACTGGAAAAATTATCATAAAATCAAGACAAGATTTGGCAAGATCAAGGCAGAGTCATTTGCCTAGAAAAAAATAAATAAGTGGTAGAAGATTTGACTAAGCAGATGTAACTGAAATAATAAGAGTCCCAGAGCAAATCTCTGATCATGAACTAATAAATCAGAAATGTGAGAGCGGGTGAGGCGTGTGGTGTGCACACCTGTAATCTAGCTACTCAGGAAGCTAAAGCAGGAAGAGCACAAATTCAAGGGCTACCTGGGCTACAGAATAAGTTCAGAGCCTACTTCACTGTTTCCAAATAAGAAAATGGGCTGGGACTACAGCTCCATGGGACGCTAGGTTTAATCCCCTGCATACAAAAAGGCAAAAACAAACTCAATTTTGGTAATTAATCTTCATTGTCTACTTGCCTGGATTCATAATCACCTAGAGTGTTTCTACGTAAGTTTAACTGAGGAAGGGGAAGACCCTCTTCTGAACGTGAGGGGTACCATGCCACAGACTGGGGTCCAGGACTGCAAGAAAAGGAGAAAGCAAGCTAAGCGCCACCATTCACCGCTCGATGCTTCCTGACTGCAAATGGCAGAAATCAGGCACTTTTCCCTGGCTACCATGTCTTCCTCACCATGACAGACCATATTACCTAAAACTGTGAGCCCAAAGAAACCCTTCCTTACTGAAGTCTAGCACAAAACCCAGAAATGTAACGGGGTAATCATAATTGGATATATTAAAAAGAATAAAAAGTTACATAGAAAGGCCAAAAAGTTGTATGAATAGTCAAAAGTATATTTATTTATTTATTTATTTATTTAATTTTTTTTAGCTCACTATATTTAAGAATGAATTTTATGGGAAAGCTGGAGAGATTTCAGTGAAGACCAGATAAGGTCACAGAACTGACAACTGGTTAGGACATTCGCTATTCTATAACCAACAGAAACACCTAGAAGCTATTTCATAGAATGGTCTGGATGCTTCTGACGCCAGCCTCAAAGGACCAAGAGGTCTATTTACTTTGGTTCTATCTGGGACAGGGTCTTTACTGACTCCTACCTGGGCTGTGCCACCTTCTCTGTCTCTGGTCTTTTCCCCAGTTTGGGTCTGTACTGCTAGAAAATAAATCTGTAGGTGCAGCTTTCTTGCCTAGATGTGACATTCAGGGCCATTTACAGATGACACAAACTCTTCTGCTCATTATGAGCTTGTTGTTTGGGTTTTTTTTTTGGCGGGGGGGGGTGTTGTTTTACATATGTGGCAGGCTCTGATATACAGAGTTAAGTCATGGACAGAAATGCCTGTCTGAGAAGATCTGTTTATAGTAATGTGGTAAAATATACATTACAGTATTTATCATTTTAACCATTTGTAAATGTAGTTTAGTGGCATTAAGTATGTTTACAATGTTCTATAACCATCATTGCTACCTACACCCAAAACTTCTCATCATCAGTAACAAAAATGCTACTGATTAAGCAGTATACTCCTCTAATGCTCCCTCTCAGTCCCAGGTGGCCAGTATTCCACTTTCTGTCTCTGAATTTGCTTGTCTCATATACCAAATCTAAGTAGAATTATACACTATTTGCCCTCCTGTGTCTGACTGTGTTCACTGAGTATGTTTTCAAGGTCCATCCATGTTATATGCAGTGTATCAAGCCTCATGTTTCTGTTGGGGGGAGTGTTTGTATGCATTCATGTGCATTTGGAGTCTCGAGGTCAGCATCAGTTATATTCCTCGGCCACTCTCCATCTTTTAAAATTAATTTATTATTTTGTATGTGTGACAGAGTGCTGGTACCTAAATACCATGTTACACATGTAGAGGTCAGAGGACAAACTCGGGAGTCAGTTCTCTCTTTCCACCATGGGTTCTGGAAATGCGAACTCAGCTTGTTAGGCTTGCATAGCAAGCCCTTTTACCCACTGAGCCATCTTACTGGCCCTCCACCTTATTTCTGAGTCAAGGCCTCTCACTGAACCTGGAGCCCATTCATTCCTCAAGCCTGGCTGGCCACTGAGCTCCAATGATCTACCTGTCTAGAGTTACAGACATGTGCCTGTGCACCCAGCTTTTACACAGGTGCTAGGGATCCAAACTCAGGCCCTTATGCTTTTATGGCAGCTACTTTACTGACAAAGCCATCTTTCCTGCCTCTTCCTACACTTTTGTAGCTGAATTAATAGTCTATCATATGCACACGCCAGTTTCTGTTTCAGTCCCTGCTTGCGTTCCTTTTAGAGATATACTTAGGCAGTGTTGCTGGATCATCGGTTAGTTCTGTATTTAACCTTTAGAGAAACTACCAAATTCTTCTCCACAGTGGCTGCACCAACTTATATTCCTTTGTGCTGGTTCCAACATATATTCTTTTTCTTGGTATTTCTTTGAATTATAGCCAATTTTATAGGTGTGAGTGGAATTATCTTTTGTTTATACTAAAGGGCAATTGTCTTGCTCCTTGGTTCTACCTTGATTATTGGGAAATAGTGATCCCAATAAACTTTTCATTTTCTAAATTTTGTATTTCACAACAGAAAACTAAAATCTGACTAAGATTTCATGCATCAGCACTTGTTGGCAGGACATAAGCACTTTCTTAAACTTGGAAGACTAAACAAAATCTTCTTGGGAAGTTTATATTGTTTTTTTTTTTTCATAGCACTTGTTAGAAGGTAGGCAGAGAGGAAAGGTTAGCTGACCAACTTCTTTACTTCCAGAGTTAGCAGGCTGCTGTCTTATGAGAGTGACCCTGACGCTTGAGCATCTGTTCAGTCAGAAGCTCTCCCTTCCACCTCCAATTCCCGTGTGAGCATGCTCCTTCTAGAACCTTAGCAAGTGGTAATAATGGCAAGGGAGATGGTCTTGAAACTAGTTTCAGTGAAAGAGATTGATTTCAGAGGGATGCAGAATGTCAGAGGCCACGTGAGGCCAGAAGCTGGACCTCCTCAACTAGAGCAGAGTTGTGTTAAAACCATGAACAGCAGCAGCTACACTCTTGCTCTCTGGGAGCTTTCTTGAAATGAAAAAGTGCTTGGAAATATGTGCTTCAAGACATTTATGGCAAAATACTAATTCATTCTGCTGACGTGTGCTGGGCAGTGTTCTGCCTTTGCCTTCAAGGAGCTCACAGTCTAATGTAGTGTGTTGGAGTTGGCCTATAAACAGATCGTTAAAATAGTACAGTAAGTGTTCCTGGTGGAAGTATAAAAACCCATGTGAAGGAAAAAGCAACAAGCTTTGGAAAGACTTGAAAAACTACACAGAAAAATTAGGTGATGCTTTTTCTGTAAAATGAAGACAGTAATAGCCCTTTTTAGGATTATTGTGAAGATTAAAGAGAACATGTTGAAAGTTTGAAATACAGGTTCTGGTACGTTGTAAGCATCCGCTAAATGCTAGCTGATCTGTTTTCAATGAATTGATGAATGAATCTGTCAGTTGCGAGCAACAGAGCACTGACTTGCACTGATTTAAACAAATTCGCTGGAAGGTAACTAAGGCTCACAGGATGGCAAGGAGGGACCCAGCAACACACCTCGGGAAGGAAAGGCTCAGGGCAGCTAGGGGACCCTCACGTTAGTAACAGGAATTTACCTGCTACTTTAGGGTGACTCAACTTTAGCTGAGTTTATCTTTGATCGTCTCTGTTCTTAGAAGAAAGCGTCCGGTGAGCTTGGGCTACATGCCTATCTCTGTGTTGAGATAGAGGCCAGGGTCCAGGATCTGCAGATTTTCAACTCAAATGAAAGTCAGTCAATGGAACTGGCAACAGGATAAAGAGGAAGAAAATCACTCAAGAGAACTGTATACCTGGATGTGATGGTGTGTGCCTATCTGTAATCCTAGTACTTGGGAGAGAGGTAGGAGTGTCCGAAATTCAGTCAGCTTCTGTTACAAAGCGAGTTCAAGGCCAGGATGGGCTACAATGAGACCCTGACTAGGAAGGAAGAGGGAAGAAAGGAGGGAGAGAGAAAGAAGAGGAGGAAGAGGGAGAGCGAGAGACAGAGAGAAAGAGGGAGATGTGGGGTCTAGCGCAGGATGGACTGGATCAGGCTATCCACTGGTGGAGGAGGAAGGGTGAGGTCTGCTCATAATTAGACCTCACCGAAGAAAGCAAGGAGAGAAGAAAGGCAAAGAAAGAATTGAACAATCAAGTGCAATGCAATCGCACACTCATGACTCTCTGCTCCTGGGAGCACCACGTATAGACAACCAGTCTTGCAGGGTTTTAGCAAATCACTGTGCCCTTAATGTCTTCTATGCTGTGGTAATGGAAAATCTTACTTGGACAAGAGGTAATGTGAGCAAGATGTATATTTAGCTAGAGCCCAGAAGGCGTCTCCAGGGGAGCAGGGGTGCAGCCCACCAAGGCCTAGGAGCCTGAGCCTCTTTCTCAGTAATTTCTTTGCATGTCAGTAGATAGTGTTCCTCTGGTCCTCTGCATTCTACTGTAGCCATCAGATCTGGTGACTGTCAGCAAGAAGAGCTGACACACTCAGGTTTCCAGAGACATTCACAGACTCCTTCCTAATTGCACCCTGGGCCTCATGACTACATTTACGAGTGCAGAAAGCTGTAGGCACAACCTTCGCTTTTAATGATTTTCTATTAAACATAGGCAGACGAGGTACAGTGGAAAACTACAGGATGCTTGCTCCCCACTGCAACGAGTCAATTCAAATGCACAAATGTTGTCAAACAGGTAAAAAGAGATTATCAAGTTAGTGAACTCTTTGTTAATGAAGCCAAGGCAATGTCCCTCACTATAAGATACTAGGAACCAAAACAACCCAGAGGACCTGAAGGCCACACTGAGCTCACCAGCTCTTTTCCTAGTCACCAATTCTAAAATAGATACATGTCACCTGGATAGCAATCTTTTCTTAAAGGATCAAAACTCTAGGCTCTTAACATACTGAGACGGTCCCATCCCCTTTATTCGACAGCCCTGCCTTCCTCCTCAGTGAATAAGGACATGGGGATGCCCACAATGAACTGAGTCACACAGTTTAACTGGTGGCTCCACCTGGGTCCAGCAAGTCAGACAACAGTCTACAGACCAAACAGTAAAGCAGACATTTCCACTGGTTTCCATGGGCCACAGAATGTTTTTCTTTTCTGGTTATATTCTTACTGCTCAAAATTATATAGTTTCCAAGACACTGACACAATGGCAGTCTAAGAAAGAGATTGTTCCTTGACGTGGAAACGAGGAAACGGGCTTAGAAAGGTCCAATGACTGTCCAATTCTCAGCTAATACATGGTTGGGATTTCACAGAAACATGGTCTTCTGACTCCTAGTCCAACTTCTTGTTTGTTTGTGTGACATGGTCTCCCTGTGTTGCTTAGGCTGGTCTTGAACTCCAGGGTTCAGGGGATTCTTCCTACCTCAGTCTCTACAATGTTAGGACAACATTCTTTTAAGGCTCAAACATACTTGCCGTTCATTTGTAGCTTATAGAATCCTGTATTAGTATCCCAAGAATGGTTGAATTGAACTAAGTATACAAATGGTAAGATCGGAGTTGCGTTGGAGTAACCACAGTAAGGCAAGGAGCAAGGTTCAGATGCCCTTAAAACAGAACTGGCACTTGGCCTTGTGAGCTCTGAGGGTGTGCCATCCCTAAAATTATTTCTTTTTTCTTTTAAACCTTTTATTAGTAAAACATTCTTTTAAAATGTTATTTTATCCAAAGGAAAAGAAGAGGAAAGCCTTGGTTGGAACTCTCTGTCTGATAAGGAAATCTGTTGTGTGGTCTGTATTCAAGACTCAGCTAAGAAACTGCACTGTCTTAAGACAGAGGTCACTTGGTCTCCGACATCACCTAAGCAAAGTTTAGGTTCCAGGAACCATTTCCCCACCTTAAGTCTGGAAAACAAATCATTCTGGAGTCTCATAGTTTTCCATCAAAACTATGCCTGACCACCTTTTCTTTTATATACATATGTATCTGGGTATGTATGTATGTGTGTGTATATATACACATATCTGAGGCAAAAACACTTAACATAAATAATAAATATCAGCAAATATCTAACTTTCCAGCACTGCTTAAAGGGCTCATGTGATGACTCCCTGGACTCTCACAATGCTTTACTTAAGGACACAAAACTGGGTACCACAGTGACCTCTATTTTATGGGTAGGAAACTGAAGTAGAGATTAACTTGACATGGCTGCAGGCAGGGCAGAATCTGGGCCCAAACAGTGTGGCTTTTGTGCCTGAGTACACTCAACTACTCTGTGATATGCCTTGGAGGCGAGGTTACAAACTTGCCCACTCTCACCGGAGGTGAGGCTCTGTCCCTCCCCTTGACACCTGCCCCATTCTCCCTTCACTCACATTCAGCCCACTGACAAGGCAGCTTCCTGAGGCAGCTTGCAGTAAAAGTGAAACAAAACAGCAGGTGAACCCATATCTTACTTGTTCATCTATTTAGTTTGGAACTGAACCTAGGAAAGATTCAACTTCACTCTCTTCCTGCCATTAAACAGCTTGTAAGCCTGGTATAGTCACTTTTCTCTGGGATACTCTCTACCAGCAGCATTTAGGGTTAGCACAAGGCGAGGGGAAAAGGTGATCCTTGAATAAATAAATGAATGAAACAATAATCTTTTGGTTTTGTGGGGTTTTTTTAAGATTTATTTTTATTTTCAGTTATGTGTATAAGGGGGTGGGTTATGTGCATGTGAGTGCAGGTGCGCTTGGAAGTCAGAGCCATCAGATTCTTCCTGGAGCTGGAGTTCCAGGCAGGAGGTTGGGAGCCACTCATTGTGGTTGCTGGGAACTGAACTCGGGTTCTCTGGAAGAGCAGTATGTGCTCAAAGCAGTACATGCTCTTCACCACTGAGTCATCTCTCCAGTCCCTTGTTTTTGTGTTTTTGAGACAGGGGCTAATGTGGCACAGGCTGGCCTGGAATTCAACATGTAGTAAAGGATGGCTCTGAATTCCTGATCCTCTTGTCTCCATCTCCCAAGTGTTGGAGTTATGGGCATTTGCCACCATGCCCAGCTGACTGAAAGAATCCTTAAGTAGAGTCACACAAGTTAATAATGAATGCAGACTGGAGAGATGGCTCAGTGAGTAAGAGCACTTGCTATACAACCATGAGGACCTGAGTTCAAATCTCCAGAATCCACATAGAAAGTCAGGTGTGGTTCACATGTGTCTGTAACCCCAGCGTTGTGGTGGAGTGGAAACAGGAGAATCACTGGGGTTTGCTGGCTGCCAGCCTAGCTGCAGGTTCACTGAGAGACCCTATCTCATGGGAATAAAGAGGCAAATAATAGAGCTCAACACCTGATGTCCTCCACTGGCCTCTGTGCATGTGCATGGGCCTGTGAAGCTATATGCACATGTGTGTTTACAGCACACACACAAATAAAATTAATAATAATAAATACCACTAGACCAAAGGAAAAGATATGTTAGCCATACACTGGAGCACTGTTTTAGGAGCTAAGGCTACAGCAGTAAACAGGAGTCAGTTCTAGAAAGGGGAAGAAGGGACACAAAAGCTACTGCCCAAATCCTGCCGTTAAGGATTCTAGGGTGAACACTGCCTGCTGCTAAAAGCTGACAACCACTGATAGAAACCCTGTGAAAAGACACCACTCAGAAGCAAAGCAGGGATATTTGCTGGAGGCTTTACTATAATTTCTAGAGGACAAGACTGTGCTTTGGACCCCTCTTGTATCTCCAGGCAATACCCTGAATATGGTGAGCACTGAGTAAGGTCCTCTGTGTGTGTGTGTGTGTGTGTGTGTGTGTGTGTGTGTGTGTGCGTAGGCACATGGAAGTCAGAGGGTAATGTCAGGTGTTTTCCTTAATTGCTCTCCACCTTGCTAGAAACACACACCAACACACCCAGCTTTTTATATGAGTGCTGGGATCTAAACTCATGTCCTCATGCTTGTATGACAAGCACTTTACTGACTGAGCCATTTTCCCACCCCTGAATGAGTTCTTTAAGATGATACAGGGAATCTGAGCTGGAGAGGTAAAGAACATAAGTCTAAGGGCCCCCACATACACTGCAGGACCAACATGCACTAAGCTCGATGAGAAAGGACAAGACGAACCCCCTTCCTCTAGCAAGGCTTTCCTTTGGCAAGCAACTCACTTTGGGACCTAAAGCAGAGCAGATGATAAAACAACAACAACAACAAACTTGTGTTTTTTAAAAAAGTAAGGATAACCATGTACATCTATATTCAAAATGCAAACGATGACAGTTTATTTGAATCCAAGGAATCTTAGCAAAGGACACTGGACAAGGGTGAAAAGGATGAGGAGTGGGAAACATGCAGAAAGCCACAGAACACTCAGGTGGAATCATCTTTTCTTTTATTTTTTATTATTTTTTCATGTGTATGAATATGTTGCCTGCATGGATTGTAATTGCACCCATGTCATGTCGTGCCTCTGAAAGTCAGTGGAGGACATCAGATCTGCTGAAACTGGAGTTACAGACAGTTGTTTGCCATGATGTGGGTGCTAGGAATCAAACCCATGTCCTCTGCAAGAGTAGCCAGTGCTCTTAATCACTGAGCCATCTCTCCAGCTCCAGAATCATCTTTTCTTTACCCCCAAACCATGCACATACCATGAGCCCAGCAGCTTAAATGGCCAAGGTCTAGAAAAGGAGCAATACATAGTTTACACCTTTTATTATTCTGATAGAAATTTCTCTCCTGGGAGCAGTGAGGGGTCAAAAGTCCAACACCAAAAATATATATCTTTGTAAGTCTCGAGTAAAAAAAGCATTACAGCAGACAGTTATTAAAAAAAAAAAAAAAGCCACAGTCAACAGTCAAGTAGGAGGTGTTAGAAAACTCACTCCAAATAATTTATTCACTGAGAACCACAAAGGGCTTTCCCAAGAAAAGCAAAAACACCATTAATTTCCCTAGTACCTTCCCTTTCAAAGGGCTCCAAACACTTCACACATTTCATTTTAAATTGTCCTCAAAGGCTCCAAAATAAGGGGTTACTATTTCCCTAGGTGCAGAGGGAGAAGCTGTAGCGTTCAGGCCCACCATGCTCTGCACAACTCACCCTGAGGAGTTACAGAGTCGAAAAACACGGTCTCTGTCCCCTGGAAAGCCGGAGTCCAGTGGCCCGTGCGTACACACTCCCTTTATGCCTCTGTGGAACGCTACTGAAAAGGTCCATATAGAATGCCTTGAGAGCTCCCACTTATCAGTGCTTAATATGCTCTAAGCACTGTACTAAGCTACATTAAGTCTCCCAATAATGTGAGACTAATAGAGGGAAGAATGGAGATGAGGAGAGGTAAAGAGATCTGCTCGGATTCTTTTCTTAAAGTCATAATGTAGCAAAGATACGATTAAAACCCAGGTCTGTCTGGCTGCAAAGTCCTGGAGCTAGAAGACCACTGCTTAGGAAGCTGGGAGCTGGCCTCTGGATCTTTTAGTACTGACCACTCACACCTCAGAGGCAGCAGAGACAGAACTGCATGTGTGTCTATTAATATGGACTTTCCATCATGGGGACAGCTCCTACCTGTCAAGAAGCAAAAAGCAGGCTATCTTTCAAAGGGAAACAGGGCTTTCTCTGGTCAAAGAAGAGCTGAAAGGTTCTCAGTGAGTTAATTATGTGGAATGAGTTTTCTAGACCTCCTACTTAACTTCTGAAAGGCCCAAGCACATCTTGCTCCTTCTGTGGCACTTGGATGCAATGAGGTCTTCAGTCTACAGGAGCAGACATAGTGGCCTGGTTTGTCAAAGCAACCCTGCAGCTTCTGTTCAACACCAAACTCCTGCTGGGGAAAGGACTTTTGTTGGAGATCCCTGAAAAAAAGGCAGAACTTGGTGACAGCTCTAAAGACCTTACCTAGTGGTTATAAGTTCTACCAAGTCTCTATTTTGGAAGCCAGGAGAAAAAATGACACTTAGATGAAGTTGAGTCTGGCACTAAGGAAGCCTAACTAGACCAGCTAGTCCCAAGATTAGCAGCCCCCTCCTTGGTTTAACTAGCAACACTGTTCTGTAACTGCTTTTAAATTTTAATCTTAGTCCAACAAAACAAGAACAAAAAAACCCTCCGGTGGAACCAGCTAGTAGCATGTTGTGTTGAGTACATTTACTCATCAACATATATGATGACTCAATTTGCTCTATTATTATGATTCATGTTGGACCTACTTCCAAAAAGTTTAACTTGACTTAAATTTAAAAAGTATATATTATAGCTAAAAAGCAAAGGTTTTACAACAGTCAGATCTGGCCTCATAGGCTTAGCATGGTGGCCATGGGTAAATGCTTTGATTTTCTTCCCTTTAGTTCTCCTCAGCTGTAAACTGTGTATTCATTCAACTCTATCCCAAGGTAATTTGTAGAGATTAAATGAGACAGTGTCTGCAAAATACCTGGCCAATAGTTCAGCCCATACTCAGCCTGCATCTAAGTAAAACAAAAGCCAAAGAAAAGAGTTAGGTAATAAAGTGTGCGAGAGCAAGAGGACGGTGAATAGTTTTAACCAGGGTATCTAAATAAGGGAAGCTCTCTTTCTGGCAGTCATGGCAAAAAGGAAGGCAGGATTGTTACACCAACCTCACGATTTAATAAAGGGGAGCACATAGGCTCCTAAGGACAGAGAGTTCTTATTCTCAATACTGAAAGGTATATGTACCCGCAAGTGAATGTGTATGCATATTTACACACACACACACTCTCTCTCTCTCTCTCTCTCTCACACTTCTCTCTCCAACAGGAAAAGGGCAAATGGCTCTCCAGAGCCCAGCTGCCCCCCTGACACCAGAGTCGCTGCCTACAGTGAAGCACTGCAAGAGTTAAAACATTTTTGTGCCAATATTTTAAGAGTGCAGAAGGTTCCAAATTACATGTAAAATAAACAATGCCAGACTGTGAAAACTCTTGGCTGCAACGTTCTCTGATGTTAACAAGAGTTTCTTTATTACTGTAACCTTTCAGAAGTGAATAAAAATTATTTCTCTGCCCTACTCTTGCCCTCCAGTAAAAGGGAACAGTGACCATGGAAAGAGCTATACAGTGACCCCTCATGAAGGCTGGGGGCTGGGAAGCGGGCAGCTGAAAACAAAGCCTTCCACAGATATTTCTTCTCCAAGAAATCTTTTTGCATTTATTTAAGTGTGTGTGTGTGTGTGTGTGTGTGTGTGTGTGTGTGTGTGTGTGTGTAGGTCAGAAGACAACTTTCAAGAGTCTGTTCTCTCTTACCGTGAGGGATCGAACTCAGATCATCAGGCTTGGTGGCGAGTGCCTTTATCTACTGAGCCATCTCAGCAGCCCCATCTCCCATACGGATTTCTAGTTGGATGTGAGAAATTTAGTTTGGGCTGTTGTGATCATAATGTTAAATGTTCCACTGCTGATATGATGATATAAGAATACTTGAAGGGAGAAGAGGGCATTGGAGAAAGCCTAAACAAAATGAACAAAATTTAACCAAGATTTTATTTAAAACATTCGGTGAACTCCTTTGTCAGAAAGAGTCTGAAGTACCCTTAAAAAATAAAGATTTGTGTGGGGCCAGTACTCGGGACATCATACAGTTTTGCGGACCCTCAAGTAAATGAGCCTATAAATAACAGACATGCAGATGAATCAAAACAGAACTAGTCTAGACAGAGAGAAACTGCTCTCACCACTGCAAGAGAAGGACAAGTCAAACACCGTCCTCTCACATCTCTGTGACTTTATCCACACTGGCTTTCCTGTCTAGCAAACTTTCAGTTATTTAGAAAGAGCTGAATCAAATGCTATCTGCCGTGAGCAGATGCCTGCCCTGCCTCTTCTCCTCTAGACTCTAACATTGTAATTTCTTAATATTACAATTATCTGTGTACACGTTTGTCTGCTACTAGTGAATGAGGAACATCGTCTGGGTCACCCGTCTATCTCTAGTGTGTAGCACAGTATCTGGAAGTTAGCAGGCCACCATAAAAATGGATGTGTAGGAAGAGAAAACAGACAGAGAATGATGAACTGCCTTAAAAAAAAAAAAAAGAATACAAGGTCTGGGGTTTAAAACAAAGCTAGCTCTTCAAACTTCCTCATACTTGCATAATGTTATGTCTGGGCAAGAACACAGAGATCATCTAAGTCACCTCCGCAGAGAGGTAGTGGTCTGACTACTCAAGCTTCACATACCGAGTGGCCAGGTTTGTCAGAATACCTTTCTTTATACCACCCTTCTTATTACTGTCTGAAAAGGTGGCACAAATGTTGATTTGGTGGCAGGATCAGAAACATGTTTAAAACTCCATATTGTGAGAATTTTATTTCATTATACAGAGATGCCTCAGTAGTCAAAAGTATATGCTACTCTTCCAGAGGACTGGAATTCCGTTCCAGCACCCATGTTGGACAGCTCACAACTGCCTGCAACTCCAGCTCCAGGGAGATCTGGTACCTCTTGCCACTGTGGGCACCTGCACTCCCACGCACATACCCACACAGAGACAACAATGAACTATGGATATCATTTTAGGAATTAAAATCACTTGATAAATAATATCAGCCTCCTCCTAAAGTTACTAAAAGAATGGAAAACATATTCAGACAAAAACTTAACCCAAATGTCCAATATGTAATAAAATGTAAACAGACAATCCATAAAAAGAAATGAAACAGCAAAACATGCTAAAATACAAAGGGACCCTGAAAAGCATGACGGTAAATGAAAGGAGCCAAGCGTAAAAGGCGACATTGCTACCTTACTCTGCTGCTGCTGTTCTGTTGATATGAAAAGCTCAGAACGGGAAAATCGAAGGGGATGGTAAGTGATGGTTCCAAAGGAGGAGCTGTCCTCTGACTGAAATGAGCACAGGGTTTCTTTCTAAGGCGATGAAAATGTTCTGAAAACAGATAGTGGTACAGTGACATACATTGTGAATTTACTAAAGTTTTAAAAAATTTATTGTTTATTGGGGGGTGCCACAGTATATGTGTGGAGGTCAAAGGACAGCGTGTGAGGTTATTTTTTGGTACCACGTTGAATTCTAGGGATTGAACCTCTGGTTATCAAGCTTGGAAGCAAGAACTTTTATTAACCTAACCATCTCCCCACCCCCGAAAACTCATTTAAAATGTTGAATATTGTAAGAATTATATATCTATCTTATCATATAGAGAGATGAACTTTCTGCATTCTAAGGGTTAACAATCTAACTGAAGGAGCCAGGACCAACCAACAGATGCTCAAGAACCAACTGGCTCAGCTCTCGTGACATAAGTTACTATGGAAGTTCAAGGATAAAGTAAACAACAGAGATTAATCTTGAGGCTAACACTAGAGCTCTAGTTTTTAGTAAGGACCTTTCAGGCAACACAAAGGAGTGAGCAAGAGCTGGGGCTCTCCCTGGCGAGGGTGGGAGAGTAAAGGGTGGAGGGTGGAGGGTGGCTGTGCATGCCTATAATTGTATCACTTGGGAGGCTGAGACCCTGTCAATACAAAAAGAAGAAAAAGAACATATGGTAAGTTTGGGGTTCCCACGTAGGCTGCATTCACTATGCATGCTTGGCTAAGTTATCTAAATGAATAATGGATCTGGGCGTGGTGTCATATGTCCTTTATCCCAGCACTTGGGAGGCAGAGGCAGGTGATCACTTTGAGATCAAGGCTAGCCTTGTCTACATAGCGAGTTCTAGGCCAGCTGTAGCTACAGGGAGACCTGTCTCAAAAGAAATAATAAAAGTAATGGCCAAAATACACATACAGTTTTTGCGGACATGAATAAGATTCAGGATGTGAAGATCAGTTGAATTATCTGAGAGGATCCTAAATGCAATCCCATATATATCCTTGTAAGAGAGAGGATGAGGGAGATGTGAACCAGACAGAAGAGGAAAGCAAAGAGGCAGAGACCTGGATGATGTAACCACGAGTTAAGGAATGCTGGCAGACACCAGAGGGTGGAAGGGTAAGGAACAGATTCTTTCTCAGAGCCACCAGAAGGAGCACACGCCTAGCAACACTTTGATCTCAGGACAGTGAATCTGATTAAATGTTTTTTGTCTCTAGAACTATGACAGAATAAATTTCTGTTGTTTTATCCCAACAAATCTATTGTAATAATCAGTTACAGGTGCAGAGAACAAATAGGTTAGTCTTGCTGATCTTTAGTCTTCTCAACTGTAAAATGAAGGGAAAAATACTATTTCACAGATAAGACTGTTGTTAAGATACTATACCGTCCAAACAGTTCTTGTACAGTGCACAGGAGAGAGGGTGCTCTTGATGAATACAGCTATTATGACATTGGCAATCTTTGTATGGTATTAGCGCATGCCTATACCTTATTTCTCTTAGCAAGGACAGTTGTAAGAACTGGCAATCAGAAAGCCTGTGTTTTACAGTCAGTTTCTGACTAATTCTGACCTCTCCCAGTTTCTCCATCAGATAGGTAGGATCAGACTATGAGCAGTAAGTCTGAAACAGAAAGGTTTGTTAAACAGCATTAGTATCTCATTTAGGTGATGACATCATCCAAATGATGCTGAGTCTGCTGGTTTGGGCACATTATTTTTGGACTAGATTATCTCAAGATTCCATTTCAGGTTTACATCTAAGATTCCCAGCAACGTCGAATGGATAAAGAACTCAGGTAATAAAATGCTGTTGGGTATGCTAAAATATTCTTAAAACTAACTTCTTTTTCTAAGCAGGAAAGTTCTGGAAGGGTGATTATAAGGTTCACGGTAAAGACTAGTTTTAACTTTTCAACTAAGTAGAATGAGACATCGAAGCATTGGAGGAGACAGGACGAGGTGGTCCCCTTATTCAACAAGCTGGTCCCATTTAAATTTATCTTAATCCCACCATTCTGCCTTTCTCTCAGACCCGTCCACCTCATGCCCTCCTCTAGAAACACATCTAGGTGTCTCCTGAATTCATTTATTGCCTTGGCCATGCACAGCATAATAACGCCTTTGTTAGTCTCCTGGCCAGCCCCTCAGGCTCAGCATTCAGCCTCCATATTCCTCTCCTCTTAAAAAAACACTACCAAGGAGTCTGAAAAATAACCAAGATCAACTGAGGCAATGCTCATGATGTGGAGACAAGCAAACTCTAAGCACTGGAAAAAGAAACAAAGTCACAACATCATTAGCATTCGCCCCAGTCTCTTCTCTCCTTAATCCTTAGTCTTATGAGTAGGAAACTGTTGCCATATTGGATTAGAAATTACAAATGAAAAGGGGCCTCCAGCTTAGGTCTGATTCTAGAAATGGAGGGTCTCCAGATTCAAGGAAGGCCATCCTCCTGGACTTTGGTAACAAGACAGACAAGGAAGCTGAATCTGGGGGATGGTATCATCAAAGCCCAGGAATCGGAAAGTCACTGATGAATTTTCTAGCTGTATGATACGGAGCAAGCCAGTGAACGTTGCTGGGCTTTGATTCCCTCACTGCAGAAATGGGAATAGGATTGATCCAGATCTCTGCTCTTCAATCAGCAATGTACATCAGCAGTCTTCTGCAGGAGGTTTTCCAAAATGATTATACCTACACAATCTTCACAGGTTGAAAACCAGTGAATTAAAGAATGCCCCAGGCTCCCAAGTCCCAGACTAACAGACGAAGGCTCATTTATCCTCATTTATCAGATTTAGAGTATAACCATGGACCCATGAAGCAGGTCAGGGAGAGAAAAATGAATCTTCTTGTTAGAGGTGTTGAGGAGGACTATAGAAATTGAATCCAGGTACAATGAGAGAAGATAGTTCATCCATTTGGTATTTGGGAGATACTGTTAATTAGATGTTAACAACAGAAGCAAACCTATGCTCACCTAACAAGTATGAGCACAGATTATATCAGGCACACTACTGCAGAAAACACCAGCGATTCTAGTATCTTGATCCATCAAATTTGAGTTACCTACATAAACCAACAATTATGGCACACCAGAAAAAATTCTAGCTCAAAAATCTGTATAGGGTCTGGGGCAAAGTACTCAGGTCCCCAGTATCCATATATAATGCGGTTTGGTGGTGTATGTCTATAATCCTAGTGCTGGGGAGATATATGTCCTTAGGGCATGCTAGTCAGCTAGTCCTGTCAAACAGACGAACAACAGGGTCGGTGGGAGACCTTGTCTCCAAAAGTAAGATGAAGAGTGACAGAGAAAGACACTGGACATGAACCCCAAGCTTCCACACGTATGTGTACCCACAAGTGCATGCACATGTACACACAAGTACAATACACACAAAAAATCTGGACAAAGTACAGCAGCAATATAGAGGAAATAGACACATATACTAACATTACTGACCAACACCAGGGAGAATCTTAGAACTGCGTCTCACTGCTCCATGAGCAGAGGAGACATGACATAAAGCCACTCTAGACAAAGAGAACTGTAAAAACAAAAGCACAAATGGATGTTGGCCTGAGGTGCATCCACACATTTTTTTTTTCCAGAGGAGTAATAGTTTATTGGAGATTAGATCTAAACGTACACTGGAGCCAGAGTGTCTTTCTAATTTTAATTAATCAATTTTTGTTTTGTGTGTATGAGAGTTTTGCCTGCATGTATTTGCAATGCCCATGGAGGCCAGAAGAGGATGTCAGATCCCCTGGAACTGAAGTTACGGACAGTTGTTAGCTGCCATGTGGGTGCTGGGAACTAAACCCAGGTTCTCTGCAAGAGCAACCAGTATTCTTAGCTGCGGAGCTTTCTCTTTTGCTCCTTCCTCTAATCTCAAAAAAATATTTAAGAGGGCTGGCAAGATAGCTCGGTTAGTAAAGGCTCTTGCAGCCAAGCCTGAGTTTGATCCCTAGGACCCACATGACCAAGAGAACAGATTCCTGAAAATTGTCCTCTGGTCTGTACATTGCACGCATACGTACGTACACACACACACACACACACACACACACACACACACCCCACTAAATTAAAATGTAAAAAGATTTTTTAAAGATTTAAGAATAACAGAACTTGTCCAACCTTCAAATCACAATTGTGAATATTTGAGACATTTACCTCTTTATGTTCAAACATCCTCTTTTCTTTTGTTAAACTATTTGAAGATAAGTTGCAGATATCAAAACACTTTAATAGTAAGAACCTAAATATTCAATGTGTATTTTTTAATAAACACTTCCCCTTGTGTATCTACAATTGGTTCTACATACATTGCTAATATGTTTAAATTTTGTCTTAGATGCGATGAGAGCTGTTGGAGGCCTCTAACTTGAGAGGGACAGTATCAGATGCGGAATTTAGAAAGAAAACCTCTGGCTTTTACATGGTAGGAGGGTTTCCTGAAATGGGAATAGCCAGGAATTCTTTCAGGACCTACTTTACTTTAAAAAAAAAAAAAGCAAGGATGACTAGGGAAACAAAGTAATGGGTCAGAGCAGAGTAAAACCTGGAGCTATTTGGGGCACAGAACTGACAAACCAAATAGATTCAGAGAATAAAGAAAGACTGATGATGACTAAGAATTCCAGCTTAGAAGGCTCTGCTGATGGTGACCTCGGCAGTGAGACAGAAAGAAGAGCTTCATGGAGCTCCTTCTCCTTTGAATCTTGGGTGAGATTTATGGGAGAAGTATTAGTGAGCTCTATCACCTCTCCACCCTCACCACGCACTCGCCTCGCTCACTTCTAAGTCACCTCATGGCTATGGAGCATGGGCTATCAAATGAAACAGGCAAGAGAAACAGGAGGGGTTGGAGAGGTAACCTGTCTAAAGACCTTTCTGAAAGGATGAGGGGAATTTATGGAAGCAGTCAGTGTTTTTTGTTTTACTGAGCCATAGCAATAAAACAAACCTCTAGCCAGGGCTTTGAAAAAATGGAATTAGGTCACTGTCCTCCTACAGAAATTGTACGAGGAAGGGCCAATGAGATGGCTCAGCAGCCAAAGGTGCTTGCTGCCGAGACTGATCACCTGAGTTTGATCCCTGGGACCCACATGGTGGAAAGAACTAACAACTGCAAGTTGGTCTTGGACCTCCATGTGTGCACTGGGCACCCACATGCTGCTCCACAACTAAGTAGATATTTTAGGTAAATTGAAGATAAAAGGGGACCAAATTCCCTCCTTCATTCATTCAGCAAAGAAACATTTACTGCATGTCTATTATTTGGTTGGTTGGTTGGCTGGTTGGTTGATTTTTGAGACAGGGTCTCAAACGTTATAGCCCTTACTGGCCAAGAACTCACAGAGCTCAACCTGCCTCTACCTACCTCTCAAATACTGAGATTAAAGGTGTGCACCACCACACCAAGTGTGATTGCCTATTACATACAAAGCTCCATTTCAGCTGCTTTAGAAGCACAAAGACAAACAGGACCTCACAATCATTAACTTAAGGTAAAAATGGCACGAGAGAGAAGTGATCAAGAGCACAAGGAGTCCCAAGCTTCGATTCATTTTAAATACAGGTTCTCAATCCTCTTTCAAAGACTCCTGGTAAAATGGAATGAGGTCAAGCCTGATGACACAAGCCTGTACTCCCGGATGCTCTGGAGACTGAGGCAGAAGGACTGAAGGTTCCAGGCCAGTCTGGGCAACTTGGTAAGATTCTGTTCAAAATAGAAAGCAAAAAGGAGGGCTGGAGACCTAGTTCAATGATATCCTATCTAGTATGCTCAAGGCTCTGGGTTGGATCCCAAGCACTGAGGGAGCAAGAAATGGGAGTGAACCGGGAAAACTACTCAGAGGACAAGTGATCAAGCCATTAGATAAGCATCCTGTTTGAAATCACCGAGGCATCCGATCAGTCAGGAAACTGCCTGAATGCTACTTCAATGCTCCCTTGCTGCCTTTTAAGGCCTGAGGGTAGGGAATTTATGTGGAGAAAGAGTGTACCACTTGGGATACATCTTCGGCTACACTCAGCTTAAATTCATGAGCTAACCCCCAAATAAAACCAACAACTCTGCCTTCTAAGAATTTAGCTTTGGGGCTGGAGAGATGGGTCAGTGGTTAAGAGCATTTACTGCTCTTCCGAAGGACCTGAAAACCTTTGTTAAGATCTAAATCCTTGTTCTCCATGCTTTGACTATTTGTGTCCTTTTGTGTTCATGGCCCTCTGTTACATGAGTGAGTTTCATTGATGAAAGCTGAGGGATGCATAGTATTCTCTCTACCTCTTGCTCCACAATGTTCCGTGAGCCTTAGGAGTAGAGAGGTTCATTGTAGATGTGTCACTCAGGCTTGGGCAATCTCTGTGTGTGACCAGTTGAGGAACTCTATAATAATCTTGTCTGTTGTAAAAGAAGTTTCTTTGGTGAATGGTGACTGGGATATTTGTCTGTAAAAATAAGGATCCATATTTAGCACATAGTAAGAAATTACATTTGCCCACTAAGGCCGGGTTCACGGACCACTGCGGAAGAGGGGGTGGAAAGATTTTAAGAGCCAGGGGAGGAGGTGCATAATCAAGGCTCCTGGGACCTTGCTCATATCAACCTACAGAAATGGAGTCAGGGTGCACAGGACCCACACAAGCTCAAGCAGAGAAAAACCCAGCACTGAAATGTGGAAATGAGCAGCAGGCCCCAATCTTAGCTGAAGAACTATTGGCAGCTGATTATTGCTGGGTGAGGAAGAGTTGATCTTTTTAAAGAGAGGAACTCTAGATAGACTGACTTGACCTCGGTGGATGAACTTGCAATGAGGGACGTCTGAAGACACTAACGACTTGATATGATAGGCCTAACGCCAATGACAGAATATATGAAACCTAGTGGGGTGCTATGGGAGGTGCAGTGAGAAAGATGCATCAAGACGATGAAGATGCTCCGTAGGAAATACACAGTCAATTAAAGAATTACAAAAATAAATAAAACGCACAGTAATTTTAAAAAAGATCTAAATCCTACTTTTGAAACATAAAATCCCCTATTTTAAACTAAGGGCTATAAAATCAAATAATTCTATTAGAAAATAGAAAAGCATGGAGAAAAGAAACATTAAAAATAGACAGCAAAGGGCTAGTGAGATGGCTCAGCAGGTAAGGGGGCTTGCTGCCAAACCTGATGACCAAGCCAGAAGAGAGCATCAGACCTCCAGGAGCTGGAGTTACAGACAGTTGTGAGTCACCTGACATGGGTGCTGGGAACCAAATCTGGGTCCCTCTGGAAGAACAAGAAGCACTCTTGACCACTGAGTCATCTCTTCAGGCCTGCCAAGAGGTAATGAGAAGCACTCTGGAGAGTACTAAAAGGGCGACATGTGGTCTTGACCTTCAGGAATTCATCTGGAAGATAGTCAACACACATATCCATGACATGAACCAGAAAGAGTACGAGGCCAAAGAAGGCCACATAAATTATTACAATACTTCCAGTCAGGGAAGACTGGACTGGCTTCCGATCTGGTAAAGGCACGTGGGCTGGAGTATGAGGACAATCTGGATGTATGCACTGAATGAGGAAAAGACACAAGACAGGTTATAGGGAAGGGTATGTGACGGATGGAATGCTAATTTCCCCGAGTGCTTAGCAAGTGCCAGGCACAAGTGGTAGAAGACTCCCATGCTTAAGGTTCAAGAACTACAGGAAACCAGTTTGAAGCAGCAGACCTAGACTGGAGTGTGATCACAGACGACCCTGCAAAGGAAAACACTGGATCTGAAAAGCAAAGCAGAGGTCTGCAAAGGAGTGCAGTGTGGGCCGCAGCTCTACCAGCTCCTCCCTCTGTACCATCTCATCAAGCAGCTCTGCTACACAGAAAGCAGGGGACCAGGAAGTGACAGGTGGCTTACTCTCATTCTGGAACAGTACGGCTAGGAAGGCATCTACCTGAATGGAGGCTTACTGAGGCAACCTGCACAGAGGAATCAGTGATAAGGATAAACTGTAATTTCTGAACTATAGCTGTCTTGACCCATTTCCACTTCTCCATGGCTTGCAAAGCTGAAACCTGCTCATTGTAAGTCATGAAGTGGAGATGTCTGGCAGAACAGAACTGAGAGGAAGTCGTTTCACCAGCCTAAGGTTACCATTAACACTTTGAGCCACTGCCTTGAGCTAATTTTTATGTTTGTTTTTTAAGTTTGGTTGAAATGTCACAAATGGAAAAATTAAGTAAAGCACCCAGTTAGCCACAAGACTGGACACACCTGGCTGCAAACCCAGCAAAAGAAACTTACTTCATTAGGAGAGGCAGAGTGAAATTTACATCTGAATTCCGCCTGCACCAGGAGAAAGTGCTGAGGCCAAAGGCGCTGTCTGTTTTCACAGCTGTGTGGAGTCTTAGCTCTTACCAGCTCTCAGGAGTGCGGCCAGGGCCCAAGGAAAAATGGTCTCCAACCTCTTCAGCTGCGATGGGGCTCACAAAGTTTTTTAAGAACCAGTTAATGAAATAAAACAAGACCAGATGAGGTGATATAATGAACTTTATTTCCACAGCTAATTTATATGTTTAAATCCCAAATATTGTTTTTTTTTTTAAGTCGAACACTCTAAATTATTGATGTGATGTTTGTAATGTCCAATTTCACATTTGCTTTTTGCATTGGTCTCACCAATGATACATGAGCCTGCTCCAATTGTCACAACAGTTGCCTTCCTTAAAAGCTGAGAATTAGCAAACTTGTGTGAAATGAAAAAATTTCCCCCATATAAGACAAGAACTTTAATATCAAATGAGTTCTTGATAGGAATTCGAATTTCCGAGTTCCTGATGAAAATTTCTGACTAGTCATCAGTTTGCAAGCAGCTCTTTGGATTTTTGATCTCTGCCACACCCATCCTCTCAGAGTAATGGCCTCTAAGAATTCTTTGGCATGAGAAAAATCACCACTTCACTGAATGGCTTTATAAATTTTACTTTTATATGAGTTTTCTTACAGAGGTCTACCTGGGATGCCAAATAACACAGAGACAGATTTGCAAATTACCACCTTCAAATCATAGGTATTTTTCAAAGCTGAAAAGAAACTTGGAAAGCTTGTAGGTAGCACCCCACACCTGGTTTTTGTTTTGCTTTGTTTATGAAGAAACTGAAGCAGAAGAAAGCCTTGCCTGACGAAGAGAACCAGGCCAGGCTGTGGCTCTTCTCCAGCCACAAGTCACGCTGCTGCAGGCTGTACACTAAGAGCAGACTAAGACGCTCTCTGCATGTGCATGCTCACAGATCAGAAGAGGTTAATATACAATTGTCTCACCTATGTAAAAAGTGACTGTTTTATACCATGAGGTTACGGGGGGACGGGGGGTGGGAAAGGATCAAGTCAAATGTAACAGAAAGTAATAATAGTAATTACCCAATTCTTCTAAATTTCTACTATTTTTAAATCATTCATTGATCATCTCTGCAACTAAGCCAGAGCTTGGGCATGTCTCTCATGAAGGTAATTTAAGAACCTATACTAAGCTACCTACCATGCTATTTAAAGCACGGCTGCCCTGTTCTGTATCCCTAACAATATAGGCATAACCTAGACACTTGTTGGAAAAGTAGACACTCCAAACTGGACAAGAAGGTGCATGCCTGTAATCCCAGCACTGAGGAGATGGAGGCTGGAAAGGCCAATCCAAGGCCATCCTTGGCTATACAGTGAACTCAAGGCCAGCCTGGGCTACAGGAGATCTTGTGGAAGACAGGAGATGGGGAAAGGAGAAAAAAAGAAAAGAACTCTCAGGGCTAGGACTATGACTCAGTTGGTAGAGTGTTTAGCATGCTGGGTTCATGCCTAGCACAGCATAAAACAGGGAGATCTTGTGGAAGACAGGAGATGGGGAAAGGAGAAAAAAAGAAAAGAACTCTCAGGGCTAGGACTATGACTCAGTTGGTAGAGTGTTTAGCATGCTGGGTTCATGCCTAGCACAGCATAAAACAGGGCATGATGGTACACATTTATAATCTCAGCTCCTGAGGTGGAGGCAAGAGGATCAGAAGTTCCTGGCTACAAAGTGAGTTGGAGGCCAACCTGGAATACATGTGAGAGGGAGAGAGAGAGAGAGAGAGACAGAGAGAGAGAGAGAGAAAGAGAGAGAGGGGGAAATAGGTTCTTTGGCCCTAGCTTACTGGATCAACATTGAACAGTGGGTGCTTTAAAGGTCGAGGGACACTGACCCGCAACACTGCCCTGGAGGGCAGCGCCCAATCAGGAACAATCCAAACAGAAAGAAAACAGCCGGGTAAAATGGGGGTGATAAAAAAGCTCCTGTAGGACTGCACCACGGACTGATGAAGTGTTACTTCTCAGGAGTTAGCTTTGAAACAGCATATACCAGAGGCTGAACTTCACCATACACACTCATTCAGCCCATTCTGCTCACCCATTTGATGTTTACTGCATAAGCAAAAAACAGCTTCCTGCTTTTATAAGGCTTGCAGTTAAGTAGAAGGGAGACTGCCCACAACAACACGGAGGAGGTCTGGAGTGCTGACCGCTGTTACGTGCGGAGGTCTAGAGAAAATTCGTAGGGGAGGGTGCAATTACAAGATTCCTGTGGTCCAGAAGTCAGCAATTTCTGGCTTGCTGGGCTGTTGAGGATGGACAGCTGTAGCTCACATGGCTTTAGCAGTCCCACTACTGTCTGTCAACAGATAAGCTATTGCCAAGGCTTTAGCTGGCCAGAGGGTATCACTGGTCATCTTTAATGGCATCTGAGACTGCCAACACCACCCTATGTCTAGTATGTGCACCCGCAGATGGGGTAGTAAATACCTGAGGACATGTGGAAGAGCCAGCTGCATGAGTCGCGAGTCGTTTAGTTTGCTGACCTCCCTCTGGACAGGAAAGCCAGCCAGCAGACATGACAGTGAGAGGAATGAAAGAGGAACCAAAGAGGACAACTACAAAAAGAGCTCAGAACTAACTCCAAAGTAGATGGTAGTGACAGTGGCTACAGCTGATGGATGCTTCATTTTCTTAGAATGAACAGAAATGTTAATGGTGTATTGTCCCAGGGAATGTCACATAAACGTCCATGAAGATACTTAAAGGCTAGCCGGTGTTCACTGTCCCTCCTATAATGCACAGTGAACCTTCAAAGACATGAGAAAACCCTCAACCTAGGTTCCCAGGAGGGAAGTATCACCTGCGTGGTCTAAGTCTTGAAGACTGCAATTTTACAGAGAAAACTTCTGCACATGATGTCAACAGACAATAGCCCAGGAGTGTGTGGAAAAAAGCACAGTAATAAACGTAGGCCGCTGAACACCCACACAGCATGGAAAGTCCTCTAAGACAGAGAAAGCTGCACGTAAACACACGCATGAAGTACAAGATCATGTACAATAACATATACACAAAACATAATACTACATATTTTCTATAACTAGCAAAGTCACATGTATATATGTACACACACACACACATACACACACACAGCCCCAGTTAAAACATTTTGAGTTTGTGTTTTGTTCTGTGACAGGTCTTCTTCTGTAGTCTATACTGGCCTTGAACTAGCAGTGATCCACCTGCTGCAGTTTCCTGAATGCTGGTATAGGCTTTCACCACCAAGCCCCACTAGTTTGTTTTTATGGTGTTATGGATCAAACCCAGGGCCTGGCACATTTCAAGCAAATGACAGACAAATGACCTACAGCCTCAATCCTGGTTTGAGTTGTTGAGACAGGTTCCTGTGTAGTCCAGGTTAGCCTGCCACTCATGACCGCTGCTCCCCCTCAGTCTCTAGAGTTCTGGCATTACAAGTACAAACCACATTGAGTGCTTTCAGTTTGAATTAAAGTACAATTGTGGGCTGACCATGGTGTCTCATTCTAGTAATCCCAGCATCCCCCCTGGGCAGCAGAGGCAGGAGGTTCAGGAGTTCAGGAGTCAGAAGACAGCTTGTGCTACATAAGAACATGACTCTGAAAAAAACAAAGTAAAAATATATCTAATAGGGGCTAGAGAAATGGCTCAGTTATTAAGAGCACTGACTGTTCTTGCAGAGGACTGGTGTTCAGTTCCCAGAATCCACAAGGCAGCTAACAATCACCTGTAACTCCAGGTCCAGAGGACCTCACCTCTGTGGGCAGTGCATGCAAGGGGCACTTTTACTAGAAAGATATACTTCTAGGGGAGTCAGAAGAGGAAAAAGATACTGGTTGATTTTATTAAATGTTCCTTACTCCTTTTTTTAAAAAAATTGTTTTTAATTATGTGTTTGTGTCTGTGCACATGAGTGAGCCACACAACATATATGTTGGGGACTGAACTCAGGTCCTCTGAAGAGCAGTACACACTTAAATCCTGAGCCACCTCTCTGGCCCCATTCTTTCCTTGTTATTCTTACTTATATGTAACTTTTACAATACAGCTACAAACTTTATTTCTTGGTTAACAAAAAGAACTCTGCAATGAACGAAACCAAATTAACCCACTAACCCACTCAGACAGTTACGCTTTGGGTGCTCCTAAGCAAGGAGACAATGAAATGGGAACTAAAAAGAACTACAAACTACTAACCATGGTCTAAACACCTGAAACACACGGCAGATTACTGCTTATATAACAACTGTACCCAATGTTTTGTTTTCCTTCTTATTCTTTTTCCTTTTTCTTTTGTTGAGATGGGTCTTACTCTGTAGCTCAAGCTTGCCTTGAACTCACAGTAATCCTCCTGCCTCAATCTCCCTGTAATCCTGGCATTCCAGGTGTGAGTCACTGAATCTGGCTCAGTTTCATTTTTTCTACTGTTAATACACCCCTCCACTTCTTCCCCCCACCACACACACCACAGTCTCCTTTCTTGGGCTAATTATTAAGGTGTTCATTTTCAGTGGATAGTTTACCAAAGTTTTCTAGGTTGTTAGTGACCAAGTTTTCTTTCTAGTTCCTGAGGACTATTGGCTTCATACCAGAATCTTCCCATAGAACCAACTTAGAGAGTGTTCTGGTACATGTCTATAACCCCAGCACTTAGGAGATGCAAGCAAGAGAACCAGGAGTTCAACCAACCAAACTACATTGGGAGTTCAAGGCCAGCATAGGCTACAGGAGTTTGTGTCTCAAAAAAAAAAAAAAGAAAAAAAAACAACAAAAGAAAGAACTAACTTAAAAGGGGACTAATTCAAATACTGAACTAAGAGCAAAGACAGTGTCCTTTGACTACCTATTCCAGCCCTTCTATCACCAGAATTTGGGCTTTATAATTCTACCTGTACTCTCAAGATTTCCTCATACTGACAAACCACAATAATGCAGCAAAACACAGAAAGTACCAGTAGTATGCCAGGCTCCGAGAGGCAGAAAGAGACTATAGCTGAAATGCTTCTTAGTACTAGGCAACATTTCACAGAAATCCAAAAGCAACGCCATTCTAAAACAGAAAATCCCAAAGTCAAGTCAGGCAACCTTTCGTCTGAGTTGTCCAGGACCAGAACACGACGGCAAGCACTTACCCCCATGACTCTGCCTCGCTGCTCAACGTCTTCCCACATGAAGTGAACTATGACACGGCACATGTATTTTCCACTCCGGCCTTCCTGTTTCATTCGAACTAGACACATCCTGAGAGGAAGGAAAGCACAGTCACTGACGGATCGTATTTCTCACATGCAGTTTCACTGAAAAGTGATTCTAGCAGAGCACACTGAGTCAAAAAACTAGAAGTGACCTTATTGTCTCTAACGTGTAACATAAATACTATAAAAAAAAAGAGTGCAGCTTGAAGAATATTTGCATATTACATGAGTCCATGTAAGTACCACCCAAATCAAGAGATCTCAGAAGCTTCTCTCATGGAAGAGACCATATCCGGTTGTTAGAAGATAATCATGTTTCCCAAAGAAGGAAAGTAATTTGTTCATCATCATAGAGTAGTTTTTAAAGACAGGCATAAAATTTTCCTGTCTAAGATAGTAGTCACTACCTACTTGTGACTACTGAGAACTCTAAATGTGGCTAGTCCAAAGATTTCAAATATTTAGTAAAGAAAAAAATGAAATATCTCATTTTATACTGCTAGCATGCTGAAATATTACTGAGTTTAAATAAATGCTCTCTCACTAGATGCTAATGTCACTGAAGGCAAAGATCAAACCTGACTTTTTAATTTTAAAAATTACACATATTTAGTTTGTGTGCACACACATACATGTGTACACATGCACACAAGCATGCACATAGAGCTCAAAGGACAACTTACAGGAGTTGGCTCTCTCCTTCCACTATGTGGGTCTCAGGGATTAAACTAAAATTGCCAGGCTTGGTGGCAAGTATCCTTTGCCCACTGAGCCATCTCACTAGCCCTCAAGTTTTCTGCTGCTTTTTTGTCCTAACATTATATCTTCAGGGTATAAACATAGTGGGTACTAAATAAATATCTGCTAAGTAAATAAATGAACAAATCTCAAGACCAAGAGGATGACCCTTTTCCCCATGACATTGTCTCAAATCAGTCCAGTAACGTTCTGCCTAGTACATCATGTAAGAGCTATGTGTCATTAATTTTAAAGTCTTATTTTGTTTTGTTTTGGTTTATTTTGAGAGAGGGTCTCTCTGTAGCCTCAGCTTGCCTAGAACTTGTTATACAGACCAGGCTGGCCTCAACCTCACAGAGATCTACCTGCCTCCGTCTCTCAAGTGGTGGGAAAAAAAGGCTTGCACCACCACACTAGCAATTTTTAAAATATTATATTTAATTATTGTGCTGGATAGTTTTAGTTCTCAACTTGAAACACCTGGGTTGAAGGAACCTCAACTGGGAAATTTCCTCCATTGGATCTGAACAGGCACCTGCACATACATGACAGGTACATACCCACACACACAAGTAAAAAGCAATCTTTAACAGGTTCATGTTTAGAGTCAGCCATGATTGCACACACATGCAAATCTCAGCACACAGGAAGCAGAGGCAGGGAGACTGCAAATTTAAGACCAGTCTGGGCTACAGAGCAAGACCCTTCTCACCACCCCCTTACAAAAATATCTACTGGCAACAATGGAATGATTCCAGTCTGGCCTGCCTCAACATCTCTGTGAATGACTAAGTCAGGAAAAAGAAAACATACTTATCAAATCGGCAGGTGACAAGCTGGGCAAGAGAACAAATATGCTAGATGACCCAACCATGAACCAAAAATATCTCAACAAGTCTGTCTCAATGGACTGAATCTAACAAGAAGAATCTGAACAGGGAGAATGTAAGGTCCAGTACTTGGGTCTAAAATATAAAACTAAAGAAGTATAGGATACTATACATGAGTTACACCTACCTATGTAAAGAAATCTCAAAAGGCTAACATAGGAGAACACGGTCCATGTGAGCCAAGAGAATGAGGGTACTGCCCCCAAATTAATGTGCTATTGGAGACTACAAATGAAATATATCCTCACTGCACAAAATGGGACTGTAGATATATTCAGCAGTGATTCCAAATCTACTTGTAATGACAGTATCTACTGA
Organism: Eospalax fontanierii; assembly: GCA_035773235.1. Taxonomy (NCBI): domain Eukaryota; kingdom Metazoa; phylum Chordata; class Mammalia; order Rodentia; family Spalacidae; genus Eospalax; species Eospalax fontanierii. Next base: position 23,406,206 of record CM069550.1, on the reverse strand, counting down.
TCTGAATTCTGAACACCATGTCTGAAGACAAAAGGCTATAGTTACCATAAAACGTTCTGTTCTGTTGTACTGGAGAGTGACTATAGTTAACAAAATTCTATTATATACTTTAAAGCTGCTACAGAGGGAGGATTTTGAATATTCTTACTCTACAGAAATAATCTATGAGGTGACAGGTATGTGAGTGATTATAATACAATGTACATATGTGTTAAAATACTGTATAATCTATAAATATGTATAATGATGTGCCAATTAAAATTAACAGAGAAAAGAGGAGAAGATAAAAGAATGAGAGAGCGAAGCCAGGGGGTGGTGGTACACACCTTTAATCCCAGCACATGGGAGGCAGAGGCAGGTGGATTTCTGTGAGTTCAAGGCCAGCCCGGTCTACACAGTGAGCTCCAGGTCAGCTGGGGCAACAAAGAGACCCTGTCTCAAAAAGATGAAAACAAACAAACAAAAAACAACTGGGACAGAGTCAGCAAGGTAGCTCAGCAGTAAAGGCACCAATCCCAACAATCTGAGGTACATCCCTAGAACTCACATGGTAGAAGGAAATGGTCAACCTCTGACTACACACACACACATGCACACACACACACACACACACACAATTAAATAAATAAAAATTTTTTTTTAAAGACCAGGAGATAGCTAACTTGGGGAAATCCAAGAAAGCAACCTTAAACTTGTTTACTCAAGGGTTAAAGTCAAAAGCAGAAGTTAGGCTATATGAAGAGAAAGATTTACTGAACAAAAATAAATTTTTATAAATATAGAAGTGTCTGAGATTTAAATGATGGAATGAATAACTTCAAACATTAGAAAACTAAGGCTGGGCATGGTAGCACATGCCTTTAATCCCAACACTTGGAAGGCAGGTTGAACTCTGTGAGTTCAAGGCCAGCCTGGTCTACATAGCAAGTTCCAAGGTCAGTCAGAGCTACATAGTGAGATCCTGCCTCAAGAAATGGAGTTGTGGGGTTAGAAAAGTAGACTGTTCGTGAGAGGAGAATAAATATTCAGTGAGCATGAAGCTTGATGACCAAAGGTTCATTACTAATCTCTAGCGGGATTTGTTACTGTTTTAATTCTAAATTTTTAATCTCTGAACCAAGTTAGTATGTGAAAAATAACACTCTGAGACAATAATGAAACAGGCTATGAAAAAGACTGGGCTACATTATATGATACAGAGCATATTTCAAAGGGAAAGAGCTTATTACACGAGGGAAAGTTCAACAGTGTTTTTTTTTTTTATAAGACTTCTAAATGTTAATCAAATTGTTCATGGCAGCCTCTCACCTGAAAAGACGCAATGTGTTTTGATGCTTAAGTGTCATAGAGGCCAATTCATCAACAGCAATAGTGAGGTAATGGAATTCTTCATTTATTTGAAAATTCTGTAGTTTGTTAATGCACCTGCCCTCTGAGCTTTAAAAGGCACAGATTTTCTCAGACCATAAACTTTCTAACTATATCAACATGGGGTGAGGTGTTTGGGGTTTCACAGCAGAGCTTGTTCCTGTAGTCCTTACAGATAATGGTAATCTCAAATGGTCATTTGAGTTGAAAAGATAATATAAAATAAAATAAAGGCACTTTCAAGCTGTCTAACAGTTTACTCAGTGAACATAAATTAAACTCCTACTGTATACAGGTATACTGTTGGATGAGTAGGTGTCACAGTGAAGACTAGAATCCAGCTTTCAAGGAGCAGTCTTTCTCCTAGGAGAGATAGAATAGGGTACATACAAACAGCCAGAAGACAAGGAGATGGTTCAGCAGATAAAAGTACTTGCTGACAACCCTCATGACCTGAGTTCAATCCCTGGGACTAACATAATAAAAAGAGAGAATTGCTAGGTCTGGAGGCACAGGCCTTTACAGGAGGCAGAAGCAGGTGAATCTTTGTGAGTTTCAGGCCAGCTGGGGGCTACAGGGAGAACCTGTCTCAAAAAAAAAGGCCAAAAAGAGAGAGAGAACCAACTCCTAGAAGGTGTCCTCTGACTTCCACATGTACACACGTGCACACACAGACAGACAGACAGACAGACACACACACACACACACACACACACACACACAAAGTAAAATTAGAGAAAACAAAACAGCCAGAAAAGAAAATGCAGCATATCTCAAGAAAAAAGAGCAGTGGCGTTTCAGAGGATTACTTTTGGCCAAATGGGATCAGAAAGCTTCACGAAAAAGGGAAAAGGAAGTATTGTGCCTAGGGTTTAGAAGAATGAGCTGAAGTCAAGACAGGTAGAGACAAAAGATAAAGAGACTTCCCAGCAGACAGAACATTAAGAGCAAAAGCAGAGGCATGGAAGAGGTCAGCACATGTTAAAAAACGACAAATACCTTGACTTGTGACATAGAAAAGTATAAGCAGAAGAAAAGCATAAGTCAGAAAAATCATGAAGGGCTTTTCAGCGTCATGCTAAGGAAAGTCTGGGCTTCTCTGGACTAAGCAGACAGTGGTGAGCCACTGTGAAGAAAAGATGTAACAAGACCAGCAGGTTGGCATTCAGAGCACACAAGTCACTGAGACTCTTTCTCCTCAGCCTCACATTAATGTCATCAAGGTTGGAAATGACAGCTTGGGTTCATTTTTTTGTAGAACTATGGTAGCTAGCTGTCTGGTCCAGAAACAGAAGATTATACTGCCTTTTGAAAGATATGTAATCAGCAAAGTTAATTACAAACCTCTACATAACTTTGCTGATATTAACATTTTTAGAAAACATAAATTAAAGACTATAAACAAAAGGAGATAAAATTCAAATTACTCCTAAAACACTGTACCTAATTAGTTTAATGGACACTTGACTGACTTGAAATACTAGAATATAAAGCACTATGGCCAGTTTCATCAACATAGCTGACTATAAAACCAAACCAAGAATCACTTTTCCTAGCAACAGCATATGTATTAAAGTTCTACCAGGAAAATGAGATTCTGATCCACAAGACTCTCCAGTCACCAGCAGTATATTCAGTTAACTAAAAGCTCAATTAATTTTTTGCCCTTAGTTTATGAACCAAACTCTCTTAGCTACAAAACAGAATAAAAGTCTTATTGTGAAAAACTTTGCAAGCAGTTGAAGGCCAGTTCCTAGGACACCTGGCTCTGAAGCTTATCACATTCATTCTACCCCTACCCCAATTTAATAACTGCTGTGAATACAGAGACGTGGACAAATCCCAACTCCAACTTTGTGTTTCATCTAGAGATACCATAGTGGTTCCAGTGAAATCGTTTGTAAGACACTAGAGACAATAGGTTCTTAGTAATTTATTTCTTTAAAAATCATTGAAGTTGGGGCTGGAGAGATGGCTCAGCAGTTAAGAGCACTGACTGCTCTTGCAAAGGAGCCAGGTTCAATTCCCAGTCCCCACATGGTGACTGACAACTATCTGTTCCAGGAGAATCCAATGCTCTCTTCTGATCTCTCCAGGCATTGCACAAAAGGCTGCACTTACATACATGCAGGCATAACATTCATACACATAAAAATAATAAATAAAATATATAAATAAATAATAGAAAATAAACCACGAAGTTTCTGGGCATTGTGGTACATGTCTTTAGTCCCAGCACTCAGAAGACAGAGACAGGCAGATCTCTGTGAGTTCCAGGTCAGTCAGGGCTACATAGTGGCATATCTAAAACTGAAGACGGGGAGGAGGAAGACAGGTGGATCTCTGTGAGACTGAGACCAGCCTGGTCTATACAGTGAGTTCCTGGCAGCCAGGTCTACACAGTGAGAATTGCTGCAGTTGTGGCTGGGGAGCGTAAGGGCACTTACTGTGCAAACGTGAGAGCGAGGACCCAAGTTTGAGTCCTGAGAACCCATGAGAGCCAGATGCCTATCACAAGCAGCTGTGATCCCAGCATTCCATAAGGAGATGAGAAGTAAAGACAGGAGAATCTCTGGACCCTCAACACACAGACACATAGACACATAGACATACTTAGGATAACATCCAATCTAGGATGAATTCCGCCTATCCAGCAATTTTTACTGTTCTATTAATGACTAAGAAAGAAAAGAAATGAAATCCCCAAAGAGAACAAATGCTATAATGAACAGCTCGTGCCATGAGCCAAGCCCTTGGCTAAGTGTTTTACATGTATTGATTTTGCTGTGTAGCCCTGATGGGCCTGGAACTCAAGAGCCTCTTGCCTCATACCAGGTGTGGTGGTTCAACTGTAATCCCAGGACTCAAGGAGGATAAGAATTGCTATGAGTTCAAATTCAAGTCCAGCCTGAGCTACATAGTAAGTTCCAGACCAGCCCAGGCTATAATGTCTATAATCTGAGTCTCTCAGTCCCTCTCTCTCTCTCTCTCTCTCTCTCTGTCTCTCATACACACACACACACACACACAGAGACAGACAGACACACAGACACACAGACACAGAGGACCCTCCTGTTTCAGCCTCACCATGTCCAGTTCATTTACAATTCTGATACTATTACTGTCCCGATTTCATAGGTTAAAAGCCTTATCTTAGAGCAGTAACTCACTTCAGGTTGCAAACCTAGTGTCAACACTGAGCTCTGAACCTAGACAATCTGTTCAATGACTAGAACAAACCCTCCAAAATCCATTACTCTATTTTTCCTTTAATCCTCACAGGGCATAATAAGCTTTAGAACTAGCATCACATTAGGAAGAACATATTGGAAGGGAAAAGATGGCTAACTTGATTCAAATCTATCTCTAAGAGCAAAAAGTCATTTCCGGCAAAGGAAAAAACTAAAACTTTACTTAAGGTAAAGACACATTGGGGCATGACAGAGCATGCCTAGGATCCCAGTGCCCCGGAGGCTGAGGTAAGCGCACCCTAAGTTTAAGGCCAGCCTGATACATAGGGAGGCCCTGACTTAAAAAAGAAAAAAAGTACCCCCCCCCAAAAAAAAAAACAAAGGTCAACAGAATAGAGTAAAATCTACCTTAAGAGACTTGGACAACAGACTGACAAACAGGTTGAAAGGTAAAAGTAAAATTAATAAAACAAATACAAAATGGCCAATTCAAAGACTTGATGATTCTAGTACCTACTGCAAAACAAGGCCAACATGTGTCTGTCACACCCTGACTATACAATCATGAACCACTAATGAGTCAGTCAACAATCAAGAATACTAAGTTTACACAAAATAGGACAGCTCTGCTCTAACACTTCAATTCACACTGCGAACATTCTTCATAATGCTCATTAAATATTTGTTTTCATCTGTCTCTGTGAGAGAGGGGGGGGAGAGAGAGAGGGAGAGAGAGAGAGAGAGAATATTACATAGCCCAGGTTAGGTTTGAACTCTTTGATCTTCCTTCCTCTACTTCCCAAGTGCTGGGATTACAGGCCTGTGCCACCACACTTGGCTCATATATTAACTGTTGAAAAGGGCTCTCTTGGGAGGGAGGGCTTCCAGGCTAAACTAAAACTGCCCTTATGAATGCAAAATAAACATGAAAAAGAAAGTAATAAAAAAATTCTTGCATTAATTAATCACTTGTTTAACAGCACCTACCATGAATGCAGACTTAATCTGTGCATAAACTAGACTCTGTTTTGGAGCAATTCCAATTGCTCCTCCCAAGTTTGCTGATGCTCTTAAACCCACAATTTATTATTGAGGTTTTAAGCCTCACAGTACTATCCTTGTCTCTCAGTGATTCCAGTGGCTCATAAATAATACTGATCTCTTTTACATATAAGGAAAGCAAATAACCCAGCTAGCAGCATAAAGAAAAAAACAGACAGCTCCCTAATCTCTGTAAAAGGCAAGCAGAGACAGGAAACAAAGGAGGAAAAGCTCACTGAGTAGGACTCTCAATAAAGGACTGAAGATACTGAGTTCTACAGAAGACTTGATGCATGTGTATCCCTCATCTTCCTCAGTTTACAGTTATTTAGTTTCTACAGCTACCCACATTTCACAGAAAACTGAGGTGCTTATGCTTTTAAGTAACTTAAGGTTGCACAGTGAAGTGAGGAGCTGGAATGTGACTGGAGATTCCCCCAAGCCACAGTGTCTCCCACACTATTTCTGCAAATCAATGACAGCACAGTGCCAACCGTCTATCCCTCTAAGACAACACTGCTGTCTGCAGACTTAAAAGGAACAAGAGCATGTTCTCTCTTCTCAGCCGCAATCTGTGAATGCAGAATTCTTATACTTGATGCTGGCCTCTTGCCACATACTGGCAGGTCTGAGCATCCTGTCTTACTTACCCTGTTTGGGCCCTCTGGTGATGCCAGTGGTGATTTGGCTTCCTTTCACCCACACTGTAGTTCATGAGCTGCTTTTGAGGAGATCTGATTCTGAATTCAGTGAAGATCACTGGCACTTGAACAGGCCTCTCAAACTTATTGCTATGAACGAATCTCAATTGGGACTTTCGCAGAGTTTGTTTCCGTTACTCTGTCACCAGCTAAGGCCAAGAAAGCAGAGCGTACATGGCCACACTCAAGCCCCAGCAGTGTGTTAATGAATGGTTCATTTATTTGTGAGTTGGCACTTTGACCCTTTTCCAGGGCTATGGACATGGCTATTTCTACCTGATTTCCTAAACTTCTTCCCCATGAAGTCTAACTCTTCTAGAGGGAGTATGGGGTCCACAAGACTTGCCTGTGGCAAACAGACAAGTGGAGTGAAGGACCTCCTAAAGCCATCTCACCTGACAGTGAGTCACCTCCAAGAGCTACATCTGGCCTGCAGCCAAGCCCACTATAAAGAATGAGAAGAATGGACTCCTGGACAGCAGGGAGTAGTGCGCTAAGATTATGCGATGCTGACAAAATGCTGCTGCACGGGCCTTTGGTTTGAACCAAAAAAAAACTTCATGTGTGGGTGTTTAAACAGAAGGACTCTAGCCGGGGGAAGAAGGACGTGCACATGGCCAGGACAGACCATATATAGCAGGTCTGGAGTTGCTGGAATCCAGCAGGAGCCCGGATGCCCTAGAGCTGCATCAAAGCTGCAGTAGTGGTTTTAAAGAGCCCAGTGCCTGCCAGGGCCATTCTCTGGCTGGACTGTGAGGGACTGTGATGGGCGACAGTCTACTTTCCAACCCCTTCTCACCCCATACTTGACTGCCTCTTCTTCTGTATAGGAGTCTTCATATCTGGTTTCTTTCTCTAATGCTTATCCTCCCCCCATCTTTCTCTGGATTGAAGCTTCTTTTCGAATAATTTACAATGATGTCTTTCTCTCTTAACAACTTCTCAATTCTGCGCTCCCATTCTAGACCCAAGAAGGCTGATGAGGTGAGCACTGTCCCTGACCACCAGCCATCTTCAGGGTTTACCAGCACACAGATAGTGCCAAGAAATACAGTGCTTATTTTACAGTTGATGATAGCTAGACATATTCAGAAGAGAACCTTATCCCTTAGGTCACCAAGAAGAAACACCAAGGCAAGAGCAGTTCATACAGTCAGCCTTGGATATGTCTCAGATCCTCCACTGCTGATGTGGACTGTGAAATGGCCTGTGACAAATGCCATAAAATCACCAAAACCATCTCCCTTTTGTACAATGAGAAAATCTAACTACATAAGAGGTTTAAAAAGCTGCCCTTCTAAGCCAGGTATGGTGGCACACACCTTTAATCCCACCCAGGACTCAGGCTGGTGGATCTCTGTGAGATAGAAGCTAGCCTCATCAAGTTCCAGACCATTAGGGATACAGGAAGACCCTGTCTCAAAAAGGTCAAAAAACAAACAAACAAAAAATCTGCCTTCTGCCTGGGCATTGTGGTGCATACATTTAATCCCAGAATTTAGGAGGCAGGCAGAGGCAATTCAAGACCAGCCTGGTCTACATAGAGTTCCACACTAGTCAGGATACATGAGACCCTGTCTCAAAAAATCCAAATATTAAAACAAACAAAACACAAACCAACCTGCCTTCTCAGGCTAGAGAGATGACTCAGAGGTTAAGAGCACTGACTGCTTTTGCAGAGGACCCAGCTTTGGTTCCCAGCACCAACATAGTAGCTAACAACTACTTGTAAACTCCAGTTCCAGGATATCCAACGCCCTCTTCTGGTATTTGTGGGCACTGCACACATAGGCACACATATTCATGTAGGCAAGACACTCATGCACATAAAAACAGATAAAATTTGTAGGTGGTTTTCTTTTTTGAGACAGGGTAACCCCAACTGACCTGGAAAGTGCTATGCAGACCAGGCTGGCCTTAATCTCACAAAGATCTGCCTACCTCTGCCTTCCAAGTGCTGAGTTTAAAGACAGACACCAGCATGCGGTGCAAACTTTTCCAATGCATCCTTCAAGGATTAGCATAAATATTGCCTCTACAGAGAAGTCCTCCTTGACTCATGCGCACCCCCAACTAAATAGATTAGGTCCCTCTTTGCCCACAGAACCTTCTTATAGCACCTATTACAGTTGTGTTTTGTTAATGTGTTTCTCCTTATACTAGGTCCCATGAGGATAAGGAACAAATCTATCTGCCACAAACAACAGGCTCAACTGAGAATATTCTAATTTTCTAATTTTATGAATCTGTACCTAGTAATAAACAGGTACTGAACCAGACATGGTGGCGTGAACCTGTAATCTTAACACTTGAGAGGCTAAAAAAGAACTATAGTGAATTTGAGGCCAGCCTGGGCTATAAAGCAAGACCCTTGTCTTAAAAACAAAAAAGCAGCAATTTATATTAATGAATACAAAATAGTTTAAATGATGAACAAGCATTTAACTTGTTACTTTGGAAGTTATTAACTGCAAATGAGAAAAGCAACCTAACAGTGCTTGGAGCTAGAAGGCCCATTCACCAGTACTAACTACAATACTAACTAGTTCTCTAGGGAAGTCCTCTGACTTCTCTAAGCATCTGGTCCCTTATCTATCAATGAGAATAAAGCAGCAGCAAGGACATGTGAGATAATCTCTACAGTGCTACATAAATGATATTACATGTAGAGCTCTTACTGGAGGGTATATTTGATACCCCTGACAATAACTGCTTTTAAATGTAAAGACTGAATTTTTTCTTCTCCACTCCATCTCCATCATAGGTTTTGGGACTGTTCGGTGTTTTGGTTTTTGTTCTGCAGGGAAGGGACTGAGATAGGGTCTCACTATGTCACCCAGTCTGCTCTCAACCTGGAATTCTTCCTGCCTCAACTTCCTGAGTGCAGAGACTAAAGGTGTGTGTCTGCATGCCTGGTCTCATCATGGGTATGTTCTAATTTTATTTGTTCCATTCCATTTAAGTTAAAATTAATTTTTGAATCAAGAAGACATTGACCTTAAATGATTTTAAAAGAAGTGTTTCTCTATTAACACACTATCAGCATAAATTCCAGTTGCATAAATCTAACCACTCAGAGAGACTCAAGTAGGAGTTAAGTTTTGCCATTCTCACCTGACCAGGAGGTGAGGTTAGGACATGACCTGCAGTTGCCATTAGAGCCAACAAAGAGCTGAGGCTGCCAATCCGATGCATATCCAGTCCTCCCATTATATACCCTAAATACATAAAAATGTATCTGTAAATGAAATTTTTAAAATAAAAACTAAAAAGGGGTTTGCCCTAATAAAGGGCTGGAACAATGGCTCAGTGGTTAAGAGCTAGTATTGCTCTTCCAAAGGACCTGAGTTCAGTTCCCAACACCCATGCTGGGCAGCTCAGAACTGTTACTCCAATTCCAAGGGATCCAACACTTTCTTCTGGACTCTGCAGGTAGCTGCTCTCACAAATGCACAAACTCACACATATACACATAATTAAAAATAAATCTTAAAATAAATTTTTAGCCAGGTGTGGCAGTTCACACCTTTAATCCCAGCACTTGGGAGGCAGAGGCAGGCAGATCTCTGTGGGATCGAGGTCAGCCTGGTCTACACAGCGAGTTCCAGATTAGGTGTGGCTACAGGGAGACCCTGTCATAAAAAGACAAAAAGAAAAAAATTTTTTTTAATAAAAGTTGATCTCACACAAAAAAATTGTGTGTATGTGTATGTGTATACATGTTCATGGGAGGGGATTGTGTATGAGTGTGCACATACATGTAGAGGTCAGAGGTCAACCTTGGGTGCTTTTTCTTAGGAACTGACACCTGGTTGTTGTTTTTATATTTTCATTTCTTGGGGGGGAGGGTGCACACACTTGCCCCACGGTGTGTCTGTGGTGGTCAGAGGACAACTTGCAGGAGTTGGCTCTCTCCTTCCACCATCTGAGTCGCAGATATCAATTCATGTACCTTACCCACTGAGCCATCTTACTAGCCCCATCACCGTGTCTTTTGAGGAAGGGTCTCATTACTGGCTTGGGGTTTGCTGGTTAGGCTCGCTGGCTAGTGGGCCCCAGGGATCGGCCTGCACCCACCTCCCCAGTGTTGGGATTCTAAATGTGCACCACAACACCTGGCTTTTTCACGTGAGCTCTAAGGAGCAAACTTGAGCCCTCATGCTTACAAGGCAAGCACTTGACTGAGTTCTCTCTCCAGTCCCTAAAATCATATTAATACAAACTAAAAACTAAGACATGAGACTGACAGGAAAACACAGATACAAATATAATGCAAATAATTCATATTCTTAATACATTTTTCATTCACAGAGACGAAAACAAATACAATAAAATAGAAACTACCGATGATGAACACTGTAATATGGTACAAAATGCTAAGGGATCCATCATTTGTGACACTATGAATGAAAATGGAGGTTCAGTATTTTAAGTGAAATAAGCCAGGCTCAGAAAGAAAAGTACCATGAAATCTCACTCCCCATTCCTCAGCGAAATCTATAATACTTGCTCTCATAGAAGCTGAGAGTAGAATGGTAATGCCAGAGGGAGAAAAGGGTGGGGAAAGACTGATTAATGAGTACTGCATTAGTTAGAAAGGAGCAAGAAGGGGCTGGAGAGATGGTTATGTGGTTAAAAGCACTGGCTGCTCTTGCAGAGGACCAGGGTCCAATCCTAGCACCCACATGGAGGCTAACAACTATCTGTAACTCCAGTTCCAGGGGATTTAATGCCCTCTTCTGTCCTCCGTGGGCAGAATGCAAAATGGTCCAAGAGCAAGAAAGGCAGCACAGACTCCACGTCCATGATGGCACACTAAGATGTTCTGTTTATGAACGGAGATTCAGGTGCTGGTGGTTGTAACCCAGTGAAGTCAATTTAGTAGGTAATACCTTCAATTACTACTTAAAATGAATTCAAATAGAGTAGGAAATATTAGATATTTCCTGACACTGTAAAGGCAAGCTTTAAAAACTTTGGCATCAGATACAAGTATGCATACTGGGTTACAAAGTAAAATGCATTTATTACTGTTGGCTCAGGGTCAAAAAAGCTTGAGCTAGGTGACTAGTGACTGACTAGGTGAAAGAGATGAAGGGCAAGTCAAAAGTTTCTGGTATGGGCACCAGAATGGAGTCACAATGGCTGGCTAGGGTAGGGAAGAGTGGAGGAGGTGCTTTTACCAAGTCACATATGGATTCTTGATAACTCCAGCAGCAGCCTTTTAAAAAAATATTTTATTTATCGGGGCTAGAGAGATGGCTCAGCAGTTAAGAACACTGACTGCTCTCTCAGAGGACCTAGGATCAATTACCAGCACCAACATGGCAGCTAACAACCGTCTTTAACTCCAGTTCCAGGGGATCTGCCACCTTCTTCTGACCTCCTCAGGTACTGCATGACATGGGCACACTTATACACATATAGACAATACACTCATACACATAAAATAAAAATAACAAAATATAAAAAAACTTTTATTTATTATAACTGCTGAGCCATCTCGCCAGCCCTCTCCTTAGCATTTTTTCAGCAGCCAGTCAATACCGATCTTGTTCAGCAAAGACAATGGATATACAGTCACTGCAGCTGCAGGCTCCCTGATACACAGCTAATAAGGTCATCTAGGAATGGAGGTGGAGGTTCGAGTCCGAAATCTTGATTCACAGAAAAACTACAGAACCAGAAAAAGTAGACAGGATAAGTGCAGCACCAACAGGGAGCTTACAGCACATGAGAAATCCGGTCCCTGTCGGAAGCACGAGCAAGGGCCCATCACCCAGGAAACCCATGCAAGCATTCTGGGAAGTCCACCACTGAGGTACTTTCATTTACTAGGAGTTTGTCTTGTTTGGTTTGGTTTAGTGCTGGGGTGGTGTCTATGGTGACGGTTTCCTCATAGTTCCCACTCTAGAGGTATTTCAATCCCTACCTCCAGTGTGTCTGCCTACTGAGTTCTCTAATTTCGATTGGGTAGTGCCTTAGGTTGTGGTCTTGGATCTTCAGGCTAGCTAAGGGAACAAGACCAGAAGAACACAACTTTTCTACAGACTTGGGGAAGATCCACCACTCACTCTTCGTTTTACCCCTTAGAAGAGGAAGTTCTCCAGTTCTTGGAAGATCACTGCGTAACTGGGCCGCAGACTACTTCTCTGGTGACCCTTCTACTGCATTCCTCTGCAAACCTACCCCCAGACACTAGCCAACTGCTGCCCTCAAATACTCCGTGTTCTGTACATGTTGTCTTTCGCTCTTGCTACTGTCAAATGTGAAGCACCCTCTGCTTCTCAGACAGCAATGTTACTCAGTCTCCATGGTGTATCTCAAACACTCTCTCTGCCACAGAAGCAATCTTTAACCAACACTCCTGCCACTCCTGCCACCATATTTGGATTTAGTTCCACTATAGCATCTTATGCTTTGAGCAAAGTATTTTCTCATCATCCCAGTCTAGGCAACTGCACTTAAGGTCTATTTTCCTCTCCAGGTTCTTAAACATGTATACCATGTCAGGAGCTTCTCTGGAACACCCCATGGCCCTGAACACACAGTACATTCTTGATGAGGATTGGCTCATTCAAATAAAAAGAGATGCTGATACTTTCCAATCAATTCTATATAGGTTATCAGAATAAAGAGCAAGGACAAGGTTAGAGGGAGACAAAGTAGAGATGGGCTCCCTCTTTCACCTAACTGGTGGTGGTATACCCAACTGCTAGAGAAACCTAACTAACTTCAGTAGACGGAGTTTGGAAAGTTTAGAGAACGACATGTCATTCCAAGGCTCTCCCAGCTGCTATTAGTCAGGTATTGACCTTGGGATGTGGTCACAGGGATTATATATATTTTATTTTGCCATCCACTCCCTCTACCACTCTGATACCTCTAGCTATACGGGCAATAAAGAGTCTTTCATACAAGCTCTGAATATTATCTTTGAGCTCCTTTGGGAACAGCTCAGCCTTCCCTCCACCCTCCCACCTTTCCAATGAGTAATTCTACCATGCAGTCCTCAGCTCTTAAGAAAGTCGTTGTCTTCTCAAGGTATACAGTTTCCCTCCCTGTACCCTCTCTTTAACCTCCACTGTGGGCACCAAAGGCAGTGTGCCTCCTAACAGCTACCTAGCAAAGAGCCACAGTAGATCTTGGACAACTAACAGAACTAGGAAGGATTTCAACAGCTGTAGTTTTCTTTTTGATCCTATAAGCATCACCTATGTGTATTCTAGAACTTACCATTCAAGTGTATAACTAACCATCTGTGTCTTATCTCCCTTACTAGACTGTGGGCTTCCCGAGAATTAGTTCTAGTTCCCAGCAAAGTGCCCAGGATATAGTGTACCCTCAATAAACTACAGGTTTAGGGGAGTTTAAAAAAAATCCATAAAATAAACTGAGACTTCAGGATCCTTAGCCAAACTCAGTGACGATGTGAACTCAAAGAAGAAACATTTTAGGGGTGATCAAAATCAAAACATCTTTATATAGAAGCCAGTCCTGTGATGCAAGGCTCAGCCGAAGGCAGTCTCAGACAAGGGTCCTTTGACAGGGCAACATTCCCCACGCTCCTTAGATACTCACTATGGTCAAAGTAGTAAACCTAGTTCTCCGGAATTTACTTTCCCCAAGATCTGGCAGTTTAAAAAAATACATTCCCCAGCCCCCACTTCAATGACTCCTATATCCCTTTGACCTTTAATACTGTGTAACAGTACATGAAAAATTTATTATTTTTGGCGACTTCACAGCTAGAGAAAAAGTATACTGTTTAAGGTGTTAAATATTTTCACATGCAACAAACCCGGCGTGACTCTCTAACCTGTATGCACACTCTGGAGGCACGGGGATAAATGTCAGCACTGTAATTTGTTATAAGTTTCTGATGACCAGTGATGAAAATGACCACGGATTCTCACAATTCAAACCACTTTTACGTAAATGTGAATTTTCCTAAAACAGCCAAGGGAGAGAAGGGTTTCCATCCAAGCTAACAGACTCTCTCAGAGATACTGATAGCATTGTTCAGGGGGTTGGGCATTCTTTGGAAAAAAAATCCTACAAATATTAGTTTCTTTCTGGGTTTATGCTTTGACCTTTAATAAAAATGTGCTTCAAGACATCAGTTATGAAAATGAAAGGAACAATTTTTCGTGCCTGAACAACTGCTATTTCATATAATCAGCCCTGAAGAAAGCTGTCTTACAGCATGCGCGTGCATGTGCACACACACACACACACACACACACACACTCACCCACACATTTGGTGACTTCACTTAAACTGTTCACTTACCAGACATGAAGCAGGGTTATAAGAAACCATGAATTGAACGTATCAGGCATCTGACACCCTAGAAAATAACAATAAGGTATAAATATGTCAAAGTTTAGAGGAGGCATGTTGACTCACTGGTGGGAATTTGCTTGATTATGAAATATGTGGCAGTACAGTGCTCACTGGTTATGTAACTACAGAAAAGAGCAGTTAAACTTGATGTAGGACTATGGACTATTAGAGCATCGAATGCAGTCAGACAACCAGCCTCGCAGTCCCAGCCTTGTTGTGGAGCCTTGGACAAACCACTTCTCCCCTTGGAGTCTCAAATGTCTTATTCCACACAAAAAGGCAGAGTAGATTTCTTGCAGTTCCTTCCAACTTCATCTGACTGATTCTATGCTGTTTTCCCTGCCCCGGCTTAAATTCTAAAAAGCAAATGCTACTTCATCTATTCCATTGAAGTATCACCTACTTTAATCACAGGAGTCCTGCTGAAATGATTAAGCTTTCTAGTCCCTATTTCTTAGCTTCGCAGACAACCCAATGTGGCACAGCCATGAGTGAGTGTGAATGACTTACCCCACTGGCCAGGAGAAAGAGCAGAACCCTTATGAGAGCACTCTGAATTAGGCAGGCTGTATCTATAGAGAGGTCCTGTACCACCACCCCCAGGAATAACAAAACTGAACAGGATTTCTTGGCTTCAGATCCCACAAGTCATGTCTCTGCCCAGACATCCAAGGCTCTCAATTCTTAGACTTCAAAGAAATCCCTCTGGTTGGATGAGGAATCCCCACTAAATATACCCAACTTATTACATGACAAGGAGAAAAGCTTGGCAAGGAACAGGATGGTAGAATCTATCTTTTGGAGCAGTGACTCAAAAAAGTAGAAAGCCTGGGTATAACGGTGCCTGCCTATAACCTCAGCACTCATCTTGTGAGGCAGGGGCAGAAGGATTGCACATTCCAAGCCAGTCTGGAATACATAAAAGCCCTATCTGAAGAGAAAAAAAACAAAACAAGTAATATCAATTCAGCAATTAGTGAGATGCCCACTTAGCAAATAGGAGTCACGAGGGCAGGACCAGAGAGGCACAAGGTGGTGACCAATGCTAATAAGGAACTCCAATTCATTGCAGGCTTATATCATGCCAGACATTATAAAAAGTGTTTCACATATCTTAGCTCAATAAATCTACTAAACAACCCTACTAGGTGGATACTGATATTGTCTCCATTTGAAATGTGAGAAAATTCATGTTTAGAGGGATCAAAGTCAGAGAACCTCAAAACCACAAATTAAAGACAGCTAGGATCAAATTCAGGCCTCCTGATTCCAGATACAATATGTCAATGGCTACTCCCAGTGACTCTCTAATACTAAGATGTGGAAATTAACATTAGAAGCACCCATCTCACATGCCAGGTGTACTGCTGATCAGGACAATATATTACCTCACCATAATCCTTACTCTAACCCTGGAGAGAAGCACTATATCCTATTTTAGAGGTAAGGAAACAGACACAAAGAGACCCAGTAACTTGTGGCCACCATGTTAAGAGAGTGGCAGGGCAGGGGTTTGAATTCAGGTCTGTCACAAAATGACACTGAAAAACTTGGGTAAGCCTACTGGGTGGTGCCCAGCAGCTGTCAAGTGGACTTCCTCTCTGAGCCCAGCAGGAGGGAGCTGGAGGCTAGCCTGGCTGTCTGTCCAACTATTAAGACACATGCCATCTGAGAGCAGGCCAGCTGCCCTCCGCCTAGAACGAGAATAGCCCCAAGAAACTCTCAAGCCCGGATGTCCAAGTTGGGTCTCTTTTTGGATGTTAGAACAAAACATTAAAAAGAAAAGTTTTCTTGGAAGTCTGTCTTTCAATCTGGAGAATGAAATTTGGCTACCTCTAAAGGACAATCTGTTCAACTGCTACCTCTACATCAAAGCTTCCTAACAGCCTCCAGAAGCCTGTCCAATTTCCTCAGAGAAGGAATCAGTTCTTGGGCAGGAAAGTACAGACAGACAGACAGGTCAGCAGCTGGCCCTGGGTCACAATTTTCCCTTCTGGGGGTCAACTCAGGGCTGATGAGAAAAGACCTGGCATAGGAATAAATCCCTGTACCCATGGAGGTCAGAACAGAAACCCACAGAGTAAACCTCAAAAATAGAAAACCAGTGAACAGCTTCTGGGAGCAACACAAACAGGTCAATGAAACGTGCTTACATACTCGGGGTTAAATCCTGCCACACTCTGCCACGACCACACTCTTGCTCCAGTGTACATCCCGGGCATTCTTTTCTGAGGCTAGGGACTTTCTTGACACTAAATTCAATTAAAATTAAATAACTCAATTACTGTCATGGGAAGGTGTTATTAATACATTTTAAAACGGGGCCAGAATACTTGACTTAAACCCTAGACCCTATTCTTGTGAAGTAGCTCTAGGCAGTTACTTGACTTCTCAGTGGCCCAGTTTTCTTCTCTGTATAAACAAATGGAGAGCAAAATGGTCTACCTTATTACAGTTTTTATGACACACAAGATAAGAAGCCTAATGCTTAGCAAAATGATTGGCATTCAGTGGGGATTCAAAACATATTCACTGTTATCATTTTCCAGTGAATTAAATACTAGGGTTCAAACTATCTCAGAAATTTTTCACCAGTTACTTAAAATTGTGTCAGAAGGTGCCTAGGGGGAACCTCAAATACCGATTCAGAATTTCTCCATTAGGGAGCCTCTCCTCCAAGACAATCGCTTCTCAAGGGTTAAAAACAAGATAGTCACAGACAACAATGTATAATTAAGCAGAAGCTTTCCTAACTGGCTATCTCTGTTCCAAAGTCCCTTCATAGTTTCACTGATCTCCAATATAAGATAAGCTACCACCATACACACAGGGTGTACACTGCCATATGCACAGTGTGCAAACTACCACACACACAGAGTCTACTACCTCACACTGTGTGCACACTACCATACACACATCTAGTCTGTTACCACACACTGTGTGCAAACTACCACACACACAGCAAGTCTGCTACCACACACCATACACACAGCGAGTCTACTACCATACACTGTGGGCACACTACTATACACACAGGGAGCACAGTACCATATAAACAGGGAGTACACTACCATACAGTGTGCAACTGACCATTCACACAGTGAGTATACTATCATACATACCCCAAGCATACACAGCAAACATGCTTGTTAATGACAGACAAGGGACATCATCAGAGAATCTTATAAACAACAAAGGCTGCCAACATCTTATCACTCAGAAACCCTACTATATAGCTCCCTGGACCTAAAGTGATAAACACCTTGGCTCTGACATGACAGCCTAACTCTGGCATTTTATGGAGGACTGTCCAGAAAGCTGATAGGAACAACATACTGTGAGCAACCAACTCATTAACAGTCTTCAAAAACTGGCATCAGTCTCACTTTTGCTAGGAAAGAATGATATCTACCAAATGTCCAAGGCTGTCTGTCTCCAAGACTCTGACAGTCAAGTTCTACATTATCAAATATCTAAATGAGCACGGCCATTTTAATGATATATTTCTTGGATATATATTTTTCCCCTTTATTTAATTCCAACCCTAACACCTTTAGAATCCAAACCAAAAGAAAGTTGGTCTCATTATTTTATAGATTAAAAATATATACATATTAGTACTTTCTAAATCTGCTTTCTTTTTATTCACTAATCACGCTTTGGAATCCTTTTGGCTTGATTTTAAAACGTAAGCCTAAGGGATGGAGAGGTGGCTCAGCGGTTAAGAACACTGGTTGTTCTTCCAGAAGTCTGGGGTTCAGTTCCCAGCACCCACATGGTGGCTAGCAACTGTCAGTAACTCCAGTTCCAAAGGACCTGATGTCCTCTTCTGGCCTTCACAGGCATTGTGTGCACGTGGTACACTTGCACACATGCAGGCAAAACACTCATACACATAAAAACATTTTCTTTTAATTTAAATAAAATGTAAACCTAGCAAAAAATGATAAAAATGGGACCACAAGCATGCAAATAAGTAAGTTTATTTGTTGTTTGTAACAGAGTTTCATTACAGAGTTTCATTTTATAGTCCTGGCTGGCCTGGAACTCAGTATGTAGAACAGACTGGTCTTAAACTTGTGGCAATCCTCCTGCCTCTGTTTTCTGAGTCCTGGAATTACAGGTATGCATCACTGTGCCCACTGAAGCTATAGGTTTTAACAGGCAATTCCCTAACAGTCTCAGAAAATCTGAAGTGAATGGTGTCACTGAAAAACTCACTGCTAACTATGCTGAAGTTAAAGCTAGGACAAAACTCACTGAGATCCAAACAGGATTGTGAACATAAACATCAGTTCTCAGTACTAATATATCTCACAAAGGGAGCTCTCATCTAGATAAAATAAAGCACAAATTGTTAAGATGTATTACAATTTCTAACTTGTGGTTACATTCACTCACAGGCAGCATGCTACAGTGGGAAAATCCCTGAGTTTCAAGCCAGACAACACAGGTGCAAGGCTTGGCTAGGCAATCTCAGGCAAGTCACTTAGCCTCTTTAAGCCTCAACTGTTTCTAAACACAAAACCAAATAAACAATAACACAAGCACTTACTATCCCACAAGACTGTGAAACTCCTAGAGAAGACAAATCGAAAGCTAACTGTGTAAATGTGAGCTATTAATATATAGTAATTATAGCTTCCATAAACTTTTCTTAAGTTTGCAATTTATAACTGGCTATGAATGGAAAGGTGAACATTAACTATGCATGTAGTAATAGTCTTATTTGATACTGTAACAGTTATATTAACTCAAGAACCTTCAATAATGAACTAAGGTAAAGCAAACATTCATCTAAAATAACTCTAATTTCTGGTAATTAACTGAATCAAGCATTAAATATCTGGAGATGAAAGTTTTTGTTTTGCTTTGCTTTTTTCTCTTTTGTGTGTATGTGGTACATGTGTATGGTGTGAGTTTGCGGGTGATGCATGCACATGAGTGTGTGAGTGGCCATGCACGTGCACATGCAGAAGCCGGAGGAGAATGCCTTCCCCTATGGCTCTCTGTCTTACTTTGAGACAGGGTCTCTCACTGAACTAGAATCTAAACGAATAATCTGGCTAAGGCGGATGGCCAGCAAGCTTCCAAGCTTCCAAGGTCCACCAGTCTCCACTTTCCAGTGCTGGTTTATAGGCATATAGGACCATGCTCAGCTTTTTCTGATTCAAACTCAGGCCCTCATGCTTGCACAGCAAGGAGGCCTACCCCATGAGCCATCTTCCCAGCCATGACAATAACACTTTAAAAAAATAAAGATCTGGTGGGAGGCTAAAGATAAGCTCAGCGGGAGCTAGCATGTTTAAGATTCTGGGTTTAATCTCCAGAAACACAAAGTAAATAAATAATAAATAAGATGGTGGATATGGACTTTTTAAATGTTACTTTCTAAATTAAAATTATACTAAAATCAACTTAAAAAAAAAGATCTGGTAAGAAATACTTAAGCATACAGATTTAAGAAACCACTTAAGGAAAAAAATCTTAATATTTTCTTTATCATGTAAACAAAGGATATTTTCTCTTTTTGGAGAAAGTAAGAAATTGTTAGTTTAAGCCTGACAAGATGGCTCAGTGGAAAAACTCAGAACCTACACGGTAGAGAGAATCAAAACTGAAAGTTGTCCCCTGACCTATACACAGGCCCCATGGTACACACACACATACACACAGACACATAGACACACAGACACACACACACACACACAGATAAATTAACATAAATAGTTTTCTAAATAAAAAGAAAAATGGAAAAAAATGCTAGTTTACAAAGAAGCAGGGAAATATTCTTTCCTGACAAACAGAACAGAAAGCTAGGGTTGGCAAGACGGCTCAGTGGTTACGAGCACAGAATGCTCTACCAGAGGAACCAGGTTCAATTTCCAGCACCCACATGGCTGCTAACAATCGTTGGTTACTATAGTTCCAAGGGATCTGACATCCTCTCTGGCCTCCGCTGGCATTGCCTGACACAGGTACACTTACACACATGCAGATAATACACTCATATATACATAAAATAAAAATAGTATTTTTAAAAAAGAGAAAAAAAGTAAAAGATAAAGCAGAGGGCTGGGGCTAGAGAGATGGCTCAGAGGTTAAGAGCACTGGGTGTTCTTGCAGAAAACCCAGGTTCAAATCCCAGTACCCACACGATGGCTAACAACTGTCCATAACTGTGGTTCCAAGGGACCTGATGCCCACTTCTGTCTTCTGTGGCCATTGCATGACATAGGTGCACTTACATACATGCAGGAAATACACACATACACATAAAATAAAAATAATACATAAAATATTTTTCTAAAAATTAGAGGGCTCAGCATAGTGACACATATCTTTAACCCTAGCATTCAGGAGGCAGTGGCAGGTGGACCTTTGTGAGTTCAAGCACAGCCTAATCTACATAGCAAGTTCCAGGTCAGCTGGGCTACCCAGTGGGCCCCTGACTCATGAAAAAAAAAAATAAATAAAAATTATAATTATACTTCAGTATAACTTAAATTCATTGAATTAGTGAAATAAAACCTTTATCTAAATTTAAAAAAAAAGTAGTTATTAAACAATCAAAACTGCCATCTAGCTTTTTTCATAGTTAATATAATTATGTATATATAAATATGTGCTGTCAGGGAGAATAGCAGCTGCATTAACTTGTCGGTGTCTGCTACTTTGAGGATCTGGCTGTTGCCATGTAAGTGCACAGAACACATATTTCCTTCTAAAATCTGTGAACATGGAAATGGCTTACATTCACCCAATATCTTACAAATACCCATTTTAATTAAGTTTGTTAATAACTATAGTTTACAGGGTCAAAATGAGTATTGTACTGAAACAATCAACTGCTATTGGCAGTGTAAGCCGATAAAACCCTTTTGGAAAGCAATTTAATCACTAGGATAAAAGTAATCAAATTATGTAAGCCTGGGCAAGTCTGCTAACAAAAAAGAAAAATCATGAAGTCTGTTTCAGGATTAACTAAAGCAATTATAAGCTAGAAACAAAAAAGAAATTAACAAAACATGCATGTCAAAATGCCAACAGCTGGCATGGTGGCACACGCCTCTACACTAAGCACTTGGAAGGCAGAGGCCAAAGGATCAGGAGTTCAAAGTCATCCTTAGCTACACAGTACACTCCAGGCTTGCCTGAGCTACATAAGACCCTGCATCAAAAAATTCTTTAAAAGGCTGGGGCAATGGCTATCAGCATGAGGATCTAATCCTGTTTGAATTAGATTACTGTAATTATTACTGTAAAATTACTTGACATGGTGGCTTGTAATCCCAGCACTGGAGAGACATGAAGCAGTTCACTAGTCAGCTAGTCTAACCCAATCAGACATGTCCAGGCCAAAGAGAGACTGTCTCAAAGAAAGTGGACAATGTTCCTGAGGGTAACACCAAGGATGACCTCCGACCAAGACACACACACACACACACACACACACACACACATACACACATACACAGAGTCATTTAGAAAACAGATTAAATAAAAAAATACCCTGAATGTGAAATAGGTATGTTTACTGTGAGTTGAAGATACATACATGTACAAAATGGATGATAATGTCAAAATATCAAACAAAATTTATAGTTTTCAAACTTGCACTTTATGCAGGCATTAGCATCTGTTTAAAAAGTCATCATTCTATTAAAATACAATCATAGGCAAGCAAGCTAGATCAGCAGATGGAGGTACTTGCTGTCAAATGACAAGCTAAGTTCAACCCCCAAAATCCATTCAGTGGAAGGACAAAACCAATTCCCAAAAGCTGTCCTCAGATCTCCACACATGTGCCATCACACCTGTGTACAAACATACACACACAGATAGACAGACAGATAGATAGATAGATAAAGAAAAAACCCACAACCATTAAAAAGAACAGATCAATAGATTCATTTTCCTTTTCAGAACAATCAATCAGTAACTTACTTAGAAAGAATTCCTCAAAGTCAGTTTTCTCCACACAGCTTGTATACATGCGTAGGGCTGCAATCTTAATCTTCTAGACAAAAAGAATAAAACCAAACTCAAGATATGACATTCCAGTGTCATCAGATATAGAATACAGCTCTTACGTTTCTTCAACTAGAAGGAGGGGTCCAAACTTGTTGGTAGGCAACTTATTCATTATTTTATTTTATTTTGAGACAAGGTCTCATGTTGCCCCTGCTGGCCTGGAACTTGCTCTGCTGCTCAGCTGGTCTCAAACGCTTGATCTTGCCTCCACCTCTCCAGTGTTGAGATTACAGGCCTGTGCCACCACATTCAGCTCTCTAGGCAATTTAAACAAATACTGATTATTTTGTCTTTTCTTAAATCTAGTCATTTTTTTATAGACTTTACACAATGTTCCCATTTTATGATCTTAGCATGAAAAGGCAAAAAAAGTTTTCACAAAATTTAAATGGAATCTTCCCTTTAATTTCAGCTCACCACATCTGAGTCTCTAAACTACATCAACATAGCTTATAATTTGATAATCCTTATAATCCTTTATATTAAAAAAATTTACTCATTCTTGGGCCAGCAAGACGGCTCAGTGGGTAAAGGTGCTTGCTGTGAAGACTAATGACCTGAGTTTGAACTTCTGAACTCACATGGTGGTAGAAAAAGAAAACCAACTCCCACAAATTGTTGACTAACTGCCCGATGTGTGCCATGACACATACAAACTCACACACAAAAACCCATACAAAAGTGACAATTTATTTTTAATTCTTCATTATTTTTTTGTTTGTTTTATTGAGAAGGAGTCTCCCTGTATTCCTAGCTGGCCTGGAACTTGCAATGTAGAAATGTAGACCAGGCTGGCTTTGAACTTACAGTCTCCTGCCTCTGCCTCCTGAGTGCTGGAGTTAAAGGCAGCACCACCACACCTGGCTAATTCTCCATTCTTTATACCAAACGTAAACAAAACCTGAACGCCAAGGACAGAGAGAAGGCTCAGAGGTTAAGAGAACTCGCTGTTTTTTGTAGGACCTGAGTTTGGTTCTCAGCACCCACATCAGGTGACTCACAACTGTCTGTAACTCCAGCTGCAGGAGATCTGATGCCCTCTTCTGGCCTCCACAGATACCAACACAGGTTGTATACACTCACACAGATACAAATATACACATAAATAAAAATAAATCTTTAAAAACTAAATTTAAAAATTTTAACTTTAAAAATAAATAAAATCTGAAAACCTTTCATCTTTCCCCAAGAGGATCTACTAATTAGTCTATAATATTGGGGGCTGAAGGAGGGTACATGTCTTTTTTGAAGATTCATAGAATCTTTGTGCATAAACAAAAATTTCTAATGAATATCAAATACTTGTTATGATTCCCCAGGGTACTCAGCATGAAGTACTAATTAAGTACTAAGAAATCTCTTAGGATCCTTTTATGAGTGGTGGTTTTAATTTATTCACTAAGCTGTACTTCAACAATTTCCAATTTCACTGTATGTAAATTATACCTTAATAAAAACAAATCTAAAAATAAAATAATAAACTCTTTAAGAGTTTAATTGTCCTGAAGAACAAATCAGTGATATATGAACAGGCACATCAACAACTTTCAAAAAATTTCATTAAAGATACACCCAAATAAGTAAGCAGATCAACAAAAGACTTGTAGATGTTTATTTTTCTTTCTTAAATGTTATTTTTATTTTATGTGCATGAATATTTTGCCTGCATGTAACTCTACCACATGTGTGCAATGCCTGCAGAGGCCAGAAGAGGGTGTCAGATCCCTTGGAACTGGAGTTATAGATGACTGTTAGCCACTGTATGGATGCTAGGATGGAACCTGGTCCTCTAGAAGAATAGTAAGTGTTCTTAACCACGGAATCACTTCTCTAACCCCTATTTTTCTTTATCAAAATAGCATGGCAAGCTGGATATAGTGGCCCATGCCTATAATTTCAGCACTCAGGCAACAGAATTTAAGATCAGTCTGGTCTACCTAACAAGTTCTAGGCCAGCCTGAACTATAGTGTGAGACTTTGTCTCAAAACACCAAAACTAAAGCAAACAAGCTAGGTGTGGTGGCTCATGACTATAAGCTCAGCACTTGGGAGCTCAGACAGAAGGATCTAAAAGTTCAAAGCCAGTCTCAGAGATAAGAAATCTTATCTCTAAAATATTTTTTAAAAACAAAATAAATAAAAATCCCCACAAATGGAAGTCATCAATATTTAAGAAGTACAGTAAACATATCATGATCAAGATTTATCCAGAAATGGAATACTGACTCACTACTGGCAAGTCTCACAAAGGAGAGAAGAAGAGGAAGAAGAAGAGGAAGAAGAGGAAGAGGGAGAGGAGGAAGAGGAGGAGGAGGAGGAGAAGGAAGAAGAGTTGCCTGTCTTAACTTTGTTAAGAACTACAATTTTTAGAAATACTGAACTACAGAACAGACTTCAGGAAGCCTCTATGTATACCATCACCAACCTAATGCCATCATTATTCTAATATTGGTAGACCTACTCCAATCCTTGAGACAGGGAATTTAGGGCACCCCTTAGCTATTCGCTTTATTCAACACATAATTCACTGAGTACCAAACTAAGCTGCTGGCACTGGTCTGGGTGCTATGGATAGAGGAATAAACAAACAGATAAAAATTCCTCTGGAATTCCTGCCCTCTGGAGCTTATGAACCATATATATACATTTGAACTGTATGTGGCATATACTCAGTCACACACACACATACACATAAATAAAAATACACAGTTCAGCTATAGACAAATTTATAATTTCAACTAAAATTCCTATCTGCATTGGGTATGATGGCACATACCTTTGATCTTGGCACTTGGGAGGCAGAGGCAGGAAGATCTCTGTGAGCTCAAGGCCAGCCTGGTCTACACAGTGACTTCCAGGTCAGCAAGGACTATATAGTGAGACCCTGTCATAACAAACCAAAATAAATAAGAAAATAAATAAAATTTCCTACTTTTTAATTTTAATTTTTATTTTTTAATGTCTGCGGTTTCTTTTGGCTTCCTCTATATAAAGTCCTCTAAAGTCCTCTTAGGTCACAACTGTTCACTCTGGCCTGGGAAAAGCAGACTTGCCTCCAAGGCCCAAGGCCCCCACAAATGCATCCATGAAAAAGCATTCATTACAAATAATGAATACTTAACTAGATTGGCCAGTATATTTATACAGTGCTCATAATGTGGCAATCAGGAACATTTTATAGTTCCTCACTTTTCCTGTGGCAACGCCAAGCCTTTATACTTGGGTGAGCCATTTTCCTGGACAAATCTCTAAAGCAAGTCTCTGAGGACCATCACACAGGGAGTGGAAATAACAACTGGAAAGAACCTCTTTGAGAATCACGCAGTAATGTAAGTTACGGAGGAGGGAGACTAAATTTCCTACTCAATACAAGTTGTTCTGGTCTTTGGATGACTTCATGTTTACTTCACTCTCACATTGGGAGTCTTCAGCACACCACTTGTCCACGACAGAAACACCTCGGTCTGTTCTTCATGAACTGGTGCATTTGTGCTCTCCTTCAAGATGAAAAGTGAATGTGGTAACAGGCTTGTACCAGCAGCTGTGCGAGCTGCAAGGGGCTTTTTTGTCACTTGAACCTCCTATTCTGTTCTGAATTCCTTTACAGCATTCTTGACTCGTGGTCAACAATCTGGGCCCCGTGCAAACAAGATCAATGACCTTGTAAGGCTACTACCCAGTGAGGACTATTCTTGTTGGATCCTTGTGTCACTGAACTTAGAAATATGCACCCGTAACACTCATTAGCCACTACTCCAAGTACTTCAGATCCCATCTCTTCATTCATTTTTTGTTGTTGCTTTGTTCCTCAAATACTGAGACGATTCATCATACCCCCTCTTTTCCAGGCTAAGTGTCCCTATTTCCTTCAAGTAGACTTTTTGTTTGTTTTGTTTGTTTGTTTGTTGAGACAGAGTTTCATTAGGTCACTGTCGCTGGTCTAGAACTTGCTATGTAGACTAGGCTGCCCTCAAACTCACAGACATTTGCCTGCCTCTGCTTCCCAAGTACTGGGAAGGCTAACCTTTAAGAATGGTGTGCAAACAATTCAACCATTCTTTATTCAACAGTTTTTGAAGCTTTTACAGGCTCATTACTCCTTCTTTAGACATTCCAGTCTGCCAGCCTGGTCTACATAGTGACTTCCAGGTCAGCAAGGACATATAGTGAGCCCCTGTCTCAACAAAACCAAAATAAATAAGCAAATAAATAAAATTTCTTATTTTTTATTTTTATTTTTTAATGTCTGTGGTTTCCTTTGGGTTCCTCTATATAAAGTCGTCTTAGGTCACAACTGCTCACTCTGGCCTGGGAAAGGCAGACTTGCCTCCAAGGCCCAAGGCCCCCACAAATGTATCCATGAAAAAGCATGGATCCTTTAGTATCCTTTAGCCCAGATCAGTTTTATTATTCATTATCAATTTTTTAATTACCACAAATATAGAAATTATCTATTCTATAACATGTGGCCAAATCTAATAAATGCTTTCCTCTTCTTACATGATATTGCTCTATTAGCATAATGGCAAAAAGGTTATCTTAGAACTGGATATGGTGTCACACACCTATGACTACTCTCAGCACTTGGGACACCGGAGGCAGTAGGATTACCACAAGTTTAGGGCCAGCCTGGTTTTCACAGATTTCAGGCCAATCAGTGCTACAGAGAGAGAGACCATGTCCATCTCCTTCCCTTTCTCTCCCCCCAAAAATACCTCAATATGTTCAAATAGGTAAGAAAAGGCTACATTTAAAATCCTCAATCTGGGGCTGGGGACACTGCTCAATGGTGGATTCCTTGTCTACAGTTAGATCTTTAGCAGCAACACATTCTAAATATGATTCTAAAGGAAAAATGGGAATAATACATGAAAACACTAAAGAAAAATAGAAAGAAAAGTCAGTTGATCATCCATAGAAAAGTAGACATTTGCTCCCTAATCAAACACATGTGAAAATACAAAACAAAGAATTTTGTCAATGGAAACCAATGCACATACCTGGACACAGACTTCTGTGTGAACACTGCGGCAAAACGTTATCTATGCTAAGACTTTCAAAATGGAAAGCTATAGCTGGGCATGGTGGCACACACCTTTAATCCCAGCACTTGGGAGGCTGAGACAAGTGGATCTTTGTGAGTGCAAGGCCAGCCTGGTCTGCAGAGGGAAGTCCAGGCCAGCTGGGACTACAGGGAGACCCTGTTTCAAAAAAAAGACAAAAAAAAGACAAAAAAAAAAAATCAAAATGGAAAGTTATACTTACATTTTTCCACCAAAATGTAATAATGTCATATTTTGATAGACATTTTTAAATTTTGTTTTATTGTGTGTGAGTGTTAAGCCTGCATGTATGTAAGTGCACCCGTGCTGTGCAATTCCTGTGGAGGTTGGAAGAGGGCATCAGATCCCCTGGAACTGGAATTAGAGACAGTTGTTAGTGGCCATGTAGGTGCTAGGATTCCAACCTGGGTCCTCCACAAGAGCAGCCACTGTTCTTAACCACTGAGCCATTTCTCCAGTCCTCATATTTTGATATTTCAATGTCACAAATTTAAAAAGCAAGGCTATAAAAAGTAGAAACTGCCACAACACAGAAGATTTTTTAAATGCAAACATTTAGTTGAGATCACCAAGGGAACTAAGAAAAATTAAAGGCTAACCTAAGCTAAAAGAATAAAGGAATTTTTCCAATGATTTCATAATTCTCCAAATGGTAGCCAAGGTTCCCTAGGAATCATAAAAAACAAAGCGTATGGAAGTGACCAGGTGGAGCCCAGTCACCAAGAAATGAGTAAACTGACTTTTCCCCCCTAGCTTTTCTGCTTCCTTTTCATTCTTCTTTTAATTTCTACTTTTTTAAACACCCAAATGTTAAGTTTTATATACAAATGTCATAAAATCACAATTTTGGCTTTTATAAATAAGGGGGAAGGCCATCAAGATGGGCCACCAAGGGGGAGGCTCAGAGGGTAAAGGTGCTTGCCACCAAACTTGACAGTTTGAGTTCAATCCCCAGGACCCATATAGTAGAAGTAGAGAACCAAGTCCGATATACTGTCCTCTGACCTGTACACACACACACACACACACACACACACACACACACCACATAAATATAATAAAAATTATAAAATAAGGAGAAAGATGGGTATGGTAGCTCAGACCTATAATCCCAATACTTGATAAGCTGAGGCAGAGGACTGTCATAAGTTCTGGGACAGCCTGGACTACAGACTGAGGCCCTATCTCAAAATTTAAAAAAAAGAAACTCTAAAAGTAAAAGATAAAACAGGGAGAGTCTGGTTAGGAACATTACCAAATAAATCAAAAACTTATCAATTGTTAAGAACTGCCAAAAAAATATATCTTTAATGAAAGTAACTATTTTCCAGATGGTTTAGAAGGAATCTCAGGGTCTTAAAGAATATCACTATCACTTAGCATTTGTGTTTTCTACATATTTTTAAAAGCCCTTAAAAACAAGATGTCTGTAGAACCACTGTTGACTTTTCATAATTCCTGTAAAGGAGACACTGCAGACAGAAAGAAGCCTATATTTGCTGTCAAAAGAATTGCTGGGAAGAGAACCATCCTAAGAAGAAACCAAAAGTAATCGGGCAGTGTGTCACATGCCTATTCCAGCACTTTCAGGTGGAGGCATGAAGATCAGGAGGAATTCAAGACCTAGGCTATAGAGAACTCTACTTCCCCTGGAAGATCCCATGGAGGCACATATCTGTGTAAGCTCAAGGCTAGACTGGTCTGTTTACCAAGTTCCAGGCCAGGCTACATAATGAGATTTTTGTCTCAAACAAATAACCAAAAAAAAAAAGGAGGGGGGAAGAGGATGGAGAGGAGGAGGAGAAAGATGAGGAGGAAGTGGAGGAGGAAGGACGAGGAGGAGGAGGAGGAAGAGGAAGAAGATGAGGAGGAAGAGGAGGAAGAGGAAGAAGAAACCAAAAGCAAAGTCCACTTTAACACTGAAATTCTAACCTGAATCCAACTTGTTAAAATGGTTTGTCTGGCATTTTACTTGGTTGTTTTGAGCAGTTATGACATTTTCTAGGAAAGTCTTCTCTTACTTCTTTGCCATGGCATGCTGTTGATTTTGCAACTTATGAGTTACTACATTTATTCTAATATTTTAGCAACCCTGAAAGGCATTAAAAGACACTCTTCACAATGATGAGGAAAATGGTGACAAATGACAAGTAGGCTCAGCACTGTTTTGTTGCTACACTAGGACATTCATTTATTTATTTATAGTAACTACTATATAATAGATAATGTGCTAGGCTATGAGCTGACTAGGAGTGACACAGTTAGAAAATATCCATCCATAATATAAATTATAATGAGTAATGGAATTAATTTTAATAAAAGATATTTATTTACAAAATTTTAAAGAAAGCCACTAAAATGATTTGGTAAAAATCACTATAAAAATAAATTCATTAGAGAGCAATACTTCCTTAAGAATACTACCCATCAGAACAGCAGGCCCACCTGACCCTTTAGAACTCACCTTACAGTGTATCATGAATGAGGCAAGGGCCTGAGAAGTTCAGTTTTATTGCCCTGTCAGCAACTGGAGATATACCCAAGGAATTAGGTAAGGACTATTTTAGCCTTACATGCTATACAAATGTGACAAGGAAGCAAAGGGTAGAATGATGTATTTTGAAGAAACTGTCAAAACAATGTATGAATTTCATAAAGCAAAAGATTTTTTTTGGTTTTCTGAGATGACCACCTTGTAACCCCTAGCTGTCCTAGAACTCACTAAGTGGACCAGGCAGGCCTTGATCTCACAGAGATCCCTCTACCTCTGCCTCCCCAGTGCTGGGATTAAAGGCATGTGCGACCACATCTGACCTAAAAGCAAAAGTTTTAAAAGAAAATCTTCTATGGGCAACAGAAAGGACTCAGGCCCAAAAGAACTTGAAAGACTTACCCATTTACTGTACTTCAAAGGTCCCGTGAATCCCATGGCTTCTATTATCTTGGTAAAGGCACCAACCTTCTCCTCAACAGGCTGTGGGAAATCTTTGGTAGTAGAAAGCTGCTTAGCCAAAGAGAAAAAAAATCAAAATCAGTAACAAAAAGGTTTTATAAACAGAATGCTTTTGCTCCTGATTAGTTCTAAGGACATTTTTATTGCTTAGATTTCTTTTCACCTTCATTTTTTTTTTTTTAAATGATCTTTGGAGATTGTGTTTGTTTTGTTTTGCTTTAGCTTAGTGCTAGGAATCATACTCAGGGCCTCACACATGCTAGGCAAGTGCTCTATGAAACTACTCAAAGCCCTCACCTAGATGTTCAAACACATCTGATGGTATCTAACAGACATCCTCCAAATTACAGAGCAAGACATACCCACCTCACTAACCATGTATGGCCAAACTCATATTAGGAAATAAGACTTGGGGTATTAGAGTAAAAGTTACATGAAAAAGAATACTTAAAAAGAAATCATTTCTATTATTTTTAATTATGTGTTTGCATGTGTGGGGGGGAGGTGGTAATGTGGACTTAAGTGGTGCAGGTGCACGTGGAGGCCAGAAGCATCAAATGCCCCTAGAGCCAGAGTTATAGGTAATTGTGAACTCCTGATATGGATGCTAAAAACCAAACTCTGGTCCTTTGCAAGAGCGGTACATGCTCTTAACCACAGAGCCATTTCTCTACCCCTAAAAAGAGTACTTTTAAAAGGGGAAGGAGAAGGTGAATGGGAAGAGAAAGGGCAGAGGAAAGGGAGAGGTAAAGAGAGAGGAAAAAGATTAAGGAAGAAGGGAGGCAAGGAGGTAGGAGAAAGGAGGGAATAAATTTCAAGAAAAAACTGCTCTAATGCTAAGCCTCCATAAAGAACAGTAGACTCTCACCCAGTAAGAAATTCTTTCAAAGTTAAACATAACTGTTTTTAACTTGTACGAAATCCAAAAAGATAGTTTTCCTCTAAAGTGCTTTCTACACAGAGTACAGTGGAAGAAACATAAGATATAAGCTCAGAAGGCTTAGGTTGAAATATTCAGTTGGCTCATCACTTACCATCCCTTGTGACCTTGGGTAAATCCCTTCAACTCCCTGAACCTCACCTTCTACATCCACTTAAACTCCTTGCCTCACTTAACCAACAACTTTATTATGATACTTGTCAGATCATCTGTCTGAAAGCACTCTTGAAACAGAGAAAGCACTCACCTTACTTGTGCTGTGATAGTCCCTCCTCTGCTGTAAGTCTATTCCAGCAACCCATTCTGATCCAGCACAGAGCAGAGGCTGATTCACCTGGGGCCACTGGAAGATAAATAGACAGATTTAAGCAATACTGGGCTGATCTGGCAGCATCTATCGAACCTTGCTTAGCCCAAATCATGGTGCTGTGTTCTCCAAGAAGACCCAAGACGAGCACTTGGAAAGCTGTCCGGTACACAGTAGGTGTTTGAGATATATATATAAAAAAATATTTGAAGCTGGATTTGGTGGCTCACACATATATGTCTGATTGTCTGCGTTGGGGGTATGTGTGTGTGAGCGCAGGTGTTTACGGAGGCAAAAGGCATTGGGACCCCTGGAGCTGGAGTAACATACAGATTGTGAACCACTCAATGTGGGTGCTGGAAACCAAGCTGGTTGTTGAGGTAGGGCTTCATGCCACCAAGGCTGCCCTCAAATTCACTATGTAGCTATGGCCTTGAACTTCTACATCCACTTCCCAAGTGCTGAGATTACAAGGGGGTGTTTCGTTTTGTTTTTTGAGGGGCTCTAGTTTCAGACAGGATCTCAGTATAAAGCCTGGCTGGCCTGGAACTCTGATATGTACACCAGGTTAGTCTCAAAGTTAGAGATCTGCCTGTTTCTTCGGCCCGAGTGCTAGGATTAAAGGTGTGCCCCACCATTTTTCTACAGTGTTATTTTTAAAGATTAACCTTCTTCTATCCCCCCTTTTATTGTAAAAACAATAAAACATTACTGGGAATCTGGACACTAAATTTCTAAACTTACACATAATTCATGCTTCTCTTCCCTCCGTTTCCCTCCCCATCTGTTCTCTCCCCTCTCTGGTTTATTCCAAAAAGAGATGGAATAATGATGTTTTTCCTCTTTAGTCTTAACGAAGGAAAAAGGGAACTTCTAATTGTGGAATATTACTATTTATATTTCTTTCCAAACAAGGATATTAAAAGATTAGTCAGAATTCTTCTGGTCAGTCCCAGGGACACTTACGCTTTAATTCTCAAGTACCAAGCAGGCTTTGTAAAACACAGACTAAACACAGAACACCTCCCATGACATCACATACATCAATGTAATGGTCCATCCAGAACACAAAGCACTTAAACTGGTTCAAAGAACACAAGCAAGTGTAGTTTCAACAAGCTGTGCTCTGGGCTGAGATCACCTCTGTTAGGTTATATGACCTCTCTCTTTCCCCGTAGTTCCAATAATCAATGGATTCCTTCTACTTTGTTGAACTATTGAAGTTCAGGGTACATCAGCTAGTCTTCCACTTATCTATAAACATATACCTTTACTTTGGGGACCACCCAACTCTTGTCCTAGCTCCCTTCAAAAAGGACTCTCAAAAACCTCAATTTTTCTTCTGTTTAAACTGAAGGGACATCAACCTTTTGTAAAAGAGGGAAAAAAATGTACCCTGAAATACTCAAATGTCACCTTTTCAAAAAGGCCCCCTTTTTTTCTTGGTAGTTGTTTTAGTTGTTCTTTTGGTTGGTTTTTTTGAGGCACGGTCTCATGTAACCCAGGCTAGCCTTGAACTGACTGTGTAGCAGAAGACAACCTTGAATTTCTGATCCTCCAGTCTCCATTTCCCAAGTGCTGAGATTACAAGCACAAACCACCACACCCAGTTTTACATGGAGCTGGGGAGCAAACACTCTGCCAACTGAGCTATATCCCCAACCCTCAAAGAGGCTGTTTCTAAACACCTTAGGGAAAAACAGGTTCTTTATATCCATTCTTCTCTAGCATAATAAGAGCCTAACCCATTGCCTCCAATGGACGGATTCATTATAGTGTGTAGTTATTATTTATGTATGTATTTGCTTATTTTCAGTTACCACAGTCAGAAAGATATAGGGAGATAAGAACTAACTTTACAGCCAGAATCAAGCACTGCATGCGGGAAACACTTAAATATTTGTTGATTAAACAAATTCTACCGTTTGATTAAACAAAACCTCCAATTTTTATTGTTAATTATTTCTTCCCTGTACTGGATCACTTATGCACCATGCATATATGCTTCATTTACCCAACCTCTACTAAATACCTAAGAAAAGTCAGTTCTTGTACAGGTTTTCAGATAGAAACAGATCTCCATCTAAGAGGAGCTCATAATTTCACGAAGAAAGAAGGACTTACCATAAAGAAATAGAATCAAGTATCACATTTGAAATTGTAACCCACCATAAGAAAACAAAACACTCTAGTATTAGGAAAGAAACAGCAGCCAGAACTCTCTTACGCTGCCAATATGAAATGTGACAGGCACTTGGAAATGTTATTTGATAGTATCTAGTCAAGATCAATGCATTGTACAACTCAGAAATTCTAGATTCATACCCAACAGTGAATATGTAATATGTATGTTCACCAAAACACATGGAGAATGCTCACAGCAGCCCTAGTCATAAAAGCCCCCAAATAGAAACAATTCAAACATCCATGAGCAGGAACAGGAATTATGCTATATTCATATGATATAATATTATGACCAATCCCTAGGACCAAAAAAGTAAAACACTATGTGAGAATTAACAACAAAGAACACAGATTTAATAAAATCTATAAAGTAAAGCTAAATGTTAGCAGACAAATACAAGAAACTACATACTAGAGGTTTAAAAGGCAAACTAATCTATGGAATTCAAATAAAGACTGTAGTAAACCTTGGTGACTTAGGCCAAAGCTGCAGCTCTGTCTCATAAACATTTTGAGAACCTTCCCCCGACCCCCAACAAAAAATCATGTATGCAAGAGAGATAGGTAAGCTACAATGCATAATGTAAATGTATAGGTATGTTCCAGACAACTATAAACCCTTGTACACAGGCCCTTGTTAAAAAGAATGCACAACTTCACATATGGAACGATGAGATGGCTCGGCAGGCAGAGGCACATGTACACAAGCCTGATGACATGAGTTCAATCCCCAGATCCCACAAAGAGCAAACTAACTCCCCAGAGTTGTCCTCTGACTTTCACATGTATAGTGTGGTACATTCAAACATGTACTCACAGATATAATGAGATAAACAAACAAATGAATCATTTGCACACTTGTTTTTATTTCCCAAAAGTTCTGAGGCTGGAGATGATTGCCTAGCATGCATGAAGCCCCATTCTCAACACTACACAGCACTCAGAGGCGACATAGGCAGATCAAACGTTCAGGTCATCGTCACATACACAGAGAATTCAAGGCAAGCCTGGGATACATGAGTTCCAATAAATTTAAATTTTTTTTTTAATTAAAAAAAGGTTTAAAAAGTAAAGAGGCTTCCTTGATATGGAGGCAGGAAAAGCAGGAGGCAGAGAAGGCAGGGAGCTGGGATGGACTCAAGTGGTTCTTGAATGCCATGTATAGTATATGTGTCTTACAGTTTAGGAAAACTGTAAGCTCCACCAGGGCACAGTCCCTTTATATTTTTTATTCTCTGCCCCAATGCTCAACACCATTCTGGGCATAGAATCAGTACTCAATAAAAACTAGGTAGATTTTTTTTGTTGTTGTTCAAAGAGAAGGACAACCTGGAGAAGGTCCAAAAAGGAACCACAGGAATGATCAAAGAGATGAATAAAAGGTCCTAGTGGAAAGGTTAAAATGAACTGAAGCTGTTTAGCTTGGAGAAAAGGCAACTGAAGAATTAAGGAGTAACTTAGAATAACAACACTTGAGCTGGAAGAAATTTCAGAGGTCTTCCAGTCCAACTTTTTCACTTCATAGATGAGGGAACTAGAACCAAGGGAGAGGTTGCAACTTGAAGGTAGTTTAAGACAACAGTTTTTTATTTTCCTTTATACAATGACAGGAAAATTTACTCACGCAGCATGAGCATAAATAGTAATAAAAACAGCAGTTATCTTACTGAAGACTTCCTAAATGCCCATTATCAAGAGACTTTGTGTTATACCTCTTGGTTTTTTTCCCTTTTAGAAAGTAGGGTACTGAGGCTCAAAGGCTCAAATGTTCTCTAGGGAGAAGGGCATATATTTAAAGCTCTGTCTGTCCCCTATATCAAGCTGCCTTTAAAAACCTAAATAGAGTTCAGGCACACCTGAACCCAGATCTTGATTTGTTTATTTGTTTGCCTGCTTGCTTTTCATCTTGTTCAGTACCTGGGATCAAACACAGGGCCTTGCACAGGCTAAGCAAGCACTCTGCCACTAAGCTAGACACTCAATCCTCAAATCTTGACTTCTAAATACTACTGTTACCAGTGGTCTGGGTCTAGACTGGGAGTTTCCAGGTTCTTGGTATCTTGTTAAAAAAAAAAAACCAAAGAAGTTCACATGTATAGCACAGCAAGGGATTTTATTCAGAAGCAAAGTAAAAGTACAAAACAGATATACTGCAAGAGACATGTAGTCCTGAGCAAGCATGCAGCTCAAAAGCATCCAGTGACTGACTGCTCAGGGCTTCCTTTTATGGGTCTAGGAGAAGTTGGTTGCTAGAGGTAGTGTAGGTGGTTTTTCTGTTTTGACTGATAGGCTTGATTATGTAAACCTTTGTTTGATGCATATGTCCATTTTCATGATCACAAGATTTTAATCATACTTGTGCCTTATGTATAGGCATAAGATGGTAAATACTGTTGCATGTGCCCAAAACGAGTCCAGGCTGCACTGGCCTACTGACCTTAGATCTAGGTTATGTTCCAGGCCGTGTTTGGCCACAAAAGGGGAGTTACAAAGGGTTTCTAGGGAGCTATAGGACAGGGTGACCCAACTGTTTTATTTGGAGAGGGGTATGCATGCAGCTTGATGCAAATGGGGTTCTAGGTTACTGAGTGCATAGTTGGGAAAGGGGTGTGTGTGTGTGTGTGTGTTAAGCCAAGAGGGGTCTTGGTTAGTTAAGTTTATCACTATGCCTCCCCTTTCTCCAACAAAATTAAGGCTCCATAAAGAAATGACTGAATCTAAGTCAAAGCAAAGAAAATATAACATGAACCCGAACGTCTTTGTGGTACCAGAAAATAAGTGGAAGTTTCAAAAGATGATGGAAGGATGCAGAAAGGAACTTGCCAGTGTTTCCAAGAGCCAAAACTGATCAACAAATATCTAGTAAGAAGATGTATTACAATTCACTGAAGGAAATAAATATCCATGAGCTAATCTGATATGAGTGGGGAAGAAATCACAGCTCTTCCTTACAAAAGAATCCCAGTCACTACTAGGTGTGGTGGCACACACCTTTAATCCCAATAACAACAACAAAAAGAACCATCAACAGAATTATCACAAAATCTAGCGATCCAATCCTGAACACTTACCCAAAAGAATTCAAAGGAGGGTCTCCATGTTCACTACAAATTATTACTAGCAACCAAGAGGTAGAAGCAACCCAAATGTCCAATGAATCACATGGATAAAATATGGTATGTGTGCATATACCATACCTTATACCAGCTTTCAAGAGAAAAGCCTGCTACAAGCTACAATGTGGATAACATTGAGGATCTTAGTCTAAGTGAAAAAAGCCAGTCAAAACTACTTGACTCCATTTTGATGACAGAGTAATCAAACTCCCTATTAAAAAGAAGATGGGACGGGAGAGATGGTTCAGCAGTTAAGAGCACTGCTGAACCGAACCTGAGTTCAGTTCCCAGCGCCCACAGAGCAGCTAATAACTGTCCATAGCTCCAGTTCAAGGGGATCCAACTGTGGGCACTGCATGACACAGTATATTTACATACATGTAGGGAATGTACTCATACACATAAAATAAAAATAAAATACTAAAAAGGAAGAAGAAGGAGTAAGAGAAGGAGGAGGAAGAAAGCCAGGCCTGGTGGTGTACACCTTTAATCCCAGCACTTGAGAAGCAGAGACAAGCAGATCTCTATGAGCTGGAAGCCAGCCTGGTCTACAGAGTGAGTTCCTGTTGAAAAGAAAGAAAGAGGGAAGAAAAGAAATATATGTTAAGGGAGTATAATGCAAAAAAAAAAAAAGAGAAATAATTTACAAGTTCAATAACAAAGGTTATCTCAACAACATGAATGATGTCTGCTCTAGTAAGTGAAAAGACAGAATA
Source organism: Eospalax fontanierii (assembly GCA_035773235.1). Classification (NCBI taxonomy): domain Eukaryota; kingdom Metazoa; phylum Chordata; class Mammalia; order Rodentia; family Spalacidae; genus Eospalax; species Eospalax fontanierii. The sequence continues at coordinate 23,368,246 of CM069550.1, read as the reverse complement.
TAAAATTCTGTGGTGGCTGTTTGCTATTTGTTAAGGTACTTGACAATTTTTTTTTTAAGTGCTGACGCCTGAGCCCAGTTCTTCATGCATTCAAGGTACTGAGCTTTAGCCTCAGCCCTTTTAAGGTACTTAAGGGAAAAATTAGTATGTGGACACATCAATTAAGGCTGGAAGACAGTCAGCAGAGATGAAAATACTGATATTTTCAGATTTGAAGTCATAAGTGATTTTTATTTTCTTTATTACTAAAGAATTATATGACCAACCAAATCAAGAAAATAAAGCCCTTTAAAGAGCCAAAGGTTAACTACAGTACAATAAATCATATTGTCAATGGTAAACTTAGGCCTCAAATAATTGATTTTATATTTATGTTTATAAAAAGGGAAAAGAAAAACAAAACATTTCTCAACTCAAAGAAAAACAGCATAAAGTAGTTTCAAAAAAAAACTAAAAAGTTAACTCTGAGATGAAAATCTGGAAAACTCCCTAACAGTAAAAGTCATCAGACTGTAACATAGCATCCCAGGCTAAGTTCCACTGCTGGGGTGTTTAGAAGCAACGCCCTAGACACCATACTGAAGGAATCAGTCTTGAGCTGGCACCATGGAAACTCAAGAGTGGTCTTGTGGGGCTTTTCCATTGTACAATTTAGTTAGCTAATTTATAAATACATGACACTTGCATGTAAACACTAAGGCTTCATATCAAGCAAAGGATCAACAAACCTTACCTGGGAAGTGCTGGACAGAGTCCTGCCCCACTGTCTTTGCATAGGAGACACTGGTACTAGTTGGCTGCATATTGGAACCCATTGGGAGATGCTAGTCTGGTTCCTCTAGAAAAAGAAAAACATTGTTAGGAATCCATATTGAACTCCATATATACACTGCAAAGTGTTCCTTAAGAACTCCCAAAACTTATAGGGGAGCAGAGGCAGGCGGATCTCTGTGAGATCAAGGCCAGCTTGGTCTACATAGCAAATTCCAGGTCAGCTAGGGCTACAGAGAGAGAAAGACTGACTCCTAAAACCCTTGGAATTCTGACAAGTGTTTTATTACTTATAGTAACTCCTTTCAACCTTCCCAGAGTTTATGTTAATAAGGTAACTCTTAAAGGATGGAAGACTGGTTGAATGCCAGAGGAACTAACCACTTAACCCTCAGTCACCACTGAGACCTAGGACACTGCTGCTGCTCATTTATACATGAAAATATATGATCTATATGGTATCAACAACTTCCCAATGCCACAGAACTAATAAACAGCAATTTAGGATTAGAACTGGAACCTACACAGCTAACTCTGGAATCCATCCTCACTTACGAGATGAAAGGGTCAAGGGATTGTCTCCAAGGTCTCTTCTAGCTCTAACAATGTCAGTAGAACCACTAGTAGAATTTTGAACTAATTAAAGCAGCACACTAAGGGTCAGCAAGATGGTCAGTGGGTGGAGGCACTTGTGCAAAGAAAGGCTTGATGATCTGGGTATGATTCCCAGATCTTACAAGGTGGCAGGAAAGAACCAATTACCAATTCCTAAGAGTTGTCCTTTGACCTCTACAAGAACCTGCACACACACACACACACACACACACACACAAACCAATTGTTTTTAAGTTAAAAAAGAATAGTAGATCATGGAAAGAGCCATGTAGTTGAAAGTCAGAAAGCATCCAATTGATTCTTGTCTCTGTTCCTAAGTCACATACTATATAATAAACAAAAGGGTCTGAAGAGATGGCTCTCCAGAAAACCCAGAATTCAGTTCCCAGCCCCTATGTCAGGCTGCTTATAACCACCTGTAACTACTGCTCCAGTGGATCTGATGCCCCCTTCTGGCCTCCATAAGCACACACATACATGCACACACACACACATACACGTATGCATAAATAGAAATTAAAAATAGATAAACTCTGTGAGGTTTGATTGCCCCTTCTATAAAAAAAAATCTATACTTATCATTAAAAAAATTAACAAATGTACCCTACAGTACTACACTGAATCTTATCTCCATTTCCTTGAGGGCGGAAGAGTCACTAGTAAAGTGGAGAAGATATTAAACTTAGGCCAGAAGTGGTGGCACACCTTTAATTCCAGCACTGGGAGGCAGAGGCAGGCAGGTCTCTGTGATATCAAGGCCAGCCTGGTCTACACTAAGTGAGTTCCAGGCCAGGAGAGGATATAGGAAGACTATGTCTCAAAAAAAAAAATTTTTTTTAACTGGTATGTACTTTCTAGAGTGGGTCACAGTTCACAAACTATGTAACTTTTTAAAAGGCTATTCATAAGGGCTGTAGAGATGACTCAGCATTTAAGAATCGTGACTGCTCTTGCAGCGGATCAGAGTTCAGTTCCCAGCACCTACATGATGGCTAACAACCATCCACAACTCAAGTTCCAGGATATCCAATGCTGTCTTCTGGCCTCCATGGTCACTGCACGACACAGGTATACTTACATACATGCAAGCAAAACATACATAAAATAAAAAATTTTTAACTTTTTTTAGACTTGGGTGTGGTGGCATACTTTAATCTTAGCACTCAGGAGGCAGAGGCTGGCAAATCTTTGAGTTCAAGGCCAGCCTGATCTACATAGTGGGTTCCAGTTGGTGTTACAGGAAGACCCTGTCTCAAAAGACATCCCCCCCCAAAAAAAAACACTTTTTTTTTTTTAAGGCCATTCATAGAACCTTATATTTTGAATAAGAAGTAGAAGCTAGGCATGATGATACACTCCTTTGATCACAGCTGTAACAAGGAGGCTTAGGCAAAAATGATCAAGAGTTCCAGGCAAGCCTGGGCTACATACTGAGATCCTATTTCCAAAAATAAAAACCTACAAAAACAGGGGACTGGAAAAATGACTCAGCAGCTAAGAGCACTGGTTGTTCTGAGGACCCAGGTTCAGTTCCCAGCACCCACGTGGCAGCTAACAATGTCCATAAGTCCAGTTCCAGGAGATTTCTAGCCCCTGTTCTGACCTCCATGGGCATTGCACAAAACAGGTACACTTACATACATGCAGGTAATATATTCATACACATAAAATAAAAATAAATATTTTTAAAAACAAAAACTGATTTACCAGGTCAGATTTCCTAAAAATGCACGTATGAGTCAAGACAAAAATTTCTGAATCTAGCTCTAAGGGAATGTGCAGAAGCAAGAGGAAATTATACTCAGAAACTATGCAAACTTAGACAGGGGATATAGCTCAGTTGGTGCCAGAGCATGCACAAAGTCCTGGGTTTGATTCCAGCACCAAATAAGCACACACCTGTAATTCCAGTACTCAGGAGTCTTAGGTAGGAAGATGGTAGCAAGTTTGAGGCCAGAATGAGTTACACAGTGAGACCTTGTCTTAAAAACAGAAAGTCAGGCATGGTGGCACATGCCTTTAACCCTTTAATCCCAGATCAGCTGGGGCTACAGAGAGACCCTGTCCCCTACCACCCACAAAAAAAGAAAGACAGAAAAAAAAGGACTGATAAGAATTCTATATCCAGCAAAACTATCATTCAAAGGTTTAAAAGGAAGATAAAAGAAAAACTTCCCAGATAAACAAAAACTGGGGCAATCTGTAAATCTGTAAGACTGCAGACTTATACAAAAATACTAAAAAAAAAAAAATAAAGATAATTTTCAGAATGAAATGAAAGGGTGCTAGACAGTAAGTTAAATCTACATGAAGAAATAAAGTACACCAGTAAAGGTAACTACTTAGGTAAATAAAAAATACAGCATAAGTATATTTTTATTTATATCCCTTTTAATTTTATTATTAACAGATAACTATAAAAGACAATTATAGACCTGTTGATATTTATAATGCAGAAAACTGTGATCCAAGTTAACAGTGCCATTATTAAAGAGAGACAGAACACAGCTATATAGAAGCAGTTTTTATATATCACTGAAAACAATTTGCATTAACCCACTGCATTAAACTGGAGTGTTTTATCTCCACAGTAACTACCAAAACTATTTTTAAAAACCAGTAAAACCTTTAACGAAGGGCTGGGTCCTGTAACTCAGTAGTAGAGCTCCTTCCTAGTATGGCAAGGTCAGCCTCGGCTACTAGAGCCTCTGACCCAAAAAACAAACAAGTATAAAAGGTCAAGTATATGCCTATATCCCAGCACTCAGGAGGATCAATGCAAGTTCCAGGTCAATCTGTTCTACACAGCAAGTTCCAGGCCAGCCAGAGTTGTATAGTGAGACTGTTGCTCCCCATATCCCCAAAGAAAATTTAAAAAGCAACCTGGACATTACTCGAAAGATAAAATGGTCAAATGGCCAATAAAGATGCTTGACATCACTAGTCATTAGGAAGATGCAGATTAAAAACAATGATATTGACACTCATTGGAATGACTAGTACCAAAACACAAGACTGTAAACTGGGCACGGTGGTACACCCCTTTAATCTCAGCAGAGGCCAAGGCAGGTAGATCTCTGTGAGTTCAAGGTCAATCTGGTCTACATAGTGAGTTCAAGTTCAGCTGGGGCTGCAGGGAGACCTTGTCTCAAAAAGATGCCCACCCCCCGAAATAAATAAAATAGAAACTGAAATTTTTGTTTATTGCTGGTAGAAATGCAAAATAACACATCTACCACTGGAAGTGCTGTGGAAGTTCTTCAAAACTTAAATGCAGGCATATAATCAATTGTTAGTCTAGCGTGCACGAAGTCCTGAGTTCCATCCCTACCACCACATAAACCAGGAATACACGCCTGTAATCCAAGCACTCAGGAGTGAATCCAAGGCTAGCCTGGGCTACACAAGACCTGTCTCAAAATGGAGACAAAGCTGGCTATGGTGGCTCATAACTTTAATTCTAGCACTCAGGAGACAGAGGCCAACAGTCTACACAGTGAGTACCAGGCAAGTCAGTGCTCTGTATAGAATGAGAACCTGTCCCAAAACACCAGCAAGTCAGTGCTCTGTATAGAATGAGAACCTGTCCCAAAACACCAGCAAGTCAGTGCTCTGTATAGAATGAGAACCTGTCCCAAAACACCAGCAAGTCAGTGTTCTGTATAGAATGAGAACCTGTCCCAAAACACCAGCAAGTCAGTGCTCTGTATAGAACGTGAACCTGCCTCAAAATACCAGTAAGAACGACAACAAAAAAAGACGAAGATGAAGAAATCAAACTAATTTTTGTTAGTTGATTCTCTGATCAAATCTAACAACATCACTGATTAAGAAACCTGAGGCCACCAAGATGGCTCAGAGAGTAAAGGCACTTGCCCCCAAAATTGATGACCTGAGTTTTAACCCCAGGACCCACATTGGTGGAAGGAGTGAATCAATTCCCAACAAGTTGTCCTCTAACCCCCACTAGTAAACTATGGCATGTCTGCTCAGCCACATGCACACCTATACACAGACCAGTAACTAATAATTTTTTTAATCTTTAAAAAAATGAAGAAAATCCGAGGCTCAGAGAAGTTAGATAACATGCTCAAAGTTCCACTAATAGCAAGCTGTGAAACCAAGCTTTTGACCAGATTCCTAGAGAGGATCATTTTATTGAATTTGTGAACTCTTCCCAATGCTTAGCACAAATGCCTTTTCGTTATTCAGGTGAATAAATATCTGCGACTTTCATGTTTATTCCCACTTTGACTAGTCCTAAGAGGAGGAAGGGGGTCCACTGCTCTAGCAAGTTACTCTACAATGTGCAAATAGACTTCTCAGGGAATCAGGATAATGTGAAAAGAGATTTTCCTTATCTATTATCAATTTTTTGTACCAGAAAGATAAACAGGAAATAGAAAATAAGCCAAAATAATAGAGGGCAGATGGAGCAGTGGTACTTCTGGATGCTGTCACCAAAGAAGAAATGAATCTACTACAACAACCCCAATGCTCAGAAACAAGAAAACTCAAGATAGCTGGAGCAGTCACTGAATTCCAACACTAATCAAAATGTTCTTTTCAGGTCTCTAGCCCAATACATTTTTCTTGTATTTCCCAAATATCCATCTTGAAAATTAGTTTAGGGTTGAGGTTATAGCTCAGCAGTAGAGCCCTTACTTCACATGCATAAAGCCCTGGGTTTAATCCTAAACATCAAACAACATACACACACACATACACACATAAATAATTTTTTTTTTTTTTTTGGTGTTTTTGAGACAACTGTTTTTGAGCCCCAACTGTCCTGGAACTCAGAGATCCACCTGCCTCTGCCTCCCCAGTGCTGGGATTAAAGGCATGTGCCACCCTTCCTGGCTACAAATAATTTTTTTAAAAGATTGGTGGCCACTTCTCCATCCAACCTCAGATCTTAATTTCTGCTTTAGCATCTGTAATTACTACAGTAAATGGATCCTTCTCTCAGTTACAGGAACACTCTTCAAACAAAAGCAACTGAGGGTTCTGCACTTTGGTAGGGCGACAAAGAACACAAGTAAAACCTACTGTATGTCACAGAGAAAAGCTTTAAGAAGTGTAAAAGAACAATTCACAACGAGAGACAACATCTGCTATGAAAAATTGTCCTTCACCCGGCTTTTAAAAGACCTAACTAAAATGAAAAACTGTTTCAGCCCTGCAGGACTAGAAACCAAGTTCTGTTTTTAATTCCTAGAGGTCACGGTATGCTAGGACTGAATCTCAAGATGACTGAAGACCCAGACTGGGAAAGGACATGAACATAGTTCCCCATATGGGTTAGACTGGTAGTCTTTCTTGACTTCATTCATTCAACTATGCCAAATACTGTGCCAAAAGTGAAAACAACATGGCCATTTCTCCTGCAGCTTTCGATCTGACCATCTATCTATACATCCCGGTTAACTATTCAGGTAAGAACTGACCGAGGAACTCAGGATGCAAAGGGAGATAAACGCCCTCACTTTTCACATGGCCCTAGTGTCTCATCCAAGGTCACGCTGTGACAGGCATGGCCTGCAGCCCACAGCCCCGCAAACCCAGTGTGAGCCGGGAAAGTGCTCCGCCGCGGTGAGCCGGGGGACAAGCAAATCTTACCACCTAAGGATCCGACGTCACACGCTTCTACAAAGAGGGAGCAGCCAAGGCCAAACGGGGGTCGGAGGGGCGAGCTGCCTCAGTTTCCCCCGCGGAAGTGCGCCCCCGCGGCTCAGCCCAGACACAGGCTCCCCAGGCTCCCTGCCGCCCCCGCCCCGCCCTGCCCAGCCCAGCCCGGAGCCCCGCGACCGTCTGCACAGAGTGACTCCTGCACTCACAAGGACTCGCACCAGCAACGCCATTTTCGTCCGCGATCATTTCCGGGTGAAGGGTGGACTTCCGGGATCCCGCTGTCACCACCCCTACCCGGCGCGGTTCGCCAGCCAAGGATAGCAGGCCGGCGGCGGCGCAGGCGCGGAGGTCTGCCGCGGGTCCGAGGGTTGATCCTGGACACTCGACTCCTCCGCGTGTCTTCTGTACCTGTGCACGTCACAATGGCTCAAGTTCTTCCCTGCACGTAGCCTCCGGTACCCCGACCTCTCAGAGCCTCATTCTGCAAGAGACCCTTCCAGAACCACTGCTTCCCTGACTCCACCTCCGAGGAGGATGGAGCTCCAAAGAACAAGACCTTGGGGAAGGAACCCCAATTGTTTTGGGTTTAACATTTTATTAATTTTTAAATTTTATGTGTATGAGTGTATTGATTGCATGTATGTAAGTGCATCCACGTTATGCAATTCCTGCAGAGGTCAGAAGAGGGTGTCTGATCTCCTGGAGCCGAACTACAGACGGTTGTCAGCCACCATGTGGGTACTGGGACCAAACCCAGGTCTTCTGCAAGAGCTGCCAGTGCTTTTAACTGCTGAGCCTATTCTCCAGCCCCAGAACCCCATAGTTAAAAAGTTTCTGAGGAGTCTAAGCATAAGGCAGCACAGTCCTGGAAAGATGCATGTCCGTCGGGCTGACCCAAAGCCTAGTAGAAGAGAAGGCACTTGGGGTTGAATATTGATAGGAAACACTTAGCAAATGAGGACACACGAGGAAGAAGGAAGAGAGTTTTCTGGGGAAACGGGGAGAGAATGGTTTTGACTCAGAAGGAGAAAAGAGAGGATACTGCTTCAGGGATTGACCCATTAAGTAAGTATTCCTTATGTATTGGACACAAGGCAGCTGTGGAGCCCATGGACTGGTGGGGAAGTACAGGTAAGACTAGTCAACAACCCATTGAAAAAAATAAAAACTATGATGTGCTATGAAGGAACCAATACATAGCTAATGTAGACAGTAACGTGGGCAACTACTTGGCCTGCATAGTTAGATGAACCCAGTGTCTGTGGAAGTGACAAGTAAGACGGGATCCAGGATGAGTCGTCCATGGAAAGTGACTTCACGTGTCCCTTCCATCCTTTTTTTTGAGACAAAAATCTCATGTAGCCCAGGCTGGCCTCAGATTCCCTATGTAGCCTTGGAGTCCTGATCCTCCTCCCTCTATCTACAAATGCTGAGATTATAGGTATGTACCACCGCGCCTAGCTTTGCAATTCTTTTTTTAATGTAAATTAATTTTTTTTAGTTAGCAAGTAAAAATCCTATATATTTATTATATTTGTGGATTTTTTTCAAAGTTTACATTGTGAAACGGCTAGCATAAGCTAATTAACATGTGTGTTTCTTCATTTGTTTTTTTGTGGTGAGAACACTGAGTAGCTACATTCTAAATAGTATTTGAGAATATAATACAGCTGGTCATGGTAGCACATGTCTTCAATCCCAGCACTCCGGAGGCAGAGGCAGGCAGATCTCTTGTGAGATTGAGGCCAGTCTAATCTACATAGCAAGTTCCAGGCCAGTATTATCTATGTTCACCATGCTATACAATAGGGCTCTTGAACTTATTCCTCCTAGCTAACTAAAAATTTACATCCTTTGGCCAGCATCTCAGCCTCTCCTTCTCAACTTCTGGTAGCCGAATGAGCCATTCTACTCTTCATTTCCATGAGTTCAATGTTTTTAGTTGCAGTATGTCTTTCTGTGCCTGATTTACTTCACTTAACATAATGTCTCCAACTTCATTCATTTTGTCCCAAGAGACAGAATTTCCTTCTTGTTTTCAGGCTGAACGGCATTCCTTTATAAATATAAACATTTTCTTTATCCATCTGTTGATGGACATTTGTATTTATTTTATATGCTGGCACTTGTGATGAATGCCAGATGAACATGTGGATACTGAGTTCATATCCTGTAGCTATATAACCAGTAGTAGGAAGGCTAGATTATATAATAGTTCTAGCCTTGTTTTTTTTTTTTGCATGGGGGAGTTTCCATTCTATTTCCATGTTATCCACAGGATTGCAAATGTTCTTTTTCTCCACTTCTTCATCAACACTTGCTATAATAACTCATAAGTGTGATATCTCACTGTGGATTTAACTAGCATTTCCCTGATGATTAATAATGAGGTTTGTTGGGGTTTTTTTCTCATGTCTATTGGCCATTTATATATCTTTTTGGGAGAAATTACTGTTTTCAAAGATCTTTTGCTCATTATTAGGGAGGATGTTTGCTTTGGTTGGTTGGTTTTTGTTACTGTTTTTTGCAGTGCTGGGAGTCAAACCTAGAGTCTTGTGCATGCTGGGCAAGCACTTGATCACAGAGCTACATCCCCAGCCCCTTTGCCTATACCGTAATCAAATGATTTATTTTGTTGCTATTGAATTGTTTGAGTTCTTCATATAGTTTGGATATTAATATCATATTAGATATATGGTTTGCTGGCATTAAATGACTCAGCAGGTAAAGACACTTCCCACACAAACCTGGCAACCTGAGTTCAATCCCCAGAACCCACATAAATGTGGAAGGAGAGAACAGACTCCACAAAGTTGTCCTCTGACCTCCAGGTACATACCATAGCACATGCACACGTTACGCACAAAAAAATTAGTAATAATAAAAACTTTAAGGGGATAAGATAGTAAATTCCATTATGCCCTTTGAAAATATTTTAAATTTATTATATGTGTATGAGTGCTTTATCTGCATTTAGATAAGTGCACCATGTATATGTTATGCTTTCAGAGGCCATCACAGGGCATTTGGATCTCCTGGAACTGGAGTTACGGATGATGGCTGTGAACTGCCATATGGATGCTGCTCAGCCATCTCTCCAGCCTCCATTATGCCCTCTTGAAATAGGAGTGTGAATCTGTTGATCCTTCAGCTTGGCTTGGTTCCTTGCTCTTTACACTATGTACCTATCCCTAGTTGAATGTGATTCTCTTGTTCAAACATAAACATTTTGCAGTCATGTGTGTTTGGCTAGGATTACTGTACCACCACTCCTCCCATGGCTAACCCTCTCCATGCCTTCCTCATTTAAAGTGGCCCCATTTTCCTCATTTCTCCCTTGATAATACGGGTCTCCTGTGGCCCCACCTCTCCTGAGCTCCTTCTTTAGTTCCTTGTATAACCCCTTCCTCACCCTCCCATTTGAATATTCCCCTTTTATCTATTTCTCCCATAGTAATACTTATCTCCTACTCTTCTTCTTTCTCAAGTTCTTTTTTTCTCTTTACCTCCCTGATTCCTTTCCATTTTCCTGGTTTCTGCAGTTACATCAGGATATATACTCATATATAAGGGTTTGGTACTAGGATCCACAAATGAGGGAGAACATACACCCCTTGTTTTTCTGAGTCTGTGTTACTTCACTTCGAATAACAGTTCCTAGTTCCATCCATCTGCAAATGTCATGATTTCATCTTTCTTTCCCACTGAGTAGAATTCCATTGTGTAAATGTACCACATTTTCATTATCCACTCATCAGTTGAGAGACACTTACGTTGTTTCTGTCTCTTAGCTACTGTGAAAAGAGCAGTAACAAACATGGATGTACAAGTATCTCTGCAATCTGATGAGTCCTTTGGGTATAAGCAAAGGAGTTGGTATAACTGGGTCAAATGGTAGATTAATTTCTAGTTTTTTTAAGAGTCCTCTACACTGCTTTCCATAGGGGTTTGCACGAGTTTCCAGTCCCACCAGCAGTGAATGAGCGTTCCTCTTTCCCCACATCCTTTCCAGCATTTGATATCATTTATTCTCTTGATCTCAGCCAGTCTTATTGGAGTAAGAGTAAATCTTAAAGGGGTTTTAATTTGCATTTCCCTAATTATTAACAATGTTAAATACTTTAAGATGTTTCTCGGCCATCTTTATTTCTTTTTTTGAGAATTCTTTGCTCAGATCCTTAGCCCATCTTTTAACTAGGTCACTTGTTTTCTTGATACTTTGTTTTCTGAGTTCTTTATATATTCTGTATGTTAAACCTCTGCCCGATGTGTTGCTGGTAGAGATTTTCTCCTACCCTGTGAGTTTTCTCTTCACTTCCTTGGTTGTTTCTTTTGCTATACAGAAGCTTTTTAGTTTAATGAGGTCCCACTTGTTGATTATTGACCTTATTTCCTGAGTAACTGCTATCTGCTATAGAAAGTCATTTCCTACACCTATATCTATAGGTTACTGCCAGTGTTTTCTTCTAATAGTTTCAAACTTTCAGCTTTCATATTGAGGTCTTTGATATATTTGGAGTTGACTTTTGTACAAGATGAAATATAGCCAAATACACGTGACTGAAGAAGCCATAGAACTTAATGAAATCCCCAAGGCTGTCACATCCCTAGACTAATGTAACCTCTTACTAAGTGCAAAATATGCATCCTTATATATATAGTAAAGTATCCCAGTCACCACTCATCAAAGAAGCTTCTATTGCACCAGACCTGGTCACATACAGACATCGTCTGTAATTGCTCATGCCTAAGTGGCACTCCTACAATGCAACTTCTGTACTCAAAGCTCACGCAACATGGAACCAGGGGTAAAGAGGACACTAGTGAATCTCTCAACCCTCATTAATGAAGCTCCTCATACAACAGAGGCCAGTAACACAAAAGGTCACAAATGGCCAAACAATGGAAATTAGGAGTCTGCAGAATGTGGGTCACTAGACAGGACTCCTATATTAAGTTTCACTCACCCAATGGCTCAGTGGCCATTGCGGAAGAGGGGACAGAAAGATCGTAAGCCAGTGAGGAGGTGAGTGACCATATGGAAATAGAATCCTACAAGCTCCTGGGACCCTGATCATATGAACCTACAGCAATTGTTTCAGCATGCTCAAGACCTGTGCAAACTCAAGCAGACAAAAATCCAGCATGGAACTGAAGAAATGAGTAACAGACCCCAATCTTTACTGAAGGAATATTGGTAACTGATTACTACTGGGTGAAGATGAGCTAATCTTCCTAAAGTGAGGGACTCTGGATAGGCTAATTAGACCTGACTAGACCTTACCTGACCTCAGTGGATGAACCTGCACTGAGTAACATTTGGGGACACTAACTTGATACACTAGACCTTAACACAGATGAAAGAATGTATGGATTCCAGTTGGGGAGGACTCCAGTGGGAAAGGGGATATAAACATGGTTAAGATTAATTGAGATATTCTGTATGAAATACACAACAATTCAATAAAAAAAATAAACATTTTCTATACAAAATAGCCCTCACATAAAGGTGGCTACTTATATGGACATGTCAAATAAAATGTTCTGATATTGAGGAGGAATTGGTTATATTGAATTGTCAAGAGATGCAAGGGTGTAATATTTAAAGTACTTTCATAGAGGGCTGGAGAAATGGCTTAGCAGCTAAGAGCACTTGCTGCTCCTTTAAAGGACCCAGATTCAGTTACCAGCACCCATGTGTCAGCTCACAGCCATCTGTCACTCCATTTCTAGGAGATCTGATGTTGTTTTCTGGCCTCTACAGGCACTGACCACACATCTGATAAACATATATACATGAAGGCAAAACACTCACACGCATAAAATTTTTTAAAAATGAATCTAAAAAAGGGAAAGAAGGACATTGAATGTTTAAGTGATCAATGATTGGAACGGCAAATGATGGAAAGAGGCTTCATGTGGAACAAGGGAATTTAACTGAGCCCTGAAGCTTGGATGAAATTTGAATGAGGGTTTAAGGAAGACATTTTTCAACAGAGGAACTACATGAACAAATGAGTTTACAAAGTGGAAACGGCATATTCTTCCATTCTTAAAATCGTGCCATGTTGGTCATTAATTTTACTGACTATAAGGGTTGATTCTGTCCGGGTGCTGCTAGGCTCCTTAAGCTGGGTATTTGAAGCTGTCTACCTGCCTTGCAGAACAGAGAAAACCAGAAGCCTGAGCACAGAAGTTAAGAACGTCGTTGGAGAGTTGGTACCCGATATCCATAATCTATTTTGCAAACCCAAGTTATGATCATATAGTAAAAATGGACCATGTTTGGTGATGCCATGCCTTTAATTCCAGCACTTAGGAGGCAGAGGCAGGCAGATCTCTGTGAGTTCAAAGCTAGCCTCGTCTACATAGCGAATTCCAGGTCAGCCCAGGCTACAGGGAGATCCTGTCTCAAAAGACCAAAAAATAAAAATGAAAATGAAAATATTACCCTCTTTATCTTATTTTCTTGAGTTAAATTATATATTCATTTCATGTGTATATGTGTGTGGATATGCATGTTCTACTGGGAAGCGTGTGGAGGACAGAGGATAACGGAGCTGGCTGGCTCTCTCCTTCTACTATATGAGTTCCAGATATCAAACTCTGGTGGTCAGAATGGGCAGCAAATAACTTTACCCATCTCACTGCCCCCCTTAATTCCTCTCATGTTATTGCATATTGTACAAATTAATGTTTATAGGCCTTGACTCTCCCATTATCAACAATTGAAGCTCAGGCTGGGGAAGCAATTCAATCCCCAGCACCACAAAAAAACATAATTAAAATAAGTGTAGCTAATATCTACTGAATGCTTACTACAGGTCAGATATTATTCAAAGGATTGTTTAAATGCATTATATATAAACCTTTCAAATTTGACAGGAAGCTTGAAAAGAGAAAGATATATTGGCTTTCCCAAGTTCTTACAGCTAGCATGGGGCAAGGCTGGCATTTTATCTCAGGCATTCTTATACCAGAGCTTTCTTTGACTTGTATTCAGTGTACATGATTTGGAGGAACTCTAATATTTAGTCAACTTCCATTCCCCGTACTGCCACTTTCTTTTACCCTTAAAGTTGCTCAAATCCCATCTCATTTCCCAAGTAATTATCCAACTGCTTCTTGACTATAGAAGATTGATTTTTTTTTCCTTCATCTCTCTTTAGTCTTAAAGAACTGTGCTGTGTAGTGGCACAAGCCTGTAATCCCAGTTCTCAGGAATCTGATGCAAGGATAATTTCCTTGGGCTACAGGCTGAGATCTTACCTCAAAAAAAAAAAAAATCGAAGGGGGAAGGATTAATATGCTCAAAGTATGTTATATACTGGTATGAAAATGTCCTTATGAAACACAGTATCATAACATTCAGATGGGAAGGAAATAGTGTTGTGGGAAGGAAATGGCTGTGAACCCAGTGGAGTTAAAAGGATACAATATGGCTGCCGAAATGCCAATCAACGATAAGCTTCAGGACTGGGGAGATAGTCTGTAGCTCATTGGTAGAGTGCAAGACCCTGGGATTGAACCTCAGCACTGCAAGAAGGAAAGTGAAAGAAGGAAGGAAAGAAGAAAGGAAGGAAGAAAAGGAATCAGGAAAAGTGTGGGCTTCATTAACAGGTGGGTGGTGTTGCTTAACTCAAGGGTGTTGCTTCTACTGTTTACTCTCTATCTATCTCTCTGTCTCCTTCTCTCCCTCCCCGCCTCCTTCCCCCTTTGCCTTTGTCATTTGTTTGTTTGTTTGAGACAGGATCTCATTTGAGCCCAATATCACCTCAAAACTTGCTATGTTAGCTAATGATGACCTTGAACTCCTGATCCTCCTGTCTCCACTTCCCAAGTCTTGGATTGTATGCGTGCCCCATATCTGGCTTTGTTGAGTGGTTTTCTGACTTCTTTACCTAAGCTATTATGGAAGGAATAGAGAAGGATATAATAGTGAGAGGTCTAGGAATAATGTCTTAAGAAATTCAGATGAAAAACTATAGCTACAAAGATGGAGGAAGAGGAAGAAGAGTTTACAGGAAACATATCACAGCCTTCAGGAACTGAGGACTACTGTAGGTAGAAGAGACACCATCAGAATGTATGGTTCCAGAGGACAGAGCAATGCATAAAGAGATTTATATCCAAGTGCTGTTGTGCATCGTGCTGTTCCTGGGATCAGGCACTATGTTCTAAATGTTTTCATTCTTAATTCATTTTAAAAAATGTGAGTACAGGTACCTGAGGAGGCCAGGAGAGGGTGTTGGATCCTCTAGGCTGGAGTTACAGGTGGTTATGAGTCACCTAACATGGGTGGTGGAAATTGAACTCTGGTCCTCTAGAAGAGCAGCACGCACTCTTAACCACCTCTGAGTCATCTCTCCAACCCCTTATTCGTTCTTGTAACCATTCTAGGACCTTGCTGCTATAACCCTTATAGGTGGGCTACTATCCTCTATTTCAGACAAATTTAAAGGACAGGTATTTTAAGCTTATAGATTGTTTATTTCATTTCTGCAATTAAAAATTTATGTGTATGAGTGCCTTACCTGCATATATGTAAGTGTACCAGGTGCATACAATGCCTGTAGAGGCCAGAAGAGCGTGTTGGATCTCCTGGAAATGAAATTGTAGACAGTTGTGAGCTGCTATGTGGGTGCTGGGAACTGAACCTGGGTCCTCTGCAAGAGCAGCCAGTGCTCTTAACCACTAAACCATTTCTCCAACCCCTATTTCTGAATTATTTTGTTTGTTTTTTGAGACAGGATCTCCTTGTAGTCCCAGCTGGCCTGAAACTCCTTATGTAGACCAAGCTCACAGAGATCCTCTTGCCTTTGCCACCAGAGTGCTGGAATTAAAAGTGTATGCCACTGTGCCCAGCTATTTCTGAAAATTTTTAATTGGTATATATCCATTTTTATCCTATCCCATACTTGTGCAGTTAGTTTCATGAATTTAAATAGATAATTTGACTTTTTGCCTGTTTTGTTTCATCTCTCATTCAGTCTTCCTTCTCCCCAACTTCCTTTGGGTTCTTTATTCTCTTTGCCATTTATTCACGAACCTTAAGAACATGGTAAAGTGTGAAAATTCTCATAAAGTACTAAGTACAAGAACCCAGCACATGCCAAGCCCTTGGCAAACATGAACAGTTGTTGTGTCTATCATTATTCCAACACTTAGCACAATGTCTGTTCCAGCAAAGACCTTCAGTGAATATCCATTGATTAATGAGTAAATGACTAGACCAAAGACTGACAAAATGAATGAACTTCATATCCTGAATCTAAGGATTCATAAGTTTTATATCAACCCTCTTTTACAGGGAAACTGAGGCGTAGAGAGGTTACCTAACTTGGCTCAGCTGGAAAGTGGTGGGACCAGGGCTAGAACTACTTGATTCCCACTCCTGTGACTAACTCTGCTTCCTCATCTGTATTCCAATCAGAAGAGCCAGTTGAGGAATCAGAATAAAGGCTGTAAGGCTTTCCAAGGTTGTGTGTCCCAAGCCGTAGAGAAGTTTTTTCTCTTGTTGTGACCCTAAGACACAGGATATAGAAAGGGCCAAGAGATGGGGAGCAGAGTGCTCCCTCCCCCGCCTCCCCAGGCCTCTCGTGTTTCCTGCCCTAAACTCTGCTCTGCTATTTTTCCCAAAGAACGAACAACATGGTGTGTCCCCAAGGATATGTTTTTAGGGCCAGGGAGACAAGAGCCAGGGAGGTGACTCAATTGCTTGCCAAGGCAGGGGTCAGTGGAGTCAGGGGCCCAGAGGAGTAGATATGAAGAATGAGGAGATCTGCAGATGTGTGGTTGCCACTCTGCCACTCCTTCCTGGGTATCAGCTTCCTATCTGCAAAATGACAGGAGACAATAGCTCTCATGCTGCCTGCTTCTCAGGATAATTTGAGGCACACAACAATGACAATGGCTAACATTTACTGAATGCCACCTTTCTGTCACCTACTAAGTTCAGCGTCTCTCACATCCTCATAGTTTTATGAAGTAGTTAATAGTTATATCGTTTATCTGCATGTTTTCTTCTTTCCCTCCCTCTCTGCATCTCTCTCCCTCCCTCCTTCCATCCTCAAATGAGAAACCAAGCTAGATATGATGGTGCATAAATGCAAGCCCAAACATTGAGGCAGAAGGATTTCAAATTCAAGGCCAACCTCAGCTATATTGTGAGTTAGAGGTTAGCTTGCCTACATGGCTAGACCCATTTCTTGCCCAAGATCTGTAACTTTAAGCAATAGAAGATAGAACTGAAGTTTGAAGCTGTACAGCCTTTTGAACTCTTCAGAGCTGGGAAACTGTGGTCAGGAGAGTGTAGACATAAGTCCTTTACTCTTCATGTGTGCACATGCATATTTGTGCACATGCACGTGGCAGCCAGAGGTTGATGGTATCTTTCTCAGTCATTGTTCATCTTATTTTTTGAGACAGGCTCTCTCACTGAACCTGGAGCTCAAAAATTCTGCTAGGCTGGCTGGCCAGCAAACTCTGGGAAACTGCTTATCTCTGCCCCCTGGCACTGGGATTATAGACACATGCTGCTATGCCCAGCTTTTTACATGGCTACTGAAGATCCAAACTCAGGTCTTCATGTTTATGTGGTAAGCACGTTACCAACTTGAGCCATCTCCTTAGTCTGGATAAGCCTTGTATTCTTTGTGCAAGAATGTACTATACAAGTTCGCAACTTCCTGTGACTGGGGTTAGAGAATTCTCCAAAGAGAACATTGCCTAGATCTGAAGGTTAGAATGGAAGGGTTCTTCCCACTCACATCCCTAGTCCCTAGAGTTGGGCTGAGGGGGGCTACACAGTCTGAGTGACTCCTTTGTGAGAGCATCTAGGGTAAGTTGGGGTGATAAAGGAAGTTCTTAGGGGTCCAGCTAGAGCTATGACCATTCACCCAAAGCCTAGCCCTTCAGCAAGAAGAGCACTGTGATTCAGTTGATGTTCTGCTGGGGCTAAGGCAGGGTGAACTTTCCAAGAAATAGGAGACACACAGCCCAAGAAATAAGCACACGGGGCAGCCAGTACCACTGTGACCTGTTCATCTCCTGTCTCTCTGCCCTTGGGTTTCCAGCCATGTAACTCCTACACTGCTGTCCCTGTATCCACAGTTGTCTCCTTGGCCTTGCTAGCACCTTCCTTCAGGCTCATTCTCCTCTCTCACACCAGGCCTCTGTGTCTGCTGTGGCAGCTCCTTTGCTTACTTCCAGAACTCCCAGGCTCACCACTGGCCAAACACAACGAAGCCTGGCCAGAGAGAACTCAGCTCCAGACTCAATCTGGCTCCTCTGGGACAGGTAATGGCCTTAAAACCAAGGAGGCAGTTCAAAAGTAGGCTGTCCCCTGCATTGGGCTCTTACTTCAGATCCTGACAACCCAGAGGGAAAGGACACAAGATCTGCCCATTGTTGGGCAGGGATCCCTACTCTTGAAACAGCTTTGGCTGAGAGCCCTGAGAATCAAAGACCCAGCTGGACAGAAGTGGGGAAAATTTTGAAGCCCTCTGGGTGGGAACCAAAGGCTTGGACTTCTCCTGGTCTTTATGTCTTTCTTCAGCCAGGTAGAACCTGGCCTTGAGCCCTCAGCCCAAGGCTCCTGGTGCCTAAATTTCCCCACCAGAGGACTTTCTTCCCCAGAAATTCATGTCCCATTCCTCCCCCAAAATTCTAGCCAAGTAAAGGAAGTGAGCCTTTACACTGGACCAAGCTCCAAGGAGGAAGCCTTGTTAGGATGTGCCTGGCATCATCAGCCCGACAGCCGGGAGATCATTCATTCATGTGTAATTATGAATTGTGAAATGTAAAGAGACAGGCTCCACTTCTGACTCTGAATCTGTGGGAGATGATAAGCGAGCAATGAAGAGCTCTGATGAAGCTGAGCTGGACAGCAGCAGAGTCACAGACCAGACCATGTGAGGCGCAGTGGTCATGGCAAAAACAAGATGCCAGCGCTGGGAGGAGGAGACCCTTGGCAATTCAGATACCCCACTGGAGAGCTCTCTAAATGGGGCCCAATCAATTCTGTAATTTTGGAGAGTAAGGGACGGGAGTTAGGACAGGCGCTGGTGAATAAAGTGGAGGTGACTTTAAAGAAAATCAAGTCTCACAGTACCCTGTCCTCAAGGTTTCATTTTGGAAGACTAAGAAATGTAGAACTCTAACCCTTTGCTAGGCCCCAATGGAGCTGAAGGAGCTGGGGACCAATAGGCCTTTGGAAGGATCAGAAATGGGGTTAGAGGTGAGCACTGGCCCTGACCAGCTGCACTCTCTGCCCTATTCTGCTTCAGTTCCCAGGAGTGGGGGCAGGGCCGAAGCCTGGGAAACACTTTATACCTGAAGCAACCTACGTTCCCTCTCTGGGTCTGCAATTCTTTGAGGAGTCATGGGTCCCCTGGAGTAAACAAGAAATCTGCCACAATTTTAGGCATGATTTTGCTTTTTATCTCATCAATGTACATTTTAATCTAACAGTTTAATAGGCTCACATTCCAAGCCTTCTCCCCATCTCTCCCTCCTTGACCCAATGAGCATCTCATCTGCTCCAGGGACAGAAAGTCACTAGACACAAAGGTGATTCAAAGAGGAGATGGCACCTGTGGCTCTCCCAGGAAGTGCTTAGCCTAGCACCAGCTTCTCTGGACAGTTCAGAGACTGAGGAGGCCCAGATAAGAAAAGATGGTGGGCTGAGTCTCATTGAAGACCATCTCTCTGGGGTCTCAGTCCCATTCAGAGTCTGTCCACTGGACCTATCCTTGCCAGTCAGAGGAGCAGAAGGGCAGGGCTCCTCAGATGGGGCACTTGTGAATAGAAGAGGATCGTTAGCCCAAATTGCACTCAGAAAGTAAACAGGGCTGCTGAAATCCCCTTTCCTCCAGATAGTGCGACACTCCCAACGGCAGCTTTACAACTCCTCTGTGATCCCAGGAGGAGGGGCTCTCAGGGTGTGCTGTCCTGAAGACAGAGGGCCAGTGCTGCTACCTACAGCCACAAGACTCCACAACCATGTCCTCATACTGCTTATACACCACGTTGTTGGCAGAGTCAATGAACAGGATGCTAATGGGACTCAGCCGTGTGGGCACACAGCAGGTGGGTGGTGTGGACTCGGGGTCCATAGAATTCATCAGGGTCTGGATGACGGCATGGTTTGTGGGCTCCAGGTGGGAGCGCAGGGGAAACTCACACAGTCCCTCACAATGGAAGGCTTCATACTCCAGGGGTGCAATGATCCAGTCATCCCAGCCCATGTCCTTGAAGTTGACATGCAAGGCCTTTCTACTGCAACGAGCCTTGAGGTTCTTGCTGGGTCGCTTGCCTTGGCGAGTGGCCAGTGGGGCCCGCCGTTTCCGCCGCTGGCTGAACAGGTACTCATAGACAGTCTTATCATCCTGGCCAGAGCGGGCCTTAATCTCATTAAAGAACAGGTCCCGTTTCTTGGTTCGACCAAACACCAAGAACAGGGCCTTCTCGTGGACCTGTCGGGCAGCCCGTTCAAAGCCCAGGCCACGGAGGTCCACAGCCCGGCCCCGTTCCCAGGCCTCCAGCTCCAGGCACAGCTGGGCTGAGTTCTTAAAGTTTCGGAAGAGCTTCCAGATGTCGAACACCTCCCAGCCAGACCCATCCAGGACTGGCACGGAGCGCACATCCAGCAGGGCTGCCGGCTGCCGGCCGCTGGGGCAGCTGGACAGCTTCAGCTGGGCAGCCCGCCCGCCACTGGGGACCGCTGGCTTGGCTGTGTCCAAGGGCTTCTTCCGTAAGATCCGCAGTTCAGCCCCCAGCAGCCCGTCCTTCTCCAGGGCACTAATGTCAAACATGTACCTCTGCTTCCTGACCACAGGACCTCGGTCATCTGAGGAAAACGGTCATATGTCAATTTCTGTCCCCTCACCAAGGAAGCCTGCCACCTCTAAGGCCTCCAGAGAGGACCCAGTTCTCTCCCACTCAAAAGAGATCTCTTTAACCTCTTCCCCACTGTGACAGAAATCATCACACAAACCATCAAGAGCCCTTTTCCAAATGAAGGTGATGGGGTATAGCAGTGTATGATTTGCATGACTCTTGTTGTGTCAATAATCTACATATATTAGTCACTGGCTTTGTGACTGCTTTCCACTAGTTTCCACCCCCACCCAGGATCTAGCATGATATCTCCCATGTGTAAGACAGGTGATGAGTACATTTAAATTATCCATATTTCCAGAAGAGAAACCCAAAGCTCAGAGTAAGTTGGGGAGACTTCCTCAAAGCTACCTAGCTAGGAAAAAAATAGAGGAAGAATTGTACCCTAGAAATTTTTATACCTCAGAGTTTCTAACACCTTAAAGCTCTCAGTGTTCTTGTTACAGATGTGGAGAGTAACTTGACTAAAGCAACAAATTAACAACAAGGCTGGTCTGAAACTCAATTTCTCTGGATTGCAGTCTAAAAATTTTGTTGGCCACGTGTCTTCCAATGCTGAATGTGTGAGTGTTCCACAGTTTGTGTACGGATATGCTGTGACATTCACGTGTGAGTGTAAGTATATGTAAGTAGCATATGTATGCACGTTTGGGTTTGTATGAATACTTGAACAATGATGCTGTATATGTGTGTATGACATCATACACAAATACATAAGACATTTTGTGTATGCATGTATGTGATTTATTTACCATGTATGTAAAATTTAAAGTTGTATGTGTGTGTCTATGTGAGTGTGTGTGTGAAGCTCAGTAGTATCTCTGAATCAGCATGCCCTCCTTCCTAAATGCCTATTTACCATTAGGGAACATTCATATATTTCTCTAGAAGGTAACTAATTAGGCCTTTAAACTCTGCATCTCTCCCTCCCCAAGTTCCCTTAGTGCTGGGGGGACACAGGGACTTATTTTATGAGCCCTCAAGGGGTCACAGCTTTCCCTGGCTGGGCAGGCAGCCAGGCCACCTCCCCCACCTCAGCCAGACCTGCTGCCTCCTCTACCTCCCCCAACCCCTGTCATTCTCCTACAGACCAGCTCTAATGAGGAGCCTCTCCCACTCTCTGACCCTCCCCCACCCTGCCAGCCACAGTCCCAGGACTCAGAAGCAGAGCATATGAACTGCAAGCTACCTCAGCAACCAGCAGTCTACCCATCTCTTCACACAATGGAGAAACTGAGGCTCTGAAAGCAGGAGGGATCTGCTGAGAACACAGCAAGTTGGGAGAAAAAGTCGAGACAGTAAACACTAGGTGGGCAGAAGAATCGAGGAAAGCCAAGTGTTCGCCCAAGTTACTGATGACACTGACATGTATTAGGATAGCACACAAGATTTTAACATTTGGCAGGCTCAGAAATCATCCAGTCCACTGCCCCTGTAGGTATACATATGGGAAAGCAGACCCCAGGTGTGAAGAGGCTTTCCCAGGAACACAGTGTGAGTTAGACCCGAGTTCAGCTGCCTCCTTCTATGACTGCGAAATGTGCAGTCTTTCTGCCTTCACACATTCTCCCCGCTTTGCCCCTAACCTGAGGGTAGAGTTGAAGACCCATGGGAACCTAAAGATTCCTTTTTCTCTCTGCTATCTGGGGAAAACCAGGAGCTTGGAAATTTTGGTCAACCCACATAAGGCACAGAGAACATGACCCAGTAATCAAGAGCGAGTGTTGGACTCTAGTCTCCAACTGCCACCAACTGGTAGGTCCTTGTCTCCTTCCCAGGCTTTAGTGCCCCCTCTGCACCTGGCAAGAGCAAGACCTAGTGATCCCTAGGTGCCCCCAACCCCAAGTACTGACAAGCCCACAGCCTGGATCTGGTATGCATGAGATCAATTCCAGACTCTCACCCTAGGCTGGGTACACATACTGCCCCCCGCCTGCACACTTCAGGGATTTGGAACTCCTGGATGTGTGCAAATACCCTTCCCTGGCACCCCTACCCCTCACCTTGCCCTTTGTCAATAAAGCTGGTGATGGTGTTGGCCAGGCCAGCCTCCAACTTCACGCTGCTGTTGCCTCCCTTTCTGTCAGCATCGGACAGCGTCCTGTACAGCGAGAGCATGTATTCATGGGGTGTGATGGGGGGCGGGCGGAAGGGCTCCTTGGGCTCTCGAGAGATCCCAGGCTCCTTGGCCTTCTTCAGCAGGAAGGAGCTGGGGGAAGATCCTGCTTTGGGGGGTGACTTGCCCCCAGAAAGCTGTCCTTTAGGGGTCACAGTCCGTGCTGCAGCCTGCCTAGCCTGGGGAGGGGGTCCTGGCTTGGTTTCAGGGCCACCAGCTCTGGGGGGCATCTTTCTGGTCTCATCCTTCTTGGCCTGGGTCTGTCCAGGGCCCCCCTTTGCCCTGACATTGGTGGCCCCACCACCATAGCCTTGACCCCCTGGCCTAAAGATATTCCGAACCAGGGGGGGCCTCTCCTTGGTCTCTGCTTTGGCCAACCCTGGCCTGGCTCCTGGGGGTCTCTGGCCTAAGTCGGGGGCACCCAACACAGTGCAGATGAATTCCAGGTCCAGCCAAGCCAGGTGCCAAAGCAAAAAAGTGAGGAGTTTGGGGAGTCTCATCCTCTGGCCAGCCTCTGAATGACACCACAGAGAAAGACGGCAGCCGCGAAGGTGTCTCTGGCTTGGCAGGAAGAACCATGAAAGGAGTGGATGGTCAGAAGCAGCAGCGGCAGCAGCAGCGGGAAGGGCTTCCTCAGTCTGAGCGTCTTGAAGTCCACCGGGCGTGTGTCTGCGTCCAGTCCCATAGTGGAAATGCTCCCGTACCCAGACGTGCACCGTCTCCAGTCAGCAGCTGAAAATAACTCGTTCTTGAAAGGAGAAAGCCGACCGCCCCCTTTCTCCCGCACAACTGACTGAGGGCTTGAAGGAGGCTTGTATAAGGCTGAGGGATTTTTCCAAGAAGGAAGAATGGCGTAATGCTGCCTGTGCGCTCCAGTTTTTTTTCCCTCTAATTTTGAATCCTTTCCAGTGAAAATACTTACACACACACACACTCACACACTCACACTCAGAGGCCTGCAGGTGCTCAGAAAAAATCTTTTACAAACCTGAACTCAGGAATTGGAAACGGAATTCCAACCCAAACCAATTTAATTACTCTCTGATGTCATGCTGTCTAAATTCATTTAAGTGCGATATATTTATGTGAAAAAAATCAGCGCTGCCCTTTTGAGGCCACAGCTCACAGGGGCTCTTGGCACAGAGCCCCACAGCAGGACTCGGGCTTAGGGGGCCTCCCCATCCCAGAGCAAACTCAGGGGTCTTCACCTCCACCTCCTGAAGCAGCCCACCCCACCATTCTGAGAGATGCTGAGGAGTGAGCACAGAGATCTGCAGGCGTGAAGCTTGCGTATGTGGGCTTTCAGTGAAGTCCTTGGAGGATCTGTAAAGCAGTTTCAATCCCTATGTCTGTCTAGTCTGAGTCCTGATTTGGGGTGTGAGTGTGTGTGTGTGTGTGTGTGTGTGTGTGTGTGTTGGGGGCAGCACAGATGGCAGCATTTACCCACAGTTTCTTTTATTTTAATAAACTTCTGACCCAGAAACAGAAACAAAAAAAAAAAATCAGTGCCCACTATACCCCTCCCTACCACCACCAAATGCCATTGGCTAAGCACTGCCACACTGCAGCCCCCTTGGCTGGGAGCAGGTCTATGATACTCCACCACTACTCAGCAAACAGTTTTCTTAGAAGAAATTGGCTAAGTCCAGAGGCAGGAGCCCCAGCCTAGGGCAGCAGCGACCCCTGCAGGAGGCTGAAAAAGCAATTTCTCACAGGATGCTTTCCTGGTAGCTAGAGAAGTCTGAATTCCTGCTGGACTCAAACTCAAAGGATTCTTTTCTTCTCT
Source organism: Eospalax fontanierii (assembly GCA_035773235.1). Classification (NCBI taxonomy): domain Eukaryota; kingdom Metazoa; phylum Chordata; class Mammalia; order Rodentia; family Spalacidae; genus Eospalax; species Eospalax fontanierii. Next base: position 23,343,425 of record CM069550.1, on the reverse strand, counting down.
TTCCTTTCTCCATCCTCTTCCTCCTCCTTTTTCTTCTTCTTCTTGAGATAGGGTCTCATGTATACCACACTGGTCTCAGACTCACTGTGTAGCCAAGGCTAGCCTTGAACTCCTGATCCTCCAGGATTACATACCTCCTGAGATTACAGGTATGCATCACTAGCTACAAAGGTTTCTTAAAGTGCCTTGTTAAAGTACTTAAACTCCCTTCCTTTGAAGAGCCTGTCCTCGGAAGACCTGAGCAACTTACTTAGGATCACAGCAGAGGAAGGAGCAATTTCACCTGGAATAGCACCTACCACTCTCACGCCACGAAGAAGTTCTTATCCTGAGAGATTTAGCAGGAAATTCACCTCTTTCAGGAGGCCTTCTCTGGCCTCAGATGGAGCTAATGACTCCCTCCCCTCCATTTCACTGCGGCACTTGTCACTGCTGTGAGAGCGGGGCAGTGAGATGTAGTTTTCAGGTAGCTTCCTTCTTGAATGATTTTCCTTTTTGTTTTTTGTTTTGTGGTGCTGGGAATAGAAACCCAGGCTTCCCTCAGACATATTAAGAAAGTACTGTGCCACTGAGCTCCACTCCCAGCCTAGGTACCCTTCCTTTTGGTTCTGAGTCAGGGTCTTATGTTGTGAAACTAGCCTCTAACTTCCTGTTGCAGATGAGGCTGCCCTTGTACTCCTGATCGTCTTGCCTTCACCGTCTTCACTACAGACTGGGATTACACACCTGTACCACCAGTTCTAGACTTCCTTCTTAAATTGTGACTCTTAGAGCAGACCTAACAGATCCATTAAATATGCTAAATTGTTTCCCAGTATAGTCTAGCACATAGGAGACTCATCACTGGGGACTAGGCATGTCATTCAGTGAGCCAGTGCATGGTTAACATATACAAATCAAAACAATACACAAAAAAGTCCTCACTCTGGTTATGAGCAGTTGTGAGTCAACTGACGTGGGTACCAGGAAAAGAACTCCAGTCCTCTACAAGAGCAGCAATTGTTCTTAACCACTGAGCCGGTTCTCCAGCCCTGCACTAGATACAGTGTTGCTCTTAGGTTCAGTAATCTTCACTCAGTAGCATAGTTCAGCTACTCCAAGCTTTATGTACCTTCCGAGATCCAAAAAGGCCCACCCCCAAAGTACCAAGGCATCTCTCTGCTCTCTTAAGGAAGGCTTGAGTTCATTACAATCCCTCACGTTGTCCAAATTCATCATTCTTGGCTTTGTTTTTGACTTATCACCCTTAACCTGTCTTCTCTAGCATTCTCCCTCCACTGCATCTTATTGGCTGTTACTGTCCCTGTCCTCCCTGCCTTTGACCTGCTATCATTTCCTTAGCACTGGCTTCCTGGTCTCTAGGATCGCTCCATTTCAACCCTCTCTCTTCCTAAAGCCTACCCACAGAACAAGTGCTGACCCACATGCCATGTCTTCCACAAAGCCTTCGCTCATCCCCTGGAAAAGACACGCAGCTTCCAAGCAGCTCCCATACTTTCTCTGGACTTCTTTCTGCTCCTAGGGTTCAAAGTCTATCCAGTCTCTACCTCTGCCCCCATCTCCAACACAGTTCAATTTTTCTAGTCTGTGTGCTTTTTTTCCATATTTTTGTTATAACTGAATTCCTCATACCTATCATAATTTGTGTACATATCTGTCTATCCCATTAGATTATAACTAGATTGTACCATATTTGTCTTTCAATTATTCCCAGTGCTTGGCACAGAGCCCAGCACATAGCAGATTCTCAGTATGTGTTGTATGAATGAGTGAATCTCAAGCTGGCCCTTGTGTAGAAACATCATCATTTTCTTTTGTTATTTTTTTAAATGAGAGTTCAAATAATGGGTCTCATTATGACATTTTCATGTATGCTATTGTCATGCTTTGGTCATATTCACTCCCCAGCACCACCGTTTCTCCCTCCTCTCCCCTGAACCATTTCCTCCACCCAAACAGACCCCTTGCACTTTTGTGTTTTATGTCTTTCTACATATTTTAAATCTAAATTCTGGGAGTAGAGAGATGGCTCAGCAGCTAAGAGCACTTACTGCTATTGTAGAGCACCCAAGTTCAGTTCCTAGCACCCATGTTGGGCGGCTCACAACCACTTATAATTCAGCTCCGAGGATACTCTTGCAACATGACATTCACTCACACTGACACATAAAATAAAAACAGTAAAAATAAATCTTTAAAAAAGCCAAATTCTGCATATGAAAGAAAATGTGATATTCATCTTTCCTCTGTGACCCCCGTTACCCTTTTGTTCCCACTTCTTCCTTGTTAGTTCCCTTCCTCCCCCAAATAGTCCCTCATTCCTCTTTCTACCTTTATGTCATATATAAAACTCTAGGGGCTGGAGAGGTGGCTTGGTGTTTAAGAGCACTGATTGCTCTTGCAGAAGACCTAGGTCCAATTCCCAGCACCCACATGGTGGCTAACAACTACTGCCCATAACTCCAATTCCAAGGGATCCAGCACTTTATTCTGACCTCTGCAGGCACTGCACGACATGAGTGCACCTACCTACATGCAGGCAATACATGCATACACATAAAAATAAAATAGTTTTTAAATCTAGACTCCACAATTTGTCTTTCTGAGCCAGAGAAACCATCATTTTCAATATATCCTATCCTTTTCTATTGAACTTTAAGTTCCTTAAAGGGAGGGAGTCTGTCTTGCCACTTGCTAAGTAATTTTTTATGCTGCATCCAGTGGATAAATTAAGTATGCTTGAGTCAGCATCCAGTACATGGTTTGATAAAGAGCAAGGTCTCTGCAGACAGACCTGCTTTTGAATTGTGGGTCTGCTGTTTTATACGTCTATCTCTTAACCCTCTCTGGAACTCTGAGCAGGGATACTAACAGTAATTATCTCACATAGGGCTTTTGTGGGTTTCAGTGGAGCAAACTATTAAAACCTGACAAAAAGGCTGGTTGAGATGATTCAGCAGGTAAAGGCGCCTGCTGCCAAGACTGCTGACTTGAGTTTGATCCCCAGAACCCTGTAAAGGTAGAAAATGAGAACCGACTCCCTCTGCCAAGTCTGATGACCTGGGTTCTATTCCCAGAACCCACATGGTAGAAGGAGAGAACCAACTCCCACAAGTTGTCCTCTGGATCTCTAGACCCTTCCACCACCATCCTAGGCACCACCACACACGTGGAGATCAGAGAACAACTCTGAGGAGTCAGTTCTACCTTCCACTTTTACATGGGTTCCTGAAATTAGGTCATCAGGCTTTCATGGCAAGTACCTTTACCCACTGAGACATCTCACCAATCCAAGCTACTTTTGAAGTCAAGTTTCTACTTCAATTCTTTTTAGGCTTTTTGTTTGTTTGTTTGTTTTAGTTTTTTGAGAATCTCATGCAGCCCAGGTTGAGGTCAAATGCATATGTGGCCAAGGATAAACTTGAACTCTTGATCCTCCTGCCTGTACTTCCAGAGTACCAAGATTGCTTGTATGTATCACCACACCCAGTCTTTTTGTTTTTTTGCTTGTTTGCTTTTGAGACAGGGTCTCCCTGTAGCTTCAGCTGGCCTGAACTCACTCTATAGACCAGGCTGGCCTCAGTCTTACAGAGATTCATCTGCCTCTGGCTCTGGGGTGCTGAAATTAAAGGTCTGTACCACCATGCCTGGCTTAACATTTTAAAAATTACAAATAATTTAATTGTGTGCATATAGTGTGGAGATGTTGCCTAGAGACCAGAGGACAATTGGTGGGAGTGGGTTCTCTCCTTCCATGGTATGGATCCTAGGGATGGAACTCAGGTTATCGGGTTGGTGGCAGGTACCCTTATCCACTGAGTCATCTTGCTTGCACTTTTCACCATTTTATAAGAAGAACCCTACTCCAGAATGTGATCAAAAGTGGGGACATTAGAGAATTTAACTTTCAGCAAAGGTCTCACTCGATGGCTTGGAACTTTGAGGAGATGGAGGAGTTTCAGACAGGGGCTATTGTATGAGGACCAGGAAACTCCCAGGAATTGAGTAGGAGCAGGGGAAAGACTATGAACTTGGATGGAAGGCCCTCTCCAGGGAAGAGCCCAGGGTTCCTGCCTGGCTCTCACTATAAAGGTGACTAATCACTTCGGTCCCCTCTGGTAATTGCAACCAGATGCTGCTGCTGGCTGCGCTTCAGTCCTGACATGTTTAATTACTGGGACACAGAGTCTCTGGGTCCCCTGTGGCTCCTTCCCTCCCCCATTCCTGTCAGCAATATTAATGTCAAACTTAAGGTAGAGGATGGGAGCCTTGGGAAGCCACTGGCATGGAAATAATCTTTACAGGCCCTTTCACTATGTAGAGCTAGAGCCTTTAACTTCTTTAAACGTTTCCCATCCATTCTCTCATTGCCACCTCACAAAACATCCTTATAAAGTCAGTCAGCCAAAGTATTATGAGGTGAGCAAAGAGCAAAGAAGAAGAATAATCCCTTGCTCTTTTCAAGCACTTAAGAAGGTTCAAAGATGCTTCTTACGCCTTATAGTCTCAACCTCCTGAGGTCTCTGCAAGTCAGTACAGCACAGCAAAGTAGCTGGGAGACAGACTCAGAGATTGGACAACACAGTTTATATACCAGCTCTGTCTTTTGTCAGTTGAGTGGCTTTGGGTATTCATTCATTTGTTAGCTTAATTATCCAATAGGCATCTATTGAGGGCCTATCCTATGACAGGCCATAGATCTGAGCACTGGCCTATAACAGTAGACAAGACATTCTCATAGAAGATACAAATGCACAATTTGAGAGTATTCTAATTCTGTATAGAGTACCACACAATTGAAGAAATATCTGTTTTAGTTAAGAAACCTCCCTGAGCTAGAGGGTCATTTTAGTACAGACCTAGATATAGTGTGGGAATGAGCCATACTGAGCTCTGGGAGATGATCATTCCATTTGGCAGCAAATGTAAAGACCCCGAGGTAGGAATGCGCTGGACACGACTGAGAGACCAAGGAAGGTTGCTTTGCAGAGTGAGCTAGGGAGTGAGTGGTAGGAGATCAGTCAGGCAGTGTTGGAACCACATCGCGTGTGGCCTTGCAAACATGAGCGATTTCAGTTTTATTTTTAGTGCTTTGGGAAATCCAGTGCTAGATTTAAGGTGGAAGAGATGTCACATAATGACTGAATGCTACACTGCCAGCTTTCAAATCCTGGCTCCTTGATTCACCAACTGTGTAATCTCAAGTAAACTGGCCTCCCATGTGTTTAGTAATATTATATGCCTAAAAAAAAAATCCTGCCTCGGAAGAATCACAAGCTCAAGGCCAACCTGGACCATTTAGTGAGACTGTTTCAAAATAAAAAGTAAAAAAAGGACCAGGAATGTATCTCAGTGGTAGAGTCCTTGTCTAGCACATGAAAGGCCCTGAGTTCAATCCTCAGTAACATACATACACAGACACAGACACAGATACAGACACACACACACACAGGATCTCCCCCAAAACCCCCAAAATTAAAGAGATATTTTGGCATAGACCTTTAATCCCAGTACTCAGAAAGTAGAGGCAGGCAGATCTCTGTGAGTTTGAGGTCAGCTTGGTCTATATATTGAGTTCTAGACCCATCATGGCTACATAGTAAGACCTTATTTAAAAAAAAAATTAAATTTCTTTGTAGGGTATTTGTAAAGTTCTTGCAACAATGTCTTATGTGTAGTTAGTACCACATACATGTCAGCTATTATTTACTTCAAAAATATCACTTTCTCGTCTGAGCATGGTGATACACACATCTGTAATTCTGGTATTTGGGAAGCTGAGGCACAGTCAGTTTGAGATCAATCTGAACTACACAGTTGGTTCAAGGCTAACCTGGACTACTTAATAAGACTATTTCAAAAACTAAAACAACAACAACAACAAATCCAGTAGCAACAACAAATCACTTCCCTGAGCCTGTTTCTCTACCCAATAAAATTAGAATTAGAATAGCTACCTCATAGGCTGGGAAGATGGTTCAAATGGTAAAGTGCCTGTCACACAAGCATGAAGACTTAAACTCAGATCCCCAGCATGCATATAAAAGTTGGGTGCTGTAGTATGCATCTGAACCAGAGCACTGTTAGACAGCGAGAAGCAGTTCCCTTGGGGCTCACTGGCCAGCCAGTCCAGCTATTCCATAAGCTTCAGGTTCAGTGAAAGACTCAATTTCAAAAAATTTAAACAGAGAACAAAAGAGAAAGACACCAGATGTCAACTTTTGTTCTCCATATGCATTTGTACAAATGTGTGTGGCACACACCCACATGAATATGTACATACATCATATACACATGTACACACACCAAAAAATAGCTATTTCACAGAGTGCTTATATGAAATGTGTGTTTATATATGCAAAAAGGTTTTTCTTTCCAGGTGTGATGACACACAACTCTAATCTTAGCACGTGGGAGGCAGAGGCAGGCAGATTTTTGTGAGATGGAGGCCAGACTGGTCTACATAGTGAGCTCCAAACCATTTGGGGCTCTAGGGAGACCCTATCTTAAAAAAGTAAAAATAAAACACAAAACCCTTCCTTTCATGACTAATATATAGTAAGTGCTCCATAAAATTTTAATCACATTGTTAATATTGTCTCTGTTTCATAAATTAAAAACTTGAATCTCAGAAAAGTTAAGTGACAAACATGAGATCACATAGTTAGAATGACACCAAGACTCACTTCACCCCTTGGACTTTGAATCCAGGGCCCTTCCCATAGCAATGATTGATTGATTAGACTACAGGTTAGAGGGGCCCAGAGTCCCTAAACCTTCATTTATACTTTGCTAGTGTGCAGGATTTGGGCTGTCCTCACACAGGATGTGGTGGGAGCAATGCCACCATCTCTGCTCACCCTCAGGCTCACCATCATTCCTGGCTTCTTTTTTTAATCTGTGTGCATCTGTTTGTGTACATTAAGTGCAGGTACCCATGGAATATGACCTGAATTTAATCCCCAAGGTGCACATGATGAAAAATCAGAACTGACTTCTGAAAGTTATCAATCAATATAATTAAAATCAAATCAATATATTATAAAAAACTCTAGCAGATAAGTAATGAAAATGAGGTTTAAGAACTTCATAATAGGTGTATTTGTTGGATCTGACTGAACACACCAGACACCCTTTTGCAAAAGTAAAATCTGCCTTTTGGTTTGTCTGCATGTTCTTTGTGCAGTATTGATGAGGTCCTTGGACCTCAGATTTTATTTATAACAATTTGAGGGCTCAGTCTGGGATTCTGAGTCCATCTAGGAAGAGGTCCAGAGCCCTAACTTTGGGGAGATACTTTCTTGTTGCAGTGGCTCCAAAGCTTGGGCATTTGGAAATTCCTGGATTGATCATGATCCTGATAGAAAAATCTCTTGGCAATGTAGGGGAAGGCCCAAGAAGCCACCATAGAGATCAGGCAACTCTGCACAGACCACATCTTTTAGGTTGTCAGTCTCCCTTAATAGACACAAGCTAACTAATTGTGGGTATAAGCTTTCATGCATCTGGTCACCTCAAGTATAGCCAAGGAGGATCTCAGGCTTGACACTGGTAAAGGCAAATACTTCTGTAAGTCTGATCCAGCTTGATCATGAATACTTACTGCCATGTACCCATGGCTGCATAAAGCTTAGAAATATCAAGTGACCTCTTAAAATCAAATGCTCTGTCTCTTGTCAATCTCTGTTCCTAATGCAAGGCCCAGCAGATGAGAAGACTCACCTGGACAAATATATATAGAGATTATTTCCAGCAGAGATTGTTACTATTTATCTCATGATACAAAGTTGTCTATAGCCACTAGATGATCTCTTTCGTCACAGTGATGAGGAAAGCAACTAATATAGTAATAATGTCATATTTGCATATACATAATGTAAGTGTATAGTAAATACAAAGATAGACTTAACTACTTAATGGAAGAGCCAACAGGATAGAGTGAAGAAAGAAATACAAGCCTGTTTACAATCCACAGTGAGGACAGAGGATCCTCTGTATAAAAATCCCTTAGTCGGGAACTACAGCATCACAGTTTTCTTAACTGATTATGTTGGAGGTTTTGAATATCAGATTGATAATTGCCATGCACCCATTGCTTCTCTCTATCTACTGTTTATACTCATTCAAAACTTAAAGCAAGGTTTTGATAGACCATTCTCTAAAATAAAGTCTCTAAAGTGAAAAAGATTTTTTAACTGTCCTGTGTTTTCTAAGGTTTACCTGGGAACTTATAATGCCCCAGTGTGTACACAGAAGCCATTTGGGAGGGAACTCATACTATGATTCTAGCCATTCCAACAGCTATCGAGTGCCTAAAAGCAAGTTAATCACTTTGGAGTCCAGCCTTGGAAGCCAAAAGTAAAACAAGGAGGAACCCAATGGATGGATGCTCTTGAAGAAATTTTCCTGATTCCCTAGAACTCAGTAACACTCTTGCCTCTTCTCCTCTGTCACACCTCTTTCTAGACCTCAGTTAAAGACTTCCTTTCCTACCTTTGTCCTGCAACTATACAAATAAAGCCTCTGGTGCACTTTTAGAGCCTTTTAGATAGGCTTTCATGACCTTGACTGTCATGCCTTACATCCTCATGCAGCTCTGCCAACAAAGTGTCTTAGGGGAACAGGTTAGGATTAGACATGATTTGGGCTGAAAAAATGAGGTTTATGTAATGCTGAGAGAGCAAGATTGTGTATCGTCCCCAGCAACACAACTCCAAATGTAACTCCAAGGCCTTAAACACTTTATAAAGAACTAAAAATTTGGGAACTCTCTGATCTCAAGAGGTCTTATGGGCTCTTTGCTAACTTCCTTGGTAATCATAATGGGTGTCCTGATCCTGTATTATACCATGAGTTAGGGACATAATACTAGTTTATTGAGTCAAGCTATTACCAAATGAATGTCCCCTCCCTGTAACAGTTTCTTATTTCAAGATACAGCAGAAAGAGAAACAATGCTTTAAAGAGTCTCCCAAAAAAAGTATTTCAGAAACTAGGAGGAAGGATTTGTAAGAAACATTAAATATTAATCTTCTCTTTCAAACCCTATAAAACTTGGAACTTGTTTTATGATAAGGAATTCTAATCTTTTAGTTGCACCACACCAGTAAGACTTCTGTTTAAAGAAAGGTCCTGATGCATTCCTGAGCCTGATACCCTGGGTCAGTGGAGCTCTTCTCTCTTCCCATCAATTCTTTTAAAATAGCCAACCAGGAAAGATTTGATGTCAGACCTAGTCAATGGGAAAAGACACACAGTTCTCTTGCAATAGGTATAAAGCCCACCAAGTTTCTGGATCCTATGTGTACTTGTAAGATCTGACCTAACACAGAAGACACTCTTTTGCACAAATTTAGAAAAAAAAAACTTTGCAATATAGCATCTCATTTGAAATTTCACATTTACAACTTACCAAAAGAGAATCAGTTAGTCCAGGCTGCCTCTTAGAATGGGACAGGAAGAACCTAAGGAACTTCACTTTCTGCTTTGGCCTAGGATATTCCCAGGGGTACCACTTTATTATGTTTTAATATAATTCCCAACTTTGTTAACACATTGTATTATTTGATATAAGAACACAGCAAATGTTCAATGAATGTTTGCTAAGTAAATGGATAAATGAATAAGAACATGAATGAATCCTTCTTTACAAATGTCAAAGATGAGTGTTTAGTTCTAATTTCCTACTTCATTCTCTCCTTTTTTGAAAAGTTTTAGTAATGTGAAAGCTATGTCCACTCTCTAAAATATGCTCTCAGTTTGCTGATGGATTTTCTGTTTTGTTTTGTTTCAATATTTTGAGATAGCGTCTCTCCTAGCTCAAGCTAACCTCAAAACTCTATGTTGCCAAGAATGACCTGGAACTTCTGATTTTCCTGCTTCTATCATTCAAGTGCTAAAATTACAGGTCTGTGCCACCATGCCCAGTTTTATGAAACCCAGGATTTTTTGCATGCAAGGTAAGCACTCTACCAACCAAACCACATGCCCAGCTCCTGTTGATGGATTTTTTTTTTTTTTTGGAGACAAGGTATCACTATATAGTCCTGTCTGGCTTGGAATTTGCTATGTAGACTGGGCTGAACTTGAATGAGCTGCCTGTCTCTGCCTCCTGAGTGCTGGGATTAAAGATGTGCACCACCACACCTGGCTTTGCTGAGAGATTTTTAAAATTTATTTATTTAATGTGTGTTATGCCCCCTTATATAGAAGCATACCCACTTCATGTAGTGCTTGCAGAGGCCAGAAGAGGGAGTCAAATTTCCTGGAACTAGAGTTGTAGATGGTTGATAGTCACCGTGTGGGTGCCGGGATTCAAACCCAGGTCTTCTACGAGTGCAACCAATGCCCTTAACTGCTGAACCACCTCTCCTAATCTGCTGAGGGATTTTTATCTCAATCGCTTTTTTAATACTGAGGCTGACTTGACTCATTCATTCAATGGGTACTTACTTAGCACCTGTGAATCTAAGTGCTTAATGCTCAGTCTCTAAACATCATGAAGCTTAAATTTCAGAGGGCAAAAGTGGGAAAATAGTAGGAAAACAAATAAAATAAGCAGAAAATGCTATGAATAAAACAGAGAACTATCCTGGAAAACACAGGATAAGTTTTACTTTTCAAAAATTTTAAATTTATTATTATTATGTGTCAGTGAGGCACAACAAGTGTTTGCGTAGGGGTCAGAAGGCACTTTTGGGAATCGGTTCTCTCCCACTGTGAGTTCCATGGATCCAACTCAGCAAGCACTTTCACACATCTTGTCTGCCTGAGTTTTACTTTAGATAACATGCTAAGAGATTCTAGTGAGATCTAAAAAGAAAGTACCAGATAAGCCAAGAGCTGGGGGAAGGAGGAGAGGAGAAAGAAAAATGATATAGGTGGGGGTCAAAATATGTGCAAAAGCCTGGAGGCAGAAAAGATTTCAGTATGTTGATCATTTAAATTGGTTTATTTTTCTCCATTCTAAATATTGTAGCACAGAAGATTCTCACACAGGACTTGTTATGGGATTATTTCCCTGGGTAAGTCCTCACCACTGATTTTTTTGGCATCTTTATCTTCAGGGTTTGGAGATGTTCCTTCTTCCCTCTGTAAACAACTTGTTTTTCAGAAACATTCCATTCTTCTCCACGTTCTCCCCCACTCAAAGTAGCCATTAAAGAGCCAGCAAGATAGCTTACTGGGTAAAGGCACTTGCCACCAAGCCTGACAGCCCAAGTTGGCTCTCTTGAACTCATGAAGTAGAGAGAGCCACCTCCCTCAAGTTGTCCTCTGACTTCCACATACATTTATTCCAAATGTAATAAATCGGTCCCGGAGAGATGGCTCGGTGGTCAAGAGCTCTTGCTACTCTTTCAGAAGACCAGAGTTTCGGCCTCATCAGTCATGCAGACTACTTACCTTTAAACTCCAGTTTCAGGGATCCAACACCTTCTTCAGTCCTCTGTACACATAAATAATAAATTGTTACCATTTTTTAAATTAGAAAATCTTTTAAAAATATAATTAAAAATAGAGGCTGGAGAGATGGCTCAGTAATTGAGCACTTGTCTGCTATTGCAGAGGACTTGGGTTCAGGTCCCAGCATCCATCCACGTGGCAGGTAACTGTAACAGTTCCAGGGGATCCAATGCCCTCTTCTGGCCTCCACAGGCATTACATACACATGGTGCACTTACACACATGCAAACAAAACACATAAAATAAACACATATACTAAAAATAACCTTTAAAATGTAGCTGGGTGTGGTGGTGCACACCCTTAATCCCAGCACTCCGGAGTTCAAGGCCAGCCTGGTCCACATAGGACCAGGGCAGCTGGGGCTACAGGGAGACCCTGTCTCAAAAAGACCAAAAAAAAAAAAAAAAAAAAAGTTCACATGTAAGGGGGCTGAGGAGATGGCTTAGTGGATTCCAGTGCTTGCTGTGCAAGCCTAAGGAAGGCTTTTAGTTCAGCAGCACATATATAAAAAGCTGTGAGGCTCTTTAAAAAGTGTTCCATTCTTAGATTCCCTTATGTGTCTTAGTCAGAAGGCCTGTTATGTTTCAGTTATATTCACTCATCCACCTAATTACTTCACTCAGTACTTGATGGGCATCTGGGGGCTTTATTGTTTGTTTGTTTGTTTGAAATAGAGTATCACTTTGTAGAACAGGCTGGCCTGGAACTCACAGAGATCCATCTGCCTCTGCCTCCTGAGTGCTGGGATTAAAGGTATCAACCATCAGGCCATCAACTTTAGCCTTCACAAGTGCCCACACAAGTGCACATATGCCTGATACACATAGGCACACATTTTGTTTGTTTGTTTTGTTTTGTACCAGGCCTTCTACTGAGTGCTAGAGTCAGAGACAGGCCAAGCAGGAGTCTGTACCCTCAAGAAGTTCAGTCTCATGTGGTGTCCATCATGTCCGTAGTGCATCAGAATCATCTGGAGTATTTGCAAACATGCAGATTCCTGACTTCACTCTTGGTGTACTAAATCTTCAGGGATGGAATTGAAACATATATTTTAGAAGTTCCTTACCTTTGATTTTCTGTCTACAAAAAACAGAGCTTGTCAGTGTGGTGGAGCATGCCATTAATCCCAGTACTCATGTGGTAGAGGCAGGCAGATCTCTGTGAGTTCCACAGCAGCTTGGTTTACATAACGAGTTCCAGGCCAGCCAGGGCTACATAGTGAGACCGTATCTCAAAAACAAAAACAACAAACAAAAAAATCATCCAGCACCTACTGGGAGGCAAGCAAATGGTATTTCAACTCTTAAGAAGATGCGTTAATAATTTATGCACAATATACTATGAGAACAATGCCTGGTTTATAGAGAGGAAGTTGATGACAACTAGAGATCGTCATGCTTGCGCAGAAAATTGAACAAGCTGCAGCTTCAGTCACATTTAAAACAAAGTAATGCTATGCAAAGACATGTAGAGTATTGAGTGCTCCAAACGACACTACGTAATTTTGTTGTGGATGTTGTGTCGTCTGAGGCTCCTTGGAGGATCTGGATCTGAAGGTGAAAAAAACCAGTACTCAGTTGCCCTAAAGCTTTCCTCGCGATTAGATGGCCAGACCCTTTTCTTCCAGTTGTTATGGTTGTCAGTTTGTGAGCGGAACAGTGCGCAGGCGTACTTAGAGCCGTGGATTGGCGCATGCGCGTTATCTAACGTTGAAGCAAAAGGCGGAAGATTGAGGATAAGTGTTTTTCTCTCCTCAGAATGTCCCTTGCTTAGAATTCAGACTTTGGTCGACTCTATCTCTAGTAAGGGGTCACGAATCTCAACACAACCTCCCTTTTCCTTTTCAGCCTCTCTAGTAAGTTGTCTGCCAGTACCCAATATGGCGAGAGGCCCTACACGCGCGCAGCGGTCCCAGGCGTGCAGCTGGCGGGGCGGCCCCTTGCAAAGGGCGGGAGTTCGGGGGGCGGGGTCTGGCCGGGGGCAGGACCGAGGGCCGCCCCCGGCTCTGCTGCGGGCGGCTGTGGCGGCCGCGTCCCGGAGGAGCGCCCCAGGAACCCCCGGAAGTCGAAGGTGGTGAGGTGGGGCTGGGGCCAGCGGGAGGTGCCCAGCTTAACGGTCCCGGGTCGCCCGCGGGAGTCTCGCTTGCACAGCGGCTTCCTGGAGAAGCCGGAGGCCCGAAGGCGGCCTGGGACCCGTCCTAGGGACTCGGCCCGCCTTCCTCTGCGTTCTGCGGCTGCTGCCTCACTGGGCTCGGTGCAGATAGAACTTGAGACCCTGGAGTCCACAGCTAGATCCCCAAGCCGGCGGATCGGTCGCTGCTCTCCCTGAGGATCTTGCGCTGTGCAGCTCGAGCTTTGCAGATGTGCCCCTTTGCACAAGACCTGCCCCAAAGTCCAGCCCCAGCTGGCTGCCCAGTCTTTTGGAACTCAGATTTTTTTTCAGGAGCCAACTCAAAGATCACTTCTTGGCCTTCGCCAGGCACAGATAATCTTGCTTCTCGGTTTTTGCACTCCCTCCCCGAAGTCACTGTTCTACCCCTTTTAACATTCTGAGCTTGTTCCTTAGAAATCATGTCTTCTTTAATGTCTGTAGCCCATGATGATGGCAGTAGTGGTTAATATTTGCTGAATAGTCAAAAACAGTAGGCTCTACTAAATGGGCATTACATGTAAAGGCCTATTTAATCCATGCATCAATTATGACATGGGTTCTATATATTCATATTTTATGCGCTCACATCAAATTAATGCCTGAGTTCCACAAGGAGTGGAACTGGAACCTGCCTCCATGCACCTGATAACTTCACCACATTGCTATTTATAGGTCAGCTCTGGAGTTATGGAGGCCAGAATTATAATTCACATTTTACTGAAAGGGCTTTTTTGCGTATGTGTACTAGGAATTGAACCCAGGGCTTTGTGCATGCTAGGTAAGTGCTCTACAACTGAACTACAACAGTCCTCTTTATTTTGAGACAGGATCTCACTAAGTCAACCATGCTGGACTTGAGGTCCTTCTGTCTCAGCCTCCCAAGAAGCCGAGATTTCAAGCCTGCACTACCAGGTCTGGGCCCTGAGAAGACTTGTAAAAGAGAACTGATATTCCCAAATTGATAGAGTGAGTTCATAACAAAACCAAAGCCACATCAGGGTTTGCCTTCTGATCCACCCATACCATATTCCTTTAGGAGCATTCTGTCTTTCTTTGCTTTTTCCCTCTCAGAAAGCTGCAGGCTTGAATGTCTTTATTTGACACCCATTTGGAATGCTGCACAGTGCTTTGCTTTTATACTTTCTGACTCAGGCAGCTAATGTAATGAGCATAGAATTTGGAATCAGATGGGATTCAGTTTCTTCTTTGCTGCAGACCAGTCCTGTCTCATTCTTAAAAAAGAAAAATAGTGTTTGTGTGATGGGGGAGGGCACATGTGCCGCAGTGTATACACATGGGGACCAGAAGACAACTTCCTTGAGTTGTCTTTTGGCTTCCGCCTTTACATTGTTCCAAAGATTGACCTCAAGTCATCAGGTTTGCACTGTCAGGCAGCAAGCATGTTTGCCTGCTGAGCCATCTTCCCATCTCCCTTCCATTAATTTATTTTTTAATTGTTAAAATTTATTTTTATTTTATGTGTATGAGTGTTATGCTTGCATGTTCATAAGTGGACCCATGTGGTGCAGTGCCTGCAGAGGACAGAAGAGGACGTCAGAGTCCCTGGAACTGGAATTACCAACAATTGTTAGCCACCATGTGGGTGCTGGGATTCGAACCTGAATCTTCTGTAAGAACAGCCAGTGTTCTTAACTGCTGAGCCGTCTCTCTAGCCCCCGTCTATTTTTTTGGAATCTTAGTTTTCTTGATTGTAAAATGAGACAATACCTTATTACTTCTAAGGTTTTTTTTTTCTCTTTGTAACGAAGATCAAATTATTGTAAGAGAGTAAAATTCTATACAAACTGTATTTGATTTTTGCCTTATAAACAGTTACGGAACTGTCAACACTCTGTAAAGCTATTGGCTATCATATGGATCATGTTACCTAATTTGCTGTATCAGTCAATCATAGATCTAATGGACATCTAACATACACCAGCCACTATTTTAGGAGTTGGGAATACAGCATTCAATAAAACAGTGTTAGCTGAGCATGGTGGTGCACATCTGTAATCTCAGCACTTGAGAGGCTGGAGCATGCCAGCCTGGGCCACATAAGCAAGTCACTGTCTCAAACAAGTATTATTTTTGTACTTGTGGGATTTATATTCTGATAAGTTATTATACATAATAATTAGGGATAGATACAACATGGCAAGTAGAATTAGCAGTGTGTATGTGTGGGAGCGGTGGTACTTTACATGGTACAGCTTACCAAAAAGGTGACTCTGGAACAGAGACCTCGAAAGGGAGCAAATCACATAGATAACCAATTAAAGTGACTCTTGGTATGTTCTAAGCACACAGAAGACTAGCTGTGGGGCTGGAGGGGTGTGAATAAAGGGGAGTTGAATAAGAGGACTAAATCACTTGACTAGGATGGATCAGTTAGGAACCTATAAAGATTTTAGTTAGCATTATTGTGTGTGCATGTTTTGTTTTTAAGACAGAGTTTCTGTATGTAGTGTATATAACCCAGGCTGCTTTCAGAGTCACTATGTAGCCCATGGAAGACTCAACCTTGTAGCAATCTTGCCTCAGCTTCCCTAGGATTACAGGCATGTGCCACCGTGCCTGGCTGTTCTGTGGCTTTCTGTTTTTTAACTGTGTAGGGCAGGGCTGGTGTGTGTATGTGTGTTTGCACATACGCATGCTGCAGTGTTCATGTGGCAGTCAGAGGACAACTTTCAGGAGTTTCTCTCCTCTGGGTTCTGGGGATTGAGCTCAGATAATCTGGATTGTAGCAAGCATGTTTAACCCATTAAGCCATCTCACCAGCCTTGTTTAATGTTTTAAAAGGATCCTCTGACTGCTTTGCTGAGAGAAACAACAGAATTTATGAGGTACTGCTGCCATCTAGGAAGCTTTTACAGTGATCCAGGTGTGTTGCTATACAGGAAATTTTCCCAAATATAGTTTAAGATGACAGTCATTATCACACATTCATTGTTGGTCAGAAATCTAGAGCAGATTAGCGAGGTGTTTCTGTCTTCAGATGTCTTCCGAGGCTGCAGTGAAGGCTGACTGATGATGATCTGAACAGGCTGGAAGGTCTGCTTCAGGAAAGGCTTACTTACAAGGCTTTTTGGCCGAAGGCCCCAGTTACTTACTCTTGGACCTCTTCACAGGATACCTGTGTGTCCACAGAACAGATATTTCCTCAAGGAGACTGATCAAAGAGAATGACTAAGCAACAGACCGTAATACCTTTTATGACCTTAGCTTGGAAGTCATGTCTCCTTTACACCAGCCTGCACTCAAAGGGAGAAAATTCCACTCCCGTCTTTTTTTCCCACATAGGAAAGTTCAAGGCCAGCCTTGAACTTACTGTGCATCTGAGAATGACTGAACTCCTGATCCTCCTGCCTCTACCTTCCAAGTATTGGGATTACAATGGTGTGCCATCACACCTTGCTTTGCTTGCTTGCTTATATTTATTTATTTATTTATTTATTTATTTATGAGACATGTTCTAATTCCAGCTCAGGCTGGCTTGGAACTCTTGAACCTCCTATCTCTACCTATTGAGTGCCAGGATGTGGGACCGTGTCCGACTTGGGGTCCATTTTTATTTGGTGGTAGTAGTGGAGGTTTCATATATATGCATATGTGGTGTGTGTGCCTGAATGTGTGCCTGTTCACTTGTGTGTGGAGGCCAGAGATTGATAACAGTTTTCTCCCTTGATCTCACCCACTATGTTGAAGTGGGGCTTTCACTTAAATCCAGAACTCACCAGTTCACCCAGGATAGCTATCCATCTTTATTACCTAGGAAACTAATATTTATAGAGAAGAGCTGTAAGACTGAGTCCTGGGACCCCCAATCTGTAGATGCTGGAGAGATGAGGAGCTAGCAAGGACACTGAGAGAGGCGGGAGGAGAGGTCCCACACACATGAACTGTGTGCTAACTTTTTTTTCTGCAATAAGCAGAAATGGTGCCTGCACATAAATATTGCTATAATCCTATCTCTGCAAGTGTAATATTTGTGTTCACAAGAATTTTTCCTTTTTTTTGCTCTAAGAAAGAACTTGTATTCAATAATACCAGCCCAGGTCTTAGTTCTTATGACATTTATACTTCCAAGATTAGGTGGACTTGCTCCTCTAAAATTTTTGGGAATGGGGAGATGGTTTACTGGATGAAGTACTTGCTGTGCAAACATGAGGACCTGAGTTCAGATCCCCAACACCCACTTGAAAGCTGGGCCTGGCAGCATGTCTATACCCCAGTGCTGAGGGGCAGAGTTAGGTGGTGCCCAGGGACTTTCTGGCTTGCTAGTCTGACCGAAATAGCAAGCTCCATGTTCAATGAGAGACCTTGTCTCAAATTATTAGTTGGAGAAGTAATTTGGGAAGACAGTCCAGCATCAACTTTGACCTTCACATGTGCCCACACAAGTGAGTACATCTGTATGTATATGATACATACATACATTTTGTTTGTTCGTTTTGATTGTTTTATTTTTATTGGTCTTTTTGAAGCATGGTCTCCCTGTAGCCCAGCTGTCCTGGAACTTGTTATGTAGGCTAGGCTGGCCTTAAACTCACAGTCATCTGCCTGTCTCTGCCTCTTGAGTGCTAGCATTAAAGCAGTGTGCCACTATGCCCAGCTGTTCTGTTTTTAAACTAAAAAATCTTATTTTATTTATTTATTTGTGTTCGTATGTGTGTGTATACGTGTGTAGGAGGAGTGTGCATGTGCCAAAGCATGTGTATAGAGGTCAGAGGATAACTTTTGCGAGTTGGTTCTTTCCTTTCATCATTTGAGTCCCAGAGATTGAACTCAGGTTGTCAGCCTTGATGTCAAGCACCTTTACCCACTGAACCATCTCACCAGCCCTCCCTGCACCCCTCCCCCCCAAAAGACTTGAGTATGCTGGATGCATGCCTTTAATCCCAGCACTTGGGAGGCAGAGGCAGGCAGATCTCTGTGAGTTCGAAGCCAACCTGGTCTACAGGCCTGCCAAGGGTGCATAGTGAAACCATCTCAAAAAACAAAAACTGGTAAAAACTCTTTTAGAAGTTTTTTAGATCAGGAAGGAGAAACACTGACATCTCTATTCTGCTACTTTCCACTGTAAGTTCATAGGTGGCTGTTAGTCTTTAGTGAGGTTGCTGTTCTTCCCAGTCCTGTTCCTAGCAAAAGTAAGAAATAGCTCTTTTCTTTATTTCTGAACCACCGTGGCAGACTCCTGATAGTTGGAATTTTTGAGGATCTGTGGGATAAGCAAGTAAAAAAAGAAGTGAATTTTTTCCTTTCTTTCCAGTAATCATGTCTATTTAGTTGCTGAATTTTACAAAGTAAAAAAATACTGTGTGCAATCTAGTCTGTTATCATTCACCAACTGCAGACCTTTTCTTTTTCTGAGGGACATGGAAATCTGTCTTTCTTTTGGAGCTCTTCTGGTATGTACAGTCTCTGGCTTACCCCATAATGTATTAATAATAGGGGACTAAGCTGTGTCTGAAGCTCAGATCCAACTCTCAGTTTTAGAAAAGTCACTGATAGAACTTTTCTCTCCTTTTTATTCTGTTTTATTGAGTTTCAGATTTATGTTTTTTTTAGAACTTTATTATTTCTGAGGGAGTGAGAGGCACATGTTGGGGGTCAGAGAACAGCTTTGTGTAGTTATTATTATTATTTTTTTTTACATTCTTTTATTTTTTATAGGGGGTCCATGGATAGAACTCACACTTTCAGGTTTAAGCAGCAAGCGCCTTTCACCCGCTGAGCCTTCTCTACTAGCCCTGTGGGGCTATTTTTTATTTTAATTGTAACTTTTTTTTTTTTTTTAGATAGAGTCTTACTATATAGTCCAGACTATCCTGAACTACCTACATAGCCTAGGCTGTTCTCAAACATGTAGTCCTCCTGCCTCTGTTTCTCTGGCACTGGGATTACAGGCATGTGTCACTATGCCCAATTTATGTGGTGCTACAGATTGGACTCAGAGTTTCCTAACAAGCACTCTACTAATTTTCAAATCCTTTTTTTTTTCTTTCTTTGAGACAGGGTCTCCCTATAGCCCCAGTTGGCCTGGAACTTGATGTGTACACCAGGCTGACTGCCATCTGCCTCCCTTTACACATGCATTCTCTCAGTCATAAATGTTGGCATCTATTTCAGATTCTTTTAAAAATATTTTATTATTTTATGTGTATAAGTGTATTGCCTGCATGTGTGTAAGTGCACCTGTGTTGTGCAGTGCCCTTGGAGGTCAGAAGAGGGCATCAGATCCCATGGAATTGGAGTTATGGATGGTTGTTAGGTGCCATGTGGGTACTGGGAATTGAACCCAAGTCCTCTGCAGGAGCAGCCAGTACTCTTAACCACTGAGTTATCTATCCAACCCCCTAGTTCAAATTCTTAACATTAATTAATTAATTGTATGGGTCACACAATAGTTAAAAAGAGCCAGCAGAGCCTGGCATAGTGACACATACCTGTAATCCCAGTGTTTGGGAGGTGGAAGCAGGAGGATCAGGAGTTCAAAGTCATCCTTAGCTACATAGCAAGTTCAAGGTCACATTGGTCTATACAAAACAAGAAAGAATGAGAGAAAGCAGGGAAAGAAAGGGAGCAGTCCACTCTTATCACTCTGGCTTAAGGGTTAGGTCTTCCAGGAACCGGGGCCACACATACCCATTACTGATAATTCACTAATGATGAAAGTGAATTAGACAGCTCTTGCCTCTGAGGCACTCACAGTATTGGTTGCAAAGACAGACAAATGCTGATGATTAAATGTAGGGTGTTGTTCTTTTTGAGACAGTGTCTCCCTGTAGCCACAGAAATTCACTATGTGGATCTCACAGAGATTTGCCTTCCCCTCTTGAGTGCTGGGATTAAAGGTGTGTGCCACCACACCTGGCTAGAACATAAATATTTTTAATACATAAATATGTGGATAAGAGGGAGGGACTCTGTATGTGTGTGTGTACAAGCACAGCTATAAAAACAAACTCTTTATGATCAGGATAGGAGGTAGCCTTTGAGCCAGGATGTAGATCACAGTTGGTACATGAAAAGGATTTGGAGTTCTTAAAACTTCTCTTTGTACAAGTGTTAGATTTGCATTTGCTGGGTAGATTGTTTTCTTGATAGGTAGTTGGAAATATGGATGTTCTTCTACCTTCCTGATGGGCATTTTAATTATATGAAAGAACTGTCCTCCCTTCCCCTGGTTATAGAATAATTGTGTATCAGAGACAAAAGGATTCGGAGGTCCTACAGCTGGGCGCTCTCATTTTTGGATGAGGAGGCTAAAAAAGAGGGGGCGTGGCTAAGGTCTCAGAACTTTCCTTTGCCACAATGCCTCTTCCTCTTCTGGATATCTCTGGGGGTCACTGTAAGCTGGCCTCCCTTTTTCAGTGGCCCATTGCCCTGTTTTGGCCTCGCTCGATATCCTGCAGCAGCTCCTTCTTTTGAATCCTTTGCCTGAAATGCCAGCTACCCCTTTTCTCCATCAAGGAGTCGGGCTGCTTTTGTGCAAATCCCTCATCAATCAATGCCAGCTTTGTGAGCTTGAGACAAGTTGTCCACCCTTTCTGAGCCTCTTTCCTCACTTATATAGTACCTACAGTGAAGTGTGATGGGAAGGCATTGGAAGGTTCCATCATTGTTATGAGGACAAAAATAACATAATGCAGGGAAAGCACTCAATAAGGTAATTCACCTGGGACTAGGGAGGTGGTTCAGTCCAGTCAGTAAAGTGCTTGCCATGCCAGTATGTGGACCTGAGCTCAATTCATACAGCCACATAGCCAGGTGTGGTGGCATGTACCTGTAATCCCTGTACTGAAGAGGAAGAGACATGAGGGTCCCTGGACTTGCTGGCCAGCTAATGTAGCCTAATTGATGAATCCCAGTAAAAGACCTTGTCTCAAACCAAACAAACAAGGTGGACAATTCCCAAGAAACAACACCCAGGGTTGACCTCTAGCTTCCATGTGAACACAGACCATAAATAAATAAGTAAATAGCACACAAACCAAAATAAATAAGTAAATAAAATGATTGGCCCATAGAAGTACTCAGCAAGCATTAAATATAATGGTGATTCACATGGTTTATGGCCTCCAAGCTGGATGTGATGGCCTTCCTTTGTTTTCCCATGCTATCCTATTGGTGTCTATTACTGCACATGCCATGTTGCACTTAATTGTATATATCTCATGTCCTCTGCTAGGCTAACCATCTTCAGTGATTCATTCAACAAATTCTTGTCAGTGTGCCAGATTTTAGGGATGAAATGGCATACCAGGCGTTCTTAGTGTAGAACAGAGTTCTAAAGGCATGCCTTGAAACACTAACGCTGAGAGCTTGACTCATGGTCCAGTACATTTGGAAGTGATGTTCATCACAGCCCACCTATTAGAGGTTAGAGTCCATCCTAGTCTTGTAATAGTTCTGAGGACCCCTATAATTAAGGAACCTATTTACTTTATCCAATGCACTTTTACCAGGTTTTATAAATGTTCACTGAATAAGTGTGAGTAATCTAGTCTTTTTAATTTTGTTGTATGTTTTGGTCCACAGCTCAAGCAGAGGACCGAGAGGCACAGCAATGGTTAGAGACCCTGCTGCAAGCAAATAGCCTCTGACAGCATAGCAATCTCTGGACTTGCTCATGCCCCCATGGAGAAGGGAAGCTCTGGGTTGAGCATGAAACCCCAGTCACTGCAGCTGGTGCTGGAGGAACAGGTGCTGGCACTGCAGCAGCAGATGGCAGAGAGTCAGGTTGCCTCTTGGCGGAAACTGAAGAACTCCCAGGAGGCCCAGCAGAGGCAAGCAACTCTTGTAAGGAAGCTGCAGGCCAAGGTAAGGCAGATTCCCCTCTGCAGAGGGAAAAAGAGAAACCCTCCCAAAACTGGTTGCTAGAGCTGAATAGGGCCTGGAAGAGGGAGACCATATAGGGGAATGACCCAGCCTAGCCTGGTGAGGATGGCCCAGACATTCCAGCTTCTCCTTTGATGGTCACAACCTCTCCCTGCAAGTATAGATTGTGTCCCTACTAAAGATGATATTCACAAGTGTTAAATTAGTTGCCCAGGTTTGTTCTCTTCATCTAGAACTAAGCACAGATCCTAGGATTTCTGGCTTTGCCTCTCTAATACACAAGGCATATAGAAAGTATTGTGTGTGTGTGTGTGTGCATGTGCATGTTTGTGCAGATTCATGTGAACATGTGAGTGTAGAGGCCAGAGGTCAATGTCTGCTTTCTTCCTCTATCATTCTCCACCTTATTTTCCAAAACAGGTTCTCTCAGTGAACCTGGAACTCACTGATTCAGCCAGGCTAACTGGCCAGGGAGCTCTAAGGATCTGCCTGTCCCCACCTCCTCAGCACTGACAGTGTGGCTTTTTACATGGGTACTTGAGATCTGAACTGGGGTCCTCATACTTGGCATAGCAAGAAGTTTGGTGACTAATCCATCTCACCAGCCCCTAGAAAGTATTCTTTTTAATCCCCACCCTCTCTCTCAGAGTGTGTGTGTGTGTGTGTGTGTGTGTGTGTGTGTGTGTGTGTGTATGCATAGAATACAGGCATGCATGTGCTGTGGTATACCTGTAGAGGTTAGAGGGTAATATCAGGTGTCAGTCCTCACCTTCTACCTTATTTGAGACAGAGTCTCTTGTTGCCTCTGTGTACACCAGACTGTCTGGTCCAGGGCCTTCCAGGGATTCTTCTGTCTTCAACTCCCCTTTTGTTATAGCAACACTGGGATTATAGACACATGGTACCGTGCCTGGTTTTACATGTGTTCTGGGGTTCTGAACTCAGGTCCTTGTGCTTGCACAGCAAATACTTTACCTCTGGAGCGATCTCTGCAGAAAGTATTCTTTAAACACCCAAATAGAAGCACTCAGATTTGATGCTGTGTGGCCTTTCCTCCCTATCACTGCCCTGAGCTCCTTGATCTTTGGTTTGCGCTGTTTGCTCAGAGCCTGTTCTTTTCGCCTCAGGTCTTGCAGTACCGGAGCTGGTGCCAAGAGCTGGAGAAGCAGCTAGAAGCCACTGGCGTAAGTGAGATTGAGTTCTGGGCTTCCCTTGAGCACTCAGAGAATATTAGGCTTTGTATGCTGTCTGAGGAAAGGCTGGGGATGATACCGGATGTTTACTAGAAGTCTCTGTCTTCAGCACCTGTGAGCTCTATCAATATAATCTTCCTTGGATCTAGCTATCCTTGGTTCTCTATGGAGAAATGCAGTTTCAGGGACTGAGCAGAATTCATCGTTCATCCAGCAGGCGTCAGTGTTGCACCTCTGTAGTCCTACAAACATGCCTGCAGTAGAGGGTGTGTTTATCCTGTTGACTGGTAGGACTGGCTTTGAAAGACCCATCTGTCTTTCTTTGTTCCAGTTCCCTGAGGTACTTCCTCATTCTCCTCTAAGTTCTCTCAGAAGAAGAAAGAACCAACATGTATTGAGCACCTTCTGTGCAGGTTAGGGCACTGCTGGGCATTTTAGTCTTATTGTGTCACTTAGTTTGCAAACTGACTTTCTGAGAAGAATGATCGGCACCTTCATTTTGTAGCTAGGGATATTGTAGCATCAAGAAATTGAGTGACGTCCCAAGTTCCAAGCTTAGTATACTGGAAGTTAAGGCCATTAGTGAAAGATGTGGCTTGTACTTTTAAGGTAAATGCTATTTACCATCAAATGCCATCTTCCAGGAGAGGTCATCAGTTCACTTTTAGAGAGAAAAGTACAGAGAATTTGCTTTCGGGACAGTGACTGAAAAAAAAGAGGCAAATTGCTCACAAGAGGGAGAAGGAATAAAAAGAAATGGGGGTGCTATAAGAAGCATCAGGGAATAAGCCTGGGAGATGTTCTTTATGTGGGTAATATACGGCTTGTCTCTGTCTCACAAAGGGACTGATCCCACAGCGGTGGGAAAGTGTGGAGGAGCCAAACCTGGAACAACTGCTAATCCGGTTGGAGCAAGAGCAGCAGAGGTGATGGACCCCAAATTTTCTGACCTGAATGATAGGCCAGTGGGTAGGAAGGCTGATGAGAAACTGCTGTCCTGGAGGTGAACATGTGTGCGGAAAGTGCTGGGGTGCTCATGTTGGTAACCTGAGGCAGGCAAAAACCAAGAAAGAAGAGAAGGAGGGGAGGAGGAAAGGAAGACGGTGGGGAAGGAGAGAAGAAAAGAAAGAAAGGCTCATGGAAAGCTTCTATCCTGAGTATTAGAACTGTGAGCTTCAGGCCTAGCCCGCTAATTCCTGGCAATGGAAAATTCCACTCACTGTCATGTTATTCCCAAGAGGTCCAAGGGTTGGACCAGACCTTTATTTTGCTCTTGCTTCTGCCATTTCCCAGCACAGGTGTGAGAGTCTCATGGAGGTGAACACTGAGCTTCGGCTGCACATGGAAAAAGCTGATGTCGTGAATAAAGCCCTTCAGGAAGATGTGGAAAAACTGACAGTAGACTGGAGTCGGGCCCGGGATGAGTTAATGAGGAAGGAGAGCCAGTGGCAGATGGAGCAGGAGGTAGGAAGAACAAGAGCAGAACTGTGCACTCTCTGTGCTATTCTGGTCCATGCTGGAAAGGGTTAACCTTGGGACCTGGGTGGAAACTGAGCTGTCATTGTTAAAGTCTCTGAGCTGCCCCCATGATGACAGCTGTGCCCTGTGTCAGGCTTCCTTCTGCCTAGTGTAGGCTTCTGCCTAGTATAGGCAGGTAGCATGACACTTAACTCTTGCAAAAGTGACTAGCTCAAATTTCAAGTGGATCTGAAGAGTTACTGACTGCCTGGAGGTCTTCAGAACTAGACACTAATAGGGTGGCTGCTAAATTGAATGAAGGAGAAAAATCAGTTATGGGCCCTGAGGAATTTTCCAGTCCCAGCTAAAGAAAACAAATGTTTCCTGAGCTTTTACTCTGTACTAGGTGATTTGCCTGTTAGTCCAATCAGTTCTCCTTCTAGGTCTGTGGTAATGGTTCCCATTGGTTAAGCAGCTGCCACATACCCTCTTCTGATTAAGCCCAGAGGACGGCCACTTACCAGGACCCTTTGACCTCCTGAATCCCACTGCCAACTTTATTAAACACTTCAGCATCACCTGAATATAGACACCCATTCCTGAGCTGTCTCCTTGTAGTCCTCCCTTCAGCCCCCCTCCTAGTAGTCATGAGGAATCCATGACTTGCATAAGTGCAGGGTAGTCCCCTGTCCTTGGGTATGACTCGGGTTTCTGAATACAGTTCTTCAAAGGCTATCTGAAAGGTGAACACAGTCGTCTTCTCGGTCTATGGCGAGAGGTAGTGACCTTCCGACGCCACTTCCTGAAAATGAAGTCAGCTACTGACAGGTCAGTGTGGTGATAAGAAGAGAGGGATTTAGCTCCTACTGACTGAACCTAAGGCAGTGGGCTGCTGGAAAAGAGAGGAATGGTGGTGGGGATGGAGTGGGAAGGAGACTTGCTATTACTGGATTCTGATGATTTTCTCAGACCTGCCCCTTGGGCCCTTGGGGCATGATGGCTAAGCTCCTGTCCTTGTTTCTTGGAGTCTACAATCTTCCTTCTTCTGCTCAGAGATCTGACAGAGCTAAAAGCTGAACATGCAAGGCTTTCAGGGTCCCTACTGACGTGTTGTCTGCGTATGACCATGAGAGCACAGTCTCAGGAATCCAGTGGATCTGGGAGAATGAATGAGCATGAGCCAGCCCAGCTGTTGCTGTTAGTAGCTAAAACCCAGGCATTGGAGAAGGAAGCACACGAGAAGAGCCAGGAGCTAATACAGCTGAAGAGTCAAGGGGATCTGGAGAAGGCTGAGCTCCAAGACCGGTGAGACAGCCTGTGGTCCCAGAAGGAGTTCAGTGAGGGAAAGCTGACTCCCCTAGAGAGTTGGGGGTGAGCAGAGGCGGTGTCAAAAACACTCCTGCCATGAGAGGAGAAAGAAATGTGCCAAGAGAGTTTAGTTAGAAACCCAGTGCCACAGCTGGGGTTTGTCACTGTCACTGTCCTCTGACTACCTTCTTTCCTGTTAATGTATACCGCTAGCTGTCTGTCCTGTCAACACCAGACCACTTGAAGCTGTACTCTTCCACACTTCATGTACCCTGGACTTAGCCTAGAATGCCTTCTTCTTTCCCTCTGTGCCTTGTATTTTAAGGCATAATTCACATGTCACCTCTACGAAGCCTTTGACTTTAGAAGACAATTACAGTATTATACCCCTATAATCTTTTTTTAGTGTGTATGTGTGTGTACCTGCATGAGTTTATATTCATCACATGCATTCAGGTGCCATGGAGTCCAGAGGGTGTTGGATACCCTGGGACTTGAGTTACATGCAGTTGTGAGCCACTAGATGTGAGTGTTGGGAACCAAACTCAGGTCCTCTGCAAAAGCAGTACGTGCTCTTAACATTTGAGTTATCTATCCAGCACCAACGATCTTTTTTTTTTTAATGTGTATGAGTGTTTTACCTACATATATGTAAGCCCATGGAGGCCAGAAGCAAACATCAGATACCCTGGAACAGGCGTTATGGACAGTTATTAGCTGCCATGTAGGCGCTAGGAACCAAACCTGGGTCCTAGAAGAGCAGCTAGTGCTCTTAACCACTGAGCCATCTCTCTAGCCACCCCCACCATGATCTTTTATACCTACTTGTTACACACTGATCTCATTATATTTCTTTAATTATTTCTTTTCTATGTGTTCTCCCTACTCCCTTTTTAATTTTTCTTTTTGGGTAGGCTTATTTTAATAGTGCTGCAGATTGAACCTAGGTTCTTGCACATGCTACCCACACGTTCTACCTCTGAGCTATACCCCTACCTTGGCTATTTTAATTTGGGAATTATAGTAAAATGGGACTTTTTAATGACAATGAGAATGCAGGTGTGGGCAGAGCCCCACTGACTATCAGGGCAAAGTCTGTCTCCTAGGAGGCCTCCTTCTCTATCTGTTGGTGGTATACAGAAGCTGGAAGACTATTTTGTTTTCTTTTTGCTTCTGGAGATGCTGAGCACAAAGATCATGTCTCGTTTCTAGTGCTTTGTACTTTATCTCCCATATACTAGATAATCATTAAGTGACCATATGGTGGGTAACTGAGGCCCTTAGAGATCATACGTAATAAAATTACTAAAGCTTAAACATTTTTTAAAGTCTTGGGTAGCAGTTCATACCTGTAACCCCACCACTTGTGAGGTAGGAGAATAACTGCCTTGAGTTCAAGGACGTCTTAGGTTACAGTCCATAAGACTGTACCATAAGACAAAACATGACTATCTCTCAAAAACCAAACAAAAAATTTAAACTCCTAGATGACATTCATGTAAGAAAGACTTGCTAGCCAGGTATAGTGGCTTGTGCCTGTAATCCTAGCACTGAGGAGGCTGAGGCAGGAGGATTTTGAGTTCAGGGTCAGCCTAGATTACATAGAGAGTTCCAAGAGTTCCAGCTTGGGCTATATAGCATAACTGTTTCAAAAACCAAAAAGAAAGAAAAAGAAATATGTGTTTAGCTGTACATGCAATACTGTGCACTAAGCTCTAAGATATGGTGTTAAGTGATAAAGATGTCAGTGAGGGGCTGGAGAGATGGCTTAGTAGTTAAGACCACTGGTTGTTCTTGTAGAAGTTCTGGGTTCGATTCCCACACAGCAGCTAACAACCATCCATAATTCCAGTTCCAGGGGATTTGGTGCCCTCTTCTTCCCTCTCAGGCTTTGCACAACTTAGGTGCACTTACATACATGCAGGCAATAGACTCATACACATAAAAAAATAAATATATAAAAAAATTTTAAAGATGTCAGCTGGGCATTGTTAGCTCTATTGTTTCCCAATTCATCTCTCCTTTTTCCCATTGGAATCAAAACCTTTGGCTGGGGGTACCTTGGGACTATCTCTGTGGCAATTCTGATGTTCTTATTGGCTTCAGGGTGCTTGACTTCAAGATCAAGGGAGGCCTGGAAGGGCCTGGGCCAGGGCTTTCCTTCGGTTCTCAGGCCCCCAGACACACGTTCCAGCCTTGAGATGTGGTAAATCCCTGCATGTGTCTGAGTGGTTTTTGGCTTTCCCTGCCATATCAAGGATATAGAATTATGTGGTATTCAGGGAGTACAAAGGACTGGGTGTACCCAAGGGGTTCTTGCTGACTGCAGTGGGAATGTCTATGTGGGGCTGAGGTGTGCTGTGTGTGGCTCTGTCTATATCCTTGGACCAGCTAGGTGATAGTGCTGTGCTTTTCTCTTTAGGGTGACTGAACTCTCTACTCTGCTGACCCAATCTCAGAAGCAAAATGAAGATCATGAAAAGATGGTAAAGGCTCTAAGAGAGACAATGGAGATGCTGGTACGTGATCCTTTGTGCTGGAAAGGATCTGGGAGTGAGTTTGCAGTTCCCTAACTCTTTAGTGACAGGTAGTACAGAATCCCAGTTAAACATTCCTTGATGAAATCCTCCAAAGCTGAAAAACAAATTTTGGCTAATCTGAAAATTAATGAACTTGTTTAACCATTCAATAAATATTAGTAGCTTTCCACTATCCTGACTATATCCCTGGGGAAATTACAATAGCATGTGCATAAAATGTGTCCCCGTCAGAGAAAGATAATGTGTCATAATGAATGTGAGGCCAACATGGGCTATATGAGACCTTAACTCAGAAAAATTAGAGGGAAAGAGAATTTTGCAGGTCAAGAGGGAAGGAATCAGTGGAGAGATTCAAGACAAGTCAAATAGGAAACAGCTGAGGAACATAGCAATGCTTAGCCAGGAGCAGAAAGGCTATGAGGGAGACATACTGTTGCCTTCACATCTCTGAGGTTTGGGATTAAGGAACACAGAGTTGATGGGAAAAGAGAGCTGACCAGTTTAGTGTTTTCCAGGGCAGAACCAATGTCAGTGGCTAGAAGTTATGGACAGAGTAGTAGGTTTTGACTCGAGCAGGAGCTGTCCATTTGAACGGTCTGTCTTATGAAAGAGTGAGGTTTTAGTCACTGAGTAACGTCTTGGCAGATGTTAGCAGAGTGATTCTCTAAGATGAGATGTCAGAGTTCCTGGCCTGATTCCATGTTTCCCTTCGTCTCAGCAGATCTTCAGATCTCTGCTTTAGGCAGCTCTGGAACCTCTATCTGCTTGCACACCCTCATTCATGTTGGGATCTAGGCTTGTTTGTACCCTTTTGATTTCCTTTTTGTCAGAAATTTGACATTGCAAACACGCACAGGGCTTAAATCATATAAGGAATGGAGCTAGAGTGTGAAGATTCTGGTTTTCCAGGGCTGTCATTGACAGGAGTCACTGCTGTGCCTCCTTGAGCTTAGTCTGAAAGACAGTAAGGTGTGTTAGGGATTGTCAGACACTGAAGAGTAAGTGTCTCATCTCAAATAGGTATCCACTCTTCAACTCAGTGGAGGGAGGGTCTTGCTGTATAGCTCAGGTTGGCCTCTAGCTTGCTGTGTAGCTCAGGCTGCTCTTGAACTTGAGATCCTGCATGCTGGGATTACAAAAATCTCTCAATTTACAAATTTTGATTCAAAGTTTTGTATAGGCCAAATGAAAGATAGCTGCTTGTCGGTGTCTTCGGACTTTCAGTAATATGGGCACAGTAGGAGGGAAGAGAGGTGATCTGAGTCTTCAAGATTGTTCCTGGTTTGGAGGCTGGAGGCGTCTCTGTCTTAGCCCTTAGCCTGAGTCATCAGTTTACTGTCTGAAGACAGCAGTTGTGCCATCAAACAACAGCTCTTATGTATTTAGTTCTTTTAATGTGTTTTCTTTTAAAAATATTTTATTTTTATTTTGTTTTATGTGTATGAGTGTATTGCCTGCATGTATGTAAGTGCATCTGTGTTGTACAGTGCCCTTGGGGGTCAGAAGAAGACATCAGATCCCTGGAACTGGAGTTAGGGACAATTGTTAACCACCATATGGGTGCTGGGAACTAAACCTAGGTCCTCTGCAAGAGCAGCCAGTGCTTTTAACCATTACTGAGTAATCTCTCCAGCCTCTATTTAGTTTTGTTTTGAGACAGGGTCTGGAACAGGCCTGGCACTTACTCTTCAGTCCAGGATGACTTTGATCTCACAGAGATCTCCTTGCTTCTGCCCCTTGAGTGCTGTGATTAAAGGTGTGTGCTACCGTGCCTGGCCCAGCTCATATTTATTGAGCATTTTCTTTATTCCAGGCAGTATGTTGAATAATTTCCATGCCATTTTTCATTTAAGCCTCCAAATAAATTTGTGAAATAGTTGCTGTTAACTATCCCTATTTTAAGAAAAAGGAAGTTCAAAGGAAGCATTGCCTAAGATTACTAAGCTAGTCAATGATAAAGTAAGAACAATAATCTAGGCACTCTGATTTAGAGCTTTTAATCATTTAATCAGAATTTTTTTTTTTTTGGTCATTTCATACTGTCTTCAGACAAGGGTTGACAGAACCAACAGAATGCATCTTTGATTGACTTATGGACTAGGATTATGACTTCTCTTTTGAGAGTTTGGCTCTTAGGCTGTATTCTGTTCCTTTACCAGGAGACAAATCGTGTGGAGTTAATTGAACACGAGGCATCTCTTAGTAGGAATGCACAAGAGGAGAAGTTGTCTTTGCAGCATGTGATTAAAGATATAACCCAGGCACTGGTAAGCTTCTTGTCACATACCTGGGCATTGAATACCTCACTCTTCTCCATGTGGCCTCCATGTCTTCTCAGCCTGCCTTGATTTCCAGACTGAGATTATGGACTTAAAGCCATGTCAGGATAAGTTCTCTTAGTGTAATTGAAGATTGGAACCCTGGAGGAAGTCAGTGTTCATGTCCAGGCACTATGGTGAACAGGCCCTCTTACTGCTTGCTGCAATTATCAGGTCATAGACTGAATTCTGTCTTTGTTATTTCAATAGCATTTTCTTCTCTTTTTGTTATATTTTTATTCATTTTTATGTGTATAAGTGTTTGCTTGTATGTATATAACTATACCATGTATGTGCAATGCCCATAGAGGCCAGAAGAGGGTGTTGGATTCCCTGGAACTGATGGTCAGCCATCATGTGGGTGCTGAGAACAGAATGTGGGTCCTCCGCAAGAGCAGCTAGTGCTCTTAATCGCTGAGCCATCTCTATAGCCCACTTCTCTCTTTTTAATTCCTCACTTGTTATTACTCTAAAGAGGGTTCTAGACTGATTGCAAATTCTAGACTTTGATGAACAAAAGTAGAGAACTGAAGAAAACCAGCCATTCTTCATCTTAGATACCCATCCCTGGCCCTGCCAGGGACTTGAGAAGGAGAAACTCAGTGTTATGTCCCTCTTTGATGCTGGGTTGGATTGCAGGCCTTGGTGGAAGAAGAGGACAGTATGGCCCAAGGCTCTGTTCATGATGAGAATGCATTGCAGTTGGACTCTAGTGGCTTCTCCCAGTTTGATCCCCAGGAACCAGACAAGGCTGTTACTCTGGTGCGTTCAGTGCTGACTCGGAGACACCAGGCTGTACAGGTGAGAAGCCCCAGGGCTGCTTCTCAGCGACAGGGAAGGATGCCTTAACTTATTTGTGTTGTGGATGCCCCTCCAGCCTGTATTATCCCTTTCAGCTGAATAGTTATAAGATGTTCAGTTGATACCTTAAAGTTGCTAGTCCAATCTTTCTGCCCAGTAGTGTTTGTGGCTATCTGGTGTATGTATTCTCTATACCAATCACGTGTATATAAAATCTTCACATGCCATTCAACAAAGAGTTTTAGGAGAGTGTGGATGTTCCCCACTCTGAGGGGCCCAGACACACCAATCCTTCATGCTACTGTGTGTTTGAAGATGATGAGCTGTAAGACTCTAGAGCCACAGAGCTTGATACCTCTGATTTGCTGGCATCTGAACTGGCTCCATCTCTATTCTCAGCTGACTGTTGTTGAACCTGCCTCCAATCTCCTTGCCTTGAAATCTCTTCTTTGCCTTTGGTCTCTGGGCTCATCATCTCATTTCTGTTGCTCTACTTCCACAGGACCTCAGGCAGCAGCTTTCAGGCTGCCAGGAGGCCATGAGCTTCCTACAGCAGCAGCACGATCAGTGGGAGGAGGAGGGCAAAGCCCTGAGAGAGAAGCTGCAGAAGCTCACTGGGGAGCGGGACGCCCTGGCAGGGCAGACTGCAGGCCTTCAGGGAGAGGTGGACTCCCTCAGCAAGTGAGCAGGCGGGCTCTTCATCCCTTCCACATCTGGCTCATTTATGGTTTTGTTTTATGGGGCTAGGACTTAAACAGAGCCTTAGGCTTGCTTGATAAGCACTCTACCACAGAGCTGCAGCCCCAGCTCTCCTCCATGTCTTACATTTGTCCTCATTTAGCCACTTACCCATCACAGTCATGTTTTGATGACGCTGCCTGTTAACGATTTGATTAGCTATCTCTGGAGCATGGATGCTCAAGGCTGCTTTGCTTTTTGTTCTAATCTCTGTGGGACAACCTTTTGGGTTTGGGGTCTTTAAGATCATAATAAATTGTTTCCTGCTTTATTATTATAATAAATAATATATATATGTATCATGTATATTAAGTTGAAAGGAAACAGGCTTTTCTCCCCTTTTTAAAATGATTTTTATTTTATGTATAGTGTATTGCCTGCATACGGGTAAGTGCACCCATGTCATGCACTGCCTGCAGAGGTCAGAAGAGGGCATTGAATCTCCTGGAACTGGAGTTATGAATGGTAGTCAGCTGCGATGTGGGTGCTAGGAATTAAACCCAGGTCTTCTGCAAGAGCAGTCAGTACTCTTAACCACTGAGCCAGCTCTCTGGCCCCTTTTCTCCCCTTTGACTCTGCAGTGTCTGCTTCTAGCTAGGATTCTTGGTCCCTGGGTTTACTCATCTCTGATCTGCATTCCAGGGAGCGAGAGCTGCTGCAGAAGGCTAGGGGAGAGCTGCAGCAGCAGTTGGAGGTGCTGGAGCAGGAAGCGTGGCGCCTGAGAAGGGTGAACATGGAGCTACAGCTGCAGGGGGACTCTGTCCAGGGGGAGAAGCAGGAACAACAGGAGGAGCTGCTCCTAGCTGTCCGAGAGAGGGAGCGTCTGTAAGTGTGGCCAGGCCTTCCTTCAGTCCCCCTGTCCCCTCCTCTCTCTTAGAAAATGGAACACCTAGAAGCCTGCGTACGGTGGGTTCACATTAGCATTACTGCTCTCTTCTTTGTGGAAACGAGTATGGAAAGTAGGTCTTATTGAGCACCCCTAGGGATGAGGGACTGTGGGAAATACAACAGTGAGTAAGATCAGTATCCATGCCCTCAAGGAGCTTGAAGTTTGATGAAAAGGCAGACAAGCAGTCAGTTGTGACACGAGTCCAGCAAAGTACGAGCTCACTAGAGCTTCAGGCTTGGTGCATTGGAAGCACAGGAGCAAACAATTAATTATTGAGAGTCTGGGACAACTTTATGGAGGAGCGGGTAACTCTGAGAGGGCCTTGGCCTATTTTAATTTGAAGAAAGAAGGACCAAAGGGACAGAATAGCAAAGAAGAGGCAGAACGTTTATGCACATTCAGAGTAGTAAGTTGGCTGCTAAAAGATGTCATGCTGCAAAGTGATGGGACATTACTGGTCAGGAAGGGAAATCCAAGGTCAGTGGACCTGAACATTCTACTACACGATATTGCAGAAAGAGCAAGAATTTATGGTGGAACAAAAGCTTGGTGCAGGTTATGGCTCTGCCATCCCATAAATGACTGTATTTGCAAAGTGAGAATAAGATGTTCAAAGGGTTGTTGGGAGGATTAGGGTGTAGTGTCAGAAAATGCCACTGTAGGGCTGTTGAGATGGTTCAGTAGGTAAAGATGCTTCTTGCCAAACATGATGACATGACTTTGATTCCAAGGACCCACAAGATAGGAGAAAACTGACTCCTGTGGGTTTCCTCTGACCTCTTCATGTACATTGTCTCCCTCTTCTCAAACAAGTGAATAAATGTAATAAGAAAACTCTTAATGCTGGCGTAGAGCCCGGTGGAGGCTGCTTCTCCCCTGGTGTTCCCCTTCCCTTTGCCTTAGTTCCTTTACCTCATAAGCACAGTGGAAATAGAAGAAATAGAGGAAACTTGAAGGATTGTCAAAATGATCGTGCCTTGTGCTAGAAAGGACATGCCCTATACGAAGGGGAAGGGCAGATAATCCACACAGATAATTACATGTTTAAATTTTAATTTACTTGACTTGATAATATAATTATATAAGTCAAAAGTCAAAGCTGTTAAAAACATACCTGGTTATATTGGCTCATGCCTGTTATCCAGACACTTTGGAGGCTGAAGCAGGAAGATTGCTCTGAGTTCAAAACTAGCCTGGGCAACATAGTGAGTTCCAGGCCAGCCTGGGCTACAGAATAGACCTTGTTTCAAAAAACAAACCAACAAAAACCCTGCCTATTTTTAAAGATACATGCAGAAAAGCCACGTTTCCATCTTTGCTTTCTCCAGTTTCCCTTCCTCCTATAGGTAACCATTTAAATTAACTTCTTACTGGTCTTTCCCATCCACTTCATGCAGACATAGACATGCTCTTTCTCTTGCTTTTTTTGCAGAAAATATAGTTCTCTATACATATTCTTCTGCACTTGGCTTTTTTTCACTTGTGTTAAAGAACTTTCCAAATCAATTTTTAGAAACCTTCCACATTTTTTTTCCCATGGGTGCATAGGAAAAATAATGATATCCCTGCTACCATTGCAGACACTTCCTGTAGATCCCTCTCCTTCCCTTCTCAGTCAGGAGACGCTGATGGGCCTGGAAGCCAAGCAGTCAGAATCACTTAGTGAGCTGATCACTCTTCGGGAGGCCCTGGAGTCAAGTCGCCTGGAAGGAGAGTTACTGAGGCAAGAGCAAGCAGAAGTGACCTCAGCATTGGCCAGGGTACGGAGGCATCCTCACTTGCTGGGTGATTCCCAGAAAACAGACATGCAGGCTTATCTTCACCCTTCAGACCTCAGCTCTTCATGTTTCTGTCTCCAATTTCTTAGCTGCTTCGGGGTTCCCCCTTTCCAACATGCCCTCTATATTGGAATTCAATAAGCTTTCTAAAGTATAAATCTGGTTATGTCCATCTCTGAAAACAATTCATTGGCTTCTCAATTCTAATACCACATTCAAAGCCCTTTGTCATGTGCCTCAAACTTTTTCTGGCCTCACCCTCCCAAACCCACCCTTACTCCCAATGTCCTATGATCCTGCCACAGAGCATCATTTGCATTCTTAGCTGGATCACATTTCTTTGTAATTTAAACGGGGTGCACAGACTGTTCCCTTCATTCCACTGCTTCTTTCCTCCTGCTTTAGTTATGAACCATTTTCATCTGTCAACACTCAACTGTCAACTCCTCTGCCAAGCATTTTTTACTCTCCCAAACTGAATTATGTCTTCTTTGAGTTCCCAAAGTGTGGCAGTGTGATGACACATGCTGGTGCCTGAATAAAAACAGCCTGACTCTCCGTATCCATTAAAACCAAGAATGGGACCTGATCAGTTCTGAGAACTTGTCCCTTCAATTGTCTCCCAGAACTGTGCTCCTGAATAAAGACCTTGGTTTCTGTTTATTGAAACAGTACCTCCAGCAAGAAATGGGGAAGGAAAATCAGATCTTTGTCTTATCAGAGAAAGATTTAAGTTTTCTGAGCCCTACTGACCTAGAAAAGTGTGCACAACCACAAACAGATGTCATCAATTTAATCCCACCTGTTGTTTGCAACATAAATGAGATTTGTTGCTTCAAACTGCTCACAGCACTTGATATTTTCTTTATTTTTATTTTGTATGTGCATGAGTGTTTTGTCTACAAGTGCACACAATGCCCACAGAGGCCAGAAGGCCATATTGGATCCCCTGGAACTAGAGTTACATCGTTAACTGCCATGTGGGTGCAGGGAAATGAACCTGGGTACTCTGCAAGAGCAGCCAGTGTTTTTAACTACCAAGCTACTTTTCCAGCCCCAGCACTTGGTATTTTCACAACTAATATTGTTCTGGGTCAGAAGCAAGAAAGGATCATGAGAGCCTAAAATTATATGTTTAGGTTACCAGAGGAACCCAAAGCCTGGTAAGTTGGTTTATATTATAAACAAGCTGAGATGGTGTTATATGACCTCAAAACATAAGATTAACTTTGGTTATAAGGTTAGGTGAGATTCCATTTGTCCAGAAGAGACAATACCACAATTCCCCCTTTGTTTTATAAAAGAAGCAGCTTGTCCATATTTGTAAAAGAAGGCATTCCCAGAAACGTCATTCCTACACCACAGCTCTTTGTGCTTACAATTTCTATAGTATTGTGACAGTTGTAGATGTTTATACCTCTTTCTCTCTGTGTTTCTATGCTGTGAGCTCCCTTCTCATCAACAAAAGAATGAATGAGCAAAGGGCAATGAAAAACTAGAATGTAGGGAAGAGGTGATTATTTACAAAAACAAACAAAATCAAGTGCTGGGAGTGTGTACTGTTTATTATTCCAGGAAAAGTGGAGTAGGAAACACTTTAACCTCCTTTTGTTTTTGTTTTTTTTTAAGGCAGAACAGTCCATTGCAGAGCTGTCAAGTTCTGAGAACAGCCTGAAGGCAGAGGTTGCTGATCTGCGAGCTGTAGCTGTCAAGCTCAGTGCCCTAAATGAGGCTTTGGTTTTAGATAAAGTTGGGCTAAATCAGCAGCTTCTTCAGGTGGGCAAAGATTTGTCTGATTCCCAGAATAGAGATGGGCCTCATCTGAGGATTAGTTGTAGCAGACCTAGCTGATACCTTTAACAGGGCAGAGTCCTCAGTGGACTAGGCAAAGGCAAATCAGCTCCCAAATGTAGCTCTGAAATAAGCATTTATAGAACAGAGATGAGCAAAGGATTAGAGTTAACTGCTGTAAATGTTCCTCCCTGAACCTCCCACTGAACCTTTGAGCTTTACATAAATGATCAGGACTA
Organism: Eospalax fontanierii; assembly: GCA_035773235.1. NCBI lineage: Eukaryota > Metazoa > Chordata > Mammalia > Rodentia > Spalacidae > Eospalax > Eospalax fontanierii. The sequence goes on along the minus strand of CM069550.1, from coordinate 23,305,913 downwards.
AGGAGAAGGTTATGTCCCTGGAAACAAGACCAGGTTTTTAATCCTATTTGGTAAGATAAAATTGTCTAAATAGCCCAGGACTCCAAAAATTCTCTCTATTGGTTACAAATTTAACCCCTAATTTTAAAAGAGACAATTTCTTGCTTCCCCTGTTCTCCTGAGCCTTGGAATTGTTCTCTTTCATTATTCTGGTGTTTTTAAAAATCATTTATTTTTATTTTATGTGTATGAGTGTATTGCCTGTGTGTATAAGTGAACCTGTGTAGTGCAGCACCCTTGGAGGTCAGAAGACATCAGCTCTCCTGGCACTGCAGCTATGAGTGGTTGTGAGCTGCCGTGTGGGTGCTGGGAACTGAACCTGGGTCCTATGCAAGAACAGCCAGTGCTCTTAACCACTGAGCCATCTCTCCCGTCCCTGTTTTTGTTTGGGTTTTGTTTTTGTTTTTGAGATAAGGTCTCACTGTGTATATCAGGCTGGCGTTGAACTCACAGAGATCCACATGCCTCTGCTTCACAAGTGCTGGGATTAAAGGCATCTACCCCTATGCCCAGCCCTTCCCCCTCTCTTTTTTTGAGGTAGTATTTCATGTAGCCTAGGCTGACCCCTTGAACCTCCTTCCTGCATCTTCTGAGTACTAGGATTATAGGCATGTACCACCATACCTGGCTTTATTCTAAATTCTTTGAAAGCAAGATTTTGCCTTTTTTATCTTCATTTCAGCATCTAGCCCATGTAGTACTTGGAATATAGGCACTAGATCAAATGAATGGTTTTCACCTCTCTTCAAAGCACTCCAGTGTTTACCTGTCGGGATCAACACATAACTCACATGGATTTCAGTTGCAGCCCCTGGGAAGATTTAGGGACACTAACACCGCTCATCTTTGCTATCCTATGCTCCCATTTCTTTCTGGCCAGTAGTTGGAGCAGGACAACCAGTCTGTGTGCAGCAGAGTGGAGGCAGCAGAGCAGGCGAGAAGCACTTTGCAGGTGAACCTGGCAGAAGCAGAGAGGAGCAGGGAAGCCCTGTGGGAAAAGAACACTCACCTGGAGACTCAGCTGCAGAAGGCAGAGGAGACAGGGGCTGATCTGCAGGCAGAGCTTCGGGGCATCCAAGAAGAAAAGGAAGAACTTAAAGAGAAATTAAATGAGGTGAGAAGACAAAACTCTCATTAAGAGAGTCATACATACTCGTTGTGACTGCAGGTGATTCGGAGAGGGCAAGGCCTTACTTCTTAGAAGTGACTAGTGTTATTACAATATATCTTCCTACTTCCTATTCCTAGTTTAAGCCAGGTGCTTTTCCTGTGTGCTCTGCTGACCCTTATACTTATTTCAACCACTTCAGCCTTCATGTTGTAATTGTCTGTTTGGATGTCTTTGAAGGCAAGCCTATGCCTTTGCTGTTTTAATTTAACTAGTTAATTGGCTTTATTTGTTTTTTGTCTTTTTGAGACTGGGTCTTCCTGTTACCCCAGCTGTTCTGGAACTCACTATGGAGACCAGCCTGGTCTCATCTCACAGAGATCTCTCTGCCTCTGTCTCCTGAGTGCTGGAGTTAAAGGAGTGTGCCATCACATCAGCATTATTTATTTGCTTTTTAAAGACAAGATCTCATTCTGTAGCCCTAGCTGACCAGGAACTCACTATGTAGATCAGACTGACCTCAAACTTACAGTGATTTTCCTGCCCCTGCTTCCCAAGTGCTGGGATTACAGCTGTCATGCCCAGCTAAGGCCTGTGTCTTTCTTTTATTCCTGTAGCTTTTAGCTCAATGCCAAACATAAATTTTTCTTGAACCAATATATTACGTAGCCTAAAGGTCATCATATTAATTACTTTTGTTGTTGTGACCAAATACCTGACAAGATTCAACTTAAAGGAAGAGAAGTTTATTATGGTGCACAGTTTGAGGAGATGCAGTCCGTCATGGTGGGGAAGTCGGGAGGAGATACAGTCCGTCATGGTGGGGAAGTCATGACAGCAGGAGAGTCTGTAGAGCCAGAGTTTATCACAGCTGCTTGTTTGCATCTCATTGCATCAGGAAGCAGAGGAAGGGGAATGAGGTGCCCTGCTGGTTTTTCTCCTGCTGCCCTTTTTATTTAGTCTGAGACTCGAGCTCATAGGATGGCACCACCCATATTCAAGATGGGTTTTCCTCTCAGTTAAATGTCTCTGGAAACATCATCATAGACACCCTCAGATGCATGTCTTCTGGGTGATTTTAAAACATCAAGTCGATTTCCCTGCCATACAGTCTCATTGCTTTAATATTTATGATCTCCATTCTCAGAGTCCCTTCCCAGGACACTGGTCACTTTTTTCCTGGTATATGTGTGGGTCCTCCTGTCCCTAGCACAGTGTCTTGCTCATAGAAGTGGAGTACATTCTCTTGGTTGGTCAAGGAAATAAATAAATGCCAGATATTACTAAGTGAGCAATGCCTAAAGGCTCACAGTTCAGGGCCCAGAATCTCAGAAGAGCCAATGGCCCTGACTTGGTGGTAGCAGCCCTGGGTTCTGCCTCTACTCTGTATCTCACTAATTTCTTTCTCTCAGGCACATCACCAGCAAGAAGCAGCCACAGCTCAGCTAGAGCAGCTGCATCAGGACACAAAGCGACAAGAAGAAGTGCTTGCCAGGGCAGTGCAGGAGAAAGAGGCCCTGGTACGAGAGAGAGCGGCTCTAGAGGTGCGCCTGCAGGCTGTGGAGCGTGTCAGACAGGACCTTGTTGAACAACTTCTGGGGCTCAGGTATGGTGGCTCAGCAGTTAAGAGCACTTGGTTTCAGTTCCCCACACCTACATAGTGGCTAACAACACTCTGTAACTCCAGTTGCAGGGGATCCAGCTCCCTCTTCTGGTCTCCTCAGGCATTGCATGAAAGGGGTGCACTTACATGTATGCAGGCAAAACACTCATACACATAAAATAAAAGTAAACTTTCTTAAAAGAAAGGGTAAGGGGCTTGATAGATACGGTTCTTCCTGATTCTTAAATCTCACAGCTCAGCCAAGGAGCAACTGGAGAGCAATCTGTTTGAGGCCCAACAGCAAAATTCTGTGATAGAGGTCACCAAGGGACAGCTGGAGGTCCAAATTCAAACTATTACTCAAGCCAAGGAAGTAATTCAAGGTGAGAGCCCCACTGGGATGGGGCATGAGCCATTCCATGGGGATGTTAACAGCCAAGAAGGCAGTGGGAGGCTTTCTCCAGCCAGACTTGGGGCCTCTGAGATGGGAGTTGCTGGTGATATGGGTGAGCATGGAGTATCTTATTTGGCAAAAGGTTGGACAGAGGTTCATGGCTGATCTTGCCTGGCATCCTAGGTGAAGTGAGGTGCCTGAAGCTAGAACTGCATGCTGAAAGGAGCCGAGCTGAGCAGGACCGGGATGCAGTAGCCAGGCAACTAGCCAGAACTGAGCAAGAAAGGCAGGTAGCCCTGGAGCAGCAGAAGGTGGCCCATGAGGAGGAGGTGAACAGGCTCCAGGAGAAATGGGTGAGTGACAAATGTGCTTGCGGTGGATAGGAGAAGCAGGCATGACCTGCTGCCTTCTTGCTGCCTCTTAGTCTAGTATGCGGGAGGCTCTGGTCCTCAGTACCAAATACAAAACTTTAAAAAACTCCAACTCCTAGCCATTTATGCTAAGTCTACTTCTATAACATCCCTACCAAGTGGTTGCTTAACTTCTGTTGTCCGATATTAGGTGCCCACCAGTTTAATTAGATTTAGTTGTTGAAAAATTCATGTTAAGAGGGCTGGAGAGATGGCTCAGTAGTTATTGAAGAGTGTATACTACCCTTGTGGAAGACCAGGGTTCAGTTCCCAGCACCCACTGTAATTACAGTTCTAGGAGTTCCAATGGCCTTTGCAGGCACCAGTATGCACAGGATCCATATTCATACATGCATGTGTAGAGGTCAAAGGGCTACTTTTGGGCATTGGTTCTCTCCTTCTACCAAGTGGTCCCAGGGATCATACTTAGGTCATCAGACTTGGTAGCAAGTGCCTTAACCTACTGAGCCATCTCACAGGCCCACATGTGGCACTTGAAAAAAAAAATTATTATTGTGTGTGAATCTCTAGGAGTTTGAGACCAGTCTAGTCTACATAGGCCAACCAAGCATGCTTAAGGAGGTCAGAGAACAACTTTCAGGAGTCAGTTCTCCCACCACCGTAGATTCTGGGGATGGAACTCAGGTCATCAGGATTATGTGGCAAGTACTTTTACTTTCTGAGCCATCTCACAGAATGCTGTACTTTGAACTGAGCAGAATATTCTGATCATGTTCTAATCAGCTGTGAGATGCTGTTATTTCCTGTTCTGATGTCACAGAATTGATTCTCTGGTGGCCTTCTTAGCATACTCTTAGCACATATGAAGCAAATAGTTTATTTTTGTTTTACTTTTTTTTTTTTTAAACACTTGCTGCAATTAAAATTCATCTTTCATGGGGTTAGAGAGATGGCTCAGTGGTTAAGAGCCCTGGCTACTCTTGGAGAGGACTCAGGTTCAGTTCCCAGCACCACATGGAGGCTAACAACTGTCTGTAATTCCAGCTCCAGGGGATCCAGTGCCCCCTTCTGATCTCCACAGGCATTGCACAACACAGTGTACTTATGCAAACAATACGTTCTTTCACATATCTTTACAATTTGCTTTTTGAACCAGAATACAAGGTTTGTCATTCATGATGATCCTGTAGTTGGTGTTATATACTGCTGCTCTTAGTCCAGCAGTGCAGCTGCTATTTGGTCACTAATTGACTTAGGCAATCTTGGTTGAGTACTTACTATGTGGCACAATGCTGGTTGTTGAGGATACAGTTGAAAGTGAATTAGAAAGCTAGATGTAGTGATGCACCCCTGTAATCCCAACTCTGAGACCGAGGGAGCAGAACGGAATGTTACAGGCTAGCCTGGACTGTCTCCAAATGAACAGAAGCAATTTTTTTTTTTTAATGCCAAGAAACTACCAAACTAGACCTGGTTCTCCTGGAGGTTGAAGTGGTCTTAGAGGAAGAAAAGTGTTAAACTGTAAATTTAATATATAAATAAGTAAATGACTTTGAAAGTTCTATGAAGAAAAAGAGCCAGGTATTATGAGAAAGAATAACAAGGCGACCCCTTTGGATTGTTGGACTGGTAAGGCTTCTGTGAGAATATATCAGTTAAAATTTGAGGAACAATGAAGTGAGGAAGCAGGGAAGAGAATTCCAGGGAGAAGGAAAGCTTGAGAAAAGCCTTCGGGTATGGAAGGGTCTCATGTGGTCTAGGACCTCCAAGACTAGTATAGCTGGAGAGTGGTGAGAGATAGGAAAGCTGCATAGTGTTTTGTGGGAAAAGATGGAACCCTGAAGGCATTCTTGTTAACCAGAGATGACAGGCTTACAGCTCTTTTTAATTATTGCTGTGGCAAAATACCTTACCTGACAAAAACAAGTTAAGGAAGGAAGGTTTACTTGAGCTCATGGTTTCCAGGGATTTTGGTCCATCACAGCAGGGCAAGCATGGTGGAATTCATGGTGACCCAAATGTGTGACAGAGCCTCCTCACGTCTTAGTGAACCAGGAACCAAAACATGCATTATCTTTAGAGATTGGCCCCTACTGACTCACCTCCAGCAGCCAAGGCCCGCCTCCAAGGCTCTATAACCTTCCAAAATGGTTCTATCAGTTGGGGACCAAGTATTCAAACATAGGAGCCTATGGGGAACATTTCACATTCAGGCCATGACACCAGCATTTTAAAGGCAAGGCACAAGGAACTGTTGATGTGATAATGACATTAAGATTAGGTACTGACTGCTAATGTGTGCTAAGTACTGCTTAGAGATTTGCACTACTTACCTCAGTCCTCAGAACAGCTCTAGGTGAACAGTGCTATTGTTCCCATTTTTATCCATCAGAAAACTGAGACATGGAGATATATACAAATTAACCAAGATCAGGGCTGAGAATGTAATTCAGGTGGTAGATTGCTTGCCTACCATGCCTAAACACTGGGTTCAATCCCCAGTATTGCTTAAAACTGGGTATGTCAGACACATGTAAGCCCAGTACTTGGGAGGTAGAAGAAGAAGGATCAGGAGCATGTTTGAGTACATTACAAGTTTATTGACAGATCATACTAGCAGTGGTAGATTAAAGACTTTGCCACCAGGTATGGTTGCATATGCTCATCACTTGGGAGGCAGAGGCAGGTGGATCTCTGTGAATTAAGGCCTGTCTGATCTCCATAGCAAGTTTCAGGCCAGCTAGGGCTACAGGGAGACCCTGTCTCAAAAAGACAAAAAAAAAAAAAAAAAGACTGTCAGCCAGGCAGCCTGACAGCAGAGCCCTTCTTCATCAGCCTGAAAACCTGACAGACAGCCAGTACTAGCTAGGGGAATGGGAAAGACTGTGAACAGCAGTCAGTGTCTGGGAGAATAGTCCCAGTCTCTTGTGTAATACAAGGAGGCATCTATGCTGAGCCAGGTGTGGTTTTCGGAGGGCTGATCTGGTGGCATCAGGGAGCCATTCACCTGTCTCACTTCTTGTTGCAAAATGCCAGCCATGATGTGGTGGCTTTTAAAATAGCAAATACAGGGCCGGAGGGATGCTCAGCAGTTAGGAGCACTAGCCTTTCTGGGAGAGGGCCAGGGTTCAATTCTCAGCACCTAAATGGCAGCTCTCAACCGTCCGTAACTCCAGTTCCAGGCAAATCTGACGCCCTCTTCTGACCTCCATAGGCATTGCACACCATGGTTGTACTTACATGCAGACAAAACACTCATACATAAAATAAAAATAAATAAATAACAAAGCTTTAATGAGGTTTAGAATGAAGATTTACGTGTTTTAAAGCATTAAAAAAATTCTCATTTGACTCATAAAATTTGTGACACAGACAAGGAAGGACTGAGCCTGATTTCTGAGATGAGTAGAGAGGACTAGAGCAGTATCCAAGTCACACAATGAGGAGTCGAGGGCCACTACAGACCAGTTCTCCCTCCTCTGCTCACCAATTGGTTCTAACAGCATGATCTCCTTTGCATGCTCAGGAGAAGGAGCGCTCCTTGCATCAGCAGGAGCTGGATAAGGCCCTGGAGACCCTAGAGAGGGAAAGAACAGAGCTGGAAATGAGGCTGAGGGCGCAGCAGATGGAAACCGAGGCTCTCCAAGCACAGAGGGAAGAGGAACGGACCCAGGCTGAAGGCACCCTATACCAGGTAAGCATCTTAGAGTATTGGAATCATGATCTTCTGTAATTTCCCCGACCTTTTATCACTTACCTTTGCACTTCCAAGACTGGGGTGGTGGAGTGACCTCCAGAGAAGAGTGCGGCTGCCGCTTTGCTTCTGGCGAGTGAGGCGGTCCTGCACCCGCGGTGCGGGCAGGCCGTGTGTTGAACTTCCTGAGGGAGGGCCAGCCGCATCTACCACATCCTGTCAGTCTGCAAACCAGTGGCAGTCTTCGTACTTCCTGATTCTGAGTCAATGGGCTTAGATCTTCTTTTGCTCTCTGCCCTCATCCTATTTATTGGAAGAGCTGTAGAGCAGATGAGATGTGCTTTTGGTCTCTTGTGTGAACATGACAACTCGGAGCCATCAAGCCCTTGCCTTTCCACAGATGCAGCTGGAAACCGAGAAGGAGAGAGTGTCCCTCCTGGAGACACTGCTCCAGACCCAGAAAGAGCTGGCAGATGCCAGCCAACAGTTGGAACGGCTGAGGCAGGACATGAAGATTCAGAAGTTAAAGGAGCAGGTAAGGAGGGCAGTCCCGGCATTCATTCACATATTCAACAATGATGGTTCTTTGATATTTCTTAGGTTGCAGACCCTGTTTGAGAGGCTGATACACCGCAAGTACATAAAAGCATGACCCCAAACCATGGTTCCTGCCCCCAAAGACATTCTGATGGCAGAGACAGATAGAAAAGGAGCAGACATAAAAAGTGCAGTAAAGAAAATCAGGAGGATGCTGTGACTGGAGTGATTCAAAGCAGGGCTAGGTCAGAAGTCCTCACCGAGAAAGGGATATTTTATTGCAGACCGGAAGGTAAAAAGACACCCCTTGAAAATATGCTCGGTGAAGGAAGCTAGACACAAGAGACTGCATATTATATGATTCCGTTTATATGAAATATCCAGAAGAGGTAGATCCATAGAGACAGTAGCATAGTGATTGAAAATGGGCTGAGGAATGGGGAGTGACTGCTATGGGATGCTTCTGGGGTGATGAAAATATCCTAAAACTGATTATGAGTGAGTGAGTCAGGTGGTGGCTCATGTCTGTACTCCTGGCACTGGGGGGTAGCTACATACTCTCTATATACCCAAGAATGACATTGAACTTCTGATCCTTCTGCCTCCACATCCTGAGTGCAGGAATTACAGGCACGTGCCACAACACCCAGTTTTATGTGATGGTGAGGATGGAACCCAGGGCTTCATACATGCAAGGAAGGAACAGTTTTCTATTTTTAAATTGCATTTATTTGTGGTGTGTGTGAGCGAGTGTGTGTGTGTGTGTGTGTACCATGGCATTTATGTGGAGGTCTGAGGATACCTTGTGGGAGTCTGTTCTCTTCTTCTGTCATATGGGACTCTGGAATAAACCTCAGGTCATCATGCTTACCAGCAAATACTGTTACCCACTGAGCTATCTCACTGGCTAGGGGTCAGTTTTTGAAGAACACATTAGGCACAGCATTTAGCTGACATAAAGGCCCAGATAAAGACATAAAGGGGCTTGGGTAATTCAAGGACAAAAGGAGGCACATAACTATAGTGTAGTGGACTTGGGGATGCTCAGGGAAGAGTGGAGTGCTAGGTAGGATACCTCTTTAACCATAGTAGAAACTTGGACTTTGTTCTAAGTCAATGGAAATCTGATAGCTGGTATTTTAAAAGCAGAGGTAAGCACTGGAGAGATGGGTCAGCAGTTAGATCCCTGGCTACTCTTACAGAAGACCCAGGCTCAGTTCCCAGCACTTACGTGGTGGTTAACAAGTGTCCTTATCTCCATTTCCAGGGAATCCAGCAGTCTCTTCTGACCTCTGCAGGCATTTTGACGCACATGGTGCACTTAACATGTATGCAGGCAAAATACGCATATACATAAAATAAAAACTAAAAGCAGAGATGGGACATGTTATGTACTCATATCTGTGTATTTTAAGCATGTATTTATTATTATCTTTTTGTGATGCTGAGGATCAAACCTAGAGCTTTGTGCATGCTGGACAAATGCTCAGCTACTGAATTACAAAGCCAGCCAAGGATATCTTTTTATTGATATATTTTAAAGGTTTATTTTTATTTGTGTGTATGTGTCTATGTGGAGGTATGTGTGTGAGTACAGGTGCCTGTGGAGAGAAGAAGGTGTCAGATCCCCAGAGCTGGAGTTATAGGCAGTTGTGAGCTGCCTGACATGGGTGCTGGGAACTGAATTCTGGTACTATGCAAGATCAGTTTGGACTCTTAACACTGAGCCATCTGTCCAGCCCCCAGGATATCTTTTTAATACAGTACTTGACTAAGCAGAGGCATGTGTGCAGGTGTGAGGGGTAGTATCATCAAGTAGAAATGAGATACAGTCAGGAGGCTGCTAGATAGTCTGGGTAAAGGACAGTTGCCAACTCTTGGACCCTGCCCAGGAAACCTGAGTGAACCCACACACTTATGAGGAAGCAAAGAGAATAGGGATAAGAATCCAGGTGGAAACAACATGAATTGCTAGTTCCTGCCTCAACTTGTGCTAACTCAGTAGAGAAAACAGTATTTACACAGCACAGATTTTGGGTCCCAGACCCAGAGGGCGTGTTCCTGAACTAACAGATTCCTCTTCCTCTGCAGGAAACCACTGAGATGCTGCAGACCCAACTTCGGGAGGCACAGCAGGAGCTGAAGGAGGCAGCAGAGCAGCACAGCGATGACCTTGCTGTCCTCCAGAAGGAGGGCAGTGCCCTGCTGCAAGACAAGATAGAGTTGCAGAAGCAGGTCCTCCCTCCCTGCCTGCCCCACAGCCCCTCCCAGTACAACCAGTTCCTCCCACTCCCTTCTGTGGGTCAGGGAGTACCTAGGTCCTGAGGACAGGGATACGCCACAGTACTGAGGGGGCTGTTGAAGGGTGCTCAGAGCTGAGCATGTGCCTCAGAGTTTATCCACAGATGTCACATCCACAGATTCTACCAATAACCTGTCAAAAATATTCAGGAAAAAAAAATGAGTCTGTACTGTAAATGTACAGACTTCTTTGTATTCTTTAAACAGTATATAATAACAACTTACATAGAGTTTAAATTGTTTTAAGTATGATAAGTAATCTGGAGGTGAGTTAAAGTTTATAGGAGACTGTGCATAGGTTATATTTAAATACTATCTGACTTAATCCCAGCACTCAGCAAGCTGAAAAGCAGGACAACAGCCGGTTTGAAGCCAACCTCAACTGCATAGTACAATTCTGTCTCTAAAACAAAACAAAAATAAAAATGGGTTGGAGAGATAGCTCAGTTGATAAAGTGCTTGCTGTATAAGCATAAGAATCCAACCTCACATGAAAAGCTATGTGTAAATGGGCCCAGTGGCACATACTTTTAATCCCAGCACTCAGGAAGATGGAGGCAGGTAGATCTCTGTGAAATTAAAAATTAAAGCCAGCCTGGTCTACATAGCAAGTTTCAGGCCAGCAGGGGCTATAGAGCGACTCTGTCTCTCAAAAAACAAACGAACCAAAAAGGAAAGCTGGGTGTAACAGTGTAAGCCTAGTGCTAGGGAGGAAGAGACAGGAGGTTCTGGAGCCTGCTGGCAGCCAGGCTTTCTGAGTAAGCACCGGGTTTGGTGGGAGATCCTGTCTCAAGGAAAAAAAAATGGTGGAAGTGATGGAGGAAGGAAGACACACAACATTGACCTGCACACACACACTCACACATGAACACATACATACACCACACACATACACACAAAATACTGCAGTTTATATAAGCATATGAAAATTTTGCTATCCAATAGAGATCAATTGTAGGGTACTGAAGGACTGCTGTCATCACTTTGTTTTCAGTGATCATAAGCTGAGATTTTCTCTGGCAGGCCCAGCTTTAATTTATTTTTCTGTTTCTACCCTAAATCCAACATCCGTATATATAGATTGCTTTTCCTTCTCAGAGTCCTATAGCAGATGATGTTTTGGATTTTTTATTTTTAAAAAAGGGGGAGGGTGAGAGAGATGGTTCAGCAGGTAAGAGCACCTAGGTTCTATTCCCAGCACCCATGTGGCAAATAACCATCTGTAACTCCAGTCCAGGGAAGCCAACACCCTCTCTGACCTTTGCCGCCATCGCATGACCTGGGTGTACTTATACACAGGCAGGCAATGTACTCATACAAATTGAAAAAAAAAAATAGCTGGGCATAGTGGTATATGCCTTTAGTCCCAGACCCAGGGAGGGGGTTTGGGAATCAGGGGGAGACAGAGGCAGGCAGATTTCTGTGAGATTGAGGCCATCCTGGTCTAAATGGTAAGTTCCAGGCCAGCTGTGGCTAAGGGAAACCCTGTCTCAAAAAAACAAAACAATACAGGGGGCTGAAAAGATAGTTCAGTAGTTAAGAGTAGTGGCTGTTGTTGCAAAGGACCCAAGCTTGGGTCCCAGCATTCACATAGCTCCTAACAGCTGCCCATAACTGCAGTTCCAGGGGATCTGACACCCTCTTTAGGCCTCTGTGGGCATGCATGCATGTCATATATTTACATATATGCAAGCAAAACACTCATATATAAAATAAAATTTAAATTATTTTTTAAATACAATCTTTATGCTCTTGTCCCTCAATGTGCCTTTTGGATGGTTGTATGCAGCCAAGATTTTTATGTGTCTGCCTTTATGCAACATTTGTAAGGCTGTGGAGATACCCAACCAGGCTGAATGGTTTGGGAAATTAAGAACAGTGTAGGGAGGCCGGTGAGACATTTGCTGCTAAGCCTGATGACCTGAGTTCAATCCCTGGGACTCACATGGTGGAAAGAAAACACCAACTCCCACAAGTTATCCTCTTTGACCACCGTAAGTCAATGATGGCATATTTGTGAGTACATGTACACACACATAAATAAATGTAAAAAAGTTTTAAAAAACCAACAGTGTAGGGATTAGGGGAAGTCTGGAGACAGGCCACTGACTGGGGTATAGTTTACCAGGACCCTTGAGCCCTAAGCTAGCAGTATCTTCCCACTGGCCCGCTGGGCCTACCATCTTGGCCTCATGCTCTCTACTTTCCAGGTAGAGGACCTGAAGTCTCAACTGGTGGCCCAGGATGACTCCCACAGGCTGGTGAAACAGGAGGTTCAAGAGAAGCTGAAAGAGGCCCAGGAGTGTAACCAGATTCAGAAGGAACTAGAGAAGGAGAAAGCCAGGTAAGCTAGACAGCCATGAGTGGCTTTTGCTTTCCCAGGGGTTACCATGGAGTTGACGGTTTGTTGTTTAGTTACCTTATCTTTCACGTCTCTGCTCTGGGGTGCTCATGTACCCATGTGGAGCGTACATGGTCTTTGCTTCAAATCTTAGACTTGGTTGATTTAGTAAATATTAGGTAACACCCATCATGTACCAGGTACTATGCCCAAGTTGATACACTGAAAAGACAATGTGGACCCACTCAATAGAATTTATATTTTGTTGGGAAGAATTTAATTAACTAATTTTTCAAACAAATTGTTATACATTATGATACATGGTATGGAGGAAAGAAACTGGCTGACATCAGGTGAGGGTGAAGAGACCTGGTTTGTCTGGAAAGGAATTAGAGGTCTTTTCCAGGAGACTGCATTTAAAGTAGGTGGCTCAGCTGGTAAGGGTGCTTGCTGCCGAGCCTACTGACCTGAGTTTGATTCTCAGGACTCACATAGTGGAGAAGAACCCACTCCCGCAAGCTGTCTGTTGACTTCCACATGTGCTCCATGGAATGCATATGTGTACACACACACACACAAAATAAGTAATAAATAAAGTAAATTTTAAAAAATCGTAAACTGAATTCCAGAAGATAAAATGGAGCTACCCATGCAAGGAAGAGAGTCTGTGCAGCAGGAATAGACGCCATGGGCTGAGGCAGATGGAAGCTCGAGGCCCGTGTGTGGAATGACTGGAGCACAGTGAGTGTCCACTGCAAGGAGCTTGTGGAGTGTACGTTTAGAAGGAAACTGCTAGAGGACTTTAAGTAAGGAAATCAGTGATCCCATCTCTGGTGTGTTCAGAAGGATAGTAATGGCTTGGAAGATCCAGAGTGGCGTGACTTCATTCAGAACAGAGAGCAGCATACACTCAGTGCTGTAGCAGTCTGAGAAGGGGCAGATCCTTCTAGTGGTAACACTGGAGTCAGGAAGACAAGTCAGGAGGCTGGTATAGGGTCCAGATAGGAGTCAGCAAGACCGAGCCAAGGTAGGTAGCAGGGGAGGGGGGAGGTTTACGGTGCGTCACGTGAGGCGGACTTAGGTTCGTGAGATGAAAGGGGAGCACAGAAGTGGTCAGGGTTTCTGTGTTGTAACACTGTGGATGAAGGAACATTCATTCACAGAGCTGGGAAGCAGAGTAAGAGCTGATTGGGGGAGGAGTGGGAGCTCAGAGGAATGGGAAGAATGGACATAGTGAATCTGAGGTATGTGCATAAATACATGTGGAGTTTAGCAGAGAAGAAGAAATTTGAATTGAAATGAGTCTACGTATACATTAAGTACCTAGGAACACTTAGTAGGTGTTCAGCAAATAGTAGCTTTTCTCGTGACCCCATAATCATATTTACTGTTTCTATTTTAATTAGTAATTCTACAATTAGAATAGTCAGATGAAAAGATTCTCACTCCCAGAGAGAGAATGACCTACATCTCTGGCCTCTTTTTAGCTTGACTGTGTTGTTGTTGGAAAAGGAAGAAAAACTCCTTGCTTTACAAGAAGTGGACTCTGTTCGGCAGCAAGAGCTAAGCTCACTGCACCAGGACATGCAGGAGGCCCGGGAAGGGCAGAAAGAGCTCAGTGAGCAGGTACTCCCTACCATGGCTGAGCCCTGCTTTTTTGGGGTCGGCTGCTCTTAGAGTACTGGGGTGACTTCTTTTTGTCCTAATAATAGGATAGGCTGAGACCTCTGCAGCCCTGACAGAAGAAGAAAACCAGGGCTGGGCAGGGTCGGGGCTTATGACCCTGACCCAGAGATGAGGCCCCTGTGGGAAGCCTGACATCCTGGCTTGAGTGCTCATGGTTCCTGCACAGCCACTGCAAACATGCCTAATCTTATTGGCAAGATCTTGCAGGGTAGCACAAAATTCCCCAGATCAGGTAGGCAGCAGCAAGAGGACTTCCAGGCACTCAGTTTGCTCACAGCAAGACCTTTAGCCTGAGTCTGGAGGAGAGAGGGGTTAGAAGGGAGAGTGAGGGAGTAAGCTGGACCGTGGCAGGACACAGGTCTGCCTGCTAGATCTCAGTTTGACTGCTCCTTGTCAGGGAGTCTAATCACAGGTCTGATCACAGCAGGAGGCTGGCATATCCACCTGACCAGGAAAGCAGGGCCAGAGCCCATTAGTGCAGTCTGGGTCCATGTGTCAGGGGTTGGTCACCTCCAGGTGCTGGCTCTACAGTGCTACTGGTCTCAGAGCCCACCCTAACTGCTGGAGGGCTGAGCCTGCTGAGCTCCCCACCCAGCGTGGCTCAGGAATTGAGTAGGGTCAGTCTTGGGAAAAGCTGAGAAGTGCCTCCTTCTTACCCAGTCTACTTCCCCCTGACAGCTGGAATTACTGAGGCAAGAGGTGAAGGAAAAGGAGGCTGACTTTGTGACCCAGGAAACACAGTTGCTGGAGGAGTTGGAGGCCTCGAGGATCACAGAACAGCAGCTCCGAGCTTCCTTGTGGGCCCAGGAGGCCAAAGTAGCCCAACTGCAACTGCGAGTGCATAGCACTGAGAGCCAGCTGGAGGCACTAGCTGCAGTACAGCAGCCAGAGAACCAGGCCCAGGCCCAGCTGGCCAGCCTGTACTCTGTCCTGCAGCAGGCCCTAGGGTCTGTATGCGAGAGCCGGCCTGAGCTGAGGGGTGGGGGCGACTCTGCTCCCTTTCTCTGGGGTCCTGAGTCAGGTGAGGAAGCTACACAAGAACTAAATCCTATGAGTCAGAGCTTGCCATAGTTCCCAAGGGAGAAGGGAGGGACCTGTAATTCCTTTGGCAAGGTTGCATCAAGGTTAAGGCCACAAATGCTGTGGTTAATTCCATGTGAGTTTGAACCCCAGGTCTGTCATTCGGTAGACCTAACTTTTCTGAACTTGATTTTCTTCAGCTATAAAAAGAAGGTGTTAAAAGTTCTATCTCAGAGAGTCTGTAGGGAGTGAATGGGATTACAGATGTAAATAGCTAGGTAGGGCCTGCCTATAATCCCAGTGATAGGATTCCAAGTTCTTGACCAGCCTGGACTACATAGTGAGCTGCTGGGCATAACACGTGGGGAGGGAGCAGGTAGGATGCATAGTCATCCTCACTACCTAGCCTAGGCTACAGGAGACCCTGTCTCAAACAAACCAAAACCAACCCTAAACCCAGATGTAAATAGCTCATGCATATAGTTCTTTGCATATGAGGCTTTGAAACCTACAGCTTTGCCTAGAGGAAAGTGTGAATGAACTGCCTACAAGGGATTTATTGAAGAGATGGGGATCAGTGGGAAGGCCGAGCCCGTCTAGGGAAAAACAGTTGTTTCTTACAGTGACGGCCAGGTGAGAGGGTTTTCTTCATTTCTTCAGCTCAGAATGGAGCTAGGAACCTCTTTAAGACAGCGCCCCTCCTGACTGCACTGTCAGCCGAGGCCGTAGTTGTGGCTCTCCAGAAGCTTCACCAAGACCTGTGGAAGACTCAGCAAGCCCGGGTATGTTCTCTGCCCTTCTTCCTTTTCTCGAGCTCCTTACCCACCTCCTCACCCCCAAGAGCTGAAACAAAGACTCAAGCAGTTTGACCTGTTTTCCGCCTAAGATTGTGAGTTCTACCTGGATCATTCCACCTGCATCACTTAACTGCCTGGAGCATTTAAATTTTCTTGTTTTCATTTGCAAAGTAGGACAGTTAATGCCTCCCCTTTTCCCCTACTGTGCCCCAGCATTATGAGACTTAAACAAGTGCGGGTCTTGTAGGAACCCCATGAAGTATGAACCCATGAACACAAGGATTTTGTTTTATTTCATTTTCTTCTTATCCAAGAATTTATTCTTAGTACCAAACCCTCTGAGAAAAGTCCAGTAAACTAGGGATAGTTGAGATTTGGTTGCTGTTTATAGGAACATTCTAGACTTAAGACTGAACTAATTTCACCTCACTTGCTCCTATCAGTCCATAAAAACTGAGTGCCACCTGTATATCAGCCCCTAATACAAAAAATTAAAAGATCTGATTTCTGTTGTGAAGGAGGCTCATGGTGGGGACCAGGCTGCAGACCTGACTGGTTGTCAGTGACGGCGGCACACTGTCAGAGTGCACTGTCAGAACGGGGAGGGACTGGCAGGAGGAAGGGAAGGGTGACTCCACACTAAGCTCTTCTTTTTTAAAAATTTGTTTATTTAGTTTATTTGTGTGTGTGTGTGTGTATGTAAGTGTACCACATGTGTGTATGTGTGTGCACTGAGTATGTATATATGCCACATGTATGCAGGCAGTTGTGAGCCATCATGTGGGTGCTGGGAACCAAACCTGGGTCTTTCAGAAGATTAGTAAGTGCTCTTAACTGCTGAGCCCCCTCTCTGGCTCCCTGGGCTAAGCTTTGAAGTGGGCATTTGGAGGGAGGCGGTAAGCCCTGGAATAGCACACTGAGCAAAAGAAACAAGTCAAGTGTGGTGGCATATGCCTCTGATGCCAGCACTCGGGAGGCCAAGGCAAGGGATCAGGATTGAAAGTCTGAGACTGAATTCTACAGCTAGACCTTCTCTTAAAAACAGGTGTGGTGGCACACGCCTTTAAGCCAGCACCCAAGAGGCAGAGGCAGGCTGATTTCTGTGATATCCAGGCCAGCTTGGCCTACATAGTGAGTTCCAGGCCACCTGGGGCTTCAGGAAGACCCTATCAACAAAGAGAAAAATTAGTAGTTTGGGCCAGGCATGGTGGCACACACCTTGAATCCCAGCACTCTGGAGGCAGAGGCAGGCAGATCTCTGTCAGTTCAAGGCCATCCTAGTCTACATAGCAAGTTCCAGGCCAGCTGGGGCTACAGGGAGACCCAGTCTCATCCCCCAACCCCCCACAAAAAAGCATCAGGTATGGCTGTACATGTCTGTAATCCCAGTACTTGGGAGGTAGATGGAAAGATCAGGGGTTCAAGACTAGCCTAGTGAGTTTAAGGCCAGCCTAAACTACATGAGACCCTGCCTGAGAAAACAACCTAGACACAGGGACCTTCCCTGCTTGTGGCAGGTAAAGCACAATCCACCCTTCAGGAAGCAAGATGCCTGAGGTTCAGAGGTAAATTACCACCAACCTGATAATAGGGCCATGACGCAGAGGCTTTGGAATAAGGACAATTTGAGTGCTGGCTGGGATAACTTTGTACAGATAAAAAGCACAAGTTCAGCCCTGCCATTCCTTTCCCAGGATGACCTGAGGGACCAGAACCAGCAGTTGATGCAGCGTCTGACTGATGCCGAAGCCCAGAAGGGCCAGGTCCATTCTGAGTTACAGGACCTACAAAAACAGCTCTCCTGGAGCCAGGAAGGTGAGATGCTCAGGCTGACCGATTTAAAGGAGGAAAGATGACGGATGACAGCCCAGAAGTGGTAGGAAATAGGAAATAGTATCCAAGGCATCTGCAAAGGGGTGAAGAGCCTTCTGCTTTGCTTGGCTTTTATGGGACATCCTGAAAGAAGGAGTTAGAACAGATTCGGTAAAAGGAAAGAAGTTGCTGCCTTGGCTGCTGTTACCTGTCACTACAGATTTTTTTTATTACTTTATTTATATATGTGTATGTATATGGGACTTGCATTTGCCACAGCCCATGTGTGGAAGTTAGAAGATACTTTGGGGAAGTTGGTTCTCTCCTTCCACCATGTGGGTCCTAGGGGTGGAACTCAGGTTGTCAGACTTGGCAGCAAGTGCTTTTCCCTTCTAAACCATCTCACCAGCCCATGCAGGAGATTGTTTTTTAAAGCATAAACACCAGAACTATATGAACATATAGAATTCTGTTTCTTTTGTTATTTATCCATTTTGTTTATTTTTATCATTTCCAACTATGTCCTCAAAACTAGCCTTTGATGGTAAAAGGATTGTGGACTTACTGGGGAAAAGGCCAGGATGGGGAATCAGGGAGAATATACTTCCTACACCTCTGTCAAGGGCTTGAAAGGACAGGGATCACTTGGAAAGGAAGGGAGAAGGAACAGTTTTGAAGCTCAAGGTTCTCTGCAGAAGTAGAAATTTGGGGCATGGATCTGGGTCTTTTTGAGGCATTTAAGGACTCCCTGAGAGCTACACAAACACCTGGCTTCTGGAGCATCTTCAGACTTGAGGGCAACTGGGCAGAGCCACCAGGCCACCAGGAACCTCTACAGACTCACATAATTTAGACTGGAAGGGACTCCTACTGTCACCTAGCTCTACCCTGTCTGTAGACCTGGGCTGAGGATCACTGGGTGACTGGGATGAGGAAGCATTTGGATGATTATGAGGCAGTGCCAGAGCTGGCAGCAGACACACGTGTTCGTCTGGAAGCAGCAGGGAGCAGATGAGCAGCTGGCAAATGGGTGATGCCAGGGTGCTGGAGTAATTTGCTCTCTTGGCCTCCTTTCCCTCTGATTCTGATCTCGGTGTCTATCTGCCTCTACACCCCTGTGTTCTCTCACCCACAACCACGTGCCTAACTTTACCACCTCTGCTCTTCCCAAAGAGAAATCCAAGTGGGAAGGAAAACAGAACTCCCTGGAATCTGAGTTGAGGGACTTGCATGAAACTGTGGCGTCCTTACAGAGTCGTCTACGGCAGTCAGATCTGCAGAAGATAGAAGCTCAGGTAAAGTACTAGCTTGGGGGAAGGGTACCTCAATAGAGTTCAGAGTTCTGTCTCTCAGGTCCCACCTGGCCTGTGTGCATGTGTCCAGCTTCCTTCAGCAAGTCTCATGGTTCCTCTGGCTGTTTCGATGTCCCTCAGGCCTATTATTAAGGTCATGGTGAATCTTCCTCCAATTACTTTTTCTGAATTAAGGTTGAGATTTCTGTCCCTTGCCCTGAAAGACCATGGTTGAGGCTGCCTCCCCTGGACATAGAAGAGTACTGAAAGGTGACAGGGTCACTCGTAGGATCAACTGATCATTTTCTTTGTCCTTAAGGCCTTGTCACTGCTGTTGCCACAAAATAAGAGAAAGGCCAGTGTCAGAGTGGCAGCATCAGGACAGTAATCTAGTCTGAAGGTGTTTTTGCCTTTTGTTTCCAGAGTGAGCGAGAGTTGCTTCAGGCATCCAAGGAGAACCTGACAGCCCAGGTTGAGCATCTGCAGGCGTGTGTTGCAGAAGCCAAGGCTCAGGCGAGTGCTGCTGCTGTCCTGGAAGAAGATCTGCGAACAGCTCGGTCAGCGCTGAAACTAAAAAATGAGGAGGTTGAGAGCGAGCGGGAAAGAGCCCAGGCTTTGCAAGAGCAGGGTGAGCTGAAGGTGGCCCAGGGGAAGGCTTTGCAGGAGAACCTAGCCCTGCTGGCCCAGACACTGTCTGAAAGAGAAGGGGAGGTGCAGACTTTGCGGGGCGAAATCCTGGAACTAGAGAAGCAGCGGGAAATGCAGAAGGCTGCTCTGGAACTGCTGTCTCTGGACCTGAAGAAAAGGAACCAAGAGGTAGATCTGCAACAAGAGCAGATTCAGGAGCTGGAGAAGTGCAGGTCCGTCTTAGAGCACCTGCCCATGGCCGTCCAAGAGCGGGAACAGAAGCTGACTGTACAGAGAGATCAGATCCGAGAACTTGAGAAAGATAGGGAGACCCAGAGGAATGTCTTAGAACATCAGCTTCTGGAACTGGAAAAGAAGGCCCAAGTGATTGAGTCCCAGAGAGAGCAGATTCAGGATCTGAAAAAGCAGTTGGTGACTCTGGAATGCCTAGCTCTGGAACTGGAGGAAAGCCATCACAAAGTGGAGGGCCAGCAGCAGGTGATTGAGGAGCTGGAGGGACAGAGGGAAATGCAGAGGGTGGCTCTGACCCACCTCACATTGGACCTGGAAGAAAGGAGCCAGGAACTGCAGGCACAAAGCAGCCAGCTCCATGAGCTGGAGAGCCACAGCACGCTTCTGGAAAGAGAGCTCCAGGAGAGGGAGCAGGAAGTGAAGTCCCAGCGGCAGCAGATCGTGGAACTGCAGAGGCAGAAGGAGCATCTGACTCAGGACCTGGAGAAGAAAGACCAGGAATTGATGCTGCAGAAGGAAAGGATTCAAGTTCTGGAAGACCAGAGGACACTGCAGACCAAGATCTTAGAGGAGGACCTGGAACAGATCAAGCTGTCTTTGAGAGAACGTGGCCGGGAGTTGGCCTCACAGAGGCAACTGGTCCATGAGCAGGCTGAGGAAGGAAAGAGCCCGGGTAAAGCACAGCGTGGGAGCCTGGAGCACTTGAAGCTGATCCTGCGTGATAAAGAGAAGGAGGTGGAATGCCAGCAGGAGTGCATCCAGGAACTTCAGGAGCACAAGGACCAGCTAGAGCAGCAGCTCCAGGGCCTGCACAGGAAGGTGGGTGAGACCAGCCTGTTCCTGACCCAGCGAGAACAGGAGATAGCAATCCTGCAGCAGCACCTCAGGGAGGCCAAGGAACAAGGGGAGCTGAAAGAACAGTCACTTCAGGGTCAGCTGGAAGAGGCCCAGAGAGTGCTGGCCCAGAGGGACCAGGAACTGGAGGCCTTGCAGAAAGAAAAGCAGCAGAGCCAGGGCCAGGAAGAAAGCATAAAGGAAAAGGCAAATGCACTCCAAGCTGCTCTAGAGCAGGCCCATTTGACACTGGAGGAGCGCCAGGGAGAGTTGGAGGAGCACCGAGAGCAGGTACAGAGACTTGAGGAAGAGCTGGCGGAGGAGGGACGGCGAGTGCAGGCCCTAGAGGAAGTGTTGGGAGACCTGAGGGCTGAGTCTCGAGAGCAGGAGAAGGTTGTGCTGGCTCTTCAACAGCAGTGTGCTGAACAGGCACAGGAGCATGAGGCAGAAGCCAGGACACTTCAGGACAACTGGCTGCAGGCCCAGGCTGCCCTCAAAGAACAAAAGCAAGAGCTGGAGGCTCTGCGAGCAGAAAACCAGTGTTCCTGGCATCAGGAGGAAGCTGCCTGGGGCCAGACGGAGGCTCTGCAGGAAGCCCTCAGCAAGGCCCAGGCTGTCCTTCAGGAGAAAGAGCAGAGTCTCCTTGAGCAGGCTGAACTGAGCCGCAGTCTGGAGGCTAGCACTACCACCTTGCAGTCCACCCTGGATGTCTGCCAGGCACATGCTCGACAGCTGGAGGAGGCCCTGAGAATGCGAGAAGGTGAGATCCGGGACCAGGAACTCCAACACCAGGAGGACATGCAGCAGCTCCAGCAGATACTTGCCCAAAGGGAAGAAGAGCTGAGGCAGCGGAAGGAACAGGGGAAGCTGCCAGGGAAGTCTCTGGCCCACAGGAGCCAAGAAAATGGGGTTCAAAAGAATCTGAGCCTGGAGCAAGAGCGAGAAGAAGAGACAAGGGGCCTTCTTGAGAGGCTAATGGAGCTACAGTTGACTCTAGCCCAAAAGGAAGAGGAGATCTTGGAGCTGAAGGTGGCCTCTTCCCCAAGCCACAGAGCCTTCTCAGCAGAAAATCCATGTCCAAAATTGAATTCTTCAGGGTCCCCACTGCAGCAGGACTTGGAGCGGCTGCAGCATGCCCTGAGGCAGACGGAGGCCAGGGAGATTGAATGGAGGGAGAAGGCCCATGACTTGGCGCGGACGCTGGCCCAGAGCAAGGCCAGCATCAGCAGTCTGCAGGAGATAGCCATGGTCCTGCAAGCCTCCATCCTCGAGCGTGAATCAGAGCAACAAAGACTGCAGGTGAGTCACTCCGGGGGGGAGAAAGGGCGGGGGACAAAGTTCATTAGCTGAGCTCAAGGGCTGCCTGCCTAAAGCACCTCAGAGGGAATGAGAAAGCTGAGGTGATGAGGACCTCCTCACCTCAGAACTGGCTTAGCAGGTGAGCACTGAGTGTGGTTAGTGCCTAATCAGAGAAGTTCGATGTGTTCCAAGCATGCTGGAGGGACACCCAAGCTTTCCTAAGGGTGAAAGTCTCACCAAGTGACTTTCTAATAAAAACGAGGTTTAAGATTAGGATGAAAGTGGTAGGAGCGTAGGGCTTTCTGGGAAAAAGGCAGAGGGAACAAAGGAAGGAAGGAACATAAGGAGAATCTGTGAAGGAGACACGAGTCCCCCAGAATATAGATGGAGCCATTGACAAGAGAAGGGAGAGGACAGCAGAGGCCATGGCATTCAGGTTTGTCCGGTCCTGCGTCACAAATGGGAAGTGGACGCAAGGTTTAGGGCAGGGAAATAACACAATCAGAAGTACAGCTCAGAAATGTTGCTCAGGCCCGCATGTGGAGCAACACCAGGCTTGGGAAAACCAACAGGGCCTCTAACAGAGCAGTGGAGACAAGATGGTAAGAGAACAGAGTCAAGAGAGCAGGAAAAGTCAGACAGCACTAAGGTTTGTACCCGGAGATGGAGGAAAGCAGAATTGGAAAGGGTGAGTTGTTTGGGAGGTAGAACAAAGCACCTGAGGGACATGCCCAGGGAGACGCCCAGCAGGCAGCTCAAGTCGGGCGCCTGCAGGTGAAGGTGAGACAGGCTGGAGACGAAGACTGAAACCACCATCACTTAGGGACTCTGGACTCTGGAAGGGAGAGTGTTGTGTAGGAAGTAAGTGGGTCGAACATAGGGCTTCAGGATACAGCACTGAACTCCAGGTCAAGCCCTGCCTAAGTTGTGCTCAGACTGCCAGCACTGACCCCGAGATCAGCTCTGTGAGTCAGGCAGTAGAGGAGGCAGTTGGGAGAGCTGTTTTGACTGCTAATCACAGAACATTGTTTCTTTTGCCAAAACATATTTAATCCATTCTTCCAAGAAAATTGGTTCTATATTTTAGTCCTTTGACTAAGCCCAGAGAGCCCTTTTGTTGCCTCAAACACACAACCTACAGTGACTTGTCTTCTGGAAACTCACAAAGCTCTGTTCCAGCATTGTGTGGAGAAGTAGCTATACTTGCACATTTAGAGTTGAATTCCTGAGTGTGAAATAGGTTCTACAGTTTACTGGCTTTGTGATCGTAGGTAGATGCCTTCACTTTCTAATGGATACCATAGGGAATGATTATTGCCATGTGTGTCAGGGCTTTCGAAGAAAATGCTCAAACAATGGAACACCTTTTTTTTTTTTTTTTTTTTTGTCTTTATGAGACAGAATCTCTCTGTAGCCCCAGCTGCCTTGGAACTCACTGTGTAGACCAGGCTGACCTTAAACTCACAGAGATCCACCTGCCTCTGCCTCCCAGGTGCCAGAATTAAAGGCATGTGCCACCACACCATGACTGCATACCTTTCCTTTTTTTTTTTTTTCACATTTTATTTATTTAGGGAGGTGAGAGGTGGCATGTGTGCCAAGATGCACATGTGGAGGTCAGGGACAACTTTCAAAAGTCAGTTCTTTATTCCTACAGTGTGGGTTCTGGGGACTGAACTCAGGTTATCAGGCTTGGCAACAAGTGTCTTTACCCACTGAGCCTTTCCTATTTCAGGTCCATCCTCAGGCACAGCAAAAGGAAGAGGAAGGCATGTAACTGGGCAAGAGGGTACTTCCTACCCTCACATGGGTCAGCAGGTGTTTGAACTGGCATAGCTAGGGTCAGAGGCACTTCACCCACCCCACCCTCAGACACCCAGAAGCGTCTTGTAGGCACAGCTCTTCATTGTGGTGATACTTATGTTTGTGTGTGTACATCTATCTGTGTGAGTGATTGCCACGTGAATGCCATTGCCTGTGGAGGTCAGTAGATGGCTTCGGATTCCCTGGAGCTGGAGGAGCTGTGAGTTACCTGTGTGGATGCTAGGAACCGAACTCTCTCTGGCACCCCACCCCCGGCATCTTATATATTTTGAACATTTTGCATGCTGAGCACTATTATCATTTCTTCTAACTTCAGATGTGTCCATCTCTTGTCCAAAGTCGGATATCTACCAACTGGCTGACCTAACAGTCAGGTTGGGGCTCAGGCTTGAACTACTTAGCTCTTCCCTTCCCGGTGAGCCTCTGCCTCAGACACACACACACACATTTCCTGGGGTCTCTCCCCCTTCTTGACCACTGTTGTTTATGAAGAGGATGGAAGATGAGGCAGGTCTGTATATGAGGTTGGCATAATGTGATTTTTGTCCCATACCCCAGGAGGAGTTGGTGCTCACCAGAAAGGCTCTGGAGAAGGAGAAGGAGCAGTCATGGCACCCACGCGGGTCTTCCCTGAAGGTCTCAGGAATAGAGGAGGAACCCAGTCCCAGAGTGAAGGAGGAAGAGCCATGGCAACAAAGGCTTGAACGGCTACAGCAAGCGGTGGCACGGCTGGAGGTTGACCGGAGCAAGCTGCAGCGTCACAATATGCAGCTGCGGACCACCTTGGAGCAGGTCAGTAGCTTCTGCAATCTTCAGCTCCTTGTCTAGGGCCTGTCCCCACTTCTTGTGCCTGTTTCTCAAGTGAAGTTTCAGCGGATTGCAGCCTGCGTTGATCTGAAGGTGCTTGCCCGCCATGGAGGGGCACTGGATGGTGTGAGAGCTGGGAGAGTCCGCAAAGCTGACTTGGCTCTAAGGACTGGAGAGGTGGCCTGCCTCCTCTGCCCCAGGAGCTCTTCCTTGCACCCTAGCACACGCCCTCCCCAACCCAGGACACTTATTTCCCATGGTGTCCTCCCTGTGCTCACCTCTGCACACACACTCACTTCAAACCTAGACCTGATTTCTCACTGGCATCTCGGCAGGTGGAGCGAGAGCGGAGGAAGTTGAAGAGGGATTCCGTGCGCGCATCCCGGGCGGGGTCCCTGGACATCGGTGAAGGCGCAGCCTCGTCGCCCACACAGCAGGTTTACTTGTCTTTCTCACCTGCCCCCTTAGATGTGGAGACAGCCACTCCAGACAGTCCAGAGCCCCTCCTCGCTGCACTCTGCCCTGTTTAGTCTAGCCGTGCTCTCAGAGGAAGACCTGTCATCCGTGGGTAGGTGTGCAGTCAGGGCTGCTGCTGGGCTTGCATTCTAAGCAGTTCAGCTCTACCCACTCCCGGACCAGTGCCTCAGGTTCACCAGGGACCAGCCAGAATCCCTGGCATCCAGGTATTGTATGGTGCTTACCAGCCCTGAAATGCCCAAGAGCTCTCATAGAGCTCCTTACAGTACTAGGTTTACAAAGTTAGGGTTCATGGTAGTTTCTGTGATAGAAGCCCTTTTTCAGGGAAAGTGTTTGGAGAGACTCCCCCTTAGCGATCACTAAGGTATGCCCATCAATAGACCCAGCCTTTTAGCTGGGAAGGGAAGAACTGTTTCTGGTGTCTGAGCATCTCCAGCTCTCTACCCCACTTCCTTTAATGAAAACTTTTCAAGGGCAGACACTGTGTCTTTCTTTCCTTTTACATCTGTGGCTCTAACCCAAGGCAGGCATAGAACAGATGTAGAGTAAGGTCAAACAAGAAGCACCTCAAAGACGTAAAGGACGTGCACCTGGCTGTTCTGCACCAGGTGTCCATGGTGTGGCCTGGTATGCTGCTGCGGGCCCTGCTGGGCCTCCCCTTTCTGTAGAACCATGTCCCATAGAAGTTCAGTCTGATTTCAGGCACTTACACCTCGCAAGGCCTTGCCCAGGCTCCCAGAAGTGGAATGAGAAGTCAGTGCTGCCTGTTCAGCAGACGGCCCTGCTGGAAGCCTCGCCGGCCTTGGAGCTGAAGCAGAGCCAGGGCTTCTGTGGAAACCTCAGAGTAGGAAGGTCCATTCGAAGATTGGTGTTTGTCTTCCTTAGGATGGAAGAGGACAGAAGGGCCCCTTAGATCCCAAGCATGTGGCAGAACTGCAGAAGGAGGTATGTCCTGGGAGGCCCCATCTTCTAAGTCTCTTTTCCTTTTCCTCTACTGAAGCAACAAGAATTTATGTGCTTGGCCCTTTGGGCACCTCTAGCAGGGATGGGGAAGCAGCTTTGACACCCTGAGAACTTCAGTCTCCATTGGATACAAGTGTGGCCCCAGTCCCAACTCCACCTGACATGTGCTTAAGGTACAAGTCGGGCAGAAAGCACGATCCAGGCCAATCTCCAGATCACAGAAAGGAAGGGAAAGGAACAAGAGAAGCAGACAGAGATCTAGGACAAAACAGAGCAAGGAACTGGCCTCTGCTCACAGCCGCAGGCAGGCACACCCTCAGAGGAACCTAGACATAGCTCAGGTCAGGCTGCCGCACTCCAGGAGCTACATCAGTCCCTGCCTGTGCCTTCCTGCCTCCTGCATCTCACCTAAAGGATCTCTCTCTCTCTCTCTCTCTCTCTCTCTCTCTCTCTCTCCTTCTCCCTCCTTCTCTCCCTCCCCTCCTGTACAGTCCATGACCCAAACCCTGAATGGTCCCTCCCACAGTAGGCTGGGTCTTCCCACATCAATCATTGTAATCAAGACAGTCTTCTATAGACGTGCCCATATTCCATCCTGTTGAGACCTTCCCAGATGGTTCTAGATTGTGTCACGCTGACAGTGAACACTAACCATCACAACTGTGGAGCCAGGGTTGAGAATCACTAGAATCTAATTCTGCATGGCCCTTCCTCCAAACACCCTACAACTTGAATCTAAGATTCCTGTATGTGGCGGAGTTAGTTCCCTTGTGGGGCAACAAGCCACAAGAGCACAGAACAAAAGAGTCAGGACAGCCACGGGCTGCAACTGTTCTCTCTCGGTTTTCCTGCCCACCAGGTAGCCTTTCTGCGAGCCCAGCTGGCTTTGGAGCGGAAGCAGAGGCAGGACTACATCGCACGCTCAGTGCAGACCAGCCGTGAGCTAGCAGGCCTGCACCACGGCCTATCCCATTCCCTTCTCACTGTGGCCCAGGCCCCCGAGGCCACTGTCCTGGAGGCTGAGGCCCGGAAGCTGGATGAGTCTCTGAATCAAAGTCTGACATCTCCAGGACCAGTTCTACTACACCACGGCCCCAGCACTACCCAGGCTACCCCAGGTAGCAGCCATAGCCAGGGCAGAATACACGCCAACCTGGTGGCCCACAGATGACTGCAGAGGGAGTCCTGAGTCTCACGCACAGCGACAAGTTTGCCAAAGGCACAGTTTAGCTTTGTTACCCAACCTGGGAGGCCAAGGTCAGCTGACAATCCCAAGAGGAGGAGAGGAACTCACAGGGCTACAGAGGGTCCCAGCTCACATTGGTATAAGGCAGACATATTTGCTTGCTAACCTGTGGTTATCTAAGAAGTGCCGTGCCCCGACCAAGGGCATCTGCTGTCCGCATAACCTGGAGGCCCAGTGGTGCCAGCAGCAGGTAGATGCTCTGTCAGGGTCGGGAGCGTCCTGCACGCCTCACGTGCAGGGAGCCCATCGCCTCACGTGGGGAGTCCATGCCTCACGTGCGGGGAGCCCATCGCCTCACGTGCGGGGAGCCCATCGCCCCCTTCTGTCTCCCGCGTCTCCCTCGCAACAGTAAACCGAGGTCTTCGCATCCGGGCTCCGCTGCAGTGTGACCTTTGTGATGGGCAGGACATCAGGGGAGCTAAGGGAGAATCTGCTGACTCCTGTCAGGTGGTGCAAGCTTACTGCATGTTGTGCTACAAAGGCTACATGCGCAAGAAAGCCCCTGTGCAGCCTGAAGCCCAGCTGATTAAGAACCCAGTAACGGTGGGCAAGATGACTGAAAGGGTAAAGGCATGTGCTGCCAACCTGGTGGCCTCCGTTTGATACCGTGTGGTAGAAGGAGAAAACCCACTCCTGCAAGTTGTCCTCTGACCTCCACACAGGCACAGTGGCACATGCACACACACACACAAAAAGATAAATATAACCAAGCAACACATCAACGAGTTAGAGACAGTTCTGTGTATGAGCGGAAATGATGTAGAAACTCCAAAGTTTAAGCAAGAGAATTATCCACGGACCCCTGGATGGAGGAGTTGAAGGTGCTGCTGAGCACACGGTGATGTAACTGGTTTGGCTGCAGCACAGGGTGGGCTCATGACTGGGAACTAGGTAGGGAAGACCTCTAGTTCTAATTCAGACAGTGAGAAACCACTAATATTCTTTACTTAAAATAAGCTTTTTGATCTTTGGCTGAAGTCAGTGTCTTGAGTTGAGGAGCTCCATCTGGCCTGACTCTCCATGACACATAGTTGTCTACCTGAATGCTCTTCCTGGGCACATCACCTAGAATTGACTGTGGCCCTCTTCATCCAACCATGTGTCAGACTGACCAGGCGCATGGTCTGTGGCAGCACTCGTCACTTACAGGAGCTGGAAAGATGTCTCAGAGGTGAAGGGCACTGGCTACTCTTACAGAGGGTCCAGGTTCAGTTCTCAAAACCCACAATGGCAGCTAACAACTGTCCCTAACTCCAGCTCCAGGGATCCAACACCCTCTTCTGGACTGTGCTGGCATTGCATGACACAGGTACACTTACATATATGCAGACAAACCCTCACATACATAAAATAAGTAACTTGTCACCGATTGGGCCCAATGGATGAGGTCTGGACAGAATCCAGCTCACAGACATAAGACCATTGCTGGCAGCCTCCTTGGTAAGAGCAGTAGTCCTCCTCTCCTCTCCTCTCTTTTGCAGTGTTAGAGGCAGAAGTCAGGGTGTTGATGATGCTAGGTAGGAGTCCTGCCACCAAGCCACACCCTCAGCCTCCAGGGAATGTTCTTGTTCCCAGTGTTCTGTACTGGATCTGAGCAGCCTGTGCTCACTTTATTTTTGAATAGTTAAGTCCTTAACCCCTGCGTGTGCGTGTGCGTGTGTGTGCCTGTGAGATGTGTATTAGTATTCCAGTTTCATCTTTTGGTATGTGGTTATTTTTTTTTTCTAGTTGCCTGTACAAAAAAGCAATAAAACTTACCTGATGTGTTTGATCATGCCTCTCGTGTAATAAATGAAGCTGTGAGCAGCTGCCCATGAATTTTCTGGCCTTATCACGTCCTGGCTGCACTCAGAAACAGCCAGCACATGGAACTGCAGGATGGCTACAAAGACTTCATTTTGGCCTCAATTCTAGCAGTTTCCAGTTAACCTGACCACTTCCCTACTACACGTGCTCAGAACTGCTGCGCAAAATGAAATATTAAAAATCCTGAATGGGGCCGGAGAGATGGCTCCACATAAGAGCACTGACTGTTCTTGCAGAGGACCCTGGTTTAATTCCCAGCACCCACATGGCAGGTCCAGTTTCAGGGGATCTGTCACCCTCTTCTGACTTCCATGGGTATTGCACAACATGGGTGCGCTTACACGCAAGCAAAACACTCACACATAAAATTCTTAAAAATCAAGTAGGGCTAGTGAGTTAGCTCCGTGGCTAACTGAGTTTGATCCCTGGATCTCATATGGTAGAAGGAAAGAATTGACTCCTGAAAGTTGTCCTCTGACCTCCACACATGTGCCATGACACATGCACACACACATACACAATTTTTAAATATTAAAATTTTGTATTTGGTTTTGAATGTGTAATATGGGTCTATGGCTCATAATCCAAAAGGTAAATGAAAAAAGTATTTATCCAGTGTTCCCCACCTACCAGCCTCATCCCCAGAGGCAATTCAGAACTGTTCCCATTGTCTCATGTGCCCTTCCTGCATGATCCAGGGAATGATGCAGAGACATGACCATAGACATTGCCTCTAGCTAGACTAGGTAATGCACATATGTAATCAAAGCTCTCAGAAGACTGAGACAGGAGCATCATGAGTTCAAGGCCAGCTTGGGTTACATAGCAAGACCCTGCTCAAAAAACTAGATGGGGGCTGGAGAGATGGCTCAGCATAAGAGCACTGATTGCTCTTCCAGAAGACCCGAGTTTGGTTCCCAGCACCCATATGGTGGCTAACAACTGTTTGTGGCTCCAATTCTAGGGGTTTTGATGCCCTCATCTGGCTTCTTCAGGCTTTGCATGATACTGGTGCACTTACATACATGGCAGGCAAAACACAACGTTCAAATAAATCAAAAAAGATATACAGATGAATAAACACTGTCCCTGAGGTCCAGCCCTTCCTCCCCAGACACTGTGCTTGCAGTGAAAGAACCAGGCCAAGATTTTATTCAATACTAGACTGATTTCCATACAGTTTTCTTTTGCTCTTTACCCCTGAATATCTTCAGTTATGTGGCTGTTGTGATCTACAACTCACCAGCATTCAGGCCTTAGCCAGTTGTCACATGAATGGTGGTCTTGCCTGTGGGTCCTAGATGACAACTTCCATTTCTGCTTCTTTGGTCTGATTATCATTCTGTCAGTAATAGAATCACTTTTTTTGCTGTTCTGATCCAAATGCAGAGAGAATAGCTTTGCACAGAAAAGAGGGATATATGTTTCAGCAAGCTGAATCCTGTCCTTTAACCCATGTTGCTCATTCAACTGCTGTGTGACAAACTGTCTCAGGTACTGGAAGCATAGAGCTTACCTTCTCTAGGGAAGACAGAATCTAGACACAGTATGATAAAGACTTTTTGTCCCAGCTGGCCTGGAACTCGCTATATAGACCAGACTGGCCTGGAACTGACAGATCTGCCTGCCTCCCCAGTGCTAGGATTAAGGGCATGTGCCCACACCAGCTCATCAACACATTCTTAAGAGTTACCCTGGATCTAAAAAAAGAGCATCAATCAGCTGTTCCCTAGTGTACTCTAGAAAAAGAATTCCAGGCAGGGAAGAGCCTGTGGAAAAGCACGAGCCAGGCAGTTTACTGGGAAACCTCAAGAAATCCTGTGTAGGAGAGAGGCGGGCAGGCAGGAGTCAGAGCACACAGGATCTTGAGCAAGACACAAAACCTACGGCTCTATGCTGAAGACAAGTTAGAGAAGTTGTAAGGAAGGAAGGTACAAGAACCTTCCCTGCCTTAGCACAGGTGTGCAAGACAGACAGAGTTGTGAGCTCCGATGATGGCTACCGACCCTGGTTATCTGGCTAGTTGTGCTGATTATAGTTGTTTCTGGGCTGGCCTGAGGCCCTTCCCGCTGCAGACCAGAGCTACACCTTTCTTCTGTAGCCCCTTAACTTGTCTTAACTATCTCATATGGCTAGGGAACCAAACTATTTTCCAAAATCTAAGAAGGTGTTGGAGGTGCTAGAGAGACGGCTCATCAGTTAAGAACACTGGCAGAGGATCTAAGTTCAGTCCCCACCACCCAGAGGACAGTTAACAACCTTCTATAAATCCAGTTCCAGGAGATCCAATGCCCTCTCTGACCTCTGTGGGCATTGCACACACATGGTACACTTACATAAATGCAGGTAATGCACTCATACACACAAATAAATACATGCAGGTAATGCACTCATACACATAAATAAATGTTTAAAGAGGAAATTGAAGATGGTGAAATTCCAGAACACTCCTCAAGACTCCTTGAACACTGCTCAGAAAATCCTGCAGGTACCCCCCAGCAAGATGGGAGACTCTCTGAGCTTAGTCCTCCCGTCTTCTCAAAGTAAACTTATCCCTTTACTGATGTCCAGCAACATCTTTCTCCATTACCTTGTCCCTTGAAGCACCTGAGGTCCACACCAGAGCAGAAAGTTGCAGTAACCACTGCTGCCTCCAGGAGCCCTGGTCACTGGCATTCCTGGGACAGATGACAGGCCCTGTGGTTTGGCTCCCCGTATCTGTCTCAAAGTGCTGAACAGAGGTCTGGTTCATCCTAAGAAAGACAGCAGAAACTGACAGCATCTGGGGCAGGCCTGACCTGGGCCCTACTTACGGTCTTCTCAGAACCCACCTGAAAGTCACATAGTGTTGGTTGATATTGCTGAGGCCAGAGTTTCCCCACATAACACAAGGCACACAGTAGAAATCAAAACTGTATGCCAGTTGTTTGAAAATCACATCCAATAGTTTCTTCCATGCTTTGTCAAGCCCGCTCACTGAGTTTATGCCCTGGTAACAGCAGGAAGAGAAGGTGAGGCTCCAGGACCAGGCCTCAGTTCCCAGTAGAAGGAAGTGTACCCAAGAGAATGAGATCAGGGGCTGAGGCCAAAGAGAGATGCACAAGAGAAGGGTTTGAGCCAGAAGATAGGAGATGGGCTTGGCCTGGGGAGGAAGGAGAATGGGGCAGGGCCCAGTGCAGACCACTGACCAGCCACCAGAGAACTTTTGTTTCCCTCAGGTACCCCGTGGTCTTCTCATAGCATTCTTCAAACCAGTTCCACTCTCTAACTGTGTGGCGGCAGGAGGAGCAGTTAAGGGTCGCTGGAAGACAGCCACACTTCCCAAATTTGAACCAAGGACAGTTACGGTGCTGTGGAACCAAGCATGTCCATTCTTCCTGGGGTCCTGATTCAGGTGTCAGTTCCAGGCAGGGAGCCATCAGCCACAAGAGGAGCCCCCAAAAGACCCAACAGTGCTTCATGTCTCTTCCAGACAATGGCGCATGCAGCGGGCAGCAGACAGACTGGCTTCTCCACCTGGAAGGACATAGGGCTGAAACCTCGATAGCGTCAGCTTCCCTGAGTCTGCTGGTCTTCACAGCTTCCCAGCCCTCCTCCCCGCCTCCTCCAGCTTCTTATCTCTTGTCTCCCATCCATTTGCTCACCCCCACCAGGAGACTCTGACTGAGCCTAGATGGTAGATGCTAGGACAGAGAGAGCATAAATTGTATCCTGTATGCTCCCTGTAGAAGGAAAACTTAGTTCTTAGTGTCATCTCAGATCTCATCACAAAGTCTACATTGTGACCATTTTCCTGTAGTCTGCCTGCAAACAGTAATCATCCTCATCTCTCTCCAGTACTCAAATACCCTACCCTGAATGTAAGATTTTCAGGAGAATGTGCTGGTCTTGTCTCTCTTCTTCTTTGTTTGTTTTTGGTCTTTTTTGATAGAGGGTCTCCCTATAGCCCCAACTGGCCTGGAACTCACTATGTAGACCAGGCTGGCCTTGAACTAACAGAGATCTGCCTGCCTCTGCCTCCTGAGTGCTGGGATCATAGACATGCACCACCATGCGTGGCTTGTCTCTTTTCTTGAGGTAGACTTCACTTAGATATCTCAGAGATCCCTCACCTGAACAAATCTGAGACTGAACTTGTGATTTTTCCCTATAAGCCAACCCCTTCCCAAGACCTTCCTTTGTCAATAAATGGTCCCCAACATTCCCCCACTGCTGTGGTTTGGGTGCCATCCTCCAAAATTCTGTCTCCTTTATAGAAAGATTATTTTTTTAATTAGCATACAAAGTAATAGATGTCATGGTGACACTTTCAAACAATGGGTTCTTTTCCTAACTCCTTAAAAAATCTGTGTGTGTGTGTGTGTGTGCCTGGGGAGGCCAAAGAGAGTGTCAGATCCCTTGGAGGAAGAGTTACAGGCATTTGTGAGCTGCCTCATGTGGATGCTGTGATCCAAAGTCCAGTCCTCATGACTGAGCAGCAAGTTCTCTTAACTGCTGAGCCATCCCTCTAGTTCCTCTTCCATTTTAAAAGACTATTTCATTTTTTATTTTTATGATAAAAATGTGTATTAGTGTATTAGCTGCAGGTATGTAAGTGCACCCATGTCACACACAAGAGGGCATCAAATCCTCTGGAACTAGAATTAGGATAGTTGTTAGCCACCATGTAGGTGCTGAGAATTGAACCTGAACCTCCTCAAGAGCAGCCATTGGCCTTAACCACTGAGCAATCTCTCCAGCCCCTCTCCCATTTTTATAAGACAATTATTAACTACTGTTTACCATGATTTACAATAAACAATATACAGTAGCATAAATATTCTTATGACTATAAAGTTCTTTTCCTAGTTTTGCTGAACCAGTAACCCCAATACTGAAAAGGCTGAGCCTGCAGTGTAAAGAATGATTTTTTAAAAAAGCATGCAAGTCAACATTTTATATTATATATATAATTTATAAATTCACTATTTTTGCCCCAAATCCTAAATTGCCAATATTTCTAGCCAGGTGGTCATATCTCCATGCACTATCTCAGTCAAGGAACCAGAATGCTTTAGTACAGAGTTCAGCTTTCTAAAGAGGAGTGGCTTACTGCAGAGCCTCTAGCTGGCTGCTTCTAATGAAAGCAAGCCAGAATTTTTCTAGTTTACTCATCAGTGTAGGGAGTTGCTACTAGGGATAAACTTTGCTTTGGGTGAGTCTCACAGATAAATGTTTACATTTGTTTGACTATAGATGCACATATGAATTCTTATGTGGCTGCCTTTAAGTTATCCAACCTAAACTGTCTAGTTAACTACAAAATCATCTCTTTAATTTAAAAGGTTATGGCTTCAGGAGAATTTTCAACAGAACCTGAAGTGATGTCTTAGGTTGCTCAGAATAATGGCCTCTGGAAACAAAGGCTTATTGGCCATGGTTTTCTATTTGGGTGATTATTTAAAAACTAGAACTGTTACCTAAGTAGTTGATGCTTACATACACAAACAAGTGAAAAATAAGAATGGTCCTTCTGATCAGTTAAAAATAGGTTCTGGGTGAGGCATGTTAGCATATGCCTTTAATCCCAGCACTGGAGAGGCAAAAGTAGACAAATCTTTCTGACATCAAGCCTGGCCTGGTCTACATAGTGAGTTTTAGGCCAGCTGGGACTACAGAGAGACCCTGTCTCAAAAAGACAAAAAAAAAAAAGAGATTCTGAGGCCAGGTATTGGTGGTACACACTTTAATCCCAGAACTTGAAGGCAGAGACAGGCAGTGAGTTCCAGCCAGTCTTGTCTGCACAGTGAGTTCTGGGCCAGTCAATGCTACATAGTAAGACCCTGTTTCAAAACAAAATTTATTTGTATTTATATGTGTCTGTATGAGTATATGTCATACAAAAACCAGTGCTCACAGAGACCAAAAGAGGGCATCAGATTCCCTGGAGCTAGAGCTAAAGGTGGCTGTGAGCTACCCAGTGTGGGTACTGGGAACCAAACTTGGGTCCTCTAGAAGAGCAGGAAGCATTCTTAACCACTGAACTCTCTCTCCAGCCCCCGTCCAAGGCACTTTTAATTTTATGCTAATTGAACATTAGAGTTTCCAGAAAAATCCAAAGTCCAAGCATAAGTGAGGCAGCCATGTGATTATGATGTCTCAAGAAATGTAACCTTTGTTGTTTAATTTTGCTCTCCAGGGACACGAGTTGAGATAATCTCAAGTATCCTTCTTCCTTCTCTGTACAGAGTACAGTTTTTGTTTTGTTTTTAGTACACTCTTCCTGTGCTGCTTAAGTGTTTTGTCAACGTTGCACAAGTTAGAGGCACTTTTGAAGAGGAAACCTTAATTAAGGAATTTCTAATAGAGGACTGGCCTGTAGGCATGTCAATAATACATTTTTTAAACTGCTATTTGATATAGGAGGGCCTAGCCTATTGTGGGCTGTACTATCACTAGGCAGGTGGGCCTAGGCTATATAAGAAAGGCAGCTGAGGGTCTGAA
The DNA here is from genome assembly GCA_035773235.1 of Eospalax fontanierii. Lineage (NCBI taxonomy): Eukaryota > Metazoa > Chordata > Mammalia > Rodentia > Spalacidae > Eospalax > Eospalax fontanierii. The sequence goes on along the minus strand of CM069550.1, from coordinate 23,270,300 downwards.
GAAATGGCTTAGCTGCTATGAGCACTGGCTGCTCTTGCAGAGGACCCAGGTTCAATTCCCAGCACTCACATGGTGGCTAGCAACAGTCTATAACTCCAGTTCTCAGGGAACTGATGCCCTCTTCTGACCTCCGAGGTCATTGCAGGACATGGATGCAGTTACATGCATGCAAGCAGAACACTCAAACACATAAAATAAAAATAGTAAAATATCTGGAAGAAAAGCAACTGAGCAAGTCTGTGCAGCAAGCCAGTAAGTAAGTAAGTAAGCAGCTGTCCTTTATGGCTCCTGCCTCTGCTCCTGCCTTTAGTTCCTGCTTGGGCTTCTCTCAGTGATGGACTGTAAGCTGTGAGTTTGGTGTTGTTGTTGAAGAAGCACTCTCTCTCTCTCTCTCTCTCTCTCTCTCTCTCTCTCTCTCTCAATTTTTATGCACATAGTTAATTATGTTCATATATTTGAGTGGGGTTGTGCATATGAATGCAGTCGTCTGTAGAGGCTAGAAGAATGCAGTGGATCACCTGGACTGCATGTGGGTGCTGGACACCAAACTGCTTCTCTGCAGAATCAGCAAGCATTATTAAGCACTGAGCCATCTCTCCAGTCCCTGATGGAGTGTAACTTGTAAGATGAAATAAATCCTTTCTTCCCCAGATTGGCTTTGATCATGGTGCTTATTACAGCAACAAAACCGAACTAGAAGACTTACTTCCTCTAAGGGTATAGTTCTGCAGTGCCCTCGGGGGTCAGAAAAGGACATCAGTTCCCTGAGAACTGGAGCGTGTGTGTGTAAGTCATAGGATGACGTTTGAAAGTTAGTTCTCTCCTCTACTGTGAGTTCCAGGGACCAAACTCAGGTTGTCAGGCTTGTGTGGAAAGTGCCTTTTACCTACTGAGCCATCCTGCCAGCCAAATTTCCTACTCTTTAAAAAAATATTTTTTTTATTAGGTATGTGTATGTGTCTGTGTGTAGGTACACATGTGGGTACGTGAGGAGGCTATAAGAAGGCATGAGATTTCCTGGAGCTGGAGTTACAGGTGGTTGTCAGTTGCTCAACATGGGTGCTAGGAACTGAACTTGCTCTAGAAGAGCAGCACGTGCTCTTCATCACTGAGCTACCCTCCAGCTCAAGATCCCATCATTTAATGATATCCATCTCTTATCCCTCTATAAGCATTCATGTCCACTCTCCAAAGGAAAGTCCCCTCTAGCTTAACAGGGTCCATAAGGCAGGTACTGTATAATTACAGAATTCTGACTATATTTGATCATAATAAAAAATGTCACTTCCTTCCTGACAAATTCCAGTTCCTGGATGTTTTAGCGCAGACTCTTAGCCTTGAACTTTTCAGACTTGCTTGAGAATATGTCAGTTCATTTATTGCGAACGAGCATAATAAAACTCAAATATATCAAATTATTGTATTTTACTGTTATTAATATTCAAACAATTTATATGTATAAAATATATTTTGCAAAAATATTGTGTAAAAATTAGAAAACACATAGAATGATAAAAATAAAGGAGAGGAAGGGCTGGGGCTCTGGTTCTGTTGATAGAGTGCTTGCCTGGCACACATGAAGTACTGGGTGTGAACTGTGCATAAACCAGGCATGATGTACACACCTGCAATTCTAGCACTCAGGAGATAGAGTCAGGAGGCCAAAGAGTTTAAGGTCATCCTTGGTTATTTAGTGATTTTGAGAACAACCTGAGATTCACAAGATCATTTCTCTCAAAAAAAAAATCTAAATATGATAAAAAAAACATTGTCTGAGATTTGCAAAAATTCAATTTAAAAAGGGGGGAAAATGAAACAACAACCGAACACAGAATGCTGAGCCCCATTCCAGAGTTTTCAACTCTGCTGGAGCAAGACCTAAGAAGCTGCCTTTATTCATCTTTCCCCTACATACAGGCACTCAGGGTGGCCCTGGGGTTTTGCCTTTGAGCCGTCTTCTTCACTCAGGCATATATCATTATGGTCTGGAACATCTTTTGTTTGTTTTGAGATGGGGTCTCAATGTAGCCCAGGCTGGCCTTGAACTGCCTATGTAGCTGAGGTTGGTCTTTTAGTCCTCTGCTGCCTCATCTTCTCAGGTGCTAGGGTTACAGCCATGTGCCATAAAGGCTGGCCTTTGTTTTCATTTTTTTGTTTGTTTGCTGTTTCTCTGGGGATTTTGGTTTCTTTGTTTTGTTTTATTTTTTGAAATGGGGTCTCACTATGTATCCTTGGCTGGCCTAGAACTTGCTATGTAGACCAGGCCAGCCTTAAATTAATAAAGATCCACCTGCCTCTGCCTCCTGAATGCTAGGATTAAAGGTATGCACCATGACACCTGACCTTGTTTTAAGACTGGGTCTCCCTACATAGCCTCAAGCTTGCAGCCCTTCTGACTCAACCACCACACTTAAAAAGCAACAACAAAGCACTTTCTCTAGAGAATCATGCTGTCAGCTTTGGTCAAGAAGCTTCTTTTTGCAATGATCCAGGGTAACTGTAGAGACCCAGAACTGGTCAAAGAGCAGAGAATGAGTGTTGAATGCCCAGTTATAAATGGAACATCTACATCACCCCCTCCAAGGCTCAGGACTTTGCAGAAGATGGGGAGAAAGAATGTAAGAGCCAAAGGAAGGATGGGGAGCTGGATGGGAGTCTGACTTGTAGTAACGACATGCTGTGGCACTCCAACTCATAGCAGCTGGGATTATCTGCACAAGATTGGACCTGTCAACACTGTCATGGAAAGGGGAGAGGCTCTCGGGGCCTCACTCTTCCCTGATTTCTACAGATATGCTCAATGGGGGAGGGAGAGAGATTTTCTTCCGTGGAGTGGGCACTGGTAAGATGCACATACTTGTGTAAACGAACCCTCACCCGTGCTCCTGTAAACAATTAAAATGTCATAATGAGACCCACTATTATGTGTAATCAATACACGCTAATAAGAACATTCAAGATGGCTCAGTGAGAAAAAGCATTTGCCATTCAAGTCTGACCACCTGAGTTCATCCATAAGAACCTACAGTAGAAGGAGAGAACTGACTCCAGAAAGTTGTCCTCTGCCCTCCACTGGTATGTCATGGCATGTGTGAACATGCATACGCACACAAGAGTACACATACACGCCATATACCCTCACACATCATAAAAACACACAATAAATAAAAACATTAAAAATAAACTTTAAAAAAAATCTTTAGATTGAAGGGAAAGATTCAATATTATGAGGATGTAACAACTACCTAGCACCATAAAATGAAATTATTGACGTGGAATTTATTACCTGAAGTGGGATTTCTGAGTCAAAACCTATGAGCAGCCATGATCTGAGGCTGAAGCAGGAAGGTGTCCAGGAGACGCTGGACAGATCTGAGACACCTGTCTCAAAAGAAAACCCAAAAGTCCGGAGCCCTTGTCTTGTAGTCATCACGGCTGAATTACCGGAGAGCAGAGCTTCTAGAGACACCTGACTTCAATAGGGAGTCAAGTTGGGGATGCTTAGTCTCCACCGGAGTCTAGGCTTGGAGGGATGGCGCCGGGCGGTGAGAAGTCCAGGTTCTATACAATGTTTTCTGTTGATCCAGAAAGTGGTGGTGCTCAGGGGCAGCACTGGGAAGCTGTTAAAGAACCCAGGGAACTTTGAGGTCCAGAAGAACGCAACTGGAATCAAGCTCCCACTATGGAAAAGTTTGCTCCTGGGAAAGCGGGAGTTAACACTCATCTTCTTTTCAAAAATACATTTTAATTACATGTACACTCTGTGTGTGTGTCTGTTCACGTGGGAGGTCAGCAGACGAACTGCAGGAATCAGTTCTCTCGTTCCATCACGAACTGGGGTTGGAACTCAGGTGCTGAGGCTTTGCAGCACGCGCCTTCGTCAGCTATGACAGCTGGGCAGTCCTTTAGTACCCACTTTTTAGGGCAGAGACGCTCACAGGCTGACTGCCTTGGAAACACCGTAGTCAGCCTGTGAGTCCTTGGACATGCGGTTAAGTGGGAACCAACCAATTATTCTCATTTCTAGCTAATTCCCAATTGATGACGATGATGCTACTCGCTGTTCTAAGAGGCCCAACAGTCTGAAGTGGAGCACTTGGGCGGCGCCTGGCTCTAGGCTGCGGCCCGCCCCAGTCCCACGAGAGTCCCACGGGTGACCACCTCCCCCGAGGCTCCCAGCCCACACTGCGAGCCGGAGAGGCGTGGCCACACCGCGGGTCTCTCGGAACCCGGGCGAAGAGTGAGGCCGCGTAGGCACGACTGCGCCTGCGCAGAGACGGCGAAGGGGCGTGGCTCCGGCTCCAGGCCGGAAGCGGGCGCTATAGGGGCGGGCCGGCTGCTGTCCGCTTTCCGGCCGGTCCCCATGGAGGCGCTGGGGAAGCTGAAACAGTTCGATGCCTACCCCAAGACTCTGGAGGACTTCCGGGTCAAGACCTGCGGGGGCGCCACGGGTAGGTGTCGGCGCGGCCCCTGCTGCGGGGAGGGAGATGTCCTGGGGGCGCCCCGACTCTGGCTGGCCTTCTGGGGGGGGTGGGACGCAGGCCATTGTCAACCTGGTTCCCGCCTTGCAGTGACCATCGTCAGTGGCCTTCTCATGCTCCTACTGTTCCTGTCCGAATTGCAATATTACCTCACCACCGAGGTAAGGGGCGTGGCCTGGAACGTGGGCGGGGCTTGTCATTCTAAAGATGGGACCCTTAGAGGTGGGAGTGGGAAAGGAGAGGCCTAGGGCCGAATGTGATGGAGGTAGTGTCGCTGCAGGTGCATCCTGAGCTCTACGTTGACAAGTCGCGGGGGGATAAGCTGAAGATCAACATCGATGTACTTTTTCCACACATGCCTTGTGCCTGTGAGTACCTCACAGTGGGTGGTAGTTTCCAGATTGGCTTCCAGATTGACACCTCCATCTTGGATCCCAGATATCCTCTTTCCCTTAATCCAGTCCTGCCGAAGATAGGTGTTTCCCAACAAAACTCAGATCTCCAGATCCCTAGATCTCAACTTGCCTTCCTGCTTCCAGATTTGAGCATTGACGCCATGGATGTGGCTGGAGAACAGCAGCTGGATGTGGAACACAACCTGTTCAAGAAACGGCTAGACAAGGATGGCATCCCCGTGAGCTCAGAGGCGGAGCGGCATGGTAACCGAGGGCGGGGGACGGGTCTCAGATCCCAGAGCTGTCCATACCCAGGCCCTGCCTCTGGGCAAGTGAGCTATTGCAGGTTCAGTGATGTATTCGACATTTAACACTTTAAAGCTTCTAGCATCTAAGTATTGAATAGAACACTTTAGGATCTGGAGAGGTGGGCTCAGCAGTTAGAGCAGAATACTTTGTTGTTGTTCTGTGCCTGTTGTAGTTTGAGTAACACAGGTTTGAGGATGGGTCTTACATGTCATTGCATTGGTGGAACTTCTTTAGATAAAAGCTTGTCATGTGTTTGCATTCCTAACCTCTTGATTAAATTCTGGCCATAGTATTTTTCCTCTTTGGATTGAAAGAGGCCTAAGGATGAGTTTAGGTTTACAAGTAGAATTATTCGGGTTCAGATCTGGCATTGTCTTTCAGTCTGTGAGCCTCAGCTATAAAGTAATGGCAAACAGTGGTACCCCATACATGGAATGAAGGATCAAATGAAGAACTTAAGATGTTGTGGGTCTGTGATGGTTCAAAAGCATACCCATACAACCGAAATTGCTTGAGTAATTCAGTACTTTGTTATGAAATAGCTTTGTGTCAGATGGTTTTGCCCAAATGTAGACTATATAAGTATTCTGCTCAAAAGGTTAGATGTATTAAATGTGTTTTTGATTATTGTATTTTTGGTATGTGATGGTTTATCAAAATAAAACTCTATCATAAGTTGGGGAATCACCATAATGTGTATAGACTACCTGGTATAGAGTGAGTACTCACTTTTAGCATCTTTTCCCTGAGCAACCTTCCATAACAGGTGCCGTCTGTTAACCTCATCTCTGTCTTCATAGAGTCATGAGCTAAGACAGTATATATAAAGTTACCTGTACCTAGCTAGCATTTATTATTTACTGTTGCTTTCTTCTTCTTTATTAAGAGACTTGATATACGTGAAGTGCTTAATACCTGACCCATAATATGTATTATATAAATATTACTGCCTTTTTAACTTTGGTTATTCCAACCTATGAGCCAAAGGACCCATGTGGGACCTAGGGTTAAAGATGTTACTGCATCAGCTTATGCTTTTACCCTTCTCTCCCCTTAGAGCTTGGGAAAGTCGAGGTGACAGTGTTTGACCCTGACTCCCTGGACCCCAATCGCTGTGAGAGCTGCTATGGTGCTGAGTCAGAAGACATCAAGTGAGCCCAGCCCTGGGGCATGTAACAGGGTTCTCATCAGGTTCTGTCTGTTAGCCAGCCTCAGTCTTGTTCAGACTGTGGCAGGTGGGGAGGTGGGACCAAGAATTTAGAAGTGGTGGGGTGCATGCCTCATCATTGATCCTGGTTCAAGTGACTAAGGTTTACAAGCAGGTCCTTTCTGGCAGCTGCAGACCTCAGGGTGAGGCTGACGTGGTCCTTCTTTTTCAGGTAGAGAAGCAGTTCATAGGTGGTCTTTTGAGTCCAGCTGCCTTGTCTGCAGCCTTTCCCTCAGTCTAGGCTCCATTACCTCTGTGTATTAATAAAAAGGGGTAGTAACACCCTCCTTGTAAAAGTGACATAAGGATTAAATACATGTTATATGTAAAGCACTAAGATAGGTGATCTAAGATGGATTATCCTAATAGGTAGCAACTGCTGTCTGGTTTCCTGAGCCCTTCCCAAAAGACTGACGTAACAGATCCTAAGAAGATGCTCTCTAAAAAAATTGGAAAAAAACAAAACAAAACAAAACATTCGGGAGGGCTGGCTGCAGTTATAGTTCACTGCCAGACAAGCACAAGGCCCTGAAATTTCCAGAACCCACTCCTCCCCCCAAAAAAGGTGACTTTAAATTTGCCATTTTAACCATTTTTAAGTTCAGAGGCTTTGAAGAATATTCACAATGCTGAGTGACCATCACCACCTTCTTTTTCACGACTGTTCACTCTCCTAAACAGAATGGGAATGTATATCTTGAGCAGCCTGCTGTCACTGAGGAAATGACGGAGAGTGTTTGGTAGTCCACGGTGGGCTGGTAGAGGCTGCGCAGCAAGCACTGCTTGGCCTTGCTTCCCAGGGCACCAGCACTGGCCATGCTCTCACCCCACACAGGTGCTGTAACAGTTGCGAAGATGTGCGGGAAGCCTATCGCCGTCGAGGCTGGGCCTTCAAGAACCCAGACACGATTGAGCAGTGCCGACGAGAGGGCTTCAGCCAGAAGATGCAGGAGCAGAAGAATGAAGGCTGCCAAGTATATGGCTTCTTGGAAGTCAACAAGGTACCAGGAGGGACAGAGGCAGGCAGGACAGAGGGCTGGGAGAGCTCCACGGTTGAGGTGGAAAATGAGAGGAAACGTCTCCTACAGGTGGCTGGAAACTTCCACTTTGCCCCTGGGAAGAGCTTCCAGCAGTCCCATGTGCATGGTAAGTGATCCATCATTGGCTGGGGAGGTTTAGACCCTGGATTCCCTCTTGGCAAGTTGGAGTGACCCTCATCAGCCCACTGCTCTTTTCTCTTTGGTCCAGAGCAGGGCAGTAGTTTAGGACAGTAGTAAAGAGTGCAGGCTGAGGGGCTGGGCATGTAGCTCAGTTGGTAGAGGGCTTACCTAGCATGCATGAGGCCCTAGGTTCGATCCCCAGCACTGTGAGGTGCTAGCGTGGGGGGATTATGGCAAAGAGCCTGATTAAGTAGGCACTTAAATAGGCTTTGTGTAAGTGGCAAGCTACCAAATCAGGTGACTTGTATATGAGGCTTTAGGCAAGTGAAACTGGATTGATACTATTCTCTGGAGCCATGTCATACTGGGAAGCTTGAAGCCCTTCTTATTTAGTTTCTTCTGTAAAGTGGGGATGACTTAATATCTCCTTCACAGCGATGTTGAAGTGAGTAAGATTTATTCTCATTCTTTTTTCATGTGTGTGTTCATTAGATATGTAATAATTCCCTACTGGGTACCACATGTTAGTCTAGATACAAGGATACAGGCGTCAGTAACGTCCCTGTCCTTAGAATGTTCAAATAAAGAAGCAGACAGCTAGGCATGGTGCACATGTCTATAATCCCAGCACTTAGGAGGTAGAGGCAAGAGAATCAGTTCAAGGTCATCCTCAGCTACATAGCAAGTTTGAGGCTATCCTGAGCTACATGAGACCCTATCTCAACCCTCCCCCTCCCAAAAAAGAAAAAGAAAAAAAGAACCATGTAAAAGGCATGATATGTCAGGTGCTAATAAGTGATGTGGGCAAAACAAGGCAGAGGAAAGATGGAGGAACAGTTGTCTATGCTGTTGTAATTAGGGAGCTTTAGTTACAGCTCCATAGGTTACTCTTGAGCACAGACCTGAGAAAAGTGAGGGAGCCAGCAGGGTCGGTGTCTGGGGACTTTCCAAGCAGAGAGAACGTGAGTATACTGGCAAGCTCAAGGTATAGGAAGAACGTTATGGTGGCTGGAGCAGAAGAGCGTGTTAGGTACAGAGAGAGATAATACCTATGAGGTGTGAAAGGCTTGGGCTTCTATGCTATTTGAGATGGGAAGCCACAGAGGGCTGTGAAGAGGTACATGGTCTGATTTTAGAAGGTAAGCAAGACCTGCCTGCTCCGTGTAAAGGACAGAAAGAATCGCTACTGAGGTAGGATGTAGCCAGGAGAGTAGGTCCTGGGAGCCAGGGGATAGGCACTTCAAAGGCTTTACAAAGGCTTTGCCAGATGCCTCTAGACATCAAGCAGAAATTGTATGTCAGTATATAGCATGGTGGTCATTTGTGGCTTGACAGGACATGGGCTGCAACTACATGTTAGGCCAAGAGAGAATTCTAAGGAAGTGTTAGAGCACCAGATGCTTGAAATTGAAACTGCAGAGGGGTGCTAATACCAAAGGGAAGACAGAGACTGGTGGCTAGGAAGTGGAAGACAAGACCAAGAAAGAAAGGCTGTCCGGGAAGTAGAGGCCAGGCTGTGAAGGCACGTAAGCATACTATAGAGACTCAGCGCTAGTAGAACGGAGATGTGCCCCTGGACCTTACCCAGGAAAGAGAACAGAAGTGATGCTCCAGAGGTGAGAGCAACAGTCCTGGGGTGGAGTCATTGAGGAGGAGAAAGAAGACAATCTAGGGCCTTGGACATGTGGGAAGGCCAGTCATGACAATCAGAGGAAAGCAGACTTGGCTCAGCAGGATGATCCTGTGGTAGAAGCTCGTGAAGTCTCTCCTAGCCGCTTTTCCTCCCTGCTGTAGGAAGCAGGGTCAGGAGAGGGAGATGAAAGTGTTGGAGATCTGAGAGCGAGGAAAGGTGTCAGTGGTAATGTGGGGGGCACGGACTCTGGGGAGTGGAGCGGGGCAGCTGGGCCACCGCTGGGCCTCCTTGGTTTCTGGGGCAGCAAGTGGAAGTGAGAACACATGTAGATTAAGGTTGGCAGAGCACTGCGTTTATATGGACTTCAGTGCTGCTCCAGGGTTCAGAGGTGAGGACGTGTGAGGAATGCGTAAAGAGCTCATGATGGTACTGGATCGTGGGTATAAACTGCTAAGGCAGGGAGCTGGGGGCAGGGTGGAAGCCAGTGAGGGGCAGAAGAGCCAATGGACTGCAGGTGTTTGATGTGGCAAAGAACCACTGAGTTTGGGCTGAGTGTGGTGGAACACACCTTTAATCCCAGCAGAGGCAGGCAAATCTGAGAGTTCCAGGCCAGCCTGGTCTACGTAGCAAATTCTAGGCCAGACAGGGCTACATAATGAGCCCCTGTCTCTCAAAAAAAGAAAAAAAGTGGGGGAGGTTTGGAGGGAAGGAACAGGAGAAAGTTAGAAACCGAATGGGTGGAGCATGGGATTTCTGCAGTTGAAGCTGTTGAGTGGTTAGCTATCACTGATGTCAGAATTTAGGGACTGAACCACAGCTGGTGGTTTGGAAGTGGAAAACAAGACCAGGGAGGACTAGGAGGCCAGGATACTGGAAGGCTCATGTACATGACTATGGAAGTCACCAGAAGCTATGACACAGGTCCTGTAGTAACAGGGCAGGTTGTTACTAAACTGTTTTGACATGTCATTGGAGAACTGTCCTGGCAGTGCCCAAGGAACTTTTTACTACACAAGTCAGGATGTCTTGGAGCATTAAAACTGAGGATTTTGCGAGTAGATCCGGGGACAGTGATCTGAAAGTGGCAGTAAGGAGCTAGAATGACCTCCCTTTTGGCCAAGGAGGGAGTAGATTTGAAGATCAAACAGTCATTCATTGAGAGAATACAACGGAGCTGGTACCTGGGAGAAAAAGCTAGACTGTGGGTAAAGCAGAAAGGTGAGGGGCCTGAGCAGAGGCTGAAGACAGGTCTAGCTGATGTCTGAGAAACCAGCCTGTGAGGCCTGAGAGGGTTCTGAGCAAAATGAGAGTTAGGATCACATTGGCAGATAAGAGCAACCCGATGAGAGTAGTCCAGGGGATGGGCAGGACTTGGTGGTCTGTGCTGCTCCTAGTGACCGAGGTGAGCAGACACAGGGTCCTGTACAGTAGCCCTGTGGGCCTTTCATGTAGTCTGTGAGGTTTCTAGGGGGCAGGGCAAGGGGAGCAGGTATGTGGGCCTGGAGGAGCCTACAGAGCTCTGGAGCTGACTCTTTGCTCTGGAGGCTGGGTGCATTCACCAAGACTGCAGGAGAATGATGAGTGTGTAAAGCTGAAAGCACAGCGACATCCCCACTCCTGTGCTTAGGGGCTGCCTTCAGACTCATGCACCCCAAGGCAAGTTACTCTTAAGTGTCAGGATGCTCAAACATCACGCTACAGTGACTGGTGGCCAGAGATCTGCCATCGAGTTCTTGGAGCTACTCTCTGGCATTCTTGCTGATTGTGGGTTGAGTGGTATGTTCTCTTGTAAAGTTGAACAGGTATTTCCCCATCTTAGATCCTCCCTGGTTAGCCCTTTGCAGAGAGCACAGACCCGGGGGAGGGAGGAAGATTTGTCTAGGATCATACAGCTCAGAAAGAGGCTTTTCAGGCTCTAGATGTTTTGACTTTCTGAGGCTGCCAACTTTTGTCCTTAAGCCCTCTCGCCCTCCTCTTTGGCCCAGGAAGAGGCCTTGGAGCTGGAGCTGGACCCTCTTACTGAGGCAGGAATATCGCAGTCCTCCCTCTGACCATAGATCCTGCTCCTTAGATTTCATTGTGAAGCTCTGAATCTTTCTTCTCTTCCTCCTTTCTCTCTCCTTCCCTCCTTCATGCTGCAGTACATGCTGTGGAGAGTAAGTGGCCCCCAGGGAGGACAAGCCCCACTTCTGAGGCAGCCTGCCCTCCTGGGATGGGGAGGTTTGGCTAAGTCTGGGCTGGAGCTTTCTCTGGCCTGGGTGCTGGGTAGCTGGAATCACTGGGACATCTTTGAGTAGGATTCCTTGCAGCAGAGGAATCGAGATTAGGTGGGAAGAACTTCTTCTGGAGCAGTTGCTCCAGAGAGCCCATGGATCCCCTTTGGGGAACTTTGAGGGCAGGGGCTAGGGAGTTCCCCCTCGCTCTGGGGTGCAGTGATTTGCCATTAACTATAGTTAATGAGAGACCTGTCAGCGGGTTTGTTTCTTAAGATACAAGTAGGGCCTGGAGTCAGGGCCTGAGGCTCCCTTCCTCTGTCAGAAAAGAAATAAGGTCTGTGTTCTTACCCCACTAGGAGGGTATGAACTTTCACAGAGGTCCAGGGAAGGCCCTTGCCAGCTGTCCTTAAGCAGGCCCGTAGGAGCCAGGCTGGAGGGTGAAGAAGAGGTCAGAGAAAAGCCAGATAAGCTGTTCCCCAGAGGGAGGAATGAAGCCTGAGCAGGACTCTGAAGGAGCCAGGAGCCTGGTCCTGCTCCCCCTGGTGACTCTCTCTCCTTCTCTCCTAGTTCATGACTTGCAAAGCTTCGGCCTTGACAACGTACGTACCAGGTGGCAACCATGGAGGGTGGGTGGTATGTGAAGCTGGCCTCTGCTCATTTTGAGATGGGGCACATGGAGATACCACTGTTCTGTTAGGGACCTAGACTGAGGATCGAGTGAGTGAGATGGACTTTTGAACTGAAATCTGAGCAGACTAAGGGCAGAGATGGGATTGGACAGGTGCGTCTTCAGCAGAGGGAACCTCAGGGCAAAGTCAGGAAGGAGTGTGATATTTCTAGGAAATCCAGGGCCGGTGTGAATGGCTAAGGCTGGGGAGGTTGGCAGGCCAGAATACACAGTCTCCGAGGCCACACAGGAGTTTGATCTATCCTTTAAGAACAGATGGCAACTGTTGGCCTACGTTAACTAGAGGCGTGACATAATCTGATTCAAATCTTTGAAAGTATCTTGGAAGTGAGCTGGAGAAATGGCTCAGTGCTTTAAGAACATTTGCTGCTCTTCCAGGGGACTTGGGTTTTTTTCCCAGCACCTACATGGCAGCTAACAACCATTTGTAACTCCAGTTCCAGGGGATCTGACACCCTCTTCTGGCCTTTGTGGGCATTGTACACGTGGGTACACTTAAATACATGCAGGCAAAACACTCATACACACAAAAAAATTCTCAGGAGGAAGATAGAGTAGGAGATGAAGCTGCAGAGCACGTGCCCTCAGTGGCTGTGTGCGCAGTGAAGCAGGGCCCCAAGAACCTGTGACCTCTGAGAAGGAATTCCTAGGTGGCATACAGGAGATGCCTGTCCCATACGGGGCTCCTGCCTTCATCTCTCCCTCCCCCATCTGCACTGACAGACGCAGGCGTCCCTGTCTGCCACTGTAAACAGCTTTGCATGGCTTGGGTGCTGTCAGGCCTCAGGCGACGATGTTGCTTACAGATCAACATGACCCACTACATCAAGCACCTGTCATTCGGGGAGGACTACCCAGGCATTGTGAACCCCTTGGACCACACCAATGTCACTGCACCCCAAGGTACCAGCCTAGAAGGCAGCCCTCTCCAGCACCAAAGCCCTCCCTGGCACCCACCATGCCCAGTGCTTTCTTCTCCCCGCAGCCTCCATGATGTTCCAGTACTTTGTGAAGGTGGTACCCACGGTGTACATGAAAGTGGATGGGGAGGTGAGTCTGAGGCATGTAGATGTCAGTCTCTTGTTTGTCAGGCCCTTGAAGACCTTCCTGTAGTTCCTTCAGCCTGGGAAGTGAAGTGCCAGAGGCCCAAAGAAGAGGTAATCTACCCTTAGCAGACACAGGCCGCGGTGCTCTTGGATTTCAGAGTGCTCACCGTACTCCCTGGCTGCCTCCATCCATGCCCCCGGTGCTCACTATCCCCGTTGTCTGTCCTGGGCTGCTGTTCTGCTGTGGTCTGCAGAGTGGTAGAGTGCAGGGCCTGAGGAGCAAGGATGTCATTCTCTGCCTTAGAGTTCTGCCCAGAAGAGTACTTCTCCTCCTTGGACCTCTAGTGGAAGCATCAGCATATGTAGCTGGGGAAACCGTAAAGAGCTGCTGACTAGAAGGGAATCGGGCTGTGGGGGTCTGGGTGGTCCCCGGGCCTTGCAGTGTTAGAAAATGTGAGCCTTATTTTCTCCTGTCACATCAAGGCATGACAAAGGTGGGGCTGGGAAGAGTTGGGAGCCAGGTTATGAACCCGACTCCGGCCCTGGCTCCTTTCCTTCCCCAGGTGCTGAGGACGAACCAGTTCTCTGTGACCAGACACGAGAAGGTTGCTAATGGGCTTCTGGGTGACCAGGGGCTTCCCGGAGTCTTCGTGCTCTACGAGCTCTCCCCCATGATGGTGAAGCTGACAGAGAAACACAGGTGAGGTAGGGGTGGGATGGCTAAGGCCTGGACCAGAGGGAGCAGGATGCCCACTGTGCCCTCCTATTGCCTGTGCCAGGTCCTTCACACACTTTCTGACGGGTGTGTGTGCCATCATTGGAGGCATGTTTACAGGTAAGAAGTCCCAGGGTGTCTGTTTGGGGAGCGGGGCACAGTGCGGGTGTAAAGCCTGAGCATCCCAGGTTTTATGGTGCTGGGGGTTGAAGGGAGGGCTCATGCTAAGTGGGTGCTATTCTGCTGAGCTACGTCTCCAGTAGTGCCCAGGTTCTGGTTGGAGAAGAAGGGGCATCCTGAGGTCCAAGAAAAATGCTGACCTGGCCAGTTAAGTGACAAGGCTTGAGGTCAAGCCAAGGGCCTGGCTGAGCCATTGTCAACCGTCTCTCCCAGTGGCTGGACTCATTGACTCGCTCATCTACCATTCTGCCCGAGCCATCCAGAAGAAAATTGACTTGGGGAAGACAACGTAGTCCTCCTCCTCGTCGTCCCTTCCCCTCCTCCTCTTCCTGCGGTTATCCCCCAAGTCTCTCACTGCCTCCCCTACCCCTCACCTCTTCCCAGAGTCCGCACCGGCCCGTGGTGATAAACTCTGATTGTGATAGTACTGACTGGTCTGTGTGTGATTCTTTGGTCTGGGTGAAACCTGGAATAGCCCTGCATCTTAGTCACAGATTGAAGTCATCGTGACTGACAGGTCAGGGCCCAGCCCTCTGGGGAACCTCACGTGGCCAGCCCCTGGCTAACAGCGCTTTATTTACAGCAGACTGATGTCGGCTCCACAGCTTTTTCCTCAGGCTCTCTTCTCTGGGATCAGAAGGTCCTTTCTAGGGTAAATATTCTGAAGCTGCCATGGCTGTGGAGTGGCTGACCCCAGTGCCATCACAACAGAACTGAGTGCAGGCCGGGATTCGTCACTTCTGTAACGACAGCTGAAGCAGACACTGCCTCCCACAATCCTGGTCTCAGGCATGTGACCCTGCCGTGCTCACTGACCCTGCTCTGCGCTAAGCCCCACAGTTCTCTTGGCAGAGAAAATGTGCAGGTCTTTGTAGACTCCTAAACAGAAGCAGAACTGAAAGGCAAGGTGGGAGGGTGGCCATTTCGGCACACGGTCAGCACCAGACCCTTTCTCAGGACCTAACCAGGGCTTCTCCTTAGAGCCCTTTTCTCTGAAGAATCCGTGTAGGAGCCAGGACAGCAACCAACAATTAGTTCATCCGATCCTTTCAGTTTCTACCTAAGACTGGAAGGGAGCAAAGTACACTGATGACTGCAGAATCTCTGGAGGGTGCCTGATGTCTGGACAATGCAGTCAGCTGAGAGCCTTGCCCAGTCTCACCTAGAAGTGGCTGGCAGCCTTCTTTTCTGTTACTTGGAACCATTTCCCTTAGCTATTCCTGCAGTCCCGCTGGTAACCCACCCACACTCTCAGCTTCTATAATTTGGGAGGAAGGTTGGTCTCCATGTTCTTGGGAGGGTCACAATCTGAATATCCCAGCCAGCTGCCTCAGAGCAAGCCAGGCCCCATCGGGAGGGGACCGCTTTGCTTGCATTCTGGTGTGATCATGGAGGGGAGACATGAGACTGTGACCATGATCTCCAGTTCTAGGAGTACCTGCCTGCAAAAAAAACTGTCTCCTGGGGGCACAGTAGAGCTGAATTAGGAGGCAGAGACAGCCCAGGGATATTTAGGCCCTGCAACAAACTACCTGACAGGTCTCTAGGCAGAAGAACCAATAAATTCCCTGTAAGCTTAAGCCAGTTTTGCCAGGCATTTCTTTTGGTTGACACCAAAACCTTTTTAACAGACAACCTTGCTCTTGGGGTTAGTAAGTAATAAGTTAATGAAACAGTGAAGTGTTTAGATGGCATGGCATGGCAGAGCCATAGGCTGATGAGGCAAGAGGGACCCAGCCACTGGCAGGAATGGGACCAGAAGGTGAGCCGCTGGAGGAGTTCACTTCACAGGCAACTCGGTAGCTGGGGCAGCTCTTCCCTGGGGTGCCTGTGGACAGTCTTTCATCCCTATGCATTCTAGTGAACACTGGCTCTTCAGACTACCCAAGAACATCTCTGCCCTGTGCCACCTGCAGAAGCTGGCCCTCCAGTTTGGGCCTGTGATAAGGTTTATTGTACACGGATATTGAGCTCTTCCAGTTCATTTGAAGGGCAGGACTTCCAGAGCAGGGTTCAAAGGTTGGCCTCCTGGGGTATGCCCCTGGTCGGCTGAAGTTAGTGTTTGCGGAGTGGATGGAAGATGGCCTCGCTGATCTGCCCAGGAATGGTGTAGAACACGAGCAGGAGGAAGACGGTGATGAGCGCCAGCAGCAGCAGCAGCACCAGGATGCGCCAGTATCGGCGCCAGATAAAGAAGACAAAAGTCTTTAGGGGGTTCACGAACCAGTTGAAGGAGGTTTTGGGGCGGCTGTTGAGGAAAAGTATGGAGTCGTCACAATGACCAGGAAGTCCCTTCCGGTCTGCCCCTCTTCCCCGTTCCGGCTCAGGGGTCCCCCAGGGCCATTTACTTGGGCTTCTCCAGAGGCTCCGGCTCTTTGCGTCCCTTCCCCACCGGCCGTTTCTCTGCCTCCTCCACAGTCAGCAGTTCAAACTCCGCTTCCACCTTCCCCTGCGAGGAGATGCTCCGGCAGTCAGTGGACACGGGCCCAGCCCTGAGCAGGCCTTGGTGGCTGCGGACCGCACTCACCGTAAGGATGTACACACTGCCGCCACTGTCTGTGAACTCCAGGTCCTCCGGCCGTCCCTTCCTCCTCCTCTTCCGCCTCTTCTTGCTAGCCTGAGCCTGCCTTGCCTCCCGCTCCACGTCTTCCACTTCCCTCAGTTTCACTACTGGCCACCAGCCCCGCAAGCGGCGACAGCGAAACAAATTGCACCTCGATCCAGCCCCATCGAGGGCTAGTCGAACGGAACAGTGCTCAGGGTCCCGGGCCCCCCGCACCATGTCAGGGAGTTGCAGCTCCAGGGATCCTGTGATCAGGATCAGAGCTCAGGAGGTTAGGCATGGGTTAGGGTGAAGACGTAGCACCCCAGGGTTGGAAATTAGGGCACCAAAAGTAAGAATGCAAGTGGGCACCCCACAGCTTTGGCCTCCCCACATCACAGCCCAACTACCAGAGGGCCAGGATCAGACTGGCAAAGCAAAGATCAAAGGCCGCAGTGGGATGGGAGATAGGGGTGACTAGGATTCAGTGAGAGGACCGAGGTTAAGGCCTTTGGGTAGAATGGTCAAATTCAATGAGCACTGTGTTTAGGCCAGAAAACAATGGTTCAGACCTGGGTCTGAGTGGGAAACCAAGGGACGGGGAGGTTAGGGAAGTGAGGATGGGAGTCAGGAGGAAGCTTGAGGCTGGGGAAGGCTAGAGTACCAAGGAAGTCGTTGGCAGAGATGCGGTCATAATCCCAGACCTGCAGGACCAGCACAGCAGGTTGCCGGAGCTCAGCTTCCTCCAAGGCGAACGGTCCAGGTCGGTGCCATACGCTAACCTCACGTTCAGTGGGCAGGTAGTCAAAGCGGAACACAAAACGCCAGTTGAAGTTGCCCTCTCCAGTCAGGGAGTTGAAGTGAACATCTGTCTCTTGTTTGTCATGCTCCAGCCCCTTGACCCAACTGGGGTGAGGAAAAGGCAACAGGCAAGATGAGCATCAGGCTGGGGCCACACCACTCCTCACCCAGCGCTAGACACACAGAGGGCCTGGGGCAGGGCCCCTGTTTACAATTACCCCTTAGGAAAGTCACTTGGCCAGCCTTGCCTGCAGGCCTACCTTTTCACATAGATGTCACTTGACATCTCTCCAGTGAGTGGATTCACATCATCGAGAACCACATCTTCCGTGTTCCAGATGACAACTCTGAGTTCATAGCTGGGGGATGCAGTGGGGTTTGCAGACCTAACACACAGCCTTGGGCTGATTCCTAGCACCTCCTAAACTGGAGTGGTGGCAGAGGCCTGCAGTCCCAGCCACCTCAGAGGTGAGAGCAGGAGGATCAGGAGTCTAAGGTCTTCCCCGGCCTCAGCCAGCTCCTGGCCCAGCTGGGCTACGTGACACCCTATCTTAAAACCACAACAGCAGAAAAGTTAGACCTTTTTTCCTTTGGGCTGGGGCTATAGCTCAGTCAGTAGAGTGCTCACCTAGCACATATGTGCCCCTGGGTTCAGTCCCTAACAGGAAACCAGGGGCAGTGCTGCATGCCTATAATTGAAGCAGTGGGAAGGGAGAGGCAGGAAGACTGGGAGAGTTTAAGGGCATCCTCAGCTGCATGAAATCCAAGGCCAACATGGGCCACATGAGACCTTGTCTCAAAAGAATAAAAGGTGTGGGTGTGGAAAGATGGCACAACAATTAAGAGCACTTGCTGCTCTTGCAGAGGACCTGGGTCCAGATCCCAGCACCCACATAATGGCTCTGTAACCTCTTCTGGCCCCCACAGGCACTGCATATATGTACATATAGACAAAACACTTAAACATATAAAATAAAAATAAATACATCTTTTTAAAATAAAAAGATAATAGACCAGAGAGATGGCTCAGCAGTTAAGAGTACTGCCTGCTTTACAGAGGACCTAGGTTAGTTCCCAGCACTCACACAGAAGTTAACTGTTCATAACTCGAGTTCCAGAGGCTCCAATGCCCTCTTCTGGCATCCATGGGCATTGCACACATGTGCGCACTTACATACATGCAGGCAAAACACTCATATACATACATTTAAAAATTAAAATAAGGGGCTGAAGAGATGGCTCAGCAGTTAGGAGCACTAGCTGTTCTTGTACAGGACCCAGGTTCAAATTCCAGCACCCACATGGTGGCTAATAACTGTCTGTAACTCCGGTTCCATGGGATCCAACACCCTCTTCTGTCCTCTGCAGGCATTGCATGACATAGTTACACTTATATACATACGGGCATAACACTCATACACATAAAATAAAAATAAATCCAAAAATTAAAATAAAATAATTTTTTAAACAATAAAAGGAGAGGGACTGTGGGAACAAGACAGACCTGGGCCAAGGATTACTGACCACCCCTACAGCAATGGAACCAGGAATGATCTCCTAACTAGGCCAGTACAACGAGGTTCTGTTCCTCATACATTTGGAGTCAGAACCCTGAAATGTTGGTGTCAAAACTATCAGCTGCAGAGGCAGAGGCACCGCAAGACTCGAGATGTGCAGGCCCAAATTCTGGGATACAGAAAAGTGTCAGTGAGCAGACCAGAGACAACCAGGGACCATGGGGATGAGAACATGCAGCCCTGAGGGCAGAGGGGTGCTACAATATTCTGGATCCTTCCCGCATGCGGCTGACATGGGGTCCTCGATAGCTGCTGCTCCTTCCTTTCATTTATTGACCCTTTATGATTTTTTTATGTGTATGAGTGTATGTATTTGAGTGCACCCATGTCATGCAGTGCTTAGAGGTCAGTAGGTATTGAGTCCCCTGGAACTGGAGTTATGGATGGATGTTAGTTGCCATGTGGGTGCTGGAATTGAATGCAGGGACTTTGCAAGGGCAGGCAGTTCTCTTAACCAGTGAGCCATCTCTCCAGCCCTGATTTTTTTTGTTTTCTTGAGGCAAGGTCTCAAGTAGCAGAGGCTGGTCTTAAACTCTCTATGAAACTGATGCTAGCCTTGAACTCCAGAGCTACCTCCTTCAGGCTCCTAAGTACTGGGATCACAGGCATGCACCACCACATCTTGTTTCTGTCTGATCCTCACCCAGGCACGTGATGGCTGATCTTTGTGGTTCTGGTGGCGTAGGCCTCTACCTGGCTTCAGGCTTGGGAGTATCACCGAGGATTGACCAATACTGTATTAGAACCCCTGAGATTATGACTGGTTAGGTTCGGAGAGCAGCGTCTAACCTGAGCTAGTCTAATGAGGCTCTAGATTTTTGTTCTAATAAGAGGTGTTTTTTTCCATTCAAGAGGCCTGACTGCTAAGAGATGAGCCTTACACTTTCAGAAGCTCCCTTGCTCTGAGAGGAATACCAAGGAACACAGAACCCAGAGGTGGAAAGTGAGACTTCTGACAATAGCAAAGCATCTGATCCAGGCCTTTCTGATGCTGACGTCCTCACAGAACTCCACTCAGATTAGCACAGGCGGGAACAGGGTTTACTGAAAGGTATTTGGACTCTTCCAGTTTACGGACACCCAACTCTCGTGGCTTATGGGAAAGAAAGACTGTTTAATGATGCACCCAAAAGCCTATAGTTAGCAGTCTCCACCTGTTTTTAGTGAGGGGCTCAGATTTTCAGAGAGTCTCTGAATAGGTAGACTAAAATGTGTCCCACCCCTTTGGGAAGAGGGGCCAGAATTCCCTCACCTGATTGGCTGCCGAGGCTTGATGTCAACTGGGGGTGGAGCAGGCACATCACTAGGGAAGATGTCAATCCACATATGAAGGGATCCCTAAGAGCATAAGACCAGGATGAAGAACTCCAGGGTCCCCATCGCCTTGGACCCAGTGGGGAGAAGAGTTGGGTCCAAGACAGGGGTTATCAGGCAGATCAGGGGGATAAGGATGAAGGTGGCATCTGAATTGAGGGTCAAGGCCAAGTTTTATTTCAAGAGGAGGTCCAAGAGTTGGAAGATTGAAATCAAAAGTAGGATATGGCCCAGGTGTGATGGAACAGGCTTTTAATCCAAGCACTCTGGAGGCAGAGGCTCTAGATCTCTGAGTTTGAGACCAACCTGGTCTACATAGTGAGTTCCAGGCTAGCCAGGGCTACAAAGTAAGATCCTGTCTAAAAAAATACCGAAAAACACATACAAAAAACAAGTAGGATATGCTGTTCTCAAGGCTCAGATCTTAGAAAACTGGAATGAAGGTCATGTTGGAAATCCCAGGTCTGAATCTTGGTAGCTGAATCAGGGATGGGGTATACAGACTAGGATAGGGATCCAAGACTCCAAGACTGGGGTAGGATGCTGGTGACTGAGACCAGGAGCCAGAACCTGTGGCACTGTGGCACGCAGGCAAGGAGTTTGAGGAAGGGCACTAAGGGGCCCAGGGTCCAGACGTCCTAAGTAGAAGTCTTGACCAGTCTCGGGAGTGCTGATACCTGCAGCAGCCCTGGGCTGCCGGGATGGTAGAGGGGCCGCATTTCCACGTGCTCAGGTACCAGCTGGATCCCAAGTCCTGGCATCTCCTGCCAATGTCTCAGCACAAGCAATGCTTGGGCTTCCTCAGAAGCCTCAGCTGCCACCTTGGGACCTCCACCATCTGCAAGAAGAGCGGGGTCAGCTTGGATTCACCACAGTCCCCACCTCTCTTCCCTCCTCCCCACCTTTCCACAGAAGCCCTCAGGTAAGCTGAGGCTGCCACCACCCTGGATAGAGACTGTGGCCTAGGAAGGCAAGTCTACTGAGCAAAAAAACACAGGGGATGTGGGAGGGTCTGCTGTTGTAACAACTTCTGAAGAGCCAGACATCAGGGATACTGGAGCAGCAGCAGCCTTTGCTAACTCTGTTCAAAGAACAGACCACAGGCCATCTGAAGTCTGAGCTCAGTTCTGTAGTTCCCGTTTGTACGGTGCTCTCTGGGGCCGCCCTATGTTCTGGGAATTTGCCTAGCTGTACTATGAGAGGGCCACTTAAAAATCATTTTCTTCCAAGCTTTCAGGAACTTTGCCTTACACAATCAAACTCACCATCTGTGCCTGGCACTATCTGTGAATTTTGGTGGGCACACTAAAGGGGTACCTGTGGTCTCCTGTATCTTGGTCTACCTCCGTCTTTCTCCCTTTAGCCTGTCCAGCAGAGAGGGGCTGGTACCTGGGGGCAGAGTCTCGGACGGCGTCAGAAATACTTTGCTGCCCACCTTCACAGCCCCGGCTCGGTACTCAGGGGTGGGGAGGCCACATCGGCGGCAGAGCCCAGCCAGGATCTGCGAAGGCCGGAATGCATCCCGCCAGGCATTGTACCCATCCCTGCAAGCAGAAAGGAAAATGACTCAGCCAGGGCCAGCATATTGACACAGAGGCAAGGATAAAGACTCTTGAAGACATGAGATCCAAGTTAGTCCTCACAGATGAAAATCAGAGGTGGATGTCAAGTGCTTCTATGAAGGAGCTTCTGATATTATACCTATTTGACAGAGGAGGAGACTGGAGGTCAAAGAGGTCAAATGAATTAGTAATGAGAACCCTAACACCCAACCCCAAGTCTTGGTCACTGAACTATGATGTCAGGCTAGGTGTTGGGGCAGCATTTATCCTTCTGTGAGACTCTGGATTTGGAGAGAAAAATGCGATTGTGAGGGCTGGCAAGGTGGCTTGGTAGTTAAGAGTGCTGGCTGCTATTGCAGAGGACCCCGGTTCAATTCCCAGCACCCACATGGCAGCTAACAACTGTCCGAAACTCCAGTTCCAGGGGATCTGACACCCTCTTCTGAACTCCTCGGGCCTTGCACAACACAGGTGCACTTACATACATGCAGGCAATATCCTCATACACATAAAATAAAAGTAATAAATAAAAGAAAGAAATGAGAATGTGAGGGCTTGGGAGATGGCACAGTGTGTTGCACAGGCATGAGGACCTGAGTTCAAGTTCCTGGAACCTGAATAAAAGCCAGACGTATAGCACAAATGTCTGTAATGCCAGTGCTTCTATATGGGAGGAGACAGGAGACTCCCTAGAGGCTCGTGGGTAACTAGCCTGACACACACAGCAGCGATGAGACCCTGTCTCAAACAAGATGGAGAAGACCAACATCCAAGACTGTTTTCTCTGACCTGCACAATCATGTTGTAGCACTCATGTGCCCACATTCACACACATGAATGTACACGCACATTGCACAGAAACTGAATAAAATGATATAAAAAACTTTTAGGGAATTTGAGCGTGAATGAGTTTGGTTTGGAAATAAGAACAACTCCCAGGGCCCTACCAGACTCACACGTCATACTGGGAGGCCAGCCCACAGTTGGCTCTGTGATGGCTATAGAACCTGTTTTCCAGATCAATGTGGGTCTCCCCAATGAGGTCATCAGAACCCACGAGGTCATGATCGAATACGGCCACAGTCAGCTCTGGCTCAGCCGGGAGAGAGATGCTCAGCTCCAGGACCCTGGCCAGGAAAGAATGGCTGAGGACATATCCATGCCTTCAGAGGGGATGCAGGGCAGGGGTGTCCAGTCTCCCACCGCCACCAAGCCAACCACCTGGGCAAGAGCCCTTGGACCCCAGGACTCCCCTTCTCCAAGTCCAGGACCCAGCCTCACTCTCCAAAGATGGGGTTAAGCTGCTTGGGGATGTAGCGCTCCTTGGTGTCCCGCTGCTCCTTGCCAGCACGCACCACCACGTATGGGTCTGCTTTGCCATTGGGATCTGCAGGAGCCAGGTTGGTAGCCTAGGGGAATGGAGTGGAGTGGGGGAAACAGGTCGTTGTTGCAGACCAAACCCTTATTGAAACTAATCTTGGACTAGTATGAGATGCTGGCGCTCAAACCCAGGCCTTTGTTCATGGTAGGGCAGCACTATCAACTGGGCTACACTCCACCCCAGGATCATCTTTCTTTTTTTTTTAAGATTTATTTTATCTTTCCATGCTTTTATTTATTTATTTGTATTGTATGTGTTTGAGTGGTTTTGCCTGCATGTGTGTAAGTGCACCAGTGTTGTGCAGGTCTTCTGTGAGAGCAGCCAGTGCTCTTAGTCACTGAGTCATCCCTCCAGCTCCAGAATTTATTTTAATTATGTTTACATGTTTGCATTTGTGTGTGGGTATGTGTGTGTGAGTGTAAGTGAGTACAGGTCAGAGGCTTCAGATCCCCCGGAGTTAGAGTTACAGGTGGTTGTGAGATGCCCATCATGGGTGCTATCTCCCTCTAGAAGGCAGTATGTGCTCCTAACCACTGAGCCATTTCTCCAGATCCTGGATCTACTTTCTCACATGGAGACTATTACACTACGTATTCCTTTTGCACTTAGTATTTTCTGGACATTACTCCATATCAGTACACAGAGATCTTCCTCATTCATTTTTTAAACTTATAATCTTCTATTGCTCACCCATTCTTGTATACCTGGGTATTTAATAAGATTATTTTTAGTGTTCTTTCAGTTTTAGAAATATTATTTGGTTATTTCTTTCAACTGCTCAGACACCTCTTTTTCTGTATTGGAGATTGAACACAGGGCTTCATGCACAGTAGGCAAATATTCTACCACTGAGCTATATCCTTACCTGCCTTTTAAAAGTATTTCTAGGGGCAAGAGAGATGGCTCAGCAGTAAAGAGCACTGGTTGTTCCTACAGAGGACATAGATTCGGTTCCTAGCACCCATATGGCAGCTAACAACCATCTGTAACTCTAGTTCCAGGGGGATCTGATGCCCTCCTTCTTCAGGGCACTTCACTTACATGGCACACTTACATACATGCAGACAAAACACTCATACACATAAAATAAAAATAAATAAATTGCTGGGTTTGGTGGCACACACCTTTAATCCCAGCACTCAGGAGGCAGAGGCAGGTGGATCTCTGTGAGTTCAAGACCAACCTGGTCTATATAGTGAGTTCCATGCCAGCTGGGTCTTCAGAGAGACCCTGTCTCAAAAAGACCAAAAATAAGTAAATAAATAAATTCTATATTATACATCCAAGTGGATTTCTGTGTGCACCTACACGTGTACAGGTGTAAACAATTTGTCTTTTCATATTGATTCTTTTGTTATTTGTTTCCTGATTTTTCTATAAATATTTTATAGTTTTGTGTTGTGAGTTCACATTTAGTATTTAAATCTGAATTTTGGATCATTTTGAACTAATAATCTCTGTGATTTTGCTTGTCTGCTCAGGGCTGTTGTTTTTTATGTTGTGGTATAATGTCTTGTGTAACCCAGATTGACTTCAAACTCACTATGTAACTGAGACTGACCTTGAACTTCGGATTCTCTTGCCTCCACCTCTTAAGTGCTGGGATTGCAGTCATAAGCCACCATACCTGGCTTGTTTGGGAATTTTGTTTGTTTGCTTGCTTTTGGTTTATGTTTGGTTGACAGACTTTGGATCTGTTTATTTTTAAAGATGTATTTATTTTTATTCTATGTGTATGGGTATTTTGCCTCCATGCATGTATGTGCACTGCATTCATGCAGGCCAGAAGAGGGCGACAGAATCTTGTCGCTGGAAACCACCTGGGTGCTCTAAAAGAGTAGCAGGGTTCTTCACCACTGAGCCATCTCTCCGGCCCTAGATTTGGTTTTTGATCCTCCTTCTTCTACCAGGTGTACACACCCAACTGGATTTCTTTTTTTTTGGCGCTGTTGTTTATTTGGATTAGTTTTTGTTTTAAGATAAAGTCTCACTCTGTATTTGAGATTGGCCTGAAATTTACTATATAGACCAGGCTAGCCTCAAACTCAGAGTAATCCTCCTGCCTCAGCCTCCTGAATACTGGGATTACAGATGTGGTTCTCAAACTGTTTTTATTCCCTGTCTGGTGCTGGCGATGGAACCCAGGACATTAAGCGTTCTATCATTAAACCAAACTTCAGTTCTCAGATTTATCTGGACTAAACAGATAATATCAACCAAATATTAGATCAATGTGGTAGCAAAACTAAAAGGGAATTCCCCAGGAAGACATTGTTTTCCTGAGATAAACTCCTTTTCTGATGGGCAGGCTGCCACTTGTACCTACCTTCAACGGAGGCCCTGCATCATTCAGGATCTCGGTTCCAGCTCCCACCTTTTACAAACTCTAAGAACCCAAAGCCAGGGCCCAGGTTTGGACAAACCATCTCAAGACAGCCTGAGCTTCAAGGCTCATCTTCCTCTCAGAATTCCTGCTGTCTTTTCATTTGGGGAAGGGGTAGATTTCTCTTTCTTATGACTTTGCATTCATTTAAGACTTTATAGGCTGGGTATGGTTATATATGCTATTAATCCTAGCACTCGGGAGGCAGATACAGGTGGATCTCTATGAGTAACAGGCCAGTCTTTACATAACAAGTTGCAGGCCAGCCAGGGTTACACAGTGAGACCTTGTTTTTAAAAGAAAGACTTGAGGCTGGAAAGATGGCTTAGTGGTTAAGAACACTGGCTGCTCATTTCAGTTCTCAGCACCCACATGGCAGTTAACAACCATCCATAACTTCAGTTGCCGAGGATCTGACGCCCTCTTCTGGCCTCCGCAGTCACTACATTATATAGGTGCACTTACATACATGCAGGCAATACACTCATACACATAAAATGAGAAATAATAAGTAAAATATTTAAAAGGAGACTTTAACATTTCTCAGGCCACCCAATCTGCCATATTATTAGAAGCAGAAGGTCAAGATGAGTTCCTGTTCCTAGTAACACACTAAGATTTTTAGTGACACAGAATATCTCTTCAAATGATGTCTTAGAATCCTTACATTTAGACAGATCAAAGTATAGCACCTGCTCTGGTGACAGGAACACTTGGGGCAGTTCCAGGGCCCTGGTGGTCTAGGTATGATACCCTATGGCATTGGAAGAACCTACGTGTTAGATCAAAAACCATATAAAACTTGAGATCCAGAGCTATAATTTCCATTTCACTAGACCAGAACTGAGCAAGCTTGGTGCCTGTGGGAGGAGCGGTCTCCTAACTGCACCTCAGATTTCCCATCTGAAAGGTTGGGCTCTGTGATCTCTGAGGCGCTTCCTAAGCGTTTATGCTGTAGGTTTCCTGCTTGTTGCCTTTGCTGGTGTGGGGCTGAACCAGGACTATGCATATGCACCTTCACAATGTACACTCTGACCAGAAGCTTGATGGGCCGATTCTGGGGGATGTCCCTGGAGATCTGGGGCTCGGAGAAGGATGCAGCCTTTGATTCAGGGTAAATGAGGAAGGAGCCCTGAGGAAGGGGAGACAGAAGAAGGCCTGGTAAGAGAGTTTTCCTCTGCAAGCTCTGTCTCTCCTCTTTGGTCACCTTTTCTTTCCACACACATACCTTGAACTTGCCCACAAAGTTCCCAGACCGTTCTTCCTCTCCATCTCCATCCTGGCCCCCTTGCCCTCTGTACAGAGGGAAGACATTCAGCCAGTCTTCAAAGTGGTTAAACTCATCCTCTAGGGAACTGTTGTAGATCTGAAAGACCAGAGTCTCAATGACAGCTCAACATCCAGAATCCAAGGGGCCTGCCTTCTCCCCAACATCCAGTCACCTTCAGGGTGGCAATTGCTTTTTTCCGAGGCAAAGAGACCCTGGTCCTGGGTCTCCCTGTCCACAGAAATGAGGTGAGTTCCATCTGAAAACAGCAGAAGTGTTCCCGGTCCGAAATATGGGAATGAAGTGGGCAGGGTGGACAGACGGAACAAGAGCAAAAAGTCAGAGCTCTCACCTGAATCTGCAGCATCATCCATCTCCTCCTCATCGAAGGTGGGCTGCAATCAAAGGGCACATGTGAGGTTCCTTCCCACCTGCTTCCCCTCCTGGGTCTATCCTACTGCCAGCTGTGTAGTCAATTCTTTTTCAAAGGATGTGTTTATTGTCTAGTCCTGTACTGTCCCAGTTAGTCACCACCAGCCAGCTATATGTAGCCACTGAGCCCTTGTAACATGATCAATCAGTCTGCTCTGAGATGTGCTATGGGTGTAAAATAGATATCAGAATTACTATAAGAATGTGGCCAGGAATGGCTGCACACACCTTTAATCCCACCGTTCAGGAGGCAGAGGCAGGAGAACCTCTGTGAGTTCCAGGCTAGTCAGGGCTATATAGTGAACCCTGTCTCAAGAAAGCAACAAAGAACTCAAATGTCTCTATTAATTTTTATAGTGAATACTAGTTGAAATGATAGCTATTATAGTAATAAAACACTTTAAAAATTATTTATGTATATGACTATTTTGCCTGTGTATATGTAAGTGGACCCATGTCATGCAAAGCTCACAGTGGCCAGAAGATGTCAGATCCCCTGAAATTAGAGTTACAAGATGGTTGCTAGCCACCATGTGGATGCTAGGGGTTGAACACAGGTCCTAAAAAAGAACAGCGGAGAGCAGCCAGGACCCTTAACTGCTGAGCCATCATTCCAGCCCCAGACCCACTAAAAATATTATTAAAGTTAGTTTTATTTACTCCAATTTACTTTTTAATGTAGCTACTAAAACTTAAAATTAATTTTTTGTCTTTTTTTTTTTTAACTGTGTGTGTGTGTGTGTGTGGACACAAGCATGCAGGTGCCCATAAAGACCAGAAGAGGGCGCCAGATGCCCTGGAGCTGAAGGTACAGGTGGTTGTAAGTCACTCACATGGATGCTGGGAATCAAACTCTAGTCCTCTGGAAGAAAAGTAAGTGCTCTTAACCACTTAACTGCTAAGCCATCTCTCTAGCCCTCATTTAAAAACAAAAACAAAAACAGGGTCTCACTATGTAGTCCAAGGTAGCTTAGAACTCTCAATGTAGACCAGACTGGCCTTGAATTCACAGAGATCCACCTGCCTCTACCTCTCAAGTACTGGGACAGAGAGAGAAAGAGAGAAGAGAGAGAGAGAGAAATTCATGTTAGTCCAGGCTGACCTGGAACATTCTTGTGTCACCATCTCCCAAGTGCTGATTGGACAGGTGTGTACCACCATACCCAGTTTAAGTTACAGTTCTGCAGCTCATGTTATGTTGGACAATGGAGCTCTAGGTCACTACTGACGTTGTGGTAAAGATGAGAGAACTGTAATCAAGAAACACAGAGCTCCCTTTGATGAGATCACTCCCGTTGCTCTTTGCCTCCCAGTCTCTGTCCTAGGCCCTCCTCTACCCACCTGCCCATGGAGCTCCTGCAGTGAGGCATAGTACTTGGACCACCAGTCCATCTCTTCTGGGTCTGGAATGTCCTCTTCCAGCTTTGGGCCTTGATGCAGGAGTCCTCCTAGGGTGAGCTTCTTTAGAGGGACCTAAGGGAGGAAGGACTTCATTGCTCTCCGCCAGCATCACCCCAAGCTCTGGCAGTCCTTCTCCATCCTCTGTCCCATTCCATCACCTTCAGGAACCTGGTAGATATTCCTGCTTCCACTGGGAAGGGATCCAAGGAATTTTCTCCTGGATTACAGAAGTGATATCATGAGGTGGTTAGGCCTGAAGAAATCAGACTCCAGGGCTCATTGGAAGGTCCACTGGAGTCATCTTTACCAGGATCCAGAGGGGCTTCTATCTGGTGGTCCCTAAGGAGAAGACCCCTAACCTTGAGGCCTCTTTGGCACCAAGTCTCTTGTCTCCTCTTCCACTTCCTCATCCTCAGTAGGAGCCTCATGATCCCGAAGTGTGAATCGCAACATGTCAGGGACGATATGGGAACCCACAAGAACAGTTCGACCAAAGGCTCGGCGCTCGATCACCAGGATGCTGAGTGGGGGCTGCAGGTATGGTTGCTCTGGCAAGTCCTGGGGACAGGGAAACAGGAAGTGATTCCAGAGCCCTGGGGAAGAAGGAAAAGCATCATAGAGCAGATGGGAAAACAGGTCATTAGAGGTCCGGGTACATCTCACTGTGTCATCTCTGGTAAGTCAAATTAAAAGAAGAAAGAGAGAGAGAGAGAGAGAGAGAGAGAGAGAGAGAGAGAGAGAGAGAGAGGAAGAAATAGATATACATCCTGGGCTCAAAGGACTTCCCTTAGGTATCAAGTTAAATAATAGCTACAAAAGAAGTTTGGAGCCTACAAAGTGCTATCAGAAGCACAGGATTGTTATTCTTAAATAAAGGAGCAATACTTACCTTGCAAATACAGGTTTAGAACCATTAAAATGTGTATGGAGGGGCTGAAGAGATGACTCAGTAGTTAAGGGCACTGGCTGCTCTTGCAGAGGACCTGCATTCAGTTCCCAGCACCCACATGACAGCTAACAACTGTTCCTTACTCCAACTCCAGGGAATCTGATGCCCTCTTTTGGCCTCTGGGGGTATTATGTAACACAAGTGCACTTACATACATACAGGCAATAACCATACACATAAAATAAAAATAAAGAAAGAAAAGGAAAAAAAAGTATGAACTTTCATCAAGTGATTGCATAATCATCAATGGATCCTAAGAGGAGAAAGATAATAACTACGCTAGTGAATCGCACAGTACATTTTTTATGTATGTTAGCATAATAGCACTCAGATAAGACAAGATAGAGCTACACTAGAGGGAAGTTTTTATTTATTTAAGTTGAATTAAGTTAGTACTAATCTTCAAAAAATATTTTATGAGATATTATGCAGTCCTAGCTAGACTGGAACTGGACCAGGTTAGATTCAAAGTTGCTAGGATTCCCATGTCACTTCCTGCTGAGTGTGTCACTGTGCCCTGAAAATTATCAATAATCTTAAGTAAACTGTGAAAAATCAATATTCATACTTATAATAGTTAGTTGTGTCAACAGGATGAAATCTAGAGTTACCTGAGAAGTGACTTTCAATGAGGGATTGTCTAGATCAGCTTAGTCTGTGAAGGACTATCTTGATTGCATTAATAGATATGAGAAGATCCAACCTATATGTGAGTGGCACCATTCCCTAGGAAGGGGATCCTGGACTCTATAAATGCAGAGAAGTTGCTGAGCACAGGTAAGAGGAGCAGGTGTTCATGCTCTCTGCTCTTGACTGTGGGTGTGATGTGGCCAGCTATCTCAAGTTCCTGCCACTATGATTTACTCATCACAATAGATTATAACTTGGAATTGTGAGCTAATAGAAACCCTTTTCCTCTTAAGTTGTCTTTTTTTCAGGGTATTTTATCACAACAACAGAACCAAAACTAAAGCAATACAGTAATCTCTAGAGCAACTACTGGATAAAAAAGAAATTAACATAGTACATTAGAAAATATCTACTTAACACAGAAGAGTACAGTAAAGAAAGAGTAAAAGAACATGAAACATAACCAACAGATAGCAAAACGACAGGTGCAAATCTAGTCAGTAGTATCAGTAATATTAAACTGACTGTGTTAAACACTTCAGTCAAAATATAGAGACTGTCAACTGCAAAGAAAAGATGCAATTAGATGCTTACTAAGAGACATTGTTTAGATTCAAAGACATACAGCTTGAAGGCTAGATATGTAGCTTAGGAGCAGAGTACTTGCCTACCATGCATGAGGCCCTGAGTGCAATCCCCAGTACCACAAAAATAAGTAAATACATTTTTAAAACACACATAGGTTGGAAGAATGTAAAAATAATCAGGCAAGCCTTAACCACTGAAAGCTGAAGAAGTTATACTATTAGATAAAATTGACTTAAAAACAAAAACAACTACTAGAGACAAAGAAGGTTGTGTTATAGTGGCAAATGGGTAACTCATCAGAAAGATATAACAACTGTAAACATATATGCACCTAACAACAGAGTTCAACATACAAGGAGTAAAAAGTGACAAATGGTGCTCGTGTTGTAGCTGAGCCATACAGCACATGCCTAGCACAATTTACTGGGTCCAGTACTCAGCACTGAAATGAAAAGCAACAGAGTTGGAGAAACACAAATCAACACTAATAGTTGGCGACTTCAAATACCCTATTATCAAGAATAACTTGATAGGTAAGAAACAATCAAGGAGGCTTGTTCAAAGACTAAAAAAAACCCTATCAAACAACTTGACTCAACTGCCATGTACAGAACACTTCACTCAATAAAAAAAATGCATTCTTTTCAAGTGCACAATGGAAAAAGGGATGTGTGTTGTCCAGTTAGAACTATGAAGTACAAAATGGAAGGAAATATACCTTACTATGGTCGGAATGTCTGTGTTCCCCTCAACACATCACCCTGGGGGGATCTAGACTGACAGTATTAAAGTAGGTCCTTTGATGTCAAGTGTGGTAGCACACAACCATAATCCCAGCATTTAGGAGTTCTGAGCTACATAACAAGTTTGAGTCCATCCTGAGTTACATAATAGGACCCTACTTCAGAATGAGAAAAAGATGATTGGCAAATTGGGTGTTTTCTTATTTATTAGTTTTGGTTTGGTTTTATGTATGTGTGTTTAATTTTTACAGTTCTTTATCTATCCCATTAGCCCTCTGTCCGAAGTATATAGTCAGAAAATTCCCCTCATTCTGTAGGCTGACTAAGCAGTTTTCTAAATAATGAATACAAATATTCAAGAAATGTTTTTAAAAGTATTAGAACATCTTTAGCCATTAAGGAAATGCAAATTAAAACTAGACATGTTGAGATTTCATCTCACCCCATTTAGAATGGCTATCATTAAGAAAATAAATAATGGACTAGAAAGGTGGCTCAGGAAATAAAGGTCCTTGCCATCACACCTGACAACCTAAATTCAATCCCTGGGACCCATATAGTAGAATGAAGGAACTTTCTCCTACAGGTTGTCCCTCTGACCTCCACACATAGGACAACTGCATGTGTACACATGTTCACACACACACATACACACATACACACATACCCAATCAATCAATCAAGCAGTAAACAAAAATGTAATAAAAATGTTAAAAAGGAAAGAAAATAACAATAAATGTTGGGGAAAGAGGTACCCTTATTCATTGCTGGTGGGAGTGAAAACTGGGGCCATCAGCTACTATGAAGGTTTCTCAGAAAACTAAAAAGGGCTCACAAGATTGTTCAGTTGGCAAAGCCACCTCTACACAAGCTTGGCAACCTGAGTTTGAGCCTCAAAGCCCATGTAATTGTTTCATGTACACTCAAACACATAGATGAAAAATTTTTTAAAAGGCTGGGTATGGTGGTACATGCCTTTAATCCCAGCACTCAGGAGGCAGAGGCAGGCAGATCTCTGTGAGTTCAAGGTCAGCCTGATCTACATAGCAAGTTCCAGGCCGGCTGGGGTTATAGGGAGAACTTGACTCAAAAAGATCAAAAAACAAATTCCATCATTTCTATTCTAAGTATATGAATGTATCGCCCACATGCATGCAAGTGCACCCATGTCATGAAGGGTCCATGGAGGTCAGAGGAGGGCATCAGATCCACTGGAACTGGAACCACAGTTAGCTGACATGTGGGTGCTGGGACTCGAACCTGGGTCCTCTGAAAGAGCAGCCAGTTCTCCCAATTGCTGAACCATCTTTCAAGTCCCATTCTTTTTATTTTTTGAGACAGTCTCAATGTGCAGCAGGCAAAAACACTCATACACATAAAAAATAAAATAAAATAACTTCATTAATTACAAAAACCACAAAACCAGAACTGCCATATGACAGTTGTACCACTACTGGGCATAGACCCAAAAGGCTCACTGAAGTACTTGCACATCCAAGTTTATTTCTGCTCCATTCACAATAGCAAGGAAATGGATCAAGCCTAGAAGTCCACCAACAGACGACTGGATAATAAGAATATAATGCATCTATATAAGAGAATTTTATTTGGCTGTCAAGAAAAATGAAATTTTCAGGAAAGTAGATATGGAAATTTAGATAAGGCGACCTGAGTCAGACAACTACCTCATGCTCTCTCTCATATCTGGATCATATAGACACATATGCCGATATGTATATATGTGTATATATTTGAATAATATGCATATAAGTTCATGGAGGTGTGGCTATGGGTCATGAAAACTAGAAAGGGGGTCACAAGAGGGGGAAAGAGATTCCCAGGGATAGAGAGGAAGAGAAAGGAAAAGAAGGATAGAATGCACGAGACATGGGAGTGGAAAGAGGGCTGGGTGGATGGCTCAGCAGGTAAGTTGTCTGCTGTGTAAGCACAAGAACTTGAGTTCAGGTCCTCAGTGCCACACCAGTCACCCCCCAGCACTGGGGTTCGAGCAGAGACGGGCAGAATCTAGCAAGTACTGGTCAGCCAGGCTAGATGAAACAGGAGCTCCATGCTCAGTGAGAGATCCTGTCTCAAAGACTAAGGTGGAGGACAATATTTGCAGTCGACCTCTGGCCTTCACACACATGCACTCACAGGCAAGTACACTTGCAACACACGTGCACACACATGCATCTAACACACACACACACACACAACAACATGGTAAGGAGAGGAAAAGCAGAAGGTTGTAGGGGGACTGGGAGTCGGGGAGAGGAGTGAGAGGGAGAGGGGTCAAACAGGGTCCATATGAAAATGCCAGGATGAACGCCGTTTCTTTGCATGCTGGGAATGTGGTTCGGTTGGCAGAGGGTTTGCCTAGCACACACGAAGCCCCAGGTTTGATCTCCAGCACCACATATATTGGGCATGATGGTGCACACCTGTAATCCCAGCTCTCAGGATGTGGAGGCAGAGGCAGAAGGTTGAGAAGTTTAAGATCATCCTCAGCTACAGAGTTTGAGGTCAGCCTGAAATAAATGAGACCCAGAGAGGTGGGGGGAGATTGGGGGCTCACAATTCTAATTCCAGCACTCAGGGGACCCAGACAGAGGGATCCAAGGGTCCAAACCATCTTGGGCAGCATAGTGAGCCCTATCTCAAAATATAAATAAAAGGAAACTAGAAAAGAACACTGAAGCTCAAACAAAATAAATTATTAGATGAGATACTAAATTATATTGGTAGAATTTGACTCCAGAACCCACAGAACCATACTTGAAATTATGCAAGGTAGGGCTAGCGGTGCAGTTCAATACTGGGATGCTAGCCTCCCAGTGTGAGACTCTGGTTCAATTCCCTGCACCTACCCCTCAAAAATCATCAAACTATATAACTTTTCAATACACTGTTTTCTTCTCATGCACTGTCTTACAGACTAGATAGCTTCTTTGAAATTTATCTTTCAGGACACTGGGCTAATCCCTTCATTCAACAGAGCCAAGAGAACACTGTCAGTCCATAATTTAATCCCTAGATCAGTAAACTAGAGCCATGGTTCATGGCTGTTTTTATAAATAAAGTTTTATTAGAACACAGTTACATTTCTTTCTATATTGTATATTTCTGCTTCCATCTATAGCAGCAATATAGAATAGTTGCAGGTGAGAGCCTAAAATATTTAGTATCTGCCCTTGATTGAGAACTTGCTAATCCTTAGGTCAGTCTATGATAACCATCTAAAAATTCATCGCTCACTGCCTTTCTTCGCTCCTCTGCCCACAGCCTTTGCCCCGGCCACTGCTCACCACTGTCAGATGCTGGACGAGCTCAGTGAAGTTGGGGTTCTCACGGTAGCTGGCCAGAGCCTCAGACTCCACACGTTTCCTGGCCACTTCCAACACAACCTGGGGCTGTTCCACCTCAAACAAGTGCACGCGACCCAGACCCCTCAGACCCCAGAACAGCACCTAAGGTAAGTGGGAAATTCAAAGCCTTGTAGCTGATGAAAAGCCACCCAGCTGGGGGACGTGAAGAGGCTTTAAGTGCACAGTGTTACCTCAACACGGAACTCCCTGAGCACAGGGCGCACGTTAGGAGGCAGAGACAGGTGTCCGGAGCAGGGCTGCACCAGGGATGTCAAATCCTGGGGCTCCACATCACTTGGCACAGAGGGCTGTGGAGGAAAAGAAGTCAGAAGTCAGGCCAAAGCAGGAAAAGCCTGGGACGGGGGACTGTAGATGAAATGCAAAGGCAGGAGAGCCAAGCAACACTGGATTCATGGGAGGGATTTCCCAGAAAGCAGCCGTACACAGAAGGTAGGGTGGGTGCCTGAGACATTCAGGGTAGAATGGTGCCAGAATGAACTGCAACCTGGGTTCTCTGGGGCTGGAGGCCTGGCAAGATGAACCTAGAGGTACATGCTTGTAATCTTGGAGTCAGGGTGGTCCAATGAAGGACAGACTTGCAGACTGAATTCTCTGGGGGCTGAACTCAGGTCATCTCTAGAGACCTGAAGAGGTATCCTTGAGACACTCCCCGGAACTAGATGGCCCAATGGATAACAAGTATCGCCTACTAGCTACGTCAGGGAATTCTAACCTCAAAGTGGCCACTGTAGTCCAGTTCAATGAGTTCAAAGGTGGCGATGAGCTCTCCTGCGGCCCGGGGTCCCTTCCTCAGGGGGAAGAACTGCAGCTCGGGACGTTGGTATGGGTCCTCTGTTAACTTTACCCTTGGGGCTGCAAGTGCCCTGCCCAGGAACACAGGGGGGCCCTGTGGGGATCAAGGCTGTGAAGATAAAAAAGGAAGGTGCTCCGGAGCTAGAGGAGAGGAATCAAGACAGTGGAGGAAGTGGAGGCTGGGAAACCAGACAGGAAACGGGCGAGGGGCACACTCACAAACTTATTGTGGTCAAAGACATTGATGACCACTAGAGGCGGCTCTTCCTGCAAGTGCTCCCGCCTCCCATCCACGATCAGCTGGTCAAATATCAAGAGCTCATCCCACAGGGGGCTCAATGTCTGCTCCAGGACCTTGAGGGGCCATACAGAGAAGGGGCAAAGGCAGATATCAGAAGGTAGTTCCCCCCCACACGTGGACCGCAGCTCTCTCTAAGGTGACATTTTGAATAGCTGCCTGTCACCAAAACAGTGGGAACATCTTCAGGTGGGGACCAAGCTGTCCTCAACTCTGGTGTCTGTCACCCTCTGAGCCCATTCCCAAAGTCAACCCCAAAAAACAGCTGCTTTCTGTTCTATATCACTGCCCAAGTCAGCAGAGTCCCATGCAATATTATTTCCTGAAAATCCAAGGTGAGATTAGGGCCTTGGGGAGAAGCACACAATCCCACTCCACTTTGCCTACTGGTACCCTCTGCCCATATCCCAGCCTTGGCCCTCACCCGTGTGGTCTGGCACTGGGTAGAGATGAGGACACGTGCAAAGGGGTCTGAAAGGCCACTGTCATCTGCCGCCAACACACTTCGGGCCTGATACAGGTGAGCCCGTAGCTGGAAGTAGCTAAAGTCTGGGGTTAGGGGAAGGAAAGGGTTATCCTTGTTCAGTGGACCGCTAGGCTTCCCTGACTCATGAGCTCCCCTACCTTAGGCAAATGCCGAGGTGGGCAATGTGTTGGCCCCGTACTCACCATCCCGGTATAGGCTGTGGGGAAGCCCAGTCAAGGGTTCAGGCAGCAGATCTGGGGGCAGCTCAGAGGTGCAGGCCTTGACTTGCTTGCCCAGCCCCAGCCATAGGAAGAGCTCCAGTTTGGCACAGACCTCCCCTGGGGCTGCCCCAGGTGCCTTTGTGGGAAAAAGGCATGCTGAGGCCCCAGAGGTCTCCTACAATCCTGCTGCCCCCAAGGCATGCCTCAAATCTCATTGCCAAATGGTACCCAAGCTCCTCAGTGCAAAGAACATACCTCCTGCTTCCACTCTTGTACCCGACTTCATCCCTCAGTCCCACCCTGAGCCACATATCTCCTGTCCTGCCACCCTCGCTTCCTACACCCACAGCCCTGACACGCAGTCTAGATTCTGCCGTCCTAATTTGTCCCCTCTGCCCTCAACACATTAATATTCTCTGTGCTCTACCCCAAGATTACAGCTTCTCTCTGTTCGGGGCCTCTTGTGGTATCTTTTGCAGAGACATCCATTTGGAAGTATTTTGCCTATAAACCAGCTCTGCTCGT
This sequence comes from Eospalax fontanierii, assembly GCA_035773235.1. Lineage (NCBI taxonomy): Eukaryota > Metazoa > Chordata > Mammalia > Rodentia > Spalacidae > Eospalax > Eospalax fontanierii. The sequence continues at coordinate 23,233,012 of CM069550.1, read as the reverse complement.
AGGGAGACTGAGTGATTACTCTCCCTGCCCACTTGTCAGCCTGGTTAGCCAAAGGGACAGAGTAGGCCCAGGCCTCACAAGTTCACTGAGGAGCTTGCTCCAAGCTCAGCTGTGCAAAGCTGCAAGCTCCTTTTGGCTTTTTGGACGGTTATAGTTGAAGAGCTCCTGGTTGGGAGCCACATCCCACAATCCTATGCTCTGTCCTGCCCTGTGAACCTCACCCAAGTCTCCCCAGCACCTCTACCCGAGACCCGCCTCACTGTGAGCAGCAGACTCTGGAGCTTGGCACAGTCCCGGCCTCGCTCCTCCTCAACCACAGAGAACAGCACATCCTGGGCAGGGATCCGGGTGTAGGCCACACGGCGCTGACCACTGAGCATCCAGACCAACACATCAGGAAGGGGTAGCTGTGGCTGCAGGTAGAGAACAGGGTCACCTGGATGGATTTTGAGCTGAAACCACCTGCTCCTGCAGCTTGGGCTACATGGATAGATCAAGCGCTCATCCTAGCCCTGACCTTCCCCTGGACCCCAGATTCTAATGGCAACATATCCCTTGACTTCTCCTCCTAGATGTCCCAAGGGCACCTCAGACTAACCTGGATTCTTCTCACAACACACAGTGCACAGCCTTCTCCATTTTAGAGCAGTGGTGTTAAGCACATTCTCTCATTTGTGTGGAAAGCCATGCATCTCCAGGATTCTTCTCATCATGCGAACACTAACATCCCGCTTTCCCCTGCAGCCCTGGGCATCCAGCTCCTGGAATCCAGCATTCTACTGTCTATGAATCTAATGACTCCAGGAACCTCGTTCAGCACTCGGCCCTTTGTGTCTAGCTTGTCACTTAGCACCTTGTCCTCAGGGTTTGGCCGTGCTATAGCCTGAAGCTCTACTTTTCCTCCTTCCCAATCTGATCTTTCTGCAGTTTCCCCACCAGATGCCCCCCATTCAAGTTGGCCACATGCCAGAGTGGGTGTTGGTCTTCTCCACCATCCAATCACCAAATCAGGCCAGTATCCTCCTTGTCCCCGTCCTCATCGTGCTACACGAAGCCCCTCCATTCCTGTCCAGACAATGGTGGCAGGATTCAGGATTCCTGCATTCAGTCGTCCCTCCAGCCCCATCTCTACCAGGAATGGGCAGCTTCTCCTCATGGGTTCAAGAACAATGTTCTTTCTGCAACAAAGTCGCACCTGGCTGCCTTCTCTCGGCAGCTCCTGTCATTCTCTCCTGAAGCCTCTGTAACATTTTTCTTATTTATTTATAGATGAATAACTTCTCCCTAACTAAACCATGAGATTCCAAAAGATGATGAATATGACAAGAGCTGGATCCCTAGAACCTAACACATAGCCTGGAACATAGTAGGACTTCAAATATCATTGAGCCACGTAACAGATAACTCATTTGCTAGACTCAAAGCACAGCTCTGACCAACTCCTTTCTTAATTCAAAGTCATTGTTCCATTTTCACTTCCAGTAATATTCCATCTCCAGTAACATAGTTAAGAACCCAGAATTATCAGACCAAACTCTAAATGAAGGTGGGACCCAGATAGATGGCAGAGTGCTTAAGCCAACTGAGTTTGTCATGACCTAATAGCAAGTAGAATAAAGAGTCCAGACAGAGTTACTGCCCCACCCAGGAAGCTAATATACCAACAAAAGATGCTTTGGGAAAAACCTGCCCTACTCTCCCGACACCCTGGGCTCTACAGGGACATTCACCTGGCCGAGCAAAGGAGTGGGATTCAAATTTTTCCTGAAACAAATAACCACAGCACTGTCATTTTTTAAAAATTTTATATGGATGAGTGTTTTGCCTGCATGTATGTAAGCATACTACAGGCACACGGTGCCTGTGTGGGCCAGAAGAGGGAGTCAGATCTCCTGAAACTAAAGTTACTAATAGCTGTTAGCCACCATGTGGGTGCTGGAAATCGAACCCAGGTCCTCTGCAAAAAAAAAAAAAAAAAGAAGTGTTCCTAAGCACTGAGCCGTCTCTGACTTTTCACTGTGCCCATGTGTTTTAGACATTAAATTTTAATTTAAGAAGAGCTAAGGCAGAAGCAAAGTCAAACCCTTCATAGGAAAAGCATTCCTTTTATTCCAAAATTCAAAGAATCCCCCAAAATTATGCTTTTAAAGAAGCAATAATGAGCAGTCAAAAGCAACAAAACACAGGAGGACACAGACATCAAAGCAGACAGATCCACTATCAGGATCATGTCACACTGGAGAAACAACTCTGCTATGTATAAAGTGAACTAAACCAAAGACGGCTGGGCTGTAGCTCTGTTAGTAGAGTGCTTGCCTAGCATGCTCGAAGCCCTCGGTTCTGTCTTCAGCACTGCATAAACCAGGCACAGTGGCACACACCTATAATCCCAGCACTTGGGAGATAGAGACTGGAGGCTCAGGAATTGAAGGTCATCCTTGGCTATATGTTGAGTTTGAGGCCAACCAAGGACATGAGACTCTAAGTCAAAAAAAAAAACAAGCAAACAAACAAACCCCTAATCCAGTGAAAGACAAACCCTCTTGGAAGTAAGAAACTGAGAAACAGGAGCTCGGATGGGTGGCTCAGGTTGCTAAGTGCTTGTTGCACAAGCATGAGAAACTGAATTTGGAAGCTTAACATGCACACACAGTCCGCTACAGCAGTGTGTGCCTGTAATGGCAGAGCTGGGAGGTGAAGACAGAAGGACCCCTGGTGCTTGCTCGTCGGTCAGTCTAGCCAATCAGTGAGCTCCAGTTTCAATGGGAGACCTTGGCTCAAAAAGATAAGGTAGAAAGGGATTGAAAAAGATGCACACAGTAACACATGTGGAAAAATAGCACCATAGAATTGGAAAAACAGGATTTACAAAAATGAAAAGCTTAATAATTAAAATGAAAAATTCAGGCTGAGGAGATAGCTCTGTGGGTAAGAGCACTTGCCATGCCAGCCTGACGACCTGAGTTTAATCCCTGGAGCCCATGGTATGAGGAAAGAACTGAGTCTTACAAGTTGCCCTCTGACCTCTATGTGTGAGTCAATACATGTGCAAATCCCACTCAGCCTCATATACATGCAACACACTCAAAAAAAAAATATATATATATAATTTAAAATTTAATTAAAATGAAAAATTCAAAAAGGTAGTTACATAGACTGTTTTTAAACCTTCAACTAATAACCAAGTGCAGCCGGGCATGGTGTCTGTCACACCAATATTCATAAGACTAAGGCAAAAGGATCACCTCCAGTTCAAGGCTAGTGTGAACTACATGACGAATTCTAGGCCAGCCTGGGCTACAAAATGAGACCCTAGCTCAATAGATAGACAGATGGTAGGTAGGTAGATAGATAGATAGATAGATAGATAGATAGATAAGAAAAAGCAGGCAAATGATTTGGATAAATCTCATAAACACCGAGTAAAGAAGGCAAAACATCTGGGCGAAGGGTAGAGCTCCCAGTGGTACGGTGCCTGCCTAGTGGGCACAAGGCACTTGGTTGGCTCCCTAGTGCTGGGACGAAAGAAGAACACTTCACTACATTACCACATCTTTGTGGCAGAGCACTTGCCTAACATGAGTGAAGCCCTGGGATCAGTTCCCAATATTACAAAACAAAAAATCAAAATAATATAACACTTAAGAACAAAACTAAGCCAGGTGTGGTGACAAACACCTTTAAGAGAGGCAGGTGGATCTCTGAGAGATGGAGGCCATTTTGGTCTATATAAGTTCCAGGCTAGCTGAGGTTAAACAAGGTCCATATTTATGTCATTTGATAAAGGAAGGTTCTCATTATACATTTTAAAGGCAGGTTAGGGCTGTAGCTCAGTGGTAAAGCACCTACTCTGAGCAAGGTCCTGGGTTTGATCCCCAGCTAAGGAGGAAAGGGAGGGAGGGAAAGAGAGAGGGAGGGAAAGAAGGGAAGAGGAAAAAGAGAGAGAAGGAGAGGAGGGAGGGAGGGAGGGAGGGAGGGAGGGAGGGAGGAAGGGAGGGAGGGAGGAAGGGACGGAAAGAGGGAGGAAGGGTTAGAATTTCTCACTAAGATCCAGTTTAACCAGGTTTCTATCTGGCTTCGTCCAACACTCTCTTCCACCTGGCCAGACCTCCTGATCTGGGCATTTACACAGGCTGTGCCTCTTTTCTCACATGGACACTCCACCTTTCCTATGTGCTTGGAATTCCAGCTGCTGCTTAGACACACACACTCTGGACTATGAACCTCCATTGTGCTGGGAGCCTCCAAGGCTGTTGGGAGCATCACTAGATCTTACAAGCAGATGCTTAGCACAGTGACTGTTCCCAAAACACAAGCTCCGTTCATACTTCATGCATCTGTTCAGCCACGGCACTGAACGAAGGAGGTCATGCCAAGGCAATTTAGTATCATGTCCATTCAAACAGACCTTGAGTAATCTCTGAATCCCTGCTGAGCTCTAGAACACTCTTTCTCTCCCATAACTCATGGAGCTCCCAAATGGAGCACTCATTGCAAAGCCACTACCCAAAGGACCCTGTAACATCATACCTGCCCAAAGACCTCTGGAATGGTCCAAAGCTTAGAGAAAGAGTATGCAGGGTAGAGAAGTGGGGTGAGGGAGACATCACCTCCTTAGCCAGGAAGTGCAGCTTCGCCAGGAGCTTCTTGGCCAACACCACCTTCCTTTGCATGTTGCTCTGCCTCAGACCCCGTAAAAGCCGCAGTCCTTGTTTGGCCATCAGATTCTGGAAGGGCAGGAACACAGCATGATTGGAAGGACCCTACTGAGTGCCCTTGCTTCCCTTCTCCAGCCCATACCAAGCTGTGCATCAGTAGTTTCCCTCGGCATCGATCCAGGGTGTTGGGCCGGGTCATCGTTCTGCGCTCAGCACCACGACAGAACTGCCTGGAAGGAACAAGGACATACAAAGCAAGGAGGCATCAAAGGAGAGATCAGGACCCTCACCACTTCCCTCAGAGGAGGCTTGATACCCCCGGACGCTCTCACAGCACTTCCTCGTTGAGGAAGGCCCTCTGTATTTGAACCATGCCAAATGCATCAAGGGCGGTCTGGTCTTTGAGCCCCACAGCTCACCAATATTTAACTATCTATTACCTTGGCTGCTTCAAGTGTGACCCATAGGCCAACAGCCTGACTGTCCCCTGCATGCTAGTTAAGAATGCATGGCCAGCCCCACCCCAGAGCCGACTGCTTCAGAACCTACTTTTTTATACCTCAGTCGAATCCTATACTCCCTCAAGTCAGAGGTGAACCCTGGTTTAGTCTCTATCAGGCTAAAAGATAGCTAGACCATTACACAGCCAAACCAAATGCATGCTTTCCAATAACTGCCTCCAATCAACACACACACACACACACACACACACACACACACACACACACACACACATACACACATATGTATAAAGTATATGTGCTGTTGAGTGGATTTTTCTATGCAGGTGCATGTGGAGGTCAGAGGTTGACATTGGGTGTCTTCCTCAATCACTTCATGTTTTTTTATTTTATTATTTTAAAAAATATTTTATTTATTATTTTTATTTTATATATTTGAGCGTATTGCCTACAGGCATGTAGGTGCACCCACGTTGTACAATGCCTTGAAGAAGTCAGAAGAAGGTATCAGATCCCCTAGAACTGGAGTTACTATTGTTAGCTGCCTTTTGGATTCTAAGAATTGAACCTGGGTACTCTGTAAGAGCAGTGCTCTTACCCGCTGAGCTATCTTTCCATCCCCTGAAGCACATATACAACACACACATACAAACACACAAACACTGTTAAAAATCAAGTAAGAATCAGTCATAGTTGCACGGGCCTGCAATTCCAGCTCTAGGGAGGAAGAAGCAGGAGAATCTCTGTGAGTTCAAGGCCAGCCTGGTCTACATATCAAATTCCAGGCCAACCAAAGCTTCATAGTAAGACCCTGTCTCAAAATATAAAATAGGTCCTTTAAAAGAAAAAAAAAACCAAAACCAAAAACAAAAACAATGAGCACTCATGACCTATGACCTCAGTGCTTCTGGTCAGTCTTGGCTGAGTCTCTCCTCCACCCTGCCTCTAAATGCTGGAGCACCATAGGTCATCAGACCTTTCTCTGATTCCTAGATGATCTTGTCCAGCCTCATCAACATAATGCCAACTCCTGTTTACATTTCAAGCTAAGAACCACCCCCAGAACTCAATTCATATTGTTGCCTATCTACCAGATATATCTGCTTTCAAGTCTTATCAACATCTCAAAACTGATATCTCCAGAAATCAGCTTCAGATATCACCCTCCTTCCTTCCCACAGACCTTCTCATTTTCCACCTTCTACACAGTTGTATATGGTTATTACCGTCAACTGGACAGATCTCGAATCACCAAGGAAACAAGAGATGTTCTAGACTACCTTAACCGAAGAGGGAAAACCCACCCTAACTGGAGGCATCATTTCCTGGGCTAGAGTTACATACTGAATAAAAAGGATTAAACAAAAAAAAGGTAAGTAGAGCTGAGCATCAGCATTCATCACTCTTCCTGACAGCGGACACAATGTAACCACTGTTACACCGTTACCCCTCCTGCTCCTGTCCCTATACCCTTCCCTACTGGGACGGACTGTATCCCCCTAGAACTGTAGGCCAACAGAAACCTTTCTTCCTTAAGTGGTTTTGTCAGGTCTTTTGTCATAACAGCAAGAAAAGTAACTGACACCTGAGACAAAATCCTGGGGGACAGCCATGACTTTTCACACATTTTCCTTTTTCTTCTATACCTCGCCATCCTGATGTATCATATCTAACTGCAAATTTTCTCTTGGATCCATTTTATTTTGAGATAGAGTCTCATGTATCCCAAGCTAGCCTTGAACCCAATTTGTAGCTGAAGATGACATTGAACCTCTGATCTTCCTGCCTCTACCTCTTGAGTGCTGGGATTACAGGTGGGTACCACCACATCTGGTCAAACTCGGGGCTTTGTGCATGCCAGACAAGCACTCTACCGAGTGAGCTATATCCCCAGCTCTTGAATCCATTCTCAACACTCCATCTCCCCTGCTGATGAACTGTCAGTTCATCATCATCTATCACCTGAATTATTACAATACCCTCTCCAGAACCCTCCCATCTCCTCTTCTACACGATCCCTCACCCACGTATTGTTTTGAAAGTTGTAAGTTAAAGTTTCAAGATCTTCAGTGGCTCTCCCATGTCACTCAAAGAAGCCATGGTCATTACAATGACAAAGCAAGTGCCACAAATGTTTGCTGAATAAAAAGAACTCTCAGAAAGAGACTTAAATGCCTAGAGCAAGTTAGGAAATTCATGGAGGTCAAAGATAGAAACAACTAGAACATGTTTATAGGGTTAGAGCAACAAACTGGTAACTGAGTAAAGACCAAGTGGAGACTGGATATGGATGCAGGAGGAACCAGAGGTGATGACAGAGCTAGTTACTTTAGTGGGTGAGTGAAGATAAAGTCAACATCACAGCTGTGCTACTGGGACGGGGACACTTCTCCTCAAGACCAGGAAGGAGGGCCAACAAGTGGCTGTAGAAGTCATCGGGGTGGAGGAAGGGGATGTTTCTGTTTCCTTGTGAAGTAGGAGAGAAGAGAAGTCATAGAAGCCTCTAGAAGCAAAGAAACAGGGAGCTTCCTAGAGGCAGAAAGCAGCAGAAATTCCAGAGGATCTGTTAGCAGCCTAACCCTCTATCAATTGTCCTTGACACAGATACTTATCTCTAAGTCCTGAACAAAAGCAGCTTGAAGCTGCCCTTGGTCTAGCCCCCCACCATGAGTCTCTCTCATCCTGAAACTGGCCAGGGGACAGGCAGCTGTAGGTACCAGCTCTCAGCTCACCTGCTCCCAGCCACCAGCTCTTCCAGAGCCTGCTTGAGCCGTGTGCAGGCACCCAGTCTGGACCTGCGTAGCATCTTCTCAACCTCTTGCAGCCCCTGGTCCTGTGAGGGTCCAGGGAAAAGATTAGAGTCTTGGGGGTCCCTTAGCCTACCCACTCATAACCACAACTCTCCACAGGCCCTTTTTTGTTCCATGATTCTGGTTCCAATTCTCTAGCACTGTGCTGTTTCCACTCCATTAATAACTGCACCCACTTCCTTTATCCACCCCATAATTCCAAATCTCTGGCTTACAATTTTGTTCCCCTTAGTTTACCCAGAAACTGTACTCTGTCCACCGCCCCCAGGCCTTGCATCCACGAGATACTGGTTTCTTCATGCTCCACCATTAGCCTCCACTTTGGAGCTCCCGCAGAAGCTGAAGTCTGCCCAGTGCTCTGTGGCCCTGCCTCTCACTTATGGATGCTGCTTTGCTCTCACCAGTCTCTCGGCAACTCTCTGCACACAGTTACTACTATGCAGGCGCCATGTGTAGTCCTCCCAACGGCTCCACACATGTAGGCAGGGCTTTCGGTGATGTAAAGGCAAACAGAGGTATGGACTGGGCCAGACAGAGAGAAGAGCCGGAGGGGAGTGCTTAGGACATCTTGGATGCTTGAGGACCTCCCGACACCCTCCTGCAAGTCATCTGAAGAGCACTCACCCAGTGCCATCCACAGGCTCAGGCCACTGAGCAGGTGTCCCCAGCTCCTCTTCCTTCTCCAGCCCTGACCCCTTGCCCTCAGAATCCAAGAGAGGCTGGGCCTCCAACACGCTGCCTTCAGTTTCTTCGCCAGTCCTTGATCCTCGACCTAACTGCTCCTTCTGGCGGCCTGCATGACCTAGTCACCCCACAAGAGCATCAAGGGTCAGAGCATCAGGCTGAGGGTCAGATCCTTCCCTTAACAGCCTCTTGCTCAGTGGAAACAGAACCCACCCTTCCTGAAGGTGAACACCCTTCCAGAGGGTTAAAGTCTGAAACAAAAGAGACCATCCTCAAACCTATGACCTCAGGTGACATACCAATGGAAATCTCGAAGCTGATCAGCTGCTTGGCCAATGAGGAGTCAATCATGGTGGCCTCAAAGAGCACCCCAAAAAGCAGAAAATCTTCACAGGGTGCCAGGGCATTCTACAGAAGAGAGTGAGTCTGGGGTCAGCTCCTAACCTCCTAAGAAGCTGCCTGTTCTTTGGCAACAATGCCCACAGAAAGACATTAAATCAAAGCCCAGGTGGGTGTCTTACCTCCCTCTCTGTTTGTGGCAGCCACCCCCCACCCCCGCATCACTCCCAGTGGCCTCAGGGACTGGTTTCTCTGGCCCACCACCTCAACCTGTCTGTACATAATGGCACATATGTGTATATACACCTAATTCTTCACCCAAGTTCCCAAATTGAGAACAGCCACATGATGTCTAACCCTGGGGATTGGATTTACACTCCCAAGAGCTGACATTGACTCCACCCCACCTCTGGCAGAGGCAGCAACTCCTCCACCTCCACCTCCATTGCACTAGGAACCTCAGGCCCGGCTGCACTGGAGCTGGCATCCACATGTTGCAGAACCCCTGCTGGGGTCTGACCCTGCCTGGCTTTCTTCTTTTTTTTTCCAATGAGCCGGGACAGTCTGGACCCCTGTAAGGTCTGGGAGGATTTAGGTTCGGCTCTGCCTTCAAACACTTCCATAGACACTGCTACCAGAAGTCGGCCCCGGAACCAAACACCTTGCCCAAGGCCTTCGTTGAGACTTTGAAGACCATCACGGAGTCCCCCACTGGGGAGAGAGCCATAGAGGGGCACCCAGGCCGGACCGAAAGTGGGGTTAAACCCCGCTGTGAGGAACAAGAACAGAGTTTTAGAGGCGAGTACGGGGCGAGTGGGTACTGCTCTGCACGCCACACCCTTCAAGTCCGGGAGTTGCGGAAGAGGAGGAGGATCACCATTCTGGAAGGGAACAATTGTATGAAGACAGTTAACAGACAGGTGCAGATCCGCCAGCGATCATCTCTAAACCAATGTGGCTGCTAAAGGCGCTGCTGATTGGTGGATGCAGGCTTGGGGCGGGGTCAGGGGGTGCTGAAGGAGGAGCCCGGTCTGGGGCTTCTGAAAGACTGGGTGAGGGTTTGGACACTGGCTGCGGACTTCTGTGCGGCCAGTTCGTTGAAAGGGCTCGAGCGGTTACTGTGGTCAGATTTTGTAAAACTGGGCGCTAATCAAGGTCAAAAGGCGTGGCCGGCTTGGAGCACCTTGTTTGTGTGGCCTGTCAAGCTGACCTATGTTCTGAGGATGGGGTTTGCTCTGAGGGGCGGAGAGTTGATACCAGTCAGTCAGTCCTGGCGCCCAAAGCGCAGATTTGCTCACCCGCACGACCGGGGTTCGAGATCTGCCGCAAGTCCAGCACGTGCGTGGCGAGGGCCACGTCCGCGAGAGGCGCGTCGTCCCGCAGCTGCAGACGGAGGCCATGACTCAGCGGTGGGAAGAGCTCCACGAAGCTCAGCTGCTCATTCCACTCGGGTGCCGCTGTCTCACCGCGCACTGACGTCTCACCCTGAAGGCCAGGAAGGGCGGATAGGGGTCAGCACCGTGCTGAGACCTGACCGCAGGGCCGGCAAGATGGCTCAGCGGGTAAAGGCATTTGCGGCCAAGACTGAGGACCTGAGCTGGATCCCTGGGTCCTCCTATGTAGTAAAAGGAGAGAACCGACTCCGCAGGTTGTCCTCTGACCTCGACACGTGCACCTTTGCTCCTGCTGACCCACACACATACACTGACTGACTGACTGACTGACTGACTAAATAAATAAATAAATAAATAAATAAAAGGGGGTTGGAGAGATGGCTCAGCGGCTAAGAACGCAGGCTGCTCTTGCAGAGGACCCGGTTCAGTTCCTAGCACCCACAAGGCAGCTCACAACCTTCTGTAACTCCAGTTCAGGGGGGAACTGGAGCCTTCTGATCTCTGCGGGGCACTGAACCCACGTGGTGCATTTACAAACATGCAGGCAAACACTCATACATACTAAATTAAAAATCTTTATTAAATAAATAATCTTTTAAAGACTGGAGCTGCAGCTTGGGGAAGCAACTTACCTGCTGTCCCAGGAAGCTCACGTGCACATAGGGGTCCAGCAGGGTGTGCTGGTCTTGCAGGGCGCGGGCCAGACTGCTCAGCAGTCCGGAGCGCAGTGCTGGAAGCCCCTCCGCACGGTACACGCGCACGCGCAGCCGCGCCCACGGCCTCTCAGCCCGCATCCCACGAGGCAGGAGCAGGTTCCTAGGAAGAGCCCGGCGCAGAGAAGGAGAAAAGCCGGAGTCTCAGGCCCTCTGCTGCTCTGGGCCCTGAGGTCAGGCTTGGTCCGATTGTTTACTCCCGCCTCGCCCCATCTCACTTCTCAATGTCCGAACTGGTCCCTGGGCCTGGGGGTGGCAATGGAAGGGGAAGGTCCCCGCGCGCCCTCACAGACAAGGTGACCTTGATGAAGCCCTTGGTCCCAGCGCGGGTGTCCCGAGGGTCATGCAAAGGAGCCCACTTTTGGTGGAAGTGGCCATCTGAGGATGGAGAAGACAGGCCGTGAGATGAGGGGACGCTCACCGGGTGAGCATAGGGTATTGGACAATGGCTGTGGGATGGGGGAGCGGGGGATCCTGTCTGTCGCAGAGAGAAGAACGGGAGTGCAAGAAAGGTAAACCTTCGGGAGGGACAGGGGTCTCAAAAGTTCGTGCTAACGAGTTTCAGTGAAAAGAGGGTTCAATACCTGGCTGGTCCAGGGCGATGCCCAGGTCCATCCTGAAGGTGCCTATCCTGGTCGCCATAAATGGAAGGGTCTGCGAATGGAAAGCCTGGGAGAGAGCAGTGTTAGTCCTGGAGCTTTGGCGCCCCTCCTCCCTACGTCCCTTTTGGGGGGTGGGGCAAAATCTCACTCTGTACCCCAGGCTGGGCCTCGAACTGGCGATGATCTCCCAGCCTCAGCCTCTCAAATACTGTGATTACAGGCACGTGCCACCACGTCCAGTTGGGCATCTCCCCTTTCCTGACCTCTTTTGAACTCTACTTACTGTGATCTCCAACACCAAGTCTTGAAGGAGAAGGCGGCTCTCATGAAATTCGAACAAAAAGTACTGGGTTGAAGTGAAGTGAGATAGGTTAGAGAGGTGCTAGGTTAGACCTGAAGCATTCTGTCAACTTGCCCAGCACCTTGTTTTCGAAGAGAACAGAGTCCTTTTGGTTCTATGTCGCCTCTCCTGCACACAGTCCGTTCTTTCCCCAGACCCCTGCACCCAAGCCCCGCCCCCTCCAGGGACAAGTCTTGCCTGAGTCCCTCCCATTTTCTGAGACCCGCCCTCTTTCTTGGTCTCGCTCACTTCATTGTAGAAAGGACAATTTGTTCCACGCTGCGTGGCTGTCACTCGGCGCTGATTCCCAACGCGTACAGCCACATAGGGGTTAATGTTGACTCCTACAAGTTTCTGGGCCTCAAGCACGGTGACCCCCACCTAAAGGATGTAGAAAAGGGAGGAAAGGAAGCTGAACTTGCCTGAGTAGGGGGAGAGGCAGTGGAAAGGGGCTGGAATAAGACAGGAAGGAGAACAGTACCTGAAAGTCCTGGGTTCTGCACACCTGGAAGGGATCCCTGTGAGCCAGGCCTGGGACTCGGCTGTGGAGAGGCTTAGGGTCAGCTCCACTCCCCCATCCAGACTGTTACTTGGTGATGGGATGAGGTCTCTAACTTCTGAACTTCTAGACCCTGAGTCCTTTAGGATTACTTTAGGATTGTCTCCATCTCAAGTCTTCGTCAAGAATCTGACTCATTCCCAGAGCAGTGAAGCCATTTGTTTGCTCAACAAAAATCGATTGAGCACCTGCTAAGTGCTAACACTCTTATCAAAGCTATAGCACTCACAGGAACAACAGCCAAAACTTTACCTAATCAAATTTCAATATGAACCAGTGTGTGGGCCAGTGTAACTGATTTTGAATATGGCAGTGTCTTTGCCTAGAAGTGAATGACCCTTGACCCCAGGATATCCACCCTCCACCCCTGGTGTCTGTGAGTGTGTATGGGTGTGTGCCCATGTGTGCGAGCTTGAAACTGACTCAATACAGGGTGCATGTGGCGGTAAAAGGTACCTCTTGAGGGGGGTGAACACCACCCCAGAAAGCTCCACATCGGGCTCATCCTCCAGTTCCAGCTCCAGCTCCATGTCCAGCTCATTCTCTTCATCATCCTTCGTTCCTAGGCTTCGAGCTAGTTTTTGGCCCAGAGCCACTGCCTGACGCTCCAGCTGGGCTTCTTCAGGCCTGACACGAAAGGCCCTCAAAAGTCATGCCTAGAACTTGTCTTTGGGCATCCCTTGTTGCTTACCTTGGGACAGAACTCTGACCCTCAGATTGAATCGACTCTTCCCCAGGACTCACTCCTAACCCAGAGATCACTCTAATTCCAGAACTGAGTCCTGATTCTAAGATTGACTTCTGCCCTTATAATTGACTCAGCCCTAATCCCAGACCCAGAAACTAACCCCAGTGACCCTGAATCATGCCCACATACTTACTCTAGCTCCTGGAAGCCCACATTAGGGATGATCAGCTCTGAACTGGCAAGAAAAATGGAGAGGGCCAGACCGGATTACAGAGTGGTAACTGCGTGGCACACTTTCAAGGGTCACAGCCAATTCAGAGTGGAAGTGGGGTTACTTCTTTCTTTTCAGGGCCAGTCTGGGCGGGGACAACAAGACCTTGCTTAGGTTTCTAGAGAATTACCTGTCTCGAATGGGTATGCCAAAGTCCTCCTCTGCCCAGGCTCCAGCAGCTCCCTCAGGAGGCTGATATTTTAGGTCAAGCTCCACATGGATCTGAAACCAGATATGGTGTCCCTAAGTCCCCTCAAACTGATATGGGCCTAAAAGTCCCAAGGACAATGCTCCTTAGTCCATCTGTAAACAGGATCTTCTTGGCTTGCATCTGAAGTGACTTGTTTCTCTCTGAGGAATAATGTTAATATTCACAGTCTTTTAAGGACTTAGGGCTAGGTGCTGGTGAGATGGCTTAAAGTGCTTGCTGCCGAGACTGGCAACCTGAGTTGTGTGCCCAGAATCCGTGCAGTGGAAGAGGAGAAGTAATGAGAAGCTGTCCTCTGACTTCCACAAGCATGCTTAAACACACACACACACACACACACACACACACACACACACACACAGATACATAAAAATGAGAAGAGGAGGGGCAGGGGCAGGGAATGGGGAAGGGAGGTGTGGGAAGAGGACGAGGGAGATACTACCTCTTGGGGCTGGGGATATAGCTGATTTGGTAACATGCTTGCCTAGCATGCAGGAAAGCTTGGGTTTCAGCCCACCTCCGTTGTACACAAACCAACCAACTCATCAACCCATCCTTGGAAAATAAAAGAGAAAGAAAACAAAACCCAGCCTTAACACCCAAATTGCCTCTTAAGAGGTCCAAAAAACGTCTTTTGCTTTTTTTGGCCTTTGGAGCACTGCATGGCCTAATCCTTGACATCCTTTCCAGCTCCATCTCACTCCAGGTTTCTGTCTTGCTCTGTACACAGACATGCTCCCCATAGTGCACTGGGCTTTTGCATACCCAGGTTCACTGAACTGTCTCTCCTCCCACTTAGTTCTAAGCTCAAGCATCACTTCCTCAAGGAATCTTTTCTGACTCCACCACCACCACCAAATAGGCCACAACCTGTTCAACATGCTCAGTCTCCTACCAGCTCTTGTAACACACATCACTTACAATTGTCCTTTTACTTCTGTGAATATTGTTTGATGTCTGCCTCCCTTGTTCAGCTGCTGAGCCCTAAGAAAATACAACTTATCTGGTTTTGCTTACCACTGAATCCCTTTTGCTCAGCATCACACTTGGCTTATAAGAATTTAACCAATGACTGAATGGGAAAAAAAACCGACACTAGGTCGGACTCTATAGGAGGAAACAGCTTAGAGATGCTAAATAACTCTTCCAAGTTCTCAGAAAGGAAGGGGCTCGTCTGAGAATTGAGACCAGATACATCTCTTCTAGGATATATGACCTTCTGTATCCAGAAAATCCTACCCAGTTCATCTTTTCTGTCATAAGAAGTGACCCTGCCTAAGAGCCAGGGAGTCACAGGCACTCACCTGGGACTCAGAGCTGAGCCTGTTTCTGGCCCATGCAAGACACAAGCAGGGGCTCCAATGAAGGGAGCCCGGACAGGGGACTTTGTTATCACTCCTGTCTGGCTCAAATTTCCCCCTAAGTTAAATTGAACCCTTTATTTGGGGAATCTTAGCCTTGAGGATGACAGGCTGGTTGCTTACCGGGGACACTTGCAGCTTCTCATCCACTAGAGCCTCCTGCAGCACCAGATGCCCAGCATTCTGTAGCTGCTGCAGGGATATCACCAGGGTGCCCAGAAGCCTAAAAGAATGACATGGAGCAGAAGGGTGACCCAGGCAGATGGCACCAAGTCACTTCCAGGCCTCCTCCAGGCCTACTTACCTGGGGCTGAACACACGGCTACAGTTGACCACCTGCAGAGACAGACTCTCCCCAGCCAATGGAGACCCATAATGAGGCCACCTAAACAGCTACAGGAAGGAAGTTCATGACACGCAGTGTTGGGCTGACCCTGACACTCAATCTCCAGAGCCTATTCCCAACACTGAAACATATTTCAACCCTCCAAATTTGGGGCTACCTCTGGGGCTGATCTCCCAAATGTATTACAAGCCCCTCCATCAAGGAGTTGACTCCAAACTTGGGCTGATCTGGGGCTAACTACCAATCAAAAACGAATCCCTCCAGTCTTGAGATCATACTTCCCAAGCTCAGGAATGAACACTCTTGCTCCAGGATGGACCTGGAAAGAAGACTGACTGGCTTCTATTCATAGCTAGGGGACCAACCACGGTACTGACCTCACCAACATCTGCTTCTCTGCCACAGTGAATCTTCCTTGTTTTCTGGGTAAAGCCTGCTCAAGATTAAAGCAGTCATTTATCAGCCCCTAAGTAGACTCAGAAGAAGTTACTTGTGCCCCCATCCGTGATGCAGTCCCCGCTGATTCACATTTAGAGAAGCAGAAGATAGGTCTGGAAGGAGGCAGAGGTTTGAAGCTGTCTCATGGAGGAAAAGGTATAGGTAGGCTGTAAGTTGGCCAAGATTTAAGTTGGAGTCTACAGACTGAAGAATCCAGATCTCCTTGATTACAAAGACCTTTAGAGCACCCATTCAAGCCTCACCACGAAAGCAGAGCCTCACTTGTCGATCATGGGTGCCCGACAGCCCTGTGAGGCGCCTCACACACACCGTCAGAGCCATGGTCTCTGAGCCACTGGTTCTCAATCTTCCCACTTGCCCTTCTGCCCACCTGGGTTGCCCGTGACTCACTGGACTCACCCAGCAGGTTCAGCAATCCCTTCCCTTTAGTCAAATATACGGGGGTCAGGCAGTATTGGAGGTCACAGGTGGAGGAGGAAGGACTGAGAGCTGGGGGAAGGTCTCTGTGGTTAGCACAGTCCGACCTGCTTGTACCAGCTGTAAACTGGCAGGATGCTTCAGCCTATCTTTGGTTCTTATAGAGTAGGAGTTGGAATAGGCTACGGATGGGAAACACAGAATCTTAGTCTGGTCTCTGCTAGCCTATGAAGCCTCAAGAGCACAGACCTCATGAGGTTTCTTAGTCTGTGTTCTCAATATTCAGTTTAAGATGTAGCATGTAGTAGACCTTGAAAACACTGACTGGGGTCCAGCATGGTACCAAACATGGTACCAATCACAATACACGGGAGACTGAGGCAGGAGGATCTGTAATTCAAGGCTAGCCTGAACTACATAGTGAGAGGCCTTATGTCCAAACAAAACAAAAATGACCACAAAAATAGTGTCTGGATAAATAGATGGGGTAAAAAATGATCTCCCTAACTTGTATAATAGTGCTGGAAGCATCCAACGCATTTATTGAAATAATGGGGAGCTGAATGCATCCCTAGCTTACACACAGTAGTTGTGCTGTGTGCTTCATAAGCAGAAGTCATAGGTGCTTAACTTAAGAGTACTAGGACTCTACTGAGATAATAGATGAACTTTAGGAAGTCTACAAACCTTCAAATTAGACTACAGAAATTAGCTATGTATTTTTCTATACACAAAGTTCCTAGCTTAGTGTTTTAGAAAATATTATTTTTTGTTTACATATATGTATGTTTGTACATGTGCATCTGTATGCAGGTACCTATGGAGGACAGAAGAGGGCATCAAATTCCCTGGACCTGGAGTTACAGGTAGTTCTGAACTGCCCAATGTGGATGCTGGTAACCAAACTCTGATATTATAGAGGAGGAAAATTTTAAGCGTCTGAGCCATCTCTCCAGGCCCTTAGCTCAGTTTTGTTTTGAAAAATTATTACATTTATTTATTGATTTATTTAATGTGTATGAGTGTTTTGCCTGCATGTATGTAAATGCACCAAGTACGTGCAGTGCCCAAACAGGCAAGAAGAAGGCATCAGATCCCTTGGAACTGTAGTTACAGATCGTTGTTAGTCACTATATGGGTGCTGGAAACCAAATCTGGTTCCTTTGCAAGAGTAGTCCATGCTTTTAACCACTGAACCATCTCTCCAGCCCTTATTTATTTTGGATAGGGGAGTCATGCACATGCCTTAATATGCATGTGGAGATCAGGGAACAACTTGCAGGAGTCAGTTCTTTCCTGTTATCATGTGTGTCCAAGAGAATGAATTCAAGTCCTCAGGCTTGGTGGCAAGCTCCTTTACGCAATGAGCCATCTCATCTACCCCTAGCTTATATTTATTAATCCTTTACAGGCATGCAATAATTAAGCTTAACAAGCCAGGCATGTTGGGTTTTGGGCTCTCAAAAAGACCAAAAAATAAAAGGTAAATAAATTAAGTTTAACAAAGGAATGAATGTATCTCATAGTCTGAATCCATATTAGGTGACAATATCCACATGTTGAACATTTCATAGCCACTCAATTATTACTATTCTGTGGTTTTTTGAGACAGGGACTCTCTGTAGCCCTAGCTGACCTGGACGTTGCTATGTAGACTAGTTTGGCCTCAATTTCACAGAGATCCACCTGCCTCTGCCTTCTGAGTGCTGGGATTAAAGGCATGTGCCACCATGCCAAGTTTCAATTCTTTTTATACCAGTGCTTTAAAAAAAGTGTGTGTGACCACATGCATGCATGCATACATGCAATGACACATATATGGAGGTCAGAGAACAACTTGCAAAGGTCGGTTCTCTACTTCCACATACGGGGCCTGGGAATCAAATCAAAATGTCAGGCTTGGCAGCAAGCATTTTTACCCACTGACTTAGCTTACTGGCTCCACTTATTTTTACTGTACTTCCTATGTACAGGACTTGTGCTATATTCCCACAGATAGAGGGATTTCACCAAAGTGAATCAGATATATTCTAGATTTCCCAGAAGTTTCATAGACTCCAATAATAACACAGCCTAGAAATAATATCCCTTAGTTACTATGTCAGTAGGAAAGGGTCAGGACTAGAAATCTGAGGTGGGAAGGCAAAGGAACTTTCTTGAAGAGGAACATGTTAAAAATAGCATTGGTAGTTGGAGACATGGCTTGGAAGTTAAAAGTACTCCTTGCTCTTGCAGAGGATCCAGGTTTAGTTCCCAGCACTCACAGGTAGTGGCTAACAACTGCCCTTAACTATAGTTCCAAGGGATCTGACGCCCTCTTCTGACCTCCTTAGGCATTGCAAGCATGGGTGCACTCACATATGTGCAGGTGAAAGACTCAAACACATAAAATGAAAACAATAAATTTTCTATTTGAATTTGAAGACGGAAATGGTAACCAGAGACAAGCATTCACTCAGTGGAAAGGAATGAAGGGTGTGTTCTGCAGCGTGTGATTTGTTCAATGCGGCTTGAATATAAGGAATATAAGGCAGCAGTTGATAAGATTAGACCATCAGGGGAGCTGGGTCTTGTTATGTAGCTTTGAACTAAAATGGTTCTTGTGCTTCAACTTTTCCATCTCAATGATGGCTGGAGATGAAGTTCAGTTTGAGGAATACCTGTAGAGCATGTGGGAAGCCATAGGTCTGATACCCAGTGCCCATAATTCAGGCACAGTAGTCAACACCTGTAATCTCAGTACTTGTGAGGTAGAGACAGGAGGACCAGAAGTTCAAAGGTATTCTCAATGTGGCAGCTTGCATGAGAGACATCCCCTACATTTGAACACTTGGCCCTGGTCGGTGGCTCTGTTTGGGGAAGTTACAGAACCTTTAGGAGTCTTGCTGGAGGAAGTATGTCACTGTGGGGTGGGTTTTGTGAGTTTATCGCCTCAAGTCGTTTCATGTTTGCTCTCTACTTCCTGAGTGTGGATGGAAATGTGATTTCTTAGTATCCTAATTCCCGCACCTGCTGCCATGTCTCCCCTGTCATTATGGACCCTCCTTCTGGAACTATAAGCACAAACAGACTCTTTATTTTATAAGTTTCTTTGGTCACAGTATTTTATCACAGCAACGAAAACTAACTACTGCAATAATTAGTTACATAGTGAGTTTGAAGTGAGCCTGGGCTATAGGAGACCTTCTCTCAAAAAACCAAACCCTCAAACACACAAAACAAAAACAAAACTCCCATACCAGATAGGATAGTTTGGTTGTTGAATTTTTTTTAATTAATTTTATTTTATATGCATGAGTGTTTTGTCTGCATATATGTAAATGTACCTGTGTTATGCAGGGCCCACAGGGACCAGAATAGAGTATCAGATTCCTTGGAAATAGAGGTACGGACAGTTGTTAAAAGTCATATGGGTGCTGGGAACTGAACCCAGTGCTCTTAATCACTAAACCATCTCACCAGCCCCTCCCTCTGTTTTTCGTCTTTTTTTTTTTTTCTTTTCTTTTCTTTTTTGAGACAGGGTCTCGCTATGTAATTCTAGCTGGCCTGGAACTTACTATGTAGGCCAGGCTGACCTCAATCGCACACAGGTCCACCTGCCTCGGGCTCCCAAGTGCTGGGATTAAAGGCACTTGTCACCACACCCTCACCTGCATGCATGATCTTAATTAAGGACCACATTTGGAAAAGCAGTGCAGTGCAACATGAACAAATTACAAAGAAAGGCCAACAGTTCCAGAGAGGGAACAGACGAGAAGAATCAGACCCCGTGGAACTGGAGGGATGGACAGTTGTTAGCCACCATGTGGGTGCTGGGAATCTAATCTGGGTCCTCTTCAAGAGCTGCTAGGACTCCTAAGTGCTAAGATCTCTCCAAGTGCTAAGATCTCTCCAGCCCTGACATCATATCTTCTTTAGAATGTTAGCAAGCATGTGGAAGTGGCAGTTCTTAAGAGTTCCAGGCCAGTTGGGGTAGAGCGAAACCCTGTCTCAAACAAACAAAACTCAAATGAGATCACACATGCAGTTCTAGGCTGGCAAGAGGCTCACCAGGTAAAGCCACCTGTTGTCAAGCCTGAAGGCTTGAGTTCAATCCCTGGGTTCCCACATGATGGGAGGAGAAAATTGACTCCCACAAGTTGTCCTCTGATCGCCACATAAATACACGGACTGACAGACAGAGACACGTGCAAAATGTAGTAGGGCATGGTGGCTCATGTCTTTGATCCCTGCACTTGAGAGACAGAGGCAGGTGATCTCTGTGAGTTGGAGGCCAATCTGGTCTTCATAGGCCAGCTAGGATTGCATAGTGAGACTGTCTCAAAAAAATAATAAAGATGTAATTAAAATTTTTTAAATGCCCCAAGTGATGCTCTGCTCCTCCTAAGTACTCATTCCTTCCCAAATACCTAGCAAAGGCTAAACCTATCTAGGTGCTACAGAAGTGAACAAAATCAACCCCCAAATCCCCATCCTTATAAACTTTCTAGTTGGGTATCATGGATACGCATAAGGAATCCCAGCACTTGAGAGGCAGAGGCTCTCAAGTACTGTGCTGATTTTGGAATCATCCTGGGCTACACAGCCAGCTATCACGCCAGCTTCCAGACCAGCTAGGGATACATAGCAAGACTTTGTGTCAAAAATACATTAACTGGCTGGAGAAAAGGCTGTCAGTAAAGTCCTTGCACAGCAAGCATGAGGACCTGAGTGCAGATCCCCAGCATTCAAGAAAAAAGGCAGCCAAAAACACAGGCCTGTAATCCCAACCCCGGGGGATGCAGACAGGAGGATCCCTGGGACATGCTGGCCAGCTTGCTGGTCTAGTCAAATCTGTAAAAACCTGTCTCAACAAATAAAGTGGAGGGGCTGAGGACAATATGAAAAGTGCATGTTGCCCAAGCACTTGGACCAGAGTTCAGATGTCCAGAATCCACATAAGTGAAAAGTACATGCCTGGCACATGCCTATAAAATGAACGCTAGGATGACAGGGACAGGCAGAAACACTGGGATCTCTAGCCAACCAATCTAGCAGAAAAATGAACGGTGAGTCCCAGGTTCGGCAAGAGAGGCCCCGTCTCAAAAACTGAGGTGCAAGGCAAGGTGTGGTGGTACATACCTTTGATTCCCACCCTTGCAAGGCAGAGGGAGGGGGATCTCTGTGATTCTGAGGCCAGACTGGTCAACACGGGCAGTTGAGCTGCATAAAATCCCAGTCTCAAAAAAGTGGGGAGGACGAGGCTAAAGAGATGGCTCAGTGGTTAAGAGCACTGACTGCTTCTGCAGATCAGGTTTTGATTCCCAACATCTACAAGGCGGCTAACAACCGTGCATAACTCCAGTTCCAGAGGATAAGACGCCTTCTTCTGACGGCCACAGGCAAGACACTGGTGCACTTACATACATACACTCATAAACAGAAAAATAACAAATATTTTTAAAGTGGAGAGCAAAAAGGAAGAAACCTGGTCTCCTGGAGCACACCTGCACACATATGTGCACACACACACACACACAACACACAAGAGCGATAGAGGAAGACACCTCTGCCTTCCACGTGCCATCTGTGCACACGGACACACATACATACACATAGGAGAAACCATAAACAAAAAGATCAGAAGGCACGAGGATCTGACCTGGCTCCCAGTGACGTCACGGCTGGTTTTGTGACGTGGCCCCCCTGTGACGGCAAGAGCCGGTCTCAGAAGCAGACGCGAGGGCTGAGCCAGCCGCGCCGCCCGCGGGCTCTCGCTGGGTCGGACCCGGCGGTCCGCAGCAGCGGAGGTTGAGCCACTTCGACGTCCCGCGGGGAGCCCAGGTCAGGATGCGGCGGAGCTCCCGTCCCGGCTCGGCCACGTCCTCTCACAAGCACACACCCAACGTCTACAGCGAGAACAGCAATAGTTCCTACAGCGAGGGGGACAGCCATGGGCGCGGGGCCGCCGGGCCGGAGCTCAGGGAGCCTGACAACAGGAGGGCCCGCGGCTCGAGCGGTGGTGAGCCCGCCTTGAGCCCAGGCGTGCCCAGAGGAGACACGTGGGCAGGAAGCTCTCGGCCGAAGCCGGCGCCTCGGAGCCACAACGGGCAGACCGCCAGTGGCGCGGCAACCGTGAGGGGCGGGGCCTCGGGTGCAGGCGGGGTCGAACCCGGGGACGAGAGGGCGGGGCGGGCTTGCTGGGCGGGGCCTAGCTCGGACCCGGGATGCGCTTCCGTCCGGCGCCAGGCCGGGGCGCGCTAAGTGCGAGTCCCTAGGGGCGAGGCCTCGGTGCACGGGCGGCCCTGGGAGGGGGCGGGGCGAGACCTGTGATTGGGCACCGCGGAGGAGGCGCCTCGGCGGCGGCGTGAGTAGCTGCCCGGGCGAGGGGGCGGCTTCGAGACTCGGGCTGGGGCGGGGCGACCCTCGGGGGAGGGTTGGGCTCCCGGCTGAGCCTAGGCTTCCCGGGGTTTGCGGGGGGCGGCAGGACTTAGCCTGGTCGAGAGGCTGCGGGCTGTTCGGCGCTCGGCCCTGGAGCCTGCGCCCGGGCCCTGAGGGGAACAGAGAGCCTGGGGTGCACACGACCTCAATGGAGCCCTTGGGCTCCCGCAGAACCGGCTGGGCCTCCCGTAGTCTCTGAGGAGCCGCTGGACCTACTCCCGACCCTGGATCTGAGGCGGGAGATGCCTCCCCCGCGAGTGTCCAAGAACTTCCTAAGTACGGGCCAGGCCAGCCTCGAGCCCCTCTGACCCCGGGTTCGAGCCCACCTTCCGCCTCGGCTCTGGGAACCCCAGTTCTGCCCGAACACGGGTCCGAGTGCCCAGCCCCTATCCCTTCTAATCTCGGCTCTGGAAACCCCGATTCTGTCCGAGCCCAGATCCGAGGGTCCAGACAGGATCCCCTCTGATCTCGGCTCCCGAAACCCCGGTGCTCCTGCAAGCCCCTCAGCTGGTCCTCCCACTCCGCTCGCCCCCTGTGCCCCAGGCCTTCCCGCCCTTTCCCCCAGCCGCTTCTGGACCTGCAGCACCCACCCCGGTGGCTCGCGCCCTGAGCCGCTTCTCCCGCCCCCAGGCCTCCTCTTCCAGGTGCTGAGCGTGCTGTTGACCCTGGCTGGAGACGCGCTGGTCAGTGTGTACAGGTCAGAGGGAGGGACCGGGGCGGCCCCGGGCAGGGGAGCAGGGCCGGATCCGGCAAGGCCTGAGCTGATTCGGATCTGGTGGAGTCGCGTCCGCAGGAGCAGGGTCTAGGACCCTGGGGTCGAGGCTGGGGGATGATTGGGGCCTCCGGGCATCAGCCTTCACCCCGGTTCCTCAGGGAGGTCTGCTCCGTCCGCTTCCTGTTCACCGTCGTGTGGCTACTGAGCGTCTTCCTGGCAGGTGAGGGTTGCGATTCTTTGGGGCCCTCGGAGCTATGCAGGTTTGCGCTAAATCCAGCTCTTGCCTCCCTATACCCGTCAGCCACTCTAGTGATTCCCGCTTAGTCTCCCACCGGTGCCCTCTCCAGCAAGCCCACCCGCTTTCCTCTCTGCCCTTCTTTACACCACCTCCACACATCTTCCTCTTCTCTTTCTCTAGCATTCTGGTGGGGGCTTCTGTATCTGGTCCCTCCTTTGGAGAATGTGAGTTGGGGAAGACAATGCCATGGGGTGGGTGGAAGTTGTGGGGACCCCCTGGGCTGCTGCGGGAGGCTAATCTTACGGAAGCACTAGGGAGGAACTTAAGTGAATATCTTGAGAGGCTGCAGTCCTGAACCGAGGCCGATCGAGGCACTGGGGAGGGCGGGGGGCGGGGTTAAAACGGGAGGCTGCTCCAGGCTGGCATGGGAGAAGGGGAACAGAGCTGAGCGCCCTCATTTGTCCCCCTCTCTCCCAGCAGGAACCTGAGGAGATGCTGACTTTAAGGTGAAGAAGGCAGCTGGGGTGGTAGGAGGGCTGGAAGGTGCATCTGTGGAGGCCTCCCTGAAGGAGTGCCGGGGGACGGGGAGCCAACCTCACAACAGCAACCTCCTGCCTCCAGCCAGTACCACCAGCGTGTGCACTCCCAGGGGCGGCAGCTGCAGCAGCTGCAGGCCGAGTTGAATAAACTCCACAGGGAGGTGTCCAGCGTCCGTGCAGCCCACAGTGAGGTGAGCTCTGGTGCAAGTGTTCAGGGCCCTACCCAGGGACACCCCAAGCAGATCCTGCATCCTGGGTCCTGAGATACCCTTTATCCCACATCGTCACTTTGGGGACCTCCCCTAGAGCTCTTAAGGTCCATCCCTGAGCCCTGAGTTCCCTGAGAGCCAGGACCATCTTTACCAGCCCACTTCTGAAACTGCCCTCTCTGCTCCTCCTTAGAGAGTGGCCAAGCTTGTGTTCCAGAGGCTGAATGAGGACTTCGTGCGGAAACCCGACTATGCACTGAGCTCTGTGGGTAAGAGTCATAGAAAGAAACGCAAGTCACCTCACAGGCAAACCTACCCAGTTATTGGGAAGGCCTGGGAGTCCCTGGAAAATGACTTCTCCCGGGTTCCAGGAGCCTCCATTGACCTAGAGAAGACATCCCACGACTATGAGGACACGAACACTGCCTACTTCTGGAATCGCTTGAGCTTCTGGAACTATGCCAGGCCACCCTCAGTCATACTGGAGGTGGGCCTGGAACCAGGGTCCTGGGCATGCTACCAGGGGAGAGAACTAGGGTAAGGACAAGAGACAGCTCAGTGAAAGCAGGACTGGAATTGGGGTGAGTGTGGCTTCAGTAGGTGCCCTGCTGCGGGCCTGATCAGATATGACCTGGGTAAGGCTTCTGCCAAGGCAAGGATGAGATTAAACTGGAGATCTGGAAGGGCTGGGGACTCACATTGAGAGGAATCTGGCTAGGCAAGAACCAGGAATAGAGGGGGAGCTCTGGGCCAGGCTGCAGTCTTTCAGTCCATGGTTTTACTTTAGAACAGTCTTTTTATGTAGTCTGTCCTCTGTCCTTCTGTCCTCTCCTGATGGTTCCTCCCTCCCCAAACTCCACAGCCAGACGTGTTCCCTGGAAATTGCTGGGCTTTTGAAGGCGATCAGGGCCAGGTGGTGATCCGACTGCCTGGTAGTGTGCAGTTAAGCGACATCACCCTGCAGCATCCTCCTCCCAGCGTGGCACACACAGGAGGAGCCAGCAGTGCTCCCAGGGACTTTGCAGTCTTTGTGAGTGGGGCTGAGGCCAGGAGGGGTGATTTTGTTTAGGAAGCACTAGGTAGTCATGAGAACTATTACCAGTATTTCATCTTGGTTTGTCTATCTATAAACTGCACATGGGGGCTGTTGTAGGTTGTAAAGGATCCTAATAACCATATCCAAATATGCTTACTGAGCTCTACTCTGCACCTTGGCACTTTACACACATTATTTCATGGCATCTGTACAATCTATGAAGTACAGTTGTCGCCTCTCATCCGAGGAAGACAGTGGTCTGGAGATTCCCTGCTCAAGGTCAAACTAATGACCTTCTAATGACCTGTTTTTGTATTTGCTTAAGACAGTCTCTCAGGTTGACTGGCAAACTCAGAATCCTCCCATCTTGGCCTCCTTGTTGCTGACATCCTGGCTATTCCTTAGCTTAGTTTTGTTTTGAGACAGGGTCTTACTATGTAGTCCTGACTAGTGTGGAACTATATAGACCAGACTGACCTTGAATTAAGAGATGCACACGCCTCCACACCTGGCTTTACTTGGCTTCTTAGAGCCTCCATTCCACACTAAGCAACCTACCATCAGAACATACAACAACTGAATATAATTCCTCGGCAAAGATTTTCTCCCCTCCCTTTGTGCCTCACTGTTTCTCCCTATCCTCTTCACCCACCAGGGCCTCCAGGTTGATGATAAGACTGAAGTTTTCTTGGGGGAATTTACCTTTGATGTGCAGAAATCAGAAATTCAAACTTTCCACCTACAGGTGTGTTCGTCTTTGAGGGTGAGAGTGATAAGGGAGTGGGGCGGTAAGCACTGATAGGGAGGAGTCTGGGAGAGCAGCTGTCGGCATGAACCATTTGTCTCCTTAGAATGACCCTCCATCTGCCTTCCCGAAGGTGAAGATTCAGATTCTAAGCAACTGGGGCCATCCACGTTTCACATGCTTGTATCGAGTCCGTGCCCATGGTGTGCGGACCTCAGAGTGGGCTGGGGACAGTGCCACAGAGGCCACTGGGGGGCCCCATTAAATATGCTGATGGTTGGAGTAGAACTGAGATCTGTACTAAAGAAAGCTGCTTGGAGGTGATGTCCGTTGGGGAAAGTTCTGGCTAGCCACGGCTGGTAAGTATGGCAAGTGCACCTCTCTCCGAGCATCCTTGGTTAAGTCCCAATCAGTATTGTAGCAGTTGATGTTTACAGTGCTTACTGTGTACAAGAGATGGTATTTTGGACATTCTACAATATATATGACCTCACTTGATCCTCACAATACGGAGGTGTTCAGGAGAGTGAACACCAGAATGGGACCCAGACTGCCTTTAAGAAGCCTCCCCTTCAACCACACAACTGTCACACTCAGTCCCACCCTAGTGTCTGGGAATCCTCAATTTCTGCCAGTTGCAGAGAGAGGAGACTTTCCTCAGGTAAATATTCAACAGCTAAGATTTGACAACTGTTAGGAAATCTTTCTGAGTCAAAGAGCTGACTTAGGCCAGGTGTGGTGGTGCGCACATTCAGTCCCAGCGCAGGGGCAGGGGAGACGGGCCTCTGTGAGATCAATCTTGGGACTACTTGGCTACAGAGAGACCTTGTCTCAAAAAGACAAAAAACAAAATAACAACAACAAAAAACATACCACCAACAAAAGTTCACTCTAAAACTTAAAAAATGGAAACAGACAAAAACAGGGCATGGGCAAAGAAACAGCATTCAATTGGATGTTACAATCTTCCTGGTGTGTGCTGGAAGTACATGTAGACTATCAAGTCTAAGATGTACCTAGGAGTATCCAACATATACTAGCATGTGAAGTAGAATACTTTCCACTTATTTAATTTTGGGTAATTTCTAACTTGAGAGAAAAATTATCCCACAGCAAGTGCTCTGAAAAGCTAAGGGTAAGGGTTGGAGAAATGGCTCAGCAGATAAGAGCACTTGCTGTTCTTCCAAAGGACCCAGGTTCAGTTGCCAGAACCCACATGACGGTCCACACCCATCCTTAACTCCATTTCTAGGGGATCCACCTACCTACTTCAGGCCTCCTCCGGAACCAGGCACACACATTAGGTATACTTACATACATACATGCAGACAAAACACTCATACACAAAATAATAATTGGCTAAAGTTGGTGGGGTGACTCAGCAGGTAAAGATACTTGCCATTGAACCTAACAATTCCACAAAGTTGCCCTCTGTCTTCAAGTGTGCCTTGGCAAATGCATACCCAAACATGCACACACATTTGTACTCAAATTTAAGGGCCATTGAGATGATTCAGTGGGTAAAGGCACTTGCCACAAAGCCTTGATGACCTGAGTCATCAAGGGAGAAAGCCATCTCCTATAGAGTGTCCTCTGACATCCATGTGTGTCAATATATATATGAGGAAAAATCATTTAAAAAATTTTTCTTTTTTTGTGCATGAGTGTATTGCCTACATGTAAGTGCACCCATGACTGTGAAATGCCTGCAGAAGTCAGAAGGCGGCATTGGATTGCCCTGAAACTGGAGTTATAGGTGGTTCTTAGCTGCTCTGTGGGTGCTGGGAATCAAACCTGGGTCTTCTGCAAGAACAGCCAGTACTCTAAACTGCTGAGCCAGCTCTCCAGCCCTGGAAAAAAAATTTTTTTTTTTTTTTTAAATTTGTAAGAATTTTTAAAAAATTTATATGTATTAGTGTTTTGCTGGCATGTTATGTGCACCAAGTTCATGCAGTGCCTACAGAGACCAGAAGAGGGCATCAGATTCCTTAGAACTGGATTAGAACTGCCATGTGGATGCTGGATATTGAACCAAAGTCCTCTGGAAGAACTCAGCTGTTAATGGCTGAGCCAACTCTCCGGCCTGAAAAAAAATCTTTTCAAAACTAAAGCCTAAGGTTTTAGAACTAAAATTGCTAGTATAGCTAAGTCTGCCCTGGTCTTAATTCTTAACAAAACAAAACAAACAAGAAGAAAAAGATCCCTACTTTAACAATGAGAACCTGAAGCCTTAAAATGTCTTTTATTTTTTTTCCAGTTAAGGCTAGACTGGGATGTACTGTGTAGCCTAGGTTGGCTTCAAATTCTAGACAATTCTGCCTCAGCTCTCCAGCACTGGAATATTGGAATTACAGGCATAAATCACCTCATTCTGCCATTTTCATGTGTGCATGTGGCATGTATGATGAGTATATATGGGCATGTGTTCCACTGCTCACTGTGGTCAGAGGACAAGTTTGTGGGGTTCACTATTATGTGGATTCCATCATGTGCAGCAAGTGCTTTACCCAGGGAACCATCTTGGAGACCCTGTTTTTGTTTTGAGACAGAGTCTCATATAGCTCACGTTAGCCTCAAGCTAGCTGTGGATCACCCTTAAACTTGAAATCCTTCTTCCTTCTGTCTCCCAAATTGCAAGATTACAGGTGTGTACCACCAAGACCAGAAAATTTTCACTCTTTAAAATATTTCCATTTCCAAAGAATACATAAATATATGTAATCATGTTGTTTATAAAGAAGACTAGAAACACAGTTCCAAATAGAGAAATTATGCTACAAAGAAACAGCAGAGCTAGGACTGTGGAACTGGGTCACAGAATACCACTGGAGCAGATCTTAGGCCCTAGGTGTGACCTCGGCACCAAAAACAAAACAAGAAACAAATGCAGTCACTGAAAGCAACATTTAATGTCATTGATATGTGGATTTTTTTAAGCACATTAGCACATATAAATATAAAATTTGCATACTGAGTTACATACAAAAATATATAAAAGATGTTCAAAAGAGTAACAAGATAGAGCTGATGACACACACAGCCCATGAGTAGGCTACTGAGAAGTACAGCCCACAGCTAAGTGTATGAAATGATACCTAGCTTTCACACTTTAAGTAATAAGTAAAAAAGTAAAACTGAGATTTGGGGGAGGAGGAGGAGGACTATGAGATTAACAAATGGGATGAGTGTGACCACAATTTTCTCTATAGAAGGTAATCTGTAAATTATACTCTCTGATCTATAATTTCCTTATCTAGGAACCAGTCCTTCAAAAACAGCCCTATAAATAGAACAAATGTCCATAAATGAAGGATTGGATACATTATGGTATATTCACACAAGAGAATAATATGTAGGCAGGAAGAATAGTGAGTTACGGCAGTAAGTTCTGATGAGTAGGACAATTCAAAATAAATGAAAACAAGGTACAAATGCATGTATAATGCTTTTTTAATAACTTTTTTTTGTTGTTGTTTGTCCCAGGTTGACTTTGAACTCACAGAAAATCTCCTGCCTAAGATTTCTGAGTGCTGGGATTATAGGCATAAGCCACCATGGTTGGTTTATTACCTCTGTGGTATGATAATAATTCTTGAAACTTCTAAAGTACAAGATGTTTTAAGTATTAAACATTTTAAAACATGTATGTAGTATAGACGAATATATAAAAAGCACTAAAAGTGCACTGAATATATTTCACAAGGACAAAAGAGTTTGAAATTTACAATTCTACATTTAAAAGTTCCCCTCCCTTCTCCCTGCAAAAGAAATCTAAACTGGCCGGGTGTGGTGGCACATACTTTTAAGCCCAACACTCTGGAGGCAGAGGCAGGTAGATCTTGGTGAGTTCACGGGCAGCCTGATCTACAGAGTGAGTTATAGATCAGCTGGGGCTACAGGGAGACCCTGTCTCAAAAAGACCAAAAAAAAAAAAAAAAAAAAACCAGAGAGAGAGAGAGAAGAGAAATCTAAATCTAAACCAGGCATGGTGTGATGGTATGTACCAGCAGTTCCAACTACATAAGGATTACTTGAGTCTAAAGAGTTTGAAGCCAGCCTAGGCAACACGGTTAAAGATTCTGTCCTTCCAATAACAAAAATTATACTGGCCATAGTAGCATACACCTTTAATTCCAGCACTTGGGAGGCAGAGACAGGTGGATCTCTGTGAGATCTACAAAGCAAGTTCTAGGCCAGCTGGGGCTACAGGGAAACCTTGTCTCAGAAAATAAAATAAAATAAAATAAAAGCCTGTTAGACTTCCTAGATGATGTTTATTATATAACACTGGTCGTCTCACCGTCTGCAAACTCTTATGAGGTACAGCACTTTCTGTCTTGTCCCTGTTCCCAGCTTAGCCCCACCCGAAGGAAGGGAAGACTAGATGCTTGCTTTACAAAAAAGTGAGTCTGTTTTTGGAGTGAATACATATCTGGCTAGGAATATTCAATTTGTTTAGATGGGACTATTAAGATGAAAAGGATCCTTCTCAACATCCCCACAGTCAACAGAGACTGGAAATGTCACTAAGTAAGCATGGTTATATTAGCCCATCTCCCTATATACCCAGAGCTCAAAGATCCAGGGACAAGCAAGTACATCAAGAGCTGCTGCAAGAAGGAAATATAAAGTATCCAAAAGTGCCAGCAATGGGGAGTGCTTGGTCCACAACCAGGCCTAGAAGAACTTGCTAAGGACTGGTCATAGCCTACTTTCCAAGGGAACCTAGGCCTGGGAGGTCTGCATAGGGTCCTTGGCTGGGAGGGGAGGCATCTTTAATGGGGCCCAACCTTGGGCCTTGAAGTAGGAAACCAGCTGAGTGGGCACTTCTGCAAGCACAGTCTGTGCCAATGCCTCCCGTGGGGCCTGCCAGGAGAAGAAAGACAAGGTCAGTGAGGGCCTGTAAATTCCTCAAGGTCTGCATTTCACCCCAAGCCTAATCCTGCCCAGTCTCTGAGCAAAGGGTTATATCCACAAGGCCTTCAGCCCACTCCCATCAGAGTAAATGCCCAGATCTTGATTTTCTAGCAAACTTTCCCCTACTCACATTCTGAAATCGGCGATAAGGCACAAACTGTACTATGTCCCGGGCAGCTGCCTCTCCATAGCGAGTACGAAGAGGGCCATCATCAGCATCCAGCTGTTCCATGGCTTCGAAGTCAGCACCACCCACGCCTACAATGATCACGGACATGGGCAGCTTTGAGGCTTTCACCACTGCCTCACGTGTGGCCTCCACATCTGTCACAGCTCCATCAGTCAAGAGCAACAGCACAAAGTATTGCTGGAAACAAGCACATTCATACACTGAAGCAGATCCCCTTTCCCAAACCACTCCACATTCCCACAGTGATGAAAAACCCCTCATTACACAGTCCTCACCACCCACTGCCATTGCTATTCAAAGCTCTCACCGAAGCAGATCTTTGCTGTGCAGCCTGGGCAGCAAATCTGGTCACGTGGTTGATGATTGGTGCAAAGTTGGTGGGTCCGTAGAGGCGAATTTGGGGCAGTGCTTGTCGGTAGGCATCCACAATGCCCTGGATGCCTACAAAGAAAAGCAAAAGCCATGTTAAAGTTGCATACCTCTTAGGATTAAGCTAGACCTGAAATCAGCATATCTTGGCCTGTAATTTCAGTACTTTGAGAAGCTGAGGCAAGAGGACTGCTGTGTGAGGCACCAGGCTTGAGCTACACAGTAAGACTCAAATCTTAAAAAAGAAACAGGACAGGGCTAGCAAGATGACTCAGTGAAGTTAAAAGTGCTTGCTGCACAAACTTGGCTGAACTGAGTTTCAGTTCAATCCTGTGAACCCACATAAAAATAGGCAAAAATTGACTCCACAAAGTTGTTCTCTGACCTCCATATGGCTGCAATGGCATGTACACCCACACGGTAAAAAAACTGAGGGCAGCTTGGGTTTTATGAGTCCTTATCTCCAAAACAAAACCATAGCTATTACTGAAAATGGAAATTCTTACCAATTATAAAGGGAAAACTATTAGTATAATAGAGAAATCTAGATAATCCTAACTTAGCCAAGAATCAAAGTTAATATGAAGGCCAGCTGTGGTGGCTCATGCCTTTAAACTCAGTGCTTGGCAAGCAGAGGCAGGCGGATCTCTGTGAGTTCAAGGCCAGCCTGGTCTACACAGTGACTTCCAGGCCAGCTGGGGCTACAGGGAAGACCTTGTCTCAAAAAAAAACAAAAAAAGGGGGGGGGGGGATGGCTCAGCATGTAAGAACACCGGCTGCTCTTGCAGAGAACCTGGGTTTGAGTGTGGTGGTGCAGGTCTTTAGTCCCAGCACTCATGAGGCAGAGGCAGGTGGATCTGAGTTCAAAGGCAGCCTGGTCTCCATAGTCAGTTCTAGGCTAGCTGGGTCTACAAGGACACCCCGTCTCAAAAAAACAAACAAAAAAGAATGTGTCTGCCCTGAGCCTGGTTGTGTACAGGCTTGTATTCCCAGCTACTTGTGAGGCTGAGCGGGAAAATCACAAATTCGGGGTCTGGGATACAGAGAAAATTTAAGGCCACTCTGGGCATCCTAATAAGAACCTATCTCAAATTTTTTAAAATGGGGGTAGTAACTAGGCATGGTAGTAACTCAGCACTTGGGAGACAAAGGCAGGAGGATCACAAGTTCCAGGTCACCCCCAGGCTACATAGTCCTCATGTAAAAAAAAAGTTTTAATTTAAAAATAAACAGGGGCTGGAGGTTCAGTGATTAAGAGCACTGGCTGCTTTTACAGAGAACCTGGGTTCAGTTTCCAACATCCAAAGACAATGGTACTCCACCATTCAGCTACATCCCCACCACTTTATATTTTTATTTTGAGACACTGTCACACTAAATTATCCAGGTAAGACTTGAATTTTGGTCCTCCTGCCTCAGACGCTAAAGCAGTTGGGAATACAGGGTTCTGCCACAAGGTCTAACAAATTTTTGCTTTATTTCTAAACCAAAGCACTCAGAGGTAAGCAACCTGTGCCAAGTTATTTAGTAACAAGTAACAAGATTGAAGACTTGACTCTAGTGGGCTAGCTCTAATTTCTAATGTTCTGTACAGAGGCAGGTATCGTCCTCAGTCTTTACCAATGAAGGCTCACCCCACACACTGGAGGATGAGGAACGTACCTGCACAGTAGGGATTACTGGGATTGAAGTTCAAGGCAAATTCATGTGAGACCTGAGCATAAGAATGAAAATTTGTGAGCCAGGCATGGGACACAACCCATACGATCAGCTAAAGTTGTTGAGACCTGTCAAAGGTCAATCCCACATGTCCTAAAAAAAAAAATTCTTCCCTTCAACCCCGTTTTGGGTCTTATTTCTTTTTCTTCTTTTTTATCCCCCTGGCTTTTTGTGCCAAGAAAAAGGCTACTATGGGGCCGGTGTGCAGTGTGCACTTGGTAGCATGTGTTCAGTCTCCAGGACAGGGCCTGACGCTGTAGCACACACCTTTAATCCCAGCACCTGGGAAGCAGAGGTATGCAGTTCTCTGTGAGATGAGGCAAGCCTGGTCTACATTGAAAGCTCTAAGGCAGCTGGGGCTACGGGGAGATCTTGTCTCAAAAACAGTAACAAAACAAAACCCCTAGGACAATATAAACAACACAAAGGCGTTATTATATATTTAGTCCTGAGGTTGCTATGTGTATACATTCAAGGATAGATCTCCATATCTCTCATTGAAGCTGGGTGCCAAGCAGCAAATAAGTTCACCACAGACCTCAGAATTAGAAATTCCTGAAACTGAAAATAAGAATAGAGGAAAGGAAGAGCCAGCTTACCTGCCAATCTGGGGGCACCTGGGCTCCAAATCCAAATGCTGGAAACAGCTTGTCCCTATGGGAGGGCAGAGAATTACAGAAGATGCAGCAAGGGGACTGTTGAGTCTAGAGGTGCAACATCTGTGTAAGGGGGTGCATGGGGATGCCCCAGAGGACCTGTAACTTACGAGTCATAGTCCTGAACCACGCTGCCCACACTCCACAGTGCTGTCAGGTACTCATTGACTCCCGTAGGACTCAGATAGTGCAGGGAGTCAGGTGAAGATGGGTCTCCATTGGAGCCAGTGAAGTCTACACCCACCTGGGAAGAGGCCAGGAAGAGAGTTGAAGGCCATGTTGAGCCGAAGGTCTGCTCAATTGCTGCAGGGAAGGCCACGTACAGTGAAGTTGATTTGGCAACCTCCCATCACATAGTCCAGGAAGGAATACTCTGTTTCAACCTGCAGATGAAACCAGGGTCAGGCCTGGGGTAACAAGGGGCTGGGGTCATGTAGCTTAGGTCACACGGGCTATTATCTTACCCTACAAGTCTTGACACAGATAGTTCCAGAGTTCTTGTAGCTTTTCTTTTTCTGCTGCTTCTCAGGATGGATACATTCAAACTCAGCCTGGTGAGAGGAGAAAAATTACACTAGGAAACTGCCACAGCATCAGGCAAGGTCCTAAACTGCCCTCCTGGCTTTGCATTGATGGATAGCAGTCTTCCAGGCCCACCTCAGCACTGGGAATGAGGCAAAGACTCACCGGGACTGCTTGTAGTTGGGCCAGGGTGGTGTGGAAGGTACCAATGAGATCATGTGACCCATCACTGTCATAGTCTGAGCAGCGTACCTGAAGGGAAGGGGATGTGTGTATAAAGGAGACATGTGGCAGGTAAGAAACAAGTGCCTTCCCAGGACACTTCTCCTCCTATGCAGGCAGTAAATGCCTCACCTGGATGGGTGTGCCGGGATCCCCACCACAGAGATGCTGAAGAGGAACTGAGAAGCGCTTCCATGTGGGGTTCAAGTTGTTTTTGACCACCTGGAGGTGGAGACAGTGAGCTCCAGCCTGCCCAGCAGGAGCTGCCACCCTTTCCTGCCCACCAACAGCCTTTTTGCTCCTGTTTCCAAAGTTTGCTACTCTCAAACCCTGTCATCTCTCTTAATCCCAACCCAACCAATCCCAGGGGTCTCACACCTCAGATCTATATGTCAGGTGCCACTTCCCATCACCTTGGTGGAAGAACTCCAGGAATGGATCTGATTTTCCCAGGAAGTCCTGTCAGTGCCAGAGACCCCAGTTATAAGACACAAGGAGAGAAAGCTAGAGCATTACCCTAACCCTTGTCCCGAGGGCCTCCATCCAGACACACCTTCTTATCTAGGTTTCTAGCCTCCACCTCCATGGTTACTATACGACTGTCCTTCAGCTCCTGAGCTGAGACCTAGACAGGGAAAATGGCATCATTTCATGAATTCTGCATTGACTACTGCTTCCCTCAGCTTTATGGATTTATCCCTTACCGTGATAGTTCCCCGCCCAGCAGGTTTCCCAGGCTTCAACATCAAAGGGAGAGTCAATGTTTGGCTGGACACAATCTGAGGAAAGTGAGGCAGAAGAGGCTTCAGTATCTCAGGCAGGGTTAGGTCCTACTTGACCCCCAAATCCAAGCTCTAGGGAGATTATCTGGTATAGCACTTACTAATTCCTAACCCTACATACCTGACCTAGGGAACACTCAGCTCCTCCCAGGAAATCATCATCCCCCAGCTCTGGTGTCGTATTGTCTATGTCATAGATTCCAAAACGTAGCTTCTGGACTGTCTCAAAATGATATTCAATCTGCAGAGTCTTGGAAAACTCAGGGCTTGAGCAATTCCGAACCCGTTCAGTCCGGCAAAGCTGTAAGCAGAGGCCACTAAGCATCAGTTACCTACCTTCCACCACCAAACATAATCCTGCCCTCCCTCCACAACCTCCAAGATCCACCTCACCTCAGCCCAGGTGCCCCCTCCCACATCCTGTAAAAGGACGCAGAGTGGATCAGACTTGGAGCCAATGTCCTTGTCAATGAGATGGTCACAGGAAACGGACAGCTGAACCAACGTCACACAGTGCGCCATCTGGGGAAAAAAGAGCTGAGTCAAGCATCAGAGCCCCTTCACCTTTAACTGTGGTTCCCAGCTTGGAAAACCTAGCAGGCTTCACTCAGGTAGCCTCAATAACCCTAAACCCTGAGTAAACTCAGTATTCCAGGAGACAGGGCTTATAACCAACTTTCTGCCCAAATGGTACCAAAGGAAGATACTAAAAAAAAAGGGTACTGACTTCTGTCTACAACTCTGACTCCAAATTAATCCTTACTCTAAACATGGCCTTAATCTCAACAGTGCTGAACAGACCTGAGACTCTAGCCTTCATCTCTTTAGCGATGATATTCAGTCTCACTTGGATTTCTTACTGGTCCAAGATCAAACACTAAGGCATCTTTCAATTCTAGCATTGTCTCCAATGTAACCATAATCCAGATTACTCCCCAAAAACTGCTTCTGACAATGATCCCCTCAAACTTTGGGACCCTACACCTTGGAAGCTGAGTAATCTATACTCACAGGAATCTCTTCCATGAAGTCTCCTTATCCTGTGCCTTGACACTTCCATTTCCCATCTCCACCCCTACAGGCTATGAATACAGGGACCAAACTGGTCCTCCTATTAAAGTAGTCATGGTTGCACAGCCTGTGCCTGCAGCACTAAGGAGGCAGAGGCAGGAATACTGCTCCACAGTGAGGGTGAAGCCAGTGTGGGCTACATGAAAGCCTGTCTCAAAACAAACAAAACGGGGACAGCAGAGATTGGCTCAGCAGTTAAGTGCACTGGCTGCTTTTGCAGAGAACCTGGGTTCAATTCCCAGCACCTACAGGAAACTAACAACTGTCTATAACTCCAGTTTCAGGGATCCGACACCTTCTGACCTACATGGGCATTACACGACATGGGTGCACTTACACACAGGGAGGCAATACACCTGTACATATAAATTATTTTTAAAAGGAAACAAAACCAAAAGCCTTGAAAAATGGCTTGGCATTTAAGGGTATGTTCTATTCTTGCAGAGAACCTGAGTTCGATTCCTAGGACTATGACCTACATGATCTCAAAGATCTACATAGTTCTTGCCTGGCTGATTGGTTCTTTTGCGCACTCAGTTCAGCCTTAGCCATTCTCCAAATCAACTAGATTCCTACTCCAAAGCCCTTGAAGAAGCTGGATGTTCTTTTGATTATTCAGTGACTTGCTGTTCCCTTTTAAGATCTTTATTCAAAATCACCTCCTCTGTTATATAGGAAGTCTCTCTTTGCCACTCTTAAGATTTCAACCCTACCACTGACATACCAAATTCTATTAGTTTGTTCAGTTTAGGTTTAGACTAATATCTAACTCACTACATACATTTTACTTAAAGAATCTGTTTCTAACTCAAGATTGTAAACTCTGTGTGCAAAGGATTTATCCCTTCATGTATCGCTCTATCCCAAAACCCTAGATACAAAATGAAATCCACTTTTAGCCCAGCAGGCTTTTGTAAACTGGCCTCTTGTCCTCAAATTCAAGCAGCACCAAGCTTCTCAAGTCACCCATTTCCTCTTCTAGGAACATCTTGCATGAACCACCATACTGACTACAACATAAGTCTCTCCTCTCCCAGTACCCTAACAAGACCCCCTTAGGATCCTCTTCGGCCCACCTGCACAATCTGTATCAGGTGTGCACAGAAGATCCCTCACTGGACTCTGTTCAGAATTTTAAGCTTCCCAGCAGTATTCCTGGAGATATCTCCCTGGAGATACCAACCCTCAGTCAAGCCCTTTCTCCCACCAAGCTCACAATACCCCATCTTGGTCCCAAAATAGTCTCCCATCCGTTTATTGTTGTTTTTAGTGTTGAGGATTGAACCTAGGACCTTATTCGTGCTAGGCAACCATTCCATCACTGAAGTAAATCCTTAGGTCTAGTCTCCCCACTGGAATAGTTATCTAAACTATTAAGGGTCATCCAGAGTACTTCCACCTCTGCTTAAATGCATCTAATTATGAAAATCTTACTACTCTTCAACCCATTCATCTGAAAGTTCTCTCCCTGAAACCCTACCCAGACTGACCCAAGTGTGTAGTTCTTACTTTGACTAGAAGCACTATTTGTCCTCCAGTGTCCTTATTCCATCTGCCTGTGAGAAACTGAGATACAGAAGCAGTGAATAATACTAAATGCTGAATTAGCAGGCCATTTTCTAATGTCGCCCTGAAAATGAGGCCTGGATACTTTTAACTTTTCTAGGGACTCCCGTCTTGGGAGGTTTCCTGTTCAAAGTGAAACAGACCACAATTGCTCCATGTCATAATCTGAATTTCACAAGTGTCACCTCATGATTTGTGAGGCAATGTTTGCTGCACATTTCCCTGCTGCTAAAAAGCAACAAAAAATTCCTATTAGTTCAAAGATCTACTAGGTGACAAATGAGCTAACTACTATTAGTCTAAATAATAGAATGCTGAGAGGCAGCTAAACAAGGCAAAACCATATAAAAGTATTACTTGAAAACATTTAATTGTAAAACCAGTATAACCCTATTTTAAACTTCTACTACACATTTGCAAGTGTATATGCAACCAAATTGAAGACATGTAGACAAGTAAAATGAAAGAGGCATCTAGGAAATGAGACTTTTAGGTATGTTGGAGAAGTAAAATGAAGGTGAGAATATTTTATACTTTACTCTTTCTCTTCCGCTCTCATTTTGAGACAGTCTCATGTACTCAAACTCCCTTTACAGATGAGGATTATCATAAACTCTGTATCCTTCCTACCTCTCCTTTGATGCTGGGATTCCAGATATGCACCACCATGCCTGATTATAATTTATACACATCTGCATTGTCTTCAATATTTTCTTTTCTGAAGGGCCACAACAGCTACCCCCAACCCTCATGGACACTTCCAGTCCCCTTGACTATTCAGGCTCCAAAACTTTTATTCCTATTCAAAACCCTGCAAGCCCTCACATCTCTTGCCTCCTCCCGGGTTCCTCCTCCTCAGCACTGCCTCACCTAGTTGGCTCTCACACCAGCTTCCAGAGCCTCTGCCTAATTAGAAGCCCTATAGAACTGCCCAGTGACCTGTAGGTGCAACATCAAACTCTAGCAATCTATCTGTTCTACTCTTCCTGATGGTGAACTTCCACAAAATTGAGTTCTGTGATATGGATAATGTTGAATTCTCTAGCTCAAACTTAAGGTACTTCTCTCCTCTCAGTCTGTCCCTCTCCCTAACTTCTGCCTTTCATTCAAAGATATACGATAGACAGATAAAATGTGAGACCAATAGCCTATATAGCAAATATTCCATCAGCAAAGGCACTGGTAAGGCATTATTTGCCTTATGACTTCTTGCCAATCTTCCTTAGTAAGACTTCGTTGTCTCTAGATAACTGCAGCAGCTTCTTTATCACCCTTTCTGCAACTACACATTCTGTTAGCCAAATGGAAACCAGATCATGTCGTTTCTCTGCTTAAAACTTGGGATACATTCAACATAAAATCCAAAGTTAGCCAGAGAGATGGCCAAAACACTCTGGACCCACAAAGACAGAACTGACCCCTGAAAATTGTCCTCTGATCTGCACATGGTCTCCACGGCACACTCGTCTCCCTCACTTTAAATGTAATAAAAAACTTTAAAATCCAACCTTCTTACCATGATCTGCAACACCTAATCCTTATAGTTGTCTAGCCACCTGTGTTCTCCCACCTGGAATCTATACACTACCTGTTTCTTCTATGGACAGTCCAGAGAGCAAGTTGTAAGAACAGGAACTCTGATAGTATGTCTATACCATCAGAACCTACCCGATGATAGGTAGGTAGGTATTCAGTAACCAGTAATGCTGAAATCACACCAAAATTTTCTGAATCTCCTGCCCTTTCCATTTAACTGTGGACTCCTTGAAACTAGCAGTATGTATTGTCTGTTTCCTAGTACTACTGCTCAGCACATTATGTTGGTACTCATAACTATTTGCTGAGCAAATGGGACTGTGATTTTTGCTCAACTCAAACCTTCAGGCCTTTTTCATCTCAATGAATGCCCAGCAGCAATAAATCTCCACTCTGGGGCTGAGAGATGACTGAGCACTTACAAGAGGACCTGGATTGGGTTCCCAGCACCCATATAGCAGGCAAAAAGATTCCTAACTCCAGTTCCAGGGGATCTGACACCCTCCTCTGGCCTCTACTGGCAGTATACGACATAGGTACACTTACATAAAAATCCTCATGCACATAAAATAAAAATAAATAAATCTTCCCTATTCTGATCTTGTAACAACTCAGTTTTGAAATTTAAATGTAGAATGCTGAGATGAAGCTTTCTGATGCTTGCCTAGTGTAAACAAGGGCTTGGATTCAATGGCCGGCACTACAAAAAGCAAGTAAGCAAGCAAGCTGTGACAGATTTTCAATGCAAGGCACCTACAATTCCATATTCATGACAACCAATCCTAAAATGGTAGTCGACTTGATTAGACACTTCATAAAAATGTATGAATAAGAAATAAGCAAATGATTCACAGCCGTCACTAGAGAAATGCAGAAAAGACCCCACTACAATGATAAGTTACAAATCCACCACAATGGCTAATAAAAGACCAACAAGGCTAAATGTTGGCAAGGATGTGACACTCATCTACCATTAGCACTAAACATATACCATCTTGGAAAACAAATCAGCTAGGTTATCAAAAAACCAAACAGACCAGACATAGCCAGGAATAATCCAACTGGTAGACTTTAATCTAAAGAATAAAGACATTATATCTACAAAGATTTGCTTAAGAATATTCATAAACAGCTTACTCAGTATAGCCAAAATCTAAAAACACCTCTAGACTAACTCAACAGAATGGATAGTGATATATATAGAAAACTAATCAGCAACCGATAGAATCTGTAACACAGATAAATCTGAAGGATCAAGTACACAGATTAGGGTTTATACTTATTTTTATCTAATACACTTTTATCTAGTACATTTAAAGTATATATACCCAATTTGGATAAATTAATAAAACCATCCATAAGTACTCAATTCCTGTGCAGACATACTGAAATATTTAGGAGAGAAGCATAGTGATGCCTACAAATCTGAAATACACCAAAAACTTTTAAAAATAAAAGCAAAACAGACTTATAGGAAAACTAAATCAGAGAAATCTAAATGACTGATACTTGATATTTACTGTACAGTTTTCTAAAACTTCTGCACATTTGAGTTCCACAAAATGGGAAATGAACCTTGCTGACAAAAGCATCATTGCGTTCATCATTGTAGAGAACCCTGGCTTAAAGTTGTCTCACAAAGGCCTGTGATGTGGGTCAAACACAGGCAGCTTCCTGTGCTAGGCCCCCACTTTCTGATGAACTACAGAATTCTTTCCTGATTGGTACCATTACATCATCACTGTACTCCATCCATTTCTTTTTGAACCCAGACTCAAATTCCAACCATAGCACAGCACACCCACCAGTAGCATATGGGTCCTGACTTTCAATGGCATGTTACTAAAGTGACCTGTCTTCTATTCTAAAATGTCAGCGCTTCTTATGCAATCAAAATGCCCTCACTCCTCACACCTGACCTGTCTCCTTTTCCTTTCCACTGGAACTTCACTTTGAGGGGAGAGGAAATTAATAATTGGCAGTTTTTACAGGTGATGGTCAATCATACCTACAATTCCAGCACTTAGGAGGTGGAGCTGTAGGACCTAGAGTTTAATGCCAAGCACTAACTAGAGAGATGGCTCAGTGGTTAAGAACACTGGCTGTTCTTAGAGAAGACCCAGGTTTGAATCCCAGCACCCACATGGTGTAACTCCAGTTTCAGGGAATCCTATGCTCTCTTCTGTCCTCTGCAGGCACTGCAGGACATGGGTGCACTTACATGCAGCCATAACACTCATACACATAAAATGAAAATTTTAAAAATCAGAGTTTAAGACCAGCTTGGGATACATGAGATCCTATCTAAGAAACAAAAACCAGTTGTGTGATGGCATATGCCTTTTATGTTAGCACTTGGGAGGCGGAGGCAGAGGCAGGCAGATCTCTGAGGCCAGCCTGCTCTATAGAGCAAGTTCCAGGCCAGCTAGAGCTACAGAAAGACCTTGCTCAAAAACATAAAAACCCAAAACAACAAACTTATTTCTGTAGTGCTGAGGGTCAAACTCAGGGTCCTGTGCATGCTATACAAGTGTCCTACCAATAAGCTAAATCCTCAACCTTTGGAATCTTTTTTTAAAATAAAGACAGGGTTTTCTTCTGTTGCCCTGCTAGGCTTAAACTATCAGTCTTCCTAAATCTACCTCCCAAGACCTGTCTTCAGTTTTCTACCTTCTGAGTCAAGCAAGTTCTCTTTAAATTACCTGTAATCTATGGAATTACTCATCTTTCAAATCTTTAAAGAAAATCTACCTGTAAGCTTATTCCTGCTTGGAAAGCTTGATTAAAAATCCTGGTCACTCTTG
This sequence comes from Eospalax fontanierii, assembly GCA_035773235.1. Classification (NCBI taxonomy): domain Eukaryota; kingdom Metazoa; phylum Chordata; class Mammalia; order Rodentia; family Spalacidae; genus Eospalax; species Eospalax fontanierii. The sequence goes on along the minus strand of CM069550.1, from coordinate 23,190,446 downwards.
TAATTTTACAGCTACAAATTGATTATTTTTTAAAGTATCTTTCCATATAGTTTAGCTTTTCCTCAAATTAATCATCTTCCTGCTAGGATTACAGGCCTATGCCACCATGACCTACAATCAACTATGTAGCTTAAAGCCAGACTCATTTTTCATAAAGTGTCATTATAATCAATTCCATGAGACTGGCTTTCAGCCCCCTTAAATATCAGTGAAGTAAATCTGTAGGGGAAAAAAATCAGAAACCTTATAAATAGAAATCTGGCTTATACTTGCTAGATCTTCGTGTATAAAAGTCCTGTTGAATAAATTACTAGAATAACCCAAAGATCCTCAAAAATTGTTCAGATCTAGCCCCGAGCTGGGACCAAACACATTAAAGGAGAGATGAGCTTTCTAGGAATATCCAATGTTACTACCTCTTTCCATTTAGAACTATGAGGAATTGCACATGGAAACCTAGGCAAGCATAAAGCTCTATTTTCCGCCTTGTTTTCTACCACTTGGGGGTCCCACTCCCTTCTTTGTTTTCCTGTGTATTTCTACAGCCAACAAGTTTCCTAGGCCCTGTATGGTTGGCAGTGTATCTTTTATATCCTTATATAGTGTACTCATAGTTGGATATGGCAGTCCCAGCACCTGGGAGGCTGAAGTAGAATTTTAAGTCCATAATGAAATTCTTTAAACACAGACAAAAACTCATTATCACTTCAATGATTTGCAAAATGCAAATATAATGGAACTGAATGATCCTCTGTCTACATTCCTAAACCCAAAGCAGAGGAAAGTTATGATTTGGCTAATGCCTTGTATGTGGCTAAAATGACAACCAGAGTATATGTATCTGAACTCTTATCTAGAACTCTGTAAGATTTCTTCTCTCCCAAATCTTTCTATATTCCTTATCTGATGTAGTAAACAGCAGTATTAGTTCTTCAAGAGTGACCATGCTCTGAATTCTACTTCTTCCTAGCCATAAAATACTACCAGACTGACATCTTGTCTACATAATTTGGGCACAGTAACTAAGTCCCAAGTTTTTTTTAGCTATCAGAGGGGGTATTACCTAGTTCTGAAGATTAATGTGAATGATGTATACAGAGTGCTTAGTACATATGCTAGAATTGCTATCAGCATGTTAACTATGATCTTTCAAGTCTAACTCATACATGCTGACTTTTCAATATTCTCTCCAGCACTCAACTTTTTACTTTGAGGTACTACACTTTATAGCAGTTGCATTCTTTTGTTTCCTAAGCTCCTTGCCTGTTGAGAAACCTTTTATTCCTTTTTTAAACTAGGATCTCATATAGCCCAGGCTGACCTTAAACTTGACAGGAAACCAAAGTTGGCCTTATAATCATCTTCCTGCTTCTGCCTCCTAACTGCTCAATTGTAGATCATAACCAGTTAAATGCCAAATTTTGGAATAAATGCTGTTTTAGCTGAGACACAGCATAGTCCTATATACAATGGACACTCAAAATACTTAAGACGCTTGCATCATTGTGCAGGACCAGGCTTATAAAGAATCCGAAGGTATGATTTGAGTAGGTGCCCTTTCTAAGTTTAAAACTAAGGAAACAGACTGTAAAAAGCTTCCCTTCTTTTTCCTGGAACAAAGTTTACCAGATACCACTGTTGATAAGAACCCTAAATCTACTAACAGGAAACAATGTGCCTTTCACTTTTCAAGACTTTCCCTGCCTTGGCAGGTTCTAATTCTGTTCCTCCAAAGTACAAAGAACAGATCTTTTCTCTTGGGTTGTTGTATCCAATTCAGTTCCAGATGGCCTGAAACTCACTTGTCCATTCTTTAAGCTTAAGAGTTATACTACCCTCTTCACATACAAAAGCTTAACTAGGCCGTCACCTTCAATCCCAACCTCCCTTTCTCTACCCAAGGTCATGGCACAGGCAGAGAGGCTGTAAGGAGAAGGGAATAGAGAACAGAAGTGTCTGCATAGCAGGATCATTCCTTCAAGGGAACCAGTCATGCTCACACCTGTCGTTGCCTACCTTGGCATGCTGGAGCAGCTCACAGATGCTGGATCAAGTCTTGAAAGGCAATCAGGGAATCCTTCAGAGGCTCCCAAAGGAAGCATCACCACCACTGAATAGCCCATGAATTGAACACTATGCCCACCAATACCACTTTTTTTCCTCTCACTTTCTCTAGCTTTTTCAGTTCTTACCCCGCATCTCCCTCAAATTTAAGGATTCTTCTAAGTTAAATCAACAGTTGCAAAGACGCTTCTCACAGGTTACAAACTGAGCCACATGTTTTATTTTCTTTTGTAAATTGAGACAGAATTTGAGGTGCAGGCTGGCCTAGAACTCTAGATCCTCCTTGCTTCAATCTCTCAAGTACTGAAATTAAAGGTGTGCCCCAACATAATCAATTCGAAGTCCTTACATATGACACTTTTATTCATATAATTCAGAGCTAGTAATTGGGCTCATAAACTATAACTTTAAACATTAACTTTATTTAGATCCATGTAATTCTAAGGAACTTAGGAGCCACACAGAATCTGGCAAAACTGCAAAGCTTAAAATGTACACACAGACACACATAAAGTGGAAAAATATTGCAAAGAAAGTTTCCCATCCTGTTGTACTGTGATGATCAGCAAAGTCTTGGAAGCCACTAATCCAACTCCAGCATCTCTGAAGATTTACACAAAGCTGAACAAATCTTATCTATGGCCAACCCTTTATAGATGAGAACCTAAACTGAAGAGACCTGGGTATGGAGAGGGAAACAGGATAAAGACACAATGGCATTCAAGAAGGATCTCCACCCAGAGACTGAACATGCCTACACAAAACTTCACCTGTCCACTTCAAAACTGTTACATTTGGCCCCAGGGAAATGATTCAGCAGTTCAGAGCCCTGACTGCTCTTGCAGAGGGCCTGGGTTCAGTTTCTAGCACCCACAGCCCACATAGTGGCTAACGGTAACTCCAGTACTAGGGGAACCCAACGCTCTCTTCTGCCCTGTACAGGCAATGCATGAATGTGGTACACTTAACATATATATAAACAAAGCACTCATACATAAAAATACATAAACAAAAAAAGCTTTACACTCATTAAGTTAGTGAACCCGGATAAGTCCTTCTAAGAAACAATGCTTCTGTTTCTCCACTTACTTGGGAGTTGGGGAACTGAAAATGCATGGAACAACGTGGGAGCTTCTTCCCCAGTAAACGAAGGGTTCCATCACAGGACTGCTGCCAGTGACTTCCCACGTTTCCCCCCACTCTCTAACTCTTAAGTATTCAGAGTGCAAGCAGCACTCTCTAACTCTTAAGTATTCATGCACCCATGAAAATTCTGTTCATACAACATAGGCTCGTAGCTCATACCTGGAATCCCAGCACTGAGGCAGCAAGATTACTGCCAGTGACAGTTTGGCTTAAAGATGGAACCTCTCATCGCTTTTCAGCCTTTTGGCTAAGATGAAGTATAAAGTGTAGAGACAGACCCTCTCCAAAGAGACAGACAGAAAAAAAAAGGGGGGGGGTAGAAGAGAGAGAATGTTCTGTTCTATCTTAACTATCAAGTAGAGCTTAGGTCAAGTTACTTTCCTTTAAGTTGCTTGTACTTTCCTGCCTATAAAATTGGAGTAAGCACAACTCTACAAGGTTATCATGATCCTTATGAATAAACAAATATGAGATGGGCACCGTGCTTAGGTGCATTATCTGCCCTCACTTTAATGCTTAAGTGCACCAGTTGGTCTTGGTATAGTATCATTTCATTCAGACCATGTTCATGAGACACCCAGGAAAAATGCCTCCGCTGTACTTTCTCCAGAGGATTAAATGGCAGGACAGGAGTCTGGAGAGATGGCTTAGTTAAGAGTACTTTCTGCTCTTGCGGAAGACCTAAATTCGGTTCTCAGCAACCACACAACAGCTAATAACCATCTTTAACTCCAGTTCCAGGGGATCCAATGCTCTGTTTTGGCCTGCTTAAGCACCAGGCACACACAGAGTAAACTTATATACATGCTGACAAAATACTCATACATATAAAAATAAAATCTTTAAAAAACAGGCTGTAAAAGTAATGACTTTTCATTTTCTCAAAACTGCAATGTGGGGCTTCTACTACACTGAAAAAAGCAGCAGAGATTTAAAAAAGGAAAAAAGGAGCCACATTTAAAAAAAAACACTTGAGTTCCAAGCCTTTCTTAAGATCTAAACTCAATAGATTTCCAGAAAGTACTAGAATGTGGTTCATAGAGGTTTAGCACTGGGTAGGGTAATCTGAATCTTATTTTCTAGAACAGAGGCCAAAGGACTATTCTGGGTATAACCCAACATGATATAACCAAAGGAGATTCCTCTGTTCTTCTCAAGTTATCAACGGCTCATATCCCTTAATTCAATCAATCCGAGTCCCAGGGAATCACTAAAATACCTATCTTACTATGTGGCCTCTTCATGATCTATACCTACTAGTCTTGTATAAAGATGGAAGAAGTCTACCTGTATCACACACACATTCTCATTTGATTAATGAGCAGGAAGAGAGGACTTAATGGATTCCACAGCTGTACAATTTCATCAAAGGGAAACTTCAAGCAGCAAGCACAAATTCAGCTCCGAAAACAAGGGGACATAAAGCAAGTCTCTCTGGTACAGTCATTCATATCACCATCCTATCCTGTTAGAACTTATATAAATTTAATGCCCATTACACACGGGGTGTGTGAGGCAACACCAGACCATCTCTAGGGCAGGGGCATTGTCAAAAACCTTTACCTCTCCAGTGTGCAGTGACCTACAGCATACAAGTTGAAGCAAAATAACAAACCAGAGCCTGTGTAATAGCAATCTATCTATTGTTCATAATGCACATCACCCTGCTCCTCACTGGAATGACTCATTTGTTTGGATATATGGAAGAATCTTATGATTGATCGTCCTCTAAACCATGTCTGGGAAATGGATAAATTTAAATAGGAAGCCTTCAGTACAAGCATAAATGGGTTTACACTTGTTCCTTCCTGTCTGACCATCATTTGGCAAGTGACCATGAAAGTCTTTAACCAGTTCCTGTGATTCATTAAGCTCCAAATTCAACTACAACCAAGCACTTAAGAAGCACCAGTTGGTATGATTTAAAGCAGCTGGATTTCTTCATCCTTCTTACTCCTCATGAAGTGTGAAAAATTTAACACGTGACTCATAGTAGACAACATGGTTACCACGTGATACATCACACTAGCCTTTTATTAATCAAAACACTTAGGCAAACAATCTCTACTCTTAAGGAGGCTGTAATCTAAGTGAGACTATCATAATCCTGGTTTTCAGTGTGATTTTCACATCAGGTATGATACAAGTAAGCAAAAGGAGAAAACTAGAGGCAGTGTGGACACAGAAACACTAAAAAAGCAAGCTGTTTGTACATAGCACAGCCAGCCACTCCTGGGCTTAACCTGATGCTGTATACGTTTGACTGTACTTATTATGGTCTATTATTTCTCCTACTTCTCTCTGCTGCCTTTCAAAATGAAACAGTAAACCATGAGATCAGAAACGGGACTTGAAACATCTGTTACCAAGGTCAGAGTCTACATGTCTGACAAAAGGGATGCCAATACCAATACTGTGCTGTGCCACTTACCACTTCTCTACAACTACTTGCTGAGCCACTGTCCTAACCTTTAACATTTCCATTGGAGGGAGGCCTCTGAAGTGCAACAGAAATCAAGGGACAAAGTTAATTAGGTTTTTCTCCCCCACTATATATTGCCCTCAACTTTTAGGTGTTACTCTCTTACCCAGGGCTGGAATGTTTATGTCAGGGTTTTTTTCCTCGTGGACTCTTTACCCAGAAAGAGTCATACTTGAGGATGCTTTTGAGACCCTTAGGCACATACAAAGTAGCTCAAACCACCAAGAACAGGCCCAGAAGAACACTGTGAAAAATCTGCCAAAAGGAGATAAAGTTGCTTATGTTGTTGAATGAAGTTTTTTTCTCAGAAGTCTACAGCAACTGTGCTACCACAGTACACTCTTCAAAATATTTTACTGCTGTCTTTTTGTGACACATCAGATTTTATACTAAAAAGACACTGAAACCAAGCACTTTTTTAAAAAGGTAAATTATAAGTTTAGATTCTACCATATCCCCTAAAAAACTACTTTTGGGAAAATACAGATGTACATAATCGATACATTATTTGTGAAAAACAATGAATTCTAGAAGAGATCTCTCTTGACAACAAAATCATTACCGGAGTCCACTCCTTTCAGATGATAAGGACTGTACTGCGTGGGGATGGGTGAATGATTTCACTCATTTTTCAAATAGTCAACCTTGATAATTTAAGGCTCACAGACAGGTGGCATATGTCTGTTACTCCAAAAGCTGAAGGAAAAAAAAAAAAAAAAAAGAAAGAAAGAAAGAAAGACTACCTTGTGTCCAGTTCTAGGTTGTCCTGGGAAATATAGTGAGACCATCTCTAAATAAAATTACTTACTTGCTACCTGGAATTATGTGTTCGTCTAAATTCATCAGACGCTAGAGATCTAGCTAAGTGCTGGTCTGTCTGCTCAAATCTCAACAACTAAATATTCAAATACAACAAGCTAAACTCTTACACGCTAAAGATAACAAGTTATACATATTTCTCAAGAACTTAGAACCCACTAGTTCTTGCAACTCTTGATTCAGATTTTTAAATCTGTACTTTATGACAACTTCATTTACTAATTTTCGTAAGCTGAACCAATGTAAAAGGGATAAAACCCAGAGCATCAATGTGAAAGCAGTATTTTGAGCTCCCCTTTTCTTCCCCATCTTAGCTCACACAGTAATACAAAATCAAAGCTTTGGAAGTGTGTGAAAAATTGAGAGTCTACTCCAAACATTTCTTTTCCCTTTCCCACTGTAACCAATATTTGAAAATGAGAATTCAGACCCCTTGGAGACTCCTGATGAAAAGGAGTATCTCACCTCGAGTTCTTTCCAAAGCCACATAACGAAGCCGTTAGCTAGCAAAGCCCACACAATAATATTCTGAAGGGACAGCACTGATGAGACCTAAAATCATGTTTCCTCCCTGCCGTTCCAAGGCATCCTCTTCTTTCCACACTTCAGCATTAGCGACAAAGATAACAACAATTGTTACCTCCAAGACCACCAAGTCTACATTTCCAAAGGCACAAAGTATTTTCAGTAGTTAAAAACAAAAACAGGTATTACAGCTCAGGACAGGTACTTCTGTGCAGTTAAAAGCATTAAAAGCATCAGCCTTTATTTTGTGACAAGTTTATTGAACAGTATTGAAGACTTCATTTTTATAAACAAAACTGCTAAATGATGTCAAAATAGTATTTGCTGGCAATGTTGTGGTCACATTGTCAACAGCCATTTTACTGTGTTTGGTTTCAAATGTCTGGACTTACTACAGAACTGCCGGTAAAACAGCTATAAAGTAATTTAAATATGGCAATTTTTTGAATGTGGAAAGTATTGAAAGTGATCAACACCAGAAATTCTTTCCAAAAAAATTGACTAGTAGTTATTTTACATGTTCTTTACTTATGTGTGTACTTTTAGACACTTGACCCACAGCTGTACAATCACAGAATCCAGCAAAATGGAATCTGAGCAAAGCTTTCATTCTTCCGTATTTTTAATGAAAGGTGATTATTTCCACCTAAAAACACATGCTTGCTTACTTCCATAAAGTGGGTAAGACTGACCTTAACTATATTAATTATTACTATCTGAAAGTTTGAAGTTTCCTAATGGAACTTTATCAATGCTTTGACAACCAGGAATACAAAGTTAGAAACTACATTTCACTTAACACCGTTGATTAAAACAAAAACCCAAAACAGCCACTAATAATTACACATCCAAACTAGTATAAACACACAAAATACTTCCAAATTGTGCTTGTGAACTAAATTGGTCACTGAAATTCAAAAAAAATTTACAAATTTTCTTAAAAATACATTTGTAGGTTTCTCTACTCCTTTCAACCAAAAGAAAAAAACACCAATAAAAATTCAGAAGTGAAAAAAAAAAAAAACCACTACTAGAAGAGGTTCTTTTCCATTAATGTCAAAGTCACCAAAAACAGATAAAATTTACACATAAATTGAGAATACCATGATAGTGTTGACAAATGCACTTTGAGAAAAGCTTTACAAAGCCATCATACCATATCATATAAATAAGAAAGTCATGTGAATTCAAAACTATCCCAAACCTAGTTCTGGAGAAAACATCTTAAGAGATATGAGTATTTCAAAGAACACATTTTCAAGGTGTTTTTTCAAAAACCAAAAACTGAAACTCCAATGCCCAGAACAAGATAACAACATACTTAGCAGTTAGCACTATGTTAAGTCTCAGATACACAATAATCAAGTTCCAAGGGCAAAGCATTCATTACACTTCACACCAAGCACAGCTGTGATTCAAGAAGTATGAAACACAGTTCTCTCCAATTTCACCAATAACCACTGTTTTCTTAATTTAATGAACAATGAGATCCAAGTTTTCCTTTTTAGCATTTATCTAAAACACAGAATTAACAAAGTAGCTGCAATAAAATTTATGAAATATTTAACAAGAATGAACATGGAACCAAAATAAATTGTGAGAAAGGATAAAAGACTCATCTTCAAACAACCAATTTTCATAAAAAAATAGCTTTCCAATGGGGGAAATAATCTGCTGTAACTGAAATAGAATGCCCAAGCAGGGCTGAAGTTTTCGAAGTGTTGTTGCAACGAGAAATGATTACTTAACAAAAACATCTATATATGCTTTTCGAGGCATTAGCTGTCTGTCAAGCAAATTTGTATCTATAAATTACCAAACGATTCACAATGCAGCCATTTACTTCTTGTCAACGTCTGTACAATCCTTTCCTAAAAATTCTATACTGTCAATACTCCAAGACTGTAGTAATGAATAAGCTTGACTAGGCTTTCCAAACTTTATCACACAAATCAAATCATTGCCACTCTTGACCACATAATTACACGACGACACATATTTCAGTGTTCCACTGCCTTGGAACACTAAAAAGGCACTACGTATGTATATAATTATTAATTGGAAATTCTTCTTTTAAAAAAGTAAAATACAGACTCATAGAAAATGCTGGGTGTGCTTCAAACCAAAGCTACAGGGCCATATAAAATTTATGTCTCATGCTTGTTGACTTATCTCCAGTTCTGAATGTTTAGAAATAATGTGACACAGCTTTCAAGCATTTTAACCAAGGAAATAAACCCTACAGCCTTTAGTGTCAATGAATAAAATATGATAAGCCAAATGCTTTGGACAAGGACATTTAACCAACTAAAACCTACGTGGTCCTCCTACCTTGGTGTCCTGCTTGCCAAAGAATATGAAGATGCAAGGAGTCTCAGTTCTCTCCTCTGACAGCTGTACTTATACTCTGCATACAAAATTTTTGTGAACTGGCTCATGATCGAACAACTACACCAAAAAGCTTCCAACCTAACAGAAGTAAACACATACCAACCTACTGTACAACTTATGGATTGTTCTACAATATTATTGCTAACAAAACTAACCATTTCAACTTCAGTTTTAAAAGCCAAGATATAATGCTGTCTTATGAACGGACTCCTCTTTGTTGACTTACAGGTCAAGCTTTCACCAAAATAGGAACAACAGGAAATTGCCAGAATAATTACAGACAGTATTACAAATCAAAAACTAAACACTAACTACTAAAAGTGGTGTCTCATTTTCAATGCCATCCAAAAAATGTTAACAATTTTTAAACTTACTAAATAAAACTTGATGGTCAAACCAAAACAGGTAAGTAGAGAACTCCATAGTTTATTTTTATGGCAAAGTCATCCCACACAATGTTAAGTGTGACATTAGAAATCAAAATTCAGGGTTATAGCACAAACCAAGTGTGGAGTTTTTATATTGGAAATTAAAACCCAATAAAGTAGTTGTGCTCATTTGCAAATGAGTCAATTACGCAAACAAAGCAGCAACATCTGAAGCAGGACTGTCTATACAGCAAGAACCTCAAGAAGCAATAAAGGTACATACAAGGAATCTGTATACAGAGACTTTATTCAATTTTAAAATAAAATGAAAGTTTTAGACAAAGCTTTGACCCTGTAACAAAGCAAATTTGTCCAACTTTAAATCAAATTGCTAAAGTAGCCAACTTCTATTTGTCAGCAGCTGGCAAAAGCACTCTCAATGAGCTCTACTCACATATCTATTTTCTTCATCCCATATGGTACAAAACAAAACCAATCTAGATTCCTTGATAAGCTTTATATGATCACTGAGTTTTACAAATGGTTTCTAATGGTATGCCAAAATTATTTTTGTGTTTTCTCCAGACAGCTTTACTATAATATATAGCAATGTTTATTCTGTGAATTGGAAACAGTAAACCAATGCTCTGTGTTACAGAAACCAATCTATATGCAATTGAAACAATCCACAGGTTCTAACCTGGAAATACTAGGAAAACAATCTGGATGCATTAATTGCAGCAATGTGAAGATATATCCTATAAAGAACTGATGCGAATGACTACCCTAATACGAGTTTTACTTTTCTTGAACCTATAGGCCTATCATTTAAGTCAATGACAGCAGCCGTGGCTTCATCCCGAGATTCGAAGGCCACCATGGCTTCACCTGTAGGCATACCTTTTTCATTGTATTTTAAACATACTGAACCTGGGATTACTTGATAACCATAAAAGAAATCTAAAATTTCATCAATAGATACAGTAAAGGGCATGTTTTGCACCTTAATTATTGTAGGCCCTGGTTTTCCAGAACTAGCTCCAAAGCCAGGGGGACCACCAATATGAATTGGGCCAGGCCCAGGGCCAGGGCCAAAAGCTGGAGGCCCACTCAAATGCCCAGGAACACTTCCAAGACCAGGAGGACCACTTCCAAAACCAGGAGGGGCACCTAAACTACCAGGGCCATTTCCAAAATTCTGAGGAACTCCCCCAAATCCTGATGGCCCACTTAAACTATTTGGTCCACCTCCAAAACCTGGAACTTCCAGTCCTAGACCAGGCAAACCACTGTTTCCAACTGAAGGCATAACAGGCCTAACATCACCAAAGGCTGCTCCTAACCCAGGAGGGGGGAGTGGTGGACCAAAGGCATTGGACCCACCAAAATTGCCAGGGAAGTTAAATGGAGGCCCATTATTGGCCTCCTTAGTTCCTACAGTCAAGAAGACATGCTCTTCACCTCCCGCACTGGGGATACCAGCACCAGGCATTGCAGGACCAGGGATTGCGGGACCAGGGATTGCGGCACCAGGGATTGCGGCACTGGGTATTGCAGGGCCGGGCATTGTGGGACCAGGCATTCCAGCACCGGGGATTCCAGCACCAGGCATTCCGGCACCAGGCGTTCCGGCACCAGGCAGTCCGGGACCAGGCATTCCGGGACCGGGCATTCCGGGACCGGGCATTCCGGCAGCGGGCATTCCGGCACCGGGCATCCCAGCAGCAGGCATGCCTGCACTAGGCATTCCAGCACCTGGCATTGCAGCACCAGGCATCCCAGCACCTGGTATTCCAGCAGCGGGAATCCCAGCAGCCGGCATCCCTGCACTAGGTATTACTGGTACTGCGGGATTACCTGGCACAGGCATCTTTAACCCTTTTTTTCCTTGGGCTGGGGGATTTTTCTCAATCTCTCTCATATCTTCTAAGGTAACTATATGAACAAAAGCTTCTCTCCCATTCAGTTTCTTACGGTGTAAATGTTCAGATTTACGTGCATCATCTTCACTTTTAAACTGAACCAATGCCTGCCCTAGACCTTGCCCATTGTTATCAACAAGAACATGTACTGCATTTTCATCCACTGGGATTCCTTCTAGAAACTGAAGAACGTCCATCTTGGTAATGCTGAATGGAATATTTGTTATATGGGCACAGACTTTGGCAGAGTTGACATCCCCCTCTGGATTTAACACCATTTCTCTCTGGTCATAGCTGAAGTTCTGGAGTCGTTTTCGAATCGTATCTATCTTTTCTAGCATACCTTTCTTAGTAATTGGATGAACTTGAATAAAGCGATTGCCCATGTACTGTTTATGACGACAAAGAGCAGCCTTATAGTCAGCCTCATTCCTGAATTCTACAAAGCCTTCACCAGTTGCTTTCCCATTGGGTCCATAAGCTATATAAATACTATCCTCTACAATATCCAACTTCTTAAAAAAATCAATGACATGTTTGTTTTCTGCTTCAAATGGTAGCCCTTTTAAGTAAACACAAAAACCAGCCTCATGTGGTGATCTTGACCTTGACCTTTTCTGCCCACTGGGCGATTTCGACCTTGGAAGTGTCTGTGGAGGGGGATGGGCTTGTCCAGAAGGTCCCATACTTTGCTTAAAAGTGATATGACCTCCAGCAGCTACCCACTGTCTCTCTGTGGCAGGACTAACTTCCACATAGCGTTGAATCATCAGCATTCTGTTCCGTTTCAAAGCTTCAAACGTATCTTGAGGGGAGAGAAACTTAACCAATCCATTCCCATTATTTCGACCTACATGATCTTTTAACAAATGCACTGCATCAACACGGAGACCATGGAAAAACTCTCTGACATCATTTTCCATTGCAGAAAAGGGCATTCCATGCACACTCACATACAGATCATCAGGGTTGATGGGAAGTGACTTCACGTTGCTCTGAGAGTTCATCTGAATAGGATTAACAGGATTTAATGGACCCAGAAACATAGGGTTCAGATTATTGTTCAGACTTAGAGGTGCTCCAGAGCCATTCATTCCAGCAGGAAGAGGTGCCACGGGCGGTGGATTCAAGGGTGGCATGCCTGACATGGGTGGCAATGGGGTCATGGGTGGCACAGAAGGGACAGGGGGAATAGGGGGAACTGGAGGCACAGGAGGCAACGTAGGTACTGGAGGAGGAACTGGTATTGGGGGAATGGATGGCAGCGGTGGCAAAGATGGCAATGCTGGGATTGGAGGAATTGGTGGTGGTGGGACTGTGTTCATTGGAGAAGCTGTACTCGGAATGGTCGAGCTGAATGTTGGACTCCCAAAAGAAGACCCCATGCTTGGAGGTGCAGTTCCTACGCTGGCTGTGGAAAATGTCTGTATGTTTTTGTTGCTCTCATGAACAGAAGTGGTAGCAGTAACTACACTTGGCGAAGGATTATTAAAGCTGGGTACTGTTGTAGGTAAATTTACCCTACTGCTCATTCCTGAGCTAGGTGGCGGTCCTGATCTACTAGCATTTGCTGGTGGTATATCTAAGTTGGCAGTTTCAAAACGCCTACGACTCAGTTCAATCATATTCTGCATTTCTGTTTTACTACTCAACAACAGTGTTACTTTTGACCCTTTAATTGTACCACCTGTGCGCATCATACCAAGCCTTGCATCTTCATCAGTGGCAAAAACGATGAAAGCCTCACCCAGTTCACCCCCTACAATATGCACGCCCCCATCAGGGATGGTCAATCCAGAGAAGAAGTGGCGAATGTCCATGGTCCCCGCCACAATTGGGAGACCTTGTAAACGGATGACCACAGCCATGCTGCGCTGAAACCACACACACCTGCAGATGAGAAAAGGCAACGGCCATGTCAGACTCCTTTTTAATCACACCAAGTTCTTACTTGCAAGAATGACTAGCTACCATATTATCCCCACAAACATTCCCTTCAGGTATCACAATGCTTTTAATTTAGATATTCTAAAAACTTGAATGTCATTAAGATGTAAAACCTGGACAATTTCAACTTCCAAAGGCATTAATTCCATAATCAGTGATAAAGAAGTTCAGTCTCACAACTCAAAAGTCTCTGGGAAAACCATTGGGCAGTAAAATTACCATATATTCGGACCACTAAGCTTTCAGTAAGATTTCGTTTTTTAATGTATAAGTCAAATCATGAAACCAAGTTTAACCCTCTATAGATGGATTTTCCTCTATGTAAAGGCTGCATCAAAGTTAGTATTCAAATATTTAGCATCTTCTCTATAAACTTTATTAACTTCACAGAATTATTACAGTGGAACTTTATAAAGCTCAGTCTCAACATCCAAGAGAAATAGAAGATTGGAATGTTCCTAGATTGCAAATACCTAAAAATAAAGTAGATTCAAACCTCAAATAGACTAGTGAGTGTTTGACTAGCATTCACAAGGTTCGGAATCCAATTCTCAGCACCAGAAATCTCAAAATGAGAACTGATTCCATATTTCATCCTACTCTGCTTTACAATTTTATTAAATAAAATTATCTGTGGCTGGGAAGACAGCTCAGTGGGTAAAAAGCACTTCCTCTGCAATCATGTGTACATGAGTTTGACCCCCAGCACCCACACAGATGTGGCTGCCAGTGCTTGTAACCCCAGCAGTGTAGGGGCTAAAGACAGGAGGATCCCTGGGGACTCACTGACTGTCAGCTTACTTCCAAGTTCAGTGAGAGACCTTTCTCAAGGTATCAAGACAGAGTGGAATGATAGGATGGAACTCCAGATGAATAATCAAAGTCCTCCTGTGACCCGAGTGCACACATATACACAAGCACATATACATCCATGCATGCATACGCACACAGAAAAAAATAAGCCCAATGTGGTGGTGCACACCTTTAATCCCAGTACTCTCTGGCAGATCTCTGAGACTAAGGCCAGCATGGTCTACATAGCAAGTTCCAGGCCTGTTGGGACTAATAAATAGAGAGGCCCTGTCTTAAAACATAAACAAAACTTATCTTTGGAACTTCCTAGAAACAAAGCAAATCTGTGTTAGCATATATCACTCGAAAACAGAACCTATTCACACATTCACACCATAACTGACTGTGGCAATTTAATCAAAGCTCAGGTCCTTTAGGGGTTGGGGGCGGGGCACAGCTGTGCACAAACAAAGGGCAGAGGATCTCTGTGGGTTCAAAGCCAGTCTGGTCTACATAGTTTGTTCCAGGAAAGCCAGGACTACAAAGTCTCTAAAACAAAACAAAAACTAGCTAAATAAGGAGAGAAGATGTAGACCACCAGTTGGTAGGATGCCTATTTAGCATTCACAAAGCCCTAGGTCTGGGAGGTTGAGTCAGAAGGATCTTGAACTCAAGGACAAAATCATGGACTATAGATTGTTCAAGGTTTAACTCACTGTTAGAACATCTGATCAACTTAACTCCTGTGGTCTAGTCAGTCTGGCTACTCAGGAAGACCTGTCCCAAAAGATAACAAAACAAAGAAGGAAAAAAAAAGAAGGGGGATATAGCAAGATTGCTCAGGAGACCAAGGTAAGTAATTGCTGCTAAGCCTCAAGACTTAAGTTCTGTCTCCAGGATCCACAGGGCAGATAGAAAAAGAACCATCTCCCACCAACTCCCAAAGTTGTCCTTTGACCTCTCTACATGTGCACTCCCAACACACAAACATGCACAAATAAATTAAACAATGATAATAGGGGATATAACTCATTTGGAAGAGCAATTTTCAAACATGCATAAATAAGCGGCCTTGGGTTCAATTCCAGGACCTCATACATAATGGAGGCACACACCATTAATCTTGGAACTGGAGAGGTAGAGGCAGGAGGTTCCAGTGCAAGATCATCTCTGGCTACATAGTCAGTTTAAGTCCAACCTGGGATACATGAGATCTTCTTTGAAAAATAAAATAGGGCCGTGTAATACCTTGGTGGTTAAGAGCACTGGCTACTCTTGCAGAAGACCCAGGTTCAGCTGCTGGCAGCTACATGGCAACTACAAACCATCCATAACTCCTGTTCCAGGAAGTTTAAAGTTTCTCTCATATTTTAAAATCTAATATCAGAATTTTTCTTCTTATTTATTCCTCCTGTTACTATTGTAGTACCTGGCAGCAGGAGCATTTCAGTTCTCATGACTTTTACATATGTAAAAGGATAAGAAATTCTAGGGATTGGAAAAATGATTATTTGAAACTGATGTGATCAATCAAGTTTTCAATATAAACCTATTAAATGGATTCTGAGTTCTCAGAAAGTTAACTGAGCTCTGGTTTAATTACTTCTCAAAAGAATATAAGAAAAGGCAGTTTCCTGCTATAAGCTTTAAGTCTTAGGCAATTCAATGAAAGAAATTCTTTAATATCAAATATTGTACCCTAACAATGTAATGGAGTCTATAACTTTATCACAACATGGTAACTGCCACATACAAAATAGAAGTATATTGTTTGGTTTTGGTGTTTTGTTTTTTTTTTAACTGTTCGTTTTGAGCAGCCAAAAGTCAGTTTACTTTATCTGATGAAATTTCAAAATTCAAACACAACCAAATTGTATATTTACAAACACATTCTATTTGTAAATGTTTAAAACCCAACTTCCTCTGCATCTTAGACAAATTTAATTCAAGCAAGGAAATGAAGGAAAAGTCTGTACTGGTAACATTTCTACTCTTAGGGCTGGAGACTCAGGAGTAAAAATCATAAACTGCTTGTCCAAAGAACCTGAGTTTGGTTCCCAGCACCCACATCAGGCAGCTTATAGTGTCTTTAACTCCAGCTCCAGGGGTATCCAATGACTCTGGCCTGAAGGAACTTGAACACACAAGCACCTACCCATACACAGAACCATATAGATACATAATAAAAATAAAAAACTTTTAAAAACTTTTTACTCCTGGAAGTTGCAGAGATTGATCAGTGGTTAAG
Source organism: Eospalax fontanierii (assembly GCA_035773235.1). Lineage (NCBI taxonomy): Eukaryota > Metazoa > Chordata > Mammalia > Rodentia > Spalacidae > Eospalax > Eospalax fontanierii. The sequence goes on along the minus strand of CM069550.1, from coordinate 23,173,742 downwards.
AGCACTAGTTGTTCTTACAGGAGACCTAAGTTTGAATCCCAGCACCCACATGGTGGCTGACAACCATCTGTAACTCCAGTTCCAGGAGAACCAAAGCTTTCTTCCTTCCTCCAGCGGCAATATACAACACTGGTGCACTTACAGACATAACACTCATTCATAAAAATAAAGCTGAAAAACAAAAAAAACTTTTACTCTTTAGTCTCTCCTCTTTGACTAAACAAGGATTTTCTCCCAACCCCACCTCCCAATCCTCTTCCTTTTTTTGAGACACTGAACTTCTGATCTTCCCCACTGCTGAGATTTTAGGCATGTCGGACTTACCACAACCAGTTTATATGGTGCTGGGAACTAAACAAGGGCTTTATGCTGGCTAGGTAAACACTTTACTAATTGAGCTATATCTCCAGTCCTTTGACAGTTTTTCCTTACATAATTATACACAAAGATCAAAGCCATCTTCAAATTTAACCCAGAAAGATAGACTAGCAAATAGAAAACATAAGACTATCATAAAGCACTAGAAATTTGGAAAGGGTGAGCAAAGCTTTACACTTAAGGACTACAAGAGTCAACAAGAAGGCTAGTGAGATAGCTCAGCCACTGAAGATCTGAGTTCGATCCATGGGACCCACATGGAGGAAGAGAACTGACTTTCTAATGCACATGTACACACAAGTACTACAAGAAGAAAAAGGAAAACCACCACCAACAGATTATATTCTATTTAGCAGGCAATAAGGTTTGTCAGTAGATTTCAAATAAATGAGCCAAATTCATATTCCTTACTGAATCTGTAACATGTTTATGTGTGAATTGTGATAGCATACTGTTCAACATAAAAAATGTTCAATTAATTTCTATGAGGGAAAATTTCTATGAGGTATTTTCCCAGGTATTCAAAATAACCTGTGAGAAAGATACTTTGTTTGCACTTTAAGAATGAGAACTTGAAATGGTCATAGGAAAACAAATTAAACAGAAGCCTAAATGATATACATATTGTTTTCAACTATTTTACTAAGAGAAGAGATGTGCAACGCCTGTACAAGATCCCCATGAAAACATGCAAACTGCTAAAAACATGCCTCAGATTACCAGCTAGAAACTGGCTAAGGAATAAACCAAGCAGAGTATAAGACTTACTCAAAAAGCTGAATAAACCAAGTAGAGTACAAGACTTACTCAAAAAACTGAAGAAAAGTTTTTAGGTTCTGAAAAATAGTAGCAAGTTATTTTGCTACTAAGTACTTGCTTGAGGACAAATCATTTCAACCTATCTTGAGCCTAGCTTATTCACTTAAAAGATTATATTCAATCACTAAAGTTCCACCTAAAGTCTAAAAAAAGTATACTCTTAAACCTATTACCTACCATCTATACCTGTATTTTAGGAGATATAAATAACCATACGAATAATAAGCACCCAGATCTAAAAATCCACCTAGAATGCTGAGAAAACCCCACCTGCTCACTGCCTAGTAATAAGAAATGCATCCATAAAGCTCTGACAGGAAGTACTTGGTCACCCCATCCTCATCTCTCAGAGAATCACACAATTTAGTTGCTACTTATTTTTTCATGTTTAATAAACATGTTTTGTATATTTTGTATAAAAAATAACCTATTCAAAATCTCTTACCTTGTAAAACAAGAGATGTATTTTCTTAAGAAGTAGAGGCCAAGTCAATCCTGTGGGCAACCAATTAAAACCAACTTTTAGACTGCAACAGAGAATAAACGAAGGCAAAAATCAATGCAGGAAACACAAAACAACATGAACAGGCCACACTGAACTCTACATTACAAAAGAGTCTGAAACCACCAGAGTACTTAAGAGTGTTGCTGTTTCGTTTTGTTTTTTAAAAAAGAAAAGACATATACCAAAATTCCACACACACTTTGAATTTGCTGTTGTCTCAAAGTCTAAGAATCATTCCAATATTTATGTATCAAGAACATGCCAACAGATATTTATAAAGAATATGCCATAAGTTAACCAATAAAAAAACTGAAAACTTACATGGTATTAAAACTCAATTTCACAGCTGGTAATTACTTTAACCACTTGACAATTATATCAGTCCAGAAAATTCCATAAAGTCTATAAAGTCCAACCTCAACTTATTTCTCCAAATCACCACCAAACTTCTGATCAAAAGGCACAGCAGTTAACAATTCCTGGACAAATTGTTATCAATACAAGGATATTAAAAGAAATTACTGCCAATGTATTCTTTCAAATTCATTCACCTTTGCAACGAAATATCACACATCACAAAATGAAAGTTCTGTCTATAAGGGTTAATTCTATGGGTATTCACCATATTATAAGGAAAAATTCTTGTAACATAAAAACAGTTCCAAAAAACTTGTTTAAAAAAGTTCCCTAAAGCACATCTCAGCACCCAAAAGGCTAAGGTTGGAAGACTACCACAAGTTTGAGACTAGCCTGCATTGCATAATGTTTTAAGTCCAACCTAAGGTGATAACAATACCCTACCTTAAACAAACAAACAAAAATCCCCCAAATCTTAGTATATAGATACTCTGCAAAGTTAAAAGCGGTAATAGGACACTTAAATCTTTCAGAGGAATTTTCCCCAAAGAACAAACAATTCACAAGCAGTACATATATGACCAAATGATTAATTACAAGATTATTTTTAACCTTTATTGGAAGGCAAGGGACAGTCCCGGGGATTGAATCTAGTACTAACATACTCTAGGCAAACCCTCCAAAATCGAGCTCAATTTATTTTTAAATTTTATTATTTTATGTGTATGTGCAGGTATGTGCATGCCACCACATACATGTGAAACTCAGAAGATACATTTGGTTCTCATCTTCTATCTTATGGGCTCCAGGGATCAACCTCATGTCAGGCTTGGTACCAAGTACCTTTACCTGCTGAGTCTTCTTATGGGCCCTATACTATATTTTTTTTAATCAGGTGGATGATCTTCCCAACTCAGTCACTCTAGTGCTGGGTATTAAAACTCTGTGCCACCACTACCAGGCTCAAGAGTCTTGCTTTGTTTTCTTTGAAACAAGTCTCACATAGCCTAACCTAGCTTCAAACTCTATGTTGCTGAGGCTGTCCTTTAACACCTAATTCTCCTGTCTCCACCTTCCAAGTGCTAGAATTGCAAGGCATGTGCCACCATGTTCCACTGAAAGGCTTTATTTATTTTGAAAGAAGTTTTCACACTACAGCCCAGTCTGGCACTAAATTCAAGATTTTACTACCACAGAATCTGAACATTGGGATTACAGGCATGCACAAACATATGTGGCTTAAAAGGTCATACAAACAACAACAACAAGATCAGCCAGTTAAGTCCAAAGGAAACTCCCTAATTCTAGGAAAAATTGTCTATAAAGTTCCAAGAAATTATTTTTAACAATGAGGAAAATTCTTATTCCCTAAAGGCTGAAAGTACGGCTGAGCTTGGCAAATGTGTAGCTCAAATTTTGTGTTCCACTTATAGCAGAGAATCAATCCACACACAAAAAGGAGAAGTGCCATCCTACCACATACCAAGGAAATATACCTATTAAAGCTAAACACCAGAACTTCAGAACCTTTGGTACTAAAGTTCTTCCCTACTCACCTTAAGCTCTGGTGAACTTCAGAAGGGCCACACTGAAATAATTCTATGCAACAAAATATCTAAAAATACAGATTTTGGGGTTGGAGAGATGACTCAATGGCTAAGAGCATTAACTGCTTTTGCAGGGGCTGGGGATGGATTTCCAACACCCATATGGAGGCTCACAACCTCCTATAATTCCAGTTCCAGTGGATCCAACAAACGCCCTCTTCTGGAATCTCAGGGACCAGGCACACAGGTGCTGTACATACATACAGACAAACACACATATAAAAAAATAAATACATTTTTAGCTGGACATGATGCATTTAAAGTTAGTAATGCTAGCACTCAGGAGGTAGAGGGATAAGGATGAGGAGTTTGAAGTTAGTCTGGGCTACAGAGTCTGTCTCATAAACACAGGCATCTTATCTATACATACAGCATAGAGGAAGGAAAGGAGAAAATGGGCCCTGGTTCACCACTGCCCCACTGATGTTTTAAAAGATCTAAAACAACAAGCTTCTTTATTACAAATATTTGCATGTTATAATAAGATAAACTTTCTTATTTACTAGCCATTCCAATTATCTGAAACCTCAAGATAAAACGTCTAACAGACCTCTGTATTACGAAGACAAAGCACAAACTAAAACTCGAGGGTATTGACTCTTCATCTGGCAAAAAAAAACAGAGAAGTAAATCTATATTTTGTTTAATCATCAATCTTTACTGGACAAGAATCAGAGTACAGCAGAGCTAGGTACTTCAAATCCGGAAGAGACAAAAACCCAGCATCCCTGAAATGTTCACCTCAGAGATGAGTATCAATCACAATGGGCACAATGTTACCCACAGTACAATCACATCACCATGGACATTACAAGGCCACAGCTTCATCCACTTGATTCTGTCACCAAATCAAACAGATTTCAGACCCTGGGGCCATGCTTAATGAAGACATTCTTCTGACACTGAGGAAAATATGTAATACACTGCTTCATTTTCCCATTAACTTCCCATTCAGTATTCAAAGTATTCAAAAGACATTTACAAATAAGATGCTCCTCCTGCCAAAAGACTTTAATATTGTGATTTCTGGTTCAAACAAAAATGTTATTTATATTCAGTTATACTTCAAAGCAAAAATATTACACCTAACCTAACCAACCACATCCACTTTCACTATAATTTTCAGTATTCAAAGCTGGCTTTAAACTTAAAACTCTGTGGAAACCAAAGGGTACACAGGTGGTTGGTAGTAAAAAATCCAGTAAAACTGCAACTACAGTGAAATTATTTTTCTATGTAGTCGACTTAAGCATTTGGCAACACTGACTTTCATTAATATTTACGAACATGTCAACTAAGCATTGAGATTTGAAACTGGACCCCACATTTTAGAGCGATAGCTAACATCATACATTGTGTAACCAATTACTAACAACATCTACAGAGGAAAGCATTTATTCAAACTGAATGTTGGGATGGCTTCTGTAATCCCAGTGACTTCCGGGCTCCAGAGTTCAAAGCCAGCCTGAGCTACCTCACAAAACCCTATCCTCAAAAGGAAAAACAAAACAAAAAAACAACTGGAATAATGGAGTGGCTCTCTACAAAACGGAGCAAAAGATGTATCAATACTAGCACTGAATTCTAGCATCTAATCCATGGTGACCTATAAAATGAAGTTTTACACAAAAAAATAGCAACAAGTCCGAAACTTTCAACGTGCAGTCAAGCAAAATAGTTAACATATCAACGATTAAAAGCAGCCTAAAGTGCACTGCTAGTAGCATGTAAGAGTCAGCACCCACCATGTGTTCTAGGACCTCCCCCTTCTACAACATAAAACTTTATGTACAACAACCCATAAAATGACCGACATTTAATCAAGCATAAGAAAGTGATACAAAAATGCAACCCGTTTCGATAAACTGCCCGATACTTAAGCACATCCTATGAACTCAAACACACCAAACGGTTCATTTCCTTCAAAAATTACATTATCATGTTATGTGAACAGTTCTACCAAACTTTTAATATTCTTACAAAAATGTCTGAACCCTTTCCACCAAATCAAAAAAATCTCCATCTCATAAAAAATTACGAATTTCAAAGACAAGTACATAGGTCTTATATTAAAAAGAAAATTGTTTTTTTCCCCAACAACAAATGCTCTGAAATACTTCAACAGTATACCCTGGTTAACAAGGTCCCCAGCACATTTCTGTTGCTAAGACTGCACTTCGCAAAAAATTTACATTTCACACCGTCCAAGAAGCTCTGAGAATCAACAGTCAATGCCTTTAGCAAGACTTCGGTTACCATCCTAGTTTTTTCCAGTAAATTATACAGGGTGGCATCAACTTACAAAATGGTTCCTGCGACGGCCCACTAAAGTGAACTCTGCGAAATCTCCGATTCAAGGAAGGCATTTAGGACCCAGAAATCTTTCCAACACGGCCTACAAGTCTCAACATACACCACCTACCTGAATGAATGAATTTTCAGCACTAATTTACCCTGAGTAAACACGGGAGCTCTTCAAATCTTTCGTTAAAGCATACCCTGAATCTACACACTTACTAACGGGCACCTAAACCACTGCACTAGTGTCCACACCCGGTCACTAACGTGTAGATCCTCAAAGGCCCTCCCATCCATTTCACGTGGCTGCAAAGTGGCGCCGCTAACCTTCACTATATGAGTCGTCCTCTCTCCTTCCCCCGGCACCTACTCCCCACGGGCGGGCAGTCAAGGTGCAGCTCACAATAGCCCCTTCCCACCTTGGGGACCAAAGGCCTGCCACCTTTGCTACAATTCTCTGAGCCTCTCACCCCCTCCTCCCTAGCTCCAGGGCGGTTCCCAGATAAGCCTACACTCCCCGAGTTCGTCTCCCCTCATTGCTGGACCTTGCATTTCACTGCACCCCCACCCCGCACCTCCAGGCCACCAAGGTAGCCGGTTCCGAGACTTCCCCTTTCAGGTGTCTCCCTTTTGCAAGAAGGCCACAAGGGTCTCCGCTCCACTTTCGAGTTACAACCTCGGCCCCACTTGGAGCCCCACGAAGCCCTTGCCCATCCTGCGTGTTGGTGTTTTCACCGCACTCCGCCCCGGTAGTTCGCAGGCCGCGGGGCCACAGAGGGCGGGCGGGTTCCCGGGCTCAGACCCCCGAGGCCGTCCCCGCAGCGGCCCGCGGGCTACTCCTCTCGCACTCCCCGAAGCCACAGAAGCGCGGCAGGCGCCCCGGGACCCCCGCAGCCCGGCCCGGCCCTTTGTGTGCGAGCGCCCGCGGGCTCCGAGGCCTGAGAAGGCCCCGCCCCAAGCCACCAAGGAGGCGGCTCGAGCCCCGCACAGCCCCGCCCGTTCCGGGGCTGCGGGAGTCTTACCGGGGAGAGCTTGCGCGGCACCAGAACCCAGACCCGAGTTACCCCCCGCGCGAGTGCCTCTGCCCCGCGGCCGACAGCCCCAGCCCGAACGGCTTCCCGGCGCCCACTGCAGCCACCACCTCCGCTGCTGCTTCACAAAATGGCCGCCCGCCCGCTCAGCCGCTCCGCGTTCCGACGGGGGGCGGGGCACGGTGACGTCACGGGTGGGCGGCGCAGGCGCAGAGGTTTGGGAGGCAGTCTTAGAAGCTGCAGGTGCTTGGAACTAGAGGGGCGTTTTAACCCGAGTTTTCACCCTCTGCTTCCAAACCACGCCTCTGGAGAGTATCCCAGGCCCTCAGCCTTCTTCACTGCAAGCCCTTGAGCGAATTGCTTTGGTTCTTTGAGCCTTTGTGAAAGGAGCGAAACAGTGCCTACATGGAAGAATTCCTTGGGAATTAATTTTGTTTGATAACGTACTGACAAGAGGAAAAACCTGATTCTTTTTCCGCCACTGAAAATATTTCAGTCAGCCGAACGTGGTGGCGCGCGCATTGATCCCAGCACTTGGGAAACAGAGTCAGGCAGATCTCTGTGAGAAGGAGACTAGCCTGGCTTACATAGTGAGTTCTAGGTTGGCTGGGCTACAGAGAGACCCGGTCTCAAAACAGAAAAACAAAAAATTTCAGCCGAAATCCCAGTACTTGCAAGGTGGTGGCAGAAAGACCATCCTCAACTATTTAGGGAGTTCCCAGGACCCCCGCAGCCCTGCCCGGCCCTGGGTTACATGAGACTCTATATGGGGAGAAACAAAGCAAAAACATATTCACGGCTAGTGGTATGTCAGAATTGGTAGAAGCTTGCCTAGCACTCATAAAGCCTCTGTTCTAACCCAGGTACCAAATCCTAGGCGTGGTGGTGCATGCTTGTAATCCCAACAGGCAGGAGGTGGAGGCAGGAGGATCAGGCAGGAGTTCAAGGTCAGACCAGGCAGGTAGCTCAATAGGTAAAGGCTCTTGCTGCTCAGTTTGATGGCCAGAGTTTGCTTTCTGGGACCAACATGGTGAGAAAATGGACTCCCACTAGTCTGCTAACCTTTACACATATACATGCTCAGGCACACAAAATAAGTAAAAATGTAATAAAAAATTCTTTTTAAAATTCAAGGTCATCCTTTCTACATAGGGAGTTTGAGGCCATCCTGGGCTACATGAGACCCTGTCTCAAAACAAAACGACATTTCATTAGAGAAAGCTTTATTACCCTAACTTATCCACAAAATACACCTATTTATTACAGAGAACTATTCTCAAATTACTTTGATCCTAGTCTTAACCAAGCTCCACCACTCCCCTCTCTCCTCTCAGATTCTGCTGGGGGGGTTTTGTGCCTGGGGTCTAAATATACAGATTTTGTTGTTGTTGTGTTGTTTTGAGCTGGTCTCCTACAACTCTAGCTGGCCTGGAATTCACTACATATTAGAACACATCCTTGAATTTCTGGTCCTTCTGCCTCCTTTCAAGTGTTGGGATTAAGGCCTGCATCACCACCACAGACTTTGTACCTTGTATCTTTTTTTTAAAAGGAGGGATGGGAGGCTGGAGAGATGGCTCAGCAGCTGTTCTTGCAGAAGAAGACCAAGATTTGATTCCCAACACCCACATGGCAGCTAACAACCGTCTGTAACTCCAGTTGCAGGGGATGGGACATGTGTTTTTGACCTCCTCTGGCACTGCACAACATGGGTACACTTACATACATGCAGGCAATACACTCATAAACATAAAAGACAAAAAAAGGGGGGGGGGATAAAACTCTAGGCCTTAAACATGCTAGACAAGTAATCTGCCACTGAGCTATATTCCTGGCCCTGTACCCTATATCTTGATGAATGTCTTTCTGCCATTGACCTAGTCTTCTAAGTCAGAAAGGGAAGAATCAACTGACTAACAAAATCAGAGCCTAGATTCTCACAGCCCAACAAGCTCTGAGGGAAATCTGTGTCTGGGTAATACATGCCCAAAGTGGCAAATTCAAATAAACAGGCTGCATATTTTCTTGAGACAGGTCTTACTGCAGCCTTGGCTGGCCTGGAATTCAATCAGTAGACAATGCTAGCTTTGAACTCACAGTGATCATCAACCTGCCTCTCAAACATTGGGATTACAGCTGTGGAACACCAAGCTCACCTTAAAACCATTCAAAATAAAAAGATGTATTCATGCTGGCCATGGTGGTACATACCTTTAACCCCAGCACTGTGGAGAAAGAGGCAGGAGAATCTCTGTGAGATCCTGGCCATCCTGGTCTATATAGTAAGTTTCAGGCTAGCTGGGACTCCAGGGATACCCCATCTCAAAACAAACAAACAAATAAAACAACAAACAAAAAAAGATTTGTTTATCCGTTTACCTGACTGGGGATTGAACTCAAGGCCTGTAAGTGCTCTATCACTGAGCTGTATCTCTAACCTTATGAAGGTTTATTTGTGTGTTTAAAAGGTCTCCTTTATCTAACCAAGCTGGCCTTGAACTTACTAAGTGGATAAGGGTGACCTCCAACTTTGTTTTTTTAATGTTTGTTGTTTGCTTTTTTGAGACAGGATTGTACTATGTAGCCCTGGCTGGTCTGAAAATTGCTGAGTAGACCAGGCTGGCCTCCTTTTACAGAGATTCAGCTGCCCCTGCTTCCTGAATGTTGGGACTAAAGGCATGCACCAGCACATCCAGCCCCAGACTTATATATTTAAAAGAGGAAACCTCTATAAGTTCATCATCTCCTCTCCCTGTTTATGCCATGCTCAACATATTTTACCCAATGGTTTTCAAACTTATGTCCTACAGGAGGACATAGCATTTGTGTCAGGTATGGTAGCAGACAGGACACAGAGGCAGGAGGATTGCCACGAGATTGAGGCCAGCCAGGGATACCTAGTAAGACCCTGTCTCAACAACAAAAAAAGTAAGGGTGTATTGACTTAATGGTTATTGTGAGCCAAGAAAGGAAACTATGAGGGAATTTATTATCTGTGACTTAGTAAGCCTATTTACAGGAATTGTGCACAAAAATAGGAGCATGAAAGCTGGGTGTGGTGGTTCACACCCATAATTTTGGCACTGGATAGAGGTAGGAGGACCATCCCCTGTTGGTGGCTGATCTGTTCTAAATAGGCCAGCCAAGGGTAAAAACACACACACATACACACACACACACACACACACACACACACACACACACACACACCAAAAAAAAAAAACAAAAAACCTAAATACATTCAAATAGAAAACTGAAATGCAATTCTTAAAATTCATTTAATCTGCCAGGAGTGATAAGTCTATCTTTAATCCCAGCAGCACTCAGGAAGCAGAGTTCAGAGACCAGTTTAATCTGCATAGGGAGTTCCAGGCCAGCCTTGGCTAAACCGTGAGACTTTGTCTCAAAAAACAAGCAAGCAAAAAATTCATTTAATCTGTTCTAACACTTTATATTCATTCTCTCTCTCTGGGGGAGGGGGTATTTTGAGATGAGATAGGGTCTCCCTGTAGCCCCAGATGACCTGGAATTTACTGTGTAGTCTAACACTTTATATTCATTCTCTCTCTCTGGGGGAGGGGGTATTTTGAGATGAGATAGGGTCTCCCTGTAGCCCCAGATGACCTGGAATTTACTGTGTAGACCAGGCTAACCTTGATCTCACAGAGATCCACCTGCCTCAGCCTCCATATCCAGCTTTTCTTTTAGAGCTAGTAACTGTACTGGGTTCAGACTGCAGAAAGGAAAACTATCTTAACTGCACTGGAATGTTTTAGGTTTCCCAAATACCCTGACTTTTTCATATTTCAGGCTCTTTGGCTTTTTCTGTTCCTTCTCATCTAGCTAAGCTATCACTGGATCTTCACATTTTTGCCTAAACATCACCTAGAATAGCTTTGCTAGAACATCCATTATCACAGGTTCACCTAGTATTTCTTTCCAATACTTTTTCTTTCATAGTACATATCATGGTCAGTTATAGTTTTTACTTTAAAAAAAAAAAAGATTTACTTATTTTTATTGTATGAGTGTTTTGGCTGCATGTATGTAAGAATACCATGTGTGTGTAGTGCCCACAGAGCCAGAAGAGGAAATTGGATCTCCTAGAACCAGAGTTCCAGGCAGTTGTTAGTCACCATGTGGATGCTGAGAACCAAACCCAGGTTGTCCAAAAGAGCAAGTATTCTAAACCATTGAGTCATCTCTCCAGCCCCTGTTTACCTATTTTCTATCTCTCCATTAGTATGAAAGCTCAGCAAGTTTAGGGTCCTTTTTCGTTCTGTTAACCCTTTAACACCCAAAACAAAATGTACATCCTGGCAAACTTTCAAATAATTATTGGATGAAAAGATATGTATGCAGACTGAGCCATCTATGGAAATCACGTGAAGTAGTAGCCCCCACATTTCTCAAGCCCAACTGCTTCTCTCTCAGGCTGTCATAAAGGCATGGTAGCACACGCTTTAATCCCAGCACTTGGGAGGCAGAGGCAGGCAGATCTCTGAGGTGAGCCAGGGCTACACAGAAAGACCCTCTCTCAAAGACGACAAAAGCACAAAGAGTACATGGGGGAAGGTATTGTTTTTTATTTCTCCAATCTTCAAATTAAAAATTTTAATAAACATAAATTATTAAAATAATGGGTAGAGTCATATAGGTATTTCAAATTGCAGTATGTCAAAAGGAAGGAAGGTGAGAACAGAAAGGAGACAAGCCTTTTACAAAACTTGCTGCTTTGGCTATAGTCAACATTAAGATGCCCTTTGGGGGGTCACAAAAAGATTAAGTCACAGTTGATTATGCTTGTTGCTGAAGGTGCCAGTCCAGCTGAGCAGCAGAAAGCAATGATACAAATGTCACACAGAAAATAAGTCTTATACACAGAGTCTTCTTCCAGTTCCTTTTGCTCTCCTCACTGATAAAGACATATCCAGCAGCAATATCGGAGCCAACACCTCTAGTTCCTCAGGTAAGAATGTCCAAATACTAGAAGGCCAGAGAAGAACTGAAGAGAAGGAAGGATATTTCTGTACAAAGGATCTCAGGCTAGAGAAAGATACCTCCCTTGTATTTTTGACTTGAAAGGATGCTGCAGTGAAGTTGATTTGCCTATTCCAACTCTGGTCTGCCCATGGACCACCAACTGGGTAAAAAAGGTTCCTGTCTGTGCACAGTCAGTGAGGCAGAAGGGGCCAAGTTTGCACAAAGTCACAGGCCCACTCTTCTAATGCTGGGTCCATTTGATGCTCTTGAGGTCAATACCATCCTGCACCATCTCCCAGAGAGGACTGCCAAAAAGGAAGAGGCATTGAAAGAACGAGGGTTAGATAGGAAACAGCCAACACTGCCTCTCAAAACCTGAGCAATGACTTATCTCCTGCTCTGGTTTATTTTCTGTTTTTTGACCTGGTGAATTCTGACACAGCAACTTAACAGGTCTTTCCCAACTTTCTCTAAGACCTAGTCATTTCTAGCCTCTGCCCAACTACAACAAACAGGAATAAGTTAATATTCCAGGCTTACTCCAGTGGAACCCTAAGTCCATGGGTTAAAGATGTATTTATACTCTTGAAGCTCCCATCCTACCAGTGAAAGGTTACAGCTAAAATCTTCATAGGGAAAACAATAACCCTTGACGTATTAGAAATAGCAAGTTTCAGCCTTTTTACTAATGCCCACAATATATGAACTTTTTTTTTTTTGGCTTCTGTTTCTGGTTTTCGAGCCTAGACCTTGACTCTGTATCATTTGGGCATGCAGTATCCTTACCAAGGTCTGCTAGTTTCATCTCCCCTGTACCTCCAACAGCGATGGCTTTGACCATAAAGTATGTTTTGGATTGGTGCTGGAGTAATGGCTCAGCAGTTAAGAATACTTGCTATTCTTAGGATTCAGGTTTGATTCCCATCACCCATATAGCAACAAACAACCATCCACAACTCTAGTTCCAGGGGATTCAACACCCTCTTCTGGCCTCTACAGGCATTGCACACATATGGTACACTAAATATACATACATACAAAACACTTATACACATAAAATAAAATAAAAACTTAATAAGTAAAATATTTTTTAAAAAAAGAATGTTTTGTCCCAGTACTCAGGAGGCAGAGGCAGGTGGATATCTGTGAGGTCAAGACCATCCTCCTCTACATAGAGAGGTTCGGGCCAGCTGGGACTACAGGGAAACCCTGTCTCAAAAGAGACCAAAAAAAAAAAAAAATATATATATATATATATATATATATAATCTTTAATCTGAGTACCTCAACTTATCAGAGTGCTGCTGCTGCTACTGAGAAACCTTTGCTTTGAGGAATCATGAAACCTTAAAATTCTCTCAAACTTTGGTTTCTGGCACTATGAATACAGAACCTAAGGACCAGAAAGGAATCAGCAATACTGTTTCTTATAGAGAGACTGTGACACAACAGAGCATACCTCATTTCTCGAAGACGTTTTACATGTTGAATGCATTTCTCCACTGTGTAGTCTACTTCTTCTTCTGTAGTAAAGCGGCCAATACCAAACCTAAGAAGACACAGGAAAGCTGGGCATAGTGGCATGTGCCTATAGTCTCAGTATAGGTAGGTGGGTCCCTGAGTTTGAGGCCAGCCTGACCTACATATCAAGTTTCAGGTCAGCCAGAGCAACATAGTGAGACCTTGTCTCAATTTTTTTTAAGGCTATTTATTGATAGTTTATGTGCATGAGTATTTTTGTCTGCATGCATGCATATACTACATACCTGCATGCAATGTTAGAAGAGAGTGTTGGATCCTCCAGAACTAAAGTTATGGTTGGTTTTTAGATGCATATGGGTGCTGGGAAGTAAACCAAGGTCCTCTGCAAAAGCAGCCAGCACTCTTATCCTCAATAGGGGCTGGAGAAATGGCTCAGCAGTAAAGAGCACTGGCTGCTCTTACAGAATACCCAAGTTTAGTTAGCACCCAAATGCAGTCTAAAAATCAGTGGGCCACAATTCTAGTTCTAGGGGACACTGCACACTCTGGGTACACTTACATACAAACAAGCAAAAGTCTCAAAATATATAAAAATAAATTAATTACCTTAATTTCTTTTTTTTTTTTTTTTTAAACTAAGGGTGCTAGAGAGATGGTTTAAGAGCACTGACAGAGGACCAGGGTTCAATTCCCAGCACCCACATGGCAGCTAACAACTGCCCATAACTCCAGTTCCAGGGGATCTGACGCCTTCTTTTGACCTCCTCGGGCACTGTACAACCCAGGTACACTTACACACATGCAAACAACACACATGTACAAGTAAAATAAAAATAATAAAATATTTTTTAAAAAATATTTTAATAAAGCCAGGTGTGATGATGCATGCTTTTAATCCATGTACTCATCAGGCAGAGGCAAGCAGATCTCTGTGAGTTCAAGGCCAGCCTGATCTATATAGTGAGTTCCAGGCCAGCTAGGGCTAAAGGGAGACCCTGTCTCCAAAAAACAAAAAAAAGGGAAGGGTTATAAAAAGAACTATGGAGATAAACGGATAAAAGGAGGTCACGAGAGGTAGGGCCACAAGAGACTGATATTATCAAGGGAGAAATAGGGAAACTTCAAATGGGGAAGACATGAGGGAGGGTTAGACAGGGAGAGAGAGAGAAGAGAGCTAAATAATGCCTAGCTGATATAAAACACCAGAGGGAATCCTATTAGCCTAACACCTAAGGACAAACTCCACATAGGGCATCTCTCTATGAATCCATGTGCATAGCTAAAGGCTATATAAAAAGAAACAGTGCCAGACAAAAGAAACCTTCCTTTGAATTGTTGGCCAGTGTGGTCTGAGATTACAGAGGCTATTGCCACAGCCCTTGATTGCCTCTCAGAACTTGAAAGTAAGACCCTATTGCTCAAAACAGGACATACTTAAGACACAGGATTTGGAGCAATGGAGCTGGAACTGACTTGAAAGCCACTTCCCCTGATGGCTAGCTCTCATAGGTCTAGAGAGCTCTATGCAAGCTGCTTAGGGAGAACATCAGTCGATGGCCCAACACCAGCCTCATGACCAAATAACCACATCAATAACTGGCACAGCATATGATACTGGTGCAGTAGTAGCACTTTTATCTTGAGGGCAATCAACAGCTAACTAATTGGTCTTGGAGCTCACTCAAAGGGTTCAAGAAACTCATGTGTGGTACTATAATTATAGCCAAACACACATGGCTGAAGAGGTCATAGATCTTAGAGAAATTCCCAAGGCTGCCACATCCCTAGGTTAATGTAACTTCTTACTAAGTTCAAAATATGTATCCTTATATTTATAGTCAAGTTTCTCAGTCACCACTCATCAAAGAAGCTTCTTTTGCACCATATGGAGATTACTACAGAGTACCACAACTGCTCACACACAGATATTGTCTGTGAATTGCCCATGCCTAAACAGCACACCTTTAATGCAACTGCTATAACCTAAAGCTCATGCAACATAGAACAAGGGGTAAAAAGGACACTAGTGAATCTCTCAGCTCTCATTAATGAAGCTCCCTCATGCAACAGAGGGCCAGTAACACAAAAGGTCACTAATGGCCAAAGCATGGAGATTAGGAGTCTGCAGAGTATAGGTCCCTGGACAGGACTCCTATACTAAGTTTCACTCACCCAGGGCTCAGGGATCATTGCAGAAGAGGGGGCAGAAAGATTTTTAAGAGCCAGGGAGGAGATTCATGACCATATGACCCTACAGCATATGCTCAATACCCATGCAAACTCAAGCAGACAAAAACCCAGCATGGACCTGGGAAAATGGGTAGCAGACCCCAACTTTTGTTGAAGAAATACTGGCAGCTGAGTACTGTTGGGTGTGGATAAGCTAATCTTTTTAAAGTGAGAGACTCAGGATAAGCTGACTAGACCTCAGTGGATGAACTTGCACTGATGAACATTTGGGGACACTAATTTGACACAAACAGACCCTAACACAGATAAAAGAATATATGGATTCCAGTTGGGGAGTTATGGGGAGTGTCGGTGGGGAACCATAAAAATGGTTAAGATTAATATTTCTGTATGAAATAAACAATGATTCAATTAAAAAATTTTTAATAAAATTTTTAAAAGAAAAAAAATTATTTTTATGAATTAAAAAAGAAGAAACAGGCGCACTCCGCATCAAAGTTGGCATTAGTGTAATTTTGGGTGCCAATACTCATGAGGACCTAGTACACAAAAGACAGAGGGGGCTGAGGATGTAGCTCAATTGGTAGAGTGCTTGTGTAGCATGCATGAAGTCCTGGGTTTGACCACAGCACTACATAAACAAGGCATGGTGGTAGACTCTCACAAATCCCAGCACTCAGAAGGTTGAAGAAGGACAATTAGGGTCATTCTCAGGCTACACAGAGAGTTGGCAGCCAACCTGTGATATATGATACCCTATCTCAAAAAGAGAGAGAGCAGACAAAGACAGAGAAGAAAAGAAGAACAGTCCTTTTTTCTAGGTTAAAGTTTCTTATAACATGGTCTATGGTTCAGAATCACCTGAGACGTTTCCTACTCCTCCTTCAGATTCAGTGAAACAGAATATCTGGGACTCAGATATCTTCATCTTAATGAAGAATCAAAAAGGGAGCTGAAAATATAGCTCAGCTGGTAGAATGCTTACCCAGCATGTATAAAGCCTTGGGGTTGATGCCCAGCACTGTACAAACCAGGCCTGATGGTATACACTGTGATCCCAGCACTCTGGAGGTAGGAAGACTGAGTTCAAGGTCAGCCTGGGTACCTAGAAAGACCTTGTTTACACATATACACACAGAGACACAGACAAACACTGCAGCTAAATTCACTGACCTGATAGAAGAGTGTGCTAAATCCTCATCAGTGCCAATCGCTCTTAAGACATAAGAGGGCTCCAGCGATGCAGAAGTGCAGGCACTGAGGACGGAGACATGAGTCTTTTAGTCATCAACCCCAAGTCTTGCTCCTTCCTCCCAGAGCCCTGAAATCATATCATAGTGACATAGAGATGTAGCCTAACAGTGCTAATGGGCATGATGATACCCTGAGCATTCTGGAATGTAAAACTAGCTCCTCTGGTCCCTAAGGTGGATAGTGTCCTCGAGCAAGGTAAAAGCACAAGATGTATCATGCATTGGATCTGACAGAAAGAGGCAACAGAGAACCTTCTGCACCCAGGACAAAAATACAATGTGTAACCTGGGGGACAGATGAACCTTTGGTGGCCTTTGACAGATCAGCTAGTTTAACCCTACAAGATACATACATTTTCTGGGACCACAAAGTCATCAATTTTTCTCTAAAGAAGACTTGCTAGCGTGGCAAACTTCAGCCTGTACCCACCCAGCTGAAAAATGACCTTTACCACCAATCAAGAACCCCCGTGTCTATTTTCTCCATACCAAGAAGCTTAAAAACATGTATGGTACTTAAGAGCCAAGCTAATTGATACTACCACAATGCTTGTTTATCTAATGCAACTCACCTCCCAGAGGACAAGGCGACATCTTTGAGTGCCATCAGCAAACTCTCCCCTTCCACATAAGCAAAGGAGAGGTTGATACAGCCTACAGAAGAGAAAGAAGCACTCTGAGAGGGAGCTCCAGGTCTCAACCTCTGCTGAGATGGAAACTGGCAGCTGGGGAGAGAGTCTGCCCAGCACAAGAGAGGCAAGTGCTGAAAAGACAAACTTGATGGGCCAGGTGTGGCAGTGCACACCTTTAATCCTGGCAACTGGGAGGCAGAGGCACCAGAACTCTGTGAGTTGGGGGCCAGTTTAATCTACATACTGAGTTCCAGGCCAGCTGGGGCAACATAGTAAGACCCTGCTTAAAAAAAAAATGTTTTTTAAATGATGGAAGCTGGAGGGATGGCTCAGTGGTTAAGAGCACTGGCTGCTCTTGCAAAGGACCAGGGTTCAGTTCCCAGCACTCACATGGTGACTAACAACCATCTATAACACCACTTCAAGTGGATCTGACCTCCGAGGGCAATGCATGACATGGGCACACCCACCTACATGCAGACATTAGACTCATACACATAAAATAAAAATAAATAAAAACAAAGTGATGGGAATAAGAGGGAGAAGGGCGATCACATGACTCGGCAGGTAAAGTGCTTGCTGAGGAAGCCTAACTTGTGTTTGATTTCCAGAACGTACATAAAGGTGGAAGAGGACCAATTTTATAAAACTGTCCTCTGACTTCTACAAGTACACAGTGGCATATGTGCTCACCCACATATAATAATATATAAAAATCTATTTGTTTTTAAGACAGGGTCTCACTATATAGCCCTGGCTGACCTGGAACTTGCTATATAGATCAGGCTGGCTCAAACAGAGATCCACCTGCCTCTGCCTACTGAGTGTTAGAATTAAAAACATGTGCCACCATGCACAGCCATAATAAATAGAATTTAAAACAAAAGAATGGGCAAGGCATAGTGGTGCACACCTTTAATCACAATACTTGGGAGGCAGAGGCAGGAGGATCTGTGAGTTCAAGGCCAGCCTGGTCTACATAGCTAGGAGTTCCTGGCCAGCTGTGGCTACAGGGAGACCCTGACTCAAAAAGATCAAAACAATAAAAAAGAAAAAGAATGGGGATTGAAAGCAAATGTCCACACCTGGGTAGTGCTGTTGAGGGTCCCCATTCATCACCACCTCTGGAAGGCCCTTCATTATCTTCTGTATCAGCCGCTCTGCCAACTTTGAGATCCGCTTGTGGTCATACTAAGGAGCAAGCAGGGGAGGATTAAGAACAGTGACCACCAACTGTCTCAGTGACAGAGAGCTCCAGGAGGTCTTCTCCAGCCTAAAATGACTATGCATTACGCAGACTCTTGTATTACCCTATGTTACTTCTGGAGACCACTGAGTATAGTGCCTGGTGTGCAAAAGTTGCTTAGGAATGAACACAAGTTTCCACCAACCTATAAACAAATGGACTGTTAAGCCTAACAGGAGAGGGTTTCAGAGTAGCTAACACCTCCTTCAGAACAAGGGGCCTGCAGGATGTGATAAGGCAGGGTTGAATTTAATTAATTAATTTATTTATTATGAGGATTGAAGCCAGGGAATAAGACATCCTAGGTAAGTACTCTACCACTGACCTAGTCCTTTATTTTGTATTTTGACATGGGGTCTTACTATGTAAGCAGGGTGAGCCTCCAGTTTCTCCTGCCTCAGCCTCCCAAGCACCTAGGATTACAGACTTAGGATGTCATACCCAGCACCAGAGCAGGGTTTTCTTGGACCTTCTCTTCTAGCAGACCTCTGATTCGGCTATGCTGAGACGCCGCTACACAGGAGAGCCTGCACAGGAGAGGGGCCGAGATCCCCCAGACCCACCTCCATCTCCTGTTGTGCCACTTCACACGCAGCTCCCAGCCCCACCACCAAGGGTGTGGGCACTGTCCCAGACCGCATGCCCCGCTCTTGCCCCCCTCCACTCTGCAGGGCCTCCACACGCACTCGAGGCCTACGGCGGATGAAGATGGCACCAACACCTGAGAAACAAAGTTTGTCATAAAAAAAAAGGGAGACACGGATGAAACAAAACATTACTGTCTAAAGGAATCAAGATAGTATTTGAAATTTTCTACTTAAATATTTCTAAATTTTAAAAAAATCAAGGAAAGGAAGAGCAAAATAAAAATAAAAATAAGCACAACATTAAGCAAATTTATTCAACATCAAGAACGTTACCACAGAGGCAGATGAGGTGGTACATGTCTTTAATCCCAGCATCCAGGAAGCAGAGGCAGGTGGATTACCATGAGGTTGAGGCCAGCCTGAGATGGTCTACATAGCCAGTTTCAGGCCAACTAGGACTACATAGTGAGACCCTTTCTCAAAAAACAAATAAACACACAATAACAGAAGAATGTTACCATAGGAGTAATGACCAAGATGATTTCAGCTCCCTAAGTATTAATGAGATGATGTCATACATTATAGTGTTATTCATTAAGGGCAAAAAGGTCAGAAAAAACTTAGATGGCAATCATTTGACAATCATGTCAAATAAATTATGGCATAAATACACAATGAAATACCAAGCAGCTGTGTTTAAAAGAATGAAGTTCTTTTGTACTGACACTGTAAAATATCTAAAATATATTAGTTGGCAAACTGGTAAAATCAAGCTTGGTAGCATATGCCTATAATTCCAGCACTATGGAGGCAGAGCCAGTCTGAGCTAAAAAGTAAAACTATGAAGAAAAAAAAAAGGAAAAGGGAAAGGGGATGGAGGAGAGGTAGGAAGGAGAGAGGAAGGAGAGAAGTAGGAGAGCCTATACACTGTATTACATTTTTTTGCCTTTCGTTTAGTTTTTAGAGACGGGGTCTCACATAGCCCAGGGTGGCCCAGAACCATGTATTAAAAGATGAATTTCCACTTCTCCCATCTCACAAACATAGAAAAAGCCCTCTTTCACAAACAAGTACTGAAAATGTGTCTGCTACAGGTGGTGACCATGAAAACATGTGCGTGAAATCGTCCCTCTGAAGAGGTTCCATCCACAACATCTCCCAAATATTGTTATTATTATTAATCCTTTCTGGGTTCTTTCTGCATCTTTATTATCTCACAACTTGTGTAGACTTCCCAGGAATAGAAATGAACTACTTTTGGCAAGTAGTTACCCCGAATATTTTGAGCTTCTCTGTTTTGGGTATATCTTGTACTTTCATGCCTTGTTATATATCATTATATTCTTATTCATTTTACTTTGCAAATCAAGAGAATTTTATGCATGAAGAATATAAGTAATGTAACACATAAATCTTCATTACACTACACATAACAGCAAGGTTTTCTCATCAAGTCTCCCCTGTGAGCCAGTTTTGTTATCATTTAAGAGATTTGAATTCAGAAATTAAAACACAGATTTTAGGCAGACCCTAAATAAGATTGTCTTATACATATTGTCTTATATATTGGTGTTATCTAGAGGAGGCCCTCCAGTTGCTGTTTTTGTTGACAGTGCTGGCCTCTCTCTGGACCAGGAATATGAAAATGACTATTTTAACCGTTCTTACATACCCAGTCCTCAGACCTGAATGTCACTGGAACTGTGAGCATGTAAAGGAGTGGTGTCCTTGCACTGGCAAATAGAGCTATAATGCTGGTAACTTGAGAAAGTCTATGTGTCACAATTTTCTTGGTATCACTTGTAGTCTCTTTGGTTGGAGTAAAATCTTACTGTATTAAAGATATTTCAGTTTGTTCCATATTATGTTTACCTTCACTTGTTTCTGATTATAAATGAAAAACTATTTATTTGAAAAAATAAAAAAGATGAACTTCTGATGCCACTCGAGTGCAGTGATTACAGCTGTACACCAGGTGTCTAGATTTTTAAAACAAATCTATTAGTGAAAAAGCAAGATCAGAACATATAATCTTTCATTTGGATTAAAGAGGGTAGAGGAAAAGTATAGATATACTTATAAATTAAATAGAATAATTATAAAAAGCTATTCAAGTTGTGCTGGAGAGCTGGCCCAGTGGTTAAGAGCACTTGCTGATCTTCCAGAGGACCCCAGTTCATTTCTCAGCACCCATGTCAGGTGGCCGACAAACTGCCTATAACTCTAATTCCAAAGGATCCAAAGCCCTCTTCTGGCCTCCACAGTCACCCAAATACACATAGAATGCATATATACATACAGACACACATACACACATAAATAAAACAATTCTTTTAAAAAACTATCCAATCAAGGCACTTCACTCCCATCACTCAGAAGAATGAGGAAGGAGGTTGGTATATTAAAGACTAGAATGGGCTATACAGCAAGACACTGGAGAAAAAGAGACCCTGGGAAAAGAAGTGATCTCAAAAAAGCGAACATTAGCACCCCAACTAATGAAATCTTTTTGTTGTTGTTGTTTATACTTACAACAAAATCCTACTTTCCTCAGACAATATAATATCCATATCCTTTTTAAGGACTTTTTTTAAGGGATCAGGAAGAACAGCCTGCTGTTACATAGTGACTACTTGACTCTACAAAGAGGCAAGTGTTTTGGACTATTGCTTAATGACACTAGCATATTCCAGGCCACTCTAAACTTAGAATTTCCTCCCAGAGAGATCACAGTCTCAAATGACAGTGAAGCGCATCTGTGAAGGAGTCTGCTGAGAAGAGGAAAAGAGAACGGGGCTGGTACCTTTAGGACCATAGATTTTGTGACCACTGATGCTCATGAGATCAATCTTCATGTCGTTGACATCAAGTGGGATTTTTCCAACAGCTTGGGCTGCATCAGTATGGAAATATACTTTTCTGGAACTACAAATCTGCCCTGAGGAAACAACAGAGGGGAAGAGGACTAGCACAGTGAAAACTTGGCAGTGGTTCCACAGGCACCACGAACTACTTCTACCACAGTAAATGACAACTAATGTTAAAATAAGTCCTCTCTACCTTGCCTCATTCGTTTCTATATTCCCTTTCTGCTCACAACTCCCTCCCTGCTGTCTGGCTTCTGCTATTACTTGACAGATCAAGGGCAAAATACCAACTCAAAAAACACTCATGGAGAAATAGCTGAGAAGTTAAAAGCACTGGCTGTACTTCCAGAGGACACAGGTTTGGTTCCTAGCACACACATGATGGCTAACAATTGTCCTAAACTCCAGTTTCTGAGGATCCAATGACCTCTTCTGACCTCTGAGGATACTGCATGCATATGGTACACTTTATATACATGCAGGCAAAACACACAAAAAATAAAAATAAATAAATGAAAAAAACCCACATGATATTCTGATATACCTAAGATTCTTTTTCATTTGTGTGTTTTTACACCAGGCTCTCCCTGTAGCCCCAGCTGGCCTGGAACTTGCTATGTAGACCTAGTTGGCCTCAAACTTGACGATCTGACTGCCCCTGCCTCCCCAGTGCTGAGATTAAAGGAGTGCCCCATCATGCCCAGATATATTCTGATACCTAAGTTTCTTCATTCACCTTATAAACATTGGCCCTTTTGATATTTAACATTACCTTTAAACTTTTTTATTTAAAAAAAAAGAAAGACTAACTGAGCCTTTCTATTAACATGTATAAAAATATTGTATGGTGAGGATAGTGTATGTTCTAAAGGGAAAAGGGGTCATTGACTTTTTCCTACTGTTTTGTTGATATTTTGGGCAAAAACTACAATGAAAAATCATAAAGTGCATTAAACATAAATTCAAATAGTGGCGGCTG
Source organism: Eospalax fontanierii (assembly GCA_035773235.1). NCBI lineage: Eukaryota > Metazoa > Chordata > Mammalia > Rodentia > Spalacidae > Eospalax > Eospalax fontanierii. The sequence continues at coordinate 23,150,528 of CM069550.1, read as the reverse complement.
AAGAGATGGCTGTGATTAAGAGCACTTGGTCCTCTTGTAGAGGACCCAAGTTCAGTTACCTGCCCACACTGGGTGGCTCACAACCACTACTGCCTCTAACTCCAGCTGAGGGTATCTAACACCCCCCTTCTGGCTTCCTCATATTCCTGAATACACTCATACACACATGCACATAAATTAAATAAAAATTTTTTTTTTTTTAATTTTAGGGGCTTATGAGATAGCTCAATGAGAAAAGGCATTAGCCAGGCAAGCCTTTTGACCTGAGTTCAGTCCCCCAAACCACGTAAAGGTGAAAGGAAAGAACAGAATCCACAAGGTTGTCCTCTGACTTTCACAATCACATCATGGCATAGGCCACTCCTCACACACTTCAATAATAATAAAGTATTACATTAAAATTTAATTTTAAAAAAATCAAATACTGGCTTTTCTACTTAACATATGGGTGAACAAGGTAGTTAAGCTCTTTCCCTTGAATTCTTCCTTGCGCATTATAGGGTTGGCACTCCCAGTTTACACTGGTTCCCTTAGATGGACCTCAGTGGTTAACCCGAGTCAGGGTTAATCTACAACACTCACCTATTTCTGCGATTGGCTGCTTTACTCCAATCTCATTGTTCACAGTCATGACTGAGACCAGGCTGGTGTCTGGCTGGATGGCAGCCTCTAGTTCCTAGAAGATAGGAGTAAAGAGTCTGCAGAGTGCCAAGAGAACACTATATAAACTAGAATGTAGATAACCTTAGTCTAGAAAAGGGGTCTTTCCCTACAATCCTACTGGAGCCTGGGATGTAGTTCTGTGGTAGAGTGCTTACCTGGCATGTGTGAGGTGCTGGGTATTACAGGTTAAAAACAAACAATAACAGCAAGGAAAAAAAAAAAAGGACAACACAAAATGCTGGTAAGAGTGCAGAGAGGCAGAGAGGCAACATCATTCAGGTGCTGAAGCTGCAACTGGAAAACGGTGCTGATAGCACTGCCACTTTGTTTTTTTTGAGACAGGGTCTTGATACCTGACTAGCCTGGAACTTGTTACATAGTGAACACTGGCCTTGAACTGATCCTCCTGCTTCCACCTCTTGAATGCTAGGATTACACTATGCCCAGCTTTAATTATCTCATTTGTATGTTTGTTTACATATTAACTTCACTAGAATGTAAGATCTCTGAAGGCAGAGACTACCCTTAATTGTTCATTATTGTATCCCCACTGCCTTTCCATATGCATAATACACAATATAAGGGAATCAGGGGAGGTAGAAGATAAATGATGGTAATGACGGGGTGAATATGACCAAACTAGGCCATATACATGTATAAACATAATAAAATCCTTTTTCCCCCGGGTATAAAATGCCTTTAATCCCTAGTACTTAGGAGGCTAAGCCAGGCTCATTTCTGTGCATTCAAGACCATTCTGGTATACATAGAAAGTTTCACATCAGCCAGGGATACACAGAGAGGCCTCTTAAAGCAACAACAACAGGGGTTGGAGAGATGGCTCGATAGTTAAGAGTATTGGCTGCTCTTGCAGAGCATCCAGGTTCTTTTCCTAACACCCACATGGTGGTTAACAACCATTCATAACTCCAGTTCCAGGGGATTCGACACCATCACTGCCACCAGCACTGCATGCACATGGTAGGGTCACATCCATCCATCCATCCATACACACAAAACACTAATCACAAAGAATAAAATAAATAAGATAAAATACCTTTCAAGGTCAGGTGTGGTAATACATGCCTGAAACCCAGATCTTAGGAGGTGGAGGCAGGAGGATCAGAAATTCAATGCCAGTTTGGGCTACATGAGACTCTGTCACATAAAAAACAAAACAAAACAAAAAAAAAAAACACTACTGGATCTAATAAACAAGTTCAGAAAGCTAACAGTATACAAACTCAATACTGAAGAGTTAGTTGAGTAGGCAATGTAGCCCATGCAGGTAATACCAGCACTTGAGAGGTGGAGGCAGGAGAATCAGGAGTTCAAGGTCATCCTTGAACTGGCTACATATCAAGTTCTAAGCCAGTCTAGAATTAACAGCACTGGCTGCTCTTGAAAAGACAGTGGTTCAGAACCCACATGACACATCCATCACCTTCCTCTGGCCTCCAGGGGCACTGCACAACAGAGGTGTGCTTACATACACACAGGTAAAATACTCATACACATAAAATTTTTAAAAAGATAATAAAGTAAGATTAAATGCATTCTGATTTAAGGTTTGCTGAAAAGCTACAGTAGAATAATGGCATAAGTATAGATATGTAAACAGAATAGAAAGGTGTGTTCAACCTGTTTTTAATCTGTTTTGTTTTTTGGTTTTGGTCTTTTTGAGACAGGGTCTCCCTGAAGCCCTAGGTGATCTGGAACTCACTATGTAGGCCAGGCTGACCTTGATCTCAGAGATCCACCTACCTCAGCCTTGCAATTTCTGGGAATAATGGAAGAGTCATCATGCCTGGCCAACTTTTTTTTAAAAAGAAGATCTCACTCTCTATAGCTAAGGCTGGGCTCAAACTTGTGGTGATCCTCCCGCCTTAGTTTCCAGAGTACTAGAATGGGATTAAAGACATGTTCAATAACTAGCCTATGTTAAATACACTTGGCTTTTGCAGTGTTGGGGAGCAAACCTACATCCTTGCCATGCTATGCAAGAACTCTACCACTCCAGGGCATGGTGGTGCATACCTTTAATTTCAGCACTCAAGAGGCAGAAGCAGGCTGCTCAATGCTAGCCTGGCCTACATAGTTAAGTTCCAGGTCAACCAGGGCTACTTAGTGAGATTCTGTCTCAAAACAAAACAAAAAAACAAAAGGTCTACTACTGAGCTACACCTCTAGCCACCACACTTTCCTATATATGGAGATAAGAAATATCAGTGCAGGAAAGGAGACCAGTGTTCTGCTTTGGTCTAAGTCCCTGGCATCCTACACCCATGTTCAGTGGCTCTCATACAAACTAGGATCATCAACAAAGTCAAGAATCAAATTCTTCAGTGAGAAGGGCACGAATACTTAAGGGGAATATAATCTCCTTCCCAGTCAGACTTGGTTCACTATGTAGACCTCACCATTAGATCAATCTTTAGGCTCTAGCAAGAGCTGAAGACACAGACTTACAGTATGAAGCCAGGATCTTCCTATTTTGCCCCTTATACCTAGAACCACTCCTACCTCTAAGTCAATGATCCCAGTCTTCTGCACTGGAAGGTAGGTGACCCGAAAGCCCTCAGCTTCCAGTGAACGGCAGGAATCCAGGACACATTTGTGCTCAGTCTGGGTGGTGATCAAGTGCTTTTTCCGTGACCTATAGAACCTGGCCACTCCCTAAAAATTTATGATAATTGAAAAAAAAGGAGAACATAATCAGAGAGGTGACAACTTGAATTCTATTCAAATCAGGCTTTTTTTGTGTGTGGGGTGTGTGCGTGTGCGTGTGTGTGCGTGCGTGTGTGTGTATGTGTCTGTGTGTGTGTCTGCACATGCTCTAAGGATTGAGCCTAGGGCCTTCAGCAAGCTATAAACATTCTCTGTTACTGAACACATCTCCAAGCAAATCTGTAATACTTCTAATATCAAAAGAAATGAAAAAGTTAAGCTAAAAAAAAGTTCTTGGAATTTCAAATATTATAAGTAAAAAAGTAAGAACCCCTTATCTCATTAAAAAAAAAAAAAGCATAGCCAGGCATGGTGGCACATACCTATAATCCCAGCAATTAGGTCATTTTCAAGAAGATGATTGCACATTTGAGACCACCCTTGTCTGCACAGACAGTCAGGGTTACATGTTGAGACCCTGTCTCAAAACAATGGAACTAATGAAGGAACAAGATGAAGGAAGGGAGGGAGGGAAGGAAAAAGAATAAGGAAGTACACATGGCTGAGAGCAGTAGCCCGTAACGAGGCTACTTTGGAGGTTTGAGGGAGAATGATTTGAACTTACAAATGGAGACCAGCCTCAGTAACATGGTAAGATACCATCTCAAAAAAAAAACAAAAGGGGAGCTAACTCAGTAAAGTGTTTACCATGTGAGCTTGAGACCCTGAATTCAATCCCCCCAAAACCCACATTAAAACAAACCTAGCATTTCTGTAGTCTCGGGGCTATGGAGGCAGAGATGGGGAAAACCTAGGAGCTCGCTTTGTCCTAATTGGTGAGCTCCAGGATGAGGAGAAACCCTGTCTCAAAGGACGTAGACAGCTTTCCTGAGGGGGACCTCTGGCCTCCACATACGGGCACATACACATGCACCCATATACACATGAATGTACACACATTAAAAAAAAGAAAAAAGAAAGCAAGGATATTGAGAATGCTTACAGTAAAATCTGTTGAAAGCTTCGCCTAGCATTTAAACTATTTCAGTGTCTTTGACATGGTAGCTGAGGAGCCATGTTGCCTTGTTTTCTCCTGGTTTAATGCCTTCTTCTGGCCTTTATGGGCATGTTACTCATGTGATACACAAACCATATATATAGGCAAAAGACTCAACACATTCTAAAAAAATTTAAGTGTAGTATTCTATTATAAAACTAAACAGATGTTATTCTTAATTAATTATTTAGGTTTTTGAAAAATAGCTCATAAAAAATTAAAAAATAAAAAATACTTCATGCACATGTACTAAGATTTTAAATTTAACTTTTTTCTTGTTTCTTCTTCTTCTTTTTTTTTTTTTTTTGAGATAGGCTTTTATTATGTAGCACTGGCTGGTCTGGAACCCACTTTTTAAGACCAGTCTGGCTTTGAACTCACAGAGATTCTCCTACCTTGGCCTCTCAAGTGCTGAGATCAGAGGCATGTACCACCACATCTAGCTTTAAGTGAGTTTTTTAAGTTAGCATACAAAGTAATGGGCTCCCTTGTGGCATTTCCCTGCATATGTGTTGTCATCCTTTGTCATTCATTCCCTCCTGCACCACCCTTCCTCATCTCCCCTCTTCCTCTTTTGCTGGTTCCTTTCCTTTCCTCCAAGTCCCCCGTTCTCCTTTATTCTCTTATGTCACATATATTCGATTATCTCTTCCTTCCTATCCTACTAGGATCTCTTCCTTCTGGGCTGGGGACATGGCTCATTAGGTAAAGTGCTTGCCATGCAAGAGTAAGGACCTGAGTTCAAATCCCCAGAACGCAGCTAAAGCTGGATACAGCAAGATTGTTCCTCTGCATGATGGGAGACAGAGACAGGAGAATCTCCAGAAGCTTGCAGGTCAGCTAGCCTGGCATATGCAGTGTAGTGGTAAATAGCAAAGATGCCTTGTCTGAAACAAGATGGAAGGTGAGGACTGATACTGGACGTTGTCCTCTGACCTCCTAATACACACTGTGGCACCTGCCCACCAGTGAAAACTTACATCATACATGCACACAGATACATAGCACTCTCTCCCACCCATCTCATGACCCCCTTTTCTACTTTTATGACCTATAAACACATCCTTGTATATCTATGTTCACATATAAATGTAAATTTAGATTCTGTATATGAGAGAAAACATGGTATTTGTCTTCCTTCTTTTATTTATTTATTTATTTATTTGTGTGTGTGTGTGTGTGTATGCCATGGCACACATGTGGATGTCAGAAGACAGCCTTTGGTAATTGGTTCTCTCCTTCATCATGTAGAGTCTAAGGATTGAACTCAGCTTGTCAGCCTTGGCAGCAAGTGCCTTTACCTGCTGAAACATCTTACTAGCCCAATATTTGTTTCTGTATCTGACTTATTTTGCCTAAATAGTAATTTTCAGTTTCATACATTTTCCTGCAAGTGTCGTGATTTCATTTTCCTTTGTGTACACATACACAGCGTTTTCTTTACCTATTCATCTGTTAACGGTGGTCATCTAGGCTGGTCACATTTCTTAGCTATTATAATAATGCAACAATCAGGGGCTGGAGAAATGGCTCAGCAGTTAAGAAGCACTGGCTAACCACTCTTGCAGAAGACCCAGGTTTGATTCCCAACACCTATATGACAGCTAGCAACCATCTGTAACTCCATTTCCTAGGGATTGGACGCCCTCTTCTGGCCTGTGTGGGTGTTGCAGACGTGGTCAGTTACATGCATGCAGGGAAAACACTCATAAAGATAAACAAATAATATTTTAAAAATTGACTTCTGGATAAGATGGTGGACAAGAAGCTGTCTCTATGTGACTCAGTTAAGAAGAGTCAGTAGTAAAAAATTAAAAATAGCCTTATGGCACAGGCCTTTAGTCCCAGCTCTCTGGGAGGCAGATGCAGGAGGATCGCTGTGATATGGAGGCCAGTCTGATCTACAGAGTGAGTTCCGGGCCAGCTATGGCTGTTGGAGACCCTGTACGTGTAACTTTGTGGACATTGCCCACTAAGGCCAGAGAGATGTTGGATCCCCTGGAACTGGAGTTACAGATGGTTGTTAGTGGCAATATGAGTGCTGGGAACCAAACCTGGGCCCTCTGCTAGTGCTCTTAACCACTAAGCCGTCTCCCTAATCCCCTATTCATTTTTTGCTTTTTTGAGGCAGGGGCACCCTGTAGCCCCAGCTGTCTTGGAACTGTCTATATAGACCAAGCTGGCCTCTGTCTCACAAAGATCTTCCTGCTTCTGCCTCCTGAGTAGTAGGATTAAAGGAGTGCACCAGCATCCCTGGCTGTCATGGTTTTTTTTGGTGCTGGGCCTTGAACCTAAGCCCTCAAGTATTCTAACACTATGCTATACCCCTGAGATACACATGAAGCTCCCAAACAGGTTAATACTTTGCTTTTAAAGTAATATCCTGGGGGCTGGAGAGATGTCTCTGCTTTTAAGAGCACTTAATGCTTTTGTAGAGCACCTGGGTTCAGTTCCCAGCATCCACACAAAGGTTTACACTACATGTAACTCCAGGAACCTACTGTGTAGACCAGGCTGGCCTTATCTCACAGACATACACCTGCCTCTGCTTCCCAAGTGCTGAGATCAAAGATGTGTGCCACCACACCCCAAATAATATTTTTTAAAAATAATTTTGGGGTGTGGGGGTGATCATGCTGTACAGCATCTGGATTCCTGGGGTCAGATTCATTCACCATTACTCAGTTACTGCTTCCCTTCTCTCCTGCCTCTTCCCAGTATCTCTCACTACACCACACCCTCAACCCCCTTGTCTTACCTTAATTGCTATGTTGTTGGATTCAGTAGCTCCACTAGTGAAAATGATCTCACGAGGATCAGCTCCAATCAGAGATGCTACTTGCTGAAGGTCAAGAAAAGATAAATAATATCAGCTCCCTGCAGGAATGGGTCTGCAGACACAGTTGGAACAGCTCCAGAGCATCAACAACCTCAATGAATTCTATCTACTGCCCAAAAAGAAACTCTGTGCCTACTAGTATGACCAGGGTTAAAAAGGGAACAGATTGTTACATATTAGAGATGGCCACAAGTTTGAGGCCAGCCTAGGCTACATAGTGAGCTTGAGACTACAGTCTGAGACTTTTCTCAAAAAAACAAAACAGTGGAACAGTGGTATGGCTCAGTGGGTAAAGGTACTTGCTACCAAGCCTGATGAGCAAACCCTAGGACCCTCACTGAAGAAAGAGAGAAGTAACTGCTACAAGCTGTTCTCTGACATTCACACTGTGTGCTGTAGTGCCTACATGTACACACACACACACACACACACACACACACACACACACACAAAATAAAATGTAATTTTAAAAAATTTTAAGTATGGCAGTTGGAAAGATGGTTGAGTGGCTGTGTGTACCATTCTTCTAGGGGACTGGAGTTCTGTACCCAGCAATCACATATATATTTGTTGTTGTTTTGAGACAGGGTCTCCCTGTAGCCCTACCTGGACTGGAACCTACTGTAGACCAGGCTTATCTCACAGACACACCTGCCTCTGTTTCCCAAGTGCTGGGATCAAAGATGTGTGCCACCACACCCCAAATAATATTTTTTAAAAATAATTTTGGGGTGTGGGGGTGATCATGCTGTACAGCATCTGGATTCCTGGGATCAGATTCAAGTTGTCAGGTTTGGCTGCAGACATCATTACTCAGTGAGCCATCTTCCTAGCCCAAGCAGTATATTTCTTAATGTATTTATTGAACTCTAACTATGGACTTATTGAACTATGTATAAATGTAAACTTCACCAGTATAGCCTTTTTAATTGACCCAACAACCTTCTAGAGTAGAACTATTGCTCTCGCTGCTTGCTATATGAGGAAATCGAGCCTTAGAGAAATTAGATAATTTAAGGTAATTAAACTAGGAAATATGACAGTCAAATTCCTGTGGTTAAATTCCAAAGCTACTACCTGAACCTCATACAGAAATATAACCATTTTCACATCCACAAAGGAAATGCCTCATCCAGGTCAGTAAACTTGACCTCCAAGCCTCTCAGATTCCTATGTACTTACCTGGCGAGCATGTTCCATGGCTGCCTCACTCTCCCAGCCATATGCATGAGTCCGAGAGTGTGGGTTTCCATAGTAATTGACAAGGTATGGAAGCATTGCATCAAGCACCCGAGGATCCTGAGGCCAAGAGAATAAATCAGTCTCGCTGAGGACATAGTCAACTCACACCCAGGTCCATACCTGACACCTGCCTGTCTTGCTCAGTAAAGTCTCAATCCCTCAAATACTGCCTAACATTCTTCCATATCCTCAAATATTAATCAAATATCAACCCATATACTCCCACTCTAAAACCACCTTAAATGACAGTGTTCTACCATCCCCTCAGGTAGTTTATAAACATTGTCTTTTGTATTAATTTTTTTTTTCAGACACAGTCTTACGTGACCCAATCTGGCCTTAAACTCCTAAGCCTCCTGCCTCCATATCCAACAACATGATCTTATTATTTTGGTTTTTGACAGCCTAGGTGAACCTTAAACTTGCTAGATAATTGACAATGAGCTTAAACAAACTTCTGATCCTCCTGCCTGTACCTTCCCAGTGTTGGGATTAGTTATGTACGACCATACCTGTTTTTAATGCAGTGTTGGGGATCCAACCCAAGGTTTTGTGAATGCTAGACAAGCGCTCTATCAGCTCTACCAACTGATCTACATTACTATCCCAACATTATACTGTTCTGACAACTGTTTCAGATGTTTCCATTCCTAATAGGCAATGGAATTGATTTACAAAGGATCACTTGCTGGGTTTGATGGCACAACCCAGCCTTTAATCTCAGTACTCAGAGACAGAGGCAGGTGGTTCTCTGAGTTCAAGGCCAGTATGGTCTATGTAGTGAGTTCTAGGCCAGTCAGGATTGCAAGAAACCCAGTCTCTAAATAAATAAATAAATCCAAAGGGCTGTGACTTGACAAAGGCAGGCAAACATCCCTTCATACACAATGATGAAAACTTCTATTACTAACAGAACTATAGCAGTGTTAGCAGCAGGATGTGTGCTTAGCACCAAATACTAACTAGTTTTTTGGCGATGGAGGATTTCATGTAGCCCTGGTTGACCACATGAAAGATGTCATCAAGAATGACCTTGAAATTTTATCTTCCTGCATGCATCCAGCTCCCTAGTGCTGGGATTACAGAATTAGATTTTATGAGGTACTGGAGATTCAATCCAGGGCCTCTTGCATACTAGGCAAACACCCTACCAACTGAGTCACATCCCCAATCCCAATTCACTATTATTACTGAGTGCTTATCATGTGCCAGCATGTGATGTTTTTCAGCCTAGTAATACTTGGACAAGTTCCCGTAGTTACTAAGTGCTAGTCCTGCTAATTCCAAAGACCATGTGTTTTTTTCTCTTTCCTCCAAATCCTCCTTTCTCCCCTCCTCCCACTTCTGGTCTTTCTCCATCTCAAAAAAAACCTTTTGTGTTTGTGTGTGTGTGTGTGTGTGTGTGTGTGTGTGGTGTGTTTGACAAACAAGACAAGGTTTCAGGCTGCTCTGAAATACTATATGTAGCTCAGGATGGCCTTGAACTTGAACTTCCTGTTACCTAGGGTGGCCTAAAATTCCTGAGAGCCCCTGCCTCAGTCTTCCAAATGCTGGGGTTAAAGACCTGTGCCACCATGTCCAACTCCAAGGCCCCATCAGAGAACCATTATATACTGCAATACTTGTACTGAAAGTGATGTGACTAAGGTCAAAAGAGTAAAGCCATTTCTAGTGAACTAGAATTTAAGCCTCCTGAATCCTAGTTAACTGTCTTTCATACCACATTTAATGAGCTTCAATTCTACAGACTTTCCTGTGAAATCTGCCTTTGGAACCTATATCCCTATAAATAAACTCTGGAAAAGCTCCCCTTCCGTCCTTACCAGAGGAGTTGTAGCCTGAACATCCATATAGAGAGGTCTCAGCACTGACTCCTCCTCCGAGGGAACAGCCGACTGGGGAGCATGATCTACAACTGACAAAAAAATTCAGTGGAGTGGCTAAGTGAGAAATGATGCAACTGTGGACGAAGGGCATACAAGACAGCCGACGTTCAGAGCTGCATCCAAGAGTGGAGAAGGGAGGTTGGGACAGAATCTCAAGCGAAAGAACCGAGCACGCAGCAAAAGAACTCCAGGTAAGGGATGGATTGTCGTAGGAGGAGGATGCTGGCAATGTTGGAACTACCGGCAGGTAGTCAGAAGGTCTCTAAAACGCAAATCATTTAGAAAAAAAGTACAAACAAGATCAGATTCCTGCAAAGGTTCATGGCTGCATAGAAGCCTTGAGTAGCATCGCTAACACTTGAGTAGGAGTCAGAAGGTTCAGCCTCTCAGTCTCAGGGAACTTGCACAGCAGGATCTAAAGAGAGCCTGGGAAAACGTGGGGTGTGCGGGCGACAGGAAGCGTCAGCCTCGGCAGGGAACGTGCTAGGGAGGCTCCGGAATCCTGCAGTGCGTAGCCGCATGGATCGCACGAACCACACGGACCGCGCGGACAGCACCGCCTGGGAAGGGGGCAGCGATAGCGACAGGGAGCGTACCGCGCAGGCGCAGTCCCCGGGTGGGCGCCGTCGGCCTCGGACCGGCAGCCGCGGTCGTCGCCGAAGCCGCTCGCCTCCAAGCGGCTCGCAGTAGCATGTTCCCAGTACCCGCGCTCACCAGCCGAGGCCCTTCAGTTCGCAGCCCCCGGCCGCCGGAAGTAGCCACCCCGCGCCCCGGAAGCGATCCCGCGGGCCGCGAGCGCCCTCCGCCCAGCTCTCGGTGAGAGACGTGGTGCAGAGCAACCGAGGAGAGCGGAGAGCGAGGTGAGTGCGGCCCGCGCGGTGGAGGCCTCGACCGCGAGGAGGGTGGCGGGGTCGGGCCGCGGGCGGGGGAGACCCTGGTTTCTCCGAGCGCCCCGTCGGTGTCCCCCGGCTCCCGCGCTGGCGGCCGGGCCCGACCGTCCTGTCCTCACACCCGCAGATGCCGGTGGCCGTGGGTCCCTACGGGCAGTCTCAGCCCAGCTGCTTCGACCGCGTGAAGATGGGCTTCGTCATGGGTTGCGCCGTGGGCATGGCGGCCGGGGCCCTCTTCGGCACCTTTTCTTGTCTCAGGTGAGGGACGCGGACGACCTCTGAGCCGGACTTCCCGGCGCCCTCCGACGCGAGCGCCCAGTCGGTTCCCGTTGCCTTGCCGTTCCCTAGAGCGAGACCGACTTCCTGTTTACAGGTTGGAAGCGCAGTGCTTAGAATGTGAGCTCTAGAGTCAAAATGGCTTTCTGACCCTTCTTCCTAATTCGGGGACTTGAGGCAAGTTGGAGGCAGTTTGTTCGGCGGTACACGAGCTCTTGTAACACGCCAACTCTAAAACTTACTAGCACGTTTTGCACCTCATCTGGCACCCGGTAAATGCGTGAGAATGGAGATTATTGCTGTTGTTGCCTGGCATGTAATAAAACAAGCTTGTTGCGCTGTTTTACTATCCTGGAAAGGGTGTAGAAGCGGAGTTCAACATTCTGCACCCAAGTTCTCCACCAGAGGTGGACCCTCTGCATTCTTAAGGAAATAATTTGGATAACGTATTCCCATTATAAATTAGTTTACCCAGCGCTAAGTATGGTAGTTATCTACAGTTTTTAAATGTCATGTTACCTGTTTTGCAGTTTATATAGCCTGTAAATTGCACAACTGGGTTTTGAATCTAGATTTAACTGCAAAAATCATGAACACTAGGATACACTGTTGGATAACATATACCATAGAAGCTGGTGTCCCTGCCCATGTACTTTACCTGAAGCTTTCCATAAACTGGATGTAATTGACAAAGAATTTACAGAATGTTCTAGAGGCCCTGGATAGATCTTTTTCTTACCATTACTCACCCTAGGAATAGCAGTGGGATAGCCCGCCTGTAAATGACTTACATGAACACTGAAAGCGGTAAATTGGTACTGTGCCCTGTATTTTGTTCCAAACAGCCCATCTTTTTTTTTTCTCCTCAGGATCGGAATGCGGGGTCGGGAGCTGATGGGCGGCATTGGGAAAACCATGATGCAGAGTGGCGGCACCTTTGGCACCTTCATGGCCATCGGAATGGGCATACGATGCTAATCAGAACAGTGATTGCCTGCTACATCTGACTTTCCCGTCCGTCTCGACCCTTGTACTATAATAAAGATTTTCTTCTCATTCTCAATCTGTTACTACACAGCTCAGCCGAAGGTCTTGTATTTTTAAAAGGTGAGCTACTGAATAGGGTGGGCATGTTTCACAAACACGGTGGTTTTGTAGAAATTCTTAAAAAAAAAAAAAAACAAAAAAAAAACTTGTTAAAGGTCATACACTTGTGTCTTATTCAGTATATGTGGTAGCCAGACAGTGTCTCTGAAATTTCTTCAGAAAAATACTAACTTACCCAGTATGAAACACATTTGAAATAGCCCGTTTTTACACCTGCCTAAATCCTAGGTCTCAACAATTTAACAATGGAACCTTACAACAAATTTCCATTTATTAGGTTGACAGGACATCTACGAGCCAAGTGGCCAACTAAGCCTCACAGTCTTTGGGAGATGTTCTGATCAGAACTTCAAACCTCACCAGTATTTTAATAAAGGACACTAAGTGAACATAGGGGAAAAAAAGCAAAAATTAAGGGAACTACGAGAAAAGCATTAGCAACTACAGATCTATTACTGAAGAAGGTTGCAGACCAAAAGGATTTTCATTCAGAATGACCACTTCAAACTGTTTAGTATGTTTACCAAGAAACTGATTTTTTTTCCTTTGAGATAGTGTCCAGTATATTTTCCCAGCTGGCCTCCAACTAACCTGCCTCTGTGTCCCTGGTATAGGAATTAAAGGTATGCCATAGCCACACCAGGCCAAGAAACTGAGCTTTTTTCTTTGACATCTGAGTTGATGGCCAAATTTTGGACAACTGTTAAGATGGATTTTATATAATAAAGGACATGCAAATGGATCAGGCATGGTGCCACACCTCTTTAATCCCAGCGTTCAAGAGGTTTACTTAGTGAGCTCCAGTGAAAGTAAGACCCTAGCTCCAAAGAAAATGACATGGTTTTACTGAGGTTTGCATTATTGTGACAAATTACCTCCCTCCCGTCAAACACTACTGCTTGGTGTTGAAAGGATTAAACTTTTCTTCAGATTAAACCATTCTACAAAAGTTTAAGTATTCCATTAGGACCCATATTGACTATTAAAAAAGATTTAATCAAAACCACATGGGATCTGACATCCAGTCCTAGCATTTTAAGAGAACAGTGAGGTGAGAATAAGTCAAATAGTGAGACCCAGTGTCTGAATAGTTTCAGGCCAAGTTAACTCAACAGAGCAAGATCATCTCAAGGAAAGAAAATCTTACAAAACTCCAGTCATATAAAGTAGTGATGTATCTCTCCCCAAAGACCACCAAATTCAAACATCCAGCTTTGTGAATCAAGGTAAATTTGTGTCCTACCATTTTGATGTATTGCCCAAAAAAGTACACTATAGTGACAATTCAGTAAAAGAATACACAAAGGCAACTTGAGGACAAATTTCCCATACAATATACTTTGGCTCTTTGGCTTAGGACATGCCTTTGTGGTAGAACACGTGCCTAGTAGGCACAAAATCCTGAGTTAGCAGGTTGGAAAATTTTTCCTATACTTGTAAATAGTGAAGTACCGATAAAATTGAAGTAAAAAACAAAACACTGGGTGTAGTGGCACATACCTTTGATCTTAGCAATCCCCAGGCAGAGGTAGGCGGATGAGGGCTTTGTGGTAACCCTGACGGTAGTGGAGATACTGTCACCAAAATAACCTCCCGCCCAAAAAACTCATAGCCTATGCTCAAGTCTCTAACATTAAAACATTGGAAAAATAAAGATGTCTTGTGGCCTTTTAAAGAGAATTTTATTTGAGTGGTTCTTACAAAGATTGTTGCAATATGAAAGTCATTTGTTTGATAGAAATATCAAGCTGTCTTGTCAAACACACTGAAGTAACCCAAAAATATATTTCAGAGCTCACAGAGCTTAAAAAGAGCAAAGATTATATGCAACCAGACAAAACCTATTTCTGCATTTCCAATCTCTTGTCCAGACTGCTCACCTTACCAGACTGTTACTAAACATCTTCAGGAAATGCAGCGATCATTTTGTTTGGAATCTTAAGACACACCAGAACACACAGTATTTACAAAGAAACTTTTACAGATACATTAATTGAAAAGTTACCATCAAGAAATATAATTTTGAAATCTCCCTTTCTTGCCAAATGATCAAGGTGAGATTGCTAAACAGCCCTTTAGCTGCCTAGAATTTTCATACACTAAATGTGTATTCATTCCAGAAACCTCTGCTGAACCATGAGCCAAATACATGAGTGAAGTGTGAAATTTTACTATTGTGTACAAAGTTAGGCTTCTGAAATATTAAAACATTACCTCTCTGCCTTTATACATAAAGCACATTTTGTTCCCCTAGAGCTATTCTATAGATCCTTAATGTAATTTTCTACATGAACATTTAAAAAGGCAGAACAAGAGAACAACTTTGCATAAAGTGGGATCTGCTAGTTAAGGGAGAATGAGCACACTGAATTCCTGTTAACATTTTTATTTTTCAAAGTAACAGGAGTTGTATACAAATGACAGTAGACCCTTGCCTCTTTATTTTTATCTAAATAAAAGATAACTCAAGATGAATTCTCAAGAAAAAAAAAAAAGCTATGTACATAAGGGACTATATCTTCCTTCATCGTCTACTTGGAACCAGTAGTTGCGTTGCTGTCATAGAATCAGGAAAGAGGTTGTGATAAGTTGGAAGAGGTACATATGCTGCTGTAATCATTTTACCTGTTTGAAAAAAAAAAAGTTGGGTTTAGCATCTTAATTGATGTTAACATTGAGTTTATAGCAAGTACAGGGATAAAAAGGGAAAGAAAAAAAAAAAAAAAAAACTCACCAGCAAACCACCTGCCATGCAATGCATTAACAGCAGCAATAGCTGCAGCAATAGACGGGCACTTCACATACACATTGCCCTAAAAGATAAAAAGAAAAGATTAAAAAAAAAAAACCCACTACTTATATAGAACACATACATGGTCTACATATTCTAACAACTACTACTGCACACTAGATGTGGGACATGGCAGCATGGAGTATTATCAACAAGTGTCAAATGCCTATAATCCCAGCCCAAAGGAGGCTGAGACAGAATAGTTCAAATTCAAGCTCAGTCTAACAAAGCAAAGTTCTATTACAGACACAGAACAGAATATAGATGTTTATTTCAAAGGTTCCAAATACCTGAGCTGAATTTTTGTCAACATAAATATGAATAACACCTCCATGTTTATTACATTCTTCAATCACATCATCTTTAATCTCTGTATCCCATCCAACTTCTTCTTCTCTGTAAGAAAGGATGAAACTTTAATCAAGCATAGAAAAGGATGAAATTAGAATCAAAAATTAAAAGAAATAGGATGGTAATGATTGACAGCCAAGTTTTACACACTGAGCCATCCTTAATATCCCTACATCTTTTTGAGACAGTCTAAAATGGAACTCGTATCTCATCTTTTCAAGCTGGTCGGATAAGCCATGAGCTCAACAGATCTTCAACACTAAGACTTATGAACAACAAGCATTTACATACGTGTAGGTATCACAAATTAGGGCCGCATATCTGCCTGCATGGCAAGCATATTATATGCTGAGCCATCCTTAGCATCTAAACATATGCATTATTTATATTTATGAAATTATGGAATTGGAAAGATGGCTCAGCAATTAAAAGTACTGGCTGCTCTTACAGAGGACCAGGGCTGGGCTTTCAACACCTAAATTTGGTTTGAGACTGGCCTGCTCTACACAACAAGCTCTTGTGTTCGAAGAGACCCTGTCTCAACAAAAACAAAAACCAACAACAAAAACCACACACACAAAATTGAAAGTAGATGGCTCCCAAACACTCATATCTGAAGGCCTTGACCTCTGGCCTCTACATACTCAGTACACATGTGTGCTTAAATGCATAAATTTACACAAAATGTGTGTATTAACACCATGAATTAATAAAAGAAATTATATTTGACTGATAATGTAGTGAGAAGGTAAACTGAAAATAGATAGCAAGTTGAAAACCATCTCTGACAACCCAGTAAGACCCTGTTTCAAAATGGAAGTAAAAAGAGGGTGGGGGAAAGGGGATAGAGAGATGGCTCAGTAGTTAAGAGCACTCATAGGGGAACTCACTATAACTCCAGTTAGAAGGGATTCAATGCTTCCAAGGTCAACAGGCACATATAAACACATACATGCAGGCAAAGCACAATAAACTGCCCAAAGAAGGGGGAGGGGAAAAGATGGACTAGAAGTGGATATACTAGCTAGCATACATATTTAATTCCAGTGATTGGGGGGGGGGGGCAGATCTCTGTCAATTTGTGACCAATCTGATCTACAAAGGGAGTTCCAGCCAGAAAGGGGATAATATAACAAATCTTTGGCTTAAAAAGACAATTAAAGAACTGGAGAAATGGTTCAGTGGTTAAGAGCCCAGGCTACTCTAGCTGAAGACCAAGAGTTCAGAATTCAAGCACCACACAAGGCAAAGGCAGTTAACAACCTTGTGTAACTCCGGTATCAGAGTCCAATACCCTCTTCAGGCCTCTATGGGCACTGCACTCACATGGTGCACTTACATAAATGCAAGAAAAACACTCATACACCCAGAAAATGTTGTAAAAAGTACCCAAGATGGGGATCCTTGGTCAGTGATACAGCACTTGGAAGGTTGGTGACACAAACCTCTTATATAAGAACACAGAAAACCAGGTGTGATGGTGCACACCTTTAATCCAACCACTCTGGAGACAGAGGAAAGTGAATCTCTGTGAGTTCAAGGCCAGCCTGTTCTACACAGCTGGGGCTATAGGAGACCCTGTTCCAAAAAGGCCAAGAAAAAAAATAAATAAATAAAAATTGAAAGCTATTAATTGCACTCTACTTACGTTTGAGGATTAAACATGTTAGAGAGTTGGAAACACTGTGTTGCTAGTGGCTGAACAGACGCAGCTGCAGCTAAAGCTGAGGCTAAAAAAACAAAAAAAAAAACAAAAAAAACAGAAATTAGGTTCATGGAAAATATGTAACTATCCTTGAACAATAAAAAACTCAAAATGAAAGCAACAAAACCTACCCTACCATGGCAGAGATTATCATTTCAACAATTACTTTCTTTAAAGATAGTCACTCACTGTACCAATCCACCTTGCTTAATAAGTGTTCTGCTAAACCTGACTACTTGATATCACCTGTCTTACTTATAATACCCAACACAATGTATGCACTATATACTAAGAAAATTAAAAGGGAAATAAAGTGAAGAAAATTCCCAGAGATACCATTATTTTCCCCTCAAAATTTCAGGAGCTGCATATGCAGCTCAGTTGTTAGACTTCTTGTCTAGCATACACGAAACTCTTAAGCTTGATCTTCAGCACAGCACACACACCTATGATCCCAGCATGTGGGAGATAGAGGCACGAGGATCAGAAGTTTAAGGTCATCCTGGCCAATATAAAGTAAGTTCAAGGTTAAACACTCTGTCTCTTTTTAAAACAAAAACAAAACACAATTTTTAAAAAATATGAAATCTATGGTCAGATGTATCCTATTCAGTATAACCCAAGGAAACAGAAGGTTGCTAACTGATGTTCCTTCTAATCAATTAAATGAGAGGGAAAAAAATACTCAAGTAAATCCAGAAATAAAAAAGATAAAACACCCTTCTGTATATGTAAGTTTTCTCCAAATATGTTTTTCTATTCTTGGTCTTATCATTTATTTTTATTTTATGTATCAAGTGCTTTGCCTTCATATATGTTCACCAAGGTGATGGTGCAGGCATAGTGCACAAGGAGGTCAGAGAGGGGTGTTAGATCGCCTGGAACTGAAGTTACAGACAGCTGTGAGCTGCAAGATGGGTTCTAGGAAAAGAAACTTTGTCTTCCGCAAAAGCATTAAGTGTTCTTAACCACTGAGCCATCTCTCCGGCCCAACTTTCATTTAAATGTATGATCCATAGTATTTAAAGACAAAGGTATCCAAAGAACATGTAGTAAGTCAAATTAGTACTTTTAAGATTTTCTCTCGAATAGCACATTAAGTACACACACAAAATGCAACATGTCTATAACATCATTTACACTTTAAATAAATGGACACTCTATCATATTTATTCAACCTTAAAACAGTTTTCCAATGGTTCTTATTCTGTATTCTCTTTGTTTTGGATTTTTCCTGCTGTTTTGAGGCAGTTTCTGCTGTTCCAGTATTTTTTACATATAATTAAAAAATATAATACCAGTAGTTGTTACACAACTCAGAACTCACCGTAATCATATTATCTGACCAAATCTCATTCCAATGCATAACAACAAACAGCTAAGGATAAAATAATGCATTAAGAAATCATGGTAATTAAAATGAACAAGCACCTTAAGGAAGTATCAGAAACATTCCATAGAACAAAACTTAGGGTTATGGAAGAAATACCCCATAAAAAAATGTTCCTGGTAGAATTACAAATGTTTTTCCTTATTATTTTCTTTCAACAACAACAACAAAAACCTACATTTCTTTAAACAACATTGGAAAAGGGCTTTACTTCACTGCCTTCAGTAAACAATCTTAATTTAAAATTTTTTTTTAAAAGAGTATCGATTAAAAAAAATTTAAATTTTCTGGAGGAAATTACATGGCAGAGTAGATAAACTGCCAGTAACTTCCAGATAGCTACTTGGGAAACTTAAACTACTTGAGCTCTGGAGATTAAGGACAACAAGAGCAAATAAAAAACACATCTCAAAATACATGAATAAAAAATTTTTTTTGAATCTCAAAGTATTACTAATGAAGGAAGACCACTATGTATATAGCTTATAAAACAAATATGAGAAATATAGCAAATGTGGTTATAGGTTTTTCTGTTTTTGAGATAGTGCCTTCCTACAGCCCCAGCTGACCCTGAACTAAGAGAACCACCTGCTTATGCCTCCCAAGTGTGGGATTCAAGGCAATGTGCCACAAAGCTAGAAAATTTTAAGAAAAACAATCCAAGGGAACTTGGTTGTCCTCCCCATCCCATTTCTCAACTCTATGACTGATTAAACAAACAAACTAAAATAGAATTATTCTGGCTCAACCTATGCAGCATGCAGAAGCAAAATACAACCTTCACCATTAATAGGTTTTCAGCAAGTTTTAATAGCAACTGTGGCATTTGCTATAGGAAGTTAAATATACATACAATGCAATTATTAAAGAATATGGCAAATATATTTAAATAATATCACTCAGATAAACATTAAACACGTCACTATAAACATTGATCCATGGAAACAGCAAAAATGCTTATTTTCCCCACCATATACCAGAGATTTTGTGACTAAAAGTCACTAAATCAAAATTTACTTTTGTAATACTACAATGTGCATGCAACTTAGGCCTATATATGCCCATACTCATGGCTTGTTTGCAGTGGCTAGAACAATAAAGTCAGTATTTTATTGATACCACAGTATCAGAAATTCAGATCAGCACTAGCTCTTAATCATACCTCTAGATTAGACTCTGGATTTAAACAGCTTGGTTATAAATATAATCTCAGACTATTCCACATTCCTTTACATCAACATTAATACTTAGAATATATGAAAGAAGTAGAGGGATGAAGCTTTAAATTTTTTTTTAAAGTTTTATTTCTATTTTTGTTTGTTTGGGCTTTTTTACGAGATAGGATCTCCCTGTAGCCACAGCTGGCCTGGATCAATCACCATTCTAAGACTAAAAGCATGCAATAACAGTACCCAAATTGCTTTTTGTTTTCCTTTAGTGTTAAGGACAAAGTACTGGCATACAAAGCCACCCTGTTACCACTGGGCTCCAAGTGAAGCCCAAGACTGAAAATTTTAAACAAACATAACCAGGGACATTTTATTTTCTTGACTATTAATGTAATAGTTATATCTTATAAAATACCTTACAATACACATTTTAGAAAAATGTATCCAATCTACTATTAAACCATAATTCTACATTTAATTCTATTTCAAAAAGATAATTAAAAAATGTATTAAAGAACTCACCTTCAGTCTGTTGGGAAAGTCGTGTTTGCAAATCTATAACAAAAGAGAATTCTACAGCTCAGTGCAGGAACAATGAAGAGCCTCAACTAACAGGGTAAATGTCAGGAAAGCATTAATAAAAGAGGACTACAGCAGCAGGGTTTATTAGAATTAACTTATTAAAACCTGGCAGCCAAACCTCCTTCCCCATTCCTCATTTAAAAAGGCTTTGGTGCCTTTTTTCCCCCACTTATTCTAAAAAGTTATTTATACTATATCTCTCTTCCTATCCTTACTACTTCTGCCTATCTCAACTGCTTTCCATTACAATATACTTTATAGGGAATAATGGGAAATGGGGAAAGGGGAGCATACCGGTCAGAAAATTTGTGAAAAACCCTGATTTTGAGAATTCAATTCCAAGTACTTCGGAATTTTCTTTAAAATTAGTGGGGGTACACATATGGTATTTTAAAGGTTGTAATACTGTAAACCCTACAACCATATAAATTAAAATGCTAATAAACATGTTAAATAATGTCTAAATTTAGTAGTAACTATTGAGAATGGCCCTATTCCAACAATTTGAAATTATTTTTTTAAGCACGTCTCAGATTTAATGTGTCAAGTCTAGCACAGGTGACAATCTAATTAAGGCTACAGTTGTCTGGCCTAAAATCTGTTAAGTACACTATAAATATAAATAACTAGTTATTAGTAGAAATAAACAACAGCATTGTGCATATCTTGAATCCCAGCACTTGGGATGCAGGGACAGGCTGATGTTAGTGAGACTGAACCAGCCTAGTCTACATAGTGAATTCCACGTCATCTGTGGCTAAAGAGTGATCCAGTTTTAAAAAATAAATAAATAACAAAGCAAAAGACTGGGCAAAGTGGTATACATCTTTAATCCCAGACTCTTGGGAAACAGAAGTGTAGGGATCTCTGCCATTTCCGGGCAAGCCAGGGCTACAAAGTGACATTCTGTCACAAAAGAAACAAAATCAAAACAAAGAAAAATAAATAAATAATAGAGATTTTCTGGCCAACATATTATATCCCATAATACTTCAGTGGAAAGCTCTTTACACTATACAGTAACAGAATAAATCTGACCAGAAGATCCAGTATGGCTGTAAAGCTATACTGAAATTAAATGTTGGAGCCAATAAATAGAAATTGCTTAGACAAAGAAGCTGATTTTCATTAAAATTTGTTTCAATCATAAAATGACAAACACACCGGAGGCACATAGACCTTTGTGTAATCCAGGACAGCCTTGTCTATTACATAGTGAGTTCTAGACAATCCAGGGCTCCATGGTGACGGCCCTGTCTCAAAATAAGACCAGTATTCATTCTATATGGATTTTCTGCTGGGGACATAAAGTGAATATAAAGCATTGAGAATTATGTAAACAGATCTGTATTCCACATATATTTAAGTTTGTCCTCTTTCTGAAAATGGGGGAAATGTACATGAGTAAGAAATTTATGTTAGTCAACAATCACAATCATAAATTACTAACTATTCTAGCTACTTCTGATAAACCAGAAATAATGCAAATTGTCTCAATATTCTAATGTATCTTATAATATAGAATTATACAAGGCCTATTAGCTAAGAATGTTGGTATCCTCCCTCAAATCCTAGCTCTACAGAGGTTCAAGGCCAGCCTCAGCTACACAGGGAATACAAGCCAACAACCTGGATTACATAAGACTGTCTCGAAGACACTATACATTCCACCTTTTTAAAAAAAGCCCTATTAAACCAAAAAAAACCTGAGAAATATGGCAAGTCCTGGTGGCACGATGAGGAAAGCCAATTACTGTGAGTTTTCTGAAACTTATCAGAAAAGCCAGTGCAATAACCTGTCTCAAAAAAAGGGGGGGAGGGGGAGTGGGGACCAACAAAGTAGCTTTTACAGCCAGGAACATGTATCTGGCAGAAGAGAACCAGGTTCATGTAGACTGTTCTCTGATAGTCACATGTGATGAGACACGAACACTCAACCAAAAAATGAATTTAAAAAACTTATCGTTGGGCTGGAGAGATGGTTCACTAGTTAATAACACCGTCTCCTCCTATAGAAGACCTGCGATAAATTCCCAGCATCCACATAGTAGCTAACAGCATCCGTAACTCTAGTTCCAGGGAATCCATGCCCTCTTCTGACCTACACAGGGACTATACAACATAGCTGCATTTATATACATATGTAGGCCTAACACTCATACACATAAAATAAAAATAAAACTTTCAAAACTGTGCCTGAAGGGGAGCACCGGCAGTGGTGGTGCTCTCTTTCAGTCCCAGCACTGGGGAGGCAGAGGCAGGTTAATCCCTGTTAAGTTTACATTTAAGGCCAGCCTGGTCTACATAGCGAGTTCTAGCCAGCTGGGGCTACAAGGAAGACCTTGTCTCGAATATACCAAAAATAAAGTCATCATCAAAGGAAACTACACTTAATAATAACACTTAATAATAAGTGTGGATATAGTCTTGACCATCCCAAATGTCAAAGTAACTGCTTGTAAGTAATGAAGGAACAAGGACAAGAGCCTGAAACACAGTAAAAATTCTAAATTTCAATGAAGTATAATAACTACTTGGACAAATACAAGCATTAACTTAATGATTAAATGTAGAAAAAATATGTTAACTATAAACTCAGTAGTAACTTGAGAAGCCTTAAGAAAAAAAGAATCACCTCATTGAACACTAAACATGAGACTATGAACAAGTACATAAATATTCCTGCAATATCCAGCAATTCATACATATCTTTTTAAAATGTTGGTTGATCACAATCAGCTAACTTCACTAGTGACTACCCAATATACAGTTCTTCATCTAAGTAAAAATAATAATTGCTGGTAATACTGCTTAACACTGAATTTTTTTTCTTTTCCTTTGTTATTGTTTAATTTTATTTTTAGATAGGGTCTTCCTGGAATTCCAGCAGGCCTGGACTAACTACAGAGACCAAGCTGGCCTCCATCTCACAGAGATCCCCTGCCTCTGACACTGAAAAATTTTCAATTATCTGAAGATATTGTTAAGAAAAATAACACCAGCATATCTGGTACAGGATATATAGAATATATCAGGATATAGCACTGTTTGGTATACCTCAATACCTCAGTCAGACTGGTCTGGAACTCATTATCACAGGAAAGCCTCAATCTCATGCAAATCTTGGCTTTAGCATCAAGGTATGTAGATTTTTCAGCTACCATGTCAAATCTAATACTGTCTCACCCTTACTAAAGCAGGGCATAAATCTTTTTTTACCAAACTTTAGTGGAATACAAGCATCTCTCTTAACATTATTAGAATTTGACCTAACACAGGGGAAGTAGCAAAGAAACAATTTTTCTGGATGAAGGTTAAAACCACAGTACCAGGGTGGTTCTAAAAATAAGTTTACTTGAATGCCTTTAATTACAGAAAATATATTATTAATTTACTATGTAAATTTTAAAGGTTAGTATTTTTAGTATTCAAAACAACTGAACAAACCACAGATACTTGGGGGAGTTATCAAAGGTTATTTGCAGAAACCCCTCAGTATTTACTGTTTCCTTCTCACTATTATACTGCTAGGATATCAGGAATGTAACCAGGAATGTACCTAGAAGTACAAGGCTTTCTCCCCTAGATTGTTTTTGTCAGGGCATTTTGTCATAAAAACAGGAAACCAAACTAAGGAAGTAGCTTTCACTGTACTCGTGGCAATACAAATGTTTTAAATCTTAATTTAAGGTACAGTGAGTTTTCTGAAAACATAAACTACAACCATTTTTTTCTTTCACACAGTATACCCGTGATATTGTGACCAATTCAAACAGCAAATTATAATGTGGATTTCAGAAATAGTCTCAGAGAAATTCTGACTACTAAATAATTATATCCTAAATCTAAATTTCCTTACAAGTATTTATATGCTAAAAGTACTTGATGAATTGAATTCTCAGTTAGTCCTTTGCAATGCAAAAAATTTGGAATATTTTCGAATTAGATGAAAAATCAATGATTTCAAATTAGAAAAGATTCAATTCCTACCTGCCACAGCACCAAATGCCAAAGAGCCACTCATTTGTAAAGCTTGCTGTGCTGCTGGTGGAATCTGCAAACCTGTACCTGTAAAAGAGTAAATCTTAAAGTCCTTACTGTGTTAGAGCTCAGAAACCATTGTTGATTCATGGGCCAACAGTGACCTAAAAGAAACTACATCCACCAGTAAATTGGCTCTGTAATAAAGGTGCCTGCACCAACATAATGACATTATTCAACCCGACACCCACATCGTTGTAGGAGAAACCAACTCTCCCATGTTGTTTTCCAACCTTCATACATGTGAACTTCACCACACAAAGACAATAATAAATGTAGTAATAAATGAAATTATAGATGTCAAGGTAAAATAATTATAATTCATTTTCCAAAGTACACTAATATACAAAAGCTCATTTTAAAATATTTGTTTTAATTGTATGTGCATGAGTGTATTGCCTACATGTAAATACACCCGTGACAGGCAAAATCCAGAGGTCAGAAGTCACTGGATCCCCTAGAACTGGACTTCCAAGCACTTGTTTAGTCACCCCATGGGTGCTGGGAATCAAACCTGAGTCCTTTGCAAAAGCAGCCACTCCTCTTAACTACCCCAGAAAACCCCATTTAATTATGCTATAGTACTAAATTCTATTACAACTTCAATAGAATGTGCAGGGCTGGAGTGGGGCTCAGGTAAAGAGCACTTGTTACTGTCAGAGGACAGGACTTTAGTTCCAAACAGCCATGTAACAGCTGACCACTCCTCTGTAAAGAAAGTTCCAGATAATTCATCACATTTGCCTAGCTTTGGCAGTCACCACATACATTGAGCATTTACATACATGTAACAAAATTCATAACCGTAAGATACAAATAAATACAAATAAACAATTAACATGAACTCCCAAATAGTACATTTTTCTAATTCCTAGGCTGCAGAGTAACCTTTCTTTTTTACCACAATTAACAATATAGAAACTTACCTTCTGCCAATCTTGCCATTAATTGAAGACGACCAGTTGTTCCCAAATCAATTCCAGTCCTTTCCAGTTCGTCACTGTCCAAAAATGAACTAGCACTAGATGCATCAGTTCTTTCAGTAACATGACCAACTTTCATTGGCCTCCCAGCCAGTTCAAATCCATTAAGTTGTTCCAAAGCCTTTTTGGCACATTCTGAATCAGAAAACTAAAATGGGGAAACAGAGTTTACAATATATCAAATCACATTTATATGTGCAAAAAGCATTACTGAATATATACTGTACATGGATAATCAGATCAGAAATAAAGACTCTGATATATCAATATTTGGGAATACAGCACCATCATAACCAAATAAATATTAAAATCACAAATGAGGTACAGGGAGACCCTCCCCCAAAAAAACACCCCCCCAAAAAACAAAACAAAAATCCTTCCAAATGTAGGTCTGCTCCTAATGAAAAAACCCAATCAGAAAACTTAAAATCTAGTCAGCTTTGAACATAGGTAGTTCTTTATCTGTGCCCAAAGTGCTGAGATTACATCTGTAAGGAACCAAACCTAGCTTACTCATTATTTTAAAAACAAATGCTGGATCCTACCTTATTGAAAATTAAATTGTTAAAAGTTTTTATCTTTAATCTTAAGTTTAAGGAAGGGACTAATCAGATCTAACCCTACATCACCCCCATCCTACATATACTAGCGAGTATGCTCCAGGGAATATTCCGTACATTGGTAGGCTTCCTGAGGTCCATGATATTTCAAGAAATGTTAAAACCCAGGAGCTGGAGAGATGGCTCATTGGTTAAGAGTACTGGTTGCTCTTCCAGTGGACCCAGTTCAGTTAGTTCCTAGCACCCACATGGCAAATAAGGACTGTACAATTCAAAGGAATGCAATGCTCTCTTGGAGCATCTAAGGGCACTCATGCAGTGGTGGACTTACATACTTGCAAACAAAACACTTTAACACGTAAAAAAAAAAAAGTATTAAATTAAAAATTATTAAATCACAGAAGTATGGCTAACCCCTGCAGCAGCACTGATAACTGATTCTGGCTATTAAAGAAGACCTTGTCCTCAATTTGAAAGACAATCTCCCCAGAGCAACAAGATCTCAAAGGGAAAAGACACATCCCTCCCCTCATCCAGGAAATGCATCCCTCAAATCCATTAGACTCCTCATTTCCTCAAAGTGCAAGACAATCTGCCCTCTCTTCTACCTAATTGCCTTAAAGCAGGTTATCATTCCAGGAAAAAAATTTCTCTTTTTCAGACCACATCATATTCTCTTAAATAAAATCTGTGGCCTCAAGAAAAGATCCAAGATCATTTATTTTTAATAAATGGCCTTCACTCCAATCCTCCTGTGTGCCAGAATTATGGTGTGCTTACCACAACCAATTCATACAGTGGTGAGCTCAAAGCTTAATACATGTAAACCAAACACTTCACCAAATGTACTACATCCCCTGATCATTTAAATTCTTAATTCTGAGATGCAGACAGAAACAGAATTCTAGCCAACTATGGCGGCATAGACATGTAAAATAGGAGTTGGATTGCAAAGATACCTTGTGAGACCTTGTCTCAAAACACAAGAAAATAAAAGGAAAATAAGTAGTCTTTAGGGAAAAAGAAGGTAATTGCCACTGTGTTACTTAAAAAGTAAAAGTGTCTTTGAGTTATACTTCAGAAGTAACTTCCTTCCTTTAATCTTTACCCTGGTGAAATAAAGTCTATCATCACAGGAACAATCTTATGATTTACTGAAATACAGACATAACAGTTTTTCTGATCAGAGCACTGGCTGTTCTTATATAAGACTCAGGTTCCAATCCTAGCCTCCACATGGTGGCTGGTAACTTGTCTATAACTTCAGTTCCCCCAGGGAATCTGTCACCTGGTTTTGTCCTCTGACACTATTGTACTGCATGGGTACATTTACACACAAGCAGGCATAACATTCATACACATAAATTTTTAAAGAATTAAAAATAAAAATAAACATATTGTCAAAGTAAAAATATCTTATTGGTGTTTTAAAATTGTCTAAGTTCATGGTAGGTGGCACACGCCTTTAATCCTGGCACTTGGGAGGGACTAGAGAGATGGCTCAGGGGTTAAGAGAACTGGGTGCTCTTCCAGAGGACTAGGGTTCTAGCTTCAGTACCCACATGTGGGCTAGAAGCAACCATTCATAATTCCAGTTCCTCAGGACTCCAAAGGCCTCTTCTAAGACCTCCTCATGGGTTGCATGACAGGGGCACACTTACATGCAGGCAATAAACTCATACACACACAAAAGTAAAATTAGTACATAAAATATTTTTAAAAAAGAGAAAACTAATGGTAAGTACTTGCCTACCACGTGAGAAACCCTTGGGAATGTGTCTGAGTAAGATCACCATAAGATATACACTATCAAAAAATAAGGGGAGAAGATAAAGGATAAAATAAAACAGGATTTTGAGAAGACCTTCGTTTTAAATATTTAAAATCCCAGCACTTGGGAGATGGCCTGACATCCATATTTTAAGAATAATTTCTAGCCAGCCAGAGCTACACAGTGAGAACTTGTCTCAAAAGAAAACCACAACTGGGATGGAGAAGAGATGGCTCAGCAGTTTACAGACAACTGGTTGCTCTTGCAGAAGACCCCGGGCTCAAATCCTGCACACAACATGGTGGATAAAAAACCATCCTAACTACAGTTCCAAGAGACTGACACCATCTTTTAGCCTCACAGGCAATGCATAACATGGGTGCACTTAAACGCAGGAATAACACTTTTACACACACATACGGAAGTTTTTTAAATGCCATAGACACAAGTAAAACTTTAAATTATTTGACCAGATAACATCACAAATGATCCTATATAAGTACTAAATAGAGGATAACAGGAAATAGCTATATAAAATTTCAAATTTAGTGAACAAACCCTATTGAGAAATGACAGAATACTACTGGAGTAAGCCTGTAACCTCAGTACTGAGAAAGTCTTTTGTTCAAAGTAAGCTAACAGCAAAGACACTGTAGAAAAATAGAGCCACAAAGAAATGGCTACTATTTCCAAATTAATCTAAACAACTTGAACATATTATTAACCATGTTTCTTCCCCAATAATCCTTAAGTCATATAGTTTTATACTACTACAAAGATATATAGTTACTGATGACACTTACTGTAATAAATCCATATCCCTTAGATCGACCTGTTTCACTATCCATCATGAGCTGGATGCTTTCGATCTAAAATTCAAAGGCATCAATTAGTCAAAGTATTTTTTTCTGAGAAACAGTAGAAAAAAAGAAAAACTCTAGGATAACCTCTTTTCCCTCCCCTATCCGCAAGTAATGAAAACATCAAAATGCCTCCCAAATAAAATCTTGTGAATACTGGTCGGTAACTCCGGTATTTGATGCCCACTTCTGACCTCAACAGGCATTTTACAACACGGGTGCACTTACATGCAGACAATACTTTCATACACACACAATACTTTTTTAAATAATTAAAAAAAAATCCTTTGAACTTCTGGACAAGAAATACAGTCTAGAGTCAGAAGAAAAATTAATTAAACTCACCCTTCCAAAAGGCTCAAAGATCCCCCGAAGCATGTCTTCAGTTATGTTAAAATGTAATGAGCCTACATAAAGCCTCATAGGTCCAGCACTTCCCTTTTGTAAATTGTTTGCCATTGCTGCAGCTCTGTTCTTTTCTGCCTGTAAGGAAAATAAACATCAAATAATACTAAGTAAGGCCACTGATTTGCTCAATGACAACTAAGTGCATAGAGAGAGAATGAGACAGACACTTAAAATTACCAAATATTCAATGACTCCATTTGTAGGAGGGATATAAAATACACAAATTTAATGGGTATGGTAGCCCCTTTATCACTTTAGCACTTGAGGTAAAGGCAGATTTCTCAGAATTCATTGTCATCCTGGTCTAAATAGCAAGTTTCAGGAACACCAGGCCTATATAGTAAGACCCTGTATTTATATATAAACTAATTAAAACAGAAAAATGCAGAGAGAAATAAGTCACTTAGTGGTTAACAACAACTAGGATAAATACAGCAAATTATGCTTTTACTAGGTTTGGTAAGATAAAAAATTTTTGAATATTCATAACGATGATTGCCATACTGTGAATGTCACTAACGATATGAAATCACAAAATCACATATTTTCCGGGAGAGGGGTCTGTGCACTCTACCTACCATTAAGCTACATCCTACACCCTAAATGTTATACTTAAATACTAGAATCAAGTTTTAAAAACTTAAGTCATTAAAAAAAAGGAAACACAACTATGTCATGCCTAAATGAAATCAACCATACAACAGGCAAATACAAAATGAAAATAAACTTACTAAGATACTAATTTTCATTACTGTAAATCTTGTGGAAAAGTATTAGTCAATCTTAAGTTGTTTTCTGAAATTTTTAACATATTCAATATTCATTAAAACAGGCATACTAGGCTTGGTGACCCACCACACCTTTATTCTCAGCACTGTGGAGGTGTGGGAAGAGAGGAGACAAAGGTAGGCAGAATTGTCTGGTTAATTATAGGTCAGTCTTGTCTGGTATCTCACAAAATTTATTCTTATTTTGTGTTTGCCACTTTTCCTAGCATATAAGTGTCTAGATAGGCCAAAAGGAAGAATCCAAATCTACTACACTACATTTAAGAATGGTTGTTAGCTGCCAACCTGGGTCCTCTATCAGAGAAGTTACTGCTCCTAATGACTGAGCCCTCACTATCCAGCACCATGGCATCTTTAAATACTCAAGTTATCAGTGAAAAAAAAAAACAGGATTATTCAAGGGCACATGATCACTGAGCAACCTAAGGAAAATTTATATGCTCAAAACTCAGGCAGACCAGGGGGCTGTTGAGACAGTTCTGCCGCAGTTCAGCACTGGCAGCTCTTGCAGAACACCCAGGTTCAAATCTCAGCACATATATGGCAGCTAAGTACTGTCCATTAACTCCAGTTCCAGGAAATGAGACCCACTCTGACCTACTTGAGTACTGCATGACATGGATCCACTTACATATACACACACGCATTAACACTCATCACATAAAATGAAAAATTAAAGCATTGGAGAGATGGCTAAACAGTTAAGAGCACTGCTATTCTTTCAGAGGACCTGGGTTTGATTTCCAACATGCACACACCAGCTAAGAACCATCTGTAAATCCAGTTCCACGACATCTGACACCTCCTTCTGTCCTCCCCAGGCATTAAACAACATGGATGCACTTAGATACAAGCAGGCAATTCACTCATACACATAAAAAATAAAATGTTTAAAGAAATTGAGTGGCAGTTCCATTTTTTGCATTATAAAGATCTAAAATATGACCACTAACCTCAATTTTACAAAATATTTAAATACTATGGAATACCAAGTAAATGAAAATTTTACTACTCTTGCAGAGGACCGGGGTTTGATTCCCAGTATCCACATGGCAGCTAACAACTGTCCCAACTCCAGTTCCAGTGGATCCAATGTCCTCTTCTGATCTCTTTGGGCAATGTATAACATTGCTACACTCACACATATGCAGGCAATATACTCATACACATAAAATAAAAATAATTAAAAAAAAAAAACTTGAATTTTTTAAGTAAAAATCATTTCTTTGCGCTACTAACATGGCTCAGTCATTTAGAATACTAGTACTGGACGACCTAACTGGTTCATAGCAACTTCTATTTTAATGAAACAAGACAGCATTAATATCATTTATCAATTTATCAGACTAAACACAGGAAAGTAAAACATAAAAAAAATTTAGAACAAGGCAGATGATTCTAAATCAAGAAATAATTTACCTGTGAAGCTTGCACTATGATTGGCACTCCTAAAACTCGTTGGCCAGTTAATCCTATTGCTAGAGGCACTGAACTAACATCGACAAACTCCACATATGCGATGCCTTTGGAACGTCTTGAATTTCTGTCAGAAATCATCCTCACATCTCGAACCTGTAAAGACAGGACACATGGAACATCTCTGTGAAAAAATGCAGTGTAAACCATGCACATTTAATTGTTTTGACTATATACATATTTTTTTCTTTTCTTATTTTTGTTTAGATACAAGACCTCCCTAAGTCTACTTGGCTGGAATTTACTATATATAGACCAGGCTTGCCTCCACCTCCCCAGTGCTGATATTACGGGCGTGGGCCACCACATTCAGAATATAAACTTTTCTTGAGTGCTTTTTTTAAAAATATAATCAGGGAATGTGCATGTCTAGAAGTCAGAGGACATTTGGGAAATGTCTCCCTCCGTCTTATATTTTAAGTAATGCTACATAGTTGATGGATATACCACCTGACTTATATTTTTATGAACGTGTAGTTAATATTGACCCAACTCCAACATTATTAAATTTCAAATGTAGAAACTGGCAAATGAGAAGGTGACTAAAAATTTCTGCTGCTAAATCCAGTAAAAGAACTTGTTTTTCTTTCTGAGACCTGGTCTCTCTGTATCCCCAGCTGCCCTGGAACTCAATGAAATCCCTTGCCTCTGTCTCCCAAGTGCTGGATTAAAGGAGTACACCAGCAGGCCAGGCCAGTAAAAAGGATTTTACAACTTTCCTTCCTCCTATTTTGTTGAAAGGGTTCCACTCAGTAGACTACTAGGTTGGCCTGGAATTATGAAGAACTGGCTCCCCTGAAGCTCGGATCAATCCTCCTGCCTCATGGTATATATGAGGCTATACCATGTGTAGGGATAACAGGTTTGAGAGGCACCAAATTCATTTTGTAATTTTTATCCATTTATGTGTCACACTGTTCATCTTTTTTATCTGAAGATGAGGGCCCATATTTCCATGTGTGAAAGTCAGAGGACATCTTATAGGTGTCAACTCTCTTCTTCAAGCATGTGGACTGTGGGGATCAAACTCAGTTTATCAGGCTTGGCAGCAAACACCTTTATTAGGCAAGCTCCTCACCTGCCCCACAAATTGACAATACTTAAAACACTGACTTCCACCTACAGCAATGGCTTTCTTAAAAAAAAAATTAGTTAAATATGTTTGCATATGTTTAAGTGGACCACATGCATAAGAACACATGGAGGCTAGAAGAGGATGTCTAATACCCTATAATTGGAAGTTACAGGTAGCTGGTAAGTGGCCACGTGTGTGCTGGGAAACAGACACTGGTCCTCTACAAGCAGAACAAATGCTCTTAATCACTGAGCCATCTCTCCACCCCTACCTTTCCTACTGTAGAGAAAAATTCTTCCAAATCTCTTGGTCGAATTCTTGCTGCCAGTTGCATACAGAAAACAGTTCTTGCATCTCTTTCCTCAGGAGTTAGATTATCAATAGGTTCCCTAAGAGGAAAAGAATACAGAATTAATTTCATAAAATGTATTAGGAGACAGGGTCTCATGTAGATTGTGTAGTCTCCAACTCATTTGGTAACTAAGGATGATCTTTACCTTTCCTTCCTCCCAATTGATTGTATTACAGGTATATACTACCACACTCATTTTATGCAATGTTTAATAGACAAGCCAGACTTGTAAACTTCAAGATGTGCTCCAATTAGCAGGAAAAAAGTAAAAAACACAACAGAAAATTTATCTGCAATGATATACTATATACTTAAAGTTGAAATTAACTTTAAAAAACATAAACCCAAACATCTTTGGTTCATGCACTATACATTGGGGGGGTGAGAGAGAGAGGGAAAAAAAATAATCATCTAAGTATAGTTTGCACTCTTAAGAATTCAGTGGACATTTTTATTTTGTTGGGCTATGGATGGGGAAACCCTGGGTCTCCCACTAGGTCATATGCTCCTCCATCAAGCTGTACCTCCAACCAAAATGTCTCTTGTAAATTTTTTTTTGGGGGGATGGGGGGAGACAGTGTCCCTATAGGCCCTGTTGTCCTGGAACTTGTTAAGTAAAACAAGTTAGCTTCAGTCTCATAGAAATTCACCTGCTTATTATGCTGGCTGAGATTAAAGACCCATGCCACTATGCCAAAACCATGTATCATTTAAGCATATTATGGTCAAAGCGGCCCAACCAGAAATTGATTCAAATAATGATGAAAACTAGGGATTTTCTTATGAGGAAAAAAAGAGATTAGCAATACTTGCTAAAATAAATTTCAAAATCACTAAAGATTTTATCAAATCCTAGAATTGTATACTGTGATTAGAAATACACCAAGTAATAATAAAGTTCAAGTTTAAAAAACAATCCCTATAAAATCAGTCAGAAATGGTAGAAGA
The DNA here is from genome assembly GCA_035773235.1 of Eospalax fontanierii. Lineage (NCBI taxonomy): Eukaryota > Metazoa > Chordata > Mammalia > Rodentia > Spalacidae > Eospalax > Eospalax fontanierii. The sequence goes on along the minus strand of CM069550.1, from coordinate 23,116,651 downwards.
ATGCTAACATGTGACAAAATGTTCCTTGTACCAGAAACAGTAAACTGTAGATTAATTCTTAAACTTATTTGGGAGTAAAGTAATCCATCCAAGCAACTTCATAGATGCTTACAACTCAATAAAACAGTTACGATGAAATGTATTTTCTCATGAACCAGTGCCAAACATTGTTTCCTATACCTCATTGTTTAATTCCATACTAATGATCAAGACTATTTAAAATTTCCTATGTATATGCTATTAAAAAATGTTAGCTTATATAACACCGAGAAAGGATCACACATGGTATCTACACCATTGAATGCTACTGTGCTTTTCATATTACATGAAATTAATGAGACCTACAGAAAACTATGTTATTTTAAAGGAACTAGGTACTCCAAAAGGAAGTTAAGAATATTATAAAAGTTGTTATAAAATTTATCAGTACATAAAATTAGAAAAGGGTCTTCATTTCTTTGCAAAACTTTATTATGGCTATAAGTGTAAAAGGGGAAAAGAACAAGCTAGCAGCTACCTCACAGGGCTCTTGTCTTTTCTGAATGGACTTTTGCTTCGGGAACGTCGTCTGCTGCAAGTTAAAAATTTTCACAGGTTACAAATAAGTATATCACATCAGTTCCTTGAAAAGCAATTTAAACAATTCAGAAGTATGTTTAAAAACCTTAATTTGATGCTATGAGGCAACCCAATCTTTCCTCGGATGGCACTGTTAAATTTTGGTCCGGAGCTAAAAAGGAAACACAAAATTATACTAGTTACAGGCTTAGGGTCTTGCTAAGATCACATTCACGTGCTCTCCAGCAAGTTTTAACATTGTTTAGGCTGATTCTTTCCACCTCAATTATGAAGAGGAAACAAAAGGATTTAGAAAAACCTTAACTTTGTCTCACATCTACTGCCCTTGTTTTTTATCTATCTTGAACCAATGAGAGGAGCCAAGACCAGAAGTTCCAGCCTCAAAATTTTTAGACTCTAAAAAAGGAATCAGTCAATTGCTTTCTTTTTTTAAACTTTTTATGCGTATGAGTGTTTTGCCTGCATTTTAGTGCACCCATATTAAGCAATCCCATGGAGTCCTGAAGGTTTTCAATCACCTAAAACTGGAGTGATAGACATTGTTTGCTGCCATGTGGGTGCTGGGAACCAAAATGAATCCCCTGTGAAAGCAGCCAGTGCTCTTAAGCACTGAGACCATTTCTCCAGCCCCTCAGTCTCGTTTTTTCAATTGTACGATTATGCTTACATTCCTCAGCCTGAAAAAACAACAAAGTAAAAGTAATGCCTCTGAATCCCTTCACACCAGCAATAACTTACTATCAACTTTCTGTTCTCGGAAAAATATATGCATATTACATGTACACATACAGTATACGTTTTAACAATTTCTTCTAAAACAGGATCTCTTGTAGGCCAGAGAGGCCTTGAATTCACTATGTAGCCAAGAATGAGCTTGAACTTCTGATCTTCCTGCCTCCTCCTCTAGAAGTGCTAATATTAGAGGCATGAGCCACCACAGCCAGTTTAAGGACTTCTTTGAAAAAAAATATTTTTTAACCATGAAGTTGATTTTTCCACTTAATCCTTAAACAGAACGATAGCACATTGAATGCACTGTTCATCAGTTCTCCGTGGCCAAATATTCCATAGCAGAGATGCAAAGTTCATTCAAATACTCATAAGTTTTTAAGAATTTTACATGGTTCAAGGAGGACTTTCAGGATTGGAATTCAGTTCTACTGAGACTGTTTACAAGGGAGGGGCCCTAAATTTAATCCCCATTTACCTCAAAAAGAAGGTTTTAACAATAATACTTTTAAAATACAAGTACTTTTATGTTTCTTAGTGCTTATCTTACTTTCCTACTCCCTTAGGAGAGGTAAAATGAAATGGACCTGTATGAAGTCACTATGCAAACCATGCTGCCTCTACTTCCCAAGTGCTGGGACTAATCATGCGTGCCACATGCACAGCATAAAACTTGGAGGCAGTGTTATTATTAATATAGGTCTGGACTACTTAGAATTTCACTGCCTTCCTGATCCCTATTAAAAATACATTTATTACATAAACAAGAGTTCATTTAAGATCTGTAAGAAAAAATATCTATTTTCTCTCCCTTTAGCTATAAACAGTTTAAAAAAAAAAAAAGAAAAGAAATTAAACTAATTTGGGGTGGGGGAAGATGGGAGGTGACAGGGTCTCCCAGTAGCCATGGCTGGCCTGGATTTTACTATGTAGACCACACTGCCTTCACAGAGACAAGACTGCTGGGATTAACAGACATGGGACACAACTTGCCAGAAGAACTAATCTTTAAATAAATTCAGACCAAGATAACAGGTAGACAAAATAAGCCTTTTTTCCAACAGATATATATAGTATACTGACTCCTATTTAGTTCATCCTGATACAGCAACATACTGTCATTTGAAAAATTCAGGGAATCTTTAGAAAAATGAATAGGAAAATTCTAATACAATATTTAGAATTAAAGTACCACTGTGGTCCCATTCTCAGCATTGTCAACATGTAAAGTCTATGAAACAAGCAACTTGGACGAGTCAAGCAAACAAGAGTCCAACCAATCCTTTCAATTATTTTCTATTTTAAGGATGAAAGGACCTTCAATTATACTGATATGAGTATTTTTTTCACATTCGTTATTAGCTTATGTCCAAGCCACTTCCTTAAAAGCAAAAGATCAGAGGCTAATTCAGATCTATTTATCTTTGAACTCCACTTGGAACTACTTAATTTTTAAAATCAGATGTCATGGGGGTTGTTAATGATCCATATTCCTCTTGCAGAGGATCTGAGTTCAATTCTCAGTACCCACTTCAGGCATCAGGCAGGTTCCAATTGCCTTTATTTAACTCCAGCCCCAAAGGGATCTGACCTCTAACGGAACCAGCACTCACATGCACAGATCTCCACACAAACACACATGCAGACACATTAATAAAAACCTTTATAACTCTAAGAAGTATCAATTTTAATACCTCTCATACAGCTTACAACAGTGTGCTTGGAATGTTATTTAAGCATAAAGATTACTTGTTTCAATTCTTGCTATGAAAAGCATTTTTCTTCCCCAAAGTTATTAATACAGTTGATCTGTTTAACACCTATAACAAACTTGTTCTTATCTTGCTTAAATAATGCATGCAAATTCCTGTGATTTAATCAGCAATGCATTGAGTTTCGAATCTATTAAAGAACCTTTGATTCATATAAAAGGGATGATGAGCCTAAAAAAAAAAAAAAAAAATCAAGCAAATTCATAAGGGACAGCAACTTAAAATAGCCAAACAACATTTTTTCTTACTATTAATTTAAAATATATTTGTAATTTATTATCAACCTGAACTTTACACTTAAGCTATGAAGAAAATTATAATAGCTCATCACACCTTTAAGTTTTCTGTATGAGGCACACAAGTACTTTGTTCTAATTTGTACTGGCATGCAAATAAATTATTTTTAGCTAGACAGAAAATAAGCTGATATTTCTAGTAGAACAAAGTATTTTCCTTCACTTTACTTTCTTCAATGCCTACATCTTTCATGTTTAATACTTTTAAACCAGTTCAATAAAAATCTCACTTCATATTCTTCCAATTAAATTGCTAACTACCCAGATAATGATCCTTGAACCAAAGTCAAAATTACAATCACATACTAGGGACTTCTGTAGCGGCCTCGGAATCTTCGATCTCGACTCCGTGATCGACTTCTTCTCCTCTCCTTACTTCTACTTCGCTTCCGTTCACGGCTTTTGCTCTTTTTCCTTTCTCTATCTCTACTTCGCTTTCGTTCCTTACTTTTGCTTCTCTTTCGCTCATGACTACGGCTTCTGCTCTTGCTTTTTTTTCTCCTGGGGGAAAAAAAAAACACTATCATCATCATGCTAGCTTAAATACCAACCAATATACACTTCCTTTTTATGCTCAAGACGTTTATCCTTTTGATATTTATTTTGATATTTTGACCACTGTACAAAGGTACAATCAAACTTTAGGAAAAACAATTCCTAGTGTGGCACATAAACACCAACTTTTGCTTTAATAACTGAAGATAAAGAATTCAGAGCCTAGTTTTAAGAGGAAGAATTGCCACAGATTTGCAATGCAAGTCAGCTACTTTAATAAGAAACATAACTTACTGTTAAGTATAAAACAAAGCCTGAATGCAAAAAATAAATGTATTCACCTAACAGGCCACAGACCATTAATGTAAGCCATAAGCTACAGAAACAAAAATCAGGTTCATATTTAAGAACTAATTCTTCATACAAATTTTTTCACCATTAATTAGTTCAAGTCAGTTCTGACCCCATGTATAAGTAAGAATTATACTTTCATAGGGCCATACGCACATCAACATTTTTAGTTTTCAAGCAATGATAAAGGATAGAAGACTCCAGTAAAATTCATTTTAACAATTTCAGACTTTAATGTGACCATTTCAAAGGCTTTCAATTTAAAGTCAGAATGAAAATGGAATATTCCATTTTTAAGCCAGTTTATACAAGCCTGTAAAGTGCAATCAAAAACAATGATCAACTTGACCTTCCTTCATAAATCTTTATAAAATCTCAAACTCTGAAAGGTAAAAAAGCCAGTTATCTTTCTACTCATTTCTGTATCCTCATAGTTTTTCACCCACTCCTCTCATAATTAAGCCTTGCAATCTGTACCTCTGTCATTACCCAAATTAGAGAGGTGCCTTCAGATATTTCAATATAAATTGAAAAACACTTCAAAATAAATTCATTCCACCAAAATGTCCACTTGTAATGGTTTTAAAGTCTCAACATTTTGACAACTCTACATCATTAGGAAAATTAATTAGCTATTTAGTCTTTATCAAAGCAATCTTAGCACAAGAACAACTGAGGTCTGCCTCAGAGAACCTGTAAGCAGGTCATCTTAGAGTGCATTGAAAATAGAAAATGAAGACACCCACCTTCTGTAATCTTGAAACCCACACTCCAATCACAAGGAGATGTAGAGCTTTCCAAGGAGGCAGAAACTTTGTCTAAAATTTCAAGATAATCCACCTGACTGTCAGAAATACATATGCTAGGTAGCACATGACAGAAAATTAGGCTACACTCATTATTTATATAGAAGTCAAAGCAATGCCAATGCTCAGAAGGGCAACAGTTAACACTCCAACTTTGTCCTCTGAAAATTCTGTCAGATGGCTATAAAACCCAAAGTCCTATCTATAATTAATTCAAACTAGAGGACAAGGTAAAAATTAACTCTCTCCCCAGAAAACAGGACAAAAATAGTTGTTTTCTCTACTCAAAGATGGCCCATAACAGAGAGGCAGTCAGCCTATTTACCTCTCAAAGGACCCAAAACTTAGTCTGCCAAAGGAGTTTAAAAACAAAACAAAACAGAGAGCTCATTTGTTAAGACTTTTAAAAGTCCCCACCCACATCTGAAGGCAACCCCAGACAGGTAAAAAGACAACATACCTCAGAAAAAAACAATTTTCTATATAAAAGCCCAGACAAAAGATTTATGTTACAAGAAACCAGGATACTTCTGTATGAACAAATTCCAGCTTCAAAGAACATTTATCAACTAAAGCAATGGTTATCAAAATCCATCCTAACAGTCAAATCCTGTTACAACTTAAATGTGACTTTCCAAAGTCTTTAGTGGCAGTGGAATTTTGTACTGAACATCATTGAAGTAAATGGTCCACTGGGCTGGGGCCTTTGGACTTTTTGGTTATATGGCCTCTGCTGTAAAGGTGTTTTGCTATAACTGGATTTGACCTCTTCCATGTAAGAAGATCTAAATTTTAAATGCAAAGTATTCTGGAAAATAAGAAAAAAAATAGAAAAGTCATTTATTCCAAAATTTGATAATCCACACCACAGTAGCCAATATATTTCAACTGTGCCATTTTAATGTTATTCTTTTTCTAAATGATTCTTTAAAAAGCTTAACAGAATGAACTCTGGTTTGAGACTGCAAAACTAGATACACTAACAAATACTTCCAGAGCACCTCAGGTACTTAAGGTACTTAAAGTGATTGGAGGTCTTGACAAACTCAGGGTTCTACGTCTTCAGAAAGTGGGCTAATGGAAACCTATTTGTTATATTAAACTTCATTTTTTTAAAAGACTAGCAACCTGGGATACAACAAAGTGTATGTGTGATGACTCAATTACTATTTTTTAAATGAAACAATTTATAGTTAATTCTCTTTAAGAATGTGTGGTTCCATACTACCTCACCAACAACTATTACCTCCCAACATTCAATGGCTTTCAATACAATAGTCTTAGGATAAGCCATACAAAATGACATCTTCCTAAGGTTAACACAAATTATCTTAAAACAAGAGTAAAGACTTGTTTTGTATTTCATCTATTCCAAATTTAAAAACAGTTCATGTTAATTTTAAAGATGGGTTCCTTCAAAAAACTGGAGAAAAACGTTCTGATTAAATAAAGTAATCATCTATTTAATCAGGTACAATTAAAGAGTCTGACAGAAATATTGTATACATTTTAAAGGTATTACTTGATGGAATCTTTAAAAAGTGTCTCCTTATAACCATCGTATTGCCAATTAAACTGTCCATTTTACTTAGTCCCATAGGACTTTCTCTATCAGATAAAATATATTCAATATTACTTCTGAAGAGGGTACTCTCAAATTCCTTATAAGTTTCCTGATGAGTTTAGATACAGGACAAAAACAAGTATAAACTGGAGAGGTGACATTACTAGCAATGAGTGACAGAGGCTAGTTTAAGATCCAGAAGTTTTGTCTTCATCCTTTTAGAATTCAAGACGAAATCTTTAGTCACTATGCTGGACATCTACACTGAGTGCTTTTTGTTCATTGGTCACCTCTACCTTGGTTTTCCTTTTGATAGTAAAATTGCAAAATTGAAACATTAAGAAACTATTAGTTTCCACGAATAACTGGTTGTCTCAGACCAAAGAAATTCAAGACTAAATGCACTCTGTTCTCCTATATACACTTATAAGGAGCAAGAAATTATGAGTGATTCCCACCTAAGCTTGTATCAGAAAAAAGCAGTTCTCCCAAATTAGATCTTTCTTTTTTTTAATTTCAGGTTTTTAAGACAGGGTCTCTGTGCAGCCCTAGCAGGCCTGGAACTCACTACATAGATTTGTCTGCCTCTTTTGGGAGTAAGGGCATGTGCCACGCCTTGGTATTTTAAGTCAGAGCCTCACTATGAAACCCAAACTAGCACTGAATTTATGATCATCCTGCCTCGGTCTCCTAGGCACTGGGATTGCAGCCTTGTACCACTCAGCCCAAGTATTATTAATCCAGTATCACATTTAGAAAAGGATTTTTTAAAAGAAGTTGGTTTAACAAACCCTACATAGCCCAAAATTCAACAATTTTCTCATCTATTTTATGAAGTTATTATATCAACCTACCTAACAAAGTTGTTGTGAGGATGACTGAGGTAGTTATTATGAAGCACTTTGAGCTCTTAGGAGGAAAAGAGCCAAAAAGAGTCAAATAAGTGGATATTTTATCATTATTTTTCATTACGTATTATGGGGTCATGATATAAAATGTTTTAGTATGACATCAGAAAAATAGACTAGTACACCTTAATGCACATAACATGACCACATGATGTTAAGAATCACTAAGCTTAAAGCAGAAAGGTAATTTCAACAGCAGATACGCTCTAATCTTACAATTTTGTATACTGTTTTCTATACTAGTCTGTGGCACAAAGTTCCTATTTCTATTTCATGTTATTCATTTAACCCAAGTAAAATTCCATATTCATAATTTTTGCCTTAGGTATACTAGAGTTTAAAAGGCCTAAATCAGTGAAAAATCACATTAATTACCTAAGTATGCTATTTCTTTATTACCAAGTGAGCCTTTAAGCAACAAACAGCAGAAATAACTCACAGCTGATTCCTTTAGTAAACAAAGGTAGATAGTATGTACCATGGTCTAGAAACTATTTATTCTCTGTAACACACACCTTTTTAAGTTCAATATTTAAGTTCTACCCATAACATCCAAAACAATGAAGCCAAAGTTACCAAATTTAAAACACTATAGGAACTCTCAGCCAGAGTATCATGAGATGGACATGAGGAGAAGTGTCCAGAAGGTCCCTGAAACCGTATCCTGAAATCTACACCACAAAATTCCATAGCTTTTTTGTCCCAAAAAATATACAATTTTTTAAGCAGCAAAGAAAACCTTCAGAAGAAAACTTTAGCTGATGATTTTAAGCACAAGAACACAACTTAAGATTTCAACCACAGGAAGTTCAGTAAACAAGCCCCCCACCCAGGTTCCTTCTTCAAACTTACTTTTTGCTACGTTCTTCATGGCCGTTAGCACTGCTCAACTTGTTCTCATCCTAAGCAAGGTTGATAGAAGAACATCATGAGGACGAAGTGGTAACATTTCAAGTTGTCAAAGGGTAAAGGGAATAGGAATAAGAAAATACAAAACAATTTTAAAACTAATTACTTTTTAGTTTAACATGGAAGGCTATAAAAAAATTTAGATGGTATGTGTTTAACCACTTTGTTGCTTAAATAATAATTAAGAAGCAAAAATTAAATCTTTCCACATTAGCATGTTATATTTTACTTTCTTACAGTTTAGATATTAAATAAGTTATCCAGAATTACAATGCTGAAGTGGTTAAATATAATTGCTATGAAACATGAATGAAGTCATTTTGAGTTTTATTCCATGTGCTATGGTCCCTTTCGTCAGTACCATGGCTCTATTTCTGCCTAAGCCCCAAGTGGCCACGCTAGCAGCCAGCCACTATCGATTTCCTGTGACCGATGCCATTCCTGAGATCTTCGCCCATTTCCGTTGGAGGGTTGGGACTGTAAGAGCTTGATGCCACCTCTGTCACACATCTCGCCCTGAAGCAAACAGGGATTCACACTGCTTTAGTAATGTTGACTCCCAAGAACCCAAGAAAAGTTAATTAATAATCCACCAGTCCAACCTAAACATTTTCTACTTCCATACCTGTTTACATGGAATTACATCCAAGTTAAACTAAGACAAGAAACATTAAAACAGGAAGTATGTCTTCAAGAGTCTAAGCATTACAAAATTATTTAAAGCTCTAAGAATTCATCCAAAAGCCACCACATGGTCGTGCTACATACTCGAAAACAAATGTATTATTTTTAAACGGTTTAGCGCAATGTTTAAAGTTCGAACACATCAACTATAGGAGCATAACTGCTAAATTACAAAGCTTACGGTTTGTGACACCAGTGATAATGCATGCATACTGCTATTTTCACCACCAAGTGGTGGAAGAATGAAGAGTGTTTACTATTACTGTGATACTGAAATGGGTCATACTGTCATTACTAGCCAAAATAATTCCTTTGTAGTTTTTGGTGTGAAATACTACGGCAGGGCCTAATTAAAAACAAAACACTATGTATGGAGAACAGCAAAACAGTCATCAAGTGACTCTAAGCTGTGATACTGCCTCTTTTGCCTTTAAAAAAAAAAATTGTCTATTCAGGGATCCAAGAATTTTAGTAATTATTAACTGAGAAGCAGATCACCACCTGCCTGTTTTAAGATTTACTATCACCAGCCTTATATGTATTTGTATATATGTATAAAATTTAAATCTCACCCATTTCTTCTTAAAAGACTCAGAAGATTTACTTGCCATAGACTGGTTATGCTTTGTTATTCTTGGACCCCTGCTATTTTCCCAAACCACTACATTCACCTTTTTGCTATACCAAACTGGAGCTGGTAATTCTTAGTTGAGTCATTTTACCTAGGGGACCACGGTACAGCGATAAGTCACTCAATTACTACCTTATGATTGACAGTTCACACTGGAATCAAAGGTGAATTCATGGGAGTAGAGGTGAGATATCGTTAGGCAAGTCTACAAAGAGAGATAGATGGGCATTTATTCATCACGCTGAAGTGAAACTACTGCACAATATTATTACATCAATAGCATATATTTACTTTTGTAAGTTACACGTAATTCATCTCTGATAAGATAATCAAGAGGGCTCCGGGGAGGTTAGTTTACATTTCAGCAGTAGTTTCGTGAATATTGCTAAATTAAGAAATATAGAAACCTCACAGACATGTTTTTTCTCACCTTCTTGTAAGGGGCCTCAAGCATTGCTTCAATATCAATATCGTCTGCCATTTTCTCTAACGCCTAGAGAACAAGACAATCGCGTGAGTAAACAATTTCCAAAGCTCTTCCCGGTTCTTTTTTGTTCGTTTTTTTGCCTTTTTTTTTTTTTTCTGGGACAATTCAAATTTTAAGAAAATCCTTCAAAAGCCCTACAAGGACTAAAATTCTGCGACACACCTGATTCAGTGCGGTCTTGGTCAAGTAAATCTAAAACGCGTACGGATTCGGTGCCCGCTTCCCAAAAGCCTCCCCTGAACCCCAGCGCCACTTTCCGCACTCAACCCGCGCTGCCATTTTAGCAGCCGAGGGAAACTCCCTGTTGGGAGGGGTTGTGTACCAAGGTAGCGTTCGACAGGCGCCATGTTGGGAGGTCGCGGCCAGCCCGGGCCTGGAAGGGACAACCTGCCATCCGCCCGCGGCTCACCAGGAGACCAGGCCACCCCTAAAATGCCCCCAGTGCCCTTCGCAGGCACGACGGGCGCGGCCCCGAGAACGAGGCCGGTACGCTGCGAGTCCCCAGCCCGCGTCGCCAAAAGCCGCCGGGAGCCCACTCCGGCACCTCGGCCAGGCCCAGCCTAGTCCAGCCCTACCCGGGGACTCTCTGGAAGGACCGCGCCCACGACGACCCGTACCTGTGCCGGCTTTCGGGCGCCTGTGCTCCGCTCGGGAAACCTGCCGCCGCCGCTGTTGCTACTGTTAAGCCCCTAGGCCCAGGCCGCGGTACCGCCCAACCCGAATATCGGGCTCCGAGGGCGTCTAGGCCCAAGCGAATCTAAAAGAAACAATGGGATTAAAGGAGCCCGCGCGGGAGAGCAGAACAGCGGCTTCGGCAGCTCGGGATTCACCCCTGCGACAGCGTCGGCTAGCTCCCTGAAATGGCGGCCGCTGCTTCCCCGTACTCACATTCACCAACACACATACACACACACACAAACACCCGGGGTCTCTCGGAGCCCTCAGCACGGGCTCTCGCGAGAAACTGTACTGTATTCCAGACGGGGGAAAAAACGAAATCTCGCGAGACCTCAGTACGGCTCCTGCGACCGTGGCCCAATCTCGTGCAATAATTGCGCCACAGACGATCCCATCCCCCATTCAGAGAAGGGCCTTGGACTCCTCCGCCAGATAAGCATCGAAATCTCGCGAGACTACGCTGGCTCTAAGGCAAAGACAGTTGGTACGCTGGCTGTCAATCTTTGGAAGAACTCCTTGCTGAGTGGCGCTATGCGGTCGACCACGGCTCGTGTCAGCTCCTCACCGCATTTGAAGGTGTTTCCCCCCCCCACGTCTCTCCCGCCTCTCACAGCGATCGGCCCCCCAACACCCGCCCTCCCACCCCGATGCCTGTCAAGGTCGCCATAAGGCAATCTATTCTAGTTTATATGGCCGTGAAGACCAAGGGCAAAGCACGAAGGCGAGAAGAGGCAGTACACGGTTTGGGGGATGAAGAGGGCTGAATAAAAAGCATGATTTCTTTGTCATTTGGTGTCACCGAGCTAGGTGCGGCCTCGATGGTCAAGCTTCGAGTCACCCATGGAAACTGGAGAAACGCAAGGAAAAGATGGAAAAAAAAAAGGGGGGGAGGGTGGCTTTGTGTCCCTTGGCAGCGGAGAGCTTTCTGCCCCTTGGATTTAGGCTGGCCATTAGTCGGGATTGCCACCCTTTGCCTAGAATTCGGGTGCTTGCTCAAGTCTCTCATAGCCGTGGCTATGAGTATAATTTGCGGTTGTTTTTGGTTTATACTATGGCAGAGGGAGGCAGGGAGATTTTTTTTAACCTTTGAGATAAAAGTGCTTGAAATAAAATATCAAACTACTCATGAACGTATCAACAATGATTAAGGGTATAAAGGATTTGAAATGAGACACTTTGTTGTAGCTGCGCCAACACTGTGTGACCTTGGGCGAGTAAATTAAGCTCCCAGAGCAGTTCTTCCCCTTCTTCCTCTGAAAGGGGAAGTATACTCAGCAAGCCTCTGGGTTTTCACGCTGACCCAGGCTGGAAATGTTCACTAATGAATTCCCAGATTCAGCAGGGAGTGGTGGACGCCCGAGGAAATGAAGGCTCAGATTAAGCAATATCACTGAATTGATGGAAAAATATTTTAATCATTCAAAATGTCTAAGGGGCTGCCCATGTAGCCCCGTTGATAGAGTCCTTGCCCAGCATGCATGAAAACCCTGGGCTCCAGTCACAGCAACCACATTCACTTAACCTAGTGGAGTATGCCTATAAGAACAACATTCAGGAGACAGAGGCAGGAGGATCCCCTGCAAGTTCCAGACCAGCCAGCGTTACATAGGAAGTCAAAACACCAAAACCAAAAAACTACAATAGCCAAAACCATTAATGTTCTCTGGGCCTCTAGACCCAGCATTCAGGAGGTAGAGGCAGGAGAATCTGAGTTCAAGGCTAGCCTGATTTTAGAAAGTTCCAGGCCAGCCAAGGCTATGCAGTGAGACCCTGTCTTAAAGAACAAAAACCAAAAGCCTGTGTGTAATCCCAACATTGGAAAGCAGAAGCAGGATTGCTATCATGGGCTAAATAGTGAATTCTAGACCAGCCCAAGGAACAGCATAAGCCACTGTCTTTAAAAAAAGGGGTGGTTTTAGGGGGTGGGAGGAAGTCATTACAGGAAACTGAAGCATTATACATAAAGAAAAAAGTAGACCAACCTTTTTGTCTATTTACTCTGTCATTCTCCTATGACTTGCTTGTTAGGCAAATATCAAATTATATAAATTATTTTAAATAAAGACTCCAGGTTCTGCAGAGATGGGCACAGAAGGATTCCAGAAATGTCCTTACTAATTCCAGCCACCCACAGCTGGAGAATCTGGGACAGGAGGAGTTCTAATAGCAACTCACAGAACTAAAGACATTCCTTACTTTTATAGACTTGAGAGGTCTCTAAGCTCAGCAGTTTAGTGGTAGGATAAAAGGCCTTAATTTAGGTTACCTTGGGCTTGGGCTTCTGGAAACTAATCCTATTGTCTCCTCCTACCCAGAGGTTGTTACATACTAGCACCTAATTAGCTTAATGAAAGTATTTGATAGAATCTAAGCTGATTTCTTTGGTTGGCATTAGTGATCTAACAATAATCAGTAGGGTTTTTTTGTGTTTTTTTGAGACAGGGTTTCAAAATGTTCCAGCTGGTCTGGAACTCACTATGTAGACCAGAAACTTATTATGTAGACCAGGCTGGTCTCAAACTCACAGATCTGCCTGCCTCTAGAATTAAAGTGCTGGGATTAAAGGCGTATGCCCCCACACCCAGCTTGTTTTTGTTTTTCAGACAGGATCTCACTGTAGGCCAGGCTGGCCTCAAACTTGTACCAATATTCCTGCCTTAGCCTTGCAAGTACTGGTACTACAAGTATGAGCCACCATTCCCAGATCCATGACTCCATTTTGTTGGTTTGTTTGCGAAGAATTTGACCTTAACCTACAGATTTCTTATTTGCAAAGAGGAGAGATTAAGGTTCTAGGGAGCTATAGCTCCGTTAATAGCTGGATACTTGCCTAGCTTGCATAAAGCTCTGGGTTTAATTCCTAGCTTCAAACAAAAAAACCTGGCTGGCCAAGTGTGGTGGTATACACTTTTAATCCCAGGAAACAAAGACATGTTGATCTCTGTGAGGGAGAGGCAGCCTTGTCTATATAGTAAGTTCCAGGCCAGCTGAGGCTACAGGAAGACCCTATCTCAAAAAGACCAAAACCAGACAGAACTCTGGAGATGGAGACTGGAAGGTCAGATGTTCAAGGTCATTCTGTACTGTGTGATTTGATGCCAGTCTGGCCTACAGAGCTATATATAAGACACAGTCTAAAGAAAAGGAAAAAAAATAGGGAAAATGTAAGGGCCAAGTTATTTGATTATTAAACAACCTTAAAGTGTTTCCTGAAGTATTCTTCCTGGAAAACTAGGTCTCTGAAAAATAATGTATATTTAGTACTTGAGAAGAAAATATCAAAAATATTATATTCTTTGGTATTCCCTTTGGGGGAGTTCTTTTTTTTTTTTTGAGTTTTTTGTTAAATTATTTATTTTATGTGTATGAGTGTTTTACCTGCATGTAAGTGCACCTAAGTCATGCAATGCCAGCAAGGCCAGAAGAGGCCATTGGATCCCTGGAACTCAAGGCATGAGTCACATACAGTTGTTAGTCACCATGTGAATGCTGGGAACCAAACCCAGATCATCTGCAAGAACATCCAGTGCTCTTAACCACTGAGCCTTCTCTCCATCCCCCTTTAAGTTTTTATTATTTTGTTTTTGCTATTTCATTATTATTTTGTTATTGCTCTTTTGTATGTGCTTGATTGCTTAAGACAATGTCTCAATCTATAGCCCAGTGGAGCCCCAAATTCTTGGCAATCTGCCTGCCTCAGTCTCTCTAGTGCTAGAATGAGCCACCTGGCATCATCTTCTAAAGTCATTTGCTGCAAAAAGTTACTGGACATCATGAGAACATTATTCAGAGCTGGGGGTGGTCATCCTAGTACTCTCTTAAGGCAAAAAGAAAAATTGTGAGTGCAAGGAAGAGCTGGCTACATAATGAGTCCCAGGCCATTTGGGGTATATAACATAGACCCATATCCCCCAAAACAAATATAGAGCAGGGTGTAGTGGCATACTTCTGTAATCCCAGAATTTGGGAGATGCAGGAGGAAGGGTCAGGAATTCAAGGCAATCAACTATAAGGATTTGGAAGCCAACTTGGACCACACTGGAAAACACTTTAAAAAAATTCAGAGGTGGGCATGGTGGCACATGCTTTTAATCCCAGCATTCAGGAGACAGAGGCAGGTGACTCTCTGTGAGATCAAAGCCAGCCTGGTCTACATAGTGAGTTCCAGGTCATCCAGGGCAATAGGGAGACCCTGTCTCAAAAAAACAAAAACACAAAAAATTCAAACTAGGGGTTAAAGAGCTGGCTTAATGGTTAAGAGTGCTTACTGCTCTTGCAAAGTACCTGAGCTCAGTCCCCAGCACCGTGTTGGGTGGCTCACAATGGCCTATAACTTAATCTCCAGGGGATTCTTCTGGTCTCCTTGGCATCTGCACTCAAATGTTCATGTGCCCATACATAACTAAAAATAAGATGAAATCATTTTCCTTTTCTTTTCTTTTTTTTTTGGTTTTTGACACAGGATCTTCCTGTAGCCCCAGCTGGCCTCGAACTCACTATATAAACCAGACTGACTTTGAACTCATAGAGATCCACCTACCTCTGCCTCCCAAGTGCTGGCATTAAAGGTGGAGACCACCACACCCAGCTCATCATCAGATGTACTTTCATCCAAAGCACACCAGGAACTACTGGATAATCATATTTTCCGAAAAGAAAAAGGTTCTAAGCAATGCTTTGAGGTGTAACTTCAGAAGCCACCAAAAACAGTACCTATGGCCACTATAAAGACAGTAACTCCTAAGAAAGCCTACATTCATGCTTTTGAGTATGCCCTTTCCTTCTCTTGAGCCTCTCTCTTTTTTGTATCGCCTGTGCTTAAATTTAGGAGGATCTTTTGTTGTTGTCGTCGATTTGTTTTGCTTGATTTTGGTATTGTGAGACAGTTCTAGCTGGCCTGGAATTCATTATGTAGACCAGGTTGGCCTGGGTCTCAGAAAGATCCCCCTGTCTCTGCCTCCTTCCTACTGGGATTAAAGGCATATTTGTTTTAGAGAGATGGCTCAGTGGGTAAGAGCACTATCTGCTCTTGGTTCCCAACATCCAGGGCCTGGCTGTGTTGTTTTCTTGCCGATAAACCCCAACTTTGTTTCCTATTGGCTTGACCTGAAATTCTTTATTTCTGCAAATAATTATGTCAAAAAAAAAAAAAAAGGCCTGTTGTGGCACACATCTTCAATCAGTACTTAAGTCACAGTTGGAGAGATGATTCTGTGAATAGAGGGCTTGCTGGATAAGCATGAGCACTGGAGTTCAGATCTCTAGCCCTAGTGTCCATGAATTAATAAAAAGTCAGAAAGTGGAAAACAAAACAAAAATTCTGGTACAGCAGCACTCCTATAATCCCAGCCCTGGGCAAAGTAGAGGGCAGGGACAGGAGGATCTCGGGAGCTAGCCAATCACTGACCTCCAGGTTCAGTTGGAGACTCTCAAAGTACAGAATGATAGAGGAAGAGGAAGATGGGATATGTACTTCTGTCCTCCACCAACACATACAAGTACACACATACATATATACATACAAACAGAGAGAGAAGGAAATTAAGGTAGAACTGGGCTGGATGCTTCCTCCCAGCTGATTAGCCCCCACATTGCCAGGAGGTAGCTGCTATGCAGGCTGCTAAGGGAGAACTGTAGTTAACAGTCTTAAAGCTTTCAACTCTGTATGCACAATACTGCCCCACTAGGCAAAATCAGCCTAAGCATGTTATGGGGGAAACCAACTGATTTTTTATTGGATTTTATGTCTCATCCATAGGAGGGAATTCACATCTATTGTAAACTAGGTCAACAGCCCCTGTTTGGGGAAGTCATAGCCCCAGTGGGGAAGTTCTTGCTGTCGTTTTGCTAAGTGAAGATGATGTGCCCATCAAATGGACTTCTAAACAACTGTTTATACCCATAGATCAGTGTTGCTGTCAGCTTTAATGAGAGAAGTTGCTTTTTGCAGTTGGCAGCAGTGACCTGCAGATACAACTGGTCAGAGGACTGAGAATAAATGAAAATTGACTGCTCAACCATACATGAGATACCTAACATTCTCCAAGGTTCAGAGAACATCACAGGAAGAGGTGAAAAAAGAATATAAGAGAAATATGGAATGCATATCTCAACTTCCTGGCAGGACATGACTCTTGCACCCTTGAATTCACAGCAGCCTTGATTACATGTACAAGATCTGTACAAGATTGGGCCAAACATCACCTTGTCAGCAAAGGCGGAAGGGCTTATACATCCCTCTGAGGAGTTAATGATTGATGGGGAAGGGAGACACAGGTTTTTCAATGATATAGCCTTGCTCTTGTAAACAAACATCACTCTTACCCGTGCTCCTAAAAGCATCCCTAATTAAACTCATTGGGACACACACACACACACACAAGTAAAAGGGGCGTTAGTTGAAAAGAAGGGGATTAGCCTGAATGGGAGGGGGACAAGAGGGTAAGGAGTAGTGGTAA
This sequence comes from Eospalax fontanierii, assembly GCA_035773235.1. Taxonomy (NCBI): domain Eukaryota; kingdom Metazoa; phylum Chordata; class Mammalia; order Rodentia; family Spalacidae; genus Eospalax; species Eospalax fontanierii. Next base: position 23,099,304 of record CM069550.1, on the reverse strand, counting down.
ATACAATTGAAATGCATCTACACATGAAAGAAAATGTGTGATGAACCTGGTTATGTATAACATATGTTAATAGATAGGGTTTTTGTTTGTTTGTTTTGTTTTGTTTTTGTCTTTTTGAGACATGGTCTCCCTATAGCCTCAGCTGACCTGGAACTCACTATGTAGACCAGGCTGGTCTTGATCTCACAGAAACTTGCCTGCTTCTGCCTTCCTCCTGCTGGAATTAAAAGCCTGTGCCACCACACCTGGCAGAAAGCTCTTTTTTTAAAATTCTTTTTTATCTGAGTGGAGTACAGGATGAAGGAACTCCTCAGGCTGCTTGCTGGCTGCAGTGTAGGCTATGTCTCCTGCTGCACCACTGCTGACCTAATAATAAGACCCAAGTGTGTTTTCTTTTATATTTTATTATGTGTATGAGTATATTGTCTGCATGTATGTAAGTGCACCCATGTCGTGGTTAAGGCAGCTGTTACCCATCATGTGGGTGCTGAGATTTGAATCTGGATCTTCCTTAAGAGCAGCCTTCTCTCCAGCCCCCCAGCCCATTTTAAACAAATGGATTCATTTTTCCACCCCTGGGACCTTTGTCTCATTTATAAAGATGAAATTGTATAGTTACCACCTAAATTCAGGTATACTTCATCACCTCACAATCTACTTACTGATTGAGTTTTGGCAATTTTTCAAATATTTGCCTATTGGCAACAGTGCCAAGGCCATTTTAGGGATAATTCCCAGAGGAGTTTACATAAACATGTGAATGTGGGCTAGGAGTATATGTAGCTCAGTGGCACACTCAACACAACCTGTATTCCATCCCTTGAAAAGCAAGGGGAAAAGAAAACAGAAAAAAAAGATGAATGACAAGTCTTTAAAAAGAGATGTTCAGGGCATTTCCCATAAACTTTTACTTGACATTGCATGGGCTGTAGCTCTCCAAATACCTTTGCTCAGGATCACTATTAGTTCTGATCATCAAACTCAAAATACATTGAAAACTTTGTTTTGAGTCTGGCTGTGGTGGTAAATACTTTTAAACCCAGTACTCAGGAAGCAGAAGCAGGCAGATCTCTGTGAGTTTGAGGCCAGCCTGGTCTACATAGCAGGTTCCAGGCCTATTGGAGCTACAAAGAGAGATCCTCTCTCAAAAAAATTAACAAACAAAAAAATTGTTTTGGTAGTGATACTGGGGTGTGAACCCAGTGCATTTTAGAGCTAGGCAAGCTATACCACCAGTCTCTAAATTTTTTTTAACATTATATTGAAAGAATAATACATATGACCATCACCTATTTTACATTTAACATTTTGCAATATTAACATTATCATGAATATTTATTTATTTTTGTGGTACTGATGTTTTTATGAGACTTGTCCATATTAGGCAAGTACTTTATATTGAACTATATCCTCAACCTTTTTTTTTGAGACAGGATCTCACTGTGTAGATCAGGCTGGAACTCACTAAGTAGATCAAGCTGGCCTCCAATTCACAGAGAATCACCTGCCTCTGTGTGTATATGTGTACCATGTGTGTATAGGAGGCCAAAAGAGGGCTTGGTATCCCTCAAAACCAGAGTTTTAGATGGTTGTTATTCACCATGTAGGAGCTGGGAACTGAATCCAGGTCTTCTGCAAGAGCAGCCAATGCTCTTAACCACTGAGCCATCTCTCCAGCCCCTTTTTTTTTTTTGTTTTGTTTTGTTTTGTTTTGTAATTTTGGAATTTATTTTTATTTTATGTGTATGAGTATTATGCCTTCATATGTGTAAGTGCTCTTGTGTCATACAGTGCCCTGGGAGGATAGAAGAGGGAGTCAGATTCCCTGGAACTAAAGTTTATGGAAAGTTATCTACCATGTGGGTGCTGAAATTGGAATCTGGGTCTTCTGCAAATGCTCTTAAGGGATGAGCCATCTTTCCAGACCCCCTCCCCTTTTTTTCACCTTTTTGTTTTTGAAGCTATTTCACTGTTTATCTGAGGGGTGGGGTGGGGGCTGCCGGAGGGGCAGACAGGGCATCAGATCTGAGGGGTGGGGGGGCTGCCGGAGGGGCAGACAGGGCATCAGGTCTGAGGGGATGGAGTTGCAAGTTGTTCTGAGCTGCTGGACATGGCCCCAGTACTCCGCAAGAGCAGCGAGCACTTTTAACCACGGAGCCATCTCTCTGGCAACTTTCCTTTTCTTTTCTTTTGCAATAATGTTTTCTTAATTTTACTTAAAGTGAAGTATTGGCAGAAGCAGACACAGATGGCCAAAAAAAGCAAGTTATTTTTCTCAAAATGTCCTGATTTGCAAACCAGAGAAATGAATAAAGTTTTGCAAATTAGTAGGCAGAGTACTGTTTTTAAAGTATCTGATATCAAAAAGAATGCAACTTAACAGCATTGCAAAAGATTTACAAATTAAGCAAATCTAGCAACAGAGAAGAAGCTTGTACTGAAAAGTCATCCCAAGATGGAGATATACCTTGAAAATAAATGATGTGGCCAGCAGGATGGCTCAGTGGGGAAAAGGCACACTTTTCTCCAAGACTGATGACCTGAGTTCAATCCCCAGGATCCACATGGTGGAAGGAAAGAATCAACTCTTGCTAGTTCCCTTCTGACTTCCCCATACCTCTCCATGCACACAAATTTAAAAGGAAAAGAAAAACAAATGATAGGCCAAAAAAAAAAAAAAGCATTAACATCATAATTTTTGAATGAAGGAAAGGCACGCAATTCCTTGATATGACTGAATGGCCCAGTACATTACAAAGCTAGGAAGAACACAGTGTCTCTGATAAGATTTATTTTCTGGACTTGTTCCTTAACAATCAATTTGATCCTTTTTTGTTTTCAGGAGGTTGGGGAGGTGTTGTTTTGAGATAGGGTTTCTTATAGCTCAGTCTGGCCTGGAATATCTGAACTTTCTGCCTCCTCCTCCTGAGCTCTGGGGGTGCAGTTGTGTTACCACACACAGTAAAATGATTATTTTGTGTAGGAGGTCCAAAAACTTATAACTTGTCCAAAGCTAGGTCTCACACAGTACAAAAATGAAGCGCTGTAAACATCACTTAAATGCTCTGGCAGTAAAAGAATCAAGGGATATAATTTTTAAGTCATTTTTGTTGTGTGTTTGCTTGAGACAGGGTTATTTTTATAGTCCCAGATGACCTGAAACTCATTATGTAGACAAGACTGAACTCACAGAGATCCTGCTGCCTCTGCCTCTCCAGTGCTAGAATTAAAGGCATGTGTCACCACACCCAGGTGGGATAAGACTTTTTTGACTGTAATCTCAGTACTCAGGAGGTGGAAACAGGAGAATCAGGAGTTCTAGCTAGCCTTGGCGACATAGTAAGTTTGAAGTTAGCCTGCATCATATGAAATCATGTCTCAAAAAAAAAAAAGGCCAGGCCTGTCCAAAAAAAATGCCCTAGAAACAAAATAAAAACAAAAAACCCAAGCAAACAAACAAAAAGTACCGAAAAGGTGGCTCAGCCATTACTGCTCTTGGAGAGGACCTGGTTCAGCTCCAGCACCCATATAACACCTAACAAGAGTCCCTAACTCCAATTCTAGATGATCCAGCGTCCTCTTCTGGACTCCATGGGCATTGCAATGCACATGGTGTACTTACATACATGCAGGCAAAACACATAGAAATAAAGTCAATAAACATAGAAATAAGTCAATAAACTTTTTTTTAGTTTAATAAGTAAGTTTAAATTTACTGTTATATACCCAGACAGGCTGGTGTACACTTTTAATCACAGCACTCTGGAGGCAGTGGCAGCTGGATCTCTGTGAGATAGAGGCCAGTCCGGTTTACATAAGTGAGTTCCAGGCCAGCTGGGGTTACAGGGAAACCCTATCTCAAAATATTAAAAAAGAAAAATACTCAGTGTAATGTAAGTCAGCAGATTCACTCTTAGGTATACCAGAGCACTGGCTGCTCTTGCAGAAGACTGGATCCCAGCACCCACATTGCAGCTAGCTACTCTCCATAACTCCAGTTCCAGGGAATCCAACATCCTCTTAAGACCTCTGAGGGCATTGCATGACATGGGTATGTGCATTTACATACATGTAGGCAATACTCATATACATAAAATAAAAATATTTAAAATAAAACAAAATCAGCATGGTAAGAAAAAAATTAGTTGAGTCTGCTAGTTCATGACTTTAATAGCAGCAGTTGGGAGGCTGAAGCAATCCTGGATTATATAGTGAATTCTCAGACAGCCTGAACCACAGTGTAAGACCCTGTCTCAAAAAAAAAAAAAAAAACAGAAAGAGAGGCTGAAGAGATGGTTCAGTGGTTACTGACTACTCTTGCAGAGGATGCACTTCTGTTCCTAGCACCAACATGTTGGCTAACAACCATCCATAACTCCAGTTCCAGGAGTATCCAATGCCTTCTTCTGGCTCTGCCTGCACTGAAGAACATGGGTGCATTTACATGTAGGTAATACACTTATAAAACAAAAATAATAAATATTTTTTAAATCCCCCAAAACAAAGGAGCTCCTCATCATCTTTCCTCTGCCTGGCAGCTAGCCCTCAACATGAAGGTCCAGTTGTGCATTTTGAGCAGGTACAAGATCTTCCCTGACACCAGCGGCACTGTGCCAGGACCAGGAAGGTTTTCCAGTTTCTTAAGGCAAAATAAAGTCTAAATCCTTTCCAAGAGGAATCTTCTCCCGATACACTTGACTGTCTTCTTTCAGAAGCACAATTAAGGGACAACTGGAAGGAATTCAAAAGAAAAGAACCCAATATGAATTCAAAGATGCATCTCTTGTTGATATCTTGACTAAGAGGAATTTGCATAGCTCAAGGAGAGCACATTTTCAGGGCCACCAAGGAAGCAATAAAGAAGCTAAGCAGCTGAGAAGAGGCAAACTCAGTGCCTAGGCAGAAGACTGTGAAGGTTTAAAAAATCACAGACAGATTGAGAGAGAAGAAAAACTCAGGCAGGGTAGCTCATATCTGAAATCCCAGCACTCAGGAGGATGGGGAAGGAGGATTGAGATCCAGAACAACCTGAGCTAAATAAGTAGATCCTGTCTAAAACTTAAAAATAAAATATTTTACTTTCTCAAATTTAGGTGTATGAGAATTTTGTCTGTATGTGTGCATATGTACCACATGTGTATACTATACACAGAGGCCAAAAGAGGGCATTAGATTGCCTGGAGCTGGAGTTACAAATGATTGTTAACTGCCATGTAGGTGCTGGGAAACAAACCTGGGACCTCTGGAAGTAAGTGCTTTTAACAGCTGAGCCATCTCTCCAGCTGTTAAAAGCTCCTGTTCTTCCCTTTATTAGACAGGGTCTCACTATGTAGCGCTGGCTGACCTGGAACTCGATAAGGTCTAGAGGCTCAGACTAAATGAAAGAAGAAAAGGGGCCTGGAAAGATGTCTCAGTAGTTAAGAGCACTGGCTATTCTTGCAGAAGACCCAGGTTCAGTTCCTAGCACTCACATGGGAGCTAAGACTTGTCCTTAACTCCATTTCCAGGGAATCCTCTGCAAGCATTGCATGACATGGGTGCACTTACATGTAGGCAAAACATTCATAAATGTAAAAATAAATAAATAAATAAGTAAGTAAAGCAAGCTAGATGAGCACCAAGCAGTCTTCTCTCTCTACTTCCCAAATGTCAGTGTAAAGTAACCCACAACTGACTGCAACATCCTAACCATGAAACTTGCTGCCTTCAGGCTCTCCCTGACACAATGCACTGATCCCTAGAACTGTGAGTGCGTCAGAATTAATCCTTTCTTTCTTAAACACAAATAAGCCAGAAAAGTTAGGAGCATACACCTTTAATCCCAGCACTTGGGAACAGAGGCAGGCAGATTTCTGTGAGGTAGAGGCCAGCCTGGTTTATACAGATAATTCCAGGCCAGCTGGGGGTCCTGTGGGACCTTGTCTAAACAAACAAGCAAACAAAACAAACAAACAAACAAACAAATAATATAGTGGCATATGTCTATAATCTCAGCACTTGGAAAGCCAAAGTGGAAGGGTTGCTGTGAGTTTGAGGCCAGCCTGAGCTACATAGCAAGCCCTAGGCCCTCCAGTGCTACATATCAAAACCCTGTCTCCAAAATAAATTAAAACAACCCAAATGTAGGGGCTCAGAAGATGACTCAGTCAGTAAAATGACTGCTACAAGCCTACAAGCATGAGGACCTGAGTTCAGATCCCAGTAACTGTATAATAGACCAACACATCTGTAATCCCAGTATAAAACCTAGAAGGGTGGATCTTGATTTCATTTCCCAGTCAGCCAGGCAGAACTGATGGGCTCAAGGTCCAGTGAGAGAATCTGTCTCAAAACAAAATGAGGTGCAGTGATCAAGAAGAGACCTGAAGTTGACCCTGTTCTCCACATGCATGCGTACACATGCCTGCATTCACTCAAATATATGTATACCACACATACCAACTAAATGAACAAATATGTGAAAAAAATATTATTTAACCTCATAAAGTATAATCTGTTCCTTACTGGGGATTTAACCCAGAGCCTTAGGCAAACTAAGCAGTAAACAAAGCAAGGATCTAGGCAGCTTTTGTATCTAGAGTATGAAGCATGCTTGGCTTTGAGACAAATTTTTAACAAGTACATAATATATCTTATGAAAATCAATGCTATGGGGAATATGAATTCTGAAAAGTCAGAGACCTTATTCTCAGGCATATGGTGAGAGGCTACATAGCAAGACTCAATCTCAAAAATAAACAAATAAAAAAATTAAGAAAAAAAGATTGAAAAGTAATCCAGGAGTCCAGGTATGGTGGTACATACGTGTAACTGCAGCACTCTAAGAAGCAGAAACTGGAGGATTGCTAGATGTTTGAGACTAGCCTGGCCTACATAGGGAGTTTTAGGACAGCTACGGGCTACATAACCTGTTCTGGGTTTAAAGAGGTGGCTTTTTCAGAGGACCTGAGTTCAGTTCCCAGCAGCCACACTGTAGCTTACAATTGTCTGTAACTCCAGTTCCAGTGGATCTGACACCTGCAATTTGCCCTCAAGGTACTAAGCATGCACAGTGCACATACATACAGGCAAAATGCTCATTCACATTTTTTTTTTAAAGTCTAATCTGGGGCTGGAGAGATGGCTTGGTGGTTAAGAGCACTGACTGCTCTTGCAGAGGATCTAGGTTCAATTCTCAGTATCCACATGGCAGCTGACAACTGCCTGTAACTCTAGTTCTAGGGGATCTGATTCCTTCTTCTGACCTCAGTGGGCAGTGTATGACAGTATACTTATACACATGCAGGTGATACACTCATACACATAAAATTAAATAAAAAATTATAAACCGTGTGCACTCATACCTTTAATCCTAGCACTTGGGCAGCAGAGGCAAGTGGATCTTTTGTAATGTTGAGGCTAGTCTGGACTATGTAATGAGTTCCAGGCCAGTCAAGGCTACATAGTGAGGCTCTGTCTCCAAAAAAAAGAAATGTAAAAGTTATTCAGAGGTATCTAATGGGACTGGAGAGAGTGCTGTTCTTCCAGAGGAACTGGTTTTGATTCCTAGCACTCACATGGCAGCTAACAAATATCTGTAACTCCAGTTCCAGGAGAAGCCAATGCTCTCTTCTGAACTACATGAACACTGCACAACATGGGTACACTTACATATATACTGGCAAGGTACTCATACATATAAAATGAAAAATAAAATCTAAGAAAAAGCAGAACGAGGCCTGAAAGTATCCATGATTATCTATCTGTTTCACCTTTACTATTCCAAGAATGATGTTCTTTGTTAGTTCAGAGCTTGGAAGTTTCTGCTTTGCTTTTGTTTGGGGTTGTTGGGGATGGAATCCAGGGCTTCAGGCATGTTAAGCAAGTTTTTTGCTACTTAGCTATACTTCCAGGATTTTGAATCTTAATTGGATTTCAGAAACATTTTTAGGCTCATGGAAACTGTGTGTTTGCCTATGTAGGAAAACCTATTTTAAAACCCACAGGTGCTGGGCAACACAGAAAGGGAAAGCTTTTGCATCGTAGTAAGTCAGGGAGCAGGCAAGAGCAAATCTCGAGTTCTGGACTACAGAGAATCACTTGTCAACAATTCCATACCTTGTCCTTTTCCCCCCAACCTCAAATGCACATAATTGTACTGATACACTTACTCATGCTTTTGTTTCGTGGATTATAAAGACGATTAAGCCAACAACCCTCACACACACTTTTTTAAAAAACAGGGTCATGTTATGTAGCTCTAATTGACACAAACTTGTGGCAGTTCTCAGCCTCAGCCTCCCCAGTGCTAGTATTATAAAAGGTATGAGCCTTCACATACAGCACACACACATACTCCAGGAGGACAAAGTGAAAGTAAGTTGGCATGGCAGCTTTTAGTTTTACAAAAGGATGGGTTGCATCACTTGGATGGAACAAGTACAACCTATCGGGAAGTTTGATTGTTTTTTATACTAATGCAAAAGTCTTGTGTTTTTTCCCATTGAAGATCTGAATCCTTCGTAATCATTTCCCTCTTGTACCAAAGTATTGTTTGTGGTGTGGCGGCCCTTGCCTTTAATCCCAGTACCGAGGAGGCAGAGGCAGCTGATGGATTTCTGTGAATTCGAGGGCTGTCTGGCCTCAGATTCACAGAAGTCTCCCTGATTCTGCCTCCTCAGTGCTAGGATCAAAAGTTTGTGCCACTATGCTCTGCAGCCCCAGTCAGTTTCTGGTGGATATTGTAAGCATCTTGTTTGATGTTTTACTATGCATCCGCCACTTGCTAGTTATTCTTTTACTTTTGGCATACACACACATAAAGTTTATATTTGACAAACTCAGCCATTCAAAGTTGAAAGTATTGTAGAAACTATTGTAGATCATTCTCAAGCTAGACAAGAACGGTGTATGATGTGTGGGTGCGAGCACATGAGTGCTGGTGCAGGTATGTGGAGGTCAGAGGACAACTTGATAGAGATGGCTTTCTCTGCTATGTGGGTTCCAGAGAAGGAAGTCAGGTTATCAGACTTTGGTGGCAGTTGACTCTATATGCTGAGCAATCTTACCAACCTAGAAGTTTCAACTCACAAGGAACATTTATTAAGTATGGGTAAATTATAGGGAACAGGGAGAGGTTAGTGGGGCTCCCTGGGGACCAAGGAGAACAGGACCTAGATCTTGGTCTTGAAAGTAACTTGAGTAGTAGATTTTATCTTTTCAGTAGCTGGGACAAGAATGTTCTTTAATAAGATGTTTTCTGTATACTTTTCGTCTTCTTCTTATGAGATTGCAAAATCCTGGAAACTTAAATTCCGACTTCATTCTCCTCCTCCTCCTCACTTACAGAGCAGTTAATACTCTTTCTTTTCTTCAAGTCCAGACTGGAGAGACCTCAGGCTAGGGCCAAAATTTTGCTTACTTCCCTTAGGCCCAGGTATCTTACTTAGGTTCTTAGACCTCTTGATGCTACTGAGACTGTGGTTTTCCTGTTTCCTGAGTTCTCATACTTAGCTGGTGTGCAGAGATCACACCCTAGGGTTTGCTTTGCGGGCCAATGTGATTGCATTCAGTACATGGCATCTGAGAGAGCTAAGAAGCTTGAATTTCTATCTTGATTCTCCCTATTTCCATGACAGGGTCACTGTAAATGACTTGCGGTGGTACAAGGATAAAATAGGTTTACAGGGCCAAAGTTGAGCAAGAGCAGTTTCCTAATTTAATATGTTATGTTAGGTATTTACTTATTTTGCTTCTCCTTTTTTTTTTTTCTTTTTTTTCTTTTTTTGAGACAGGGTTTCTCGGTCACCCCAGCTGGCCTAAACTTGCAACGGAGACCAGACTGACCTCGGTCTCACAGATATTCACCTACTTCTACCTCCCAAGTGCTGGGATTAAAGACGTGAGCCACCACACCTAGCCTTTGCTTCTCTTTTGTAGAAATATATTTTCATGGATTGTTGTTGTTATTATTATTATTATTACTTGGTCTCCCTGTAGCTCTAGCTAGCCTGGAACTCACTATGTAGACCAGGCTGGCCTCAATCTCCTAAACTCCTAGGTGGCCTCTGTTCAGTCCTGAGAATGATTTACAATAGCTTTCTAGCTGAGTGTGCACCACCATATCCAAGTAGAAATATCTTTTTAAACATTTATTTTAATTTTTTTGGGTGGATGAGTGTTTTGGCTGTGTGTATGTAAGTACACCATATGTGTTCAATGTCCATAGAGGCAAGAAGAGGGCACTGAATCCCCTGGAACTGGAGTTAGGGATGATTGCTAGTTGCCATGTGGGTGCTGGAATCAAACCCAGATCCTCCTGCAAGAGCAGCTAGTGCTTAACTGCTAAGTCATTTCTCCAGCCCCTGTAGAAATACCTTAGATACGCTATTTGAATCTAATAGGAAAACAATTTGAAAGTCATTTGTGTAGAAACTGTAGTTTGCTTCCCTTGTGTTATTATTAGTTGGTTTCTTTTTCTCCTTTATTTATTAATTTGGATGATGTGTGTGTGTATGCGTATGGTGAGGACTTTTTCTTGTGCATCCTGAATACTTGTGTCACATTGTGGGTTCGCAAAGTGAAACTTTGTGGGGTCAATGTCTTTCTGGAGCTGTAATTTTATGGGTTATGGAGACTACAGTTCTGAAAGCACTGAATGCTTTGGAGAGATTTTGCTTTCTGAGGTTCAGGCTGCCACTCATTTGTTAATTCCTCCACAACCTTTCTTTTGAAATAAAAAAAATTATGATTATTTTATGCGTATGAGTGTATTGCCTGCATGTGTGTGAGTACACCTATGTCATACAGTGCCCGTGGAGGACAGAACAGGACAACGGATCCCCTGGAATCCCTGGAACTGGGTTACAGAGGGTTGTTAGCCATGTGGGTAGTGGGATTTGACCCCAGTCTTCTGCAGGAACAGCTAGTGCTCTTAACTGCTGAGCTATCTCCCTAGCCCCTTGGAAGTTTTTTTTTTTTTTTTTTTTTTTTTTTTAAGGATGGGATCTCACCTGTGTACCATGTCTCCCTGGTTAGCCTGGAACTTCATTTATAGATCAGGCTGGCCTCAATTCATAAAAATCTGCCTACCTCTACCTCCTGAGTGCTGGGAATAAAGGTGTGCACCACCATGCCCAGTTCCATTATTTTTTTTAGGATTTACTTTTTTTCTTTTTTTGAGATAGGTCTACCTGTATTCCAGGCTGGCCTGGAACTCATTATAGACCAGGATGGCCTTGAACTCACAAAGATATGCCTGCCTCTGCCAAGTGCTGGGATTAAAGGTGAGTGCCACCACGCCCAGCAGGATTTACTATTTTTATTTTTGTGTATGCCTGTGTGCCTGCATGAGTTTATGCATACCATTTGAATGGAGGTACCTTAATGTAGGTGTTGAGAACCAAACCCAGGTCCTCTTCAAGAGCAGTAAACATTCTTAACTGCTGATGAGATATCTCTCCAGCCCACTCACTATTATTTGAATGCTATCTTGGACAGTGAAGAACTCAAAAAGTATCTTATTATTTTTATTTTGTATGTATGAATGTATTGCCTGCATGTATGTAAGTGCACATATGTTGTACAATGCCATCAGAGGGCATTGGATTCCCTGGAATTGGAGTTATGGATGGTTGCTAGCTGCCATGTGGGTGCTGGGAATCCAACCTGGGTTTTGCAAGAGCAACCAGTGCTCTTACCTACTAAGCCATGTCTCCAGCCCCACAAAGAAATATTCTTAACAACTGGGAAGATAGCTTGCCCAGTACTTGGGAGGGAGAGGCAGGTGGATCGCTGTGAGTTCAAGGCCAGCCGGGGCTACAGGGAGACCCTGACTCAAAAATACCAAATAAACAAACAAATACAAACAAACAAAAACAAAAAAAAGAATTGGGAGGATGCTAGACATGGTGGGACATGCCTTTAACCCCAGCACTTAGGAGGTAGAAATAGGCAGATCTCTTGTGAGATCTAGGCTAGTAGCCTGATCTTATAGTGTGTTCCAGGCCAGCTGGGAATAGAGGGAGTCCCTGTCCACACCCTTCTCCCCCCAAAAAAGAATTAAGCTGAAATAAACTACTAGCAAAATACTGTGAAGGATATCTTTTGGGTTTTTTGTTTTTTTGGCAGGGGACAGGATCTCTCTATGTAGCCCAGGAGGCCCTTAAACTCTCCATTCTCAGTTTCTCCCTAGATATACCACCTTGCAAACTGCTTGCAAAAGTTTTGTTTTGGTTTCTGGGCTTTTTTTGGTCTTTTTGATGCAGGGTCTCCCTGTAGCCCCAGATGGCCTGGAATTCGCTATGTAAACCAGCTTTGCCTACATCTGTCTTTCTCTGTCTCCTGAGTGCTGGTACTAAAGGCATGTGCCACTATGCCCAGCTTTTAGTTCAGTGTGTTGGCCCATCCCTGTAATCCTCATACTGAGGAGGCTAAGACAGGAGGACAGTAAGTTCCAGGCCAGCCTGTGCTACATAGTGAATCTTTATTAAAAAAAAAAAAAAAAAAAAGCAAAACTCAAAATAATAAAAAATAATCAAAACTTAGCTCTCAGGACATTTCATTCATAATTTTTTTTAGATATTTCTGGCTCGTCAGAGTTGTTTTCCTTCCATTCCTTCCCCTCCCCCATCTGGAAGACTATCCTTAAGAGCAGACCATTTCTCTTTCTCTCCTGTGGCTGGTCCTATCCATGTAATCTGAGACTGGCTAATCAACAGTGACTGGTGGCTAAGACTTTGCTTAAAGACAAGAGGATCTTAGGACTAGATTCCAGCAGTGGTGTGCAGTTCTGCCAGTGACTAGCTGCAGCTGCTGCTTCTGGCTTGAGCTGCCCTGTGCTTCCTTGTTTTCCAAGCCTGCTCTGTTGCTGCTCACCTCTCCCAATAGCCTCGTAATAATACTCATTTTTGTTTATAATTGCAACAGCATCAATGCGTGTACTTACAACAGACAAAATGAATTTCGATTTACAAACTGTTAAACTTTCTTACCGGGGTAAGGTTTTAAAATTTTATGATTATTATTATCATCCCTGTGTATGTCTGATATCTGTGTGTGAGTGCAGGCACAGGTACAGAGGTCAGAAGGCAACATTCAGGAGTTGGTTCTCTCCTTCCACTATGGGATCTGAGAATCAAACCATCATGCCTGACTTCAGTTATTAACATCTAAGAAATTTCATTTAATAAGTTTAGAGGAGAGCCAGGGGTAAGTGGTTCCTACCTATAATCCTAGCACTTGGGAGGCTGAGGCAAGATGACTACCAATAGGTCAAGGTCAGCCTGGACTACATACATAACAAGTTGGAGGCCAGCCTGAGCTACAGAGTAAGACCCTGTCTCAAAAAAACAAACAAACAAACAAACAAAACCAAACAGGGTAGAGTGTGGTGGTGCAAGCCTTTAATTCCAGCATTTGGTAGGCAGAGGCAAGTAGATTTCTGTGAGTTTCAGGGCAGCCTAGTCTACAAAAGGAGTTACAGGCCACCCAGCTACTTAATAAGATACTCTCTCAAAACACACACAAAATAATATTAAAAAAAAAACAATAAAAACAAAACTTCAGGAGAATCATGAAACTTATAGTCCAAAAAATATGTGAATTTTTTTTTGTTTTGTTTTTGTCTTTTTGAGACAGGATCTTTGTCTTGGAACTTGTTATGTAGACCAGGCTGGCCTTGATCTCACAGAGAGTTTGCCTGCCTCTGCCTCCTGAATGCTCGGATTAAAGGTGTGCCACATTATACTGCCCTATTTTGTTTTATTCTCGGTTTTTTTTGATGGTGTTGTTTGGTTTTTCAGGGTATCAAGAAAATAAAATAAATAAAGCTAACAATGATAGTGGTGGAGGGGAGTGTCATTTAGTGAAGCACTCCCAGTTTTAATTTTTAAATTAATTTAAATAAAAAAATACATCTTGGACTTTTTGAGACAGGGTCTCCCTGCGGCCCCAGCTGGCCTGGATCTTGCTATGTAGACCAGGCTGGCCTGATCTCACAAAGATCCACCTGTCTCTGCCTCCTGAGTGCTGGGATTAAAGGTGTGTGCTACCATGCCTGGCCACTTCCATTTTTTAAAAGCAAGTGCTATTTTTTATTTTTAAAAAATAAATAGTGATTGTAAGAATACTTACTACAAACTACAAAAGGGAAGGTTCTGGAGAGATGGCTGAGCAGTTAAGAGCACTGGATGTTCTGGCAGAGAACCCAGGTTCAATTCCTAATACTCAAATGGCAGCTAACAACCTCCCATAACTTCAATTCCAGGGGAATCTGACACCCTCTTCTGACTTCCATGGGCATTTCATACAAGGGTGCATTAACATACGTGCAGGCAATATACTCATAAACATAAAAAATAAAATAATACAATATCTTTAAAAACCAGATTAGGAAAAGGAAAGGGATAGGGGAAAGTAGAAACAATAGGGCTAAATGGCAACAAAGTACCAATTCACAGGAAATCTATTTCAACTAAAACTGATAACTAGACAAGGGAGCGCAGGACTGGACTGGTATTCCAGCACTCAGAAGGCTGAGGCAGGAGGATTTCATGAACTTGAAGCCAGCTGGAGCTACATGGAGAGTATCAGGCTAGACAGCTACATAGTAAGACCCTGTTTCAAAAAACATAAATGAGGAGTTGGAGAGATGACTTGGTGATTAATAGCACCTGCTGCTCTTGCAGAGGACCTAGGTTCAGTTCCCAGCACCCACATGGCTACTCACAACTATTCATTACTACAGTTCCAGGAGGCAGGCCAGGAAGATCTCTCTGAGTTCAAGGCCAGCCTGGTCTACATAGAAAGTTTCAGGCCAGCCAGAGCTACATAGGGAGATCCTGTATCAAAATGAAAAGTATTTAAAAAAATTTCTTTGTGTGTGTGTATACGTATGTGCCACTGAATTCTTGTGGAGGTCAAAGGACAACTTTGTGCAATCAGTTCTCTCTCCTCTCTTTCTAATTTTTATTAATTCTTTGAGAACATCATTTTTTTTTTTTTTAACAAAGTCTCACTATATAGATCAGGCTAGCCTTGAACTCATGGAGATCCTCCTACCTCTGCCTCCTAAGTGCTGGGATTAGAGGTGTGTGCCACCACACCCCACCATACAATGTATTTTGCACAAATTTCCCTCTCCTCAAACTCCTCCTAGACATTTTATTTTGTTCTTTCTTTCTTTCTTTTTTTTTTTTTGAGTCAAAGTCTTCCTGTATCCCAGCTGTCCTGGTACTTGCTACATGGACCAGGCTGGCCTAGAACTCACAGAAATCTGCCTGCCTCTACCTCCCGAGTGCTGGGATTAAAGGCATGCTATACTACACCTGACTTGTTTCTTTTGTTTTTGAGAGAGAGTTTCACTGTGTATCCTTGGCTGGCCTGGAACTTTCTTGGCAGACCAGTCTAACTTTGAACTCACAGAGATCCACCTGACTCCCAATTGCTGGGTTTAAAGATTTGAGACACAATGCCCAGCCGCTCCTCTCACTTTTCTTTTTTCTTTTTAGACAGGTTTCATTGTTATATAGCCCACATTTATTTCATTTTTAAAATATTTACTTTAAAATATTTATTATGCATGTATTGCCTGCATAAGTGCACCTGTGCCATGGAATATCCACAGAGATCAGAAGAGGGCATCTGATCCTCTGGAACTGCTTATGGACAGTTGTTAGCCACCATAAGCATGCTGGGAACCGAACTTGGATCCTCTGGAAGAGCAGGTAGCAAGTGTTCCTAGTGCCTGAGACATTCTTCTAGACCCTCTTCTTTCACTTTTATGTAGGATCCAGGAATCAAACTCAGGTCACAGGTACCTTTACCTATTGAGCTATCTTGCTGGCCCTGTTTTACTTTATTTTGAAAAAAGGTATCACAAAGTTGCCTAGGATGACCTTGAATTTGTGATCCTTCTACCTCATCTGAGTACCTAGGAGAAAAAGTCTGTAACATCAAGCCTTGCTTCATACTGCTATTTCATGGTAATAAATTCACTATGTTTGAGTAGATTACACAGGGTAAAGCAGTTTACATTCTGGTACCAACTAACTTATTCATCTTGGTGTTGATAAAGCTGCAAAACCAACCCTGTTCCTCATCTCAATATTTCTCTAAGATGAAGTTGATATTAAAATTCTACAGAAGGCCTGGCATGGTGGTACATATGTTTAATCCCAGCACTCTGAAGCAGAGGCAGGCGAATCTGTTTGCGTTTAGAGGTGAGCCAGGGCTGCATAGAGATGGTGTTCAAAAAAAAAAAAATTCTATAGAATAGTGGAGCCCTTCTAGATAATGTAGTCAAAGAGGACCTCAATGAGGAAATGACAACAGAGACTTGAAACATGAAGTCACCCTTATTTTAAAAGTGCCAGCCTTGTAAAAATTAAAAATTGTAGCAGCAGCAGGATGTGGTGGCATATACCTTTAATCCTTTAATCCCAGCACTAAGGAGGTAGAGGCAGGCGTATCTCTGTGAGTTCAAGGTCAGCCTGGTCTACATAGTGAGTTCTGGGCCAACTACAGGAAGACCCTGTTTCAAAAAAGACCAAAAAAAAAAAAAAAAAAAAAAAAAAAAAAACCAAAACCAAAACCAAAACTAACATTAGCCAAGTATGGTGGCACATGCTTGCAATCATGAGTTTGAAGTCAACCTAGGCTTAACATACAAACAAATATACATTAAAGAAACAACCTAGTCCATGGCCTAGAGACTGGGAAGAGTTTGGCAAGAGCCATAGAAAGTGAGAGAAAGGCCAAACAGATGGCTCAGCAGTTAAGGAATTGGCCAACAAGCCTGATGACCTGAGTGTTTGATCCCCAGGATTATCCCAGAACTGACTCTTGCAAGTTGTCCTCTGAGGTCCACACATGTATTCCTGCAAAATACACACACACACATACAATAACTAAATATAATAAAAGAAATTGGGGCTGGAGAAATGGCTCAGAGGTTAAGAGCACTGGCTGCTCTTCTAGAGAACCCAGGTTTGATTCCCAGCATCCACATGGTAGCTAACAGCCATCTGGAACTCTAGTTTCAGGGGATGTGATGCTTGCTTGTGACCTATGGAAGCACTGCACAACAGAAGTGCACTTCCATGCATGCAGGCAATACAATCATACACACACACACACACACACATAGAGAAATTAAGACCAGGGTTGTGATGCACATTTTTAATCACAACACTTGGGAGACAGAAGGGAGGCTATTAGTTGGAGGCCTCCTGGGCTACATAGTGAGATCCATCTAAAAATGAAAAATAAAATAAAAAAGAGAAAAATGACAGAAGAGAGAAGAGCTGGGCATGGTGTCTCAGGACTGTAATTGCAGAACTTGGGAGGGTAAGAGAGGAGGATCCTTGAACCTGAGGCCAACCTTGGCTTCAGAATGAGATCCTATTTAAAAAAGAAAGAAATATAAAGTGACAGAGAGTGAGCGTGGTCAGAAGGCATGGAGGCAGATGGAGAGAGTGACTCATGGGTTAAATAAGGCTGAGACATGATTAGACTTACATTTTAAGAAGTGCAAGTCGGGCTGCCGTGTATTTCTGAGTCAAGTCATTATTGCCCCAGTAAATAGCAATTTTAGCATTTTTCCTTGGCACTTGCTAAGTTCCACTGGGAAAACACTTCTGTTGTGGCTGTAACATGTACCTGGTCCCCAGAGATAAAATAGAGCAGTTTTTTCTCAACAGCCATGGGATCCCTTTTCAGGGGGTTAAGGGATGAGAGCAAAGGCAGAGATGTGAAGGACTTGAAAGGCTCATTACACATAGGTGGGGGGCAGTTGTGTGAGAATGACAAAGAGGCAGGGGGAGAGTCTGGCAGACAATCCAGGCAGATTTAGATCTTCATCTGGAGAGGGAAACAAGGCTTTGAGCAGGGGACCGGCGTTTTGAAAATCTCTCCCATGTGCACAATGCATTGGAAAAGGAAGGATCACGGTGGTCACCTAAACCCGGGTGGTGGCGGCGCATGGAGGGAAGTGGGGAGCCATTAGCAGGAGGGGTGAACAGTACCCAGTCCCAGGCTTCCAGTGATCTCGGCGGTCACAGGTGAGTGGGACTTCGTTGCCTTGCAGCCTGGTTCCCGCGCGGCAGGGAAGTGGGCGTGACCAGCGCGAGCCGTCGCCCCAGTGACCGGGCGGGGCGGGGCCCGGGGAGGGGCCGCCGGGGCCGCTGCGTCACTCAGCGGTGGCGAGGGTGCGTGTGTGTGGGGGGCGGGGGAGACGCTGGGCGCGTCCCCCGGGTCACGTGGTGCGCAGCGCGCAGAGTCCTTCTGTCGGTTGGTCCTGGAGCGGCGCAGCAGGAGCGGGGCCGTGAGGTGAGCTCGTGGCGAGGCGCGGCGACGCGAAGCCAGCAGGCTGGGAACAAGTCGGGGGCAGGGCCCGTGCCGCGCGCGCGCCGTGCGGGCTGGGACGGTCACGGACGCCGCCACGGCTCCCGGTTCTTGGTCCTGCTCCGCTCCCCGCCTGGCCCCCCGATCGCCCGGCCCGGGAGGGAGGCCTGGGGACTGCTGCTGAGAGCGTGGCGGGCGTGCGAGCGGCGCCCAATCCCCGGGGCTTCCCGCGGGAGTGACAGCCGCCGCAGCCAATCAGCGGGGCCCGAGGGGGCTGGGCCGCGAGCTGCGGGCCCAGGGCGCGGAGCGGGGCTGTGGGGGTGGGGAGGGGCGCCGCGGCTGCACCCCCAGCCTGGCCTGCTAGAGCCAGGCGCAAACCCGGCTGCTGCCTTCTGCCGGGGTACGCGCTTTCGTGTAGTACCTTTCCTATCCTGTTCTGGGAAGCACAGCCTTTTTCTCAAGACCCTGAATATGGGAGTGTCCCCTTTATAGTTTGAAAAATCTGGGCGTCGCTCCCCATTTCTTAAACTCCAGCCTTCGGATTTTTAATGTTTCTAACTCCCCACCTTACTGAAGACATGCCGCCTTTCCTTTGACCTCCTCCTCCAACTTTAGTCTATACTCTCATTTTCAAACCTCTGATTGCAGTAGTCTCTTTACAGTTTGGGGTTCAGTCCGTTAGTAGGTCCTTCAGAAGTGAGTGCCAGTAACCAAAGTTTTGGAATAATTGATTACAGCTCTTTAACTCCAAAGGAAAAAAAATCCTTCCAGGCCCGAATCTGACACGTTTTCAGAAGTTCTTAAATTTAGGGGCCAGTTCTTTTTCTTAGCCCCGCGGTCTGGGGTGCACAACGTTTCAAGTTCTCCAAATCCTGATGTTTATGCTACCAGTTTCACCAGTAAGGGGATTTACTGCCTTTTCCTTAATCTGCCTTTGGAGTTGCTCCTTCTTATGGGTTCTCCAAGCTACCTTCTTTGCTGGGACTTGTTTTCCTATTTGAGAGTGTCCCATATAGATATGAGATGTATTTCTTTTAGTGGAAACTAAACCACTCTGGGGATGCAACTTTCCAGATTTAGATGCTTCTTGAATATGGGGGCACGCCTTTCTTCTGAGTTCTCACCTTCTAGATGCAAGTGGTTCTTAAGCATCCGCCCTACTACTTCTCATATTCCTCCTCTTTTTCCTTTTTTATTAAAAAAACCCTTTTATTACATTTATTTATATTTATTTGTTGGTGTGTTTGCTCGGCCATGCCATGCATGTGGCAGTCAGAGGACAACTTGCAAGAGCAAGAAGTCAGTTCTCTCCTTTCTCCATGTGGGTTCCAGGGATTGAACTCCAGGTGAGTGGCTTTGTCTACTGAGCCACCTCACCAGTAGTCCTTCTTTTTGAGGCTGGGGCTTGCTATGTAGCTCAGGCTAGCTTCGAACTCACTGTGTAGTCCTGGCTGGCATTGATTCTCCGGTGTGGAATTATGGGTGCATGCCACCAAGCCTGTCTCTTTCCTGCTCCTTTTTAGCTTTTCTGTTATCCAGGATAGTTTTTCTTGGGGCTGGAGAGATGGCCCAGCAGTTAAGAGCACTAGCTAGCTGCTTTTGCAAAGGATGTAGGTTCAATTCCCAGCATCCAAATTGAAGCTCACAACTTTCTGTTTTCTGACCTCCATGGCAGTGTACTTGCATAAATGCAGGCAAACACTAATAATATGCAAAGTAAAATAAATCTTAAAAAGTTTCACTCCCATTTCCTTCCGTCTTTGGAGCCACATTCCTCTTAGGTGCTCCCCCAGTCTGGTCCCTGCTCCTGTTTCCTCTTCCTTCCTCTGTTGAGTGCAGATCTGTGAAGCACTTTTTTTCTGTTTTTTTGGATCTTTTTTTTTTTCTGAGGGTTCTTCCTGTAGTCATATCTCCAGAGCCCTGCTCCTCCCCCCTCCACCTCCCACCCCAGGATCCTTTTCCATGCACACACATGACACAGCTTTTGTTTGTTTTTAAGATAAGGTCTCACTTGGTGGCTCAAGCTGTCCTGGAACTCATTACATACATATCCTAGGCTAGACTTAAATGGGAATCCCCCTGCCTCAGCCTCTCAAGTGTTAAGATTATAGGTGTGAGTCAACATGCCCAGCTCACATGGCTTTTCATATGTCTTTTATCTTCCTACAAACAGGAATTCTCTTTCTGCTTGCCTTCTGCCCATGCATTTTTCTGGCTTCCTTGGACACTTTCTTTTACCTCCAGATTCCTCTCCCCTTGTGTTGGCACTCCAGGTTGCCTGATCTGATACTGGAGTCTTAGTGGAAAGGATGCCCCTTGTATTTGTTTCCCAGGACTCCTGTTTTTCTGGTTCTTAACTTCCTGTATGACTCTAGTTAAGTCCTAAATGGTTTTGCATGCTTAATCCCAGCATATGAGGCAGGAGTCCTGCCTGGTCTACATAGTGAGTTCCAGGCCTGATAGTGATACATAGCAAGACTCCATTTAAGGCAGACAAACAAATCTGATTAGGTAAGTTCTGTTTTTTCCTTTTTCTTTCTTTATCTCTCTGCACTGGGTGGAGGCTTCAAGAGATTTTTTTTCTATTACTGTATAGCTTTTAGTCCATTAACTGCCCATAAACTACTCTCCATGAGTTTTTTTTTTTTTTTAAACAAAAGAAGTTGTTTGGGCTGGGGGCATGTAGCTCATTAGTACAGTACTTCACTAGCGTGTGTGGAGGCCCTGGGTTTGATCCTCAGCCATGAAAAAAAACAAACAAACTGTGTTTTCGTGTGTGTATGTGTGTATGTGTATGTATGTGTATCTCTTCCAGTCACCTCACATGTATGTCAATCTTTTCTCCAACTCCCTCTTTGAAAATCTACAAATACCTGGGATAGCTTGTCTCTTAAGAGCCTCCTAGTAGGGACCCACCCTAATATTTCCCTTTCCCTTTCTGAAGTTTTTCCATGGGGCTTTGCAGCCTGGAACCTTTAACCTATTAATTTCTCCACAGCTGGAATCTCAAGTGCTTAGGGGATAATGACACCTCTGACCTTCCTTCCTTTTGGGAAGTACTTGAATGTGCAGCTGCAGGAGGCCTACGGAGTGGGGGAGGGAGTTTGGATCTGAGAAGTTACTCAGGGCAGGAGTACAGCATTTGCAGGATCAACCTTCTGAATCTCATTTGGAAACTGGACATTTGCCAGGCACCTGCTTCCTAGGGATGCTGGGGCATTTAATGATATTCCCAGGAACTTGTAGGAAGTAACCTGTCTTGAGGAGAATTGCTGTGAATTCAGTGTTAGAAGTTGAATAAAATTGACCATTATTGTATTTTGGAATAACTAAGCTTTTCCCTGTCTCTTGTCCCCAAAAAACCTAGAACTAAACTGTGTTATTTCAGAAAGGGAAGTAGATCCCACATTCAGATCACATGTTCATTAGTAAGTACTGAATTTATCTGAAAAAAAAAATAGCAGTCTGAGTATCTAATAAAATATGGTATACTGAAAGTGAACAGGTACTTTGTTTCTTTATTTGGCTGTTGGCTCCTTTATCTGTTTAGTTTGGTAAGTGCACTTTGAAGTGTCCTATACCAGTGCTTCTCAAACTCGAAAGTACATGCCAATCCCCTGGCTGTCTAGTTAAAGTGCTCCTTCTGACATGATAGGTTGAGGATGGGATCTGAGTATCTGCATTTCTAATTTTCGCATGGTGCTAAGATTACTGAACCCATATACGGAGCCAAACGGTTCTCAGTGCAAATGAAAAGTTGATCATTAGCCATATGCTGAAGAATTGTTTTCTGTTTTCTTTTTTATTCAGACACATATCTCTTAAAGTATGTACAAGGCTGTTGTTTCCTTCTTAGGACTTTTTGAAAAATAGTGATAGGATTTTGCCTTGCCCTGAATTATGTATGTAGCCCAGCTAGCCTTGAACATATGGTTCTTCTGCCTTAGCCTCTTGAGTGCTGATGTGCTGGGATTGCAGATTTGGGGCGCCATGCCCTGGATTCTCTCCCTCCCTCTCTTCCTTCTTTCTGTTTTGCTTCCTTTGTTTTTTCTTTTATGCTTTTTTTGTTTTTGGACATAGTCTTCCTCTAGCCTGGCTGGAACTTGCTATAGACCAGACTGGCCTTGAACTCAAAGAGATCACCTACCTCTGCCTCCGGAGTATTGGGATTAAAGGCATGTGCCACCACTCCTGGCTATTATTATTATTATTAAGACCGTCTTACTATGTAGCTCAGGCTGGCTTCCAACTTATGGTTCTTCTGCTTCAGCCTCTGAAGTGTTGCTCCTGTAAATAGATACCATTGTTTCTGGCTGACCTATAGCTTTTAAAACTATTTGTAGAACTTACTGGTTTCTCTATATAACTTACTGGTTTCTCTGTGTATCGCCAAAGTTAAGTGCTTAAATGTATGTTGCCTACATGTGTACATAATTTTTTTTTTGCCCTGGGATACTGAGGATTGAAGGCCTTCTGCATTCATCTAGAGTCCTTCTTGGATTTCTGGGTCCTTAAGAGGGGCAGAGTAAAGTTGGGTGCCTGGGCCTGGAGTGGAAGCTGCCAATTTGTCTGTAATTACTCTACTGGTAAGACAATGACAGCCTTGTGGGTTTCCTTTTTTTTTTTTCTTTCTCAGTCTCTCTTGTATCCTAGGCTGGCCTTGAACCC
The DNA here is from genome assembly GCA_035773235.1 of Eospalax fontanierii. NCBI lineage: Eukaryota > Metazoa > Chordata > Mammalia > Rodentia > Spalacidae > Eospalax > Eospalax fontanierii. The sequence continues at coordinate 23,076,315 of CM069550.1, read as the reverse complement.
CTGATCCTTCTGCCTCTACCTCCCAAGTACTGAGATTTCAGGCATGTCCCACTATGCCTAGCTCTCTGGATTTTTCCATTCTGAATTTCTTAAGTCATCTGTACCTGCTCCTGTTAGCTTTCATGGCCCTTTTCCAATGTGATCCTATTCTGGGGCCCTAATCAGGAGGAACCTGAATGACTAGACTTTTATGTCCCTGATCTTTCCCCAACCCCACTATTCCTCAAATGAATGGCAGATTATCTTCAGTGACAGATTTGATCTGCATTTGGCATTAGTCCCAGCTTTTCCACTTATGGTGTGACCTCATGCAAATCACTTCTTGCTCTTGGGCTTCATTTCTCCCAATTGAAAACTGAGCAACTGAATATTTTCCCAAGGTCCATTCCACACTGAATCTGTCAGTACCTTGCTTAGAAATCCAGTTGCCTGTGTGAACTCCTTGTAGCTGGTCTGATTTCTTTCATGTGCTTTTTTGGGGGCAGACTGCCAGTCATTTCCTTGTCCCAAGTCACTTCTGCCACTGTCCCTTTTCTAGCCAAGACAGCCAGCTTGTCTTTACACTCAATTTCAACATTTTTCTGTCTTTATGTACTCTGTCAGTTGTGGGCTGTATTTCATTCAGAACTTCCTAAAACTCTCAAAGATGCCTGCCTTGAGTTCTCCATTCAGTGTTATCTAAGAAGAAAATATTTTTGGTTGTTGTTTGTTTTTTGAGACAGGGGCCCCCTGCAACCCCAACTGACCAGAAACTAGCTTATGTAGACCAGACTGGTCTTGATCTCACAGAGATCTGCCTGGCTCTGCCTTCTGAATGCTGGGATTAAAGATTGGTGCCACCACACCTGGCTTGTTTGCTTTTTTTTTTTTGAGGCTGTGTGTGTGTGTGTGTGTGTGTGTGTATATAAATTTTTATTGTTTGTGTGTGAGTGTATTGTTTGAGTGTATGTGAGTGCACCCATATCATGCAGTGCCCAAGGAGGTCGGTAGAGGGAGTTGGATTCCCTGGAACTGGAGTTACAGACAGTTGTTAGCTGCTATATGGGTGCTGGGAGTGGAACCTGGATTCTCTGCAAGAACAGCCAATGCTCTTAACTGCTGAACCCTTTCTCCAGCCCAAGGCTATATTTTTTGTGTAACGCTATTTACTTGTGAATTTTCTTATATTTAAGTTTTCCCCTCCACACCCAGCTTTTTATTTTTTCTTATATGTGTATGTGCTTGCCTATGCAGGTATTGTGGAGGCTAGAAGTTCTTCCTCAGTCATTTTTCTGCCCTTTAAAATTAAAAATTTATTTAATTTTTTTCTTTTCCTTTTCTTCCCTTTATTTTCAATTTTTAAAAATTTTATTTATTTGTATTTTATGTGTATGTTTTGCCTGCATACATGTGCCACCTGTGTGCGGTGCCTCTGAAGGCTAGAAGAGGGTGTTGGGTCCCCTGGAACTGGAGTTACTGACAGTTGTTAGTTGCCATATGGGTACTGGGAACCAGACCCAGGTCCTGCAAGAGCAGCTAGTGCTCTTAACTGCCATCTCTCTAGCCCTGATTTATTTTTATTTTTAATTTTAATTTTTCCACCTTAGTTTTTGAGAGAGAAGTCTTTCACTGAACCAGAGCTTGCCATTTTGGCTTGTCTGGTTGGTCAGAGAGACCCTGGGATCTTCCTGTCTCCACTCCCCCAGTGCTGGGGCTATGGGTAAACATCACGACTCTTTTATGTGGGTGCTGTGCTTACTGCAAGCGCTTTACCCACTGAGCTATCTCCCCAGTCCTGTCTTTCATTTTTTTTGAGATAGAATCTCACTGTGCTGGCCTTGAACTTGTGATGATCCTCCTACGTCTGCCTCCCAAGTGCTGGGATTACAATTGTATACTACCAGGTTTGAACCCTCCTCCCCCTTGTTTAATTGGCAGGGCAAGTAGCAAGAAACTTAAAAGTGAAGGCGGTTTGCAGCCTGGTGGAGTGGAGCGGTCTTATAATTTGAACACTTGGGAGGTGAAAACAGGTGGATCAGGTGTTAAAAGATCACCCTTAGCTATGTAGTGAGGTTCGTCTAGGCTATATGAGATCCTGCATCAAACAAGAACAAAGCAAAAACAAAAAGCAGTTTGTTTGCTTTGCTTTGGGATTTGGGGAAAGTGAGATGTATTGCTTTTAGCTTCCTTACTCCAAGATCTCCCTTATCTACATGAATCAGCTAACTGGTAACTTCTTGGATTTAATGATGCTTAAAACAATGCATCCAGTACTCAGGAGGCAGGGACAGTTAGATGTCTGAGATTGAGGTCAATCTGGTGTACTTTAGAGAGTTCCAGATCAGTTGGGGCTACGAGGAAACCCTTTTTCAAACACACACACACACACACACACACACACCCTCCACTAAAACACACACACACCCTTTTTCAAACACACACACACACACACACACACACCCTCCACTAAAACACACACACACACATACACACACACACACACACACACACACACACACACACACACACACACACACACACACACACACCTCCACTAAAACAGTATAGCAGCATCACCTAAAACCTCTGCACCTGAAATTTGCGAGGAAACCCTTTTTCAAACACACACACACACACACACACACACACACACACACACCCTCCACTAAAACAGTATAGCAGCATCACCTAAAACCTCTGCACCTGAAATTTGAAAGTACATGGGAAGTGCATTCAAACACAATCCAGAGGCTGGCTGTAGTGGTGACATACAGTCTGAAATCCCACTACTCCAAGGCGAGGCAGGAGGATCTAGATGTGGGACTGTCCAACCCTTAGACAATGCAATATGACATTGTCATCTACAAATGTGTTGGCCACATTCATAGCTATCGTGGGATACATCCAGTCTGTGGATTGCAGGTTGGGCATGCCTTATATCGAGACTCTGCCTCTAAAAAAAGACTAAACTGACTGGTGGCTCAGCTGGTGAGAGTGCTAGTAAACAAGTCTGATGACCTGAGTTCCATCCCTGGGACTCAGGGATCTAAAGTAGGAAGAGAGAACCTGACTCCACAGAACTTTCCTCTCAGTTTCACACAGCTTCTGCATTCTTACACACATCATATACTCAGACACAAAAGAATAAATAAAAAGGGATAAAACAACAAAATTCTAAGGGGAGGAGGATATGGCTCAATGAGAAAGCACATACTCTGTGTGTAAGAGCAACTGTTCGAATAATTGGCTTAAAGAACCACTAATTTACTCATTTGAAACCGAGGGGGCTTTGTTTGTAGTGCTAAGAATTATTCGAACATCTGCTGATGCTGTTTGGACATCAGCACTCAAAAGGTGTGTTTAACCTGAAGGCTTTCCTTTTTGGGGGGGTTGGGGGTGGTCCTGAGCCTAAGCCTTGAACCCAGGGACTCCCATGCTAGGCAAGTACTCTACCACTGAACTTAATATTTTTAAAATTCATTTGTTTGAGACTGTCTAGCCCTAGTTGGCTTTGAACTTGTAGCAGTCCTGCCTTAGCCTTCAGAGTGCTGGTATAGCCTGTGCCATTTAGCCACTCACTCAGCCTCGATTAGATTATAAGCTTGGAGAACAGGAGGATACTGCATTTGTTCTAAGCAACTTTCTTAGAGGCTTCCTGTATTGGTTCTTAACTAACAGTGAGGTAAACAAATCAAAATAAAAATCCTGACTTGTAATGATAGCTTTGTTGGATCATTGCCTGGGTCTCCACTTAGTTATACCTGGCTTATTTGGCCAAATGGAACTAATGAGCTTGCAGAAGTCTTGTAAAAATTTAAGAGCCTGGTATTAGTCACCAGGTGTAAATAGGAGGGTTGTATGAAGGCAGATGGAGCTTGAATCAGTGATCTTTGGGAAAGGAGGCAGAGGTGCTCTTTGGGGAAGCATTTAAAATGAGGTTTTTATTCCATGACAGTTTATTCTCTGTCAGGAACATAATCCTAGGAATTTAAAAGCTGACTCCCAGGTGTTTTAGGTGAGTAGGTTTGCCGCGTCCCTCCCCAGTGCAGTGCTGGGATTAAAGGCCACCTAGCCTGGCCTTAAATTTTTTTTGAAAAAATATTTATTATGGGTGCCTGCATGAGTTTATATGCACCATATTTGTGCAGGTGTCAGAGGGTATCAGAAGGCATCAATTTCCAGAACAAGAATTATCTGTAGTTGTGACCTGCTTACGTGGGTGCTGGGAACCAGACACTGGTCCTGTGTAAGAACAGAGTAAGTACTCTTAACCACTGAACCATTTCTCCAACCCCAGTTTTTTTCTTTAAAAAAAATTTTTTTAAGACAAGATCTTACTATGTAGCTTAAGCATATAGTCTTGTGTTTGTGATCTTTTTGCCTTGATCTCTTAAGTAGCAAGGATTATAGTTGTGCACCAACATACCCTGCTCAAAGACCTTAAAATATAAATATATAATAATGTTTAATACTTTCATTTTAGTCTTTGAGAATTTCATATGTGTATACAATGTGTTTTGATCATATCCACCCTATCCCCAACACGTTCCTCTCCCAACTTCAAGTCATTTTTGTTTTTCAAATAACCCACTGATTCCAGTTAGTGCCACCTGTATTTGCATGGGTGTGGGGCCATTCGCTGGAGTTTGGGCTTATCCCCAAAGAAAAATGACTCTCCTTCCCCCAGCAGCCATCAGCTGCTAATAGCTCCTCAGCTAGAGATGGGGACTCATGAGTCTTACTTTTCTATGCTGGAATTTTGACTGACCTGATCTTGTGCAGGTAACCATAGTTGTGAGTTCATGTGTGCAATAGCAGCATTGTGTCCAGAGGTCAGCATTTCATACCACTCCTCCCCATATCCTGGTTCTTACATTCTTTTTGTTCCTCTTCCACAGTGTTCTCTGAGCCTCAGGGTGGTATAGATGACCCATTTAGGGCTGAGCAGTCACTGTCACTTATTCTCAGTGTTTTGACCAGTTGTCAGCCCCTGAATTAACCACTCACTGCAAAAAAGAAGCTTCTTCAGTCAAGGTGGAGAACAGCATAAGTCAGTGGGTATAAACATAAATAGGAGGCAATTTGACAACACAGTCATTTAGCAAAACAGCAATAGTAGTTTCCCCCTTCGGCCTGTAATGTAACCTCCCAGCGATGGGGTTGTGATCACGTTTCCAATGCCAAAATGCCTTGTTTATAAAAGCTATATAAATGTAGTAAGTTTCCAAAGAAGTCTGCTTCTCAAATTTCAGCTTTTCTACACAGCCAGGTGGCCATGGCCAGGTTCCTTGAACTTAGTCCGTTTCCTCCCTTGTAGGGTATGGCTCATTACTGCCCATTTCTCTGCATTGTTGGGAGGGAACTATTTGTCAAGGATTTGATATGTGGAAAAAACTGAATAAATGTTAGCCATTTCCTACAATGCATAGTGAAGGACAAGAATAAAAGTTAATATTTAAAGACTAAGAGAATTAATTGGTTGCTTATTAAATAATGTTTTTAACATTCTGTAAAAAATGAAAGGGCTGTATTTCAATAATGGTATTTCAATTATGAAAATCCATAAGTACAGCATAGGTGTGTTTATATAGACTCCCCTCTCAGATTCAGAAAGAACCTATACACAAGTTATGGTGGCTCATTTTTATAATCTCAGTACTTTGACTAAGGCCAGAAGATTGCTTCAGGATGTGAGTTTGAAGCTAGCCTTGGCTACAAAATAAAACCTTGAAGTCTCAAAAACCAATCAACCAACAAAACCACAGCTGAAAGCAAACAAAGGAAAGAGGGCTGGGGAGATGGTTCAGAGGTTGAGTATGCACTATTATTCTAGAGGATCTGAGTTGGATTCTCAGTGTCCATGTCAGGCAGCTCACAACTACCTGTAACTTCAGCTCCAGGGGAAGGCCTCTGGCCTCTGCATATATATACATATGTAACCCACAAAGAGATAGATATACACATAATTAAACATAATAAATAAAGGTGAATCTTAAGAAAACAGGTGGAAGGGGGAAGAAAAAAAACTATATACAGAACTTACTCCAAGCTGAGTACGGTGTCACGTGCCTATAATCCCAGCTCTTGGTTGCAGACCAGCCAGGACTACACAATGAGACCTTTCTCAAAAAAAACAAAACAACAACAAAAAAAACCCACACCAAAACCAAACGACCAACAATAACAGAACTCTCCTCAAACCAAGTTCTTCTCCAGAACTCTAGACTGTACAGAAAGAAGACTGTGGGTGCTTGATGTTTGCAGACTGAAACTTCCAATGTCTGAGCAAAGCAGTTAAAATTTTTGTCAAGTCCCAGGGACAAAAGGATAACCTTTTGTCTTTAGGTGCCCTGTGCCTTCTGTTTTGCTTTCTTCCTTCAGGCCTCAAGGAGTTCTCCATTTCACTTATCTGAAGAGCACTTTTCGAGCTTTTCAGGGTTTCATCAGGATTAGGTCTTTTAATCCTACAAATATGGTACTGCCCTTGTTCTTGTTTTTATTCCCACTTATCCAGTGAGAAAGTGGAGGTTATCGCATAACAGGTGTCTGCCCTGTAAGGTCACTGCCTCCTGGATGTAGGGGCACCCATCAAGTTCATTGCCTTCTGGGAGTGTTTAGCTGGAGGCAGTGCAGAAGGATGTGCTGTAGCCTCCAGGGGAGGTCATAGGCTGTGGGAACATTTAGGTCTCAAGCCTTTATTAATAGAGAGGCCAGCCAGACCTGTTGGCTCACACCAATGGTATTAAACCCATTGCTCGGAGATAGAGACAGGTAGATCTCTGTGAGATCTAGGCCAGTCTGTTCTACATTCTACATTGTGAGTTCCAGGCCAACTGTCAGCTGGGGCTACAGGGAGGCCTTTCTGTGTAAAGAGAGAGAGAGAGACTCCTATGGCTGTGCCCAGTGAGAGAGAGGCACCTATGGCTGTGCCTAGCCCTGAAGGTTGTTAAGTGGAGTTAGATGACCTGAATTCAGTTCCTTACTTGTTTTTCTTTTCTTTCTTTTTTTTTTTTAAATTTGTGAGATAAGTTCTTATGTAGCCCAGACTGGCTTCATGACACTATGTAGTAGCTGAGGCTGGCCTTGAACTTTTGACTCTCCTGCCTCTACCTCTCAAGTGCTGGGATTATAGGTGCTCACAACCATGCCTAACACAATTTACTCTCTGAACATCAGTTTTTTTTTATATAAATTAAAAAATTTTTATGTGTATGAGTGTATTGCCTGCATGTATATGTGGATCTTTGTCGTGCAGTACCCGAGGAGGTCAGAAGAGGGCGTCAGACCCTCTGGAACTAGAGTTAGAATAGTTGTTAGCTGCCATGTTAGGTGCTGGAAATTGAACCTGGGTCCTCTGCAAGAGCAGCTAGTGCTTTTAACTGCTAAGCCATTTCTCTAGTCCCTGAATCTCAGTTTTATTATCTATAAAATGGGAATAATAGCAGTTCTCACTATAAACTTATGGAAAGCTGGGGACTGTGGCTGTTGGTAGAGCATCTTTCCATGTATGCAAGCCCAGAGTTTGATTCCCTTTGCTGAGATATAAAAGATCCCTTTAGAGAAACTTGGCTACATGAAAACCTGTCTGGAAAAAAAGAATTTTTTTTTAATTAAAATAAATCAATAAATAAAATTGGTGGAGCTCTTAATTGGGCAACTGCTTGGCAATGGGAGAAACTTTTTGAAGAAGGTCTTGCAAAATGGTGACTAGGAAAAAAAAAAATGGTGTTGGGTGTGTACATCCAGCTACGTGACAGGTTAAGTAAGGCAGGAGGATTACAGGAGTTTGACTCCAGAGTGAGCTCCCATCCTAAAAAAAAAAAAAAAAAAGAAAAAGAAAAAGAAAAATATAGGAAAGAAATACAAGAAAGAATGTGGTGACTGAGAATGGGAGATGAGAGAGAGGCGGTGAGGGCCTTTCCTGTGTGGCACTGCCTTTCTGCTAGCTCTATGTTTTGGGCTAGAAGGAAGAGGAACTTGAGATGAGCTCAGTGAGGCTGAGTAGTGGGTCAAAGGTCAGAGAAAAAGCATTCCAGGGATAAGCCTGAATACCAGGCTCTCTCATTGATTCTGGAAATTTCCAGTGATTCTCAGTAATTTGGCCTGTTCTCAGTAATTTGGAATGAATAAACTCAACTCCAGTTTAATTGTGGAGGGAAAAGCTTGAGTCTTAGGTGAAGCTTTATTTTTTTGTTATTAAGACTGCCTCTTACTATGTGTCCCAGGTTAACCTCAAACTTGGGGGTAGCTTTCTTGTTTCAGTAAATACACCATCATGCTGATCTTTTTTGTTTGTTTGTTATTTGAGACACAGTTTCCTTAGAGTAGCTCCAGCTGTTGTAAAACCCAGTATGTAGACCAGGTTGGCCTAGAACTCAGAGAGATCCACCTGTCTCTATATCCTGAGTGCTGTGATTAAAGGTGAATACCTGGCATAGAAAGCATTTTATTATATTTTATTTATTTGTTGTCTATGTGGAGGGGAGTAGGGAGAACGAGCCTTGGTGTGCATATGGAGATAAGAGGCGACAACTTTCAGGAGTCAGTCTCTCCTACGAGTGGTCCTGGGAGCTAACTCAAGTAGTCCGTCAGGCTTGGCAGCAAGTACCTTGACCCACACCCGCCGAGCTATCTAGCCTGCTTCAGAAAGCATTTTTACTTACTACTTATTTGTTTTATTATTGTGTGGCTGTGTGATGTGAGTGTGGGTTCGTGTGTACTGTGGTGTGTGTGTGGAGATCAGAGGACAACTTATGTGAAGTCAGCTTTCTCATATGTTCTGGGAACAGAACTCAGGGTGTCAGGATTGCTTTGTTGTGCAAGCACCTCTACTGGATCCCAGAGCCCCCTAGAAATCATTTTAAAGCCTTTTTTCTGTCCTTTCTTCCATCCATTTCTTTTCCTCTTCTCTCCTCTGTCCTCTTAAGTTGGATGGACTAATTTAGCTCTTTGAATGTGAGCTGGGAAAGGACCCTGCTTGAAGCAGTCAGTTCTGTTAGGACTGCAGGTGTATTTGTAGCAAGGACTTGCCTTATACTTGCTGTGTAGTAGAGGATAACCTTGAACTCCTGATCCTCCTGTTTCTACCTCCCAAGTGATGGGATTACAGGCTTGCTTCACCGTGTCTGCCTTTTATTTTATTATTTTGAGGTGCTGGGAATTGCACTCATGGGACCCCTGCTTGCATGCTAAAGCATGCACCCTAGTCCTGAGTTACTGTACCCAGCCCTTTGCTAGACATTTTAATAGGACTTTGATCCTATTAAAGGATCCTGGTCTGATCCTCACAGCACCCAATATAGTAGCCATTCTCCCCACATGACAACAGGAAGGAAGAGGTAGCCTATGAACAAATTAGTAGTTAAGAATCTGTAAACAGCTGTGAGAGCAGCCCTTTATGCTAGGAGTATCCTTGAAGGTCTGAAGGTCCCTTGATTGTTCTTGTTACAAGGGAAACTTTGTGTGTGTGTGTGTGTGTGTGTGTGTATGGAGAGAACCAGTTTCCAAAACTTCTCTGACTGTCCACATACACCATGGCTTACAGTAACTCACCCATACAGATCCACAGAAAAATAAATAAACAACAAAAAAAATGTGATTAAAAAAATTTTTTTTGAGGGGCAGAAGAGATGATTTAGCAGTTAAGAGCATTGGCTGCTCTTGCAGAGGACCTGGGTTTGATTCCTAGCACCTACATGGTGGCTAACAACCGTCTCGAACTCCAGTTCCAGGGTATCCAACGATCTCTTCTGACCTCCTCAGGCATTGCATGACGTGTACACTTATACACTTGCAGGCAATATACTCATACACAAAATAAAAATATTTAAAACAATTTTTTTGAGGCAGGGTCTTACTATGTAACCTAGCTGACCTGGAACTCACTATGTAGCCCAGACTGGCCTGGGATTCACAGAGATCTGTACTCAGTCTCCTGAGTGCCTGAATAACAGGTGTGTGCCACCATGTAGGTTTGTTCTGTTGTTCTTAAATGTGAGAGTTATATCCTGTTTTCTCCAGAATTACAGGTAAAAAGCTGTTTCCTGTCACAGTTGATTTCTTTTTATTCTTGGCTGTATTCTTCAGATGCAAATGATTGAGTCCAAGATTCTAAGCAGCATTATAGCTTGGGGTGCGAAAGATGGCCATGGTCAGGGCTCTGGGCAATGTTCCACTTTCCCCATAGCAGGACCAGTACTAGCTTTTGTCCTTTCTGAAAAATTAAGTATTTCTGCTTGTTATGTAACAGTGTGTTAATGCTGGCGTAGCATCTAAAATGCATCCAGTTGCCTTATCTTCCTGTGTTCAAATTTGGTTTATATCTAAAGACATCAGTGTAAGTAAACTGTCTGTTTTGGGGAGAATAAGATGGATTTCTCCTGCCTTGGACAGTTTTAGAAGCTGTTAGTCCTTGAGTAGTTCAGCTTCTTAACTTGAATTTTATTTCTGTATCTTGGGAACATTACATTTAGTCCTAATTATATTACCTGGTTATGAAGATTCAGTAACACAGTACATGAATGAAATTCTTTAAAAAAATACAATTTTTTTGTTTATTTAGTGTGTGTGTGTGTACATGCATGTCAGGATGAAGATGTCGTGATCAAAGGACAAGAGTGGGTTCTCTTCCTTCCATCATGTGGGTTGTAGTGCTTGAACTGAGGTTTTCAGGCTGATCAGCAAGTGTTAGATGGGTAGCAGAGTCCTGAGCAGCCCTGCTTCTGCCACCTCTGCTGGACTAGTTACACCCCACAGGCCCCTGCCCTCAGTGCCACCTATGCCAGTCCTGGCACCACTGGCAGCGGTGGGGTGGGGCAGCCTTACATCGGTAGCGGTAGACAGGAACAAGAAGGTCAGAGCAATGAAGATTTTGGGAAAAGTCAAATGGTTTCAGTGTAAGAAATGGATATGGGTTCATCAACAGGAATGACACCAAGGAAGTTGTATTTGTATGCCTAATTGCTATAAAGAAGAAGAACCCCAGCAGTACTTTGGCAGTGTAGGAGATGGAGACTGTGGAGTGGGATGTTGAAGGGGAAAAGGGTGCGGAGGCAGGGAGTGTTAAGGCCCTGGGGTGTTTCAGTTCAGGTCAGTAAATACAAACCATTACAGATGCTATCCATGTCGTAGGGGTCCTCCAGGCAATTGGCAGCGGGATGACCAGAACAGTGAGAGTGAGGAAAAGAATGAGGGATTCCAGAGCCCCGCCGCAGGCGGAGGTTCCACCCTACCCCTGAGACCCTATGCGCTTCAACCACAGTATGCCAACCCTCTTGTGCAGGGAGGGTGCTGACAACCAGGGTCAGAAGAGCAAGTTAGACTAGTGAGACAGAATATGTATCGGGCTTATAGACCATGATTCCGTGGGGGGGCCTCCTCGCCAATGACAGACTGGAGAGGACCCCAGTGAACAGGACAAGGAAAATCAAGGGAATGAGAACCTTGGGCAGCAGCCATCCTAACTCAGTATTGCAGCAACTTCAACTACAGCTGAAGATGTTAGAGAACCCCAGAGACAAAGACACAAGCAGCTGATCCACCAACTGAAAATTCATCTGCCTCTGAAGGCCGGGTTGAGTAAAGGCCGCGCTGACCACTCTACCATCATCCGGCTTAGTCTTCCAACAAGAAGAAATGGATATGAAATTCCAGCAATAAGAAATGAACAAAAGATTGGAGCTGAAGACCTTAAGTGCTTGCTTTTTGCCTGTTGACCAGACACACTAGAGCTATCTGCATTGTCTATTCAGCATGGGGTTTTTATTTTTATCTAAAGATATCTCTTTTTGGTAATGACAAACATTTTTTTTAAAGCCTGTTTTTTTCTCAATACACCTTTAAAGACTTTTAAGTTTAAATTGTTTTATATCTGCTTAAGTTGAGATTTTTAAAAACTTCATTTTTAATTTGTAATGAAAGTTTACAACTTGATATTTTTCAAAGAAGGCAACATACTGCAAGCACCTGTTAATAAAGGTCTTAAAAAAAAACCTGTAAATGTACTTAGGCACGGTGACTCATGCCTATAATCACAGCTCTTGGGAGTCTGAGGCAGGAGAATTGTTGTGAGTTTAAGGCCAGTCTGTTATATGTAGTGAGTTCCAAGTCAACTTAGGCTACAGAGTTAGACTCTGTCTCAAAAATTAAAAATTGTTATCTTGATTTGCATTTGCTTTAACTTAGGTTGGGTCTGCTAATGCTACAAGCTTATTGGGCCTTGGCATCTCCCCTGCAATTCACTATTATCTGCTAGTTTCTGCTTTTGTCCATTTTTATTTATTTATTTTGCCTTTTTGATACAGGAGTTCTCTGTAGCCACAGCTGGCCTGAACTCACTATGGAGACCAGGTGGCCTCAATTTCAGAGATCCACCTGCCTCTGCCTACCAAGCTTTGGGTTTAAAGGCGTGCCCAACCATTTTTAGAGTGAGTTTTTAATTTTTCAGTTGTACGCCCTCTTTGTTAATAGAGGAAGTTAGGTATTTGTCTCCTGGCTTGTCCTTACTTTCTCCTAGTTTATCATTTGTGAAAATGCTCTCTGAACTGTGCTGCACAATGTACATCAAAGCTTTCATTATCATTGATGCAGGGGGCATTGACAAAATATTGTGTCCAAGGAAATAAACCAGACTGTGTTCTTTGAGCAGTGGGTTCTTATTTAGGGAAATTTGAATGTAAAGAAATAATTTGAAGTTCTGCCAAAGTGTTGAAAATGGAATTCTACAGATTGCATCAGACTTTTTCCCCTTGTGAAATTTCCCCTGTCCATATTAACATAATGCTTTTTTCTTTTAATCTGTAAACTGAAGATTTTTGGAAGAAGGTGGTCAGGCCCTGAAGAATAAAATAATTTGTATTTTAAAACTGAATGCAAGAAGTAAACTTTAATAATGTTTTTCCTTCCTCCCTCCCTCCCTCCCTCCCTCCCTCCCTCCCTCCTTCCCTCCCTCCCTCCCTCCCTCCCTCCTTCCCTTTTTCTCTCTGCCTCCCCCTCCTCCTCCCTCACTATACAGCTCTGGCTGGCCTGGAACTTCCTATGTAAACCAGGCTGGCCTGGAACTCATATGTTTGCTTGCCTCTGCCTCTGAAATGCTGAGTCCTGGGATTAAAGGCTCCTGCCTTTTATGTAGCCCAAGCTGACCTGGATCTCCTCATGTAGCCTTGAACTTGATCCCCCTGTTTCGGCTTCCCAAAGGCTGAGATTACTGTTCTACACCACCATGCCCGGCTGAAAAAAAAACATGTACTTCTTAGGTCTTTTTGAAAAAAAATCCTGGCTTATTTATTTATTTACTTTTTGGTCTTTTTGAGACAGGGTCTCCTTGTAACCCTAGCTGCCCCTGAACTTACTATGTATACCAGGCTGGCCTTGAATTCATAGAGATCTGCCTGCCTCTGTCTCCTGAGTGCTGGGACTAAAGGTGTGTGCCACCATACCCAGAAAATTCCTGGTTCTGTCTTGCATTATTTATTACTACTACTACTACTATTATTAGTAGTAGTATAGGTATTAGTATTTAAACATTTTTTGCTTTCTATTCAAACATTTTACACTTATATCTATTTAGTGTATCTGTATGTGGGTGCCACAGCATGAATGTGGAGGTCAGAGGATAACCTAGGGAGTCACTTCTCTTCTATTTTGTGGTCATGGAGATTGAACTCAGGACATCAGGCTTGGTGACAGGGTTGTTACCTGCTGAGTCATCTTGCTGGTTCAGTATTAACATTTTTTATGGTTTGTGGGATTGAGATTGAACACCACGGTTTTCCATATGCTAGGCAGACATTCTACCTTGGAGCTACATCCTTAACTGGAATGTGAGATTTTTAAACTACCATTCTAGAGAGATGGAAGGAAGATTGATGATGGGTTTAAGCAGCCACAGTATTATTCACTGTGATACTTCAGACAGGAAGGACAGTCACTGTGAAATAGGCTTTTACTCAAAATTAGGAAGGAGGGTTTTCTTATTTACTTTTTGACAGGGTCTCCCTCTAACCGCAGCTGGTCTTGAACTCTCTATGTAAACCAGCCTAGCCTCAATGTAACAGAGATCCTCTTGCCTCTGCTTCCCAGATGCTGGGATTAAAGGCATACAGCACCATGTCCAAGTCATTGGAAATAACTTGATCACCTTCATTCATTTACTCCCCTGCATCATGCTATATTCCTTTGAGAGGATCTCACAGTATAGTCTTGACTGGTCTGGAACTTTTGGTGGACCTCCTGCCTCCGCCTCCCAGGAGGGATTATGGGCATGTGTTACCACATCAGACTTACTTTCCTACTTTCTTTACTTCTACATGCTGGGTACATATTCTAAACAGAGTTTATGCCTGATTTTATTTTATTTGTATTTGGAGTCAGGGTCTTAACTTTACTTAAGGTTGGCATGGAACTTGAAATGTAGCTGAGGATGACTTTGAAGTCCTGATCTTTCTGCTTTTCCAAATTGTAGGATTACAGGTATGTCACCCCACACCTGGCTTTGAGGCCTGTATTTTAATTAATTACCTAATTCACTTTTATGTGTATGATTGTATTGCTTGGGTGTATGTAAATGAACCTGTGTCATGCAAGGCCGGAGGAGGTGAGAAGAGGGTGTTGGATTCCTCTGGAACTGGAGTTATAGTTGTTGGCTGCCATATGGGCACTGGGAATTGAGCCTGGGCCTCTGCAGGAGCAGCCAGTGCTCTTAACTACTGAGCCATTCATCTAGCCTGCCCTCAGACCTGTATTTTAATGGAAGGCCTCCAGGAGGAGGTTGTATGGTAGAAAGAATTATTATTATTTTTTGAGATAGGGTCTCCTTGTAGTCCCAGCTGGCCTGGAACTGGTTATAGAGATCAGGCTGGCCTGGATCTCACGGAGATCCACCTGCCTCTGCCTCTCAGTGCTGAGATTAAAGACTTGTGCTATCATGCCTGGAAGAAAGAATTAATTCTGAAGTTTTGTTCCATGGTCTGTTACTTAGCACTTGAACTTTAGCCAAGTTATGTTGTATAATTTCCTTCTTTGTGATAATACAATTTTAATGGCTACTTACTTTGTACTAGCCTTATGCTCTTTAGATGGATTAGCTCTAACCCTACACCCTACACCTATACCTTGCTCGGAGGTATGAGTGACATCACCATCCCCATTTTGCAGAGAAGAAACAGATCCATAGAGGATAAGCACATTTTCACAGATTTGTTCAGCTAGTAAGGGTGGGAGGTGGGTGTGGCATATCATACTTGTAATTTCAGCACTTAGAAAGTGGAGGCGGGAGGGTCTGGAGTTCAAGGACAGCCTCAGCTATGTATATATGAAGTTTAAGATTAGCCTGAGCTAGATGAAATCCTGCCTCACACAAATGATAGAGCTGGGGATTTAAGGCCCAGCCATTAATTCCCTTCATCAAATTCTATTATTTCTGTAACTAGGGGCTCCTGCACAGGGCCTACTAAGTGGTAGCAGCTTAGAGCACATCCATTTCTACTTTGCCTTTCTTTTCTTTTTTTTTCTTTTAAATTTTAAATTAATGTTTTTATTTTATGTGTATGTTTTACTTGCATGTATGTAAGCATATCTGTGTCATGCTGTGCCCATGAAGATCAGAAGTGGGTGTTGGATCTCCTGGAACTAGTGTTAAAGATGGTTGTGAGCTGCCATGTGGGTGCTAGGAACCAAACCTGGGTCTTCTGCAAGAGCAGCCAGTGCTCTTTATCACTGAGCCATCTATTTTTCACTTTTCTCCCCCCCCCCTTGTGTTTTCGGAGCCAGTTTAAGGGATTTCTTATATCTGTATGTTTTTCTCACTTCCAAGGGTCTCACTTTGTAGCTATGCTGGCCTGGAATTCTGAACCTTGCTGCTTGTTTCCTAAACCCTGGGATTAC
Organism: Eospalax fontanierii; assembly: GCA_035773235.1. Classification (NCBI taxonomy): domain Eukaryota; kingdom Metazoa; phylum Chordata; class Mammalia; order Rodentia; family Spalacidae; genus Eospalax; species Eospalax fontanierii. Next base: position 23,060,454 of record CM069550.1, on the reverse strand, counting down.
AGTTGTGTGCCCACCAGGTCTAGTCTACTTTTTTTTTTCTGTTGTTAAAATTATAAATTTAGGAAACTAAGAGGAAAAGAACAATGATCTGTAATTTTAAAAAATTCTTATAGCATTTAAAAAAAAGACTTTTATTTCTAATTGTGTATATATATATATGTATGGGCATGTGAGTTCTGGCATCCTTGGAGCCAGAGGTCTTGGATATCCTGGAGCTGGAATTAGAAACAGTTGTGAGCCACCTGACCTGGGTGCTGGGAATAGAATTTGGGTCCTCTGTAGGAGCAGTACACATTGAGCCATCAGTATGCCACTGAACCATCACTGCCACATCCACCTGGTTTATATAGTGCTGGGGTTTGAACTCAAGGCCTCATGTATGGTGCTTTGTACCAGCTGAACTACATCATGAGCCGCCATACTCATTCATTACAGTGGCAATGCTCCTGGTGTCAGACAGCCCTTATGCTGACAGTTGATCTTTGTCCTGGAAGTCGATTAGTCACTGTAGGTTGCTGCCATCCAAAGTTATTGGGAGGGTGTAGGTGTGATGGTGCATTCCTGTAGTCTCAGCACTTGGGAGGCAGGCATAGGGTATCAGAAGTTTAAGACCATTCTCAGCTACATAGTGAGTTAGAGGGCCAGCCTATGTTACTTGAGATTTTTATCTTGAAAACAAAAACCCTAAATGCCATGTCAATGAGAGGAAGGAGTTAGTGGGGTTTTACAGTTTCCTAGTCACTTGCTCCAATGCTTGCAGAGTTCAGATCAGCCCTATGTCCATGACAACCACACTAGCCCCCACTTTTTGTTTTACTTACTACATATTTATTTTGTATATATGTATATGTATGTGGGTGTGCTTATACTGAAGTGCCCTAGTGGAGGTCACAGGACAACTTTCAGGAGTCAGTTCTTGCCTTCCACCATGTGGGATCCAGGGATGGAACATCAGGTTTGTTAGCAAGTACCTTTGCCTACTGAGCTTTTTTCAGCTTTTTAAGGCGGGGCAGTTGGTCTGGACTAACTCCGTAGACCACTTTGGCTTCAGACTCTTGTGAGCCCTCTATCTTAGCCTCCTGAATCCTGGAATTGCAAGTGTGAGCCTGTCTGCCTAGCTTGTCTTGTCTTTTTTTAAAATTTAATTTATTTTTATTTTTGTGCATATGCCATGTATGTGTCTGTGAAAGGTAGATGAGGGCATCTGATCCCTTGGAGCTGAATTTACAGACTGTGAACCTCCTTATGTGGGTGCTGGGAATTGAGTTTAGGTTCTTTGGAAGAACAAGTGCTCTTAACCACTGAGCCAACCTCCCCCCCCCTTTATTTTTAGTGTTGGAGTGCCTATGCTAGGCAAACTTGCTAGGTAGGATGGCCTTGAACATTGCTTTTTCTTAAGCAGAGGAAATAGATTTTTTTAAAGGAAAATAAGAGGAAGTTTTAAGAATGGGAGGGTTTTTCAAGGGGGGAAATACCAGACTTGAACTTCTGTTCTTCTCTCCTCTGCTTGCTTAGATTATAGGAATGACCACCATCCTTGATTTTATTGAGTGCTGGGGTCCAGCCAGGTCCTTGAGCATGCTAGGCAAGCACTCTGCCAAATGAGCCACACTCCAGTCCTCCAGCTTTGCCCAAGCAATCATTCTTGACCAGTGGCTCAGCTTTTTTCCCCTTCCTTTCCTCCCTCCCTCTTTTTCCCTCCCTTCCTCCCTTCTTTCCTTCCTTCTGTTCTTGAGACATGGTCTCCTTATAGCCTCAGCTGACCTGGAACTTGCTATGTAGACCAGCCTGGCCTCCAGTGCTGGAATTAAAGGCATGGGCTATCATATCAGGCCAGGCCATTTATTTTATTTCTAGCACTTAAATTTTATAGTAACTTCAGCTACAGGTCTGTTTATTGGCTACATTTTTGTCTGAAGGCTACTGAGGGTAGGAACTGTCTGTGTTTCTTTTGGTCCTGACTAAATGGTCTCTGAACGAATATTTATTGAATGCATCATCAGTGGTTAACTTAGTCACTAGAAGAGTTGTTTTTTGGAGTACTGAGGGGTGCACCTCATAGAGGAGCCCTCAATTAAGCATTGGTGAGTGGATCCTTTACATTTGCAGACCACAGACAGGGCACTCTAGAGGAGGAACTAGAAGCCAGGACACCCGATAGGAGGGGGAAGGCACAAGCAGGAGTGGAGAGAGGGTCGTGGAGCTTGGTGTTTTGAATAATGCCTGCTTGTTTTTTATGTGTGCTAGTGATGGTATACCCTCAGCTGACTGCCAAGTTTCATAAATATTTAATTGTCTTTTTCAGGAGAATAAAAGCAGCCCCATTGATGACTGAAAATGACAAAGCATCCACCTAACAGAAGAGGAATCAGCTTTGAAGTGGGAGCCCAGTTGGAAGCCCGAGACCGGCTAAAAAATTGGTACTTTTACATTTTTCTGCTAATTAAAGCCCATTAGGAGTGAACTCTCTCCAGCACTCATAGAGTGGTAGTCATCACGATGCTTCTCTGCTTCTGAATTCTTGGAAGATGCAGAGAATCTTGTTTAGAACACAGGCCTGTCTTTTCTCTTTGGTACAGGGATCCTGGGTCAGGGAGACTTGGTTGGGACCTCTGGGTCACACTTATTCCCCCTTTTCCCTGTTTGTTGAAGTAGTTATGGGGAAAGGAATATGAATAGCCATGGGAAGGGAGGAGTTAATAGTGACTGCTTTCCTCCTCTTGGCTGGCTGGCTGGAAGAAGAGTAGAGAGCTCGGAGATATGGAAGGAGGTTGATGGGAACAGTCTCTGTGCTGTCACAGCCCCTATTGTTTTCTGGGTATTTTTGTGGGATGGCTGAAGTGTGTTATCAGACAGGGACCATGTGTGTTCAAGTTAGGCCATGTTAACAAAGACTGCTGTGATTGAGGACCTTGTAGAATTTGGTCATTTCTTAGTGCTTATACTGTAGGTAGAGATTTCAGAACACAGCCCTTAGCAGTTTTTCTCAGAACTTAGTTCTTAATCGTAAGTTATTGAAGATAGACTGACTAGTTCTGAAGTGTAGGAAGAGGGGCAGGGAAGAGACTGGGGCTCATGACCGTCCCTGCTTTTGGAGATTGGGACTAGAGAGGTAGCTTAGTCTGGCCTGATGAGGCCCTAGATTCAGTTCCTAGCACCTCAAAAAGAAAAAGATAATGGGCAGAAGCTTCCTGGGTCACAGCACTGCAGCTTGGTAAGTCTGCCTGCTTTTCTAAATTCTTCAGAAAAGCCACACCTCCTTTTTTTCTTTCTAGCTTTTCTAAGCCAGTTTTCCTTAATGCTTTTGACTTCCCCAGCAAGCTCCTTTCCCCACTGTGACTATTAGCCCTCCATGTGGCTACTAGCCTGCCATATTGTTTGATTTGACTTCCATGTGGCATAAAAGGCGCTCCTTCTTTCCTCCACTCTCCTCTTCTACTACGATTTACAGCTTGCCTGCTCTGAGGGTTTTTCTTTAAACACTAATAAAATCGTCTTCAAGCTTAAAAAAGAAAGAAAATGTAGTTAGGACTATGATGTTTGCATATACTGAATATTTAGTTGTTTTTAGGCTGTTTGCATTATCTACAATTATTTTCCATATTGATTTCTGTTACTTATTTGTTTCTAGAAATTTTGTGCCATGTGAGTGTATGCATATATGTGCACATATATTTGGGAGTGTGTGTTTTACTTAGTTCTTACTATTTATGTGTGTCAGTGTTGCAGGTGCACATGTCAAAGTCAGAGAACAACTTTGAGAAGTTGGTTCTCTTGCCTACCATGGGATCTAGGGAGCAAACTCAGGTCATAAGGCTTGTGCAGGAAGAACTTTCACCTGCTGAACCATCTCATTGAGCCTGGTTTTGGTATTTTTTAAGGCTATTTTTATCAGGCATGGTGATACCTCCCTGTATTTCTAGCACTTAGGCTGAGGCATGGTGCTTCAGTATTTCAGGGTTGTGCTGGGCAATATGAGACACTCTCTCAAGAAATCAAGAAACCCCTAAACAAAGAAGATTATTTTAATTAAAGCCAATTTAAAAATTATGAATATGTGTGTGTATCTGTGTGTGAGTATGTACTCATGAGTGCATGTTCCCTCAGAAATCAGAGGTATGGGATTTCTTGGAACTGGCATTACAGGTGTTTTTGAGCCTTCTGACGTTGTTGCTGGGAACCAAACTTGGGTCATAGAAGAACAGTAGGTACTCTTAACTATTGAGCCATCTTTTTTTAGGTCCCAAAAGGTTACTTTTGTGGTTAGTTAGGAAAATCAAGAGAAGAAACTTTTGGTTTTTATTTGGAAAAAATTGACATACAGCTAATCATAAAATTATCTGTCACCCAAAATCAATAAATATTAACATTTTTGTTTAATTTGATTTCAGAGTCTCATGATATAGTCTTGGTTGGCCTAAAGCTCACTATGTAGATCAGGCTAGCCTCAAACTTCCAAAGATTGGTAGTCCTCAGCTTTCTAAGTGCTGGGATTAAATGTATGTGCCACTGTGCCTGTTTTAATTTTGTTTATTTATTTACTTAAATTTACTTTTATTTTATGTGTGTATTTTGCCTGCATAAGTGCATTGTATTTTGTACAATGCCTTTGGAGACCAGAAGAGGGCATCACATTCTCTTGAACTGGAGTTAGATAGTGGTTAGTTGCCATGTAGGTGGTGGTGCTGGGAACTGAACCCAGATCCTATGTAAGAGCAGCCAGTGCTGTTAACTGCCAAGCCATCTCTTCAGCCCAACTGGATTTAGTTTTTAGTTTTTGAGACAGGGTCTTACTCTATCTCCCAGGTTGTGATTATCCTTCTGCCTTTTGTGTGTATTTTTTTTGTTTGTTTGTTTATTTGTTTTTTGAGACAAGGTCTTGCTAAGCAGCCTAGGCTGGCCTGGATCTTGCTATGTAGTCCAAACTGGTCTCAAACTCTCATAGATCTGCCTGCTTCTGCCTCCTGAGTATTGGGATTAAAGGTGTTCACTACTGTGTCTGGTCCATTTATTTATTTTTTAATTTACCAGGCTTTATATTAGGCAGTGAATGGAGTGCTTCCTTGCCTGCTTTTGATTTGATTAGGAGACAAAGGGTTAATGGTACTGGAGTGGTCCAATTTTAGTGATGTCTGTGTTCTCCTCTGTGTCAGTTGGTGGAATAGGGTCTTAGAAAAGGTAAGGGCTGGACTAGGAGTAAAGCTGCAGTGAACATTGGGGCACAAGCAGAATCTGAGGGAGCGGAATGTTGTTCCCTAGGTCAGTTAGTTGACTAGTTTCCTTGGGAGCTGGTGACTACTCAGAATCTAATGTTCTTGCATTATTCACATTATTGTCTTGATTGCCTTTCTAAATGTAAATAACAAATCAATAGGCCAGCCTGTATGCTTTACCACAGTTTTTTAAATTTAAATTTTCTCTTACCTGTATCAGTATTTTGCCTGCATGTGTATAAGTGTACCCATGTTATGCAAAGCCCGAGGAGGCTAGAACAGGGCATTGGATCTGGTGGAACTGGAGTTACAAATGGTTGTTAGCTGCCATGTAGGTGCTAGGAATAGAACCGGGGTCCTCTAGAAGAGCAGCTAGTGCTCTTAACTGCTGAGCCATCTCTCCAGCCTTGTTTTTAGAGATAGGGTCTCCCTGTAGCCCCTGGTGCCTGGAACTCACTATGTAGACCAGAGTGACTTTAATCCCACAGAGATCTGCCTGCCTCTGCTTCCTGAGTGCTGAATGTTAAAAAAAATATTTATTTTTTGCTTTTCTTTTTTCATGTGTGTGAGTGTTTTGCCTGCATGTATATGCACTCATGCTTACAGTGCCTGTGGAGGCCAGAAGAGGGCATTGGCTCCCTTGGAACTAGAGTTATAGATGATTGTTAACTGCTATATGGATGCTAGGAACTGAACCTAGGTCGTCCTCTTCAAGAGCAGAAGTGCTGAGCCATCTCTCCAACTCTGTCTTCCCTTGCTGGAATCAAAGGCATAAGCCACCATACCTTGTTGTAAAAAATGGTTTTAATTTACAGGCAGGTACTCAAGATTAAAGTCCAAAAGTGCTCCAATTACTAGCTGAGTTCCTTTGGTTAATAGGTATAATAATTATTATTATTGTATGTGCGTGAGTATTTTGTTTGCATGTATGTAAGTGTACCATGTTTGTAATACCTACAGAGGCCAGAAGAAGGTGACAGGTCCCCTGTAACTGGCATTAAGGATGATTATTAGTTGCTGTCTGGGTGCTAGGAATTGATCCCAGGTCTTCTGGAAGAGCAGCCAGTGCTGTTAACCACTGAACCATGTCTTCAGCCTCTGGTATTTATTTTTTAAGAAAAGGTCTCTTGAATTCCAGACTGGTCTTGAACTTGCAGTGTTGCTGATGACCACCTTGAACTTCTGATCCTTCTGCCCCTTCCTTTCCAGTGCCGAGGTTACAGTCAAAGCCTCTGTGCCTAGTTTTATTTAGTGCTAGATGGAAACCAGGGTTTTGTGTATGCTAGGAAAGCACCTTACCAACTGAGTTACATTCCCAGCCTTAACTTATGAGTTGTTTTTTTTTTGGTCTTTTTGAGACAGGGTTTCCCTGTAGCTCCAGTTGGCCTAGAACTCACTATGTGGACCAGGCTAGCCTTGAACTCACAGGAATCTGCCTGCCTTTGCCTCCCAAGTGCTGAGATTCAAGGCGTGCACCTCCACTACTGGTAGGCTCAAAAGCTGAAGTTGAGGGAGGGGGAACAAACAACCACAACCACCAATAACAAAAACAAGAAAAGCCAAGCCCAGAACCAAAACAAAGCAAAAAACAGAGCATAGAGTATTGGGGAAAGTGAGTTGGGTCAAAAAATGTTATGTGCATTATGAAAATGCCATAATGAGAATCATTATTTTGAGTGATTTTTTACACTAATAATAAAAACAGAGTTTGAGTTAAAAAAGAAAAGAAAACGTGGAAAGGCTCAGAGTGAGTATTTTTTAAAATTTATTTTTATTTTATGTTCATGAGTGTTTTGTTGGCATATATCTAAAGCACACTGTGTGTGCGATGCCTGTGGAAGCCAGAAGAGGGCATCTGATCCCCTGGAACTGGAGTTTTGGATGGTTGTTAGTCATAGTGTGGATGCTGAGAACCAAACTTGGGTCCTCTGTAAGGACAAGTAGAAAATAATTGGTTCTTATCCGTTTGCCTCAGGTTACCTTTTTTTTTTTTTTTTTTTGGTCTAAGGATTATGGCAGGTGAAACTTCATTATTGTGCCAGATGAAGTTGGCCTATGTAGGAAATTTGACTATTTCCATTACAATCTTGACTTCTAGTTCCAGCTCGATAACTTGAAACTTTAGCATGAGTGACTCTATTTTGATGTTTATTCTGGGCTCTTGGAGCCTCCTGCAGCAGTTTAGTCTGAAACAATGGCTTCCTGTAATTTCTGTTTAGCAGAAATTTTGGTAGAGTAGATAGGGAATTGTCAAGCTAAAGCTACTATCAGTAGTCTCATCTTCCAAGAAGAGTCTTGCTGATTAGATCTGTTCCCTTGGTCATTGGCTGCCAGCATCCCAGGGACAGTTGTGCTGGCTGAGGTGCCCATGGATTTGTGGCTGGATCAGTTACTAGCTCAAAGGTGAGAAAGTGATAGGTATGTTTTCAAGACAGCCTCAGGTAAAATATCTGTTTTGTTCACTGATACATCAGAATTCAGGGCTTTGTACAAGCTAGGCACAAGCCCTAGTACTATCTCTGGAAATTGAACCCAGGGCCTTATACATGCTAAGTAAATGCTCTAGCACTGAGCTGTCTCCCAACCCAGATGCTGTTTTTAACATTGAAGAGTTGCATAGTAGGGTAGCTTATCCATAATTTTTACTGTTTCAGCTTTTTAAGTTGTTTATTATTTATTAATGTACTTATATATATGTTTGTGTGTACATATGTGCCATGGTGCATGTGCACAGAAGACAAGTTGCTGGGTCCTGGGAATCCAACTCAGGTCATGCGGCTTGGTAACTAACATGTGCTCTCAGCCCCACTGAGTTATTTCACTGGCCCTTGATTTTTAGAAATGAAGAAAAAGGGGGCTGGAGAGGTAACTCATTGGTTAAGATCAATTGTTGCTCTTGCTGAGAACCTGAGTTTGGTTCCCAGTACCCATGCTGGGTGGCTTTACAACTGCTTGTGACTCCAGGTCCAGGGGATCTGACATACCTCATCTAGCCTCTGTGGGTGCCCACACACATGTGGCATATACTCACACAGAAACATGTATGGACACATAAATTTAAAAAATTCTTTAAAGTAAAATGATGGGAAGAAATGAGGATCGCAGAGGTAAAAATTCCTTTCTCAAATTAGAGAGCTGAGAAGTGGTAGAGCTAGAATTTGAACCTCTGTTGTCTTGACTCCAAAAGCTAGCCATACTGCCAAGGTGATTTCTTGCTCTGGTAGTATTTTTCTGGGTGCTCTCCCACATGTTCTGGATTTGTTGCCAGTTGTACAAAAAGGGAACAAAAGGAGGCACATCAGTCAATGTTTTTGTATTTTTCTATCCATATGACAGTTGAGTACATGGAAAATAAGTATGTTTAGAGCAGGTATGTGGATTAAATGCTTCATATTTTAAGTCCTTGATTTATTTTGTCCATATTGCTTATGCAGAAGCCAGGCTCTTTTCTCAAGTTTGTGTGCTGCAAGACCTGCCCTGTTAGGCAAGAAGCAGTAACAACACAGATTGGCTGTGACAGGTTTGAGACTCAGTCTCAGTGGTTTTACATGGGTTGTCTCATTAAATCCCTCTCAGAAATGGGACTTAGCTCAGTGGTAGAACACATGTTAATAGCCTCTAGGCCCTGATTTCAGTCTTTAGCATTAAAAAAATAAGAAAATAAAAGTCCACTTGGAACTGAGTTTTACAGGTGAAATGAGTTGTCCAAAGACATACGTTTTAAAAAATATATTTTATGTATTTTTTTCTGTGTACAAGTATATTGCCTGCATGTCTGTAAGTGTACTTGTGTTGCGCAGTGCTCACAAAGGTACTGGAACTGGAGATGTACATGGTTGTTGACTGCCATGTGGGTGCTGGGTACCAAACCTGGGTCCTCTGCAAGAGCAGCCAGTGCTCTTAATCTCTGAGCCATTTCTCCAAACCCCCTAAAGGCCATAAATTTATTGCTAGTGAAACTGAGATTTACTTAATTCTGCTTAACAGTAGTGTTCTGTTTGTAAATTACAAGAAACATTTGCTTTCAAATAATAAGGTTCTAAGAAGTAATAGAGTATAATTTTTACTTGTTTAGACATGGGAGTTTATAAAATACAGATTTCTATCTGTGTGTGGTGGCACATACTTGTAGTCCCAGTATTCAGGAGGCCAAGGTAAAAGAATTGTGAATTTGAGGCCATCCTTTATGAGATCTTGTCTCAAACAAAGCACAACAAAACAGAGCTAGCAGTTGAACATGTAGCTTAGTGGCAGAATGCTTATCTGGCATGCAAGAAACCCTGGGTTCAATTCCCAACAGTGGGAGAAAATAATAACAACAACAAGCATTTAGCTGAGTATGATGGCTCATGCCTATAACTCCAGCACTGGGGAGGCTGAGGCAGGCCAAAAGTTCAGGGCCAGCCTGGAGTACATTCTGACTTGCAGACTAGCTACCAAGACTTTGTCTCATGAAACAGACATCAAACCAACACACAAAACAAAACTAAAACCAAAAGTTTTGTTTTGCAAATTTTAGGATACAGCTTCTGGGCAAATGTCCCTTTACCTCTCTATAGAGAGGGTAATTCTGTTTGTCCCGCTCTCTTCCATAGTTATATGATAAACTGGTTAATATGGCAGGCTGCAGTTTCTTAGTCACGATGCTGGGTGGATGGAATGGAAACTGCCTGATGTGTCCGCCTTCTTCCTGTCATCTGTCAGGAGTGTACCATCTGTCCAAAGCAGCAGGCTGGCCTGCCCTATTCTTGCTGTGAACACAGTGAAATAGCTTTCCTTATCCTTTGCCATGTTTCTGCTAGTGTGTTTCCAGATAATTGGATCATAGTTTCTGTTTCATGTACAGTTTAAAATTTGAATTTTGTAGTGTCCTATCTTCCTAGTTTCTTTATTATTATTGTGTGTTTATCTGTGTAGCTGTCTGTGTAAGTGCCATAGCACACATACAGAGGTCAGAGGACAACTCCCAGTAGTCTGTCTGCTCTCTCCATCCACCTTGTTGAGGCGGGTCTTCCTTGTTTCTGCTACTCTCCTTACTTAAGGCTCCTGGCCTCTGAGCTTCGCTGTTCTGTCTCTACCTCCTATATAGCCATAGTGCTGGGATTACAGATGTGTCCCATTGCATCTGTTTTTTTTTTTTGGCATGGGTTCCAGGGATTGAATTCAGATGTTCAGGTTTGCATGGCAAAAGGCTCTATTCACTGAGCCATCTCATGAGCTTTTTGGTTTCTTATTTATTATGATAATTTTTACTGTTTAGATGCATGGTTTGTACCTTTTTTTTTTTTTTTTGAGACATTTTTACTTTTATTTGAGTGTGTATGTGTGTGTGAACCACATGTATGTGGTTCCTGTGGAGGCTAGAAGAGGGTATTGTATTCCCTGGAGGTGGAGTTACAGGTGGTTGTTAGCCACCAGCATGGGTGTTGATAACCAAACGCAGGTAGAGCAAGTGGCACTCTAAATGGCTGAGCCACTTCTCCGGGCTCCCCTCCCACCTTTAAAAAATGACAGTCTTACTACATAGCCCGGCTGGTCTTAAATCAAAATTGCAGCCCTTTGTCCTCGGTCTTTAAGGTACTATAATAAACAAGTGTGTATTACCTTGCTTGGCTTCTCTGTACTTCTTTTTTAAAATTTTAAATATTTTAAAATTTATTTTAATTTTATGTGTATGAGTGTTTTGTCTACATGTATGTAAGTGTACCTGTATGTGCAATGCTTGTGTAGACCAGAAGAGGCATTGGATCCCTTTGAACTGTAGTTAAGGACTATTCTTAGCCTCTATGTGGGTGCTGGGAACCAAACCCAAATTCTCTGCAAGAGCAGCCAGTGCTCTTAACCTCTGAACCGTCTCTCCAATCTCTTCTTTAAGAAAAAAAAAAAAAAGATTAAAAAATATTTTATTTTTTTGTATATGAGTGTATTAACTGCGTGTATATAAGTGCACCCATGTTGTGCAATGCCTTTGGAGGACAGTAAAGGGCATCAGGGGCCCTGGAACTGGAGTTACAGACAGTTGTTAGTTGCCATGGGGGTGCTTGGAATTGAACCCAGGTCCACTGGAAGAATAGTCAGTGCTCTTAACTCTCTCTCTAGCTCCTAAAAGATTTGTTTTTAATTATGTGTATGTGACTTACTAGTGTGTACATGTGAGTGCAGTAGTGGTAGAGGCCAGAGGTATCAGGTCCCCCTGAGCAGGAGTTACAAGAGGTTGTAAGCCACTCACTGTGGGTGATGGGAGCCCAAACTTCAGTCCCCTCCAAGAGCAATTTGCGCTCTTCACTGCTGAACCATCTCTCTAGCCTCTCACTCCCCTTTTTTTTTAAAAAGATGAATCAAATTTGTTATTTGTGTGTTGTTTGAATTTGAAGTGCTCTTCAGTGACATCCTTGCCCCAGTTCTCTGCCAGAATCCTTAACCACTTCAGAACGGCAGACAACAGAGATCAGTTCTGTACAGGTCTGCCCATTGTTTAGTTTCTTCTTGTTAGCAACTCTAATGAGATTGGGTGCTCAGCACAAAGGACCACCCCAAGCTCACATACATAGGTTCATCAGTGCTGAGTGTTAAGCACACAAAGATGGTCTTGGTGCCTGTCTAAAGCTTTGGCATCTCCATGAATTTCATATCTTCAGCAATGATGCCTTCCTCCACCATGGCAGTGGATTAGCCCTGAAGCTGAACCTTGAACACATTCGAATCTGTGCCTCTGTGTCACTTGGCAATGGCAGGCTTCTCCATTTCTTACACCCTTTTTTTTTTTTTTTTTTTTAAAGAAAGACTTATTTTAGGGACTGGAGAGATGAGATGGCTCAGTGGTTAAGAGTAATGGCTGCTCTTTTCTGAGTTTTCCAAATATGTATCAGGTAGCATTACACTGAATGCTGTGAAATGGGGACAAAGCACACAGATCCATGATGAAGTTCAAATGTATATTTGGCTTTAACATTTTGATGGTCAAGGGTTGCTAATCATACGCTTTTATGATTCCCGTCTTTGCCAATAGCTCACAGTTAACATTGAGCTCCTCTCTGCCAGGCCTAAATCTAAAAGCTTTGCATGTAACACCTCACAAGACTATGAGTTATGTATTTTTATTATTCCCATTTTATGTATGAGGAAACAGAGGCACAGAGGAATTAATAATTTGTATAAAGTTACAATTAGTAAGTGGTCAGTTGGTATGTATTTATTTTGAGATTGGGCCTCATGTAACCTAGGCTGGCCCTGAACTCAATATGTAGCAAAAGATAACTTCTGATCTTCCTGCCTCTATCTTCCAAGTGCTGGAATTATATAGTTGTGAGTCCTGTTTAAATTTGGGATTTAAATATACAGTCTCAGCTAGCCACAGTGGTGCACTCTTGTAATCTTAGTACTCAGGAGACTGAGACAGGAGGATGGCCGAAAGTTCAAGGCCAGCGTGGGCTGTTGAGACCTTGCCTCAAAAAATCAAAAATAGAAGGCTGAGATAGCTCAGTGGTAAAGCGCTTGCCTAGGATACTGAGATCCTAGGTCCAGGTCTCAGTGCTGGGAGAAAAAAGTCAGGTAATTGAGTTGGGTAGTTTGATTTCCAAAGCGTGCTGGGGGTATGACTTTTTTTTCTTTTTTTTTTTTGGACACAGTCTTGCTATAAGTAGGCTTGGTACTCACCATGCAGCCCAGGCTGGTTTCAGACTCTCAGTAATCCTCCTGCCTCAACCTTCTGAGTGCTGGAATTAGATAATATATTAATGCACCTGATTCACTTTTGTATGTGTTTTGGTTCTGGCGTTTGAACCCAGAGCATTGAGCCTGCTAGGTTGGGCTCTGTCAGTGAGCTATGTCCTCAGCCCCTAGGGTGTGACTTTGATCCCAAGCTGTGTCCTGTACCTGGAATAGAGAGCAAAGTCCTTGAAATTGTATTGTGAGGATATTTACTCTGTACAAAATTCATGTAAACTTCCAGGGGAAAGTTTATTTCATAGGTGGGAGTTTCGGAAGTTTCATGGAGACTTTTGAAGTTAAGTCCTTCATTTACTGCCAGAAGCTGAGATACAGTGGTGATTAATCCGTGGTCTTCAGGATCTGACATTCTAGTGGAGGGAGGCGGCCCATGACAGATAGACAGTGTGCATAGAATGATCTTCCCTTGGGATTTGTCTGATGCTTTTCTCATGCTAGATTGGCTTTTGCCAGGGGAAGACCACAGAGATAGAGTGCTTTTGTTGTCACATTATGTTGAGTACCTTACCACCATGTCGATGACGCACCACTGTTCACACTCACCTTGGTCACCTATCAGGTTTTCCACTTTGAGGTGCCCTCACATTTCAGAAGGAAGTTACTTCCTGTGGCCTGTATTTGGAGAATATGAAGTTTTGGTTCACTTCTTATTAGTATATGTGTGTGCATGATGTATGTATGTGTGTGTACATGCATGTGTCTGTGTGCATGTGTGTATGTCTATATGTCCTTGAACATGCCATGGTGCATCGCATGAGGAGATCAGAGGACAGTTTTATGGATTCATTTTTTTCCTACCTTTATGTGGGTTCTGGGGATGGAACTCAAGTTGTTCAGCTTCACACCGAGCTCTTCTACCTTCTGAGCCATCTCGCTGGCCCTGGCTCACTTCTTTGAGAGAAGAGTATCTACAAAACATTTGTGTGGAAACTTTCTGTTCTCCATTTGTTGGCTTGCTTGCTTATTTGAAACAGGGTCTCACTTACTAGGTATGTAGCCCAGGTTGGCCTTGAACTCTTGTCTTTCTGCCTAAGTCTCTCAAGTTTGAGATCTGTAGGATTGCCACTATCTTCACCTCCTTTTATTTAGTTGTATTTATGAAGATGCCGGTATTTATTGTGTGCCTTTGTTGTGCTCTCTTGGTACTTCCTTTACTTGCTCATAGTGTTCCTTGGCAGCTTTCACTTGACTCCTGTGGCCTTTTGAAATACTTTGACACCATTTTGTGTGTATAGGAGTATAGGAATGTATTTAAGAGTTCCTTATTCTAGCTGGGTGTGGTGGTACACGCCTTTAATCCCAGAAGAGACAGAGTCAGGAAGATCTCTGTGAGGTGGTCTACATAGCACCAGTTGGGACTACAGAGACTCTGTCTTAAAAAAAAACAAAACCAAAACCAAATTCTTTATTCAAGCCTAGGTTTGATGGTATACTCCTTTAATCCCAACACTTGGAGGTGGAGGCAGGTGGATCTCTTGAGTTTAAGGTCAGCCTAGTGAGTTCCAGGTTGGCCAGGGCTACATAGTGAGATGCTGTCTCAAAAAAGCAAAACAGGTCAGGTATGGTGGTACAGGCCTTTAATCCCAATGCTTGGGAAGCAGAGAAGGTGAATCTCTGTGAGATTAAGGCCAGCCTGATCTACATAGTGAGTTCTAGGCCACCTGTGACTACTCAGAAACCCTATCTTAAAAAGACAAAACAAAACAACCCCCCCCCCCAAAAAAAAAAAAAACAAAAACAGTTCCTTATTCTGGCCCAGAAGGTTATTTCTAGATCATCTTGTATGTTTCCCGTCCCAGTCCTGGAATAGACAGACACCGAAGATAAGCTGTCAATGTGATGTGTGCATTGCTACGGAGAGGCCATTGCTTCTAGGATCTATATTTTTGTTTACCTTTCTAGTACTAGAGCAGAGTTTAGGGTCTCACATTGTTTTCATTGGGAACAAAAACTTTGTAGCTTGGAACTCAGCATGTAGACCAGGCTGACCTAGAACTCATAGAGATCAGCCTGCTTCTGACTCCTGAATGCTGGGATTAAAGGCATGAGCCACCACCTGGCAGTCTGTGTTTTGAGTCTGAGGCTTCCTTGGAAGCCCATGTTGTCTTTGAGCTCATGGTGATCAATGTGCCTCACCTCCTGAATGCTGAGATTGCAAGTGTGAATCACTATACTCTATTCAAATACTTTTGTTTTGTATTACACCTCACGCCCTGCTCACCCCATCTGCTTTTGGACAGTCTTGTGTAGCCCAGGCTGGTGCTGAACTCACTGTGTAGCTGATGATAGCTTTGAACTTCTGATCTTTTTGTCTTCACCCCCTAAGTTCTATGGTTATAGTCATGTGCCACCATCTTTGTCTCTTTTTAAAAAAGTATTTATTTATGTGAATGTGTGTGGGCATGTTTGTATCATGGCACAGGTGTCAAGATCAGAGGACAACTTGCAGGAGTTGGTGCTTGCCTTCTACCCCGTGGGTTCTGGGAATTGAACTGAAGACATCAGGCTCAGTGGTGAGCACCTTCACCCAGTGAGCCATTTGGCCAGATCATGCCTGGATTTCTTGATGTTATTTTTAAAGTCTTTATTGAGCTGGGTGTGGTGGTAATTTCAATAGTCCCAGTGCTTGGGAGGCTAGGGCAGGAGGATTATGAATTCAAGGGTAGCCTGGGTGATATAACAAGAGTCTTTTGGTAGGGGGAGGAGAGAGGGAAACAGACTTATTTAATAAGGACTTTATAGAGGTATGATTTATCATACAGTGCATTAATCTTAAGGTAAGGCCTGATGACCTTTTGTACATACATATTTCTCTGTACCACCTGATCATCCTTGAGATGATACTGGACACCTCAGAAGTCCATTTGTCCCCTCACTGAGTTGCATGAACTCCTTCTTCCCCAGGAGGAAGCTCTGTTTGCAACCCTGCCTTTAAAGTGACCTTTGGCAGCTTGAGTGTTTTTCTGGCCATGAGCTGCAGGAGTTGAGGACGTGGAGAGTCAGATATAATAAAGGTTGCAAGGCAGTTAGGATGAATGGGGAGGAGCCAGGAATTGAGGGCATCTTTAAGGAAGTGAGAAGATGCTTAAGGTGAGCATGAGAGCCAGAGATGGCAGAAGGGCATCAGCAAAAACATTCAGGGTTTGAAAACACTGTATTGTGAGAATATGGGAAGAGAACAGAGCAATGGTGGAAAACTGGGCTGGAAGGGAAGGTTTAAGCAGGTGAGGAGATGTGCTTAGATCTCTCTTAGGAACAGGAAAGTGGTATTTTCCTTCCAGTTTGAGTATTTACTGAGTGGTGCTGGCTCAGTTCTTTGCCTGATTTTAATGGGAGAGGCTCATTGGTCACCCTGCATGTTATTAAGGAGAATTAACTGAGGCTTGCTGTGATGGTGCATGCCTTTAATCCCATTAGAGGTAGGCTAATCTCTAAGTTATAGACCAGTCTGGTTTACCTAGAGATCCAGGCCAGCTAGAGTTATAGTGAGACCCTTGGGGGTGGGGGTGGGGGGCTAGCTGGAAGAGGAATTGTCCTGAGTTGAAAGTGTGGGGTGTTGATTAATGGGGTTAGTAAGGAAGGTGTAACGGCACCCAAACCAGCAGTTTCCCCAGAGTTTAATATTTAATAGCTGGCCCTTTGTTTTTTTGCTAAATATACCTTTCTTTCATCCTCATCCCCTTTCAACAAAGGCTGCTGATGGTTTGGAGTGTTGCTTTTGTGTGTAGAAATCTCTTTATTTTTGCTGTGTGCCCTGCGCCAGGAATAGACCCACATTCTGGTTCTTCAAGCAAAATGAATGCTGTATGTTGCAGAAGGACTATTTATATAAGGAACAATCTGAAAGTAGCCTGAATGCACAAAGCCTGGGCAAAAGTCAGGGCCAATTCTGTGTTAGCCATTAGAGAGACTACTAGATAGGAAAGAGGAAGGACCCTCTGTGGATGTGTGTCACTTCAGGGATCTTTACATGTGAGGTCAGACTAAGAGCAGATATCTCTTCACTAGGTTTCTAGTTGGAAGACCTGGATTCTGGTCCTGGTTGTGCCTCTTCCTAGTCCGTCTGAGTTTCATGTTCTCAGATGTCTAATGGGTACAGTGATGGTAATCTTTCCAAGTCCTCATGGGATGGTGTGAAAGATCAAGTGAGATTCCTGCTGTCAGGGTTGTTTGTAAATCTTCCAGTAAGCAGTGCACGTGAGGTTCTTTTTAAAATTACATTTAAAAAAATTATTTTTTTAAGCCAGGCATGGTGGTCATACCTTTAAACCCAGCACTCAGAAGCAGGATGATGGATTTCTGTGAGATGGAGGCTAGCCTGGTCTGAGTTCCAGGTCAGCTGGGGCTATAGAAGGATTTTGTTTAAAAGATGCCTTTGTGTGCATGAGTGGAGGTGAGAGGACAGCTTCCAGTGTTGGTATTCTCTTTCTATCATGTAGGCGAATACTGGGGATCAAACTCAGGTTTTAGACTTGGCAGTGAGTGCTTTTACCTGCTGGTAGCTTTCAGCAGTGTTTCTCAAACTGGAAAACCTGAGATCTGACTCCTGCAACCTATAGTCCCCAGTTTTAGAAATCACCTTGAAAAAAATACTGCTCTGTGGGGGCTGGAGAGATGGCTCAGCCATTAAGAGCATTCATTAGCTGTTCTTGCAGAAGATCGAAGTTTGAATCCTAGCACCGTCCCTAACTCCAGTTCCAGGGGATCTGATGCCCTCTTCTGTCCTCTGAGGGCAGTCAGGACAGGGGTACACTCATACAGGCATAGTATCACACACATTAAAAAAACAAAAAAACAAAACCAGGCACGGAGGTGCACGCCTTGGGGAGCCTGAGGCAAGCGAATCTCTGTGAGTTCAAGGCTAGCCCAGTCTACATAGTGAGTTCTCAGGCCAGCTGGGCCTACAGGAAGACCCTGTCTCAAAAAAATTAAAAAATGTTATTTTATTCTTGCTGCACTGTATGTAACAAGTTATCTTAGAATTCCTTGGTCTGAATCAAGATTTAAACATTTATTATCCTCTAAGTGTCTGTAGGCCAAAAATCGGGAGCAGCTTGCCTGAGAGGTTCTGGTTCAGCTGCAGTCCAAAATGGTTGCTCATTGGAGCTGGCACTTTGGTTCTGGTTCTGGCAGGAGGCCTCAGTTCCCCTACCCCGCCATATTGGACTTCCCATTGGAGTTTAGAACGTTCTCATAAGGTAGCACCTGTCTCACCCCCCTTCCCCCATGGGAATCCATCTAAAGGTATACATGTAGAAGCAAACAGTACTGTGTGTTAAAATACATAGAACTTGGACTGGAGAGATGGCTCAACCATTAAGAGCATTGACTGCTCTTGCAGAGGACTTGGGTTTGATTCCCAGCACCCACATGGCAGCTATCAACTGTCCGTAACTCCAGTTCCAGTGGATCTGACACTGTCTTCCGTGGGTATTGTATGACATGGGTACACCTACCTACATGCAAGCAATATACTTGTTTACATAAAATATATACATGTAGAACTTGCTGGGTATGGTGATAGATGCCTGTTATCTCAGCACACAGGAAACAGGCAGGAGGCCAGCTGGGGTTACATAGCAAGGGACCCACCCCCCCAAAACAAAATAAAAAAACAATAGCAGCAACAAAAGCCCACTAATAACCACCAACAAAAAATAAGCAAACGGGCTGGAGAGATGACTCAGCAGTTAGATGGTTCAGGGGTTGAGTCTCAGCATACACATGGCATCTCACAACTGCCTGTAACTCCAGTTCCAGGGGGTCAGATGACCTCTTCTGACCTCTGTGGGCATTGCATGACATGGGTGCACTTACATGCATGCAGGCAATACACTCATACAAATAAATAAAAATAAAGTATTTAAAACAAAGCCTCGACTAAATTCACTAAAACACACACCCACCCCCATTTCAGTAAAGGATACTTTAAAATGTTTTTGCATTTATTTATTTTGGGGATGGAGTGTGCATTGTGGGGCACATACGGAGATCACAGGACAATTTATAAAAGTAGGTTTTCTCTCCTAATATGTAGGTCTTCTGGATTGAACTCGGGTCATTAGGCTTGGTGGCAAGTGCCTTTATCCATTGTGCCACCTCATCTGCTCGTTTTACCTGTGTAGTTATATGGTATTTATTTATTGTGTAAAAAATGTATGCTAAAATTAGTTGGCAGTAGTATTGGTTTTGATTATCTCAGTTTTGTTGGCACATCTGAGTCATCTTACAAGATGGAAACCATCAAGACTATAAATCAGGGGGTTGGAGAGATGGTTCAGTGGTTAAGAACACTGACTGCCCTTGAAGAGAACCCAGGTTTGGTTCTCTGTACCCAGATAGCAGCTAACAACCTGCCATGTGTAAATCCAGTTCCAGGGGATCCTATGCCCTCTTTGGCCTCTTCAGGCATTACACACATGTGATATACCTATATATATGCAGGCAAAATACCGATACACATTAAAAAAAAAAAAGACTATATATAAATCAGCATATAGTATACAAGGCACTTTTTTTTTTTTTTTTTTTTTTTTTGAGACATTGATTCCCTGAAACCCCAACTGGCCTAGAATTCACAGAGATCCACATGCCTCTGCCTCCCCACAAGACACTTTTTAAATGACCCAGCTTTAGCAGTCTATACCATTCCTTCTGCCACATTGAAGGGGCAGACAGACTCCACCTTTTGAAGAAATGAGTGTGAAACTTGCAGGCCTGTGTTCTGTTCAGTGTTCGTCTGGTGTGGGTTCTGAGGCAGTGAAGGTCTCTATCATGTTAAGAGGGGGCTCCTTGTGTTATTTGCGTCAGTTTATTATGGTCTTGATGATTTGTCCCCAATCTGTTCTGAATGTGGGCTTTGGGTCACGATTAGAATAACATCTTTTGTGCAGAAACAGGCACCCAGGTCTCAGCTGAATTCAGGGACTGGCTCTTCTATGAGCAGAAGCCTCTCTTGACTTCTTGGAGCTGAGAGCTACCTTCTCACCTCTTATGACAGCAGTACGATCAGCCATAGGACACTCTCATTAAAAGTCCAATCTCATATGAACCA
The DNA here is from genome assembly GCA_035773235.1 of Eospalax fontanierii. Lineage (NCBI taxonomy): Eukaryota > Metazoa > Chordata > Mammalia > Rodentia > Spalacidae > Eospalax > Eospalax fontanierii. The sequence continues at coordinate 23,040,459 of CM069550.1, read as the reverse complement.
GTGGTTTTAATAATCAAAGGTTATATCGCAATATCATGCTTTAGTTGAATAAAACTTAAATGCATTTTTATTAAAAAAAAAGAAAGAAAAAAAAAAGAGGTAGAGAGTCATAGTCTTACATGTGAGGAAACAGCTCAAGGTACCTGGGAAGGAAAAACTCAACTTTTTATGAAGAAGAAAATTTGGGCATGCAATCTAGAATGATAGTCAAGATTACCTGTTCCTTTGTTAGACTATCTAAATTTTCTTTGGGGGCCCTATTTAGAAGAATTAAGCAATGCATTCTGATGGTTAAGGCAGCCTTACTTTGATACTTAGTACCTGAGGATTCTTTTTTATTTATTTTATGTGTATGAGGGTTTTTCCTGCATGTGGGTAGGTGCACCACAGGTAGGTAATGCCAGTAGAGAGTGTTGGACCCCTGAAACTGGATTTACAGATGGTGGTTAACTGCCGTGTGGGTGCTGGGAACAGAACGCTGGGAACAGAACTCAGGTCTTCTGTGGGAGCAGCTGGTGCTCTTAACTGCTGAGCTATCTTTTCAGCTCTACTTAAGGATTCTATTACCTCTTAGAAGTGTGACTAATGCCTGTGAATGTTTTTACCTTTTTAGTGTGCGTCTGAGTCTTTAACTGCTGACATATCTCTTTTTAGCTCTGTTTTTACCTTTTTAGTGTTCTTTAAAATGAGTTTGCTCTTGGCTAGAGAGATGGCTCAGTGGTTAGGAGCACTGGCTCCTCTTGCGGAAGACCTGGGTCAGTTCCCAGCACCCACATGATGGCTAAAAATTGCCCTTAACTCCAATTCCTACTCTCTTCTGACTTCCAAAGGTATTGCATGACACAGGTGCACTTACATACATGTAGGCAGTACACTCATACACATAAAATAAAATTAAAAAAAAAAGAGTTTGTGCTACTGATCATGTTTAGTCATTGGATGTGTGATAAAAAGGAAGCTTCTTCATGTTTTAAAAATTATAGTAAAATGTTTAAAAACAAAATTTTGAATATTTGAAACTTGCAGACCTATTTTTGAAGTCATTTCTACTGCTGTTGGAATATGATTATAGAATACTAGGTTAATTGTGAACAAACACTGAAATGTTTCTAGTAGTTTTTGATTACATGATGGTGATCTGGCACCTTGACCTTTTTATGTTGTTGTTTCTCTCTTCTTCCTCTTCCTTCCTCTCGCCTTCCCTCACTTGTGTTTTTCAAACTGTATAGCCCAGGATAGCCTAGAACTCATTATGTGGCCTACTCTGGCCTCCAACTTGTTGCAATCCTCCTGTCTCAGCCTCCTCAATACTGGGATTACAAGTGTGAGCCACCATGCCGGGTTGTTAGTGTTTTCTTGTGACCTATTTGTGACACCCGGGAAATTTGGGAAATTCTGATAAAAATGGTCGACATTATGTAAAAGCATAGTGGACCCCATGGAGATCTTGTAGACCATTAACTCTATTGGCCAGTACCTCCTGGGACAGAGACTGCTGCTTTATAAAATTAATTAATTAATTGCATTGATTTGTGTATGTACACATGTGCATATACATGTATACAGTGAATGTGTGGAGACCAGAGGACAATTTGTTGGAGTCAGTATTCTCTTTTTACCTTGTGGATTTTGAAGATTGAATGCAGGTTATCAGGCAGCAGGTGCCTTTACCCACTGGGTCTTTGGTCTTTTTGCTGACTCAAGATTGTTTTTGCAAAACACTTGTTAGGGCTTAGCTGTCTATCCATAAGATTCCAGAAACAGAGCTATGGTTTCCTTCCTCACCGTCTCTTTGCTGTACTACCCTGCTCCCTTGTACTTTCCTTCCTCTACACTGTGCTGGTTTACTTAGACCACATCCTTTCACAGAAAGCCCCCTTCTTTCTTTTCTTTCATTTTCTTCCTTTCCTTTCTTCCCTTTTCCTATTTCCTTTTCCTTTCCTTCCTTCCTTCCATCCTTTCTTTTTTTGAGGTAGGGTCTAGAGCCCAGGCTACCCTCAGACTTCCTTTGTACCTGAAGATGGACTTGAACTCCTGATTCTGCTGCCTCTGCCTACTGAGTGCTGGGGTTGCATGTGTTTGACACCATACCCAGCTTCCACTGCCTTTGTGATCATGTGGAAAAGGCCTGCTTGTCTTTTAGACTTAGCTCAAGTGCTTCCTCTTCTCTAGAGTTGTCTTGGTTCCCCCTCTTCCATAGTCCTCCCATTCTCTGTCATTTGTTCCTCTATATCCTGCTCCATCTTAAAAAGTCTTGTAGCTGGCATTGTTTGTTACAGTTATTCCTTCATAGGCACATGCTTACTGCCCCTGTCTATATGGTAGTGAATTAAAGATAAGATACCTAGAGAATGTCTCATGCCTACAGAAGCAGCTGTTAGTACAAACAAGTTAACAGAAACAAAGATACTATGAAGGTAGGAAGAATCTGACAAAGTAGGGAGATGGGAGCTACTTAAAAAGAGCGTAGTCAGGGGTTGTGAGGCTCTGCTGCCTGAGAATAGTTCAGGCAAGGAAGCTGACAGTGTGTATTTGGGAAGGGGTGTTCTGTATCAGCATTTGAAAGGCCAGTGGGTTTTTGTTGTTGTTTGAGTCATGGTCTCACTTCCTAAGACCTGGCTGGCCTAGAGCTGGATATGTAGACTAGGCTGGCCTGGAAAATACAGAGAGAGATCCACTTGCTTCTGCCTCCCAAGTGGAATTAAAGGCATGTTGCCATCATACCTGGTTTTACAAGTTGAATTTTGGATAGTTTTTTTGTTTTTTTTTTTTTAAATAAAAAATTTTCATTAGTGTCTGAAAATTTCATTAATATATATTATATATAATATTAATTACTCATAATAATGGGTTTCATTATGTTCATACACATACATATTTTGATCATCTTCCCTTCCCCGCCCTCAGTTACCCTCTCATCTTGATTAAAGACTTGTATCACCAAGCCCAGCTAATAAAATCTTTTTAAAAAGTGCATCAAGGGCTGAAGGCCCAATGGCAGAGCATTTGCTTAATATATATATGGGCCTGGATTTGATCCCCAGCACTGCTAAAAAAATAAAGGTACACTTTAAAAACCAAACAATTCCCTCCCCCAAGTGCGTCCATTGCCCTGAATATATGCAGGGCATTGTGAGGGAAATTCAGACCTTTGGTTGCTAGCCTTTTTCACTCTGTTACTTCCATCCAAATGCTGTCTTCTCCAAGGCTGCTTTTCTAGCTTTCTAGTAACCTGATAAGTAAAAAAAGAGACTGATTAAAAATATATATATATTTTTTAATAGCTTCTCCCTCAGTTATTGCCTCTGGAAGGTGAATTGGGGGAGGTTTGGTTTGGCTTAGAAGATACTGGAAGGTGATTGCTTTAAAATGAGAATGGAGAGCAGGCATGGTGGTGCAAGCCTTTGATTCTAGTAGTAAGCAGTGGTAGGAAGAGCTCTGGGTTCAAGGCCAATGTGTTCTACATAGTAAGTTCCAGGCTGGCCAGGGCTATATAGTGAGACCCTGTCAAAAAAACAAAAACACGAAAACATGAGTCCCAGTTGCAATGTTGGTTTGCAAATGAGAGGGAGTCTCTTAGTGGTGTTCATTACTTTTGAAACCAAGGATTCCTTCCCTTTCTTGCCTGTGAGTGGAACATTTCACAACTCCTTTTGATAACCTTGCCTCACTCTCTTTAGCCTGCCTTATAGTTGTCTAGATACTTAGATTGAACCAGATGAAATTATTATTCACTGGGCAAAAAGCAATTGGCTATCACCAAAGAATTTGAAAGCTTAGTCATTTAATGGGTCTGGTTTGCCTTGAGGGCAGGGTCAGAGCACATGTGTATATAATCCCTTCTGGGGCCTGTAATTGGCTGGTTACATCAAAGGCACTTAATAGAGTCCTTTGACTGACGAAACTGAACTGTCCCCAAGGTAGGTAGCAGTTGTGATCTATTAAGTCTTAATGGGTCAGATCTCTTAAGATGCATTTTACTGCTTCCTCTGTATCTCTGACTTGTAGTTAAATCCCCTTACTCTCTCAGGAGTGACTTACATCCTGTGACTTTAGAGAAACGGAGAACACTTTCAGGAAACTGTCTTTGCCACTGTTGAGTCCACTGGCTATTGTTGAACCTGTTGGCTACTGCTGAGCTTCCTGGAGAGTTTTCCTTAGGTACATAGACAGTTAGTATCCCCTAATCCAGTGAAGGGTTTTTGTTGTTCTATTTTTTTAATCTATTATTTTTTAATATTTTATTTATTATATTTATGTTTGTATATGAGTGCTTAGCCTGCATGTATATAAGTGTACCCATGGCACACAATGCCTGTAGAGGTCAGAAGAAGGCATTGGATTCCCCTGGAACTGTACTTACAGATGGTTGTTGGCTGATGTGTGGGTGTTGGGAATTGAACCTGGGTCCACGAAAGAGCAGGCAAGTCTCCCTCCTCCTCCCCAAGCTGTCTAACTGACTCCAGGTCAAGATTCTTTTTTTTTTTAAGGCATGGTCTTCCTGTAGCCACAGCTGGCCTGGATCTCACAGAGATCTGCCTGTCTCTGGCTACCCTCAGATTAAAGCCACCATGCCCAGCTCCAAGTTAAAATTTTAAGGTTTTTTTTTTTTTTTTTTTTTTTGTGACAAGGTCTCTGTTCAGGCTGACTTTGAATTCATTCCTGCTTCAGCCTATCAAGTGCTACGGTTACAAGTGTGAGTCAGTATGCTCAGTTGAGATTTGGACCTGTCTATTACCTTGTATAATTTGTTATTTGAACCAATTACACAGTATCTCAATGTGGTAGGCTTTTTTTTGTTTTCCTTTTTCTTGTTTTGAGACAGAGTCTTATGTATCCCAGGCTGTCCTCAAACTTGCAGCAATCCTCCCTGCCTTCACCTCCCAGTCCTGGGATAACAAGTGTATGCCACTATGCCTAGCTTAAAAAAGGCAAGCCTTGAATACTTTGTAACATGATCCTGTGGGGAGAGGCTTGGAAGGATACTATTGGATATTTGAGGTGGGTATTAAAGGAACTTCAATTTTTTTTCCCTGGCTCAGGTATCCAGCTCACATAGAAGACATTGACTACGAAGAAGGAAAAGTTCTCATCCATTTCAAGCGTTGGAACCATCGTTATGATGAGTGGTTTTGCTGGGACAGTCCTTATTTACGCCCTTTAGAGAAAATACAGCTGAGGAAAGAGGGCTTACATGAAGAGGATGGATCTTCTGTGAGTAGCAAGCCTGGGGAGTTCTGGATTGAATGAGGCTGATCCTCCATAGGATGGTTTGTGTCCAGCCTTTGATCTGCAGTGGGAAAATCAGTACCCACTGGTGAGCAGTCTTCATTTTGACCTGCAGTTTTAACGCTGAGATCTCCATGGACTGGGGCTCCTGAGGAGTCCAGTCTTCACCTGTTTGACTCAGTTAATGGAGCAACTCATAAAGTAACCTGTTTGAGGCAACCTTGATATAAATAGGACTTTACTTCTTACTGACTACTGTTTTCCTAGTCTCTGTGATGCTGCTGGGCACACATTAGGTCTTGAGGAAATATTTGTAGAATAAGTCAGGTATGATGGCTCATCCCATATCTTGGGAGGTCTAGATGTGAGTTTGAGGCCAGTTTGGGCTACAAAGTAAGACCTTATCCTAATACCCTCCCCTCACTCTCAAGCTGGATGTAGTGGCACATGCCTCTTAATCTCAGCCCTGTGGAAGCTGTAGCAGAGGAGGGTCAAGTGTTTAAGAGCTCTGTTTTAACCAAAGCAAAATGAAACAGCTGGGCATGGTGGCAAATACCTTGTAATTCCAGCACTTGGGTGGCAGAGGCAGGATGCCACAAGTTCCGAGGCCAGCATGGTCTGCACAGTAGTTTCCAGGCTAACCAGGGTTGCATAGTAAGACCCTGTCTCATAACCAGTAGACAACAATAACAGAAAAATCCCCCTACCAGATTGTTGAATAAATGAATGAATGATTGAATTCTAGATCCACTGTGCCTAGATGATTGAATACTAGAATGTAAATACCAAGATCATTTGCTGTGCTGATCTGCTGTCATTTATTAAGCAGTCATTTTATGTGTGGATCCTGTACTAGTTTCATATGAGGACTTTTATAAGACCTTGTGCTTGATCAGACTGTTTTTTTCTTTTCTTAATTTCATCATTGTTCCTGGAGCTCTTACTGACTTCAGAGTGACACACAAAGTTTTACTTTTTAAGTGTTTAAAACAGGAATGGAGACAGCTGTAGTAGTTCTGTTGCTTTGGGATCTGACTCAGCCTGGATTCTGGTTTCCATTCTAACCTTCACCAAGGAACTTGAACTTTGGCTGGCCTTTTTTCTTTACTTTGTTATTTGCTTCCAGTTCACGAGTGTTCAGTATTGTTCGATGTGATCATTCATGTTCATTCCAAGAAGTTTATGAATATGAGCTCCATGCTCAAAAGCCTTTCTGGAATTCACTTTGTGGACCAGGCTGTCCTCAATCTCATAGAGATCCTCCTTCCTCTACCTTCTGAGGGCTGGGATTAAAGGCAAGCACCACCGCACCCAGCATAATAGCATATAATGAAAAGGTGAACGGTGCCTCCCTGGGCCAAAGACCAGGTAGGACTGTATGTGGCATTAATTGCATGAATGCCATTTCCCTCAAGATGAAGTAGCCTCATTTCTTCCAGCTCCTAAACTAGATATGTTCCCTGGTAGCCCTAGACTCTTGGAGTCACTTTCATTATGTATACTGGACAGGCGAGGAGTGTCTCCATGCTGTGCTGTGCTGTGCCTGCCTAGGCATCCCTTGCTTGGAGATTCCTGTGTTCTGGCTTTCTTAATATTTTTTATTTTTATTTTAATTTTTATTTGTGTGTATATGTTTGTGTATATGTGCATGAGTGGGTGCAAGTGCCCTTGGAGTGCAGAAGAGAGTGTTAGATACCCAGGAATTGGAGTTATAGGAGGTTGTAAACTGCCTGATGTGGGTGCTGGGAACTGAACTCAGATTCTCTGTGAGAGCAGTATGTGCTCTTAACCTCTGAACCATCCTTCTAGCCCCCTAGACTTACTTTTGACTCCCTATGCATCAGAATCATCTTCTGTCCTGGTAACCTGTTCCTTTCTACTCCAATTGCTTTGTTCTTTTTTAAGGTATGTTTTTAAGTTACAAAATTATGTTTACTTAATTTGCATATGTGTGGCACACATATAGAAGACAACTGGTGGGAGTTGGTTCTCTCTTTCTACCATGTGGGTCCTGGAGGTTGAACTCAGGTCATCAGGCTCGGTGGTAAATGCCTTCCCAGATGAGCCATTTCACCAGCCCCATTTTCTTCTTAATCTGTCATTTCTTTTGATTGTGTACATATGTGTGAATATATGTGCTACAGCATGTATGTGGATGTCAGAGGACCACATGGGGGAGTTGTCCCTTCCTCCATGTGTGTGCTGGGGATTGAACCCAGGTTGTCAGGCCTGTTCATGCGTACCCTCAACTGCTGAGCCGTCTTTGCTGGCTCTTTGTTTTTAAGATATGGTCTCGCTGTGTAGCCCAGACTAGCCGAGAACTCATGATTCTCTTGCCTTAGTTTCCTGAGTGTTGACATTACAGTTGCCCTCCCAACGCCCAGCCTTCCCTTCCCATTCTCTTAGGTATCCTGGCTTCTTTTATGAATTCTGGTATAATGTGTGCTATGTGAGATTCAGGTAGTAACTGGATTTTTAAAAAATGTTTCTTTCTTTCTTTCTTTTCTTTTTTTTTTTCTTTCTTTTCTTTTTCTTTTTTTTTTTTTTTATAGGAATTTCAAATAAACGAGCAAGTCCTTGCTTGCTGGTCTGATTGTCGATTTTACCCGGCCAAAGTCACTGCTGTTAACAAGGATGGTAAGGAATTTGAGTTGAGGTTATTTTCACTTTTGATGTAGGAATTTTATGAGTATTTGTTAGTATATCAGTTTTTATTGTCAGACACTAGAAAGAGATTATAAATAGAAAGAAATATGGAAACAGAGGAGGGGTTTGGTTTGTCCCAGGTTCAATCCCCAGCACTCCAAAAAAAAGGAGGGTTGACTCTACTGTTTGTTGGGCCTTGGACTGATTTAAGTTTTGTCTGAGAATGGTTGGCATGATCAAAATAAATCTCCAAAACAAGGTTCCATCTTCTGAGTTGTCTAAGCAGTTACTGATCTTCCAGTCCATGGTGAAATCCATTTGTATAGCCATTTCTTTCCCTGACTCATTTTTATAAGCTTATCTTCAAAAGAAAATCATTAAAATACTGCTTTGCATATATGTCTTATTAACAACTTGTTTTAGGAGAAAGCACGCATACGAAACTGCATCATGTCCTTTAGGAACAGACATAATTAGGTGAAGGCACATTTTGCCACTCTAAGAGTCTTTAAGACCTTTTCTTTTACTGGCTTTTACAGTCATGTGTTCTCCATGTTCAGAAATGGCCTGGAAGCTGGAGGTTGATAAGTGCTGACCAGGTCATGCTTTCCCCTTGATTAATCTGCCTGGAGGTGCTCCTTTGAGGAATGGCTGTCCCTTAGCTCAGATGGAAATTTTAGGGAGTCACTCCTTAGGTAAAGGCAGTAGCAGCAGCAGGAAGCTACTGAGTCCATGGGGAACTGAAATGGAGTGAATGGGATCAGATGAAGGAAGGGCAAAGAGGGTCAGATGGAGGAAGGAGGTTTTAGGAGCTTTGGGAGAGTTCTTTTGAAGAGGTGGAAGGCATCTTCCTGTAGGTACCAGTAGTCTTAGGAACTGACAGTTTGCATCTGGTATTTGCAGACCCAGAACTTGCCATCATAGGAACAGCTAAAAGGTCTTTGGTGCAAGGCAAAGTGAAGCCAGTGCAGAAATTGGGCAGGAGGAGGCAGCACAGGAGCAGGATTGTGCAGACAAATCATCAAAAAGGGGAGAAAGGGTTCGGATACAGGGTTTTATGTGTGGAATGGGTGTGAAAAATTTTTAAATAAATAAGGAATAAATGCCGTTGACTACATTATTTTTATAGATAGAGTTTTAAAATGACTTTTAAATTGGGCTAGCTAAGGCAGGGCATGGTGGCACATGCCTCTCCTCCCAGCATTTGGGAGTCCAGAGTGAAGATCTCAAGTTTGAAATCAACTTGGGTTATATAGTGAGCTAGAGGCCAGCCTGGGCTACACAGTGAGACTTGTGCCTAAAAAACAAAACAAAACAATAACAAAAAAATAACTGGGGCAACTAGAACATTGCAAATAAAATAAAAGTTTTTTCTGTTCTTTCCTTTATGAGATAGTGTCATAGGAAGGAGAGTCTTGAGGCTGTGGTTGTTTCTAAAACGGTCACTGGCTACCCTTGTGTATTGGTTCTTTATGCTCTGAATTCTACTCAGTTCATTTTAGTTGCTTGAAGGACATGGAAAATGAGTGGGATTTCTGTTAAAACCTCTATCTGGAAGTTTTGTGTTGTGCTGTCAGCCTTGCTGGTTATTGAGACTAGTTGCAAGAGGGATGGGAGGACATAGGGTAGAAGAAACCTGAATCTGGAGGCTGGCAAGGCAGGCTGGGAAGCCTGGCCTCTGGGAGCCCCGAATTGGGCCTGGTTTGGAGGGAAGACTCTGGTTCTTTTTTTAGGTGCTAGGCAATGCTGGTTAAGTGTGCTATCAATGAGCTGTATCCCAGTCCAAGGTGATGATTCTTAGGTACCCTCTTTGAGGTTAGTTTTAATGGTTGGGGCTGGCAGGCACTTCCTGCTTCATCATGGTTATTCTAGGTCTTGTGGGATTGGTGACTATAGTACCTGACATCATTATCTTCATCATCATCCTCATCCTTATCATCATAATTTTAACTTTTTAGACAAAGTCTCACTCTGGTACCCCTCCTGTCTAAGCCTCCAAATGCTTCATTACAGGTTGGTCAGTCTTCCTCCCTCCCTCATCTTTCTCCTTGCTTTCTCTTTTGTTTTGAAGTGCTAAGGATTAAGTAAAGCCTGGGCTTCCTATATGCTTGGAAAGTGCTCTACCACTGAGCTCTTGACTTTCTTTTCATTCCTACCCTGGAGTTCTCTGCTCTGCTCAGATTTTCTCAGTAGACAGGGCCACCGCAGCTTATGGCACTGTGAGGAGGAGGTCCACTGGCAAGGTGCCCCTTTATTTCCTGTAAATGCTACTCTCTAGTTGGGGCTGCTGGGAGGAGGCTGAGCATAGTGAAATGACAGTTTGTAAATCATCTTTGGTTTAATTGTCTTGTTGCTTTTAACTTTCTTGGTGGTTTTCCTGAAGCTGAGCATTGACTGAGCAGGCTGTGGGTAGGATTGTGGCCAGAGTCCTGGAGCAGCAGCTACTGGCTTGGGGAGTCCAGCATGATTGAAACAGACCAAAATAACAACTCAAGAGTTTGTTAGGGGAGTTAGTTAGCACTCAGAAAAGGGAGAACAGTACTCTTTTTAGCTGTTCACCTTAGAGGGTTTTTAATAGTTCATGTATGAATTTGAACTTGCTATGTAGCTGAAGATGACCTTGACCTCTGGTTCTGCTGCCTCTAGCTAGGACAGGCTCCTGTCACCATTCTTTTTTTGTTGTTTGTTTTGTTTTTGGAAATAGGGTCTCCCTGGCTGATTGGTACTCACTGTTTGGCCACAGACTCATAGCAGTCCTGCATCGATTTTCCTGGTGCTGAGATTACAGATATGAGCTACCCTGTCCAGGTTTTTATTGTTTTTTTGGTAGTGGGAAGCAAGCCTCATTTAGTGTGCAGCAGCCAGAGTTGGTAACCTTGTCAGACCTTCAGCCCTTGGTTTATGTTGAATGTATTCTGCTTTCAGAGTCTGTTTTGAAGCCATTTTTGGAGACTTGACTTTGGCTTTTGGGGGGGCTGTTTGGCTCCTCCCTCTTAACTTTTCTTTGAGATGGAGTCTGACTATGTTGCTTGAATTCCTGAATTTAAGCAATCCTTCTGCCTCGTCTCCTAGTAGCTGGAATTATTAGCATGTACTGCCATGCCCACCAACTCCATTTTTGCATGGGGGAGATCAGGGCTACATGACTCTCAGGGCTCAGAGTAGCACTCTACTCTGTAACGCATTCTTTCTGAGGAACTACAGGTAAGTTAGCCTTTATGACAGAGTGGATGATTGTTCCTTCCTGTTGATCTCTGGGGTGTTTTTGAGATGGGGGTCTCATTTTGTAGCTCTGGCTGGCCTAGAACTTGCTATGTAAATCAGGTTGACCTTGAACTTGGAGCTGGGATTAGGGGTGTGGGCCACCCTGCTTAGCTTGACCTGTGGCATTTTGAATGTGAATGATTGGACTAATCAAGCCTTCTTCATAATAAAATGCATATTTCTGGGTCATGTGCTTGCCCTTCCCCCAGTTCAGTCTATTTTTGGCCTGTGCCTGGAGCTTGTGTTTATAACAGGAAATGCTGTGGAAATGGTCTTCTCAAGTCTCTGCTGAAGCAGTTCCTATTTTTTATTTTCTTTATGCTGTAACTGATCCTTCATTTGGAGTGTGGGGAGGTTGGTACCTTGTGAACAGCTTTGCACAGAGATAAAAAGAAAAGTTTAGGCCTACACATGCAGGATCTGGCTTAAATTATTATCTTTAATGGGGGAGTATTGGTGCTTTTCTTTCAAAGTGACTTTGGTGGGTGGCGTTAATTAGAATCACTTACTGATCTCTTGCTCTGTGACAGCCTTCTGTGCTAGGTAATTTCCACATCTTGATATTTATTTAATGTAGTTAGTTTTTGAGAGGTCTTAGCTATATAGTTCTGGCTGGCCTGGAACTCACTTTGTAGACATTGCTGGCCTTGATCTCCAGAGATCTACCTGCTCTGCATCTGGAGTGCAGGGATTAAGGGCATATGCCACAATGCCCTGCTGAGTATTTGGTTTTTTTTTTGTTTTTTTTTTGTTTTTTTTTAAGTCAGGGTCTCACTGTGTGGCCTAGGCTGGTCTGGAGCTCATGACCCTCCCACTTCAGCCTCCCAAGTGTGTTGATTACAGGAGTGTACCCCTGTGCCTGGAGTAATTTCCGTGTCCTATCTTCCCTAGTCTTCACATAGATGTAGAATCTTATTGTTTTATTTATCTCATCATCATTTTATGGATGAGAAGTTAAGCTCCCAGGAGAAAATACTTGAGATGACAGAGAACATAAATGGTAGAGCTGAGATCTGAACAGAGGTCTGCAGGGTTCCAGAGTTGCTAAACTGCATTTCCCACAGTACCAGGCTGCCTCCTGAGCATGCTTTCAGGGTTTTCCTAAAAAGGTCAGGAGTTGTTGATTAGGTGTTCACCGATCTGATGCTAGGGACAATGTTGGTATGTCTGCATAGTAGACAAAGTGTCACAAGGACAAGTTTGTCATCTGCAAACCTCACGCTTGATTTAAGTCACCCAAACATCTCTCAGTCTTTAAGTAAGTTTACACATAATTTTTTTTTTTTTTTTTTTTTTTTTTGGTTGGGCCACATTCATTGCTATCCTTAGCTACACAAAGTCTGTAAGCTGAGGGTTGGGTGTGCCTGGTAGGTGGTATGTCTTTTCTAGAACCTAGTGGTGTCTTAGGAGCCCTGATTAGGGGACAGGTCCTGGTTGTTGGCCCTAGTTAGTGTTTATGTTCACTTAGTGTTTATGATCAGGATTCCAGGACTGCTTGGGTTAAAGAATGAGTTCAAAGCTAACCTGGGCAACTTAATGAGACTTAGGGGAAAGAGAAGGGGGGTGGGGCCATTGTTGCTTGTTCTTTCTGATTTATTTAAGCTCTGATTAGGCTTTGTTTAGTGTGAGCAAGGGGGGAGGTTTCAAGTGATAGATGACTTGAAGTCCTTTGAACATAAACCAGATCAGGAGTTGGATACTTCTATTTAGGAAAGGGGCCTCTGAACCTTTAGCCAGAGTTTGAGTCATTTCAGAGTGGTCAGTTGGTTCTGTGGGTCTGTGGATTGGAATTAGGCAGCAGAGCTTGGACAATAGGCAGTGTGAGGGGAGAAGAGCTGATCAGAGATTGACCTACTTCTGTCAATAGATTTTTTGTTTGTTTGTTTCAAGAAAAGGTCTTACTCTGTATTCCAGGCTGATCTGGAACTCATGGAACTACTTTGTAGCCCAGACTGTATTTGACAGTGTCCTGAAGGCAAGGGTTACAGGCATGGGACATCATGCCTAGCTCTTGGCTCTTTCTAGACTTCCTATGGGACTTGGAATGCTTTCATGTAGGGCCTTCTTCTAGACCCTGCCATCAGAAAGATTTAGCCTCAAAACTAACCCCAGTCTACCACTACTTAATATTATCCTTTTAGGGTTGAGAGTATATGTAAAAATGGCAGTTAGCAGCCTCCACCCCTTTTTTTTGAGATGTGGGTCTCACTACATAGCTCTGACTGCCCTGGAACTCTCTATGTAGACAACGCTTGTCTCTGCCTGCCAAGTGCTGAGATTAAAGGAATGAGCCACCACTCCCAGTCCTTTCTTTTTTAAAAGAAATTAATTTGTTTGTTTATTTGCTTGTTTGAGGCAGGTATCTCTGTAGCCCCAGCTGGAATTCATTATGTAGACTAGGCTGATCTTGATCTCACAGAGATTCACCTGCCTCTGCTTCCCAAGTGCTGGGATTAAAGGCATGTGCCACAGTGTTCAGTCTAGTCCTTCCTTTTGAGACAGTCTCACAGAATTGTCCTAGCTGATTTTGAACTCAAGGCAGTCTTCCTGCCTCAGCCTCCTAAGTGCAGGTACATTCCACCATGCCCAATGACTATTTTCATTTCAGTGTAACTGAACTTTCTTTGTTAAAGTAGTTGAAAATATAATCCTGGATGGCTTGCAAGCACCCTGAGTATTTAAGATTAAAGAAGACCTGGATCTTGATACCCTCTCTGTTTCTCACCTCCATCCCCAGATGGCCAGAGACAGAGGGCACCATGGTTGCTTTAGGGAGGCTAGAGGTTGACATCAGGTGTCTTTCTCAATTGCTTTCCACCTTTTTTTTTTGTTTGTTTGAGATAGGGTTTCTAACTACACCTGGAACCTGCTGGTGTAGCTACACACTGCTGGCCAGCAAGCCCCAAGGCCCCTTCTGTCTCTGCCTCCACAGTGCTGGGGTTGCAGATGTGCTCCTGCACCTGACTTTTTTACATGGGTGCTGGAAGTAGAACTCTTATCCTTATGTTTTCTTTGCAATCGTTTTACTAATTGAGCCATCTCACCAGCCCTTGGGGAGTCTTTTAAAGCCAGATGTAATGGCCCACATCCATAATCCCAGCACTAGGTGAGGCTGAGGCAGGAGACTCACCATGAATATGAGGCCAGTGTTGGCTGCGTAGTAAGTTCAAGGCTAACTTGAGCTACAGAGACACTGTCTCAACCACCAAAAGAGAGGGTGGGGGTGGATTGGGAGTTCTCCTGAGCATTCTGTGGTAGCACCACAGCTCCTTACAGAATAGATAGGGAAGACAGGACCTCAGACATTTGTCGTTAGAACTCATAAGTCATGGCTGAGCTCCCTATGTAGAGAATAGTTACTTCTTCCTTGGGCTTCCTTTATCATGGCCTGCCATCTAACTGCTGCGTACTATTCTGCCAAGCCTTGCACTATATTATATCTAGCATACTAGCTAGTTTCCTTGCGTGGTGGTGACACCTGTTTTGTAATACTCAGGAGTAAAAGTCAGTAGGTAATTACTAATTGCCTTTAGTAGTGGTTCCCTGGTTGGTGTTCACCAGAATCACCTGAAAAACTTGTTAAAACACTTCCCAAGCTTCTCCTTCAGCATCTGGGGTAGGACTAGTAACTGCATTTCCCAGTAGTTGTAAAAATGCTGCTAGGGTGGGTACCACTGGGCTATTGTGAACTAGGTGCTGGGTGGGGAAGAAGTTGCTTGCACCATTGTGTGAGTTGAGATCCTTTCTTCCTGGTAAACTTCTGCAGGCCAGGAGCCAGAGGAGTCAGAAGTTTAGGGCAGAGGGAATTTTCCAGCAGCTGGGAACCAGGAAGCTTTTACAGAACTGTCATGTGGACATTAGAGCTGGCCTCTCAGGGCTTACTGAATGGTACATTCTAGGTAGGAAAACACTTCTGTAACAATGTTGAGATGGAGCTGAGCATGGTGGCCTGTGCCTGTAATACCAGTACTTAGGAAGCTGAGGTAGGAAGATTACCGTGAGTCCTAGGCCAGCCTGGGCTACATAGTGAGTCCCAGACTAGCTTGAGTTATATAGTAGAGAGCCTGTCTCAAAAATAAATAAATAAATAGATAAATAAATTAGCTCATGAATTGGTAGGAGCCAGCTCTAGTATAGAGCTCTAGTAATAGAACTGCTAATGTTACAGGCATTTCAGTGGGTAGATGAAGTGAGTCACTTTGAGCTAGTATTGGATGTTAGTAAAGAGAAACAGGCTTCGAAAATGATTGCGTGCAGATCTTGTTGAACTTTGTAGTACAGAGGCAAGTGTTTGGACTTAGTGGAGGAGACTAGCTATTGACCAGACCGTTTAGGACTGAAGGAGAGGTGGGATGGGAAGAGAATGTACAGGGAGGAGGTAGGAGTCAGATGAAGGGGGATACTGAAGGCTGAGGCAGGAAGACTGCATGAGCTGGGCGTTTGGGGTATCATAGTAACATAGCTGGGCTTGGTCTCTTGGGGAGTGGGAGAAAAAGTTAGCCAAGAGGTCTTAACTAGTTTTTGACATTTTTTTGCTCCCATCTAGTAGAGGTTTTTATGTGTTGGAACTCCCTTGTGTTTAAACTTAAACTAAATTGTGTGTACTAGTGATAATCCATTACATGATTATTAGTTGTTACTGGCAATCTTGACATGATTGATTGTGATTTTTTTTTTTTTAAATCCCCGAGACAGAAGGAGGCGTAAAACATGGATTAGGTCTAAGATGTAAAATTTGAAAGCTTTGGTTTGGATGCAGCTAATGAGAATTTTTTGTAGTTGGATATATATTGTTTGGGAAGGTAAGATTTGAAGAGTTCAGGTATAGGTCAATGATAGAACATGGGTTTAGCATACTCAAGGCCCTAGGTTCAGTCTCTAGCACCAAGAAACCTCCAAACAGACACACTCAATTATTTGGGTTCCTAGTTTTTTAGCAGGATCTTAATTGAAAATTGGCTGGCAACATTTAATATTTTGGCTAAGATGGATAACTCATGGATTTTTAAGCTTCATGCAGCCACCAAAGAACATGTTTACTGCCTTCAAGACAGAAAGTAAAGACTAAATTATACATGTCATTCACCAAGAAATAAGTCTCATTTTCCTCAGTTCTTAATTGTTTGACTGCTTTTTCTTTTTGGCTCAAATTCAGTGCACATGATTCTTATTTTAATGAAAGAGCATACATGTGTTTGGGCTTTTTTTAGTGGGGTTTGAGATGTTTAGATAAAAAGCAAACCAGTCTTTACCAGAAATGAAGGAAGCATACTGCTATCTTGGACCTAAGACAGCTAAACTTGACTGCGTGTGTGTGTGTGTGTGTGTGTGTGTGCGCGCGCGCGTACGCACTAGCTCTCTGGGAATTGAATTTACAGTCTTGTGTATGTAAATAGGCATGTTACTGCTGTGCTGTGCCTCCAGCCTCAGTGTGATTCTTAAATGTTTTTTGCACATAAATTTATTGGAACTCTTTTGTGTTTATACTTTGAAGTTGCTTCTTTCATGAAACAGCAAGTTAAAATCATGATATCTTCTTGAATTTTAGGTACTTACACTGTGAAATTTTATGATGGCGTAGTTCAGACTGTCAAACATATTCATGTCAAAGCTTTTTCCAAAGATCAGGTGAGAAATGTGGTTTTGTGCTTTGTGTTCTAAATGATGCTAACATAACATTGTACTTTTGTTTCTCAAATAAAGACGTTTCATTTGTTTATGACAACAAGTCTTTATTTCCTCCATCTGACAGTTTCATCAAAAAGTAATATACAAGTTTTCAAAAGTTGTAAATATTTGTTTCTTTGCCATTTTCTTTTATCATGGATTCTCTATTTAAAAACTGCTGAGTGCTTGTTATCTGTTTTCTCATCTTTTCTCAAGTGTGTGACCTCCTCTACCCTGAACCAGAGCTATTACCTAGCATAGGGAACTTCCTGAGACCTTTGAGAAACCCATTTTCTCCTGATCTAGCTTTGTCCTTGACCATGACTTATGACCATGGCTTGGTGATTTACAGAGCTGTCTCTTGCTGAAGACTTAGTAACCACTTTACCTAGATGTGCTTATTTGAGAATGTGTGTCCCTCTGTCCCATTCACCTTGCTTCAGCACAGAGCTCGAGTTCTGATCCTGGAAATATGGATCAGAGCCCTTAGAACTCTAGAAGTGTTGCCTCCTTTCTTCACGATGACCCCCCCCCCCGTAGTCTTTCAGCTTCATATTTTAATGAAATAGTTGGAGATTAAATTTTGGATATTAGAACTGGAGAGGTGGCTAAGTGGTTAAGAGCACTGGATGCTCTTGCAGAGGACCTGGGTTCAACTCCCAGCACCCACATGTCAGCTAACAACTGTCCGTAACTGCAATTTCAGGGGATCTGACACCCTCTTCTGCCCTCCAAGAGCACACTGTATGTACAATGGTGCATTTACAGTGCATGGAGACAAAACACTCATACACATGAAAGAAGAATTAACAATATATAAAAACTTAGATATTAGTAGTTTTTTGTTTTGTTTTAAAATTCTTATTGTTGCTAGTGTTTTCTGGTGACGTAGCTTTAAAGCAAGTTAGTGAAAGGCTTTATTCATGAGACACCCTGGCTGGTTCTTTCCCTGGGTGAAAGTTGATGAGATAGTGTTTGGAGATGATGTGATCTGTGTGTCTTTTCCTGTCATAGTCAAGTACTTCTGCTTGGCACAGTGTTTAGCAAATTTCATATGTACATTGAGAACTGAGACAGTAGCTTTAAAGGCACTTCAAGAATGTTTGGCTTTTGCTGGTGTTCCTCTAGACAACATTGAGAAAGTTCTAAGGCTTTGGCTCTGATGATGCTTGCTTTGTCTTTGCCTGTGTCTCCAAGTCTCCAAAAAGCTACACCTGTCCTCCTCAGTGTTATTTTGGCTTTAAGTTGAGGGTTTTTGTTGTGAAGTTTGTGGAGTAATGTAGATGAAGGGACTTAAATGTGAACTTGTCTAGAATTGGTAGGTTATATCCTGAACCCTCCTCCAGGTTCCAGATAATAAAAATTCAACTTTGAAAAAAAGAAAATTGTATTTTGGGACAAGGTGTCACTCTATGGCCCAGTCTATCCTCTTAACTCACAGTGATTTCCTGCCTCAGCTTCCTGAGTGCTGGGTTACAGGTATGAGTCATCATTGCCAGCCAGTTCAACGGTTTACTTGGTATATTGAATGATGTACTTTTCTTTGGCCTGGAGGTAGGGCCTTACTGATGTTAGACTTGTAAGAGCTTTACTTTGTTCCCAGTTGCCTCTGATTGTCACACCTTACGTCAGTCCTGGTACCACCAAGACAGGCCAGTGGTTCCTGGACTTGTTCTTCTTAAGAGGCTGTTGTGGTTTGACTAAAGTTAACAGTCATAGATAGTTTAAAAGTTATTTTCATACACTGTTAGAATAGATTGAATTTTTTTCTGTAGAACTTTATTATGTAGTCCTCTATCACTTTTGGAGGGTGTTGTTTTATTTTTAAGGCAGCATCTTACTATGTAGCACTGGCTGGAACTTACTATGTAACGTGGAACTTGTGGACCAGACTGGCCTCAGTCTCACAGAGATCTGCCTGCCTCAGCCTCCTGTGTGCTGGTATTAAAGGCATGAGCCACTACACCTAGCTAAGTCTTTTGATAATTTATACTTTAGTAACATTTAATTTTTTGAACTTTATAAAAATAATATATGCTTTCTGTGGGCAATCTGAAAGTCCTCAAGAGCAGAGAGAAAGTAAAAGCTTTCTATATAGCCCCATCATCTAAATACAGACTTTTTGTTGGTTTTTGACTTTTTGGTGTATAGCCTTCTTTGTGGTTGTTATAGACCCTTTTCTGTGTATGTATCTTTTCAAAATTGGAGTAGTTATTTTACTGTTTATAACTTGCTCTTTTCAATTAACAAAATAACATTTTCACAAGTTCTTTTATACTCTGAAAGTATGTCTTTTTGATAGCTATGCAGTATTCTATGTAACTAATTTCCAGGTGAGCCTTGCCATATCTATAAATTTGGTTGGAAAGTCTGATTATTCTGTTAGTAAAATCTGTTTCTAGGATTTAATTTTTAATTCAAAAGTATAAACTTTTGTCAGACTTGGTGGTACATGCCTTTAATCCCAGCACAGGGGAGGCAGAGGGACAGGTGGATTGCTATAGGATCAAGAACAGCCTGATCTATATATTCAGTTCCAGGCTAACTGGGGCTACAGAGAAACCTATCTCCAAAAAAGTAAAAGAACAAAACAAAACACACACACACACAAAAAACCAAACTCCAAAAAACAACTCCCCGAAATAAAAACAAAACAAAATGAAAACTTCAACATAAACAAAAAAGTATAAACTTTAAAGTCTTTTGACCTAAACTGCCCTTAAGCCCTCTTCCAGAAGGGAGGCTGCAACTTGAGTTCTGCTAAGAGTTACTGGCAGTATCTGGCTCTTTTTGGAATAATTTTGGGGCCTTGAAAAAAATGTTTTAGTGATTATCATTTTTCCCTATGGGGCATATTTAACTTTTATTTGCTGAGCACTTAGGTATTTCTTTCCGTTTCTGGAAAAGTATCTGTGCCTAGTATGTGTGTGCTAGGTGCTGGGAGTTCCACATGAGCACGTGGAGATCCCTAACCACTCTGCTCTGGAGGTCCTGGAAGTTTGATACTTACACAAATAAGCTTTAGGCATTGCAGAGCTTTCAGAGTTGGCTTTATCATAAGATAGTCACACTAGATGGAACACAAGATTTTTAGGATGAATTTTAAGTGATTTTGTAATAAATTTGAAGCACTGCTTCTTTTCAATTTAGAAAATGCTCAGCTGCTCAGGAGCACACATAGCCTTTACCCCAAAGAGGAAGTCAGGACTTTGGTCTGACTTGAGTATTCTTAATGACTTTCCTGTTAAGCTTCTAGTTAACAAGTTTGATTTTCCTCTAAACAAAAACTAGGCACAGTTTATACTAGCAAACAGAAACAGGCCTCAGAAAAGCCCTGGGTTAGTAGGGGCCATGGGTGAGAAGATTAGAATACTTCTACCAGATAGACTGCTTTCAAGGACCTTGGGTAGTTGGCCTACCCCATTAACTAGTCTCACATGACTTCTTCATCATTATAAGGGAGATTGCTGAGTCTCAGAAAGAACTGAACATGACAATTGTATTTAAGCTTAGGATTGGTTCCCAAAGCTCAGATATTTTCTTGGTGCCTTGCATCATGTGACCCAGGACATGTCCTCTTTTGGTGTCTCATTTGTCATCATAGCTTTACAAACATCCTAATTTTGTATTTGCAAGTAATCACAAAGTGTGTTTCATCGCTATTTTGCTCATTTTAGAATATTGTGGGTAATGCTAGGCCTAAAGAAACACATCACAAAAGTCTTTCATCATCTCCTGAGAAACGAGAGAAGTTTAAAGAGCAGAGAAAAGCCACAGTCAACGTGAAGAAGGACAAAGAGGACAAAGCCTTAAAGATAGAAAAACGGCCCAGACAGCCTGACAAAGAAGGAAAGTTAATGTGTTCTGAAAAAGGCAAGGTATCAGAGAAAAATCTTCCCAAGAACGAGAAAGAAGATAAGGAGAACATCTCAGAGAATGAGAGGGAGTACCCTGGAGACGTCCAGGTGGAGAAGAAGCCAGAAAAGGACCTTGTGAAGAGTCCACAAGAGAACCTGAAGGAGCCAAAAAGAAAACGAGGCAGACCCCCTTCCATAGCTCCTACTGGTGAGTTTCCCAAGTGGGCTCTGCAATGGGTGATGCCAGAGTGTTCTTCTGTGGCCTTTGCGGTTCTTTGTGCCTTCTGTACTTCCGTCCTTCCTGTTTGTGACTAACTTGTGAACTGAAAACAAGTCGTGCCTGTGGAGCTGAATTTCAGTAAGGCCTGTATCCCAATGGACATGTTAGGGAGCGTGGCCACGATTGAGCTCCAGGCATAGAGTTAACTGTCCTTGGCTACCTCATCTTCTGTGACAGCACCAAGGGATCTAAGACCTTCTCCTTATGCCTGTTCAAATGACCTCAGTTTGAGGAATCTTGATAGATATGGGATCAGAAAAGTGGATAGCCATGAAAGAGGAAAGGAAAACAGAATAGGCAGGCACTGGAGGGTAGATCAGTGGTTAGGAGTATGCTCTGAGCCTGCATGAGGCCCTGGGTTCAGCCCTTAGGACTGAGAACACCCAACTAAACAAACAAATGTGAGCACTTGAGGGAGATAGGGCCTAAAATCATTAGAACCTGGGGCATTGGTATATTTTGAAATTAAACTCTTATCAGGGATTGTGACTTATAACTGTTATCCTAGCACTTTGGAGGCTGAGGCAGGAGGATTATTAGTCTAAGACTAGCCTGGGCTATATGATGAGGTTGTCTTAAGAGATTGACCTCTTTAAAGAATGATTATTGACCAGGACTAGAGAGGTGACTCAGTGGTCAAGAACACCAGTTGCTCTTCAGAGGACCCAGGTTCAGTTCCTAGCACCCAGATGGTGGCTTAATAACCGTCCTTAACTCCATTTCCAGTAGATCCAAGTGCCCTCTTCTGGCCTCTGTGGGCATTGCACAACACATGTGCACTTACATACATGAAGGCAAAACATTTCTACACATAAAATAAAAATAAATATTTTAAAATGATTATTGACTGGAAATTTTCATAGTCTTAAATTAAAAAAGATAACATGGCCAATTGAATTGGTAAGAGTCAAGGGTCCAGTGTAGATTTAGGACATAGTACCCAGTTATTTAAAAGGAAGTGTAAGTTCTGAAGTAGGAGGATTGCCATAAATTCAAGGCTAGCCTGGGCTAGAGTAAGCCTCAAAAAGAAAAAAAAGGCGTGTGTATGTGTGTGTGTAAGTTTGGAATTCTTCTAGAATAACCAAAATGAAACAAATCCTGACTATACTAAGCCAAATACAACCAAATACTCATTCTTCAGACTGATTGAATAGCATGAAGAACCCCCAGGATGTCTAAACTGCACCTGCTCATGACTAAGTGCCATTCATTGGTCTTCAGACTTTCTTGCTTACATATTCTCTACAGGAACATTGAGCAACTGTGAACCCCTGTCACCTTTTTAAGCAATATTTATTACTTACTTATTTTAAAAATTGTGGTGCTGGACTTGGGCCCCTAGCCTTGCTATGCTAGATAAATACTTTGCTACTAAGCTATATTCCTAGGCCACAATATCATTTTTTTAAGTGCAAGTTTCAGTAGTATAAATGGATAATTTAAAATATAAAATTTGAAATAAAATATTTTTTATCAAAACTGTGGAATGACAGCTCATTCATTGATCCCTAATGGGGAAACAAAATCTAATTTACTTCAAAGAATGTATTTACTACTCCTATGGATAGATTTCTCACATCTGAGCTCTAATTTTATAGGAAATTAGGTAATAGTTTGATCTGTTTTGGATGGAATAAGCCCCCCTTTTCAGTAATTGTAACTGAGTTTTACCTTCAAGAGCTGAGCATAGGCCAAGTCATCCCAGCATTTGGGAGGCTGAGGCAGGAAGAATGCTTGTTTAAGGCCAGCCTGGGGTACATAGTGAGACCCTATCTTAAAAACAAAAATAACTGAGAGCTGGAGAGATGATTCAATGGGTAAGAGTACTTACTGAGTAAGCATGAGGACCTGAGTTTGGATTCCATCATCATGTAAAAAACCCAATGTGGTGGCTCATGTCTGTAATCCCAGCACTATGTGAAGGGTAGGGACAGGAGGATCACTGAGACTTGCTGACCACCAGCCTAGCTTCAGGTTCTGTTGGAGACCCTGTCTCAAAGGAATAAGGCTAAGAGTGGTAGAACAGGACACCGATGTCTTCCTTTCATCTTAGCCTTTGTTCATCTACATACAGTGTGCTCTTGCACACACACACATACACACACTCACCAAAACAGAAAAATTACTCCTTTTTAAAAAAATTGGCAGTTCTAGGGATTACACCCAGGGCCTTAAAACTGTTGTACCATTGAGCTACACATTCAGTTGTCCCCTCCCCTAGTTTTTTTTATTGACATGTTGAAATGTTTTTAGATGTATTGTTTAAATAAAATATATTCTTGCGGGGTGTAGTGGCATATACCGTTAGTCCCAACACTCAGGAGGCAGAGGCAGGTGGATCTCTGTGAGTTCAAGGCCAATCTGGTCAACATAACGAGTTCCAGGCCAGCTGGGGCTATAGGGGAACCCTGCCTCAAAAAAACAAAACAGAACCCAAAACAACCCCCCATATATATGTTCTTAAAATTAATTTCATTTAAAATTTACTAATAGGATTACTAAAAGATTTTAGATTACATGTGGCGTACATTTGTGGCTTTGTCATTGTATTTCTATTGGACAGCATTGTGGGAGAGAATTAAACCTTAATGTCCAAGGCCTTTGTGACATGTGATGAACTGATGTCTGCACATCAAGAATGGTAGTTGTATAGCACTCTTAGGGGTTTGAGAAAATAACCTTGTGTTCTATGTTCAGGTGAAAGATGAAGAACCAGTTGCAAGATGTAGAGGTTTTAAACTTCTATTATAGTGCACTATGTTAAGATGGGGACTGAGTGAGAGGTAGACTTTTTTCTTTTTTCTTTTCTTCCCCTGTGCTGGGGATTGAACCCAAGGCTTTGCTTTTACCAGACAAATGATCTCAGACAGCTACATACTTAGATGCAGAAGCAGACATTTTATCTAATGTTGGGAGATGGGCATTTATGCAAGAAGAAAGGAGAGGCGGGAAATGTAAACAGATTATCTGATGTGTCCACAACTGAGTTCAGCTATTCCTGCTCCAGCTGATATCCTTTGGGATACGTATTAAGGTATCAATCACAGACTGTTCTATGGAGGTATGGCTTCACTCCTGCTGTAATTCATTTATTGCTCTTATTTTATAAGATTACATACCAAATAGGACACATTTAATAAAGAAAGGGTGTTTTCTAAGTTTACTATTAACTCTTGACTCATTTGTTAAAAAGAAGATTATAGTTAGGCCTCAGTCCTCTCCAGTTACTATCTCTGCATGGAGGTTTTAGAAATGTGATTATGAGTAAGTTTTTCAGATGATTCTCTCAGAAGTGTTTGGGAAACACATTCTATATAGTCAGTCTTTATTTACATGTGATATCAAAAGGAAGAAGGTGAGTCTGATACTGCATGCATAATTCAGATCCCCTTAAAATTAATTGGAATAAGTTCATTGACATGGTGGATCCTTGAGCTCCCTAGATTGCACAGTTAGTTCTGACTGGGATAGAGTCTGAGCTATTTAGAGAGGATTGATTTTGTTTATGTTTAGCTTGGAATATGTGTGATCCAAATTTCCATCACTTGGAACAGAATAATGTTGACATGTTGAAGATTGAGCACAGCAACAACCAAGAATCAGGGTCTGCCTTCTTCCTCAGTCACTTGGCACGGCGGAGGCTCCTGACCTAGATGAGTCCCCTCTCCTTCTCTTCCCATTGACTTCTCACCCTCCTTCATCCTCCTCACTCCTCTCTCCTTTCCCCTTCCTCAGTCCTCTCCATAGTCTGCCTTCCTACCAAGTGCCCCAATTTTTTGTCTTCTGTCTCTTTTGAATTTTTATATTTCAGATTTGGGGAAAGCCTCTTAAGTTTTAGGCTTAAAATAGACAATAAAGTGCTCTCCGAGGGCTTAGCATCTCCACTGCTAACTTGAATGAGCACATTCGCTAGTAATCCACGGTTTTGCTGGGGCACTGACTGTGAGCAATAGTCTCCTGAGATTTTTCTGGGGTTGTTTATTTTTCTGGTCTTTTGAGACAGGGCCTCCCTGTATCCCCAGATGTCCAGGAACTCACTATGTTCAATCTTACAGAGATCTGCCTGCCTCTGCCTCCAGAGTGCTAGAATTAAAAGTATGTGCCCACGCACATACTTTTGAAAATGTAAGTGTTGACGTTCACTTAGACCCCCAAAACTAGAACTAAAAACAACAAAAAGGTAATAAACAAAGCAACCTGGAATCAGTGATGACTTAGTAAATGGCATTGAAAATAGGAGTCAAGCTGTAGTCCTGTGATCCACATTTTAAGAATTAAATAGGAATGTGATAGATTTCCTAAATATTAGGTAGATCAGGGATTGTTTTAGTTTTAAGCCCCCCCCCCCCTTTTTTTTTTCTAGACAGATCATCAGATTTTACAAAGATTTGATGATCTAATTGCTGGAAGGAGTCAGGTCTGGTGGTATGAACTGGTAATCCTAGCACTTGATAAGTAGAAGCAAGAGGATCACTGTCAGTTCAAAGCTAGCTCGATCTACATAGCAAGTTTCAGGTCAGCCAGCCAGAGCTACATTGTGAGACCCTGACTCAGGGTTGTGATGGTACATGGCTATGATCCAGCACTTGGCAGGTGGGGGTAGGATAATCAGTTCAGAGTCCTCTTTGGCTACACAGCTATTCAGCTGTTGAGTTCAGTGCCACACGGGTCAGTGTGAGACCCTGTCTCACCTCCCCAGTTCCTCTACACCCTCCGCCCCAATAAAAACCTGTAGGAACCTTATTGTAGTGTTCGTCTGTAACTCCATCATTCAGGAGGTAGAGACAGGAGGATCAGGAATTCAAAGTCATACACCACTAAATAGCTAGTTTGAGGCCAGCCTAGGCTCCATTGTCATATTTTCCCTTTATCCCCAAATAAAACAAGATTGCAGGTGCCATGTGCATTGGTGCATACCTGCAGTTCCATCTATTTACGAGGCTGAGACAGGAAGATTACAAGTTTGAGGCTAGCCTGGGCAATTTAGGAAGATGCTGTCTCAAAAACAAAAAATCTTTTATATTGCCCCTGCATTTTCATATTTTTAAAAGGTCATGTTGGAGTGTGACATGTGAGGCTTGTTTTTTGTTTTGTTTTGTTTGTTTTAAAAGCCAGGGTTTTCTGTAGCCCCAGCTGGCCTGGAACTCACTATATAGACCAGACTGGCCTTGATCCCACAGAAATCTACCATGTGAGGTTTTAGAGGGAAGGTGTAAGGGGCTGGAAAGACAGCAGTTACCGCATTGGTTGCTCTTGCAGAGGACCCAGGTGAAGTTCCCAGCACCCACAAGGCATCTGGTAACAGTCATCTGTAACTCCAGTTCCAGGGTGTCCAGCACGCTTTTTTGGTCTCTTTGGGCACTGAACACGTGGGTATACTTACATGCATGTAAAATAATCATACACATTTAAAAAAAAATTTTTTTTTTTTGAGTTCCTAGAAAGGCCCTCGGAAGAGATTTAGAAACTTAGTCCTCAATGTGTCGCCATCTCCCTAAGGAAGAAATTTCTTACTCATTTCACAGTGTCTTGTCTTACCTTAAATAAGAATATCCTTTTTGAAAATTTAGTTATTTTTTGAATTTTTTGAGATAGGGTCTCACTGTGTTCGGGGATGGGGTCCATGTATAATATAAAGATGTCCTTCTTTCTGTGTGTCTGCATACTTACAGTGTACATAATTACATGTTTAATTTGTATGTAAAATACACGATTTGGCACTAAGAAGGTACATATTTTTGCTTGTTTCTGTTATCTATTATAGCTGTGGATTCAAACTCTCAAACTTTGCAACCAATAACATTGGAATTGAGAAGACGGAAAATATCAAAAGGAAGTGACATCCCATTAAAACGTCCTCGACTTGACAAAACTTCACGTGAGTCTCCAGTTTGTGTATATGTGGCTTGAACGTAGTATTATTTGGGTCAGCCTTTATGTCTGTCTGTGCCCTATTCCTTATGGGGCTCTAATGACCGTTCTTGAGTATGTCAACTAATGTGGTTGGGTGTGATTGAGTAAGCAGCTTTTGCTAGAAGCACTGTAGATTGTATTAGTGTTGGGCTCAGTAATACTGTACCCACTTCCATAAGGTACATTTAACTGTAATTCCTCTAGAAATCTAATGGCCTAGCAAGAGGTGGATTTCATATGCTGAGAAAAACTTAACTAATACTATTTATTGCTTAGAAAGTAAACATGTTGATTTCAAAAGGATTTGTCATGACTTTAAATGAGGTTCTTATAAAACTTAATTGACTTTGGAAGTCAGCATAGAGTATTTTAAGTTGGGAGGCTCCGAAATAGAGTTTATTGTCAAGGTTGGGATATGTTTGGGCACATCGTTTCTACGGTTCCGTAACAATGTAAAATTCTTTCCTGGCAGAGGTTGTGCCTTTACTTAACCCTATAAACTAGGAATGGATATTACTCTTTAAGATTTCAGAAGTCTCTCTTTAGGAAGAGGCTTTGTAGAAGCAGTTGGCCCAGCACCCTGTGTTAGCAAAGTTCTTCCTGTTAGTCTTTGGACTACAACTCTCTTAATGGTTTATAGCCCAGGAGCAGTCAAAAAACTACTCTGAAAACAGTGACAAAGACTTATCCAGGAGACGGTCCTCCAGGCTGTCCACTAATGGGACCCATGAGATCCTAGATCCTGACTTGGTTGTACCAGATCTGGTTCATAGAGTTAATACGGATCCTCTGCAAGACACATCATCTAGTCCCAAGGACTCTGTCGAAGGTAAGTCAGAGTCTGTTTTGGAATTGTTGGGCCAGCCTGATGCCTGTGTTCTGAGAACCAGTCTTAATCCTTGTGTATTGGTTTCTGTAAATATAATTTGAGCCACCTCTCCAGCCCCTATATTGAAGATTAAAAGATTATGTGCATATATATGTGAGAATTTGTACATGTGAGTGCAGGTGCCCACAGAGTTCAGAAGAGGGTGTCAGATCCCATGGAACTGCAGTTATAGGAGGTTGTGAACCATCCAATATGGATACTGGGAATCAAACTTGTGTCCTCTGCAAGAGCTGTACCGAACCTTCTTTCCAGCTCCTTACTAGATTGAAGGTCCTGCAGGGTTCTGATAAGATACTGTTCTTCTCGGTGGTTTCCATGTGCATTTGCTCATTGTTCCATCATCATGTTGGATTGGAGGCATGCTGCTCAGGGAGCCTTGTTTCTCTGCCTTCTGAGGCTATCTCACTCAGGATGACTTTTTGTTGACTTTTTATCACTGAATTCTTGTTCTTTGAGGTGCTCATAATCCTGGCTATGAGGATGTTTGCTAGAATCTGGGAAGGCATTCTTTTCTTCCTATATTTTATTTTTTAGAATTGATTTATTTTTATTTTATGTGTATGAGTCTTGCTTGCATGTATATAAATGCACCACCTGTGTTCAGTGTTTGCAGAAGCCAGAAGAGGTTGTTGAATCCCCTGGAACTGCCCTTATGGATGGTTGTTAGCTCCCATGTGGGTGCAGGAACAACAAACACCTTGGGTTCTGAACAGGGGTCCTCTGCAGGAGCAGCTAGTGCTCTTAACCACTGAGCCATCTCTCGAGTCCTCTGAAATGCATTCTTACAAGTTGTCCTTTAAGGAGTCTCTGGCTCTCTAGTCTGTTTTGGGACATTGATTTCCTGATTGTATATTCCCCAAGCTTTCTTTTGTTTTTTCTTTAGGTCAGTTGGCATCTTCTTTGGAAGCTGGCCAAGTCTCATCTGCATTAACTAGTCACTCCCTTGGGCATGGATTGGGGACTACAGGCTTGGAATTAAATTGCAAGTCTGTGGGAGAAAACACTATGAAAACAGAATCGGCATCTCCCCTTGCCGAATTGCAGGAAGTTTCTGCTGTTGAAGGTTCGTATTTAGAATTATTTAATCTTCTTTTTATGTGTATTCTTTTGCTTCTACTTTGATTAAAGATTTTTTAAAAGGGCTTTTCTAATACTTTTCTGTCTTTTGTTAGCAATATTCCTTTGGGGGCTGGAGAGATGGCTCAGCCATTAAGAGCACTTGGTTGCATTTGTAGAGGACCAGGTTTGCTTCCCAGCCGCATGGCTGCTAATAACTATCCATAACTCCAGTTCCAGGGGATCCAGTGCCCTCTTCTGACCTCTTTGGGCATTGCACAACCCTGGTGACCTCCTTTCGTGCAAGCAGTATACTCGTACACATAAAATAATTTAAAAAAGGAATCTGAGGGGAAAAGACTATGGGTAACCTCAGAGTTGCACTGCAGCATATTTACCCAGCATGGATGCTGGCGTCCTCATAGCCACCTAAATGGAGCCTCTCTTTCATCCTTAAAGGATTTAAGGTTATATATTTCCCCTTAAACACTGCTTTAGTTGTATACTATGGATTGCTTTAGAAATAAAAGGATTTATTTTAATTATGTATGCATGTGTGTGGGTGTTAATGAAGGCCAGAAGGATAGGGTAACACTTCCATTCCCTTATGTGCACAGTATTGGCCCTGCTGTTTCCAAGTCAGATCCTGATTGCATGTGAGCCCAAGGGAGGAACAAAGTTTGCTAGGCTTTTGTGGATTGACCCATATTTTCAGGAGAAAAATGTACTGAATTATTTTAGAGATGGAATTAAGACAGTAGTAGAGTTCAGTGAAAGTTTCTCATCTTTCTGCAGTTAGGATGTGCAAACAAGAGGTGCTGCAAACATAGGCACAAAGTTCTAGGTGCGCTTTCTTATAACTGGGTGTGAGATTTATTAGTGAATACCATTGGTGGGGTAGGGAGTGAGCACAGTTGAAGCCCTCCTCAGTACAGAGTCACCACTTGTTTAGAAGAACACAAGCGGGGATACATTTGACTGGAAGCCATCTGACACGAGCCATGAGCATGTCTCCAACCAAGTCATCGGCATTAAACTTAGTGAAACCCCACTTTTTGATCTTCTGGCAGTCGAGGAACTCAAGCCTGGCCCTGTGCAGTCACATATTCCTTACTCTTCAGCTTGATGAGGATGAAGACCTGGCCAATGTGAACTCTGACCATTCTACCCTGGGGCTTCCCAAAGGCACTCCACATACCTGTCTAGATTGGGGATAACATAAGATCAGGCATGACTATCCAGCAGAAAACTCTGTCTCCAAGATGTCTTAGGGCAGTTAGTACAAGCAATATGTTGTGTATGCACTAAAGAGGCTGCTCTTCACAGTCATCTCACACCAGGTTCCATGAAGAAAGGAACCTAGTTGTGCATCTTTTTTTTTCCTTACTTAAAAAAATATATTTTATTTTTATTTTATGTGTATGAGTGTATTACCTGTATGTGTTGTTAAGTGCACCTGTGTTGTGCAATGCCCTAGGAGGTCAGAAGAAGGCATTGGGTCCCTTGGAACTAGAGTTACAGACTATTGTTAGCCTCCATGTGGATGCTGGGAATCATAACCAGGTCCTCTACAAGAGCAATCAGTGCTGTTAACCACTGAGCCATCTCTCCAGCCCCTCGTTCTGCATCTTAATTTGCTGAGTTTATAGAGTGTTCTAGTTGTGCTGGGTACTCAGCTGAGGCAGAATGATGACCATGAGTTTGAGGCCAGCCTAGGCTACATAGGAAGAATTGTCTCCAGAACAAAAAAAAGGTGTCCTGTGAATCTTCAAAACACTGTGCTGAGTGTCAGTGATTCAGTGGTCAAACTCCATGTTAGAAGTTAGAAGTCCTTCAGATGATATGGCATTTCCATTGAGTTTAGTGAATCACTTGTGCTATCCCATCAGTAACTTGGAAGTGGCCTGCTATTCTCATAGAGGAGTAACATGAACCTATAGTGTGCTTTCTGTGGGGCATTTTCAGATGAAGAGGTAGTCAGTCACATAGTGATTTTCTGTTGTGAGTGATTCGAACATAGTTGTGACTTTATTTAATACTGTTATAAAATCTATACGTTTCTGTCCTGTTTGTTTTTTTAAGTTGAAATCTTAATTTATGTATTTAATAATAGAGATTTACATCCTTTGCCTTTCTAGAGGAAAGGCAAATTCCAAATATTGAGAGTAATTTAGAAGCTGGGTGTAGTGCCCATGTCTGTAACCCTAGTACTTGAGAGGCTAAGATAGGAAGATCCATGAGAATTAAAGACCATTTTCAGATACTGAATGAGATCCTAGCTCAAAAACAAGTGACAACCTACGCCAGGGCTATTTTTTTGATACCTGGGATTGCAAAATATTACTTGCGTTTGGCTTGGCATAAGCCTGTAATCCTAGCTACTTAGGAGAGTGAGGCATGAGGATTACAAGTTGAAGTCAGAGTGGGCTACAGAGTGAGTTTGTAGTTGGCGTGGGCAATTTATGAAACTGTGTTTCAAAATAACAAGATATGCATGGGACCCTGCATTCCATCCTTAGTATTGCTGAAAAGAGAAAAAAAAGGGCTGCATGTGATACTTTTACTGTCAGGACCTGAAGGGCAGGTGGGACTCTTGGAATTCTTTGTTTAGTTTAAGGGAAGAAATGTGTTGGTCTGGAAGCAGAATAGTGTTCCTGGGGTTTCCTTAGGAGCAAGGGCTTTGTGGGAAATACAGAACAGCCAGAAAGATTGCTGGGGAGAAGGCTGCTGAGGACTCATGTACCAGGAATGTGTTATGTAAGTGAGCTGGAAGCCAGGCAGATCAGCTGCAGAGAGAGGGGAGGGGAGGAGGAAGGGCTGGAAGTCACCTGGCAGTGACTGCTGCCTGACACTGTCCGTCCTGCTTCTACAGTCCTGGTGTTTCTAAACCTATTTGGAGTCATGGTGGAGAAATCTGTGAGAGACTCTGGGGCAGCAGGAGAGGCTGACCAAGACAACACATCAAAGAGAAGGCTGGCAGATGGCCTTCCCAAAACCCAGCTCTAGCACTTGGGGCAGCACTGCCACCTTGTGGAATAAATGCTCATTGCTTTTTCTGGGCCTGTGTATGTATATGTAGAAATTTGCAGTCTGTGAGAGAGCTGAGAAACGTGCACAAAGACGGTCCACTGCAGTATTGCTTTCCTTCCAGTCAGCTATTCTGAGACCTCAAAATACTTTTAAAATTTATTTATTAGTATATGTGTACGTACACATGATGTTTAGGTCACATGCCATGGTGCATGTATTGAGGTCAAAGCATAGCTTTCTGGAGTCAGTTCTCTCTTTATGTGGGTTCTAGGAATTGAAATCATGCTGTCAGATTTGTGCAACAAGTGCCTTTACCAACTGAGTCATCTCATTGGCTTTCAAAAGTAGTTTTCTTATTTTTCCTGTGTGAATATATATGTCTACTCACATGTGTGTGTTCAATTAAAAAATTTTTATTGTTAACATTTGATTGGAATTGTGAATTTAAATTTGTTTATGACTCCCTTTGGTTGCTTTTTGTTGCTGCAGAGCTGAGAAAGTTATTCTTTCACAGGTCCGAAAATGTTTTATTCATGATAATATTATAGCATAGGGTGTGCCAGAGGTCTGAAAATACTGGGCCACATGGTTGTTGCTTACAAGGGTGCTGACTGTGTTAGGTCTTGGTGCTGAGAGCACACCAAGTAGAAGGGGCTCCTTTCCTTAGCTGGAGATGGGCCAGGTAACAGTGTCCAGCCGCAGATGCTACTCACCGTGCTAGTGGATGCCGTGTGGTCCCTGAGAGAGGTATCCATCTGCATCCCTTCCTGCATGTGGAGTTAACTGGGTCTAGGTGGAAGTGAAAGCTTGGCAGAGACAGGGAAGAATGGCAGGGAAAGGGAACAGGATGAGCCTGTGAGGTGTGAGTTGTGAGTGTGTAAAGCAGTCCCTGGGGCCCAGAGGTAGTGGAGGCAGGAACTGAGGCTTTGTTGTAGAACAAGGAGTTGGAAAGCAAGGTGGTGCACTGGTTGAGGTGGACCTGGAGTAGGACCCGATGGCGTTAGGCCAAATGGAGTTAGGCCAGACGGAATATCAGTATCAGAGTCCTCTATCCATGCTTTTGAGATACTGGAAATGGGCATACAAAAATTGATTAAAGGGCTGGAGAGATAGTTTAGGGATTAAGAGCACCAGATGCTCTTACAAAGGATCCAAGTTCTGTTCCTAGTACCCACATAGCTGCTAACAACTCCAGTTCCAGGGGATCTGAGACTCTCTTCTCCCTCTGTGGGCACTGCATGCAAGTGATGTACTTACCTATGGAAGAACACTCATACACATTTTTATTATTTATTTTTAAAATTTCTTTTTTGAGACCAGGTCTCCCAGGTGTCTTTCACAGGTGACCTGAAATTTTCTTTGTAGACCAACCAGACTGACCTTGGTCTCACAGAGATCTGCCTACTTCTGCCTCCTGAGTGCTAGAATTAAAGGCATGTGCCATCACGTCTGGTTCCTACACATTTAAAAAAAGCAATTAAAATAGACTTTTACAGAGAACAGTTTAGTGGCTGGAGATGTAGTTCTAAGAGGCACAAAACTCTGGTTTCAACCCTCAGCACTGCAAATAATAAACTGAAGCAATAAAAATACCAACCTAGTTTAAAAGCTTTGAAAAAAATAAACATAAAAAGAAAAATTTTAAACATTGCCCAGGTATATATGACTATATATTGACCTACAAGGTTTCAGTTAATAACATAGCCCTGGCATACTTCGTGATGGTTTCACATAGCCACCCAGTCCAGGTGGCCATAGCTCTCAGGGATCACATGCGCACGAACATAAATATATCTACATACATTCTTAAATTTTCTGTATAATAGGTATATAGAGAAGGCTGCTGACCTACACTCTGCAATCTGTATTACTACATGGCAATATTAATCTAAACATAGCTTCAAACCACTCTTATTTTCTCACAGTCTGTATAGTAAATGTCAGCCAGGGGTTGTCCAGGACTGTGTTCTCATCTGAAAACGTTCTAGGAATGGCTCCAGGCTCTCTCACTGTTGGCAGTGCTCAGCTGCTTAAAGGTGAGGGCCTAGATGTTTTGCTGGCACTTTAAATTCTTTACCCCATGGGCCTCTGCAGAGTAGCTCAGAGCCTTTGTTTTACTAAGCCAGCAAAGGAGACTGTCTGCTGGTAAGTAAGATATTGTGGCTTTATAAATGTGAAGTACTAGCACATTTGCCATAGTCTCTTAGAGACAGATTATGGACTTACAGGTAGGGGAAGGAATTGCACACGTGAGTGAAAAGCTAGGAGGCAAAGATTTTGAGGTCTCTTGTTGGAATCTCTCACCCACTCCTATAAGGGGGGAAAAATTCTAGAGGCTGGAAAGTGGTTTTGGCTCTCTCGCAGAGGGCTGGCAGCATACAACTGCCTGTAACTTTTGTAACATGGAATGTCCTCTTTTGGCCTTCACGGGCACCAGGCACATACATGATGCACATACATATATGCAGGCAAAACATGTATACACATAAAATAAAAACAGTTGTTTAAAAAGATAAACATTATAGAATGGTGTGGTGACACCTGTAATCCTAGCATTTGGGAGAATGAAATATTGTTTAAGGCTAGGTTACATAGCAACACCTTGTCTCAAGAAGCATAGAGAAAAGAAAAAAATTCCTTAAAGTTATCATTATTAAAAGCTGAAATCTGTCTACATAGTGAGTTTGAGGCCAGCCTTGGGCTGTGTAAGATCTTGTCTTAAAAACCAAACCAAACCAATTAGTAAAGCAAAGTCTAAGGACGCTTTTTCTTTGCATGTGCCAATGTGTGTAAGAACTTAGAAGATCAGTGACTTAGGATTTTGAACCTCAATGCACAGAGAACTTTGTGCTGTGTGTTGGTTCTTAACAAAAGCCTGGTGAAGGTGTGGAAGAGCTCAAGGCATCTAGATGGCAATACAGGGAGTTCATTGAAAGTAGCGATTTCCATACTCTTTCTAAAATGGGAAATAATTGGTTTTAGTAGTTTACTCTCAACGCATTCCCCATTTCATTTTAGAGTAAGGAATGGGCAGAACCTGATGTTCAGAAAGTATTTATGAGCCAGCAGGAGAGACTCTTTTCTGCTGAGGGACCTAGGGGAAGGCACTGTGCAGGGAAGATGAGCAGATTTGGTTGACAGGTGGGAAGGATCTGCCTAAAGGGAAGCACATGGCCCTGTGAACTGAGCATAGTCCATTGTGCACACAGGCAGTAGTGTGGAAAATCAGGATAATGTTAGGAAGTGTGGGAAATACAATTTTTTATATTGCTGAAAGTCTTAGATTTAGAAATAAAATAGACCAGGGGCTAGAGGGATGGCTTAGCAGTTAAGGACATTTGCTGTTCTTGGCAGAGGACCCAGGTTCAGTTCCCAGCACCTACATGGCAGCTAACAACAGTCTGTTACTAGTTCTAAGGAATCTGACACCCTTTTCTCGCTTCCATGGGGTATTGCATGACATCGGTTTACTTACATACATGGAGGCAAAACACCAGTTACACATAAAATAAAAATAACTAAAAAAGAAAATTAAAAAAAAATCAAATAGTCTAGTTTGTAAACTTTTGAGGAAGGAACCATTGTTAAAGCCTTGAAGTGTTTATACATTTTTTGGGAGGGGGTACTATTTAAAAAAATTTATATTCATTGGTGTATTTGTGTGTTTGTGTGTGTGTGAGAGAGAGAGAGAGGGAGGGAGGGAGGGAGGGAGGGAGGAAGGGAGGGAGGGAGGGAGGGAGGGAGGGAGGGAGGGAGAGACATAGAAACAGAGAGACCTACGCTGTTGCATGCACGTAGAAGTGAGAGGACAGCTTGCAGGAGTGGGTTCTCTCCCTTCTCCGTGAGGGTCCTAGAGATCAAACTCAGGTTGTTAATGTTGGTGTCCAATATACACCAATATGAGCCAACGTGTTTAGTTATGAATATTTTTAGATTCATTTTATTTTAAATTATGTATTTGTGTGTGTTTGTGCATGTTGTGAGTGTAAATGCCTGTGGAGGTCAGAGGTGTTGGATCCCCTGGAGCTGGAATTACAGGCAGCTGTGAGCCACCTGATAATGGGTGCTAACAATAGAACTCTTATGCATTCTTAACCATTGAGCCATTGCTGCAGCGCCCAATTTCTTCTTTCTAGAGATTAATCCCAGTTGTTCCCTGGAAGCTGGATTTCTTCTCTCAGCAGTGCTTTGGGAGGTACCAGTAGTGTGCTCAGTGTCTCAGGCAGCACATGCCTGCCACACGGCCACTCTGCCGCCTTTCCCCGGTTGTTTTAATACATGTTCTGTCATAGCCAGGTAGACAGAAGAACTCTTCACTTTTGTATTTGTTCTTTTATGTTTGTTTTGTTTTCAGGACCAAACACTTTTAAGAAAACAGACAGCTTTGTGACATCTAATTTGCCAGCTGTGGACCTAGACCACAAGTTTAGATGCAAAGTTGTGGACTGTTTAAAATTCTTCCGCAAAGCAAAACTGTTGCACTATCATATGAAGTATTTCCACGGAATGGAGAAATCACCAGAGCCAGAGGAGAGCCCAGGAAAAAGGCATGTCCCAACAAGGGGCACGTCAGTGTCTGACAAGGCCAACCAGGAGAGCCTGACCAGGAAAAGGGTCTCTGCCAGCTCCCCAAGTAAGTGTCTTGGTTCTTTATTGTGTCCTAGGAGGGCTCTCTTGCTCTGATTACAACAGTAACATTGTGTATTCGGGAAGCAGCAGTAGGTTGGTTGGTCCACTTGGGTAGGTAGTCCTTTGCCTTATGGAACTGAGGCCCTCCGGAGGAAACAGGAAGTTCTGCCCCTATTCATGCGGTGTTGACAGTTAACATTGTGGTGCTCCTAAGATGAGTAGGAACAGAACTTGGAAGCTCTGAAATCAGTCGGAGAACTTGGTTCCAGAGCAATTAGTTGCCATCATCCACCTTCTTAACACCCTAGCCACATTCTTGCAGCAGGACTGAACTCAAGAGAACTTTAAAAAAAATGTGTGTAGTTCTGTTTCTAAGTGCAGATGTGAAGCCTTTTGCCTTTTAATTGCACCTGAAGATATTTTCTAATAGCGCTGCTCATTCTGTAAAGATAGCATAATGGTGCCGGCACAGTCGCCACCATCTCATTTCCTGTCTTACCACAGAGAGTCTTTTTGGAGTTTTTTTCTGAAACTTAAATTGAAAATAAGAGTATTTCAGAATAATTAGTGAATTTATACGTTTTATTTTATTTTATTTTTTAATTTCTTTTGAGAAAGGGTCTCCCTGTAGCTCCAGCTGTCCTAGAACTTGGTATATAGACCAAGCTGCAAGCTGGGCTGGATCTTACTAAGATCTACCTGCTTCTGCCTCAGTTAATCCTTCCTTCCTTCCTTCCTTTATTTTAGTGATATATACAGGAATTAACAAATTATAATTAAAATAGAATTAGTTATGTTAAATTCTTTTTTGTTTGTATTTTAAGATAGTCTCCTGTAGCCCAGACTGACCTGAAACTCCTAAGTATTTGAGGATAACCTTGAACTCCTAATCTTTCTGCCCCTGCCTCCCAAGTGATGGGATTATAGGAATATGCCACCATACCCAGAAAATTTCTAATAAACTCTATAATCCTCTAAGCTTGTTTGTCCCTGAAATTGTACTATCATTGCACAGTTATTTTGCTTAGAACTTTTTTACTAGCGTGTAGGTATCAGGCTGCAGAAATGACTCCGTTGGTAAAGTTATTGCTGAGCAAGCATGAGGACTTGAGTTTGTATCTAAGCACCCACATTAAAACCAGATACAATGGTGCATGTCTATAACCCTAGTTCTGGAAATATGGGGAAGAAGAGACAGATGGATCTCAGAGGTTCATTGGCTAAGCAGTGTAGCTAGAATAGTGAGCTCCACATTCATTGAGAGACCCTGTCTCAAAAAATAAGGTAGGGAGCAATTGATGAAGGCACCTATATGTGATCAACACACATATATATACAAAATTGCTTTATTTATTTATTTTTAAATATTTTATTTTATGTGTACTGTCTACATGCATGTAAGTGTACCCATGTCATGCAATGCCCATGATGGTCAGAAGAGGGCATTAGTTTCCCTGGAACTGAAGTTATAGGTGGTTGTTAGCTGCCATGTGGCTGCTGGGAACTGAACATGGGTCTTCTGCAAGAGCAGTCAGTGCTCCTAACTGCTGAGCCATCTCTCCAGATCCACAAAATTGCTTTCTAAAAAGTGTGTACACAGCACAGCAACTGAAACAAGAGAGACCTTGCTTCTACAAGCTGGAAGAAAGACTGACTATTAAAAGTTGTTTAGTTGTTCTCTGATGTGCATCATGGCGCATGCACACATGCCTCTCTGTCTCTGTCTCTGTCTCTGTCTCTGTCTGTCTGTCTGTCTGTCTGTCTCTCAAAAACAGCAGACTGTTTGGAGGATAGAGTGTGAAAAGTTCCCCCTGTAACTGTGGCAAATGTGAACTCAATTTCTAATAGCTTTTTCTGATGGAGACTCCTGAGGCTTTCAGCAGAAGTGTTAAGACCAGAAAACCACCTGCAGAGATTGTTGATTTGCTGCCCTCAGTTTCTAGATTGGGAAAGTTAAGTAGAAGCAGCAGTTCCAAGGGTACTTGAGCCATCCTAGTATCAGCCGTGTTACTGTCCTCAACTCTACCTCTACATCTAGTATGATGATGCAGGACTAGGTGTAATTGAGACACAGTGCTCTTCATGTAGGGAGAAAAGCACATGGACAAAGTGAAAAGGGCTCAGTTCTGCTGTAGGAGAACATGAAGCTCTGGAAGCCCAGGTGCAGCTTTTGCTGTGGAGCAGGGACCTGAAGTAGAGAAGGTGACATTTGAGTTACCTTGCTGTGGTTGGATTTTGTCCTGTCTCTACCTACCCCTCACCCCTAAAATCTATATTTTTAAGTTCTAACTTCTAGTGTGATGGTATGTGGAGAAGGAAACTCGGAAGCATTTGAAATCTTGAGGGTTGGGCTTTCCTGCTGGGTTAGTGTCCTTGTAAGAAGACACCTGAGGGGGACACCTGCCTTATCTTCATGTGAGGATGTGTCTAAGTAGCACATGCCTTTAATATTAGCACTTAGGAGGCAGAGGCAGGCAGATCTCATGGTGAAGCCACCCTGGTCTACCTAGTAAGTTCCAGGGCAGCTGGGGCTACAGGGAGACCCTGTCTTAAAACAAAAATAATCCTAGAGTCCTCTTAGTAGGTTCTCTTGCAGGAGTCAGACGTTTGGGGTTGTTTTTCTGAGGTGTAGTTTAACCTTAGCATAGAGGTTTATTTGTTTAACATTTGTTTTCTGTGTGGGTAAAGTGGCACATTACACAGCGTTCATGTGGAGCCAGAGTACAACTTGCCAGAGTTCCTTCTCTCCTTTACTGTGTGGGTCCTCTGGTCTGGGTCCAGTTCAGATTATCAGGCTTGGAACCATCGTCTTTACCCATTGAGCCATATTGCCAGCCTCCTACACAGAGGTTTGACCCAGAAAATGTATTCTGGAGTAGAGGGAGGTAGCTTCTCCTGTGCCTAACTACAAGTCATACCCGTTAGATCATTTTCATACCCTGGCTTTGAACTAAAATGATCTTGGGGCACCAGATCACCATTTTCTGTTGCCATCTACACCATTCTTGTGGTACTAGAGTCCTCCCCCTTAAAGGAAAGAGAACAGTATGAACTTAACTAGGATATAGATTGTAGGACCTTAATAGTGAGCCAGGAGAGCTGGCTACAGCAGGCAAAGGCTTGTCTCCTTAGGTCAGACTGCAGCATGGCTGTGGTAGCTGTGCTGTGGCTCTGAAGGTGCCTCATCCCAGCCTTTTATCTATTGTCCCTCAAAGCCTAAAGTGTGTTAGTTGTTTCTCCATTTGGTCCAAGGTGGCTCGCCACCTGCCTGTCCAGCACAGAGAAATGAAGGGCACGTCTCCTTTAAGGGCACAAGCCACAAGTGCCCTAGGTTACTTGTGCTTACATCCTGTAGCTCAGAACATCTGCATCTTGTCACTCCTGACTGGAGGGAAGCTAGAAAGCATGCTCTCCTCCTGTGGAAGCAGAGAAGTGGGTGTTGGGAAAGGCCCAGAGACTGTCACAGGAAGATATTCCCAGTCCCAGTCCAATCAGGACAGCTAGCAAAAAGCTCTGTAGCCACTGCAGAATTAGTGAAGTCCTTCAAGAGAGTTGACAGCAAGCAACCAGCGCCCTTTCCTGGGAGAGGATACTACAAAGTGCAGTAGTAACAGCTTGTGTCGGTAGTCTCGCCATGTACTACTGTGCACTATTCTAAGTTCTTTTTCTTAAATAGTTTTCCAGGTGTGGTGTGGTGCGCGTGCCCACGTACACAAAAGGTCAACCTTGAAAATTACTTATCAGGAGCCATCTACCTTGTTTTTGAAACATGGACCTGGAGCTTGCTGGGTAGGCTAGGCTGGCTAGGCTGGCTGGCTTGTGAGCCCCAGGAACCTTCCTGTCTCTGTCTTCTCAGTACTTAAGATTACAGGTGCACACCACCTACCTTGGCATCATCATCAGCATCATCATTATTAATATTATTCTATTTTTATTCCTTAGGAATTTAAGACTGGCTTTTTACCTAGGTTCTGTGGATCAAAGTTGGATTCTCATGCTTATATATACATTATTTTATAGATTGAACTTTCTCCCCAGCTGATGGCTGATATTCCAGCACTTGGGAGGCTAAGGCAGAGGATTGCCATGAGTTTAAGACCGCCTTAAGCTATGTGCTGAGTTCTAGGGCAGCCTGAAGTATAGAACGAAACCTTAAGATTTAAAAAAAACAAAATGAGAGAGAAACTGGATGTGGTGGTGCATGCCTTTAATCCCAGCACTTGGGAGGCAGAGACAGGTGGATCTGTCTGAGATTAAGGTCAGCCTGGTTTACATGGTGAGTTCTAGGCCTGATGAAACTACAGGGAGATCCTGTCTCAAAAAATAATGACAATTTTTTTTTTTAAATGAAAAAAGTGAGGGAGAAGGAGGGCAGGAAGAAGAATATGGAATCAAATCTTGATGCCCAGGCTACATCTCCTGCTAATTAAATAGAAATCCCTGGGGTGGGACTTAAGTTTGTTGTTTTACAGGCTTCCCAGATTATTCCAATATGTAGCTAGGTTTATGTGTAGAGCTTGACAGATTTTGCTATAAAGGACCAGATAATCAATATTCTGAACTTTCAGGGCCCCAAGGTCTCTGTCCTCACTACTCAGCTTGGCAGTTGTACCATGTCAGCTGCCATAGATATATAACCAGTGAGCACTGCACATTTCACCCAGACTCATACACAGTCCCATGGAACAGCTAGCTGGTGGCTGCCCAGATCTGAAGGCCAAGTGGTGGAGGAATGGTTCGTCCCAGCAGCCAGATCCCTCAGGGGGGGAAGGGCACCTCCCAGCCAGAACCACGTCAAGGACTCTGTTCTAGTTTTTACATTGAGCATGCTTATAATAATTTAAGAAAAGAATAAAATCTCAGCATCGAAAAGAAAATGTTAGCATAACACTTGAACCTGTGTTTAATTCTAGCTGCAAAAGAGAAGGAAAAGAATAAAGAGAAGAAATTTAAAGAGTTGGTGAGAGTGAAGCCAAAGAAGAAAAAGAAAAAGAAAAAGAAAACCAAACCTGGTAAGTTTCCTCTGAGGGATTCCCTGGGGTTTCCCTGCCATTTGTGGGAAGGGATGGTTGAGTTTCCATTTATAGGAAAGACCAGCAGGCTTTTCCTAGGACTTGTGGTCTCAGCCTAGCACAGACCCTGGGAGGGGTGGATTGAGGTAAACATTCCACAGACTCTTTACCCGCTGAGCCGTCTTGCTAGCCCCTTACCAAGTCCTAGAAGTTTCAGCCAGTCTTTATAAATGACCTCCCACTTGCTGCATTGGCCAGTGGATCCTGTCACAGTGTAGCGATACACGTAAATAGCTTTTTACATACATAACTTTTTTT
Source organism: Eospalax fontanierii (assembly GCA_035773235.1). Classification (NCBI taxonomy): domain Eukaryota; kingdom Metazoa; phylum Chordata; class Mammalia; order Rodentia; family Spalacidae; genus Eospalax; species Eospalax fontanierii. The sequence goes on along the minus strand of CM069550.1, from coordinate 22,998,669 downwards.
CCTTGAAGTTTTTGAAACAGGGTCTCACTTTTTACCTCAGGCTGGCCTGGACCTTATTGTGTAGTTCAGGCTACCCTCAAACTCTTCAGTCCTTCTGCCTCAGTCTTCAGTGCTGAGAGACTGCAGGCATGCAGTACCTTCTCGGCTTACATGCATAACAAAGACCTACCTCTCAAGAAAATACTTGCTTCTTAATAAGTGTTTCTACCCTTACAATAATGTTAAAGAAAACTTCTGTTGCAATCACAGAAGCTAAAGAGATGCCATGTTTTATCCTTACTGTTGCTTCTGCCTTGGAAAAGCAATCTTATCACAAATGGGGAGAGCAGGGTAGGGTGTTGAGAAGGAAGTGTTCTCAGAGGTGGCTGAAAGTGTACTGCTGCTCTCCCTGCCTCTTTGTGGTTGTATTGTGCCCATACTTTGGAACAGCAGGCTATTAATAGGATGGGGTTCTGGGATTCCCAGATGGTGTGTGGGTTTCTCATTTGTTCCTAATGCTCTTCTCGTAGAATGTCCTTTCAGTGAGGAGATCAGTGACACATCCCAGGAACCTTCTCCCCCCAAAGCATTTGCTGTTGCTAGGTGTGGGTCCTCACATAAGCCTGGGGTCCATATGAGCCCACAGCTTCATGGTTCAGATTCTGGAAACCACAAAGGAAAATTGAAAGCTTCTGGTAAGAGAGCCCACTGCTTACATGATTACCTGTTAGAAAGTAAGTGATATAGAGCAAGTGCTTGGAATAGAGTGTGGTACAGAGTAGGTACTCAGTACAAGTTAACTGTGGTTGTAACTAGCCTACCTCTTTTCCCACTATGTTAGAGTTATAAAGGTGGCTGTAGACAGAGATGATTGTAAGCTGCATGCTGGCTGGATGGGGACAGCTGAGGAGCAGGTTAAAGTCCATGGGGTGATGGAGTATGAGACTCCTGGGATGTTGTATCTCTGCTGGGATGCTGGGAAGCCACTGACTTTGGGTTTCATGAAATGAGGAAATGGAGTTCAGTTCCTTGTCAGGCAGCATACAGTATTTGAGCTGTACCTGATAACAAGCCCAAAAAACAGATTGGCATCCTGTTCCCAGTCCTGTGTAAGTTCCTGGAGGAGTGGGTCTAAGACAGCTTAGTATTTACTTTATGACTAAATTTATGACTTTTGGCTGCCCCCTCCTTCCAGAAGAGGATAATTTGAGTGAGTCATCTTCTGAGAGCTTTCTTTGGAGCGATGAGGAATATGGCCAAGATGTTGATGTGACCACTAATCCAGATGAGGAGCTTGATGGTGATGATCGCTATGATTTTGAGGTGGTCCGTTGCATCTGTGAAGTCCAGGAGGAAAACGACTTCATGATTCAGGCAAGTAGAGCTTCCAGCACACAGGTCAGAAGAAGACAAACTGATCTTTGGGGAGAGTAGAGGCCAGCAGCGACAGTGAATCATGCGAGCTCCTGGGGTGCTCTAAGAGCAATGTATTCAGTTTGCCTTTTGGTTCAGTTTGGAGTTGTAGGCTGCTATAAACAGCCTAATTAGAATGATAGCAGATTTAAGGAAACACCAAGGCCAAAGGTTCTGGAAGGGTCTTGTCATTGGATAGCAAAGCTTTGGACTTTGGAGTGACAGTTTAACCTTCTTTATGGACTCTTCTCTTTGAGAAAAAATTTTTGTAGCTTGAAGAAATGGAGTCTGGTTTTATAACTTGTCTGTTTCCTGTTATTTTCCTGGCATGTCTGTCATTCCTCTTTGAGATGATCTTGTGTGCTGGTGTTTGTCTACCTGCTTAGGGAGACCATCACTGGTCCCATCTGCTTGCCCTGCCCTTTGATTGCTGTGACTCCCAATTCGGATGGAAGTAGTTGCTTGTCTGGCAACTCTAAGGGGTCATAGATATTTGCAGTATCTTGGTAGCTGCTCAGCTAGCTAGGATACCTGAGTTTAGTTTTTGTTTATTTGTGGTTTTTTTTCCCAGTCATGGTTATATTGCTTAGCATTCCTTTTTTTTTTTTTTTTTTTTTTTTTTTTGAGACAGCCTCTCTCACTCTGTAGATCAGTCTGGCCTCAAGCTTCCAGGGATCTGTCTGCCTCTGCCTCTGAGTGCTGGTATTACAACTTTGGTTAGTGTTATCTTTTCTTTTAAAAAAATTTTCATTGCGTTTATCTTTTGTGTATATGCTTGCATACATGTGTTATAGCATGTGTGTGGAGGTCAGAGGACAACATGCAGGGGTCTCTTATCTTCTTCTGCCATTTGGGTTCTGGAGAGTAGATCAAACTCGATCATCAGACTTGGCAGCAAGTGCCTTTATCCAATGAGCCATCTTACCATCTCAGTTAATATTCTTTTAGGATCAAGTACTAACATTGCTCAGGAAATAGACATGGTCTTAGAACTCAGAGGACTGTGAATTTAGGTTCTAGAGCCTAGAATTCCATCTTCAGGGGCTTGATCTGTCCCATTTCTGTTTTTCCTGGAGTCAGTATGATTTTGTTTTTGAAATCCAGCAGCATTGTCTAGGCTAGCTAATCAAACCTCCCCTAATCCCCCAGTACACACAACACACACACAAATACTTTAGGTTGAGGGAGTATCTTTTCTTCTTGAGAGGCAATAGGAAGACTGAGTGAGGCCAACCTGGGCTATCTATAGGATCCTGACTCACAAAAATGCCTCCATGGTAATATCTGACTATTTTTAAGGTCCATGAATGAACATTTATGACCTTTAGTATACCTTTGTTCACTGGTTTTAAAGTGTTTTTCAACATTAGGACCCCTTTTCCTATTAGAATGTTTCCTAAAACCCTAAAATGTTTTAACAGATAAAATTCTATAGTTCAACGGATTGTTTTTGCTGCTGAGATCAGAAATGAATGGCATGTGTGTTCCTTGGAGTGCTCACGTGCAGTCAGAACTGATTGGCAGCTGCTGGCATGAGCAGTTCATGGCTCATTTGTTCTTCTCAGTTTGGTTATGCATCTTGCGACAGCCTTGACACATGGCTGTTGTCAGGCCGACTTTTCCCAAATAGCATTCTGTGGAGTCCCCAGATAGCATGCTGTGGAGTCCCTTTAATTAACCAGGGATGGAAGAAAAGCATTGTTTCAGGATAGTATAATGCTGAGCTGCCTACAATACAAAATTATGTGTGCTGTCTTAACATTTGGCTTGGAGTGATTGAATGTGCATTTTTTAGTTTTTTTTTTTTTTTTTAATAATTCCATTGTAAAAACACACTTTTGTAGAACGTTTGAAGCTGTGGAATAGTTAGAAAATCATTATGTATAGTAATATGAGGTTTGTTGGTATTTTTTAGTAGAATTTTAATTTGTTTTTATTTTTATTTTTTCAAGACATGGTGTCCCAGCTAGCCTAGAACTTGCTATATAGACCAGACTGGCCTTGATCTCATAAAGATTCACCTGCCTCTGCCTCATGAGTGTTTGGGATTAAAGATGTATGTCACTATGCGCAGCTATAGTTTATTTTAAAAATATTTAAAAAAATATTTAAAAAACTATTGTTAGTTTCACCCATCTCTGTGGGTGTATCCTCAGTTCTGGGCCTTGGCAGTCTGTTTGGCTTTTCCTGCCTCTGCCAGAAGGCTGCCTAATCAGCATGTCAGCATGTGACATTTCCCTTAGCGGTATTCTCCATTGATTTCACTGGGAGTAGCAAAGACTGTGGAGTATGGAGGGAAAATGTGGATGTACTGTTAATGTTCCGTAGGAAGAAACTAAGCTTGGGGCTTTGGGAACTGTAGCAGCTGCTACATGGCAGTCTAGAGCCAGCTTCCTGCCTCCTGCCTGCCAGGTCCCATGTAGCCTTCCCTTCAGCCCAATTCCAGGTCTCGCACTGTAGTGTTGCACTCACCTCAGAGTTTCTTGATTTTGGTTCTAGGGGACTTTGTTTGCTGTTCTCTTGAGTCAGGAATGTCTGCTGATTTTGTGTTGTGCAGGAATGGTTTCTGATAGTTCTGGCACTGTGAGCAGTGTGCCCTTTCTACTCAATAATTTTAGCAAAAGCACCAATTTAGAGAGGACTGATTTCTTTTTTCATGTGTATTTGTGGGAGATGTGCACAGATGGGTGCTTGCGTGTGTGTGTGTGTGTGTGTGTGTGTGTGTGTGTGTGTGTGTGTGTTAGAAGTAGGTCAGAAGTTAACATTGGTTATTTAGTTTTTAAATAGGGTTTACTGTGTAGCCCTGGCTGGCCTGGAACTTGCTATGTAGACCAGGTTAGTCTCAAACCAGGCCAGAGATTGTCTGCTTCTGCTGAGTACTGTAACTAAAAGTGTTTGATTTTTAAAGAGAAAAGGAAGGTATTTAGAGTTAAGAAATAAGAACCAGAGCCAGATCTGTAACAGGTAAGGAATGTGTCCTATAATCCAAAGTAAAGCAATAATCCAAAGTAAAGCACACAGTGAGGACAGATGCTCCTCTGTGGAAAAGAAAGCACCTGCCACTAGGGGAAGAGGCCTTGAGTTTTTATGTGAAAACTACTAAAGACAACTACAGGTGCCAGGGTTTGATGTCCTTGGGGGGTAATTGAAGCCTTGGTTGGCTCCACACACAGTCTCCCTTAGTTCAGGTAGTGACCATTTGATAAGGCTTGAGCAAGGCTAGGCTGCCGATTTAGGGCCTGTTGACCACTCCATCCTTTATGACTTAATGACTTTCTTAATGAAGCTTATAACTCCTCTGCTATTCACACATTCTATCGAAAAGTATGTGTAATGCGTTGTGTTTTTTTTTATGACAGTCTGTTGACGGTGTTTTTCTTGATTGCTTTCTACTTTATATCTCTCTCACTTGAGAGAGAATCTCTCACTTGAACCCAGGACTCACTGCATTGTCTAGTTTAGCTAGCCAGCTTGCTCTAGGAATTCTCTGTTTCTACTTGAAGAGATGGTTCAGCAGAAGTTAGAGCTTAGAGTATTGGCTGCTTTTGCAGAAGACCCAGGGTTGGTTCCTGGGGCTCTCAATCAAAACTGTCCATAACTCTAGTTGTGGGGGGCCTGATGCCCTCTTCTGGCCTTTGCAGGCATTGCATGAATGGTTACATTTACATGCGGCCAAAACACCATATACATAAAATAAAAATTTTTTAATTATTTTATTATGTATATGTATTTATGTATATATGTTCTATGAGTTTATGTGTACCATGTACATACAGATTCCTGAGAGGCCAGAGAACATCAGATTCCCCCCTGTAGCCAGAGTTATATATAGGTGGTTGTGAGCTACCTGATATGAATGCTGGGAACCAAATCCAGGTCCTTCGTAACAACTACTCTTAACCTCTGAGCCATCTCTCCAGCCCCATTTTTTTCTTTTATTTGTATGTGTGTGTGTGTGTGTGTGTGATTGCATGTTTATGTATGTATGTATGATGAGTGCAGGTGTACATAGGCAACAGTTTATGTGTGGAGATCAAGGGGTGACTTTCAGGAGTTGGTTTTTTCTTTCCCTTAGTCCCAGGAATGGAATTCAGGTTGTCAGGCTTATATGGCAAGGGTTCTTACCTACTGAGCCACCTTGCTGGTCCTCTCTGTCTTCATGAGCTGAAATATAATAAACATTTCTCTGTAACTTCTGAGATTTGAGTAACAGTCACTTCATCACTGGAAGTCACATTTTTATTGAAAAGTTTGTAAAAGGATCCTTCCATTATGGGGTTGGAAGGGTTGTTGCTCAGAGGTAGAAAGCCTCCCAAAGCACTTGCATAGCATGTACCAAGGCACTGGGTTTGATTCCCAACATCACAGAAATAAGAAAATAAAAGCAAACCTTTCATAGTGCAATGTACCACCACCCTCTGTGTCTGTGTTCTTATAGTAGTGTTTAGGGTTTTCTTTGTAGAGACCTTGTGTACTTGCCCTGCCTACACTCAGCTGTCTGTTAGGTAATTGTACTACATTTCACACTTCTGCTTAATACATTGCTTCTGTATTTTAGTTTTATTATTAATTTTTGTCTTTTTGAGACAGGGTTTCCCTGGCCTCAGCTGATCTGAAACTCACTATGTAGACCAGTCTGGCCACCATGCCCAGCTCCTGTATTTTAATTTTAAACACTGGAACAGTGCTTTCATTATGAATTTTGAAATGTGCCTGTTGTTTGATTTTTGGTCAGTCCTAGTTCTCAAAACACAGTCATTATTGAGATGGACTTTTTTTTTCCCCCCCAGACAGGATCTCCCTTTGTAGCCCTAGCTGACCTAGAGCTTGAGAACCTCCTTTGTGCTTGGATTGCAGGCATGCGTTGCCATGTCTGGTTAGATTTTTCATCTTAATTATGAGTCTGTTCTGCTTCTCTTTGCCTGCATTGTCTTGCATACTCTGATGGTTAATGTTAATTCTTAACTTGGTAGAATCTAGAATCACCTGGAATTCAGGCCTGTAGGCTTGCCTGTGGGGGATTATCTTGATTACGTTAATAAGATGGGGAGGTCTGCCTACTCTGGGGGCGGGGGCATCCATTTTCTGGTTGGGATTCCAGACTCCATTCAGGAAAAAGAAAACTGGACAGCAGCACCATTCACCCCTCTTTACCTCCTGGTGGTAGATGCAGTGTGACCAGCTGCTTCACCCTGTGATGGCTTGTACTCTGAACTGTGATCCAGAGAAAAATCCTTCCTCCTTTAAGTTGCTTTGGTCAGGAAAAGAAGCTCGGACACATACTGTCTTGTCCTCTCTGAGCCTTAGTTTGCCCATCAGTATAGTGGGAAGATTGCATCAGGTCTTACTTGAACTGCCTTCCAGCTTTGTTCTTGTTGATTCTTAAATGATCAGCTTCCTAGAGGGCTTTTATCTACCCGGGAGAGCTCTTTTGATGCTGGGACCTATCTTACTCCAAGTGATTGAACACTCTGAGCTGTGACTTTTAGCAGCCAGGCTGGTCATGTCAGGAAGCTCCCTATCAATCTTCCAGAGCTTATCTGTTGATTGGGTAGTTAGGATTTAGACTCCTGGGCTGGAAATACCTTGGATGTCCTAGTATCTCTCTAGGAGTCTGCCTTTCTATACCATTCCCTCTTTTCTCTGGAGACAGGGTATCCCTGTAGCCCCAGCAGACCTAAAGCTTGCTATGTAGACCAGACTGGCCTCTACCTGACAGAGATCCTTCAGCCTCTGATTCCCAAGTGCTGGGTTTCAAGCCATTCCCTTTTTAGATCTTAGACTTACTGTCCCCTGCTGTCAGGTGAGAAGTATTTGGCTGCAGTGCAGGTGAGAAGTTCATAGGGAGAATTTTTCCACTCCTCCCCTCTCCCTCACTCCCGGGACTGGTATGGGGGGAGTCCTACTTTTGGATGGAGGGTACTTTCTGAGTTTTAATTTTTGTTCCTTCTTTGATTCTCACAGTGTGAAGAATGTCATTGCTGGCAGCACGGGGTCTGCATGGGATTACTGGAAGAAAGTGTGCCGGAGAAGTACACCTGCTATGTCTGCCAGGGCCCCCCAGGTAGAGACTTCTGGACTCAGGCTCTGAACTGAATGTAACCTTCCTCCTAGCATAGCATCTGCCAGGACCTTCTAGGTAGACGGGCTCTGAGCTGAATGTAACCTTTTCCATAGCACAGCGGGCTGTGAAGCATCCCGTCTGTGGTTTCAAGACAGTTTTCTTTGGTATTGGCTAGACAACTTCTCACCTTTGTTGCTATCCACCTGGTGGCCAGCTCTCCTAAATTTAATAGCAAGTGAATATATGTGAAGAAGTTTACCTAGTGGAAAGCTTGAGCTTGAGCTAGATCCTTTCTCTAAATGTGGTAAACAAATAAACATGAGATCTACCCTCTTTAATATCAGTTATGCAGTATGGTATTCTTAATGATAAGCACAGAGTTTTACAGCAATCTGGAACTTTCACAGGTCTGATTGAAACTCTAAGCAATGCTGAATGTTCTCTGAATGAGCCTGTGACATTGCATAGGGCCCATTAATCTTCTTTTGCTGTTCAGTTTTGGCAGTGAGAACCTTTTCTTGAGAGCTCTGAGGATGTGCCTTCGGCTGTTCATGGCATTTCAGGGCTATTGGAGGGTTAGAAACCTGCACCTGCCCTCCTTTGCATCACTGCTACTGGGAAGGGAGATATGCCCTGGAGAGGAAGAGCAAAGGCATGTTGTATAGAGCTTGTCACCACTGACAGCAGTGCTTCTTAGCAGGATTAGTTGGTTTCATGGTTAACAGAAGTCACCACTGGTTGCTGGGTGTCCCTTCTTAGAAGGGTGGATTATAAGCCTATGGTTCTCATGGTGCTGATAGTGATGACATCACCTCCCTTTACTTACTACCTGTGAGCTACTGTTTCCCCAGATCTCTTGCAACTTGACAATGCTTGTCTATACCTGCTTCTGTTGTTCAGCTTAGTCCTTTGAGATGGACCTGGTGCAACTATTTCTCTTATTGTTGCTTATGAGGAAGAAATTGGTACCGAGATGACTTTCCCAGTAACTTTCCTAGCCTCATAAAGCAATTGAAATTAGAATTAGTTTGTACCAAATCTCAAGGGACTGGTTACTACAGTTATTTGCCAGTAAACAGATCTCCTCTGGGCCTGAAGACCTCTGCTGGGATATGGTCTCTGCCTGGGATAAATTAGTCTGTGCACAGAGAAGAATATGCCTCTGTATGTCCTTTATCCCAGGAAAGAGTATGTCCAGATGATTAGACAAGTCAGCAGAGGCCCAGTAGAGAGATTACGGGCTAAAGATCACCCTGCTAGTTAATGCCTGGCAGAACCTAAAAACCAGTTGTCTTTGACCTTTGTCTTGTAATACAGGCAGTGCTATTCTGAATCCTGCCCCTAAGGTTCCCTCTACACTCCCCAGGGTTCCCTAAGAGCCTTTGTTTTTTTTGTAGATAGTCTTGGCTGTGTTGTGTTGTTCAGGTAATCCTTCTGCCTTGGGCACCTTTTGAAAGGTCTTTTTTGCCTTATCTTTTTCCACTTTCCCTCTTTAGAGGTCACACACAAGTCTGGTGTGCTTTGTGAACTTTATGTCTAACTCTGATCGTGGAGACTGTGAGTGAGTTCTTTATTGAACTGACACCAGAATGTCTGTAAGAGGGTCTGTGACAGAGATGAGGATAGCTCAGCTGTAGAGTGGTAAATATCACATATCATATTAATTTCTTGAAGTTTACTTAACATATTTTTTAAGAAAACCTTAGGTGTGATCGACTTAGTAATGCCAGAAAGAGTTCAGAGACTTCTGTTGGGATTACTTGAGGTTTTCAGGATACACACACACACACACACACACACACACACACACACCACACACACACACACACAGTTTTTTTTTTTTTTTTTAGTTAAACTTTTTTGGTGTTTGGAGACAGGATCTAATATAGCCTAGGTTGACTTTGAACTCACTGTGTAGCCAAGGATGATGTGAGTGCCTGATCTTCTCGACTCTACCTCCCACGTGTCAGGTTGACAGGTGTGCACCACCATATCTGGCTTATTTTAAGTTTTTTTTAGTGATTGACAAGTGAATGAGTCTGGTTGGAAGCTGTTTACTGGGCTTTTGAAACAGGAAGTGCTGCTGAGTCCCTGAACTTAGATTTTCAGCCCTTCCCAGGGAGCCTTGTAATGAGTAGGACCACTGAAGCCATTCAGGTTATCTGTTGTATAGCAGATGGGCAGCAGGGGTCTACAGTAGGGGAGCCTAATCATCTAGTAGTGGGAGGGCAGGTGGTTCCCTCGGAAAGGGACTCACTACCTTCCCGTCACTGGCTAGACTGGATAAATATATTTGAGATACTTTTTACCAGGCTCTGGATCTACAACCATGGATAAGATTGCTTTTCTTCTGACTCTTAGCAGGTTGGAGATAGAAACAGATATTTAAACAAATTAGACAAGACTGTTTGGTACAGATGAAGCTATGAGGGGAAAGGTAATCGGGGAAAGAGTGACTAGGAACCCTGCTCTTTTAACACTGGCTGATGACAGAAGGCCTTTCTAGGGAGACAGGGAAGAGCCAGTCCTGGAGAGTCCTCGGGAAATCGTGCCTCATAGAGAAGGGTACTAGAGAAAAGAGATTGGGCCTAGAAAGAATTTTGTGTGTGTGTTCCTAAAGCTCAGAAAAGGCATGATAGGGTAGAAAGAGCAGCCAGGAGTGAGCTAGGTCCTATGCGCCTTAGTAGCTAGAATTAGGACTTTACATTTTCTGTTGTAAGCAGTAGACAGCTGTACAGGTTTGAAGCAGAGGAAGGAAGACTATAACAAATGTGCGAATAACCCAGCCAGCCATGGTAGTGTACCTCTATCATCCCAGAATTTGGAAAGTGGAGGCAGCTCAGCTACATAGCCAGTTTGACGCCAGCCTGGGCTACATAAACCCTGCCTTAAAAAATGAGCAGGGAGCCTGGGCGTGGTGGTGCACACCTTTAATCCCAGCACTTGGAAGGCAGAGGTAGGGTTCTTTGGGAGATCAAGGCCAGCCTGATCTACATAGCAAGGTCCAGGCCAGCTGTGGCTATAGGGAAACCCTGTCTCAAAAGACACCATCCCCCCCCCAAAAAAAAAAAAATGAGAAGGAGGGCTAGAGAGATGGCTCAGCAGTTAAGAGCACTGGGTGTTCTTACAAAGGACCCAGGTTTAATTCCCAGCACCTACACAGCAGCTAACAGATTCCAGGGAATCTGACACCCTCTTCTGATCTGGGGGCATTCCACAACATGGATGCACTTACATACATGCAAGCAATGTACTCATATACATAAAAAAATAAATAATTTTTTTTTAATGAGAAGGACTGGGGAAAAGGCAGTGTGGTTAAGTGTACTGACTGCTCTTGCAGAGGACCCAGATTCAGTTCTCAGCACCCACATGGTGACTCACAGCCATTCACAACTCCAGTTCCCAGGGGTCTGGAACCTTCTGGCCTCTGCAGGCATTACATGACACTGGTGCACTTACATATATGCAGGCAAAAAGCACTCATACATACAAAATAAATCAAAAACAATTTTTTTTTTAAATGAGAAGATGAGTCAGGTATGATGCACACCTTTAATCCCAACACTGGGAGGCAGAGGCAGGAGGATCTCTGAGATCAAGGCCAGCCTGGTATACATAGCAAGTTCTAGGCCAGCAATGGCTACAGGGAGACCATGTCTCAAAAAACAAAAACAGAGGGTGGGGAGAAAGAAGGGATGGTGCAGAGAGAGAGAAGGGAAAGTGGTGTCTGTGTGGGAGAAAGAGAGAAAGAAAGAGAACAAAGGGGATGGTGAGAGAGAAATGAGTATGAGAATCTTTGCTTCTGGTCCACGTGTGCCCAGCTCCCAGCCATCAGCATGTGAACATGCCTTCCTTACTCATTACCTTATCCCCAGCACCTCCCAGAAGGCCCAGCCCAGAGTTGGTGACAAGTAAATGTGAACAACATGAACATGGTGATCTGGCCTTCCTTCCGGAAGCTCATGTAATCGCTCAGAAATGAGGAGGCAGCCTGGGTTTGCTCAGGCCATGTTTGAGCCTCTTTCAATGTTACTGCTTTAGGGCAGAGACCTGGCTTCAAGTATTGGTACGACAAGGAGTGGTTGAGCAGGGGACATATGCACGGCCTGGCATTTCTAGAAGAGAACTACTCCCATCAGAATGCCAAGAAGATTGTGGCCACCCATCAACTTCTTGGCGATGTACAGAGAGTGATCGAGGTTCTTCACGGCTTGCAGCTCAAGATGAGCATCTTGCAGTAAGTTTGGCACCTGCGGCTTTGGCAAGGAAACTCTTAATTCAGTAGGCTGTGTGGGGAGAAATTGGAAAGCCACAGAATCATCCTGAGACTGATGGGTTTAAGACCTTTACTAAAAGTAATGTTCTTGGGTTGAGCATTTGGTTCATTGGTAGAGTGTTTGGGCTCTTGTGTGGGACCTGTGGGTTTGATTGCCAGCAACCCCCCATCAGTTATATGAGCATTCCTTTCTAAAAGAATTATTGAGGAATATTTTATATATAGTAAGTTTACTTATTTTAAGACCTTACTGAATTTTGATAAATGTATATACCCATGAACCAACATTATAACCAGGACATGCTCTGTACATTTAGTTTTTTTTTTTTTTTTTAATTTTATTTAATTGTGTATATTTGAGTACACATGCACCACTGCATGTGTGTAGAGGTCAGAGGACAACTTGCTGGAGTTGTTTCCCTCCTACCAACTGATTTAAGGGATTGAACTCAAGTCATTAGGCTTGGCCTTTATCTGCTGAGCTATCTCTGGTCTTTATCATTATTGTGTTTTGTTTTGTTTGTTTTAGTGTTTGGGTACTTTTTGTTTATTATTATTTTAAGAAGGATCTCTAGTATAGCCTTGGCTGGCCTGTAACTTACTATGTAGACCAGGCTGGCTTCAAAATTACTGAGCTCTACTGGGTGTTATGGTGCACACATTTAGACAGGCCTGCCTGATCTCCCTAACAAGTTCTAGGCCAGCCAGGGTTACATAGAGAGACCCTTTCTCAACAACAAAAAAAAAACCCCACAGAATTACAGAGATCTACCTGCCTCTCCCTCCCGAGGACTGGGGTTAAAGACTTACGTTACCATGCCCAGCCATTACTTTTCTTTATTGTTTTTAAAAGATTTTAATTATTTTTATTTCATGTGTATGAATGATTTGTTTGCATGTGTGTATGTGCACCAGATGAGGAAGAGGATATGTGATCCCTTGGACCTGGAGTTTTATGTGGTTGTGAGCCACATGACCTGGGTGTTAGGATTCGAACTTGGGTCCTCTGGAAAAGCAGTACATGTTCTTAATCACTGAGCAATCTCTCCAGCCCCTCTGGTGTTTTCTTTTCTGACAGTTTTCTTCTTTGGAATAGGAAAAATAGAAAGTTATAGAAACATTTTTAGAAATATTATTAGTAATCATACTTATGTATCCATCCCCATCATTGCAATTTTGGAAACTTGAGTTCCATCTAATATCAGACTGTGACAGTTTATTAAGTTTAGGTTTTTTTTTTTTTTTTTTTTAAAGTAACCATATTCAAAGAACATTTTACCAGTGTACTTTCCATTTAATTAATTCAGTTACTCTTTATAAAACTTGGTGCTAGTGGCTAGTAACTGAGAGATGACAAGATTAGTTTCCGGAGGAGAAAGCTGGAAGGAACCTGGCTGAGTGAGCTATGCTCCCCAGATGTGGCCTCCTACCATTTACACCTCTCTGTGTCAGCATGCCATGTCCCCACTCTGCTCTCCCTCAGGGGAGAGTGTTTGAATCTGAGAAGCTTTGCAATGGTGCTAGCTACCCCTAAAGTGTTTCCCTGTCTGTCATCCCCACAGAAGCAGGGAGCATCCTGATCTCCAGCTATGGTGCCAGCCCTGGAAACAACACTCAGGGGAGGGGAAAGCTCATTCCAGACACATCCACATCACTGACACCAAGAGCAAGGAGGAGTCTTCAAGCTATAGAACTTTGAATGGGGCAGTGGAAAAGCCCCTGCCCCTGCCCCGGTCTGTGGAGGAGTCCTACATCACTAGCGAGCACTGCTACCAGAAGCCGCGTGCCTATTATCCTGCTGTGGAGCAGAAGCTGGTAGTGGAGACACGAGGCTCTGCACTTGATGATGCAGTTAACCCTCTCTGTGAGAATGGTGACGATCCCCTCTCTCCCCGCCTAGGCTGGCCTCTAGACCAAGACAGGGGCAGAGGGGACGGTGACCCTAAACCCAGCTCCCCAAAGGTATGTGGCTTGCTTGCTTGTACATTCTCCTTCTGGGGCTAAATGTTCTCTGGAAGGTCATTCTTATAGACCTGTATTATTATTATTATTATTATGTTTGTCTGTTAAAATGAGTACAAAGTCAGGAGAATCCACTTAAGCCAAATATCATCGATTCCAGGAAACCCCACACCCTACAAAATGGCATAGTCAATGGGGGTCATGGTGGAGAGACAAGAAGTAGCAAGAAGAGATGTTGATTGGAATTTGAAGGAAAAGGAAGAAAGGAAAATTTACCTCTTAGCATCACTTACATTGTAATTGCTCCTAGGTGCTAATTATTGCATGGATGCAAATGAGTCAAGGTCTTATTAGGCATAAGTTTTTCAACAAAATTGTATGATGACTTCATTTTTGTGATTTTCTAATCCTCTTATAAGGATTAATTTCATCAAAATATTTGCTACTTTGAACAGTTTTCCAAAGAGTCAGCATTTCATCTTTTGTTATTCTGAGCCATTCTGGTCTGGACCCCCCTGTGCCATCCCATGTTGCCAGTGTTTCCCTCTTTAGCTACCTGCAAGTCTGTGCCTGTCCTCTTCTGTGAGTGAGGCTTCGTGTGACTTCAGATCCTCTTTGTCCTGCTCATCCTTACTTTCCCAGAATTTATCCTGTGTGTGGTTGGCATCAGCAGCTAAGTACATGGCTGCCTGTTGCCAGTAAGGGGCATTCCAGCTTCTCAGTGGGGATTGCACCTCTTTCAGCCTATGCTCTTAACCTGTGCCTAACCAGTGTTTGACCAGGGTTGAAAGAACAATCTTTGAGGCCGACCTGTTTTCTTACCTGTAGAATGGGCATTGGTGTCATGGCCAGGCTTCTACTCAACACCCAGTGTGTGTGGAAAGCTTTCAGTACACTGCTTTTCACATAGCTCTAAATATTTGAGTCTTAATCTCAAATGAATGAATCAAAGGTTAAGATTCTAAACTACGTAGTAGAATGCCTGCTGCCTTGTGGATTATAGGTTTCTAAAGGAAACAAAGCAAGAGCAGGAAATACCTATCCTTATCAAGGCAGCCATGGTCATAAATCTCTCCCACTGGTGGTGAGCTGTGTATTGGCACCAGGTTTTCATCCCCGTGAAGCTTCCTTACTACATTCATCTTCACAGTGAGGGAAAAGGCTCACAGAGGGAAAAGAACTCACCAAGGCCACATGTTCAGTAGGAGGCAGAGCCAGGTTTTGCTGAACTTGTGTGAATATAATATTCTAATCCTCATCCACACTGGCTCTACTCTAGGTAGCCGGCAGGTTTCTGAGAGGCCTACCTTGGGCTAGGGTACTGGGCCAGGCAGGGGGAGGTTCTTCAGGGCTTTCTGAGCCAGTCTGTGCTGCCTGAGGCTGTGGCAATGGTGCATTGGGCAGCACATGGGAAGGCCGCAGGAAAATGGGGCTTGGAGGGCATTCACGCTACAGTTGATTTTTTTCAAAGGGTTGTAAACACTGGCTAGTTGGAGAAAGAGCTGGTTGCTGTCTCTACTCAGTAATTTAGACATCATTATATGCCCAGGTGAGGGAATACGTCTCTAAAAAGGTCCTGCCAGAGGAAACCCCTGCTCGGAAGCTGCTGGACAGAGGCGGAGAGGGGCTGCTGAGCTCCCAGCACCAGTGGCAGTTTAACCTGCTGACACACGTGGAGTCTCTTCAGGATGAAGTCACGCATCGTATGGACTCCATTGAGAAGGAGCTGGATGGTAGGGCTCCTTTCATGGTACTACTCTGGACTTCTCTTCCCATGTGTGGCTGCCTTCTGGAGCTCACAGTCTGGCTCTCAGGACAACTATGTTCTTGCCTCCTCAGCCTCACCCCACTTAGTTTTCCCTTTAAAGTGGGCAAGTCTCACTTTTATTATTTATTAGACATTTAGAAAGTCTGGTGGTGTCAGGGGTTCTGCTTTACATGTCTAGTACCTTCTACAAAGATGATCTGGGCTGGGAGTGTAACTCAGTGAGAGTGCGTGCTTACCGTGAGTGAGGCTTTGGGTTCAATCTCTGTACCAAAGAAACAACATAAGGCACATTAACAGAAGAGCAGCTAATGTCTGCTTGTTGGAAATGTGTAATTTCAGCATGTCTTAATTTACAAAGTTCTTTGGGAAATTAAGATTTTTTTTTGCATGATGGGCATGTACATGTTTATGTGTGAGTGCAGGCATGTGCCGCAGCCTATATGGAGAGAGGTCAGAGAATAACGTTGGGTATTGGTCCTTTCCTTATTGCTTGTTTTGAGGCAGGGTCTCTTGTTTCTCTCCATCATCCAGGCTAGCTGGCCTGCAAGCTTCTCCTGTTCCCAGCTCTGATTTCAGTGTAGGTGCTCTGGGATCACAGGTGTGTATCCAGACTCTAGTCCTTATGCTTTCAGGCTGAGCACTTTACTGACTGAGCTATCTCCTCTAGTTTGAGTTTTTTAATAAAAATTCTTTCATGATTGTTTACTTATTGCTGATTATTTTAATCTTAAAAATGAAACCCAGCTGGCGAGGTGGCTCAGCTGATAAAGGCATTTCCTGCTAAGCCTGATGACCTGAGTTCAATCCCTGGGACCCACATGGTGGAAGGAGAGAATTGACTCCCACAAGTCGTCCTCTGACGTCCATACACAATCACAAAATAAATAAAATGTAATTCAAGAAAACTTTTTAAAACAGACCCAGTTCAGAAATAAGTGTTCTGTTTGAGGATTAATCAGGCAGTGGTGGCTGTAGCTGAGACTATAACATACATGAAGTAATGCACAAAAGATGCCCTTATACAATCTGTATTGTTGGAGTCATATAGGGCAAGAGTCTTCCTGCCAAGCTTGTGTATCCCATGTCTATAGTCCTAGCACTGGAGATGCTGAGTCAGGAGGACTGTGAACTCAAGGCCAGCATGGGCTGAATAGAAAGACACTTTTCCATAAAAGGCTCCCTTTAACTCTTGGAGTTAACACCAGCCTTGAAGGAAGTCATGTTATTTCTGCTGGAATGAATGGTGGTAACTTGGGGACTGAAGCAACAGGAAAAAGCATTGCCTTATTGGGAGATGGAGAGGGAGAAACCAACCACGCACCCATGTCAGGCTTCTATCTGCACTGAGGCAAGCCCCATGGTACTTCTGACCAGTGCCCACCCCTTCCCCTTCCTAAATGGTTTCTTTGGGCTCCTTAGGATTGTGATGCTTCTATCTTGGAAAACATACAGAGAAGATTGAATGTCAGATAGGAAACTATAGATCTGGAAAGAATGGCAAAAGCAGCTCTGGGTTCTAAAGAGGAGGTAGAGCACCATGGAAACACGGTGAATGCTCTGTTGTCCATCCTTAGAAGGCCAAGCCTGCACAGACCTTACCTGGCCTGGGGTTCTCCACTGGGGTTGTGGTGATAAGCCCAGGCTTCCTCTGGCTTCCCAGACAATCTCTCATGTATTCCACTGGTATGGAGCCCACATGTTATTATACTCCATGGCTTGAAAGATACTAAGAAAACTTGAAAATCAGTGATGCAAGTTTAAAGCTTTTATTTAAGGAATAATAAAAAAGCAAAAACCAAAACAGGTTTAGGGGATAGGGAGATGACTCAGTCAATAAAATGTCTGCTGCAGAGGTTTGAGGACCCAAGTCTGGATCTCCAGCACCTATATAAAAGCCAGGTGCTTATTTGAAACCCTGCTGCTGGGGGAAGAGGCAGAAATAGACACATCCCTGGAGCAACTGTTCAGCCAGCTTAGCCAATCAGTGAGCTCCGGGTTCAGTGAGAGACTCCAAAAAAACTAAGGTGGAGAATGATGAGGATATCTGACATCCACCTTCAGCCTCACATGTGTACGTGCACAGGAAGGGAGGGAGGAAGGGAGAAAACAGGTTTGAGTCACTTTAAGAGGCAGTGGCAAAGAGTACCACCTCCAGCTGGGTAAAGAGATTTTTGCATTTAAGATTCATCAGAATCCTTTTTTAGAGAGTCAAACTAGATGTTAACGAAATCATCCCTTGAAGTGTAATAATAAGATGTAGTAAGTGCTCAAAAGATGTCATGTAATTCCATAGCACCTGTAACAGGGTAGATTCAGTGTATAGATTTCAGGAAGGCTCTTTCTAAGTAACTTGTGGAAAGCAAATATTCAGGAAGGTGGGGGAAGGGTGGGACTTGTCTGAGAGGGGATTGTGTAGAGCAGCAGACTGCTTGGGAACAGGTCCTAGGAGTGTGTTTGCCTTTTTGTACTCTGGGGTCCAAAAGGTATTCCATATAGGGTGGTACCTGGACTAGAAAGGATACAGCCAGGCTGAGGTACACACAGGTCCACCTGGAGGGACTGGCTCTTTTCAAAGTTGCCTGATTCCTAGATAACCTCGCACCAAATGCCAGAACTGCAGGGGGATAGCTTGGGGAAGAACAAACATTTTCTATGACAAACTCTGCCCTCGCAAGCAGGACAGCTTTCTAGATTTTGAAGTACCTATAATAAGTATATTAGTGCCTAGATATCTTATACTAAACATTTTGTTTAAAAATTTAAAGATTTTCTTTTTTAACGTGTGTGTGTGCACAAGCAGGACCTGTACATGTGATGTAGGTGCAGGTGCCTGCCCACACAGGCCTTGGATCCCCCTGGAACTCACATTACTGGCAGTTAAATGCTGGGAATCAACCTGGGTCCTCTGCATGAGCTTTATGCACTGTTAACCACTGAGCCATTTCTCTAGCCCTACACTAAATTCTTAAAAGGAGGAAATAAAAATACTTGTGCCACTGATAATTATGTCTCGGGAGTTAATATTAAGGAAATCAGAATTGACAGTCATAAAAAACAGACTTTTTGAAGCCCGTGTAGACTTTATTTTTCTTGACAAGAGGCTGAACATGCAAGCTTCCTGATTTACAACATGGGAAAGCTTTAGAAAGAATGCGCAGTTCACTGAGAAAGATGGGGCCTTCTGACTACACTGATCAGAGTAGCAACTGACAGCGTATAACTGAATTGACTAAATTTTACATTAAGTTCCTTAGTTGTACTAGCCTTACTTTAAGAGCCCAGAAGCTATATATGCTATAGTTGTGGCTCCTGTATTGGAGAGTTCACATACGGATCATTCTATCATTAACAAAGACTTCTTTTGGACTGTGCTGCTAAGAAGCATTTATCTTTGTTTTGTCATCTTGAGGTAAGTTCTACTTAAGGAGCTCACAATTTCAGAGTTCAGCATGGTTCTGTGTGTTTGGGCAGAACATAGTGGTGGTAGCAACATGTGGTGGAGGAGGCTGTTTACATCACAGCAGACAAGAAACAGAAAGGAAGGGACCCAGGCATAACTTTTACTGGCACACCCCTAGTGACCTACTTCCAAAATCACACCAGCTGGAGACCAGTCATTCAGCACATGAGCTTGTGGAGTATAGCTTATATTTAAACCTTCACAACATTTGAGTTTGGTACCCAGGAATAATGCTTTGTGGGGTACAAGGTGTTGAGGCTGAAGTGGCCTTCCCTCCTCTCCCTTCTGCTCAAATGGGATGAAATGAAACTCCGAGGTTCTTGTCAATCAAGACTGGGAGCTGACTGGATCTTCTTTCTTTTGCCTCCAGTGCTAGAGAGCTGGCTGGATTACACCGGGGAACTGGAGCCTCCTGAGCCACTGGCTAGGCTTCCACAGCTCAAGCATTGCATCAAGCAGCTACTGACGGACCTGGGCAAGGTGCAGCAGATTGCCCTCTGCTGCTCCACATGAAATTGCCCCCCACCCCCAGACTAATTGGGGCACAATCCCCAGGACATCTGCAGGAGGAGCTTTGCATATTTAAATAAATAAACCTAGCATGCCGAATGCACGTGACAACGACTGACTTCAGGGATTTGGCCATGAGGGTGACGGACATTGGACAAAGAGGCCATTTTGGCAACTGGAGGACAGGGCATTCTGATCTGGAAGCCTACCAAGCAGGTAGCAATAGTGTCTTGGAATTCCCTTCTTCTGGGCACATCGTTGAATGAAGGCGAATCTTTGCACAATCTTCACTTGAAATCGTGCCACTGAGAAATGGAATGAGAGAGATCCCCTTCCCCCTAACAAATTTAGTTGTAAAACAGTTGTAAATTCAATTTACAGTTTCATTTAACTGACTTGGGGTGAGGTTGGGGCACATGCCAACCCTTCTGGTTTCTCTGCCTGGCATGGTATATAGGCAGCGGCACCATTTTCATTTCCGGCTTCACTGGAACATTGGAACTTCACTGTGCTGTGCAGCTTGGGAGGAGCAGAAGCCTTGATGCTCTGACTCCTCAGACTTCATCGTCTCACCATGTCTCTTGCATGATTTCATGGTACCGGGACAGGTTTTTATGCTTTTCACCCCAGAACTGGCTGAGCTCTGGCTTTCCTAGCAGAGCTTGCCCAGCTGGTGGAGGAGCTAGAGTCTCAGTGTGTGATAAGAATCTAGAAGGAATTCCAAATGGAAGCAGGCAGGGTCTGGAACCCAAAAGACAGCATTTTTACCTACTTCTTGATATTGACAGCTTCCAAGCTCCATTTAAAGTCCAAAATATGTTTCCCTAAATTTTGAACTCTTTTACTGTAAAGATTTGTTACGAAGAATGTGGTTTGGGGAATGACCTTATTTTATACGTTGTCAGCAAACTTGAGGTTCTGTATCTGCCACGTTTCCCCCTCCCTGAAGGTTAGCTTGGTAGTTGGCAGTTTCAGAATTGCTGATATACTTTTAACACTTTAAATTTCCTGTTTGTATTACTTTGTGAGATCAAGGTGATTATGCTGCTTAAGGTCCAGGTACAACCTATTTGCACCTTTGGAGACAATATTTGTGTTTGTAGGTTATGGTTCCGTGTGTAATTGCTATATTTTGTTTTGTTTTTACCTTACCTGGCAAAGTTAAAGAAAATGTTCCATGCTTTGAGGACATCTCTAATTTTCTTATCACTAAAGGCAAAAATCAAAGCCCAGTTGTCCAGTAACACAAGTTAATTATGGGTTTATGAATCTGTAATGTTCTATGCTGCAAACCTTTACTATGTAAATGTGAAGTAGCCAGTATCTCAGTAGCGAGGTCATTGATCTCCAGCGACTTTTGGAGTGGGTAAGTTTTCGGGCACAGGTCATCATGGCCATGAACTCAGGCCTCTGTAGAGATGTTTTGGGCCTTGAATGCTGTCTAGTGATCTGGGCATCACCTTATGTAAAATAAACCACAGGGCAAGCAGAAGTTAACCTGGTAGAGCTTATCCATCATAGGAGTGTGTGCAGCTGTAATGTAATGACTCCGACACAGCTCCTTCAAAAGGTTGGTTCTCACCACTAACATTGGCGTTTCTGGCCTGGGAAGAAATGCTCCAGAAGTCTGCATGACATCTGTGTTCTGGATAACTGTTATCAGACAGCTGCATTTTAAGAACTGTGTGTCTGAAAAGGGAAGAAACAGGATGATTTTTCTCTAGCCACGCCTGTGTGAGGTCTGATTGTTTTAGATTACTGGTTTGGGGGCAGTGACATGACTCAGTGGGTTAAGGTGCTTGGCACCAAGCCTCATGACCAGAGTTCAATCCCTAGGACCACCATGGTGAAAGGGAGAGAACCAACTCCTAGGTTATCCTCTGACCTCCACATACACAGCGTGTCATATGCACACATACACAAATTAATAATTTTTATTACTGATTTTCCTTCTATAAAAGTACATTTTAGTATCACGTCTGGGGCAGCTGTGCCTTTGAAAGTCATCAGTTTTGTGTCTTGTTCAAAGATGGAAGTGAAAACTGAATGATGCTAATTTTGTCAAGTGGTTATTACTGGGTTTATTATTTAGGTTTTGTGAAGGAAATAGTCTGGTTTCGTTGTGACTTTTGTCCTTAGGGAAGCAAAGAAAACTCCCCATGTTCTGATAACCTCTGTTTTTTCCCTAATTTAAAGCCATGTTTAGGGGGGCTCCATTCCCAATTCCTGGGTCAACCTGAGTTAACCCCTATGTTGGAGCACTGGAATCTGTTATTTGCAAACAATGCTGATACCATTTGGAAATATGTGCACTACCTAAGTTTTGTCTGTTAAGAAAAACTATCCACCTATAAAAACTTGCCTTGATAAAAGTTCCAGTTCCATCATTTTACATAAGTGATAAGTATATGCAAGGTGGATTCTTGATGGGCCAGCATTGCACTGTGGATACATACCTGTTTACACGCTGTTAGAATAGAAGGCACTGTATATAGAGAAATGTTGCTCTGAAGCAATATTTGCAAAACATGCTAACTTCTGTATCTGTATTTGGAAAAATAAAACAGGTTCTTGTTGCTATGTTTCAGTCACATATTACTGAAGTATAAAGAGTTTTTGTTTCATTTGGCCTCTTGCTTGTTATGTAACCCTGTAAACCAAAGTTGGCCTCAGATTAGTCACCCTACCTTAGCCTCTGAGTGCTTGGCTTATAGATGTAATCATTACCCTTTAAAACATGCCTGCCTATATCCTTTATGAAAATCCCGTAGATAGGCAGATACAAACTGGCAAGAAAACATACAAAATACCTTTGAACTGTTAAAAGCAAAATGCCCTGTACCAGTTTCTGTCCGTCTGACTCACACATCATAGTGGAAGTTGCAGGTTTATTAGACTGTTGACAGTAATGCAAGGAAATAGGCCTGGACTTCCTTACACCGTGGTGGAACCTGATGCTCTGAGACATACTGGGACCAATGCAAACTAAGCTTTTCCTTGCTTGAGCCAAAGCCTCAAGGAAAAACATGTTAACATCATTACCTGCCAGATTCTTTTGAATTTAAAAGGAGTGCTTTCAGTGTTAATTCATAGTTACTTAACCCAGGTCCAAGATCAATCCCCTGGAAAAACCTTGGGGTGTTAGGGTTTAAGAAGGGTTAATTTGTTTATTGGCAAAGAAGAGGGAGCTTTGCTGACAAGTGAGCCTCACTCCAGGGAGTTAGTATAAGAATGAGGGAGAGATGGGCTAATAAAGAGGAGGAAGAGTCATGTTTTTTTCTGGGACTAGGCAGAGCTATGAGAAGCAGAGATGTTAACTCCCTCTTTCACAGCCTTTCTGGTTGTGACCACTGGTATGTTTTTAACCTTAAAATGGGAGGAGACTGGACAAGTCTAGCATGAACCCTTATAGTTTTATACAAAACATTTCTCAGCATGTCTACATGCAGAGCTGAAAGAACCTGACCCCAAGGTTAAGGGAAGGAGACAGATGCCAAGCTTTTTCATCCCTCCTAGTTACCCATCTGCAGACTCAAGTGAATCACCTGTGGTTTTTTTTTTCAAAAAAAAAAGTATTTGAGGGACTGGAGAGAGTGCTGTTCTTCCAGAGGAACTGGGTTTGATTCCTAGCACTCACATGGCAGCTAACAACTATCTGTAACAATAGTTCCAGGGGAACTGACACTTTCTTCTGGCCTCTGCAGGGACTGCACATACACGTGGTGCACTTACATATATACATGCAGGCAAAACGTCCATCCACAAAATTACATATATAATTCGATTTCCTAACAGTAACCTAAGCAACTGTTGTTAACTCACACAGCAGAGGTGTTCTCTCTGGCAAAATTAGTGTAAAACCAATAATGTGTTTCAAAATCAGAGATCTATTAAGTCACCTAACAAAATGAAGCTCAAAGATTGAGAGTTTTCCTTGGAGTTCTATTGTTAAAGAGCTCTTAGGAATGGAATCAAGGTACTTTGCCAGGCAAGTGCTCTACCACTAAACTCAGTCTTTGCCCTCAGTTCTGCTTAATTCTAACAGAGGCCTATACTTTGACAAGGAGGTATGCAAGTCCAGAAGCATAAACTAGCTTACTAATTAGACCTAGAGTCTGTCTGTATGAGGGCTAACAGCACAATGCATTAACAACTAACAACTTGGGCCTTCTGATTAAGACTGTGTCCCATGTTAATTGTATTGATAGAAAGGTAGCTAGTTAAACGAGCATTTAATAGAGCCAACCTTTTTAAGGTTTTTTTTTTGAGACAGGGTCTCACTTCGTAGCCCTGGCTGGCCTCTTAACTCAAGAGATCTGCGTGCACCACCATGCCTGGCAAAGGCAACTATTTTGTTCGCCCAATCCCCGAACTTTTATGTATCGCTACCATCTATTCAGATAGGTGGAAATAGCATTAAGTTAAGACTGCTGCAACCCTCCTAAGACGGCCTTACACAAAACAAATGGGTTCTTGGGAGTCCAGGAAAAACAGCCGATGTGGTGGAGGTGCAGCCCAGATCTAGCCAACAAAGGGAGAAGGGACACATTTCCCTCTAAAGGGCCAAGCTCAGCGCAACCCTAGTAGCCCAGGAATAGTAAACAAAAGCCTTCCTCTAAGGGGCTCGCAAGCTCTTTTGTCAATTAGAAAGGTAGGACATTAGCTAACCCAATAAAGAATGAACGAAAGACACACCAGACCACAGGAGCTGTCAAAACTCGCCTTTCATTATAACACGGGGTAGGGGGCCAGGCTCTTGCCCTCCGCCCAGTCCAGGGAGCCCTGAGCTCCGACGCTCAGCCAGTGATGCGCACGTCCGTACGGCGCCGGAGGCGCCGGGCCCGGGCCGCGTCAGGCAAAATGGCCAGCAACTGCTCCTGCACCAGCATCTCCACTATCTGCTCCTTGGTGCGGATGTCCGGCCGTAGCCACTGGCGGGAGAGCTCCCGCAGTTGCCGGAACGCTTCCCGGGGCCCTGCGGCGTCTTGGTAGCGGAACTGCCGGAAACGCTGGCGGAAGGTCTCGGGGCCGGGCCGGGAGCCTCCGGGCCGCGGAGCGACTTCGGCCGGCGGCGCGGAGCCCAGCGCTGCGGGTGCACCGGGAAGCTCCGGGGCCGCGGGCAGCGCGGGGACAGGATCCGAAGGGCTCGAGGACTCGGGTTCAGGTTCTGCGCTGCCGCCGGCTCCCTCCTGCTGCTGCTCGGGCTGCGCCGCCAGGGTCTGGGCGGCCAGGCTGGGCTGCGACGCGGCCATGACGGCCCTCGGCGTCACCCTTTGTCCAGCGGCTACGGGCTCAGCTCTGCGTCTGCGCGGGGACGGAGGGAGGAGAGGGACATTTCCCGCTGAAGGGCAGCGCCCTAGCCACCCCGGTGGGAGGCCGGCTCGAGAAAGGCCCGGGGCGAGCCCTGCTTACCTCCACCAGTGAGGGACCGGACGACCGGAAGTGGGCGTCTCCGCCGGACACGATGAGCGTGCGCCACAGCCCGGAAGCAGAGCCGGAGCTCCCGGAAGCGAAACCTTCTAGTGGTCGCGTGAGGTTTGAAAACGTCCCGACTGTGTTGTGGCCCACAGATAAAAGCCCTCATCCGAGCCAGGGTACTGACTCCTGGCAGTCCCAATGCGAGAAAGAGGAGGAGCAGGAGGAGGAGAAAGCGGAGGAGGAAAAGGAGGAGGAGGTGGAGCGGCCGGAAGGGGATCTGGAGCCCGAATTGGAATCGGAAGTGCTAGAGGAGCCGCGGAAGGAGGAACCCGAGAGATCGAAGGCGCCTCAGCCGCGGGACCGCCTCTGCTCGCAGGTGACCTGCATCTGCGGGAGCAAAAGCTCCTTTTTATTTTGAGACAGGGTCTGCCTATGTAGATCAGGCTGGCCTCGAGCTCAGGATATCCACCTGTCTCAGCCTCCTGAGTGGTGGGATCCAAGGCGTGGGCCTAGTGGCTCAGAGGCTTCTGTTTATCCCACTGTGACCAGCTTTTAGCGCTGCCAGTCCTTGGGTAATGAGGAGGGTCATCGCTGGCCAGGGACTTCCCAGAGCTTGGCGGATGACGCGAGCAGGACAGTGGAAACGGCGACCTTGCCTCGTTTTAGAAATTTCTCTCAAGCGGTGCGTGGTGGTCTTAATCTCATCCCTCCCGAGGCTGAAGCGATTTAGAGGCTGTCCCTGCACTGCAGAGTGAGCCCAGACCCTGTCTCAGTGTTCACGCACACAGAGGTGATGTAGAGGTACCCCTGGACTGCAGAGTGAGCCCAGACCTTGTCTCAGTGTACACACATGCACACAGAGGTAATGTAATGGGTACCTCTGGACTGCAGAATGAGCCCAGACACTGTCGGAGTACACACACACACACACACACACACTTACTTGCCTGTGAAGTTAAGGGCAGTAGAAATCACCTTTCATCGAACATGACAAAAATATTTCAGCAAGATCCTTAACACGTGGCTTAGCACAAAGTAAATCCTCAAGAGTTCTTCATCATTGAAATATGTGTATGTGTATGCCTGAGTGTATATAGGTGCAGCATGTACATGCAGGTGGTTGTGAGCCACCATGGAACCAAACCTGGGTCCTCTGCAAGAGCAGCAAGTGCTCTTAACCACTAAGCCATTTCTCTCCCCCCCCCCCCCCCCCCCGCCATTTTTGAGAAGATCTGGTGACACACATGTGTGCTGGGAGCCGAACTCTGGTCCTCTGTAAGACCAACTTGCTGAGCTATCTCTCCAACCCTTTGCCATTATTTTTTGCTTGTCCTTTGAGGGACAGGTGGATCTGAGTGTTTTGCTTTTAGGATTAGTAAATAGATTATGTTTCCTAGGATAATAGCCATTAGCCACCTGCATTTACTGAACCCTTGAAATGTAACTATCCTCAATTGAGATGTATTATAATGTTTAAAAAAAAAAAAAAAGAACCTTATTGGTACTGTGTAGGAAATTAATAATGTAAAATATCTGTTTTTATATTGTAACATGTTGGAGAATATTTTGTATGTATTGGCTCAAATAAACCATATTATTACATTTAATTTTACTTGTGTCTTTACTTTTTAAATACAGATGCTGTGAAATTTTAAATTGCACATATGGGGTTGGAAAGATGACTCAGCAGTCAAGAGCACTTCCTGGTCTTCTAAAAAACCTAAGTTCAGTTCCCAGCACCCACATCAGGAGGCTCACAACGGCCTGCAACTCCAGATCCAGGGGATTTAACACCCTCTTCTGGCCTCTTGGGCCACCCACATTCACAGGCATATACACACATACACTTAAAATAGTTAAAAAATAAATAAATTGCACATATGGTACATTTTGTTGAAAAGCTTTTGGCCAGTGCTGACGTCAGTCTGCTTTGGTGGAATCCCCTTGCCGTGCAGGCATGAATACCTGAGTTTGAATTCCCCTCACTTGCACAGAAAATTGGGCATGCTTGAGTAATCTTAGTGTTGGTGGGCAGAGACACGCGGATCCCAGATGCTAGGCCAGGGAACTTAGCCAAAATCTTCCAGCTTCTGGTTGAGTGAAAGACTCAAGGCAGTTAGAGGATAACGTTCCCCTTAACCCCCTTCAGCCTCCCTCTGAACCTGCACACTCACACAAATGCATCACACAGACACATATGTTGTCATTTAGGTACCTTGCCTACTTCAGTTTTCTCATCTGTAAAATAAAAATTTTAGATTTGGAAGAACTAACTTCATAGAGGTTTCTGTGAAAATTCAGAGTGATGATTCCAGCAAATATGTCTGATGTCCCATGTTATATTCTGTTTGACAGCTTACAAATGAGTTTTGTATTTTTTATTTTATAGAAAGGAAACTGAAGCCTAGAAAGAGAGAGGGGGGGCCCACATGAGCGGTTTCTTGTGATCCTCACAGTCGCTTTGAACTCTATGCAGGGCAGATGAGCATGTTTAACAACCATCAACCCACTGAGTTTCCTGATCAAAAGCTTCTTCATCCTGATAGACTTTCTCCCTTAGAGGGGCAGCAGTAGATGGTAACTTGAAAGTCATCACAAAGATTCTTCAATGTTTTTAGTTGGGATGCAAATCTGAACTTGAAGTTTTTGTTTGAAAAAATGGAAGAACTGGCACTCTGGATCCACATTCCTGCTGATCAATTAGATATTTATTCCTTACATAAGAAACTCTTGCCCCAGTTGGCCCACTCCTCTAAAATAGAGTGTTTGTTTCTGCTATTGCTCAAGGTGCTTTCCTTTTCTCTTTTCAAGAGTGTAAAAGCAGGCCTAGTTTGTTATGCCTAGTGACTTCAGACTTCCTGCCTGCCCAGGTAAACCAACATTCTCATTCCCTAGTTAGTGATAGGCAGTTTTCAGTACCAAGGCAGTCTAACAAACTGCTACAAGGAAGAGAGAGGTCAGGAAAGGGTTCACTAGAGAGGGTAAAAAGATTTCCCAGAGCTGAAAAAATAGTTCAGTGGATAAGAGAGCTTACTACTTTTCCAGAGGAGCCAAGCCCACATCTAGCTGTTCACTATTGTCTGTAAACAGCTCTGGCCTCCTTGGGCACCTGCACTCATGTGCACATATACCCCATGCAGGTACACTCACACAATTAAAATAAATTGGACTCGGTTAAAAAGAAAAATAGAAGACATTAAATTGGGAGGAGTGGGGAAGCGGAATGGATTTGCTAGAAGTTATAAGAACTTTTCCAGAAGGCACTGCCTGCATGTCACATGGTGAATGAAGCCAAAAGTTCCAGATAGGGAAGTTTCCAGAGAAAGGGTGAAGAATGAGGTTGGAAGGTTTGAAAACGGGAGGGAAAATCATAAAGATCAGAGTTCTGTGTTTAAAATCTAGTCCTTTTCCTCCTGGGAAAGGAAATTAAGTCTTGGGAATCATGAATGTTAAATCTCTAGTTCATTTCTTCCATCCAAAGGGGAGTCATGGGCTATTAGAGATGAAAAGAGACAATCTTAGAGATCTGTATGAATCAAAGAATCTTAGGAAGGGGAATTAGCAATTGAATTAAAAAATATTAAATTCAAGGGACTGGAGAGATGACTCAGCAGTCAAGAGCACTTGCTGCTTCGAAGAGGAGCTGAATTTGGTTCCCAGAATCCACATGGTGGCTCACCATGGTCTGTAACTCCAATTCCAGAGGATCTGGTATCTTCTTATGGCCTCTGCAGGCATTGAATGCATGTGGTGCACTTATATACATGCAGGCAAAACACTCATGCACATAAAATAAAAAGAATAAGCCAGGCATGATAGCAACATGCCTGTAATCCCAGCACTAGAGATCTGCAGAGGCAGGCAGATCTCTGTGAGTTTCAGGCCAGTGGGGCTTAGGAAGAGCCTGTCTCAAAATAATAAAATAATAACAATAATAAATCTTTAAAAAAACATTAAATTTGGGGCTGGAGAGATGGCTCAGCGGTTAAGAATACTGGCAGCTCTTCCAGAGGACATGGCTTCAGTTACCAGCACCCACATGGTAACCTAATACCTGACCTTAATTCCAGTTCCAGGGGAACTGCCCTTCTCTGTGGGCACTGTGGACACAGTGCACTTACATACATGCAGGCAATACACTCATACACATAAAAATAATTTAAAAATATTTAATTCTGTTGAAAATCCTTTATGGTTCAGTAAGTATAAAATCTGGATAAATTATCTCTTCCTAGAAAATATATGACAATTTACATATATCCTTGAATCCACCCAGAGGAACTAGATTTAAAACATATATGTACATATATTGTATTTTCCTGAATTTTGCAGACTGAGAAGTCACCCTCCCAAAAGATGAAACATTGGGCCAACATCAGAAACCTAGTGACAGAGAAAAGGGAAATTTCTAGATTGCTATTCCAATGCAGTTATCATGTTCGATTTTTTATTGTCATTAGATTTAGATTGTACTTGGGAGGAGATCATAAATCATCTCTTGGCTTCCAACGCAAGCCCTGACTCCCATCAAATCTTCAGTAAGCATCAGTTAAAGGAAAGAGAACAAACATGGATTACTTTCCATCCCTGTGAGGAGAGAGCCCTAACATGATTCTCTCGTTCTTCCAGAGCCTTTAGTATGTTTGGATTAGTGTCCTAGTTACCTTAGCTGTTAACCTTACACAGCCCAGAATTACCCAAAAAAAAGGAGTTGCAATCGTGTAATTGTCTTGGCCAGGTATGTCTGCAGGGCATTGTCTTAATTGTTTTAATTGATGTTGAGGCCCCAGATCACTGTGGGCAGTGCCATTTCTTGGACAGGTAGTCCTGAGCTATGTAAGAAATCTAGGCAAGGGACTGGAGAGATGGCTCAGTGGTCAAGAACACTGGCTGATCTTGCAGAAGACCGGGTTCAAATCCTAGCACCCACATGGCAGCTAATAGCCATCTTTAATTCCAGTTCCAGGGGATCTGTTGTCCTCTTTTAATCTCTGAAGGCATTGCATGACATGGGTGCACTTACATAATGCAGGCAATACACATAAAATAAAAATAGTAAGTATTTTT
Source organism: Eospalax fontanierii (assembly GCA_035773235.1). Taxonomy (NCBI): domain Eukaryota; kingdom Metazoa; phylum Chordata; class Mammalia; order Rodentia; family Spalacidae; genus Eospalax; species Eospalax fontanierii. Next base: position 22,968,749 of record CM069550.1, on the reverse strand, counting down.
TAAAAGCTAGCTATGTGTGAATCAGAGAGCTAGCAAGCATGTAGTGTTCTTCCATGGCTTCTGCCTCCAAGTTCCTGACTTGAGTACCTGCCTTGACTTCCCTCATTGATGGATTGTAACCTGGAAGTGTAAGCCAAATAAAACTTTTCATCCCAAAGCAACTTGTGTTCAGACTGTTTTATCACAGCAACAGTGATGTATGTTCTAAAAAATTCTTTTCAAGTTTTTAAACTTTAAGTTTCAATTAAGTGTGTGTGTGTGTGTGTGTGTGTGTGTGTGTGTATACAATACTTGCAGAAGCCATCATATTCCTCTGAAGTTGGAGTTACAGGTGATTGTACAGACCCAACATGGGTCCTGAGAACTGAAATTCATGCAGGCATGAATCGGGTCCTCTGGAAGAGCAGCATGTGTTCTTAACCACCGACCCCATCCCTCCAGCTCCTCCAGATCAGAACTATACTCTGCTCTTTTTAGGGGTTGTGGAAGGAAACCTGGGTCCTTTTTTTGTTTGTTTTTAAAGTTTTTTTTCCCTTGCTGGGTATGTTAGCACATTGTAATCCTAGCAGTCTATAGGCTGAGGGAGGAGTCTTGAGAGTTTGAGACCAACCTGGGCTACATAGTAAGACCTGTCTCAACAAATAGTAACTGCAGAGCTCGAGAGATGGTTCAGTGGTTAAGAGCACTGGCTGCTCTTCTAGAAGACCCAGGTTCAGTTCCCAGCACACACATGCTGGCTAACAACTGTTCTTAACTCTAGTTCCAGGGGATCCAACGCCCCTTTCTGATCTTGGTTTGCAAACATAGGTGCACTTGCATCCATGCAGACAAAACACTCATGCACATAAAATACAAATACAAATTTTAAAACACAAAACACAAAGGAATAAAAATCACTCCAAAGACATGTCATATAAATGAATAAATAAAAAAACATTTTATTTTAAAAAACATCAACAAAGAAACACTTATTTGTAAATAATTATAAATTCATAGAAAGTTGCAAAAATAGTACAGCAATTGTATTTTTCATCCATTTTTTTCCCAATAGTAGCATATTTATTAAGGTTTGAATCTGAAATCCCACAGGCTCATGGTTTAGATGCGTGGGCCTCAGATGGTACTGCTATGAAGTAGGCTTAGATGATAAAAACTAGGGGTGGGCATTTGAAGGCTAGAGCCAGTTCCTGGTTCCTGCCCACCACTCTATGCTTCCTGTCTGCAGTGATGTAACAGCCTCTGCCATATGCTCTCACTACTTTGTTATGCCTCCTCCCCATGGTGGACTGAAACACTCTGAAACTGTGAGCCAAAATATATTTCTCCTCTCTTAAGTTGTTTCTGTTGGGGATTGTGGTCAGTAATGTCAAAGTAATTAATACTATCTACCATATATATAGTACAATATGAAAGACATGACAGGGGCTGGAGAGATGGCTCAGGGGTTAAGAGCAGTGGCTACTCCTACAGAGAACCTTGGTTCAATTCCCAACACTCACATGGCAGCTAACAACCATGCATAACTCCAGTTCCAGGAGAATCTGACTCTTTCTTCTGATCTCCATGGGCATTGCACATGACATGGGTGTACTTACAACCAGGCAGACAGTACACTAAAAATTTAACCATTCACCTGTTGGAGGGTGTTTTTGTTACTTTCGTAAAGCTGCTGTGAACTGTTTTATGATATGACCTTAGGGAATCGTACAGTCTTTCAGAGCTTGGGGATGATAACACCGCACAGCATGACTCTGAGTAGACACTGAGGAAAGGAATGGGCACAGGGTCTGGCACAGAGAGTGCACATAGCAATTTTTAAAAATTTATTGTTTTTATTTTAGGTGTATGAGTATATTACCTGCATGTGTGTAAGTGCATCCGTGTCATTCACTGCCCATGGAGGTCAGAAGAGGGCATCTGATTCCCTGGAACTGGAGTTACAGATGGTTAACTGCCATGTGGGTGCTGGGAACAGAACCTCTGAAAGAGCAGCCTTTGCTCTTAACTGCTGAGCCATCTCTCCAGTCCCCACATAACAATTTTCAAAAATTATAATATTTATGTAGAGTTAACATTTGAGTAGATAAATTCCTTCTCTTCACAATGTATAGTGTCAACCAACCTAAAAAAAAATTGGCAGGGAGGGGTAGGGTCTCCTTGTAGCCCCAGCTGGCCTGGAACTGAATATGTAGACCAGGCTGGCCTTAATTTCACAGAGATCCACTTGCCTCTACCTCCCAAATGCTGGGATTAAAGGCATGTGAAACTGTGCTTGGCTGATACTTTTTTATAGATGAAAAATTATGGTCTAGAGATACTAACTTGACTAGGCCCAGCCAATGTATGTTAAAACTGGGATTCAAACCACAGCTTAACTTAGAGACAACAGGAAGACTTGGAAGAACTTGAAGCAGGGGAAGAGGGTGCCCACTTTCATTTTACAAGAATTCCTCTGTAAAGAATATTGCTTTATTGCCAAATACATAGATTATTTCTGACTTTTCATTGTTAAAATAGCATGACAATCATTGAGTTCTTCAAGTTCTTTCCATATTCTGGATTACAAATATCTGTTGTTGTCAAACCTATTTGATTTTCTAAGTTTGGCCAGTCAAAGACACTATATTTCCTTAAGGGAAAGGAATTAAACATTTTGTTGTATCTTGCCACTTCCTTTCTAAGAGATATATTAATGGCATTTGCATCACTGTAACTAAAATATCTGCCAGAACAACTCAAAGGGAAGATTTATTTTGGCTCCTGGTTTCAGAGGGTTCATGGTTGCTTGTTCCCCTATGCCTAGGTAGACCATCATGGTGGAAGGAGCATGTGATAGAGGCTGTTCTTCATTTCTTGATAGTCAGGAAGTGAAGAAAGAAGGAAATGGGAAGGAGCCAGGGCAAGATGTAGCCCCAAGGCAACCTCAGTGACCTAATTCCTGGTGTCAGACCTTACCTTCCCCGGTTCCACCACCTCCCAATTATGCTAGCATAGTTTGAATCCATCCAGGGATTAATTTACTCATTTGGTTTGGATCCTTCCTGGTCTGTCTCTAGATAAGACACATCCAAAGGTGTGCTTAGCTAATCGCCTAGGTGTTTCCTAGTATAATCAAGTAGTCGGTGAAGACTCACCAGCACAGATGTGTTTAATTCATAGAACCCTAGGAACCCTTTGCTTCACAAACTGGAAAGCTAAGTCATATGAGCCAGAGTGTGACCAGGACTCTGGAATGAATACCTTTTTTGTAAAGACAAGGTCTTACTATATAGCCCTGGTTGGCCTAGAACTTACTTTGTAGACCAGGCTGGCCTTAATCTCACATAGGTTCACCTGCCTTTGCTAAGACTAAAGGTGTGCACCACCATGTCCAGCTCATTCTGGTTTTAATTTGAATTTCCCCAATAACTAATAATATTGAACATATTTCCACTTGCCATCCCTATATCTTTTTTGGCAAAATGTTTGTTAAAATCCTTTGTATATTTTTACTGATGGTGGTTTTTCTTGTATTTTTGAGGGCTTTGGTTTTGATTTATTCTAAAACAGCTTTTTAAAATTGTAATCAAGTGGGGCTGGAGAGATGGCTCAGTGGTTAAGAGCATTGACTGTTCTTGCAGAAGACCCCAGTTCGAATCCCAGCACCCACATGGTAACTAACAGCTATCTGTACCTCCAGTTCCAGGGGATCTGATGCTTTCCTCTGTTCTGTTCTCTAAGGACACTGCATGACATGGGTGCACTTACATGCAGGCATAACACTCATACATATAAAATAAAAATAAACAAAATTGTAGTAAATATGCATAATAGATAAAGATTACTGTTTTAACCATTTGCTCAGATTTGCTAAGTAATCAGGCTGGCCTTGAACTCATTGTTCAAGTGTTCTAAGTGCTGAGATTATAGGTATGTGTCACCAGGGCTGGCACTGTTTGTTTTTTAAGAGAATTGACTCTGTAGCCCACGCTGGCCTTAGACATCAGATGCTCCTATCTTTGCTCCCTAATTAATCACTGTTATTTATTGATTTTAAATTTTACTTATTTATTTATGTGCTTATTTTTGATATAGAGTCTCTTGCTGACCTCAAACTTCCTATGTTATATGCAGGCGTGGTGACACATGCCTTTAATCCCAGTACTCAGGAGGCCGAGGCAGGCTGATCTCTGTAAGAGGATGGCCAGCCTGGTCTACACAGAGAGTTTCAGGTGAGCCAGGGTTATAGGGAGACCCGGTCTCAAAACAACAACAATAACAACAAAAACAAGCAAAAACCAAAAAAAGCACTTACTATGTTACCAAGAATGACCTTGAATTCTTGATCCTCCTGCCTTCACCTCCCAAGAGGTGGGGTTACAGGTATGCTTCTTAGTGCCTGGCAACCATTACTAAGTGACTGTTCACTTCTGTGACCATTCAGTTCATTCATGTTATGGTATAGTTATCACCATCATCCATCATCCAAAACAAACTCTGCCTGTTAAATAGTAACTCTTGGGGCTAGAAAGATGGTTTAGTGGTTAAGAGCACTGACTGTTCTTACAGAGGACCTGGGTTCCAATCCCAACACCCACACAGCTAACAACCATCCATATCTCCAGGGGATCTGATGTCCTCTTCTGACCTCTGAGGGCACTGCATGATACAGTGCACTTACACACATGCAGGGTGCATACACATAAAAAATAACAAATAATAACTAAATAAACAGTGACTCTCTTTTCTCCTTCTGGTCCCTGGGAATCACTGCTTTACTTTCCGGCCCTCTGAATTTGCTTCTTCTAGGTCCTTCATAGAAGCAGAATAGTATTTGTCCTTTTGTGTCTGCTTTATTTCACTTTGTATAATGCCTTCAAAGTTCATCCATGTTGTACCATTATCTGAATTTTATACATTTTTAGGGCTGACTGATGTTCATATATAAATCTATATTTATGTATTTACATATATTCCATGCTCCTGAATTTTGCAGGTTAAGATGTCAAGACATCAAAAGATGATGGATTCGGCCCACATCAGAAGCCTAGTAAGTAGTTCCATTTCAACAACTGATTCATATGTGATGGGAGTACTGGTTGTTTCTACTCTTGGGCTGTTGTGGATATTGCTATAATTATTGGTCTTTGAGTCTCTGTTTTCAGTTGATTTGGGTATGTACCCAGAAGTAGAATTACTGGATCCAATATTAATTCTATGTTTAGCTTTGTGAGAAACCACCATATTATTTTCCACAATGGCTCTGTCATTTGACAGTCTCACCAGCAATTCGCAGAATCTACAGTTTTTTTTCTGAGTACTGTTTAAATCTTAGCACTCCAGAGGTGGAGGCAGAGGCAGAGGCAGGGGGATCTCTGTGAGTTAGAGACCAACCTGGTTTACATAGAGCATTCCAGGTCAGCCAAAAAAAAAAGTTTCAGTTTTTCTTGTTTGTATTATTATAATGCTTTCTGAAACAGGGTCTCTTGTATCTCAGACTGGCTGCCAATGGAACTATATCCCCAGCCCTGAAATTTTTATTATTATTATTGTGTATACACTATATGTGTGTTGTGAATGATGTATATGAAGGGTGCATGTGTCACAGTGCATGCATGTTGGTCAGAGAACAACTTTGTGGAGTCAGTTCTCTCCCTCTACCTCTGTGTGGATTCCAGGGATTGAACTCAGGTTGTCAGGCTGGGGATATGCCTTCATACCCACTGAGCTATCTGACTGGTATTTAAAAACAATATTTTATTTATTATTTTTGTTTTATGTATATGAATGCATTATCTTCATGTATATAAATGTACCTGTGTTGTTCAGTGCCCATGGAGGTCAGAGAGGGCATTGAATTCACAGGCATTGGAATTATAAATGGTTGTTGGTTGCCAGTGCTCTTAACCACTGAGCTCTCTCTCCAGCCCCTCCCCCTCTCCAGTATTATTTTTTAACGTGTGGTATCAGAATAGAAATTTTATTTATTTATTTTTATTTTATGTGAGTGTGTAAATGCACAGGTGTCATGCAGTGCCAGAGGAGGACAGAAGAGGGCGTCAGATCCCGTGGAACTGGAGTTATGAATGGTTGTTAGTTGCAATGTGGATGCTAGGATTCAAACCTGGGTTTTCTGCAAGAACAGCTAGTGTTCTTAACTACTGAACCATCTCTCCAGTTCCAAGAATAGAAATTTTTTTAGTTGTCACAAATAGGAAAGATTTATTACTGTATATTAATTGTACAAAATAATGAGTTTCATTGTGGCCAAAGTAGAAAAAATTAGGATATGCTACCATTGGGTAAGAATTTCAGATTTTCAGCAGATTTAGTAATCTTACAACTTCATTTACAATGTCACCTGCACATGGATGATTCTAGGGTGTCAGCTGGAGTCCGGTGAAGGTCGAGCAGCTTCAGCTAGTAAAAACCCTCTATCATGTCTCCTTTTTCGTTTTACCCCCCAGTGCTGCAGCTTGAACTCACAGCCTTGTGCTAGGCAGGCTCTCTACCACTCAGATACAACCATAGCCTCGTGTTCTACCCTTTATAGCCAAGTCTAGGGTGTATGCTCTGGTTTCTCTGTTGACTTGCTAACTTCATTTGTGTGTGTGTATGCACATGTAGACACATGTCTGTGTAGACATAGATGCACATATGTGAAGGCTAGAGATCAATCTTGGATGTCATTCTTCAGCAACTAGCCACTTTTTTTTTTTTTTTGAGATAAGTCTCTCTCACAGGTCTGGAGTTAGTCCTGTAGGCCGTGCTGGCTGGCTCGCAAGCCCCAGGTAGCCATCTGTATCTGTCTCCCTGTACCGGGCTTATAGGCACAGGCCACCACATCCAGTTTTTTGTGTAAGTATTATCTTCCCAGATCCCTTAAAGAGTTTCAGTAAACATGGCTTTATTGCAGTGCTATACCAACAGGCCTGCGTTCATTAACTGCTCTGTATTGAGTTTGTTTTCTCCCCTAGAAATGTATTCATCCATTTTGAATGGGATACACTCACAGAACAAAAGAGTGATTGTTAGATTTCTGCTTCCTTTTATCTTTTACATGGTATCATCTGAGCTATTACTCTTTAAATATATATCTCTTATTTCACCAGTTTTGAAAGATGTCGTAGGATTTATAGCTATCAAAATTAAGGACTAAAGGCCTGGAGATGTAGCTCGGTGGTAGGATGCTAGCCTAGCATGAGCCAGACCCCTGGATCGATCTCCAACACTACTAAAAAAAAAAAAAAAAAAGAAAAGGAAAAAAATATAAATGATTCATATCCTTGCAACATCCTCCTCCTCTCCTCTGCAGCACCATACTTGCTAGCTACAGTGTGTCTTGACTCCTTTTGTGTTTTTCTTTTGCAGTGCTGGATAGGACCTAGAACTTCATACATGCTAGGCAGGCTACCTACCACTCAACAAGTCCCAGCTCCTCTCAGTCTTCTTTAATCATTTATGTCCAGTTCCTTCACTTGTTCTCTTCTCAGCCCTGTCTTCTGTTGTCTGCCCGGCTAGCACTGCTTTTGATGTTTTCTGCGTGCCTGTCTCCTCCACTCGTCTCTTCTGCGGACTGGTGTGTCTTTGCTCTGCTCTTTGATCTCTGGTTTTAAAAATGTGCCATGTTTTTTTCAGGTCTTTGGTGTGCACGATATTCCTCTGTTTTATCTTATTTATTTCTTTTCACTTTCCTTTTTTTTGTTTTCTTTTTTTTCAAATATTTTATTACTTTTATTTAATGCGTATCGGTTGTATTGCCTGCATACATGTGAGTGTGCAATGCCGTGGAGGTCAGAAGAGGGTGTTGGGATTCCCCTGGAACTGGAGTTAAGAATGGTTCTTAGCCACCATGTGGGTGCTGGGAATTGAACCAGGGTCCTCTGCAAGAGCAGCCAGTACTCTTAACCGCTGAGTCATCTCTCTGGCCACCCTTTTCTGTGTTTTTACCTGCCATTTGTTTTTTTTTATTTCCTGCCTCCTTCTGTTTTTTTATTTGTTATTTTGATATGTATGTGAGTTTTCACTGCATATATGTAAGTGCACCTCTATTGTGCACTACCTGTGGAAGTCAGAAGAATAGGGTCCCTAAGAACTGGAGTTGAAGACCATTGTTAGCCACCATATGGACACTGGGAACCAAACCTGGATCCTTGGGAAGAGCAACCAGTGCTCTTAACCACGGAACCATCTCTCCAGCCCCTTTCTTGTTTTTCTTCTTATTTTGTAGTTTGTTTATGTAGATCTGGTGCTATTTTGCCTTTTTCTGTTTACTGTAACTCTTTAGATGAAATAATTATAGATTCATAGAAAGTTTTTAAAAATCCAAATAGGTGTCTTATATTCTTCATCTAGTTCCCTCAACAGTAACATCTTGCATAGTTATAGTTCAAAATTAGAGTCAAGAAACTAACAAAAAGTATAGTCCACAGACTCCATTCTTATGATTCCCCAGCTTTATGTGCACTTGTATGCATGGTGTGTATGTGCATGTGTGTGTGTATGGTATGTCTAAGGTCCACTATAACACTTTCTTAGATGCATGCTAGACAATACTCTCCCACCGAGTGCACCTTCATGCCCAGAGTCCAGGCCTCTATTAGGCCGACTTCACCTCAGTCAGTGTTCTTTACTTTCCCTACTGACTGGGGCAGACTGGCAGATTCATCTAACAAGAAAGCAACAGCACGAAGGTGACACCTGCAATCCTAGTTTTCCACGGAGCATCTTGGTGTAAGAACAAACTGAGGCCATCAGCTGCCATCTTTAGGTGGTATAGCTCGGTGGTTGGCTGCAGTTGCTTCTTAGGTGTCTCTACTTTTAGGTCCACAGAGTCATTATATTACCAAGGTTCCTTTCAACATTTGGCCCTCCATTTGGTTGAAGAATTCTGTTTTACTGAATTTACATGATTTATCAAGACTTATGGGACTGCTCAGGCTCCCTAAGTTCTAAGACTTAGAGAACCCCCAGGCCTAAAGTGTCAAATATCCTTACCTGCTGTCAGAAGCTTCCAGCTTTTAAGATGGTCCCATGACTCTGACAGTCATTTAGCCACTCTGAGCTCCAGTGTCTTTGTGTACGCAGTTGGTTTAAGGTCCCTCACTGGGGCTTGTGAGGATGAACAGAGATATTGCCTATGAGTGCTCAGTAAGCAAGAGACTGCCAGATTCAATTCCTTCCGTTGCCTCTTCTTCCCTCCAGAATCTCACTGTGACATCAGAAGATTCTGAGAACAAGGCTTCATTGGAACAAGGCTTCCAGCAGCCATTGGTAGAGTGTGAGGAGTGGAGGGGAGCTTTTGCCTTCGCAGGGGAAAGCTGTTTGCTTCTGCTATTAGGATTCTTAGGGGAAGATTTGTTGTTCTCCCTTTGAAAGGCAAAGGAACTATTTGTTTCATTTGTCAACTTAGGAGCCATGAGGCGATATAGGGTGTGTTACACATGGCAGCTCCTGAAGGAGGAAATGGTAAGGAGGGCCAAGGGCTCTGGGTGGGAATTCCTGGACAGAAGATTGAACAGGCAGGCATTAAGAACGATGGAGCTGCTGTGGGAGAGACCTTGAATGAATGGTGGCTACCCTGTACCTTTTGGGGTCATAGCATGACAGAGGGAAGCTCCAGAAGCTCAGGGCTGAATCGTGATCTGTGCCCTGTTCCACCTTGGGCAAGCTCTGGAGTCATGTTCTGAAGTCATTCTTGCTGGAATTGAGAGTCAAGGCAGGCAGCAAGGTAGAGTAAGAGAGTGAGCTGTGCACTCTGGAGCCCGAATGCTGGGTTAGATCCCACCACCTACTGGTCACGTGACACTAGGCACACAACTGGATTTGCTATACCTTTGTTTTCTCCTCTTAAAGGGCAATGATAATATTATCATCTGCATGAATTTACTGTTGAGGATAGATAAACCATAGAATAATTCCTGACCATAGTAAATAGTACTCATATGCATTATTCTTGTTAATGAATACCTTTCCTCATGTTTCTTTTAGATACCATTTTAAGATTTTTTTTTTTCTTTTTTGTGGGTGTGGGTGTATGCATGTGTGTGCACAGGTGTGTTCAGGTATACTTGCCCATGTGTATGTGGGTGGAGGCCAGAGGTATGTGTCAGCTGTTCCTCTAGTTCTCTCCATTTTATTTAAAAAAAAATTTTTTTATGTGTATGAGTGCTATGCCTGCATGTATGTAAGTGCACCTATGTCATGCAATACCCATCAGTACCCATAGAGGACAGAAGAGGGCATTAGATCCCCTGAAACTGGAGTTACAGATGGTTGTTAGCTGCCATGTGGGTGTTGGGGGATTGAACCCAGGTCCTCTGCAAGAGCAGTCAGTCCTGTTTGACTGCTGAGCCATCTCTCCAGCCCCAACTTTATATTTTGAAACAGGATCTCATACAGAACCCTAGCATGCTATTTCAGGTAGGCTGGCTTGACCAGCAAGTCTCTGGGATCCATTATTTCCATCTCTGCCCCACGCACCAGCATGCCATACCTGGCTTTTATGTGGGTGTTAGGGTTCCAAACTCAGGTCTTTATGCTTGCCGAGCAAGCACTTTGCCCAGTGACCCATCTCCCTAGATACCTAATTTTTAATGAAGTAAAGTATTATAATTTTAGGTAAAGTTCTGTTTCATGCCCTTTTATTTATCTTCACTGCATAACCATTTTCCTGAGGTTGGTGGTCATCTTCCTATTTATATTTTAATCTATTATTTATATGTCCATAAACAAAATAGATAGTATGTGGTGCCCTTTTTCAAAGGGAAACCATAAATGACATAGTTCACTTTTCTCCCTACTCAAGGCAGTTTCATCTTTACTCACACTGACCCACAGATCTAGTGCTGTGTTCAATCCTGTTACATCAGAATGTATTGGTCCTTCCCTCACTGATGGACACTTGTCCTGTGCCATAGTCATGCATGGCAAACGTCTTTAATCCCAGCACTTGAGAGGCAGGGGCACTCTGTGTGTTCGAAGCATGGGGAGCGGGTTACTAGAGCATGGGCAACTCAGCCAGTGGATAATTTCTTGATTGTAAAACACACATATCCTCAGATTTAGAACATGTTGCCAAATCACTCTGCAACATTGTTTTCTGTGTGTTCCCCAGTTCTCTGATCCTAAATGTATCTTGTCTTCTGTAATTTATATATTACTATTATTTATAGTGATGTTAAGAACTTTCATGATATAAGGCTGTGGGTGGCTCTGTGATAGAGCATGTGCCTAACAATTAGGAGACCCTGGGTTCAATTCCCAGTACTGCCAGGAAAATCTTTTCAAAATTTGTCAGTGATTTACATTTTCCTTTGAATGAACTGTTCATATCCTTTGTTGATTTTGCTATTGGATTAGTGATAGTTTTCTTAAAATTCTTAGGGTTAAAAAAACCCCTGGATAGTAATATGATAGCAGTTCTGTGTGTGGCATACATTCTTTCAGTACATAGTTTGTTTGCTAGTAACAATTTAGGTTTTGCATTACTTATTATTGTATAGCCCAGGCTGATTTCAAACTCACAGCAGTCCTCCTGCCTCAGCCTCCCAAGTGCTAGAATTGTAGGTGTGTGTCAACAGCTCTGACTACTTTTGCATTTTTTAAATTTTGAAAGTTTTCAGGCATAGAACTTGAATAGATTTGTATATGTATTTCATTTTCTCATTACCCATTAGCTTTACCAGTCGACATTTGCCATATGGGCTTTGTATTTGTACATGTATGCATGTGTGCTAAGTCATTTGAAAGCAAACTGCATATATTTAAAACTCATTGGCTTTTTAAAGCATTTTTTTTTCTTGTTTTGGTTATTGTGTGAGTGTGCACAATGTATGTGTGTGGGCTTCATGCCACGGCAGCTGTGGAGGCCAGGGCAGAGGAGAACATTGTAGAGTCAGTTTTTTCTTTCCACGTTTATATGAGTTCCAAAAGATTGCACTGAGGGTCAGCAGGCTTACTCCTCAGGCGCCTTGACTCACCACGCCATCTTACTGGCCCACAAAGTGTAGATTTTTTTTTTGACACTTAAAAATAAAGACATTCTTACACATAACCACAATACCATTATAATACTGAAAAGATGCTAAATTGGCTGGAGCTGTAACTCAGTTAATAGACTGCTTGCCTAACATGGATATAACCCTGGGTGAGATCCACAGAACCCTGAAATCCAAGCACTTGGAAGATGGAGGTAGGAGAGTTGGAAGTTCAAGGTCATCCTTGAGTACTTATTGAATATGAGGCTATCCTAGGCTATATGAGATTCTGCTTTAAAAAAAAAAAGAAGAAGGAGCTGGAGAGACGGCTCCATGGTTAAGAGCACTAGCTGGTGCAGAGGACCCGGGTTTGAATTCCAGCACCCACTCGGCGGCTAACAACATTCCTAAATTCAGTGCCAGGGGATCCAATGCCCTTTTCTGCCCTCCGTGGGCATTGCATGATATAGGTACACTAACATACATGGAGATAAAGTACTCATACGTATAAAGAAAAAAAATCCCCCAAATTAAAAAAAAAAAAAAAAAAAAAAGACAGGTGTCATGGCAGGAGCTTGTAATCACAGCTCAGAGGAGGCTTAGATAGGCAGATCCTTGGGGCTCTTTGGCCAGCCAGCCTTGGCAAGCTCCAGGCCAATGAGAGACCCTGTCTCAAAAACCCAGGATGGACAGTGACCTAAGGAACAACACCTGAACTTGACCTCTGACTCTGACACACATGAGTCACTCACACCCCAATACATACAAAATTTAAAAATCTATGAAAATCCTTTGAAGGCTGGAGATGCACTTAATTGTTAGAGTATTTGCCTAGTATACATAAAACCACAAACAAAACTGGGCACACAGTTCCAGGACTTGGGATGTGGAGGCAGAAAGATGAGAAGTTTATGTTCATCCTCCCCTACATAGTGAGTCAGCCTGTCTCTAAAGCAAAAATAAACAAGGGCATTTAAGGGACAAATGAGGTAACTATGACTAGATTTTTACATGATTTTAGGAAATTTGGCATTTTCTTTTAAAAAGTATTTTTTATTTTTATTGTATGTGTATGCTTATATTGCCTGCATATATGTAAGTATGCTCCTGTCTTGCCATGCCCAAGGAAGTCAGAAGAGGGCATTAGATCCCCTGGAATTGGAGTTACAGACGGTTGTTAGCTGCCATGTGGGTGCAGGCAACCAAACCCGGGCCTTTCGCAAGAGTCAGCCCTTAACCACTGAGCCATCTCTCCAGCCCCACACCTAGGAATCCAACTCAGGTCCTCATGCTTACAAAGCAAGTACTCTATCAACTGAGCCATTTCCTCAGACATTTTATAGCCAACTTATCATGAACTCGAAGGTTTAATCAATATCTCTTGAATTTTCCATCTAAAATAGCAACTATACCTTGTTTTCCTCAGGAGATGGACTTTTAGCAGAAATGGATGACTTAATTTGTTGTTTCTTCCACATTCTGGATTTTTTTCCCTCTGTCCTCCATGTTTGCTTAGTAAGAAGTTACCCTGACTCCCAAATTCATTTTGGGATGGAGAGACCTATTTATTGTTAGTGCAGTTCCACATTCTCAGGGGGTGAGAAATGGTTTATTTTAATGTAGAACTTATATTAGTTTTCTCTTGTAACAAACTACCAGTGTTTATTTTTTTCCTACATGCTCCCATGCATGCATGCATGCCATGATGCACACGTAGAGGTCAGAGGACAACTTGTAGAAGTGGGTTCTCTCCTTTCACTTTGTAGGTGTCGAACTCAGGTCATTGGACTTGGCCCCAAATCACCCTAATTTAATGACTTAAAATAATACAAATTTATTAGCCTTCAATATAATAGAAGCCTAAAATAGATCTTCTTGGGCTAAAATCAGGGTGTCAGAAGCTGGGAATATAGCTCGGTGCTTGAGTCAGTAGCTCCCACCATGACCAGTTTAAAGCAATCAATGTCATTTCAATAGGTTTTCAAACTTCCTAGGAGAGCAGGGTTGTACCCCAGTGGCAAAGCACTGATTCTAGCATGCTCATGGCCCTAGATGTAAGTCTCAGTACCCCAAACTCCCAAACCAAGACTGCCGAGAATGTAACCACTGTTGCAAAATATCACTGCATTGAATCCTGTTGATTCTACACTTTTCAGCACCACTGAGCCTGAGATCAGATGGCTTCCATTGATCTGATTTGCTCTTTCCATAGGGGTTGTACCAGCTCACCACGGATATCATAATGATGATTCGAGTGTGTAAAATGTTCCGCCAAGGCCTCAGAGGATTCCGGGAATATCAAATCATTGAGCCTGCTCACAGGAGACACCCCATCTTCTCCTTCTGGGATGTAAGTACCCGGGATAAGCAGGACTACTGGGATTCAATATATGCAACAGATAACACCACATTTCCCCAAACTTGCTCAAAACCAACTGAGAGAAAAGATAAAGGGAAAGGTAGATGTGGGAGACCCAACCATCACCTTTATTATTTGCAGAATTTTATTGGAGATGGTGACATAGCATCAAGCAATAAGGCTGCCTAATATTGAACCCCAAGTTAGACAGCCTTTCCCAGCCTTACGGCAGGCAGTGCTGGGGGAGGCAGGCCTACACCCAGCTTAGGGCAGCTTAGGGCAGAGCAGGACGTGGAGGAGAAAAGGGATGACCCGGTCCAGTCTCTCCTTCCAACCTCACCAAGGAGCGTGTCCCTACTTCTCCATGTGGAATGACACACCAGGGGTGAGGGAGGCACAGGCTTTCCAACGCGATCAGAAGAGCCCAGAGGAATCCAGAGGTGGCCACAGAGCCAGCGCTGTTGTGAGCGCTGTGGCCTGTGCGTACTCTCTGCTTTCCTTCCTCTGTCTCATCTTAAATAAAGGGCATGTCTTCAGAGCCTTGTTCACTGTGCTGACCCTGTTCTCTAGACTTTTTAGAAGATCCCAGCTTAAAATATTTTATCCCAGTAGAAATCACGAGCCTTCTTTGGCTCAGGAACAGTTGTAAATTCTGTGTCTTTGTCCCATTCCCCCAAAGATAAACTCGATGTTTCCCTTGGTTTCAACATTCCCCAGCTCAGTCTGTAGACTACCAAGGCCATTTTCCTCTTATGCCAATGCATCTAGCAGTTTGTTCCAGGAAATTTCCCAGAATGGTCCCTGAAGGGTAAAGAGGAACTGTGGGGGATAGGAAGGTGACCTTCTACTGTCTTTTTTTTTTTTTTTAATAGTATCTCACTGGCTTTGAACTCTGTGATCCTCCTGCCTCCAACTACTGAGATTAAAGTTATGAGGCACCATTCCCAAACCTTTTATGTGTTTCTAAGCCAACTAGTAATCTGGTTAGTAAGTTAAGATAGAGCAGGGAGTGAATGGTATCTGTGGCTGGCTGGAGAGGCAGGACACACCCCTACTAAAGACATTCAGATTCATCTATTTTATGGCTGTGCTGGCCAAACCCAATACGACTTCAGCCTGTCACTGGGCCATTAGGCAAGGAAGAGACAGAGTAGGAGAATTGTAACCTGAGAGACTTGGGTTTGCTCTCAAGGAAAACACTTGGCTTCCCAGAGCAGCAATGGGACTGGCACAGGAGAATGCAATTCCGAAGACCCAGAGTGAGATGTGACATTAGGGGAGTGTGAGGCCAAACCTCGCCACGGTGTCCAATCAGAGCGGCCCAGAGCAGAGCAGAAACTTGCAAGGGCCACTAAAAGAGTCATATGGCTGTCAATTGGGGAGCTGGACTGTATGTGCGATGACGTAGGAAGAACCAGAGACTAGTTTTCAATAGTATGAATCTGGGTAGTTCTGAGGACCCCTCTTCCTTTGTCAGCTTCCCCGAGGAACACCACTTGGATTCAGAAATGAAACGGGGGGAAAGATATGAAGTCAGTGTTGTGTGAACTTTTCCGGGAGGTGTGAATAAATGTCTACTTACTCCATCATGTCAACAGCAGACCAAAGCAGCTATTCCACTCATGTGTAGCTTGGTGAACTAGGGAGTTTACTGGGCTCACTTCCAGGAGCATGAGTGAGGGGTTATTTACAGAGCTTAGGTAATCTTCAAATAGCCACCCTGAAAAGTCTCACCCTAGCATGAATATTGGCTTCCTTCAGCTGCATGGATGGAGTCTTCTCTTCAGTTAACCTTCCTCTGTCTGTATACTCCAGTACCTCCGGAGACTGCAGCATTGTTACTACACTGACATTATAATTACCCGAACAAATAGCCTAACTCTTAAATTTAGTTTTTAAGAGTGGGTCCAAACTTGAAGGACAATGTGCTGGCCTCCACCCTTTCTCAACAGACTATCTGGCTTTTTCACCTCTAATTCTAGAATATCTTATTCACCCACGGTCAGTTGTCTTTCCCAATCTTCAGTGTATGCAGTGGAGATGGATATGCTGCGTTTGCAGCGTTTTGACATGTTAATTCTCAAGTATACACATCTTCATTCATTCATTCATTCATTCATTATCTTTTTAGGTGGAGTATCAAATATAGGCTTTCACTAGCCCCTGCCTCTAGGCAGGAACATCAACAGACCCAATCTTAAGGGGGTCACAGCTGCTCTGATGAGGATGGCTGTTAGGCTCAGAGGAAAGCATTCCACAACAGATGGATCCAGGCAGCTCTAGGGAACACTCTGAGGTGTGACCCCATTGGAAAACGGGCTCCAGGATAGCGGCCAGGGCCTGTGCATCTTTTCCCTGTTCCATCGCCTCTTCCTACATGTTCCCATCCCTTTATCTGTCGGTAAATAAGATTGGGTTAGCTCACCTGAGGTTTCTTAGCCTCTTCCCAGCCATGCTCTGGCTGGGCCATTTGTTTTCTGTGCGGTCCTTGGGCCATCTGCTTCACCTACCCCAAGTCCAGCATGGTGTTTGGTAAGCCCGGGCTTGTCCTTTTGACAATGTGCAGGAAGGTGAGGGGTGTGCCACGTTCGGCCATACGACCTCAGCCGCTCATCGTCTTTGCTGCTGCTTGGTGTCCTTCCTCTGCCCCATCCTCTTGTCCAGCTGCTGCTTTCCTCTTCCTTTCTGTCTCTCCAATCTTCTGTTCTCTCTTCTCTCCTTTTTCTTCTTCTCTGTTTTCCCAATAATGCTGATGTTAGTGTAGGGCCGAGCTGGGTTTGGTTGGTTCTTGAAACAGGGTCTCTCTAGGTAGCCCTGGTTGGCCTGGAACTCATTACGTAGACCAGGCTGGCCTCAGACTCACAGTGATCAACCTGCCTCTGCCTCCCGAGTGCTGGGATTGAAGGTGTGCACCTGTATGCCTGACAAGAGCAGAGGTGAATTTGAATGGGCCAGCTGGTAGGCAGTTCCCCAGGGCTTCCTGTCGGCCACAGCGGCCCAGGGCTTCAGATGCAGAGTTCTAGGGGCCGCTTTACTGATTCTCTCTCTTCTCTCCACTTCCTTTCTTTCAGAAAAGAAAGCAAGGCCGGATTACTTTTGACACCCTAGACTTTGTTGCAGAAGAGGTATGCATAACTCATCTGTGTGTGTGTGTGTGTGTGTGTGTGTGTAGGGGTGTGTGTGTGTAGGGGTGTGTATGTGTGTAGGGTGTGTGTGTGTGTAGGGGGTGTGTGTGTAGGGTGTGTGTGTGTGTAGGGGGTGTGTGTGTGTGTAGGGGGTGTGTGTGTGTGTAGGGTGTGTGTGTGTAGGGTGTGTGTAGGGGTGTGTGTGTGTGTAGGGTGTATGTGTGTAGGGGTGTGTGTGGGGTGTGTGTGTGTAGGGTGTGTGTGTGTGTGTAGGGGTGTGTGTGTGTGTAGGGTGTGTGTGTGTAGGGTGTGTGTGTGTAGGGTGTGTGTGTGTAGGGGTGTGTGTGTGTAGGGTGTGTGTGTGTAGGGGGTGTGTGTGTGTAGGGGTGTGTGTGTGTGTGTAGGGTGTGTGTGTGTAGGGGTGTGTGTGTAGGGTGTGTGTGCGTGTGTGTGTGTAGGGTGTGTGTGTAGGGGGTGTGTGTAGGGGGTGTGTGTGTGTGTAGGGGTGTGTGTGTGTGTGTAGGGTGTGTGTGTGTGTGTAGGGTGTGTGTGTGTAGGGGTGTGTGTGTGTAGGGGTGTGTGTGTGTAGGGTGTGTGTGCGTGTGTGTGTGTAGGGGTGTGTGTGTAGGGTGTGTGTGCGTGTGTGTGTAGGGTGTGTGTGTAGGGTGTGTGTGTGTAGGTGTGTGTGTGTAAGGTGTGTGTGCGTGTGTGTGTAAGGGTGTGTGTGTGTAGGGTGTGTGTGCGTGTGTGTGTGTAGGGTGTGTGTGTGTAGGGTGTGTGTGTGTGTGTAGGGTGTGTGTGTGTAGGGGTGTGTGTGTGTAGGGGGTGTGTGTGTAGGGGGTGTGTGTGTGTAGGGGTGTGTGTGTGTGTGTAGGGTGTGTGTGTGTAGGGGTGTGTGTGTGTAGGGGTGTGTGTGTAGGGTGTGTGTGCGTGTGTGTGTGTAGGGGTGTGTGTGTAGGGTGTGTGTGCGTGTGTGTGTGTAGGGTGTGTGTGTAGGGTGTGTGTGTAGGGTGTGTGTGTGTAGGGGTGTGTGTGTAAGGTGTGTGTGCGTGTGTGTAGGGGTGTGTGTGTGTAGGGTGTGTGCGTGTGTGTGTGTGTAGGGTGTGTGTGTGTAGGGTGTGTGTGTGTAGGGGGTATGTGTGTGTAGGGTGTGTGTGTGTGTAGGGTGTGTGTGTAGGGGTGTGTGTGTAGGGTGTGTGTGTGTGTAGGGGTGTGTGTGTGTAGGGTGTGTGTGTGTAGGGTGTGTGTGTGTAGGGTGTGTGTGTGTATAGGGTGTGTGTGTGTGTAGGGTGTGTGTGTGTGTGTGTGTGTGTGTGTGTGTGCAGGGGTGTATTCTGTCTGTTCCGTGGCCTGGAAGAAGAGGCACTGGATTAAGCATCAGAAGAGCTGACCTTAGTCCAGCCCTAGTGGTACTTTGAAGTGACCTCTTTGTTTCTGCTGACGGTGGCCCTGTCTAGCCCTGCCACAAGTTGTCACTGCTTAACTCAGCTGAACCAATGGGGGAGAGTTTCTGGGCTTAGACCTGTTTAGAACAGCAGAAAGCAAAGCAGAGGATGTGAGAGGCCCCGGCAGAGGAGAAAGAAGCTAAGTGGTAGGAAACCTTTTGGTGTGTTAGTATATTCTGGTTCTTTCCAGATGCTGGGCACACCTGTCCTCACCTGTGTGTTGGTTGCCCGTCAGGTAGTTTTCCCATTTTGATGAGAGAAGGCCTTTATGTTTGTGAGGGTTTTTGGTTTCTGGGCTTAAACGTCCTTATTACCTTGCTTTCCTCTACCCACCAAAATTCTGGATATTAAATAAAAATTTAAATGTAATTTAAAATTTAAAGGGACATACCTATTTAGAGGCATCGGTGGCAGTCTCACTGGCTCAGACCTGAGGAGTCTAGCCCGGAGTAGCCATTTGGGTTGTTCTTTCAGGAAAGAGTGAAGACAGAACTTTGTAACTGGGATTAGGGCCGCCTGCACCCATCCTCTGCCTCAGCCCTTCCCCTTGGAGGTATGACTTCTGTTACTCAGCTCTCCTGGACACAGTCTGACTCCTCATGTCCCCTCAGTAATAAAGCATAGTCAGATAATCATCTAAATTCTGTGTTTCTTCAGTTTTTTTTTTCAGACCAGTCAGTGCCTGACACTGGACATAGAAGGTTACCAAAGTTTCATCCTGATTCACACAGGAGATGCCAGGGGCCTGAGATTCACAGAATTCTAGAACTGAGGGCCATTCTGTGCCTAGCAATTGAGAGAGAGGAGAGCCTCCGAGGGAAAATAAAGGCCTATAGGTGGCAGTCCAGAGTCAGATCTGATTAACTGGTACCAGAGCTAGGAAGAACATCTTGATTGGGACAAGGACAAGTCTCCCTTGATGATTGCAGTGTACTTGTGCGATGGGATCCTGCAGCAAGGACATTCCCATATCTTGCCTTGGCAGGTGGCCCACCTACTTATATTCTGAGTTCTCTGAATCATTCCCATTCATGTTCCAAATGGAAACGATTCTTGGGTTGGATGCAGATGTGGTGAGATGGATGTAAGCTGCTGTCTCTGGTGGTGGCACTCAGCCCTCACTACACATTAGTCCCCGCTGTGTGGGAAGAGAAGTGCATGCAAGGGAGAATGTGGGAAGTTGCCAGCGAGGACTCTGTGTGTTACTCTGTGTGTGACTCTCCCAGGGTCACTTCCCTCCAAGGGTCATCCAGATCACACAGAAGAAGCCTTCCTGGAGGACGGAGCAGGAGATCCAAGCACTCTGCAATGTCCTTCAGGTCCTGGATTGCTACCGGAACTATGCAGAACCCCTGCAGCTGCTCCTGGCTAAGGTCATGCGCTTCGAACGGTCAGTGAGAAGCACTTGGCCTCTAGGCTAGGGTGGGACTGGGAAGGAGCGGCCAGATGGGAAGGCATGGCAAGTCCTGTGCACCCCTGAGGATGTCAGCCGTGAAGCCTTCTGTCAGTTCACCTGGGAGCTCACTGGTACAATGACAGCAATGAGACTCAGTCTAGAATTAGAGCCCCTGAATCTAGAAAAGATCTGGCAGGGACTCCTGAAAGGACCTAGTTCAGTCACACACTTTTCAGATGCAGTAATTATAGGGTCAAAGAGGGGCAAGACTCATCCTGTCGCCCAGTGTCTTAGTCTATTTTCTGTTGCTAATAATACCACAACTGGGTGAGTTACAAAGAAAAAAGACTCTTGGCTTATGGTTCAGTTCAAGTCAAGGAGTCACATCTGGTGAGAGCCAGAGAGCATATTTGTATCATTCCTTTTCCTCCTCCTTCTCTTCTTCCTCCCTCCCTCCTTCCCTCCATCTCTCCTTCCCTTCCTTCCTTCTTCCGTTCTTGCAGGGTCTCAGTATGTAGCTCTGGCTGGGCTGGAACTTGCTTTGCAGACAGGCTTGGCCTTGAGCTCACAGAGATCCTCCTACGTGTGTGACGGTAGTGGTGGGGAGTTTAGACAGAGTTATCAGGTAGATTCTCATGATTGATACTAATCGCTTTCTGAGAGGGGAGATGCTGCTGCATGTGGTGGCATATGCCTGTAATCCTAGCACTTAGGAGGACAACATACAGGAGTTGGTTCTCCTCTTCTATCACATGGGTTCTGATATCACACTTAGGTCATCAGGCTTGGCAGTAGGTGTCCTTACCCCTGAGCCATTTCACTTGGCCCCTACATGTAGATTTTGGGTTTTTTTGGTCTTTTTGAGACAAGGTCATCCTCGTAGCCCCAGATGGCCTGGAACTCACTATGTATACCAGGCTGGCCTTGAACTCACAGAGATCTGCCTGCCTCTGCCTCCCGAGTGCGGGAATTAAAAGTGTGTGCTACCATGCTTGGCTTCACATGTAGATTTTAAAAAGGCACTTGTTAACAGTAATTCTGACGTATTTTGTTTTTATTTATTTAAGACATGAGTCTATGAAGGCTTTACCAGACTATCAAAGGGACCATGGCACAAAGTATCATGTAAATACCTTGTACTTCCGAAGTCTAAGCAGTCATATTGGGATATCACCTGAGCAATCGTCTCAGTGGCTTCTCAGGGCCATCTAGATGACTGAGGTGGACTTGTTTTGCAAACCCAGGGTGTAAGATCACTGTAGGTTTGTACTTTGATGTCCTCCTGCGTGGGGCTCGCTAGTACAACTATCTATAGATCAAGATCCATTTTGACTGATCCTTTGTGACCACAACAGGATGTTCCTGTGGAAAGCTGGCTTGGTCATGAGGCTTATAGAAAAGGTTATACTAGAATAGGTGGGAGCCGGTGAGATAGCTCAGTGCGTAGAAGTGCTGGCCTCCAAGCCTAATGACCTGAGTTCCATCCTTGGGACCTACATGATAAAAGGAAGGCCAACTCTTGTGTGATGTGGTGTCCTCTGGCCTCCACACATGCACAGTTGCATGTCCCCACAAATACAAATGAACGTGCAATGATAATAACAAAGTGTTTTTAAAGAATATTTGGGTTTGACAAATGTAGGTATAGACCAGGACATTCAAGGCAAAGAGAACCAGCTCAGGCTGGTCTTGAACTTACTCTGTAGCCCAGGCTGGTCTTGAACTTACTCTGTAGCCCAGGCTGGTCTTGGATTTACTCTGTGGCCCAGGCAGGCCCTGAACTTGTGATCCTCTTGTGAGGCCTCTCAGTAGCGAGGTTACTGGCCTGCTATCACACCCAGCCTCCCTCTTTCGCCCTTCCCTTCGTGTAAGTCTCCTGGGTTACCTTTTGTCCTCAAGTACTGACGTGGTTGTCACGGTCAGAGTTCCTGGCTTCCATCCGCAGTCTAACACCAGTGGGATAACGCCTTCCCTCGGATTAACTTTGCCTGAATTATCAGTGGGGTCTGAGTCTAAGAAGTTTTACCAAATTCTTGTTTGTGCTGGGCCTGGGTACCTGGTCCTGAGCTGGGTAGTGAACTCTTGAACGTGACGGTACCAGTGTTTATCTATGTATCTATCAATCATTTGTCTTTCTAGCAACTCTTCCTTCTCCCATCCTCTTCCTTTTCCTCTTCCTCAATCCTCATCCTCCCTTTACATTATTTACTGGGGCAGGGCACGTGCTGTGGCCTGTGTGTAGAGATCAGAGGACTGTTTGAGTCAGTTCTCTCCTTCTACCACATGGGTTGGTATGGAACTCAGGTCATCAGGCCTGCCAGCAAGTACATTTACCTTCTGAGCCATCTCTCTGAATCCCTTTATCCAACTTATCTGTCTTTACATGTTAACCTACATGTTAATCTGTAGGTTATAGACAAACTCAAAGAGGCTCTGACCCTGCCCAGTGTCACACAGCCAAGGGCAGAGCCAGGAAACCAGTGCTTATGATAGTTTGCAGACATATTCATTACTTTGGGCATCTCTTCATTTATTCATTTGCTGTCAGCCATGCACTTCCAGATGCCTGAGCCAAACTGAAGAAGACTCTGCTTCCAGGAAACTTTGGTGTAACCGAGGCAGGCGGCTGGATAGCTGTGAAAGGTCCAGTCTGATACATGGGTCATGGCCTGTTCTGAAGACTCTTCTGTTCCTCCTGTGCTCTCCTATCCCAGAGCATACAACACACCAGTCCAGAGTTCCTCCTGATTGGAAGTCATCTGGCCATGGTCTTTTCCAGGTTTGGTCGCAGGCGAGTGATTGTCAAGAAGGGACAGAAGGGCAACAGCTTTTACTTCATCTACCTGGGCACAGTCGCAGTGACTGAGGATGAAGATGGGAGCAGTGCCTTTCTGGACCCCCACCCAACCTTGCTGCATAAGGGTGGCTGCTTCGGGGTAAGGTCAGGGGAAGGACTTCACTTCTTGGGCTAGGGTTGGGGTTTGGGTGTGACAGGACTCCCGTTCTAACCTCTTATCTGGGCTCCAACCTCCCTTATCCTGTGCAAGCCATCGGTCCATGGGCGTCCCGTGCCCTTAGCTGTCAAATGAGCTGGATCAGGTAATGCCCAAAGCTGACCTATCTGATGCTTAAGGAATATGTTCCCTGCTTAATCCCTCATAGACTCCGTAGAGAAGCCTCTCCTTTGGCCAATTCAGGGGACCAAAGAGTGATTTCTGGAGGGAAGAGGTATGCAAGGCTGGGAGCAGGAAGCTGGTATGGCCTCATACTTGCTCTGGTCTTTGTTTACCCCACAGGAGATGGGCCTTCTGAGTACTGCAGTGCGGAGGGCCACGGTGGTCTGCATGGAGGAGACGGAGTTCCTGGTGGTTGACCGCGAGGATTTTGTGGCCAATAAGCTGGATGACGAAGTTCAGAAGGAAACTCACTATCGGTTTGATTTTTTTAGGTAATGCCATCTCACTCGACATTCTTTCTCTTTGTGTTCACTAGCATCTCACTTTGCCCTTGGCCTGGTAGGTAACATACTACTTGCTGCTCTCTTGGTCTGGAATGTTCTGAAATCCCCACCTACCCACCTTCTCTACCTAGCTAAAGTCCTAGCACGCCTTTGGGTCTTAGCTCAAATATCCAGTCCTTGTGGACTAGTAAGAATAAAAGTAGCTGACATAGAGGTGGGCACGGTGGTGCACGCCTTTGATTCCAACACTTGGACAGCAGAGGCAGGCAGGCCAACCAACCTGGTCTACATTGTGAGTTCCAGGCCATCTGGGGCTACAGGGAGACCCTTCTCAAACAACCAGAAACAAAAAAGTATAGCTAACATATATTGAGTACTTCCTGAGCCAGACAGGGTGCTACTCTGTGCCTCTAATTTGTGCATCTGGTTCCACACTGAAGTGGTTTCTCTCATTTTCCTCAGGATATAGATAAAAGTGTCAGGGCTTGGGATGATGACATGCCTTGACTGAATCACAAGTCCTGGGGCCTCAGCACTCTACCTCATTGGTTTACCCTATCTGTCCTCAACCCAGAGTAGACAAGGGACCCCATCTGGGATTCTTTTGTACCCTATGTCCCTTTGAAGCCGCTGCCCATTGTGTAGTGATTTCTTTGTAATTTGCCTGCCATATTCAACAGCAGTGTGCTGGCAGGGACCAGATCTGCCCTCTCCATCCCTGTAACCTTCCTGTAATCTTCCTTTGCCAGTGTGCCAAGCCCACACGATGCCAGTCCAATGTTAAATAAATGAAACTGAAGGCGGTGGCTCGTAATGCTGTAATCCCATTACTCAGGGAGCTGAGGCATCAGGGTCACCATAAGTCTGAGGCCAGCCTAGGCTACGGAGTGAGACCTTGTCTCAAACTCTGCCCCTAAATAGAGCTGGGGATGTAGCTCAGATGGTAGGGTGCTTGCCCAGCATGCACAGAAGCTCTGGGCTTAATTCCTAGCACCAACTAAACTGGGTATGGTAGTGCAGGATGCCTGTAATCCCGGCACTTAGGAGGTGGAGGCAGGAAGATTAGAAGTTCTGGGCCATCCTCAGCTGCACATCAGATTTGAGGCCAATCTGGGATACATGAGGTGAAACATAGAGAGAGGTGGGGGAAGAGATACACAGACACAGTAAGTTATAAAATAAAATAAATACTAAATACTGAATAAATAACAGGAAGTAAATTATTGCATCCACATGTCAGGAAGAAAGCCTGTTATCTGTGGATACCACCATCCATAACAATCAATAAGCAAAACTCAAGTAGAAAAGATTTTTGTTTTGAGTATGTTCCTGAGCGGCCACATGAATAAACCCTAAGTATCCTTTAGTTATCTACCTTTCTGTAAAGAGTGCGGAAGGCAGGGTGCAGGGTTACTCGGCCATAGCGACGTGTACTGGGCAGAGTGACTCAGCCTAGAGACGTGTACTGGGTAGACTGTCCCGGAGGGGACGGGGCCTGGGAAAGGGGTGGTGTGCTGTGAACAGAGGAGAGGGGTAATTTGTTTCTTCAAATTGGAGAAAAATAGGTCTGACTCTCCACCTCAGCTCTTAGGCTTATTAAAAGGAAAATTCCATCCACTAATTAAATTTAGTAGCATTTATTTGAACAGAGCAAAGCAAAGTAAAAAACAATTTGAGAATCAGTTCCCAGAACCTAAGCAAGTTCTGAGAATTTCAACCAGCAACATGATCAGACATCATTTATGGGATTATGGAAATGAGGTATTAAAAAGAGCTTAATTGTCTACAACCTAATTAACAGAGTAAATTGTTATAGTTTAGTTAGTTGTTTACAGTTTAGTCAGTTAAACGTAGAGGGCCTTTACCAGGCAAGGCTCATTACTGTGATTACTCTGATTGTATTGGTTTGGTCTGAGCCCAGGGCAGGGCTCCAGTCCAAATCCTCAGCTTCCTTAAATTCTGTTTAATGTAACTCTGGGTGGGTCTTCATTTCACTCACTCTATGAAATGGGGTAATGATACCTCTTTCCATGCCTGGAAGGATGAAGGCAAGAGTAGCCCAGTGGCAGGTGGCCCACGTGGTAGGTGCTCTTCTGCTGGTGGTCCCTTTCTTCCTCCTGTCTTTCTGGGTCCCCCTTTGTGGTCAGAACATGGATCCTTCCCTTTGATGCTCTGAGCTAAACTCATCACTTTGAAGCCTGGGTCAGCTTGAGTGAACTCAATCAAGTTGAGTCAGTTGAGTTAAGAACTGAGAAAAGTCTATCATTGTTAATAGTCCCACAGAGCTACCTATCAGGGAAAGGCTGCTCCTGACTGTTGATGTTCGAGGTCAGGAAAAGGGATAGCCACTTCAGAGTGAGCATTTAACTATAGAGAGCAACTGGCAAAAATAAGAATCTAGGCTGGAGAGATGGCTCAGCAGTTAAGAGCACTTGCAGCTCTTGCAGAGGACCTGGGTTTAGCTCCTGGCACCTACACAGTGGCTTACAACCACCTGTAACTCCAGTTCTGGGTATCTGACACCCTCTTCTGGCCCCCACAGGTACTGCACACAAATAATACACATACATATATTCAGGCAAACACTCATACACATAAAATTAATCTTTTTTTTTTTTTTTTTTTTGAGATAGGGTCTCCCTGCAGCCCCAGCTGGCCTGGAACTCACTGTGTAGACCAGGCTGGCCTTGAACTCACAGAGATCTGTCTGCCTCTGCCTCCTGAATGCTGAGATTAAAGGCATGTGTTACCAGGCCTGGCAGTGAGTATCTTGCCTTTCCCCAGCCTCAGTGCTAAGTGTTTTAAGCTAGCAGGCCAAAGGCAGGCAGAGGCTTGAGTAAGCTCCTGGAGCCTACAGTAGGGGTAGGACCCCTTGGCTGGGGGCTGGGTAGCCAGTATTCTGGAGTGAGGAAAGATCTGAGCTGGTATTCCTTGGCTTGGGACTATCTTGCCGAGCCACAAAGTTGTGGGGTGTGTCAGAGATGGAGTCTGAAACAAGATTCCTGAGTGAGAAAAATGATGTGCTGGGTAACTCCAGGGTGACCTGAGCAGCAATGTGGGGGTGCCCCTTCTGGAGATGGGGGGCCTGTGAATAGGATGCAGGACATTGGCACACACTGGATGTGTAGTGTTGAAGTCTTCCACCCCAGGTGTTTTCAAGAGTTGAAGAGCAAGGCTTCCTTCTGGAAGGTACTAGTGTCTGGGTGTGTTATCAATCGAGGGTGATGAGTTCTAATAGGCTTTTCCCCTCAGGAAGTTGGATCTGTTCCAGTCTTGGCCTGATGAGAAACTCTGGCAGCTGGTGAGCATGGGGAGGATAGAGAAGTTCTCACATGGGAAGCTGGTGTCAAAAGACTTTGTGGAGTCATCGTTTGTCACGTTTATCTGCAAGGTGAGAGCCCATGGGGTGTGAAACTGGCAAAAACAGGCCTCACTTAAAGTCCTGTGGCCAGACAGGCAGGGTCTGGGCTCTGCTCTGTGACATATGTAGCTCATGCCCCTTTCAGACCTTCCATGTCCTGGCTATACGAAGTCTGCTGTCGTGCTTCGGCCTCCTTGCCTCAGAGGGCTGCTGTCGGCTTTGAGATGCACAGTAGTCCTCTGCTCTTGGGGGTGGGATTGGGGGTGCAGTCAGAATGTCTGAAACTGTATGTAGCATCTAATCTCTATGGACTAAATTATTCTATACATATATCCTTATAATATGAGTTATGTTAAATTAAGCACAGTAAGAGATTAAGAAGTCATAAAGCAGAACAGTTATATAATACAATGTCATATTATACTATCCTCTCTCTTCTTGTGATGATATGAGATGAAACTTAAAAGAAGCAATTCAATTTATGCTTCTCTTTGGTATATTTGTATTGCCAAAATCACTCCTTTTGCATTTGGGGGCAGTCGTTAAATAAAATAAAGCTTATTTGAACAGAAGCACTGGGTCACCATCAGTTGAGTTGATAACCAAGACAGGCCAGCAGCATACACACTGGGGGTACGCTGGACACAGGATGGGTCATGTTCCAGACAGGACAGAGTGGGATGGCAAGAAATGTAATCACACTGCTTCGACTGCTGTACAATTTCAAACTTCCACACTGTGTATTTCTGGAA
Organism: Eospalax fontanierii; assembly: GCA_035773235.1. Taxonomy (NCBI): domain Eukaryota; kingdom Metazoa; phylum Chordata; class Mammalia; order Rodentia; family Spalacidae; genus Eospalax; species Eospalax fontanierii. Next base: position 22,940,894 of record CM069550.1, on the reverse strand, counting down.
CTTTCCGTTTAATATTTTCAGACTGGGTGTGACTGAAACCACGGGTAAGTCCCTGTTCGTGCTTCGCAATTTTCAGCTCATTTCAGTCCCACAGTTGCCCCCTAAAAGTTGATATGGTCATCATTCTGATTTAACGGAGGAGGAAACTGAGGCACAGGCACTGTGAAGGGGCTGTCCAAAGTCACATAGTTGAGGGACAAGGCTCAGCTCAGGTTTGTCTGACTCCAAAGCTCTTCTTGAGAAGTGGGGTTTGAGTTGACCTTACACTGTAATTCACCAAAGATACCTGTTGGATTTTGCCAAGGCTATGACATGTTGGTGCAGGATCTGAGTGGAAACAAAGATGGAGAAACTCCTTTCTCTCTCTCTCCCCCCTCTCTCTCTTCTTTCTCTCTCTCTCCTTCCCCCTCCATCCAGTGTTGTCAGTGCCAAGTGCCATGTGATAGATAGAAGCAATGATTTCCAAGAATTCAGGAAGGGGAACTCTTCCAAGGTCAGAGGCTCTAATGGGAGCTTCCTGAAGGAGGTGAGATGAGAGATGATCCCAAAGTCTTGGACCGTTAAAGGAGAAGGCAAGATTGATGCGTCCTGGAGCTGGTTTATTCCGGCCTGCCAGAGCTACGTGCTAAATTTCCAGGCATGTTATGAATTGGCAAACAATTATTTTTTGTTTAATTGCTAATTTTATTAATGATAACAGCATCTATATATATTTAAAAATATACATGTAGGAGACACAGGATACTTACTGTCTGGAGCTCTTCTGGATTCATGAAGCTCCTGCAGTCAGCTCCAGAGACCTTCAGTCAAAAGCAGCCCATCCACACCTTCACCACCAAAGTCGACTTGGCCAGAGTCAGCTTGCTGTAATTCCACAAAATAAACCAAACACAATCATCCTCACACAGGAGGAAACAAAAATGGGTGGCTCTGTGTGACAAGCGGAACAATCACTGAGCTTCTCTGAGCCTGGAAGCCAGATACTAACTAGTGCCTACGTTGCAGAGCCTGCTGAAAAGTAAATGACATCGGTGCTTACAAATTGAAAGTTCATCTCAGTGGGAAACACAAAATCAGCATGGGAGAAGGTAAAAAGAACGCTTTCTAGTGAACAATGGTCTAAATTTAATGAAACCCCAGAAGAGGTCACTGTAAATTGGAAGCAAGGAACCTGCCATATTCCACTTCTTCACACACACACACACACACACACACACACACACACACACACACACACAAATAATCTTAATGCCCCCACAAATGTTGCACTAACTCAGGACAGATTTGGGGGTACTCCAGAAAACATTTCTGTTCCATTGTGTCTCCGCAGACATCAAATGGAAATGAACTTCTGCCCTTTCATCAAGATTTAAAAGCATAGGAGAGAGAATTTAATCCAATAAATATCAATTGAATAAGTAACCTTTTAAAATTTATTATTTTTTATTTTATGTGTGTGTGTGTGTGTGTGTGTGTATTGCCTGTGTGTATATAAGTGTATCCATGTCATGCAATGCCCATAGGAGTCAGAAGAGGGCGTTAGATCCCCTGGAACTGGAGTTACAGATGGTTTCTAGCTGTCCTGTGGGTGCTGGCAACTGAATCAAGTCCTCGGCAAGAACAGCTAAGGGCTCCTAACAGCTGAGCCATCTCTCCAGCTCTGAATAAGAAGTGTTTTAAGTGTCTGCTGTGTACCAGGCATTCCTTGGCCCTGAAGACATAGTGGAAAGTAGGTCAGTAAAACCTGTGTCAAAGCTTGACCGGAAAGTGTGTAATCAGAGACCAAAAGAACCACACAGTTCAGATAGCTGGGAGAGGGAGACAAAACAGAGGCAGGCAGAAAAAACAAGAGTGAAGTCCTGAGCAGACTGCGGGGAGAGACCATGTCAGGGGGACTCGGTGCCCACACCTACAACGACCAGGGTCTCGCAGTAACCTGGGCCTCAGGGCTGCAAGAAGAAAGCACTAATACAAAAATTACCGCAGGCGCTGGAGAGGTGACTCAGCAGGTAAAGGCACTTGCTGCCAAGCCTGATGATCTGAGTTGAATGCCTACGGTGGAAGGAGAGAACCAGCTCCTACAAGTTGTCCTCTGACCTTCACATGTGTCCCATGGCACATGCCTGCCTTCATATGTACACACAAAATAAATAAATACATGTAAAAAATGTCTTTAAACCCAAACCTACAAGATTATCATATACCCAGACTAGGAATTCAAAGCCCCAAAGAGAGAAAGATAGGTAACATATACTAAAATTTAAATCATATAGGCCTATATTTAAGTTATATTGGAAACATGTGTAATAAATGCTGAAACTTTTATTTTTTCCATTTTTAGGGTCTCACTATGTAGCCCTGACTGGCCAGGAACTTGCTGTGTAGACCAGGCAAAGAACTCAAAGAAATCTGCCTGCCCCTGCCTCCCAAGTGCTGGGATTAAAGGTGTGTACCACCATGCCTGGTGTTGTTGGGTTTTTCTGAGACTGGTTCTCACTGTATAGCTCAGGCTGGCCTTGAATTCATGTCAGGCTTCCTGTTTTAGCCTTCTGACTATTGGAATTACAGGTGTGAGCTACCATAGCAGCTAGAATTCATAATTCTTTAATGTTACGGCATTTTCCTATTTTATGCTCATGTGTTTACGTATATCTATATGGTAGAACTGTTAGGAAGTTGTCTGCATCTCTTCTGTGGGCTCCACGTTCAGTGACCTCACCTTGGTAGCTTAAACTTGGAGTATTTACATAGTGTGCATTAGCAAACGCCCTGCCCTGTCTTGACTTATGGCCTTGCTGAATGACTTAAGAAAACAACAAGAGAAGAATGTTTAAGTACAAATTAAATTTTAAAATGGGTTGACTTGGACCAAAAGCTGGCTCAACAGGCTGGTAAAAGCACTTGCTACCAAGCCTGACAGCCTGAGTTCAGTCCCCAGGACCCTCATGGTAGAAGGAGAGACTGGCTTCTCACAAGTTGTCCTCTGATCTCCACATGTGTATCTGGCATGTGTGCACCCCATTCCCAATAAATTAATTTAATTAAAAAAATTTAAATGGCACCAAATGTTGTGGCACATGCTTTTAATCCCAGCACTAGGAAGGCAGAGATAGGTAGATCTCTGTGAGATTGAGGCTGGCCTAGTCCACATAGAGAGTTCCGGGCCAGCTGGGGCTACAGGGAGCCCTGTCTCAAAAAAAAAAAAAAAAAAAAATTAAGTGGGTTGGTGCTTACACTGTGAGAAGAATAAATTTTAGGAGATATTTAGGAAATCTTTTTCCATTTATAGAAATTATTATTTGATTCATCATAGAACTTATAATATTGATGAGTAAGTGAAAATTTCAACATATATAGTATGAAAGCTAACAGAAATTTTGATTTAAATCCCAGCAAATCTCTTTTGAGATCAAGGCCAGCCTGGTCTACGTAGGAGTTCCAGGCCAGCTGGGGCTACAGGGAGACCCTATCTCAAAGATAACAAAGTGGGGGACAGATTCCTCCCTCCCCTAGAGATTGGTTCATTGCACACTGTGCATTGGAGTAAGTGCCTCAAGGAATTCTACAGGGTGCTGGGACTTCTGAGAAGTGACACAGGTCACAGTGTGGCAGCAGGTTGGGTTCCTGGAGCAGCAGTAGAGCGGTTTGTTTCTTACTGTGTTTTGCTAAAATCTGATACTTAATTGTGAAGATTTACATAAAAATTCTGATCTGGGACTTTGAGCATTCAAAACAAGAAACATAGTTTCCAGTCCTGGAATGGGCCACTCTGCCCATTCCCAAGGGATGGCTGTTATCTCCTACCCAGCTGGCTTAAGTGTTCAGACTTCTTGTCAGAGATGACATTCCTGACTCCTGTGCCTCACTCTTCCTGCCACTAGAGGGCGACAGCAGTAGCTGGTAACTGCTTTCTCCCAAGAAAGGTTGCTATACTGGACTCTGACTGGCATCACAAACACAATAAATGTCCATAATCAGTCTTTTCAGAGCAGCTTGCCAATTGGGGACACTTGGTGAAATGCCTCTCCACAGATACAGTTGCAATAAAGAAAACCTACCAGAGACTTTTTCCAAGAGTAAACTTTGGCACCTGCTGTTTTTGGGTGGTGTTTGTTGAATGAATGTTAAACAAACAAAATGAAACTGAGTTACAGTTACATGGCCTAGAGACATGATCAACAGGGCAGAAGGCCATGTTGGGAACGTTTACAATCAGATTGTCACAAGCCCCCACGCTAAGGAAAACGATCAAAGCAGTAACAGGCTGTGCTCAGTAAAAGGGTGAAAAAGTATAGACCTGCTACATGCTACTTGAGTGCTCATGAGCTGCCTCAGTGGCTTCTGGAAGAATTGAAATGCACATTTACAGTATCTGTTAGAGTTGCTTTTCTGTGCAGGTCACAGAAAACCATGGAAAATGACATAAATAATTAATTTTTCCCAAGTGCCATCTAGAAGGAAGCATTATAGCTTAGAATAGTTGTTCTAGGAGGTCCTTGAGGACCCAGGTCTGGCTCTTCCTCATTCATTTGTTTTAATCCTAATGTTCCCAACATGGCTGTCCTACCTACAACCATTGCATCTGAGTTTCAGGCAGAGGAGGAAGACCCCTGGGTTCCCTGGTCAGCCAGTCTAGCTGAGTCTCAGAGCTCCAGGTTCAGTACGAGATCCTGTCTCAAAAAATAAGGTGGAGAGTCATAGAGGAAGACAGCTGATGCCGGCCGCTGGTCTCCACGCACATGTGAACATATTCACATATAAATAAACAATATGTAGAATCATACATCTAACCTGAAAAGATGTCCTTCATATATTATTGAATTTTTAAAACGTTATGTGAGGTTGTTTTATATAACTGAATACATTTACAAAAATGTGCCTGCAGGACTGGAGAAGTGTTAAGAGTATGTACTGCTCTTGCAGAGGACCTCAGTTCAGTTCCCAGCCCCCACATGGCTCACAACTGCATAACTCCAGCTTCAGGGGATCTGATGCCTCTGGCTCCTTGGGCACCAGCATACACATGCACACCCATGCGCACACAATTAAAATAGTAGTTAAAAATGTATATAATTGATAATAGAAAAAATATATAATATATGTAATGATCATAGAAAAAATGAAATAATATTAATATTATTGAATATATTACCACTAATTTTTTCTTCCAAGATATTAGGATCGATGTAGCTCCAATTTATATTCTTATTTTTAGTTTGGATAGCTTGAAGCTTTTAATTTTGTAATACTTTTAAATCTATGGAAACATTACAATGATACAAAGATCTCCTGAAACACGATCCTCCCTGGTGACGCTTTTCTTGTGTCAGCTCTGTGTTTTGTTTTTAGGCTTCTTTGGCTGTTTTGAAGTTCTTTTTTAGTCTTTTTGAGACAGTCTCCTGTAGCCACTGGCTGGCCTGGAGCCTACTATGTAAACCAGGCTGGCCTGGATCTCATGGCCATCTGCCTGCCTCTGCCTCCCAGTTGTGAGGATTAAAGGCGTATGCCACCAAGCTTGGCATGTTTGAATTTTTTTGACAAGTAGATAACATTTTTATTAAGAAAAAAATAACCACAAAAGAATTTTCATTGAGCAAATAAGACAAAGTGGGACTGGGGTCAGATGAATACAAAGCTTACCCCTGCAAAGCCTGACCTGGCTGGAGCATCTGGGTCTAAGCCTTTGCCTGTGTCTCTTGATGTCTCAGGGCTGCTGTGAAATCTTGCGGTTGATAGACCTCTCGACCTCCCCATCCTATTACAAGTGGGTCTGGCAGCATCTGGAGCTGATGGACTACAAGCCTCTGAGGGTTCACCTCAATGGTAAGCCAGATGGTCACATCTGGCAGGTGACACACAGCTGACAGGGGGAGGGTGGGCGTGTCCTGGGCTCTGTCCTGGTTCCAGTTCCCAGCCCATAGAACCTTGAGCTGAAATGGGTGAACAAGATGTCAGGTTTGTTTCCATCTTCTACCAGCTGTAGGAACCTGACAGATAGGCCCTGCCTCCTGCCTAGGCTCCTCCCCCTCTGCCATCTGAGCATTTATTCCTTGCATTGTACATCCCTACCCGAGTCTTTTCTCCAGCTCTTTTCTGCTTATTACAACTTTGACTAGATTTCCTCTTCACAGAGAAATCTCCCTGACTTGTCATGCTGGGTCAGCATCTTCTATCCCCTATTAAACCTCATTCATACAAGTTGCATTTCTCTTCTGTTGTGCCAAACCCTACTGAAATCATATAATTGACTCTGAACTGACTATTAAATCACTGTCTCCCTAAAATGTAAGCTCTGTGTTCCTAGAGTCTGTGACCAGTCCTGGCATCTTGTAACTACTCAGGAGTGACTCAGAGTCAATGGCCATCCGTACCCTAGCCACTAGAGCCTATCTAAACTCATATATATGTTCTGAGTAACTGTTACCATTCATTGAATTCTTATTTATTTCCGTTTTTACATGTATGAGTGGTTTTTGTGCATGTATAAACGTGCAGCTACGTGGTACATTGCCCATAGAGGTCAGAAGAAGGCTTCAGATCCCTGGAACAGGAATTTCAGGTGGTTGTAAGCTGCTATGTAGGTGCTGGGACATGAACCCAGATCCTCTGCAAGAGCAGCCAATGCTCTTAACCACTAAGCAATCTCTCCAGCCCCATTCTTTGAGTTCTGATTATATACAGGGTAAGTTGACTATTTATACATAGCTGTATTCATCACATAAGAACTTTTCAATAAGATATTATTGCATGTCCATTTTACAGATAGAGACACTGAGGCTCTGAGAGATGAGTCTCTTGTCTAAGGGTCATAGAGATACCAAATAGCAATGTAGGACTCCAGAGAAGCGGCTCAGTTGCTTCCAAAGCCCAGTCTTCCTATTCATAAGAGTCTCCTGCCTTCCTCATTCTCCATTTTCTGCTGTTGGACACATTATCAGCTAACAGCCTCTAGAAGGACAGTGCTGTTTATGAGAGAGAGACAGAGACAGAGACAGACATTTGGCACAAGAACCCCATCCCTGACAAACATTTGCCAGGGCCCAGATGTGGTATTTTACCAGGTACCAGCAGATGTGCGTCTTCTCAGCAATTCCTTGAGATATAGTCTGGTAATTAACCTGAGCCCTTGCCAGCATCACCTAGTGGATGTGGTAACCCCTTCTGAGATTTGAACTGAGACCGTGGAGTGTTGGGCACAGGAGAAAGGTGCGGGGAATGAAAGACAGAGCTGGTTTTGTCCCATTTAGTAACTGAGTGCTACTGGTTAAGTACTTTGTTCTCTGGGCCTGACTTCTTCATAGCTCTCACAGTGTCAAGATTAAGAGCTTAGGCTCAGAGCCACCTTCCATGTGTTGAATACAGGGTCTTGTATGATGCTGAACAAGGGACCATGTTCATGTAAATCTGTATCCTCAGGGCCTGTAATATCATAGGAGTGTGGGGACATTAAATGAAAACATAAAACTCATAGACAACTCGCTGGGTGCACAAATATATGATATATACTCGTCACCAATATGACATGCCTACTAGCAGACTGGAGGGGATCGAGTCTACCTGGAGCCTGCTAGGTCCTCTGTCACATTGGTTTTCACATACCCCTTGCCTTCCACTGCTAATTCACTAGGTAAAAAACTTTTTTCCCCAAATGTGTGTATGTTGTATTTCCATTGTCATTCAGCTCAGAATGCTTCTAAGTTTCTCTTTTGATTATTTCTTTGACCCATTGGATATTAATAAGAATGCTATTTAGTTTTCAAAGATTTGGGAACTATCCAGCTATCTTTTTGTTTGTTAGTTCTATGATGAAATGCTTAGTACAGTTTGAATCCTGTCAATGTATTGAAACTTGTTTTATGGCCCAGAATGCAGTCTATCTTGGTAAATGCTCCATTTGCATTTGAAAAGAATATGCTGTCATTTGGTGCCGTGTGCTGTGAATGCTAATCAGGTAACGTGCTGGTCACGTAATCTGTGCTTCCTGGTTTTTCTGTTTGCTCTATCAATTGTTAATATGGAGCTGTGGAGTGTCCAACTATAATTGTAGCGATTCCCTCCCCCCCTCCCCTCCCTCCTACCCCCTCCCCCCTCTCCCTCTCCCCATATATCCAGGTCTTGCCTCAAACTCAAAATGTTTGCTAAACTGACCTTGACCTCAAGGTCTACCGCCTGGGTGTCCCAGGTGCTGGGCTGCGGGTGTGTGTTGCCATGCCTGGCTCTCCTTTCTGTCCATTGTTTGCTTTGTGTGTTTTGTGACTGTTTTATTAGGGGAATGGATGTTTAGGGTTAAACTCCTCATAATGAGAAAATGAACTATTTTTGAGGTGCTAGAGCTTAAACCCCAGGACTCTTACATGCTAGGCAAGTGCTCTACCACTGAGCTACATTTCCAGCCCACACTGACCTTCTTTGTCCCTGGAGGGGTCTTGACTTTACAATCTATGTTTTCTGATACAAGCTTAGCCATTCCTTTTGATTACTTTAGCTTCCTTTGATTCCTATTAACTTAGTGTTTCTTTTTTTAATGAATTTAGTTGTTTGTTTTTATTTCATGTGTATGCATATTTTGCCTGCATGTATGTAGGTGCAGAGGCAGATAGTTTTCACAAACTGGTCTACATAGTGAGTTCCAGGCCAGCCAGGCCTACAGGGAGACCCTGTCACAACAACAGAAAATATTTTTATTTATCTATTTTTTATGTGTATGAGTGGTTTGCCTTCAAGTCTATAAGTGCACCACATGCATGCAGTGCCCACTGAGGCCAGAAGAGGGCATTGGATCCCCTGGAACTAGAGTTAGAGAAGATTGTGAGCTGCCATGTGGGTATTGGAAGCTGAATCTGTCTTCTGCAAGAGTGCTGAGCCATCTCTCCAACCTCAACGAGTTTCTTTTAAAAGAAAAATCTTTTGTTATTTTTTATATTTTAAAAAATCTATTTTGGTCTTTTGAGACAGGGTCTCCTATAGCCCTAGCTGACCTGGAACTCATTATGTAGACCAGGCTGGCCTTGAACTCACAGAGATCTGCCTGCCTCTGTCCCAACTGCCGGGACTAAAGGTATATGCCACCATGCCCAGCTCTATTTTTTTTTTATTTCTGTGTATCAGTGTTTTGTCTACATGTAAGTGTACTACATGCATGCAATGCCTGCACAGGCCAGAAGAAGGCATAGGATTCCCCAGGAATTGGATTTACAGATAATTGTTAGCTATCATGTGGGTGCTGGGGAACCAAACCCAGATCCTCTGCAAGAGCAACAAGTTCTCTTCACTACAGGGCCATCTCTCAAGACCCAACAATGAGTTTTTTTTTTTAAGGTAGCATATAGTTAAGTCTTGCTTTTGTTTTTATTTTATGTATATGAGTATATTGCCTGCATGTATGTAAGTGCACCTGTGTCATGCAGTGCCTTCAGAGGTCAGAAGAGGGCATCGGATCCCCTGGAACTGGAGTTACCAATGGTTGTTAGCTGTCATGTGGGTGCTGGGAATCAAGCCTGGATCATCTGCAAGAGCAGCCAGTACAGTTAACCACTGAGCCATCTCTCCAGCCCCCGTATTTTACTTTAAATGATAAAACTTTGTGATTTATAGCTGAAAAAAATTCCACTGTATATGTAAAAAGTTTTCTTTACCATTCCTCTGTGGGTGGACAGTGAGGCTGGGTCCATGCCTTAGCTATTTATTGTGAATAGTGTGTAGTAAACCTGAATGTTAAGTATCTAAATGGTATGTTGATTGGAGTCCTTTTGGTACTTACCCGGGAGTGTTATAGCAGAGTCATATGGTAGACCTATTTTTAGTTTTTTCAGGAATGACATTGACTTCCATTGTGGCTAGACTAGTTCACATTCCCTCAGCAGTGAGCTTTTGCTGGCACCCTTGCCAGAGTTTGGCATTGTTTTCTTAATGATTGCTGTTCTGGCTGGGGTGAGATGAACTCTCAATATAGTTTTCATTTGCATTTCTCTGATGGCTAATGAGGGTGAACATGTTTACTAACTGTTCTTCATCTTTTGAGAATTATCTGTTCATTTTATTAGTGCATTTCTTCATTGGGTTGATTTCTTATTATTAGTTTTAAGAGTTCTTTGTGTATTGTAGATACTATTTTTCTATCTCTTCACTCAATTAACTGTTTCCTTGGTTGTACAGAGCCTTTCAATTTCATGAGATTCAATTTGTCCTTTGTTGGCATTATTTCCTGAGTCACTGGATTCCTTTTCAGATAGTGCTTGCCTATGCTATACACACACACACACACACACATATATATATATATAAAATATCTTTCCCCCAATTTTTCTTCTAACAGTTTCAAAGTTTTGGGTCATGTATCAAGATCTTTTTTCAAGCTGAGTATGGTGGCACATGCCTGTTAACCCAGCAGTTGGGAAGTAGATGCAGGAGTATCAGGGGTTCAAGGCCATCTTCAGCTACATAAAGAGTTTGTGGCCAGCCTGGGCTATGTGAGATCCTGAGATCCTGTCTCATAAAACAAAACAAAGGGCTGGGGCTGTAGCTCAGTGGTAGAGCACTCGCCTAGCATACATAAGGCCCTGTCCTCAATCTCTAGCACCACAAAAACAACAACAACAGCAAAAGGCCAGGTATGATGGTGAATACTTTTAATTCCAGCACACTGAAGCAGAGGCAAGCGGATATCTGTGAGTTCAAGGCCAACCTAGTCTATGTAGGGAATTTCAGGTCAGGCAGGGTGACAAAGTAAGACACTGTCTTAAAATCCAACCAACCAACTAACCAAAACCAAAACAGACAAACAAAAAGAAAATATCTTTGATCCATTTGGAGTTGATTTTGTATATGTATACATGTTTTTGTGTGTGCACGTGTGTGTGTGCGTGTGTTTGCATGCGCTCATGCATATAGAGGGCAGAGATTATCTCAGGTGTCCTCCATTGCTCTTTCACCTTATTTTGTCAGACATAATCTGTCACTGAACCTGGAGCTTGCTGATGTGACTAGACTTGGGGGGCCAGTGAACTCCAGGTATCTTCCTGTCTGCCTCTCTGCTCTGGGACTGCAGTCCTTTCAGTGGCCCCTGCCTTGTTATGTGGATCCTGGGGTTCTCATGCCTGCAAGGCATGTGCTTTACCAACTGGTCCATCTCCCCAGCCTCTGGAATTGATTTTTTTGTGTGTTGGTGAGAGATAGGGATCTAGTTTCCTTGTTCTACCTGCAGCTATCTAGGTCTCCCCGCACCATTTATTAAAGAGACCCTCTTCTCCTGTCTTTACTACCAATGTTTTTGTTGTTAAAAATTAGGTGGCTGAAGCTATTTGAATTTCTATTGAGGTTTTCTATGCCTCCCATTGGTCTACATGTTTTGTTTTGTGCAAGTATCATGCTGTTTTGTTGCTTTGGCTCCGTAGTAGAACTTGAAATCAATTATGGTAAAACCTCCAGCTTTTTCTTTTTCCTTTTGGAAACAGGATGTCTCGCTGGGACTTGGGGCTCACTGGTCAGGCTAGGCTGGCATGCTAACAAGCTCTCTGCCCAGCACTGGGATTACCTTGCACATCTTTTTATGTGGTTGCTGGAGTTCAAACTCAGGTCCTCATGCTTGTGTGGCAAGTGTAAATGCATTACTGACACAGCCTTCTCCTCAACCCCTCTTCCGGGTTTTATCATGAAGGGATGTGGGATTCTGTCTGAAGCCTTTTCTCCATCTATTGAGATGATCATATGGTTTTTATCTTTGAGTTCATTTATGTGCTGTAGTACATTTATTGATTTACATATGTTGAGCCACCCCAGGGTCTCTGAAATGAAGGTGACTTGATGATGGTGAGTTATCTTTTCTGATGTGTTTTTTTCTTCCTTTTTAAATCTCTCTCCTTTCTCTCTCTTTCTTCCTTCCTTCCCTCCCTCCCTCCCTCCCTCCTTCCCTCCTTCCCTTCCCTCCTTCCCTTCTTCCTTTCTTTCTTTCTTCCCTCCTTCCTTCCTTTCTTTCTTCCCTCCTTCCTTCCTTCCTTCCTTCCTTCCTTTCTTTCTTTCTTTCTTTCTTTCTTTCTTTCTTTTTCTTTCTTTCTTTCTTCTTTCCCTCTGTAGCCCTGGCTAAAACTCATATGAGCCCTTGAACTCACAGAGCTCTACCTGCCTCTGCCTCTCAAGTGGTGGGATTAAAGGTGTGCATTACCATGTCCAACTTGAATTTGGTTTGTCAGTATTTTATTGAGAGTTTTTGTGTTTATGTTCATCAGGAAGATTGGTCTATAATTTTCTTTTAGTCTGATTTTGGTGTCATATAAAGAGCTTAGTCCTATTCCTTCCCTTTGCATTTGTGGAATAGTTGAGGAGTGTTAGTGTTCTTTAAAAGCCTGAATTTCAGCAGTGAATTCATCTGGGCCTGGACTTTTCAATTAAAAATTTAATGTACTGATTGTGTGTGTGTGTGTGTGTGCATAATGCACATGTGGAGGTCACCAGGCTTTGGGGAAAGCGCCTTTACCTGCTAAATGTGGCATTGCTTTCAGAGGCCACATCGCGGTTATGCCTTAATAAAAGCCAGCCTGACTCTTAGCATCCTTTTTTTTTTTTTTGAGACAGGATTTCACTATGTAGTCCTGGCTGGTCCTGACCAGCTGGCCTCAGACTCAGAGATCCACCTGCTCCTACCTCCCAAGTGCTGGGATTAAAGGCATGCAGCTCTTAGCATTCACATTAAGGTCAAGAGCCGACCAAACTACTGAGAATCTGTTCCTTGAGGTTTCTCCCCAGCAAAAGGACCTGCTCATTTTGTTGTTGAAACAAATTCTCCAGGATGAAATGAAGAAGTTGAAAATCTGATACTTATCAGAGAATTTTGCCCTTTCTGATCCCTAGACCTAAACCAACCAACCAACACACACACACACACACACACACACACACACACACACACACACACACAACACAATGTTGTCAATTGAATCCCTTCTATTATTTATAACACAAATGGGATCATCTTCATGTCATCATTGTTTCCAAGGAATAATTGCTGCTTGCCTGCTAAAATGCTAATACCCACCATATACACTCTTAACCAGTGAGCCCTCTCTCTAGCCTGACTTTAAACATTTTTGATTACATTTATTTATTTGTACATGTATGGAGATCAAAGGACAACATTCAGGAGTCAGTTCTTTCCTTCTACCACAATGGTCCTAGGAATCCAATTCAGGTCATCAGGCTTGGTGGCAAGCACCTTTATTCATTGAGCCATCTGCCTGACTCTGAATTAGAGGCTTCAAAGCACTGGATATCAGCCCCACCTCCAAAGCCACATATTTATTATTTCAGTTGCTACCAGACTTTGAAACACACCCACAAAACTGCACTCTTATTTGAAACAAGGTCTCATGTAGCCCAGGCTGGCCTCAAACTTGAACTTCTGTGATTCTTTAATATAGGTGCTTATAACAGAAGTTCTTTTTTGTGCTGCTTTCATTGGCTCTCCTAAGTCTTGTTTTCACTTTCATGTACCTCTAACAATTTAATTTTTTGTTTGGTTCCTTCAATGACTCCTTCATCTCTCAGTAACAGGTTGTTCAGTCTCCATGAGTTTGTATAGCTTTCTTGTTGATTTCTAGGTTTATTTTGAGACAGGGTCTCCTATATCCCAGTTTTTCTCAAAAATTACTATTGTAGCTAAGGTTGATCTTGAACTTCCAATTCTCCTGCCTTCAACTCCCAAGTTCTGGGCCTTACAGGTGTTTTCTAACCACATCTAGTTGTATGTGGTGCTAGGGATCAAGTTCATTCAGGGCTTCATACTAGACAAGAATTCTATCAACTGAACTACATTCCCAGCCTTGATTTCTAGTTTTATTCCATTGTAGTCAGATAGAATACAAGAAATTATTGCAGTTTTCTTCTTTGAAATGTTTTAGAATTTTATTTTTAAATTCTGTTATATGTGTATGAATGTATTGCCTACATGTTTGTAAGTACACTTGTGTCATGCAGTGCTTGCAGAGGAATTGAACCTGGGTCCTCTACAAGAACAGCCAGTGCTCTTAACTGCTGAGCCATCTCCCCAACCTCCTTAAAGATGTACTTTTATTTTATGTGTATGAGTGTTTTGCCTTCGTTGAAATAAGTGTACTTGTGTTGTGCAATGCCCACAGAGGCCAGAAGAGGGTATTGGATCCCCTGGAACTTGAAGTTGTTATGTAGGTGCTGGGAACCAAACCTGGTCCTCTACAAGGGTAGTCAGTGCTCTTAACCTCCGAACCATCTCTCCAGCTCCCAGGGAAAGTGTTTTCATGTTCAAGATGGGCTAGGTTGTAGTAGGGTTGAGGTGTTATGTTGCTCTGTTGGATTCAAGTAGTTAGACCCTTAGTCCATGTGTTCAGATAACTAGGCTGAATCTCCAACACAACTCTAATAGTAGAATCTTGTTTGCACAAAGAATCATTGTCCTCAGTTAATTTATTTAGTCCTTTTTTTTCTTTCTCCTTTGAGACAGGGTCTCATGTAGCTCAGGCTGGCCTCTGACTTGCCTTGTAGCTGAAGCTGGCTGGCCTTGAATCCTGATCCACCCAGGACCTGGGATTGTGTGTGTGCCACTGAGCCCACTTTTTAGGCCCTGCCCCTCCTTCCTGTTTCCCCTCCCCTCCCCCCTCCACCCTCTCCCTTCCCTCCTCCGCCCTCTCCCCTCCCTCCTCTGCCCTCTCCCCTCATCTTGTATAGCTTCTATTGTTGTCTTCATGTTTGCTGATCCCGCATTAGTCTAACCTACTCCCATCTAGTGCATTTTTCATATCCTGAAGTCTGCTTGGGATCTTCTTAAACATCTACTTAGGTCACCCCATGTTTCCTCCTTGGAATGTAGTTCCAATCACTGTTGCATAGTCCTCAAGTATCAGTAAGGTCACCTGTGTCATTTCTGGGTCAGTTTCGATTCCTCATTTTGCCTCTTCACACAATTCCCATTTTCCTGCTTCTTTTTGTGCTTGGTGGTTTTTTGTTGGGTCTTTTGTTTCTGAATTATAGATTCTGCAGTCCAGGCTGGCTACCAGTTCATTATGTGGCCCTGACTGACCACAGCAACCTTCCTATCTCAGCCTCCCAAATGTTTGGATTACAGGCATGAGCCATCATGTCCAACATTGTGCTCGGTGGTTTTATTTTGTGTGTATGTATGTGTGTGTTCTGTATTTGTGTGGTGTTTGTATGTGTGTGTATTGTATGCACACATGCGTGAGTGGGTGCACATGCCCATGCATGTGCACAGAGGCCAGAGGAGGACATCAGGAGCCCTGCTCTATCACTGTCTACCTCACTCCTTTACGACAGGGTCTCTTGCTGAACTTGGAGCTAAGCCAGAGGCTAGCAAGGCCTAGCGATCCTCCTATGCGCCCCAGGGATGGAGTTACCGGAGCACATGTGGGCCATCCCTGGCTCTTTACCGAGCCCTGTCCCCAGCC
Source organism: Eospalax fontanierii (assembly GCA_035773235.1). Lineage (NCBI taxonomy): Eukaryota > Metazoa > Chordata > Mammalia > Rodentia > Spalacidae > Eospalax > Eospalax fontanierii. The sequence goes on along the minus strand of CM069550.1, from coordinate 22,925,463 downwards.
TTTGGATTTTTAATAGGATGCTAACCAATGGACTTCAAGTATTGTATTTTATATTCCCATAAATATTTTGACCTTTATTCTGGGATGCAGCTTAGTTATTTGAAAATATTTTTGCCTTTTCAATACTTAGCTTTGCCATGTGGGGTCAGAACAGTGTGTGATATAGAGCTGATTTTTTCACATGCATGAGGTAAAACCTTTCTGAGTATTCCACAGTACAACTTTTGGGAGGTTTTTCATACTAGTGGGAACAGGAACCTCTTCTGGTCTTAAGTGAGTTCTACTGATTTATCTGTCTAATTCCTTTGTTGTGATTAGTGTATTAGTAAGCAACAAACATTTGTCATTTCCCAGATTCTGTGGGTCAGAAATTTGGACGTGGTTTAGTCTGGTACCTCTGACTCAGCATCTTTTCTGTAGCAGGCACAGGGGCACACACCTGTCATCCAGCACTTAGGAAGTTGATGCTAGTCACCCAATGTATCTTTTCATTCCTCTTCCAAGTCCTATATGAAAGTAAAGATAAATGTGCTGATCCTCCTCCTCCTCCTCCTCCTCCTCCTCCTCCTCCTCCTCCTCCTCCTCCTCTTCCTCCTCTTCCTCCTCTTCCTCCTCTCCCTCTTCCTCCTCCTCCTCCTTCCTTCTTCTTCCTCTCTTCCTTTCTTTATATTTTTTTGAGACAGAGTCTCTAGCCTAGCCTGGCCTTGAGCTCAGGCTGATCCTGAGCTGCTGATCCTTTAGCCTCCCAAGTTCTGGGATTACAGCCATTTCCTACCACATCTGGTTCATGTGGTACTGCCAGAACGTGGTGCATGCTCAGCAAGCACTCTACCAGCTGAACTATATCCCCATGCCCAAACATGATCTATTAATGGAAAGACAGGCGCCTTGAAGCAAACAACTGAATTCAAACCCAAGCTCTTTCCCACTTGCTGATTGTCCTTGGTGGTTTTACTTTTGTATGTGATTTGGTGTTTTTCTGTTGCAACTTTCAGTTTCCTTTATTTTATTTAGTGTTTTAACTGTAGTACCAAACAGGGAAGTTCTTTTTGTCCGGATGCCACAGAGGACAGTTCATGGAAGCCATTGTTTTCCTCTTTGCTTCTTAATTCTCTCAGTTCCAGACAATTCAAGCAGGTTACTATGATGTACTTCTACAGTCTATATACACAAGGCCTATTAATGTGTTTTCCTATGCTTTCTCGTAACAGAAATGTCTGCTATGGAGAGATTTAAGGAATTCCAGATCAAATCATATCCTCTACAAGACTTCAGCTATTTGAAACTTCTGTGTCTCCAGAAAGCTAGGGAGCAACAGGGAAAGACCTTCCCTGGGAAGATCAATACCTCAGAAAATAGTCTCCCAAAGTTGCTGGGCCCAAAAGTCAAGTAAGTTGGATTCCTAACAGAAAGGTCTGGATATGGTTGTAGAAGACATCAGGGATACTGTAGAGGAGCAGAGATAGCAGACAGGTCCTCCTGGAGGGATGGGTCCTTCGGAGGCAACCCAGAGTGGTCCTAGTCAGTCCTGAGTGCTGCATTCACCGCCTCTGATTCACAGGCTGTTTTGGTCAGTCAGTCACTTCTCTTGGGCCCACGGTAATGCATTTGGAGAAGAAAAGGCAGGAAAGATCTTCTGGTTCTCACATTCTATGTCTGTGTTGCTTGGTGCTTTTAACTCAGCTTCTTCAGAAAATTACCCACCTAGGGGAGGCAGCCATAGTACAGTAGATGAGAGCCTGGCTTGCAGTCAATCTGAGTCAGGTTCAAATCTTGGCTTGGCCACTTGCTTGTTCTGTGTTCTCAGATCAAGGGATCTGAGCTGTCTAAACCTTGTGTTTTGGAAATAATAGTATCTGAGTCCCAGGGTGGTTGTTAGACAGTAGTTAAATGAAACACTGATAATTGTACTTCATACTGACAGAGTGCCTCTGTGCCTAGTATTGAATTATATAATTAATCTTCCCAACATCCCTGGTGTGCTCTTATTTTCACTCCCATTTTTTCAGGAAAGGAAACTGAAGTTCACAGAGAGATGAAGCTCCTTATTCAAGGTCACATGAGTAGGAAATGGCAAATCCAGGATTCAGACCCAAGCAGTGGGTTAACACTTAGTCTTTTACTTGGTACAATGACCACAAATAGCATGAGACAGATTCACATTGAGGGCTGCGCTTTTGCTTTTCCTTGAGGGCTTGAGAAGCAGAAGAACACTTTTACGGCTCACTGCAGGGACATGACGGTCTGTCCCCCTTCAGTCTGGAGTTAAAATAGTATAAAGATATCAACAGAGGCATCCGTGTCACCTTCCTGGTATTTCTCTGAAGGCCTCTTAACTTGGCTCACTCACACCTCTGATCTGCTGGTCTCTGTAATAAGCAGATCATGACTTCCTGGTTGTTTTCTTTTGATGGATATTCCATCTAAGGAATCTAGTGCTTGCAATCCCAAGTCCAGTTCTCCCAAGGGTAGAGATAAAGCAGCCCCGGCTTCTCTGCTTTGAATCAGCAATGAAGAAGGGACCAGTTGGACCTACATGTAAAAGATAAAGGGCCTGGAGAGATGGCTCAGTGGTTCAGAGCACTGGCTGTCCTTGCAGAGGACCCAGTTCAGTTCCCAGCACCCACATGATAACTAACAACCATCTGTCACTCCAGTTTCAGGGCTCTGATGGCCCTCTTTTGACCTTTGTAGGCATTGCATGCATGTGGTGCACTTACATACATACAGGTAAAATACTCACATATTAATTGGTGGATAAGCATACTGGGTGTATTCCCTGTGTGTGCACATCCTGGTAGGGCAGGAATTGAAATCTTGTCCTGTTTGTGGGGTGTGAGCCCAGATGTATGTATCCTCAGCTGGTCACTGTCTCAACCTCTAATCTAAACAGCATGGCCTCTCTCCTCCTGATGCCTTAGACAAGACCAAAGAAATCACACCAGGAACCTGTATAAAATTAACTCCAACACGAACAAAGTCCCAGGTCTGGAGGCTGCCCAGGGACACCCATCTTTGCAAATAGACAAGTCACCTCTTCTCTGCCTTCCTGTCAAAAACCCCCAACTTCCTCTGTATCCCCAGGAATACAAAGCCTAGTTTTTGTCAAAAAACAGACAGTTCTGATTGTTAGAAATTCTTTCTTCCATGTGAGTTTTGAATTAAGTAGACCTGAGTCCCAACTCTTTCCTGGGCACTTAAACTTTATGCCTGAACTGCTGTCCATTGGGCTGACTTGGGAGCACATGGTCATCTGTTCTCCAGGGAGCAACCTTTTGGTGACTAAAGGACTCCTATGTCCTTTCTTTCTCGTCTCGTTTCTCTTAGGCATTCTGATCCAGTGATAGTCTCTCTCAAAGTTTAATTTTGAGTTCTCTCGCTTACTTGGGAGATGCAAGGTCTCCAGGGGCAGAGAGCTTTCCTATGTAGTGAGGGGAGGGTTGCATACTTAGAACCTCATGATCTCTTTTATAGACTAGCTCTCTCTAACAAGCTGTCACATTTCAGATCCAGGTATGGAACGTCAGTCAAATGTTCCATGGTCAATACCATGTCTGGTGAACTCCCCAGGGAAGCCGTAGTGGGGGTCTACATGAAGATCCATACTGTGGAAGAAGGAGATATTGTGGTAAGTGAACAGAGAGCTTTATTCACACTGTAGCATATTCCATGAATGAACTGAGTAATGAGGAGAGAGAAACACCTTTCTGTATTTGACGATAAGAAACAGTGTTGGGCTGGTAAGATGGCTCTGCAGGTAAATGTGCTTGCCTTGCTGTGCAAGCCTGACAGATTGAGTCGATCCCTGAAACTCATGATGGAAGGAGATAATTGACTCCCAAAAGTCCTCTAACTTCTGCACACGCCTTAAAAAAATTAAATATACATAGGGCTGGGCGTGGTGGTACACACCTTTATTTCCAGCACTTGGGAGGCAAAGGCAGATGGATCTCTGTAAGTTCAAGCCAACCTGGTCTACATAGTGAGTTCCAGGCCAGCTGGGGCTACAGAGAGACCCTGGCTCAAAAAGACCAAAAAAATTAATTATACATGACTCCAATCATGTTGGATAAGCTCTTGTTCTCTGTACATTGTCTCATCGTGGATTTCTGCATTGATCACCATCTAGTGCATAAGGAAACTTCCCTGGTGAGAGTTGAGAGATGCATTAATTTATGGGTATAACAAGTCATTAGGAATCTCTTTTTTTTTTTTTTTGTCTTTTTGAGACCAGGCTGGCCTTGAACTCACAGAGACCCACTTGCCTCTCCCTCCCCAGTGCTGGGATTAAAAGTGTGCACCACTTTTAAGTCAGGTTATTATGATAACTATTTAGTAGAAAACTAGTATTAGGCTCTGCTCTAAGTCCTGTGACCTGTCTAGCTTCAGATTCCAAGTCAGTGTCAGGTATGGGCTCCCTCCTATTAAACCGATCTTAAATCCAATTAGAGAATGGTTGGTTATTCCGATAGTATTTTGTGCCACTTTTGCATTGGTGGATGATGTCTTGCCAGGTCAGTTGTTGTATAGTTCACAGGATTCACAGATGGCTAAGGTTGGTGATTATTTTTTCCTTCTGGTAGCATACATAGTACCTTCCAGCACTACGATCGCTAGCCAGTAGAGATGGTACTGGACTGACCCGAAGTAGAAAATTATCATTGGTGAGCATGTATTGATATAAATAAATCACTAGTGAATAAATTACTAAATGGAGGAGAAACAGATCTCCTTGCAAAATAATTAGAAGTCATTCATGAATAACTCCCTTAGCTTGAGTGTGGACTCTACACCCAAGTGACTTCCTTCCAGTGTATGAAAGGGACAAGAGCTTGAGAAACAGGATCTCAGCCCGGTGGCCTGGCCTGCCAGTGGTAGAGCATATCATAGCTCATGCTGATCGAGTTAGCCTCAGAGATGTCGAGATGAAGATGAACATCATCTCTGTGCGCATCCTCTCGGTACTTCAATCCCAGCATAAGCAAGAAAAATATCAGACAAATTCTAAAATAGAGCATCCTACCGGATTCTGCTGAGCACTCCTCAGACCACTGAGGTCATCAGCTGCGAGGGAAGTCTGAGAAGCTGCACCTGCCTAGAGATGCCATGACCCCACAGTGAAACTTGAATGTATCCTTTAGCTTAGTGGAACAGAATAAAGGACATTTGCTTAAAACTAGGAAATCAAAGTCAGCTGTTGCTAGATGTGACATACGCCTATAATCCCAGCACTCAGGAGACTGAGGCAGGATGATTATGTTTGAAGTCAGTGTAGGTGACACGGGAACAAACAACAATAACAACAACAACAAAGCTGAAAAACAACAAAACACTCATAGGGAATCTTAACTGGTTGACTTCAGTTTGTGAGGGGATAGTATTGGTTCATTCACCGTAACAAAGTTATCATCCTTATGTGAAACCTTAATAACAAGGTCAATTGGTTGTGGAGTGTATGGGAAGTCTCTCCTCTTCTCAAGGTTTTTGGAACTGTGAAGGTGTTTCAAAAATTAGATCATTGAAAAAATGAACCCAGTCGTGGAGGGGCAGGTACGGATGACACAAACTTGGCCCTGGGGCTGAAGGGAGGGATGAACAACACCGGGTGGCAGAGATGGCATCAACGCAGAGAGTGGCAGTGAGGCTGCGCTTGCTCACGTGGGAAGTGGCCATATTGGGTCAGTCCTTACACCCTTCTCCCTGTATTACCACGGTAAGTGCTCCTTTTCCTTTGGCCTGCATGTCAGAAAGGTCTAGGAGATACTGGGTTAGGGTTAGGGACCTGGGTCCCTACCACCAGCCATCTCCCAAAACCAACTGTAGCTTTAAACCATCCCCCCACCCTCTTCACTCTGCCCCCCAAATGAAACAGAAGAAACCAATTCCCTTGCCAGGTGACGCCCCTTAGATATGGAAAGATCACCATTTGGGATTTCATTCTGAGTTTCTGCCACCTAGCAATCCGTTAGCCAGTCTTCTTATTCTAGAGGAACAGCTGCCTTCCCTCCAGCCCTTCATCACTGCCGGCTCTGCGGTTTCTCAGGGTTTTAGGAAACACTACACACATCTGGACACACAATGTGGGAGTTGGGAATGCTCAGGCCGGCGTCCTGGGCAGACATGGGGAGACGATGACCTGGTGGGTGGTTGTGTAAGGAGCAAGAGTGACAGAATCCCCACTGTAAAGGGTCATAATGCTGGAATGGCCTAGAAACAGCAGAGGTTGGGGGAGAGAGACCCAGATTTTTTTTTTAAGTACTAAGGAAGAGAAAATGGATTTACTCCTCAAAGAGAAGTGTTTGCGGGCCAGGCGTGATGGTACACACCTGTTCTAGCACTCAGGCAGCTAAGGCAGGAAGATCAGTGAAAGCCAGCAGTCCATGGCAAGTTGGGCCGGATAACAAGACTCCATGTCAAAATGAGTTCAGGAACAAAAGAAAGGATGACAGACAGTTAGGGACTGAGACTGGATGTGGGGAAAGCTGGAGCTCAGTTATGTGAGGGGGGCTCTGGGAGCAGGGCTGTCTGTGCTCAGAGCTCTTGTCCCAGGAGGCCTGTGGTGGTGGCGTGTAGTAGAAGAGCCCTGGGCTACCCCAGGCTGTCCCTCCACATCACTCAGAGCCCCAGAATGACTCCCCTCCAGGGCCTCATTTTTCCTGTCTAGAAAATCTACTAGTGTGTTTGACTGGTCTCTGAGGTTAACTTCTGAGTTCTCTCTAGGGCTCTTGCCAGGCCTTCCTCCCAGAGAGCCGCCGTGACATGAGGTCCTTAATCCTGATGAGCCTGGGAGCCGAGGTGATTCGGGTAAAAAAAGAAAAGTTTTATGCCTTGGTTGATGAAGACACAAAAGAAAAGTTGGGAAAGATCGAGATTGAGTATCCCAGGTCAGTGCTGGAACTGTATATAAGTCCCTTCAGAGCCACTGAACAAGTTTCTCTTTCAGAGCCCTGCACTATTTCAGAGACTAATTTGAGCATTATGTTCTGAGGGCTAGCTGTAAAACTCCCTAAACTTTGAAGCCATGACCCACCTGTAGATTTATTTGTTTGTTTTGTCTTTTTGAGACAGGGTCTTCCTGTAACCCCAGCTGCTCTGGAACTTGCTATGTAGACCAGGCTAGCCTTGAACTCACAGAGATCCACTTGCCTCTGCCTCCCAAGTATTGGGATTAAAGGTGAGCACCACCACACCTAGCAGTGGATTTGTTTTTACAAAGCACAAATATGGGAAAGTGTCATACGTTGAGATGTCCATAGTATTCACATCCATGAAAGAACAGTCACAGTATCCATGTGTGTCACACCAATGGACCAGCTTGGAAAATGGTGCTGTCTTCCCTTGACAAAACATACTGTTGGAGTAGAGAGATGTCTCAGTGGTTAGAATGCATGCTGCTCTTGCAGAAGACTCAGTTACCAGCATCCACATCAAGTGGCTTATAACTGCCTGTAACTCTGGCACCAAGATAACTAACGCCATCTTCTGGCCTCCACAGGCACCACACTCATGTGCCCATACTCAAACACAGACACACAGGTATGCATATAATTAAAAATAATAGCTGGGTGTGGTGACGCAGAGATCCATGAGTTCAAGGCCAGCCTGGTCTACATAGTGAGTTTCAGGCTAGCTGGGGCCTTTTATTAAAAGATGGTAAATCTGATGTCTCTATAACCAGAGAGGAAAATGGTGAGCTAATGATAGAAGACTGCACATGCTGATTCTCATTCTTACTGCTTTGCCAGAGGGTATGGGAAGCAAATGATGCCACTGGTAGAGGCAGAGGAGGCTTGGAGGCAGGTAGATCTGAGATCCTTTCTTCCCTGCCTGTCAAGCAATTTAAACACTGAGCCACACGTGGTGGTGCATGCCTGTAATCCCAGTATGTGGAAGATTGAAGCAGGAGGTGCATGCCTGTAATCCCAGTATGTGGAAGATTGAAGCAGGAGAACCTCCAGTTCAGCTTAGCCTGGGCTACTTGGTGGAACCATGTCTTTAAAAAAAAAATCATTTCCCCATATAGGCTGCAGAGTCCAATCAGCAAGAAAGGGAAACTGACTAGCTGGTATTTCCACAAGTGTGGCGTGCACCTTGTTGACAGGAGGATTTCCAGTGGTGCATGGATGGACATGGTTTAGTCCTTTTGTGTATGAAAATCTTAGCCGCTTTTAAAATTTTAAATTAGTGTACATGGTATTAGGTTTCATTATGGCATTTTCAAACAAAATCTGTTGTTTTTGTTGATTCTCTTTCGATATATCCTCTCCTCCCCTGGCTCCCCTTATTCCTTTCTACCCTGCTGGAGACATACATACTTTTGATCATTATAGACAGATTCCGGTGTAAATTAGAAAGAAACAATATGAGGAACTCACTAAAGTGAGGATTAGATGGAGCTCGTTGCTCATGGCAGAGTTAAAGTACATATCTGAGTTAAAAAAAAAAAAAGCCAGGCCTTGGGGGGTACAGTCCTAAAATCCCAGCAGTTGAAAGGTAGAGGCAGGAGGATCAGGAGTTCCAGGCTATCCAGTGAGTTTGAGACTAGCCCAAGCTACATGAGGCTCTGTCTCAAAAACAAAACAAACAAAAAAGAAACAAATTTAAGAAAAACCATGAGTAAACCAAATACAATGTTATATGTAGATATGGCCAAACTTGGGGACTTCTGTGAGAAAAACAAGTTGGAAATCTGGTGGCTTCCTCCAGCTTAGAGATGATGTAGTCCTCTGACTCCTAGATGCTATTTCATTAGGATTTGTTTTTCAGACCAACCTCCTGGAAAAAGCATCTCAGGAGTCTCAGCTACTCATATGGAGCTGGTGGTTGGGATGGCATCAGTGTTTGTGGAGTTAAAACTCCAGGAAGGTTTCTTCCGACTCAAGTGTGCAGATGTTTAAGCACGTGCCCAGTGCTGCTTGCTCAGCGCTTTGCTGAGCCATCCACAGCGCTGACAGGCAGGATTGCGTCTTCGATGATTGTTGAACTCAGGGTTTTCTAGACTGCTCAGTCAGGCAGGAAATATCCATTATCTAGCTCAAATCCCTCATGTTTTGATTGAGACACCTGCAAATGCCATGGGTTAGCCAACTTAAAAACTACCCCTGACAACCCAGATCATGACACATAGGACAAAATAAGAACCTGGACTCAGTGCTATAGCTCATAGAATAGGAGAGAACCCTCCAGTTGAAGAACGTCCAGGGTTTAGAAGTGCGCTCCTGCAGGAAGCCACGGCTCTAGAAGAGCTTCCCTGTTGACGGAATCAGTGGGGCCATCAGCATCCATAAGTGACATGAAATCTTGTCTTTGTCTCTGGGTCTCCAAATAAATTAGCCCATAGGAATGTGTAATTACCTGGTTGTCTCATATTAACTTTGACACATTCCTTGGCCTCTTCAAAACTTAGTTTCCATGTCTGTGAAATGGGGTGGTTGTGAAAACTAAGGACTTAACCAGAGTAAAAGTCCAGACATGTGGTAAGTGCTAGGCCAGAGTCAGATATTCTGTTATGTAAGAAGTTGGAGTAGGTGGAACTTTTTAAGACATTATCATCCTGTGCCAGCGTGCTGGCCAACCAGCTTTCCAGGAGGCAGAAGGAAGTCTTCACTAGCAATGTTTGCTGATTTCTGTACTGTAATCTGCCATATGGCCCATTTTGAGCTATCAATCTGATGTCACTCAACCTGGTATCGAGAAGAGATGCACACAGTCAGCTTTCACAAGAGGGCAGGAGCTGGGTTTGGGATGTTTACTGAAACGAGGTCCTTGTAGCTCATTCTGACTGCTAGGGATTTTCTTAGGTGATTTCCAGAGATCATGTTGACCTTTGTCCTGATCAATGTCATCTGGCCAGGGGAATGTTTGTGATCACTAGAGAGACATCAAGCATGCCTCTTTGGGCAGATGAGTTCTGAGAAGTCAGAGCAAGTTTGACATGCCTTTCCCCTTCTGAGGTGTCACAAGGAAATGAGCCAGTATGTGTTGAGCTCTCCCTACTCCACTGTCCCACCTGCAGGTCCTGTGAGGGAGGAGCCATTGTAGGACCAGGGGAGCATGACCAGCCCAGGGCGCCAGGACAGCTCAGGGAAGCCACCAATCTGTTTCTCTCCAGATTTATTTGTTCTGGACATTTTATGTACATGGAGTCATTTTTACACGCGTCTCTATGTGTGGGGGGACTTTGTTTATCAACTGGTAGATACTTGGGTTATTTCTATTTTTAGCTATCATGAATGGTGCTATTATGAGCATTCTTGTATAAGTTTGTGTGTAGCATATATTTTCATTTCTCTTACATATACTCCTGATGGCTGAGTCACATGGTAACTGTATGTCAGACTGTTTTTTGAAGTGACTGCACAGGTTTATGTCCCCTCAGCAATGTAGTGGGAGCCTCAGTCCAAATTATGGGCATCCCTGTGTGGGGCTTCTGGTAAAAATAGATCTGGCGTGAATGGAGTCTTTGTAGTGCCTTCTTTCCCATTGTGGTTTAGGTTTACATTTCCCTAATGGCTAATGAGCATATATGTAATTTAAATTTTTTAATAGCTTTTTTCTGAGATAGGGTCTTGCCACATAAACCCAAGTTGTCCTGGAACTTGCTATATAGCCTAGGTTGGCCTCAAACCCATGATCTTCCTGTCTCTTGAGTGAGATTACAGGCATATGCCAAGTCTGGGTCTCCAATAGACTTGTTATCTTTTTTATTTTATTACTGTTACTATATGTTCATGATGTCTGTGTGTGGATGCACATATGCCATGGGGCACATATGGCAGTCAGAAGACAACTTTGAGGAGTCAGTTTCCATCTTCACGTGGGTTTCGGGGATTGAGCTCAGGTCATCAGACTTGTGCAGCAAGTGCCTTAACCCACTGAGCCATCTCACTGGCCCTATTTTGTTTTATTTTTGAAATGGGGTGTTACTGTATATCCCAGGCTACCCTCAAACTCACTGTGTAACCCAGGCTGGCCTCAAAATTCACAGTGATTCTTTTGCCTCCACTTCACAAGTAATGAAATTACAGACATATGTCACCATCTCTGGCTTAGCCATATTATTATAAGACAGAAAAAAACAACAACCAAGTCAAGTTCAATTATTGGATTCAGTATGTCTAAAGTATTTCAACATATTATCAATCCAAAAATTATCATTTCCCATTTTTTTTGTGGTTGTGAGTGTAATTCAGATGACCACATTTCAGGCATTCAGTAGCCCACTCGTGGCTTGATACCACTGTAAGAGGACAGCACAGGTCTAACGGAGGAAGGTTGAACAGTAAAGGAGGCAGAGAGAGAAATGTCGGGAAGGAAAGACAAGGTGCAGGATTGCTGGGGCCTGGTATGTTTAGAAACTGGAACATTGGGAGGCAAGGCTGGGCAGAGGCACTCGCTAGGAACTTAACTTTATGCTTGACCTTCAGTGACGAGGAGCTGTGCCAGAGGTTCCTCAGGGAAAATGACTGGAACATCTTCCGGAAGGATCTGCTGCGGCTGCTGGTGGGGCCTTTCCAAAAGCAACCATTTATTCCCACCCAGATCAAGAAGAAAGAGATCTACAACCCGAAATCTTTGATCCTGGATTTGTGTAGCCTCAACAAGAGGGTTAAGCAGCGTCATCCTGTTTTTCTGGCATCCCAGAAATACCTTCCCCCACTGAGGATTGTCCAAGCTGTCTCAGCACCCCGGTCCAAAGTTCAAGAACTCCTGCCTCAGTATAAGAATGCAGGGGTTCTTGTTTAGAGTCAATAAAGGATGCTGGAACTGCCTTCTGTGTTGTGGATGAGGGCCGTGGGAGTTGCAGGCTTGGAGTGGGGAAAGCTAGATGACAGAGCCAGGCCTAGAGGATGCTTGGGAGCATCCCTGGGGCACAGTCTCCCTTGGCTTCTGTCAGTCGGGCTGAGGGCATGGCTGGCTGGAGGCTGGTTTGTGAGTGTGCATCACTGTGGGTGGACCCAGGTGGGAGGGTCTTACCTGTGAGCTAGAGCAGAGGACAGGCGGAAACAAGGAGTGGTGGTGGGGTTGCAGGGATCCCACGTGACCACCCGACATCTAGATGGAGCTCTTTCATACCAGTCAGTGAACACTATGCCAGAAACTAACACAGGCCTGCTGTCGACAGCTACTACATTGCTTAAGAAAAAACAAACAAAAAGCAGTATTTTAGATAATTCCTACTTTTCTGTGTGTGTGTTTTTTTGAATCAGGGTCTCTCTGTAGCCCCAGCTGACCTGGAACTCACTATATAGACCAGACTGGCCTCCAACTCACAGAGATCCACCTGCCTCTGCCTCCCAAGTGCTGGGATTAAAAGTGTGTGCCACTCTGTCTGGCTATTACTACTTTTTTAAAAAGCACAAGCAACATAAATTATTTTGGACAAAACAATTGCAGGATGCGTTGGGTCTGTGAGCTGTGGGCTGCGTCTCTCTTGCTGATTGACAGGGTGTCACTAGGGGAGAGGCACACAGAGAGCCAGAGAGAGTACAGGATGCCAGGAGTGGGCGCCCTATGGTAACAGTGGCCCACCAGAGACGAGGAGGTGGTAGCGGTGGAGTTCAGGACGACTCCTTTGTCCCTCTGAGAGTGCTCGTTCTGGAGAACCTATCACTGACCTGAATCTAGAACTCAGGATTCTTGTTTCTACTCAGCCTCAGCACCACAGACCAAGCACAGGTGAGCTCTCCTTATGGGCACAGAGAAGTCTGAAAGAGACCATGAGCACATGGGAGCCCTCCTGCAACCCCATGGCCATGGCTGCTCACACCTCTGCATCCTAGCAAAGAGTGACCTGGGCTGTGGCTCAGGAGCCCTGCAGGGCCGGGCTGTTTCTCCTCGTCGCCCCGTGGAACAGCTGGAGACCATTACTTGTATTTATGTCTCCCTGAGAGTGAAACAAGCAAATTGGACAAGTTCAATGGTTTTTATAGTTGAAGTATTGAGAATAATTTTATTTTTTAATCATTTATTTTTTTGAAACAGGCTCTCTGTTAATGTAGCTTTGACTGGCTACATGGACCAGGCTGTCTTTGAATGCACAGGGATCCACCTGCCTGTGCCTCCCGACTGTTGAGATTAAAGGTATGGGCCACTGTATTCTGCTTGAGTATAGTTTGGTCATGGTGTTTTATCAAAGTAACAGAAAAGTAATACAGTCAGGGACGTCTGCAGTCTCGGACACCCCGACTGTAGCCTACGAAGACTAGGTTTCACTCCTTTAGGGCCAGGGAAGCTGGGATGGCTGACTAGGGATCTCTCTGTGTTGAAGGTTGTGGCTCCAAAATCATGTTTGTGGGAGATTACCTACTGAGCAGTTGTTCTGAAGTGGTTCAAGGGAGGATGAGGCAGTCTGTTGCTTTGTTCTCCAGGCTAGGACTCAGCCTGTGCAAACAGCCAGAGAGTATATATTTTAGGCTTTGCAGGTCTTGTGGTCTCTGTTGCCGCTATGCATCTCCACATCATGAAGGCAATGATAGAAAACATGTCAATGAGTGGCTGTGGCTGATCAATAAAAAAGTAAGTGGCAGGTCTGACTCGACCTGTAGGTCACTGTTTACTGCCTCCTGCTCTAGGTAGTTTTGAACCTTTAAGTTCATAACTTGGCCAGAGAGAGGAAGATGGCTGCCACATCAACTGAGTGAGCCTAGTAACCACCTTGCAAAGCTCTGACTGTGGGGTCCAGTGACCTGCTGGGTCCCATCAGCTCTGCCATTTTGGGCTGTTGAGAATTGAAAGAGGTGATGCATTTATAACAAGGTGTAAGGTGGTGTTTTTTTCACCAGGAAACTTGGATCCCACTTCCTGGGAAGTGAGAGAAAAAGCTTCCAGAATGAGACTATGTTCTCTGTGGGAGTAATGGGTGAGAAATAGACTGAAAAACTGTGTGGCAGCACATGCCTCTAGTCCCTAAACTCCAGCGGCAGAAGAAGGAAGACTGGACTATATAGAGAGACCCTGTCTCAAAAACCAAAATGAGCTGGGTGTGGTGGCCCACGCCTTTAATCCCAGCACCCAGGAGGCAGAGGCAGGCAGGTCTCTGTGAAATGAGCTAAGCCTGGTCTACACAGTGAGTTCCAGGTCCTGAGGGAAAGAAGAGAGAAGAGAGGAGGGATGGGAGGAAGGACTGCGTGAAGAGAACCCAGGGTGAGGGTCCTGGACGAGGAGAGGGTTTGGGAGGGCTTCAGGAACTCTGAGGGAGCCGAACGCAGTGTTCCCTGAGGCCCCAGTGCAGCAGAGATTGAGAGGAAGTCTGCAGAGGCGCCTCCTTCCCCAGGAAGTGCTTGGTGTACATCAGAGGCTATTAGCATCTTTTAACTACGATCTATATCATCAGAGACAGCCTCCTCCTTCAATAGGACAGGCAGAAGGGTGGAGCTCTTGAGTTCAGTGATGAAGGCCATCAACGAATAATTTGTGGTGGGAGAGGCCTGGCTGGTATCTCACTCAAACCCACACTCTTCTCTGAGTGACCTGGCTGCTGTCAACCAGGCTGATGCAGCCTGCCAGGTGTCACCCAACTCTCATTAGACACTGGGAAAGGGGACTGCTGAAAAGGAGATTGATGGGAGCAGAGTTGATGTCGGGTGGGTGCACCTCTGAGTCTCCAGGCCGAGGGTTTCAGACAGGCGGTTTCTCAATTATCCTATCTATAGCTCCGCCCCCCAATGTTGCAATGGAGAAGAGCAGTCAGAACCAGGGAGGATAAATTGGGGTTTATTTGGGAGAGTTAATTCAGAAGTAAATATACTGTCCCTTGGCACAAGAGTTAGAAGAGACTATGGTTTTCACATGACAGAGGACCTTACTGCAGCCCTGGGCACAGATCTGAGGCCCAGGAAGCCCCCCGGCATTTTCCCCATGGAAAGGAAAGGTGCCAGACTTTGTGGTCCACAACTGTATTCCTAGCACTCAAGGGGCCAGAAGCCAGAGGTTCAACACAAGTTTGAAGTCGGCCTGGGCTGCAAAGCAAATTCCAGGCCAGCCAGGGCTGCATACTGAAACCCGTCTCAAGAAAACCAGAAACAAACCAATACCAGGAAATAGGCCTGGGCTTAGGCATGGAGCACCTAGTGTGTGTGAAGCACTGTGCACAGAGGTGTTTTTTAGCCTTTTCCGTGACTATAATGAAATACTCAAGGCAGGTTTTGGTGGAGTTTTTTTTCCCTTTGGTTTTCTGGGAGTTTTGAGGGTTTTTTGTAACAAAATCCTGTTTCTTTAGCTCAGTTTTCAAAGCTGGATGTCAACATAGCAGGTTGCCAGCTCTGGTGAGGTCTCCAGGTCTCCCAGGGCTGTATCACATGGCAGGTGGCATTACAACAGTGAGAGTCCATTCAAGGGGAAGAGGGTTGTGTGGTGAGACAAAAAGCCAGAGAGGGGCCAGGCCAGGCTCATTCTTTTATAACAGTTTATTCTTGGAGTTCATTTAGGACTCATGAAGGCTTTTTTAATCCTTTGAGGGCAGCCCTCTGCCCCCAGATAATCCAAAGACCCCCCATAAGCCCACTTCTTTTGTTTTGTTTTGTCTTTTGAGACAGGACTCATGTAGCCCAGGCTGGAAACTTGCTCTACAGTTAAGGATGACCTGGAATTTCTGCTCTTCCTGCCTTCATCTCAGAGTGCTGGGATTACAGGCATGTAATATTTAGTTCTATGCAATGCTAGGGCTCAAACTCAGGGCTGCAAGCTAGGTAGGTACTCTGCCTCCCAGGCTACTCCCCGTGCCCCATAGGCCCCACCTCTTAAAGGTCGCACCTGACCTCTTAACTGCCACACTGGGACCAAGCTTCCAACTCACAAACCTTTGGAGACACCCTCAAACCTTATCCAAACCATAGCAAAAGATTGTCACTTATTCTGAAAGTATTTCTTGGCAAGTAACCAGAATGCACTATCCCATTTGCCAGGCTGGAGAGCCCCAGGCCCAAGAAGGAAAAGACCTGGTCTCAACCTATTGGGCTGCTAGGTGGTTGATCCAGTAAGTCTGTGTGCCTTCTCCACACCCTGCCCACTCCCGGGTAGTCATCTTCGAGTGTGTGCACTGTACAGCACTGTTATTCATCCATCCCCATCGAACCACCTGTTTTCAAAAGAGATTCTGTGTATCCAGCCCTGAGACTCTCCTAGAGAGAATACACACGCCCTCTGGAGTGATTTCCCATATGTAAGTAGGCACACCCAGGCCTTGAGAGCCAAAAATAGAGCCCCCAGCTCTAAAAGCTTCCACTGTTTGGGGGAAATGAAAAAACCATTAGAAAAACAAACACGGGATGTACTGCCAGCATTTATTACAGGGAGAATTTAAGATCCCATCCTGGAGTTGGAAGCAAAACATTGTATAAATCTTCAAGTCCTTGTCCTGGGGGAATCTTACCTTCTAGTGATGGGAATTCTAAGGTGTGCAATGGAGGGCTAGGTGAGAGGGTGATATACCTGGAGTCCGAACTCTGCCCGGGTGCCTTGTATTGTTAGGGGGCGCTAAGACTGAAGGCTTAGCCACAAAGGACTTGGTTTCAGGAGCTGTTATTACTGGTTCAGAGCAGACAATGGGATCCATCACAGTTTCCAGGTGACTGAGAACTGGTGCCAAAGCTAGAAGGAAGGTACTTCATGATTGCTTGCCAGGCTGTGGTCTTTGGGAACAGACACTGGAGAAAAATGGGGCAGTGAGAGGTGGCAGTGGGTGCCAGGTGACTTCCAGCCAGCCCTCTTCCCTTCCCAGATGCATTACTCTCCTCTCTAAAGATTGATCCTCTCTCCTGGTCCTAGTTTTCTTTCCTGTTGCTGTGATAATACACTGACCAAAACCAACTCGGGGAAGAAGGGGTTTGTTTTAGTTACAGTCTGCCATGGAGGGCAGCCAGGGCAGGGACTTGGAGGCTGGAATGAAGCAGAGGCTGTGGCAGAATGGACTTACTGACTGGCTTCTCCTGGCTTACTCAGCTTGCTTTCTCATACAGCCCAGGCCCAAACTACCCAGAGAGGCCATCGCCACAGTAGGTTGGGCCCTACTCCATCAACAATTAAGAAAATGCCTCACAGATAGGGCCACAAGCTAATCTGATTGAGGAAATTCTTGAGTTAAGGTTCCTCCTCCCAGATGACTCTAGCTTTGTGTCAAGTTGACTTGTCCCGCTTCTGCCCCTGATTGTCCATCCAAAGCCTCCTTCACAGTGAAAGAATCAAGATGAAACCTGCTGAGAACCCAGATGGTATGTGAAAGTGGACTGGGAGTGAGAACAGGATTGGGTTTCCTGATGCTGATAACTGTCCATATGTAGCTGCAGCTCCTCAGTCCTGGGAAATGCATACTGCAATACTTGGTAGTTTAAGAGATTTCTTTGACTTACTTTGAAATTATTTAGAAAAGTATATCACTGTCAAGTAAAGCTACAGTTTCTCTCTCTGCCTCGAGGGACAGGCCTCCAAATGTGATTGACATCCAACTAACCAATGACTTAAGGGAGGAGGTCTGGTGGAAAAGCTGGGAAAGCTGGGAAGGGGGCGTGCAGCACCAGGTACTCCATCTCAGGTGTGTGTGCCAGAGGTTCAGGGGACTTCTGATCAAAATGCTGGGTCTGCCGTTCGAAACCTCTGTCTCTCCTCCAGGGATGAATCCTTTGTAAGTAACTTGGAATAAATTAATTTCTCTAAGAGAGCATTCTCTCTCTGCTCAATTGGTTCAAACCTAGGGGTGGGGGTAGGGCTGAGTGCTGGGCCTCACCTCGAGAGAATTCATAAGACAATCACAAATGCTTAAAATATTTCATTTGTTATTTTTATTTTATGTGTATGAGTGTATTGCTTGCATGTATGTAAGTGCACCACACCATGTTCATGCAATACCTGATAAGGCCAGAAGAGGGGACTGGATTCCCTCGAAACTGGCATTATGGGTGGGTGCTGGTAACCCAACCCCGGTCCTCTGGAAGAGCAGCAAGTGCTCTTAATCCCTGAGCCATCTCTCTAGCCTCCTAAAAATTATTTTAAATTGTAACATGCAAATAGCATAAAATTTACAGTGTGTATATGGATATATGCATAGTATATATATTTTGAAACAAGGTCTTACTATGTATCTCAGTCTGGCCTGTAACTCAAGATCCTCCTGCTTCAGTCTCCCATGTCCTACGCATAGGCCACCACACCCTGTGTCATCTTAACTAATTTAAGTGTACAGAAGCATTAAGTACAGACCCAACTGTCGGGAGCCATTTGCCTGCTTTGAACTATGCCCTAGTTTTGGGTTAGGCAGAAGTCAATCTCGTGCACAGAAGTGCTGATTGGAAGCAGGAGTCTTCATTATGCAAATGATTTACACCTGAGGAGAAGTTTATTTTGCACCTGAGACTGAGGTCACATGAAGATCTTTGAAGGAAGCCAATCATGTCTTAAGTTAGTTTGCCTGTGTCAGCATTGTTTTGCTCACTTCACAGTATAAATAGGGGGGACTTAATAAAGGCAAGCTGCTTCAGTGTGACTGACAGCCCTCCTGAGTTTGTCCTGTTTCCCCCTCCCCCTCCCCCTCCCCCTCCCCCTCCCTCCCTCTCCCTCTCCATTTTCTCATCCTCACTCCCCACTTTGGGTATGGTCTGATTTCTGCCGGCGGGCTCCGGCACCCAACCCCTTCCAAAAACAAAACAAAACAAAAAATACCCAAACACAAAACCCTTGTGATGGTGACTGTCCATCATTATACAATTGTCCAAACCCATGGAATGGACTGCACTGAAGGCATCCTGACAGCAATTACAGGCTCTGACACTGATGGTTTGTCTGTAATAAAAATGTCCCTGCTCGGAGCTCAGTTGTTGAGAGCATTGGCCGCCCTTGCAGAGGACCTGGGTTCAGTTCCTGGCATTCACATGTCAGCTAACAACCTTCTCTAACTCCAATTGCAGGTATGCCTCCTGGCCCAATGACCGCTTCTGGCTCCACAAGTATCACATGTATGACATGGGTACACTTACATATGTGCAGACAAGACACTCATACACATGAATATAAATATTGGAGAGAGGGCTCAGAGGTCAGCAGCACTACTGTTCTTGCACAGGACCCAGGTTTGATTTTCAGCATCCACATGGTAGTTAACAATAACCTGTAACTCCAGTGCCCGGGGAAACTGGATGCTTTCTTTTGATCTCCAAGGGCATTGCACAACACAGGTGCACTTACATACATGCAGGTAATATACTCAAACACATGAAATAAAAATTAAATATAAATGCTTCACTGGGTGTGGTAGCATATGCCTTTAATAGCAGCACTCTGGAGGCAGAGGTGGGTAGGTCTCTGAGTTCAAGGCCAGCCTGGTCTGCACAGTGAACCCCTGTCTCAAAAAACAGCCAAAAAAGTCCCATCTGTTGAGGGATGCTGACCATACGGGAAGCTATGAAGGTTCGAGAGCAGGAAGCATATAAGAAATCTCTATACTTGAAATTCAGTTTTGCGGTATACTAAAACTGCTCTTTAAAAAGACATTTGGCAGGCTGGAGAGATGGCTCAGTAGTTAAGAGCTATTGTTGTTGCTCTTGCAAAAGACCTGGGTTCAGTTCTCAACAACCACACTGGGCACCTCACAGCTTTTAACAGGCACCTGTGTTCACAGGCACATACTCACACTGACACATACATATACACATGATTTAAAATGAAAGTAAAATCTTAAAAGTTTAAAAAAATATTTAAAAAATTTTATGTGTATGAGTGTATTGCCTGCATACATGTAAGTGCGCCCATGTTATGCAGTACCCAAGGAGGTCAGAAGAGGGTGTTGAATCCCCTGGAACTGGAGTTAATAGACAGTTGTTAGCTGTCATGGGGGTGCTGGGAATCAAACCCAGGTCCTATGCAAGAGCAATCAGTGTTCTTAACTGCTGAGCCATCTCTCCAGCCTCTAAAAATGAAAGTAAAATCTTCAAAAGTTTTTAAAGGAACACATGAGCTTTAAACTTCCTGAAGACCAAGGCAAAAAGGGAAAATTAGTATTTCATTATTAGAAAGGAGGAATCTGCTTCGTCCCCCAGGAACGATTCAAAGTCTTTCTCTTGTCAGTGGGTGTTTGTCTCCACCCCGGTCTTCTATGTGTACTTCTTACCCAGCTTGTTGTCCTTGAACCCTGTCTGCCAGTGTCTTAAGTCAGGAGTCTGTTTCTCTGTATTCCACTCTGGATCGCTCAGCTCAGTCCCCACTGATGTCATATAATTGATGTCTAGAAAGGTGGAGGTGGGTGAGGGCTGTTCTCTCCTCGATCCCTTATCAAAGATTAATTGTGAGGAGGCAGGTGATGGCCTCATAATCTTTTCAGCTGGAATAGTGCGGGTCACCTGGATGGTCAATTTAGAAGCTGAGATGGTCTGAGAACAGGAACAGGCTTCTGTCATGAAATAGGTCCAGTCAAGAATACTTCCTGTCACATCTGGTACTGGTTACTTTTTGTCAACTTGACACAAACTAGAATCACCTGGGAAGAAGAAAACCCAATTGAAGAACTTCCGTCAGACTGGCCTGTGAGCACGTCCGTGAGGCATTTTCCCAATTGCTAGTTGATGTAAAGGAGTCCATCCCACTTCGCGCCCTGGGCAGGTGGCCTAGGTGATATAAGAAAGGCAGCTGAGGGAGGGAGCCAGTGGGGAGGGGATATAAAGGACTAAGATGCTATGTATGAAGAACATAAAACTTCTTTAAATTACATATATATATATAATTTATGTATATATGTTATATATTATATATATATTATATAAAATAAAAGGTAGCTGAGCAAGCCAGTAAACAGCATTCCTTCATGGTCTCTGCTTCAGTTCCTGCTTCCGGTTTCCTATCTTGAGATCCTGCCCTGGCTACCCTCAATGATGGTCAGTGATGGTCAGTAAGCCAAGAAAGCCCATTCCTCTCCAAGTTGATTTCGGTCAGTGTTTTATCACAATAACAGAAACCAAACTAGAACATATCTTAAAAACTTCTGCAACTGAAGCCAGGTGTGATAGCTCACGCCCGTAATGGCTGAGGCAGGGGGATTACCATGATTTGGGGGCCAATTTGGGCTACATAGGGAGTTCTAGGCCAGCCTGGGCTACCAAATGAGATCCTTTCTCAAAAAACCAAACACTTTTTTAAAAAGGAAAACTAGTAAGTGAAGAAGCAAACAAATAAGCCAAACCCTTGAAGCTTTATCCTTGTTATGTGTGGAGCGGGGATGGGAGAAATGCTTATCATTCTTCTGGAAGCTTCTAGCCCTTTTCCTGTCCTTTTGTTTGATTTAATGACACCACAGAGTCACAGGTAGTTGTCCTGAGGGATTCTAGACCCGGGCTAGCCACATGACATTAGGCAAGTACTTGCCTTTTCCCTCAGTTTCCCCATTTGTACTATGGAAATAATAAGTCATAAATATTCAATTAGGTAGTCACTATATTAGAGTCAACTATTTAGAGTTGAGGTGGAAGGAACAGGCATGAAAAGCCAAAATGACACCAATTATAAGTCTGAGCCCTGCCCACAGAGATGAACTTGAAGCATCTTGGGGCCAAGTCTTTGTAGGCAACTGCAGCTGTCAGACTTGCAGATGAAAGGTCATTCTGTGTTTCCAAAGTGCTCATTACTGTGGCTGCGCCAGCTGCTTTAATAACTGCTGTGCCTGGTGACATTCTCCTTGAGAGAGGGGCCCTGGAGCCCGCCTGTCTCCACCTTTGACTCCAGTGACCCTCTTCTGATCCTCTCTCAGGCCATCATCTTCAAGGTTTCTGGACATCTCTCTGAGACAGGACTAAACCTAAAAGAATCCAACCAGCATATATGCTTGGGGGAGAGCGAGCTGGTCAAGGTTTGAATGACGTCCCTAACTCGAAGGGCTCATATTCTGGATTGGTGGTAGAGGAACCCAGACAAGTACACAAGAGAAATCAGGGGATGTGGAAGGTGAAGCTGGGCTGACTCCTTCTTCATAAAAGGTAGTCAGAAAAGGCTTCCCCAAGAATGTGACCTTGGTGAGCACAGCAGAGAAGGGATGACCCACAAAGAGTCTGTGTGCAGATGATCCTGGCATTGGGAGACCATGCTCAGAGTAGCTGACTGCAAGAAGGCTGGTATGGGGCTGAAGAGATGGCTCCATGGATAAGAGTGCTGGCTGCTCTTCCAGAGGACCTGGGTTCTATTCCCATCACCCACATGACAGCTAATAACATGGCCTGTAACTCCATTTCCAGGGGTTCCCATGTCCTCTTCTGACCTCTACAGGCTGTGTACTCATGTGATGCAGTTACATACAGGTAGGCAAAACACTCACACACACACACACACACACACACACACATGAATGGAGCCTTCTCAGACTAGGAATAACATCTGTCTACACAAGGCAAACACAAGGCGGATGTGGGTAGGACAGTTAGGAAACCACAGTGATTCCAGGTTAAAGGTTCACCACCATGCCCAGTCTATACCTGCATGTTTCCTAACCCCACAAGGCTATTATAAAGCTCTTGAAATATAGCTAGTTACTGAAGACCCAATTTTCTATTTCAAATAATTTTTATTTAGATAACACAGTGTTACACATTTTGGGGTCTGTTGTATTTACATAACAGTATCATGGACACTTCTTTTTCACAGATTTTTGTTTGTATGTTTCTTTTCAGACAGATGTCCTGGGCTTGATATGTAGACCAGGCTGGCCTCCATCTCACAGAGATCTCTGCTTCTTCCTCCTGCATGCTGGGATTAAGGGCATGCACCACCATGCCCAGTGCTGCTTTTTCCACAAATTTTGCAAATTCTGAAATATTTAGGAACAGATGTAGTTACAGTACAAAAAAGTTTTTTTTTCCCAAAAATCATTTGAGAATATTTTTTATTTATTATATCCATTTTATGTGTATGAGTGTTTTGCCTATATATATTTAAATGCACCTGTGTCATGCAGTGCCCATGGAGGTCAGAAGAGGGTGTTGGATTTCCTGGAACTGGAGTTACGAACAGTTGTTAGCTGCCATGTAGGTGCTGGGAACTGAACCCAGGTCCCCTGCATGAAGAGTCAGTGCTCTTAACCCCTGAGCCATCTCTCCAGCTCCTTGAGAATATTTTATATTCGTATCCTGTGCATTATACCATTACATCCAAATAATTTAGTGTTTCTTTTTTTTTCTTCAAAGACAATTTTAATTGTTTTTGGTTTGAGATAGGGTCTCAGTATGTATCACCTGGCTGCAGTAGTTTGAATGAGAAGTATTGTCCATAGGCTCAAGTATGGGAACATGTGGTGGGCCAATGGCTCTGTTTGGGGGTGGGTGGGGGAGATCATGGAACCTTTAGGAGGTGTGGCCTTGCTAGAGGAAGCATGTCACTGGGGGTGGGCTTTGAGAGTTCATAGCCTTGCCCCAGGTCCAGCTTACTCTGTTTCCTGTGTGTGCTAAGATGAGACGTCTCAGCTTCCTGCTCTGGCAGCCTCTGCCACAATGCCTCCCTGCCATGATGAACTCTTATCCCTCTGGAACCATAAGCCAAATAAACTCTTCCTTCTATATATTGTCTTGGTCATGGGGTTTTGTCCCAGCAACATAAAAGTAACTAATCTATTGGCCTTGAACTCTTGATTCTCCTGCCTCCTCTTCCTGAGGGTTTATAGGCATGCCCTACCATGCTAGACTCAGACGTTTCTTACACAGCCACGATGTAATCAAGGTCATGATATTAGAATGCATTCTGATCACCGCATCCTCAAACCCCATTCAAACTTACCAGCTGTTCCAATAGCAATGGAATAGGTAGCTGTATAGCAAAAAGATGGTGTTTAATCCTATGCTGCATTTACTGGTTGTGCCTTCTTGGTTTCCCCTGTGTGCCATAATTCTGTTTGGCTTTGATGTTCGTATTCCTGATGTTTTTGAAGATTTCAGGGCAGTTAGTTATTCTGTAGAATGTCCTTCATTGTAGGTTTGTCTGGTTTTCTTCCATGATTAGATTTAGTTTCTGTATTTTTTAAATAGGAAACCACGAAAGTAGCACATGCCTCTAACCCCAGCTACCCAAGAGGCTGAGGCAGGCAAGCTTGAGGTTAGCCTTGTCTCAAAATGAGAAAGGGCTGGGGATGTAGCTAAGTGGTAAAGTGCTTATCTATCATGTGTGAGGCCCCCGGATCTTTCAGTAAAGAATGCCCATTTTCATACTGTTATTGACTCGTATGAGTTCTTCATCTATTCTGGATATTAACTTCTAGTCATACATTATTTGCAAGTATTTTCTCCATTCCTTAAGTTGCCATTTGTTCTATTGGTTCTGTTTTATTCTGTGTAATGAGTAATTTATGAGGAGGTACTTTAAAATTTTATAACCCTTCCACACCAAACCATTCATATCTGCGTGGGACTAGTGACTTCTGCTTTATCCAACATGCTATTGTCTTTATCATTAACTAAATTCATGTGGGTGCTCAAATTGTCACAGCCTTGGGCAGTGGGAGCCACTTTCAGCTGACTTGTGTCATTCTGGTGTGTCTCCATCATCCTGTAAACACACGACACGTCAAGTTCTTCCTTCACTTTCCTGCTGCAGGCCTGGAAGCAGCCATTTCTCCAAAGTCATCTCCAGGTCTCTTTAATAAAGAATGCTTAGAAGCTTGGCCCTGCCTTTTGCCACTGATGAAAAGTAACTTTGGTATTACTAGTTTAATAAACAATTTAAAAATTTATTTTTATTTTGTGTGTATGAGTATTTTGCCTGCATGTATGTAAGTGCACCGAATATATGCAATGCCCACAGAAGCCAGGAGAGGGTGTTGGATTTCCCTGAAACTGGAGTTAAGGATGGTTGTTAGCTACCATGTGGGTGCTGGAAACAGAATCCAGGTCCTCTGCAAGAGTAGTCAATGCTCTTAACCTCTGAGCCATCTCTCCAGCTCCAAAACATGACTTTGAAAGGTCCAGCATTATCTAGAGGCAAACCTCATCAACCAGCCGGAATCCCTTGTTTTTCAGTTAAGACTATGACCCAGATGAGGCCAGTGAACCAGTGTCCCTAAGGCAGTAATGGCTGCAGCCTGCTCAGTGCTTTTCCCTGGCAATAAATACATAGTACTAGTAGAGGACACGGCTGGTCCTCTCCACCACACTTTCCTCATCTGTGTACTCTGTCCACTGATGGTTAGTTGTTTCTGGCACCCCAGGACTGCCTGAGAACTGCTCTGGTCTCTGAACTCTTTCCGAGTCTTACTCTGGAGACCTTTATTGGTGAAACCACTGTAAGTTGCAGAAGAGGCCCTGACAGCTTCTGTTTCCAGTTCTGGGGAATTAGGGGTCTGCAAACCAGTGCCTATGATGAAGGCATTGAAGTGCCTGGACCGGGGTAGACACCTGGTTCTGCTGCTCTAAGCCAGAGGCTCAAGAAGTGTTTAAGCTCAGCTCGGCTCAGCCATCTAGCACCCATAGATCTAAGCTGCTGGGAGGCTAGGAAGGCAGCTGCAAGTCTCTGCCTGCCCTCATGTTCTCCGTCCACCCAGGTTACAACTGTACCCTGAGAAGCACACCTCCCGCTTCTGAAGGGTTTTTATTCCTCACATCCAAGTTGAGTATAATAATCCCTACACTACTCCACCCAACACTCCCTGTGCCAGATCTGGGGACGAGTGTTGCATCTGGCCTTGTTTGGACCTCTGGTTTGGCCAGTCACAATACAATGGTGCCTATGTACAGCAATGTCACACAAGAAGCAGTCTAAAAAGCTGGGCTTTCATCAGTTTTATCAGCAGGTATCACCTAAGGCCCTGTTCATGTCAGGAAGTATGTTGCATTCTATGGCTGCAGTGGTGGCTCAAAGGTGGCTGAGGACAATTGGCACATGTAGGTTCCAAATACAAGAGGAAGAGGTGAGAGCTGCCAGGGAACGGGCACACTGGAACTGCAGGGTGTTGGGTTCTTATAGTCAAGACTGTTAATTAGAACCCGAATGAATCTTGAATGACTTTGCCAAGTGAACCACTATGGAGAGGACTATAGACAGAATAGCATAAGGAAACTGAAGCACACAGGTGTAACTTCACCTTTAAAAATGTGTGTGGTGGGGGGTTCTAACACCCAGGCAGGAAGGAAGGCAGGTCTAAGATGTGAAACCTCTGCTACCTCAGCCCAGAAACTTCAACACTACTTCCATGGAGCACATTAATTTTATTAAACAGTAGGGAATGCATGCACATTTTTAAAAGAATCTTTATTGTTTTTAAATATGTGCATTACAGAAAACAAAATGCAAGAAGCCAAGAACAGAATCATCCAGTCTCATGCAGTTCAGTTGGATGTGTCCTAGATCCTGCGTTGTGTACACACATTTAGGTAATTGAGACCATACAGTATGTATCATGCTTTTTCACACTGTGAATATTCACCAACTCAAAAACCCCACGCTACATGAGTATTTTGATAACCAAGAATATACCAGGCCATCTCAATCTGTCAAGACGAATTTGTAATCCTGTCTTCCTTGGCAACAAAAATTTCACAGAAGACAAAAATGGCAGCAGGCCTCTAGATAGAAGTATTGGCAAAGATACAATTGAAATCTGCATTCCCTTAATGCTCACTTTAAAAGGAAACATAAAGCAAGAGACTACAGTAAGCATGTTTACTATTAGATCTATATAGTACAATATTGGCAAGATGAATTAATGCATTCCTACGGTGTAGCCAGAAGATATACACACACACCAGCGGCTCACATGAACATCAACCTGGACACAGCTTTGGAGATCTTTCCCTACAAGCTTCCCCCTGGCCCTCCACTGCCAGCCTAATGAACACGTCTTGACTTACACTGTCCAGAAGTGGCAAACAATCCTATGTTCAAAAGCAATCTTTTCTGTTGATGCTAATATAGTCACAGGTTGGATAATCCACTAGCTCTACATTTTACCATACATTCACTAGATCATTTACAAAGCTTAAAACATTGTACAACAAACTATGCGTACAATAAACACGAGTACTTTACCCAAAACTGCACATGTAGACCCACAGTTATAATTGAAAACTCTCATCTAGATGTGGGGATAGTAGCAAAAAAAAGTCCTTCTCCCTTCCATCCTCTTCTGCATAACTGGTGTCTTCAGTTTAGGATGACGCTAGTGAGATGACCGAAGAACCCTCCCAGCAGACAATCCTTCCTAAACACTAAATATAGATTATTTTGCTACTTCTAACACACTAGGGCATTAGGACTTATTCTTTAAATCCCAGCAGTATTAACTGGAACCCACATCAGAACCAGAACCAACCCGCAAGCACAGTACCCTCCTGCACAATTCTTTTCCATGCTCTACTACCGCCATTTGGTACAGTGTCTGCTCCAGTACAAGCGTAACAATTACACTCCTTGAATACAACCATTCCCATGAAATAAAGCAATCCTTAAAAGGTATTAGTCCTCTTCTCTTCACCATGATATGCACTTTATTGGTGAATGTATATGGATGCTGCAGGCCATGTGCTTATGGAGGCTACAGGAAAACCTACTAGTGAGAGTCAGTTCTCTCCTTCCTACCATGCAGGTCCCAGAGATTCCAGGCTGGCCTCAAACTGAGAGATCCACCATCCTCTGGGATCCAAGTGCTGGGATTAAGGGGTGTACCATCACACCCGGCCAATTATGCACTTCTAAATGTCCAAGAATAGATGTTTGCAAGAAGAACTTAAGCTTCCCCAGTATTGTACAGTACACTGAATAAACTGTACATACCTAATGAAGACTATAACCAGAAAGTATCTTCTAAAGAGAAACACCCTGGCTTAGAATACTTCCCATCTCTATCAACCTAGGGCCCAGGCTTAGGCAACCGTCAGGTTTTGGGGGGCATTAACAACTTTTTACTCCAGAAGTGGTTTCCTATGCATTTTAAAACAAAGGGTGCACTGCGTGCGTTCACTAACTCTCCTTCTGTCACACACTGGCAACCTCTTCAACGTCTAGCAAGACTAGATGCTGGGTATTTGGACTTGTCCTTTTGTAAACACTACACATTGCAAAATAAAACGGATACAGGGGCAATGGAGAGTTCTGCATCACCAAACCTTGCACTGGCCCTTCGTACATTTCTTTCTTCCTCTTCCCAACCCAGCACAAATACATGCTGCTTGGAAGTGGTTTTATTATTCCATTTCCAAAAGACAGTATTTTGCTACGCAGTTAAACAAAAGACTATCTACAAAGTGTATTATTTACTATATCTACTTTTAACATACTTTGTGCACTTCTAAACATCTAGAAAGACTAGATGTTTCAAATAAGGACTTAAATTTGTCCACTATATACACAGTAGTGTTGGATAAACTACACACATGTAACAATGGTTACGTGTGAAAGTGTCTTCTACTAAGAGCATCTGGCCTAGCACTCTTCATTTGTCCCAACTTCTCTCCTATGACATGTGATACAGGCACATGCCACTTACACATAGGATGCAACTTCACAGCTCCTCTCAGAAGACAACCTTTCTCTGAATTTGTTAAGAGTATACAAAATGTGTTAGTTTACTAACTCTACTTTTGTCATACATTGGCAACCTCTTTAATACCTAGAGACTAGATATCATAAAATGAGGACTTGTTTTTCCAGCCTGTACAATATATACAGTATAGCAAAGTGAAATGAAATGCATACAACACACGGGGTGATGGGTTAACTAAACATTTCTAGTATAGACTAATGAAATCTTTTGCAGTTTCTTCCTTTTCACCTCCCTCACTCCTGAACAAGTATAAGCGTACACTATTCTCAGAGGGAGTTTAACAGTGCTATTTCCAAACAATATTTCCCCAAATTTTACAAACTATTTACAAAGGATTATAACTATTTCTACTTTTAAATACATCATGCACTTTAAAATATCTAGGCGGCCTAGATATTCCAAGTAAGAACACGTCTGCTATGCTCACAGCACTGCTAAATAAAACTGTGCACACAGCAATGGTTGTAACTGAGGTATCTTTCTAAATATAACCATTGGGCCTCGGCCCACTCTCTTCTACCTTCTCTCTGCCTTCAAACCAGTAGACCAAGTACAGGCAAATGTAATGTGGAGAAAAAGATGAACAGACTCATACCCAAAAAGTTTCCTATGAATTTCAACAGTGTATGAAATATGCTAATTTTACTACTTTGTCATACGCTGGCAACCTCTTTAACATCTAGAGACTAGATGTTGAAAATTTTGGACATACTTGTCCATTATATACAGTATATACAGAGCAAAACAGAAACCACAAAACATATGGAAAATGGCATCTGAAAAAGTCCAAGCACGAACAGACCAGCGTGTTACATTTTGCAACTGCATCTCTCCACCTCCTTCAAACCACGGAACACAGACATACCATACTGCTCACAGAGGAGGATTCACAATTCCATTCCTCAAAGACAGTATTACATATTAATTTTGGCAAAAAGATATTTACAAAGTGATATTGTACTACCTCTACATTTAACATACGTTGGGCACTTCTAAACATCTAGATAAACCAGATGTTTCAATAGGACCATTTGTCCACTATGTACACAGCAGTCTTCAATAAACTGCACACATGTAACAATAGTTTTAAAATGTCTTCAAAATAAGAGCATTCTGGCCCAGAATACATCTGTTCTCTACCAGTGGGCTAGAATGCTCAAAACTTTGAGAAGACAATCATTCCTAGAAATTTTAACACAAAATATACAAAATATGAGTTTACTAACTACATTTGTCATACACTGGCAACCTCTTTAACATCTAGAGAGACTAGATGTTGGGCATCAGGACTCCTTTGTCCTTTATGTACAGTATATTCACAGCAATGTCAAACAAAATGAGACAATGATTCCTCTTACTCAAAGTCTGCATTTCCTTCCCTGGGAACCAGGGCACAAACGTGTGCAATTCAAGACTGGTTTGGCTATTCCTCCCCAAACAGTATTTCTATATGAAGTTTAACAAAAAGGTATTTACAAAATGTTATTTTACTACTTCTACTTATAAAATATGTCAGGCACTTCAGAGCATCTGGAAAGACTAGATAGTTCCAGAAAGAGTATTTAGCACTGTCAAATACATATATACAAACATAGACATATATACACACACTGTAATGAATGTGATGCATACACAGTACAATAATTATACAAAAGTCTTTTCCACATGACCAGTCTCTGGCTCTGGTCCGCCTCCTCTTCTTCCTTCTTCGGCTTCATCTTCTATCTTACAGCACACAGACGAGTGTCGCTCCTGGATCTTCCTAGAGGCGGCCTAACAACTCCATTTCAAAGTCACTTCCAGAAGACATGTCTATGGCATACATACATATATATATCTCAAATCAATCGGGCACACACGTGTCACTTCCTACCTCTACTTCACCATTCGTCCACACTCTTCACATCTAGATGTCCAGATTTCGCCATAGTTTTCTTTTAAAAGGTTGGGGGAAAGGTTGAGAGCAGCTTTTTCATATTATATACACAGGCCTTCGACCTTCGTGAGCGTTTCCAGCTGGCTGCACGTGCTACGTCACATCCCCGCTTTTCTCCGGCGGAGGGAGGACACCGGCTGCCCGTCCCTCCCGCTGCCACGCTGGGCTCCGCTCACCTTCCAGAACCGTTGAGGCCTTTGTTCCGTCGACGTCCCGACGAAGCGCGGTCCGCGGCTCGTTCCCGGGGCCGTCCCCGCCCAGTGATGGCCGCGCTGCTGCGCAGACCCGCCTTCTCCCGGTCCACAGGCCCCTGAGGGCCGACCTTGGCCTTCGGGAGGCCGCCATGTCGTGCCCACGGCCACGCAGGGTCGCCACGTCCTCGGGGGCCGGGCCCCGGGGACCAGGAAGCCGGAGGGCTCGAGGCTGCGCTGGGCGGCGGCCGCCATCGCTGTCGCTGGCGGGGACCGGTCGCCGCGGGGTCGCAGCCGCGCCGGGCCCCTGGCGCCTGCAGCCGTCTCCGGGCGTCGTCAGGGCGGAGGCCCACACCGTTCCCGGGCCCCCCGGGTCACCCCGGCTCAGGCCGGAGGCGCGGGGGGCCCGGGGGACACAGGCCGCTCGCCCTCGCTCGCCGCGCTCTCTGCCGGAACTGACTTGGCAGTTCTCCTCGCCCGGAAAGAGGGCGGCACCGGAAGTGCCTTTGTGTCACTGCCCCAAGAGCTGTGGGTCCCTGACTGAAGAGTTCCGCTTGGGATGGCGTTATTGTAAAGGCTCAGGTGGAGTCAGCTCGTCCTCCTGCTTTGCATTTCACAACGCTGCTGGAACGTGGCAATGACCGAATTGCATGGAGAAGTTTTTGCTCCCTTTAGCAGACACCACAAAGTCAAAAACGAAAAGTAAAACAGCAAAATTCCTATCAGACCCTGGCTGCTTGGATTCTGACCCGGTAACTTTATGATGCATCATATTTATATACGCCTAACTCCTTACGACCCACGGCACTTCACTAAAATTGGCCAATCTCCGGAAGGACAAATGGTGTTATAAAATTAATTACCTAACAAGATAGTGAGCTGCCCAACTTTTATTCAAATATAACCCCACGCAAATGGGCCATGAAAGAAGGCCAGTTATGTGCTATAAAATGACCCTATCCCCCCACCCCCAACACCTCAAGGCTAGTCACTCTCTCCTCTCTCTCTCCTTTGCTTTCTCCTCTCTCCCCCGCCCTCCTCTCCGAATTCACTGGCTGTGTCATACCCCTATCTTCTGCTGTGCTTCTGTCCACATTATTATATTTGTGTGGTGTGTCCGTAGACTGTAGGGAAACTGCAGATTTCATTCTTCAGATGTCTTTCATCTTTCTTTTTTTTTTTTTTGAGACAGAGTCTCTCACAGGCCTGAAATTCTCTCCAAGTAGGCTAGGCTGGCTGGTCAGTGAGTCCCCAGGGATCTGCTTGTTTTTCTTTTTCTTTCTTTCTTTTTTTTTTTTGTTGTTGTTTGTTTGTTTTTTTCCTTCCCAGGGCGGAGACTACAGTTATGCACCATGACACCTGTCTTAACTGGGGACTGAACTCATGCTTTGCAAGACAAGCATGTTACCAACTAAGATCAAGTTCCTGGCATGCCATTTACATTCTAGTAGCCAAAACAGACAATAAAAAAGGCACAAAAGGACAGATAACAAAAATGCTATGGAAAAAATAAGAAAGGAGGAAGAATATAAAGTGTGGATGTGGAACATTTCAGGCGATGGCCTGGTGACTTAGGAGCAGAGAATGGAAGGGGGCAAGGAATGAGCCTGGAGGGGGAGTGTGGGAAAAGAGTCTCCCTAACAAAAAATAGCAAACAGCTAAGAGGCTACAAAATTGGATGGTATAGGCCTGGCCTGCTCCCAAATCAACAAAGAGACTAGAGAAGAGAGGAGAGGTCAGACCTGGTCAATGAGTGGGAAGACAGAGAAAAGAGAGCTAGTGAAGGGCTTTGAGCTACACAGTGGGAAACAACTGAGATGGGGACAAGGGCAGAAGCAGGGAGACCTTGGAGATCACTGCAGTCAGCCTGGTGAAATATGCTATGGGCTTATACCGTAGCTCCTCCTACCGTGGTTTCTCTTTTCATAGTTTCAGTTACCTTCGGGTGAACTGCTTCCCAGAGAGCTTAAATGGATAAGTTCCAAAATAAGCAATATATAAGTTTTAAATTGCCTGTGTTTCCACGTAACACGATGAAATAAGCACTCTCTGTCTCACTTCATTTTTCCGGGCTGTGAATTGCTCCATTGTCCAGTGTGTCCAGTCATTGATCACTAGTTCACTAGTTATCAGCTCAACCATTGTCATATCACAGTTCTTTTCGGCAAGTCACACTTATTTTAGGAGATTATTTGGGAAGAGGAACAGGACCAGCAGGAAGAGAGAGAGGGGAGAAGAGATGGTATTTGTTGATTGGATGGGATCAAAGTTCCTTACATACATGTATGAAATTGCCATAATGGAACTCATTAATTGATACAATTAGTATATGCTAATAAAAATGTCTTTGAAAACATTACCCTTGGGGCTGGAGAAATGACTCACTGGTTAAGAGTGCTTCCTGATCTATCAGAGGATCAGCGATCCAATTCCAGCATCCACATCTGGCAGCTCACAAATGCCTGTAACTCCAGTTCCTAGGAATGCCTCCTTCTAGCCTCTGTTGGCACCTATACACATATTGGCATACACACACCTATAAATAAAATAAAAACCACAAACAAACATTACCCTTGGGCCTTTGAGATAGCTCAGGAAGTAAGAATCCCTGCCGCTAAGCATGATGACCTGAGTTGGATCCCCAGGCTCTGCATGGTGGAAGGAGAGAACTGACTCCCACAAGTTTTCCTCTGACACTCGCATGTACCCCATAGCATGAGCACACAGTCACAGACACACACACACAGACACACAGACACACACACATACGAGTTCACAGAAAATAAATAAGATGTAATAAAAATAAAAATATCGCCCTAATTTTATTTAGTAATGGCTCTAAAGCACAAGACTAATGGTATTGGCAAATTGAATACAGCCAAAAGAAGCTATAAAGTGCTTTCTTTAGCGAAAAAGTTCAAGTTTTTCATTTATTAAGGAAAGAAAAAATATATGTGCCAAGATTTATGATAAGAATGAACCCCACCACATCCCCACCCCTGTGCTGTGGATGGAACCTATAATGTTGGGCATGCTAGGATCTTGCTCTACCACTGCACAACACCTCCAGCCCAGTCTTAAGATGCTTGTTGCAAACACAATGAGATGACAAGAGCCTGAGGCAGAGGGATGGCTACAGGACTACAAAACAGGTGAAGCCAATGTTCTGAGCATTATAAAGGAAGTCCCTGAGCTTAGTACCTTGGAAGGAGAACCTGTGGATCCCACAGGGGCTTCAGACATTAGGGCTTCGTGGATAAGTGGGCATAGTGACAAGACAAGGAGCAGGAGATTATGGTCCTGTTTCTGAGCTCCTGCTTCCTCAGCAGCCAGATAAGCTGCTGGAACCCAGAGATAACAATGATGCACATTTCCTGTTTTATCTTTGACATCTGTTCTTGAATAGTCCATGGTATCTCAAACTCCTCTTGTGCAATTCAAAACTCTTGATAGCTGTCCAGAGCCTGCTCTTCTCCAGATCACAAAATGGTAGCATCAGCTACCCACATCTACTCCAAAAACTAGACATCTACCTGGACTCCTCTTCCTCTTGCTCTGCACATCCCAGTCATCATCAATCTAACCTGTCCCTTAAAAATATTTCAAATTGCCAGGCATGGGAATCCCAGCATTCAGGAGGCAGAGGCAAGTGGATCTCTGTGAGTTCAAGACTAGCCTAGACTACATAGTGAGACCCTGTCTAAAAAAAAAATCAAATTTGGCCCGTTCCCTGTGGTATCCTTACAATCATCACTAGTTACATGAAACTATATGCATTTTGATTAGTTAAAGGATATGGATTTACAGACTGAGAGACAGCTCAGCAGGGAAGAGTGCTTACTGCTCTTACAGAGGACCCAAGTTCAGTTCCCAGCACCCATATGGCAGCTTTACAACTGCCTGTAACTCCAGTTCCAGGAGATCCAGTGCCCTCTTCTGGTCTCTGTGGGTTTCTGCCATTGCATCCCAATCTCACAAATTTCCTTGCCCTTCCTTCCAGTCTCCAAGCTTGACTCTACCTCAGGCCTTTTCACATGCCCCCTACCTAAAGACCTAAGAAGGAAGGGTCTTCATGTGATTTGGCCGGGGCTGACTGTCTTCTCATCCTGCAGGGCTCAGCTCCACTGTTACTTCTCTAGAGCCTGGCCTGTCCTCCCTGTCTCAAAGAGGTCTCTTCCCATTGACATCACATTGTTTTACTTCTTTCATCTGTCATAGTATTTCATTATTTTGTCAATAGCAA
Source organism: Eospalax fontanierii (assembly GCA_035773235.1). NCBI lineage: Eukaryota > Metazoa > Chordata > Mammalia > Rodentia > Spalacidae > Eospalax > Eospalax fontanierii. The sequence continues at coordinate 22,890,601 of CM069550.1, read as the reverse complement.
TGATGGAGTAGGGATACAGCTATATCTCTGGTACAGGGCAGCATATGCATGGCCCTGAGATCTCTAGCACTGAAGGAAAAAAATTCTGCACATTTTTTGTTGTAGTTTTGAGACAGGGTCTCTCTGTAGCCTCAGCTGACCTGGAACTAACCATAGACGAGGCTGTTCTCAGTTTTACAAACTGAAAGGCCTGGCCACCACATCTGGCCTGCACATTTTTTTTTTTGGAGACAGGGTCTCACTATGTAACCCTAGTTGGCCTACACTCACTATGTAGACCAGAGTGGCCTCCAACTCATAGATATCCATCTGCCTCTAATTCCTGAGTGCCGGGCTTAAAGGCATGTGTGATCATTCTTGGCTTCTATGCATTTCTTATATGGAAGGCATTATACCAGGCTTTATAGCTCTTATCATTAGGTTACAAATTTATTTCCTGTTCTTGCTTTGCCCTATGTCCTATGCACCCACCGCATGCCCAAGCATTAGTAGTCCTTAAACAAATCAGTTCAGGGTCTGGGTAGATGGCTCAGTGTCTCTTTCAGAGGCCTGGGTTTGGTTCCTAGCACCCAGATGGTGACTAACAACTTTCCATAACTCCAGTTCCAGGGAATCCAACATCCTCTTCTAGCCTCCATGGACATTGCATGACATGGTGCACTTACATACATGCAAGCAAAACACTCATATAAAATAAAAAATGAATAATAAATTAGAGTCAGGCATGGTGACCCATGTTTTTAATTCCAGCACTAAGGAGGTAGAAGCAGGCAGAGCTCTGTGAGTTCAAGACTAGCCTGGTCTACAGGCCAGCTGGAGTTACAAGGAAACCCTGTCTCAAAAAAGAGCAATAATAATAATAATAATAATAATAAAATTTTAAAAATAAAAACCAAAAAAGTTCATTGAGCATATGCTATTGGTCAGGCACTTTAGTAAATAAATTATTTATAGTTGTCCCATTTAATTTGCCTAGCAATCATATGAAATAGATTTTATTACTATCCTCTTCTTATAAATGAGAGGCTATGTAGTTTGTTTAGTTCTCAAGAAAAGCCAGAATTTTGGGGTTGGAGAGCTGGCTTAATAGTTAAGACTACTGGCTATTCTTGCAAAAGACCAGGATTTGAATCCCAGTACCCACATGGCAGCTAACAACTGTCTGTAACTCCAGTTTCGGGGGATCCACCACCCTCTTCTATCCTCCTCAGGCACTGCATGACACAGGTGCACTTGCATATATGCACGCAATACATGCAAACACATAAAATAAAAATAAAGTTAAAAAGAAAGACAGGAAGGAAGAAAAGTCTAAGTCATCTGACTCCAGAGTTTCTTGGAAGGCATCAGAGGAGGTTTCAAGGTTGAGCAGACTCTGAATGCAGTTACCTGAAGCTCAAACTTGGAGCAGGAACACTAAAAGACTATTTTATTGAAGGGCTTTCTATTTTAGATCAGGCTAGAAATTCTGGAGTTCAGTGCTCAATCAGGAGGAAAGTTCAGGGCTAAATCTAAGTAGTGCAATTCAGTTCTGAGCATCCTCATCGAGGATAGAGTGTGGGCCCAGAGACACCAAACAAGTCCCCAAGCCAAGGGTGCAGCAAGTCTGGCCCCTGAATCTGCTCTGTTCTTCTGCCTATCTCACATCAAGGATGGCATAGGGAGAGAAAGAAAAATAACAAACCTCTTTAGCACTTCTCTCCACAAAGCATCACATGTCATTCCTATGACATGTACGGTGTTTATTAGGGCAAAGCTCTAAGCTCGTTAGCAGAAGTGCTGAGCTTCAAGCCACCCACACAGCTCACTAGGGAAACAAACACAGTACAGCCTCCATCCTTCCCTAGGCCCAGGCACACAGTCTCCTTCTCCTTATCAAGAGCAGCGTGCTGCTGCACCCAGGTAAATCTGACTTGCAGCAGGGCCCTGGAAGCTATTTGTGTGGGAGTGTGCCCCAGCACCCTGCTCATAATCTTCATTGATATCATTGCTTAAATTTAGGACTCCATTCTGCCCTATACCAAAATTTCTCAGATTTCAATCAGCATAATTAACAGCCTCCTCCAAATCTATGTACCACAGTGTCTTGGTTCCTCTGCTGCTATAACAAAATACCATCAACCGTGTGGCTTATAAATAAAAATTTATTTCTCACAGTTCTGGAAACCAGGAAGTCTACAGTCAAAGAACCAGTAGATTGGGTGTCTTGTGAGGGCATGCTTTCTGGTTCATAGACAGGGCCTTTTTGTTTCTGTCTTCATCTAGTGGAAGGGGCCAGGGTTCTCTCTGGAATCTCTAAAAAAGGCACTAATCTCATTCATAAAGGTTCTATGCTTGTGGGCTGCAGAGATGGCTCAACGGTTAAGAGCACCACTGGGTGCTCTTACAGAGGACTTGGATTTGAATCCCAGCACCCACACGGCAACTATCAATGAATCATCCATAACTCCGGTTCCAGGGTATCTGATGCCCTCTTCTGATTTCTTCAGGCATTGCACAACATGGGTACACTTACATACATGCAATGTACTCATACACATAAAAATAACAAAATAGTTTTCAAAAAGGTTCTATCCTCATGGCCTAATTGTCTCTCAAATGCTCTGTCTCTGAACACCATCACCTTGTGGGAGGGAGTGTTAGAATTTCAGCGTATGAATTTGTAAGGATCACAGACCTTGAGACCATCACAGTACTGGATTTTACTTAGTATCTCTCTGTGAATTGATTCAGTATGACTTCAGCCACTTAGCTTTGTCCTTGATAGGCCTTGTGAAATCACTCGGTTGATAATTATGTTTTCTTAACATACATTAAATATATAACACTTTCTGTAAAGCCATTCTTTTCTTTTAAATGTGTGTGTGTGTGCGCATATATGATATGGCACACATGGATAACTTTCGGAACTCACTTCTCTCCTGTCTTTTTGGGTCCTGAACCCAAGTCCTCAGACTTGTCAACAAAGTGCCTTTACTGACTGAATCATCTCACTGGCTCAAATATATAACTCTTTAAAAGGTTCATTTAGGTTTCCCTAGGTTCATGTAAATTCCATTTGAAATCATATTGGTGCAGCCAGTAGAGTCCAAACCAGGCTTGACTACACAGCTAGTACCAAAGGAACATAGGAGACATAATAAAAGAGCTGTTGGGGCCAAACTGGGACAATCTGAACAGCAAAATACATGTCACAGTATTGGAATATAACCCAAGGTATAACTAAATATGCACAAGTCTAGATTGAAAAAAATAATTGAATAAGTAAATATATGAGAAGATGTGACAAATCCTTATAGAAGAATTCCAGGGCTGGATATGATGTGGATATGATGAGCCCTTTACCTATGATATCCTTCCTCTAAACCCATGACCTGGCCCTAACCAGGAAGAAAATGTCAGATGAACCCAAATCCTGGGACTTTCTATAAAATACTTAACCAGTAACTCTAAAACCTATGAGGTCACAAAAACAAGAAAAACCCAAGAAACAGTCCAGAGGCGACAAAAGAGACAAGATAGACTAAATGTAGTGTAAAGTCTTAAATAAAACTCTGGAACTGAGAAAGGGTATTTATAGAAAATGATAAAGTTTTAATAAAGTGTGGGATTTAATTAAAAGGAACAAATGCCAGAGAAATGTAAGAGGGAAAACTGGTTCCAAAGACTAGTATCAGACATCTTTGGATGGCCAATCTTTGGCCTACTGCAATGTGAATGTATGACATTCAGGGCTCTGCAGTGTCAATAAGCCTCCTCTAAAATTGAAATAGCAAGCATTTAAAAAATGTTCTGGGTGTGGTGGCTCATACCTATAATCTCAGCACTTAGGAGGCAAAGGCAGGTGACTCTATGTGAGATTGAGGCCAGCCTAGTCTACATAAGGACTTCCAGGCCAACTGGGGCTATAGGAGCTCCTGTCTCAAAAAAGCAAACAAACAAACAAACAAAAAAAAACAAAGATAAATGTTCTTTGGGCTCCACCCCAGGCAATCTCGGTATGATCAGTGGGACACAAGCCACACTACAAAACATTGGTGCAGGAGATTGGTCTTGGGGCTGGGAACGTAGCTTAGTGATAAATGCGAGGCCCTGGGTTCAATCAACAATGTGAGCAAAAGTAGGTTTGGGGTTAGGGAGACTGTTCTGAGATATACGATAATTCTAAGTTTTAAATCTGGCTGCACTACATATAAGCCTGTGGCCTTGGTTAAGTCAGCAAATTCCTTTAAGGGCATCTCCTCATCTGTCCAAGAGTGACATGAACCTTCCCTCAGAGGAACACTCACAGAATTACTGTAGACGGCATAGCAGATGCCCAACAAGCCGTCAGTCAGCATTTTCTTCTTTCCCCTCCAATTATAGAGTATGTTACGCTTCACATGTTTTCTACATATAGTAATGTTTGATCAACATAAAATTTCACCCTGTGAGATGAAGTTTTCCTTCTCATTATATATATGGAGGAAATAAGACTCTGTGTTAACTAACTACACCAGCATTGCCAAACTAGAGGACTAGAGACAGTGTGTATCTGAGGACACAATGCATAGATCCCTTTAGACAAAACAGGTTCACCAGTCTGGCCCTTGACTCAATTTCCTGATCTCACTACCTCTGTAGACATTTGAGTTTATGACTATAATGTGTTCCTATAGTGTGACTCCTGGTTCACACTGCTGGAAATTGATCAGACTTTTGGACTTGAAGTCACAATAGCAGGGTTCTTCAGTGATAGCCTACTCACTCAGGTTTTCAGTGGCCTTAGTCCTAGTGTCTCTGACCTCACAGGCTTCCATACCTCAGAGTCCTACAAGACAGATCCATAGCTTTCTCCTGCTTTGGCTTAGTTCTCGGGGGAGAGTGGTGTGCCTCCCTTTTTGGTGCTGGGGATTAAAACTAGAGCCTTGTACATAGTGAATATAGTGCTGTACCACTGAGCTACAGCCCCAGCCCTAGGTTCGCAGTTCTGGTATCTTATTCTGAGTTCCCGAGGCAAAGTCACACATAGGACCCAGCATAGTTGAGTGTTCTGAAGCAGACCAGAGAGATCTGCTAAAGAGACTGATGCTGTACCTTTGAGGGGGTGGGCTCCTAAGGAGAGGGTTGAGGGTTCTTTTCTTTTCTTTTTGAGAGTGGGTCTCATGCCGCCCATGCTGGTCTCCAATTTGCAGTCTCAAGTGCTCCTCCATTCTGCCAGGAGCTGGGACTACAGGTGTATACTACTGTATCCCAATAGAGGCTGGTTGAAGACTGACGTGTCATCTTGTCAAGGGTTAGATCGCCTGGCATCCAATCAAGCTCCTGCACCTCAGGGCTGCTGATTTTGTGCAAGACATGAAACCCCTTTGAACTTGATTTCCTCATCTGTAAAAAGGAATCCTTATGAAAGTAAAATTGGGAGGCTCAGATGAAATACTGTACACAGAGCTTTCAGCACAGTGTTTGATGCTCACTCTTGCTGTTGCTGAGCCCAGCATCCCCTAATCATATCACTGCATGGACCATTCTTTCATCTGGATATGCCCTCACTGCCTAGAGAATCTTGATTACTCCCTGAGACGGTGCAGGGTCACTATGCAGCTGGGGATTTGTAGATTCTGCGTCCTTGTTTTTCTTGCTGTCTAGCTTTACATAATTTGTTCCCAGTCATCCACATGAGAGTTGTTCTAGTTAGCTTCTCTATTACTGTGACAAAACATTCTGACCAATACTAACTTGGGGAGGAAAGGGTTTATTTGGCTCCCCAGTCACAGTTCATCACTGAGGAAGCCCAAGGTAGGAACTCAGGGCAGGTACCTGGAGGCAGGTACAAGCTTCTTGCTTACAAGCTTCCTCCCCAGCCTTTGCTCAGCCTTCTTTTTAATACAACCCAGGCCAATCTGCCCAGGAGTGACACCACCCACAGTGGGCTGGGCCCTCCCACATCATCGAACAATCAAGTAAATGCTCCCCCACATGGCCACAGACCAGTCCAACGGAGAGAGTTCCACAGTGGAGGGGCCCTCTGGCGAGGTGTGTCAGGTTGACAACTAAAGCTATCCAGCACAAGGGTAAAAAGATGACACACTGTCATCCCTGCAGCCGCGCAGTGCTCCCACCGCAGGAGCTTATGGTCCCGGGCCTGAAGGAGGATCCAGAACCTACTAGAGCACAGCAGGAGTCTGAAAGCCAGGTACAGCTGTAGACTGATCCTGCTGCGGCTGCCATGGCAACACTGGAAGGCTGATGAGGGGACTGCTGGGCGAAGCAGGCCCGGAACCAGGCCCCGCCCCTACCCAACCAAGGCTCCACCCGGTACTCAGGGCCCTGCAGTCTGGCTGCAGTCTCGCCTGACCCCACCAGCCGCCGACTGGCCACACTTGCGGTTATTGCCTGATAATCCCAGTGCATCTGACTGTCTGAACACAGATTTCATGTGTGTCTGACAGATCGAGACTGCCTGCTCCGTCTACCCGACCACAGTTGACTGACTATGCTTACATGGCTGATGACATCTCGCCTGACAGGATGTGTCTGATTGAAACAACCTACCTACCTCTGACTGACCAGCCCCCATCCATGCTTGACAAGTGTTGGCCACTTGTGTCTGACTGACTACAGTTTACTGACTGATGCCATTTGTGCCAGCTGTTTGACCCCTCTTAGTTTTATGGGGCTAGATGGGTTGAGGGTCGATCTAGACCACACATGGACCTGAGTGCCCTGATTTCTATGACATGATTATGTTCCATTGTACTGCCATGAACCTCACCACAACATTCAAACGTGTCAGCTGACCAGGTCTTCAGCCCAGTCTGCATGACTGCTGATCGTGCCTACCTCGGAGTGTACCTGCACCTCATGTCAGGGCATTCTGCATGACTGAGTCTGCCTAATGGCCCTCCCTGGCCACTTTATTCACAGCACTAGTGTGGAACTCCCCTGCATCAGGGTCATGACAACTGACTGCACCTGTCCTACATGCAGTAGCTTTTAGTAAGTATCAGTTCAGTCCGGTTGCTTGACCAGCCAGCTGCATCAGATTGAGCTGGCCCCTGAAATTCCTCTCCATGAATCATCACTCAAGATGACTCCTGAGTGTAGTGTCCAGGGTGGGGGAATTTTCAGCTCTAAGACCTTGGGCAACCCAAAGCAAATGGACCAACAGGTAAGGGGACTTAGGACAAGCCTGAGGTGGGACAGGTAACAGGAGAAGGAGTTGGGACCAGCTAAGGAACATCTGGGAGAAACACCAGGGCTAGGGAAGGGATTGTAGGGCCTTAAGGCCTGCCTCAGGAGTCTAATTCTTGCTGGAGCTGGCCGGCAGAATTCAAACCGTACCTGAAGCGGGGAGTGAGGATGGAGAAATGTAGAGATAGAGAAAAAAGGGACAAACTCGGGATGACTGTCAGTCAACACTGAAGCAGCTCGCCTTTATTAAGTACCCCGTATTTATACTCTGTGAAATGAGGAACAAAACAACAAGTCAAAAACAATGTTAAAACAGGCAAAATAACTTAAGCCAATCATGTCTTCCTTCAAGGGTCTTCAGGTGTCCTCAGCCTTGAGCCTAAGAAAAACCTCCTCCAGGTGGAAAGTATTTGCATAGCAAACCACCCTGCTCCCACAGCACTTCTGTGAACAAGACTGACTTCTGCCTAACCCTAAACTAGGGCATAGTTCAAGGCAGGCAAATAGCTCCCGACAAATTCTATACCAAATTCAGCACCTATAGGACTTGTCTTGGCATGTGAGTGCCTCAGTCAAACAACCTGTGACCTTGCAAGCCTTTTGCTCCTCTGTATTTAGGGGACATCTCTGTCTTGCAGCTCCATAGAGGGGCATCCTGAAGACCTGAATTTAAATCGTTCCGTGTGTGTGTGTGTGTGTGTGTATGTGTGTGTATGTGTGTGTGTGAGAGAGAGAGAGAGAGAGAGAGAGAGACTGCCACACCCATTCTATGGAAAGCTTCTCTGGAAAGAAGCTCTCCACTATAATGAGAGGGAGGAAATATTGGTTAGAGAAGGTTTTTTTAAGTAAGCATATCGATTGCGTGGGTATGCTATAAATTATATCTATTGCTATTAATGCTAATAAAATGAGAGCATTGGACTAGCGTATCTCCGTGGAACTCTAGCATGCTAAAATGTTGTCTCTCCATTAATAACAGAGGCCTGGCTGTCTCATTGACTTCATTATAAGTCAGAGGAGCAATGGGAGGAAATGAACAGCTTCCCTCCCAAGGGCTCTCGCAGCATGAATTTGGATCTCAGCCAGTGTGGGCAGTGGGGCTTCCCAGGGGGCTGGGAAAAAAGGCAGCCACAATTTCATGGAACACTTTGTACCTCATTTGTTTCTACATTCATTCAGTAAGTGTTTATGAAGTACTATATGTCAGCACTGTTCCAGACTCTCACCTTGTCTTCAAGGAGCACAGACTCATGGGCTCCAGGAAGCCTTTTCTGTGTGTGTCTTAACTCTGGTCCCACCAAGGCCATGTGCTCACTACCAATTGCTTTTTTTCTGAGCTAAATGAGCAGCTGAAGTGGGAGAGCTCGTAGAGAGCAGAGCCTTCGAAGTGTGCTTCCTTGGATCACCAGTGTCAGGATCACCAGGGAACTAATTAAGATATGAATCCCTGGACTCCACAATAGATGACTGAGAAATTCTCAGGGCTGGCAGTGGTCATCTGTGTTTTAACAAGTCCTCCATGTGATGCTGACATGTGAGAACCTCTGGTAGAGTGAATATTCCATTCTGGTGTCAGAATGTCCTTCTGGGGATCTCAAGCCTGCTCCATAGGAGCTGTGTGACTTTGGCCTAGTCATGGAATCTTTTTATGGCTTTGTTTTTCTCATTTGTACAATCTGCATAACTATGATAGCCTTAAACTGTTTTATTAGGTAAAATAAAGAGCTCAGCATCTTAATTTCTATTTTAGGACTATATCCTGGGGACCAATTCCTTCATATAATTAATGGTAAAGATTAGGGTGTTTATCATGGTTTTATCATACAAAGAATAAGGTAGCTTTTTAAGATCTCTGTGTGTGCGCGTGTGTGTGTGTGTGTGTGTGTGTGTGTGTGTGTGTACTAGAGATCAAACTCAGGACCCTAGGACTGCTAAGCACATGGATTACCATTTAGCTGCGTAAGTATGAGTAGCCTTAATATATTCATATGAAAAAACTTCCTTTTAAAAGTATTTAATTTATTATTTATTATTTTTTGTGTGTATGAGTGTATTTCCTGTATGTATGTACATGTATCTGTGTTGTACAGTGCCTGGGGAGGTTAGAAGAAGGCATTGGATTTCTCTGGAACTGTAGTTACGATGGTTGTTAGCTGCCATGGTGCTGGGAATCAAACCTGGGTCCTCTGCAAGAGCAGCCAGTGCTCTAAACCGCTGATCCATCACTTCATCACCCCTCCCCCCTTATTAAAGGTGCAGAACAATATGTGTTTGCAAAGAAAAAATCTTGGGAGGAAGGAAGCTGAGATGATGGCTCAGTTGGTAAAGTGCTTGCTGCATAAGCACTTGAGTTTAGATCTCCAGCATCCATGTAATAGCAGAGTGTAGAAGTACATATCTGTAGACCCAACACTGGTGGGTGTAGGGGAGCCAAGCAAAATCCCTAGAGCTCCCTAGCCAGCCAGTCTAGCTAATCAGTGAGCTCCAATTTCCGTGAGGGACCCTGTCAAAAAATAAAGTGGAGGTCACCGATCATGCCCACCCAAACATGAGCACATGCACCAGCCTGAAGAAGGGCATACAGACACACAGGAGAATCGTGGAATCTTTAGACAGGTATAGGCTCCAGTACACAAAGCTTATCTGATGATGTGGTGCACATCTTTAATCCCAGCACTGAGGAGGCAGAAGCAGGCAGATCTCTGTGAGTTCAAAGCTAGTCCTGTCTACACAGTGAGTTCCAAGCCAGCTGGGGCTACAGGGAGACCCTGTCTCAAACAAACAAACAAACAAACAAACAAACAAGATTGTCTTTGAAATGATAGTTTAAAAAACTGTTTGAAAGAGGAAATGAGTGGCTAGAAATAGGCCATAAAAGAAATAAACTTTTTAAAAAACACCTTATCTTAGCCAAGAATTGATAAGAAACATACGTGCATCTTTTATGACTTTAACGTTTTGCAAGATGTGTATGCATTTCTTATTCATGAAGTTTTTAAAAATTAAAAAGTTTTGTTTGTTTTCATTTGTTTATGTGTGATCATTTTGCCCGCATATGTGAAAGTACATCATGTGTGTGCAGTGCCTGCAGAGGCCAGAAGAAGATGTTGGATTCCCTGAAACTGGAGTTATAGACTGTTGTTAGCCACTGTGGAGATGTTGGAAACCAAACCTGGGTCCTCTGCAAGAGTGAGCAGCCAGTGCTCTTAACCACTGAACCATCTCTCCAGCCCTGGATCTTTGCATTTTAGAGATAGAAAGGAGTTTCAAGATTCTTGAATGTAATCTTTTTCTTTTATTGGCCTTTGTTGGAACTGGAAACTAAACTCGGGTATGCTCATGTATGCTAAACATTCAAGGTACAACTGAACCATAACCTCAGCCACTGGACACTTAACTTTGTGTTTGTGTGTGGTGTTTGCATATATATATATGTTTATATATGTGCTCATGTATGTGGAAATGTACACATGTGTGTGTGCAGGGGGCCATGGAGGTCAGAAGAAAGAATGAGATCCCCTGAAGTTGGAGTTATAGGCAATTATGAACTGCCTGATATAGGTGCTGGGAACCAAACTCAGGTTCTTTGCAAGAACAAAAGTACTCTTAACTGCTGAGTCACTTCTCTATTTCTCTAGCTCCCCACTACTTTTTTTTTTGATTACATGATTACTCATGTAATCCAGGCTGACCTTGAGCTTGTTATATAGCTAAAGATGACTTTGAACTTCTGATCTTCTACTTCCATCTGAGTGCTGAGATTACACAGGCAAGTGCCACCAAGCCTGGTTTATGTAGTGCTAGGGATGGAACCCAGGGCTTTGTGCATGCTAGACAAGTACTCTGCCATCTAAGCTAGATCCACAGCCCCTTCTCCACTTTGTTTTTTGAGACAGGGTCTCTCCCTGTACCTGGAACTCATCATTTGACTAGACTGGTTCACTAGTGAACCCCCAAGATCTTCCTGTCTCCACCCTCCAATGCTGAGATTATAGGTATGCCTACCACACCCAGCTTTTCACATGGGTACTGGGAAACTAAACTCAGGTCCTTATCATTTGGGCAACAAACACTTTAACCTGAGCCATATCCCCATCCTTGAACCCTTTTATTTTATTTTAATTAATTAATTAATTTTGGTCTTTTTGAGACAGGACCTCCCTGTAGCCCCAACTGGCCTGTGAATACTTTTATTTTAAAGATGAAGAAACCAAGCTCCAGAGAAAGGCCATAACCAGTGAAGGCAATTCAGAGAACTAGAGCTCAAGCTAAGGCTTATTCAGGGCATTCTAAGCTTTCTAAAACATCTGCTCATTAATTGCTCTGCCTGTGACTCCTCAACTTGGCTAAGACTAGTGGTGATTTAATTTTCAACCAGAAAATTTTCAAAAGAAAATTTTCTTTTCTTTCCTAGGTGAATTCTCTGCCCTAGCCAGAGAGGTCTCGTCACTGACCCCAAATGCTCCTGCTTTCTGTGTGTCACACCTTGTTTGTGCTATGACTTCCCCCTGAAATACTTTTCTTTTTCCTGTCCATTCATGGTGACTAAGTTTAAATCCCATGCTCTCCAGGAAGTCTTCTCTGATGACTCCCCCTCACAAAGCTCTTCCTCATCTGGACTAATTCAACATGTTCTTGTAAACTCCTAGTTTTGAAGAGGACTGCAGGGTGGTTGCGCCTTGAGCATTTGAAGCAGTAGAGAGACAGCTAGTTCTCACCGCTGATTCTCTCTTTCTGGAGCTATAAATTTGGGCAGATGACCTTAGCCTTCCTTACTATCTCTGGGAACCCCTGGACCAGGATGCCACTGAGCTGCCTGGAGCCAGGAGCTGGTCTGCAGAAACTGCTGGGCCTGTTCCTTCCCTGATGTTTACTTGGCCCAGAGGCCTGGCCTGATGAAACCCTGCCCTGTTGCCGAGCACCTTGGGAGGCCTCCTTCCAGTGTCCCTCTGTGCTCAGACAGTGGCCCTTTGTGGAGCAGAGGAGAGGACTGAAAGTGGAGCTGCTGGAAACCCTTCCCCCTGCTGCTGCCTGCAGCTTCCAGCAGCAGCCCTGGACCATGCTGTGTCTGGGTGGCCTCTGCTCTAAGTCTGAGGCTGGTGGGTGGAGTAGGGCTCCCAGGCAGCCACCTAGGCTGCGAGGTTGAGGAGAGGATCTCACTAGGATGGCCTGCTGAATCAGATCATCCCTAAACTCTGGGTGTAAGATCTGGGTTCGGGTTTGGCAGGAGACCCAGCAGAAATGAAAGCGCTAGCACGGGGCTAGCCTCCGAGCTTGGGAGTGGAGCACCTAGCCCTTCCTAGCGCGGTGCCCCCTAATAAACTGGTCCATGCCACACCCATGCCGAAGTCTCTGGTTTGTTTCTGCTGGGTCGGTCTCACGCCAAACCTGAACCTAAACCTTACAGTGGGGGCTGCTTACCATGCATTCCAGAGAGATCGCTAGTCACCCTCTGGGCCTGAGGGTCACTTTCATCATCCCTGTCACGGCTATGGTGGCTCCTAGGATTCTGGCTGGGACATAATGTTATGCTTTGTCCCTCTGTCCCCACGTTAGGGGCTCCTATACCCAGCAGGATCAGTGGGAAATCCTTACATAGATCTCCAGTCTGGCATGGTAGGAGTCAGGGAGAAAGGAAACCAGGTACTGGGAGGATAGGACAGCAACTTGGTGGTGACGGGAGATCTCCACAGTCAGGTGCACACTGCGGTGTGTAAGCCTGGCATTTGGGAGGTAAACGCTATGGGTTTGAGGTGAGACTGTGCCACACGATGATACCTTCTCTCAAAAACCAGGAAAAAAGCCAGGGAGGCAACTCGGGGTAAAAGCACTCCTGAGCAAGCCTAATAGCCTTTTTGGACCTGGAGAACCCATGTGAAAATATAGATGCCACAGTGTGCATGTACAATCCCAGTGCTCCTAGACTGAGACTGGAGGCAGACAGTAGCGTCTCCAGGAGCCGGCTCGGAGTACTTGCTGAAGCAGCAGAAACAAGAGCGATCCTGCTTCATGACAAGGTAAAAGATGAGCACCCGCTCCCTAAAGTTGTCCTCTGACCACCTGGAGCCCACTCATACACATATACCATATACAGAGCACACACCCACACACACAATAAAAAAAAACCCCACAAACCAAACAAACAAAAAGGAACACTTGTTTATGGATTTTAATCCCTGCTGAGCCACTTTCTGAGTGAATTTACCAGTCCCTGTTCTCTGCCTTAGCTTCCCAACTGCCAAATTACAGAGAGAACTGATGAGTATCAACGACTTTTGCAATTCTGATTTTTCTGTCTTTCATCAGACAGAGAAAAGGGAAGAGCAGGTGGGTTGGAGGTAGATAGCTGGCATGATGCTCCCTGGGTGGATTCGTCAGCAATCGCTAGGCAGCCTCCTCTGCTGCTGGGATCTCTTCCCCCTTGCCTTTCCATCCCACTCAGAGGGCTTCTTGTGATGGGATCTAGAAGCTGTTGGATTTAGATTTGTCTTATTCCCATCTTTTATACCCATAGGGAGGGCCTCTGCACAGCCAGGAATGTCAATGACAGATCCCCAGTGGAGTAGATAAAGGAAAGGAGTCAGAAAGTTAAGAAGGAAGGTGGGATGGAAGAGGGAGCTGGGCGGGAGTGGGGGGTGGGAGGGGGTGGGGGGGAGACAAAGAGGAAGGAGAGGGGAGGGGAGGGATGGTGAACTGGGGAGAGTGGAGTGGGGAGGATGCAAGCAGGAAAGAGCAGGGTGTGGTCTTTAAGAAGTAGAAACAGGAAGTCAGGAGTCAAGACCAGCCTTGCCTACGTAATGAATTTAAGGCCAGTCTAGGCTGCAAAAGACCCTGTTCCAAAAAACTGGGGAAGGGGCTAGAAAGTTGATTCAATTCGTAAAGCGCTTGCCTTGCAAGTATGAAGTCCAGAGTTTGATCCCCAGAACCCAAATAAAAAAGGTCAGGTGTGGTAATACGTGCTTATCACCAGCACTGGGTTGGCTGAAGTAGGCAGATTCTTGGCACATGCTGGCCTACTTGGTGAGCTTCAGGCCAGTGAGAGACCCGGTCTTAAAAAAAGAGTTGGGGGGGGGACAGTAACTGAGGAATAAAATGTGAGCCTGTCCCCTGTCTACACACACACACACACACACACACACACAAGTGAAAGAGAAGAAGAAAGAAAACATAATGAGGACAGCCGGACAGCCTGGATGGAAAAGGAAAAGAGAGTCTGTGGGAGATTACGCACCCTGGGGGCACATGAAAAATGAAAATAGGGACACCTCGAGCTGTTCCAGGACCATAGACAGTTTAGTTTGGTTGGAGACAGGTATATAGACAAAACGAAAATCAGACTGTAGCAAGTCGGGAATGCAAGGCTGATAGTTTTAAATCTTGTATCTCATTTTATTCTGCTGAAATCCAATGATTAAACTGGGTAAGGCTCCGAGGAGCATTTTCACCCATTCGGCCATTCACAGGGATGGTGCCTCATCCAGCTCCACATCCCTAGGGCAGACTGCAATGTCTGCACCTAAGAGATAGTTACCAAACACTAGTTAAAACTGAGTGCTTGGACGGGGCCTGTAGAGATGGCTTAGCAGGACTTGCTACTCTTGCAGAAGACCTGGCTTGAGTTCCCAGTACCCCATAGCAGCTGTAACTATAGCTCCAAGGGATCGGACCCTAGGCATACAAGTGATGCATATATATTGCAAAACACTCATACATAAAAAAATAGATCTCTAATGATATAAAATAAACTGAGTGTTTGGAGAAATCAACTGCTGAGCCCATTGCACAGAGAAGGTATAAATAACTATTACAAGGTAAAAAGTCCCAGGTTCCCTAAGAGAGGTCCAGATCAGTCACAGGAGATAAGAGAACAGTAAGACTGCATTCTCTGCTATTTAAGCAGAAAAGTTTGAGCAAAGATTATGATGCAGGTCAATTTAGGTCACTTGAGTTAATCCCAGGGGTCTGGAAGAGAGATCCTGCTAGAACACATACAATTCTATGTAATGAAAAACAGAACTCCCTAAGGAAAGAGAGGGATCATTACCAGAAAAGGATCATTACCCTTTTCTTTTATTGGTGACACGGAGTTCAACCTAGGGCCTTGCATACTGAGCAGCGTGTTCACAGAGCTACATCCCCAGCCCAAGAAAAAGAGAAATTAGCCTTTGTCTTTTTAAAAAAATAAGATTGGAGCGAGGCTTCAAACCCAGGGCTTCATGTACACTAGGCAATTGCTCTACCACTAAGCCACATGCCCAGTACAGAGAAAAGGATATTAGAACCCAGCATGGCTGCTGCAGTGGAACAAGGGAAGGCTCGTGTAGGAACGAGAACGGGAAAGGTCTGTTTCCGAGTGGTAGGAGTTGAGGGCTGGAGGCATAACTGTGTGGCAGAGTGTTTGCATGAGCCCTGGGGTTCATTCCTAGTGTCATATACACATGCACGCAAATGCACACTCATTCACACGAGGTGGTAGCAGTGGAAAACGGAGGGAGAGATGCACCTTGGAGGGCCTCAAGTCCCAGGCCATGGGGTTGGGATTTGGGGATTTGTTCTTGAACTGGAGAGGGTCCCTGCTCTCTCCAGCAGAGCTCTTTTTATGCCGTTTTTTGATACATAGAATTCGATATTATGTATACTTGACAGTATAGTTTTTTCTTTTTAATTTTTAATTATTTTTATCTCTATGCGCACATGCCATGGAGTATAGTCAGAAGACAACTTGTGGCCTTTTAAAGTCACGTATGACTATGCCTTAATTAAAAAAAAAAAAAACAGCCAGACCCTTAGCATCCCTTTTAAGATCAAGAAAGGACCTGAGCTCCTTGAGAATCTGTTCCTTCAAAATTCTCTTGGAACTGTGCTCCAGAACAAGGGCCCACCCTTCGTTATGCTGAAGCCGTATATCCATCTTGAAATGGGGAAGTAAGAGAGAGACCCTTGTCTGAAGATTATGTCCCTTTAGATCCCTGGACCTAGACCCACACAATCAGTCATAAATAGATGTTGTTAATTTCTTTCATTGTTTGCAATGAGATAAGCACTGCTTGCAGCCTTGATATGTAAACAAATGCACATACAGTATTCATGCATTATTTTGAGTATTATTTTAAGGGCAAAGAAGGATCATGAGGAATTAAGGCCGTTTGCCCAGGTCACAAGAACAGTACATGGTTCAGTGAGCTTATTTGCATGATAAACCAGCTAAGATTAACTTTGTGCTTGCAAGGTTAGGTAAAAGTCATTTGTCCAGAGTATGTCCATATTGTGTTTTAATGTTTTATGTATTACTTTATTTTATGTGTATGAGTGTATTACCTGATTGTATGTAAGTGCACCCATGTCATGCAGTGCCTTCAGAGGACAGAAGAGGGCATCAGATCCCCTGGAACCCACTTTGTGGGTGCTGGAAACTGAACCCGGGTCCTCTGCAAGAGCCGGTGCTCTTAACCGTTGAGCCATCTCTCCAGCCTCCAGAGTATATCCATATTGTAAAAGTCATTCTCACAACAAGGAGTCAGTTCTTTCTTTCTACCGTGTAGGTTCTGGGGATCAGACTTGGGTCTTCAAGCTTCAGAGCAAATGCCTTTACTTGTGGAGCCATCTTGCTGGCCTGACTATATAGTTCTTTCCATTTGGTGTAATGACTAATTTTGTGTCAGTGTGACTGGATGGATCATGGGGTCCCAAATATTTGGTCAAACACTGTGTCTATGAGGCTGCTCTGGACAGGAATGATACTTTAATATATGCACTGAATATACCATCAGGGCCTGAACAGAACAAAAAGGTGCAGTGAGGGAGAATTCTTTCTTTTCTTCTGACTGTCTTTGAGCTGAGATATTGGTTTTCTTCTGCTTTGGCATTTTGGCTCGGACTAAATACAATTGGAGCTCTTGGTTCTCAAGTCTGCAGACTCAGACTGGAACTGAACCACTAGCTTTCCTGGGTTTCCAACTTGCTGACTGGAGACCTTGGGACGTCTCTTTATATGATCTTGTCGCCAGTTTCTCTCCTCCCCTCCCCTGCCCCCCACTTCCCTCCCTCTCCTCTTCTTTCTCTTCCCACCTCTCTCTCTCTCTTCTCTTTCTGTTCTCTTCTTTATGGCTTTTCTCTCTCTCTCTCTCTCTCTCTCTCTCTCTCTCTCTCTCTCTGAGACAGGGTCTTCTTGTAGCCCCAGTGTCCTGAATTCACTATGTAGACCAGGCTGGCCTCAATCTCACAGAGATCTGCCTGCCTCTGCCACCACAGAAGGCTCCCCTTTATGACTTCTTGAGAGAGCTTCTCACTGTACATCTCATACTGGCCTGGACCCTGCTATACAGCCCATTGTTGGCGCCAAACTTCTAGTCTTCCTGTCTTCACTTCCCAAGGCATGTGCCACTGCTGCACCTAGCTCCACTTTCCTATAAGAAACAGTTCTCTCACCCACATATGTCCTGTTAGTCTGTTTCTATGGAGAACTCAGACAATACAATTTGTGGTATTTTATTGTCTTTTTGAAGAAATAAATATTTCTAGGGCTAAAGAGATGGCTCAGTAGTTAAGAGCACTGGCTGCTATTGCAGAGGACCTGGGTCTGATTCCCAGCACCCACACGGTGGCTAACAACCATCTGCAATTCAGTTCAAGGGGATCCAAAGCCCTCTTCTGACCTCCAAGGGCATTGCATGACACGGGTGTACTTATATGCATGCAGGCAGTATATTCCTACATATAAAAAAATAAATAAATAAAAATTTAAAAAGAAATAAATATTTCCCTATTTTGATGTCCTGAAGATAATTTTCTTATTGCTTTTTTTTAAAGTAGGTTTTTAAAGATTTATTTTATTTTGAATTATGTGTACAGGTATGGTATGGGGGAGGGGCATGTACATCTGTAGTGCAGGTGCCTGAGGAGCTTGGAAGAAGGTGTCAGATCCTCCGGAGTTGAAGTTACACCTAGCTAGTTGTGAGCAGTCTGATGTGGGTTCTGGGAACCAAACTCATGTTTTCTGCAAGAGCAGTACACACTCTTAATCACTGAGTCATCTCTCCAGGTCCAATGTTCTTGCCCTAACATTTTTGGGTTTTGTTTTTCAAATTTAGGGTTTTAATCCAACTGAAAGTTATGCTCATGTGTGCTACAAGGCAGGAATCCAGTTTTATTTTTTCCAAATGAATAACCAATTGTTCAGTATTATTTTTAAAATAATCCATCTGTACTAGTTTCTCAGGGATGACGTAACAAATTAGTGTGAACTAGGTGACTTAAAACAATAGAAACTAATTTTCCCACAGTTCAGGAGGACAGAGATCGAGGTGTCTACAACATTGCTTCCTTCCGGGGACTCTGAAGCAAGAACCACTCCATGGTTCTCTCTTGGCTTCTGGAGATGGCTGCCATCTTCATATTCCTTGGCTTGACAGAGACATCTCTGAGTGTTGCCTCTGTCTTCAGACTGTCTTCTCGATGATTTCATATGTCCTGTCTTCTTAGAGGACAACAGTCTTTGGATTTAGGGTGGAGTCTACCCTAAACCCAGGGTGTGTTATTCATTTTGGCTTTGGTTAAAGACAGCGAGAAATGGTCTCACTCTGTAGCCCAGGCTCGCCTCAAACTTGCAGTCCTATCACAGCTTCCTAAGTGTCGTGATATGTGAGTATCACCATGTCCAGCTTAGGGTGAGTTATTCGTGAAATTTTCGACTAATTGGATCTATAAAGACCCTATTTCTGTTTTGTTTTGGGGTCTCATTCCGAATCCCAGGCTGGCCTGGAGCTCAGTACTGTCACAGTACTCTTGTTTCATCCTTCCAAATGCTGAGATTACAGGGATAAGTCAAACATGTCCAGTTTATACCCTTATTCCAAACAAAATTGATAGTTTCAATTTACAGGGGAATGCAAACACCTTTTACTACTCTTTTGCAAATGCCATGTCTTCTATTCAACAGCATGTATGTGTGGGCAGAATTGCTGCTTATTTATTTAGAGATGGGGGGGTCTCACCTTCTAGCCCTGACTTGGAATTCCTCTATGCAGAGCAGGCTGGCCTTGAACTCACAGCGATCCACCTGTGTCCTGAGTGCTGGGATTAAAGGCGTGCACCACCACACCCAGCAAGATTAATATGTGCATAGCGGAGGTCAGAGGACAATTCTGAGAGGTGATTCTCCCTTTCTACCTTGTTGAGGCAAGGTTTCTCTTGTTTCAATCCCTCTGCATACTTCAGGCTAGCTGGCCCTTGGGCGTCCTGGAAATCATTCTGTCTCTGCCTCCCATTTCACTTTAGGAGTATTGAGATTACAGATGTTGGCCACTGCATCTTCTTGTGGGTTCTGGGGATCGAACTTAGGTCCTCAGGCTTGTGCAGGAAGAACTTTTTCAACTGATCCATTTTGCCAGCCCTCGTTTTGTATTTTGAGGTCTTACTATATAGGCCAGACTGGCCTTGACCTCCCAATCTGTCTGTGTCTGCCTCCTAAATGTTGAGATTACAGTCAGAGTGCTCATTTTATAATACAAGGCTCTGATGAAATGGCTATATATTTTTTATGAGCTAATCTTTTTTAATCTTTACAATACTACTAAAATTGCCCACACTGCTAGGAGGTATACCTGGCAGTGTTTGCCAACTTATGATGTGATAAACAATCCCCAGACTTCTTTGGTTTATAACACAGTTTTCTTCTTTGAATATTTTATTTGTTTATTTTTATTTTATATGTATGGGCGTTAGTCATGTGAAGTTGTTAGTCAACCATGTTGGGAATCGAACCTGTGTCCTCTGCAAGAGCAGTCAGTGCTCTTAACTGCTGAGTCGTCACTGCAGCCCCAGTTTTCTTCTTTGAATTACAGCAGCAAAGGGAGCCAGTTATGGGTGGTCTCTAGCTCTCTGCCCTGTGTCTTTTCACTCCTGGATCCAAACATAGTCACAGCTCCTAACTGCGATGCACCATTCTAGTGGCAGAAAAAAAGAGTAAGATTTAGTTGGAAATATGCATTGGCTCAAGCTGGCCTTCAGCTCTTGAGTTCGTGTGTCATTGGCCAGAGCAAGTCATGTGGTAAGCCTTGACATGGCTAGGGAAGTACCCTCCTGCTGAAGTACTCAAGTCAGATGGCAACTGTTGGGTCATTTAAACAACCTTCTTACTGGCCAACAGGAAGGGCAAATAATGAAAAGTAGCGCTTGGATCATAGGAATTGAGTAACTTGCCCAAAGTCAAACAACTGGACAGAGGCAGGCACTGTATTCAAATCCTGTCCTTCACTAAAGCCACAGAGTACTCCACTGCTTCTAGACCATGTGTACTTAAGATATAAATGTGCATGGTTCAGCCTCTCTATCTCTTCCCTCTGCTGAACTTACTCTTCAAGACACCAGTCGAAGACACTCAACTCTTTTGGGAAAATCAGCATGTGCCCCACCACTTTTTGCAAATATATACAGTCAGCGGTCTATATTGGTGGGTTCTGCACCTGCAAATTCAATCAAGCAAGGATTAGAAATCTCAGGAAAAGAAAATCCCATCTGTACCGAATATGCAGATTTCTTTTCCTTTTCATTATTCCCTAAGCAAAATAATATAACAACTGTCTACATATAATGTACACAGAATTAGGTATTACACATAATCTTTTAAAAAATATTTTACTAATTTTAACCAGGTATGGTTGTACACTCTTTTAATCCCAGCACTCAGGAGGCAGAGGCAAATGGATCTCCATGAGTTCAAGGTCAGCCTTGTCTACATATCGAGTTCCAGGCTACCTGAGGCTACTGGGAGAACCTGTCTCAAAAAGACCAAAAAAATTTTTTATTCATTTTTTTTCTATTTATATGTATGAGTGTATTGCCTGAATGTATATAAGTGCACCTGTGTAGTGCAATGCTCATGAAGGTCAGATGGGCGTGTCAGATTCCCCTGGAACTGGAGTTATAGATGGTTGTTAACTGCTATGTAGGTTCTGGGAATCAAGCCCAGGTCTTCTGCAAGAGCAGCCAGTGCTCTTAACCATTGAGCCATCTCTCCAGCCTCTATTGTACATAATCTTAAGCTGTACAGAAAGTCTTGAGTCTGCTATAGGTACTTGAGTATCTATGATTTTGGTACCCACAATGGCGTGTCCTGGAACCAGACTTCCATGAATCCTAACGCATGTCAGAATTTGGTTTTTCTTGTCTTTTGTCCTCTCTGGCCCTGGTGGCTTATGTCTGCAGTGTCTGGGGGATGACACTGAGTTCGGGGCACATGCTGCAGTCCGATCGAGCTGCTGGGGATGACAACACCTGCTCTACTTCCCACCTTTCTAAACTGAGCTTAGCACCTTGTGCTTGGGTGACTTTGGCAAGTCAGCCCCACATGACTCACTGTGTAAGCCTTCAGCTCTGTCACCACGAGGCCCTGGACCGGAGAGTCTGTAAACTGATGCAAGGGAAGGGAGCAGGAAACAACGTTCACCGAATACAAAGTCTTTCCCTTCCCCCAGGAAAGATATTAACCAAAGTCCTTCCTTTAAGCAGGCGGAGTTGGGGGGAGAGGGGGGATCCTTCTAGGAGATCAGGGAGCCCTGGGAGGTGCAAAGAGTCAAGAACTCAGAAGTAGAAAAAGCACCCCACTGCAAAACCAAAGGCTTTATTAACTTGTCCAAAAGGCTTCCCATCAGTTTCCCCTGCTGCGAACTGGGAGAGCACTGATTTCGCCGCTCCCCCCACCACAGTTGTTGTAAAAATACATAATAAAATGCTGGGTGTCTTCAGGATGTAGCCTTGAAAGGACATAGACCAGAGCTGGAATACCCCTGATAAACTATGTGACTGCCAGAAAACTGGGAATTTCTATGAGCCATAATGTCCTCATCTATAAAAGGGAGACAATAATCAGAACCGTCTCCCAGGATGAGAAAAGCATGCAAGTACTTAGCTCATACCAGTGTTCAATAATATTGGTTATTTCCAAATCAGAAAATGATGCTTATTATTTGAGGAAAAGCCCAGAGGAGGGTTGACTGGTGGACAATAGAAAGAGTGGGGCGGGGCTGGGGGTAACAGTGGTAGATCAGGTATGTGCTTTGGGTGTGCAAGACCTTGGAGTTCAATCCCTAGAACCAAAAGGAGAGAGAGAGAGAGAGAGAGAGAGAGAGAGAGAGAGAGAGAGAGAGAGAGAAACTTCTTCGAGTTGGTTCATGCTTTCAGCCAAGCATGGGGTGTGGCTCAGGAATGAGGAAGCTGTCCAGATGACAAGGCACTGGGCACTATTTGCTTCAAAGATCCTGGGGGAAGGGCAGTGTTAGCTGACCCTTCCAGAAGCTCATCGACTCTTGTTCCTCTTCCCATCCCCACATTTCCCATCTGCTTGACTCTTATCCTGCCTCCTCTGCAAGCCCAGTTACCAAATCCTGTTGTGTGTTTGCAATAATTATAATAACAGCAAGGAGGCAAATACTCATTGTATGATGGTTATAAGATTTTCTTCTACACTATCCAAGTTATTTTTCATTCTCTGTCTCCTATTCAAGGAATCTGGAGTTAAGGTAGGCTCTGGAAATCACTCTGCATGTCACACATGGGAACACTGGAATCTAGAGAAGAGAAGGCCACCACTCCAGGTACAACAGTAAGTTAACAGCAGAGGCAGGTCTGGGACCTGTGACTCCTAATCCAGTCGGTGTTCCTTTCAAGTCACTCCCATCCTTGGCTTTCTAGTTTCCTCTGATCTCATGGGCCACTGTAGTACTTGCTATCTAGACCACCCTCTGGTCTCTCCTCAGCAATCTGTTCAAGTGTGATAGTGTCTCCTAGAATGTGTAGGTCCTAGAGCTGAGTCCTATTAAAGTCCAGCTGTGATCTATCCAAGGTAATACATGATAGTCTGGCAACATGGAATTGATTTTGTCTTTCCCCTGGCCCATTTTCACCCTGAGTTGTCTGTCATCTGCTTCCCAATGAAGACTTCGTCTTTCTTTTTTCTTTTTCTCTCTCCCTTTTTTTATGTGTATGAGTGCATTGTCTCCATACCATGTATGTAAGTGCACCTGTGTCATACAATGCCCATGGAGGTCAGAAGAAGGCATCAGATCTCCTGGAACCAGAGTTACAGACAGTTATGAGTCACCATGTGGGTACTGGGAATCGAACCTGGGCCTTCTGCAAGAGCAGCCAGTGAGTGCTCTTAACCACTGAGCCACCTCTCCATCCATAAGACTTGGTCTTTCTTTGAGTAGTTATTGACAAGAGTTTATCACCAAGGGGGCACATGCCACTTGGGGACAGTTCTAAACATTAGGGAGTCCTTTCTCTTTTTCTGTCTTTTTTGTCTGTGCTTGGGATCAAACCCAGGTTTTCCCATGTTATGCAGGTACTCTCTCCACTGAACTTCATCCCCAGGTCTAAAGAGTTCTTTTTAGTGGACTGGACTTGTCCTCCTGGATGTCTACCTATTGGACTGAGTGTAATTCCTTCATCATCATTGTTCAGAAAATTTGTGGTCACTGTTTTGTATGAGCTACATCTTGGGTGGATGAGGTGCTAAGGGGTATAACAGATTTGCTTCCACATGGACCCTTCCCTCAGAATGAGGGACCTCTAGGGATTCACTTATACGGAAGTTTTTGTTTTGCTCACTACACATAAATGCAATAATAGGGAACAAATCACATCCCCTTTCTGCGTGACAGCCCTGCAGATGTCTGGAGATAGCCACCACACCCCCTCAAGCTCACCCTTCTCTGGGCCACTTACACCATTCATCATATCATGTGATGTGCAGGCCCTCAACATTCTAGTCCCCTCCTTTTTGACATGCTTCAGTTTAATAGTGTCTCTATCAGAATGTGAGGCCCAGAGCTGAGTCCTGTGGGCCAGCTGGGATCTGTCCAGGGCAACAGAGACAAAACTGCTCTTACCTCTGGTTTCAGTTGATTCAGTGTATACACATCACCTCCCTCGCCCTCCGCCCCCGTGTGTGTGTGTGTGTGTGTGTGTGTGTGTATTGCATTATTGAGCTCAAGGTCAACGACAAATCTGAAAGTCATTTTCACTGAAACTGCTCTTAATCTAGATTCTTTCTACAGTTTGTTTTGGGCATTGCTCATATAGTAACATAACTTTCCAATACTTCAGTCACTAGCTCCATGTGGCTATTAAGTTAAAAATGCATAAAATGAAATGTGCAATTCCTCAGACTCATTCTGACTGATCAGTGGCCTCAGGTAGCTAGTGACTACAGACTGTTGTCTGGACATTTCCACAGTCAGGAGATTCTATGAAAACTTTGGTATGTACCAAAGGGCAGGAGTTTATACTTATTCTGGGTGGCAACTCATTTTGTTAGTTCTGCTCGGCCTCCAAGGCTATTGAGACCTTCTGGAAATTTATTCTGGTTTCCATAGCACTTGCTGTCCCCTCCCAGCATCATGACAGCAACAGATTTCCTATCTCCTGGGCTTCATCTACAACCACTGATAACAATCCTCCCTTCCCCCCTCCCCCAGAGCAGAGGGCATTGCAATCAAGGCCATGCCATCAGGGAGTTGTTAAGTAAACTGGGTCTCTGTATCAGGGTCTGTGCTGGATATCAGGAAGCTACAAGGAGATAAAAAACATGCATAGCGTTCTGTTATGGTGTGTGCTCACTCTTGTAACTCAGAGGTATGTAGATACCTCACATCCAGGGCTGGCCTGTGGTTAAACATGAGAGTTCAGAATCAGCTTCCAGGTATCTTGGCTTTGCCATTTTACAAGCTATATAGTGACTTTGTTTAATTTCTACCCCATGGTGTAACTGTAAAGATTAAGCAAATTAATAAAAGTACAGCTCTTAGAACAGTGCCTGGAACATAAGTGTTCCAAATAAGTTAATTATTGTCAGCCCTTAGGATTAATTATGGTTTGTGTCCTGAACTTTCCAGGCCATGCTATGGAGGAGCCTGGACCAGCTATGGCCCAGTCCTGGGGTGTTGGAGTCTTGGCTCCCTTAGTTTTGCTCTCTCTCATATATGTTTATGGATAACCTGGGAAGACCAAACCAGGCCTCCCCTTGTGGACTTCTTTCAGTCTACTCTTAGCATCCTATACTAGGGGTGGACCTCCAGTGAGGAACCAGAATTGCTGGCCTCGGCCTTGGCTATGCTGCCTGGAAGAGACGTTGGTGGATCACAGCTGCCACTTGAGGTATGGTTAGGACCAAGTGAGCCAGGGAGAGGAAAGTGTTCGCATGTAGGAGACTTTTGCCCAT
The DNA here is from genome assembly GCA_035773235.1 of Eospalax fontanierii. NCBI lineage: Eukaryota > Metazoa > Chordata > Mammalia > Rodentia > Spalacidae > Eospalax > Eospalax fontanierii. Next base: position 22,865,208 of record CM069550.1, on the reverse strand, counting down.
GTCCCCGGTGTCTTGACTTCAGTAAAACCTTGCAAGAGCATGACATTTCTTCTTCCTCATTTCTTTTCTTCAGAGTCTTAACAAAGGAGGTTCAACGTTCCTGGCCCTTCCGGAGGGTCTGGCCCTGTCCCAGGAACCCTAGTGAAGGAATTGCCTCAGTTTCTTCATCTATAGAATGCAAACACTAATTGATATCCTGCCTTCTCTGGATCCTGTTTTAGGTGTGCTATTCTTGGGTTAGTTTGCCCCTTTCAACTATGCCTTGCTTTAAGTCCGTGTTCAAAGCAGGACCTTCTGCAGGGGCTCAACAGGAGCCTCGGTGGTTACAGTCCTAATTTAGGGAGGCCCTTTGCTTTAGGCGTGCCTGGGCCTGTGACCGGTGGGTGCTGAGTCCCAGGGCCAAGGGCTCAGCCCTTGGTGAGCCCCGGGAGAGTTCAAAGCGGTTGCCACCTGAGCCAGCCTGGAACGCACAGCGCGATCCTGGTGAGCTCGGGCCGCTGGAACAATAGGAGGGCAGCGTGGAGGTTGGTGGGCGTCGGCCAGGTCCCCGCTGGAGAAACAGGAGGCAGGCGAGCTGGGCGCTGGGCCGCGGGGTTAGCCGGGGCCACCCGCCGCCGAGGCGTCAAAGCCAAGGGAAAGCCGGGCGGGCGCTGGCAGCGACCCTGAAGGAGGTGGGGCGGGGCCGAGCCCATCCGGCTGGGACCAGGAGGGCCCGGAGGCCCCGCGGGAGGTCTCGGCTCCTCGCCGCGCTCGCCCTGGCCTCTGCGCCCCGCAGCCGCTCAGGTAGGCGCGGGCCCACGTGGGGAGGCGGGCGGCGCGGGCTCGGCTCAGCCGCCTCCCCGGCTGGCTGCTCTTCCCGGCCGGCGCGGCTTCTCCGCGGCCGCTCCGAGCTCCCCGGGCTGGGGGCGATCGCGGCCGCCGCACACGCCCGCCGCCTCGGCCTCTGCGCGGCGGCCGGGTCCGCCCCCGCCCCCTCCCGGGGAGCCGCCGGGGCGGGGCGGAGGGGGTGTGCGGGGCGGGCGGGGAGGGGGCTGAGCGCCGGGGGAGGGAGCGCGGGAGCGAGCGAGCGAGCGGGGCATTTCTGCGCAGCTCGAGTGCGCCTCGGAGTCCGCCGGGGCGGCCGCTCACGCGGGGACCGAGGACCCGGGTTCGCCGTGCGGCGCGATCGCGCGGGCTGCGGCTGCGCCCCGAGCCTCCCGCGCCGGCAGCCCGCGAGCCGCGAGCCGCGAGCTTCACGCCGTGCCTTTGCGGTACGTGTGTCGGGATCCACGTCTCCGGGCGTGGGCTGAGTGTGAGCGCGCGTGTGCCCGTGGGTCGGTGCGAGTGGATGGGCGTGCGCGCGCGTGTGCATCTGGGGAAGGCTGTGCGCGTCTGGGTACGGGTCTGTGTGTCTGCGTGTTTCGGTGGCTGTGCCTGGAGAGGGTGTGTCCCAATGTGTACCCGTGTGCACATCTGGGTGAGGGTGTGTGCCTGTGGCTCCGCCGTGGCGGGTGTGTGTGTGTGTGTGTCGCTGTACACGCGCCAGTGTGTGCGCGTGTGAGGGCGGTGTGCACCCGCGTAGCCCCGCGTAGTCCCCGTGTGCGTGTGCGCGGCTTTGTCTCCGCACTGCCGGGAGGAAAAGGATGGGGGCGGCGGCCAAGGCTCTGGCGTCGCCGGGAGCCGGACACTGGCCAGGGCGGTGGGTGGCACCGGCACTGGGGGCAACCCAGCGGGGCAGAGACTGACTGCTGGCAGGTGGGCAGCCACACCCGGGAGCCTGGAGAGACCCAGGCTGTCAGCGAGCCACGTCCCGGGCTGAGCTGGAGCGGAGGGCGTGTCCTGCCTGAATCCCGGGTGTGTGTGTATTGGGGGTGGAGGGCGGATGGGTGTGAAGGGTGGGTGTGTGAAGGCGTGGGTGTGGGTGCTTCTTGGCCGCGATAGCGGCCCCTAGGGGCTAGTGACCCAGGCGGTTCAGAGATCAAATTCAGTCGTGGCATACGGACTGTCAGCCAGGACCAAAGGCAGCCTGTCAGGTCATCCACACTCCCAACCCTCACCCCTGCCAGGGGCAGGGCAGCAGCCCAGGTCCCTAAGAGGAGTAAGACCTATTACTTTCTTAAAGGGCCAGAGCTCGGTTCCAAGGAATCCCCTCTCAGGAGGCCTCTACACTTTGAGAGAGAGAGAGAGATCTCAGGGTGTGTCTGTACTTCTCGCCCACGTATTAGGCACCGAACTCGGTCCAGCTCCACAGTCAGGGTATGCTCTCCATGTGTTTCTTGAGCATTTAAGTGCATATGTGTGTTTTATCAATGAAGAGTGAATGAGATTATCTCTTCATGTGTATGTGCATCTGTTTCTAGAAGTTCCAGTATATTTGTTTTAGTGTGTGTGGCTGTTTGTGTATTAGTGAACCTGCACATGGTCTTGTAAGAGACGTGCCATTTTGTTGCCAGCTGGAATAGTATGGAAAGCCACTCTCGATTAAAAATGGGGTGAAAAGGAAGTCTGGGAATTTAGTCCTGGCTTCGTGGGTTTCAGACACTGGTACTGACGTGTAGGTAAGTGGAGTCTGACAGGGATGTTATGATACAGAGAAACCAAGCATCTTACAGAGGGAAGCAACTAGAAGGACACGCAAATGCAAAAATTATCTCAAGTCTTCTGTTATTTCACCTCCCCCGTGTGACTTGCCAGGATAAGTGTGCAGGATCTGGAGTGTAAAGGAGGGAGCTGGGAGTGCAAAAGGAAGAAAAGTGGATGGATCATAGAATTGGGGGCCAACAGCAGATTTCTGCAATTCTTAAGCTGTGTCCCTGCCAAAGGCGACAGAGGCTGGGAAAAGCTAAAGTTGTCTGTGTCCCTGAATCCGAGTCTCTGGAGAGGCTCTGCCCTGAGGCTCTGAAGCACTGCATTCTGGTACAGGGGTCTCCTTTTGACGTCAATTAAACCCTTTGTGCGTTTGTTTTTATTAAGCATCTCTTCTATTAAAGACTAAACTCTCGAAGCCTTGGTTTCCCTGGCTGGGCAGCTAGGGGGCTCAGTGTGGGGTTTTACAGGCTCAGTTTTGATCAGAATGCTGTTTTGTCTCAATATTCCAAGAGTCAGCAATTTCCTCTTCTTTTTTTTTTAAAAAAAATATTTTATTACATTTTATTTGTATGGGGGCAGGGGGTGAAGGTGTGAGGAGTCAGTTCTTTTCTTCTATCGTTTGGGCATCAAACTCAGGTCAAGTCAGGCTTGGTAGCAAGTGCCTTTACCTGCTGAGCCATGTCTCCAGCCAGGAATTCACCCTTCTTGCCCCAAAGGATTCTGGCCCTGGTCCTCACACACCATCTGTCACTTTCCTTGCTGTAGCCTAGAGCACTGGTTCCCAGCGTGGTTAGCTCACCACCTGAAGCAGGGTCACCAGTTTATTAGAAATGCAAATTTGGGGCCTCAGAATTTTAAAATCTGAGGGAAGCAAATGATTCTGACCAGCTCTACAGATCTGAGAGAGTTGCAGATAGCCAGAAACCTCTCCTTGGTTGAAACACTGGGAAGGCCCTCCCGCTCAGTTCATTGTACACATACCTGCTATAGCCCAAAGCCTACCGTAGTAGGTGAGGGTTCTGGTTTCACGTTCCAGGTCTTCCTTGTGATCTTGGACAAATGACTCCTTTACCCACTAATGCATTAACTTGGACCACGCCTGCTCTGAGGCTTCTCAGAATGTAGCTTCCTCGAGGACTTTGCTTTTTTCTCCAACCTTTACCTTGACTTTCAAGGAGGCCCGGTGAGATCCAGTATTTGCCTACTTTTCTGAAACTGGCTGCTTTGGTCTTTTAGTTCACTCAGACATCCTGAGTTCATTTGCCTCTGGGAGTTTGCACATGGTGGCCCTCCCTAACTGGCACATTCCCCCTCCCTTCCTCAGATTTCAGCCCAAGAGTCTCTTCTGGGGAGGTTTGTTTACTCCCAAGGTTAGTTTAGTGTTTCCTCTTATACATTCTTAGAACTCTCTGTCTCTCATAGGGCTCGTGAGCATTTGTAATCATATATGAACTTTTGTCTCCCTTGACTAGACTAAATGCCATGTAGGCAAGAACTGACTTATCAATCTTCCTAGAGTCTCACACAGAGCCTGGCTTATGACTTGTGTTCAATAAGTCTCTCAAATTAATTAATAAAATAGCAGAGGATGATAATGACACCCAAAGTTTCTCCCCTTAAGTCTGATTTTTGTCTTTTGGTTTTTAGACAGGGTTTCTCTTGTAGTTCCAACTGGCCTAGAACTTGATCTGAGACCCACCTGCCTCTGCCCCCTGAGTGTTGAGTTTAAAGGCATGTGCCACATACCCAGGTCTTTCCCCTTAAATCTTGACAATGTGCAATCCAGACATGGCACAGATTGTTCTCAGGCAGGTTCACCTGCTTTTTAACTCCTGCATCTCCAGGCTGTAGACTTGAGCTCTCACTGTGCACCCTGAGTCGAGTTGTCTCTGCTCTAGGGAAGGTAGGAGAGAGCTCTTGGGAAACATAAGTTAGCTTTTGTTCAGTGTCCTCCTAAATAAGATCCAGAGAAACTGAAATGATGAAGAACATTGAATGAGGAATCTAAATCTGCAGCTTGCTGTGTGACTGTGGACATGGTTGCTTTTCCTCTTCTGTCAAATGGAGCTGTTAAGATGAATGGGTACTTAAGTGAACAGTCACTCCTTATCCTGTGAGGGTACAGTCCAAGACCCCAGTGAATGTCAGAAAGTGGTGAGAGCTGAACCCGATCCTTACCTTCGCTGTTGTTTGTTTTCCTATTGAGCTGAGAGCTTTCCATCTAAAAGGAGCACTTGGTAACTTCTCTGGTATATCTGAGTTGCCAGCCCCACTCTTCTTATGCTGTGGGACCTCTTTTCTGTAAAATAAGGATTGACTGGGAGCATTGGAATATCAGTGCAACAGTTGGTCTGGTAACTAAGATGGCTATAAAGTGACTAACAGGTGGCATATGCAGGGTGAATACAGGACAGAACAAGAAGGTCTGATTTCATCGTGCTAGTCAGAATAGTCTACGACTTAAAATTTATGGGTTGTTTGTTTCTGGAATTTTCCCTTTAATACTTTCAAACTGTAGTTGACAGTAGGTAGCTGAAACTGTGGAAAGCCTCCGGCAAGGAGGAATCATTGTGGTTACTAACACTGACTCTGGAGTCATTAGGGTTTTGCCATGGTCTAGCTGAGCAAGTGATTTCATCTCTTCACCTGTAAAACCGACCAATAGCAATCTCTGTTCCACAGGATTGTTTTGAGTATTCAATGAGACAACACATATGGAAAGCTTAGCCTGCATAGTGTGGGCACAGAGTAAACATTTGGTAAATGTTAGCTGTTGTTATCTTATGGCTACTCCACATTTTGGTTCAACATGCTTGAATGCTCTTGTGTTGGGCCCTTGCCCTGCAGAAAGAGCAGTGAATAAAACAGAGCTCACAGATAGGGGTGGCAGTAGACGTGAAAGGGTACAGCACCACAGGGACAATGCACAAGGTGGCAAGGTGTGGCTAGGGAAGAAAAGACTTCCTGGAGATGGCGTTTGGGTTAAATCTGGTCTTCTGGTAGTTGGAACAGCATGTGCAAAGGCAGTGTGACTTGTTAGGGGATCTCAAATAGTTTCGAGTGGTTGAGACAGAAGTTGGTAGGCGCTGGAGACAGGTAGGTAGGTTGGTGACTGGAGAACAGGCTGAGAGCAGAATGGCTCTAGCTCTGGCAACTGCTGAAGAGCTTGATCAAGTCTTGCAGGTGCTGAGAACTAGGAAAGAGAATGAAGCCAACCCGGAAGGATTGGATTTGCATTTCAAAAATAACTCTCCAGGTGGTGAGAGAGGTTGACCTAAGGGTAGAAGGGGAGGATTGTTGACCTGGATAGGGACAGGGTTCATCCAGCCTGCTAAACAAACTCAATGGGAGTCACCAGTGGGGTTGGGAGTGGTATATAGAGACCCAGAAAATGAACTGACCTCTCTTGGACCTCTAGGTCCTCGTAATCCTCCATAGCTGCCTGGTGAGTGGGTCTGAAAACCTGAGCTCAAGAGTCCCTGGTCTGTGGCTCAAATAATGCACAGTGTATTAATTTCCCTAGGCCACAAACTAGGAGCTCAGTGTCACAGGCCTGTATTCTCAAAGTTTTGGAGGCTGGAAGGCTAACATCAGGTGTCAGGAAGGTGCTATCTTCTGGAGGCTTTGAGGGGTCAGTCTGCCTTGTGTTTCCCCGCTGGCTTCTGGAGGGGCTGACCGTGGTGGCCCTGGCTTGCGGTCTCATCTGCCGCTGTCACCGTGTGGCTTCCTCCTTGTCTTTGTGTCTCCTGTCTTCTAAAGACACTCTTCATTTTAGGTTTAGACCAGCTCTAATTCCTTAAGACCTCATTTTAACTTAGCTAATTACATCTGCAAAGACCCTATTTCCAAATAAGGTCATATTCTGAGGCTCTCATAGACATGATGGGGAAGGAGGAGGTTGTCATTTTTCAACCCAGTAAAGACAGAAGATGGGAAAGACCTTGGAGTCCCACAAGCTCAGGTCAAATTCAGGCTTTGAACAGAGTGGCCATCAACCTTAGTTTTCTGGCCTGTGAAATGGGAGCAACAGCACCTACAATAATAATATTATAGTGATAAGACTGCTCATGATAACAGCCATAAGAATACTTAGTGAGAGGGTACACAGTAGACACTCAATTATTACTTCCTCCAGGGGCTCTCCCTTCTCTGCCTTTAATAACTGAGACAAGTTACTTAATCTTGCTACTCTTTCAGAAGATGTGAAAGAATCATCTTCCAACCCTATCTTCTTGCCAGATTACAAATCCCAGGAGATAATGAGAAAGGTCTTTGGAAATTGCTGAGGGGTTAGTTGCTGTGATTTTTAATTATAACCTTCATCATCATAATAACCGTTGGCTATTGCTACATCCGGCTGCACCTCCACAGAGCCTAGCTCAGCCCACTCCTCTCCCAGGGAGGTCCTCTTCTCGCTATAGAGGAGACTTGCCTGAAGAGTCGCCAGGTTTAGAGTTGGGGAAACCACAGACATGATCTTTGTAGCTGCCTTCATCAGCCAGGGGAGGGAAACAGGTTCAGAGAGAAGTAACACCCCGAAGCTGAAGCTGGAGCTGGTCAGTGGTAACTGGAATACTTTATCTGTGCACTCTCAACAGCATGCCCCCCCCCCCCATTACAACCAAAACAGGAGCTGGAGCTAGGGTCCTGTAGCAGCCTGAAGAGAGCTCTGTACAGGTCCTGGAGGTGGGATCCAGCTCGGAGGATCAGCATTAAGAAAGAGGTCCCTGAGTCCTGAATGAGCAGGTGGTACCTGCACAGGCTGAGCTGGCAGGTTGATTTGTTTGCCAGCTTGGCCGTGGCTGTGTCTGTGTGCTCCAGCAGCAAAGGAGGAGGCCACCATGGGCAGCAGTGTGGGGAGCCAGCACCTGGAGGTAACCCAAGGCATCAATACCCTATTGACAGCCAGGCCGATGGGTCTTGCTTCTTGGCAGGCTGGGTTCCCGCAAGCCTTGCCTTGGGAAGGCTTTGGAAAGCGGAGGGGAGAGAGGGTTCATCCTGGCCTGGCAGTTTCCACCGAGTTGTCTTTCTTTTCCCCGTCGCTGCGGAGCCCCGCCCCGCTCTTCCCCTTCCTCCCTTCCTCTTTGGGGCTTCCTCTCACTCCCTTCCCTCCCCTGCTCTCTCCCTGCTTTCTCACCAGATCACCATCTAAAGATAAAGTCTACAGAGCCACTTCAGGTACCTGATTTGGGGCCACCTAGAATCAGAAAGCCTAGGGTCCTCACAGGCTCACTGGTGACTTAGAAATCACTGCTTGCGTTTATTGGCTTCTGTGGACCAGGTGCTGTGCTAAGTGCTTCATGAGACTTATGTCTTTTAATCCTTGCAACGACCCAGTGAAACAGAATGCAGTCCCCATCACAGCATAACATGCCCAAGGCCTACTTAGTACTCAGCCAGCAAGAGGCCCAGCTTGGATTTAAATACTGATCTGGCCAAAGACCATGGGTACTCTTGAGTCTTTCTAATGTTATCCCCCTTGGGTCCCTTGAGAACATGTAGGGGTCTACAGAGGTATGTGTTTGCTCAAATTATAAGAGCAAATTCTTGATTCTGAGTGCAGGGTCTTCAAGCCAAGACCCCCATCTCCAAGCCTATTCTCTGCCACGGTATTGGGGACTGTCCCTACAGTGCTAGCCCCAGGCTGGCCACAACTCTGAGCCCATCTGGTTCTGGGCAGCTGCCCATCAAGGGGGAAGGGAAGTGACAGGATAGATGTGAAGGTCCTTTGTTTTTTTTCTAGTTATTGTTTTCCCATTGACCACCTTAATTTTACATGGATGATTTTGAGACTAACAGTTAAGGCTGCTTACCATCTGCAAATCAGATTACTTTTCTGCTCAGAAGGGGCTCGAGGACCTGGGGATCCTTTGTCAGACTGAGTGATGACTGGAACTCTGAGGGAAGTAGGCAGAGAGGCAGAGGCCAGAGCCAGGAGAGCCAGTTTTGGGGTGCGGCTCCGCTAGTCAGGGCAAGACTGGAAGGCAGAGTGTGCGGTGAGCGAGGCAGCCTATGCTGGTTCTTATGCCGAGTTCAGCTCGGGATTCCTGACTCCCTCCCTGGCAGGGCTGCCGACCTCTGTGTCCCCTTAGAGATTAGGCTGCTGCAGTCTTATGCTGGATCTCCACTCTGAATTCCACTGTAACCATTATCTGGGTGGCCTAGCCCAGTCCTGCCACCTGCTTGACTCAACCAGAAGAGGTCTTGATGAAGGAGCTTTCCAGCGTCTAGCCACAGCAGCCTCTCTTCACAGGTACAGAAACTGAATATGTGAAAGCACTTGAGAGAGAGGCCCATCCCCTCAAGTCCTAGGGTTCTCTAGGATTAAGGTTTTTAGACATTGCTCTTGCCAAGAACAATAAAGGGGTAGCGGGTGGCTTAATATCCAGGATTCACCCAAGTGTACCTGAACTTCTGAATTAGCACACATAATTTTCAGAGTATATACTGTCCCTAGGATGTCCCTGTATTATCTAAGTCTGTGTGTGTGTGTGTGTGTGTGTGTGTGTATGGTGTATGTTTTGAGATAGGTTAGCCCAGGCTGATCTAAACCGTTCTCACAGGCCCCATTGAGGACAGAATGAGAACTGTGGTGTTTCTCCTGCCTCAGCATCCCAGGTGCTGGGATGACAGGTATGAGCCTCCATGCCTGGCTTCAGGAATTTTATGGACTTGGAACTAAAGTGTAGAGAAGGGAGCTAATGGAAGAGCTGGCTGGAAAAGGCTTGTTTCTAGTATCTTAGGTACACTGCTGGCTGGGTTTGCTATGAAGCTGTCAAGGAGCTGCGGACCAGTCACTTCCTTTATCTGGGCCTCAGTTTTCCCATATGTAAAGTGGAGGTCGAACAGGATAATTTTAAGGTTCCTTGCAGCTTTGATCTGGTGATCTGGAAGCTGAGCCTCCTGCTGTCCAGTCCGTATTCTCTGCTCTTCTCTGTTTGTGTCTCTCCACATCACCTGCCTCTGATGAGGCCTTCCTCTTCAGCATCTCCGTCTCCTGAGATTCCGGCTTCTCCTGTCTTCCCACTTGCCAAGCCACATGCCCAGGCCCGCAGGTCCCTGCTCCCTCTCTCCCTATTCTGTGGCCACTCACCACAAATGCAGCAGGTGCCTGTGAGTCTGAGGAAGCTAGAGGTGGCTTCTTTGCAGGGCTGGCTGGACATCTGGGCCAGGGCCAAGGGAGGGCAGGTAGAACTCCTTTCCGGAGGCTCCTGGGACACGCCTAGTACTCACCTCTGTCTTTCTTTGTCCTTGCTCCCTCTGTTTCTTCTTGCCAGGAATGCCTCCCTCGCCTTTCCCAATCCCAGTCAAAATCCTGAGGGCCTTTTCAAGGCCTCTAGCCCACAAATCCCCAGGATCCGCCTTCATCTCACAGTGAAATCTCTTCACCTCCTCTGCATTCCCTAGCACCTTATCTGTTCCCTTCTGAGGGACAGGTTCTGCTGGGTCTTAGCTTTATCTCAGAGGTGGCTAGTTGCTTTTACTAGGTTTTGAGTCCTCAGAATACTGAGGTGTCTCACGTCTCATTCCTTGTTCCCCAACCCCCCAGCACAGGCCTGTGCACAGAGCAGGTGCTTAATCCAGGCTTAGGAAGTTTTATTGGCAGAAAGCTGCCTCCAGCCTTGGGCTGCGCTGGTCTCTTTGGATCCCGGTGTCCTGCATCACTGGCGGACCACAACTTCTCACATAGTGCCTCCTTTATTTGTGGGTTGGAGATAGGCCAAGTAGGGCAGCAACTAAGAACTTAAATTCCATTCCTGATGTTGCCATTTCCTGGCTGTGTGACCTTGGGCAAATCACTTCCTTCCACTAAGTCTCAATTTTCTCAGGTTAAAACAAAGCGGTAGGGCTGGGTGTGGGGGTGCACACCTGTAATTCTAGCACTTGGGCAACTGAGGCAGGAGGATTGTAAGTTTGAAGCTAATGTGAGCTACATAGAAACCATATGGTTTCAAAAAAAAACATATACCAAAATAAAACAATCCAAAGAGGTTAGATGACAGGTATACCGAGGATGTGGAGAATTAACTGAAATGCTGGGTAAAGTACTCAGAAAGCACTGCAAAGAATAAATGACTGGGGCTGGAGAAGTGGCATTTGCTGCTCTTGCAGAGGATTCAGCACTTACATGACAACTCACAACGCTCATCAACTCCCGTTCCTGGGGATCGATCGAATGCCCTCTTCTGGCCTGTTCTGGCACTGCATGCAGGCAAAATAGACACATAAAATACAAATAAATACACACTTTTAAAAAGAATAAATGACCCTTAAATGAGTATAGTTCATTATTTCAAGTTAATGGCTATTATCTTTATTGTTTCAGCAAACAAACAATTTGCTGGGGGCCAGGGTGAAAAATAGGAAGTCTTTACAAGTGTGTTCTGAGGTCTCCAGGGTCTTATTAAGGTCACTTAGGGCCAGTGAGACTCCAGCACAAGGAGGAAGGCAGTATCTGGCAGAGTGAGTTGGACAGTGGGCTGGACTGAACAGAGGTGCCAGTGAGCTGGAAGGGCAGAAAATAGGGAGACAAGAGGACGCAGGAGCTCCCTGTACAGATAAGGAGGTTGACACGTGTTTGTATGCAGGAAAGAGCAGAGAGGAAGCTGTGGAAGGGGCTCGCTCAGGGTCGGTTCCTCAGCAGGAGGGAGAATGGCAAGCTTTGTTCTACCAAGAATAATTTAGGGGACCGATGACTCTTGATGCCACTGAGTATGTCGGGGCAGTGCTAGGAGGTGGGGCTTGGAAGCGAGCTTTCTGTTGGAGGTAGTGAGGAGCCCGTGAAGGCTCGCTACAGGAGCAGCCATCGATACTCGTTTCTTCTCTGTCCAGTCTGGTGCCTGGCGAAGGTCAGGATTTGAACCCTAATCAGTCTGAATTTAAAGTGAAAAAATGATTCCAGAAATGTCAGGATCTCTAATAATCAGAGTCAGTCAGCAGAAGAAAAGATCTGTTGACTTTCCCCCCGCCCCTATTAGACAAATGGGAAGCAGAAGCCCAGGACCGCTACCCGAGCACTGTTGGACCTGGCTCCTGAGCCTGTGGATGCAAGTCTGTGTTAGGGAAAAGAGTGATGTGGATGCCAGGGAACCCAAAGAGGATTGGAAATGCCAATCCAGTGTCAGGTTGGGAGCCATCTGTTGCCAGGGGTGTGTGATCCAGGTGAGTGGGATGTGAGTGGGTTGGAGCCGTCATCGTTCTATGCTTTCCTTCCGGAAAAGGAGAGAGGGCTGCATAGGTGGGAGCTGGAGGCATGTTGAGCTGTGGGGGAAGTCAGGGGGCGGCCTGAGGAGAGGAGGCTGTTGCCAAGCAGCCAGAGATGGGCCTGTAGAAGAACAGGCAAGCTAGCACCATGGGCCTGGCCCTGTCCAACTTGTGCTGGGGTGAGATCACCTCCACTACCTGGTAGAAGCCAGGACTCCTGAGGTTATGGGTTGGTTGGAAGACAAGAGTCGCGAGAGCACCGCAAGGCTGGCGACTTCAGATCCCTGTTCCTGGCACGCCCTTGGTGGCTGCTGTCCCAGGCTTTGTAATATCAGAGAGGTTAAGGAGTATCTTGCCCAGGACAGTCCTTCCCTTCCTCCTCCTCCTCTGTCAATCAGCCCACTCAGCAGGCCTGTTTTATTTCAGGTTACCTCCACCTTTTATTTGTTGATTAAAACTATTTATTGATTGGCCACCTGCTGTGTATTAGGCACTGCCCCAGACTTCATGGGGGGGCACGTGTGCCACACTCGCAGGGACTGCTGCCTTCTGTCTTTTAAGCCTCCTGTTCCCTTCCACGTCCCCTTACCTCCAGATAGGACGTTTTGCAGGAACTACTGCCTGCTGAACTGAAAACCAATCAGAGTTAATTGTTAAACCTAATAGCTGCTGAGTTTCAGCCTGCTGGGCTGACTGGAGGGGGCTGTGCTGGTCTTGCTCCCCTGAAGAGGGGTGGAGCCACCCCAGTTTTTCTGGCCTGTGCCTGCCACCTCTTCCCTACTGTGAGTTCTGTCTCTAGGGTCCTCTCCTTCCCAGAAGGCAGCTTGGCTCTTGGACCCTTTCCCTTCCGTCCAGCAGAGGTGACCCTGGGAGGTGAGTGTGGGCTTTGATCCTGGTCCAAGGGACTCTGCCAGGGTGCTCTTGGGAAGGCTGGGGATGAAAAAGTGCCTAGTTCAGGAGACTCACTCGGAATTCAGGAGGTCAGTGGACTGGGCCAGCTTTGGCTTTGCCTATTGCTGGGCATTGGTGAGGAGAGAAAAGAAAGAGGTCACTGAGGCCTAAACCCTGTATGCAGGACTCCACCAATGCGGTCTGGAGCGCCTTTCTCCTGCTCTTCTCCGCCTCCTCACTGGGTTTCCTGTCTGGGCTCCTCCTTGCCTCTCCGGTACTGCAAGAACAGGGCTTCTTAAGAATAGGGCAAAGGCTTATTGCTTCTCTGGAAGCTGAGCCTGGGGCAGTCCCCTGCTTAGTTTTAGGAACAACTCAGCCCAAACTTCCAAGTCAGCAGATCCTGTCAAAGCTGATGACCTTGGGCAAGTGGGCCACATTCTGAGCCACAATTCTGAACAAAGGTACTCTGAGCCCTCTATCACCAACACTGAATATAATAGACACCAGAAGTAGATATAAAGATTTGGCTCAGTTGGAAGTTGTTAAATGAGTAGACACTATTCTATTCAGATGCCACTGCGCCTTTGGGCTTAGCTCTGGGCCAGAGCCCAGGAGGCCACCAGCCCAACGTCACATGGCCCTGATTGCAGAGTGCCAACCCTAACAGCAACTACTAGCAACTACTAGTCACTGAGCACTTCAAGTATGGCTAGAGACCCAGGAACTAAATTTTAAACTCTGTTTAATATTTGACTTTATTTTAATCAATTAGACATTCAAAACAATACTCCATTCAGTCATGGACAAATATCGATCAATGTTTGGGAAGTTAGATTTCTGAATGTACTTTTCAATTAAAACTTTTTTTGATTTATTTCTTTTTATTTCATGTGTATACATACTTTGACTGTATGAATGTAAGTGTACCACATGTGTGCAATGCCTGCCGAGGCCAAAAGAGGACATTGGATCCCCTAGAACTAGAGTTAAGGTGGATTGTTAGTCACTATGTGAGTGCTGGGAAAGGAGCCCAGGTCCTCTGCAAGGGCAGCCAGTGCTCTTAACCGCTGCCCTGTTTCTACCAGCCCTAATGTTTTAATTTTAAAAGCTAAGAAAATTCTTGCTAGGCATAGTGGCACACACCTTTAATTCCTGCACTTGTACTTGGGAAGTAGAGGCAGGTGATCTTTGTGAGATCAAGGCCAGCCTGGTCCATGTAGCAAGTTTCAGACTAGCTGTGGCTACAAGGAGACCTTGTCTGAAACAAAACAAACAAACAAACAAACAAACAAAAAAAAACACCAAAAAACAAAAACCTGAAACAAAATAAAAGAAGCTAAGAAAATGTTTGGTGAAAATTTAGCATCTGAATCAGAATGTTCTATAAGTATAAAACACACACTGGAGTCTGAAGACAGTCTGAAAAAAGCAACATAGTATATTTATATAGTATCTATTGATTACATGTTGAAATTTATATATTGGGTTAAAGATATTATTAAAGTTAAATTTAACCCATTTCTTTATCCTTTTTAAAATGTAGCTAATGAAAATTTTTATATTCCATATGTAGCTTGCATTCTAGTTTTTAAAATATTTTACTTCCTATTTTTATTTTATGTGAAGGTCAGAAGAGAGCATCGAATTCTCTGGAGCTGGAGTTATGGATGGCTGTTAGCTGCTATGTGGGTGCTGGGATTCAAACCTGGGCCCTTTGCAAGAGCAGTTCAGTGCTCTTAACCGTTGAGCCATCTCTCCAGCCCCTAAATTTTTTTGGTAGGGGTCTTTTTGGAGACAGGGTCTCCCCAGCTGAACTCCCAGAGATCCGCTTGTCTCTGCCTTCTGAGTGCTGGGACTAAAGGTAATTGCCACCACGCCTGGTTCGCATATGTATGACAGGGTCTCTTAATATTGCCCAACACAGTCTCAGACTCCTGGGCTCAAGTGACCCTCCTGCCGCAGGCTACCCAGCGGCTGGGTTGACAGGCACCTATCACTGTGTCCAGTTTCACATCACATTTCTGTTGGACTGTGTTGTTGTGACTAGAATAGAATTGGGCACATTTGAGTAATAACACCAAGCTCCGTGGAGACTGGTTTTTTGAGGAGGTCTGAGGAAAAAGAGCAAACTGATATTCCTTACCTCACCTCTGACCCTGGGACACGCCTCTTGGTGGCATGTCACCCTGGACAGCCTCGTAGTCTCCAGGATAACACTGCTTCTCATGGATTTGCATCTGGGCCATGCTGCTGCTCTGCTGGGCCTCAGCCTGTCACCTGTGGATTGAGACTAACAGTAACAGAGAAATAGCCCCAGGAAGCATTTAGCACAGTGCCCAGTGCGTCCGCATCCGAGCAGCCTCCTGTTAGCCATGGCTGCTATTGCTATCAGGGGGATGTTTCTGCTACTGTTGAACCCACCAGCTTAGATGTGATCGTACCAGTTGTCTGGGTGAGGCATGGACCAGAAGGAAGCATGGCAACTGGGACAGGAACTTGGGGATGTTTTGTGTGATACCTCAAGTGATGGTTTACCTTTGGAGGAACTCCTTGGATGACCTATTATGTCAATGATCAGGCAAAGATGAGTGAGTACACATTTTACAGAGAAAGAAGTTGAGGATTTTCCAGGGCAAATCTCCTAGTTACATAGCCAGAACACAAGTGTGAGACTCCCTAACCTCATTATGGTGATACTGGCGTCTCTGTTCCCAAGTCTCCTGTAACTAAAGAGGATCTTTGGGTTTGTTTGTTTTTTTTTTTTGTATGTATGTGCATGGATGATTGTGTATGTGTGTGTACATGTGGAGCCAGAGGATAGCCTGGTGTTATTCATCACTTTGTTATTTTTGAGATAGGGTCTCTCACTGGCCTGGAACTCACCAAGTACACTAGGCTACCTGGCCAGCAAGCCCCAGGGAGGTGCCTGTCTCCACCTCTCAGGGCTGGGATTACAAGAGCAAGCCACTACACCTGACTTTTTTAAAATGTAGGTTCTGGGGATCAAATTTGTGCTTATAAGGCAAGTGCTTTATCAACTGAACCATTTCTTGATAATAATAATAATAATAATTTGAGCCAGGATCTTATGTTATACCCTTGGCTATCCTAGAATTCACTATGTAGACCAGGCTGGTCTTGAACTTGCAGTGATCCTCCTGCCTCTGCCTCCTGAGTATGTGACTACAGGTATACATCACCGTGCTTGACTCTGGGAAGAGTCCTAACTCCATTTTGTATAGCTGTTTTATTCTGGAGTTGAAGATACGGAGAAGAGAGGGCAGAGGGGTGGGGACTTCCCTGGGATCACAGAGCAAGATGGTGGCCAAGCTGGAGCCGCTTCTGTTTGTTTCAAACCAGCTCCCTTCTCAGCTCTGATAGGACTGTGGCCTGGTCTCCTGCCTGCTCTCCAGACATGGCTTCTGAAAAAGAGGCTTTTGTTTCAACAGCCGCTTCTGCTTTCCTCCTAATGTGGGTACTCTGGAGTGCAGGTATACATACACATGCAACCACCATTGCTTGATTGGCACTCCTCCTCAACCCAAGCTCTGAAATTAAGTTTCTCCACAACTTTCTAGATAGTGCAGGGAAACCAGAGGCTTTCTCATGAAGGAAGCCGGATCAGATCCCTCTCCTGCCATTAACTTACTCTGTGATCTTGGACAGACTATTTGGAACGTTGTTAGCCTCACTTTCCATGTCCAAAAACCAGCAAAATAGTGTACATATAACCTAATGGTTAAGAACCTGGGTCCTGGGGCTGGAGAAATGACTCAGCGGTTAAGAGCACTGTTTGCTCTTGCAGAGGACCCAGGTTTGGTTCCCAATATCCACATGGAAGCTCACAACCCTCTGTAATTCTAATTCCAAGGGATCCAATGCCTTCTTCTGGCTTCTGGGGGTATTACATATATGTGATGCACTTACATACGTGCAGGCAAAGGACTCATACACAAAAAGGGGCATCTGGAGACATGGCTCCATGGTTAAAAGCACTGGCTACTTTTGTAGAGGACCCAGGTTCAGTTTCCAGTACCCACATGGCAGCTAACAACCATCTTCAGTTCTATGGAATCCAACACCCCCTTTTGGCCTCCACAGGCATTGTACACACATGGTACACCTACATACTTGCAGGCAAAACACTCATACATATTTTTAGAAAAAAGGTCCTGTAGCTTAGTCGGGGTGGTGTGCCTTAGCCCAACCACTCACCCTTGTGTGATTTTCAATGAGTCATCACTCTTCGGCTCTGTGTGTGCACACAGCACCTGCTCCCTCTGATAGATGGGTTGGTGCTCCTGAGTGTGTGAACCTGGGGACTCAAGTGTTTTCCTTCCAATAACCCTGCCTGTTATATGTCAGGCCAGATCTGAGATGGGGTTCAAATAAGATGCAGAGGGGCTTAAAAACTCCATGAAGGAGCTATAGCAGAAGAGAATACTAATGTTAGAGAGACTCGGAGAGATGTCGAAGCCCAACCACACTATGTCACGGATGGGGAGACTGAGGCAGAACAGTCAGGTGGAGAAAGTGATAGATATGCATCTTCCTGAATACTGGAGTCCACTGAACTGACCCGGAAGAAAAGCCCAGGGGAGGGGCACTGCTCTCTCCCCCATCTCTACCCAGTGCACCATCAAGTCTGTGGATCCCACTTTAAATGTCTTTCAAGCCCAAACTAGGCCCTTTCCATTTCTCCTCACTGATTCTCCCACAGCTACTCTGGCCTCTTTCTAGTTCCTTCTCCACTTGGGAAGTCTGTGGCTTCCCATTGCTCTTAGAATGAAGCCTCATCTTCACATTAGCTCCCTGGTCCTGCATGGCCGGCCCAGCCCATGCAGGTTCCTTTCCTGCCCTCCCGCTCTCTCCTCTGGCCTTTCTGTTTAACAGGTTCAGAAACCTCCCTAAGCCCCCGGGAGAGTCCCGGGCCAGCCTCACATGCTGAAGACCTAACTCTCTCTTCTCATTCCAGGTGCCTGGCTGAGGAAGTCTTCCCCAGGGAGCCAGAGTGCAGAGGAGGGGTGAGTGTCGTGTCCCGGAGGCTCCGCCTGAGCTCCTGCTTCACCTGAGTTTGGGCCAAGAGGTCTTTTGAGCCTTCTGGTTCTGGATTGTTCTGTGTTCCTGCTTGGGGCAGCATGAAGGTTTATCTCGGCCTCAGGTTTCTGCTGAGGTTAACACGGGGACAGTGCTGAGGATCTCCTGTGGAGGTAGAGGCTGGGAGTGCTCCTTCACTAAGCACACTGTGTTGATATGCTTTGCCTCTTTCACTTATCCATACCACCAAGGCTGGAGACAGACAGCTGGAAGCTGGATCTGCAGGCCCTGTGGCCTTTGCTTTTTTTTTGCTGAACCACTCCTGGGTGTAGGCTAGGCTCACAAGAGGGCAGCTCTGCCCTCTGAACTGAACTGACTACTATGGGACCTCCTGTTCTGTTGGCCCTAGAATTGTGTATCCATTGTACAGGCAGGGTCCAGGGAATGTAAGGTCAGGTTAAATGACTTCTTAAAACCTTCCAGCAAGAAAATCTATAAAATTTTTAAAATTTATTTTATGTGTATGTGTGCTTGCCTGAGTGTATGTATATGTCACATGCATGCAGGAGCCCACCAAGGTCAGAAGAGGGCATTGGATCCCTTGGAACTGGAGTTACAGGCAGTTGTGAGCCACCACGTGGGTTCTGGGAATCAAATTCATGTCCTCTACAAAAGCAGCTAGCACTGTTGATCACTGAGAGCTCCCAGCCCTCTTAAAAATTGTTTTTTGAGACAAGTTCTCTAGGGAAATCCTCTTTGGAAATGAACCCCAAAGAATGTCAGGGTACAAGATAACTAAATAGGTTGTATTGTTGAAGTTGGAGTAGGGCTGGAGACTCTAATTGATTAATTCCTCAGTTCAAACAATGCCATAGACTCTGCTTTGGCTTTGAGTAAGACACTTTGGAAACAATTGGCTCAGTCAGGCACGGTGACACATGCCTATAATCCCAGCACCCAGTACTAAGGAGTCTGAGGCAAGAATTCCAGGGCTGCATCAGTTACATAAGAAGGCCTTGACTCAAAACAAGACAAAACAAAGCAAAACAAACACACAGAAAAAGGAAAACAAAAAAATCTACCGGCTCAGGGCAGGGTGAGGCCAAGAGAGAGGGCGTCAAGCCAATAAAGCTATATTGATTGAGAAATTGCAAAGTCACATGCAGATGTCACCATGGCAGGACTGCCTGGGCTGTAATGTTATTCCAGAATCTTCTGGTTTTAGTTTTGGATAGATATGAGGTAACTCTGAATGTCTAGGGGGATTGCTTGTATGTGTGTGTGCATGTGTGTGCGTGTGTGTGTATGTGTGTGTGTGTGTGCGCGCATGTGCTTGTATACAAGGATCAGGGACTGTGGGGGAGGGGAGGGCAGGGGTGTTGAGCCAGGCTGGGGCAGGTAGAATGAATGGCTAACAGAGCTGGTGTGTGTTATCCCTGGATGGTGGGGGCAGGGGTGGCTTTAGCTCCATTTAAGAGGAGCAATTTGGCCTCTTCCTGCCAGCACACGGGCCCCACGGAGATCTCTGGGCAGGAAGCACTAGGAACAAGGAATTCTCTGTCCACAGCCCCGGCACAGCCCGGACAGAGGAGGTGGATTAGGAGTTCCCAGGAGGGGGCCTGCCCAGCGGTTCCCTGACATTTGGGCAAGGGCCTGCACGGGGAGGTGGGGGCGCCATAGGAAGGCAGAGGTGGGTTCGTGTGTTTTTTCCACGTGTCCCTCAAGCCCTCCGAGGAACCAGGCTCAGAGGCAAGCGACTGCAGAACTCAGAGCTGAGAAAGAAGAGACTCTAGATATTAACCTCCATCTGCTTGCTGACGAGCCAGGGGATATGAGAGGAGTGGGTTTGCAGGCACAGGGGAAGCCACTGGTCAGAGCCCCATGTTTAAATTCCTTCTCTGTGACCTTGTCGCTTTCCCTTTTTGGGCCTGTTTCCTATCCTGTACAATGTGGATGAGCCCATTAGCCTCTCTCCCCCTCCTCCTCTTCCTCTCCTTCCTCATCTTCCTCCTTCTTTACTTCTTCTTCTTCCTCTTCATCTTTGGTAGGGGAATGCTGGGAACTGAACCCGGGATTTCATATATGCTAGGCAAGCGCTCTACCTTGAGCTCCTCTCCCAGCCCTTTAGTGCTTTTCTGAATGTCGATGAGAACAACAGTTTTCAGATCTTTTGGGGCAGCACAATCTCATGTGCTGTTTCTTTTGCAATCCTGGAGACTGAACCCAGGGCCTTGTGTATAGTAGCAAGGACTCTATCACCAAGCTATATCTCCCACGTCAGCACTTTTTGTTTGTTTGTGTGTGTGTGTTTGTGTGCATAGTGTGTGTGATATGTGGTATATATGTATGTGCATACATGTGTGTGGTGTGTGTATGCATGTATGTGGTATGTTTGTAGTGTGTGTGTGGTGTATGTATGTGTATGGCATGTGTGATGTGGGTATTTGTGGTGTATGTGTGTGGTGTGTGTGTATGTATGTGGTATGTTTGTAGTATGTGTATGGTGTATGTATGTGTATGGCATGTGTGATGTGGGTATTTGTGGTGTATGTGTGTGGTGTGTGTGTGTTTGTAACTCAGGTACTTATGCTCATGTAGGAAGCACTTCTCTGACTGATCTATATCCCAAGCCCCATGTTCACATTTGTAATAGAGCTTGTCTAGTTGAACCAGGGACAGAGTACCCATAATCCTTCTCTCCCTCTTGCCCTTGGTTCCTTGGGTGCTTTTGGAGGCTCTTCAGCAAATACCCAGGGCTCTAGGGAACAGTGTCTAAAGATGCTGGGTCAGATGATGCTTCCTGAGAACATGCTTTGTGAACTGTTCCTTGAAGCCAGATGGGAGGGCTAGGACCCAAATGCACAGGGGCAGTTCTAACACTCGCCTCTAACTGGCCTTCCAACCGGCTGGTACAGGCCTGATCTTGGTTGTCCTGTGGCAGTTCATAGGACTGAAGGAGGAAGACTTGGGTGAACTTGCCATGTGCCTCCCATTACTGTTTGTCTTTCCCCTTTAAGCTTCTACTGCTCCAGTTTCACAGTCCAAACAAAAAGGGAAGACTTTTTCTTCTAAGGTCTATCTATCAATTCGAGGGTAGGACTCTTGATCGATTCCATCCTTGTTTGGGGGAGGGTAAGGATATTCTGAGTGGCCAGATGTGGGTCAGGTTTTTGTCCACATGCCTAATGGAGGGGTGAGGCTACCACCAGACTAAAGAGTTTTAGTGGAGTCCTGGTTATGGGAGAGTGAACAGGGGGCAAAATATTCCTCTTCCATATTGGGTGTACAGACACCAACAGTGACAGCAGTAGCTTAGGT
Source organism: Eospalax fontanierii (assembly GCA_035773235.1). NCBI lineage: Eukaryota > Metazoa > Chordata > Mammalia > Rodentia > Spalacidae > Eospalax > Eospalax fontanierii. Next base: position 22,844,190 of record CM069550.1, on the reverse strand, counting down.
GCCTGCATCACCGTGTGCATGCTAGTGTTCGTAAAGAAAACCACCATGAACCTGCCGGAAAGGGCTCCAGAACCAAGGCCATGTGCATGCTAGGTGTATGTAAGGAAAGCCACCCATGAACCTGCCGGAAAGGGCTCTGGAACCAAGGCCTTGTGCATGCTAGGTGTACGTAAAGAAAACCACCCATGAACCTGCTGGAAAGGGCTCCGGAACCAAGGCTGTGTGCATGCTAGGTGTACGTAAAGAAAAACCACCCATGAACCTGCTGGAAAGGGCTCCGGTACCAAGACCATGTGCATGCTAGGTGTATGTAAAGAAAACCATCCATGAACCTGCCGGAAAGGGCCCCAGAACCAAGGCTGCATGCATTTTTAGACTTTTGCTTTCTGCTAGGCTCTGTGCTGAACACATTATCTCATTTAATTACAACAGATCCGTAGAGGAGGTGTTGTCATTGTCCCCATCTGGAAACAAGCTCAGAGACAACAGCAGCTGACCCAGGGTCACAGGGCTAAGAAACCACAGAACTGCTGTTTGAGTTCACATCTGCTGGGTTCCAGGGCCTTTACTAAAAATCACCATTATTATTGGACTGGAGAGATGGCTCAGTGGTTAGGAGTGCTTATCCCGGTTCAGTTCCCAGCATCCATACGGTGGCTAACAACCATCTATAATTCCAGTTCCAGGGGATCCAGCGCCCTCCTCTGACTTCCAAAGGCATTGCACACATGTTGTACACTTACATACACGCGAGCAAATGCTCATATACACTATTTAAACATAAGTAAATCAAGAGAATTAGAAAACCTGCTGTGTGTGAATTGCCATTGGGGACAGGCAAGGAGTTGTGTAAGTTCAGAGGACAGAGATAAGGCAGGAGGGAAGAGCAGGCTTGTCTGACTGAACGCCAGGATCTCAGCATTCAGTTCAGGAAGGGCTTTCCATGGGAAAGGAGCTGCCTGAGCCTCGGCAGGGAAGGGAGAAGCAGTGGTCATTAGGCTTCCCCAGAACTGGAGGGCTGAGGAAAAGGTGGTGACCAGCTTTGCTTTCTGACCTCACCGGAAGCACCTCTTCCTCCCACATTGTTTTACTCCGTGGCCTGAAGGGATGCGCAGTTGCTTTCCCTCCCTCCTGATGTGAGGCGGGCAGTCCTATGGGGATGCCGGGCCAGGGCATATTTGTTAAAAAGTATTGGTATCAGCCTTCCTTCACTCCTGCTAGTGGAGGATAGAGGGAGAATGTCCTCCTTTGGTCCATTGTTCAGGGTTCAGAGCAGCCAGGGTGGCTTTTGGTAGCTTTGCTGGAGAAAGAGCTCGCTAGTCTGAGTCTGACCAACAGGCTGAAATGGATGTCTCTGACCAATGAAGGGGCCCCTCTCATAGCTAATCACATCCGATTTGTCTTAGCTGGATAATGTCTCTAGAGGCCTGAGCTCTGATCCTAAAGTATCTTTGGGATTTTCTCCAAACAAGGTGGAGAACTGTATGTGTGCATGGTGTATGTGTGTACATGTGTGTGTGCTGTTAGTGGCAGTCATAATTACTAAGTGAGACAGCATTCTGGGGGCATTGTCATCCCATTTTACAGATGAGGACACTGGAGTTCAAAGGAAGAAAATGGCACAAATGCATTGGCTATGCGTTGTTTCCTAAAGGAGGGATGGACACAGGAGACTCCGCAGGGAAGCCGGCCCTCCCCTCCCTACCCCTTGCTCACCCGTCCCCCTGCCTCTAGCTCTTTGCCTATTCCCCAGCCTCTCCCCCATGCAGTAACAGCCCCCCCCCCCCCCGCCTCGGCTTACTGCCTTCCTGAAACCAGATGGGCTGTTTTGGGAGAGCCCAGGCCTCAGGAATGTTAGCCAGATAAGGCCCAGATGTCCAGCATTCCTTCTGTGACTCCGTGTCTCTGGGGTCCTTGGATTTCTCTGGTCCTTCTTTGGCTCACATCAGGACTAGAATGAAAATGCCTTATATTTTCCCATGAAAGGCTTTTCAGTTCCTTGTCTCTCTTTGGTTTCCCCTATAATCCTGAGAGATAGGACAGGACAAGAAGGACTATAGGGTCTCATGTAGTCCAGGCTGGCCTTGAGCGTACTATTAAGCTGAGGATGATGTTAAACTTCTGATTATCTTCTCTCTACCTCCTGAGTTCTGGGATCACAGGCATGTGCCATCATACCTGGTTTATGCAGTGCTGGGGATGGAACCCATGGCTTTGTGCATGCCAGGCAAACACTCTACCAACTGAACCACATCCCCAGCCCTAATTATCTCATTTTGTGGGAGGGTTAACTGAGACTCAGGGAAGGTAAATGCTTTGTCTAAGGACACATATCTAATGAGTGTGCAGAGAACTAGATTTCTGTGTATGGGAATCCTGCTCTTTCTTCCCTTTGCCCCGTACTAACAGCTGTGGGGGGCCTCGGGGGGTGGGTTCTCAGCCTCTCGCCATCACCAAGACTCACTCTCTGATCATGTCCCACATTTGGAGCTTCTCAGACTTCCTAAGATCAGCAGAACAAAGCTTCCTCCACCACATCTGTGTGTTCAGGTTCCTCAGATCCAGTTCCAACCCACTGCTGCTGCCTGTCTTAGCTGATACGACAGGCTGGGCTTTTCCTCTGACAGGATGTGCAAGATTGGCCCTCTGTGAGCTGCTGGTGTTGTGGGTTCCAGCCTGTTGCCCAAGGAGTAGTTGGGGAAACTAAGATTGAAGTTAGCACAGTCGCAGTACCGTAGCTGGAGAGGCAGAGCTAGGAAAAGACCAGGCCTGGGCTGATGAGCATGGGCTTTTTGTCCCCAAAAGCCTACAGCTTTGTTTCTCTAAGTGGAACACAGTGTGTGCTGAGTGTTTACCTTGTGTTCCCCTTTGGTCACAGAGAAATTCTGCTAAGGAGCACCTTAGGTTTTCCTGGAAAAGTAGCACCTTAAAAAACCAAAACCAGGAAATTAGAGAGGTAACTCAGTGGTTAAGAGCATCGACTGCTCTTGCAGAGAACCCGGATTCAGTTCCCAGCACCCGCATGGTGGCTAACAACCATCTGTAACTCCAGTTCCAGGGGATCTGATGCCTTCTTCTGACCTCCATGGGCATTGCACAACATGAGTGCACCTACGAACATGCAAGCAAAACACTTTACACTTAAAATAAAAATAATAAATTATATATATATATATATATATATATATATATATATATATATGTAAACAAAACCAGAGACTTGGGCTCCTAAGACCATTGGGGACTCTTGCTAAGCATAACTGGGGTCCTGGGATTACTGGTCATGATCATGCAACTCTGTAAATATACTAAATTAGGTTTATGGCAGGTGAATGACATTTTTGTATAAAAACAGAATAACTAGAATCATATTGGACCATGCCCCACACATGGTAGAACTTAGCAGATGTTTGTTAAATAAATGCATTCATGAGCATAACATCTTATAAAGCACATCTGTTTGATCCTCACAGCAGCCTTGAGAAGGAGGAAACCTTGAGTAAGGCAGAAAGAATGAAGGCCAGAAAGATTGCCCAGAGCAATTGATTTTGAGGTTTATAGAGTTGGGATAGATTGTCATGCCATTTCATTGAACCCTTGGTTCGCTAAGGCTTGACTGAGCACTCTCTCTACAATTGTACAACCACTGGGGATATGCAGTTTAATGTAACCAGCACTCTCTTTTCTGCAGTAGTCTAGAGACTCAGAGAACAGACAAGATAATGTGATTGGTACTTGGAGGTGTACTCAAAGACTACAGCAGTCCACAGGGGCCCTGACCAGGCCCAGGGAGGATGTCAGCTAACTGGGCCAGAAGAATAGAAAACATGACCACATGACTGGGCTGGTCGGCACTGGACTGGCTCTGACTTGGAAGGGGATAGGAGCTGGGCACAGTGGTGTGCACCTGCAGTTCCTGCTGTTTAGGACCTAGTCTTGTCCTTCTCAAAGGTTACTACTGCAAGAGTCAGTGAGGTGACTATGTTAGCTCAGTGCCATGTCACATTTTGGCTACTAGGAATTGCTTTAACGAAATGACTTTTTACATCAGCGGTAGGGTACAGCTGAACTTGAGCTCCTCCCAGGCTTGGGCCTGCATGGAGACAGAGGAAGCAGCAGCATCTCCATTGTACAGATGTCCAGAATCTTAAGATGCAAATGGCATCTCGGGATTTCTGCTTGGGTCTTCCTGCTTTGGGACTCCTGCCCAGGTATTGGGGAGCACCTCTGGGATACCCACAGAGAAGGATGGAATGATTGCTGACCCAACTTATTTTCACCCTGTCAATGTTGAAGAGTAAGTGAGCACAGGGTCACAGAAGAACACTCAGATCACCCACCTCTCACGTGTTCAGGACTTTGGGCCAATACAGCTTTACTTGTTCACTAGCTAGAGAGCCCTCAACACCTAGATCCAGTTTTCTTTCTCTTATCTGTTTCCTGCTTTCCCACTCTCTACCCCTGTGCCTGGGCTTAGAAAAGGATCCTCTCTCTGGCTGTTCCTCCCTTGAGCTTTGCACCTTCAGTGAGTTCTTACCGCACGCCAGTGCCCTACATGCTGGGGTATGGAAGTGATCGCTGTGGGTAAACTCGGGCTAAATTCATGTCTCCCAGGATTCATGTGCTGCCATCTTAGCCCCGGGGTGCTGGTTTTAAGATGGGCCCTTCGGGAAACTCCTCCTTCACAAGTGGCATGCACGCCCTTATGAAAGATCTTGGAGAACCAGCTTGCCATGCTGGATGGTGCCGTCTATCAACCAGAAAGTAGAGCCCTCACCAAACACCAAACCTGCTACCACCTTGTAGACTTCGGGGCCTGCAAAGTGTGAGATACAGCCAGCAGTTGATGGTATTTTTGGCAGCCCTCAGGGACTGATAGCAGTGAACGGAACTTTGCTCTGTTCTCTGGCAATTCCAAGGGGGAGTGAGGAAGGTGCTCGGTGTGAAGCATCATTTTGAATTGGGAAAAACACTTCTCCCATGGGAGCTGGCATGTTCTAAGTCAGTCTTGTGCTGTGGTGCCATCTTTGCCATGGCCTTGCTATGTGACCATGATGGTCTCTGGCCTTCTCTTCTCCATCTTCCATATGAGAGTTGGAGTATTTGTATGATGACATTTGTGTGGCCTATGTATCACATTCTCCCAAGGGGCCCAGTCTTTCCTACCTAGTGGGAGATTCTTGGTCCCACCGATTCTAAGGGTGATTTCTGTCATTTTTCTACCCTTTCCTGCCTCTTTTTGTTTTTCTCAGATAAGCTTTTGGGTTTCTTGTTCACGGGACACCGCCAGCAGGTTAGCTGTCCAGAGCAGGAGAGCAGGAAAGTGGAGGGCAGGCCCTGGTTCATCCTGATGTACAGCATTTTGGTGATAGAGGGTTCAGCTGTGAGCACCTGTCCCCAGGTAGTGCAAGGCCCGCTGGCCTAGGCTGTCAGGTCAAAGAGGAGCCTCTGTACCCTTCCTGTCCCTGACTCCTGCTGTCTACTGCCTGCTGCCTGCCTAGCTCCTGCAGCTCTGGGCTCTGCCACTTGACCCTGGCACTGGGACTGGTCTAACAGGTTTTGCCACACCCCTGAGCAGTGGGAGGGCTGGAGCTGGGGCAAGGCAGGCCAGAGGAGAGGAGAGAGTGCCACCCTGCCCTTTTCCCTGCCCCTGAACCCCAGCCTCATCTTAGTTACCTTTTCCGCCTGGGCTGGGCTCTGCTACTTCCTCAGCTTGTGACTGTGGTAAGTCCTAGTCCTTTCTTGGCCCTCAGTCTCTTCGTCTGTACAATGGGGCTTTGGGCTTAGTGATCTCCAGATAGCCACTTCCTATTCTAGTTAGAACTCTGCCATTTCTGTCTATCCTTGAACAAATTATGGAACACTGATGGTCCGAGGTTCCAGATGGGAAAATGAAAGCCTCACCCCTCGTTTACTTGCTGTGGAACATTGACAGGATCAGTTAACATCCCAGTGAGTATCTAGTCTTTGGGAAATGGTTTCTTCTTGTACTGTGGCCACCCTGACCCGACTCAAACAGGAGAGTATGTGTGAGAGTGTGTGCCTGTGTATGCGTGAGTGTGCGTGTGTGTGTGTGTGTGTGTGTGTGTGCGCCTGTGTATGTTTCCTAGGCTCCTTCCCTCCCCACTTACCCAGAGAGTTTGAGCTCATAGTTCACACAGAGCGAGGCTTTCTGAGCATCTCCATGGAGGGCAGGTAGAGAAGATGGAAGGAAGCCCAGAGCTTGCTGCCTCCTTTTCCTCCTGACCTGCAGATCAACGCAGGGATGGGTTCGGGGAAGGCTGGACCATCACTACTGCCCCACAGTGAGGCAGACGCAAGCTTCGTCCCCTTGCTGGATCACGGGGCTGGGGAGGCGAGGAGGAAATGGGAATTCACGTTTACCCAGTACCTCCTTGGTTCTGAGCTACACAAGTCACTTTGCATATGTTACATACTGGATCTGCATTCTCTAGACTCCTGTGCATGTGGCAGCCAGAGGGAAGCTGTAAAACATAAATCTGGCCACATCATAGTGTCCCTCTTGTATTCAGAATAAAATTTAAGCTTCCCATGAAGGCCCTGAGGAGTGTGGTCCTTGCTTCCCTATCGTCAGCCATGTATCTACACATTGGTCCTTTAATTCAGCCACAGGAGTATGTTCATTGAACAGCTTCTCACCTTAGGACCTAGCATAGGCTGTTTCCTCTGCTTAGAAATCTTCTGGCTTTTTAGCCTGGGCTCTTTTTATGTCTCAACTTAATTAGATTCTCCAACTCCAATCGCCCCATCCGGCTTCCTATTTTTATGTTTTGAGACCGGGTCTTGCTATGCAGCTGAGGCTAGCCTTAAATTGATGGTCTTCCTGCCCAGGTTCAGGATTATAAACACAAGCCACCAGGCCCAGTTTATCTCCACATCTCATCTCAAGTCCTTCCTAATGCTCATCACAATTTGTAGTTATTATTATTTTTGAATATGTCAGTGTCAGGCTTGTTCTTAATTCTGCACTGCACAAGGTACTTGGTAAATATTTGATGGACAAGGGAATGAGTTCTGAGGGAAGGGAAGTGCTGCTGAGTACCTGGCCTGCAGCATCTCTCTTGGTAGACACGCAGCAGATGGCAGCTTTTGGGGGGATTCTCATGGAAGTGAATTAGTCAGCATGGCCAGAGCACTCATGCATGGGGCAGGGGTGCCGTGGTGCTTGAAGTTGGAAAACTGAGCTGGTGTTGGATCCTGGTTGTCCCTGATGCCCAGTCATAAACTTTTTTCAGGACAGGGCCTAGCCTAGAAATCATTCCTGGCCTTTAAGGTAACTTCATAGCTCTCCTGAAAGCTTGGGCTCCGCCACTCTGTGGATTCAGAAGGTCCATGCTGTACCATGGTGGTGGGCAAGAAGGAGGCACATAGAGAACAGGTTGGACCATCTCTCATGTGGTTTCTGAGTGCGGTAGGCTGTTCCTACAGGTTCAGAAGGAGAGGTCTCAGCAGAGAACACACTGTATTTTCTGATTCCGGGTAGCTACTGCACTGTTCTTGAGGGGCAAAGGATAACCCTTAGAGTATGATGCTTAGATTTGGCTTTCTCCCCCAACCGCCCGTGTGGGATCTGCTGTGTTCATTCACATCTCTCGTTTTGTTTATCTATAAGCAGGCTTCTGTTTGTGTCTACCTCCTAGGGTCCGAGCAAAGGTTAGTGAGGTAATACAGGCCGCCTTAGCAGAGAGCTGGCACTTACTGAGCTCAGTCAGGGCAAGCTGGGATCTTTCATTCAACAATGGCCCATTCAGAAAGGGCCTTCCAAAAAATAAGCAACCCTGGGTGCAAAGGAGAAAGTGCAGATGCGTCAAACTGGAGGGGGCTTTGGAGTTGCAGAGCATGCTGGGTGTAAAGAAAGCAGCGTCTGGTAGGGGTGGGCCCATATCCTATTCGTGTGAACATGGGCTGGGATCTGGGACTGTGAGGAGGCTCCTGGGGGCACTGGGGAAGAGCTGATCAGCTCTCAGGAAGGCAGTGGAGGGATGGCTTGGCAGAGCGAGGCTGGCTGTTGGCATGGCCTTTGAAAAAGGGAGGGGGTAAACTGAGGCAGTGAAAATGGAGAGGTGGCTCAGTGGTTAAGAGCACTAGCTATTCTTGCGGAGGACCAAAGTTTAGTTCCCAGCCACCCTTGGTGGCTAACAACTGTCTGTAACTCCAGTTCCAGGGGAACTGATACCCTCTTCTGGACTCTCTGGGTACTGCATGACATGGTGTACTTATACGCATAAAATAAAAATAAGCTAAAGAAAAGGAAGTGGAGAGAAGGAGACAGAGTAATAGATTAGAGGACGGGTTAGAGAGCAGATGAGCAAGGGGTCCTGTTGTGTGGGGGAAGGAAGGAGGGAGAGCAGGGTCCGGCCTGGCTGTAGGGATTATGGAGCTGAAGAGCCTCACAGTGCTTTCAGGTCTTGATGTCCACTTTGACTTTTCTGGCACTTCAGATGCATCCTCAGAAACTTTTTTCTTTTGGTTTTCTTTTTGAGCCATGGTTTCAGGTTGCCCAGGCTGGCTTTGAATTTATTCAGAAGCCAAGGTGACCTCCAGCCTCCATCTCCCAAGTGCTGGGATTATAGGCGTGGGCCATCATGCCTGGCTGTGGTTCTGACTCCTGATGTGGAAAATCCTTCTAAAATCCCCAAGTGATTGATTCCTCCCCTAGAGTCAAGACAACCCTCCACAGGGACACTGTGCCCACAGCCTAGGGACTTGGCAGGGGGCGGGATGGCCTCTTGGCCTGTGGACGGCAACAGTGAGACTCTTTGGAAACTGTTTTTTAGAGTCCATCAGTTTTCTGGTGATTTTTCTCAAAGTATGGCAAGGCAATTCTATTTAGCAGAATGCGTTGTGGACAGGGCTGGGTGACTTTGCAAAGGTGGAGTGAGGCAGGCTCTTGCCCACTTCCTTGTGTTTATTTTTTGGTATGTGTGAACTAGCAACTCTAGGTCAAAGATGTTTAAGTCCATTTCTCCTCACCATCTGGGGAAGATAGGGCCCCAAGAGAAGAGCGTTGGAACTTGCTCAGATCCAGCCTTGACTAAGCGCTGGAGCTGGTACTGCTTAGGTAGGAAAGACTGAGGTGATGAACTGATGTGTAGCCCATTTCAAAGCACAACCTGATTGGCAACAGACCCTGGAAGACTGACAAGGACTCTCCATTGTCCTGAGCCTCTAATTCCAAGGCCCATCTGCCCCCTGAGACAGACTGAGAGGCATGACTGAGGGGTGAGGGCTGAAACTAAAAGGACTAGGTTGTCCCTCTGCTTCTGAGGACAGGAGAGGAAAGCCCTGTATGGCTGGGAGGAATCCAGCCCACACCCCTTCTCCAGCTGCCTGTGCTGCTGAGGAGCCTTTGTCTGTGTTGCCAGGGGAACCAAAGCTTCCTCCTCCTTCAGAGCCCTGAATGGTTCTAGTAGAGCTTGAGCACTGATAAATGGAAGGGCCTTTCTTTTACCCACACCTTTCCTGTGGGTGAAAGACCAGAGCGAGGCTGGGGTCCATAGGGAGGCCCCATGTACGTGTCTGGGCTCCTCTTGTTCTTGTACTCACTCATTTATTCCAGGAAGCATCTTTCTTCCCAGTGCAGGAAATCTAACCTAAAAGTGAATGAACCTGTATTCTAATCCTGACATAGTCTTAGACTCATTCTTGGTCTTGAACAGTTCCTATCCCCTCCCTGTGTCTCAGCTTCTCCTTTTATAAAAAAAAAAAAAAAAAAAAAAAAAATGAAGTCACTGTGGGACTGGAGAGATGGCTCGGTGGTTAAGAGCACTGACTATTTTTTCAAAAGACCTGGGTTTGAATTCCAGCATCCACATGGTGGCTAACAACCACCTATTACTCCAGTTCCTGGGGATCCAATGCCCTATTTAACTTTTTAATTTTACTTTATATATTATTTTTATTCTATGTGTATGAGTGCACATGTACTGCATGTATGTAAGTGTACCTGTGTTGTGCAGTGACTGAGGAGGTCAGAAGAGGATCCCTTGGAACTGGAGTTATGGGTGGTTGCTAGCTGCCATGTGAGTGCTAGGAATTGAACCCAGGTCCCCTGCAACAGCAGCCAGTGCTCTTAACCACTGAGCCATCTCTCCAGCCTCCCAACACCCTCTTCTGTCCATCATAGGCACTGCATGACAGGGTTGCGCTTACACTTATGTTACAGGCATAACACTACTAATTCACATAAATATTTTTTAAATGAAGTTATTGGGCTTAATTTTCTGGTCTTTCTAGCCCCACATTTCCTGACCCAACCTCTAACCTCTCTAACCTTCTGTGGCCCTCATTTGACCTCTTTCAAGGCTCTGACCATGTTCTTTCTTATTGGCTCTCCTGTGAGATGCAGGTCAGAATGTAAATCCAGGGTGGCTGGTGAGATGGCTCAGTGGTTAAGAGCACTGGCTGATCTTACAGAGAGCCCAGATTCAATTCCCAGCACCCACAGCGTGGCAAACAACTGTCGGTAACTCCAGTTCCAGAGGCTCTGATGCTCTCTTCTGGCCTCCTTGAGCATTGCATGACATGGGTGCATTTACATATATGTAGGCAAAAACACTCATACATAAAGTTAAAATAAATAAAATTTAAAAAAGAATGTAAAGTTAGGCATGGTCCCATGTGCCTGTACACTGGAGAGGCAGAAGCTGGAGGATCGAGGCCCACATGGGCTTCCTAGTGAGACCCTGGCTTAAACATCCAAGGGCTGGGGATGTAGCTCAATGGTAACATGTTTGCCTAGCATGTGCAAGGTCCTGTGTGTGATCCTTAGAATACTAAATACAAAATGATGAATGAGTGAATAAATGAATGAATGAATGAAGGGGACTTTGACTTTGTCTTTTCCCATCAGCAAGTTGTATCTTCCAAAGTCTCTCCTAGACACCAAACCTCACATCTCTTATCCGCATCTCTTCCAGCTAGACCCAGGCTCAAGGTAAGAAGATATGCATTACTGAACGGTGGGCCCCACTTCTGCCGCAGGGGTAGGAGGGGCAGTGTGGAGATTCCCAGAGCTTAGTCCTCCTGGGCTCTAGGCCCAACTTACTCTGTCCATGTGCTGTCCAAGCGACCTTGAGGTCTTCACATCTGTAACACAGGAATAATAATGAGAGCTGACTGGGTTGTCATCAAGGTTGACAAGATGGCATGCCTGGCATACAGGAGGCCCCAGATGCTTTCTCTGCTGGGTGTTCTGTCAAAGGCAAAGAGAGGAGGAAGCTTAGACTGAGGAGGCGGTCCTTGGCTGCAGGACCCGCGGTCCCCATGCCTGACCTTAGGTGTTGCTCATTCCTGGAGTGTCAAAGAGCAGGGAGAGAAAAGTGTTGCTTTGGGCAGGTGATGTGTGAGCTGGGGAGGCTTGTGTCAGAACCAATGTTTGATTGTACTTTAAAATCCTCCAGGGACCGCCGATAAGGATTTTTCAGCTGCACTGCAAGTGGTTTAAGTGATGACACTGAGCTCCCTGCCGGGAACGGGGTAGCCTAATTGGTGCTGGCCTTGATTTAGCCCAGCCAGGCTCACTCCCACAGCCTGACCTGGAGGATGACCTGCGCATTCAGGCTGTGGCATAGTACGCAATGTCAATTTTCTTAAAATGAGTTTAATGGGGGGCATCTGGGAGTGACTCAGCCTGCTTCTTGACTCACCAGATTGAGGGTCAGAGGTGGCTGTTTGCTAAGGTCATTGGCTTTTAGAGTCTGGTTTGGGTTTGAGCTCTGCAGCCCAGCCTCCCACTACCTCTGGGCTCTGCAGCAGCTGGGACTTGGCTACTGTCCATCTCGGGTATGGTGGGAAGCAGCAATGGGACACTCAGTCAGGCAGGACCTTATGCTGAGGGAGGTCTCAGAAAGAGGCCAGCATGAGGGAGGTGGGTCGATGAGTTTGTGAACTGGGGAGGTGACTCTGGGCGTGTTGTGTAACTTCCATCAAGGAAGCCTACAATCTAAGGAGCATGTCTCAATGAGGCTGAGTGTGTGTGTGTGTGTGTGTGTGTGTGTGTGTGTGTGTGTGTGGTGTGTTGGAGGGTCTCTAGGGAAACACAAACAGCATGATTGTCCTGAAGACATGGGCAAGTCCCACCTAGGCCTCTCTTCGAGGCTACCTCTCTTTGCTTAGGGTGGGCCTGGGTGGCTAGGTGTGACAGTTACCCCTTCAACTGTTGGTGCCTCATGTGTGCTGTAGACGCTATTCCTAAGTGGTCGTGATGGGGGTGGTTTCAGATTCCTCAGGGGGAAATTAGTGGGGGTCTTTAGTGACTTCTTGGCACCTGGCTGTATTGTGAGTACAGTTTGGAGCAGAGGCAGGTGTTGGTCACTAGTGGTTCCCTGACCACACTGACCTGCTCAGGACCCCATGAAACCCATTCTGCTTGGTCTTCTAGAGCATGCACCCATCTCTCTGGCCTCCTGTGGCTCTTCCTGCATCCCCTGGCCTTCTCTCCCCGGCTTGTCTCCCATTCCACCCAGTATGGGGGCTTCTCAGGGTCCTGCTGAAATTTTTTCTAATATGTTTTAAATTCTGAAAGTACTAATGTAGTGTAGAGAGTTCGGAGACCAGGAGGAGGAAAAAGATGACTACTGAGCGTCATTAGGAGTTTGGTACGTTTCCTTCCAACTTTCTTCCTCTGTTCTTTCCTCACGTAGCTGTTACTCTGCCCGGGCTGGGCTGTGGCTTGCACTCCTGGACTTTGAGATCTTTCTGTGTTGTTCTCAAGGGTTCCATTAAGCACACAGTGGACACATCTCTTTCCTATTGACACACTCACAGGTTGTTTGCTGTGTGGTTGGAAGAGCCCTGAAAGAAGTACCCTATAGAAATCCTCTGTATTTGCAGGAGGGCTCTTGGGGTGGGGCCTCAGGAAGGGAATTGGGGCAGAGGCTGTGGAAGCCACGCTTTGGGACATTTCAGCCACTTGCTCCCTGGGCCCAGACGATGGGCAGTACCTGCTTTGGGCTTTCCTCAGACTGCAGAGCCTATTTTTTGTGAGGAACAGGTGTTCCCTGTCACACCCTATCTGGCCCCTCATTGTTTTTGTTTGGTTGATTGGTTTTGGTTTTTTTGAGACAGCGACTTCCTATAGCCCCAGCTGGCCCGGAATTCACCATGTAGACCAGGCTGGCCTTGATCTCACAGAGATTCACCTGCCTCTGCCTCCTGAGTACATTGTTCTTTTTGTTCTTTAACTCCAAAGGGGTGACTGGGAGTGGGATGTGGAGTTATGCTGCCGATGCTCAAATCAGGCCCCTCCTCACTGATTTGAGTATGTTTCCTCAACTGACCCTGAGTCTTGTGAGGGTGAGTCATGCCACAGGGTTCCTCTGAGGTTTTCTGTCCACATATGCCTCAGCATGGCATGACAGACTCAGTGAGCTGTGGTGACAAGAGTGAGACCCCAAGAGAGGAAGGGACTGTGACCACCTGGTGACTCGAGAGCAGAGTTGAGGCCAGGCCAGGCTTCTGACCCTCTTTCACTGATGCAGGACACCCCCCCTCCCGCCCCAACACAACAGATTCATTTGGAGAAAAACTAGGGGGTCCAGCCCAAGAAGTAGAGCTCTAGGTGAGCCTCTATCTTCCACCCAGAGCTGTCACATTCTGGGCTCTGTGTTCCTAGTAGTGTTTCTCTGAGCTAAGTGCTTGGGCCCCAGACCAGGCCTCTTCTATAGAGGAACACTTAGGGGACATCTGGCTCCAGGGAATATTCTTTGGCTGGCCCTGAAGGAGGCAGGTTTATGAGGGTTTCCACCTAGGAAAAAATGGGCTCCAAGCCCCCCCCCCCAAAGGAGACTAGGTAAGTTTCCTGGTTCTGCCCAGAAATTTTGTGAGATTTTTCTTTTTAAGACAGGGTCTCATGCAGCCCCACCTGGCCTCAAACTCTCTTTGTATGTAAGGATGACCTCAAACCTCTGATCCTTCTGCCTCCCTCAGGGCCCACCACTTCCAGTTTTATGTTGTGCCAGGGATAGAACTCAGGGCTTGATAGAGGCTAAGCAAGCTCTCTGTCAACTAACCTACATCCCAACCCATCTTTGACAAATTGTCACACATGTAGGATCTTCTAGTTCTGGAATTTCAGAAATCTGCTAATTTAGCCTTATGTGGCAAAAGTCACGATATTGGTGGGGCTGCCAGCGGAGGGCAGTACCTAACCCCGTCAGCATCTGAATGCTACGCCCATCCCTTGGTTTGTGGTGCCCCCCAACGCAGCAGTGACTTCCCTCTAGTTTCAGCTCTCACATTCTCTCTGCCTCTGCCTCTCCTGCCTTCCCCTATTATCATAAAGCTTCTGATTACACTGACCCCAGAGAAAACCCAGGATCATCCTCTGTCTCTGAATCCTTCACCAAATCACATGTGCAAAGTCTCTTTTGCATGTGAGGTAACACCCACACAGATTCTAGATACGAGGAGATGGAGCCTTTGGGAGCCTTTATTCTGCCCACCACAGTAGCTAATACCAGGGATTTCTTTGCACCAGTGATCCCTCAGATCTTGCTGGAATTTTTGTGTCATCAACTTCCAAGATGGTGGGAGTGCTCAGAAACTCAGGTCTAACATGCCATGGCTGGAGGGGAGAATAAGAGATGGTTCTACCAAGGGATACTGAGTTGGTGAAGTGTTTATTGCACAAGAAGGAAGAGCTGAATTTGGATCCCTAGCACCTACATAAAACATGGTGTGGCTGTGTGTCTCTCAGCTCAGCACTAGGTAGGCAGAGACAGATGGCTCCCTGGAGCCACTAGCTAGCCAGTTGAGCTGAATTGGTGAGCTCCAGGTTCAGAGAGAGACCCTGTCTCAAAAAATAAGGTGAGCTGGGTGTGGTGGCATATACCTTTCATCCCAGCACTCACGGGGGGCAGAGGCAGGTGGATCTCTGAGATTGAGGTCAGCCTGGTCTATACAGTGAGTTCAGGACAGCTGGGAGACCCTGCCTCAAAAAAACACAAGAAAGGTAGATATCGATTAAAAGAAGACACTCGGTGCTGACCTCTGGCGTGCACACATATAAGTATGCATATGATGCACACATACACACACCACATGAACACTGAGATAGGTGGCAAAGGCAAGTGTCAGGCTACATAACACCTGGCTTTTAGGGTTAGGACCTCCTGTGAGGCACCGGAAGCCAAGCACGCTCTTCCTCCAGCACATTGTATGTTTGTGTCTGTGTGCGCTCATCTGCGACTCTTCGTGAATACTCCTGTGATGGCCAAGGAGCCACTCTTCTCAAAAGGCCCTTTCTGCTCTTGTTCTAAGGAAAATAATTACACAAGTGACTAATTTTATCCCTAATCCCATAATTACTTTATTATGTAGTTGGTGAGAGGGCTCCGAGCTGTGCCTTTGGTGCCACTCTGGCTGCTGGCCCAGTTGGCCTAGTCCTCCAGCATGGAGCCCCGCCCTGCTTCTGGCCTGGCCTCCCAGAGGGCAGGAGTGCTCCAATTCCATTTGGGCTAGGGCCAGCTACATTTTGGTAGCCTGAAAGACTACCTTGCTCTCCTCCTGAGTCTGCACACAAAGACAGATTCCTGAAGAGCAGGAGCTGGTGCTGTGGGATTTAGTGGGAGTCAGAAGATCTGGGTTCTAGTTTCGCTCTCATGAACTTCCTCCATGACCTTGGATAAGTCATTTCCTGCTGGGTCTTAACCTTGTTGTCTATAAAATGGGCCCTAGCTGGCTTTAATGGTCCATGATCCTGTGAGGGGAACTGACAGGGTGGGAGTAGTGAAACTAGGGTTCCTTTTTGTTACCTGCTGAAAAGAGACTCCTGTAGGTCAGAAGAGGTCCTGGTTCAAATCCCAACACTAATAAATAAATAGGAAATACGCCCCCCCCGCCATCAAGTACTTTTGTTGTTGTTTTGGTTGTTTGATTAAAAAAATTTTTTTTTGTCATTTTTACTTTAATTTTGTGTGTATGCGTGAATTGCCTGCATATATGTAAGTGCACCCTTGTCATGCAATGCCCTCAGAAGGCAGAAGAGGGCTTCAGATCCCCTGGAACTGGAGTCAACCTTCATGTGGGTGCTGGGATTGGAACTTGGGTCTACTGTAAGAACAGCCAGTGCTCTTAACTGATGAGTCATCTCTCCAGCCACCTCCCTTCCCTTTTGAGAGAGGGTCTTACCATGTAACTCTGACTGGCCTGGAACTCACTATGTAGACCAGGCTGACCTCAGATTCACAGAGACCCACCTGCCTCTGCCTCCCAATTACTGGGATAAAAGGTGGGTGCTACCACATCCAGCTTAAATCAAACATGTCAATTATAGAACTAAAACAACAGTAGTCTGTAACAGGCTCTTTTATTTATAGTTTCTCACTAGATGACAGGAACTGTGAGCTAAGCTCTTACCCTCCAGCCCCACTGTTTTCTTCTAATATGTAAATAAATGAAGAGCCACTCAGCTCTGAAGCAGGCGGTAGGATTTTTAACCCCAGTTGGTCCCCAAAGTTCTTATCCTTTCTATAAGTCTACTTTCCAGAATTCTAGGCTCACAGGGATAACTGAACTCTTTATTATGTAAACTTAAACTTGACCCCATTAAAAAAATAAGGATAACAGAATAAATTGAGAGCTCCTGTAGACCAGGAGACTGGGTGGCTTAAGGCTGTGTGATGTGTGTGTCTCTCTTTTAAATTGATCCATCTCCACATTACTGTGGTCTCAAATTTTCAGTTCTCCCTCATTCTCTGACTTTGTATTTTAGTCTTTTGTTCTTGTCCATATATCTAGGTAGCACTTTATGCTTTTCTATAAATTGTAACAAAATACTCGCATCCTAAAATTTACCATCTTACCATTTTACGTGTATGTGTTGGTCTATATATGTGGGTGTGCAGGTGTACATACCTATGAGCACACAAAGAGGCCAGAACAGGATATTGGGTGTTTTCCTCTGTTCCTCTCCAACTTATTGCCTTGAGACAGGGTCTCTCACTAAACCAGAAGCTCACTGTTTCCGTGAGGCTGGCTGGATAGTGAGCTCTTGGGATATACTTGTTTTTACTCCCAATTCTGGAGTTATAGGCACAGGAAGTCATGCCCAGCTTTTTTTTTTTTACATGGGTACTGGGGATTCAAACTCAGGTCCTCATGCTTGCAGAGCAAGTACTCTTTTTAAATTTTTTTTTAAAATTTATTATTTTATGTGTATGAGTGTAGTGCCTGCATATGTGTAAGTGCAACCATGTCATGCAGTGTCTGCAGAGGTGAGAAAGGGGATCAGATCCCTTAGAAATGGAGTTACGGATGATTGTTAGCCACCATCCGGGTCCTGGGAATCGAACCCTGGTCTTTTGCAAGAGCAGTCGGTGCTCTTAACTGCTGAACCATCTCTCCAGCCCGTGTAAAACAAGTACTCTTATTCACTGAGCCAACCGTACAGTTTAGTGTTAGGGATGTTCTCATGGTGCAACCATGACCAAAAAACTTTAAATTTTTAAAAAGTAATTAATTATTATTGTGGGTATGCATGTATGATGTGTGCTTGTGAATGCAGGTCCGTGCATGCCATGGCACACGTGTAGGCCAGAGGACCACTTTCAAGAGGCAGTTCTCTCCTTCCATTGAGGGATCTGGGGATCAAATTCAGGTTATCAGGTTTGCATGACAAATGCTTTTATCTGCTGAGCCATCTCATCTGCCCTCCAGAATTTTATCTTTGAGAAATTGAAACTCGATCCATTAACAATAACTTCACATTCTGTTTTCCGTCTCTGTGGATGTGACTGGAAACCTCATGTAAGTGGAGTCACATAGTATCTGTCTTTTTATGAATGGTTTGTTTCTCTCAGCATAATATTCTTTTCTGTTTTTTTTGTTTTGTTTTGTTTTTGTTTTTGTTTTGAGATGGGGTTCTCTCTGTAGCCCCAACTAGTCTGGATGTAGACCAGGCTGGCCTCCTTCTCACAGAGATTTGCCTAACTGTGCCTCCTGAGTGCTAGGATTAAAGGCATGTACAACCATGTCTGACTTCAGCATTTAATGTTCTTTTCCATGTATGAATCACTGGGTGTGAAAATATCTTGTTCACACTGTGCTTTCAACTCTTGGATATACACTCAGAAGTAGAATTGCTGGATTGTATGGTTAGTGCTTATTTCAGTTTCTTTTTGGTGTGCATGTGCACACATGTTTGTATGCATGTTTGTGTGTGGGTGTACGTGTGTGTGTTCAGAGGACAACCTCAGATATCATTCCTCAGGCACCTTCTACCTTCTGTTTGAGTCAGGGTCTCTCACTGGCCTGAAATATCACCAAGCAGACTAAGTTGCTGGCCAGCAAGCTCCAGGAATCTACCTGTCTCTGCCTCCTATTTTGACATTGCTTAGATTATGGCACATGCCACCACACCCAACTTTTTAAAACATGGGTTCTGGGGATCTAAATCTAGGTCCTCACACTTGCAAGGCAAATGCTTTAGCCACTAACCCATCTCTAGCCCCATTAACACTGATTTAAAAGCCAGCATTTGGGGCTGGAGAGATGGCTCAGCAATCAAGAGCACTGGCTGATCTTGCAGAGGTCCCAGGTTCAATTCCCAGCACCCATACGGGAGCTAACAACCATCAGTAACCAGTTTCAGGGGATTCAATGCCCGCTTCTGAGATGGATGCACTTACACCCACACAGGCAATATACTCATACATATAAAAAAAAAGAATCCAGCATTTATTGTGTGCTTATCATATGACAGGAACTGGGTTAGACACTTGAAATATATTGCCTTATATAGCAAATAAAATTAGGCCCAATTTACATTTGAAGAAATAAAGGCTTTGAGAGGTTGGTTCCTTGCTCTAAGTCTCACAGCTGGGAGGGAGAGGCAGAGTGGTGCTCTGGCCACTGTCCAAGCCCTGCTTTTAATTCCCGGTGTGCTGCCTCCCAGTGGCCTGTCTTCTGTCTGGGCAGTCTTCTGCCTCCATTGTGGGCTTCTCCCTCATGGAAGCACATTTCCACAGCTTCTCATGCCTCGAGTGTGCTCACACTCTCTGGAAACTCTGAGAGCTTGTGTGAAGCTCTTTGACTGCCAGGAAGTTCTCGTGAGTTGGAAACTTACAGAGCAAGGCCTGTAATTTGCTTTCTAATCATAGCCCTCTGGATTCACGGTGGCTGCTGGGATCTCCTTCTGCACCATGTGGGGATGAGCTTCTGCAACCTCAAAGAGCCAATTCCAGAGGACCAACTCCTGGGGGCTGGGACACTGCATTTCCATAAAAAGTCAACGTGGGCAGGCTAGCCCACCAGGCTGGGTTCTCCTAGTTCCCAGATTTCCTGGCAACAGCATGGAATTTTCTCCAGAAAATTCTATAGAAATTTGGAAAAAGAGGATTCCAGAACACTTGCCTTTTTCTGACTTTCAAAACTGTCCGAGCAAAATATCCCAAAGTTTGAGTGATTTTATGGATTTCCTCATGTAAGTCAGGCTTAACGTTTACATGCTCACTGCTACCTTTATTGATTTTAAAAATTATTTTATTTATTTATTTTGAGATAGGGTCTGCCCATAGCCACCACTGACCTACTTGCTATGCTGATCAGCCTGACCTCCATCTCACAGAGATTTGCCTGCCTCTGCCTCCCGAGGGCAGAATTAAGGGAGTGTACTACCATGTGCGGCAGGTCTCTGCCATCTTTGTGTCATTTTTTGTTGTTGTTTGTGTTTTTCACTTTTGATGGTGGAGGATGTCCAGTATGTAGAAAAGTAGAAAGAATACCATAATAAATGCATACTCCTCTAGGCCAACGCATAAAATCTGCATTCACGGTCCTGTCTCAGTGAACCCACCTTGCAACTGCTCAGAAATAAATACATATTGGCTGGTCATATGTTTCTTCTCCTCTATGAGTCTCATTTTTCTCATCTGTGTGTAAGGGGTTAGAACCAGTTGATTTCAACAAGACCCACTGGTCAGAGCAAGCACACTGGTATTCAAATTCTTGTGTTGCTTTTAACTAGCCAGGTGTCTTCAGGCAAGTTAACTTTAAGTTTTACTGTCTATAAAATGGTTATATAAATAGAAGTGTTTACTTCTCAGGTATGGTTGTAAGCACTGAGTAAAAACAAAGTCGCTTTTATATGTTTGCTTTGTTTTGTTTTGAGATAGGACTTCACGTATCTCAGGCTGGCCTTAAGCTTGTGATATAGCAAAGGATGACTTGAGCTTCTGGTCTTCCTGTCTCCACCTTCTGGGTGCTAGGATTACATGTGTGCACCACCATGCTCAGTTTATGCAGTGCTGGGGATTGAACCCAGGGCTTCCTGCATGCTAGACAAGTACTCTACCAACTGAGCTACATTCTAGCCTTTGCTAATATATTTTTTAAAGACTGTGTGTGTGCACATGTGATTCTGGGGAACTCAAGGTCTTGTACTTCCTGGATAAGTACTGAACTATGTCCCCAGACCCATTGTCACTAATATATTTTTTGCTATTGTTTTGAATATTAAATATTCTGGTGGCAAGAATCTTTGTATTTTGCTAGGCATGGTGGCACATGCCTTTAATCCCAACACTTGGGAGGCAGAGCCAGGGGAATCTCTTAGAGTTTGAGGCCAGCCTAATCTACATAGCAAGTTCCAGGCAGCTAGGGCTACATAGTGATTCCCTGTTTCAAAACAACAACAACAAATAGGTGGCGGCTGGAGAGATGGCTTAGTGGTTAAGAGCACTGGCTGTTCTTGCAAAGATCCCAGGTTCAGTTCCCAGCACCCACATGGTGGCTAACAACCACCTACAATTCCAGTTCGAGGGGACATGACACCCTCTAATGATTTCCACAGGCATTGCATAATGTGGGTGCACTTATATGCATGCAGGCAAAACACATTAAATAAAAATAAATAAAAATGAAAACAAAAATATCTTTGTATTTTAAAAAGTACAAAAATAAACTAGAATCAACTAAAGCCCTAGGATTTGGCTCCTTTTATGCCCTAGTCAGCAGATAGTCAGAAGCTCAAGAAAAGGTCACCACAGCCAGAGCCAATGCCCCAAATGTGGAGCTGGGAGCAGGCCCAGAGTGGGGGCCATGCAGGCTGATTCCATCTCTGGGCCTCCCTCCCTGCCTGCTACATGTGGATGCAGTGACCCCAGGAGAGGATCTGGCCAGCGGTCCCCTCCCTGGGTGAGAGAGGCCCAGCTGGAAGAACCCAGAGGTGGAGAGAGTGGTACAGCAGGATGTCTTGTTGCTAGGAGACCTGAGGAAGCAGCAGGACCAACTGCCAGAGCTGGGAGGGCATGATGAGTTGGTGTGGAGCTGCAGGGCACGTGGCCCCAGATGGGCTTTTGTGGGATTCTGGGAGGTGATGGCGGTGCGGCCATCAGAAGCTTTGCCAGGGAGAGAGGAAGGCGGGGAGCAGGGGCTCTGCAACCTGACTCCTTCTGTGGGTTATGGGTTTAAGACCAGCTGTTCATTCCTTCCGTTTAGCTTTTCCTCTGTCAAAATTAGAGCAGCATTTGAATCTTAATTCATTGTGTGACATTAGTGAGTGGTGTGACTGCTGTAGTTGCTAGACCTCAGCTTCCTCATCTGCAAGATAGGTTCAAGCCATTGGGAAAACTGAGTGCCCTGCTGAGGAAGAGCTAGTGCAAATGTGGGGCTTGCCACTGGCCTTTTTCACAATTTCTTTTTCTGTTTGCTAAAAAATGAGGGAGCTGCACTCTCTCTGCTTGGACTAGATTCGCGGGCAAGGAGTTCTGGAGGAGGCTTCCACTGCAGGGAACTGTGTCGGGATAAGGGTGACTTACTGGCTGGGCTTCCAGTCACAGACACTCCAGGGGGTGCCTGGGAAGAGCAGCAAAGTTCAAAGGTAGAGGGGGACTGTGGAGACTGAAAAGGGGGCTCTGGTGAAATTTAGAAGGACTTTGAATGGTTCTGGGCAGAAGCTGTGAGTTTGAGTAGACAGAAATGGGAGGGAACGGGGCCCTTCTTGTTGTTTTCTAATATAAATGATATATATATATATATATGTTCAGATGTCCACCTCAAAATAAGCAACAAAACAAAGCCCAAACAAGCATACAAGGAATGAGTTCATTGTCATGAAAAACCCTCTGGTAACGTTATATATTATAATATTGATATATATCTCCCTTAGGGGTTTGGGGAGATGGCTCAGTCAGTAAAGTGCACGTACACATACACATGTACACACATACGCGTAGACACACAATACATGGTTTTCTAAATTGGGCAGGGCAGTACAGGTTTGTAATCCCAGTTCTTGGGTGGCTGAGGCAGGATTCTCCTTCCTCCTCCTCTTCCTCCTCCTCCTCTTCCTTCTTCTCCTTCCTCCTCTTCCTCCTCTTCCCCCCACCTTCATTGCCTCCTCTTTCTTTGTGGCCCAGACTGGCTTCAAACTCACTTTGTAGCCAAAGATGACCTTGAACTTCTAATCTTCTTGCCTTCATTTTCCAAGTACTAGAATTATAGGCATGGGCCACTATTCCTGGTTTATGTGATGCTACTGATTGAACTCAACCCAAGGCTTATATGTACTAGGCAAGCGCTTTACAAACTGAGCTAACCCTCAGCCCCTGCCATGTGCATTTCTAAAGTGCATTGGCAGTGTCCAGAATGGTCATTTTCCTCACGCTCATCCTTAATAACCAGACCACAGTAGCATGGCGGGAGAGCAGAAGGGGAGATGCAACAATAACTACCCTAAAGGGGTTCCAGGGTGGCCTGGTGGGGCTGGAATGGACAGTGTTACGGGGGCTTACCCCCATAGTCGGGCTGTGTCGGCCAGCCCACACTGGTCAGGAGAGGCCATGCTGATTTGTTGGTCTGGTCTGACTGCTCTTCCTCAGACCTGGTGGCCTTTTCTCTGCTGTGATCCTGTGCCTAGCCTAGTGTGATAAGCATGGTAACCCATCCAAGCCATCCATCCTAGAAGTTGGCATGGCCTCCCTGGCCAGGTTGACAGACTAGAGCTTTCACATAGTGGGTAGTGATCCACGAGAGCTGGTGGTGGCTCAGACAGTCGAACTGCTCTCACCCATTCCTGTCACTTGGTCTCTGAAAATAACTCTTGCCTGTTCCAAGTGACTGCACTACCAAGTGTCTGGAGGTGTAGCCACTGGCTTGGTTATTGGAGAGAGGGTGTGTGTGTGTGTTGGCGTGGAGGCAACACTGGGGAGCCTCTTTATTGGCTGGCCTCTGAGCCAAGGGTTTGTGTGGGGGATGAGAGGCAAGCTGGGCTCCCTTCCTTCTGCTCCCCTGAGCCGGAGAAAATCTGTCTGTTTTGGGGAAGCAGCAGAGGGGACAGTGGGGTCTTTCAGAACTGTGTGTTCATTTTCCTGCCAAATGGGTATGAGGATCTCTGGGGAATTGTGATCAGGTTGGGATAGGCTCTGGGCAGGAAACAGCAATGATCCAATTGGTAACTGTATCCCATCAAAGCCCATTTCAAATTGCATCATTTCTGGTGGAATTCTTACTGTGGGTTTCCTTTAAATTAGAGAAAAGTACAATATACAGATATAGCTGACTTCTTACCATTGACAGAGACCACATAGGCCAAGGTCACTAAGTGTTTATGAACCCAGAGAGTGATCTGTGCAAGGGCTTCAGGAGGTCTCTGGATGCCTGAGGATGTGAGTGTAATGTGTGGCCAAATGCATGCACATGTGCATTTTCCAGGGAGACACTCTACAGTTTTCATTGCATTTTCAAAGGAAGTCATGATCTGTAAAAGGTTAAGGCTTAGAGTCTCCAACTCGCTCATGTTGTAGGTGAGGAAACTGAATGTACAGAGGAAAATAATTACCTAAGAGCTCAGAGCCAAGGTCAGAATCCAGGCTCCCTGATACCCAGCCTGCGTCTTGGGACATTACATTTCCTGCCAGTTCTATGAGGCAGGATCCAGCTACCACTGGACCATTTACCATGACCTCCTGGCTGGCTTTCTCTTTCCTTTCTTTTTCTCTTTCTTTTTGAGACAGGGTCTCATGCTATAGCCTAGACTGGTCTTGAACTCATAATCCTCCTGTTTCAGCCTCCTAAGTTCACTGGACATTCACTCTAGTCAGACATTTTCTAAGTCATATGATGTATTACCTCCTTTAATCCTTGTAATAATCTCATAGAATTATAATAAGGAAACTGAGGCACAAAAAAAGTTTAAGCATACCTACCTTGGAGCCAGGACATGAAGCCAGGTCCTCTGACTCCAGAGGCCAAGGTCGCTCTCGCTCTGAGAGTGTGGTATACTCTAGTTTCTATGCTGCAGAGCTCAAACATGAATATGCATGACAATGACAGGAGCAGGGGGCTGATGGATGATCATATGGCGCTCCAAACATACTAGCTGCTGATTCAGTAGTTCTGGGTGGATCCTGAGGATCTGAGGATCTCATGGCATTGAGTTCCAGGTGATGCTGCTTGACCAGAATCTCACTTGGAGAACCGTCCCTTAGCTTGCTGACAGGAAGGGATGAACAGGGGGAAGCGAGATGGCGCTCTCCCCCCCCCCCCCATATGCATGTCACGACTTACATATGGAGGACCAACTTTGGGTGTTGGTTCTCACCTTCCACCTCATTTGAGATGGTCTCTCTAGATGTTCACTGCAGAGTATACCTGGCTAACTGCCCGGCCCCCAAGAACTTTCCCCCATTGGGATGCTTTGGGATTACAGACACTTGCACTAGATAATTACAGATATGTGCACTCCTGCATCTAGTTTTTTAGCATGGGTCCTGGGGCTCTGAACTCAGGTTGTCTGGCTTGCACAGTAAGCACTCTCACCCACTGAGTTCTTAGCTTTCTGACCCAAGAAGTGGCTCTTGATCTTACCTAGATTATTTGACACTTTACTCTGGTTCCTGCTCTGTTTCTCCTAGTCACCTCCTCTTCATCAGGCACAGACCAGCTTAAGTCACATGTTTCCACTCCAAGTCCTCTATCTGCTCTACTGATGTCTCCTGACACCATCCAGAACTTTCTGCAAAATGACAAAATGGTTCAAATCTTCAGAGTCCAGTATGGTAACCGCTAAGCACACGTGGCTGTGAATTTTACATTTGGTTCCATTTTCTTTAATTTAAATATAGGTCACATGTGGCTAGTTTGCTAGACAGGGCAGGAAACCACTTGGCGTGTCATTCAAGGCTCTGATTGGCACCATCTGCCTTTTCAGCCCCAGCCTCAGTGCTCAGCATCCCAGGTGCCAAGTCACGTGTGGCCAGTTTCCTGACCCTACTCTGTCCTTTCCAACCCCTGCCTGTTTTGTGCTAGCTCTGCAGTCTAGATGGTTCTTCAGCTCTGCCTTCAGTGCTCAGCCCAAATGCTGCCTCTTACTTAAAGCCTCCGTTTACTCCTGCTTTCCTCTAATTTCTTTCCCCTCCAAACTCCCCAAACATTTCATCTTTTTCTTGCAACCTTTGCTGATTTCTGCCTTCTGCAATTGGCTAGGGTCCCCATTTTATTTTCTACTGAACTGTGAGCTTTGAAAGTGTGTGACTGTTTCAGCAGGTTCCTGCTTCCCACCACAAATTCTTCCAAGATTACAGAGGAGCAAGAAATGCTGTAAACTTTTACACTGATGCACTGGGGACACAAAGATGATAATGTGTCTTTCCTGTCCTCAAGCTGCTCAAGGCTCCTACCATCTGATCTATGCCCAGAGAACCACCAAAGCCAATACTTATTTTGGGCAGGGAGATAAAAGCCACAGAGGGCCCTGTTGGCCAGGGGAGTCCAGCAGGAGCTACCTAAGCAGAAGGCTGTGTTTACACACAGACTCTGCCCAGCCTGGCCTGGTACAAGTAGAGGGGAACATCCAGACATCGCTGTCTGGCTGCCTCGTGAAGCTGGGATTAAGTGGTTGTACCACGGCTGGTCTGGCCGTCTGGTCTCTGCAGATGGATGGATGAGGAGAAGGTTGCGAAGACTGAAGTGTAGCGCCAGATTGTGCAAGTGAAGTCCTGGCTGGGTGGTACCTGGGCGGGGAATGTGAGTGCAAGCACGTTTGTGATCTGAGTGATGGGCAGCAGGTGAATTTTTGTTTGACCTGGTTTGGGAGTTCATGAGCATCTCAGACTTGTTTGAAATTTTGAAATGCAGAGATGATTATAAAGGAGAGAAAGAGAGAGAACTCCTGCTAGCTTGAGACTGTAATGCTGAGAGTGTTTCACACCCCAAAAATCTGTAGCTCATAGAAAACATTTTCTAAAAATTAAGTTCCTTGAGCTGGAGAGGGAACTCAGTGCTTGCCTTGCAAACATGAAGATCTGAGTTAAGTCCTCAGAGCCTTTTTTTTTTTTTTAAAGGTATATTGGCCTATGCTTATAATTCCAGTGCTGGGGAAGCAGAGACAGTTCCCTGGGACTCACTGACTGGCATATTCCAGGCCAGTGAGAGAGCCTGTCTCCAAACACAAACAAGGTGGGCACCGTCAGGGGAATGACAGCCAAGATCGTCCTCAGACTACCACACACATGCACGTACACTCACACACATGCACACACACATATTCACACAGAAACTTCATTATTAAAGTTGTAACTTAAATACAGAAAACTACACAGGTCATAAATTGACACATAATCATGTAACTATTCCCTGACAAGACCTAAAATATCTCAGTGTCTACACTCGAAATTTGTGTTCAGTCAAATTTGTGCATGGTTATGAAGGGACAAACACTGGCTCTGAAGTTAGCTATGTCCAGGGCTGAATCTTGGGTCCTCAACCCATTATCAAAGAACCTTGGATTGGTGACTTCAGTTTCCTGCCCTGTAAAATCAAGATATATCATTTCTGCCTTACAAAGCAGTAAGAGATTTTTAATGGAAAATGTAGGCAAATTTCCAGGCACGGTGCCAGCCTGTAACCGGGGATTCTGACGCTCTCTGCAAAATGACACTGATTGATGGTGATGCTGCAGCCTCTTCTGGTACCGGAGACCACAGACACACAGACAGCTTTTTTCTTGTTGCCTCTCCCTCCTCCTATCCTCTGTATGATGCTCTCTGAAATTTCTTCTGACTGCAAGAAAGCCGTGAAGCTGTGCCGATGAGACCTCAGCTGATGCGTAGGACTCCTGAGGGCAGGCTGGGCAGCAGTCTATACCCAGTGGGAACCAGGCCTGTTTTTTCACATTCAGGCCCCTGGAGTGTGGTTCCCAGACCTCCTAGAGAAGGACTGATTTCTGAGGACCCAGGAGGAATGTAGCCAAGGTGGAGTTGGAGTAGCAAAACTCATCCTCAGGGGTGTCCTGGTGGATTACCACTTGCTCCCTGACCTCTGGCTCTGGGATGAAGGTGACCACACTGTGTGTACGTTATGACCATGGTGCTGGTTCCTCAGAGTTTGAAGGATGCAAATTGGCTCTTGTCCTAAAACTTATAGTGCATTGAAAGGTTAAGAGCCTTCAGCAAGTCACACAACCCAGAGCCAGTGGGCCGAGTACTGGAGGGAAGGGGAGAGGCCAAGATGTTATTTCTAGCCATAGGGGGTTGTTGCAGAGGGGAGGGAATGGGGAAGCACTTCCTGGAGGATGTCTGGAAGAATGACCATGGGAAAGGGAAAAATCTTCCAGACAGAGGCATGTGTGAAAGCAAGCACTTGGGCGGAGCTACTGCACCCTGGGGATCTAGAGCCAACGTTCTGACAGAGCAAATCACATAGATTCTGAGAATGAAGCTAAAGCACCCAGGTGAGACCGAGCTGATGCAGGCTTTGAGAATCAGGCTGAACTGTCACTTCATCAGAGAATGGGGTGACCTGAAATAAAGGTTCTTTCACTGGGAAAGGGAGAGCCCCCTCTCTGGGGCTCAGTAGTCACTGTCCAGATGGCAGGGATGCCCAGTTCTATAGAGAGCGTGGCTGTGGCTATCAGGTGAATAGAGGAAGGCAGGCTTGTTAACCATGAGAAATGGCAATGTTGTTGAAGTCAGAGAGCCTCCTGACAACTGAGTCCCAAATTGATAAGTGGCGACTGGAAACAGGCAGAGGAGGTTGGGTGGGGCATGGGTGGAGGGGTGAGGGTTGGGTGCCTTTCCGTGGGGGATCGGCAACCTTGAGGATGTGGGGACTTGGGAGAGACCAAGAGCCCTGCAAAGGTACCCTAGGGGTCTCACCTGAGGTGGAGAAGAGAGTCTAAGATGCCCCCTTGGTGGGCAATGTTATGTCATTCTATAGCAGTGTTAAGAGGGAGTGCCCACATTACCCTCAGGCTAGTCAAGGTCTTACCAAGGTCATGGAGTTCTTGAACTGTGGAATGTCCCACCTGGGCCCTGCCCTCCCCAGGGGAAGCATTGCTCTTCAACCATGTTTTACCTGCAGCTCTGGGCATCATCAGTTTACACTACATAGGTTGAAGGTCCTAGGGGAGGGGAGGTCCTTGGGGACTACACTGTGGTGGTGGTGGTGGGGCTTCCTAGTGAGGTGGAGAGGAGAGAGGCAGGGGAGAAGCAGGAGAAGGAAGCCAGGTGGATGCTGCTGACGGTTCAGTCCTGCCCTCTACTTCAGCTCGGACCCGGCTGCCTTGCAGTGCCTTCCAGAGAGTGCCAGCAGTGAGGGAGAGCAGGCTTGCCAGGCACAACTTCCTAAGCCTGTGGGGCTCGATGCTCTGCAAAGTTTGGCTCTGATAACTTCCTCCTCTGGCTAAGCTTTCAGCTGCCTGGGGTTCAGTTCAGCCCACCCAGGCCCTGCTGCCCTCTGGGGCCAAAGCCAGATGCCTTGTAGCTCTCTTGCCCTGAAATACCCTCTTTCTGTGACCTCTACTTTAACCTAGCTCCTCTTAGCTGCCCCCTCCTCCAGGATGTCTTTCTGATTGCCATGGGCTGGGTTGGGACTTCAGAGTTCCAAGCTTGTGCTGACTAAAAGAAACAATGTGAGCCACACATGCAAGTCATACATACAATTAAAAAAAAAAAAAAAAGAAAGCAGTTAGCACATGCATTTAGTCTTATCACTTGGGAGGATTCCTTGAGCCCAGGAGTTCAACTACAGGCCACCATAGCAAGACTCCATTTCCAAGAGAAAAAAAGGGGTGCGAGGCTGGGCAGGTGGCTCAGTGACCACGGTGCCTGCTGCACACATGAAGACCTGAGTTTGGATCTCCAGCACTCACATAAAAAAACTGGACACAGGGGCTACAGACGGCTCAGCAGTCAAGAGCACTGGCTGCTTGTGCAGAGTACCCAGGTTTGGTACCCACATGGTGGCTAATAAACATCCCTATCGCCAGGGACAGGGGGATCCGTGTCCTCTTCTGGCCTCCTTGGGCATTGCAGGACATGGGTGCACTTATATACATGCAGACAAAACACTAAAACAAAAAGTGGGTACAGCAGCAGTGTCTGTAACATTATAGCTGAGGGTGCTGTGATCACCAAGGCTCGCTGGCTGGCCAGTCAAGCCAATAGGGGAGTGCTGGACTCAGTAAGGAGCCCTTGTTTTCTAAAAGATAAATAGCAATTGACCTGATGTCTACCTCTGACTTCTACCTGTGCTGACATCCCCACACACGTGCGCACACTACACACACACACACATACTCACACTTAACACATACACACAAAAAAGCTAGGACAGGAGTTGTAGCTCAGGGATGTAGAACTCGTTTTGCATGCACAAGATAGCATGCACACACACACACACACACGCCAAATGAAATTATTCTAATGAAATATTTTATTTAACCCACAACATATCAATAATTAAAATTTATTTATTATTAACTTGTTTATTTCCTTTTTGGGGGATAGTAGCACAGGCTGGCCTTGAACCACTGACTCTATCTCTCAAGTGCTGGGATTAAACATGCCTGGCCTCATAATATTAACACAAAAATTATCAATGAGATAAATAGAATGCTCTTTAATTTTAGTGCTAAGATTTCAAAATCCAGTGTCCATTTTACATTTACAGCACATTTCCATTTGCAGAGTTCAGTGCTTGACAGCCACATGTGGCCAGTGGCTCCTGTGTTGATGAGCACATCCCTGGAAGCAATGGGGAGTTTGTGAGGATTGTAGCTCAGGGTTTGGCATCAGACAGCTCTTGGCGGTCACATCCCGGCCTTGCCATTTATTAGCTGGGTGAACTTTGGCAAGTCATTAGTCCCTCTGAGCCTCAGTCACTTCAGCTGCAAAAGGGATTAGGTAATTTCAGGGCCAGAGAATTGTTGCAAGGATTAAACAAATGCGTGTGTCTAGTGCCAGGCACAGAGGAGGAAATGCTTGGAGAACCCGGCTCTTGCTCTGTTCTCCCCAACTCAGGCATTGTGAATTCAAGGGCAGATTCCCCAGTTCCTCCTCTGGTGTCCAGGGCTTGGCTGGTTGAATGAAAGATGTGAGTCCTGTCACTGAAAACACCTCTCGCCCCTCCCTGCTCCCCTGACCCTGCAAGACCAAGAAACCGGAGTAACTGGCAATCCTGAGACCAGTGAATAGCCAGAGGGTAGCTTTGGCGAGTTCTGCTTTGCTCAGAGCCTGAGTTTCCTCCTTCAAAAGATCAAAGGGGACTAGAGGAGTCCTGTCTGAAGTGTTTGGAGTCTGTCACCTGCTTCCCCTTGCAGAGGTATTGGAGGCCTGGTGCTAATGCTGTGTGCTCTGCCTTCTGCTTTGTCCTGGTTTTCCTGGATCTTTACACCTTTAAGTCCCTTTATCATTAAAATTTAAGAGGAAAGGATTCCTCCTTCTGCTTAGGCACAGCAGAGAAGGGAAATGGGGTCCTGCCTCTCTCTTCTGCCAGCCTCTGCTGACCTCCCTTCACAGCAGTCCAATAACAGATGTGCAGCAGGGAGTTTCTTTCAATTTAGAGGTGATAAAACTGAGGCTCAGAGAGGTCAAATAACTTGCAAAAGTAGAACAGAAGGTCAGCACCAGGGCTGGAAATGATTAATTCACATCTAAGGATATGGTGGGGTGGGATCTCCTTCCTTTACCAGGGTCCTGGCATTTCTCCATAAGGGCTTTCATGGGACATGGTCAGGTTGAATCCTGTGCCTCAATTTCTCTGCTGGGGAATGAAAGCCAAAAAGTAACTAAGCAGTGATTTCAGTGATGCCCATGCATTCTTCAGGGTCCCCACCTGTCTTGTGCCTGATTTCTCTGGAGAGGATTATTGTGGATAAAAAGTGGAAAGAATCTGATCCAGAAAGGCCACATTACTTTGGCCAAATCACTCACCATTCCAGGCCTTGGTTACCTATTTATAAATTACATGTAGGGTTGATATGAACTCAAAAGATACTGTGAAAATCAAGTACTTTGCAAACTTGAAAGTGCTAATAATAAGAATAGAGAACAATAATCATAGAAAATAATGATAATAACTACAGAAATAGAAATAACCATGATCCTAGAAGCAGCCCAGTTTTCGGGGTGTTGCCATTGACCGGAAGTGAATTGGGCCCTTTGGGTATGAATCCAGAATGAAGTCTGGGAACATCCTGCTTTGGTCCTAAAGTATAGCCTGGGTTTTCCTGGGAAAGTGAGAGGCTCCATGTAGTTGAGGAGGCTGGGAACCAGGCTGG
Organism: Eospalax fontanierii; assembly: GCA_035773235.1. Taxonomy (NCBI): domain Eukaryota; kingdom Metazoa; phylum Chordata; class Mammalia; order Rodentia; family Spalacidae; genus Eospalax; species Eospalax fontanierii. The sequence continues at coordinate 22,812,671 of CM069550.1, read as the reverse complement.
GCCCCAAGGGAGGACTGGGGGTGGGGACTATCTGGGGAAGGGATGTCTGGGAAAGAGTTAAACTAGGAGGAATGGGGAGGGCCTTGGCCGTGGCAGCCTGTGCTTTGGAAAGCAAAATACCCAAAGGCAATGAAGGACCTCTCCACACATGTACCCATGGAGCAGTAAGTCCAACTCATATCACATCTAAGTCTGACAGATTCTTTCATTCATTTGAATAAACATGGAACTCAAATAGTGTGCACTCCTGGGTGGCAGCAACTTACTCCCAGACCATACTTCTAAGAACCTGTGTGAGGCCCCTTCCTGTCTAGAGAGGGTATGCTCCCTGGACTGGGACATGCTTACTTCATCTGGCTCCCATCCACTCCTCAGTCTAGTGGGCATCAGGGAGCAGGAAGGTGTTGGGTGCTATGTCTTGAGGCACCTGATGAAGGGGCCCCTGTCTTGTTTACCTGAAGAGAAGACCCGGCTTGATGGTGGGGTGAAGGGACACAGCTGCTATCTTGGGGTCTCACAGTGATGCTAGAAGACGGTTTGGCCTATGGAGGACCTAGGTTTGAGACTAGGACCTTGGGTGGAAGGGAGCCTGAGAGGGAGGGATGGAAGGAGGAGGGAGTGTCCAACAAGCTGAGCTGAGATGGTTGGTAACTCACTGGTGAGGCAGACGCTGACATAACTGCCCCATGCAGAGGGGTGTAGATGACAGAGGGTTCAGACCACATCTATGTGTTCACAGCTTCAGGATGCCCAGGACTGTGCCCCAGAATGATAACCTGAACCGTTGAGTTATGCAAGATGATTGAAAGAAGAGCTGTGTAAACTTGGACTGCTGGTGATGCCTAGGGGTGAGGGTCACATGGTTATCAGTATGGAACCGTAGAAGCAGTCTTTGGTGGCCATGTGCAAGTTGCCCCATCTCCCCCAGACCTTCTCCATAAAGGTGGGGCCCTAGAGACCAGTCTAGCCAAGTTCAATCTTCTTTTTCATGGTTTACAAACTGAAGGCCAGAACATAGCAGCGACTCACCAAGGGTACCAGAAGAGCCAGTGGTAGAACTGGATTGGAACCCAGGTCCTCTGTCTTCCAGTGTTCTGTGGTTGCCAGAGGATTGGATAAGAGGGAGGCGCCCTGGTGGAACCGGCTTTTAGAGTTATAGTTGCTGCTGGAGGGGAGGGGCAGGGCTTAGCTTGGTTTTGAGCCATGACCTTTGTGGCCCCTTCCTAGAGCCTGGAGATTATATATATCTCCATCAACAAGATGTCTTCACACACAGTAAACATCTTCACAGGGGTCCGACGTAGACTAGGTTCTTCCACTGTCATTGTAACCAAGGCGCATAGGGACTTACACACACCCCAGGGATACTCAGGCCCTGAGGAGTCCCAGGAGGCAGTTGCCATGCCCGCATCCCAGTGGGGCAGGAATTCTACATCCCAGGCAGCTTCTGCCCCGCACTGTACTGCAGGGGAGTGAGGGGGATCCGACTCGGGTGGGATGGGAGGCCCACGGAGGCTGAGTCACCTCTTCTGAGTCAGGGATCCTCCCCTGCTTCTCCCCTCCCCCTCCCCCTCCCTCTCTTGCCGGGAGCCCCCACCCGGGCCCAGCGAGCCGGCGAGCGAGTGGGGAGGCCGGCTGGCCGGGGCCGGGGTGGGGACCGCCGCACCGTCCCGCAGTGGCAAGGACCCGTGGAGGCGGCCCAGGGAGGGCGGGGAGAGGCAGGGGAGGGCCCGGGGGGCGGAGGCAGGGGCCGGGCGCCGCCGACGAGGAGGCCGGCTCGCGGCCGCCCCTGGGCTGGGCGCGGAGGCCGCGGCGGGGGCGGGCCGCGCGGCGGGCGCCAGGCCCGGGGCTGTGGGCACGGTGCCCAGCCCCCGGCGCACGCCGACGGCGGCCGCCGCCGCTGCTGCAGTCGGCATCCGTCCGCGGGCGGGGGTGTCGCGGAACAGGCTGCTCCGCAGAGCCCGCCGAGGCCCGCGCCGCCCCGCCCCGCGGCCTGCGGGGGGGTCCCCCCGGGAGCCGAGGGACCGCCCTCGCCCAGCCGGCCGGAGATGGGGACCCCCAGGCCCAGGTAGGCACGTGGGGACCCGTGATCAGGTGGCGTGGGGGACCCGGGCGTGCTACATCTAGGCCCAGCCTCTAGCCCTGGGGAGGAATGGGGATAAGATTGGGAACTGAGTTTGCAGACTGCCACCCCCCTGGCCAGGGTCGGGGAGACCGTAGCTGGTCCTCTCACCTTCGCAGCCTCCTCATCTTCCAGAGTCAGAGGTGGGCTGATGCTTGCGGTGGAGTGAGCGGTTGCTGGGCTCTGGGCTCGCGAGGCTGGCCCACTCTGTTGTGGAAGGCCACTCCAGCTGCCTCCTTTGGCGGCTCAGGACTCTCCGGTGGGCTTCCGATGCTTCAGGACAGTATCTTGGCTGAAGGTTGGATGCTGGGGAGTTCTTACCGTCATCCTGACCCTCTGGTTACAGACCCTTACCCACGCCGCACTGGCTTCCCATCCCTCCTTCCCCAATCCCCCGCGAGCTGGGTGCACGGACCCAGGATTTAGGACCTTTGAGATTGGCGTTGTGCTGGCCAATAGTTGTTCTCACTGATCAGAGGAAGATGACTTGTGTGTCTAGATCCTTCACACCTGGAGAGGTCAAGTCCCCAAGAGACTGAAGTCCTAAGGGCAGGGATAGAGGTGCAGGTGACTTCAGCCACCAGGATGTTTATTGGGTGCTGAGGCCACTCACTGACTGCATGGGCCAGAGGGTCCATAGGGACTTGGAAAGGCTGGATAAGGACCAGGGAAACATTCTGGGACTGCTGCCTCTCTCTCTCTCTCTCTCTCCCTCCCTCCCTCCCTTTCTCCCTCCCTCCCTCTCTCCCTCCCTCCCTTTCTCCCTCTCTCCCTTTCTCCCTCTCTCCTTCTCTCCCTATCTCCTACCAGCCATGGTTCTTGCTTTCTCCCAAAGCTCTATGATGCATTGGTGAGGGAGAGCACTACCACGTGCTATCACCATCACTCTGTCACCCCCCTTCACCCAAAGGTGGGACTATAAAAGAGCTGGATTTAGGCCTCCTCTGGAGCCGTGTAGGGTCCAGCTTTCCCTCTGCTTGAACATTAGGAGCTTTCCAGAATCACAACAGTTGGGCCAGGTGGAGAACTGGGGCCTGGGATGGTACTCCCAGAGGCTCCTGTCCCAGGCTAGGATGGAGAGAATAGAGGCATTCTATGCCTGCTGCCCACCCATACCTCCAGATGGAGCCTGTGGCAGAGGCAGCCTGTGCCAGCCTCCTCTTAGCCATGGTGGCCCAGAGAGGCTCTGCCAGTCTATGTCGGCATGGAGCTAGCTTCTGCTGGCTAGCCTGAGGTCCCACCTGCCTAGAAACTGACACACAATATTTATGGCTTACAGAACACAGCCTTTGGGATTTCAGGAACACAGGAAAGCAGTCCTGGGATAGCTCACTGGGGAGGGCTTTGTCCCTGTTGTTTTATTATTAGTATTTTTTAGGCAGGGTCTCTGTGCAGCTCCAGCTGGTCTGAAACTTGCTATGTAAACCAGGCTGGCCTTGATCTCACAGAGATCTGCCTGCCTCTGCTTCCCAGTGCTGGGATTAAAGGCGTGAGCCACCACACTGGGTTTTGTCCATGTTAAAACCTTCCCTGGCTCTGTGGCAGCTTCCTGGGTCCAGCTGTGTGAGCTTTTTCTGTAGAAACCCATATGAGAACAGTGCTGGGTCCTTTGGTTCTCACTAGGTTAATATTGAAAAGTGGATCAAGGCCTAGAAAGGAAGAATGACTTGTCCAAGGTCACATAGCTGCTAGGCAGAAAAGCTAACATTAATGCACTTAGGTCGTCTACCTCTTGGTTCATCTGACCCAGATGCCTGCTTTCTGACTGTTGTGGTGGTCATCCCATGCACAGCACTCTGCCAAGAGCTGTGCATTACATTCTGGAGCCTGAGGCCACCTTTTAGGAGAACCTTCGTGTTGCCTCCCAGCCCTTGGCCCATGAGATAAACAAGAGATGCCTGATCTGACAGGGCCTTGGATCCTCTTGGAATGTAGAGAGGACTATGAGTGCCCAGAGATGTTTGGGCCTGAGTCTCCAAAGGGCAGTAGAGAGGGTCTCTTGACTATACTGGTTGACATGGGAAGGGCCTCTGTTGGCTACTGTCTGGACTTCTCTGCACTCTTTATCAAAGGGATATGATCATTTCAGCCCGGAGCGATATCAGTGATTGTACAATCAGAGGGATGATATTTACTGAGCACTTAATGTGTGTCATTCCCTTATAAGTGCTTTGCATCCTCTCTGGGTGACCCTGTTCAATAGTATGATTATCCACTTTTGACAGACTGAAGCTCAGAGTGGCTGTTTCCTACCTGCCTGAGGTTACTGTCTGAGTCCAGAGTCCCTCTCCTTATCATGAGATTATACCCGGATCAGTGTATACCTGGTAGGTGTCCAGTGGAGCTCAGTAATTAGCTGGTGGACCAGGACTGGTCTAGATGCAGAGGTTTATGTGTTGATTCTGCAGTGAGGCAGAGTGGTTCTATGGCCTGAATACTACAAGGTCCTGAGGACAAAGAAATGCCCAGTGGGAGGGTTAGCATTGGCTTTTTGTTTCCTGGCCAGAATCCCCTAGAAATGGAGAAACTTCAAACTGCCTGTGCCCAGTGACTGTCAAGGGAGACAACTGACCCTGCCATTTGCCCCCTGCCACATTTGGTAGGACTCCAGTGACCAGAAACCACACACGTGGAAATGCCCAGAGACCAGTGGAGACTATATCCCTGTCAGCCGGGATCTGTGCCTGGCTAGGTGGGGGTGGCAGCAGGCTGGCCCTGCTTTCTTTGTAGGAAGGAGACATATGGATAAGAATAGTAACAGCTAGCATTTATTGAGCTCTTACTACATGCCAAGAACTATTTTAATGTCTTACATGTACAACTCCTACATTCCTCACAAAACCCTGTGAGGTAGCAAGTTTTCTTCTTCCCGTTTTATAGATCAAAGGAACCAAGACTTACTGAAGGAAGCTAGGAGGTAGGGAGGCAGTGTGGGTCAGAACCACTTTCCTGAGGTTATGCAGGCAGGCACCTGCACCTTTCTCAGAGGTCATCTTCACTTTGAAGCAGTCTCCCAGTCAGATTCATGCCATTCCTCAAAGTCTCAGGTGTAGCCGGGCCAGCTGGACATGGTGGCATGTGTCTGTAATAGCAGCACTCAGGAGACTAAGACAGGAGAATTATTGTGAGTTTGAGGCCAGATTGGGCTACAAAGTAAGTTCAGGCCAGCCAGAGCTAAGCTATATATTGAGATCTCAAAAAGCAGAGAAAAGGTTCGTGAGAAGGTCCAGAGTAAAAGTCCATGCTTGATGCACAAGCCTGATGAGCTGGGTTCAATCCCTAGACCCCACAGTAGAAGGAGAGAACTGACTCCTGAGGGTTTCTCTTGACTTCCATAAACATGCCATTGCACAAACACACACTCCCATACACTAATCATACACACAGACATACAAACAATAGTAATAATAGTAACAATAATAATAAATTTTAAAGGTCTGGAGCAATGACTTAGCAGTTAAGAGTGCTTGCTGCTTTTGGTTGCCAGCCCCCACATTGGGTAGCTCATAACTCTCTGTAAGTCCAGTTCCAGGTGATCTGACACCCCGTTTTGGGCTCCACAGATACCTGCATGCATGTGTGGGTACATAAACACACACGCACACTTGCGCTCACAGAAAAAAAAAATTTCTTTAAGTCTATCTGGACAAGTCATGGATGGCAGAGCCATCTTGCTGACTCCAAGGTTAAGAATACCATAGTGCATCTACCTGTTTTGTTGTTCAGAAGTGTCTAGAAGAGCAGTGACCCTTGATCCGATCTGGATACTATAGGCCAAGTAAGAGTTTGAGAGTAGGGGAAAGGTGCCCACTGACCTAGTGGGCTGAGAGGAAGTGGGATCCCTGTGAAGAGCAGATGGTGTGATGTGCATGGGACAGAGTCCGGGGAGGGGCCAAGGAGCTGGGAGGTGACTCAGAAAAATCATCTTGTGCCTGGATCTCTGAGGAAGCTCTGGAATCTTCCCAGCCTGCTACTAAACATGTGACCCTGGGAACATCTTAGCTGGCTTGAACTTCAGTTTCCTCATCTGTAAAATGTGGCCATGGGGACCGCATAGTGGTAGTTATATAAAGCCCCGACATGGTGCTGGCACATGGCAACAACTCTGTAAGAATCGCTCCCCTCTCCTGTCTCTTAAATGTCAGGTTGAGGTATTTGGGCTGCACGTGAGCCTGGAGGTTCTAGGGACCTTTGCAAGAGTTTGTTTTGCAGAAGAGCAGGACAGAACTGTGTTTGGGGATGGTCCTTTTGGCAGCTGTGTGACCCACAAAGAGGGGGTAGACTGTGACCTTGCAGGGAGGCCTCATCCTGGGAACTTGGGCTGGGAAGAAAGGAAACTGTGCTAAGATGTCTCTCTGTGGGTGGCATGGGGCTTGCCAGGTTGGGGGGAGGGAAAGCCATGCGCATGGGATTTCAGTTTGAGGCTTGGTGAGATGGAGAAGGGCTGGTCTCATGTCAATCATTTGGTAGGTTGGGCAGTATCTTCTTTGAGCATCTGGCTTTTTTCTTTTGAATGATTTCCTTTGGACACATCTCCATCAGAGCTTGCCTATAATAGCAGCAAATTGGGACTAAATGTCCAACAATAGGAAGATGATTGAGAACGTTTTGGAACATCCACTGGATAAAATAATACTCAGTGGTGAACAGCCACAGAAATTGTCATCTTAAAGCACAGAGCTGGGTACCACAGAGCTCTTTGCATCCTCCCTGCATCTCGTGTGTATGACTGTCCAGTGGCAGAGGTGGGGTGGGTTAATCGTTCCCATGCATGAAAAGATGAAGTCTGGCTTCCATTCTCTTTGAGGGTGGATTCATGTTGTTTTCTGCTGTTGGCATGTTGCTCAGTAACCAGAAATGTTTGTTCAGTGGAAGAGTGGAGAAGGTAAGTGACTTGTTCAAGGTCATGTAAATTGTTTTTCGAATTTTTACATTTGTTTATTTATTTGTGTGTATGTGTGTGTGTGGGCATACCTGCCAAGGCATGCATGTGGAGATCAGGGAACCTGCAGGAATCCGTTCTCTCCTTTCACCGTGTGGGTTCTGGGGATCAAACTCAAGTCATCAGGCTTGGAGGCAAGTGCTTTTACCTAAGGAGCCATCTCACTGACTGGATCTGCAAGTTGTAAGACCCAGTGCTTGCCACATTCTTCTCATTCACTATGCGGTATAAGTGCTGGTTGACTGGCAATGGAGGTTGACAATGAAGTTGCATTCTCATCTCAATAAATCCATTATAACTGGAAAATAGTAAAAAATGCACCACATATTTCTAACCTTGAGCTGAGCAGCAAGGTCTGCCATCAAGCCCTGGCTGTTCACCCTCGTGATCAAAGAGCCAATCTGGAGTTACAGACCTGGAGTTGCAGCTCACTGCTGCCCCTGCCTGGCATCCCACAGGGCTCCTATGGCATGTTGCTAGACCAGGGAAAAATCAAAACTCAAATCAATACTCGAAATTCAGAGTATAGTTTTACTGACTTTATGTTGTTTTTGCATCATCATCAAGTTTTTTTTTAAAATCATAGGTGGAGGGCCATCTAAAGGATAAAGGAAGGGGGGATCTCCAGTGAGGACTTGAGACCCTTAGGGACCAGGGTCAAAGTCTTATTTCAGTTCTTACCAGCTGCAAGTTCTTTGTTAATCTCTTTAGGACTTAGTTTCTGGTTCTTTAATGTAGATAGTCCACATACCTATTCTTAAGGTTGTTGAACTACATTAGTTAAGGCATGTATAGTCTTAGATGTTAGCCTGTTCATAACAAAGCACTGTGACCTTAGCTGTGATGATAATAAGGTCCAAAGGTGGAGTACTTCTGATACCATTAATGTTAAATGGGAAAATTCTCACTGTACCATCATCATTCAGATATGATGGTATAAAATCAAGTCTGATTGTAGGAATAAATTGGAAGAAAACAGAAACAGAGTCATAAAGTGCAATCAGAAGTAAATAAGATTGATTCAAACAAAAATTCCTTTAATAGTGTATTTTTCTTTAACTTTCTTTTTTGTTTTATTTTGGCTTGTTCGTTTGTTTTATTTTGAGACAAGATCTCACTGTATGGCCCAGAATGGCCTGAAACTCACTATGTAGACCAGGCTGGCTTTGAATTCACAGAGATCTGCCTGCCTCCACCTCTGTGCTGGGATTAAAGGTGTGTACCACCATTCCCTGCTCTTAGTTTTTAAAAAAATCTTTGTGTGTATATATATGATAGGTATGTATCTGTATGTATTCGTAGATGTGCATTCCGCAGCATATGTGTGGAGGTCAGAGGACAACTTTCAAGAGATGGTTCTCACCTTACACCTTTTGAGGCAGGGTCTATCTTGTTTCTGCTGCTTTGCAGTGTGCTCCAGGTTAGCTGACCTGTCTCTGCCTTCTATCTCACAATACAAGTGTTGGGATTAGGAGATTTGAACTACCACATCTGGCTTTTTACATGGGTTTCAGGGATATGAATTCAAGCTTGTGTGGCAAATGATTTTACTCACTGAGCCATCTCCTTGGCCCTTTAGACTTCTTAAAAAAGTTTTTAGAAATTTTAATTTAATTGTACTTTCTATATTTACACAGGCTCCAGGGGTTGAACTCACATTGTCTGGCTTTCAGGGCAAGTGCTTTTACCGCTGAGCCTGAGTCTCCTGGCCCTTTAGTTTTAAGTATAAAAAATGAGCCATAGAGATGATTCAGTGGGGTAAAAGTGATTGTCTCTCAGTCTGCTCACCTGAGTTCAGTCCCCAGGTGGAAGGAGAGAACGAATTCCTGAGGATTGTCCTCTGACTTCCACATGTGTATTTGCACGCATGCAGACATACAGAGAAGTAAATAAATAAATGTGAATAAAAGAAGATATTTATGAAAACTCTGAATAATTCAGAAGTGAGCTCTGTCCTCAGCTTCTCCATCAAATCCTCTCCTTCAGAAGCAGCCAATGACCGTGTAACCCTTCCAGAGTATTTTCTATGCTAGGAGAGAGTCACTGACAGGATTATTGCATTATAATTTGCATTTTCATTTAGCTATTTACTGATATCTTTTCATGTCTCTCTATATAAACTGTGCTTCCCAGATTTTCATGTTTGAGGACATAGCTTAGCGGTAGAGTGCTTGCCTAGCATGTCTAAGTACCACCTAGGCTCATTCCTTAGAATGACAAGAAAAAAAAATCACAATAGGCATGTGATACTTTTATAATTATTTTAATGGATAAAGCTAATTTGACCAACTTCCTGTTGATCGACATTTAAAGTTGTTTCCAGTTTTACTGTATTCTAAACAACACTAGCAGTGAACTCTAATGGTGTTTAACAAATAATGAGAGTCAAGTGAAGAAGGGAAATTAGAAACTGAGAGGCTGTAGTTGTCCTTGAGCATCTGCTGCTTCTCTCACTGCCTGTCACCCTTGACATGGGGAGATGTCCTGGGGACACCTGCTGTTTCTTTTTCAGTACATAGCTTACATGAGACATTTTCAGATGCTTTTAGGACAATATAAGCTATCGTCCTGGGTCTTGCTGCCACTTAAGCCCTGAGGGTCCTTGGACAAGCTTTTTTTTCCCAACCTTCTCTGGACCCTAATGTGTCCATCTGTGTAGTAAGGAGCAGAGCCATCACTGCCACCTGCCAAGCATCTGCTGTATGTCAAATACTGTGCCAGGGTGAGCTGAGAGTTTCATGGGCTGTCAGTTGTTTCATCCTCACTAAATGCCTTTGAGGTGTGGGAGGGACTGTTCTCACTTTACCTTCTCACATTGGCTCTCAGAGACCTTAAATATTCTATCCAAGGTCACCCAGCCTGTGGAGTCAGGATTCCAGCTCTGCCTCCACGTGTTTCAGGAACTGCGATTCCCTGTGCCCTCTCAACCTCCACTCATTAGTGAGATCCCAGGAAAATGATTATGAAAGAATCCTCAAGCAGGACATAATGGTGCATACCTGTAATCCCATCTTCGGAGACTGAGGCAGGATGATCTGGAATCCAAGTCCAGTTTCAGCTATCTAGTGAAACCTTGTCTCAGAATAAAATAAGTAAGCAAAAATAAGGATCCTTTAAATTGTAAAGCATCCTGCATGTGGGAGGGATTGATACTACTGCTATTATTTCTACATCCAGAGCAACGGTAGCTTTGGTTACATGGTTTACAGCAAGTTAGAGGTTGTGGACTGTAGCAGGATTGAGGAGATCACTGGGCTGTGAGCCAGCAGACCTGGGCCTAAGTCTTGGCTGTACTCAAGCCGACTAGCTGTGTGACCGTGACCAGCCAAACCAGCCTAGGGAGTAAACCTTGCCACCTCATGTGGCCCTTGCACAGTTCAAATGAGATAAAGGCCTGAAGGATTTCAGAGATGCCCTGACAAAGGAGGTCTCGTCCGCCTCCTGCAGTTGTCAGTGTGGTCCAAGCAGGAGGCATCTCTCCTATTTGATGTCGTTACTCTGCGAATTGAGGCTATCACGTGGTCCCCAGCCCACAACTGCACATCAGTCTATGGCTCAGTGATAGCCTGTGAAACTTTTGGGCAGGAAGCCAGTTGCTGGCAGGTGGCCTCCTCTTTGTGTTGCTTGATTTTATTTAATGTGGTCCCTGTGAGTACTGCAGGCCTTTGACAAATCGCCATCTCCCCAGTGCCACGTCCAGACCCGGGCAACCACCATGAGGATGACTGTGGGCTCAGATCCTTTGAGACCATTTGATGCTGGCTCAGATGGGGCACAGCTTGTACCCTCCAGTCATTTTATTCATGTCCATCCAGTGTCACTTGAGGAAGAGAATGCTCGGTATAGGGGAAATCCCCGTGGGACACAGCATCATTGCCAGAAGAGAAAAGAAGTCCTTTTAGGTGTATATACACTTCTGGCATTATTTTTCCTGATTTCTCAAGTAGTATATATTCATTGTGGGGAAATGGAAGCATACAGAGCAAAAGCTAACAGTCCTGAATCTCCTTCCCTAGGAGATATGGTTGTTAACACGGTGGTCTTTGAACAAAGATAAGAATGTCTAATATCTCTTGAGCACTCACTATGGGGCTTGGTGTTGTGAAGTACTTTATGAGCACAATTCAGTTCCATCTCCACAGAAACCTGGGCGGGGCACAGAGTTATCTTCATGTTTTCTCGATGGAGCAATTGAGTCACTGTGGAGGGGTTGTTACGGACTTGCTGAAGGTGTCCTGCCTTCTCTTTAGACCATGCTGTTGTTTCCCAGAGCCCCCCTCACCCAGAACAAGGTGGAAGTCAGACTCTGGCTGGAAATCGGAGTCCCCTCAAGTGCTTCCTGAGGAGATGCTCATGTGGGTGTGAGTAGAGCTCAGGGAACCCGCAGATACCGAGGCACCCACACAGCAGCAATGGAAGAAACTATCATTCCTCAGCCTGGATGAGCAAAAGGAGGGAACTGTGTCACCTGAGTTCCACGATGGCCTGAGGCGGGCAAGGAGCTGAGGAGCTCCGTCACCACCAGAACCACATCTTAGGAAACTGAGGAAGAAAACTTGTCCACGGCAGCTGCCCTCTGCCTTCCTGTCACATCGCCCCCAGAAGCCGCAGGGGACTGTTCAGTGGGTTGCACACCTGCTTCTTTATACTTTTTGAGACAGGATCTCACTATGTAGTCCTGAGTGGCCTGGAACTTGCTGTATAAACCAGACTGGCCTCGAACTCACAGAGATCTCCTTGCTTCTGCCTTCCAAATGCTGGGACTAAAGGTGTGCACCACCAAGCCTGACTTAGACTCCTGCTTCATAGTGGTGCAGGCAGCAGCACTAGCCCCAGGAAACGTTGCCGGGGGTGGGAGGGATGTACCCACTTGATCTCCCCCAAAGAAAGAAGTCTTGGTTTTTCTGCCTGGGATTTCTGGTTGTCTCCTGTTCTCTCTCTCCCACCCCATCTCTTTTCCCTCTGTCTCTCCTCAGCCTGTCTCTCCCCTCCTCTTTCTTCCTCTCGCTGCTGTTTCTACTCTTCTCTAGAACAGACCCCTCCCATAATACCTGGCTAAGTCTTGGGTGTCATCGGCTTCCAGAATTTAGAAGAGTGAGCCTCACCCTCTAGGGAGTGACTGTTCTGTGCGCGCAGCATGTCACAGGCATCTCCTGTTCCCGACTCTGTGTTTGGTGGCACTTCAGCCTGCAGATGTCAGAATCCCTTCATTCTCTGTAATACTTCATTGCCCTGGCATTACTCTGCTGTGGAAGGAAAATGAGGAGACGGGAACGGGAAGTGACTAGCCCATCAGGTAGGACGTGGCAGCATGGGAAGGGGAAGCAGCGATGGAAATTCTGAGCTTCATTCTTCCCTGTGGATTTGCTTTTCAGTCTTGAGAAGGCTGCTCTTTGCCAGCTTCACTCCTGTCAAGACATTAGTGCTTGTTGAGTGTCAACCCCCGCTCCCCCCCGCCGCAACCAGGTTTCTGAAATGCCATATTTCGGTGGGCAGGCCTCTGAAATCACAGAGGTCTGGCCCAGTGTTATGACCTTGTGCAAATCATTCTGCCTCTAGGAGTCTGTGTGTTCTCATCAGTGCAATAGGAAGATAGCATCGGGGCCTGGATACAAAGATGTCCTTCTTCAGCTAGATCATCAGAGGTTTTGCCTGGCGAGGAGCCACAAAGGCTCCTGAGGTGAATGTAGCCCGGGGCCTTGGCACTGCTTCTTACTAGCTGTGTCATCTTGGGCAGGTTACTTAGCTTTTCTGCTTTGGTTTCTCATTTTGTAAAATGGAGGTCATAAGAACACCTATTACAGGCTGTAGAGTACTTGGATCAATGTCTGGCAAATAACTAACTCTATAAATGTTAACTGCAGAATATTAATTTTTATTATTATTGTTTTGTTTTGAGGCAGAGCCTTGCTATGCAGCCCAGGCTGACCTTGAACTCCATATGCTCCTATTTTAGCTTTGAGTGCTGGAGTTACAGGCACATGTTACCACACAGATTTCTGTTTGGTTTTGAGATGGGATCCTGAGGTATTGTTCAGCCTGGTCTTGAGCTCTTGGGCTCAAGCAATCCTTCTCCCTCTGCCTCCCAAGTCTCTGGGACTACGGGTTCATTTTACCACTCCTTGCTAATGTTATTTATCAAGAATCCCACTAAGACCCCCCCCCCATTAATGGAAAATGAAGCAAATTCTTTATGGAGTTCATAGTCTAGAGGGGAAATAGAAATGAATAAGCAAATCAACCAATAAATATAAATTCAGTTTGTGATGATTACTATGAACCAAATCCACCTGCTTAATGTATAACACTTTCTGTTTGTAGTTATGAACATTTTTGGAAATAGAGATTGTTGTGCAATGCTGTGGATGTAATTAATATTGCTGAATTGTTACACTTAAAAATGGTGTGGTGGCATCTTTAATCCCAGCACTCTGGAGGCAGAGGCAGATGGATCTCTGTGAGATTGAGGCCAGCCTGATCTACATAGTGAGTTCTAGGCCAGTTATGGCTACAGGGAGACCCTGTCTCAACCCCCGCCCCCCCCCCCAAAAAAAAAGGTTAAAATGGAGTGACTTGTTTGTTAGACTCCACCCTGCTGTAGGGAGCTGTAACTTGGCTGACTTACACTTTAAAAAACAGTTAAAATGGACAAGTATGGTGGCCTATATCTATAATCCAAGCACTGGAGAGGCTGAGGCAGGAGGATTTTGAGTTCAAGGCCAGCCTGGCCTATGCAGTGAGACCTTCACTTGAAAAACCAACAAAGCTAGAAAAATAGACAAACAAAAATAGTTAAATTAGGGCTGGAGAGATGGCTCAGTGGTTAAGAGCACTGGCTGCCCTTGCAGAGAACCCAGGTTCAATTCCAGGTACCCACATGGCAACTAACAATTGTCCATAACTCCAGTTCCAGGGGATCTGACACCCTCTTCTGACCTCTATAGGCATTGCACAACATGGGTGCACTTACATACATACAGGTAATACATTCATACACATATTATAAAAATAATAGAATATTTTAAAAGAGAGTTAAAGTAATAGACACAAATGAAGAAATAACAGCTTGCTATACCCAAAAGACTAGGGACCTATTTTAGACAGGGTAAACAAGGGGCATGTAGATCTACGATCAGAAGATGAAAGTTCACCGTTCATGCGGAGGCATCATTAAGTCCTGATGTAGGGACAAACCTGACAGAACTTAAACATGGAGAGGAATGACAGCCTCAGAGTGGTGGCAGCAGAGTCAGGTGGCAGGAATGGGAACTGATGCTAGAAAGATGAGCAGGGCCATGGACGGGGGTCTATAGCTTAGTAAGGAAGAGTGTGCCTTTTATTTTTATGGAAAGTCATTTAAGTTGTTTTGGAACTTTTGTTGAACAAGGCCTCACTATTTTGTCTAGGCTGGCCTTGAACTCAAGATCCTCCTGCCTCAGCCTCCTGAGTGTTGGCATTACAGGCTTGTGCCACCACAATACCACTGGAGATTTTTAGTTTGTTTTGCTTTGTTTTTGGTCTTTTTGAGACAGGGTCTCCCTGTAGCCCCAGCTGATCTGGAATTCACTATGCAGACCAGGCTGGCCTTGATCTCACAGAGATCCACCTGCCTCGGCCTCCCGATGCTGGGATTAAAGGTGTGGCCACCACACCTGACACCACTGGAGGTTTTAATGAAGGCGTCCAACTAAGGTTTTGCAAAGATTCCTGTGGCTGCTCTGTAGAGAATAAATCCTAGGAATGAGTATAGGGAGACCCTGGAGCAACCATCCTGGCATGAATTGATAGTGGCTTGGTTCTGGGCAGAAGCTCAAGGGATGGAGAAAACGAACAAATTTGTGACTGGCCTCAGAGATGCTGACTCATGCTAACCCTGATTAGAAGGTTAACCAGATGCCAGCTGATTCATCTCTAAGACGTGGCACAACTGCCAGGCCAAGTGGATGTTGCCTCAGCTGGGCCAGGACATTTTCTTGCAGGCCATCCAGATGGAGAGCTTATTGCCTGTGAAGGCTGATTAGTGACCCTGCAATGTTGCAGAGCCCTAGATGCTGGCATCCTGCTGAGCTAGCTGGTCCAGGCCATTCAGGGCCCCTCTCACCAGACAGGGCTGGTATGGGCCCTGTTAGCATTCTCTTATCTGGCTGACCTTTGTTTTCTCTAATCCTGTGCATGTGCTGGTGTCATCAGTCTGGCCCTGCTGGCCCCTGTCTTGTAGTGCATGCTCCATCTGCCTCCATTCTAGGCAGACATGTCTGTACACTTGTTCTCAGACCAGTCTCACTTCTTCCTGGTATGGCTTGTCATTATAAACCTACTCTCAGGCTTTTTTAAAAACTGTATGTGTGTGTGTCTATGTGTGGGTATATACATGTGAGTGCAGTACCTGAGGAGGCCATAAGAAGGTGTTCAATCCCTTGGAATTGGAGATACAGGAGGTTGTGAAATACCTGACATGGGTGCTGAGAACTGAATCCAGGTCCTTTGCAAATGCAGCAAGTGGTTTTAGCCGTGGCAATGTCTCTCCAACCCCTCTCAGGCTTGTTTTATTGACTGTGTAGTCTTCTAAGTGCCCTCTGTTACTTTTCTGAATCCCCTTTACCACCTTGAGAGGTTTTATTGAGGAGGCAGCTGAGGCTGCCCAAGGTTACAGAGAGAGCAGATGCTGGAGCCAGCCTTTGGAACTCCATGAGCCTCACTCCACAGTTTGTACTCCTGGCTCCTGTGCCCTGACTGGTCTGTGAATGATGGGGCATGTTTGGTATGATCCGGGCCACAGTGGTGCTCTGTGGTGGGCAGCCAGCCCTTCTCCACAGTCAACTTCTGGCTTTTGCAGGACGGCCTTCCTGACCCCAGCTCCTACTCTCTGCTCAGGTCAGCCAGTCCCTCCTACCAGGCTGTCTGGAGCTCCATTTACAGGTTTTTTAAGATGTCAGAGCATCAAGAGCTGGCCTTTTGCCCACAAAATGACTCAGCCCAAGTGTCCTCCCCACTGCGTCCTATCCACACGCTCCAACTTCACCTCTACCACTACTGTAGAAGCCTTCTTCAGGAACTAAGACCGCGTTCTGGAACACCAGGTCCCGAGTTTTTCTGAGAGGCTGAAATATACCCTTTCCCTGCAGATCCGAGTCCCTTTCAGGCTTCTCCAAGGATGGCACCATCTACTCCAGTGAGCTCCATGGGAACCAGCAGGCGCGTCCCCCTAGGGTCCTCTACAGTATCCGGTCTGACTGGGCCACACAGCAGGCTCTCTCAGTCTGTGCTGAGCTGTGCCTGAGCGGAACCATGTCCATGTGACATGGCTTGCTATGTCAGGAGCCAAAGCCCCACTCTTGGCTCCCTTCCTATGGCAGTGAGAGACCATTCTGTTATCCTTGGACTTGTCAAAGAAAGATTTCATCTTAAGTTTAAAAAACAATAATGTTAGTTTTCAATTCATAACATTTAAAAAGAACTTTAGACAGACTTTATTTCTCTCCTCATCCTGTCATATGAAGCTATGTGCAGCAGAAGAAAAAATTATGTTTTTGACTTCTAGATTTTTTTCTTTTTAAGACTGGGTCTTGCCATGTACCCCTGGCTGACCTGGTACTCATGAAATAATGCAGTCTGGCTTTAACCATGTAGCAATCCTCCTGCCTCGGTCTCCAGAATGCCAGGATTACAGTCATAAACCACCACACCTGGTTAACCTCTAGTATTCATTTATTTTTGAGACAGGGTCTTAATGTAGCCCTGGCTGGCATGGAACTCATACATACATACATATGTAAATTTATAAAATAAACATTAAAGGAACTTATCTAAGTATAGTAGCAAAATCAAGAAATACAGTCAAATACAAGAAAAAAATATGACAGCCTGTTCTGTTACTCAGAAATAACCATAGATAATATTGGCTGAATTTTTCATGTAGATGGTTTAGATTATATCCTGACAAACCCATCATAAGTTGAAAATAAATACATGTTTTATTATTCCCATTTTATTGATAGTATAATAGAGATAAATAGGACTTTCCAAAGAAACACAGCTACAGAGCTCGAACTAGAAGCAAGAATTCCTGATTCTCAGCATGATGTCAAAGGATGGAGCCATGAATTCTTGAGTATGCCCATTCACTTTAAGAATAACAAACTATCAGGAAACAAAAATGTAAGTGAACCAACCTATTCTGGCATAGATAGGAGATTTCTATAGTATTTAAGAGGAAAGAAATCCTTAGAAATCTTACTGAGATTTAAAATCCCTAGAATTGATGTTATATATGGCGTTTTCAAAGATACTGTATGCATTATAGTTGGGCTTCTCTCTCTCTCTCTCTCTCTCTCTGTCTCAATAGGAACTTGCTATGTAGACCAGGCAGGCCTTGATCTCAGAGAGATCTGCCTGCCTTTGTCTCCTGGGTGAGATAGAAGGCATGTACCACCATGCCCAGTAAAATTTTTGTTTATGAGTGTTTTGCCTGCATGTATGCAAGTGTACCTGCATCATACAATGCCAGTGAAGCCTAGAAGAGGGCATCTAATCCCCTAGAAGTGTAGTTACAGATGGTTGTTAGCTGCCATGTGGGTGTTGGGAACCAAACATAGGTACCCTGAAACAGCCACCACTTTAAATTACTGAGCCATCTCTCCAGCCCCACTGTAGTTAATTTTAATATGCAGTCTTGAAAGATGTCCACCAAAGTAGATAGAATTGTCATGCATAGACGAAGAAATGAGGACATCAGTGATGATTCAGACAAGAATAAATGACTGTTATATCTAGAGGATGTTTTACAGGAGTAGAGAGTTCACCATAGTCACTCAATGTTTTTTTTTTTTCTGTTTGTTTTTGGTGACCTAAGAGATCTCATCCACTGTTTGTCTTCCTCGGATCCATTATTGTCATCACTATTATCACAACAGTATCCATTGCATACTCTTTAGTTCCAGTTTCTAATAAATGTGGTCCTTGACCCTGGGATGATCAACACGGTGAATGCACACAGCACAGCAAAGGAAGACCTGAGGGGGAACGTCAGCAGCCAGTGGCAGTGGAGACAGTCCAGGGGATTCTTTCCAAAGAAGTTCAGAGAAAAGAATTTTCCACAGGGTTGTAAAAGTGTGCAAATCTTTCAGTAGCGAGATAGCTGGGAATGGCTTCCTAGAAGAGGTAGCCGTTAAACTGCATAGTCAAGAAAGGATCCAACCTAGACAAAACACTCAGGGAGGGGCTGGGGTCCCCTGGGAGGTAATAAAACATGTACATGTAAACACATGTGGAGCAAAGACTTTACTTGTTTACCTTGAGCAGACATTTTAGGTAAGTGATTGAAGATTTATTGGAGTGCTGAGATGAATGTGATGAGAAAGGCCAAATAAAGGAGTTTGAAATTTTAATGCAGGAGATGATGAGCTGTCAAATTTAAACAGGAAGGTGGGGATGGGACAGGTCACAAGGATCTAGGCAAGCTAAAGCTTTTCCTGGACTGACTGAACCTCTGAATACCATTAGTTCATCTTTTTTTTTTTTGATGAGGGAGAGGGGATCCTCTGTATTTATTTCTCTATTTGCCTGGCTGTTTACTGATTGATTGATGTTTTATTAGCACATATTAATTATACATAATGGGTTTCCTTATGACATTTTCGTACATGTATATAAAAATTTCAATTATATTCACCCCTTGTTTTCCTTCTTGTCCTCCTCCCACTCAGTAAATGCATTTAACCTACCTAACCCTAATCCGCCATTCTAGTTTGCTTTCTGTTGCTGCGATAAACTCTGTGACTAAAAGAAACTTAAGGAGGAAAGGGTTTATTTAGGTTACAGCTCACAGTCCGTCATGCAGAGAAGCCAAGGTAGGAACTAAGGCAGGAACCTCGGGGCAGGAACTGAAGCACAGACCACAGAGGGATGCTGCTTACTGGCTTGCTCCCCCAGCTCACTCAGCTAGCCTTCTTATACAGCCAGACCTACCTGCCCAGGGATGGTATTTCCTACAGTGGGCTAGACCCTCCTACATCAACTAGCAATCTAGAAAATACCCCCCTAGACGTGTCCACAGAGCAGTCTGATGGAGGAAATTCTTCAGTTGAGGTTCCTTCTTCCCACATGTCTCCAGTTTGTGTTAAGTTGACAAAAGCTAATCACCATACCCACGGTACATGTTGGCTTTGAACCCAGCCTATCTTAAATGTGATCAGAGCACACCTGTCAGCCTGCAGTTGGGCCAAAGCATTGAACATAGAGCCCGTTTTCTAAGAAAGTGTTGAGTATTTCCTTAAACTTGCTGAATACTATACTGAAAGCAGAAAGCAGAGGGATTGCATAGGGATGCTTTCACACCATCATAAAGTCAAAAAAAATTCTAAGTTGAGCCATCGCAAATCTGGGACCATCTGGAGCTGTGTGTTTACTAACATAGGGTCAGTTTATGAAGATCACTGTGTTCCGTACTTTTTCATTCAAATGCTTTATGTGGTTTTCCTTCCCCTTTTACTCTCTGAGAGAGTGAGCTACTGTCTATCTAGCTGGCCTTTGGCCATGAGGTGCATTGGTCAACACACCTCCTTGGGTGTTTAGCTAGCCTGGGCCCTTTCTGCTTTGAGAAGGTTCTCTTGTGCTTAGAGTTAAGATCTGGAAAGCCAAGTAATGGGTGGAGAGGAGGTGAGTGTCACTCTAGCCTTGTGCTTTCTGAGTCTCACATCTAAAAGAAGAGGGGAATAGTAATTATCTCAAAAGGTGCCCTGCTCTTCTTCTCTACAGCACTGGCAGCCAGAAGGCTCTGCAGGGAAAACTGGAATATTCAATTAAAACTGCTTTCCTGGTTATTTCTAGGAAGACTCAAATGGGTAGAAAAGTTCTGAGAGTCTGAGCTGAAGCCCAGCAGAGGCCACAGGAAGGGGAGGAGTGGGGGCACTCCAGGGATGCCTGGACACAAGGGTCACATAGACTCTGCGTCTCATAGCAGAAACCATTATAAAATCTTTGGATTTTTTTAAAGACAAAATTAAGTAGGCATTTATTTAAAGAGTTCTTGACTATCAGCCTTACCTAACACCAGGTAACCCAGTATTCTCAAGCACAGGCTGAAGGCAGAGCTTGAGTTCAGCAGACAGGACTTGGTTTGACCCTTCATAGGCTGGGCGCTCCCCCGCTGCAGCTTTGGTGCTGTGTCCAGAGATGGTACTTACCCTGACAGTGATGTAGTATCTTTATATAACTAGCTTGAAGGGTTCCTTTGCCCTTGAAGGTCAGGGTAGCGGCTGGAGGAGAGCCTCTCTGGGTGGGATGAATCAGTCTGACCAAAGTGCAATCTTCCTCTCAACTGGCCTTCTTAACAGCAGCAGTGAGAACATGTTCTCCTCTCACATGAGCTTCAAGCGTCAGCTTCTTCCATGCGGGCCCTGCCCTTGGTGGGTGGAGGATGCCTGTGGCCTCTTAATGGCCCTGGGCACACCTGTAGCTGAGAGAAGCCCTCAGGATCTCCGACTTTCTGTCTAGTACCCTTTGCTTTGGGCTAGCCCAGTGTCCACAGGACTGCTAAGAGAAACTGAATAAAAAGGAATGGTGAGAATGTAGCGCAGTCCCAGAGTGCGTGTGCCTCACATGTTTGGGTTCCATCCACACACAAATTAGAATAAATAAAGTATTTTAATTTACTTTTGTTTGATTTGGTTTGCTTGGGTTTTGATTTTTCATAATTTATTTATTATTTTTATTTTATGTGTATGAGTGTAAGTGTACCTGTGTCGTGCAATGCCTGAGGAGGTCAGAAGAGGGCGTCAGAATTCCTTGGAACTGGTGTTACAGACCATCGTTAGCTGCCATGTGGGTGCTGGGAATTGAACCCTAGTCTTCTGTAAGAGCAGCCAGTGTTCTTAACCACGGAGCCATCTTTCTAGCTGCTGTTTCTGTTTTTTAAGTTTAAAAAAAATCTGTATGAGTGTTTGCCTGCATGTATGTAAGTATACCACATGTATGCAGTGCTCTCAGAGGCCAGGCAGTAGCATCAGATCCCCTGAAACTGGAGTTAAGAATGGTGGTTAGTTGCCATGTGGGTACTGGGAACCAAACCCAGGTTCTCTGCAAGAGTAGCCAGTGCTCTTCTGAGTCATCTCTCCAGCCCCTGGTTTGGTATTTGAGGTAGGTTTCATTTTGTAGTCCGGGTGAGCCTCAAACTTGTGACAGTCCTCTTCCGCTATCCTCCCGACTGCTGCTAATACAGGAGTGAGCCCCATGCCTGGCATATAAATGAATACACAAATGGAAGTGTGAGGCCTGGAGCATATAGCAAGTTTACAGTAGATCCAGTCTGCCTGCAAGTCTGTCTGAGATCCTTCATGGTGGACTGAGTGAGGGAAGGGTCCCACCAGGTCGTGTCTGGGTCTTTCTCATGTACTATGATTTGATGGATTTAGAGGACAGCTCTAGACTCAAGAGCCATGGTTCCTACCTACTTCTTTTATTTTATTTGAGCTTTGAGCCCTAAATTTTTTTCTTTCTTTCTTTCTTTTTGTTTGAGAACCCACTCATTAGGATTCAGAGTGGGTGCTTTTGCCCATGAATACTAGTGTTGAACATGATAGTACATGCCTGTATTCCCAGCACTGAGGAGGTTGAGGCAGACGAATCAAGAGTTCAAGACGCGGGGGCTGTAGAGATGGCTCAATGGTTATGAGCACTAGTTGCTCTTGCAGAGGACCCAGGATTCCCAGCATCTACATGGTGGCAAACAACTGTCCTGACTCCAGTTCAGGGGATCCAGTGCCCTCTTCCGACCTCTGAGGAGGTCATGCAAGCAATACACTCATGCACATAAAATACAAAAAATAATAAATAAATGAAGTATTTAACAACAACAACAAAAAGAATTCAAGGCCTGATTTGGCAAAATGGTTCAGTGGGTAAAAATACAAGCATAATGACTTAAGTTGGATCCCCAGAGCCCACCATGGAAGGAGAGAGCCAACTCCTGAAAACTTATTCTCTGGCCTCCATACATGTGCCATGGCATGTGCATGCACATGCATACACACCCAATTAGTAATATTACTACTAATACTAATAAATAAACATAATAATGATAAATAAACAAACTGTTTTTAAAAAGAGTTCAGTCTAAACTGCATAGTGAGTTCAAGGCCAGCCTGAGCTATAATGATGAAACCCTGCCTCAAAAAACAAAACAGGGCTAGAGAAATGGCTCAGCAGTTAAGAATGCTGGCAGCCCTCTCAGAGGGATCAGGTTCAGTTCCCAGCACCCACGTGGTAGCTCACAACTGTATGAAACTCCAGCTCAAGGGATACCACGTAGCCTTCTGGTCTCGGCCGGCACTGCATGTGTAGGTGCACTTACATGCAGGTGGAACAGTTATTCACATTCAAAACAAACAAACAAAAAGAGCCAACTAATTTTAAAGTGTATAAGGTGCAAAATGAAGCTTTCTATTTTCCCACATGTCCCTATAGGTCCTTCAGTTTTCCTTTAACCTCTCTTGACAGCCTGAAAAGTATCCTTTCAGATCGTTTATAAAATGAATAAGACATAAGGATCCGAGATCTGGCTAATTCCAGGAGAAAAGCTGGACAGCAGGTTCTGGTTCTCACTGGAATCTCATTTAATGCTTCGAAGGGGAAAATGTTAAGAATAGGCTGTCTCAGAGATAATTCCCCTAAGGCCCTCACTTTGTGGATGAGTCCAAGAGAGATGAAGTGATGGCCATATTTGTGGCAGGCTCAGCCCGAGTCTTGCTCCCCTGGGCTTTCTACAGGCAGCAGTGTTTTCTACAAGTGCCTACCTGTTTTGATCCATGGGGCACCATCTTGACTGCATCTTTGAACCTGGGACTGGTGTGTGTGTGTGTGTATGTGTATTATTGTGGCCTGGGAACTAAAGGGACTTTCCGAAATTCACTGCCCACAGAGCTGGAACCCAAGACTTTCTTGATTGAGTTCAGTGTGTCTGGCATTCACCAAGTGCTACTGTGTTCAGGTGCTATGATGAGAGAGTCAGCCTGGCCAGGGCCTTGCTCACACCCTGTGCTCCTAGTGGAACAGGGGGCCTATGACCTCCTCTGTGGCCACTCACCCCTCCCCTTTCCTCTGTCCTTTCTGCTCTCCTTCCTTCTCTGGCTCTGTCCATTTGTCTCCATCTGCCTTTCACCGTGTGCGGTTCCTGCCCCTTGCCAGCACACTATCCTTCCCCCTATCACATGTTCTTCTTCTCCATGCCAATGCAGGCGTGCTGGTCACCATGACAACAGAGACAGGCCCCGATTCTGAAGTGAAGAGGGCTCAGGAGGAGGCGCCACAGCAGCCTGAGGCTGCTGCCGCTGTGATCACCCCAGTGACCCCCACAGGCCACGGCCACCCAGAGGCCAACTCCAATGAGAAGCATCTACCCCAGCAGGACACACGGCCTGCTGAACAGGTGTGTACCTGAGGACGTGGGGCATCCCTCTTCCTGCCCCCCCAGTCTTCTGGGTCCAGTTCTTAGGGCTTTAATATTTCTCAGTAGGAAAGAAAGAAGGAATCTCAGATATATTCGTGACTGGTTATGTGTTGAACTCTGGGCTGGGGTCATTGTGGTTGTCCTAGTTACTTTCTATTACTGTGATAAAACACTGACCAAAAGCAACTTGGGGAGGAAAGGGTTTGTTTCACTTTACAGCTCCCAGTCCATCATGGAGGGAAGACAGGACAAGAATTCAGGCAGAGACCTGGAGGCAGGAACTGAAGCAGGGGCCACAGAGGAATGCTGCTTACTGGTGTGCTCAGCCCACTTTCTTATACAGCCCAGCCCACCTGCCCAGGGGTGGCACCATTCACAGCAGGATGGGCCCTCCCACACCACTCATAAATTAAGAAAATGCCCACAGCCATGTCCACAGTCTAGTCTGATAGAGGGAATTTTCCAGTTGAGGTTCCCTCATCCCAAATGTGTCAAGTTGACAACTGGAGTGATCCAGTTCAGTGGTCATTTTATATTTCACTTTCCCAAACCTCAGAGGGGAGCTGTTATTTTCCCCATTTTATGCTGAGAGGAACTGTGGCTCAGTGCGGTAAGGCCAGTTGCCCAAAGTCCATGGCTGTTAAAGCAGCAGAGAGTCAGACCCTGAAATGATTCAAATAGGGTTCTTTCAACTTTAGTTTCCTGCCTCTAAGGCTTATCTTTGAGCATGACAAGCCCACTGTGACCCTGGAGCAGAACTCATCACCTGAAAACTAAGAAGACTCAGCTAGCTCTCAGATTCCCATTTCGCTAATTCACAACTGGCCCAGAGAATCAGGGACCTGACCATACTCGTGGGAGGTGGGGATAGAGCTCCAGCCCACAGCCTCACACCCCCAGACTTGCCACAGCTCCTAGCTTCATGCTAGCGACAGATGAGATGGAGGAACTCAGACAAATGCCCTGATAAGTCACGCACTGTTCTAGGGAGACAGGGCAGCTTGATGGCAGGTTTGGCTTGATGGACTGTTCCTGCCTGTAGAGGCTGCCTCTGGCAGCAACAGACAGTAGAGCCCTCAGCTCACATGGAAACAGGAGATCACCTGTTGGGATCACCCTGTCCACCCTGTAGGTCTCAGAGGGTAACACCTCTTGTTTTGGAGCGTCTCTATCTCAGCTACCCCAGATGCTTCTTATTTGGGTAAAGGGCTGTTTGAGGTCACTGACTTCTTTCCTGGTTCCACAGAGCCTAGACATGGAGGAGAAGGACTACTGTGAGGCCGATGGCCTGTCTGAGAGGACCACGCCTAGTAAGGCCCAGAAGTCACCCCAGAAGATTGCCAAGAAGTTCAAGAGTGCCATCTGCCGAGTCACTCTGCTTGATGCCTCTGAATATGAGTGTGAGGTGGAGGTAGGGAGCACCCAGCGCCACATGCCCTGCCACAGGCTCAGAGCCAGACGGACTCCTTTGTGTCCTGAGTCCAAGCCAAACCAGAGGAGTACCAACCTCAGTGTCCAGGGGGATGATCTGCTGGGCCTCCTTTGTACAGGGAATGGCACCAGGGTTCAAACAGGCTATCACCGTTTTTAACCAGATTAGGCTCAGCAGAGGCCTGGCACTAGGAGAAGGGGTCTCAGGGTGTTATCCCTTGGTGAGGAAGCCATTCTCTGAGGACTGATGTGCAAGGCTGGCCACAAAAGGAACACTACACTATGACTCTGAGTCCTGGGCTGTGCCCTGTCCCTTGTCTGTGCCTCACATCTTTGAGAGACGTACTCTAACCCCCAAGACTTTGGACTTTGGTTTTCAGCTCCTTCTCTTGATTGCTGTTAAGAAGGAGGAATCAGTCACTCTCTAGCCTCTACTCCAACATGCTCCCAAGCAGGCCTTTAGTCTACCTTGCAGAGCTTGGGTAAGGTGGGCATTGTAGACTCAGAGAGGAGAGCCAAGTGACCAAGGTCCTGCCCAACAACCAGAAGACTCTTGGGGGCTCCCTAGTTGTCTGGTGGGACCTGGGTCAGCTCCCAGCCCCACTGGATGGTACACCAGCCTCACAGCCACTCTTCTCTTCCTTTCAGAAGCATGGCCGTGGCCAGGTGCTGTTTGATCTGGTCTGCGAACACCTCAACCTCCTGGAGAAGGATTACTTCGGCCTGACCTTCTGTGATGCCGACAGCCAGAAGGTACCTGGCTGGGGGCCTCTTCCTTTAGTCTTCCACAGTTTGAGCCACATCCCTCGAACACCCTCATATCTGCAGTAGATACTTTCTGCTTGTCCATCAGCCAGCCCGAATGTTCTCTGGCCCTAGTCCTCACCCTAGTCCTTTCTTGGTGACCCATAAATAACTCCCAGGTGGGTGACAAAAACCACCATATGGCTGTGAGTTCCCTGGAGAACTGAACAGTCTTCAGTGCCTTTTCCCCACCCTGGTGGAGGGCTGCCTGATTTTCCTTCTTCCAGTTACAGGTGCGATACCTGGTCACTGTGGCCATCTCAGGGCAATACTAGCCCTGACACCAAGTCCCAGCCCTTCTGGGAATCCTGGCCGCACTACCCAGTGCTAAAGAAACTGGTCTAGACAAGAGTGTTTCGCATTAAAGTCTATGACTGTCCATTTCAGAATAGTTCTCCTTCCCGGCCCTGTGCTGTCCTCTCCTCTGTCTTCCTTCTTAAGGACTCTTTCATCTCTTCTCTTCCAGAACTGGCTAGACCCCTCCAAGGAAATTAAGAAGCAGATCCGCAGTGAGTGCTTGCTGTGGCTGGTGGGTGTGGATGAGTGGGCAGGACCTGGTGGTAGTGCTCCTGGATCTCTGTGTTCTTTTGTCCTGCATGGCAGTCTTGGAGAAAGCTGGGAAGGAATGAAAACATTATTTTATAGTTGACAGGTCTGAGACCCAGAGAACAGAAATGACTATGCAGAGCCGCATAGCACATTAGTAGAGAAACTGTAAATGCCTTCAGGATTGTCAGCCCTGTAGTCATCCAGGACAAAGGGACAAACAGATGGCCTGGAAACAGCTACTCCTCTGTCCAGGGCTGGTACAGTAACTAGTGACCCTTTCCTCAGAAGTTCAGGGAGTGGCAGCTCCTCACACAGGGTCATGGAGCCAAGTGCTGGCCAAGCTAGTCTTGAGCCCCGACCTTCATCTTATGTTCTTTTCAAGGCCTGGGGAGGAGGCAGATGGGCAGGCTGGCAACCTGTGCTCTCTGGGAGGGG
Source organism: Eospalax fontanierii (assembly GCA_035773235.1). Taxonomy (NCBI): domain Eukaryota; kingdom Metazoa; phylum Chordata; class Mammalia; order Rodentia; family Spalacidae; genus Eospalax; species Eospalax fontanierii. The sequence goes on along the minus strand of CM069550.1, from coordinate 22,785,944 downwards.
TGAGGGAGCTTTCAAATCGCAGAAGGGGGAGGTCAGTGGCCTCAGCCAAGGGACTTGTAGTAGGTGGAGACCTGGGGCCTGGAGGCAAAAAATGCCTTCTCCAGGCCCCACCTCCTGGGCTCCCTGGTCCCCTGGCTAAGAAGCTGTAGCTGAGTCTGTTGCCATGACAGCAGGCAGCTGGGCCCAGGGATGCCAGCTGACTCTGAAGGAGGGGGCTTGAGGAATTTTTCCTGTAGGCTCCTGTCAGTTGGAGACAAAGAGGTAGGCAAATAGGCAAACATAATTCTATGGGCTGACAGGGTTCTAGGTTTGGGCTTTAGGCTGTCTTCTAGTAATGCCAGCCCTGCTGCGAGGACTGCCTCTCATGCCTGAAAGAATTGGAGCAGATATGGGCAGCCAAGTGTGTAGAGTTTAATAAAGGCCAGTAGCCTGGAAAAAAAAAAAAAGGCAGTCAGGCTGAATGACCAGGCCCTGGGTCACTCTTGCCTGCCTAGCTTGGCATGTGGACTTGTTCCTTGTAGTATGCCAAGCCATGGCCTTCACACCTTACGCCTTGATCCTCAGGAAGTGCCTCCTCTCGGGGACTGGGGAGTTGACCTAGTAGATAAAATGCTTGCTGCATAAGCATGAGAACCTTAGTTCATATCTTTAGCACCCAGGTAAAGCTGGACAGAACTGTACACACTTGTAACCCCAGTGCTGGAGGCAAGGAGGCGGGGGAGACAGGCGAATCCTGGGGCCTGCTTCCAGGTCAGTCTAGCCAAATTGACAGTCTCTGTGTTCTGTGAGAGACTAGTCTCAAAAGATAAGATTCAGCCTACAGGCAACATGAACTGGACTCAGTGAGTTATAAAGAAAAACAAGAGCGTGTGAGGGTAAGAACAGAGCGTGTGAGAGATGCTGGGGGAGTGGGGGTGGATATGATCAAGATACACTGTATACATGTATGAAATTCTCAAAGTATAAATTTGAAAATATTTAAAAAATAAGATGGGTGGCTGGAAAGATGGCTCAGCAGTTGAGAGCACTGACTGTTCTTGCTGAGGACCCGGGTTCAATTCCCAGCACCTGCATGGTGGCTAGCAACTGTCTGTAACTCCAGTTCCAGTAAATCCAACACCCTCTTCTGACCTCCACGGGCACTGCACAACATGGGTGCACTTACATGCATGTGGGCAATGCACTCATATACAGAAAATGTAAAATAAAATATTAAAAAAAGAAGGTGGGAAGCAGCAGAAGAGGACACCCAGTAGCAGCCTCTGTCCTTCACAGAAAAGCACGCACATGTGCGTGCGCACGCACACACACACAGGAATTAGATCTCTCACCTCTGTTCCAATCCCTGAAACTCCCACTTGTTCAGCCTAGTCCTGCCTTTGGGACCCAAGGGAGCACGTTAGCCTCTTTTCTGTTGTTGGTGACAGAGGCTTCATGAGCACTTGTTTCCTGGGCTTCCAAAGGTGGCCATCTCTTCCCTAAGTCTCAGTACCTATCACTTCAGGCACCTTGGGCAGACCCTCTGGATCTCTACTTCTCCTTGGCAGGTGGACTAGTCATTCCCGCCTGTGAGCTGGGGTGCTACTGAAGTGACAGATCCATCCAACACTGTGACTATGTTTTGCTGGAAGGATGCTGGACTCACATAGACTGGATTCGAATTCCTGCTCAGTCAGCCACTACTGCTTGTGTTATATAACTCTTCCGTACCTCAGTTTCCTCATTCTAAAGTGGGGTTATAATAGCGCCTAGCTCTAGGAATGTTGTAAAGATGAAATGAGGTACCATGTGTGTGACATAACAGTGTGGGCTCCAGTACCCACAATGTGTACCCACTATACTCACTGATTATTACTGTTACTCTTCCCGAGACCGGCTTGTGTCCCCTTGCTACTCTTTCCAAGGAGTTTTTGTGACCAAGAACCTGAGCTCTGGGGTTAGATGACAGGAACTTGGAAACCTGTTCTCTCTTACCAGTTGGCTGAGCGACCCTTAGAATCCTCATCTATGAAAAGGAAATGTAGCTCAGTGGTGAAGTGCTTGCCTAGCATGCTCCATGTCCTCATGTGCTCATCATACGAGCTACTCATTGTTTACTGAAGTGATTCATTGCCTGCCTGTAGCACGCAGTAGTGATTTTCTATCTTCCTTCTCATTGTTGATGCAAAGTTGTTTTTTTTTTTAATTATTTCTACTGAGTGTGATGGTGCACGCCTTTAATCCTAGCACTCAGGAGGCAGAGGCAGGTAGATATCTGAGATCAAGGCCAACCTGATCTACGTAGCAAGTTCTAGACCAGCTGGGGCTAGCAGGGAGACTCTGTGTCAAAAAACCAGAATTATGTATTTATTATTAATGTATATTTACAGTTGTCTATGTGCACATACGGAGCTCAGGAGACAATTTTCGGTAGATTCTCTTTCCACCATGGGTTCCAGGGATTGAACTCAGGTCGTCAGTCTTGCATAGCAAGCACTTTGACTCACCGAGCTGTCTCATCAACTTGCTTACGAGTCTCTGAGACAAGGTTTCCCTGTAGCCCCAGCTAGCCTGGAACTCCCTATGGAGACCAGGCTGGCCTTGATCTCACAGAGTTCTGCCTGCCTCTGCCTTCTGAGTGCTGGGACCAAAGGTGTGTACTCTCTTAAACTAGGCCATAGTTTCTTCATCTGGCAGTGGGAATAATGTTCTGTACCCAGGATTAGATTGTTCTGAGACTAGAGATAGGAGAAGGCTATGCATGGTCATGCACAGGCTAGTGTATCCATGACAACAGCCTCCAGGATGAGGCCTCTGATCTCTCCCCATCTTCTCCTCTTAGGCAGCCCCTGGAATTTTGCCTTCACAGTCAAGTTCTACCCACCTGACCCAGCCCAGCTAACAGAAGATATCACAAGGTGAGGACTGTGGAGGGAGGGATCAACACACACTCGCCTCACAGAAGTATGAATGAGGGTCAGACATGCTGGCCCTGTGAGACACAGAATGTATATGTGCCAGTGGCAAATACTGATCCACAGACAGCCAATCTCAAAGGAAGCAGAGAATATGAGGAAAACAGGAATCCAAATGCAGACATCAGTGGTGGTTTAACCTCAGAGGAGAAGGTATATGTGTCAGAGGGAGCTATGGGGCCCATTATGCTTTGAAAAGGACACATATATCTAAAATGGTAGGTCAGCAACATGGCTTGGCAAATAAAGGTTCTTGCTGCACAAGCCTGCTGGCCTGAGTTTTTATTCCCTGGAACCCATGTAAAGATGGAAGGCAAGAATCAGCTCCACAGCTGTCCTCTGACATCCACATGCACGTCATGACGTGCACCTCTCCCGTCATACACATACACACACCCTAATAATAAAATTTTAAAAATAAAAACAGTTGCTGTTGAGTTCTGGGAAATCACTGGCCTGAACCGGGCCTTAAAGTTGAATGACATTAGAGATTTTTGTTGGGAAATATTTTGTATTGCACCTAGAGCCTTGTACTTACTAGGCTGGCACTCGACATGACCTATATACCCAGACCTTTTTACACATTTTCTTAAAATGTTGAGACAGTCTCATTAAGTTTCCAGGGCTGGCTTTGAACTTTTGACCCTGCTGCCTCAGCCTCCTTAACAGTGAGACTGTAAGCTTGTATCATCAGGGCCAGCTATTGGGTCCATTTTTAATGCTGATTCCTGTTTGCTAAGCACAATACCTAATTTAAAATGCTGCCTCTAGGGCTCAGCAGAGTTAAGAGTGATGGCTGCTCTTGCAGAGAACCTGGGTTTGATTCTCAGCACCCAATGGTGGCTCACAGCTGTCCATAACTCCAGTTCTAGGGGATTCAACACCCTCTTCTTGCCTTCATGGGCATTGCACCCATGGGTACACTTGGATACATGCAGGCAAAACACATATACACACAAAATTACCCCCCCACACACAAAGTTTTTTAAAGATGCTTCCTTTAGACTTAGTAGAAAAGACAGATGTTTTGGGAATAAACCAGCCCCCAGGTTTTAGCTTCGGTAGCCCCTCCTGGGCACTGAGTCAGCCTGAGGCCAAGATAACAGCAGTCACATCTGAATTCAGAGCTTTGACAGCACAGCTCCTGAAGTGTCTTCTCTTTGTATCAGACCATGGGCAGCGGGCTTCCAGGGACACCAGGAGGGAAGTAGCCCTGCCCAGCACAGCTGGCTCGAGAAGGTAGGGTTGTTGGAGCAGCTGATTTAGTCAAAAATAGTTAGGCCCAAAATAAACGGTTCAAAATGACAGATTGATTAAAATGAAGGACTGGTCAGAGCATTTGGCAGTGATTTCTGAATTTTTAGACTTTTGAACAAAATGTCACAGGCCTATGCTAGATGCCTGTGACAAGTGAGCAGCCACAGATCCTGAGCCTGTACATTGTCCCTGAGCACACACTGAGGCTGCAAGTGCCCGTTACCAGGCCTCAGTTCTCACTGGAATATGTCACAGGGCACTGAAAATTAGACCAAGTCAAAGCCACTTTAAAGGAAGAAAATTGGACAGTGAGTGAAGAATGGCAAAACAGAAAAAAAAGGGCAAAGAGCCACCACTGACTGAGGACTCTTTATTTTAGTGCGTAGTAATTGCAGACGCTGTCCAAAATGGCTTTAATGGTTCTAAAAATTGTAAAATTATCCAACTGTGAATGTACGTTACAAAAATGTCACGGCCTGGTGGTTCCAAATGCTTCTTTAGACCAATTTTGTTTTTAGACAATTCACTTGAATCTATAGACAAAATTAAGTTTGGGGAGAGGGCTGGGTTGGTTCAATGGAGTAAAGGCTGCCAATCCTGACAGCTTGAGTTTAACTCCAGGACGTAGATGGTAGAAGAGAGTCTACTCCCAAATACTGTCCTCTTGGCTTTCACATGTACTGTGGCATACACAAAATGTGCATGTGGATGCACACAGACACACACACACACACACACACACACACACACGCATGCACGCACACAGGCTCACGTACAAATAAATGTAGAAAAGGTTTGGGAAAAGCATCAGTAAGCTGTAGGTTGTAGGTTGTAGTGCGGAGGCTGAGTGCACATGAGAGTCATGGGTACTGAAGTGAGAGCAGCTCTGAGGCACATCACTGGATGCGACAAAACAAACTCTAGAATCAGACGTAGTATTTGATAACCATTTACGTACTGAAAATACCCATCAATTAAAGTCATATGCATTTTTGGGTGTTCATGAAGGAAAATTGTCTAGAGCACCACGAGAATAGTTGGTGACCTTGCGGAGGGGGTGGAAGAGCCATCAAGAGGAAACTCAGAAACATCTCTGAAGTGTTCATTTGCTTCCATCCAAGAGTACATTAAATTGCGGGGTTGGAGATGTAGCTTGGTTAGATATAGCTCAGGTATGGTGTTTACCTGGCATGTACGAAGCTCTGGATTCTATCCCCAGCATGGCATAAACCATGCCCAGTGGAGATAGAAAGGACTTAATAGTTAATGTCTATAATCCCATCACTGGGATGGGAGACTGAGGCAGGAGGATCTCTCTGAGTCTGAGGCCAGTCTGAGTTTTACAGTGAGACCCTTTAAAACTACGTGACAGCCAGGGATGGTGGTACAGGCCTGTAATCCAACACCTGAGAGGTTGAGGCAGGAGGATCATGGATTCAAGAACAGCCAAGGCTACACAGGGAAACCATGTCTCAGACACCTACCAACTGAGCTGTGCATGATGGTGCGTGCCTTTAATCCCAGCACTTGGGAGGTAGAGGCAGGTGGATTTCTGTGAGTTCAAAGCCGGCCTAGTCTACATAGCAAGTTCCAGGCCAAATGGGGCTACAGGGAGACCCTATCTCAAAAAGACTGAAAAAAAAAAAAAAAAAAAAAAAAACCCACTAATTGGGACAAGAAATGTTCCAGTGGGTCAAGTGCTTGCCGTACAAGGGTGAGGACCTGAATTCCAGTCCCCAGAATCCACTTAAAAAGATGGATGTGGTAATGTGTGTCTGTAATCCCAGTGCTCTTATGCTAAGATAGAAGGCAGGAGACAGGACATTGAAAGGTCCAGGGCCAGCTAACCTGGTGTACCCATCAGCAAAGCGGCAGAGTCTGCCTCAAACGAGGTGGAAGGCGGGGACCTGCGCTCAGGATTTTCCTCTGATTTCCTCATGCATGTTGTGACATGCTTGCACCCATATCCACACATGAATATATGCACACACATACACTGTAGACATACAACATGCATCATACACACATACACAGAATCCAAACCAACCAACAAAACCAAACAAATAAAACTACTTGACATTTTTCTTTATTGTTTAATTAATTAAAAATTTTTATTTTATGTGCATGAGTGTTTTGCCTACATGGATGTAAGTGTACCCATGTTACATAGTGTCCACAGAGGTCATGAGAGGGTGTTGGATTCCCTGGAACAGGATTTGTTGGGGGCAGTTAGCCTCTATGTAGATGCTGGGAACTGAACCCAGGTCTTCTGCAAGAGCAGCCAGTACCCATCACTCAAGCCCCATGACATTTTTTTTTCCCAAGGACCAAACCAGCTACGTATTCAAGCTATTAAGCTTGAAGATGAATTAGAAATCTCATAAACACTCTTATAATAGAAAACAAATCGTAAAATTCGGAAACAACCGAAAACCACTGGGAGTCATGTGGCATGTCCCCAAACTGGTTTCCTGGGACACACCCACTTAGTCATGACGTGGCAGTGTCTGGGTGCCGAGCCCACTCTCTGTCCCCATCTCCAGGTACTACCTATGTCTGCAGTTGCGGGCAGACATCATCACAGGCCGGCTGCCCTGCTCCTTCGTCACGCACGCCCTGCTGGGCTCCTACGCTGTGCAGGCTGAGCTGGGTGACTATGACGCTGAGGAGCATGTGGGTAACTATGTCAGTGAGCTCCGCTTCGCCCCGAACCAGACCCGGGAGCTGGAAGAAAGGATCATGGAGCTGCACAAGACATACAGGTGAGCGGGCCTGGTGGCCAGCTGGCTGGAACCCCCTCACGGGGCCTAGGCCCTGGGCGCTGTGCCGTCCCTGCGCCACCTGGCACTGCTCCTAACGTAAGGTGCCTGGGGCAGGTCATTTCTGAGACAGGAATAACAGCTGTGTGACTCTGAGTGACCGCTTGGAGCTTCTGTGTCTTGACTTTCTATGTGGCTGTGGTAATTCCCTAGCCTGAGTCTCTGAGGATCAGTTTCTTTCTCTTCTCTTAAGATAATAATAACAGAGGTATACCTCTGGATAAGGGTCCTGATGCGGAGATATGGGTATAAAGTTCAAAAGTTTGAGTGCTGATGCCAACGTACTTGGGTTCACCATCCAACTGTGCCACTTTCTAACCAGTGGCTGTGGCAGGTTGATTTGCCCTTTGTGCTTTGACTTGCTCGTCTCTTTAGCAGGATACTGATCAGCATGCCCTGTGGGGTTACTAGGCAGTCACACAGCTCACCTTAAAGATGCATACTGGGTGTGGGCTTAGTGTTGTTATCTGGGATTGTGTTACTGATTACATACTTTGTTGAATTGTTGATTGATTACCTTGTTCTGGAGTTAGAAGTTAATTGTCCAGACATGTGACTGTAGCCTAGTGTTGGAACCTCAGGAAGCCCCGTTTTCATCTATAAATGCACAGACTGAGATGATCAATATCCCTCAACCATTGGCATTTGGAGCAAGAGAATTCATTGTGCAGGGTTTTTAGTTTCTCTGGACTGCAGGCATAAAATGCCCATAGCACCCCCTCGAGGATTGTAAGAACCAGAATGTACCCCACTGCCATCCCCCAATGCCTGCTCTGTAGGGGATACTACTCCTCGATCAAAATGATCTGTAGGGTCCTTTTAAGCAGGAAGTGCTTTGGGCTCCAAGTTCAAGATTGTTCTGGGAACCTAGGAAGGACTCTGGTGGTATTCTGTCACCCCTGTGCAGGATGAAGAGAATCAGGAGGGTTGCGTGTGTTAGGCTGGATCTGGAGAGAGGGTGGTGGCCAGATGTGTTGAGGAAGAGCCTACTAGATGTGACAGACAGCAGTGCTCTCAGAAACTTGCTCATCAGCTTTGCTGGGCTACACTGACTGCTGTGGAATTGTGTTGAGTAGGACACAAGTGGTTAGCCATGACCACTGGGCACAGGACAAGGGTGTCCTGCCTACCATCTGTCTTTCATCCCTGTCCTAGATAGCAAGATGCCCTGGAGAATTGAAAGTCATAATGATCCATAGAAAGGCAGTCAGATCAATAGGCACTTGAGCAATGCCAGCAGCTGTCTTTGTAGTTCTTTGCACTTAAAGCCCATTGATATCTACTGGCCATGTATTCCACACAGAAGCTCAAAGGTAGACAGGGCAGAGGAAATGGAGCCAGAGGGTTTGGAATATAGACTCTGGAGCCACATTGGAGTCAAATACAGACACTGCTGTTATGTAATTGCTGTGCTGTGCCCTTCAAGCAGGTAATTCAACCTCCTCTGAAACTCCAGCTGCCTCATCTGGAGGATAGAAATGAAAATAATACCTGCCTTACAAAGTTATATAGATTGAATGGGTTCATATATGTCAGAAAGCAGCACATAATCCTTGATAAATGCTTGCTATAAGTATAAAACAGTCTGAGCTTCCTGGCACCCAAAGCAAAGATGGGCCTTGATTCCTGACATAGCTCTTCTCTTAAGAAAGGAGAATGAAGCTGGGTGTGGTGGCAAATGCCTTTAATCTCAGCACTCAGTAGCAGAGTCAGGCAGATCTCTGTAAATTTGAGGCCAGCCTGGTCTACCTAATGAGTTCCTAGAATGGTTGGTTCTGAAGGTGGTATCTGCAGCCATGTGGATTTAGCCAGAGTCTTTGCCACAGCCCAGAGATCACTTTCTTTCCCCAATTTCTTTCCTCAGGGGGATGACTCCAGGAGAGGCAGAAATCCACTTCCTGGAAAATGCCAAGAAGCTTTCCATGTATGGAGTTGATCTGCACCACGCTAAGGTACAGCCGAGCCCCAGCATTCCCTTGCCTCTGGGAGGAGGTGCCTGAGGAGCTAATTACCAGAGTCTAGTCTTAGACAGCCTTAACTTTTTTGGTTCTCATTTCTCAAAGTGCATAACCTTTTTTTTTGTTTTTTAAATCATTTTCCTCTTGTATTCAACTTCCTTCTGAACCTGTTGATGCCACCACTAGATTGGATGCCGATAAGAGAAAGACAGAGGTCTTAGCTTATTTCTGTATCCCTAGCGTGTGGCACATGGTCTGCCGTTGAGTATGTTCCTAAATGTTTGCTAAGTGGATGAGTGATTGACGGAGCAAGGAATGAAGAAGCAAATGGTGAATCCCTGACTAAAGGAGACCAAGAGAGACTCCAGGGACTCCAGCCTGGAGCACAGGGAGTGGTAGGCTGCCCATGCCTGACCCCACGCCTCTCACTCTATGCTGTGTTCTTATGCAGGACTCTGAGGGCATCGACATCATGCTAGGTGTCTGTGCCAATGGCTTACTCATCTACCGGGACCGCCTGAGAATCAACCGCTTTGCCTGGCCCAAGATTCTCAAGATTTCCTATAAGAGAAGTAACTTCTACATCAAGATCCGGCCTGGGGAGGTGAGCCTGCCTGGGTCACCCTGCTCCTCACCTGAGTTCACTGAACCTAACTAACACAGAGGACCCTGGCAGCTGACCTGGTTTTTCCTACTCAGGGAACATGGACCGGACCAGGTTCTGGGGCTCGTGAAAGAATCAGATATCCCTCCTCCCTGCCTCTCTATGTAGACCTCACATCCTGGATGTAACATTACATTTTGTTTATTTTATATATTTATTTGGGGGGTGGGTAAGCAGGTGCCAGAGGACAATTTGCAGGAGTCACTTCTTTCCTTCCATCATGTGAGTCTGGTTAACAAACTCAGGTCATCAGGCTTGGTGGCAAATGCCCTTACCCACTGAGCCACCTCGCCAATCCTGAATGTGTGATTTCAGACACAGTGTGTACTTACACACACACACACACATACACACACGCACACACAGAAATTGTCTTCATGTACACATTTACCTATGTGTAGTACTCCACCGGATATACATAACAAGACACAGGTGCAGGATGACACATAGCTTGTACATATAGGCACATATCCACACCTCTTGTCCTTCAATCCCACAATTCCAACAGAAGCCATAGTTCTGCTTCTAGAGTAACCTCGACCACTGGGCCCTCCTCCCCATTTACCAGTCACTAGCCTCTGTTGTCATCTATAATAATCTTTACACGATCCCATTTGTTGAGCTCCCTGCCTCTCCCTTCGATCAGATCCTGCCAACCCACTACCATCCCCTAGACACACACCTTGCTGAAGTATTTCAGGAGCTAGTCTCCAGTTGGCATCTGGTTACCAAGGCTGCCTACCTCTTCTACCTCTTTTTCCTAAGCTATCTGTTACCTGTGATGCCCCAGCCCTTCTGGCTTTTCTCTGCAATATTTGAATTTGTTAAGTTCTTTTCTGCCCAAAAGATTTTGCATGTAACATTCTATCTGAAAGTCTTGTTTTTGAGTTCTAACATGAGTGGTTCTTTCCTGGATTAGCTTTCTGTTACTGTAACAAAATACTTGATATTATCAACTTATGAAGACAAAAGAAGACAAAAGATTTATTCTGGCTTGCAGTTTTGGAGGTTTTAGCCCATGTCTGATTAGCTGCATTGCTTTGGTCTATGGCAGCACATCATGGGGAGGCAGACAGGCCACTTTATGGTCAAAGTGCAAAAAAATAAAAGCAACATAACGATACTAGCATGTGAGGGCATGCTCTCAGTAATCAAGATGCTCCCGGTAGACCCCACTAATTAAAATTTTTAATTAATTAATTTTTTTATGTGTATGTGTGTTTTGACTGCATGTATGTAAAGTGTGCCCATGCCTACAGTGCCTACAGAGGCCAGAAGAGGGAATGGGATCCCTTGGAACTGAAGTTACAGATGGTTATTAGCTTCTATTTGGTTGCTAGGAACTGAACCCAGGTCCTCTGCAAGAACAGCCAGTGCTCTTAACTGCTGAGCCATCAGCAGGTCTCCACCCTGGGACCCCATTTCTTAAAGGCGTCCACCTTCCAAAAAGTACACTGGGGACTAAGTCTTTAACACCTTAACCTTTAGGGGGACATTTAAGATACAAGCTGTAGCACACCTCCGTCCTTCCAAGCTCAGCTCAAAGCTCATCTGTCTGGAGGGGCGCCCCAGAGGACCCCAAGCCTGCTCAGCAGTTCCCTCTGTCCCCCTCATAGCTCTTACCCATACACACAACGACCTTGTAGTCAAACCTAGATCTTACCAGTATGGCTAGTCTTGCTAGAGAGCTTGCTCTGGGTGTCTCCTATCTGCCTTCTGAGGCTGTGACTGCAGGTGGGCTGCCACACCCACCTGGCATTTATATAGGGTCTGGGGACCCTAATCAGGTCTGGGCTGGAGAGATGACTCAGTGGTTAAAAGCACTAGCTGCTCTTGAAGAAAACCTGGGTTTGCTTCTGAACACCCACATAGAGGATAACAACAGGCCATGACTTCAGCTGTAGGGGATCCAGTGCCTTCTTCTGGCTTTCACAAGCATTGCACATACAGGTGCACTTACATACGTGCAAGCAAAACACTCATCACTTAAAATAAAAATAAATAAATCAAAAAATGGAATTATTTTAAGACCCCTACTCCCTAGAATCTTCTGTGTTGTTCTCAGGATGATCGTCTCATGCTGTTCTCATCCAGTGTGTAGTGCTGGACTGGTCACAGAAGATGGCTCAGTCCACCCTGTAGATTATGTACATGAACAGGGCAAACTTGTATCTGCCTGGGGAGAGGCTGAGAAGGTGGGCTGGTGGCAGATGTGGCCGTGTCCTGCTCTTAACCATCCTCCCAATTTCTTGACTTCCCAGTATGAGCAGTTTGAGAGCACCATTGGCTTCAAGCTTCCCAACCACCGGTCAGCAAAGCGACTGTGGAAGGTCTGCATTGAGCACCACACGTTCTTCCGGTGAGTTGACCCTGGGTAGGATAAGAGGGCCAAGAGAGTGTGCTGGGAGCAGGAGGTGGAGCTAGCACAGAGGCCAGCCCTGCCTTTCCCCAGGTCCCCCCTCTCTGGGCTATGAGGTGTTCTAGTTGGTGGGACACTGGAAAGACAAGCTGTGAGGTCTCACCTTGGGTCTAGCAATGCAGAGCCCATCCTCACTCCTCATCTCCATTGCTCCATTGCAGGCTGGTGTCCCCGGAGCCCCCACCCAAGGGCTTTCTGGTGATGGGTTCCAAGTTCCGGTACAGTGGGCGGACCCAGGCACAGACCCGTCAGGCCAGTGCCCTCATCGACCGGCCCGCACCCTTCTTTGAGCGTTCCTCCAGCAAACGGTACACCATGTCCCGAAGCCTTGATGGAGGTATGGCCCACACTGGAGGTGGAGGAAGAGTGGTCTTCAAGGGAAGCGGGGGTGTGGACCTGCCAGTCTCTGCAGAACAAGCGCTGGTGGTGGCAGACACTCCTGTCATTTGTACCAGTGTGGTGGCCCGCAAGTGCTGCTGTTTCCAGCCAGCTCTAGCCCTGTCCCACTGGGGTGTAACTAGTGCTCTGAGGACGTCTCTAGGCTGTGATCTTGTGGGGCCCCTTGTTTTCTGGCTCCCTGCCCTAGTCAGCAGCACACAGGCTAGCATTCTCTAGGCAGATGGCAGAGTGACTTTCATGAAGAAGAAAAGGACCTCTCCTGTAGGTTCCATTCCAAAGCCAGGGATTAAATGGAACCTAGATTGGAGGGGAGTTAACCAAGAGCTGGCGAATTTCACAGGGGAAGGACAGAGCCTGGCCTCTAATCCTGAAGGTTGAACTTCTTTCTTGACACTCCAAAGGGACACCGATGGGACCTTTCCCTTTGGAGATCTCAACTTCTCCTCTGTCAGATGGGAGTAGTAATTCCCAGACTGACCAGCAACAGAATAGTGGAAGTCACATGGTACAGTATACATGAGTTGGCACTCTGCAAAGCAAATAAATATAAAAAGGAAAATTGGCATCTTTTTTTATGTGTATGAGTGTTTTACCTGCATGTATATGTATACCATGTGTATGCAGTGCCCACAGAGGCCAGAAGAGGGTGTCAGATCCCCTAGAACTAGACTTCAGAATGGTTGTTAGCTGCCATGTGAATACTGATGACTGAGCCTAGGTCCTCTGTAAGAGCAGTCAGTGATTTTAATCCCTAAGCCATCTCCTGGCATCTGTTTTTAATCTAGGCCAACTCTGAGGATAATATGTTATGCTCTGATTATCTTCACACAATGTTTTCCAGCCTATTTCCCATAAAGACTCAATCCATGGCATAGTCTGGTGCAGTCTCAAACCTACCCTTCTATTCGGAAAAGTATTTGGAATTGCAGTGGTTCCTTGAATTCTCATTAGTTTATAGAGAAGGTAAAGCATCCGTAAGCTTTAGGACTTTTGCTGTCACTAGTAGAAGTTAATTTCACGATACCTGGGCATTGCTAGATCAATAATAGTAGAACTGGTTTTATTTCAGTGACCACAACCCAGATAGTGATGTTTGTTGGGCCAGCATTTAATGGAGGCTCACTCTGGGCTAGGTTGCTTATACACCTGAGCTTATTTGTTCATCACCTTCTCTCTCTGAAATAGATACTTGCTTACTGATGAGGAAACAAAAGCCCAGAGAGATTGTGTAATTTACGCATTGTCACACAGCCAAGAAGGGTTGGGTTTGAGATATGAACCTAGGTTCTAGTGCTATAGAAAGTAGGAGAGGGCCCAAGGCTGGGACGCACTCTCCACTCACCAGCTGTGGCCCAGGGTAAGCACTGGGTTTTGAGACCTGTCTCCACTGCAAGTGTGGCTGGACAGAGGTTGGGACGGCTTTCTCACTGTGTGCGAGGAGATGCTTCACATGGTCGCTCTGCCATCTCTGCTCACTTTAGCAGAGTTTTCCCGCCCTGCCTCAGTCAGTGAGAACCATGACACAGGACCTGACAAGAGGGAAGATGATGCTGAGTCTGGCGGCCGGCGGTCAGAGGCCGAGGAAGGAGAGGTCAGGACCCCTACCAAGATCAAGGAGCTAAAGGTATGAGCCTATCTGACTGCCATGTACCCAGTATCGACCCAGGGCATTGGGAGGCAAACCCGAGGCCTGGAGAGCCTCGACCTTCGCCTGTCCTCATTGTAGCCAAGCACCCTTGATATGGGATGCACCATGGACATGACCTTGGCCTTGTGCTGTATTTCAAACACCTGGACGTCGGGGTGGGACTGGGCATGGAGGTGAACATGCTATCCCCTTTGGCCCAACTTCCCTGGGGAGCTGGGGGCGGCTGGCTTTATCCTGAGGATTCACACCTCCTCTCACTCCCTCCTCATCAGCAGCTTCTCTGTGATTGGCTCTGTGTTACCTCTCCTCCCCTGAGCATGACCAGGTGTCACCACTCCCTCCCAGTGTGAGGTACAGGTGTGTCCTTACCCTGAAGCCTCACCCTCCTTCTGTGCACATACCTCCAGTGTGCATGTGTGCATGCTCCTGCAGGCGCCCCCAGCCTTAGACTCATGCACAGACATGACAACATACTCACATGCACAGGCCTGGCCACACACAGGTCAGGTGTGGCTTCCTTGGTGGCATTGCTAAACAGCCTTTTTCTGTCATGTGATTCTGCTGTGTAAGCACAGGCCCCTAAACATATCCTTTCTGCAGCACAAGGCATGACAACCCAGACACATACCCACCTGTGAGTGGAGCTCCCTCCAGTCCCCTGGCCCCTTTGCCTTCTTGGAATAACCCCTGCTCTCTGCCCCACCCCTTCACTTGGCTATCTCATCACCCTGTGGGTGGCCCAGCAGCTTTCCTGGCCTGCGCTGCTTGGTTGGGTTGGGGGGTGGGCTACCTTGCTGGACCAGGCTGGTTGCAGTGTCTAATCCATTTGCTCTACTGACCCTGCTGGTTCCTTTCCCTCCTGCCATATCCCGCTAGCCGGAGCAGGAAACCACGCCGAGACACAAGCAGGAGGTACTGTCCCTCCCTTCCCAGCCATTCGGACCCCGGGTTCATTCGTCCGCATCTCACTGTCTCGCATCTGTGCCTCCGACACTATCTCAGCTGCAGCTTCATCTCTGCTCACCCTCCGCACCCTCTCTTCCATCAGCCCCTCTGCGGTCACCCCTGCCCTCCTTGTGAAGCTCATGTCTCTAGCTCCCTGCTCGGGCTCTGGCCCCAACTGTGTGCCCTGCCCTCCACCCAGCATCGTTCTTCGCCCCACCTCCGCCAGCCTGGAGATCCATGCATGCCTCTCTCCTGCTGACCTCCCAGCCCTATCCACCAGCTCTTCCAGACCATTCTGGTCTTCCATTTAGCTCCTCCTTCCACTCTCACCCTCCCATCCTTACCCTCATCTCCCCCTTCAGCAATGTTTGGCCATGCCTCCATCTCATTTGTATCTCTTGGCAACTGGTTGTGGGAGTGGGGCCTGGGGTGGGGAGGGAGGAACCCTCAGAGCACTTCTGCGCTTGCTTAGACTCCAGTTTCACCTCCCTCCCGAGTGGGCTGCTGCTGCCTCGCTCCACAGAAACACCTCTCCTCTCCTCCTCCTCCAAATCTTTCTATTTGCTGCTTCCCCTCAACTTCTTCCTCCTGAGTTCCCACTTCTTCCCATCCTCACTCTCCAGTTCTCCACTGGAGCCTTAAGTCCAAAGGAGGCTGTTTATCCTTGGGCTGCTGAGGCCATCCTGAGATCTGACTTTCATTCCGGTTCTGTAGCTGACGTTGGATTGTAGAAAAGTCCCTCAGGCCCTAAATCCCCATCTATATATCAGACTACCTGTGATTCCAGGTATATCTAATTCATTCTGTTTCCTGGCCTAGACACTTTCTCCAAGACCCTTTACCTTCAAGAATCCCAGGACCCACCCACCTCTAGCTCTTGGGAGCGCAACTCACCCACAGGGCCAGCAGGGTCTTTTGTAATCATCTTGGATTGAGACCCACTGACCATTGTGGCCCAGTGCATACTCCATGAGGTGTGGCCTCTCAGACAGACACTGTTCTGCAGCCAGCTTAGCCTGGGAGGGAGGCCTGAGGTGCAGGCAGGTGTCTAGAGTGAAAGCAGAAGCCTCAGGGGCACTGGGTTTCTCCCAGAGGAAGTCTGGGAACAGGCCCGGTGATTCTTCCAGGCCAGAGAGGAGCCCAAGAGGACAGCCTAGCCTTATCCAAGAGTGAGTTTATCTTCCAAACGGTTCCCCTAGAAACAGCTTGTTCTGACTCGTAAGCTATGATTGTTCATTTCTTACCCTTAATAGGGTTGTCATGAGGACTCTTGTCATGGCAGCCCTTGTTGATAGGTCTTTGGGCTGACAGCCTACCTTTTCTGCCCCAGAAGTGGGCAAATGAGCAGAATTGGCAGCTTTCTGTGGTTCATCCTCACTGGACCCAAGCAGATCACTCCATCTTTTGCCTGGGCCTGAGCCCACACTTGATGGTTTACTGAGGGACACAGCTGCGACCCCCACTGTAACTGCCTTGTTCTTGTACCAGGCCCTGACACTCATCTCTCTTTCTAGTCTCTAATCCCCTGCTCTCACCTGGACTCCACCCCACACCTGCATTCTGGTTTCTCTGTCTGGAAATATCTCACTCTGTCTGCTCTTAGATAGTCAGTACATAGAAGATAGATTCTAGAAGATTCTGGGTAATAGAAAGGCTCAAGGCAGAAAAGGCTGCATAGTGTCTCCCTGGTCCTGAGTAAGGGAACAGGGCCCATATTCCAGGATGACCTCAGCTTGGGCATATTGTCATTCAAGGCCCTGGATCTGAGCAGTTGCATGGGAGCTCTGAAATGTCAAGACTAGACATCCTTCTAAGTGTAGTGGTACAGGTCATCTGTGTGCAGACTCCATCTGGGTTTGGAGTATGATAGGAACACACCCAGACCTGAGGGTCTTAGATAGGGTTGGATTTTCTGAGGTCAGGATGCTTGGCAGGAGAGAGGAAAGGGTGGCTTCACTAGACCACCCTCTGTCAGCCAGGTGCCCTGTGCCCGCCCCGGTTGGCACACCTCTTAGAGCTCATGATCTTTACCTCCCGTGGCCCCTAGGGCGGCTGTTGTGAGAGAGATTAGGGAATCAAATTGTCAGTGGAGGGCGGTGATGGTGACTGCCACCCTCCTTCCTGCATGCTCATCACCCATTTGGAACTGTTTGCCTTACACCTAGCCTTCTCCCCCGCCCTCCAATGTCTAGTTCCTGGACAAGCCAGAGGATGTCCTGCTGAAGCACCAGGCCAGCATCAATGAGCTCAAGAGGACCCTGAAGGAGCCCAATAGCAAACTGATCCACCGTGATCGAGACTGGGAACGGGAGCGCAGGCTGCCCTCCTCCCCTGCTTCCCCCTCCCCCAAGGGCACCCCTGAGAAAGCCAGCGAGGTAAGTGTCTCACTGAAGCCCTCAGTGGGGACCTTGGGCAAAGAGGTACTGTGGAGGGCGTTAGTACATATTTACATTTATCCTTCATACTAATACGTAGCCCTGTGCTGCATGGAGGCTGATGGGACATGGAGGCAGGTTAGGCTGAGGAAGTCTGATCCACTAACTCTTGGAATTCTGGGTCCCAGGATCCCCTTGGATCATGAAAACTCTCAACAACTCCTGGTAGCTTGGTGTACTCCCCTCCAGTCAAGCAGAGACTCATGGGAAGAGGTACTTGTTAGAGATACATGTTTCAGGCTCTGCCCTAGACCTACTGAGCCAACTGCTGGGCAGCAGAGTCCTGGAACAAGCCTTTTTAAACAAGTGTACTAGGAAATTATCTTGCATATGCAACTTTAAGAATCCTGGAGGCCCTCTCCAGGAACCAGACCCTTATGTGCAAACACCGGGAGAGAGAGCATGGGCTCTCCTAGAAGGAGCCTCAGAGTCTACCAAAGTGGTGAGTCCACCACACAGACCAGACCTGTTTCCAAGGCTCTCCAGAAGGGCCCCTGTGTCCTGTCTTCCAGAGTGGAATTTGTGGGGTGTTTTCTCAGTTGAAAAAAAGATGGAGACAGGATTGGGGGAAATCCTGTATTTATACCCCAAGCTTTTATTTTTAGTACTTGCTAAAGCTTGGCAAGATTTACCCCAATTTCAACATTGGTATTTTCTCTCTAGAGCTTGCTGCTCACTGGTCACCAGCCTAGTTGTGTTCTAGACTTAGGCTGCCAATCCCATTGCCTGCCAGCTGGAGGGTTCTGGACTTGTTACTTAATCTCTCTGAGGCCCATTTAGGTGGAGATGTTTACAGGGACATTGTGAAGGTCAAATGGGATAATGCGCAGAGAAGGACCACATGGCCCCACACTGCCTGATGTGAGCCTGATATGTCCATTATAGAGAACAACATAGAGAGTTCCAGGACTCTTCCGTATAAGAGGTAACTCCAAATCAAAGCTGGAAGGACCCTGAAGCCCTCTCAGTTCAAAGTCCTCCTTTTATAGAAGGGGCACTGAACCCAGAAAGATGAAGGATGATCCAGCATCCTAGTTGATTGATGTCACCCAGGTCATTATAGTTGTGCTTAATTCACAGCTGCTTTGGGGCAAGACCAGATCATTTGCAGGCCAGGTATAGAGTCAGTTATTATGAGCATCCCTCTGATGCTTTAAAAATCAGTGATGCAGCCACAATCTAATTTGTAGAGCATTTGATTGAAGTCCCAGCCCTGGTCAGAGCTGGGCAGATAACAGATTTACCTTGTGAGGTAGAAACTCAGACACAGCCTCTGAGACTCCATGACTGCCAAAGGCATAAAATTAGGGATACTTTGGGAGCCTTTAAGGCTGATACTCTGGACAGAGTATCCAACTTTTTGACATGACGTGATATTGTCATCTCCAAATGTGTTGAACTGCATTCATAGCTTCTCTGGGATACACATGGTCCATGAGCTGAAGGTTGGCTATGCCTACAAAGGTTTCTGTGGTCCCCAGCACAAACAAGACCATGGGCTGGAACTTAGATGTGATTTAGGAAGCTGGTACAGCTCACTCTCCTCTTGCCCCCTCATTTCCTAGAGAGGGACTTGGCCAGAGTCTGAGGTGGGCCAGGTCTTGGCCTGGCTGCAGATGAAGTGGGGTGCAGAGGCTACCTAAAGGGTCAGATGCCAGCAGGGAAGGGATGGAGAGATGAGAGCTGGTGAGCACGGCCTGAAGTTCTCTGGTCTCAGACCAGTCTAGTGTGTGGTGTGTGCCACCTCCTGGTGGCAACTGGAACTGCTGAAAGATGGGTCTTCTTAAAAGGTGGTGGCTGTTCTAGCAGCTGTTTCATCAGCCCTAAAAACTGTAGTAGTCACTCCTGGAAGGAATTATAGTCAGGAGTCCACTTTGGAGCTATGGACCACTTAGGTCCCTTGGCATTTATAGATCCTTGAGGATTTGGGAAATGAGGAGGAGCCCGGATAAGGGTTTGACTCAGTCCTTGGAAGAGTGATGTCATCTCTCTGAGCCTCATTGCCTAGGACATCAGAGGAGACCAAAATGTCACTCCATCAAAGGTCACTGGCAGTGTTGACTGACACAACGAAAAGGAAAGCTTGTCTCCCAGGAAGTGGTGGATAGTCATATGGCAGTTGCTGAAAGTGACTAGAATCCCTGACCCAGTGTGGGCTCCGTGGAGGATCCTTCAAGGGCAGACCACCCAGAATTCCTGTAGCTGTCTCATGACTTGTTGAGTTCATCCCACCCAAGGGGACAGCAGCAAGAACTTGAACTATTCACATTTGTTGAATCCAGGTTTTAGTTTCAAAGATGTGTGTGTGTGTGTGTGTGTGTGTGTGTGTGTGTGTGTTAAGGTACACGTGCATATGTACTTTACACATGTATGTAGAGGCCAGGAGTCAACAGAGTACCTTCCTTAGTCACTCTCCTCTTTTAATTTTTTATAAAATTTTTATTAATTTAAATAATTTACCATGTGTGTTTATGTGTGCACATATGAGGAGGTCAAAAGACAACTTTCCAGAGTCGGTTCTTCTTCCATGTGGGTACTGGGATTCAAACTCAGGTTGTCAGGCTTGGTGACAGGCCATTTTACCCACTGAGCCATCTATCAGCCCTTCCACTTTATTTTTTGAGACAGGGTTTCTCATTGAACCTGGAGATCACAGACTCAGCTAGGCTAACTGACCAGTAAGCTCCAGGGATCCACCTGTCTCTACCTGCCTGGAGCTGGGATTAGATATATGTGCCACCACACCTGGCTTTCTATGTAGTTCAGATGGGGATCTGAACTCAAGTCCTCGTGCTTGGGTAGCAATAACTTTACTGACTAAACCATCTCCTCAACTCCTGAAAGACAACCTTTTTTAAAGTTCCAACTGTGACCCCAAATATAGGATTGAACCATAGTCTGAGTCCAGGACACCTAGAGCAGGCTTGAAGTCGAGTCCAAATGGTGGAGATCCAAAATCATGAGGAACAGGATGGAAGCCTTAGAACTGCCTTGAAGCCAACCACAGGGTCCCCCACCCTTCAACAGCCTAGAAAGGCTGTCGTTCTCCATCTCCCCGCATAGTGGTTCCTTCCTGACTGAATCCATAGGGGTGTGGGGCTTACAGAGCTGGACTATTTACAGACTGTGTGTGTCTCCTGCTTTCTTTCTTTCCCTGTCTTCCTCTCTCTGTCTCTCCTTTCCTTCCTCCCTCTCTCCCTTTCCTTCGACCCTGGGCCTCCCCTGCAGGCCCAGAGGACTCAGGATACTTCTCAGCAGGACTTGGTACCTGGAACAGCAGCAGGCTTGGAAGTGTTCACTCAGAAAAGTCTCGCAGCATCACCTGAGGTTACTGTCCTCACTTCCCCATGCCCCTTCCTCCTGGGCCTTCAGCCCCTCCCTATCTACCCTCAAGGGTCCTAGAAAAACCTTTTCCTGGGGTGAGGGGAATGGACACACAGAGAGTGTGTCTCTTCTACACAGAGAGTATCCCATATTGTTCTCACGCTGTGACTGGCAGGCTTCCCCATCCCAGGGTTCTGTGAAGGGCCAGCCCCTCCCTCATCTGTTGCTTCTCCAGAAGGACAGGACTACAGCCATCCTGGGAAAATAGAACAGTTGCGTACCTCTAGCTCCAAAGGGGCAGAGACATGATCTTCTCCAGAGGCTAGCTCCCACCTCTAACCCTGGGATTGAGTGTCTTGGTCCTTGAGTGTGTCCTGCTGTAAGATCTTGGCTCCATATAGAAGCCCAACTGTGGTCTAGCAGTAGCTAGGGACGGCATAGCGTTACATCCATCCCCAGCTTCCAGCTCTCTGAACTTCTCCAGGACACGGGCCTGTCTGGGACTCCAGGCAGACGAAAGTAGATATCTTCCTTCCAAAAGTATCCTTGGGCTTCTAAGAGAGGTGGACATTCTAGGTGAAGAAGGCATTGTTTCTGGGTCCAGGATAGCAGCAGGTCAAGGTGTTCTGGGATTTCCTGTGACCCTGTATGGACGCTGAGGACGGAGTTCCCATGTCTTTCCTCTGTTCTATAGCCTGTGGGGTTAGAAGGCATTGACTGGCCTGCTTCTGGTCTCTGTGCCTGTCTGTTGGTATGGTTTGTGGAGGCATATATATGCCTTTCTCTTTTCTCAGAGAAAGTTTCTGTAGCTGTTGTAAATGTGTTGCAGTTACAGGAAAGACATAAGTGAGTTCCAGACCTGGTAAAACACAAACCCCAATTTACTTTGAAGTTTTCCTTCATGTAAAAAAATAAAAACAAAACTATCAGTGTGTTTTCTTGAGGGCAGTGAACTAGGAGCCAACAGTCTCCCTAAGTTAGGGACATATGATGTCTTGGAGTCCAGAGATGTTCCTAGAACCAAAGAGCAGATGTCCATATGAGGAGTGAGCCCTGCTATGCATCCTTTATCAGCATCCTGCCCCATCTGCCTCCTCCACAGAGAGGGCTCTCACTGTCCTTGAAAGCAACTTGCTTGTCATCAGTTAGGATCGTTCATTCCTTCCCCCTCCCTCCTTCCCATCCTTCCTTCTTTCCACAAGGTCTGTATTATCCTGGTTGGTCTCAAACTTGCGATCTTCCTGCCTCAGCCTTCCAAGTACCGGACCTACACAGGCATGTACCGCCATGCTGATCAGGAAGCTTTCTTCAAATTGATTTGCCTGTCCTTGTGAGTCACTTGTCCATAGGCCTCCCCTTGGCCTTCTGTGGCCATAGACCTGCTCTGCAGCCTCCTCAAGGCTACCCCTCAGAAGACTGAATACCGCCCTTCCACATCCCCTCCTTCAACGCTTTCTTCCAGTATGTGGTTTCTAGAGAGCCCCTCTTCCTGGACTCCTTCTGGCCCAGAATGTGTTCTAGAGTTCCAGGTGGGGCCTGAAGGGTCAGAAGGGCTGGAGTTGCTTCTTGTCTGGCCTGTGTAGAAGCAGAGCTGTCCCTTTGCCCCTACTTTTGTGGCTGGAGCAGATGGCAGGGAGTACTCCAAGCAAGGCAACTAAGAGCTGGGGACTCTGGAGAGAATACTCTGAGTGCTGACCCCTGTGGGGCTACCCTGACCCTGCCCCATCTTATGACTCAGACCAGATGTGGCTCTACCAGTGCCCTGTGCCAGCTAATGTTTTCTAAACTCACACCCCTCACCCCTGTACTTTTGCTTTTTGGAAACAGAGCCCTTCTTCCCCCGTTGCTACTCCACTGTCTTTGGTGAGCCCTCTTCCCTTTGGGAGCCTTGGTTTCCTCTTCTGAAATAAGGTTGCCAGTCATATTAAATTTAATTATACGGATGAAGGACTGGCACCGCCTGGCACTATAAACCAAACTTCACCACGTGTTCCCCCTTTTCTGCCTCCAGAATCTTTCTTTCCATTCTATGCCAGCTTCTACCCCACATGCTGTTGCCCATCTAGCCTACTTGCTAGTTAGAATTAGAACAGGAATGTTCCAGAAGATGGCCAGCTTTGACCGTCATTGCCGGGTTGATACTCTTAGGAGAGGCTGAAATGGAAGCAACTGAAAGAACTTGTTTTCTAAGATGAGGAGTCCTAGCCTCCATAAGCTGGTAGAGCACATTCTTCTGAGGGTTCAAGTACAACAACCTGAAATAGCATCTCAGAAGGCTATGCCAAACTGTGTCTGGACCTCCCTCTGCCTTTGATCTCTTTCCTGTTGACAAGATTCTTTCAATGAGATGGGGGGCTTACAGTGTTCCCTTGATCCTTCTAGCTCCTTCAGATCTTAATGGATTGGCAGACTCCTCACCAAGTCACAATGTGAAAAGGAGCCCAGGGTCATGAGTCCCTCCCATGCACACTCTCCTGCTGCTGGGAGCAGTTTCTTATCATGGAGGTGGTCTTTGGTAGGGTGAAAAGATTACATTTCTCAGAGCTCAGAGATGGACTGAGTTCTAGACTTTGTGACTGGATGGGCAAATTGCTTTCTTTCTCAAGGCCTAGATTTGGAAATTGACTTCCATGTCTGCATTTAGAAGGATCTGAATGAGGATTGTGACTTCAAGGGAGAGAGAGACCTCCACCCAGGCCCCCGACTCCCCCAGAACTGCTCAATGCCTGCAATGCATATTACACAGATGAGATTTTATGGAAAGAAAATATTCTGAGGTCTCAGTATTAAAATCCCAATGACGTTCTGGCTTCTTTAATGATTCTAGCAACCCTGCATTGGCTATGCACTGTTGGAGATGGGGAGAGGACCATCATCCTATAACAAGTTTGACGGTATACACTTTGTCTGGTCCTTTGTCCCTGTGATGAAGCTTTCTTTGGGTCTTTTCCTTCTGTGATATGTTCGGATCAGCCCTTTTCTATTCTTTCCATTGACTTTGTTAGAATTCTCCAAGGATTGGTCTTGGAATCCGTTCCTTTTGGATTTAACCCCACAATGTCCAAGCTGTTTAAGCCATTGCTTTGACTGGCACTAACCTGGCCATGTGGTGTCTTTGCTGTTAATTTGTTTCCTTTCCAGACACGCTTGTAGAAAGGTTGCATTTTGAACGGGATCCTGTGAAACATAGCTCACTACATTGCCTCCCCTCAGCTTGACATCAGATCCCTTTTGCACCTGAATTTCAAGGTTGGGAGCTAATCTCAGGCACCAAAAGTCAGCCATTCTTTTCCTGAATCTCCTATCAGCAAACAATGGCTTCTGACCAAGTCTTTGGCCTTCTCTAGGCCCCACTTTCCCCTATGAGGAATATCACACCAGATGTCTTCAGGGCTCTTTTGACTGTAACATTCAGAGATTGCTTGCAATGTAAATGCTTTCCCCTCTTGACACTGTCAAATGTTTTATCACAAGAGGAGGAGGAAGAGGCCTGGCCCATCTGTGGATGTCCCTTTCCCCATTATCACAGGGAGGGTATGAGACCCCATCCCATCTATCAGATTGGGATCAGTGGTGGAAGAGTCATTAATTTATTGGGGGCCATCTTGGGAAAAAATAACCTTGACAAGAATGATGGGCATTGTCATCCCTTTCTACCTGGGCCAGTTCTTGGATCAAACCCTTTGGTGGTAGATTGGTCCCTTCTTACAGAGGGAAGAGGCCAGGCCTTCAGGCACCTCTATTTCATGTTAACTTTTCTTGCTCCAATTGAAACACAGGGCTCAGAGCATTGGGTATTTATAGAAAGAGTGTCCATTAGGCCAGAAGAACTTGGCCTCCTAACAGTGGCCACCACACAACAGGAAGACAGTGAGGCAGGCCTTGCTGAAATCCTTGCTGATGGCAGACTCTCCAAGGTAGACATTCTGGTGGACAAGTTCAAAGTGGAAGTGGCCACAGAAGAGATGGTGGCAGCCAGAAGAGCAGGCACTCAACAACAAAGGAGGATGATTGCAAGTCCAGAAGACTTTGAGACTATGGGAGAGGAAGGCCTCGGGGTCAGGGGAGGCCCTAGAAGGACTACCCAGGCTATAGCAGAAAAGCTTCTTGAGGGCTCCAAGGTCAAGGTGGGTACCAACAAGGCACCTGTCAGGAACTGCCATGTCTCAGATGGTCAGCTGGAAAGCCAAATAGAACTGAGGAAGGAGCTGGAGGGGTTCCAGACTTGGGGACATCCCATAGCCACAGGGGCCAGGCCAGGGAAGGAAGAAGTTCTTTCTCCTGCCTCAGACAAAGGAGGACTCCAGTCCTTCCTGTTGGATCCAGCCCAGGCAGAAGCCAGAGCTGACTCAAGTGATGAGACCGACACCTCCTTTGCAGAGAGGAGCTTCTATCTAAACTATGGAGAGAAAGACTCTGAAGACCAAGTCCTCCCTCCACCCTCAGAGGGGACAGAAGAGCACCTGGGCGCCCCTCCTAGAGATGGGACCTGGCTGGAGCTGGAGGGGAAGCATCCAGAGCATTGGGAACTGAAGTCCTTAGATGCAAACAGCTCTGCCACAGCTTCCAGAAAGAATAAGGGTGAAGCCCATGTGGCTTCCTCAGAGAAAGAAACCTGGCCCTCCAGAAACAGTGACAGCGTGCAGGGACCTGCTGCAGGGCAGACTTTTGCAGAGGACTGGGAAGAAGCAGGACAAAGAACAGAAGGGGAGCTCACCTGCCCGGTGGCCAGGGAAGCCGAGGAGGAAGAGGCCCCTGTGAGTACAGACCGGATGGGGAAGGCTGAGAAAAGCTACCCAGCTAGACAGAGGAAACACTCCTCTGGTGGAGGAGGGCTGCACCTGGAGGCCCAGGCCTGTGCCCTTCTGCTGACCATTCCTCCTCGTGTTAGGAAGCCAGCCAAGACAGACCAAGGCAACTTCCTGCTCACAGAGAAGGAAGCAGTTCACATTCAGACTGGAGAACCTGAGACAGGGGACAGGGAGACAGTCACCCCTCTGCCAGCCTCCCTCAGTCACTTTGAGGCTCAGGCAGCTCTGGAAGACTCTACTCCTAGTCCAGTCCCTCCTGGGTCAAGGGAGCCTTTGGAGTTCAGAGACTCCTCTGGGGATCTGTTCCCTGCATTTCTCAAACATGCCCACTCTCCTAAAGAAAGCCTGGAGCCCAAGGATGAAGTAGAGCTGAATGTGCCCCCTGACACAGGAGGTGAGCGTAGAGCACCTCCAGTGGCCAGCAGAAAGCCCAGAATTGTCCCTGAAGGAACTGAGGGAGTCACACTCCTGGGGTTGGTGTTCCCTTTAGGAAAACA
Organism: Eospalax fontanierii; assembly: GCA_035773235.1. Lineage (NCBI taxonomy): Eukaryota > Metazoa > Chordata > Mammalia > Rodentia > Spalacidae > Eospalax > Eospalax fontanierii. The sequence goes on along the minus strand of CM069550.1, from coordinate 22,759,814 downwards.
AAAAGAGACGGCTTCCCTCCAAGCTGGGGGCCAAGAGGGCTTCCAGGAAGATATTAGTAAGACCTCAGTGGCCAACAAAATTCGAATATTTGAGACCCATGGAGCCGAGACTCGTCGAGCCAGTCAGGGTGAAACTAGGGCCTTTCCAAACGAACTGACTTCAGAGACTTCCCTGGCACAGGTAGAGCAACCGCGGAACAAACTTCTAGACTTGGGCTTCGTCCAGCTCCAGCCCCCTGGGGACTTTGCGAGCCCCAAAGTCCCACATTCATCTTTCATGCCTCCGGCTACCCAGCATTCTGGGCAGGGCAGATCTACTCCCCACCAGGAAAGATACCCAGAACCAGAACTCATTTCTCCTGATTCAGGCTGTGAAGCCACGCTGGAGGAAGCTACTGGGGTAACTGGCCACGTGAGCCCCACCCCCACCACATCCCCACTCGTGGGGGCTGACTGCATGCCAAGTAGCTTTTTAGAAGCATGCTTCGATGATCCCTCATCATTCCTGCAGTCTGAGGCTGTTTGTCCTTCCCCACGAGGTCTTTTCTCACCTGAGCTTCAGATAGCCCAGGCTGAAGGATGGGGGCCATCTGCTTAGTCCTTGTTAGCTTGGCCACAAACAGCCCCCAGCCCTTTGTGTGACCTGGTACCCGGAGAGTCACACAGTATCCATGAAGAAGGTGCCACCACCGCCAGCAGATTACACACTTGCTTTTGCCTTGCCGCTCCCACCTGCTCGAGTCCTACCTCTCTTGCTTGGCTTATCCAGTGATCTTTCTTCATCCTTACCCATCCCTGGTGTCCTGCAGTATCAAAGCTGCAGTCCAGAGGTTTCCAGCCTCCACTCTGGTTCCCTCTTAAATTTCTTTCTGCCTCCTTAGGACTAACTGTCTTCTCTAATCCAGAACAAATCCGGAGATGCAGTCAGGGAAGAGAAGAGCCTCTTCGCCAGCTTAGCAGCAAATGCCCCTGGGAAGGGGGGGCACCCGAGATTCGCCGGCCCTCCGGGTCCTCAGGTCTCTGCAGTCCCTCTGTGCCCCGATGACTTGTTCACCCTCACCTGGCCAGGGTGCATCGCTCCTTCCATTCCCACCTGCTCTAGCAGCAACCCCCTGTGGCTGCTCAAAGTCTGGCTTGTCTGGAATGTACACCTCACACCTCTCAACCTTCCAGAAACCGGCCAAGTGGAGGCCATTTAGCAAGTGAATCTCGTAAGCACACTGAACCTCCAGAACCTGAAGCTAAGCTTTTTTCCAAAATATTTTACAGGTGTTAGATTGGTCTTTTTAAAAAAAAAAAAGTCACAAACCAGGTAAAAATGTATATGTGATGTTTAATCCTGACAGGCCAGTTGAGAGGTATGTATATTGGATAAGGTTCGCTGGTTCCCCTTAGGCTCTCCCTTGGCCTACTGTTGTCAATTACACTGACAGGACCAGAACTTCCTCTCCATGGCCTGCCTGTGGCTTGGCATGGAGTTCAAGGTGGAACTGGCTTAGCACTCAGCTCCAGGGACGCTTGAGTCCAAAGGGCCTGGTCAACGCTGACCCTCCCCGAGACAGTGCAATTGACAGGCTGCTGGCTTCCTCTGTGTTCCTTAAGCTCCAGCTCTAGCCTTTCTGCTTCCTTTCCTGGGTGCCCCCAAATCTCCAGCCTTCTTCCTTAGTCTGCCTCCCAGTGCCACCCGCACGGATGGGCCTGAGGTCCGGGCTTCCATCCCTGCCTTTCGCATAATGCCGCTTCTGATAGGCTCTTGGATGGGACATCCTGTCCAGAACTTGCTGGAAGGGTGCTGGCTTTGTACTTGCTTTTGCCATCTGTGTGAGACCCTCCAAAGGAACATCCCCAGTCTTGACAAGTTTTTGTTTTATTTTGTGTTTTTAGCTTGTTATGATTCCAAGGAAACCTTTCCTGGGCGTGTTTTTCATGTCCTGATCTGCTCTTCCATTTGGGGGACATGGACTCAATTCTTTCTTCTGGCATTCACCATCTTGACCTCTCTCTCTCCCCCATCCTGCATCCCCATTCCCCTGATTTTATCTGGCCATAGAGAGCAGGGCTAAGGGAGGGCTCGGAGGAGAAAGTCAAACCACCACGTCCTCGGGCCCCAGAGAGCGACACAGGAGATGAGGACCAGGACCAGGAGAGAGATGCTGTATTCTTAAAGGACAACCACCTGGCCATTGAACGAAAATGCTCCAGCATCACGGTCAGCTCCACATCCAGCCTGGAGGCTGAGGTGGACTTCACAGTTATTGGCGACTACCACGGCAGCGCCTTTGAAGACTTCTCCCGCAGCCTGCCTGAGCTCGACCGCGATAAAAGCGACTCAGAGACAGAGGGCCTGGTGTTCTCCCGGGACCTCAAGGGGCCCTCCAGCCAAGATGATGAGTCTGGGGGCCTAGAAGACAGCCCAGATCGAGGGGCCTGCTCCACCCCGGAAATGCCCCAGTTTGAGGTACAGTGGAGCTTCATGGAGAGCCAACCTTACAGGGCACTGCATGCTCAGAGGGTCCTGGGCCATGTGTAAGAAGACTGGGTCATCAGCTGAAGCCTGAAGCTCTGTCTGTGTTGCATGACTGCCCTGCTTCAGAACAGCATGGTTCTGTGACCGTGACCGTATGTCGCTGTTGGTTCACCCCTAACACGTGCTCCGTGATGTTGTAACCTTGTTACTGCATCACTTGCTGAGGTCAAGCGATGATAGTCTTCCTCGACTCCTTGTCCCCCTGCCTGTATTGCATGGCACCTGCAGAGAGCATGTGTCTTTGGACTCTCAGGGTTCCCACAGCTGGTCTGAAACCTGAGTAGTTTCTCTCAATTCAGGCCCAGACCCATTTTCCTAGGGCCTAAAGAAGGGCCAGCATTTAAATCCATCTGGCTCTGGGGTCTTATGGGGCAGTGGAAACTCCCAGCAAAGGGAATGATACAGGGACAGACTGTCTGCTCCTCTCTGCTTCCTGGTACCCCTTATAGAATTGCAGAGAGGTTTTTCAGAAACTTATCTCTGCCCTTTGCCTCTTCTAGCCAAGACTCCCTCCCTCCCTCCCAGGCAGTGAACACCAGCTCATCCATCCTAGGCTTACTCCATGCTGTGTCCTCTGCATGGAAGACTTGTCCTCCCGTTCTGTGCCTCACAAACTTACTGTGATCCAGGACAGGGCTCAGATGTCAGTTCTCTAGTGAATGCTTCTCTGACCACCCTGGGTGGCAGTACTGCCCTGCCACACCTGCTCTGCCCTGGCATGCTTTTGCCCTAGTGTCACCCAGCACAGTCAGAACAGTGGCTAACAGCTCTGCTTTCCCACCAGATGGTAGCTGCTCTAAGCCTGATGCATACTCAGCAGTAAGGGATAACAAATTGAGTGGTTAGAGCACAGAGTACAGCAATCTATAAGAATCCCTCCCTTCTTTCTCTGCCTTTCAGCTAGATGACAAGCCAGAGCCCATTCATCCACTCAGCTCACATGTGAAAACCTGCAGTGTGTATAGCTGAGAATTAGGCCTAGTAAGGTACTCGAAAGAAACTGGTCATTTAGCTTAAGACTTCCAGAGGGCAGGTTGTAAACTGGTGGCCACATCTGGCCAATAGTGTGTTTTCTTTGACTTTGATTTAAAAATCATGACATTGAATTTTATTATATCATTAAAAAAAAATCAGAGGCCCTGGTAGTAGCCAGACCTGAGTGTGACCCCACACGCTCTCCATTTCCCGCATCCAGCCCTTCCACCCATTTCCAGCCCCTGCCTGGCCCCTCCTTGGCCCCTCCCTGGCTCCTTTCATGCTTCCTGCTCTGAACAGCAGTTCACATGAAGTGCCTGAACGGTGGAGGCTTAACCTGTGCTATCCTTACGGATTCAGTGACATGTATATAAGGCAAACACTGAACATGGGATTTTAGCCATCCTTTTAACATTGCCCCCCAAAACATACAGCCTCCTGGGGCATGTGGACAGCCTGCCTGGTGCATGTAGTGGCTCTGGCTCTCCCTTTGGGCCATTTCTCTGTGACACTACCACTATACCTCTGCATACTCCTCTTGAAACCTGGCCAACCACGGGAGGAGAAGAAAGCCTGCTCTTCCTACATCCCAATTGCCTGGGTTTGAGTTTTTAAGTGTCTTCTTCATGTCTCTGTAGTCCGTGAAAGCAGAAACCATGACGGTCAGCAGTCTGGCTATCAGAAAGAAGATTGAGCCAGAGGCCGTACTGCAGAGCAGAGTCTCCACTGCGGACAGCACCCAGGTAATATATGCCCCCCCAATAGCCCGACACAGGGAACGGGCATTTGGGGGTGGGGTCCCCAATGCTATAAGCAAGACACTCTGTCAGGCCTTTCCACTTCAGCTTCTCTGGAGCCTCCACTTCAATTCTGATCCGCTTTGGGTCTCCTGTCCTCCCTGAGGTCTGAGGTTGGAGAGGTGTGGAAGGCTATACTTTTTTAAAGCTTATTTTTATTTTACCTGTATGAGTATTATGCCTATGTATATTTAATGCACCCATGTCGTGCAATGACCACAAAGGACATAAAAGGGCATCAGATCCCCTGGAACTAGAGTTAAAGATGGTTGTCAACTGCCATATGGGTGCTGGGATTTAATCCCAGGTCTTCTGCAAGAACAGACAGTGCTCTTAACCACTGAACCATTTCATCGGCCCAGCTTTTTTGTTTTGATACAAAGTGTAAAGAAGTAAAAGCCACAGCCTGGTAACTTTTATCATCAAAACAGAAATCCAAGGGGCTGGAGAAATAGCTCAGAGGTTAAGAGCACTGGCTGCTCTTGCAGAGGACCCGGGTTTGAATCCTAGCACCCACATGGTGGCTAACAACTGTCTGCTCCAGTTCCAGCAGATCTGATGCTCTCTCCTGTCCTCTGTGGTCACTGCATGACATAGGTACACTTACATACATGAAGGCAATTAATTAATTTGAAAACAGAACTCCAAAATGTTCACAGTTATAAAATTCAAACAGAACTGAATGAAATTATTCTCAGGCTGTCTCTCAGAATAAAATTAGCCACATGCCAACATAGGTACTACTATCTGTGTATACTTCAAATTCTCAGACAAAAGTTACACCCTTCTCCCCCATTCCTCTCATCTATTTAGAGTCCCTGCCAGGTATCCCATCCTTGTTTCCTCAAACTCACTATGTAGCTGAGGATGACCCAAGGGTAAATTCCTGTGATTTGGGGCTGGAGAGATAGCTCAGCAGCTAAAATCACTGGGTGCTCTTCTAGAGGACTGAGGTTTGGTTCCTAGCACTCATATGGCAGCTAACACCCATCCTTAACTCCAGTTCCAGGAGATCTGATGCCCTCTTCTGGCCTCTGTGGGCATTGCACACATGTGATACATTTACATATGGGCAGGCAAAACACCTATACACATAACATTTTAAAATCCTGTGGATTGCTACACCAAAGGTTTCATGCACTGAAATTTGGGTAGAATTTGCTAACCTGTGTGGAAATATTCTTCCTTTGTCCAATAAAGTGATTGAAATGGAGGGTCTGTGAGGGGCCTCGAGGCCTCTCTGCGGTGCTGTCTGCGGACCAACCCCAGGTGCATGTCCACTCACACAACCTGTCATTCTGACTGGGAATACCATGAGCCCAGGTGACAGACACTGCAGGTATGTCTGGTCCTATCCATCTCTAATGCCTCCTTCTCTGCCCAGCAGGTTGATGGGAGTGCCCCAGTAGGGAAAGAGTTCATAACAACTCCCCCCTGCATTACCACAGAGACCATTTCAACCACCATGGTAAGTGGAACCCAGGAGGCCCCCCTCACTGACCTTCCCCTTACTCCCCAAATAGCCAGCTATCAAGTGACCCTGGCAGCTATTTCAGGAAGTCCTCAGCTGCCTTCACTGCGTAGATCAGGGAGACAATCAGACCTCTGTGGTCTGGTACTTTGGCTGCCCTAGTACATACTGTCAGACCTCAGTTTTCCAATTAAATAATGTTGGGGGTCGGGGAGGCCTAAGTCTCAGTTATCTGGGCCATCGCAGCCACACAGGAGTAGAGAGAGGATGGTATGATCTGATTCTTGACATGTAGGCATCTCATCTTTCAAATCCATGTAAATCTCACCTGCAGGTGGAAGGGGAGCCTGAAAGTCCTCCCTCCCCGACACCCTATTCTCACAGCCTGCAGTGAGAATAAACCCACTGCAGGGGTTTTACACTGAGTTCAGTAAACCCAAACCAGTTCCTCGCAGTTTCTCCTGTCTTGGCCACTTTCTTGCTGTGGCCAGTAGATGGCCGCAGTGAGCCTGACTGGGAACGCAAGCTTTTGGATTTCTTCCAAAAGACCTTGTGGTTCCACTACTTGCTGTATGATTTAACAAAGGAAGGTCCTTGGCCTCGGTATCCTCATCTGTATAGTGGGAATCACCCCATTCTTGCTGGCTCACAGCTTCTTATGAGACTCTAGAGCCTAGAACAGACAGCATTCAGGACACAGGCTTTGGTGCCAGGCAATCTCCTGAGAACTTTGAATTGCTTGTGAAACTGTGAGGTAGATCCTCTTTCTTCTATGTCCCTTATGGATGAGGAAACTGAAGTTCAGAGAGGGAAGGTGGTGTTCTCAGGGTCACACGACCAATAAATGATCATGCCAGTTTAGCTTTTGGCATTCTGACCCTAGAAACCAGACTTTCACTGTTGACCTCCATGCTCGTCCCCTGTCCTGGCCTGGGTTAACGTCAGCCCTGTGGGACTGGAGAAGATCTAGATCTTTCTTGAGCTATATAGACAGTTGTTTTCAAATGATTTCCCTTGCCCAACCTCTGATACACCCCTAAGATCATTTCATTAAGTCAAACTCCTCAGCTCGTAGATTTTCAGTAAACAGACTTAGGGATCAGTAAACTCAAACCACTTACCAGATGGCACACATTTTCCTGGTCACTCAGTTCTTCCTCTCCCTCCAAACTATTATTGAGCGGCATGTAAGGCTGAATTTAAATTTGTCCTTATGGTGAGTATGCAGATATTTCATTCATTTCCTCATCCATCTATTCATCCATTCATTTGTTCCGAAAACATTGATGAGTCTCTACTGTTTGCCTAGCACAGGGATTTGGAGCTGAGGAAATTGCACTCCCTGCTAGGATTCATTCGTTCCGTCATCTTCATGAATGCCTCTAATATATGTAGGGCCTGGGCACACAGTGAACAAAGCCCACCTCTCCCACTTCCTGGCTGGATGACCTTGGGCAAGTCACCTGAACCTCTCCAAGCCTTAGTTTCCATTTCTGTAAAGCAGGGTGGCAGCGAAAACAGCACATGCCTCAAGGGGTTCACGTGAGGATGAGCAGTTATCCTAAGCAAAACCCCAAGAGTAATCCTGGCACATAGTGTCGCTAAATGTGAGCTGCGGCTGTGTATTTCCTGCCCCTGTGGAACAGTGTAGTAAAGTTACCTAGGGACCACTGTGGTGACACCTCTGCTAGGGGGACGTGTCACTTAGCCAGGGACAGTGGAGCTGTGAGTGAAGGATGGATTGAGTTACGGACATAGGAGAAGGCATTCCAGGCTGTGGGAAGAAGTGTAAGGACAGGTGAAGGTGTGCAGCAGCATCTGGGAAAGGCAGGCGGCCTGCGCAGCTGGCTGTCAGGTGTATGTAGGAGGCGCAGAGGGAGAGGGCTACAGAGGAGGGCTGGCCAGATCTTGACGTGCCTCCAATGCCACGTACAGAGTTTAAGTTTAAGCTCCCTGAAGACAACAGGGAGATCGTGTTTTTAAAGCAGGAACATGCTATCATCAATGGTGTATATCTGTAGGGATGATCAACCTGTGTGAAGTGTGACTGGAACAAAAACTCCTTCCCTTCCCTACTTTCCTTCCTCCTTCCTGCCTCTTTCTTCCTTTTTATAAATAATATGCACCCACCATGCTGAAGTACCGTGCTAGACACTGTGAATCTAGCAGCGGAGGAGATAGGCGGTGTCCTGGGCTCTGGGACCTATACTGAGAGGGATGGAAAGAAGATGGGGAACCCAGCAGAAGCTGGTCTCTAGCTGGGGCACTGCTGCGGTTCAGGAAGGGGAAGCAGAGGAGGGTTTGGAACCTGGGAGTCCTGGAGCAGGAAACTACAGTATTTGGTCACTAGTAGAATGCTTAGGAGACCAGAGAACAGATGCTCACTGGCCAGATGTTCTTAGAGCGTGGTCTTAGGCGCCTATGACAAAGTCACATTCTTGTCTGGCTCCAAACCTCCTAACTCAGACATCCTGGGAGGCCCTGCAGTCTGTGAGGCCCTCCAGATGATGCCTCTCCAGGGTTGTCCGAGAGGAGAGTGCTGCTTATGTGCTGGGAGCAGGCAGTCCGTTTCACTGAGGACCCAACCAGTGTGAGCTGCCTTTGGGACGTTTCCAGGAAAGGGCCCAGGAGATAGTTGGTTTTGAAGATCTAAGGTTCAAGAAAGATCTAGACTGCAGTTAAAGGTATTAGAGACTGTGACCTCACTGAGACCATGGAAATTCCTGAATAACTGGGGGCGGAGTGAGGTGGAGCCTTGAGTGGAATGGAGGAGAGAGTGAGGTCGCCTTGTCCCGGGAGAGGAGCTTTGCTTCCTGAGATAGGAGACAGATACAGCCAGGGAAAAGCAGAAAGCACCTGGGTTTTGAATAACCTCTGTCTGATTTAGTGGCCTCTGTTTTCAGAGTGAAGATGAAAGTGAGGCTTTCCCTAAGACAGAGGGAATGGAGGGGCACAGTCTGAATGACAGGAGGACACAAAGGGGCCCCAAGCCAGAGAAAGGAAACACTAGCCTCGCCTAGAAGTTGTGTTTGCGCTCTGAGATCCAAAGCGCTGCAGAGAAAGTGCCTTATGATAGTTTGTCAAGTGACCCAGTCACTTTCAGCCTGGGCAGGACGCAGGTGTGGTAGAGGTCACTTAATACACTTTTCCCTACTGTGTTTTATGTGCATAATAGGGATATTTAAAAGGATTTCCTGCAGTAGTTGTGAAGGTTAAATAAGATCATGCATGTGACACATATAACATAATGCCTAGTGCTAGCATGTACTCAGAAAAATGACTATAGTACAATTCATCCAGCTCTGCACCTGCATCTGCTGACAGCTTTTGGTTTACAAAGGCCTTTCCCCTCTGTTTTTGTCAGAATGGCTCCATCAAATTCAGCAAAAGTGCTTTTTCACAGATAAATCCCCAAGGCCAGTAGGAAGGAAGTAGCTGTCCCCCAGGTTCCACAGTTAGACCACGGCAGGGCCAGGACAAGAGCCTGAGTATCCCAACTCCCATGAGAGCTTTCAGACAGCAGTACCGTGACTTGTTCATCGTGGCGTCCCTAACACCAGTAAACGTTTGTTGAGTGAGTATGTGAACCAGCATACAAGTGTGTGTGTGAGTGCGAAAGCCAGGGGTGAATGAGAGAGATCAACTGAGCCATGCCTTAGCTCCTGTTTCTGTCTTACTCCTCAACCCTGTGGTGGTTAAAACCATATGGCCACAGGCCCCGGCTATCTTAGAGGGCACAGACTGAGACCTAGCCATCTGAGCACTATTGTTTCCCTAGGAGAACAGTCTCAAGTCCGGGAAGGGGGCAGCTGCCATGATCCCAGGCCCACAGACGGTGGCCACGGAAATCCGTTCTCTTTCACCGGTAAGTAGGTAGGACCAGCTCAGGCTAGGGGACTCAGCTAAGCATGTGGGCATGGGCCTGCACACATCCCACAGCAAGTACAGTGAGGGGCTCAGAAGGTGCCATTGTGAGTGCAGAACCAAGAAACAAGATCATTTTCAGATGTCCACAGATTCCTCAAGATGCCTACCAATCCCAGCAGTGCCCTCCCCCACAGGTAAGCAGAGCCTCCCCCCACCTTGCTGAATCAGTTTATAGATCAGGAAGAGCAACGGACTAGGAGTCTGGAGGCTTAGATGGCAGATAGTCTCTGTTACAGGTGGCTGCCTCTCCCGTGACCCCGAGTCTGTCATTGCAGAGTTGTTTCTGTGCTTTGGTTCTAAGTCTGTTATTCTCAGTGTCTAGCCCCAAGAGAACATGTTCTGGGCTGTGACAGGATGAGGGACCCACAGGGCTCTGTCTCCACCTTAGAACCCTCTGTTCATTCTTCCCAGGTTTTAGGAGTCTCAGATTCCAGGGAATTATGAGGACTCTGGGCCTTAGGAATTCGGATTCTAGGAATCACACATCCCCAGGTTTGGGAATGTTTCAGGTCTAGAATTTGAAAGATTTCGGTATTCTTGTACGTGAATGAACAGTTCAGAGCATCTCGGTCTCCATGCTTCACCTTCATGGGGCCCCTGCTCATTCCCAGGAGAATTTCCCCGATTCTGCCTGCCCCCGCAGAGCCTAGTGCCAACACCTGATGCCCAGGGTGGGGGTGGTTGTATTCTGCAGATCATCGGGAAAGATGTCCTCACCAGCACCTACGGCGCCACAGCGGAAACCCTCTCAACCTCCACCACCACCCATGTCACCAAAGTGAGTAGCAGCAGGCTCCCGGGCCCCAGAGGGCTTTAGGTGGGAAGGTCGTTACGAGCTTGTCTTTGCCTTTCAGTCCGTAGGGCACACAGAGGGGACCTTTAGCCAGTTCTAGAGTCCTGTGTGCTTGTTTTGTGTTACTGTTGTCCTAAGCCCAGGCCTTACACTTGGCATCAGCACTTAGTCATGCAGCACAGACCTTCTTCAAAGTAACAGTGAACAACAGTGCTTACATCTTACGGGCTTTAAGAGGCAGAGGAATTTAGAGGCGGGATTGTGAGAGCCACCACACACACACACATAGACACACGCCTGAGTCAGGAAGTGTCTCTTAGAAAAAGAAATATTTCCCAGGCACAGTGGTACAGCCCCCTAATCCCAGCTACTTGGAAAGCTGAGGCAGGATTGAAAGTTCAAGGTCAGCCTGGACAACTTAGTGAGACCTTGTGTCAAAATGAAAAGATAAAGTGGGCTGGAGCTGTTTCTCTATGGTATACTCCTTGCCCAGCAAGGCCCTGGGTGCAATCTCCATCAGTTCTAGTACTGTCCCATTCCCCCTCACAAAAAAGAGAGAGAGAGAGAGAGAGAAGGAAGAAAGGAAAAGGGAGAAAGAAAGAAAGGGAAGGAAGAGAGAGAGAGAAAGAAAGAATGAAAGAAAGAAAGAAAAAAGAAACAAAGAAAGAAAGGCAGTAGAGTCCTGGATATCCATATGCAACGTCTGAGGGCAGAGGAAACAGTGGAGGGACTCTAGCCAGAAGAAGAGCAGAAACTGTGTGTTTACTTCTTTGTTTGTTAAGCAAATGCTAATAGCATCCACCTTACTGGACTCCTGGACTGTGGGAGGTGGCAAAGGTGAGGCACAGGGAAACAGGGAAAGCTGCGTGTAGATAGGGGACTTGGGAATTAGGTTGGAGGACTGGCAAGTGATACAGAATACGGAGGCAGATGAGGCAGGCCCTGGGCAGTAGCACCGCTTCGACAGTGGACGATCTGGGACTAGGAGAAACTGGGGAGATGGGAAGGGTTTTAAGTCAGGCAGTGACCCAGTGGAAACAGGCTTCTGAGTAGAGCTAAGGATGAAGCTCAGTGGCAGAATACCTGGCCCTGGGTTTGATTTGCAGCACTGCAAAGGAAAAAAAGCAAACTTACAGAAGGCATAGGTCAGTTAGGAGGTGCAGAGGGTAGAGAAAGGAGAGTTCCAGAACTCACACCTGGGGCGAGGGCTTGGGGCTGGGTGGGGGAGTTAGAGAGGAAAGAGGATGGGCCAGAGGAAGAAGGCATTCCTAGAGGACATCAGCTAGGACAGCCAATGAGGAAAAAAGGCAGAGAGAGAGGCTGTTAACAGGACCACACTTGAGTGGCCTGAGGGAAGCCAGGAGAGGGCTCAGACAAGGCTGGAGGTCTGAGGAGTCAGGCTGAGTCTGAAGGGTTGAGTTGGAGGTCCCGCTGATCCAGAAGGCAGAGTTTGGTCAGTAGTACTGACCCTTTGTACACACTGCGTGGGCCCTGCCTACAACCTTGTCACATTTCCCAGAAAGAAACCTCCCTCCAAAAGCATCAAAGAACAGCATTTCCTTTTCTGCCTGCTTTATGGAAGCGTTTTACATTGCATACCCTTCTGTGCACTGCTCAGAAGACTTACCGAAGTCCCTCAGGTCCCTACCACTTGGAAGTCTCTCTCTTGTTTCTGGTCACCCTTGCCTGCCCTCCTTAAATATGCCAAACAGGCCCTGCCTCATCTTCTACTTTTAAATTCATTCCCAAGTCCTACTCCTTAGGAAACCAGCAATGGTAATAAAGTTTTAGTACAATCTTCTCTTGTAGGATTGTTCCAGGTCATTTAAGGTAGATGCTTGTCACCATTCATATTTCATTCATGTGTTCATTCAATAGATCTGCATTCAGCACTGCCCAATCAGATTGGGAAAGGTAGTGGGGGAGGAAGGGATTCTGAGATGAACAACATACAGGTCCTACCCTCCAGAGCTCAGAGCCTGGAGAGAAGAGCAAGGCCATGTGTACCAGGTAGAGACCTAGAACTATGAGAGCTATAGACTCAGTGCTCAGGGAGGACCCAGGCAGGATGTCGCAAGCCTCTGCCAACCAAGAAGTGGCATCTCAGCTGGGTATGGGATACCTATATTGGTACAGTTTGGTTGCTAGGGAGTGGTGGTAACCAGGCAGGAGCTACTGTCTGAAGTCCCCAAACTAGAAAAGCTGAACGCTAAGAAGGCCAAAGCAGGCTCCCAGCCTTGCCCTTCCCTGATGCTGGGGTAGGTCTCCTGTCGTAGCTGCTGCTCCAGAAGACACAAGAAAGACCTCACCTCTCTCTCCTCTGCCCCTCCCTCTCTTCCTCTCTATCTCCCCTCTCCCTCCCCCTCTCCTCTTCCCTCTGTAGACTGTGAAGGGAGGGTTTTCTGAGACAAGGATTGAGAAGCGAATCATCATTACTGGGGACGAAGATGTCGATCAAGACCAGGTACGGGGCTAGGGAATGGTGTTCCCAGTGGCATTGCCCGGTCTTCAGTCCCTCCTATAACGGGTGACCTATGGACGGCTACCCTTCTGGGCAGAGAAGGTGTCCACTTCTTGCCGACCCCGTTCAGGTAAGGAGCCCCCAAAGAAGGGGCATTGAATGGGGGCCAGAAGATCCAAACTCTAGTCTCTTCCTCTGTTTGACTTTGCCCCTCCCTGGGCCTCAGTTTCCCATCTGTGCATTAGGGGCTTGTGTTCAGTTTTTCTCATAGACACTATTCTGTGATGCCTCACTGTGTCGTTCTGCCCACCAGGCCCTGGCTTTGGCCATCAAGGAAGCCAAACTTCAGCATCCGGACATGCTGGTAACCAAAGCTGTCGTCTACAGAGAAACAGACCCATCCCCGGAAGAGAGGGACAAGAAGCAGCAGGTAAGGCTTTGAGTGGGTCTCAGCTTGGTGAGAATGGGGAGGAAGCACAAAGAACATCTGTGGAGGGCTGTTTCCACTGAGGGCCCAGGTGGTTTGAGTGCCATGCAGCTGTGGCCCTCACCTGCCTGGCTTGTGGCTCCAAGCGCAAAAGGAGGGAAGGGTGCATCTTGGTTTCTTTGACGTTTCAGGCCTCAGGTCCAGAAAAGCAAATCCACAAATGTCAAGAAAAGAGCACCAAGAATTAACAGTGGGTCTGGGACAGATGGAGGTACATAGGCCAGGGACAGGAATATAATGCTGGGTCCCTGAGTTTGTCTCCATCACAGTCACTGGATGTTGCTTAGGAATCGTGATGCCCAGAATCTTTGATCCTGTTTCATTTTCTTGCAAATCCACAATTTCTCAAGCTTCCCAGACCAAGAATCTTAGGGTTCCCAATATTTTCCTGTTTCATTTAGGGCCATCAAGTGTTGGGGCAGGCCTAAACTGGGGGGCAGATACTTCTGCTTTCCTGGAAACTTACTGAATTTTATCAGACCTGTAAAACACAAATCTCACAGACACAGGAAGTACATACTGTGTGATTCTGTTGACTGGAAATTGAAAAGCAGGCAACACTTCTATCACACTGGAGATGAAGGCAAAGTAGTGTGCCTTCCAGGATGTGTTACTGACAGTGAAGAGCTGAAAGGGAATCTTTAAGGTATGGGGAATGTTTCCACCTGGTGGTTCATGTGGATATATACACATATAAAACTTCAGGACTTGGTGTTAGCTCCATAGTAGAGCATGTGCTCAGAATGACTGAGATAAATGAGGCCCAGGTTCCGTCCTCAGCACATACACACTGAAGCTCTTGATGACACTTAGATCTGAACATTTCATACATTATACCGTATGGGAAAAGTCTACCTCAAAGGCCTCATAAACATAACTGGTCTCCTTTTTGCCTATTTTCTTGAATAAATATTTTCTAGAAAGATACAAGAATGTTTCTCATCCTTTGAGTTCCATCTTAATATCAGAAAGAAGAGAGATGAAACACTCTCCTGCATTTTGAAGGGCTGCTAACCTAGGTCTATACCCATCCTGAGCAAAAGAACTTCCTGCAGTGATGGCAGTGTTCTTCCTGTGTGGTTCAGTGTGGCAGCCACTGCCAGACCTGGCTATCAAGCACTTGAAATTAGCTGATCCAAATTGAGATGTAATTTAAGGGAAAAATGCATGTAGGATTCAGGATGAAAAAGTAACCACTACCTCAGTGATTTAAAATTGGTGAAATGAGGTGAATGTATTGAGTTAAGTCACATATACATAATTTGATAAGTAGGGTTTTGTTTTGGTTTTGTTTGAGGCAGAGTCTCACGTAGCCGAGATTGCCTTTAAACTTACTAGATAGTCAAAGATGACCTTGAATTTGAACTCTTAATCTTGCCTGCACCGTACAGACATGCGCCACTGCTCCCAGCTGTATGCCGTGCTGGAAATCGAGCCCAAGGTGTAGTGTGTGCTAGGCAAGCACTACATGAATGTACATGAGCTACATTCTAACCTCTATTTTCAGTTATACTCCCAGGCCCCCAAATATGTTATTAAAATGAACTTCACATACTAATTTAAAATTTTTTATGTGTAGAAGTGTTTTGACTGCATGTATGTAAGTGTACCACATGTGCACAATGCCCTCAGAGGCCATGTGGGTGCTGGGAACCAAATTTGGGTCCTCTACAAAAGCAGCCAATGCTCTCAACCACTCCAGCTCCTTCACATATTTATTTTTATCATAAGCTATAATTTAGAATTTAAGTGTTAGGGGGATAGTCCAGTTGTAAAGTGTTTGCCATGCAAGCATGAGGACCTGAGTTCAAGTCCCAGAATCCACTTTTAAAAAGCTAGGCAGGGGGCTAGAGAGATGACTCAGCAGTTCTGGCTACTCTTGCAGAAGATTCCGGTTCAGTTCCCAGCACCCACATTTTGTGGCTAACAACCATCTTTAATTCCAGTTCCTGGGGATCCAACACCTTCTTCTAACCTCTGAGTGGACATTGCATGTAATGGGTGCACTTACACACATGCAAGCAATACATTTATACACATAAAATAAATAAATAAAATATTTTCTTAAAAAGCTAGGCAGGGTGGTGCACACTTATAATCCCAGTGTGCTGGGGAGGAAAAGACAGGTCAATACCCAGAACTTGCTGGCCAGCAAGCTTAGTATACTTGATGAGCTCCAGGCCAGTGAGAAACTCTGTCTCAAAAAACAAATACAGGGCCTAAAGAGATGGCTCAGTGGTTAAGAGCATTGGCTGTTCTTGCAGAGGATCTGGGTTCAATTCCCAGCAACCAATGATAGCTAATAACCAGTTCCAGGATCTGATGCCCTCTTTTAACCTCCTCAGGCACTGCATGACATGGGAGCACTTACATACATGTAGGTAATACACTCATACACATAAAATAAAAATAATAAAATATTTTAAAAAACAAAAAAGCAAAAGGAGCTGGGTATGGTAGCATATACCTTTAATCCCAGCATTCTAGAGGCAAAGGCAGGTGGATCTAAGTGAGACTGAGGTCAACCAGATCTGCATAGCAAGTTCTAGGCCAACTAGAGCTTCAGGGAGACCATGTCATAAAGCAGCACAACCAAACAAAACCAATGCAGTCAGCTTCTAAGGAACAACACCCAAGGTTGACCTCTGACCTAAACATGCACATGCATTTGCCCCCCCCACAAACAGATATACATAAAAATACAAAACAACAATAGAATTTAAGATTTGGAAATTTTAAAAATTCTACTTATCTAGAAAAATTTAGAAAAAAATAGAAATTTCAGGAAATTTTATTAAACAGTATCCAGGAAAAATTATTTTTGAAAAATAAAGTCTACCCAAGGCTCACAATTTCTTCCTGCTGGACAGTGCTGACCTAGGAGTGTAGGTTGGCCATGGGTAGAACTTTCCCAGTCGGCCTTCCTCAGACTTTCATGCAAGTTGTTGTCTCCAGTGCTTCAGATATCTGTGTGATTATTCTTTTCCCCTGAATCTCAGACTGCAGAGGGCAGGTTATACGTTAAGCTAGTACAGTGCTGATGACGCCACCCCTGCCCCACCCCAGGAAGCTGCCGGAGAAGGCTCACCATAGTCAGAGTTAGAAAGGCTGGGCAGGGACCTGAACCTCTTTGTCCAAGAATTACATTTATTGGTGCGTTGGTCCTTATGTAGCCATTGGTATTAAGAGCTCTGCGCTAGTGCGAGCCCAGGGGCCAGGCTTTGTCAGCATTGCCTTGTCGGGGGCAGTCCTGTCATTAGCGTGAAGAGATGAAGCAAACCCCTTTCAGGTGTGCTCCTCTGGCTGTGCACCTTCCTGGGGTATTTCTTTCTCGTTTCATTTCCATTCTCTCTCAGTCAACCTCAGTTTTCCCGGGAGCATTGCCATCCAGACCCCCGGGCTCCCACCTTCCCATTTCCTTTGCTCCCTGGCCTCCGGGTCTGGCCTGAAGCCCCTGTAGTCTTTCCCATCTGCCCTTGCTGCTCACTTTGCTGACTCATCCCCACCTCCTCAGTTCTTTCTTTGATGCCATTATCTCCAAGCACCATGGTGTGCCCCTGCTCTCCCTTCTAGCACATTCTGTAAAGATATACTTCTTTATATTGCCCTGGAGAACCAGAAGTTTCTCTCCTGCTTTCTCTTCCCACATGCTTTGCCATAAATTAGTTATTGCCAAGTAGGAGCCACCCTGACTCACAGAAGAGTTACTCTCACTAATTCTGGAGAGATGTCTTCTCTGATTTAAAAAACAAAAAACACCTTCTTAAGGTGCTTGAAACACACTGTCTTATTCGATAGATGTATTTTGGTACCACAAAGAAGACCTCTATAATCCTATAGGCCTAGGTTCAAATCCCAAGGCCTAGTCTTTTTATTTTTCTCCCTTCCTTCCTTCCTTCCTTCCTTCCTTCCTTCCTTCCTTCCTTCCTTCCTTCCTTCCTTCCTTCTTTCCTTCCTCCTTCCCCTTTCCCTCCTTCTTTTCTTTCTTGTCTTGTCTTGCTATATAGTCAAGGCTGACCTTGTCTCAAGATCTTCCTACCTCAACTTCCCAAATGCTGGAATTATAGGCATACACCATTGCACCTTACTTCAGCCCCTGCGCTTCATTAACTCTGCTACCTTAAGCACATCCTTCAGCTCTTTTACCCTGTGTTTTCTTATCATCTAACTGCCAATAACAGTCCTAGTAATAACAATTGCTGTAATTAGCAAGGCCCATGACTTTAATCCCAGTACTCAGGAGGCAGAGGCAGGCAGATCTCTGTGAGTTCAAAGCCAGCCTGGTCTACATAGCAAGTACCAGACCAGCTGGGGCTACAGGGAGATCCTGTCTGAAAAAGAACAAAATAAAAAAAACAAAAACCACTTGCTGTTATATATGGAGCCCTTACACCGTGTGGTACACGAGGCTTTGTATCTGCCCATTCACTTTACAAATGATGAAAGAGACTCAGACACGACAGTTATGGAGCTGGGAACATGATGAACTGATAAACGTCAATCCTAATTTCTTGGACTCCAGAACTACCCTATGGTCTTCACTGCACTGACTTTCCATAGTCTCTGTCTCATGGAAATCATACATATATGGTAATTAGCAGAGTACCTGGCATATAGTTAAGTATTCAGTAAGTTAATTAGGCCTATTATTATCATTAGTCATAGTAAACTATCAAGTGCTGTATGTAGGGACTTTGCTGTCATAAACCAAGAAAAACAAAATGTAATATACAGTCTTGTTTAGGTATGTCCTGGCCCACCTCCTTCAGAAAGGATCTGTCTCCTAAACACTACCAGCAAGAGGACAGCACCCACTTGACTGTCTAGAGTTTCTGTACTTTCAAACATTTGTCTATATGGGAGAAAACTGATCTGTATTAAAACAGGAACTTTCTCACCTCGACCCTGCCACCAACTTGCTAAGTCACTGAACCTTTTGAGTCTTAGTTCTCCCATCAGTCACGTGAGCCTTTTTGACACTCTGACTAGCCCTTGGCCTTATGTGAGTAACAAAAGGCAAGAATGCTGTTCTATGAGCAAAATGGTTTTGAGTTGTTGTCATGTGCCAGGCTTGATGGTAGGCACTGAAATAGAGAGATAGAAAATGGCAGCCCTTGCCATTGAAGAGAGCAGGGCAAGAGCTAAGATGAAATGAATAGCAACAACAATAATAATAACAGCTGATATTATTCAGCACTTTCTGTATGTTAGGCCCTTGCTGGTGTGCCCCTGTGGTATCTCTCAGTGCCTGCATGAGACAGGCACTCCTTTATAGAGAAGTACTTGGAGCTTAGAGAGGTTGAGAAACTTACCCACGGTTACAGAGCGTGGTAAGGGTGGGATTTGAACTCAAGAAGTGTGATTGCAGAATCTACACCCTTAAACTGTGAGCTCTATAGGCAAACCTGAGTTAGAAGCAGGTTCTTGTTTCTGTATTTAAACAATGCTATCCAGGGTTTAATCCCCAGACTGCAGCAGGCCGCAGGAGAACAAAGGAAAAGCAAACAAAGCCAGAACACCAGCAGCCAGGGTGAGACATTCCACAGAACTAAGAAAATCAAAAAGTAAAAGGATGGTGACTATAAGTTTTCCATGCTAGAGGGCAGTTTAACAGATTTTTCAGATCAAAGTGAAAGTCACCCCACCTCCCAGGAACAACCACACAAGGGCTCCCGAATTAGGCGGGTGTGAATCAGTCCTTGGCTGCCACATCAGCTGTGTGGTCTTAAACTAGTCACTCTTGTCTCTTTGGGCCCATGATAAAGGGACTCTGCTAGAACAACTGCTTTGCATGTTTACAGGTGAGCCACTCATGGAACTCATTTCCCTTACTCTCCTTCCTTTGCACCCCTCATTTCCTGTCTCTGACACCCAGGAATCCTGACCTCCGTGAAGAGATGCTGGCGTGTCTGGTCCAACCCAAGCCAGAGAACCATTAAGAAGGGGCCTTCATTCTGGATTCTCCAACACAACAACGTCCCAGCTGCGACGTACTGTCACTGATGAGAGACTGGGAAGGGAAAAGCATATATATATATAGATATATATAGATACAGATATATATACAGGAAACACCACGTCCTCGCACTGCTGCTGGGGCTGGCGGAGCAGTCAGCCAACAGCAACCAGCATCTGCAACAACCTTCATTTCCTTTGCAAACAAATTGAAGAATTGGTGGGATTTTTTTTTTTCAGGAAAAATATGTAACAACCATAATTTCTCACTCCCCTGCCCCATTCTCCTGCCAGACCACAAAAGCAGACCGCAATGATTGTAGAAATCCAATTGAACCCGGGCTGCGCACAGTCCAGGATGGGGGAGCATCCCATTTGTTCTTCTCTAGCATCTGTCATCCCCTCAAATGCAAAGGGGAAAAAAAAAAATACAAAACACAACGATCACGCAGCCAAGCGAGAGAAGTCACAGCAGCAAGGCAGGCACAGTCAACCGTTTTCCAAGAAAGGAAGTTTCCCACTTGGAGAAGAGGAGGAGGAACAGTGGATGGCTATTTTCTGGGTCTTGACACTGGGCTGCAAAATCCACTTTCTGTTCTTCTGCCTCCCCTCCCCCTTGACTCCCACTGGTCTTGTCATTTTCTGTCTCACCTCCTGCCCCTCCCCCTCTGTGTCGTGGTCCTGCTAAAGGCCGCTGCAGATGACTCTTACTGGACGATAAAGAGAAGACAAGAAAGCAAGAACAGCAAAACGAAGCCACTGGAAGGGAAGTAGACATTGTATGTTTCTGGTTTCTCACGACAGAGGTGCAGCTCGTAGAAGATTTGTATGGCTGTGCTTTTAAGTTATGTATATTACATATAACAGGAAACAAATATTAAAATAAACAGTGCTGGTAAGTATGCAGCTGACATTTTAAAGTTATAATTATCTGACTGTGATTGGTATATCCCACGGTTCCTAGATCTTGCTGAACTGGCCCAGCCAAGGACACTAGACTCCAAATGTGGCCAGCTCCCAGTAGGGCAGACAGATTCAGTGTAGTGAAACTGTGTGTGGTGTTTGTAACTGGGTGATTGGTGGGGAGAGTGGGGGCCCCCCGTGGAGAGGTAGGGGTTCGGCAAGAAGGAAGCAACACAGATGTAGTCCCGAACATTGCCAGTCCAAGATGCCTTCTCCCCCAGCAGTAGCTGTCAGCGCCTGGTCTGTGCTCAGACACAGGGGGACTCTGAGTCAGGACTCTGCTGCTGCGGTCCCCTCCATCACTCCTCCTGTTTCCAGGGGGCTTGCCTTGGTTTTCAGTCCTTTCTTTCTGTTTTACTATTACTAGGGGGTTTTGTTTTGTTCTGTATTCTGCCATGTCTTGCTCTGCCCTTAACCAGCTTGTGACGGTTACTCCTCCAAAGGGAGGTGGTGTCCCTGGCTGAGGTAGGAAGCAGTGACTGTAACCTGGTTCTCCAATATGCCCATCCAGTCTTCTCTTTCTCTTTCTCTGACTCTTTCTCTTGTTCCTCAGCCAAAGTAGCCATGATAAAGAGACCATGGACACAGGGAGGCTGGGATAGATCCAAACTGCATTCTCACCTATCCTTGGACAATGGAAAGCCAAAGGTGTCATTGCCCATAGGCTTATTCTGCATTAGATCCTGACTTGTACAACCTCCCCATCAGTCAACATCCAAGCTCAGTGGTGGCCTTGAGGCCACAGGGGCCCTTAGACCCTAGGAGAAAACTCTGTCACAAGTTTGGCATTGTACTTTGGTGTGTGTGGGCTTCCTCCTGTTTGCCTGCCACGAAGTGTCACTTTGGAGGGAAAAATATCCCAGAACAATTGAATTTCTCAGTCGCACTTCACCTCCCAGTCCTTCTAAGGCGCTCTATAAATCTATTCAACAAATGTTTATCGAGTTGCCGTTTGTACCAGGCACTGGTCTCAAGACAAGTGTGAAGAGAGAAGGGAAGCCGCCAGACCAACCTGCCCGACCATGGCTGACTCATCTCAGAATACTTCCCCACTCCCTCCACCTGATTTGCTAGTGCCCAGGGATGTCTGCAGAGGGCTCAGGCTAAAAGTGCGCCCTTGGCTTATCAGCTATTCCTACAATGTACACTGTCCCCACTTACCAGGTGCTGGTCTGAAGCAGGGCATGAGACTAGAATAGCTTTTGTTTCTGTGGAGCAAAACTCTCAGATACAGTCAGACACGTGCCTGGAGCATCATTGGGTCCTGCTGGGTCCACTCCACTCCAGTGTGGCAGCACGATTTCTCTGCTCCAGGAGCTCTGTATGTTCCTGGTGGGAAGCCACAGAACCTTCTTCCTTCCCTTTGCAACATGCAAGATCCCACTGCTTCTGAGCCAAGAGTGGATGTGGTTCCACCTCCTCCAGGCCCCTTAGAATTTAACCCGGGTCCCCACCTGCCTTTGCAGGAATCAGGCTGAGCACATTGGACTCACCTCAGAGGGAAGACCTTTGTTCAGAGGTTTGCACCTGCCTGGGTGAGCTGCCGGGCAGAGACGAAGTGACCCAGCTTAGCTTGTGGGCCGCCAGGATTTAGGAAGAACCTTATCCCGTGGATGCTCTGACCTTCCTTTGGAGAGGCAATCGGCATCCCACCCAGGGAGGAGGAGACCCACAAAGCTAAAATCTAGGGCTCTGTTCCCTCCCTGTCCTCCGCTCCATAGAGAATAAGAACGTTTGTCTTGTCTGTCTTCAGCCTACTTTATCCTCTTTGCTTTTTTATGCCTCATTTTCTCTGTGCCTCCTCTCTATCCAGGAGGCCTGGTAACAGAGTGGGAAAGGCCCCAGAGAGCAGTCAGGGTCTGGGTGACCATCCTGACTCAGCCCCTGTCTTACTGTGTGACGCTGGTCTGTTCCATCTCACTAAATGATCAGGGCAAACTAGTTGCACTCTGTTTTTCCCACTCTGTGTCTTACAAACTTTGATTCTCCCTAGTTTTGCTTTCTGTGAATCTTTTCCATCTAAGGGTACAGGAAGTGCCAGGACCTGTTGGAGTTTTTGAATTCTGCAAGCACATTCCAAGACTGGCCTGAAATTGCATGAGCAACATCATTCTAAATTTTTTTTTTCCAAAAGCACCTTACCAACCAACTGCAATGCTGTCCTGTTCCTTTCTACCCACACCCCCTCTCCTCTCTCGTCCCCATGCTCCCCCACCTCAGTGCTCTGTGCTGTATGCGTGTGCTTTCTGTTCTTGTACACTCAATAAAAGTGAAATAAATGTGTTTGATGCTGAACCACAGACTCCCTTGGCCTCCCTTATCTCCCTCCTCTGTCTCTGCCTGTCTCTGGCCTTGGCTGCTGGTACAAGTTGGCATAAAATTAGAGTCAAGACATCCCAGTGTAGAACACTTTCATTTAACAACCAACTGAGAGGCTCTGCAGCTGCGGCAGCACATAGGGCAAAGTCCTTGCTGGTCAGGAGTTCACAGGCCAGTGGAGGAAACAGATGCCGAGACAGGAAAACCACCTGAGAGATGAGGAAGGAGACACTGAAGGATGGGATGAGGGCTACAGAAAGATCATTTTAATGAGATGGCCGACAGTATGTGCTTAGCATATAGCCCTGGGTTTGATCCCCAGCACCACAGGGAAAAAAAATATGGTTGGCCAGTTAGGACCTCCTTAAGGAGGTCATTTTTTTGAGCTGACTAAAGAGGAGGATCAAATAAGGTGAAGAATTAAGTGAGAACATTCTAGGCAGAGGGGACACTAAGTATGGGTCCCAAGACCTGGAGGGGGAGATGTCCCTCTTTCTGAAAGAAAAGCAGCCTCTCAACATGGGAGCTTCATGATCAATGCACACAGTCCCCAGTTTAAGCTTTTGCTGCCAATTTTGACATGTCACCATGTCCTCACACCATGTTACCTTTCTTAAAACGACTCACTTTGAAAAAATATATTTTAAAAAGAAATCAGAACCAGGCAGATAATTCAGAAGGTAAGACTTAGGAAAAGTACTTACTACCAAGCCTGATAACCTGAGTTCAATCCCTGGGACCCACATGGTAGGAGAGAACAGAGTGCTGCAAGTTGTCCTGTGACCTCCACATGCACACTGTGACATGCATGCTCCCCTCCTCATACACATACAACATACATAAAATGTAAAATAATAAAAATACAGAGCTATGCTGGCCGTTGGAGGGCGCACGTCTTTAAACACAGGACTCAGGAGGCAGAGAAAGGCAGATCTCTGAGATTGAGGCCAGCCTGATCTTAGTAAATTCCAAACCAGCCAGGGAGTGAAAACCTGTCTCAAAAACAGCAACAAATACAGGGCTGGGAATGTAGCTTTCCCTGACATGCATAAAGTCCTACGTTCAACCCTCTTTGTATTGAAAAATTAAAAATAAATAAAAATTTAAGCAAAAAACTAACATCATGTGCCAAAGAAAGGAGTCTCTGCAAAAATAAATGGAAAAGACTAGTAGTATAGCTCAATAGTATGCCACTTGCCTAGTGTGGGCAAAGCCCTAGGTTTGGTCCCCAGCACTGCAAGAATACAATAAAGAATTAAAATAAAAATCCATGTAATCCACTCCTTTCCTGTGGATCACTTGAGGAATTCTGTTTTATTCTATCAAGCAGCTCACCCTCAGCCACGTTCCTATTTTACTCTAAGTCTCACAAGGCTTTTTTTCATGTATGTGGATTTTTTTTAACATTGAAGGCACTGGTACATACCATCCTAAATACTAAAATTTACATTCTGTGCATTTCCCTATAATTTCAAATACTAATACTAAATACTATTTCTTTATAAAGCCAGTTCATTAAATGATACATACAGTGAAAAGAATTTAGCCTTCTCCAGATTCCTATTTGTTGTGAAAGGCAATTGCTACAGAGCTTTGTGAATATTTTCCAGAATTTTCTCTATAGGTTTACTTTAACAATCTGTCACCTCTAGGGTCCTGTAATAGGGCCTGGTTTACAAACATTGAGACCCTGCACAACTCAGGTCCACATACCCCACTGGATCTATAGGGATAACCTCTATGCTACTTGAGAGTAATCTGGGGATGGTTCATCTAGATCCATGTTTCTCAACAGGTTTTAGAGAAGGTGATGAAGCAATATCTAGAGATCTTTGTTGTCACAATTGACCTCTAAAGGATGGGGACTAGGGTTGCTGCTAAACTTCCCATAATGCACATGACAGCTATCTGCCACAAAGAATTACCTGACCCCTAATATAAATGGTGCTAAAGTTGAGAAATTGTGACTTAAACATGCAAGCCATAGGGCTGATTCCCAGGCCATTACTTACATCTCTCCAACATCCACATCCAATGTTAAACGCCCTGAGTCTCTGAAAAGATGGTGAACCCACCTGGAACAGGAAGCTCTGCGATCACGCCATAGAGCTCAGGACCTAAGACTAGGAGTGGAGATGGGTGGGGAGAGCTGAGCTGCTTGTACCTGGGAAACGGAACTCACAGGACAGGTTGAGATGGACATGCATGACGGTGAAAGTTGCCTTTGGCTAACCTTGTAGCAGCCCATTCTCATTAACCATGACCACAGCATCCTGCGTAGTCTGCAAACTCCTGAGAAATCACTTGTGACAGGGATGAACTGGCATATCCAGCTGTCTTCCTCCGGGAGTGTGACAAACAAGTTAAAGGGCAATAAAACAGGGGCCAGAACACCCAGTACATCATGTCTTGCCTTCTAACACTCAGGACTTCTAACCCTCTGTGAGCCTCAGTTTTCTCTTTTGTAGACTGATAATACTTATCACCATTTTTTAAACATTTTATTTATTATGTTTACATTATGTGTATGAGTGTACTGCCAGCTGCGTGTAAGTGCACCCATGTTGTTCAGTGCCTGTGGAGACCAGAAGAAGGTGTCGGAACTCCTGGAACTGGAGTTACAGATGGTTGTTAGCCCCCATGTGGGTGCTGGGAATCGAACCTGGGTCCTCTGCGAGAGCAGCCAGACCTCTTAACCACTGAGCCATCTCTCCAGCCCCTTATTATTTTTTTAAACTCCCAAACTTTGTCATTTTTCTCTCCTAGAACTATAGAACAGTAGTAAGACTAAGGACGTATTTAGCAGCAAGGGAGACATTTGTTCTTGCTTAAGAACAGAAGTGGGAGATAAACACAAATCAACTTCTCAACTAGTTGGGGGTCAGATAGATACAGATACAGTATAAAAATGGAGAGACGGGAGAGGCTAGTAAATGGGAGGAATGTTTACAACTTTTCTGGGAATGGCAGAGATTTCTCTGGGAATTTGGGTATCAACTTGTTCTGCTGCTTTTATGGTTCTTTCTAGTCGACAACTGCCATAGTGCTGGAGGTATGCCACTTGAAAAGCAGATATATTACAATGAAGTTAGAGGCTATCTGTCTTTCACTCTCGTAGCCATCTTAAATTCAGCTAGTTTTGGTGAACTCACCCTAAGATGAGTTTCTGGCCTTCAAGCATCCTGTCCTCAAAGATAGACAAGATTACAAGAGAGTAGAAATTCAGGTACGTCAAGCAGACGGTACAAGATTAAAGGCAAGGTAACACACTGGCTTGGGTTTATGTAAAGACTAGAGATAATATCCAAATGGTCTGCGCTAGATTTTGGTACTGTCTAGCCAGCCGTCACCATCACATAAGCCAATTCTTTGCAATAAATAACTTCTGTATCTCCTAGTGGCTCTGTTTCTTTGGTGGAACCCTGCCTGATAGAACCACTTAGCACAGGCCATATTACCGCCATTAGAAATTGAAACATATAGCATATGTATTTAGATGACTATGAGCTAGGTTCCAGGGAAACAGTGAGGCTCAACAAGACAGGCAGGTTCCCTCCCTCCGTGTGAATTTATAGCTTGAGCAAGGTATTATGGTAGGTCTTCAAGACACTAGGCAATCATTGTCAGAGTGACTCCTGAGGTGGCTGCTACTGCAGCTGAAGGAATTGGTTCTCTCTAGCCAAGAGTCTTAGTTTCTACAACCCTGTGTAGGGCTGGGTGTGACTAGAAGGTGGGGCTGGGTGGACACAGGAAAGCTTTGACACTGCGACTGACATAGCGTTTTGACTGAGAAGGACCAACCATGACTGAGCCAGTTTAATTGTGACTAACCTAAACCATGCTTTGGTGCCCATGTCTGGTTGGGACCAAAGGACTATGACTGGTGGATATGTTTTGGGAAGAGGATATTAAAAGTATAGTTTAATTAATTAAAGCTATTATCCGTGATTGAGGCAGAAAAATGAAAAACTAAATAGTAAAATTCAATATTCTACCGAGAGGAACCATCAAACACGGACCATTCTTCTACGACCCAGGTTCTCGGCCGGACCGCTTTTTCCGTAACCCTCGGTTGGCACCAAAAGCGGCCGAACTTCCGGCGCGTTTCTGAGGTTCCCGAGCGCGTGGCAATGAGGTGATGGTGAGCTTCTGGCCTCTCTCTCCACACCCCCAGCCCCCGCAAGTCTCGTTCTGTGCGTCCACCTCGCTTCTCCCCTCGGAATCTCGGGGTGCATTTAATTAGGTCCCAGTCGCTGGGCGGCCGAGTCTGCGTCTGTGGACTGGTGTCTCAGGAGGCCTTTTTCTCCGAGAACCGTCACCAGGGACACCGTGGCTAGGGCTTACTGGCGCACACAGTAACTTTTTATCACCCCTAACTGTAGCGCTCGGGGAACCGAAGACCTTATCCTCGCGCGACCTGGTTCTGCCCACCTATCCTTGTGACTTCCGGTAAGACATCGCCGGGCCCCCAGCCTCTAGTGCTCCTCAACAAAAATGCTTATTGTGTTTTAGTAAATTGTTGAGCATGTGGTGTGTGAGTGCTAGGGATCTAGAAGAACTCGAGCCTTGTGGGGATGACAGCACTTAGTCAAGCATACAAAGTTGCAGCCCAGTCCTTGAAACGGGAAGACGCCCCGAGGGTTATCACGGGACAATTGACTTAGCCCTGGTTTCCTACGGTAAGACACGCAGGATTTGCAAGGGACTGTAAGAATTTTCTGTTTCCTAGAGACACATGAGAGCCCACTTAGAGGGGGTGTGTGAGTGCTGCTTAGATTGGCTGTTTGAAAGGGTCACTCGGTGCATAGAGAATAGATTGGGGAGCAAAGTACTCTCGGGGTTAGAGATGTTGGAGAGGGATACCTTTCTCTCATGCAGGGTTGTGGGAACTACATCCCGTTTGCATGCTGCAGATTCTGTGCGTATTCAGCATATTCAGTAAACCTTTTCGCAACCTTTCTTTTGTGCCAGGTTTCGTGCCAACTGCTAGAGATAAAGTGGAGAAACTTGGGTGGTGGAAATAGACTGAAAGGAATGGCATTATCTCTAAAGAGCACCCAGACACCATGTAAAAAGACCCAAAACAAAGAAAAACAATAAAAAAACGTTTATTAGTACCTTCTAAATTGCAGGTAATGGACAGGAAAATGAAGAAACAACTAGAATAGTGACTTTTAGGCCTCTTAGATTGTAAATTACAAATACTTTTATGTCATAACCATGTCTACATACAAACACAGAGCTTCAAAACATGCTTGTCTAAGGATACTTGTGACATACTCTAATAGCTGATAGCTTAAAAATTGTGTTTGTTTCATTTTTAAAAGTGATGCTAGTCAAAATCTCCTAAATCAATTTTTTTGTTGTTTTTTTGACCCAGGGTCTCTTTGTAGTCCTAACTGACCTTGAACTCATAATGTAGACCACGCTGACCTCAATCTCACAGAAATCCAACAGCCTCTGCCTCCTGAGTTCCAGGATTAAAGGTGTGTGCCACCACAGGCAGCTTAGATCAATTTATTATGTTTTTAATGTATTAGTTTTTAAAATTAGTATTCAAAGTAATGAGTTTCATTATGACTTTCATTATTTCAGATGAGCTTATAGGCATAAATTGATTACTTAGTAGGTTATGTCTTACAGTTTGGAAAAAAATGCCAATTAAGAAAAAAGTCATTTGTAGTGTTTTAGGGTTAAAGATAATAAAGAATGCGTCTAATATTTTTTCCAAAGGATTGATTTTTTTTTTCATATCGCTTTGTTTGTTTGTATAAATTAAAAAGAAAGCAGAGTTAAACAGGAGTTGCTTTTTCTATGTGAAAATAGGAGGTTATGTTTTATACTTCTGTATAGAGGCCTGGTAGACAGTATCTTACTCTGTGGATATTTCTTTTATAGCCCAGTAAAGATTCTGGTGTAGGACAGGCACTCTAAATAGCTGTCAAATTGGATTGGTAGGTGGCTTAGGAGTAGAAGGTGAGGTAGTTTATTCCCTTAAACTAGTTCATATTGAAACTGTTTTTACAAATATGTGGAAGTAGTACCTTCTACAGAGGTTTTGCTGTTGTTTTAAAATTATTACTGTGTGTCTACGGGTGCATGATATGTATGCGAGGGTACATGTGCCACAGTGTGCATGTGAAGGTTAGAGGACAGTCCGTGCCTTTACCCACTGAGCTAGCTTGCCAGCTTGCCTCCACCCCCTTTTTTTAAACTACTATGTTCTTATGAGAAATTCAGATGTGGACACAGTAAGTGATCTGAGTACCTTCTCAAATACTTACTGTAGACTTACCTTGCACTCTGAATATGTTCTGGACTAATTTTGGCTCTTTGGGATGTTGTTTGCTCCCTGGACTTTGGGCTTCTTTGTTTTTAATTTTTTTAATTTACTTTTATTTTATGTGTATGCATATTTTGCTTACATACATGTAATATACCACATGCATGCAGAGGCCAGAAGAGGGTGCCAGATCCCCTGAAACTAGAGTTACTGATGGTTGTTAGCCATTGTGTGGGTGCTGGGAATCAAACCTGAGTCCTTTTTAAGAGCCGTCAGTGCTTTTAATCACTGAGCCATCTCTCTAGCCCCTGTTTGTTTGGTTTTGAAGCAAAATCTTGTGTACATATCAAAGCTTGGCCTTGAACTCAGTGTGTAGCTGAGCATGACCTTGAACTGCTGATCCTCCTGCCTCTACCTCCCAAAGGCTGGCATTACCACACAAGGTTTTATGTGGTGCTAGGAATCATTCATGCATGCGAGGCAAGCACTCTATCCACTGTCCATGCCCCCAGCTATTTGCACCTTTTTAGTTTTTCTTCTGAGACTTCCTCATGTAGTTAAGGATGATTTGAGCTCCTGGTCCTTCTTTCTCCACCCCCAGCGTGCCAGGACCACAGATGTATACCACAATGCTCAGCTGGGTTGTTTTTGTTTGTTACAAGGAGTGACTAACTAGTCTTTTATTTCCTCTCATTTCCAGATGGGTTTTGGATGAGTAAAAGAAGGGGAATTTGGAAAGCTTCCCAGTCCTCAAACCTTTTGTTAATTTTAGATAATGCATGTGATTTGGTTATCCTTCACAAATCTTCTGGGACTCTCCAGTAATAAGTTTTAGAATTATAGCTTGGGACAAATTTGACATAGTATAGTTTCAAATGAACCATGCAGGCTTTTTTCATGCTCATCTTCCTTTGTGAGAAAGATATCTGAGCACAGAGTCTAAGAGTGGACAATAGAAAGAATGCAGGTCTGTGGTGCCAAGAACTCTGGTTTTATTTTGGTCCTGTGTGACCTGGAACATTCCACTTTCCATTAAGTCATGCCTTTGTGCAATGGAGTGAATATTGTTCCTTAAACCAAAACACAGAAATCTCTCTGTTACTGATTTTCCTCTCTGTAAGACAGATTCAGGGTTGCCATGAGGGTTATGAGAGATAATTATGTCCGGATCCAATTCAGTATATGGCACATAGAGATCATACAACAAATGAGCAGCCCTCCCTACATTCTGACTAACTTGATCTTTTTTCTCTCTTGCTGTTCTAGAAGACAAGAAGAGTTCTCTCTTGTTTACCCACCACTGCCTCCATGACTTCCATGCAGATGGATCCAGAGTTAGCCAAGCAACTCTTCTTTGAAGGGGCCACTGTGGTCATTCTGAACATGCCCAGGGGGACAGAGTTTGGCATTGACTACAACTCCTGGGAGGTGGGGCCCAAGTTCCGGGGTGTGAAGATGATCCCACCAGGCATCCACTTCCTCCACTACAGCTCTGTAGATAAGGCTAATCCCAGGGAGGTAGGCCCTCGAATGGGCTTCTTTCTTAGCCTGAAGCAGCGAGGGCTTACAGTTCTACGCTGGAATTCAGTCCAGGAAGAGGTAGACTTGTCTCCAGCTCCAGAAGCTGAAATAGAAGCTATGAGGGCCAATCTCCCAGAGCTGGACCAGTTTTTGGGACCCTACCCATATCCCACGCTCAAGAAATGGATCTCACTTACCAACTTCATCAGTGAAGCCACCATGGAAAGGCTCCAGCCTGAGAATCGGCAGATCTGTGCCTTCTCTGATGTCCTGCCTGTACTTTCCATGAAGCACACCAAGGATAGGATAGGGCAAAATCTACCTCTCTGTGGCACTGAGTGCAAAAGCTACCAAGAGGGCTTGGCCCGGCTGCCTGAGATGAAGCCTAGAGCTGGGACAGAGATCCGCTTCTCAGAGCTGCCCACTCAGATGTTCCCAGCAGGTGCTACACCAGCAGAGATAACCAGACACAGCATGGACTTGAGCTATGCTCTTGAGACTGTGTTTAACAAGCAGTTCCCTGGCAGCCCCCAGGATGTACTTGGTAAGAAGGAATTGGGCTCTTTGGGGAGGATGTTCTAGGGTACACTTTGGATTATCTGGTCTAGTGGTTCTTAAACTAGGCTAGGAAATAAATTCATCTAGGAGTCATTAGGGATACAGATGTATCTTTGCCTCTAACCTAGAGATTTTCAAAAAATTATTTTTATTTTGTGTATCTGAGTGTTTCACCTGCATGTGTGTGAGTGCACTGTGAGCATGAGTGCCTGCAGAGGTCCAAAGAGGATGTTGGAGCTCCTGGACTGGAGTTACAAGCAGTTGTTATCTGCCATGTGGGTGCTGGGAACTGAACCTGAAGAGTAGCCAGTGCTCTTAATGGCTGAACCATCTCTCTAGTCCCCACTAACCTAGAGATTTTAAGTTAAGAGATCTAGAATGGGGAACCAACAGTTTGGGTAGCTGTCTTTCTCATAACTGAGCATCTTAGGCAAGCCTGTGCAGGTAATCCCATGTATGGTGTCCTCTAAACATTTCCATGTCACTGAAATGGTCACCTCTTTAATAGTTATTTCCTGCTCCACAGTTACGGGACTAGTTCTCTGGTGACAGACCCTTAAGACAGTCCTGCTTTTCTCTATTATAAATATAGCCTAATGAGTGTTATGCATAGGCTTCGGGTTAGAATTGTTGGATCAGGGTGTACATGTTGTCAGGTTTTATGGCCCTCACCAGGTCAGAAGAGGCTCTTTGTCATTCTTGATAGCACTGGACATGGTTTCTTAGCAAAGTCCTCTATTGAATGGTTGAAAAATTGCATCTTGTTTCTGTTTATATTTCTTTAATACTAGTAACAGCAGACATTTGTTGTCCTGTTTCTGTACGTGTGTGTACACGTACCACGTGTGTGCATGCCTGTGAAGGCCAGAGGTAAACCTTGGCTATTGTTCCATGGTGCCACTCACCTCTTTCTTTGAGACAGGGTCTCTCCTTGACCTGGAACTCACTGAGTAGGCTAGGCTAGTGAGTGAACCTCAGAATCTGCCTGCCTCTACCTCCCTAATGCTTGGATTATAAGTGTACCACCACAATGGCATTTTTTGTGTGGGTCCTAGGGGTCCAATTTGGGTTGTGCCTCAAGGCCACACTGTTTTTGGCTGAACTGATGATAAAAAGCACATTTTAATCTTAATGCATTGCATAGTTTTCTTATATAATGATTAGCCCCTGAAATTCTAGTACATGCGTTTTATCGCAGCAGAGGCAGGAGAATCTCTGTGAATTCAAGGCTAGCCTGGTCTACATAGCGAGTTCCAGGCCAGCTGGGGCTACAGGGAGACCCTGTCTCATAAAGACAAAAAAAAAAAAAAATCTTTTTTTCTGTCTCAAGCATTTCAGTTATTTAAAATATACCTTGAGAAAAGGTTTGTTACAAGGATAAATTGAATCTACATAATAACCCCTTAAAATTGTTTCTAACATCATGATTTGATTTTAGACAAGACCAGAAATCCACAAATTTAAATGAATGCCCTACTGTATATAGCAAGTTCCAGGCCAACTTTGGCTACATGAGACCCTTTCTTAACATGCCCCCCAGAATAAAGTACTAAGCACTATTATGAATACAAAATAATAGACTAGTATTAGACACAGTTTAAGCAGATAAAAACAACTGAAGAAGTAAATCATTTTACATAAATTTTAACTGTATTTTGAAGATTTCACAGTCTCTTGGAATCAGGAAATAGTTTTCCCATGTCCCCTGAAGGTGACAGCTCAAACAGTGTACATTGATGGTATGCTAATTCGTTCTTTTTTTACATATATGTACATTGGTTACATCTATAGCCACCTCTGAAGCCAGGATATGTTGGTCACTGACAGTGTGTGGATTTATTTTTTATTTAGAAACAGGATCTTGGTGTGTGGCTCTGGCTGGCCTGGAGCTTGCAGTAGTCCTCTTCCCTTTGCCTCCCACATGCTGAGATTATAGGTGACTCAGCCATAGTGTGTCTGTGGCAGGCAGAGACCAGTTGCTTGCACATGAACAGTGGCTTCCAGATTATCAGGTCTCTGTGTTTGAGACCGGTGTCAAGTGGAGATAAGGAATAGTAACTAATAGTTTTTTGAGTGCTGCCTTGTGCAAGGTATTCTTTTTTTTTTTTTTTTTTTTTAATTAAAATTATTTTTTTCTATGTGTGAGTGTATTGCCTCCATGTATGTGAGTGCATCCACGTCTTGCAATGCCTGCAGAGGTCAGAAGAGGGCATCAGATCCCCTGGAACTGGAGTTACTGATGGTTGTTAGCCACCCACCATGTGGGTGCTGGGAATTGAACCTGGGTCCTCTGCAAGAACAGTCAGTACTCTTAACTACTGCTGAATCATCCCTCCAGCCCTGCAAATTATTATTCTAAATGTTCCATGTGTACAGTATCAGTTCATTGAATTTTCACCATGACTCTTAAATAAGGAAATTGAGGTATAAATAGATGAAGTAACTTGCCTGAGTAACAGCTGCTAAGTGCTAAAGCTAAGATATGAATCCGGGCACTTTGGCCCCAGAGTCCATGCTGCTAGCCAGCCACCAGGCTGCTCACAGAGATTAAATAAGAGCCCTGTGATTAAATTAAAAAAAAAAAAAATAATAAGCTTACTGGCAAGCTAGCCCTAGAACAAGAATTTAGGAATTTTCTTGTCACAGGAGACTCTAGGGGTGTTCCTTCCAGCAGGAAATCTGTTTATCTTTACATTGTTCAAAGTAGTAGATATTTGATCTTAGGCAGGCCCTTGATCTCATCTATAAATGAGGGAAATACCCTCTCTGATGATCTTGAGGAGTTGGGCTGAGGACCATGCCATGGGGTAATGTAGCTTTTCACTGGCCCTAGACCAGGGTCATCTGTGTCGTAGTCACCTGGGAAGCTTAGAACAGAGATAAACATTTCAGTGACGTGGAAATGTTTAGAGTTGATTGCAAAATACTGTGCTTTGATCTTATTTTTGCAAATCCTGGGACTTGTCATTGCAACCAAAATCTCTGAGGTGACAGTGGGCAGGGTTGAGTTCTCTTTGTAATTCTGGTGAGCAGGTTTGGAGGCTGCCTCCTAAAATGCTAGACACATGGTAGTACTACCTCTTGTGACCTGTTTGTTTGTTTTTTTTTTTTAAATGTGTGTTTTCCCTGTATGTATGTAAGTGCACTACATGCAATGCAGTGCCCCCTGAGGGCAGAAGAAGGCACTGGATCCCTAGAACTGGAGTTATAGGTAGTTGTTAGCTGCCATGTGGGTTCTGGGACCCAAACCTGGGTCCTCTGCAAGAGCAGCCAGTGCTCTTAAACACTGAGCCATCCCTCCAAGCCCCTGTGTTTGTTTTTTCATAAATCTGTAGCCACAATTTAGGTGTCCCACAGTTTGAATTTGTAGCAGTTCAGTAAACATTTATTGAGTGTCTATTAGATGCAGAGTTCCATGCTAACGTTTATTAGAATCAGACAAGAGGCTCCCAGTTGCTACGGTCCAGTGGAATCAATGACTTTGTGAGTCGTGTAGGGCAGCGTCAGCTGCTGCTCCCTATTAAGTCTCTTGGCTCTTCTCTGTACTTCACAGGTGAACTCCAGTTTGCCTTCGTGTGCTTCCTGCTGGGCAATGTGTATGAGGCATTTGAGCACTGGAAACGGCTCCTGAACCTCCTGTGCCGCTCAGAAACAGCCATGGTGAAACACCACACGCTGTACATCAGCCTCATCTCCATTCTGTACCACCAGCTCGGTGAGATTCCTGCCGACTTCTTTGTGGACATTGTCTCCCAAGACAACTTCCTTACCAGCACCTTACAGGTAGGCTGTCTGTGGGCTAACAGTCATGTGGGTCAGAATGAAGACAGAATGTAAAAGCACCCTCAGAAGGGTCACCTTTTTGTTTCTTGCTCTTTTTCTGGGACCCTGAGAACCAGTTGCAGTTCCTAACCTTGAGGATGTTTCCTGGTTCTCTGCCTTAAACTCCTCTATGCTAAAGACCCTTTTCTGGGCCAGCTCTCCCTCTTCACCTCCAGAGGGCCTAGCATTAGGGTATTTAGAATTTGAACCCTCCCCACCATCGTTGGTTGCTTAGCTGTATTATGTTTTCACTGCTATAAGGACATACCTGAGGCAAGCTACTTTGAAGTAAAGAGGTTCGTTCATTTATTTTATTACAATTATTTTTAAATTTTGTGTGTGCAGATACTGGTGCACATGTATCATAAGATGCTTGTGGAGGTCAGAGCCCAGTTTTTAGGAGTTAGTGCTCTCCTTCCACTGGGTTCTGGGGATTGAACTCAGGTCATCATGCTTATGTGGCAAGCGCTTTTACCTGCTGAGCCATCTCGAGGCACCAACAGAAGTTTATGTAGCTCATAGTTTTAGAGGTTCAAAGTCCAAGATTTGGTGGCTCTACTGGTGACAACTCTCTCTTAAGAACTAATTGAAGAATCCCATGAAAGCACCATTAAGTCCTCCTAAAAGTACTAACTACCCCAGTGAGGTGTGGACCTCTCACTGGGTCCCACGTCTTAACAGCACCACACACATGAACCCTTGGGGGACAAACCACATCTAAACCAGAGCACTAACTCAGAACAGCTTCTCCTTTTTTCCTGTAGCTGTGAGTTACTGCAAACCAGTAAGGCAGAGTTTTGAAGCTTGTTATTCCCAGAGAAACATCTGCAGCTCCTTAGATCTCATTTAAGCATTAAAGTAACTTTGATTTCCTGTTAAAACAAAATGTGCCAGTTTCTGTAGAGATTCTCTGACAGAAAAAGTGAAATTTGCTTTTAACTTGGCAATTAAATTTTCATTATGAGTGGTAATTAGGGAGGAAGCTTCACACAACGTGGAGTCTTCATCCTTTGCTATTTCCCTTTGCAAACAAATTAGTTTCCTGTACATACTTGGGACCGCCCCATCACTCACATTTCGTCATCTCAAGTATAGCAGAGGCAGTTAGTGGTCAGTTTCCATAGCGTCTGTGCCACCAATGTCTCCCTCTGTGTCATGTCCCACGAGGCCTGCTCCACACCAGGTGGCTCCTCACTCACCTCCCATTCCTGTCCAGGGAAGAATGTTGTCTCAGAGACCATATCATGTTAAATGCTGTCTTACTTAAACTTTTCCTGTTGCTATGATAAATATCCTGACAAAAGCAAATAAGAAGAAAGACTTTATTCTGGCTCAGTTTGCCGTTACATTCATTCCATCCTGGTGGGGAAATCACAGCAGCAGGAGCTTCCAGCAGCTGGTCACTCACATCCACAGTCAGGAGTAGAGAGCATGAGTGCTCATGTTCTACCTGCTCCTTTTGATATATTCCAGGATGTCGCCTAGGGAATAGTGCCACCCACAATGGCATATCTTTCCACCTCGGTTACCCTGATCAGGCTATTCCCTATAGGCTTGCCCAGGGACCCTTCTCCCAGGTGATTCTAGATCTTACCAGGTTCACAGTTGAAATTAATCATCACACATGGCTTCCCTCGTTTAATCTCTTTGGACTCTGTAAGACAGAGCAGATCATCCTCATTTTTCAAATGTAAAAATAGACAGACTGAGGATATAGTTCACTGGTAGAGTGCTTGCCTAATAGTTTTCAAGGCCTAGGTTCAAACCCCAGCACTGGGAGGAAAAAAAATGCAAAGAGATAAAATGATTTACTTAAGTTCACAGAGCTAGTAAGTGGAAGTCAGCATTTGTATAAAAGTTTGAGACGGTTTGGCATTTGTGCTTCTGTGCCAAGGTACCAAACACAGTGCGTGTCTCCTCAAAACTCTCCTTTACATGTTGTTTCTCAGAGGTACAGAATACTTCCCAAACTGCAGTGTTATTGGGAGGGTCCTTGTGATTAGGCAGCAGACTTGAAATTTGGGGGACTTGTACTGACCATTGGGGTGAATCAGTAAGTTGATGACTTGAGCCTGGCATATTTCACTTCAGAAGAATTTGAAAACTACCCTTTTCCTAGTTTCCTCTTCTACGAGGACCCTCCCTACGAAGTCACCTTTTACAGGTTGTGGGTGGGGAGTCACCACCACTAGCTTGCCTCTCTTGGTGGCTGCAGTCTTAGGCTGTGATTACTCCCCTCATGATGGAAATGGATGTGGTCTCACAAGCACAGGAAGCCTCACCGCTGCCAGCCACTGTCGGCATTGCCAGTAGCTGAGCTTGTGTTGCAGCAGTGATTTGCAAAGCAGTGAGGGCCCTGCTGGGTTACTAGATGCCCAGGTAGGTTGTGCAGTACTGATAGTTGGGAACATTCTCTAGACTTTTCACCAAGAAAATTTAATACCATTATTTGGTTTGTTTGGGGATTTTGTTTTGAGACAAGGTATTTAGTCCAGGTCGACCCAAACTCTCAAAGAATGACCTTGCTGATCCTCCTTCCTCTACTTCGAAAGTGCTGAAATTCCTAGTTGTATGTCACCACACCCAGTTTATGCAGCACTGGGGATAGAACCCAGGACCTTGTGCATGCTAGACAAGCACTCTGCCAACTGAACTATATCAGTTGATGTCATTGTTTGAAAAAATTCAGAACACATACATTAGTAAGGTAAGTATCGTTTATATACACCATTCCACTGAAAGTGTTGAGGGTATAAACAGGAGTTAATTAGGGTTCCCATCCTTAAGGGTTTGCTGATTTAGGAGGTACTAACTGAGCACCTGCTGTATACAAGACTTTGTTCCAGAAGTGGGAACATAACTGCAAGCGAGCCCTAATAGTGAGAAAGTAAACAAGTTAACTAAAGAACTCCAGGTAGTAGTGACATAGAAGGCAGACCTGCCCTGTACCATTGTCCTGGCCCAGGCTTTGGCTCCCACAGACTGCA
This sequence comes from Eospalax fontanierii, assembly GCA_035773235.1. Classification (NCBI taxonomy): domain Eukaryota; kingdom Metazoa; phylum Chordata; class Mammalia; order Rodentia; family Spalacidae; genus Eospalax; species Eospalax fontanierii. The sequence continues at coordinate 22,721,968 of CM069550.1, read as the reverse complement.
TCAGAGCTGCAAAGCCTCCAGGCTTACCTTCTTAACCCATCTGCCTCTCACTGCAGCCTGTGTTGCTCCAGAATGCACTTTGATCTGATTTCTCTGAATCTCCTCTGTTGCTGAGGAAAGTTAAAAGCCCCAGACTTGGTCCCATGGCTCATTTTGACTTGGTTCTTATTTTTTTCTCTAGCTGCTGCACCCTCTCACTGAGGCGGTGTAGTAGTCTCCTCGGAGCTAGTTCCCAGACAGCACATGCGATTTCATGCTACCTTGTTTTCTTTTAAGAGATAGGATTTTGCTATGTTTCTGAATCTTTAACTTCAAATTCCTGGACTCAGGTGGTTCCAGCAATCCGAGTATCCAGAACTATAGGCATATACCACTATGTCTAGTCTTTCTTTCTAATCATAAAAAACAGAATTTGAGATTTCCCCTCTGTAAGTATGTGCTATTCAAAAAGTCTCTGGAACCCTTACATATTGGATCACTGAAACTTTATACCTATTTTGATGCCTTCTGGACTGAACCTGGTTTTCCCTCAGCATCCCATGTACCTGCCCATTCTCCCCTCTGGGAGGCCGTCCCTCATCTCTGCCTCCTTTCGGTGCCCTGAGCCTGTTTAATGTTGTCACCGGTGTACTCCTGGTCTGTGCTTCTTGGAGTCAATACAGCGTTCAGTTTGACTCCCCCCCAGAGCCATAAACTCTTTTTACACAAGGCCAATCTTTTTTTCTCCATCTGGTTATTTTTAATACCTAGTCAGAACCTAACACTTGACCTGTGTTACTGGTTGTTTTTACATAGAAAACACTCATAATTCCCTTGGCAATGTAAATATTTTAAGTGTGAACAGTGAAATCTGATAAAGGGCATATGACGCACCAAAGAAGGAATGGTGGATTCTGAATGGAGTTAGTATTGGAGGGGTTTAAGGGTTTAGAAATGCTTTCCGTAAAGGGTATTTTGCTGTTGATCTTAAGGGATGGTTGATATTTCAGAAGACACAGTGTGGACTAGGATATTATAAAACCTTTCTTCTTTTTTTGATGGTGCCGTCTTGGCAGTGAGAATCCAGTCCCCCGCACAGAGGCACTCACTCAGGGTGTTTGTGACTGAATGAATCAGCCCATAAAAGCTTCCTTAGCTTGCTGCCTGCTCTTGCCCCAGGTAGTCAAGTGGAGCTGGCTTCCTTGCTTAGGAGCATAAATGGCTACTGCCCATGGAGAGGCACTGGTATTTGTATGTGTAAGCACTTAAAGACAGCCACATTAGCATGGATAAAGTCAGTCTTGTAATGGCTTCAGAGAACATTGATTTTTTTTTTTTCAACTTTCCCATGTGAGACACTTTTGAATAGATGCCCCTGGTTTTTTACAAATCCCTTGGATTTAGCTTGAATAAAAATTATTTGTTCTACAAAAATAGTTTTTTTTCTTTCATTTAAAGTAACTTGTCATCATAATTTGTTTAAAGCCAATGAAAGGATGATCTGGAATTAGCAGTGTGTTAGAAAGAGTTATGTACAAAATCGTCTTACTGCCACCTGCACAGTATTTAGGCGTGTAGTCACGGAACCTGCGCTCTTCCTTTCTTTCCTACTGTAGTTATAGATGTTTTCCAGGCAGTCTTCTTGTCTCATTACTGTTCCGGGTGTTAGTGTCCACCTCTAGCAATCTCTCTAGTTTTTGTCTTGTTTTGTTTTTAAGCAGGGTCTCATGTCTCATGCCAGCCTCAAACTTTTTGTAGCCAAAGATGACGTTTAACTTCTGCATCCACCTCCCAAGGGCTGGGATTATAAATGTGTGTCACCATGCCTAGCTAATGTGTACTGGGGATGGACCCAGGACTTGGTCACTCTACAAACCAAGCTATATATCCCTAGTCCCAATAATGTCTATAGTATTTTTATCTGAGATTTTTAAACTATACTAAAATTAATTTTAATAAAGATTTTATGATAAATTTATATACCTTCACCTCCTGCCATCAACTGTGATCTAGTTTAGCAAGGAGTTGGGTATACAGTCCAATCATACAAATGGCCCAAGTCTTATGATTTTTGTCCATGGTCCTAGAACCAGTGGATGACATGGCTGAGCTTTGAATTCTGGTCTATAGCAGGTTCCCATATACACTTAGAACTCCAGGTGAAACAGCCCAGATTGTCTGAACTGATCTCTGACACATGATGGCTCAATGGGTAAAGGCACTGGTCTGATGACGAGTATGATCTCAGGATCCCACATGGTAGAAGGAGAAAACTTACACTGGCAAGCTGTCCTCTGATGTGTGTGATATGTGCATGCATGTGCACACACACAAAATAAATATAAAAAGTAAATGTATAAAAGTAAACAAACATAATTTTAAAAAGAAGACATGGTTCCCACTGCTTTTCACCTTCCTGCTTATCACTCTGCCATGACAGTAAAGTGTCTGCTTCTGACCACATTCAGTCTAAATCAAGTCATCATTTGAGTTGGTTTAGGTTTGTTTATTTTTACTTAAATTTTTTTTTATTTACATGTATGAGTGTTTTTCCTGCGCGTATACAACTGTACCAGTGCCGGGCAATGCCTGCGGAGGTCAGAGGAGGGCATCAGATCCCCTGGAACTAGAGTTAGAATAGTTGTTAGCTGCTGTGTAGGTGCTAGGATTCAAACCTGGGTTTTCTGCGAGAGCAGCCAGTGCTCTTAATTGCTGAGCCATCTCTCCAGCACTGTGGACATGTTTTTTATTTTAGATAAATTCATTTGGAAATTGTGATCTTCCTGTTAAAAATTATGTTTTAAAATATCCAAGATTAATCAGCCGAAATTAAGATGATTCATTTCTCAGTGGTGAGAAATGTTTACTTGGTTTTACCTTAGGGAATAAAATAACTAGATAATTACTAAGTTTTCTAAAGAAAGCATAGAATTACTCTGAAAATAAAAGACTCATGATAAATTACTGCTTGAATAAGTACTCCCTTTGGCAGAGAGGCTGCTGGAAACTGAACCCAGGATCTCACCTGTGCTAGGCAAGCATTCTGTCGCTGAGCTGTAGCTTTAGTCCTGGCTAAGTACTCGTTAAGCATCTTTTCTGAACTGGTGTTTGGAATATCGAGGTGGGTATGGTAATGCCTACTGGGGAGCAAGGCTGAGGCAGGACTGAAAATTTGAGGTCAGACTGGGTAAATTCAAGGCCACTCTGAACTGCGTACTGAGACATTGTCTCCAGAAAAGCAAATTAAATTATTCACATAATAAAACTATAATGTAAAAAACATGCCATAGATGCCAGAGTCTAAGAGTGGAGAGTTTGGCAACCAAAGGACAGCACCAGTGCCGTTTTGAGGAGAGACCGAAGTACCCGAAACCTAATCATGGTGATGCCTCCAAAATCCATACAGGCCTTCTGGCTCACACTAGATTCCAAAAGGGATTTAGCTACATATAATCATAGACTCGATGCAAGGTTATATACATCTATCCAAACGAGTTAAACAGCACAGTGGGAGCTCTTAGTGTGTACAGGAGGTTTTCAAGAATAAAAGTTAACCTGGCCTGTGACCTGGGTTCTGGAGGCCGACAAAAGGAACAGTTCCAGAAGCTTCACCTTGCCCCACAGGGCAGTGCTGAAATTACATTTCAAGGGCATAGCTAGTCTGTCAAGACAGAAAGAGGTTTTTGTTGGGGAAGGATTAAATTGGACTATCATCGCCGGATTGGATCATTATGCTGGTTGTGCTGTCAGGCCTGTAGTAAAGAGTCAATTGACAAGTTATTTAAAAGGATAAAACACCTTTCGAACTAGAAACTTGCTCTCTCTCTCTCTCTCTCTCTCTTCCTTTTTTTCCTCCCACTGGAGGCTTTGCTTGCAGCCGCTCCCAGTTGATTTTACGCTCAGGCATGTTCAGAAAGTGGGTGGGGAAGGTGGATGATGACTGTGAGCGCAACTTGTTCCAGCCTCTCACTTCCGGCCATTGCCAAGTGCAGTGCAATCCAGTCTCTTGTTCTTACTCTTCAGTGAGCATCCTGTGGGCCCTAACTCTGTGCCAGGTTCTGGGCAATATGCTGGGTTGGACACATTGGCAATTAGGATTTGTTCCCTACTCTTTAAGGCACAGACCACTGTGCTAGAAGCACATTATGAGAAAGGCCATAAGGAGGCCCAGGCACAGTGCTGGAGGAGCAGTTCAGAGCAGTTCATTTCAGCCCCTTCCCAAGAATTACATGAGCCAGCATATTCTCCCCAGGATGAACCTCTTCTCTCTGGCACTGTCACAGAAGGAATAGTTATTTGGTGCTGGGGACTGTGCAAAAGACCCAAAAATAGGTTTTCCTTGAGCCAGCAATTGCCTTCCTCTTCTGTTCATTAGGCATCTTTTATGTCAGACTGCCAGGAGTGCAGAATGCAGGTATGAAAGAGTCACTATTTTGGGTTGCTTCTCTCTTGAATGAGATCAGCAGTTAACAGCCCGTCACCTCTGTGAGATTGAGGCCACCACTGAGGTAGCCTTGAGTTTAGGGAAGCATAGAGGGGCACCTTTTCCACTCTTAATCTGGAATGACAGTCCTAAGGAGATCATGTCTAGATTGAGTAGAAACTGACAGGTTGAAAAGGAGAAAACAGGACATAAGAAGGGTGTTTAAAGTGGGGAGAAAAGCAAGCGTGTGTTCACAGAGAAACTGGGGAAGCCTGTTAGAGTAGCTGCAGAGAAGAGAGTTTACTGAGGGAAAACCAGAAGAGGCTTTCAGTCATTCAGCACAGCAGGCTTGACCTCTGAGTACAGACCTGTGACTGTATAGGGCCTCCAGAGTCAATGAAGTTTGAAAGAGGGCTTCTCTGCTGCCTGTTCCAGACCCCTCTCCAGAGGTCATCTGTGCTCCAGGTCAGACTCCATTATATGAGAATAGATGGGCAGTCATGGTCCCCACTGCCCTTTTACTACCAAGACCACACAGCCCTTGCATTCTGTTGCTGCTGTAGTCCCCACTCCTGTGTTTGGTCAGTTCCCTTAAGCCAAATTCTGTAATACACTCTACCTACCTATCTGTAGTTGCTCAGCCTCTGCTGCCGTTGCTGTGTCTCTAAGAGAATAGTTCCAAAAAGACCACTGAGAATGAGCCTCACCTTTCTTGCTAACAGACCATAGAGAAGTGAGAGAGGGGCAGGGTTGCCCCTGGAATCACTGTAGAGTATATCTGTTTCCTTTGTCAAATAAGCTCCCTGGAGGCCAGAGTCCTTCCCTGGTGGTGTATAGCCTAGCTGTGGCCTGAAGTTTGTGTGAATCAAAGAATTACTTCTGCCCTGTGTCCATGCTGGGGTAGGCTTGTAGGGTAGCAAGTGACAGACTGGAAAAAACAAAAACAAAAACTTTTCTTCCCTTCTAGGTAATTGAACACCTCTCTGCCACCTCCATGTCTTTAAAATACACATTCAGGCCTAGGCATGGTGGCACACACCTTTAATCCTGGCACTTGGGAGGCAGAGACAGGTGGCCCTCAGTGAATTCAAGGCCATCCTGGCTTACATGGGAGAGATCCAGGCCAGCTAGGACCGTACAATGAGACTGTCTCAAAACAGTAAAGTTAAAACAAAATAAACCACAGCCATATTCTGATATGTCCTCCTATGGCCAGAGGGGGCTCCAGCTGGATAGTCTGTGAAACTTCTTTGAGAACAATAAAGTAGTTTAAGAAGGAGTAGTGGGTTTGCTCTTATTCTCAGAAGGAATGGCCCTTCAAATGTGTAGAAAATGTCTGTTCTGTCCCCCTGCTCATGTTTGTATGAGATTAAACAGTTCATGACAACATCAAAGTAAGGGCTCAATATCCGAATATATAAAAAACTAGTATAACTCATAAGAATAATAAAACAGCCGAGTTTTAAAATAAACAAAGGATTTGAGTAGACATTTGGCCAAAGAAAATATACAAATAACCAATAATCACATAAAAAGATGTTTAACATCACTAATCATTAGAGAAATGCAAATCAAAACTATAATGAGACAGCATTTATACCTATCAGAATGACTGTTGTTTTAAAAAAAGGCGACAGGTGTTGACCAGGCTATAAAGTGGATCTCTGTGTTCTGCTGTGGGGATGTAACAGGGACAGTTGCTGTAGAAAGCAGCATAACTGTTCCTCAAAAACTTGAACAGAATTCCCATAAGATCTAGCAGTACCACGTCTGAGTCTTCACCCAACGAACTGAAAGCAGAACTCACTTATTTGCACGGCCATGTTTATGACAGTTTTCTTCCCAGTACCTAACGTATAAAAACAGTCCAAATGGCCACTGACAGGCCAATGGACAAACGAAATGTGACTGCAAGCAGGTAGAGAGATTGCTCAGTGGTTGGGAGTGCTTGTGCTTGCAGAAGACTGGAGTTCACTTTCCAGCACCTACTTCAGGCAGCTCACTGTCACCTGTAACTATTTTCAGGGGATCTGACACCCTCTTCTGGCCCCCATGGGCATCCACACACACATGCACAGATATAAGCATACACATGAATAAAAACAAAATATCTAAAAAATTTTTATGTGACTATATGCATATGCACTATATATGCACACAAATGTGATACATATATTTGGGGGGTTTGGGTGTGTGTGTGTGTGTGTGTGTGTGTGTGCGTGTGTGTGCTTGAGGAATGGGGAATAGGGTCTCACTATATAGGCCAGGCTAGCTTTGAACTCAAGATTCTTCTGTCTCAGCCTCCTGGGTGCTGGGATTATAGGTATGTACCACCATGTCTAGCTCTGTTACTCAGTTTTGAGAGGAAAAGAAATTCTGGTACATGCTACAGCATGGATGAACCTTGAAGACAGTTGCTAAGTAAAATAAACCAGGCACAAAAGGACAGATAGTGTATGATTCCTCTTGTGTGGGGTACCTAGTATATTCAGATTCTAGAGAAAGTAGAAGAGAGCTGCCAGAGCCAGGGGAAGGGAACAACCGGGAATCAGTGTTTCGTGGGTACAGAGTTTCGGTGAAGAAGAGAGAAGGTTCTGAAGATGAGTGGTATGATAGTTCCACCACAATGAGAATGTACTTATTGCCACTGGCCACTCACTTAAAAGTGGTTTAAATGGTAACTATGTATGTTTTACCACAATTTAAACAATGATAGTGTTCTTAAATGAACATCGGCGACAGCTTTTAAGGGGAGTAGAAGCCTCAGATTGGTAGTCTTTGGCCCACTTAGATTAGGGCAGCAATTCAGCATCGTTGGCCGAGGGCCTGGGATTTTATGGGATCCAAGGGCTTATGTGTTTGCCCAAGCCTGTCTTTATGCCAGCTGGTATAACCGTCTCTTCCTCTATGTCATCACCCAGGTACCTTGTAGATCACCCCAACTCTGGGGTGGGGCTCTAGTGGTGACTCTAAAGACCTTCCTTTCCATAGGCCATCTGACCAGCATGGTAATTTTCCATTCCAGTCCTGTTCTGGTGTCTCATCTGGGTTTGAGCCGCCTTTATTGGTTGGGGGGTGCATAGCAGGTGTCCTGGGACTGTGCCAGCAGCAGCTGATCTACCGCCCCAGAGAGCTCAACACCAGGAGGAAATTTCCACCACTTTCTTGGCCTCTCTGTTCTCAGGAGTGACTTGCCCTCTGTTCTTTGTAGGTTTTTTTTTCTTCTGCCTGCAGTATCGCCGTGGATGCCACCCTGAGGAAAAAAGCTGAAAAGTTCCAAGCCCATCTGACGAAGAAGTTCCGGTGGGACTTTGCTTCCGAGCCAGAAGACTGTGCTCCAGTAGTGGTGGAGCTTCCTGAGGGCTCTGAGACTGGTTAACCACAAACCCTCAGCTGTACGAGGCCCTTCTCACATCTCTGCAGTCCCAGCCTCTCTGTTCATGCATCTGTCCTGGGCTCTGCAGAGCTGCAGTCCCACCAGGTTCTGCAAAAGTGGAGCCAGAATTTCTTCCCACCAGTAAATAAGTTCCTTTATTACAAAAGAGGCATGTCAGCCTGGCCCTGGTGCTAACCTGGCTGAAGCTCAGACAGAGGTCTTTATAGAAGAAGCTCCTGGTGCAACGTGCTTCAGCAGCAGTCTAAGTTCTTTTGACAAAGAGAAAGTGAACATAAAGTCCAAGAGAACTGGCTGCTTATTCCAGAGAATTATTAAAGAAAAAGACCAACCAGCCAATGGACTGTCCCAGGGTCTGAGGTGTTAGTTGGTGATTTTCAAATTAAATATGTAGGTTTGAAGTTATGTGGTTTGTACAGAATTTCTGCCTGCCCCTGGTTGAATGGGAATCTGGCAGAAAATGGGCCAGTGAGCCCTCAGGAGCCCCAGCTGAAGGATAACAAGGAAGATGGTAGGTTGAGTCTGACAAGTAGTCAATTTCAGCTTCCTCCTGCTGAGTCCCCTTCTACCCTGAAGCCCTAGAATTGGCCCATGCCCTTGGGGACCTACTGGTACTGTCATCTCCCATCTGTTCCATTCTGAGACTCACACCCTGCAATGGAGCTCAGCAGCCTCCCATGTACCCTGTCCTTACCAAGGCCACTATGATTGTTTCTAATGACCTGGAGATTGAACAACCAAAGGAAAGATTTCTTGCCTCCATCCTGTTTCTTAGGCCCTATTAAAGTTTGGGCCTTTTTTCAAAGCTATGGAGATGGCCTGGGTAGCTGTCTTCCCAGCCCTGCTGTGGAGCCATCACCAGTGCTGTGACATTTCTGGCATCAGGGAGTCCTGAGGATCTGGTGGTACGTGAGCAGCGTCGTCTCAAGATGGGCTCCCAGGCCCTCCGTCCTGACCTCAGGCTGATTGCTGCGCTCTTGCGTCCAGTGCCTTCCTCTTCTGAGAGCCCACAGCAGGTCTCTGAAGGAGAATCCCTGCTGGTTAAGACTTTTCAGTTCCTCTTGTTTCCTTGGAGATGTTTTTCCAAGAGCATAATGTACATTAAAGTCTTTGAGTTGAGACTAATCCCCTTGTGAGTCTCTTGTAGCTAATCTGCCCAGTTTCCAGAGCAGCCAGGCTGCTGTCTGTCCGTAGACACATCCAGGAGACCCTGCTCAGCCCTGCGGTCTCTGGAGGAGGCGGTCAGTCTGGCTTTTGTTTCCAGTGAGGTGTTAGAGACAGGCATGTCCTGTAGCTCTATTATAACCTCAAGTTTCACCTTTGGGAATTTGCTATTTTCCTTCACAAAAGCCACTCATCAAGCTACCTGGGGAGTGTGTTAAAAGTGCAGATTCCAAGAAATGAAGTCCTGATGCATGCTGCACCAGGGATGAAACTTGAAAAACGTGTTGGGAGCTGTGGAGATAGATGGCTCAGTCAATAAAGTGCTTGCTGTTAAAAACATAGGACTGAGTTCAGATCTCCAGCACCCATGTAAAAAGCCTGGAGCAGCAGTGCACACTGCACTCCCAGTGTTGCCGAGGCAGGAGGGTCTCAGGCTTGCTGGTCTAAATGAAATGCTGAGCTCCGGGTTCAGTGAGAGTCCCTGCCTCAAAAAATAAAATAAGGTGAAAAGTGACAGAGAATGTCATCTAGTGTCAAACTCTGACCTCTACGTGCACGTGGTGTACACAAGCACATGCCACACATACACACACACAGAAATAGCATGCCAAGTGAAGGAGGTCATATGACAAGCATTCCATCCCCATGCAACGTCCAGAGTAGATAGATCTATAGGGTGAAAACCTGCCCAGGTTTCTTTACGAGGTGGCAGAGATAACAGCCTTATGAATATAGTGTACTAAGAACCACCTCCAGTGCATACAGTGAAGTGGTCACTGTGGACTGCTGTGCTGTGTCGCTCGTGAAGGTGTGGGTTCCCGTCTCACCCCACAAGGATTCAGGAGCAGTGAGTCTGAATGGAGCACATTCGGTAACACACCATATTCAATGCTAGGAGCATCTCTGGGACAGAATGTCTTCTGACACTGCGAGGGCAGAACCTCGAAATTAGATCTTGTGACCTCATTCCCCTAGTATCTGGGCTTTCCTAGATGCCTCCTGCCCCACCCTCCACATTGTTTAAATTGACTTAAACAAGAGTAGCTGCTGTCTAATATGCTCTGCTCTGTTATTTCATTTAGTCCTCACAACTGTGTGGTCAGTTATCCCCATTTGACTTGTATGAAAATGAACTTAGAGAAAATCAAATTTTTCTAGAGTCACACAGCAGTATTGAGGGCAAGAGCCCAGGCCATGCTTACAGTACCCGTAGTCCACTCTGGTGAGGTGTTCAGGCTACAGTTTACTCCTCACTGCCCTTTTATGCCCAGGGCGGCCTTCCCTCCACCTCGTTCGCAGATCTGGCTTTGGCTTTATTAACAGCTAGCTGTGTGACCTTGGGGAAACTGCTTGTGTTCTCTGGTCTTTACTCCCATATAGAAGAGATGTGGGGTTTCTGGTAGAGATTTTCCAGGCTCTCTTGAGTATTTAAAAATTGGTCCTTCTGTTACGTTTAAAATTTTTAAAGGGAAATTGCATTCATACAAGGTGGTATGTCTGGGCTGACATAAAACAAGTCTCTTGATTGAGGCTGAAATGATGCAACTTCAGGTCTTCTGCTTGTCCCAGTTGGTAGTCCTTTATGTCTGGTTTTTTATTTGTGTATGCACGTACTGTGCGTGTGTGTACTTGTGACTTCCCTCTACCATGTTGGTCTCGGTGATCAAATTCAGTCCTGTTTGATGAATAAAGAATATAGGAACAAGTTAATTATCACAATACTTGCAGTATTTATGGGAGAACAGCCTTCGAAGCAGAACCATCGACTGGCTGATCTCTCAGCTTCCTTCCTGTTCCGCACATCCAAAGTGATGCTATTGGCAAGACCTGGCCTGGTTTGCACATCTCAAACACCGGCCTCCTGGGGTCTGGCTCTTATTTGTAAGGCTGGTTTATCCTATTAACAGAATCAGCAGCAGCAGTGACTTGCCAACCCCTTCTCCCGGCCCCATGACCAGCCCTCCCTTCTCTGAGCCTCGTTCTATCTAATTTCTCACCACTTGAGCAGTAGAGGAGTTCCCCGCCGTTGATTGCCTCTTACTGTCTGTAATTATGTCCCTAACGTCATCCCTTGTAAATATTATTTAATATTCCCAGGGCACTGTGACATGCTGGTCTCTCCAGCTAATCAGACTTTGGCTTGACTGAGATGCCATCCCCTGCTGAAATGGGGGCTGGAAACTCAGCCTTGGTCAGAGCCAACACTGAGTCACATCTGCAGATGCCAGGTGGAACAGAATGGCAATGCTCACCTGAGCTGCCCAGGGATCCCGGAGCCCATGTGGTCCTTTGTGCTCTCCATCCTCATGCTGACCACAGATCACCTCCTCATCTCAGATCCGCTGTGTCTTCCCTGAGCAGGATTGGTTCCCTTAGACCCATCTAAGCCTTTCTGTGTCTGAAGCAGCCAAGGTCTCCAGTCCTGGTACTACTCGTCCTCCCTGCAGCCCTGGGCTCCCATGTGTGAGAGATAAGAGCCTGAAATCAAGCCAGCAGCCGGCTACTGCTAGTGGCAGGATGTTCGCTTTCACTGTCCTTAACCCTACCTTCAGCCCCTGTCCAATGCAGGGCCCACTGTTGTCCTGGGTCTGGTATTCTGTGCACCGGATTCCCTGTTCCCAAGGCAATCAGACTGTCAGTTAAGACACTTGAAGGGAGGGAGACGCCAGGCACTCCTCATCTGTCTGATGTCCAGGACCTGTTAGAACTCCACTTCTCTTGAATCTTTGGCTGCTTCTGTCCCCTCTGTCACTTCCCACAGATGTTTACCTGACTCAGGGCTTGTCTCACTTCTGAAGGAATGCCAACCGAGTTACATATTGAGAGGGAGCCAGAGAAAATTGCAGGACCTTCAACAAAGCACAGGTCGGGGTGGGGTGATGTGGAAGAAAGTCTGCATACTGAGTACAGAGTGGGGACCCGTGGAAGAGAAGCATGATCAGCCCACTCCTTGTCCAACCAACCCTCAACCAGTGCTTGCCACATCAGGTGCCACATCCCTGAGCTTAGATTCCATGCAGACCACAGAGCATATTTGCTAAGCCTTTGGGGTTGGGGAGCCAAATAAAAAGGAAAGGCCCTAGTGGTGAGGAGAGATGCTTCAGTGTGAAAGGGTAAGCTTGACCAAAGATTAGAAGGAAGAAGCCAGCGGGCGTGTGGGTGTTCAGAAGCGTTCCCGCCCTGGGGCAGGTCTAGTGCCTTGGGGAGATAGGGTGTCGGGATGAAAGTGGAACGACCAAAGCAGGAAACGGAATCAGGTTGGAGAGGGACCAGACTGCCATGGCTTATGGCTGGCTGTTGTAGTTGAAGTCCAGTGAGTGACAGGATGTGACTTGCATTTTGACAGGACTGCAAGCTGCTGTGTTGGATGCAGGCTGCAGTATGCAGGGTAGAGGCTTCTGAGGACTTAGTGCCGCTGTCAGGTGAGAGGTGACCCAGGTGACTCAGGCACGGAGATGACAGCACTCCACCTTCTGTGGGATCATGATCTGGATAAGGGAAGATGGCATCTCCAGAAGATCTGATGACTCCCATTTCTCTGAAGTCACAGACTACGTTCCTAAGAGTGTTGTCTGTCTGCCTCCCCCAGTCCCTCTGCAGTCTTCACCGGCCCTGATTCTCACAGGACCGTGGTCCGTGTGGAGCGGTGGGGCAGTGAGGAAGGGCTAGGGAGGAGGTCTGTCCCGGTCTGGGTGATGGGGTAGCAGTAGGGCAGTGACTAGTGAGAAGCACTCAGTAAGTCAGAGATCTCAGCAGTCTGTGGTCATACTATGTGGCTGTTCCTACTGTGGAGGGTCAGTGAGGAGGATTTCTGTGTGACCAACAGAGACGGGAGGTGAGACTCTGGTGGCGCTGTTTCCTGGTCAGAAACCATGCAGCCATTTCCTCTATGTGGACTGAATGATTGATTAATCACAGGTAGTACGTGCTGGGGTCCTAACTGCAGGACACCACACAGAGTCCTTCACTTACAGTCCTCAGTCTGAAACACCAGCTCTTCAAGATGGTGTCATCCTTTCCTGTACAGACAAGGGAGTAAAAGCCAGAAGGGCAAGGGGATCTCTCAGATGGAGGCCCCATCCAGTTCTTGCCACTCTCTGGCATTCCGCAGTAAGGACAGTTCTATCATCTGTCATAATGATAGAGGTTCTCAGTCTGACATAGGTGCCCATGTCATCTCTAGCAAAGGTGATGGGCAGGCCCCTGGCTTTTTGCTCATGTTTCAGCCGAGATTATCAGGCCTGTGGGCACACTGAACCAGAGTGGCTGTGGGGTGACCAGAAGTCCCAGGGGGGGTTCTATACAAAGAAGACTATATATATCCTCCTCATGTCTTTTTTGAAAATTGTCTGTTTGCACATTTTTCTATTGGTGTCTTTGTGTGCTTTTGGAAATATACACTCATTTTATAAATCTCCTTTTTACAGTTTATTTTTTGAGACAGGGTCTCATCATAGTCCTGTGGCTGACCTGAAACTCACTAGGTATATCAAGCAAGCCTTGAACTCATAGAGATATGTATGCCCCTGCCTCCCAAGTACAGGGACATGTTCCATCCACATCCAGCACAAAATATCTTAATATTGTAAATATAAACGCCAGTCCCTTCACAGTTTATGACATTTGGCAATGTATGCTTTACTTTATGCCACATGTCAAGATTTTTTCCTTTTGATCTGATTTTTTTCCTATCGCCTTCAGACCTGAAAGCCCATCCCCATCTCAAGATGAAATGTGTAGTAACCTGTATTTTGTTCTAGTTTTTTTCCCAGTGTTCTTTTTCTTTTGCCGCAGTAAAAATCCTATTTCCACGGCCCCAGTGCCGCCCCTCACTCAAGCTCTTTGTTTCTCCTTTGTACACTTTAAGTCCAAACACTCCCTCACATCTCCAGCCTGTCCCTCCCTCAGCCACTAAGGGCTTCCCACCGGCCTTCCCATCCCCTCACGGCAGTTAAGTGTACAAAGCCAGCCTTAGGGGCTGCAGCCTGGAGGCACCACAGGTCTCCTGCTGTTTCTCCAGCTTGAAGGCTTTGCTCACGTCCTGCCCCCAGCAGGACTAAATGAATAGCTACTGTATTGAGTGGTTGATGGCTAGACATGTGTTCTCTCTCTCTCTCTCTTTCTCCTCTTCCTTTTCCTCACCACATCTTTCCACAAAGGCCCCCAGAGTGTCCAGTGATTGCTGTTACTTCAGGCTGCCTGGCTCATTTCTCATTTTTCATCACTGAATTAACTGAGATCCATACATGATTACAAAGCCAGCTGACATCTTCTCTGAGGTGCTCTTTTTGAAGGTGCAAAAACCCATCACTTGGAGTTAAGGCACTAGAAACCTCTCAATTGGTCATCATTCCTGTCACTGAAAACCCATGTACCTGAGTTGAGTTCAAAATCTACACAGAGGGAAGCTGAGCTGAGAGACAATAAGAAAGACCTAACAGCACCGGAACACCTAGATCCAGCCCTGCCTGAGGTCCACAATCACAGGCTTCTTCCTCCGTGAGTTAGTGCAGCACCTCTTGGTTTGTTGTTGTTATTTTGAGACATGTCTCCCTTAGCCCCAGCTGGAACTTGCTATATAGACCAGGTTGGCCTCCATCATACAGACATCCACCTGCCTCTGCCTCCCAAGTTCTGAGATTACAGGCACGCTCCACCACACCCAACTTAGCATGACACCTCTTAATTTACACCCTTTTATAACAAGTTCCTGCTTACAGAAATCCCCTGTCTATCCCAGATGAAGAAGATGCTGTGACTGGCTCCTATCCAGGGGACACCAAGCAGAGAATTCTTCCTCAAAGCAAAGGAGTCCAGCATCAGAAGAGAGGCAAACAGAAATGAGATGGGCAGCCCAAAGCAATGGTAACCACTTGGGTGTGTGTGTGTGTGTGTGTGTGAGAGAGAGAGAGAGAGAAAGAGAGAGAGAGAAACAAAGAAAGAGAGAGAGAGATCCTAGAATCCTAGTTCAATTACTCTTGCCTTAAGAGGCTTGACTTTCCCTGCCTGTCCATCTGCACAGTCCTAAGATGTCAGAGTTGTGAGAGGACAGAAAGCCGTCTTGACCTGTGTGTGGTAAAGCTGCGATCTGGAGAGGGAAAAGAACTGGGCTCCAGTCACGTGGCAACCATGGGCTGTTCCCTTCCCAAATGGAGGCAGAGCTGGAGCCTCCCACCAGCATCCAGGCCGGTGCCATGGGCACCCCAGTGGCACTGAGCACTTAGTCCCTATTGATCTGTTGTCTTTGGCTGTGCCACCCAGACAAGATTACCACTACCACGTGGGTGTATGTGCTGCCAAGGGAGAACTGGGCAAGGTGGGAGGTGGGAAAGGATGGTGGGCAGGCCAGGCTGACTGGCACTTGCTGAGCACACCCCACTTGCCAGGCCGCAGGTTAAACAGCTGTGTTCCTATGAGAACCCCCCACTTACCAGCAGGAAAACAGACCCGAATTAGCTACAGAACTTTCCAGTGGCCACACACCTGAACAGCACACTTGGATGGTCCCAGGTCAGCTTGACTTCACGGCCCAAGGGTTAACCCTTGCATCCAGGGAGACAAATTTAGATACCTACTGGAGTTAGGCACATGAAGGGGCCTGTGAGGACAGCCAGTGAGCCTCTGACCCCCACTCCATCCAGTACGACCTGTTCAAGGCAAATTCCTGAGAGCTATTTAGTTTTCCCAGAGAAGCTGGAAATCTGGGTTTTTATGTGAAACTTCTCTATTTTTAAATGTTGGCAACAAATTCAGATTAAAAAAAAAAAGTACCATGCAAGCCAACCCAAACCTCATTTGTGAGCCAGTGGGTTGCAACTTCTCTGCCTTACTATACAATTCCTGCAGCTGATGCTGGCATCCACAGGTCTGCATCCACCCCGCAGCCGGTTGGCTCCACCCCTGCCCTGCCCTGGTCCTTATTCGCTACTGTGTGTGCCCTAGAGGCCCAACAACACTATGCTGGCGGCAGGGCGCAGGCTTCAGGGCAGGGAGGAGAGAAGGGAGGGTTTGTATTCACATTTGAGGCTGAGAGCCAGTGAGGCCATGTCTGTGGCTCAGCCCCATGGGACCTACCAAAGAGCTATGGAACTTGGTCCTATGCTTTGTTAAGCCTTGGACAAGCTCCTCCAGCCACACCATGGCAGCTCATGGCCATGTAGGCTCACTAAAGGGAACAGGTGCCAGGATGTGAGCCCAGCTTTACCCTACTGATGAACGTCAGGGAATCCCTCAAGCCTCTTGGGCTCTAGCCTTTCTCTATACTGTGGGGGGTTGAAGCAGCTCCCAGAATAAGCATCAAGAGCCAGCTGTGTACAGAAAGTACAGTAAATGAAACACGTAGTACCCAGGTGGTCAGGCTGGCTCCCAAGAGCCAGAACACAAGGAGGCCTTCTGGGCCTTTCTCGGGTGGCACTGGACCTTGGCCACCTGTCAGAAGAGGCTAGGAGAGGAATGCGGAGCTAGCTGGCCAGCACAGCTCTGGGACCAATGATGGGCTCAAGATCACTGTTCCACTCAGTGGCCTCTGGGGCAGTGCTGGGCCACAGTGTGAGGGACTGGGTGCTACACAGAGTCTACATGCTTCTTGCCTCTTGAGGGGCAAGGTGGGACCTCAAGGGCACTAGAGGAGCTTGAAGCTGTCAGGCTTACTCTGTGCCAGTGTTGGGAGGCCCTCCTGACTCTCTGATGCACACAGGCTGTGTCCCCGCGGCACACATTTGCTGGTTGGTCACAGTGTTCATCTGTCCCACTGAAGTGCTCAGGCAGCCATGACCAACTGCAGGAAGCAGACCCTGACAAATGACCTGCAGCTCTTTCTCTCTTCTCAGAAGTAGAGAAGAGACCCAGAGAGGGCATAAGCTGTAGCTGAGCTCACTCTGCATACTTGTTCTAGGGCCAGAGTCCAAGTTATGCTCCGCTCAAACCATGGCTGCTGCTATCAGCCTGGAGCCCATCCAGGGGATAAGGCTGTCCAATGTCAGGATCCCTGTGCTCATCAGAATCACCTCAAGTTACTTCCTGTATGGTCTGGACCCCTCGGCTGTGCTCCCATCCGGAAGCTATAGCCCCACAGGAGTTGGAAGGCTGAGCCCGTGCAATCCTGGGCTTCTCTGCAGCATCCATCTCTGAAGGCTACATGTGCCTTCTTCCCAGAAACAGGAGACTCTAACCCTCAGTGCAACAGTCACAGACCCAGGTCTGAGCACCGAGATCCACTGAGACCTCTCCGTACTGCTGGGGCAGGGGCGGAGCTGAAATGAAGAATCTTACTTACTTCATCTCTGGGCCACAGCCCTCAGCTCTGTGCCCAGCTCAGAGTAGAATGAGAGAATGGCTGGTTGAATGGCTGAATAAAATCCTCAAGACAACTCCCATTGGGCTCCTGTATGCACCAAACTCTTAGCAGAGCCCTTCATCCCAGTAGGAGCCTTGTGCTGTGGAGGGAACACACCCTCCCCATCTTCACCTGCAAGTTCATCCTTCTCTCCAGGCCCTGGTTCCCAGATATCTTTGGAGCCCAGGGTTGTCTTCTAGACTGAGCCAGTCCTAGCCAGGACAGCAAGCAAGGGTTTCCCTGCGATCCTCAGGCACTCCATGCCTTCCCCAGCATCTGTGACCTAGTTGGCTAGCAACTGGGCCCCTAGAAGAATGGTTCTACATCAGCTTCTCATGTCTGGGACGTAACCTCCTTTGGAATGGTCACGGGTTATCTTTTAACCTTAGAGGGCATGGCTGAGACCTGAGGGGCAGAGCCATGAGAAGAGATGGCAGAGCCAACTACAGTCTTCATATGAGGTAAAAATAGGAGTTAAAGCTGCCTAGAGTGGAATGGCTTTTTGCAGCCAGTGAGTTGTCTGTTCTCAGAGATATGCAAGTGAACCTAGCCCCTAAAGGGACTACCAGACATTCACTGGGAAAGCAGCCTTTCTTGGGGGGCGTTGGGAAGCTCCTTTACAGTGCTCAGGTCACAAATCTCCTTTCTGGAGCTTTTCCCTAAGCCATTCTTAATCTCAGGGAGACCCAGTTCAAGGAAGAGGAAAGGGATACCTAGGGACTGAAGACCAGCTCTTTGTGAGCACCTGGATAGGCTCAGGACCAGGGACCAGAGAACCCAGCTGCCTTCTTCAGAGGCTTTGCCCGTCCTCCACAGATGAGATCAAAGCAAATGTAAGACCTTTCACCAGCCCAAGAGCTTCCTACAATTGACCTGGGTGAAGGATCCAATCACCTGGGTGTGGGAACCAGGACAAGAAAGCCATGGGAGCAGAAGGCTGCAGGTTAAATCGCCAGAGCAGACAGCTCTGCAAGGGCTTTGGGACCCTGAAGGCCAACACAACTATCCCGAGAAGGGCACGAGCAAGCGTGGAGCAGAGCATTCCACACTGCTTCCTCTACACAGACTCCACAGAGCTGCCCTGTCTGCTGCTCACCTGCTCCAGAGCGACGCAGCGCACCCACATCTAAAGCCCTCACTCACATCAGATGCAGGTCGTGCGGACAGATACACCGCTCCTGGAGCCACACAGACACGCACACACATGCAGGCAGAACACCGGGTCATTTCCTTGTTCTTCCTCATTTTTTGGAAACCATTTCCTCCCTCTCTCTCCAGAGCCAGCCTTGCCCATTCTGCTATGAGGCCCTGAGCAGATTTGGTTCAGTGCCCCTGGAGGCAGCCTGCCTGGCCCAGATGTTAGTTCCATCACCTTCCAGCTCTGGGAGCTTGGACCCCTGAGACCCTCTGCTCCCCACCTGGAAGGCAGCCCCATATCTCCACTGCCCCCCGATGCTTAGTAAATAGACTATTGGCTACGGCGAGGATTTGTCCTGGCATGATGTGCTCACCACAGGTGGGTTGTCACTTTCATGTCTACTTTAACCTACCTGGGGTCTGAACCTCATTTTGGGGGGCCCTAGGCCTCTATGCCCATGCTAGTGAGCACATCACACCCCTGATGGAGGTGGGGCTCATTCAGCAACAGGGTTTAAGTATTTGAGGAGTTCTGTCTGTTTGTCTTTGAGACAGAGTCTCAGGTATCCCAGGTTGGCTGGAACTTACTATGTAGCTATGGATGACCTTGAACTTCTGATCCTCCTATCTCCACCTCCACCTGAGTGCTGGGATTACAGGCCTGTAACCCCTCCAACCAGTTTTCTGTGTGTTTGTTTTGTGTTTTGCTTGTTTGTTTTGAGACAGGGTCTCGTCTCCACATGGCTGGCCTGAAATTTCTGGGTTTCCTGCCTCAACCTTCCACAGCTAGCTCAGATAGCCTCGGATATTGAACAGGGAGCATCTGGTTAGCTAGCGGCTGACTTAGAATCTTAGCAATTTAATGTCATCGAATTCTAAAGCCACAGTCTACAAAAACCAGAAACTCTTGCCAGCCTATTTTAGACTCTCGAAGACCTCAAAGCACAATTCTCAGAATCTCAAGGCTGTGAAGAGGCCTTGGAGACATCTGGTTCTTCTGAGATGGAATCCTAGAAGCCAGGAGCCTCCGAGT
Source organism: Eospalax fontanierii (assembly GCA_035773235.1). NCBI lineage: Eukaryota > Metazoa > Chordata > Mammalia > Rodentia > Spalacidae > Eospalax > Eospalax fontanierii. The sequence goes on along the minus strand of CM069550.1, from coordinate 22,702,503 downwards.
ACAAAGAGTCTATTCCAGTCCCGTCAAGAAAAGAGAATAATGAGGTTCAGAGAGGGTGAGGGAATGGTGCAAGGATGCACAGCCAGTCAGAGGAGACTCTGGCCTCACAGGCATAGACTCAGCGTCTCCACAGCGGTCTGGAGGAGATGTGGGAGATAGAAGAGGAAAGTGTCTGGGCCAAAACAAGGACTTTCTGGAGAACTGTTTTTGAAAAAATGAAACCCAAAAACAAAATGAGAAAAGCGCTGGCTTCCCTTGTTTCCTGCCGGTCTTCCTCTGGGTACTCACTCCTAACGGCAGCTCCTAACGGCTTCCAGCTCTGCTCACAAGCTGCTTCCAGCCGCCCACAGGCTTCCTAAAACAGTCTCTGCAAGCTAATTCCAGAGGGCGGATGGCAGAGAGCGCCCGCGGGGAGGGGCGCCGCCTCAGCTGGCGCAGGCGCAGGGAGCCTCCACAGCGGCCCGACCTCCGGTGCTCCGGCCTCCCTCGGCTTGGAGAATGCTGTCTCCTTCTGTTGTTGACCTCCTGCTGTAGGTTATTTTTTTCTTCTTAAAAATAATTTATGAAGTTCTGTGTTAAGACATATTTGTCATAAACAGGAAAGCATAAAGAAAAAATTAAGGTGTCCTGTAAAGGAGTCTCCCAAATGAAGCCACATCTAAATATCTCCAGACTTGGGACTGAGCCCGTCCACGGACAGACAGACAGACAGACCTAATGCTCTGAAGTCTGGCTTTTCCGTCCAGTCATATATTCACACACGTCTGTCCTGGTCAACAACGGCATGCCCACAATGTGACTTCTAGTGGCTGTAAGGCATCTGGCATATGATTCTGCCACCCTCTGTTCAACCAGTCGGTAGTGCTGGAATTTGCAGCATGTCCATTTTTCCACATTGAGTAACAATGTGGTGTTTATTCCTGTATCTGCATCTTCGTGAGCACCCTAAATGTTTCCTTAGGACAACTTCCTGGAATTGGAATTATGGGTCGGAAGATGTGTGTGTGTGTGTGTGTGTGTGTGTGTGTGTGTGTGTGTGTGTAGTGTGAAATGTGTATGCGGGTATGTGTGCCCATTCGTGCATGTAGAAGCCAGAGAAGGACGTCGGTGTCCTGCCCGGCCACTCTCCACTTTACTCCCTTGAGCCAGGGTCTCTCGATGGATCTGGAGCTAGGCTGGCAACCAGCAAGCCCCAGGGATCCTCCTGTCTCCAGTATGTCACAGGGTTGCAGTATGTGTATGTTTATGCTCAGCCATTTTTTAAATTTTAAATGTGTATGAGTGTATTGCCTGCATGCGTGTAAGTATAGCTGTGTCATGTAATGCTCACCAAGGGCAGAAGAAGGCATCGGATCCCCTGGAACTGGAGTTACAGACAGTTGTTAGACACCACGTGGGTGCTGAGATTCGAACCTGGGTCCTCTGCAGGAGCAGTCAGTGCTCTTAACCACAGAGCCAGTTCCCCAGCCCTATGCTCAGTTTCTTTATTTTAGTGCTTAGGATTTGAACTCACGTCCTCATGCTTGCAAAGCAATCGCTCTTACCTGTTGAATCATCTCCTCAGCCCAACTTCTACATTTTTTTAAAAAATAGAATACAAAAGTATGTTACTCCTCTTTTTACAATGAACATATAGTATTATATAATGAATAAAATCAGCAAGGCATAGCAGCATCCACCTATAGTGATAGAATACAAAATTATGTTACTGCCCTTTCCATAATGAACATATAGCAATTACATATTGAAGAAAATTAACTGGGTACAGCGACATCCACCTATAGTCCCACCTACTTGGGACACAGAGGCAGGAAGATGGTTTGAGTCCTGGAGTTTGGAACCAGCCAGAGCAACACAGTCTCAAAGAAAAAAGAAGAGGGAAAAAAAAAACAGAAAACATCAACGAGGGAAAGTAAGGGGAAAACACATAATTTCTCCAGATCTTAATACCAAGGTGTAGTTAATTCTGCTGTGAGGCATCTTGGCTTGTGTGGGTGTGTATAGAGCAGGGATACACTGCGCACCACTGTGCACACTTCGTAAAACTTTGAAATTTGCTGAGGTCAATAAAGCAGCACTCCCAGCATGACTTTTGGCAGTCACAGAACGTTGCAGCATGCACTTACCTGGGCATAACCACGCTCCTGTTGGGAATTAGATTTCTCATTTTGCACAAGTATAAATAGCTGAGTACTGAACATGCGCAGAGAAGCATCTAGCGTCTCATCCACTCTGCTTCCCAGGCCCTGTGGGCGACCTGAAGACCCTCCCTGAGGTCCACCCCAGGAGAGCAAGGCTTCAGGCAGTCCCTGCTCCTTCCTCTGGCTGATGGAGCCCTTCACAGTTTTCCCAGGGCCCTCCATTCTTGACCTGAGCAACAGAGCTCAGGACGGTCCCAGCTCCAACCATTGTGCTCAGGTGCAGACTATGAAGCCACGCAGATCTGGATGCAAGCTGCAGACAGGCCCTGCTTCAGGTTCCGGGGCGAACTCTGTTTCTTTGACCCTCACTTCCTGTGTTAGTGCATCCGCTCTGCAGTCACGGATGGAACTTCCCGAGGTATGCTCCACACTCAGGGCCACTGCCCAGGAAGGCATCTCTCACGGGATTGAGGTGGGCTCCCTTCTCCTGGCCACTTTCCTTTCCCTACCCCGTTCTGGGGCTGTTGGAAATCGGGGAGAGTTAGGAGGGCAATAGTGTGTGTCCCCTGCAAACCCTACCCGAGCCCAGGTGTGACCAGAGAGGCAGGCGGGCTCTATCCTGTGAGCAACCAGAAAGGAAAAGGACAGAAAGACACCATTGGTCCCTGAAGCTGGAGCTGGGCAAGGAGAGCAGGGCTCTTGTCTGAGGGTCTAATAATAAAAAATATTGATAGTCAACACTTAAGAGCTCTCAAGTTATGTGTAGGGCTGCCCTACATATTGAAATGTCCCTCACTTTCAGTCCCAAGAGTCAGGTGCTCCATTTCAAAGATGGAGAGGAGGAGGCAGAGGGGTGAAGTCACTGGCCTAAGATCTCAGCCAGCAGGTGGCAGAGCTGGATTTAGAGTCTGCCGTTGTCACAGAGAGCTAACTCTAATAAGGCATTTCTGTCTTCTGAGCCGTGCCAAGCCATCCTTGGCTTCCTAAATAAAACCTCTCCTCTGGCCAGGACTTGGGATCCACCCTGTCTAGGCTGAGCCACTGTCTGTATCCAGTGAAGAGCGTACCCCGAGGGTAGCGCTGGGAACCTCTGTTCCTAATGTGTGTACAAGGTGGTTCTGTGAACCAGCAGCAGGACAGTCCCTGGGCAGAAGCTGGAGTGTGACCAAGGAGCAACATGGCAGGCATGAAAACCACTACGAGAGACATGCAGTGAGGCTGCTGAGCCAGAGCCAGCTGGGCAGCTCTGGGAAAGTTACTGTGTATCTCTGAGCTTCACTGTCCCCAGCCCAACCCTGGAAGGAGAAGGCAGGTGCCTTCCAAGCTTTGTAGGCACTGAGGTAGTCCTCTGTGGTTTTAACTGCTGTCACCCAAGTATATCATCAAGATTTGACCCTGCATCTGGCCAGACATGGTTCTCCTGCCATTCCATCTCTTGGGTGCTGCTGACAGCCTGCCACGGTGCTAATCCCTGCAGTCCACATCCAGGAAGAGATCTTGTGGACACCTGACCCTTAGCCCCAGCCTATCCCTGGCTGCTATTCTTAGTCCCTCCCCATATCACTCATCTCCAGGCGGTTTTCCCTCCTAAACTCGTTCTGTGTCTCCATAGGAACAGGCAGGGGGAGGAGGTGGGGGACAGTCCTCCCCCACGAAAGGGAACTATCTGGCGGGGTCTGGGAGTGGCTGGCTGGCAGTGCGCCAGGCAGAGCTTCTCTCACTGCCCTCTCCCCTCCTCCTAGACCCCTCCGTGAACAGCGTGTTCCTCTGACCGTTATTTTTAATGCATTTATCCTGACGCTTAATTTATCCTGCATTGTGATCCGATTTAGCCAAGAGCACTCAGTGCTGGGCCTGCATATTCATGAACTGGTTCATTCATGCTACCCCAAGGATGCCAGGTTTGTGGAGGTGGATAGCTGCCTGGGTCCCAGGGATCTCACTGCGTGAGGACTACCGTGGTCCAGAGGTCAAGGGCTCAGGCTGCAGCCAGGCAGACAGTGGCTGTAAGAGGACATTGTTGGGGTGGGAGTGTCACTGTGCCAAGGCTCTGGAGCCAAGGGCTAATGAGATTGCTTTGCCTCTCAGTTTATTCAGCTACAGAATGGGTCAGTGTGCCCCCGGCCTTCAAGGATCAGAGGAAATCATTCGTGTGAAATAGCACAGTGATTTCTCACCCCTCTCTTTGTATGTGGAGGTATTTGTGTGGGTACAGGTACGCATGCACATGTGTGTGTGCACGTGTATGTGTAGATCAGAGGTCAACCTCATGTGTGGTTCCTCAAGAGCCACCCATCTTGTTTTTTAGATGGGGACTCTCAGTGGCCTGGGACATATCGATTATACTGGGCTGGCTGACTAGTTGAGTCCCAAGGATCTGTCTCTGTCTCCCTAGCTCTGGGATTGCAAGCATGTGCCACCATACTCAGAGCACCAAGCACTTGGGTAGCTGACTCATCTTCCTGGCCCATAGTGGCTTCTTGATGCCTCGCATTGTCACCGTGACAGTTAAAACTGAGCAGTGACTCCTCATGGTGCTGAGTCCTGGGGAAGTACAGTGTCCATGTGGTCCTCACAAGGAGGCATGCAGGGATTTCCCTCCACCCTGTACCGATGCGAGTTCCCCCATGCAAGCCTCAGGAAGCCTGGAAAGAGAAGCCCATGGAAGCTGTCCAGTCTCAGGAAGGGCCATGCGCAATATCTGGGCATGTGCAGCCTGCTGTGACTAACAGGTACATGGGAAGGCTAGGCTAGTAAGAGGCTGGGCTCAGCCCCAGTGTGAGAGCATGTCTCTGTGGACAGTTTCATTTTACAGTGTGCCACTTTACCAATGTCCCACACAGGTGCAGGGGGACACCACTGAATCCTCAAGTAGATCTTATCCCAAGTGCCAAATGACCTTAAGCTAGGGAGTGGACGGGGCCTTCAATGAGGCCAGCTCTGTGTGCAAGTTCAGGAGAATTAATCCCATCAGGGAATGGCGGAAGGTTTTCCAGTGGAAGTGGAATTTAGACTGCACAAAGGAAAGATACGTTGAGCACTTGGAAGCCTAGGAGACAATAAAGACAGAGGCCTGGTGAGTAGACACACGTGGGGAGTTCTGACTGGGTGCAGCTGGGAGACTGATGAGCCCCAGGTGAGTCCAGCTTGCTTCAGCCCTGTGGAGATGGAAGGATCCCACCTCTGCCCCTCACACGCAGAGAAGAGAGTTCCTGCCTTGGCCTGCACATAAACCAGCATAGACTGCAGAGCTATGTCAACATCAGAGAGCTGGTGAAGGCAGATGGTGGTTTCTTTATAAGCCTAGAGGCCAGCTAGGTACCTGAGTCCCAGGGCCTACATAGTGGACACCAAATAGCCAAAGTCAGGCACGGGAACAAGAAAATCAACAACAGTCACACTTGCCCATGTATAGTAGACCCATCACTATCTTGGTTAATATCCATGACTATGGCATGAAGGGGAATAATTATTTACTCCGTTACAGATGGAGGGACTGAGGTGCCAGAGCAAAGGGCTGAGTTAGCTTAGCTGGGCCTATGGGCTTGGGAATCAGAATATTTTGGATACAAAATTCCCACATGTGCCCTTTGCCAGCTGTGTGGCCTTGTGGCCTCAGACAGATTGTTTTCCTTCTCTGTGCCTCATCTACACTTCAGGAACACAACCTTCTGACTTTAAGGACTGTCTGAGGCAATCCATATGAAGAACTTAGCACAAGACTTGGTGCTTAGTCAGTGTTTATCAAATGCTACTGTTTCCCCTCCCGCTGAGGGAATGCTTCTTTCTCCTTCATCTTTCTTACTAGAATGTGAGCTCCCTGAGGACAGGGACTTTGTCTGTCTTGTTTATTGCTATGCCCAGATGTCTCTTGGTAGTATTTGTTAATTATTGCTATCTGAGATAGCATTTGGAAAGCTACAAAGTGCTAAGTAAATATTACATAATAAATATTAGATACTAATATTGTTAGCAACATCTTTGTTGTCATTGTTACATTAATGTGGGCCTGCTGTGAAGAAAGTTCCTCCGGGAAGTGTAGGAAGGTATACAGTGTTTCCTTGTGCAGATAGCTGCTACGAGGCGAAGGGGAGGCCGGACTCCTGGCACAGATAGCTGGGGAAAGCTATACCTTTGGGCTCCCCAGTGGAACACAGCCTGAAGGGGTGGCCCTAGAAATTTCTTTGCTCTTGTCACATGGGAAGCTTTTAGAGACCAGAGGGGCTGAAACCTGCAGTCCATTTAAAGCAGGCTGGAGCCAAGGAAGCTGCCTCTGAAGGCTTCTAGGATGTTTGAGGGACCTCCTTTCCTCTGTCCTGGAGAGAGTGGTTTCCAGTCTCTCATCGGGGTCCTCAGATTAAGCACAATACCTCTGAAGCCCAAGAATCTCCAAAGGATTGATTTTGAATACACTGAGTCTGACTGCATCAGACAGTCCCCTGACAGTCTCACTCCACCCACTTGCAGGACCACAAGGAACTGGAGTCTGTCTCACCCATGCTCCAAACAACCCAGTAACTGATGAGTCCACAGCCACCCAAGGACTGAGTTCCCACCACAGCAAGGCTGATCTTTGCCATCTGATCTGATCCTGTTGTCTGAAGACTCGGTGGGGATCTGTGTTTGTGCACTAAGCCTAGAGTCCCCAGGAGCCCCCCCCACACACACAGCGGGGCTGGTGGGGAGGCTCCCTCTCTGAGGCGGGCAGTCATCCACAGCAATGGCTTACACATTTGCCTCCCTCCTTGTCCTGACTCATCCCCCTTCTCATTCCCCTAAATAAGTTACTTGCACCAAACTCTCAGTCCATATCCTGCATTTGAGAAACCCAAGCTGAGACCCTCCCTCACACTGTGCTTTAACGGCCCCAACACTCACTTTTTAATTTTTAAAGGTTTATTTATTTTTATTTTATACTTATGAGAGTTTTGCATGTATGTAAGTGCACCACATGCATGCAATGCCCACAGAGGTCAGAAGAGGGCATCAGATCCCTGGAACTGGAGATTCAGATGGTTACTAGCCACCATGTGGGTGCTGGGAACCAAACCTTGTGTTCTCTACATGAGCAGCAAATGCTCTTAACCAGTGAGCCATCTGTCCAGCCAGTCATTCTTATTATTTTTTTTTTGAAATTTCATTTATTGTGTGTGACACACATGTTCAGAAACACACATGTGGAAGTCAGAGACCAAATGGGTCTCAGGCATTGAACTCCGGTCATTAGACTTGGCAGCAGCTGAGTCATCTCACAAGTCCTGACATGCAGTTTTAAGAGGTGTGAAAGTCGGGATGCCCTCAGGAGTGCATTATAGGAGTTGTGAATTCTGAAATGCAGGAGCCTGGGGCTCTAGGGCAGGTAAAAGCTGGTCAACAAGAGCTTCAGGAAAACAGAAGCCAATGCACAAAGACCAGGCAGATAACCAGGCAGCTCTGCCCAAAGCTGGCTTTGCCTCAGCTTGTCTGGAGTCAGATGCAGATTCTGAGCTGAGGTCTCTGTGCGGAACCAGGGAGGTACTAATTTGTCTCAGTAGTCACGGCATAAGCGCCTATGAGGATCTAAAATGGTGAGTAAGAGTGAGTGTGCTTGCTGAGGAGAGGTCAGAGGCTCCTGAGCAAGAGAGAGTTATAGGTGGAGGGTCAGGACAGGATGGAGACCTTCATTTCTTTAAGACACTTTTATTAAGCACTTGCTGAATGCAAGGCACTCTGTGGATTGAAGAAAGATGGGTTGCAATCATGCTACTCAGAAAAGAGGAAACTTATTACCTGGCATTTAGTAAGCTCTGAGTGTATGCCTGGCTAAGAGGCACTTCCCAAAGTCCACCCCAGTTCCTCTCATAAGAAGTCCGCAAAGTGGGAGACGTTGGTACCCCACAACACAGAAGAGGCCCAGAGGGTGAGGCAACTCACAAAACCACAGGGCGCGAGTGGCAGAGCCTGTCTTCAACCTAGATCTGTCAAATTCACAACCTCCAATACTATTTTTCCCCGCAAATCAGACCAAGGTCTGTGGCTTTTGTCTTAAACACCCACTGAGTGAACCAGTTTTAAAAAGAACAAACCTTAGAAGCAAAGCAGGCCAGGCTTAGATGGAGTCAGGGCAAGCGTTTGCTGGGGTCCACCTCCCGCTTGGAGGCCCCGCCCCTCAGCAGGGGCCCAGCCTGGCCTGTGACCTGTCTGCAGGGAATCCAGGACACCTGGAAGCTGACCTCATTTCACCTTGAAGGGTCAGAGAAGGAGGCTTGAGAGGAGCCCTGATCCTCTGTCACTGGGACTCAGATGTGGCCAATACCAGGATTTACGAAGCCCTAATCTCAGACCCTCCCCATCACCCAGCCAAGGGTTGCCAAGGTAGGGTCTAACTGATGGTGGAAAGGTGTTCCTGTTCCTGCTGAAAATCAGAGCTAGGGATGTGGCTCATTTGATAGAGTGCTTGTCTCGCATGCACACAGCACCACATAAAACCAAATGTAGTGACACATGCCTGCCATTCCATCACCTGGGAGGTAGAAGCAGGAGGATCAGAAGTTCAAGCTCATCCTTGGTTACATAGTGAGTTAGATGCCAGCCTGGGATCCATGAGACCCTGTTTCAGCAGTTAAGAGCACTGGATGCTCTTGCACAAGACCTGGGTTCAGTGCCTACCACCCACATGGCAGCTAGCGACTATCCATAATTCTAATTCCAGGGGATCTGACTCTCTTCTGGCTCCCTGGGCATTTCATGACCTGGGTGCACTTACAGACATGTAGGGAAAACCTCATGGTCATAAAATAAAAAGGTTTTTAAATCACCTTAGAGCTGTAGAGATGGTTCGGTGGTTAAGAGCACTGGCTGCCCTTGCAGAGGACCGTGGTGGCTAACAACTGTCCATAACTCCAGTTCCAGGGGATCCAATATCCTCTTCTGGCTTCTGAAGGCACTGCATGTCATGGTTTCGCTTACATACCTGCAGATAAAACACTCAGACACATAAAATAAAAATAATAAATAAATTCACTTTAGTGTTCACTGCTATAAACTATCCATCCAAGGAACTCACCAGCTCTGCTTGGGCCAGCAAGGTAGAGACCTGTGCACTGTGGGTTCTGACTGGGCAGACCCAGTCCAGAGTAACGTGACATCTAGAGACATGGCATTCATATGCCTGGCGGTTGATATTGGTGACAGTACGGCCCAGCGTCAGCCCCAACTGCTCCACGAGACTGTTACCTTGTCTTTTCCTTGAGAGAGTTGTTTGAACTTCCTCACAGGATGGTGGCAGGGTAGCAAGAACCAGAGTCCCAGGGGCACCAAGTGGGGCTTGTATGACCTTTTCTGATCACCTTTTCTGATCTAATCTTGGAAATCACGTGGCCACATCAGTTCTGCAATAGTTACAACCCCCGCAAATGACAAGCAGAGGGCACAGATCCCTCAGCAGGATAGCACGTAGACGTCTGTAGTCACATCACTGTCTGCAAATGTAATCGATTAGTGAAGTCAGCAGGTGAGAGTTGGCATCAAACTTAGACCCCGTGGCTGAGCATTTACCTCGAGGGCGGGAGCGGCCTTGAATGGGGGGAATGAGATTGGCTTGTGAGAGCTAGGCTATGAGGCTGGAGTAGCAATTCATAGCTCAAGCTGTGCCCAGAGAAACAGACATTTTATTTATCTGCTCTCCATTTGGCCACCCATCCATCATCCATCCACCTGTCCACCCATCCACTCATCCATCATCCAACTTTTCACTTATCCTGCCCGCCTACATGTCTCATTCACTTCCATTATGACTCAGTTTACTCACTTGTAAAATAAAGACTGACATAAACCTCACAGGGTTGTTTAAAGAGTCAGTGAGCCAATAGATATCAAGTGTTCAGAGTGGTGCCCAGTGTCTAAGTAAGCTGTGAGTTCGTACTTGGTGTGTTAGTGCTCAGGAGTACCAGTACTTAGTGAGCTTAGTACTCAGGAGAGCAAGCACTCAGTAAGTGCCAGTACTTCTCCAGGCCCGTGTCCCTCACGTGTGCCTTCCCGCCATCCCTGATGCTGTCATAGCACTTTTTTGTGTGTTTCAATCTCTCCGCTTTGCTCTTCCCTCTGCCTGGCAAGCCTTCCTTCCTCCTGGTTGTCTTGAGGATGTGTGCTCATCCCTTAAGGTTGTGTTTAAACGTCTCTCACACACAGAGGCCTGCCTGATGCTTCTACCAGTATGTCCTCAACTTTATGTAGACCCGAATTTCAAGTCTTGGTGCTTCCGGATTTTTTTAAACAATTTGTAATTTTTTTTTTTTTTTTACATTTACTTATTTAGTGTGTCTGTGTCCATGTCCATGTCTGTGTCTGTGTCCATGTATGTGTGTGCATGCACGTGTCATGGTCCACGTGTTAAGTGTAAGTGGACTGAGTGGCTCAGAAGGGCCTGACTGTGAGCTGAGGGAACAGGAACCTTACTTTGCAGGTGGAGGACAACCACAACCAAGGAAGCAACAGGTGGCAATGGCATTGTCCACAGATCACACTGGCTTCTGTGAGAAGGATGGACCAGAAGCTGAGCCCCACTCAACATCCAGTCAGTTCCAGAAGAGCCTGGCTGCCACAGTAAGAGCCGTAGCATGCCAGGGCTAAGCACATCTCCAGCTCTGGGTTTGAGATCCTCAAAACATTGCCTCAGACATTGGGAGTCAAAGCAGCAATGGCTCTCCAAGGGCCAGTTAGAAGCCTTGGTTCTGCCTGGTGCTGGAAAGGGCTCCTCAGAGGCCTACAGGTCTTAAGATCTAACATTTCTCCAAGTTGGTCTGAGATTTGACTGTGGAGTATCTAGCTGTTTGGCTGTTTGTGGTGCTGTTTGTTCTTAATTTTTCAAATACCTCTTTGGAGCTCAATTGGATATCAAAGGATATATATATATATATATATTTATCTATTAAAGGAAATATATATTTACTAAATATATATTTATATATTGTATATTATTTTGTATATTTATATTACATATTTTATGCATATTTATATATTATATCTTTATATATTATATATTTACATATAATATATTTTATATATTTATATGTTATATATAACATATTTATATATATTTATTAAAGGAAATATATATATATATTTACTAAAGTGAATAAATATTTTCCCCCAAAGAATCTCACTGCCTATCTGCAGTTGACCTTGCACTCATGACTTTGCAGTTTCAGCCTTGAGAATGCTGGGATAAAAAGTGCGTGCCGCCACATCTGGCAAAATGCATTCATCTTGAATATACAGTTTTGTTTTTGAGACAAGTTCTCACTGTGTAGCTCTGACTGGCCTGGAACTCCCCACGTAGAAAGTAGGCCAGCTGACCTCAATCTCACAGAGATCCACCTGCCTCTGCCTCCCAAGTGCTGGGATTAAAGGCATGTGCTACTGTTCCCAAACTCGAATGGACATTTTAATAGCTAACAGGTATGCACACTCGTGACTCTCATCTGAATTAAGATGTAGAACATTTTCAACTCTCCAGAGAATTTCTGCATGTCCCTTTCCTTTCACCTCTATCCAAAGAGGAGACCACTGTTCTAAATGCTACTGATTTATTATGAAATGGGACTGTGCAGTATTCGTGTTTCTGTGTGTGTGTATGTTGTGTTCGGATGTGTTTGCTTATATAGGCATGTGTGGAAGACAGAGGTCAACATCAGATAGTTTCCCCACCTTTAAAATTTATTTATATCTTTATTTTTTGTGTATTAGTATATTGCCTGCTTGTACATAAGTACACCCATGTCATGCAATGCCTGTGGAGGTCAGAAGAGGGCATCAAATTCCCCTGCACCTGGAGTTACGGACAGTTGTTAGCTGCCATGTGGGTGCTTAGAATTGAACCTGGTTCCTTAGCAAGAGCAGCCAGTGCTCTTAACCACCGAGCCATTTCTTCAGCCCCAACCTGTTTTGGTATTTTTTTTAAAGATGTTCTCACTAGGTAGCCCAGGCTGGCCTGGAACTCACAGAGAGCTGCTTACTTCCTGAATCCTGGGATTAAAAGTGTGCCACACAACTCCCAACTCTACCTTATTTTTTGAGACAGAGTAGAGTTGAACCCGGAGCTCACTGTTTTGACTGGACTAGCTGACCAGTGAGCCCCAGAGACCCTCTTGTCTCTCCTCCCCAGTGCTGGGGTTACAGGCGCACACCGCCCTGCCCAGCCTTTACGTGGATGGTGGGGAACTGAACTCACAGCAAGCACTTTGTCCACTTAGCCATCTCCCCATCAGCCCCTAGCATTATTCTTTTTTAAAAGATTTTTTTATGTGGATGAGTGTTTTGTGTGCGTGTATATATGTGTACCACATGTGTGAGTGTTGCCAGCAGAGGCCAGAAGAGGGTGTTGGATCCCCTGGAACTGGAGTTAGAGATGGTTGTGAGCCATCTGGGTGCTGGGGACAAGACTCCATTCTCTGCAAGAACAGCCAGTGCTCTTAACCCCTGAGCCAACCCCACCCCACCCCCACCCCGCCCAGCTCCCCATGCAGCATTCTCTATCCCAACAAGCATGCTTATGTTGTCTTCTATGGTCATGATCTGGCCAGCCTGTTTCTAAGCAGTATTCCAGGACATGAAGCACAGTTCATTCATGCATTCTGTTGATGGATATTTGGGTAGTTTCCAGGTTGTCATTTTCCAAATAAAACTCCCATAAAATTCTTGTGAAATATTTTGGATGAACTTAGAACTTCTTTTTCCTAAGTAAACACCCAGGGAATCATCTGGAAATGGAGTCGATGATTGTTGCCTGAGTTGGTGTCGCCCACATTCTCCCAGAAAGCTGTGCCAAATTCTTGCCAGTTCCAGAGACTCTGCATCCTCACCAGCACCTGGCATTATGAGTCTGTAGTTCTTACCATTCTAATGGGTATAATGGCTTTTATTGTGGTGGTAAGTTATATTTTCTTGATAATTATTTCATGTAGAATGGCTATTTAATTAATTAATTTATTTGTTATTTTTATGTGTTTGTGTGTTTTGCCTCCATGCATGAAGTGTACCTGTGCATGAATGTTTGAGGAGGCCAGAAGAGGGTACCATTTCCCTTGAAACTAGCATTACAGATGGTTGTTAGCTGCAACATGGGTGCTGGGAACTGAACCTGGGTCTTCTACCAGAGCAGCCAGGGCTCTTAACTGCTGAGTCATCTCTCCAGTCCCTGGACTGGTTATTTTGACTTACTTGATGTATGTTTGGGTCTGAACGCTCCCTTTCTCTGAACTTAGGATTGACCGGAATCCACTAGGAAAGTAAAGCAGCTCCTTGCTCTGTCTGACATCATCTCCAGCATCATCAGGGCAGGGGTGCGCCCTGGAAACCATTTCTCAGGAAATTATAAGGAAGGTCTGATGCTTATCATTTTCTCATCCCCAGAGCACAAACCATCCAGCGCCAATGTTAAGCTACTGACTGAACAGCTCAAAACATCCACAAATACTTAACAAATAGCTCCTGTGAGCCAGGCTGGACAGACTCCAGAGTACCACAGAGCCTGGGGCAGCACCTCTAATGAAACTAATTGATATTTCTACAGCAAAAACATGTAAATATTCACACTAATTGGCATAAAACAGCCTCATATCCATTGAGGTCAGATTTTTGTCCACAAATGAGTCAACCATCAATTAACTGCAAAATAACTTTCCGTCGACAGGGATCCTGGGGTTTTCGTGCTGCAGAAAAGGGATTATGGGTCTTAGTCAGCTGCTTGTCTACACTTTACAGATTTGGGGGAACATAAGCAAATCTGTCAAACTTAAAAAAAAATTACTTGTCTTTATTTTATGAGTATAAATGTTTTGCCTGCGTGTAAATGTACCCATGTTGTGCAATGCCTGTAGAAGTCCAAAGAGGTCACTGGATCCCCTGGAACTTGAGTTAAGTTGTTAGCCACCATATGGTGCTGGGAGCTGAACCTGGGTCCTCTGCAAGAGACTGCTGAGCCATCTCTCCAGCCCCTGTCACACTTTTATACATAATAGTGCCAATGATTTTGAGCTAAATGATCTCTGAAGTCCCTTCTAGTTCTAGAAATATATTTCCAAAAATTCAAGAAATAAGCTGGACTTTGGGTGCAAACCTGTAATTCTGCAGCTCAGGAAGCCGAGGTAAAAAGGATGAGGGTCAAAGGCCAGCCTCAGCTATATATCGAGTTCAAGGCTAATCTGGGCCACATAAGACCCTGTCTTCAAAACAAAACAAGTTGACAGTTAAAAGTAGCTGGGGGAATCTTCAGTAGTGTAGCTACTGACAAGCTACCCATGCTCCAGTAAATCTCTTCCCACCCATGTTTATGTAGGAAACCCTATTTAAACCCTATTTAAACTTGGTGGATCACACACCTCAGACATGAAAGTAGGTGGGGGACTTGTTTGAAGAAGATGGTTTCAGCAGAAGGAGGAGGATGAGTCAGGGAAAGAGGCGGTGAAATGACTAAAATTCATTACATATACATATGAACTGCAGAAGAAAAAATAAATTAAAAATCAAAACAAAAGCTGGATGTGGTAACACATACTGTTAATCCTAGCAGAAGCAGAAGCAGGCGGATCTCTGTGAGTTCAAGGCCGGTCTACATAGCAAGTTCCAGGCCAGCTGGGGCTACCTAGTAAGACCCCGTCTCAAAACAAAACCAAAGCAAGCAAAATTAGACCATAGGTTTTCAAGAAATATTTTGCTGAATGTCCATTTTGATATGTTTCTATGTCACACTGCTAAGGGGTGGGGTCTTTCAAAACGTGGCTTGTGGAACTAGTAAAGAGAATTCTCGCCTTTCTTCACATCGATGGCTCTGGAGTCTGTGGCCTAGATTCGGATCTTGACACCACCATGTAGCTGTTTTTAATTTATGGTTAGACACAGCATGTCCCTCTGTGCCTCTGTTTCTTCATTTAATTATGAAAACTGTAGTTATTAAAGAAAAGGGATTCTTGGACCCCTCTCTGAACTGCAGGCCAGAGGGTGGCAGAGGGGAAGGAAGGGATAGTCTTCAGTGCTGGGATCTAGACCGTGTCCAGTATCTCTAGTCAGCCAGCAGTGGCTTTTGTAAGGGGACAGTTTATAGTGGCCACCAGGAGGTCTAACACAGTATGGCTGAGTGCTAGGGTACCTCCCTCTCTGCCTTGTTGGTCTGTTGCCGTGGTAGCTGAGGGCTTGGGACAGTCACTTAGTCAACAGCATTCAGCCCAAAGCTGATCTGCCTTCCAGAAATCTCATGTCCATGTCCACCAGAGGGAAGATCCCACTGGCATTTCCAGCAGCCCCTGGGAAGACTTGAAATCTGGCCATGGGAGAGCTCAGGCCTGGTTTCTGCTCCTTGGCCTGTGTGAGAGCCCTGATGTGGCCCCATTTCCTTCATGAAGGATGGTGGAGATTGTGATGGACTTGAAGCTCCTGCCCTGGGCTGCAGGTGACCAACCACCAATGTGTGAGTATGGTCAGTGGCACTTTGTGTGTGTTCTTGTGTGTATGCATACACGTGTGTGTACATGCACATAGAGACCAGAGGTCAGGAGTCTTCCTCTATCACTCTCCACCTTATTTTTTAAGACAAGTCTTTCACTGGCTTGAAGCTCACCAACTAGCCTAGCCTGGCTAGCCACAGGGACCCTCCTGTCTCTGGTTCCCCAGTGCTGGGGTTCCAGGCACATGCCATTGGGCTGATTGTGTGTGTGTGTGTGTGTGTGCGCGCGCGCGCACAGATGCCCAGGAATGCAAATTCAGGTCCCTATGTTGGTGTGGCAAACACTTTCCTGACTGAGCCACCTCCTCAGCCTTGACCAGCGGCAGGCTCGTCAGGTTGCCATCAGTAAACTCTTCAGATGCACGTTTTATTTGATTTCTTATTTTGAGACAAGGTCCCATTAAGTTGCCCAGGCAGGCCTTGAACTTGAGACCCTCCTGTCTCACCTTCCCAAGTAGCTGGGATTACAGGCCTACACCATAAGACTTGGCTTTTTTGTGCATCTTGTAAAAACTGGGTTGTCTGTCTTTTTCTGAGCTATTCCTAGGAGCTCTCTGCTCTGGCTTCAAGCTGATAGTCAGCTGTACTTAGACATACCTTCCCCGGTCTGAAGATTTTCTTGCACCTCTTCTACGGAATTCAAATCTAATGAAGCTGATTCCCATTCTGTGTGTGAGTGTGTGTGTGTGTATAGGCCAGAGGTCAGTCTCAGGGTTATTCCTCAGGAGCCATTCACCTTGCTTTTTGTTTTGTTGTAGTTTTGGTTTTTGAGGGGGAGGGGAATGCACAGAGATAGGGTCTCCTTGTAGCCCCAGCTGGTCTGGAACTCGCAATGTAGACCAGGCTGGCCACAATCTCACAGAAACCCTCCTACCTCTGCCTCCCCAGTGCTGGGATTAAAGGTGTGTGCCACCATGTCTGACTCACCTGAGACCTGGAGCTTACCAATTAGGCTAGGCTGGCTGGCCGGTGAGTCCAAGGTTACCTGCCCGGTGCTGAGACTATAATCAAGTACCACCACACGTGGCCTGTAAAAAATTAATTCTTTCTTTCTCTCTTTCTGTCTTCTTTCTTTCTTTCTTTCTTTCTTTCATCTGTGTGTGTGTATGTGTGTATGATGCATGATGGTCCAAGCCACAGTGCAAATGTAATGGTCAGAGGACAACTTGAAGTTGATTCTCTTCCTCTGCTCTTATGTGTGTTTGGGTATTAGATCCAGGGTGCCAGGCTTGTTTGACAAGCACCTGCTGAGCCATCTCATGGGCCCTACATCTGCCTTATTTATGTACTTATTTTGATTAATTTGTTTTTTATTCTGTACGTATGAGTGTTTTGCCTGAATCTTGTGTACATTCTGGCCCACAGAGGCCAGAAGAGGGGTTTGGGTCCACTGGAACTGGAGTTGGGGATGGTTGTTAGCTGTCATGTAGGTGCTGGGAATTGATCCTCAGTCCTCTGCAAGAGGAGGCAGTGAGTGCTCTTAACTGCTGAATCATCACTTCAGCCCCAGAAGTTGATTTTTTAAAAGAGAAGTTTTAAGTTCACAGAAAAATTAAGCCAAAGGTGCAAAGAGTTTCCAATATACTGTCCTTCCTCCACACACTCAGCCTCCTACCAGCCAATCCCACTCTCAAAAGCGCCACTTGTTGCAACCAGGGAACCAGCGCCGATGCATCATCGACACCCAGAACCTGCAGTTCACATTCAGTTCATGTTAGCTTGGTGCATTCTGAATCTGACAAATGTCTAATGACCTACATCCACCACTGCAGCATCACACGGAGAATTTTCACTGCACTAAAAATACTCTGCACTCGACTAATTCACCCTCCATCTCCCCAAACCTCTGGCAGCCACTGATCTTACTCTTGTCTCTCCAGTTTTGCCTCTCCAGGTTGTCACACAGTTAGAATTGCACACAGTGAAGCCTTTTCAGATCACTTCTTTTTCACTTAATAACACATACTTCAGATCCCTCTGTGTCTGTCTTTTCATGGTAAGACAGATCATCTCCTTTTTAGTACTGAATAATATTCCACCAATCGGCTGGGCCACTGTTTGTTTATTCATTAATCTATTGAAAAACATCTTGTTTGCCTCTAAATTTTGGGCAGTTATGAACAAATCTGCAGTAAGTATTTGTGTACAGTTTCTGTGAGGACATAAGTTCTTAGCTCCTTTGGGTTCATACTGAAGGGCACAATTGCTAGATTACATGGAAAGGATGTGTTTATTTTGTTGTTATTGTTTTGTTTTTTTGAGACAGAGTCTCACTCCATATCCCTGACTGATCTGGAACTCACTATGTAGACCAGGCTAGCCTCGAATTCACAGAGATCTGCCTGCCTCTGCCTCCTGAGTGCTGGGATTAAAGGTGTTCACTACCACTCCTGGCAGATGTGTTTAGTTTTATGTGTTCAGTCTCCCAAAGTGACTGTATGTTCTGGATTCCCATGAACAGCGAGTGAATGTTCCTGTTGCTCCAGGTCCTCACCAGCCCTGTTGATAAGGCTTTGCTTTTCTGCCATTCTAAAGATGTACGTTGCTGTGCGAATGTGCAATCACCTAAGTAAATATGTGGAACATTTTTCATGTACCTACTTCTCATCTATGTTTCTTTTCTGTAAGATGTCTGTTGTGATCTTTTGCCCATTAAAAAAGTCAGGGGACCAGGAAAATGGCTCAGTTGATAAAGTTACTTACTGTCAAATCTGAAGACCTGAGTTTGATCCCCAGCACTCACATGATGGAAGAGACAGCCAGTTCCCACAAGTTGTCTTCTGACTTCAGTACTCACATGGTCTCACACATCTGCCTCCTATACACAATATAAGTAAATAAATAAATAAATATTTTAAAAATCAGGTTGGGGCCAGAAAGATGGTTGAAAGGGTAAAAGCTCTTGCCATGAAAGCTTAGTGGCCTGATGTTTGATCCTCAGAGACCACGATGAGAGGAGATCTCTCTCTCTCTCTCTCTCTCTCTCTCTCTCTCTCTCTCCTCTCTCTCCTTATTGACAGGATGTCCCTAGTCCCAGCCCACCTAGAAGTCACTATGTGGACCAGGCTGGCCTTGATCTCACAAAGATCCACCTGCCTCTACCTCCCAAGTACTAGAATTAAAGGCATGTGCCACTACACCCAGTTTGAGAAATTAAAAAAATATTTTTTAATTTTATGATTGTTTTGCCTTCATGTAAGTACACTTGTGTGTGTCTGGTTCCTGTGGAGGCCAGAGGACGCCTTTGGATCCTAGACAGTTATGAGCTGCCATGTGGGTGCTGGGAACCAAACTCAGGTCCTCTGTAAGAGCAGCAAGTACTCTTAACCACTGAGCCATCTCTCGAGTCTCGAGAACTAACTCCCAAAATATTGTCCTCTGACCATTTGTGTGTATGTGTCTGTGTGTGTGTGTGTGTGTGTGTGTGTCTGACACACAGACACATACACTATACACACATAATTTTCAAAAATTTTTTTATTGTTGTTTTAGGAATTCATTATACATTTCAGTTAGAATCCTTTATTAGATGTATATTTTGTTAAAAACCCTCCTAAGTTTCCTCATTATCTTGACATTGTCTTTCAGAGAACACAGTATATTCATTGATTTGAATGAAGTCCAGTGTCTCAAATGTTTCTTTCCTGTTCCCAGCTGTTGATATAAAAGATCATTGAGGGGGCTGGGGAGATGGCTCAGCAGAGAACCCAGATTTGATTCCTAGCACCCACATGGCAACTAACAACTATCCGTAACTCCCAGTTCAGAGATCTGACACCCTTTTCTGACCTCTGCAGGCATTGCACAACATGGGTACACTTGCATGCATGCAGGCAATACACTCACCCACACACTAAAAAAAAAAGATCATTGGTGTGCTCAAGGTCAGCCAGGTCTTCTCTAGGAGTCTCTTCTAGGACTTTCATAGTTTTGTATTACACACATAGGTTTATGATCTATTTGGTGTTAGTTTTGCAAAAAGTGTGCGGTCTGTGTACCGGGCCAGATACTTTGCATATGGATGCCCATCCTTTCAGCATCATTTGCTGTAAAACTGTCTCTGCTGACTGTTTCTCTGGGTCTCTTTCCCAGCTCTCTGTTCTGGTACATTGATGTCAGTCCTCCAAATTTTTATTATTCTCCTTTAGTGCCAACTTGGGTATTCTGGGTCTCTTGCTCCTCTATATAACCTTCAGGGTCTTTAAAATATTTTATTTATTATTTTTATTTTATGTGTATGAGTGTATTGCCTGTATGTATGTAAGTGCACCCGTGTCATGCAATGCCTCTTGAAGGTCAGAAGAGGGCATCACATTCCCTGGAACTGGAGTTGTGGATGGTTATTAGCCACCATATGGGTGTTGGGAACTGAACCCAGGTTCTCTGCAAGAGCAACCAGTGCTCTTAACTGATGAACCATCTCTCCATCCTCACCTTTAGATACTTAAATAACAAGCTAATTTATTTGGCTTTTGACTGAGATTTTGTTGAATCTATAGGTGAAATTGGAAAGAACTGATTTCCACTCATCTAGCCAAAAATAGAGCATCACTCCATTTATTTAGTTTTTTGGTTTCTTTCATCAGAGTTTTGTATTTTTTCCTCATATAGACCTTGTACCCATTCTGTCAAATTTATACCTATTTCATTTGAGGGAGATGCTGGTATAAGTGGTGTTGTGATTTTAATTTCAAGTTTTATTTGCTAATTGCTGGTGTATAGAACGTGACTTTGTATATTGATCTCTGTAGTTTTGATATAATTGCTTATTAGTTCTAGGAGTTGATATTGAATTTTATTTAAAAAATAAGAGTCAAGGGATGGTAAAATGGTTCAGTGGGCAAAGATGCTCCCTACCTGATGACCTGAGTTCAATTCCTAGGACCACATGGTGGAAGGAGAGATCAACTTCTGCAAGTTGTCTCCAGATTTCCATATGCATGTGCACACAGACACACAGACACAGACACACAGACGCAGGCACAATGTAAAGAAAACTTTAAAAAACCTGTCAAACTTTTCCAGAGCAATGTTTTATGTACCTATCGGCTTTGTGTATGTGATCTGGTTCTGGACATCCTTGCCAGCATTTAGTATCACTGTTTTCTCCTTTCAGACACTCTGATAGGTACACACTGATATCTCAATGTGGCTTTGGTCCTCATTTTCCCAATGGCTAGTGATGCTGAATACTTCTCTGTGTGTGTGTATTTGCCATCTGCAGACCTCCTCCTCCTCCTCCTCCTCCTCCTCCTCCTCCTCTTCCTTCTTCTTCCTTTTCTTTTTTTCAGACAAGATCCCAAATATTGGGATTAAAAGCATGTGTTTCCACACCTGGCTGCAGACATTTTGATAAGATATCCACTTGTGTCTTTTACCCATTTCCTAATTGGGTTGGTTGTTTTATTTATAGTTGAATTTTGAGAGTTCTTTCTATATCCTAGATACTAGCTCTTTGTTCCAAATATTTTCTCCCAGTTGCACTTTTTAATATCCTGTAGCACAGCAATATTCTTCCAGATTTTCCCATTGTTTTTTCAATAGAGTCTCTGCAACTGAAAGTCCTCTGAATTTTCATACAAACTTTAGAGTTTATCATTATCTCAGGGGAGATTTTTACTTTATTTTTTAAAAGTTATCAGTATATTTGTACAAAATAGTGCATTTAATTATGTCATTTTTATATATGTTATGTGAAGTGCAGTCTTCTTTACCCTCTTCGCCCCCTGAGCCCTTCCACCAGCCCCTCCATGGGATCCCTTCGACCTTTATGTCTTTTTTTTTTTAAAAATCTAGATTCTACGTATGAGAGAAAACATGTGTATAAAATTTGTCTTCTTTTCCTCCCTCCCCTCTCCCTCCCCTCCCCCTTTCTGCTCCTCCTTCTTCTTCTTCTTCTGAGACAAGGTCTACTATGTAACTTTGGCTGGCCTGGAACTTGCTATATAGACCAGGCTAGTCTCAAACCTGGACATCCTCTTACCTCTGCCTACTGAGTACCAGGATTACAATAGGTGCCACCATATCCAATGGTATTTTTCTTTCAGAATCTGATTTACTTTGCTTAATGTCATGATCTTTAGTTCCATCCATTTTCCTGAAAATGACATAATTTCATTCTTCGTGTGCAAATAAAACTTCATTGTGTATACCGTGTTTTCTTTATTCATTCAGCTGCTGATGGATATCAGAAGAGGGCATCAGATCTCCTGGAATTTGGGCTACAGAAGGTTGTTAGCTGCCATGTGGGTGCTAGGAATCAAACCTTGGTCCTCTGCAAGAGCAGCCAGTGCTCTTAACCACTGAGCCATCTCTCCAGCCCCCTAAATTCACCTTTTAATGTTAATATTTTATAGGTTCTTCTAGTTTTTTCCCATGTGAACAATATGTCATCTGTGAAAAATAGTATTTTTACTTCTTCTGTCCAGTTTGCACATTTTTCTTGCCATATTGCACTGACTACAGGTTCTAAAACAACACTGAATAACTAACTATAGTGGTAGTGGACTGTTGCTCTGAAGGGAAAAGCACTCTGGTAAGCATGATGTTAGCTATAGGGCTTTATAGATGTTCTTCATAAATTAAGGAACACTAATTCCTAGTGTGCTGACATTTTTTAAAATTAATAATGGGTGTTGAATTTTACCAAAGACAAATTTCTACATTTTTGAAATTGTTACTTTCAGATCACTCTGTTAAAGTCCTTAGTTAGGGCTGATGAGATGGTTCAGTGGATAAAGAAAGGCATTTACTGCCAAACCTGACAACCTGATTTGGTCTCTGAGCCCCACACGGTGGAGGGAGAGAACCCCCTCCTGCAAGCTGTCCTCTGACTTCCATGTGTGCACCAGTGCACGCCCTCCTGTAAGTGAACTAAGATGCAATTGATGATTATAAGTGATGAATGATTTTATTTTGAATGGCAGACAAGCCCTCACTGGGGGGGCGAACTCACAGGTGGTCATGATGCTTTTAGACGGTGTATTGCCGGACTCCTCATATTAACATCTTCTCTAGCATTTTGCATCTTCATTCACAGAGGTATTAGCTTATAATTTCTCTTTCTTGACCTGGCCTCAGTACTTGATGGCCAGCTTGGGCTGAACTCAAAACTGAATCAAGAAATATTTGCTCCTTTTCTACTCTCTAGAAGAATTCATAGGATTTATCTTATTACTCCCTAATTGACTGGGGAAACTTGCCAGTGGCACTTCCTGGCCTTAATGTTTTCTTCGTGAGAAGGTTTTCATTTACAAATGTAATTTCTTTGATACGGCACTATTCAATATTTAGATTTCTTATGCCCGGTCATGGCTAATCTTGGTTACCAACTTGACACTCCTGGGAATGGGAACTTCAATTAAAGAATTTCCTCCATCAGACTGGTCTGTGGGCATGTCTGTGAGACGTTTCCTGGATTACTAACTGATGTAGGAGGGCCCAGCCTACTATGGGCAGTGCCATTCCTAGACAAGTAGGCCTGGGCTGTGTACTAAAGTCAGCTGACACAAGCTTGGGAGAAAGCCTGGTAAGCAGCATTCCTTTGTGATTCCTGCCTCAAGCTCCTGTTGAGTCCTGCCTTGGCTTCCCTCTATGATAGACTGTAACCTGTAAGATGAAATAAACCCTTTCCTCTCCCCAAGTTGTTTTTGGCCATGGTGCTTGTCACAGCAGTAGAAAAGTCACTATAACAAATTCATTGTATTATGCCACTTTTAAAGGGATATGTCTATCAAATAAACTGTTCATTTCTGGCATAAAGATCTGTGTGGTGTTTTCCTTCTTCCTTCGAAACGTCTGTAGCATCTGTAGTGACGTTTTGCCTCTTTCCTCGGCTTTCTGTGTTAGAACTTGTATTCTCTTCTCTCCCTTCTCCTCCCCTTCCTCTTCTCCCTCTCTCTCCAAAATCATCTTTTATTGAGACAGGGACTCACTATATAACCTAGTTGGCTTAAAATTCACTATGTAGACCAGGCTAACCTCAAACTTGTGGAGCTCCTCCTGCCTCTGCTTCCTGAATGCAGGGAATAATCCCAAGCATACATACCATGCCGGCCTTCCAGAACCAATGTTTAATGTTCAGGTCCATTATATTTCTTTTTTTTTTCTTCTCTGGTCCACTTTAAATTGAAATTCTCAATTTTGGATGTTCTGGAACCACATCAATATGTAAAATTCAGGCTGTGAATCTGACTGAGGTTCAGTCCCCAGTTTCTTAGGGAATGTTTTTCTTATATCCCACCCAAACCCAAGACAGACAGATCTGCCTCCGTGGGGCAGGATTTCCTCTGATCATTCACCACTGCAAAGTGGTGTCACCTTTCCTGAGTCCATAATTCATGTGGGGTGATCACTCGCTCATTTGGCTGTCTGCTCTACATGGGTCACAGACTTGGTGTCACCTAAGTAGCTCCTCCGCTTCATTGAGCTAACCTCTTCGGTCTCATGTTTTTGTTGTTGTTTTTGGCATGAAAAGACAGCTTTATTTTCTTTAAGATTTATCTGTTTCCACCTAATTTGAGTCTTTAAAAACATTTTTTTACAGATTTGTGCTTATTATTTATTAGGATGATTTTAATTTTAAAAAGCTGCAGTCTCTAAAATACGGTTAAAAACTAACAGGAATTTTAGTTCTATACCTTGCTGACATGCAGTGGTTCTCCAGAAATTTCCTCACATAATTTTACAGTCTTTCCTCCCTCTCTTTAGAAGTCCTTAATGGAAGAGGGACACTGGGGCACAGAGTAGAGGGACTGACATGAGGTCAACCTGCAGGGAGGCACACATGAAGGGCCCAGAAATCCATCATTCCTCAGATTGACTTTATTTGTAAATATGTGGATCTGTGTCTGTGCACATGAGTGTAGGTACCCACAGAGACCAGAAGAGGGCATCTGATTCCCCGGAGCTGGGGTTATAGGTGTGAGCTACCCAGCATGGGAGCTGGGAACCAAACTAAGGTCCTCTGGAAAAGCAACACGCATTCTTGACCACTGAGCCAGCTCCGCAGCCTCGATGATTTGTTTTTAATCTAGCATTTTACAAGCGAGGGGGTTTTAGTGTATCATTTTAGTGCTCTTCCCAGCAGATATCTGTGAGGACAGCCCCTTTACTCTTGTGTTTTTTTCTGGGACGCGGGGGGCGGGGGGTTGTCTTGTCTTAGTTTTTTGCTCGTTTTGCTTTGTTTTGTTTTAACTTGGTTTGGTTTCTGTTTGGCTTGGTTGGGTTTGAGTTTGTGTTTTGATCTTTGAGATGGGGTTTCATGGAGTCCATGAATGAAGATGGCCTTGAACTCCTGATCCTCCTGCTTTCACCCCTTCCCCAAGTGCTAGGATTGTGGGTATATTCCAATATGCCTGGATCCTTTAACTCTTTTCCCCAGATATTGGCTATTTGTTGAGTTCTGCCTGACTAGCCTAATTAGTATGAATAATCTGCACCAAATCCAGCACTCTCTAAACCTCTGTTTTCTCTCTATTCATTTTATTATTTTTTCTTTTTTAAATATCTTATTATTTTGATTTTATGTGTATGAGTGTATTACCTGCATGCATGTAAGTGCACCTGTGTCATGTAAAGCCCATAGAGGTCTGAAGAGGTGTCTGATCCTCTGGAACTGCAGTTACAGATGGTTTTTAGCCACCATGTGGGTGCTGGGAATCAAAGCCAGGTCATCTGTGAGAGCAGCCAGTGCTCTTAACCACTGAGCTGTCTCTTCAGCCCACTATTTATTTTTTAATAAGTTAATTATTATTTCATGTGTGTTTTGCCACGATGTAAGTGCACCCGTGCATGCAATGCCTGTGTAAGCCAGAAGAAGGCATCAGATTCCCTGAAACTGGAGCTATGGGCAGTTGTTAGCAACCATGTGAGTGCTGGGAACTGAACCTAGGTCCTCTGCAAGAGCAGCCAGTGCTCTTAACTGCTAAGCCATCTCTCTAGGCCTATTTTTTTTTTAATTATCTTTGAGAACTTTAAAAAATATTTTATTTATCATTTTAATTTTATGTGTAGGCATGTATTGCCTACATGTATGTAAGTGGACCCATGTCATGCAGTGCCCACAGAGGTCAGAAGAGGGTACTTAACCACTGAGCCACCTCTCCAGCTCTATTGTTTTTTGAGTAACTAAGTCCAGTTCACACTGCCCATATGTGAATGGATGTGGGGCTTCTAAACATCTCATAAGTCGGTCATTTCCTATTTCTTATTTTTGTTTATTACTTCCCGTTGCTTCTATGAAGGCGGGTTCCTTATCTGCTCACTTTACTGAAGTCTCCAAAATTCTTGGAACAGTGTCTGGTACATAGAAGCTCCTCAATAAATATTTCCCAAACTAATAGAATGAATAAAACATCATGTTCAGAAACGGGAGCCCTGATACTGGATTGAGGGAGAAATAGCCATGTAGAGGGAGAGGACTGCCCATGGACACATGAAGAAATGCCAGAGTCAGGTCCAGGACAATTACCCCAGATCTCTGCGCAGCACTTTACAGTTACTAAGTATACTCACTGTGTCCTCCAGGTCTCACCCCAGGGCATCACAAGGATAGGAAATGTCCAGTGTGGTCTAGGTGGGAGAAGAAGGACTGGCGGCTCACAACACTGCTGGCCACTTTGTCCTTCTGGAAGCACTGTCCTCACTGTCTTCAGTCCCACGCCACTGCCTGGCCTGCCTCCTGTCTCTCAGCTCATGTCTTTTTAGCCTCTTTGGCTTGGCTTGGGTAGCTTGCCTTTTCTTAAGGGTCTCATCTCTCTGAAGCCCTCTCTGTCAATGACCTTGTCACTCCATGTCACCTTCCCTCCAGTCCCAGCCTCTCTCCTTTCTACCCATTTTCCTGGCATCTTCTTAAGCCTCTGGATAACAGGATAACTCCTTGGGGCCAGGAGAAAAGCCTTGGTCTTGAAAGTAGAATACTTGGCCCAACATCTCCTCAGTGAGCCCTTGGACCAGTCACTACCACTCTGAGCCTGACATTCTGAGGAAAATGACATTTCTCTCATTCAGCCCTCACAGGATATAGGGAAGATCCAGAGAGACTGTAGATAGACAGCTATTTGTTACCCAGATAGGGAGCCCCTGGGAAGATCAGCCCTAAGTCTTCAAGGCACCTCTCCTAGAAACCTCCTGGGGGCCTTTGCAGACTCCTTCCTATGCCCAGACCTCTTCACCCCCCGCCCCCCCCCCCAAATCCCCAGAGCTTTGGTGTATGTCCTCTTCCCTCCGCCCCCTGCTCCCCGGCATAAGATCCAGGAGCAGCAACTGTGGGTCTGCCTCCTAGACGTCGCCCCCAGCCCGCCTTCCACCTCTTCCCTTACCAGCTAGGTCCAAGCTTTCCTCAAGATGGACTCCCTTCCTCCACACAACCTCCCCCACATGCTATTCTCCCCGTGGCCTCCCCCCAGTTCCACGACTTCACCCCCTCCGTGGCCTCCCCCTGCTCCCCCCGCATGACCTCACTTCCTCTCCACAGTCTCCTCCCCACTGACCTCTCAGAGAGACGGCAAAGTGGCTTCTGATCACGCTCTCTCCTTTGCTTCTCAGATAGAGTCTCAGTCATCTGCCTACAGCCCGGGGTCCCATCCCGGCCACTGTCCCACAGATGCACTTGGGCAGGACCCTGCTTTCCAGGCCAGACCCCCTGTCAGAATCCCTTTCCTTCTTTCCTGCCCTGAAGAGTGTTGCGGCACACAGTAAAGCTGTGGCTGTGGAAATCTTTGTGAGCATCGGCTTCTTCCAGGCTTCGCGGCCTCTAAGGCCAAGCTGTGGAGCAGTAGGCCAGCCAAAGGGGTTGCTCAGGGTCACCGGAAGACCCACGAGTGAGGGTTGTGAGACACTCAGAGCTGGGCTCACTGGGTGCTCAAGCAGGTGGGCTCTGGATGTCCCTCTGCTGGGGGGTGTCAGATTATCCGGTGACATTGACTTGAGGGCTAGCTGGAGACTCACTGTGCATGTCTGTCCACACTTCTCCTTCCTCCCTTTTCCATGCAAGTGTCCTTGGCCTCTCCCACCCCAGCAGCATTTTGTGTTGGTCTGGGGAGGGCTGTTCAGCAGCTACTCTCTGCCCATTGGCGCATAACTGGGACGTTCGCCTTACTTTGCTGCTTCCTCCCTTGTGTCCCTTGATGAGTGGATTCACTTCTTCTGGCCTGGTTTCCTCTTTGAACTCACAGATCCTTCTTGCCTCCATCTCCCTAGTGCTAGGATTACAGGCAGGAATGTTCTTGGTTTCTGTGGTTCGGGGGACTGAACCCAGGGCTTCGTGCACCCTAGATGAACACTCTTCCCGCTGAGCTGTGAAACATCTGCAGCCCGAGACACTCCTCCCATCCTTCCCAGCCCTGGCCTGACGTACACCAGGTCCCCAAAAGGTCTCCGGAATTCCATCAAGTTAAGGGAGGAACTGAGGAGGACTGGTTGTGTTCTAGCCAAGACATTAGGACCTGGATGAGGGCAGAACTGACTCCACAGTCCCAAACACACCTCTGTGCTGTGTTACTCGGGCCTTGGCTTTTGGGTCTCATAGATCCATGGCCCGTTCTCACTTCCTGTGAGATGGAACAAGAATGGCAAGGATGCAAGGTGTGCTCTGTCTGCTAGGCTGTCTGGCCTCTCGCTCAGAGAGCATACGGAGGGCAGGCTGGCGCACAGTAGGCCCTGAGAGGACAGGACTCAACCTCTCCCTGCTTCTTTCGCTCCTCTCTCTCTCTCCTTTCTTCCATGTGAGAGATGTCTCCAAGGAAACGGTAGGAATTATTTTAAGAAAAGAACCGGGGGCTCGGGTGGGAGCAGATGGTGGCTTGGGCATCTGGGAGGCAGAGGCAGGCTGCTTTGGTCCTTTGAGACTACAAGAGGACCCAGGCACCTCCCTATTCCAGAAAGCATCAGGGCAGAACCTGCAGGTGCATCTGTACTTGGGAGTGGGCAGATAACATTTCTGGGTGTCCAGAGAGGAGACAGAGTGCTGGCTTTGGCTATAAGTTGCCTCACCAAGTGGCCCTGAAGATAGCCTGGTGGCCTCTGGGTTAGTGGAAGGCCCTGCTGCAAGGGGAGGGGGGCAGGAACAGGTGGGATCTGGGGCTGGTCCATCCTGGGCTCAGAACAGCGGGAGTGAGGCTCTGATAGGCACTCCTGTGTATTGCATTCACTCGCTGACTCACTCACCTGTCATCCACTAAGCACTTTCTTTCTCTCTGCCAGGCGGTGAACACAGACCCTCTTCAGAACATCCTTCCTGTGAGATCTAGTCCCCATTGTACAGACAGGAAACTCAAGTGCTAAGAGGCAAAATGAGTTCTCAGGTTAACACACAAAAGCCAAAGATTCTCTCCAGTCTTGTACTGATTTTCTCTAGATCCCCCCACCTTCAACAGAGGTCCACCACTCCTTGTGTAGGTCACGATCCATCCCCCGCTGACCTTTCTGGCTTCCCCTTTACCTCTACAAGCTGTTGGCCCCAGTCCCTGACCTCGGGTTGGCGGGTCCTCTCTGCCCTCCCCTGGCAAATCAGGTCCCATCCTCCGGGTTCTGCATCACGTCTTCCCACACTGCGGGCACTGGGCTGGGGCCCCTCAGAGATGACTGCGTTCTCTCTAGTCTCCTCATCGCCTCCTCCAGGCCCCTAAGACCCAAGATGCTCCTCATGCAGCTCTGTCTCCAGTACCTGGGCGTGGCTTGGATTAGCATGTGGGAACTGAATGGGTGACTGAGTGAGTGGGAGAAGGAACACCGTGGGATTTCCACTCCTAGCTTCGGTTTATTCTCCAAACATTGCTCAGGCACCTCCTCCATGCCAGGCCTGGTGCCAGCCTCAGGGACAGTGACACTGCCAGCCTCACAATCCACTTTACGGTGCTTCTGCCGTATAAGCAAGTCATCAGCTCCCTGCTGTGGAGGTGTTTGTGCTTGTGCCCATTTTCCAGTCATGGAAACCGAGTCCCAGTGAGGGTGGTAGTAGTCACAGCCAGTTGTAACTGGCTATAAGTTGCCTCACCCAAGTGGCCCCAGCCATTAGCTTGGGGTAAGTGGGGTAAGATGGCCTCTGGGTAAGTGGAAGGCCCTGCTGCAAGGGATGAGGCAGGAACAGGTGGGATCTGGGGCTGGTCCATCCTGGGCTCAGAACAGCGGGAGTGAAGATTTGAGCACAGCCAGGATTTGAACCCACACTCCTTCCACACCAAGAAGATGATAGGACACACCTGCCACCAGGAGCATTTGGGAAGTGCCAGTGAGGAACAGGAAGGCAACAGTCCTGTGTAGCCTCCATCCCATCCCACTCACAGTTTCTGCATCTCCTGCTTACAGACTGTCAAGATGGCTCAACTGGTAAAGACAGTGTTACATTTAAAGAAGTGAGTGATGTCTTGGGAGATGCTCCAGAGCCTAGGCCCGAGTCATGGGATGTCACCAAGACTAAGTTAACAGAGAGGGTGAAGGCTCAGCTGGTAAAGCCTGATGACCTGAGTTCCATCTTTGGAATCCACAAGATAAAAAAAGAGAACCAGCTTCTGCAAGTTATCCTCTGACCTCCACATGTGTCATGATGCACATGCATGCACATACACACCATAAATAAATAAGTATAACAAAAAAAGAATCTCCTAGCAGGGCATGGTGGCGCATGCCTTTAATCGCAGCACTCAAGAGGCAGAGGCAGGCAGATTTCTGTGAGATCGAGGCCAGCCTGGTCTGCCTAATAAGTTCCAAGCCAGTTAGAGCTACAGGGAGATTATGTCTCAAAAAAAATCTACTTGCTTTGACGGAGTCCATGGGCACACACTTACACATATGCAAGAGGTCCAGTCACAGTGGGTACCAAGTCTGTCAAATGCTTCCATTTGAGAAGAACCCAAGGTGACTCTGAGTCTCAAGGAGCTATCCCATGGTCTCATGGGAGTATGTAAGTCTAGGTCCCCATCCCCAAAGCAGACCCCCGAGCCAGGCACTCAAGTGTAGTTGCCTGGGTTATGATCGGAGGAGGTCTGAGGTAGTGAGCAGTGAGGGGTACAGGACGGAGTTAAGTGTGCACTCGAGAACAAATGGCCACTGTGGGCCTCTGGTCCCCATCCTGCCAGGCCTCCTCTCAGGAGGAACAGCAGACAGCACCCAGAGTCATCTCCCCAAAGCCTGGAGGCCAGACTTTACCAGTGACCTCTGGGCCTGAGAGTGTTTGAAGCTTCTCTTGGGGGCGCTGACTGCCTGTTTTTCCAGCTGTCCTGGGCTTAGGCTGGACAGCTCCAGCAACCTAAGCCAACGTGATCCGGCAGAGGAAGGCAGTGAGCTGGTGGTCATCTGTAGTGAGTCAGTGTCAGGAGCCGTCCACAACGGCTGTAGCTGGTGGCACCAGAGGTGCTTGCTATGTGGTGTTCCAGACATGGTGTGTCTTCATCGTGTCTTCCAGATAAAACAGAAGTTCATCCCAGAGTAGGTGACAATAAAGTTGAGTTTTGAAAGGGAGTATGTGATGGAGAGGCAGCATTACAAGGAACAAAGTTGGTGATGTCTTGTGAAAAGCTGCAGAGCCTAGGCCTGAGTCATAGGATGTCACCAAGACTGAGTTAACAGAAAGGCAAGAGGGTGAAGGCTCTGAATCCCAGATCCAGGAGTTCAAGCTCTGCCTTGGTTGCAAGGAGCCAAGACAGGGTTTTGGCAGGGAAGCCAGAGAAGTGCCCAGAATACTTTCTTGAGGCTGACTTGAGGAATGGATTGGAAAGGGAGAGACTGGAACAGGAGCACTGCCCAGGACAGTCTCTGTAGGACCCCAGGCCAGAACACCCTGGAGGTTTCTCTATTCTCAGGTCCCAGAGGACTGACCCAGCCTGTCTTCGTGTGGTGCCAAGAATGGCCATTATCCAGATTCCCTCTTGACACATCTGTGCAAGCAGGCCTTGTTATTATCTAGGAAGGTCACCTCTGGGGGTTGAATGTTACCTGTTGCCAAGTGGGCTCTCTGTTAGGAGACTTTCGAGTGAGCAGGTCATTCTGTTGTCTTCTAGGGTCTCTTCTGAAGCCCACAGCTCTGGCACCAGCACAGTAGGAGCTGACAGGTTGATGGGGTGAGGGAGATCATCAGAGGACTATGGCTTCTTCTCTACCATGCCAACTCCCTCTTGGCCTCTGACCCCTGGCCACTTGCAGTCACCAGGTCATACTGGGGTTAAGTAATCCTTTCCCAAACTGACTGGGTTATCCTGCCACCCACCCCCTCTGAAAAATAGAAGAGAGAAAAAATTCCACGCTGTAACCTAGGCTGGCTTGGAACTTACTATGCAGCCTAGGCTAGTCTTAAACTGCCTTGATTTTCCTACTTCAGCCTCCCTGGTGTTGGGATTACAGGTGTGAACCACCATGCTTGGCTTTTCCTCATCCCTCTGTCTCTTTTTAAAATAGATTTTGAGACTCAGTGGTTGAGTGCTTGCTACTCTTGCAGAAAACAGTTCACTTCCCAGCACCCACAATGGGCAGCACACAACCATCTGTAACTCCAGTTCCATGGAACCTAACACCCTCTTCTAACCTCTGAGGGCATCTGCACACATGTACACACACACACACACACACACACACACACACACACATAAGTTAAAAGCAAATATAACTTTAAAATAAATCCCACTCTGGCTCATATAATTTTCATGCTGCAGCCCTCTGTATACATCACTCTGATTGAACCTTATGATCTTTTATTATATAAATGCATGCCCATTTTAAGTAGTGTTTAATTGTGAATTTATCTGCTTTGACGCAATTAGAACTGCATTTTTGCACTTTTTACTATTTTTTTTTAAAATCTTGTGTATGTGTGTCTGTGTGTGCTTGTTCATGTGAGTGTGGACACACATGTGCCAGGCCAGGCATGTGGAAGTCAGAGGATGACTTCAGATGTAGGCTTTCACCTGCTATCTGTGTTGAGACAGCCTCTTGTTCACTGTGAAAGTCAGGTGAACTGCTGGCCTGTGAGCTTACAGGAATTCTCCTGTCTCCGCCTCCCAATTCCCTGTTGGAGTGCTGGAGTTATAGACATGCACTACAGCACCTGGTTTCATGTAGGTTGTGGGACTCTGGACTCAGGTCTTCAAGTTTACGTGGCAAGCCCTTTATCCATGGAGTAGTCTCCCAAGCCTCACCTTAGGTTGGCGTGTATGTGTGTGTGTTAAAAGTACTTCTTAGTGTGGGTGGGAACACAAGTGCTTATGCGTGTTGGGTCAGAGGTTGGGTGTTTTTATTCAATTGCTCGCCACCTTCATTAAAAAAACATTTTTTAATGTTATGTGTATGACTGTTTTGTCTGCATGCATGTAAGTGCACCATATGTATGCAATGCAAACGGAGTCCAGAAGAGGTTATCAGATCCTTGGAACTAAAGTTGACAGTTGTGAGACATCATGTGGGTATGGGGAACCAAACCCCAGTCCCTCTGTAAGAGTAGCCAGTGCTCTTGACCACTGGCTCATCTCTCCAGTCCCCACCACCTTCAATTTTTGAGACAAGGTCTCTCCCTGAGCCTGAAGTTCATCTGTTAGTTGGGCTAGTTGGCCATTGAGCTCCCTCTCCTGATTTTTACTTGAGTTCTGGGGATCAGA
This sequence comes from Eospalax fontanierii, assembly GCA_035773235.1. Taxonomy (NCBI): domain Eukaryota; kingdom Metazoa; phylum Chordata; class Mammalia; order Rodentia; family Spalacidae; genus Eospalax; species Eospalax fontanierii. The sequence continues at coordinate 22,669,297 of CM069550.1, read as the reverse complement.
ACTCAGATCCCCATGCTTGAGTGCCAGGCACTTTATCAAATCATCTGCCCAGCTCCCTCTCTCTTTCAGTATGTATCCCAGACACACATGGAGCTTAACAGAGCCCTTGGCTCATGACCTGCTGTCAGCATTGGTGTGCACATGGCCCAATGAGAATGATTTAATAGGGCCTAGAGCTGGCCACCCCACAGGCTAGAAGAAGCCCAATATGTGCCACCTGCTCCACACATGGCACCCTACTTCAGTGCCCTCTTAGAAGCACCAGGATTCTGAAGGTTGAGTAGCTTCTTCCCTGGCGTAGCTTGTTTTCAGTCTCATTATATGTAATAGTATCTAAACAATATGCCTTCATTTTTACATGCTTATTGACTTTATGCTAAAAGCCACCATACTGTGTAGTCTTTTTTTTTCATCTCCGTAGTGTTGATGAGAATCTGTTTATATCCTCTATGACTTTGATTCAGTCATTCCGCAGGCTGTGTGTGACTATACCTCTATTTATTTACTTATTTACAATATCCTCCCTGTCAATTGCTAATTGGATTGCTTTCAGGTCCTCTGTGATGCAAACTGCTGCTATGGATCTTCCCCATGCATCCTCCCACCTCTGTCCAGTGTAAGTAGGTGAGGACCTGAAGCCCTGGCTTCTCTGGGAATTTACTAGTCTCAAGAATTTCAGGCCCTACCCTGGGTCTGGACCTGCATTTTCACAAGGTTCCTGAAGAGTCAGGTTTAAGAAGTGCTGGGGACTGTGTGCACATGGCACCAGTGGAATTGTTGGGTTCTCATGGGCGTACTGGCTCCAGAGGTATTGTTGATGCTGTGGTCCTTCCTGGCTTTGGGATTGTCTCAGTCATTTTCGCTGGTCAAAGAGCATGCAGAGCTTGCCAGGCCAATCCTAGCACTCGGGAAGCAGATGCAGGTGAATCTCTGTGGGACAGAGGCCAGCCTAGTCTATATAGGGAGTTTCAAGTCAGCTGGGGCTACAGGAAGACCCTGTCTCAAAACAAACAAACAATTCTGAATTGTTAATGAATGGATAAAGAAAATATGTTATATATACAAAACAGTTTTATTCACTCCTAAAGGGGAATAAAATTATGTTCTTTGTAGGAAAATGGATGGAATCCAAGTGCAATATGTTAACCAAAATAAGCCAGACTCAGAGAGAAAAATAGTGCGTATTTTCTGTCATATGTATAATTGGGGTTTAAATATATTCATATATGCTGGGTGTGGTGGCCCACACCTTTAATTCCAGCCTCTGTGAGAGCTCTGAGTGAGTGAGGTCAGCCTGGTTTACATAGTGAGTTTCAGGCAGGCTAGGACTAGGGAGACTCTGAAAAAAAACCCAAACAAATAAATATATTCATATATGTATTCGGCATGAAAGTGGAGGAGATCCAGCAAGAGGATGAGGAGGACAGGGGAGGCTGATGGGAGGTGAGCTTCAGCAAGGCGCAACAAAGTGTTTTATGTGCAGATGTCATGATGAACCTGTTATTTTACATATTAACTAAAAAATGAATGAAAAAGTCTGAATTGATGGTTTCTCTTGGAAAAATGAGAGGCCCTTCCCTGGGCCTTCTTTCCTAAAAGGCCTCAGTGGGTTGCTGCAGTGCCACAGCCCTTAAGACACGCACACACACACACACACACACACACACACACACACTCAAGCCCTGCCCATGCCCTGTAGGCATTTAGGTTTGTGGTTCCTACTAAGCATGCCTGTAGCTTCTTCCTCTCAATCTCTCCCATCCTTCCTTTCCCCTCAACCTTGTCCTCACTCCCACTCAACTTCCCACCTCTACTCTGGACAGTGTCCCCAGACTCTGGCTCTTCCTGCCTCCTCCAGTCACTAATCAAGTCACAACCCTGCTCAAAAACCAGCAGTACGGGCTGGAGAGATGGCTCAGTTGTTAAGAGCACTGGCTGCTCTGGAAGAGGACCTGGGTTCGATTTTCAGCACCCACATGGCAGCTAACAAGCATCTGTAACCTCAGTTCTAGGGGATCCAATGCCCTCTTCTGACCTCCCTGGGCATTTCTCATCTCTGTGGGTATTGCACGACATGGTACACTTACACTCATGTAGGCAATACACTCCCACATAAAATAAAAATAATAAATAAAATATTTTTTAAAAGCCAGAGAGGCCCTCACTCACTTCCTAGGCTTTACTGGACTTTTAAGAAGTATTACAGCTGGGTGCGGTGGTACACGCCTTTAGCCCTACCACTCGGGAGGCAGAAGCAGGTGGATCTCTGAGATCAAGGTCAGCTTGGACTGCATAAAGAGTTCCAAGCCAGCTGGGACTATAGGGAGACACTGTCTCAAAAAAATAAAAGTATTACAATATGTCCTGTTTATAAATGTCAGAGAACAACATAACAAATACTCATGTAGCCACCCTCTGACTTAAGAACGAGCCATTCCAAGTACATTGTAGCCCTTGTCACACTCCCTCTGTCCCTTGGGCCACTAGTCTGCAAATTTACTATTCATCACTTCTGTGAATGTTTTTATATTTGTATTACAAATGTATATGTCCCTAAATGTATAGTACTGTGTCATGTGCTTTCAAACTTTATATATCTGGCGCCATACTGTGCTTTATGTCTGCAACTTGCTTTAAAAAAAAAAAAAAGGATGGATCCAATAATATCTATCTCTTATTTTAAAAATTGTATTGAATCCAGGAAAAGTTCACAAGCCATAAATGTCCAAGTCTGAGTTTTCACAAGCCAAATGGACAGTGTGATTTCTGTGATCTGCTCTCATGGACAGTTTGAGGCTCATGCGGTGGGGACAGCTTTTTCCGGTCACTGTTTGCTTAGGCTCCAGATAATGGATGTCCAGCCTTGGTCTACCTTCTCACTTTCAACCAGAGTTGCTGTGAACATCTGTCCACAAGTCTCTGGATCCCCTATTCCAAGGTTTACTCTGGCTCACTCTAGCCAGTCCCAAACACACAGTGCCAGCTGACTGTCCTGTCTGGGCTCTCCTGATGCTCCCAGATCCGTGTAACATCTTCCTAGCCAGTCACATTCCCTTTTACTGACACATGCCTGAGCCCACAGCAATCCCTTCGCCTTCTTCCTCTAGGACTCCAGCCTGACCTCTCCTCTGCCTACTTTGCCAGGAAACCTTCTCTGGCTGCATGGGTCACTGTGGATCTCTTCTGAGCCATTATCAGAAGTTGTCAGAGCCCTGAGTTGTCTCAGGGCTGTCCCCGAGGGGAAGCGGGGTCAGGGCTTGTTTTGGGGAAGGAAGGCATGGGTGGACCAGCAGTGTGTGAGGCTGGGACCTGAAGTTGACTGCTCTGGGACTTAAGGGACGAGTAGGAGTTTGTCAATGAGAAACGGCGGGAGGGCATTGCAGACTCAGGGAAGAGCAGAGGCTGGCACTGGAACAGCTGAGTCTTGGATGGGATGTGCGCAGGGTGGGCAGGCAGTTCAAGAGACCGAAAACAGGGCTGTGAGGAGCCTTGACTGTGATCACCAGGCATTCTCCAGGGATGGCTGTGTGGGAGCCAGAGGAGGAGGTGCAAGGAGAGTTACCCGACACCCATTACCTCTTTGGTTTCTTAAGGAGACAGATACTGTCTTGCCCCCATTATGCAGGTGGAAGGAAAGGGCTTAGAGAGACTCTCTAATCTGTGACTGATCTCACAGTGCCAGAGGACGTAGGACACGAATTCCAGACTTTTTAGCCAGGTGCTAAGGCAAGAAGACACCTGGAGAATGGTTTTGTAGGAAGCGGGTCACCGGGAGGGGGCAGCCGATCCCAGAGGCAGGAACACCATGAGGCAAGGAGGGGTTGCGGGACCCAAGCCAGCCTCCTCCTTTCTGGGCCTCAGTTTCCCTACTGCACAGTGAACGCAACCAATTTCGACACAGGCTCCCGCTGGCCCTCTCAACAACCTGGGGTTCCCAGTTCCCGCGCCCCCGCGGCGCGCGCTGTGTAACCTTGTTGCAGTAGCCTGCCCTCTCTGGGCCAGCGGCCGCAGATTTCCAAGCGCGCTTCCAGCTGGACCGCCAGCTCCGCCAGCCACGGAGCCCCTCCCCTCCCCGGGGTGGCGGGGGCGGCGGCCGGGGCGGGTCCCGAGCGGCCCCCGCGGTCCCCCCGCACCCTGGGCCCCCGGCCGGATCCGCGCCTGGTTTTGGGCGCAGCCGCGCGGCCCCCTCCCCCGCGCGCGTCTCCCCGCCCCCCGCCCCCTCCCCGCCGCTCTCGGGGAGCCGGGGCCGCGCGGCTCCTCCTCCCGCAGCCGCATCTGGGGCGCCGCGCCGGCCGGAGGAGAGGCATGGGGCGCCCGCGGGCCGGGGCCGGGGCCGGAGCCGGGGCCTAGGCGGACCTGCGAGCGAGCGGAGCGGGCGGCGGCGCAGCGCGGAGGCCGAGCGGGCCGAGGCGGCCGAGCGTCCGGCGCAGGTGAGCGCGCGGGGGTGGCGCGGGGCTAGACCCGCATCCGAGGCTAGACCCCGGGCCGGGCGGACCCGGGGACAGACCGGAGCCGGGCGGGGGCGCAGCGCCTGGAACCCCGGCCGCATCTCCGGGACCCTCCGACGGGCCTGGAGCCGACCCTGGCAGGACCCTCGGCTCCTCACGGCCCTCCCCCTGCCGGCGCTGCCGGGGCGCAGGAGCCCCCCGGGGCCCTCCATCCGCAGGCGGCGGGGGCCGACAGCATGCTTCCCGGCCGCGGCTCGCGTGCCTTCAGCCGGCAGCCCGCCCGCCCGCGCCCCCTTCCCGGGCTCTCCCCGGGACCCGGCATCCCGGGAAGGGGCGGGCGACCCCGCGCCGCATCGCCCCACGCGCGCTCGCGGGCCCAGGAGGGGTCGGGCCACCCGGCACCTGGGCTGGGGGGGCGCTCACATGGCCACCGGAGGCCCCCACGTGCGGCGCCCCGGGGGAGAGGGGGCTCGCGTGCCGAGCGGGTGGAGGGTGGACCAGGTGGCTGCGGAGGCCAGCTGGGTCCAGATGTGTTGGGCCTGCCGGGAGGGGACATGTGGTACCTGGGCAAGTGATGGCCCCCGGGCCTCTTTGGGCCGAGCCTGCCCACTCGGATTCCCCCCTAGCCCTCCATCCATCTCCTTTCTCGCGTGCTTCCACGCTGCCTGTGTTGGGGAGAGGGGCTGTCACAGACTGTTGATGTTGTGGGGGGAAAACTGAAATGGGGGAGGGGTGGTGGGTTGGTGAAGGCCAGTCGTGGGGGATGGAGGTGCCCCGAGGATGGGGAGCCCCGAGCTTGGAGGGCCGCGCTGATGGGGGGAGGGTTCCCAGCACCTCCACCTGCTTGAAAGTAGAGATGACAAAGGGGGAGGGGGCTACAGTCCCCAGCCCTAAAGAGGCTGGGCTGCCCCGCCTCTACCCCTGGCACCTCCTGCGCGGTGGGGGAGGGTCCGGGTCCCTTGGCCTGTGTGTCTTCACCTGGAGGAGGGCACTGTTTTCTGCAAGGATAGAGGTGATGGGAAGAAGCTGCATAGAACCATGTCAGAATACCTTTTGGAGGAGTCTGTAGAATTCTGTCCCTCCTCAGGTGGTCACCTTTCCCTTCCCTTTTCTGCTACAAGGAACTGTGGTCTTCTGGCCCAAGGGTGGCTCAAGGGGTCCGAGTGAGACTATTGAGGGCAGCCGGACTGGGTGGGGCCGCAGAGCTGGTGGTAGAGGGAGTCTTAGGAGCCGCAGCTGGGGCCCCAGAGCTGGCCTTTAGCGGCCACTCAGCAAGCCGCCCTGAGTATGTTCCCTGTCGCTATGAAGACACTGACTGTGCACGTGGGCCAGGCGTGTGTGCTGTCCGTACAGGAGTAGAGGTGGGATAGGGTTCTTAGGTCCTCCTGGATTGAGTATTGGCTGGTGTGCCTGTGAGTATTCATGAAGCCCTCATCCAGTTAGGCCAGGCAGTGCTGGGCTGGGCGCCTGGGGAGGTGGGCAGGGCCCAGACTGAAGAGAAAGTGTGGAGTACACAGGGCCTTTCGGCTGGCTGAGTTACGGAACCCAGGAAGCATCCTGCTGGTGTCAGCCGGAGATGAGCCGCAGGTTTGAGGGCTGTGCCCCCGGCGCAACGCTGCTTGGCAGCTGAGCTTGGTGTTTTGAAGGAAGGCTGCGCAGTACTTGGGAGCTGAGGATGAAACGTGTACTTTTGGAGCTTCCAGAGGACTCAGTGACGTATCTAGTGGATTGTCTAGTGGATCTGGGCATCCACTGGCATTCACATAGGATACTGGCTTCGTAAATGCCACTGTATCTATAAACTGAGAGATGGTGTCCAGAGCATTATATGTGACAGAGAGTGGGTGGTCCCTACCCTCCCATACAGCTGTGATTAATGGAGATAGCATTTTCGGACTCCAGTGCTCTTAAAACATTTCCATTTAAAAATTCTGAAATGCAAATGAATAAAACCTGAATTCGATTTTTTTTTTTTTTTTTTTTTAGAAAGCATATAGTTGGTATTCGATAAATGCCCACGACTCTCAGGAGAAATCCCTGTCTCCTTCCCACAGGCAGCTACCTCTCAAGATGTGTCTTGTTCCCCACCCCCTCACTTTGGTTCTAGTCTCCCTGGCCTGCTTTCAGTTCCTGGAACAGGCCTCATCCAGGTTCCCTCCCACCTCAGGGTCTTTGAACATGCTGGGTCCTCTGCCTGATACCACCCCCACCCCCTTTGCCTACTTAACTACTGTTCATTGACTTAGGTCTCAACCTAAGTATTACTTCCAGAAGAAAGCCTTCCTTGACACCCAGGCCATGCTTTGCCCTTGTCAACAGCTCCACAGCCCCAAGACCTCTGCCTTTACTAGCTCCGCCACAGTTCCCTGTATTGCACAGGTCTTGGTATGATTGATGAGGCAGAGGCAGGGTCATGACTTCATTCCAGTCTCCCTGTGTTGAGGACTGGTCTTGTCTGGCTCAGAGACCTCAGCCCTCTTCCTTGGCTTGAATGAGTGGGTGAGTATGAACTGGATCATTCTGAATAGAGGGCTGGACGGTGAGCATGGTGGAGTCTTGGAAAGGCCCAGTCGCCCACATGACTGTCCTTGTGAGTTCCTGCCTCCAGCTGGCTCTGCAGACCCAGAAGCATTTGGCAGACATGTAGGAGTTACAGGCTGTGGCCTCTAAAATCCCAGTGTGTCCGTGGGAGCCTGGAGGTCAAGGCCATGCTTGGGGCTATGTGTGTGACACCTGTTCCTCCATCAGTTGATGTGTTCATATCAACTGCCTACCTAGTCACCACTTACACGCACAGGACTACTGCCTTGACTCTCCAGTTCCTTGTCTCCCTTCCTTCTTTGGGCACTAGTGTTTCCTGACCCACTGTGCCAGGCTGAGGGACATAGAGTCAAACCAGTGGAGACCTGCTCTGTAAACCACAGCTCTTCCTGTGCTGAGAACCAGTGTTATGTGATGCTGGCAGCACATCCTAGTGGATACACGCTTGGTCTGAGTTTGGAGGCCTCAGGGACTTGGGGGTGCAGGGGATGGAGGAACAGGATCTTGCTGGCTAAGGATCTCATAGGCATTCATAAGGGCAGGAGGGCAGCTAGGTGAGCTTGGGGACAAGTGCCCTGATAAGAGAGGTGGCTTTCCTGAGTGGGCTCAGGGACACTGATCATGAAGTGGGCAATGTGCTGTCTTGGTTGGGGGAACCAAGCCCCTGCCTTGTATTGCAGGTATGTCCCATCTCTGTCTCCCCAGCCTTGGGCTTGATGGACTCAAGAACCTGCTGCCTTCTACTGTGTGGAGTGTGGACTCTCACAACCCTGAGAAGGAGGTTGTAAAAGCCCTGCTTCTGGGGACCTCAGGGGAATGTTGTGGAGCGGGACCTGCTTTGCTCTAATATGGAGGACTGTGTGTATACCAGCCCCGGGCTGTGGTGCAGGGAGTGATAGGGCTCAGCAGTTTCTTTTGATAGATGACCCTGACCACTAAAAAGTTTAAGGGGGTTGACTTGGGTAGAACCCATCCTGTTATATGAACTCTCACTGGACACCTTTTGAGAAAGGCTGTCACTGAGGAGGAGCCTCAATGTGTATGGGTCCAAAGACAAGTATATCTCTGGTTCATTGGGCTCTTATGGGTGGGCCTTTGAGTGTCACATGACTACTTTTAAATTTTATTTTTATTTTGTATATATGGGTATATTGCCATCTATGTATGTCAGTGTACCTGTATCATGCAATGCCTATGGAGGTCAGAAGAGGGCGTTGGATCTACTGGAATTGGAGTTGTGGATGGTTGTTGACTGCCATGTGGGTACTTGGATTCGAACTGGGGTCTTCTGCAAGAGCAGCCAGTGCTCTTAACTGCTGAGCCCTCACATGACTACTTTTGTTGTGGCCTATGGGAAAGAGTGTTGCCAGTTCTGTTTGTCTCTGCGGTCACCTGGTAATGACCTGAGGCCAAGTCTGAAGCCTTTAGGGTATGTTTAGCACTCTACAGTTTGCAGGCCACATTTAATCCTCACATTTTCTAGCCATCCTTTGGGGTAGGAAGGAGGAGGATATGTATTTGACAGATGAAGAAACTGAGGTGCAAGGATGTCCAAGGTTACTCAGAGGCTGGAGGGTAGGCCCACAGTCCAGAAAGTCCAGAAACCCAGTTACTGTGCCCTAGAGGGTGGCCATCATGTCAGGGCCTCTCTCCCATGGATGGCACATCACTTCCTGAGCCCAGGAGCAGCCCGGATCCTTCTGTGCTGGGTTTTGCAACGCCGCCTCCTCCCCGCCGAGCTGTCTGACGTGGCCTTTTCAAAAACCCAAAATGAATGGAGGCACATTTTGTTTGGAGAATTCTGCTACACCCCTCACCAGGGCTGGTTGCAAAACCAGGCTTGGGGATTCCTGCTGATGTTGATGATGATGATAATGGCATCTGTTATTAGCAGCTGACAGTTTTTCTAAATCCATCGACTTGACAAAGCGTCATTGACTGTCTTTTAGGACTAGGTATGGTGCTGCTGCTGTTTATTTTATTGAGCACTGATCCCAAGCACCCTGTGTCTGCTTCAGTATCTACCACACCCTGTTATTATCAATCCCATTTTACCGATGAGGAAACTGGGTACAGAGCACTGTAGTAAATGGTCTGAGGCCACACAGCTGGTGAAACCCTAGTGCCAGGGTTTGGATCCTAGTCAGTGAGTTTAGAGTCTCATATCAGCCCCATCATCTGTGAATCCCGAAGTTCCCATTTGTTCACCAGCAAGTGATGGTGGTGAGGTATCAACTGTAGCAGGCCCCATTTCTGGCTTTGGGGATCCTGGTCATGTACACTGGATGCGGGGTCCACCCTAGTGTGGGCAAGCAGCCTCAGGGCACTCCTAGAACTCAAGGGCTACCATCAGGAGCCATGCCTCCCAGGTCTACCATAGGGCCCATCTGAGCTCTGAATGCCATGGTCACCATGGCAGTTACACCGGGGGATTACTAGGGGAGGACTGTGGCCCACCCTTCAGACTTCCTGGGGGTGCGGGGGATGACACGGGTGATGATAAGTGGCTACAACTACTAGCTGACTGGGAGAGGAAGCAAGATGCTTGGTCCCTGCCCTTTCAGTGAAACAGACTCCCTCTGAAATACAGTGCAGTGGGCCCCTGGAGTCAGTTACAGGGTGCAGTGACCCATCTCTAGTAGTTGGCTTTACACACTGTCACAAGGACTCTTGGTGCTCTAGGGGGGTCATTGTGAGAAAGCCCAGGATGCGGTCCGAGTCTAATGATGGATAAGTGGGACAGAAACCCCTGAGGCACAAATTAAGTGCCTGCTGTGTACGCAGCATTACAGGGACCCTAGATGGGATCAGGAGACCATCTTCATTGGGGCCAGTGAGCACTTGGCCGCTGGGTTCAGACATTTTTTTCTCTGCGATGAGCGATGACAGACCCTTGGTGCATCACAGAGGTTTTTTCTGGGAAGCTCTCAGGAGTGTGTACTGGCTATTTGAGGAACTGTAGGAAGAATGGAGAGTTACTTTCTGCTGTGTCTCCTGACCGAAGGCCTATACCCCTCTGAGCTCCATCTCTTTTGTGGGATGCAGGAGACCTCTGAAGCTTTTCAGCTTTCTGGAACTGCAGGGGTGAACTGAGTTGGACTTCCCTCTGGGAGGTGTCAGAGTCCCATGTGCTGGGTCCTCATCCTGATGGCTGCCTGGCTTCCCAACCACCCTCTGTCCCCCAGCCCCTGCCACAGGGAGGGTGCCTTTCCTCCCACCCACTGTAGGCTGACTGGGTGCTGCGATGGTGACATGACTGGGGACTGTGGAGCACAGCTTGGAAACGGGGATCAGGTTTGCTAAAAACGGGGGAAAGTTTCTTCCTACCACCCCAGCACCCCAGCTGCCTGCCTGCGTGCCTGCCTCCCCCGGCTGCCGCCAAGCCCAACATCCTGAGCTCTGCCAGATCCCCGGGGGACTGGAGCTTGTTGGAGGCTCCGAGTGCCAGGGCCTTGCTGGTCCCTGGGCTCTGGTGCCCTCCTTTGCTGAGCAGTGTGTGCTGTGGGGGGCTGGGCCCTGGGTCCTGTAGCTTTGTAATGATCACTCTGGGGGCTGCCTGTAGCCCGACTGGGGTGGGATGGCCTCCAGGGCCTCTGCCACTAGTGTTTCCCCATGTGTGGTCCTTCCACGTCGAGGGAACAGGGTGCTGCTCTCATCTGTTAGTGTCTGAGGAAACGGACCGCACAGATGGGTGAATAGAATTTGAACCCAGGTACCCAAGAGTCCAGGCTGGGTCCCAGCAAGAGGCCAGTTGGTGACTGAGAGCCTCTGTGTCCTCTCTGGTCTCAGTTTCCCCTCTGTATTTTGGGAGTTGAGGGTGGCATGGGGGCCCCACCCTCTCCCAGACGCCACTGGTCGTATGAGGATTTTCTGAGCTCTTTTGACCTCCAGCTCTGGAGTGGAGGTGTGGTAGCAGGTGAGGAAGTGTCTGCTTTTCACGCCAAGGACATGCCAGCTCCAAGGTGCGAGGGATTCCTACAGGACTGGGCACTTGAGGTCGTTCAGGGGCCGTGTGAAATGGCAGTGACAAAACAGCTCCGGATGGCCTGGGGATCCTGGTCAGCACTGTACCAGGCCTACCTCTGCCTGCGTGTGGATTTCACCTCCCTTCAATTGGCCTGCCAGGCACTCTGGGAGAGTGCAGTAGTTCGGGAGGAAGGACTGCCTTGGCTGTGTTTGTGTGTGTGTGTGTGTGTGTGTGTGTGTGTGTGTGTTTGGTCTATATCAAGTGTGGGAACATGTATAGTTATTATGTCTGTCATGTGTGTGGTTGTATGTGCGTGGTTCCTGTGAGGTGTGGGGAGGGTTGGAGGTTTGTGTAGAACATGTATGTGGTATGTGTGGATACATGTGCAGCATGTATATTACATATATCTGGTGTGTGGAGAGGTGTGTGTAGTATATATGTATGGTTTGTATGTGTGATTTGCCAGAAGATATAGGATGTGTATGTATGGTATGTGTGTATGTGACATGTATGGTATGCATCTATGGTATGTATAGTAGGTATGTGTTGGGTGTGTAGAATATTTGTATGGTGTGGTGTTGTATGTAGTATGTATAGTATATATGTATGGTGTATGGGAAGGTGTGTGGTATGTGTGGTATGTATGTATGGTGTGTATATGTGTGATGTCTGTGAAGGTATGAGTGGTATGTATGTTGTGTGGGAAGGTGTGTGTGTGTAATGTATGTCTTGTGTATAGTGTGAGGAGGTATTTGTGGTATGTATGAATATGGTATATATAACTGGTGTATGGAGAGATGTGTGTGTATAGTATATGTGTGTGGTGTGAGGACGTGTGTGTGGGAAGATGTGTGCGGTATGTGCGGTGTGTATGGGGTGTATATCTCTGCCCTGTGTGCAGGCACGTGGGGGATTTATATGTCAGATGGGTATGAGGGACACCATCCCACTTGCGCCAGGCTTTTTGTATACTGTCAGATGCTTTTAACACTGAGACAGGGATGATGTGGACACTGCCGTCCCTCGAGGCTAACCTTCTCCATGTCCCTTTCTTATTCTGAGTACTCATTCAGCAAACACATGTTAAGTGCCTGCTCTGCCCGGAGCAGATGCTGAGCATACATTGTGAGTGAGTGGCTGGTCCCAGCCCCGCAGAGCCCATGATCCTCTGGGGAAGCCTGCAGTCGTTACATAACCTCCGGGATGAATGTAAACTCAGCCATGACAGGCGCTGCCACCACGCAGAATGCCACAGCTAGCACTGGGGTCGGGGGTCTGGCCCCGACAGGCGACCTGGGGCTACTACTTAGTAGTAGCACAGACCCCTGGGGTGGGGGTGGCATGGAATGCTGAGGTCACAGCCTGGGGAGCCAGGAGGGACTTGGTGTGAGTTAGTCAGGACTGGACCACGTGGTCTTACTGGACAGAGCAGACTGCTACTGTTGACAGATGGGGACCCTAAAGGGCCAAGGGCCTACCCAGGTAGGACTGGAAACTTGGCGGGATGTGGACTGAACCTCTGAGGGATTGTGCCCCGACTATAGCCAGTAGAGTGCTTGGCAACCCCTGAGTCCACTCCAGGACAGTGAGAAGCTTTGTTAAGGTCCTGCTGAGAGCTGAGGTGGAGCATATCTCCCTTCAGCCTCTTGGCCATCCCTGTGTGGATGCTTCTCACTGAAGGAAACCAGGGAGCTATGGATGACTCCAGAGCAGGTCAGGCCCACAGTGCTCTGGTGGCTGGCCATTGCTGGGTTTCCCGGCATTAGCATGGGGTGTTGGCTGCCTGCCCACCCGCCAGGGCCAAGACCGGAGCTGACCAACCTCTGCTAACCCAATCTACACCTCCTTCTGCTGACGCCGGCCAGGGCAGGGGCACGGGCAGTGGGCAGCCTGTGAGTAGACAATGTAGACAGGGGTCACCGTGGCCCATCATGGCTCTAAGTTTCCAGGAAGTATTTGCAAGGCTGGGTTTGATAAATGACAGGGCATTCCTGGAGGCCAGCAGAGAGGCATCCTATATGGAGCCCTTGTGGTGGGGCTGGGGTTCAGCGACAAAGAGGAACTTGGGCTCCTTCTCAAGCATCTTTAAGGCCTTGGGCAATATACCTCCCAGACTTTCACCTGGTCTGCTTCTGTGTTTTACGTTCTGGGGCAACTAAGTCAGGAACCACTTGGCTGCTTCCACCTGGCTAGGCCCAGCGCTCTCAGCAAGACGACAGATGTGCTCCATCACCTGTTTCTGCAGTCCCCGTGCCCTTCCTGCGACTCCACACAAGCAGCTGGGTGTTCTAGAAAATTCCATGTCCTCTGGCCTCCCAATCTCTGCCTTTTTCTGTCCACTCAGCCTGGGAGGCCCTTCCAGAGTCTTTGTTCTTGTTTGTTATTTTAGGCTCCACACAGGCCTCCCTTTCAAGAGACCCTGCCCTCTCTGTCGTCATGGATCCCCCATGCACCCTAGCTGGCTGGACTGTGGGGGTCTTCTGGCAAGCAGGGGTCCTTACAGTCTGATGGCTGCAATTCCAGGCCTGTGCCTGGCCTCCATCAGGCACCCTGGAAGGCACCAAGGCACTGTGGAGCCTAGTGTACATGTAGGTGCAGCTGAGGGAGAGATGGAAGGGCGGCCACCGTGGTGTGTCATGAGGCAATTGCCATACATCTGTCCAAGCAGTGTGTCCCTCTGTAGCCCTCTATCTGCTCCTTTCCCAGCTCTGGGAGCAGCACCTTTTGCTAAAGACCAGTGCCCCACCTGGCCTGGTACCATAGTGCTTGAGGCTGGTAGGCTGGTTGCTGTCAAGCTGGCATGCAGACCTCAGAGCTGTCTTTTGAACAGGGAAAAACCATAGAGTTTGAATGTTTGTTTCTAGAAGAGGAATTCATTTCTTCTTCCCCTTTCTCTTCTTTCTTTAGATTTCTTGAGTCAGTCTCTCTGTGTAGTCCAGACTGGCCTTGAACTTGCTGTGTTTAACTCAAGGTGGCCTGGAACTCAAGACCCTCCTGCCTCAGTCTTCCAATGCTGAGATTAGAGGCTTGTGCCTCCATACCCAGCTTCATTTCTGGTTCTTGTCCTTTGAGCCCTGGGAATGTAGGGGTCTGTCTAATCCTGCAACTGGTGTAAGCTCACTGACAAACCCGACTGTCAAGAACTGTTTTAGGCCTAGTGGCCTAAAGGGTTACTGTGAAAACCATCTGAAGACAGACACAGGCCACCTACAGCTTGGTGCTGGTGCATAGTAGGCTCAGGGGGTCAGATCTGTTGATGTGTCTGTCCACCATCAAAAAGAGCAGCTGCCTAGGGCTAATGAGGTGACCAGGGGTGTTCCTCTGGGAGATGAAGGATCTTGGATGAAGGACCTGTTCCTTTCTAGGCCTAGGACCAGTACCCCCTTGGGAAGCGCGCTCTCTCTCATTTCTCTGTACTCACTGTCAGGCTTACTTCTCCATTAGCTATCTGTTGCTGTGGAGCAGAACTCCAAAGCTGATGGCAGCAAGCAGTATTACACAGGTGTTCCCTCTTACCCAGGACAACTCCAGGGGCCACCTGAGGGACTCAGTGGAGACCCACCATGGCCAGTCTAGGTAGTGTCATGGCACCTGGATCAGAGCTTGGCATTGCTTATCTAGTTCTTCTGGGCAGCAGACAGGAGGGGAACATTCCTGAGGCCCCTTCTGCCACTGGTGGAGCTGGGATCAGAATGGAGTCCTTCCCATTCTCAGAGCCCAGCACTGCCCAGGCTAAGAGTGGTCAGGGTGCAGACTGGCTGTGGAGGCCATAGGCTCCTATAGCAGGGTGTTCTGTCTAGTTGTTTTAATGAATAGGTCCTTTTTGGTTTTGTTTTAAATTGAGGAGGCAGAAAGGAATAGAAAGTGGGTGTGGGCCTCAGCCCCAAGAGCCCTATTAAGCCATAGGCCAGGCTTCCTGGAGGTGGCCACCAGAGAGCCTGCCTGCCTGCCTAAGTGAGCTGATTATGGGGGTTGGTATGAGTTAGAGTCTGGCTCTCCTTGCCAGCTGTGTGACCTTGAGCAGGTCACAGAAACCTCTCTCAGCCTCAGTTTCTCCCTTTGTACCCCAAGGAGTGACAATGCCACTACCGTCCTTGGAAACTTGATTCCTGAGTGAAGTCAGGTTCCGCATACTGAGGTGCTTAGAGAATGGCTGATGTGTTCCGGTGCCTCTCCCCAGCCCTGAACTCACAGGAAGACCTGGGCCCGAGAAACCAGCCTGGGTGAGAGGGCCAAGAAGTGAGCACTTTATAGAGTATATTGTCACACAGAGAGACAGACAGGGAACACCAAGCAAGGGTCAAGATGGGTCTAAATCATAGGCTACTTGACTAATTCCAGTGTTCTATGTAGGGTCCACAGTGTAGAGACCCTGGGAGAGCTTCAAAAAGCCAAAGAGAATTCTTAGAACCATCTAGATCCCTAAGAGGCTAGAAGTCAGAATGCTTGCACCTCACCACCCCCAGACCCCTCTGGGATCCTGCTGGAGTCACTCCTTCCCCAGGTCCCTCCCTTTTTGGTTGGCCTGGTTTGTACATGGCCCACATTTCAGACAACAGCTTTGGGTGGGATGTTAGGCAGTGGGTCTCTGCTTGGAGGGCAGTTGCCAGGCTCAGTCCTAGACCTTAGGCCCCAGGGCAGCTCCTTTTGCTGGGGAAGGCAGCAGTGGGCAGGTGGTCTGGCTCTTCCAGTGGTCAGGCCTGTTTGGAGCCCCTACTGCCTCCCTGAGCATCCTGCGTTGGGGAGCAGATATATTTAGACCAAGTGCTCTGTTCTGTACAGAATCTTCCTTGACTGTACTTGTCAGGGCGGGGGAGGCAGGGCTGTGAGCAGCCACACCTGGTACCTGGTAGCTCAGCCTTCCTGGGACATTAGCTGGGCTGCCTGGGGCCTCTGGGGGCTGTTGGCTGCTCTAGGGGACACTGATGATGGCAAGGGTCCTCTACAGCCGGTGGGCCTCCTGTACTCTTCCTGTCCCTTAAGGCTTCATCTCTGAGCCTTCACCTCCAAGTCACAGCCAGACCCCAAATACTCCCTGCTTGTGCCCCACCTCTGTCCCTTCCCAGAATCCAGGCCCTTTATCTCTTGTGAGGATTCATGGCTGCTGTGGGCCAGGCTCTTGTTGGATAGTGAAGGCATGAAAGTGAGGGGGCTGCGTCCCAGTCCACAGACCTTTACAGTGGCCTTGGGACACCTGTTGACCCCAGAATGGGGTGGTGATCAGGGCCAGTTTCTTGGGGTGCCGGTCCACGCGGAGACCTGGGAGTTAAGCTGGAGTGAGCCAGCACCTGGAGAAGGCAGTCTTCCTGAGAGCCAGCAGGTGCAAAGGCCCAGAGTAGAGGGCGTTCCAGGCAGTATGTGGGAGTGAAGGACCAGGAGGCAGGCAGGTACCTCATCTTCCAGAGCACCAAATGCCAGACTGAGGGGCTGGACCACCCCGCTTGGCCTGTGGGTGTTTTCTGCAGGCCTGTGGCCGGGTCAGGTGCAAGCAATGGCTGCATGGCTAGTCGCTGCTTCCACCCGCTGCTTGCCAGGCTGCCCAGGCTCCCACAGCAGATGCACTGGGCCAGGCCAGCCAGCTGGGAATCAGAAATAGCTCGCACGTGCTCAGTGCTTGGTGAAGCGCTCCCCCTCCTCAGTGCCTTTCAGCTGTGCCTGTCCGAGTCAAGGACGGCTCAGTGCTTGCGAGCTGGGTGACCTTCTCCCTCCAGTTTATTAATACACCACCCACTGGGGCTTAGGCAGAGCGAGAACTGTGTGTGTGCAGAGAGGACAGCAGATCCGGGTCCCCGAAACCGGGAGATGCTGAGGCTCAGAACACTCTACCTACCTGCCTACCAGAAAGATGCCCAGCCTAAGACTGGAAACAGTGGAGGCCCCTTGCGATCTCTTTTGCCAAGCACCACTTATTGGTAGCAGCCCTTTAGATGGCTCTCCATGTCAGTTGACTTGCCTGGTGTATTCATTCATTTTTTAGTTTTTCCACCCTGTGCCAGAGGCCTGGATTCAAATTCAGCTGTCCACTTACTAGCTGACTTCAGGTGTGTTAGCTGAGCTCTCTGTCTCAGGCTGTGTGTGTGTCAGGTGTATTGTCGGTAATCCTACTCCTGAGACTTGTGAGGTAGTGAAGTGTTTGGGGCAATAATGGGCACCAAGCAGGTGCTGACAGTGGTACGGTTGATGTTGGCGCCATCTGTGGATGGAGTGCAGATGTGCAGATGATTTTACATAGGTGGGGCCACATCCGCCTGGCTTGTTGTCTTCTACTTTGGTCTCTGATGCTGACATTATTTCTGAGTCCATGACTTTACTTGAATTTGTGAATTGAGGGAGAGCGTAGGTGCTGACTGATCCTGAGTGTACTGTCCAGTGTGCTCTGACCACTCACCCCCAGCTCTTCTGACGGCTCCCGCTGGCCTCTTCCAGTTAATGCTCCAGGATTCTGACTTCTGAAACCCTAGCTTAGCTTTCTGTGCTCTGGACCTTGCATGGCGGAAGTTCCCTTGCCCCCCTGTGGATCAGCACTGCCCTGGGTGGGTATTTTAGCTTTACATACACTGCTGTTGACAGGACTTTGATTATTTCCAGTTGTCGACCATGAATCATGTTTCTTTGAACTTTCCTATAGATATCTTTTAGAAGTGTACAGAGTTGTTTCTGGAGAGTATATAGCTAGGGCTGGGCTTCCTGGGTTACAGCTTTGGTAGATATGATCAAGCAGCACTCCAAGATACTTGTGTTGATGAATGTTCCCACTAGCAGAGTGTGACTTTCAGACACTCCATGTCCTTGCTGACACACCAACCCTGGTCCATTTCCATCAACTACAGTCACTCTACCATGTGGCCAGACTACCTCATGCCAGAACCTCAGTGGGACATTAAGTTCTTCCCAGTGTTTGCATGATTTTAAAAACTAGAAAATAAGGAAATAGATCAATAAATTAAAATTTTAAATAAAACCATGATAGTAGCCAAGATTCACTGCCAGTAGGTGAATAGATAAACAAATTGTGGTATATCTACACAATGGAATATTATTTGGTAGTTTAAAAAGAGAAGTTATCAAATCAGAGAAAAGACATGGAGAAGCTGATCACATAATTACTAAATGAAAGAAACTGGTCTGAAAGGATAACAGACTACTGAGCACAACTACCCATATGCAACATTTTGGAAAAGACAGAATTTTAGAGACAGTGAAAAGATCAGTGCTTGTGGTTGCTAGAGGTAGGGAGACGGGAGGGCAGATGGTAAGATGAGGCCCAGGCATTATTTTCAGGCTGTGAAACTATTCTGAATGATACCATAGTGCTGGGCCCATGGCCTTGAACACTTGTCAGAACCCAAGGTCTATGCAGCACAGAGGGTTGTGTGAACTGTGGATTTGGGCTGATTGACTTTAATAGCTAGAGTTGATGCTTAGTGTTCAGGGGCAGCTATGAGGCGGAAAGTTGGGGCAGCGGGGACTGAGAGCCCTGCGCTCTTTTCTGTAAACTTAAAAATGCTCTAAAATAGATTTCAGGACAGACAAAATGTTAGAAATAATGAAAATGAAAAAGCTCGAACCAAAAATCACTAGAAGTACCTGCTGTGGGCTGATCCTGTGGAGATTTTTCTTCTTAAATTAATTTAAAAATTTTATTTATTCTGTGTTTCTGTTTATGTGTCTGTGTGTGCACACAATGACGCACTTGTAAGGTTAGTGGGAGTCAGTTCTCGCCCTCCACTATGTGGGTCCTGGGGATCAAACTCAGGTTGTCAGGCTTGCAGCAAGCACCCTTTCACCCAGTGAGCCATCTTGCCTGCCTGAGATTATTTTTCTTTTCCACGGTGGAGGCAGCACCCTCTGAATGCTTATCTCACTCTCCCACCCCCGGGTCTTCGGGTGGAAGTACATCCCTCTTACTAAACATTGTGTTTAGTGGCTTGGCTCCCTCAAGGGGGAGGCGATTTAATTCTGGGATTCTGGGGATGGAGTAGGAGCTGTTGTGTTTGGGAACAAACCTGGAGATTGATAAAGCGATGAAATCGTGGGCTCTGGGATCTGGGCGTCACATCTAAGTAGAAATGATTTAGAATCGCATCACCCTGCAGCATGTCAGCGTCTTGGTATAGTTATCTCCCAATGGCAGAACGAGGCCTGCTCCATTCTGGAAATAAATGATTATGGATGTGTGAACAGATGAGTCTTAAAATTTCAAGACAATTTTAGAACCTTTAAGTTAAAAGAGCTGGTGAAGTTACGCCAGCTTAATCTCTATTCCTAGTATAACTTTGATTTATTCCTCTTTTTCAAAAACAGTGTTTATTGAGGTATAATTGACACATAATAAATCACACATAAAGTATTCAGATTGTTTTGCCAAATGTGTGCACGTGTGAAGCCGTCACCGAAGTTGAGGTACTGAACACACCCACCAGCACACAGTTTTCTCGTTGCCTTTTATAATCTACCCCTCTCCCCATCCCATCATTCCACACTCCCCCACCTGTCCCTCTCCATCCCTAGCCAAGAATCTGTTTGATTTCCTAGAGTTCTATATAAATGGTAACACAGTACTTTATTATTATTTATCTCCTTTCACTCAGCTTTATTGTTTGGAGAGTCATCTATGCTACAGCATCTGCCAGTGGTTCATTCTTTTTTTTTTATAGCTGATTGGTATTCTGTTCTATGGGTATATTACCATTTATTTACTGATGACCATTTGGGGTTGTTTCCAGTTTGAGATTGTTACAAATAAAGCTTTTACTGACCTTTGTGGACAAGTCTTTGTATGAAAATATTCTTCTCTTAGGTTAATACCTAAAAAAGTGACTAGACAATGTATCAGGTGCATGTTTAACTTTTAAAGAAACTACCAAACTTTTCCAAAGTGACTGTACACCTTAGTTTCCCATCATTGGTGTGTGATAGTTCCCGTTCCTCTATGTCCAACCTTGTTGTGGTCAACCTTTCTGACTTTAGGCATTCTACTAGGTATGGTACCTCACCATGATATCAACTTTTCAGTTCCGTAAGACTGAGTGATACTGAACATCAACATCTTTTCTTCCTTTATGTATCTTCTTGGATGAAATAGCCATTCAAATATGTTCTCATTATGGATTTTTGAGAGCTTTTATCTATATTTTAAATACATGTCTTATGAAAGATACATCATTTGCAAATATTTTCTCCCAGTCTGTGGCTTGTCTGTCCCATTTCTTTAAGAGTGTCTTGAAGGACAGATGGTTTTAATTTTGATGAAGCCCAATTTTTCAATTCAGTCTCTTAAGAATTATATTTGTATTGTATCTAAGAAGCCTTTGCTTAGGCCAAGATTGTCAAGGTTTCCTTTGCAGTGTCTTTGTGACATTTTAGAGTCTTAGAGTTCATATTTACAACTTCGATCCATATTTTAATTCTATATTATAAGAAATATAGTTTAAATTTCATGGGCTACTTAGATATATGCCTTCATTCCAGGACAATTTGTGGAAAAAGCTCTTCTAGGGCTCTTCTAAAGCTCTTCTAGAGCCATCTGTGATGGCTCAGTAGATAAAGCTTGGTGACCTGAGTCTGATCCCCAAAACTGACATGGTAGAAGGAGAGGACCAGTTCCTCTAAGTTGTCCTGTAGCCTCCACACACACACATTCTGACACACATGCACACACACGAGCAAATAACAAGTAAATATTTTAAAAGCTCTCCTGGCTCTACCAAGGGCTGGGGTTGGACCTCAGTGGTAGAGTGACCCTTAGCATGCACCAGGCTGTTTGTTCAGTCCCCAGCATCACAAAAAAGGGATGTTTGTGTGGAGATGGGGCAGGGGGATAAAAGAGAAGGGGAAAGAAAAGAAAAGAAAAATTAGCTGTTCATGGCTGGATATGTAGCTCAGTTGGTAGAGTGTTAGTCTAGCATGAAGGAAGCCCTGGGTTTGATGCCGAGCAACATGTAAACCAGGCATGGTGGTTCTTAACTGTTACCCTAACACTCAGGACACGGACGCAAGAGGATCAGAAGTTGAAGATCAGGGGACCGAAGAGATGACTCAGTTGTTAAGAGCACTTCCTGTTCTTCCAGAAGATCCCAGTTCAGTTCCAGGCACTCAGGTCAGACAGCTCACAACTGCCTGTTACTCCAGCTCCAGGGGATCTGGTGCCCTCTTCTGGCCTCCCCAGGCACTTGCACGTATGTGGCACAGATACATATATATACACATAAATTGAAAAAATTTTTTTAAGTTAAAGGTCATCCTCAACTACATGGTGAGTTTGAGGGCAGGCTGGGCTACATGAGAACCTGACTCAAAAAAAAATCAACTATTTCATATTAAATGGGTCTGTTTCTGGATCTTTTCTGCTCCATTGGTTTATTTGTCAGTACTCGTACTGAGCAGTTTAGACATTGGGCCCTGAAACTCTGCTGTTCTGAGTGTTGTTTTGGCTTTTTTAGGTTCTTTGCATTTCCATATATGTTTGAGAATTAATATATCAGTTTCTACAAGTCTCTACTAAGGTTTTGGTTGGGATTGATTTGAATCTATTTAAGGAGACGAATTGTCTAAATAATACTGAATCTTCTAACCTGTGGTCAGTGTTTCTCTTATTTAATTGGGATATTTATTTGGTAGAGGTCAAACCCAGGGCCTTGGTTTTTAACTTCTCGGCATTTCAGTTTTCCCCGATCCACCCTTTTACACCATTGGTTGGTTATCCATATTCCCAAATGCATCATATTTTGATAGCGTTTGGAAGTTTTGATTTTTGATTGTGCCCAGCCACAATATAGAGATAAACTCAATTTTTGTGTTCTGCTCTTGTGTCCTTCACATTGATGAGCTCATGGCTGCTTAGCTTTCAATGTGTGCAGAGCCTCCTGGACTTTCACCAAGGGTGAACATGTCATCTGTAAGCTACTTTCCCTTTAGCTCTAAACATCTTTGATCTCATTTTCATGTTTGATTGCTCTGGCTAAAACTTTCAAAAGATGCTGGACAGAAGAGGAAAGGCTAAGTGCCCTGGTCCTGTGCATATGTAGGGGAAGCATCCACTCTGCACCATTGACTAGGATGGGAACTGAACTTTAGCTGATGCTCTTTAAAAACTTTCTTGCTTCTTTATTATTTGTCCCATTTTTATGAGATAGTGTCTCATTCCTCATTCCAGAATGGCCTAGAACTCACTCTGTAGCCCAGGCTGGATCAAACTGCCATTGATCCTTATCACCTCCTCTGGGAGTGCTGGGATTACAGATATGGGCTACCATGCCCAGATTTGTAGATTCTTTATTCTGTGGAGGAAATTCTTTTCTGAGTTTCCTGAGATTAAATTTTTTTGATGTATTTATTTTCATTTTATGTGTACAAGTGTTTTGCCTGCATGTATTAAGTGCACCATATGCATGCAGTGCTCCCAGAGGCCAGAAGAGGGCATTGGATCGCCTGGAACTGCTGTTACAGTTGATTGTTAACCACCATGTGGGTTCTGAAAACCAATCCTGACTCCTCTGCAAAAGCAACCAGTGCTTTTAACCACTGAGCCATCTCTCTGGCCCTGTTTGAGGTTTTTTTTTTTGTTTGTTTTGTTTTGCTTTATCATGAATCATGTTGGATCTTGTCTAACACGTTTTTTAAGTCCATTGAGGTGGCCATGTGTGTTTTCTTTTAGCCAGACAATACTATTGAAATTTATTAATTTCATTGATTTGACCCTCAGATGTGACACGACCCTGCATTCTGAGCATGAATCTCATTTGATCATGATGTATTGTTATTTTCATGAGTTGCTGAATTACATTTGCTTAAATTTTGCTCAGAACTTTGGCATCTATGTTCACTGAAGATGCTGATCCTAGTTTCCACTTACTGTAATGGTTTTGTCTGATTTGGTTGTCGGGGCTATAAGATGACCAGGTTAGTTACCTTTTTTTGTTATGAAAACACTGGCTAAAACCAACATGGAGAAGAAAGGGGTTATTTGGCTTATAGCAACAGTCCATCATCAAGGGAAGCCAAGGCAGGAACTCAGGGCCGGAACCTGGAGCACAGACCATGGAGAAATTCCTGCTTTATACAGTTCAGGACCAACTGCCCAGTGATGTCTCCACCTACAGTGGGCTAGGCCCTCCCACATCACTCAACCATCAAGAAAATGCCCCGCAGACATGGCCATAGACCAGTCCAATAGAGACAATTCCTTAATTGAGGTTTCCTCTAACCAAGTATGTCTAGTTGACAGAAAAGCTCTCCAGCATAATTGACCCCTTGTCAACTTGACACACAAACACTGCTGTTAAACTACAGCTTTTCTGTTTCTTGTCCCCAAGATACGATCTTAATATCACAACATAAATCAGTACAACTATAAAAGTTCTACAGTCCTTAAAAAGTCCAAACAAGGGACTGGAGAGATGGCTCAGTGATTAAGAGCACTGATTGCTCTTGCAGAGGATCAGGGTTTAAGTCCTGGCACTTGTATGGCAGCTAACAACTGTAACTCCAGTTCCAGGAAATCTAACACCCTCTTCTGTCCTCTGCAGGCATTGCATGACTTGGGTGTACTTATATACATGCAGGCAGTACACTCATACACATAAAATAAAAATAAGTAAAATGAAAATTTTAAACACATTAAATGTCTCTTTTAAAAGTCTTTTAACTGTGGACTCCTGTAAAATTCAAAACAACTACTATTTCAAAAGGGAAGAATTGGGCACCCTTAAGCAAAACCAAAGTCCAGCAAAGTACCTCAAGGCTGGACATCTGGGATTCACTCATACTCTTTCTGGCTCCGGAGGGCTTGGGCAGCTCCACTCCGGCTCTGCCATCCGCAGCGTACACAGCTCGTCTCTTAGGCTCAGGCTGTCTGCAGTCCACCCCTGCTGCCGCCCTTGGTGGTCGTCCCACGGTCCTGGTATCTCCAATTTGTGGGGGTCTCATCTGCAACTGAGGCTGCGCCTTCAGTGGCCTCTCCTGGCCTCTCAGGGTGCAAAGCCTTAGATTCTTTCCATGACCCTGTCAGTCTTGTGGGTCTTCCTTCACCAAAACTGAGGCTGCACCTTCACCAATGGTCTTCCCTGGCCTCCCATAGCGCGAAGCCTCAGCTGCTCTCCATGACCCCTTCATGCCTTCAAAACCAGTACCATATAGGAGACTCTTACACATTACCAAGTCCTGCTTGAGATGGAGCCTTGGGCCCCCTGTGGGAGTTCTGGGGAGCTTTTGTGTGCTGACGCTGAGGAAACACTTCCCATAATATTTCGTCTCAATGATGCTGGTCTCTTGTTACTGCTGATTTTTCAGCTCAGCTAACCAGCATCAGTTGTCCCAGTAAAGGACAGTTCAGTGGTGCTGGCCTCTTCTTAACCACATCTGATTCTTCAGCCCCAACTAACCAGAAATCACAGATTCTCAATTCAACACATCACACAAATATCCCTGATAGTCTCTCCTTCTGTTTAAAGCTTCACAAGCCAGGCCTCCATTGTCCACAACTCTTTCAGCATTGTTTTCCAAGTTCCTACAAAACAGCTCACTAGGCTCTAACCACTCAATGGCTTTTCTAGTCCAAAGTTCCCCAAACTTCCACAATCCTCCCCAAAACAACTGGGTCACCAGCAACACCCCACTTCTAGTACCGATTTCTGCCCTAGTTACTTTCAGTAGCTGTGACAGAACTCTAACCAGTACCAACCTGGGGAGGAAAGGGTTTATTTGACTTACATCTCCCAGGCCACAGTTCATCACTTAGGAAGCCCAAGGTAGGAACTCAGGGCAGGAACCTGGAGGCAGGAGCTGAAGCACAGGCCATGGAAGAATGCAGTTTACTGGCTTGTTTCTCTGGTCTGTGCTCATCCTGCTTCTTATGTAACACAGAACAACCTGTCTAGAGGTGGTACCACCCACAGTGGGCTGGACCCTCCCACATCACTCAACAATCAAGAAAATGTCCTACAGACAAGGCCAGGCCAATGGAGGCAGTTCCTCAGCTGAGGCTCCATCAACCCAGGTGTGTCAAGTTGACAAAAGCTGTCCAACACATTTCTCTTTAATCTTTTGCAAGAGTTTATGAAGAAAAATTACTTCCCAACACTTGGTGGAATCAAATGAGCTCTGAGGGACTGGAGAGATGGATGGCTCAGTGGTTAAGAGCACTGACTGCTCTTGCAGAGGACCCAGGCTCAATTCCCAGCATTCACAGTCTATGACTAGTTTCAGGAATTCCAGAATCCGTCTGTGGCTTCCACAGTTTCCTACATACATATGGTACACATAAGCTCACACAATGCACATGAATTCATAAAGGCAAACACACATACACATAAGTAAAATAAAAATACAAAAAAAATCTTCAAAACAAATGAGCTAGGAATTCTGTGGGAAAATTTTTCCAGGTTACTTGTGTGCCATATCTTGTTTTTCCTGGCATTAATGATTATCACATTTCTTTTTATTTAAAGTATTTTAAATTGGGCCACGTGTGGTGGCGCATGCCTTTAGTCCTAGCACTTGGGAGGGAGAGACAGGCAGATCTCTATTCTGAGTTCGAGGCCAGGTGTGGTGCATGCCTTTAGTCCCAACATTCAGGAGGCAGAGGCAGGTGGATCTCTGTAAGTTTAAGGCCAGCCTCGTCTTCATAATGAGTTCCAGGCCAGCTGGGGCTACAGGGAGACCCTGTCTTTAAAAAAGATAAAAAAGAAAAGAAATGATCAAAAGTTATAGTGAGTTCCAGGACTGCATAGTGAGCCCTGTCTCAAAATGAGAATAATAACAATTTTTTTAATTGACCCATAAAATTGTATGTCTCTACACTGTGCTATGTTTAAGTCAGGGTACGCACCTGTCTCCTCAAACACCTAGCATTTTGTAGTAAAGTATTCCACACCCTTTCTAGCCTTTTGAAGTAGATATGATTGCTACTGTAGATGACACCAGAGCATATCACAGAGCTGTATGTGGAAAAGTGTTTTTTTTTTTTTTAATACCTACAACAGAATTTCTTTAACAAACACAGGACTATTTAGTTTGTCATTTTACATTAACTTTGGTAGTTTGTGCCTTTCAAGAGATTTATCCATTTCACCTGTTGTAAAATGAACGTTGTTCAAAGCCCTCCTTTGCTGTCAGTCTTGGTGTGTGTGTGTGTGGTGTGAGTGTATGTTGGTGTTCATGTGTGTGGGCGCAAGCTCACACATGCGCTCAAGTGGAGGCCAGAGGACAACCTTAGTGTGTTGGTCCTCTCCTTTCTGTCTGATTTGAAGAAGGCCTCTTCTTCAAAGCTCTGTAAGCTAGGCTGGCTGGCTACTGAGAGTCTGAAGATTCTTTCTCTTCCATTTCCTGCAGGGGTGCTGGGATTACAAGCACTTGATGTATCGCGTCTGGCTTTTGCTTGGGTTGTGAGGTTCTGAACTCAGTTTGTCAAGCTTGAGCAGCAAGTGCTTTTAGCCACTGAGCCATCTTCCCAGCCCTTGTTATCTTAAAAAATTCATGGCATTTATTTAGTGTCTGTGTGTGTGTGTGTGTATACATTTGGAGGTCAGTGGACATCTTTTGGGAGTTGGCTGTTTTCTTCTACCAGGTGGGTTCCAAGGGCAGAACTCAAACCATTTTGCTGGCCCCCTTGTTATTATTTTTAAAACAAGATTTTTTTGAGGGGGGATTTACACTGCCTGGACATGGTGGTGGTGTATAATTGTAATCCCAGCATTCAGGAGGCTGAGGCAGGAGAATCATTGTATGTTTGAGGCTAGCCTGGTCAACATAGTGAGTTCCAAATCAATCAGAGCTACATAACAAGATCCTGTCTAAAAAACAAAATTCCTAACAACTGCGAGATAATTTACATATCATATATATAATTTTTCGTGCTGTGACAAAATACTTGACAAAAGCAACTAAGGAAAGGAGGGTGGGGGTTTTGAGTAAATTTTGGGCCGCAGTGTGCAGTAGGGTCCAGTTTCACTGTTACACATGTACATAATAAATTGTGCCAGCATCGTTGGTTGGAAGAAACTTCTCTCGCTATTGAATGGCCTTGGCACCTTCTTTGAAAAGTAATCCACCATAAATGTGAGCTTTGTCATTTTTTCCTAGACTCTTTTTGTTTTGTCCCGTCGATCATCCTCGTGACAGATCCACAGACTCCGTCACCGGAGCTCTGCAGCAAGTGTTCGGCTCCTCTGTCCTTTCAGCATCTACGCAGCTTGTAGGTTCCACGTGCTTCCTTCCCGACGTTGGTGATCTCTGTTTAATCTCTCTCTCTTCCTCATTTAAAAATTTTCCCATCAGTCGGGCTACGTCTTAATGAATTGTATTGATCTTTTAGAAGAACCATCTTTTGATGCCACTGACTTTTCTCTGCTGCTTTTATATTTTCTCTTTCATCGATTTCTATTCTGATGTGTTTTATTTCCTTTCTTTTACTTAGCTTGATTTGTTGTTCTTTTTCTAATATTTCAGTATGACAGCTCGAGTCACTGATTTTAAACCTTTATTTTTTTCTCATGTAGGCATTTTGTGCTATGAAGCTTCCTTTAGATATTACACACACACACACACACACACACAGAAAAATTACTCTTAAATTATGAGTCTGTGTTTCTGTGTTGTGTGTGTGTCTGTCTGTGCATATGTGTGAGGATGCCCACAGGGGCCAGAAAAGGGTGTTGGATTCCCTGGAACTAGAGTTACAACCAGTTGCGAGCTACCTAATGTAGGTGCTTGGAGTTGAATTTGGGTCCTCCATAAGAACAACAAATGCACTTCAACACTGAGCCATCTCTCTAGCCTCCATCACAAATTTTGATATGTTTTTATTTTATTCAGATCAGACTACTTTCTCATTTTCCTTTTGGTGTTCTGTTTGGCCCATGAAGTAATTTAGAAGTGTGGTGTTTTGTTTCCAAATATTTGAGGATTTTCAATGGATCTTTCTGTTAATTCTGTTAGAATCATATTTTGTGTGACTTGAATCTTTTAAAATATATTGAGACTTGTTTAATAGCCCAGAATATGGCCTATTCTTGTAACTGTTCCGTGAAAAGAATATGTAGTCTGCTGTTAGTGGATAGAATATTTTTTGAATGTCAGGCTAAGGTGGTTGATAGCATTGTTCAAATCTTCTGTGGCCTTATTTATTGTCCGGCAATTTATTAATTATTGCAACAGAAGTATAGAGATTTCTAGCCCTAATTGGGAATTTGTCTTTCTCTCCTTGCATTTCAATCACTCCCTGTTGGAAAGGGATGTGTGTGATGGATGTGCATATCTGTTCAGGTTGCATGCCTGTGTATGTGCTGGGAGGCCAGAGGAGGACACTGGGCATCCTACTGTGTCACCTTATTCCCTAGAGACAAGGTCTCTCACTGAACCTGGAGCTGGCCTAGCAACCAGTAAGCTGTAGTGATCTTCCTGTCTCCAGCCCCCACTGCTGGTTCAGGCAGTCACGCCTACTTTCTGTGTGTGGGATCTGAACTCAGATCCTCATGCTTGCATAGCAAGTACTCTGACTCACTGAGCCATCTCTCCAGTACCCCAGTCACTTATTTGAAGGCTTTTATATTTTATTTTAACAATAAAAATTTTATTTATCTCAAAAATATTTTTATTGAGTGGAGAATTTTGAAGTGTTGTTTCTAAATGCATAAAATATTTAATGTTATTTTTCTTCTTGATGAAGTGATCTGTTTCTCATTCTGAAGTAACTTTCTTTACCCCAGAAACACACCTTTTCTAATGTTAATGTAGCCCTCTAGTTTTCTTCAGATGAGTGTTAACGTGGTCTGTGTTTTTCAGTTTTTTTAATTTGGTTGTGTGTGTGGTTTTTTTAATAAACTTTTTCTCTTCAATTTTTTTTTTACATTTTATTTACTTGTATGTATGTGTGTGTGTGTAGATGTGTGTGTCACAGCATATGTATGCAGGTCAGAGGACAACTCACAGTAGTTGGTTCTCTTCTTACACCATCTGAGTCCCAAGAATTGAACTCAAGTTTGGTGAGGCTTTACCCACTGAGCCATCTCTCTAGTCCTGCTTGTTCTTGTATTTGAAATGTATTTCCTTTCTTTTTTCCTTCCTTCCTTCCTTCCTTCCTTCCTTCCTTCCTTCCTTCCTTCTTTTCTTTCTTCTTTCTTTTTTTTTTTTTGAGACAGGGTTTTACTACAGGCCTTGAACTCTGATCCTCCTACCTCAGCTTTCTAAGTGCTGAGATTACAGGTGTTTTACCATACCTAACGTCCATACATTTATTTTTTTTCTTCCTTTTTAAATTTATTTATTTTTATTTTATGTGTATGAGTGTTTTCCCTGCATGTATGTAAGTGCACCATGTGTGTACAGAAGAGGGTGTCATCCCCTAGAACTGGAGCTGCAAATGGTTGTGAGCTGCCATGTGGGTGCAGGGAATTGAACCTGGGTCCTCTGTGAAAGCAGCCAGTTCACCTAATTGCTGACCTGTGTCCCTGGCCCCCTTTTTTGTTTGTTTTAGTTTTTTGAGACAGTCTCACTTTGTAGCCCTGACTGGCCTGAAACTCACTTTGTAGACAAGGCTGGCTCAAACTCACAGAGGTCTGCTGCTTACCTCTGCCTTCTGATTGCTGGGACTAAAGACATTACATCACCACATCGAACTTTAAATATATATATATATATATATATATATTTTGGAACAAGTGATTTTCAGCTGCCGTATGAATGCTGGGAACTGAACTTGGGTCCTCTGGAAGAGTGGTAATTCTCTAAACTGCTGAGCCACATCCCCACCACCATGCATTTCATACAAGCAGCATATAGATGAATCTTTAAAAACAAAAAGAAACAGACAAACGTCAATCTGAAAATCTTTGTCTTTTATCTGGAACATTTAGACTGTATTTAATGTGATTGTTGATATAGTTAAGTCGTCTGTCTTGCTGTTTGTCTCTCCTTTTTCCTATTTCTCTTTTTTAGAATGAAATGCGTTTGCTGTTCTATATCTTTGTGATTAGATACAACTTTATTTTAGTAGTTGCATCACAATTTTTAGTATACATTTTCGACCGATCGCTGCTGTTTCCGGTCTCCTGCTGTTTCAGCCTGAGTGCTGGGATCACAGGCATCAGCCACAATGCCTGGCTGTTGTTGTTATGTCTATCCAAATGATCACTCGTCTTTTAAAGAGGCATCAATAGCAAGAAGGAAAATACTAAATTGTTGCCCACAGACTTGCCATGTGCAGTACTTTCATTCTTTTCATAGATCCATATTTTCATGATTCTTCGGCCTGAAGGATTTTAGTGTTTCTTTTTTTTTTCTTTCAGTACTTCCAAGATGCCATTCCATGGTCTTCTTGCTTACATGGTTTTTGACAGGAAATATCCTGTAATTATCTTTGTTTCTCCGTGCATAACACATCTTTTTTTTTTGGCTACTTTCAAGGTTTTCTTGTGGTCTCTGGATTTGAACAAGTAGATTATGATTGGTCTTGATAAGGCTTTCTTCCTATTTCTTGTATGAATTTGAAATTTCTTGAATTTAAGGATTTATAACTTAAAGTTTTACACATTAATAAAATGTGGCTCAGGGACTGAGAAGGGCTTGGTAGAGTCAGTTTGGTAAACTCAGTTTCTCTATCCATCAGCCAGGCTGTGGGACACCTGAATTCCAGGGCATTCTTTGTCCAGCTATGTGTCTAAGTCAGTGCACGGTGGCAGAGTGGCTAAGGTGTCAGGTGGCTAGGTGGGTCATCTAACTTGGTCACTCAGCTTCTTCTAGCTACCGCCTGTCCTGAGACACAGGGCCTCCAGCTGGCAGGACAGCAGGCCCTGACAGATTGGGTCACAGATTCACACCAAGGTGAAAAACAATGAAACAGTATTTCCTTCCCTTAGAAGCAGCAACTATGATCTTGTTAACATGCAGGTTTTTTTAAAGTACAAAGTTCAACATACTCAGGAATGTGGGACAATAGGCCTGTCTGACCCTATGGGCAAGGTTGCAAATTGAGATCTTCCTCACCCTAAAAGAAATCTCTGGAACTAGAGAGATGGCTCAGTAGTTAAGAGCACTGGCTGCTTTTGCAGAAGACCTGGATTTAGTTCCCAGCACCCACGTGGCAGTTAGCAACTGTTGGTAATTCCAGTTCTAGGGGATCCAGTGCCCTCTTGTGATCTCCTAGAGTTTGTACACACATGGAGCTATGTACATGCAGGCAAAACATGCATAAAAAGTAAAATTAATTAATTAAAATCTCAGAGCTTACAATTTTGCATTGATTTAGGCTGGTACTCTCAGCCCCAGGAATTTAAAAGGAAACATTTTTTAAAAATAATTATGTGTATGTGTGAGTGCCTGCATGTATTTATGTGTACCACATGCGTGCCTGTTGCCTGAGGAGCCAGAGGAGGACACTGGATCCCCTGGAACTAGAGATATAGACAGTTGTGAGCCACTTAATGTAGGTGCTGGGAACTAAGGCTAGGTCCTCTGTGAGAGCAGCGAGTGCTCTTAACCATTGAGCCATCTCCAGCCCTCATCAGGATACATTTTAGAAAATTATATTTATTGGGACTGGAGAGATGGCTCAGCAGTTAAAAGCACTGGATGTTCTTGAAGAAAATCTGAGTTCAAATCGCAGCACCCACATGGCAGCTAACAACCATCTGTAACACCAGTTCCAAGGGGTCTGACACCCTCTCTGTCCTCTGTAGGCACTGCATGACACAGGTGTACTTAGACACATGTAATCATAACACTCATAAAAATAAATTTTAAAATCATTTGAAAAAACATATTTACTGGGTATACGTATGGGATTGGGGATGCATGTGCCATGGTTCGCATGTAGACCTTGTAAGATGTGACTAAAATCCCCAGCAGTATTCAAACTCAGGAAGATGGAAAGAAACATACATGAGAAAAGACCGACTTTTACAACTTCTCCCCAGAAATCCAGGCTCTCTGCAAATAGCTCAGATAAGATTCCGGGCTCAAAAATTCACAAGCAGCTGTAAAAAGAGGGGATTCCTTCCTGGCTAAAAGTTTATCTTAAACATCAGACAGATGCCAAGGGGTACCTTTTCCCTATAGAAAGCCCTACTGACCAGCTAAGGAGGGGCTAGTGCTTTCTCCACTCCCGACTGGCCTCCCTTCCCGACTGGGAGTCAGTTCCATGCTCCGATAAACCGGCTCTGTCAGTTCCCGTCTCTGATTGATTTCTGCTGCGCCTCTCGAACCAAAAAACCTTGTAGACCTTAGAGGGCAACTTTTGGGACTTGACTCTCCTCTCCTACCCATGTGGGTCTTGAGAATCAAACTCGGGAGGGCAGGTGTGGCATCACCTTTACCCACTGAGCCATCCCATCAGCCCAGGAAACAGTTTTGATTACTGGAGATGGAGAGTTCTGAGCTCAAACTTGGCTGAGTCCTTCTCAGCCTTTGAGCAGAGGGGTAATCCTGGACTGGTTCCTCTCGGAACCTGTCTTGTGTCTGTAAACTAGGGATTTTAATATATGTCATCTGGTTGTAGTGAGGGTTAAATGTGATGCTGTGTGTTGGAATCTCAGCAAGGGCCAGGTACTCAGCAAGCTGCAAACACAGAAGTCTTTGTGATGATCTTGAATCAAAAATAAAAAGTCTGGAAGGACGTGCTCTATAATATCAAAAGTACTTGCCCCTGGGAGGATGATTTAATTTTCCAAGTGCCTTTCTGTTTTCTTGGCATTTTCTACTGTGAGTATATATTGTTTTTGTAATGAGGCAAAAAAGGATGAGACCTGAGCACGGTGTCTTATTCCTTTAATTCCAGCACTTAGCGGACTGTGCTCTGGGGATCACCATGAGTTCAAGGCCAGCCTGGGCTACAAAGTAAGTTTCAAGTCAGCCTTGGCTACAGAATATATTTCAGGTCAGCCAGGGCTATAAAAAAACATAGAAACTAAAACCGTTGACAATTAAAGCCTGTGCATCTCCTCCAGAACGTAACATTCTGAGGAAGTGAGGAGCCTAAAGAACCAGGCCCCAGGAGGCTTCCTGTCATGCTCCAAGTATAGTGGTGGAGGTATCAGGCCTGGCAACAGGCAAGGAGTCAATGCCAGCCCCCACCCAGCCTGGGTCACAGTGTGAATGGGGGCATCTGGGGTGTGTGGCCTCAGGAGTCAGAGCTCCTCATCCATTGTGTGACTCAAGCCAATGCCTCTGTTCCTGATGTGGAAAATGGTCATGTAGTGCACTTTTCTCATGGGTTATGGCTTTGGGGACTCGAGTTGCTCTTGTCATAGATGCTGTTATTATGTGACGCTTCAGTCTCCACCCATCGTTGGCTCGACACTGATTCAAGTTGGGGTGGAGCAGGTCAGAGGCAGGGTAAGCAGGAGAGAGAAAGCACGGCAAAGAAAGCGAGGTCTATGGGATGGATGCTTCAACTCTCTGGCCTCAGAGTCTCCCTCTCACCAGTGGGGATGATCACTTCGACTTCAGGACAAAGAAACAGGTGCTGTGTCCAGGGCCGACACACCAGAGCACCTAATCTCTTTCCTGCTCTTTGTGTAGGACACCCATGGTGTCAGAGTCCAGGAGAAGAGTGGAAGAGACCAGCAGCTTGGCACCCTGGCCTCTTCAAAGCCTTTTCCTTACAGCCCCAGCCTCCTTTCTTCCAGCCCTGAAGGCCAAGGAGGGACAGGGGCCAGCATGGCAACATTAATCTGCCTCATTAAGTCACTTTGCTCCAGAGCTGTAGCAATTAGACCTACAATCTAAGCAGCATCAGGAGCCAGGCAGGGGTAGTCAGGCTGCTGGCCCCCTGCTTGCCTGTCCCTGGGGAGAGGGGCCAGGAAAGGGGGTTCCCCTGGCAGAGCTGAAGATGGCTGCAGACAGAAGCCTTGGCTTTGCCCCTGTTCTCACTCACAGGCATTATGCAGATGCTCACTGAACACCTACTGGGTGCTGTGGGTCAGATGTGGTCCCCATCTGCAGGGAGCTTGACACATGAAATAATGAAAATAAAGTACTTGGGTTGGGGAAATAGCTCAGCAGGTAAAGTGTTTGCCATGCAAGCAGGAGGATGTGAGTTCGATCCTCAGCACTCACATCAAAAGCCAGGGCTCTTGTTAACTGCAGCACTTGAGGAGTGGAGACAAACAGATTCCTGGAGTTCATTGGCCAGCCAGCATAGCCAAATCAGTGAGAGACGCTGCCTCAGAGACTAAGAGGGAGAGTGACCTAGGAAGACACCTAATGTCAGCTCTGGACTCTGTGTGCACATAGACCCCATGCCCGCATCCACATGCACACGCCCATATAGACATGTACATACACGCTCCACCCCCACACAGAAACATACACATATACCACACACAGGTGTGTACATGCACCACATCCCCACACAAACATGTACGTATACCACACACACAAACCCGTATATACATACACAGTAATTACCCTCGGTAAATGCTGAGGCAGAGGGCAGCAGAGTAGGCGGGATCTGCCTGGGAGGTGTGCTCTTGAGCGTGGAGCTGGAGTTCTGGAAGAACAGTAAATGCAAAGACTCTGAGGTGGGACCAGTGTGACTGCCTGATGTGCTAAGAGAGACATAGCGCAGGCAGCAGAGAGTTGGCCTAGACAGATGAAGGGGCGGGGAGCCGAAGGGAGGACTCCTCCACCCCATGGCATTCTGGGCAGAGGCAGACTGCTACAGAGACCACGGGTGATGACCTCATATTTTCTTTCCTGAAACTTTTTACCGAGACAAGGTGTCTACAAGGGACTGACCCCTCATTCTAGCAGGTATTGAAATTGGGCTTGTGTGATGAGACATCAGTCTCTCAGGGGGGTTCTTCCCAGCCTTTGAGCCTCACCTTCACCAACGGATGGGTGGATCTCCACCCTGGACAGCTGCAGCCCTAACCCGCTCCAGCCTACCTCCCCTTTAACCCAAACCTACACACTCAGCTCCCACTTCCTTTTCTTTTTCTAGAGATGCTGAGGGTAGACCGACCTTGTGTGGGCTAGGCAGGCCCACTTCCACTGAGCTACATCCCCAGTCTGGCACACCCACCTGGGGCTCAGCTGCATCAGGGGTTGTTTTTCATTTTCACGACTGCAGAGTCTGTAAAAGAATTCCTCCTGTTCTGGACACAGGAAAACAGAAGTGCAGAGGGCACGTGCCGGGCAGAGCAGACGGGGAAGGTTTGCCCAGCCCAGCCTCCTGACCCTGAGGTTTTGCAAATACGCTGTAGCCTGCTTTGTGACCTGTGCCCTGCTGAATGGTGCTTGGGTTGTATATCCTTCCGTGGAAGTCCCAGAGGGGAGTGTCCTCCATCCCGTCAGATGAATCAGTCAAGTCTGGGAGGAAAAGGTGTCTTTGGATCAGAGCTGAACCACCATCTCCCATCTTTCTGGTGCCTCCTCTCCGTTCTAACCAGGGCCCCCAAAGCTTGTGACCCCAATTTCCCCAGGTAAGCCAGCTTGTTAGCATCTCAAAGCTGTCTGCCTGGCACCATGTATATTCATGGGGCTTCAAAGAGAACTCCAGACAGGCACTTTCTGCTTTCTCCCTTCCAAGAGCAAATTCTCACCCTCTCAAAAGCAGGAAATGTAGTCTGGTTAGAAAAAGACCCCCCCCCCACACCCCATTAGTAAAAGAAGGATGCCACTCAACATGTGCCCTGCCTGGTTTGTTGGGGAAGCCGTGAGGGTTCTAAGTCTGGCCTTGTCCCATTCCAAGGCCTTCTGGTCCCACTTTATGGAGCATGGAGGATGAAGGAAATAGGGACCCAAGGCATGGACACTGCTTGGGTTACCTGGGCATCACGGATGCCTACTCACCTGGCTCACCATAGACTTAGTAAGCATAGCACCTGCCTTGTGAATGCCTGGAGATTTTCATCCCAAGAAGTTAATACTGGGCCTGGGGGCGAGGGATGGAGCCTGACGTAGGCTAGGCAAGCACTCTACTGCTGAGCCACATCCCTACTAAAAGGGATGTTTAGAACCTTAAACAGCTGGTGTTCTAGGGCTGCCACGGTGTGTGCCTGAGTACTCACACACACTCTGCACCCATTTCTGGTCTCTCTCCCGCCTGCTCCTGCGTGCCTCCTATGGATCCTTCCAGGCATGGTCCTGTGTTGTCTCCTCTGGAAAGTGACTTTCTTCTTGTTTCTCTTCCCTCACAGCAACCTCCACCTCCTCACTGTGCTCTCGGGGACCCCTGTTCTTCCCTAGAGAGTGTCTCTGTGTGTGTCTGTGTATGCACACGTGTGTGTGTGGTTATTCACTGTTCATGAGGAAACTGAGGTTCAGAGGGGTGTGGTCCCTTGCCACAGTCACACAGTGTGTGGTGAGGTCGTATTTGGTGCCTGTGTGGCTGTGTCATGTCCCCCACACCGCTGCTCTCTCCCACTATGGTTCCTGTCTGGGTCTCCCCTGCAGGCCTGGAGGTGGGTACCTCATGGGTGGGTCTCCCGCGGGTTAGTATCCTATATATTCAGCTTAGGGCTTAGAAGGGATAGACAGAGTTTGCCAAACAGGTGAAAATGTAGCTATGAAATCCTGGGGACTGTCTCCTGCAGATCCCACAGTATGGAATTCAGGCCAGGCTTAAGGAGAGATCATGGGATGTACATTTGCAGGTGTCAGCAAGAGCAGACCCAGGAGACTGAAAGCTACTGCCCATTCTACCCGTAGGGCCAACTGCTGCCCCAGAGGCAGCTAGACTGTAGGGGAATGTGACTGCAGCAGGTGAGGGAGGGCAACAGGGAGG
This sequence comes from Eospalax fontanierii, assembly GCA_035773235.1. NCBI lineage: Eukaryota > Metazoa > Chordata > Mammalia > Rodentia > Spalacidae > Eospalax > Eospalax fontanierii. The sequence goes on along the minus strand of CM069550.1, from coordinate 22,632,621 downwards.
TGGTGTTTGCTGTGTAGTTCAGTAAACATGAACTGAGCACTTACTGTGCACCGGGCACTGTGCTAGGTACACAGGCTACAGCTGTGCATAAGCCAGACCCAGCCCTTTCTTCACAGGCTCCTGTGAGGGGTAGGGGGTCAGCAGGCAAGATGAAAACATATTACCATTGAAAGAACAGTTACGGCTTGAGGGTTGGGGCAGGGAGTTCTCAGAGACTGAAGCAAGGGACGTGGGCCACGGGTCCTTTTTTGTACTTTTCTGTGCAAAGGCCCTAAGGTGGGAGGGACTGGGCTCACCCAGGAAAGAAAGAGGGCATATTGGAGATGCTGACCTCATTGGTGAGATCTTGATTTAGCGTAGAAAACTTGGGGGAGGGGGGTACAGTGGAGAGCTGTTTGTGAGGTTCCTAGGGGCATGGATACCCCACCAGGAAGGTGGAGCTGCCTTTAGGGTGGTAGACGTGGCCTGCATCAAAAGCAGGGCTGGCTGAAGGCAAAGGAAGGAGGTTCGCTGAGCGTGGGGAGGACGTGTCGCTGGTTGCTGAGATGGACCGGGAACTGGAGATTCTGTATCCAGTGTTGCTCTGCCAAGCAGCCCCAAAGCATCCTGGGGCACCTGGGTGGGGACACTGGGCTGTCCCTTTCCTCAGCTCTCCTCTGTCTCTCCACTGTGTCTGGGACTGACAAGTCTGCTGGAGGTGAAAATCACGCCTCCTTTGGAGCCAGTCGCCCCCCCCCCCCCCCGGGGTAGCAGAACACCAGGTGCCCATTTTAATTCTCCCTATTTGGAATTTTATTATTATTGCTGTTAATGGTTTGAAAAGGCCTTTTAATTAAAGCTGCAGGTTCGAGCTGCTGCCTAGGCCCCTGGAGTGGGTGGGAGGAAGCCTTGCCAAAGCGTTGCCTCACCCCTGACAGAGCTGGAGGCTTCTGAGCTGGGGTCAGAGGCCCCTTCTGAGGAGAGACTGAGGCAGGGGGCTTGCCATGGAGACTGATGACAATAGCCCCTCTCGGGCCTCAGTCCTTCCCTCTGGGCAACCAGATCTTTTCAGAACATTTTTGTTTCCTTTTCTGAACCCTTAGCTGCCTGCTAAGGAAGCCATGACCCAGGGGTTGAGAGCTTGGAGGACACTCTGGGCTCTGGTCTTGCCTCTGCCACTCACTGGCTGCAGGGTCTGGGCAGGTGGCTTCACAGCTGCCATGTTTGCTCCTGTCTGTAAAGCCATTAAGAATAAAGAGATGGCTCAAGTATGTGGCCCAGGCCAAGCAACCAAACAAATGCACGTTGTATTGTTGTGCCCAGCCTGTCAGAGTGCCGTGTAAACGTAGCTGCTATACCACCAATTCTGCTGCCTCCTCCTCCTCTCTCTCTTCTATCCCAGAGCACTTAGGAGCCTCAAACTCCCTACTTTGCACGTTGCGCCCTGATCCAAGGAGCCTCTCTTCACAGGTTAGGCCTGGGCAGCTTTCCAGGTCCCTCTGAGATGCCGCCTCTGACCTCCCCACCCCCGGAGCGGTCTGTGCATCCTGCCGTGGAGCCTGAGCTTCACTTTGAGTGCTTGGCTTGCTCTGAGGGGGTGCAGAGGCTTAGGGGCTGCAGGCTCTGACAAGTGAGGTCAGAGGGGATTCAGAAGAAAAAGTAGCAGCCCCTATGCAAGGTTCTTGTTTGAAAGAGCCATTCCTGCACTGTAGCCAGGGTCATCCTCCTCCAGGGAATAGGCCCCTTTATAGACGGACACATCCTGCGTCTTCCCTGTATTTCTAGAACACCTGGTATGTGCCACCCCAGCTTTCAGGTACTTCCGCTTCCTCCTTCTGTCTCCATCCTCGTAATCTTCTGACGTCTTTCCAGGCCCATTGACAGCTAATGGAGAAAGTTCTGACCTCCAGAGTCACCCAGCTGATAATTGTTAGCTCATCCCAGGTTCTTCCACCCCCTGGATATTTGTCTTATCCTTCAGACCCACAGGGCTCCTCCCTCGTCTCACTCAGGCCTGAGTTCACATGTCACCTACACATTCCTTGCTCACATCTTGATCTCCATTGTATGGAGTTGGGGCTGCCATGCTGGCATTTGGGGATTAGTGACTCCTGTCATCTGGTGGGACTGGGGTAAAATGTGGTTCTACTGTCCCTGGAGCAGGGGACTGAGGGGCCCCACTCTGCTCCAAGGGAGGATCCACCACCCATCTGTCCTGCTGCTCTGGCTCCCATTGTTCCTTGGATGTGCCCCGAGTTCACCCTGGCTGTGTGTCCTGCCAAAGTGGGCCTTGGGCCAACTTCCCTCTCGCTTGTGAGAGTCCCTTCTTCTTCCTGGGGCCCCTGGAGCATAGTAACCTTGCAAGGGCTCCCCTGCTTGCACCCAGGCTCTGTCTCTGCTCCTCCTCTGTGCCCACGTTTCTGCCTCCTCCTGCCAGCTCAGCTGTTGGGAGCATTTGAACTTGGGAGTAAAAAGAGAGGACTAGGACTTGGCAGAATGACTCAGTTGGTAAAGCATTCGCCTTAGAAGCACAAGGACCTGAGTTTGATCCCCAGCACCCCTGTGAAAATGCTGGTCAGGATGGTGTGCACCTGTAATCCCACCACTAGGGAATGAGACAGGAGGATCCTTGGCACTTTCCAGCCAGTCTAGCCTAATTGGTGAGGTCCAGGCCAATGAGTTGTCTCAAAGAAGGTGGACAGTGTTCCTGAGGAGGACATTCGGGATTGTCCTCTCATCTACATACATATGCACTCACACTCACACTCACATGTACATACACATGTGCACACACATATACACAAGCATATGCACACCCATGCATACATATGCACACATACTTTTTTAAGAGGGAGGAGGATTCAGTCTGGGGAGCTGGGAGAGTTAGAGTGAATGAGGCACAATGCAGGGCTTTACCCATGCTAAGTGGGGAAACCAAAGCCATTTGACAAACAGACGGTGACGCTCAGTTACCTGTTTGAGGGACAAAGACCAGATTGAATCCCAGCCCGACTCACAAGCCTCCTGGAGGTGTGACTGGATCCAGTCCTGAGACAGAGCTAGAACTCAGAGTTTCCCAGCAGAGTCCCTCATAGAGCACGCCTGCCCCAGTGCAATGGGGGGAGGTACTCTGCAGGGGCAGACACTGCTGGGGCAGGCCCATGTGACTGAAGAGGCGGGAAGGAAGGTCCAAGTGAGGGGAGAGGACCGCAAGGTGCAACCTAGGTGGCAGGGAGGGCACAGCCCTTTGGCTTTCCAGATGCTGGGATCCCCGTGGCTTTGTGCAGCTGCTGAGGAGCTTCCTTCCCAAGATCTTTTGTTTTGTTTTTGAGACGTGGCCTCACTATACAGGCTTGCCTGACTTGGAACTTACTATGTAGACCATGCTGGCCTTGAACAGATCCACCTACTTCTGCCTCCCTAGTGCTGGGACCAAAGGCATATGCGACCACACCTGGCCCTTCCCAAGACCTTTTAAGCCCATACTAGCTTATATACCTGGAAGGGACCCTGGGCCCTCACCACCCCTCTCAGTGAAAGAAGGCCAAGGCTGGTTGTTACTTGCTAATGGGCTAGGATTTGGGGGAGACTATGACTCCCCTCAATGGATTGCAGTCAGAGGCCCTCCCTCATCTTTATCTTCACCATCACGCTAAGAGGGAATGGGACTTGGAACAGACTGAGGCCCTGAGAGGTCAGTGGAGGGGGAATAATGGGCTCTGAGGTCTGGGTGGCCCTCAGCTGTGTGGGCCAGCAGCTTATGTCCCCCTAGCCTCAGGGTCTCTGGATGCCTAGGAAGCTAGGAGGGCGGGGCATGGAGGGAAGCTCCTTAAACTGAGTGTGAACTGGACCTGTGTGGGGAGTGTCATCTGCCAAGAGCTGGGTGCTGGCGGGGGCCCAGCCACGAGTAACAGGGGGTGGCAGGGAGGACCATCTGGAGACTGCTAGAACGATAGTAAAAAACCACCAGTCATTCATTTAGTAAACAGCTATTGAACATCACCTGTGTATAAGACCCTGGTATCCTAGCCTCTGCCCTGAGAGCTCTCCAGTCCAGGTGAAGAACCATCAAATGCCCACAAAACTAGTCAAGTGCAACCAGTATGTACAGTGGAGGGACCCCACCTAGGCAGAGGTTGGGAGGTCATCATTGGGAAGTATCATTTAAGCTAAACTCTGAAGAACGAGTGCCCAGGGGAAAAGGAGAGACGGTCCTTCCCAACAGGGAGATGGTGTGGCAGAGGCACGGAACCTGCCGTGAGTGGCAGGAGCATGCTCAAAGCCAGCAAGCCTTGGGGGATGGGATTCAGCTGAAAGGGAGGGCCCCAGCTGCCACAGGAGGCTCTGCAGACTATCTCAAGAGCAATGGAGCCCTGACGGGTATGAGGTGTGCATTTTGATATGTTAGGAAAGGTAGTGGACAGAGTGCGAGGGACACCAACTCTGGCGGGGGACATCTGCAGGAACCTCAGGAACATGCCTGTGGAGAGGCAGAGACCCAGAATTGCTTCCATGAGGGGTCCACAGCCCTGGCAGAAGTGTCAGATGTGAATGGCAGGTGAAGGAATGTCCCAGAGAGCAAGAACCCTGGAGATGTGGGTTCCAGGCTGAGGGGAGGACGACAGGGAGGAAGGGAGCCAGTTGAGGGCCTGAGCTGGGAAAGAGGGGAGCCTGGAGTAACCAAAGATGTCCAATTAGCATATTCATGATTGACTGCTCATCATGAATATGCTAATGAACTTGGCCTCACCCTCCCATACACACAGGGAGCCCAAGCTCCCAACATTCTCCTGGAAATAAAACTTCAAGTCAGAATAGAGTGTGGTCCCTGTCTCCAGTGTGAGCTCCTCCCTCTGGCTTCCCACCAGTGTCTGCATGCTGCCCTGCCTCAGAAAATTGTACCTGTTCTCAAAGTGAGGATAGGACAGAAGAGGGGTGTCCCTGGGGCACCCACATACACTGGAGGGCTGGGCCAGGCTGCCCAGTTCCATCTCGTGGTTGCCCTCACATGGCTGCTCCCAGGGTGCAGAGGCTGTGTGCCTGTATGTGTAGCTGGGCTTCCATGATGCACCTTCTGTGGCACACGGTGACGCCAGTAGCGTGGCTCAGGGAGGAAGCAGCAGAGGCCCCCTGTGCACACCACCATACTTGGACATGCCCAACCTCAGGCCGAGTGCACTGCTGGCCTGGTTATCCTGTGGCCAACCAAAGAAACGGCCACATCAGATGTGAGTCACTGGGGCCAGGACTGAGCATGAGAGGAGAGGGGCTGCTTCCCAGAAGGAGCCTCCTCTAGCCTCCTGGTAGAGACCCCAGGAGTCCTTCTGGGAGACCTGGATCCTTGGGAGCTCTCTGGAGGTTGTTGGTAAGGTGGAGGGGGTAGGTGTGAGCCCAAGAGTTCTGTTACAGGTACTGTAAGGAAAGTAGAGGGGGTGGCATTAAGTTGCTGTCACCGAAGTGGTGAGTCAGGCTCCACTGGTAGCTTTGAGTCAGCCCAGGGGATGAAGGGGAAGGGGACGCTGGCCAAGGTCACATGCCAGCAAGTTCGGCCGGGTCTACCTGAGCATTTTCTACTCCTCTACCCTGCCTCCCGGAGTAGACAGCCAGCTCCAGCACTGGCTCCCAGAAGACTTGGTGGACTTCCATTACCTGAGAAGAAGGAAAGTGAGATGGGAACTGAGACCCAGCTCACTCCTCCCTGACTGCAGGTCTCTTTCTCTCTCTAGGTTCTTAGACACCAAACCACACCTTATCTCAGAGCCTTTGTCCAGCTAGCCCCTCTGCCTAGAGCCAGCTGCCTGTTTTTATCCTCTGAGAGTCTCAGCTCAAGTGAACCTATCATGATCTTCTGTGACCTGTGCTTTTCTCTGTCCCAGGCCTTTGGGACACTTACTGCAACATGCCAGCTCTACCCCCTGCCACACATGTCAAGAACTCAGTCATGTGTCTGACTGTCCTGCCCCCGCCCTCCAGGAAAGAGCCTGGCATGTTAACAGCAATCACAGTAACGCTTGGGTTTTGTCAAGTACATGCTGTATGCCAGGCACCATGACACACCACCTATACAGGCCTTTGACCCTGTAGTCACTCTGGAGAGTGGCACAGTTCCCTTTCGTCACAGGTTAGAGATGAAGGCGAAGTGCTGGAGGTGCCAGAACTCAAACATCACACTCCCCCTGCAGGAGGAGGTGGTATGATCTGACGCAGTCAGTCCCAGAGCCCCACACTCAAGTCAGTCCCTCTACTCTGCTGCATACAGTAGATGCTTAGTAAGTACTGGGTTTGGCGGAGATGGGAAGACAGGCTTCTCCCAGAGTGTGGAAGAAGAACTGGCCTGTCCTCCCAGAATTTTCCAAAGCTTCTGGTGCATTGTCCTCAGCACCTAGAGGGCACCATGGTGGCCTCTGTCTCCCTCTGGCTAGTGGTGAAGGCTCAGTTAGACACCGCATTTGATCTTGCTTCTTTTAGCAGATCGAAGGACAGGAAGAGGCGCGCAGTTGGGTTAGGCTATCAGGGCTAGAGGATTGTTTTTCTAAGAGCCCTCGACTAGGGAAATCACCCCTCAGGTTCAGGGAGAGGGTGAGAACACAGGCAGAGTAGCCAGGAGTGTGATTCTGAGGTGAGCTGCACTCATGCCCTCTTTCTAGAGCAGGCTGCCCCAAGTGAGAGGCAGGGTCTGAAGTTTTCAAGCCAGGAGCCCCCACATTCTTACTGTGTTTTGAGTGAGTCACTGCTCTGTGTCTCAGATTCCTCTTTAGTAGAGTGGAGTACAGGGTGGCTGTCTGTGCACTGAGGGGTCTGTGAGGGTCTCCACAGGGAGTAAAAGGGACATTTTTTTACTGAACTGAGGGGACACGGATAGATGGGGTCGACAGGTGAGGGTTTTTGGCTAGGGACCTATTCAGACAAGGCACATCATTGGGGACCAGAGACCCCAACCCAGCAATCTGTCAAGCCTTGAAGGCCAAGCCCGGCTCCTGCCAAAGGCCCTGTGACCTCCTCTGCTTCACTGATGTTGATTAATGGCCATAGAGGGCGTGGGTGCCAGCAGCCACCACCACCCCCAGCAGAATCAGCTGTGATCTATGAGGTTTGGGCCCATAGGGAACAACTATCCAAGCTCAGAGGAGCTCCAAAAGTGGGTCAGCGTTGGGTGGAGCCTGAAAGGAAGCAGCCAGCTGGGGAAGGGAGGGACTTAGACTGCTTCCTCCACCCCATAGTCCTAGTGGGGAAGCCATGGCCTCCAGAGGTCAGGGAGCACACCCTGGACCACTTGGAAGAGGGACTCATGTCTTTGAATGCAGCCTGACAGGCATGCGCATCTCCCCTGACTGCCAACAGGGGCATGTCCTCCTCTGACTGGCAATAGATCCAAAGCCAAAGCTACTGTATGATACTGGATGGTGCCTGAGATGCCTCTGAGCTGATGACACATGTGAAACTGAGGGAGTAAGAGTCAGTTGTATGACTGCTGGGGAGAGTGAGCCTGGGGCAGCACCAGTGAGATTACAGGAAGGAAGGTAAGGTGGGGTGGCGGCTACAGGGTGTGAGGGAGCATCAGACATACGGTGCTAGGAAGCAGGCAGGGATGGGTAAGGGCCTTGAAGAACCTCCTGGGCCTCAGCTGCAAGTTTAGGCCTAGTGCATAAGGAAAACTTGTAGCAGGGGGTGGGAGGGAGGAGCTTTCCTTTTGCAGATATGTGGATGTGTGACCAGCTGTGGTCACCAGAGTGGTAGAGGAGAACTCAACCCTGGAGTTGGAATCGAGCCCCAGCATCCTCATCGGAGCTGTTCACCCTTCTCTGGGCAAGCAACGGATTTGAATGGCTCCACCCCGTGCTCCTGCATTCCCAGTACAGTGCCCAGGAGCCCTGTTTGTGGAGGTGACACCACATGAGAAACTTCCCGATGCCATCATCACTACCCAGCTGGGAAGGAACCGTTTCTGGATTCTACCCCTTTCTAATGCCTCCCTCACCCCCATTCTTTCTGGGCTCTGAGGCTACACCTCCTTGAGATGAAAATTGAATGTTCCAGGCTACCAGGAGTCCCCAGTTCCCTGTCCAGTGAATTTGAACAATATCTATTTATGAATGTATGTGAACACACACTCCAGTCAGCAGAAAGGATCAGGCCGGGTGCATGCTAGGGCCTTCTTGTTGGGAATCCAGGCCAGAGCCAGAGGTGCCCAGCAGCTCTGCCCTCATGTTGCCTCTCCTGGTTCTCAGATGCCTGCTGGCAAGGGCACTAGCAGACCCTGTGTGACTGCCGGCCTGTGGCCACAACTGACGTGTCCTGTCTCTGGGCCACTTCATGTTTCTGCCTTGACAGAGGGCCTTCCAGCAGGGCAGAGAGAGTATCATGAAGGGAGCTGCTGGCCTGTGGCTCCAGCAGGGCAGGTTCCCTTCAGGAACGTTGCTTGGAGCAGCTTGAAGCGGTCTGTGCTGGGAGGCAGAACGCTGGGCCTTTTGGGTGAATTATAGGTCGGGCTCTTCTGCACAGGCACACACATCGGGGTGGGAGTAGATCTAATGGTTTTAAAAGTTAACCAGTCTAAACTCTGCTCCCACTCTACAAGCTATGTGATCTTGACAGCTGACTTCACCTCTGTGAGTGTCTACAGCTATGTTCATACTTATTTTACAGAACTGTGAGGAGGAGGGACAGGCAAGCCACCCAGAGACACAAGAGCCAGCACCTTCCCAAGGTAGCACATTTGCCATCTTCGCAAAAGCGCTCAGTCATTGGGCCTCTCATCCAGTATGCACTGCCTCTGCATTTCCATTTTGAGAGGACTGAGACAATGACAGAAAAGCTAGCCTGAGATCTCACAGCTGGTCATGGTCATGCCTCCCTCTGTGTTCTCAGTAGAGAGAGAGAGAGAGGGAGAGAGAGAGAGAGAGAGGAAAGAGAGAGAGAGAGAGAGAGAGAGAGAGAGAGAGCCTGCGCCTAGAAGTGTTTGCTAGCCTGACTGGTCTTGGGAACCCAGAGTATTTTTCAGCACCATGGACCATGGACAGCGGCTGGCTGGAAGGAACTGAGCTTTGGCTGGTCCTTTCCAGAACACAGGCTTCCACCTTTTTCTCCTTGCCCTGTGGAGGCAGTAGGCTTCAAGAGAGTCCCCAAAGCTAAAGGGCCACTTTGCCCTGGCACAGAGTCTACTCAATACTCTCCTGGGAGAGGAGCAGCCAGCATGCCACCTCCAGGCCCAGGCGTAGCCACTCCCCTTCTAGGCCTTGGAAATCCATGTATCACCATGGAAACAGTGGAGGGCTGCACTCCAAAGACCCAGCTCTAGGAAGCCCAGGCTGACATGGCCTTGGGAAGCCCCAGCACTGGGCCTGATGAGATTGGCTCCGCGCCCTGCCTCCCAACCCACTCTGCAAATGGGAAGGTCAAGGCCCAGGGAAGTGAAAGCTAGATTCTTGCGTTGTCCCTGAAACAACACAAGGCTTCTCAGTGTCAAATGGCCTCACTACTGTGTTACATAGATGGGAATGCTAAGGCAAATTCTCTGACTTGCACTAGGTGCCCTGAAACCCACTTCTCTCCCTAAGTGTGCTGGAATTTGACTGAATGTGTGACATTTGTATCATTGCATCCACCCCACCTCGCTGTGGACAGACACAGAGGCCTGGGCTGGAGTTCATGGCTGCAGTATTTCCATCTGGGCTGGGTTCAGATTCAGCCCTGGCACTCTCCAGCTGTGAGACTTGGCTGCTTATCTATGAAATGGGAGAAGACAGAACCTGAATCACAGAGTTGTTCTGAGGACTCAGGACAGGCCTGAGCCTTGCTGTTGGGAGCATGCATCCTGTGTAAATAGGAGTTAGCATCACCTTTCATCGGTCACTTAGTAAGTGTGTGAACAGCTGTGTCAGTGAACAGCAGAATCATCTGCTAGCCCACCACAGGGGCTTTTTCCTGGCCTTCCCAATCTGTTATAGTTTACATTCTGCAGACACTCGTTCCCCACCTGCCTGGCCAGAGGGCCTGCCTTAGAATTTATTGTGCAATTGGAATTCTCTGGTTGTGTGCAGGCTGCCACCCTGTGTTGGTCAGTGTCTGGAACCAGGATGGCTGCCTGGGAGGGGTTGGAAAGAGCTGCTGCAGCCATAGGACTGGTAGCCTGATGAGGCAGCATGGCACAGGCCTCAACACGCAGGCATTAGTAGTTTTGCACCAGCACCCTGGCCCGAGCAGAGCCATGAGGAAGGCCTCCTGCAGGCTACAGGAATCCCACGAGGGCCATGCAGATACAGGAGGACAGTCACAGCTGAGATCGGCAGATGGCTCTGCGGATGAGGGAGCGGAGCCCACGAGTGATGCACGCAGGAGAAACAGGCTGTGCCCGGTGTGTGGAGCGGGCTGAGGAGCTGCCGATCTGCGCAGAGGAGGTGGCTCATCGGCAGTGCCGCATCATACACGAGCCCCTTGGTTTCCTTGCTTGTCTTCCCTGGCATAGTTCAAGGAGTTCCAGACTCACCAATCCCACCATGACCCCAACTCCCACCCACCAGCCCCAGTCCTTTCCCTCCCTCGTCTCTGTTTTAGAAACTGAATCATACAGTGACCTTGAAGTCCATTCTGATAAAATCAAAATCGCACAGCGAGCAAAGGCAAGTTGATTATGGGAGGAGTGGTGAGGGGACAGGGCTTCATCTAATGGGGTGCTTTTTCTAGTGCCGGTGCTCGAGACTCTAGGTGGAAACAGGCTGTCAGCAGGGGAGCTTGAGAGGACATCCCGGGCCTGATGCCAAGACACATGCTTCTTTTACCCCTCGTCTTTCCTCCTTTCTCAAGCCCAGCCTGGGCATCCCTGACCCTCCCTCACTGGGCTCTGGATGGCAACCAGATGTATGGGCGGCACTCAGTGGATGTTGGAACAGAAACTTGGGAGAGCTGAGGGGCCTGTGGGCAACACTTCCCACTCCCATCTGGGGTCAGGGTTGTCATGAGAGGAGGGTTCCTGGCCTGCCAACTGCATGAAGTTTAGCTTTGTTGCTTGGTGGGTAATGTGGCAAGAAGAATGAACTCTGCAGTATATAGAGCAGCTGTGAGGAGAGGTGGGCAAGTGGGCCAGACAGGGGTGGAGACAGCATGGTAATCTCTTGTTTATTTGCCTTTTATTCAGTGGGCAGTTTATTTATTTTTTAATGTTCTTTATTTTTATTTTATGTGTATGTTTTACCTGCATGTATGCAAATGCTCCATGTGCATGCAATCCCTGTGGAGGCCAGAAGAGGGGGTTGGATCACCTGGAAGTGGAGTTACTTATGGTTTTGGCTGCCGTGTGGGTGCCAAGAACTGAACCTGGGTCTTCTGAAAGAGCAGTAAGTGTTCTTAACCACTGAGCCAACTCTCTAGTACATTCAGCAGGTATTTAGTGAACACCTACCCTGGGCTGCCCCTGGGAGCTGTGGAGAAAGTCAGATGCAGTCTTCTCTGGCATAGGCGTGATAGGCAGATCTTGAAATTTGGCATTTTCATGCAAAAGCTGTGTTTTTGCCTCTAAGGGAAGAAGTCCCAAAATTATAATGGCCTAAGTAGGACAGAAATTCTGTCCTACATATGAGCCTAGGTAAGTGGTTCAGTGGCAGATTGATGACTCTGATTATCAGGAACCTAGACTCTTGTCCTCTTCCTGTGTCTTCCATAAAATAGGACCTGACCTCATGATGCACAATGACTGCTCCAGCTCCAACCATCACGTCCATTTCAACAGAAGTTGTACATATGACCTCAAAAGTTAGCTTTCCTAAATATTACATGTGTGACCTCTGTTGACACTCTTCTACCGAGAGTGTGGTCACATGGCCGCACCTGGCTGCAGAGGAGGCCTGCTGTTCCTTTGTGTCTTTCTGACTTTGCTTCTTCATTTTTTTCTGTCCCAACAAATATCTGTTCGTTTTATAATAAGTAATTGAATAGTATGAATGATGGCCACCTTTCTGAACACTGGGCTAGCTATGGAGTCTTTGCTATCATGGAAGTTTCTTTCTAGAAGGTGGAAAAGACAGTAAACTAACTAGTCGTGTCAAGTAGTGCAGTATCGGGCTGGGAAACTACCTGGGGGCGGGTGTTGGCGTACAGGGCATATCGAGCAGAGACCTGAATGGAGTGACAGGTGAGCTGTTAGTGACAAGCAGGCTGGAAGCCAAGGGCGTATAGCATGTTCTGAGACGGAAATGTGCCTAGCACGATAGGGTGGGTGGCTACGGTGCTTCATCCTGGGTCACTGTGAGGGTAAAGGAGATGATTGATGGGTACAAAACATCTGGTGTTCATCCTGACATATGGTAGGTGTCCAGGCAATTAGGTGTCCACACCTATCATGACAGATTTCCCAGGACAGTTCTGGAGTAATTATGAATCAATTGGACAAACTGAGGCCAGCTGCCTTTTCTGTATCATTTACACATCCTGGTTCAGGTCATAATGTAATGCCATTCATATCAATAAATAACAGCTATTTATTGAGATGCTGAGTGTTTACAAGTGAGCAGCGCTCCCAGGAAGTGGGTTACTCACCCCACTCTGATGTCCTCCTGAACCAGTCTAGCTCCAGAGGACCTGTGAGTGGAGCAGCCCCTCGAGCCCCCAGAAGAGTAAGGTATCCAGACCTCACAGTGGTCCCCTTTCAGCCTGCAGGCTGCTTAATCTCCCCCATGTGTCCCTCGAGGTGCCATGGGACAGGAAAGAGCTGCAGGGACACGAGAGATTCTTTTTCCTAGCTGGGTGCTTAGCCTGTCCTGGAGCCAGTTGGTCCCCTCTGGGCATCAGTCTCTCTTGGTGTGCTAGAGGGACAGTGCCCTCGTGGACATAGAGACACAAGTGATACCACGATGACTATCTTGGGGCGTGGGCAGGGCTGTGCGAAGTGGAGGCAGTGAGAACAGCAGCCTCTTGTTCTCTTGTCAGGGGTCTCCTGCTGCTGCAACTGTCCTCCCAGTCCTGGGGAGCACCTAGTACCTAGCACCTCATCCTGATACCCCCGAGATTTAGAACTCAGCTTCCTTAGATAGCTGCATGTATAAGTTCCATAAAAAGCAGGAGCCTCGCTTTCCAGATCTGTTAAGAGAAGCCTGGTGGCACTCATCTGCCATCTCTATAAGGTCAGTGGCAGGATGGTCAGCAAACCTGGGACTGGCTAGCAGGGCAGAGGCCTGACATCCCTCCCTTCCCAGAGCAGGTCTCTGCACACAGTGAAGAAGTTCTCTGTAGCCGATGGCGGATGGTGTGTGCTGACGGGCACTATCCAGCCACCTCAGCTTCCCTTCTGCAAATGGGCGGGGGCACACAGAGGCTGAGTGGCTTCCCCAGGCCACCCAGAAGTGAGTGGTGTCCAGGAGGACTGCCTTAGGAACTGGCTCTCCTCCCCACTAACCCTGGACAGCCGTGGAGAGCAGAGTGCTGGAACGGGCTGGGCAAAGCTCTGCCCTGCCCAGCACTCAGGCTACTCTCCCTGGAGGACTCACCAACCTTCTGAGCCCCTGAGTGCCAGATTCTCTGCCCCTGGCTCACCCTGGAATTCTCAGGTGCTATGTCTTGCCTGCTCAGTGTGTCCAGTGACCTCTGTGTTGACCCTCAGGCCTGCCTGCCCCCTGTCCCCTAGCTACAGCATGATAGCGTCACCCTTTGGAGGGGGCCTTGGTGGCATCCCTTGCTGGGAAGTACAGATTACATAATCATTCATTTTAAATACTCTCTTTGGTGAATTTTGATGAATTTGCCATATGCAACCAGTAGCACAGTCCACGTTTTTTTTACCCATTTGCAGCCTGTCCCCATTCCCACTCCAGGATATTGGTTTGCTTTCTGTCACTGTACTTTTGCCCTTTTCTAGAGTGGTTGTCTAGGCAGAAACATACAATGATAGATAATATTTCTACCTAACTTAGCTTCTTGCACTCAGCTAAAAGTTTTTGACATTTCCCTATATTTTTACACACTGATCGTTATTCCTTTTAAGTGCCCAGTACTATTCCATTTTGTAGATATACCATACTTTGTTGACCTGCAGACTGGAGGAAGCATGTACATTGTAATGCATTGTAAGTTTTCAGCTTGAGGTTCCCATGCACTATGTTGCATAAGTATCCATGTGCGTGGTGGCTCTGTGAGGATACATTTTTACTGTTCTTACATGACCCTTTTTTCATGTTCCCCAGACCTTGATTTTGCTGGGGAATTGTGTAGTTCTAGAAAAACAGACTCCATCCCTCCCTCTTAGATGGAGATCACAGCGAGACTGAGCCAGTCAGAACGCAGAGCCCTGGCTACTCCAGTCAAATGTGTTCCTTCCCTCAAGCACAAAGGTTGATGTCAGAGGCCTTCCTTAATGCTCTTTACTTTCAGGGTCTCTCACGGAATTTGTGACTCACTAGTTGCCTAGACCAGCTAGCACACTCACTCCAGGGATCCCTCGTCTCGCAGTGCTGAGGTTATAGACACACACCTCAGTGGCCCAGTGTTTACATGGGTGCTGGAGATCCAAACTTGGCCTCATGCTTGCCGGGCAAGCACTTTACTCACTGAGCCATTTCCTCAGTCTCTTTATTTTTGGAAGTTGGACTGCCTCAGACTTGACAGATAGCTGAGAATGACCGTGAACTTTTGATCCTCCTGCCTCCAGCACGGATGACAGTGTGTACCACTGTGTCTGGTTTTATGCAGAGATGAGGATTCAAGGAACTCAGAACTTTGTGCATGCACTCTGCCATCTGACCTTCATCTCCAGTCCCTTGGCTGGTTTTTATAGCTCAGTGTCTCCTGACTCACACTCTGCTCCAGGTAGTCTGCCATTCACTCTCCTGGGTCATACCACCACCTTGAGTCTGCCCCACTGAGCCACAGCCTGCTTATCCCACAGGAAACTGACCAAGCCCTCAGACTCTCCACTGCCCCCAGGGAAAAGTCTACACTCTTTAGACTGACAAGACAGGACCTTCTGGGTTGTGGAGCCATTCCCAGGCCTAAACCCCTTCCCTGATCCCCTTCTTGCCCAGAGTGCACAGGCCACTGTCAGACGTTACAGATTTGGTTCTTTGATTGCACTGGTCACATTTCCAAGTGCTCCATAGCCGTGTGTGGACAGTGTAGATCTGAGCATTTCCATCGCACACAAAGTCCTTAATACTCAGAAAATGCAGGTCCACGCAGTGCTGTAGGAAGTTGTTCATGCAGGGTACCTCTGCGCCTCTGGGGAGAGCCCTGCGCTTAGATGTGACCCTCCTGAGTTTGCTCCTGTCCAGATACTTGCAGCACAATCCCGAGGCCATTCAGCAGCCCGCAGAGCTGTGAGGGGAGGAAGTGAGGCCCCTGGGATGGTTGGATCTGCTGTGACCTCTGACAGGCCTTGATTCTGCAGCTGTGAACAACAGGCATCCAGATCAGAAGCTCATGAAAGGGCGCCTCTACCAACCCAGCTCCAGCTCCAGCTCTGGACAACTGTCTCCACTTCTCCAGACCAGGCCTGGCGCCCTGGGATCTCATCAGTACTGGGGGTGAATGTGAGTCCAGGAGACTGGTATAGGGCAAGAGGCAGGTGAGGACAAGGCCAGAGCTCAGAGCTGGAGCTATGCGGAGCCCAGGGCTGGGTGGATAGGCTAGCCCACTGCATCCTGCACAAGAATGACCAAACCCCCTACTCCCTGCCACTGAGCATGGGATTGGCATCTGAGGCTAGGTGGCACCTCCTCCGGGCAGAGTCTTCTACTGCCTGCCAGCTGACTGGGGGTTGTTCACAGTTCCGCATGACCGTCCTAGCCACAGTGTTCTCAAGTACTTTCCACACACAGCAGCCCCCCTCTGACCCACAGTCTCACTTTCCATAGCTTTAGTGGCCCACTGTCAGAAGATGTTTAATGGAAAATTCTTGAAATAAAAATTTAAGTTTCCAGCTGCATGCTGCTTTTCAGAGCACAGTGAAGCTTTGCAGTATCCTGCCTCGTCACTCAGGAGATAACATCCTCTTGTCCAGTGGTTCTACCCTTCGTATGCCGCCCACTCATTAGTTACTGTAGCCAGCTCAGGTATCAGGTATTTGACTTAATGACCCCACAAAAGCAGTAATCCTAGTGATTTGGATATACCAAAGAGAGCTTTGACATGCTTCCTTCAAAGGAAAAAAAGTTGTATGCTGAGGTTGCTATGATCTTTGGTATAATAAAATATTCAAGAGAGGAGGAGAGACTCATTTGCATACCTTTAATTACAGCATATTGTGGTAATTCTGTTTTATTAGTTATTGTTAATAATCTCTACTCTGCTACTTATAAGTGAAGCTTTATCACAGATGTACGTGAACAGGACAAATCATGTTGTGTGTAGTTCATCACTCTTGAGAGTTCAGGGATGCACTGCGGGCCTGGGAATGTCTCCCTCTAGAAGAAAAGGAGGACAGGAACAGGCACTGTGCTGAGAAGGGTGAATGGGTTTTTACACTGAAGCTTTCACTTCAGCCCTAGGTAAGAGGCATGCTGTATTCCCATTTCACAGAAGGAACACCCGCCACCAGGTGATGGAGCTTGGATCTGACCCCAGGTGGTGTGGCTCTAGAGTTTATACTTGAGATAGTCCCAAGTCTTACCTGGTTCTTCAGTCACCTTCAGGGCCAAACTCAGTGGACCCTTCCACCCTGCCCTCTACCCCGCTGGTCAAGTTTGGCAGACACCCCAGATCAGTGTCTTATGTCTGTGCCTCCTTTAGCTCTGCAGCCTCCCAGATTTTTTTTCTTTCATCATGATCCAGCTCTTGGGTCAACATAGAGAGACCAAGGATGCATTCCATGTCCCATTTCACACCATAATGTCTAGCAAGTAGCTTGGGGGCCTTAGTTAATGGTGGCCTGGCAGGTGAACTGGGTGTGACTGGTGAAGTTTAGGGCTAGGTAGATGGGCGGTGGATGATAGAGTGATGGGTGGCTGGTGATCTGGTGGCGTGCATTCCAGTGCTCTGAGAGAGATGCTGGTGGAAACAGGAGAGGCAGTGGTCCAAGACTGCCTAGGGGCAGAAACAGCAGGCTTGCAGAGGAGCAGGCTGGGAGGGTTAGGGTGGTGCTCCCATCTCCACCTGGGGGACTTCAGTGATTGGTGGCGTCCTGGGGAGGAATAGGCTTCAGGGAGGGGATGGGGTCTGTGCAGATGTGGTCTGAGGGCCTTGGGGCAGGCCAGAAGGCAGCTGGGGAAGGGTCTGGGTTTGGGGGTGGCACAGAGACTCAGAGAGTTACATGGGTCCCTATCTGGCGGGTTCTAAGAAAGAAGGATTAGGGACAGAGGAAGCTTGTTGGGGAGACATGCCAGATCAGCAGAGGAAAGCCTCGGATAGGAGAGATCTGTCAGTGTTGTTTTAGAAACCACTTTTCCATTTCAGTTCACAAAAGTTTATTAGGCTAAAAGCTCCCAGAGAAGTCTGTTTTGCAAATAAAGATTTTAGACAACAAACACTTTAACTGGGCATAAGATGGCAAGGCTGAAGATTTTGGAGGCAGTCTGTTGGAAGGCTCTACATGCTGTGACCTGAAGCTACTGGGAACTCAACTTTCTAGCTGTGGAGAGGCTAAGCCTTATATTCTGCACATCTTGAAACGATCCTTGTGGTCACCAAAGACGCTGGTTCAGTGAGACGGGGTCACAAGAGGTAGCAATGCCTGGGATAGAAATGGCGGACCTGGCAGGGTGACTCTGGCAACTGGGGTGGTTTGAGAGAGGTGTGGGAGTCTTAAAAACAAGGACAGAATCTTGGGTTTGGGGGAAGGCAGGAGAGCCTTCTGGCTGCTTGGTGGCCCCAGAGGATGACCAGGTGAGAAGGAGGCAGAAGATCATACCTGGGGCTTCACTAACAGAGGGTATAAGTTGGGCACAAGGTAGCCCACAGAATGCCAGCAGAATAGCCTAGCTTTGAGGGCTGAGCTTGGCTGGAGAGAAATGTCAGACCTGTGAGAAGGAGGCAGGGGAGATCCAGAGCTCGTGACAGTGGGTCAGTAAGTATCCACTCAGCACTGGAAATGTTTGCTAAATGGTGCCTTTGTTGAGTTCGCTGTGTGATGACCAGAACAGACCAAACTCTGCCAAGGAAGGGCTTGTTGGAGGGGCTGGCGGTGAGCGGGCCGTTACTGGGCTGCAGGTCCTGTTTGACAGAGACACTGCCAAGAGTGACAAGCCACAGGCTTGGGTGCTGGGGGTATTCAGTGGAGTGGCTGGGAAGTGGCAGCACCTGGTATTGGTCTGAGCCGAGCAGCTGCGTCTGAGTGGGCCTGGAACCACCCTGCCGTAGACACAACAGCTGAGCACAGAGACTTTAAACTTGCGCAGAGACCCTCAGCTACATAACTAACAGAGCCTAGATATTTACCTTGAGCCCCTGCTCTTCAGTTCAGAGTCTTCACTGTGGAGCTTCACTGCCTGCCATTGATGAGTGCTCATGAAGTTCTGGCTTATTCTTTCAACCAAGCAGGGTCAGTACCAGAAAGGCTCTGAAGGAAGTAAGGGGGGTTATGCTTAAAGGCAACTGGTTGACTAACATGCTAGGTGAAGAGCTAGTGCAAAGGTCCTGAGGCAGGATCATGGCTGGTATGTTTAATGAAAAGTGTGAAGGCCAGTGTAGCAGGAGCAAAGGAAGCAAATAGCAATTAAAGGCAGGAATTGATGGTGATGCTGGGCTGCCTGTGGTGGCCGAAGTGTTGTCAGCTTCTACCTGAGGTAAAGTAAAGCCCTGGCCGTTTTAGAGCCGAGGAAGGGCAAGATCTGACTTGAATTCTAACCTGACTCCTCTGTCTTCTATGCTGGGAGCAAAAGTGTGCAGGAGACCAGAGTCAGCAGCAGTAATCCAGGTAAGAGTTGGTGGTTGCTCCGTGCACAGTAGTGGTAACTGTGCAGCCATGGCCATGCAGCTTTCTGCACAGCATCTGAGAGCCTGAATTCAGGAAGGGAGGGAGGGAGAGGTGTCAAGGATGATTCTAGAGCTTGGGCAGCAGTGGCTGGAAAGACAGGGTTCTACGGATAGAGACAGGGATTGCTGTGGAAGGAATGCTTCATAAAGAACTCCCTACCCCTGTGATCTCTATGCACCCCAGTTTCCTCCAGAGGTCGGAATTGGGACTCAGTGCGGTTACGTGACTGGCGCACGTGGTTGGAAGGGAGTGGAAGCAGGACCGAGAGCCTAGTTTTGTGCACGCTAGGGTTTGGAATTCTGCTTCAACATTTAGTCAACAAGTCTAGCCAGAACATCTGCTGGGTGCCAGGCACTGTGCTGAGAACTGGCACCATGGGCAAGGTTTACCACAGTCCTCTCCGGTGGCATCCCCATCAGCCATGATGCCGGAAATAGAGCCTTAGGACATTGTGCTGAGCAGTGGGAAGGCCCAGTGGGTCGGTGGCTTCTGAAGAAGACCAATGTGAAGCACAAAGACCACAGGGATAGAGGGACTGTGGAGAGGGACTTCTTGGGATCATATTTGCTGGCTTTCCTAGAAGAACACTGAGAAGGCCATGGGCCTCCAGAGAATGGCTGGTCACCAGGAGGATGCAGGGTCTTCTTTGTTTTCTTCAAAGGACTGGGTGGTTTTAACAGCTTACTGAGTCATAACTCACATGCCATATGATTTGCCTGTTGCAAGTGTCCAGCTCAATGTCTTTTAGCTTGTGTGAAGAGATGTGTGTGTCACTACAGTCCACTTTAGAACATCTCCTTTACCCTAGAAAGAAGCTCCGCCCATCAGCTCACCCCCACCACAGCCCTTGGCAATTCCGACCCTACTTTCTGTCCCTCCAAGGCCAAAACCACCTGTGCCAGACGATCCGTGGATCTGTGTCCATGACACTGGGTGGTGTGTGGCCTTTTGCCTCGAGCTTTTTTTTCTTAGCATCAGTGTTGGAAGTCACAGAATTTTAAATAGCATTGCAGCCAGCAGAGACTGCAGAGCCTGTTACCTGTCCTAGGAAGCGGAAATGGAGGGACTTGTTGCCTTTCCTCAGTGGGCAACTGGCAGGGACTTCAAGAGTGTTTGGGGACCTCTAGGCCAGGACCCTGCCCGCTGTGCACACCTAAGATACCTCCCTCGGCCGTCACCTCTTCAGCCACTGTGTTCATTGAATTTGGCTTCAAGTGACAACTTGGTGGTGATGGAGACTTCCCCAGCTCTGGTGTTGTGTGCACCATGGATTTTCATGCCCCATGATGCACCTGGAGGTCCTCCACACGTACTCCAGAGTATGTGTCCTGCAATTGAGAGTGCTCTAAATTCGGTATTTTGGGCTGGGGATGTTCTCCTTGGGGGAGATGGCCATGTCATCCTGGAACCAGAGGTCTGAATTGGAGATTCTGTCCTACCTTGTCAGTGTGTGCTTGCCGCCTTCCCTCACTGGGTGAGTGCCGGGGCTCCAAGAAGGTTTGGAGACACCCAGATCAGGACCCTACCCCCTGCCCTCAGTTTCTGTATGCCCCAGTTTCTCCCGGAAGCATGACAGTGTGTGCACTGATCTTCGAGAAGTGCTGTTTCTGGGGAGAGGATGGCGGCATCCCCAAGCCGTGGGAAGATGAGGAAGGCGAACCTCCCAACCGCAGTTGCCTCTTTTGGCTTCTTGCTGTGGTAAACTGGTCCCTGTGTCCCCTCCTAGGAGTTGATGGAGGGGCTGAGTTCAAACCTCAGCCTAACTGCTCAAATTTTGGCCCCTAAGTCAACAACGGCTCAGTCTCTGTTCAGTTTTGTGACCTGTAGAATGGGAGGACAGAGGGCATGGGGACATCTTCTGAGGCCCCCAGGGCAGCTAGGCACCTCCAGAGAGGGTGTGGAGAGGAGAGCCTGCTTCCTTGGCAAACATCCGGGCTGGCAGTGGTAGGGACACAGACACCTGCTCAGGCAAGGTGGGTAGAGGAGACACCTGGCTTCCCTTAGCTCTCGCAGGGAGGCAGGTCCTGGGAGGGCTGGGACATGAGAGGCGCCGTCCAGGGCTTCACTGCACTAACACCCTGCCTGCACCACCTTCTTAGGTCTCTCTGTGGCCCTCAGAGAAATGCCTTTGACGAGTGGGGAAACCCGCTCAGAAAGAGAAGAGCTTGCCTGGCGTCGTGACACATGCGTTTAATCCCAGCACTTGGGAGGTAGAAGCAGGATTGAATCTCTGAAAGTTCAAGGCCAACTTGATCTACATAGCATGTTCCAGGCCACCTGGGACTACAGGGAGCCTCAGCTCAGAAGGAGAGAAGAAGAAAGATGCGTCTGTCTGCCCATTCACCCAATGAGGGGCAGGCTGAGAGCCGAGCTCGCAGTGATGGGACTTCGGCCCCTCTCCTACTTCCCTCATGAGGCAAAAAAGGGGGAGGGGCAAGCTGAAGGATTTTCACCAAGAGCTATGGCTTCCCAGTGGCAGTGGCAGCTGCTGCTGCAGGGATTCTGTGGGTGGTGGGAAAGCATTGTAAATATGCATGACATGCAAATATACCTCTAAAAACAACGTAGGCCCCCCTCGAGGTGGGATATGAGGTTCTCTCTAAAATGCAGTATTGCACAAACACTTGTGTTTCTGTGGTGACCTGCCAGCCTGTCCCCTCCCCGGTGCCAGTCTCAGGGCCTCAAGGTTCAGGACTCGTTTCTGGCCTCTCCTCATCAGTGTTCCTCCTGTGTCCCTGCAGGCACTGGCCTCTCCCTCTGCCAGGAGTCTGCTGCCCTCCTGTGTGACCACAGCCCCTGTCTCGTACCTCCGAGGGAACGCTGAAGGGATGTATGTGGCAGCCCTTGGCCCCACACCCACTCCTGAGGCACCACCTACGACAGACTGGCCAGCTACCATTTTTCCTGTGTGTGTAGCTCCCCAGTTGGTAAGTAAATATGGCCACAGGCCTGGGCACCTCACCCACCACTGTGCTTGCCATCATCAGGAAATGCCCAGCTCTCCCACTGCCAGCACCCACAAGCTGGCAGAGGGACCTCCACGAGAACGTTCCTGTCTGGGAGCAACTTGTAGTTTAACCAGCTGGGTGTATCCTGTCCTCCTGACAACCCAGGAGGCTGGCATGGTAAGCATGCCCGTTTTTCAGGAAACCGCCTCCAAGAGGGAAAACCCTTGCCTTAGGATGCAGAGCAAGCCCAGCGTTGCACACCCTAAAAGCCAGCTTGGGCTCGTGCCACACCTGGGGAGGGGCAGGTGCTGAGCACAGCCTCAGGAGGGGAAGGGCTGCAGGGAGTGTCACTAGAGGCTGTTACATTGTGGAAACCACAGGAAAGCACTCTTCCTTCTCCAGCTTCGACTTTTCCTAACCTCACATAATGACAGGCTGAACCCAGCCCTATCTCTGACCATCCATCCCCACCCACATAGTCTCCACTGGAGCCTGGTTCCTCCGTCAACCTCTCACAGAGCTGGAACAGCCACCTCAGGCCCACATGGTGTCAACCACAGATCCTGGCTCATATCCTTGTTCTTATACTGCACCACCCCACAAGGTTCTGCTGGCATAACAAGCCTAGTTCACAAGTGAGGAAATGCTTACAAGGGCCCCCAGCCACCATTCAGCTTGCATCATGGGACTCTGGGTTTAAGATCTGCCTCCTTGAGTGGCCTCAGCTCCCTGAGGGCTGGGAGGAAGGGAGGGAGAAGGAAGGAGGGAGGGGAGTGAGAGCCCCCATGATCCATCACTTAGACTCCAGGATGCCACAGAAGTCCTTTGGCCTTTTGGGGTCTCAGGGACTTGCTGCTGTGATTCGGACTCTCAGTAAAGCCCCAGCCCCTCTTATTTCCCACCTCCCTTCTGTCAACAGCTGCTGGATTCCTTCATAGGATGATTATGAGAAGGGGAAAGACTTTTAAATATGCGTAATATGCAAATATTGAGGCTAATATAAAAACCCGTGAAGTTCACTGTTGATAATGTACGTGGAAGCGCATCTTTAAGAACCAAAAGCTGCACATTTGTGCTGTGCCAGCCTTATTGTTAATAATTGTGAAAGAGGCCCCACTAATTAGTGCCCCCAACCCAGCTCCCCTGGCCTTGCCCCAGTCTAATGTGGTAACTTGGGAAACTGTCGCATTTGCCTGAGCAGTTGTCACCGGGGAAGTAGAAAGGACTTCGCAATCTGAAAGCCCAGAGTATCTGGGTCTGGCCATTGGCAAACATGTTGGGTTTACCCAAGGTAGGCCAGGCGTCCCTGAGGACGTGTGTAGTAGGGCCAGCCTGCAGGACAGTGCCTGTTTCTTAAGCAGTTTGCTCCATGCTTGGCATTGTGAATGCCTGGCACTCTTGGGCATCTCAGCTAACCTCCCCATCACCCTGAGGGAGGCTGAGGCATGAAGTGAGGGCTCAGGCTCTCCCGACATTGAATGCTGTTCCACAGCCTCCTCCGCCTCAGGGCAGGCGCTAGAGTCACAGCTGCCATTGCTTGTAGCCCCCGCATGTGTAGCCCAGTGACGCAGAAGGGATTTCTTGGCACGAGCTGGGAGCAACCCTCAGCATCACGTGGAAAGATGGAGGCCGCGCAGCGCGAGGGAGGTGTTACTGCTGCGATTTTGCTAACAAGCTGCTTATTTAAGGAACTGGGGAGCCTCAGTGCCCCAGCCAGGAAGGATGGGGTCCCCAGGGAGTTGAGGTTGGTGGGGGCAGCCACTCATTGATCAACAAATTGATTCTTTTTTGTTCACTTATGGACAACCAGAAAAGTCTGGGGAACGATCCACTTCGTGAATCAAAGATGACCTGGTGACTGGGAGTTTGTAGGGGCAGCTGGGTTCTGTTCATGGGCCTGGAGGGTGGGGTTTAGGCTTCACTTGGGGTCATTTACCACACTTAACATTTTTGTGTCATGTACTTTCTTCTTGGTGGTATATGTCAGAAAAATAACTAAAAACCAATTCTAACAATAATAGTAAGCATTTAGTGAGTACTTACTAAGTACCAGGTTCTTTGCTAAGCATAGTTATTTATATTTTTGCTGTGGCAGGAATGAAACTTAGGCTCTGATGCCTGCTAGACAGGTACTCTTGCACTGAGCTACATCCCTGGTTAGCATTTTACTTTTTTATCTCATCAAATCTTCATGGATTTTCTTATTCTACCCACTGGATGGAAGAGGAAAGTGAGGCTTACAAGGTAAAGCTACTTGGCGTGCGCTCAAAGAACTGGGGGGGTATGGGTGAGAAATCAGACAGGTGACTTAAGCCTCCGGTATAAAGATGAGGGGCCCAGAAGCTCCCCCAGAAGAGTGAGAGACCCTCAGTCTGTCCCCTTGCTGTGTCAGTTCCTCTTGCATGTTTAAGGTGTGAGAAGCTAGGCAGGTATCTAAGGTCACAGGCAACTGAGAGATCTGGGACTCTGGCAAGGGCCAGAGCAAGTCATTTGGCCATTTAACAAGCTCTTAGGACAGGAAAACCCAATGACAGCCAGAAGGGGCTGAAGAAGCCTTGAGCTCATTCAAGGTATAAAGGGTTCATCCAGAGGAGGCAGGCTCAGGCCCAATGTCCAGACTCATTGCATGTGGGCCTACTCTACTGAAACCGTCCATTGTCTTGTCCAGAGCAACCCTATGAAATTAACAGTGTGGCCCTGCTGGGCAGGTGAAGCAACCGGGGTCTGAAATGGGAAGCGACTGGCACTGGGCTCTATGGTCTATAGACGGTAGAGTGGCTGTGCCACCCCAGGCCTGGGAACTGTGTTTGCAGCAAGCCAGATCCAGTGCTGGCAGCCCTGCCAGACTCAGACTGTACTCATGGGCAGAACTGTGGGTCCCCGAACTAGCACTGATGATAACCATAGAACACGGCATATAGAAGGTTCTCCAAGGTCTGAAGCTAGGCAGCCTCCTCTGCTCTTGGGATACCAGCCCCAGAGGCATCCAGACGTTCCAGGGACATTTATTGAGAACAGTTGCGCTCATCAGCACCCCTCCCAGAGGATCGACAGATGTCACATAGCCACCCACATAAAGAGAGTAAGAAGAGCTAGAATCAGAGATCAGTGCCGTGAGAAAAGTAGATAGGCAGGACACAGCCACACCGTGTGGCACGGGACTCCCCAAGATGACCTTTCTGAGGCAGTGGCATTGGACCCAAGACTTGAAAGCTGACATGGATAGGTCCTGCCGGGGGCGCTCATGGGTAGTGTTGTTGATAGTAGCAATTGAGAACAACCCACTTGTCCATCGCCAGGGGACTAGTTAAATTTGCTCGCTGCAGCTGTACAGTGGTGCCTGCTGCGGCTCTTAGAAACGGGGCCGGGGATCTAAATTTACTGTTGCAGAAAGAACTTCATAGTGTGTGGCGCAGTTAAAAAAAAAAAAAAGAGGTTATAAACCAGCATGGGCAGCAGGAGACCAGTTTTGTCAGAACTATGTGTTTCTAGAAGCTAGTTCCAGCGTTTCCCCTAGGGACTGGGGACATAGAGGGCCAGGAAGGAGTCCTTCCTGAGCATTAGGCCTTGGAGGGGAAAGACTGTGTGACTAGGGTTCCCACAGCCCTCTCCAAGGACAATTTTGCTCTCCTTTTACTGACCCCAATAAAATGGGACCAGACATGGGCTGGGAAATCAGCAGATCTGGGTCGTACCTCATTTCTATTATTTGGTTCTGTGACCTTGGACAAGTCACTGGCCTTCTGAGAATGTTTTCTACAAAAAAGAGTTGGATAGCATCAGAGAGTGGGTGTGGGGATTGGTGAGGTGAGGCATGGACAGGGCTAGAACACTATCAGCGTGGTATCACAGGTGGCTGTCACCTCTATGTACCTGTCAGGTCCTGCCAGCTTCCCCCACATGCCCTTCCCCTTTGTGAGATCTGATTGGGAAAAGAGGCCCAGAGGGGAGGACAGCGTGGCTCTGTGCACAGGGCCAGTCAAACTCCCAGGTCAGCAACGCCCTTACCCCAGGCCCTGGCCACTCCCCTTGACCTACTAACTTTTCTCACCAGCAAACACTGGCCCCAGAGATGCTGGTGTGGAGACATGTTGTCCCTGGAGCTACCACTAAAACTGCCTGGAAAGACAGAGTGCCTCCCAGACACTTAGAACCTTACATCTCAAGCAGAGAACTTGAGCTCAGGAAGCCAGATTCTCAGAGTTGCAGATCTTGGTTGTGAATAATCCACCAAGTGCAAGCATAGGCATTTATTTTACAAGTAGGCTCATTGTACCTCCCTTGATGATGGTGATAAATTAGAAACTACCCAATTATCTATCTGTGAGCGATGGTTAAATAAATTCCATCCAGCAGCTGACAAGTTTCTCTGCGCCATGGAGACAGCACTGTAGATCTGTCCTTGTTGACATGGAAACCTGTCCACAGTGCCTTGTTGAGGGAAAAATAGGAGGTTAAAAATGGTGCGTGGGGACTAGCGAGATGGCTTAGTGGGTAAAGAGGCTTGCCGCCGAGCCTGACCATCTATCTGAGTTCGATCCCTAGGACTGACATGGTAGAGGAAGAGAACTGACTTCGATGAGTTGTCCTCTGAGCTCCACACTGAAACCATAACACAGAAATACATGCATGCATACAAGTAAGTAAAGGTAGGGTTTTTTTTTTAAGTTGTGTTGGGGCTGGAGAGATGGCTCAGTGCTAAAAGAGCACTTACTGCTCTTCTAGAAGACCTGAGTTGGCTTCTGCCCACCACCCATGTCAGGCAGCTCACAACTGCCTATAACTCCAGCCCCAGGGGATCTCACACCCTCTCTGGGCCCTCACAGGCACTGCACACATGTATCATTCATTCACATAGGCAGACACATGCACACAAATAAAAATAATAATAAAGAGATCTTTTTAAAATGGTGTATGGTGCAGGATCTATGAATTTGGAGACTTTTCTGAGTGCTAGGATCTGGGGAGAGGAACAGAATAACTGCTTAGATAGCTACTGATTTCTTTAAAACTTTTATGGAACAATGTATATAGCTGTATCCCTGGTTCTTCCCAGAGACCTAACATGAAGGACAGTCAGTAAGCCATTTGCATTGACTTCTGGATGGAGAGCTGAGGCACTCATATTTAGGATGTTTTCAAGTATAAGTGACAGAAAAACCATCCCTAACTGTCTGAAACAAAAATGGAAGTTATGTCTCGTAACTGTGGAATTCAGGCCCGGATAGACCCAGGGGCTCAGACTGTCTCCAGGACCTGATTTCTGAACTCGGCATCCTCTAAGTGGTACCTAGCTCTGTACAACTCTTCTGAATAGGTGATAAGATGCCTGTCCAGAGGAGTAAGCAAGACTTCCCAGGTAGCTCAAACTCAAGCTTCAGAGCCAAATCTTGGTATTGATTGGCAGACTTGTATCGATCGGCAACCCATCCCTCAGTCAATCAGCTGCTGTTGCTGAGGGGGGATCAGCACTCTGCTTGGTAGACTGGAGCTAAGCACTGCCCCTGCCAGGAGTGGAAATTAGGGCTAGACTCACCCCCAAGTTGATGGTAAGCTGTGTCCTAAGGTGGTCAAATAGGGCCAGATCCATCACATTCTTCCTCCTGTCATATTTGAATTCCTCCAAATTTGTGACTTGGTTGTTGGTGGTTTTGTTTTTTTGAGACAGTCTCACTATGTAGCCCAGACTGATCTCAAACTCATGATCCTCCTGCCCCAGCTTCCCAAGTGCTGGGATTATAGGTGTGCACCACCATAGTCAGCCCCATGAATGATTCTTGAATAATAATAATAATAATAATGGAATACAGATGTTAGCAGGGTCCTGAGTGGAACCTCAATGTGAGAAGCCACCAAGGTAGCCTGTGTAGCCCAAGAGATTCCTTCCTCAGGAGTGATCCTGGTTCCCTAGGGTCTGCATTCTTTGGGGGCAAAAAAAGAAACCCACAGAAGACTTCTCTAGAACTGAGAGGAGTCAAGAGGACGTTCACAGGTGAAGGAAACACAAAAGGCAGCCCAGAAGCAAGGGAGGCCGCTGAGGCAGAGGCACAGAGCAGCGTGCTGGAAGAGCCTCAGAGGAGGGAGAAGCTGTGTGTCACAGACCCGGAGGCATGTGGGGTGGGCACAGCCTTCAGATAAGCTGAAGGCCCAGACCACAAGGGACTTGAATGCCAGGCTAGGAGTTTCCACTTCGTGCCAAAAGAGCAGTAGTGAGCCTCAGAAGGATGCCATGGGAGGAGGGAAGCATCACTAGGCTTTCACCTTGAGCTAGAAGCTCAGCCTGGAGAGGTCAGGTCAAGACTGCATGTGAGGAGAGAGAGAAGGTACCTAGTGGCCCTCAAGGGGCCTTTATCATTATCACAATCCAGCCACTGCTTGTGTATCTTCTGGGACAGGGAGCATATCTCCGATACTTGTTAGAAAACTAGGTCAAAGAACCAAGTTTGACAGAACCCGAGTCACCAAGGGACGAGTCCCGAATGGCTGGTCAGGACAAGTAGAAGCCTGTGCTTCCAGGTCAAAGATCTAAGTTAAGGGAGCCCCAGTGTCTACAGACCCTACTAGGGTCTGAATGAAGGGCAGAAAGAGATATGTGGACTTCAGCCAGGGCAAAGCAGTCAGGTCTTTGGATACCCGTCCACTGACTCAGCCAGACCCCCAGGTTCATTTTGCAAACAAGGACACGGAGACTCAGAGACACTAAGCCACTTACAGGACAGGACACAATCAGAGATGAGACATGACCCAGCCCCTCCCACTCACTCTCGGTCCATTAGGTGGGGTCTGGCCACTTCCTCTACCCAGCCTTGACAACTTTGTTCTGGAAATTCCAGCAGTCCAGGCCATGCCCAATACCCTTCTAAAGCCTCATTAATTAAATATTTTGTGACTGTTTTGATGACAGCATTCTTCATTTCTGGTCGAGTCCTCTGTAGCCCTCATGGCGCCCCATGGCTTCTATAAATCATTTACTCTCACACACCATATTGATTAGCACCTGCCGCATGCCAGGTGCCGAACCAGACACCAGGTACAAAGATGAATGGCAGCAGCCATGTCCCTGGGAAATCCCTGCTCACCCCAGGAAAATCGTGTGTCCCTCCATCAGCAGTGACAAGGGACTTAAGTGGTCAGAGGGAGGGGTTGGTTGCTTGGAGATCTCCAGACCCAGAATAATCAATCCTGTCCCTCTAAGCCGAGTCCTGAGAGTGAATATGGTTCTCTAAGGATAGAAATGTCTCAACACTGAGCCTGGCAGAGCCCAGATCACCAGCTTCCCAGTGATAGGCTGGCTGGAGAATAAGAGGGAGACATGGACCGGAGAAAGCTACTGAGTTTGAAGCTGCAGCACTCAGTAAGTCCCCAGGGACTGGGGCCACTCTATTTACCAAGATCATGGCAGAGGTGGGTGAGGGAACTGACTGGCCCTCAGAAGCCCAGGGGGAAAGTATGTAGGGTCTCCAAAGACCTCCTGTCTCTGCTGGTAGTGACAGAGTCTGGTCTGGCGCTGACAGGAAGAGCTCCACGGAAGGAGACTCCAGCCTAGCCAGGAAATCCTTTGGAACACAAAGAGTTCTCCGCAGATAGAGCAGGCAGGGTGGTGGTGAGCTCCCTGTCTCTGAGGCTATTCAAGCAACAGCTTAACATCAATTTGGCCCAGAATCTGTAGAGTATTTAGGACTCTGCTAAAGATCTGGAAGATCCTTTCTGGGCTAGAAAGTCTCTGGTTTCATGTTCATACTCTTAACTTCAGTTTCCTCATCTGTGATATAGGGGTTACAGGAACCCCATCTCTTGGAGTTAGTTGCAAAGTTCAGATGACACCATTTAAGCCCTGTGTGCTTGACCAGTGCTGGGTGAGTCGTGACTGTTAATGCTATGGCTGATGGAAGGAGCCTCCTGGTCTCCTGTCAGGGGTCCCTGCTTGCCCTCCTTCAGGACCCACTTTCTGCCCTGCTCCTTGCCTCTGTCTCCTTCTCTAGCTACCCCTCGCCAGGAGGTGGTAGGAATTCCAGACCCTTCTGGGCCCCTTTTAGCTCCCACTTGAGCAAGAGTTGGCAGGTTGGGGTGTCGGGCGCCATCCGCCTCCCATATGCTTCCTGCTATTTAGGGGAAAACTCTCCCCGCGTTCCTCTAACCACACAGGCTGACATTTCCAGACAGACGCTGGAACCAGCTCTTTGGGGGATTGGCAGATAAATTTGGCCCAGGCTGTTGGGAAAATCTTCAGCCTTGCCCAGGAAGCAGAGCCCAGGCTCACCGACTTCTGTTCACTCTGCGACTCCTGGGTCTGGTCCTCTGGGTGGCTGCAGATTAGGGTAAGTCTGCCCAACCCAGCCTTCTCCCAGGAGAGTACCTAGGGGAACAGGAGCTGATGGCTTCCAGTCTTCACTCAGAGGAAGCAGGACGGCAGCTGGAGGCTCCTCCCTCACATTCACACCACAGGCCACAGGGGTGTGTGGCCCAGTTCACCCAGCCTGGCTGCAGGTTTGGGATTAGAGAGACCAGAGCTCTAAATACTTCCTGTCTGTGTCACCTTTCAGAGGAGGCACCACCTTTCTGAACCTCTTTTAATTCATCTGTAAAATGGGGTGAGGGTAGATCTGTTTGGTAGCTATGGGGAGGTGATTGGCTCATGCCAAGTGCTCCATATTCAGTGACTCCATAGAGACCAGTGGCTTCCTTTCTCATGGGCAACCCTAAGGGTGTTCACACTTAGATGTGAACCAGTAGGTACCCAGTGACATCAATGCAGGAATGAGAACAGGTGGAAGGGCCACATGAATCTGTGCATCTCTCTCTCTCTCTCTCTCTCTCTCTCTCTCTCTCTCTCTCTCTCTCTCTCTCTCTCTCTCTCTCTGTCAGACACGCACGCACACGCACACACACGCACACAGCTCTCTACAGCCCAGAGTCTCATTTTTGCCCCACTGTGTCTGGGACACTTGTCACTTGGTCCTGCCATGTGGAGTAGGGGGGAAGACCAGGCCAGACCTAGCTGGAAGTCCACTCGGGGGAAACCAAGTGGCAGCCACAGTGGGAAAGAAGCTTTAGGAAAGCTCGAGTAGTTCTATCTGGCTAGAGTAGAAAATGGGTGGTGGGAGGATATAGGCAGCTTATCTGAGCTTCATTCAGCGCCTCCCAGTGGAGCTCGATGCTGGGCGTCATGCCAGGCACTGGAAAGCTGGTGGGAAGATGGGCA
Organism: Eospalax fontanierii; assembly: GCA_035773235.1. Classification (NCBI taxonomy): domain Eukaryota; kingdom Metazoa; phylum Chordata; class Mammalia; order Rodentia; family Spalacidae; genus Eospalax; species Eospalax fontanierii. The sequence continues at coordinate 22,601,600 of CM069550.1, read as the reverse complement.
GGCCTCCTGCCCTCAGGAAGCTACACACACACACCGTCAGTAAATAGTGCCATCCCAAGCTGCCTGAATGGACCAGGGGCTGGGAGGGGGTACAGAGTCCTGGTGGAGGGCACTCACTAGAGGCAGGATGTCAGGGGGCCTCTCTGTAGTCTGGAGGATGTGTTGGGGCTGATGAGGACCAAGAGGCAGAGGCAAAGGGAAAAAATGATGGGAAGTAGCAGGAGCTGGACCCTGGTGATCTTGTGTACTAGACTTGTCAGAAAGTCACTCAGATGACTGTTGAGGGCCAGCCAAGATGTCACCTGCAAGGGAGAGCAAGAATCTACTTTAACACTGTCACAACGGCCAATGGGAGAGGAGGGGATGAGCACCACATGGATCAGGATCTGAGCTGAACCCTGGCCACTGATCAGGTGCCTTTTGGAAGGAGGAATTCCCTGCATGTGAGTAGGAAAGGATCAAGGAATTAACAAGGAAACTTAAAGCCAGAACTCAGAGGGATGAGGAAGGCTAAGACGAGAGCCAAGAACTGGGTGTGAGGATGAGCATTCACAATGCACAGACCACAGGTGGACGTGGCAGCAGGCAGATAATAGCTGAGCACAGGCTTTAGCACAGACAGTGGTCAGTTCTAAATCTTTTCACTTGCTTTGTAACATTGGGAAAACCATGTGACCTCTCTGAACCTTTCCTGTTCTGTTAATACCGAATCGGTTGGAATTGCATTTGGTTGCAGGTAATAGAAAAAAGCAAATGGGATTTATACAAACTCCCAGGAAGTTGTTCTCCTGTAACAAGAATCCAGATGGAGCTAGATGTGGTGGCACATACCTGTAATCCCAGTGCTTGGGGACAGGAAGATTATGAATTTGAGGCCAGTTTAAGCTACATAGTTAGTTCAGGGCCATTCTAAACTACATAGGGCAACCTTGTCCAAATAATAGCAATAAGAAAGTCATAGGGACTGGAGAAATAGCTTAGTGGGAGAGCATTTCCCTAGTCTAGCCAAGGCCCTAGGCTTGATTTATAACACCACAAAAAGAAAGGTAGAGGGAAGGAGGGAGGGAGGGAGGGAGGGAGGGAGGGAGGGTGGGAGGGAGGGAGGGAGGGAGGAGAGATGGAAGGACTATCCAGACAGGCCAGATAGGTCCAGTGCAGCAGTTCAAGTGACCAAAGGCCCAGGTCTCTGGCATGTTTAGGATGGATCTTTAATTTTCATGGCTACAAAGCGTCTGCTCCACTTCCATATGCTGTTTCTAAATTATACACAGGAGAGGGGAAAAAAAGATTTTCCGACACTACTGTTCTCTGAGCCTACCTTTCTTAACAGAAAAAAAACAGCAAACTTCCTGGAAATCCCACCCAGGGGACTTATGCCCACATCCTCTTTTTCCAAATTGATCACATGGCCACCCTAGGTGCAAGGGAAGCTGACAATATTAATATTTCTAACTGGGCACTTCATTTGACAAAAGGGAGGAAGAGCTGGCAGGATAGGAGCCACTTCAGAGTGTTTGGCTCAGGGGCTGCCTCAGAGCTCCTACAACATGATTAATATGTACAAACCCTCTCAGCACCAGGAATAGGCAGCCTCTCCACGGAGAACTGCACCTGCCTCTGCACCACCTTTCTCTGCACTTACCCAAGCATGCGTGCATTCAGAAATCCTATACAGTGTTTCTGATATGGTATACACTGCCCAGGACAGGACAGTGAGCCTTTTTGGAACTCACAGTGCACAGGGGAGATGGGTAGGGAAACTGGCAGATGTGTTCCACCTCCACCACATCATGTAAAGGGCTGGGGTGTCTGTTGGTTTGTGTCTGTTTTTCCTTACTGCTTTGATTCTGCCAACTAACTTCAGAAGTACATGTCAGGGGCCCATGTGTTCTTTCAGAAGAGCCAGGGAAAGGAAGTTGCTGCAGGGCCAGCCCTGAGGTCGGGGTGGAGGTGCTGGAAATCAGTTATGAAGGAGTGCTGAGGTTTGTGTCCATACTGCAGAAGAAACAGATGGAAGAGGATCTGGAGTACTGGAACTTCCAGCCCTGTATATGAACAAGCCACTAGATAGGCTGTTCTGGGTCACTCAGACTGAGAAGTAAGAAGGCTTGTATTTGTCACAGCTGCTCCAGAGGGAGATCCTGGAATAACATACTCCCTTGGCTGGAAAACTTTTGCAGGTTTTCTCATCCATATGAGCCTTGGTTCCCTGTCCAACAAATTGGTTTTAGTCTTTGCCTTGTCTTCCCCTTAAGACCTGGACCTAAACACGCCTGGTGGCATATATTTCAGATAGATAGCAAGTATTAGACCAGCCTGGGCTACATAAGACCTCCCCACCCCCAACCAACCAACTGAATAACACCAAAGATAAACAGGCTGGGCATTTGACAAGAAAAGTGAAAAAGTTCTTTGAGACAAAACTGTGGAGTGGGTACTCAGCTGGGGGCAAAAAGCTGCTGTCATCGGGGGAGGTGATTTTTCACTTTGACATCAGCCCTGGGCAGAATGCTCTCCACCTTTTGTCTGTCCTTGGTGCTGACAGTATGGGGTGTTGTCCGTGGTGCTGAAAAGGGATTTGGCCCTCCTGGAACTGGGGTGCTGTCCATGGTTCTGTCTTCAAAGAGTTTTAATGAATCGGCTCCAAAAGTGTGGTTTTCTGCAGACCCGGCTGTGAGGTCAGAGCTTTGACCCTGGCGTTGAGAAAATCTGAGAACTATCTGAGGTCAGATGGTGCTTCTGTTTCCATCTGCAGGAGCCCTTTCAGGAGCTTGTTATGTAATATGCCACTTATTTCCAAACATCAAGCCACAGGAGGACTGGTGTTTAATCTTATTTCAGAGGTGAGGGAAATGAAGCTTAGAAAAGTGAAGGAACCCACAGACTGTGTCTCCAGGTCCCTTGGCTGTACTAGGGAAGTTGCTGCTAGAGTCTCAGAGAGCAAGGGCGAGTCTCACCTGGATGGGTAGCATTGGTCTTCTATACAGAGGAAGGGGATTCATCTGTACTGATGTTCTGGTGGTTCACATGGGATTTTCTAGAAGGTGTGAGGTGTGGGTCAAATCTGAAGGAGGAGGTTGACAGGCTCCAAAATTGTGTGGGAAACAGTGCCCAGGTCCCAAGCACCACCCTGTGCTGGGTGCTTGGCCACCCTGGGTCCTCTCCCCTAGAGTCTTCTCAGAGAGACTGGTTCCCCTTCACAGACTCGGAAGCAGAGGGGACATTCACAAGATTATTTAGCTGAGATTAAGTGTTAGCTGAGAAAGACTTTGAGACTAGAAGCCACAGACTCGAATATCAAGACCAGAAAGCATTCTGGGGACTCACTGAGTGAACAGTTTGACCTGGCTATCTTCAGCTTCTGTTAGCATTTTTCTTCTCCCAGAACTTCTGACAGCCACTCTCTTCCCATAATGCCCAAACTGTAGTGAGCTGAAAAGTTAGTATGGTATGAAAGAACCTGTGATTCAAAACCTGAGTCTTCCTTCACTGTATTGCATCAAGCAAGTCAATTACCCTCTCTGGGCTTGTGTCCTGACTTTCAGCAAAGCAGAATCGTAGAGTCATCTCTGTCCTCCAGGGTGGTTTAAGGATCAGAAGAGACAGCAGGTAGAGGAAGGACTGACTAGTTAGTTTTTATTACTAGGAATAAGGCCTAAGGAAGGGAAGGGACCCCCAAGGTGGCACAATGAGAACAAAGCACAAGAAGGCCCAGAATGACTGCCCTGAGCCACCCCTGCCTCTTTCCAGGAAGACTGGTGGCTGTGGCCTGGGTAGCACCTGGCAGCCCTCACTGACAGGCATTCCTCAGGCTGACAGCTTGAACCACAGAGCCAAGTCTCCCTATGGGGGTGGGTGGCTGAGCCAGCTCTGGCTGCCCCACCCCACCTCTAGTTCTTCTAATGGCTCCAAGCTTAATATGCCTTGTGGGCTGCTGTCATGCCTAATTAGGCTGTCCTTGGCCATCCTGTCTCTAGGGTCCTGTTGTAGCCATCTGAGGCCCTAGATTGACCGTGACTGGTGCCCTTGGCAGCCATTGGGTGTCTGAGTGGAGGTGGCTGCTTGTTCTTATGATTAGCCGTGGCTGGTTTAGTTCCAATACTCTGAGATGTGGCTGTCCCCTCCCCCAACATCCCACCCTGGCCCCAAGGCCCAGGACTAAAACAGAGAGAAGAGGAAAGGAGAAAAAGATGGTAAAATGGCAGAGACTGTGGGGAGAAGGAAGGCAGAGACTCTGTACGCCAGGAGGCCTTGTCCACTGAGACAGAGGTTACTTATGGACCAAGCTGCCTCACCCACACTACTGTGAGAGCCCTCAGCAGGACAGGGTCCAGAGAGAAGACATGGCTTGCTGTCTGAGGCAGGGCTCAGTGCATGGCCAAGGCTGGGTTTTCTGAGATTGAACTCTCGATGGAGTGCTGTCCAGGCCAAGTACAGAGCTTGCAGCCTTGACCACAGCTCCAGGACTCATGAGCACAGACCAGGGGAAGCACACAGAGGGAGAAAGAAGGGAGGGTCAGACAGAAGGAAGCAAGGTAGGAAATTCAGGTACTCTGTGTGGAGCTGCCCCAAGCCCGAGCTTGGCCAGCTCTTACAGGCATTGGTCACCATCAGTTCACTGTCTTGACCTTTTGTTTGTGCTGTTGTATCCCAAGAGGAAGTCTCCGCTCCTCCCACTGAGTACCACTCCTCTGTTGCTCGTCTGCGCCATCCATCTTGTCGGTGGGCATGCTTCTGATTCTGCCATGACCAGGCCTGCCTCACACCTCCTTAGGAGGTCTGGGCTTCTCTGAATACGGCAAACTGTGTTCAGAAACACCGCCAAATTGCCCCACAAGGTAATTATGCCACTTTACACCTCTGTTAGTGATATATCCGAGTTCCCACATCCTCAGCTCCTCACCATCAGTTGATCTAACACTTTTTAATTTTGCCAATCTGCTGGGAGAAAAATACCTCCTTTTCATTAGCATCGCAGACTATTAGAAAAACCGAGCTCCTCATTAGGATGTTGAGTGGTCATCAGACTCCACTCTTGCAAAATGCCTGCTTGTACACTTTGCCCAAATTTTTTGTTGTTGTTGTTTTGTTGTTAAAAGAATTACTTATCTGCTATTCATTTGGAAAAGAGTTTCACATGTGCAGATGTGAGTCTTTGTGGTTGTCACTGGCATTTTCTGCTGATATATAGTTTGTTTCTGAACTTTTTGTCCTCTCTGTTCAGAACCATGATGAGCCAATGTAGTAAACAGACTCCAAACACAAACCCTTTTAGGATTACAGACATGCACCAAAATGCTAAAGATTGAACCCAGGACCTCATGCATGCTGAGCAGGGACTCTACCAACTGAGCTACATTCCCAGCCCCGTATTCAGATCTCTGTCTTCTGTCTTTGCCATGTGGTATGCGGAGGGATTTCGTTTTCCTCTGGCTGGCCTGTGGTCCCAGCAATGTTAATTCAATACTCTGTGCTTCTTTTGCTCATGTGGAATAGTGTCTTTATTATATGCTCAAGTGTCACCTATTTATGGATCGATCTATGGGAATGCCACTGTGTCTCACTGAGCTCTTGGTCTATTCAACTTCAACACTTGATGACTAAATATCACTGTTTCTTCATCAGGGACACACTAGCAGTTGGAGTAGAACCGTTCTCCCTGTTTCATACAGGTTAGAACCTTCCTGAACCTCTCCTTCAAACTCCACGTCAGCAGCACCCTCCCAGGCATTTCCATAGATTCTGAAGAGAGCAGCCTGCCTGGGGTGAGGACCACCACAGTGCTGCCCAGTGCAGTCTGGCGTCCTCTGAGCTGAACCCCCTTCCCTGTCTGGTCCTCCTAGCTCATGTTCTGTCCACTGATTCTTGGTGAACCTCGGAGCCCTCAGCACAGCCCTGCCAGGCACCTCTGACATAGACAGCCCAATCCTTAGGAAGAAAGTGCTTACATTGAGCCTCCCTGTGACCCACTACCTCCTGGATCTCGAAGCCCACAGAACACCTGTCCCTCCTTCTTGACCTGCCCTTCATTGGCCTTGGGAGCAGGCACTCTCCCTCTCCCTCACCTTTTCTCTTGAGACTCCCAAATTTAATAACCCCAACTCCCTCCAGTGTTTGTCATGACCTCAGCTTCAGTGGGGGCCAGCATGGCATGTTTGTGCTGGAGTTGGATACACTGGGTTCAAATTCTTACGTTCCTACTTACTGGCTGTGCAACCTGGGAAAGTCAGCTAACTTCTCTGTGCTCCTTGGTTCAAGGGGTACACTAGATCAAGGAAAAATAGGAAATTATGATACCAGGCCATGAGCTAAGGCTTATCACACTCTAAGTGCTCTTTATGTAACTTTAGTGATGATTATCTTAGCCAAGAGTGATTTGTTTTTTCACTCCTCTTCTTCCTCTCTTTTTAAAAATTCCCTATTTAAATTAGAAAAATAAATAAAAAGTGAATGATGACATAACGAAAATATGAGATGAAATAATCCAAGGTTAAGGTGAACTATAAATTTACCTCTGAATTTCCAAGTAAACAAGAAAAATGGGAAACATGAGATGTAGCCTAATTCTCATCCAGTGCTCTTGAGCAGAAAGGAAGGCAGAAGGTTGTGCAGACTGACTGTGTCCTCTGAGCCACTCACATACCGAGTATGCTCAGAGTAGGGCTGCCACGATTCTAGACCCCAAAGGGTCTGAAATTTAGAGGGACTATGACTCTGGGGCCCAAAGCCCATGTTAACAAGTAGGTGCTTGGTCTCTGAGTCTGATGAGAGAGATCATTAGAACCCCACCCGGTTGGCAGAGGGAGCTCCAGGCTGATGGAGGCTCAGAGATGTTGCAAGGACCCAGGGTGAATTTCGCCTGGGAAAGGCCTCACAGAGGAGGGTTCTTGTCCTAAGCTCCGAGAGCCAAGAGGGGTTTCAACCCCTGTAGATGGCAGGAGAGGAGCATCAGCCCAAGACCTTTGAAGATAAAGGGGTTTTAGAGAGCCTCATTCAACTGCATATCCTGGGATGGGACAACTGAGACCCAGGGGTGGAGGTGAGCCTGAAGTCACAGAAGAGCAGGAGCCCAGTGAGCTTAAGGCCAAATCTCCTGCCTCCCCGACACTCGCCCTGCCCACCCCCTGCCACACTCTTGCTCTGGGCTCTGACTTGCTTCCTGCAGGGTCATTAACCACCTACGGCCTGCCACGTGGTGTCCCCCTATATTTAACTCCCACACTGTGACTTACAAAGGCCCAGAATAGCAGCCCCGGGTGGGGGCAAGCCTCATTGCCCTCCCCTCTAATCTCCCTGACATCATGCTCATAGCTCTCTCTACAGAAAGCACAGAGGCCTGGATCCAGGCTGCTGTGGTACCGCATTATTGTGCCAGGAGTATTGGCTCCTCCCTAAGGAAGACCCGTTAATAGGAAAAGCCTGTCTATCTGGGAAGTTCTAACATGCCAAACCTTGACTGACCCAGACCAGACCTGACTTTGGCCCACACCGACCACTGGGCTCTTTTCTAGGTTGAATCCTGACTCTAGCTCTAGGTTGAACAATGACCCTGACCCAACCTGAGTCCTGATCCTTTTTCTAGTTGAGTCCTAACCATGACTCCAGCTTAAATTCTGATCCCTTGTTTAAGATGAGCCCTGAACTTGGCCCCACTCTGAGTCCTAATCCCTTCTCTAGGTTAAGCCCTGACCCCTTCTCTAGGCTGAGCCTTTGCCCTAGCTATAGCTTGGATTAAACCCATATGGTTGATAATGAGAACATGAACAGCAGAGGTCACTCCTCCCCGTAACTGCTAAAAACCCAACTATATGAGTCCCACCATACAGGCTCCTGACTCCAGCTGTGTACAAGAGTTCTTTCTCAAAGACCTGCCTGCATACCTCAGCCTTTGCCTCGGTGGCAAAGGAACCAATAATGGCCATGGGTGAAAGACGGAGCCATCGGCCTGCCTTGACCACGAACTCCTCCGCACCTGCACTGGCCACCAGCACAGCCAAGCCTGCCCCCTCCTAATCAGCCTCCTGTTTAGTTCCCCAGGCCACATGGTGCAAGGTGAGGGCTGTGATATTTATAAAATCTGTGTCCTTCATGATAAAGCCAGCCCTGGGGACCAAGTTCAGAGCTGCTCTCTTCATCCTCTGAACCCAAGAACTTCAAACCACATCCACCACAAAGGGCCCTCATCACAGTCCACCTGTCATCCATTGAAGTCACAGCTCCTGCATGTGGGCCCCGCCACCTCTCTGATGCCTTCTCACTCAGAAAGCCATTCCCGGCAGCCAGGACTCTGGCTGAGTGGCAGGGCAGCCTGGGTGCTGGTGGGTGAGTCACCACAGTCTCTGAGTGCAGGCTGCTTTGTCCTGCATGTGGAGCAGAGCCCTCCCCCTAGATCTGCAGCAGTAGGGGTAGAGATGCAGTGGGCGGGAGAGAGGCTGTTCAGTGGCACATGTCTCCAGTACAACCTGTGTCGTTTGAGGAAGAGCCTTGGACTGCTGGTTCCAGTGGCTGACCTGCACTGTTTTGATTTTCTAGAATTCTCAATTGAAACACAGGTCACCCCTGGGTGGAGCCCACTTAAAGCTGCCATTTTGGAGAAATTGCAAAGGCTTTTGGAAATATCTTTAGCTTCTCCCTGGCTTCATGCAATGACCTCACGCTGACTTGGGGCAGGGAGTGAGTTGCTGCTGTCCTCTGGACAGTGCTCTGTGCCAACATCTCCTTCAATAACAGGTCGGAGATCTTGGTGGCCTTCCAGGTCACCCTTACTAGGGAAGAGCCCCTCCTCAAGCTCCATGGCACCCCTCAGCTGCTCTGTGCATTTAAATTTGCCCCGTCACGGACAGCTCCTTGCATCTTGAGGTTGCTCTTTTAATCAGGCCAGCATCTTTCACCCTATAATATCTGCTTCACCATCAAAATGTTTTGCTTTGGAACATTTCCTGCCTTGCCCAAGCCCGTGCACTGGGTTCTGACAACTAGGAGGAAAAACCCGACACGGTCCCTGCTATCACAAGACTTCCATCCATGATTTTAGAGTAGGCTGTACATGGGTTTAGTTCTGTAGTCCCCCTGTTTCTAACCTGCTGTGACCTTGGATGAGTCTCTCAAGCCCCACATCCTTGTCTGCTAGATGGTTTGGGATGTAGAGGCTTCAGGATCATGCGTGGGTCAAGCAGGGGTCTGACTCATGATCAGGTCCCCATCCACGTTTGGGTTGGAAGGTACAGGGTGAGAGTAGAGGCCTGGGCAGGCAGAAATACCTACTTGGAGAAAGGGGCTAGCCTACCCTCAGGCAGATGTGCCTTTGAAAAGGTGGTGCCATATCAGTGTGGTCAGCTTGAAGGGTGGAATGATAGCATCCTCCTGGCAGGTGACGATGGCCAGGTTGAGGCCTGAGGCAACAGGGACGGAAAGAAACTGGCCGACCACAGTCAACAAATCAGACATGAAATAGTCACCCCTGCCAATGGGACAGAGAAGTTATTGGAATAAGGAAGCGGGCAGGAAACCTCAGAGTCCAGCTCAGGGGCCAAGGCTGCCACCAGGTACACACTAGCAGAAGGAGTCAGCCCTGGGAGGAACAGCAGGAAGATGAGCCTCAGGTCATCCGTTCTTTGATTTGTTCCTTCATCCCCACATCTACCCACTAGACAGAAGATTTTTAGGTACCCTGCTATGCCTCGAGCACGGCGTCAGACCCAGAACATCCCACCAGATGCCTCTCAGTCTCCTGAAGACTCTCATTCAAGTGGAAGAGATATAGAATAAGTCTAATAAATTAGCAACTACTCTGAAGAAAATAAAGCTGGGTGACACGAAATGCAGGAGGGGCACCTGCCTGGATCTTGAGGGGGTGAGGGCGTCCTTGGTAAAGAGGTGCATTTGGGAGAAGTCCTGAATGAAGCAGGAGTACAGCTATGTGAGAATTCCTGCCACAGCATGCCTCATAGAGGGAACAGCCAGTGCAAAGGGCCTGAAACAGGAAAGAACTCAACATGTCCCAGGAAGGAAAGAAAGACCAAGTGGACACTGAACTGTGAAAGGGTATTGAGAGTGATCAGTTGAGGGTCACATGACCTCTCTGAGAGGTTTAGTTTGGGTCAAGAGCCCAAGGCCAAGGCTGGAGATGGACCACAGAACTCAGGAATGTTGAGAGAGAACGATGCTTAAATCCAGAGGGTAAGAGGTGTGTGTCAGAATTGGATGGGGATCATGGACCTAGCCTAGAAGGGGGAAGGCACAGAGGTGCCTGGATCAAACCCTAGTCTGTTCCCTTGCTGTGTGGTCTTGAGCTGGGAACCCTCCTGGGCTGATAAATCAGGAAATTGGTTCTTAGGAGTATGGTCAGAGAAAAAGAAGTGTTCTGCTTCAGCAGAGGCAGGAGCCCTGAGGAAGACTGGGCAGGGGCCAGATGGAACAAATCCACATAGCCCAGCTTCTGCAGAGCCTAACCAGGCTAGAGCTTGCCCCAGCCCAGCCTGGAGATGGACTACAACCTCTCTAAAAAGTGGGTGAGCAAAGGGAGAAACTGAGGCAGGTAATGGAGGAGGCAGGAGACTCCATGCACCCCCTGGCCACGTCTTCACCTCATCCACATTGTCCTGGCATCAGACAGATTGAGATCTCCATTGTCCAATGGAGGATGGAGGCTCAGAGAGCCACTGAAAGTCACACGCTGGGAGTGCTTTCCAACCCTGTCCCTCACAACCCTGAAGCAGCTGAACACAGGCTCAGGGATTCATCCCCACTCCAGCCACAGCTTCTGCCCTGAACCTACAGCATTCACAGGGAAGGCCAGCTCAGGGGACTTCTATGCCACACTGACATTCTTTCTATCTCTGAACTTGTAAATCTTTTTCCAGCCCCAGGGCCTTTGCATATACTATGCTGTCTGCCTGAAACTACTCCATACTCACCCTCATCCTGTCAATTTCTACTCGGCCTTCAGACCTCAGATCAAATCTCTCTGCATATGACTTTATGTGACTTCTGCCCATCTGGCAGCCGAATGTCCCTGACCCTTCTCCAGGTCTCTGGTCCTTGCCATCGTTTTTGCCCATCTGTGTAGCTGTGTTTATGAACCCTCTTTTCCCCCAAGAAAGTGACTGATTTCTCCTGAGGGTGAGAAACTCAGTTTTCAAAGTCCCTATAGGGCCGAGACTGGGGTGCTGCTCCCCGACTCTGACCTATGGGGCTGTGAGGCTGCAGCCTGCCTCTACCTCCTGGGATGTCCTCATGTCCCCAACCCTGCTGGGACGTGACGTTAATCCCTAAATGGCTTCTGAGCTGCTCCGGGCTTGCGTGGGCTCTGGTGCGTGTGCACATGGCCCTGGGCGCACGCACGTGTGCGCACGGACCTTCGTGAGTAATTCCAGCCGTGCTTCCAAATCCCGTCTCCATGGAGAGGCCGCCCCCGCCCACCCAGCCCCAGGTGGCTGCCTCTGCCACCCTTCCGGCTCCCTGCCTGCTTCTTCATGACCCAGATTCGACCTGTCTTACCTCCCACACCCGCAGGCCGGCTTCTACAAGCTCGGGGGTTGGGGACCTCTCCCCAGACACACCTCTCATTCAGAATCGGCTCCGGGTTCCAGTATAGCTCACTGAGGGCAAGTGGGCGCTGGCGGGTGGCTGCCTGGGTTGGAACATGGCTCCTGCACCCTGAAGATAAGGATGCTTTCCTTGGGGGAGCTGAAGCTCCAGCTCCCCTGTGGTCCTCCGAGCCCTCCAGGAGCCCGCCTCTCCTCTTGCATCCTCCCTCTTGTTCTCTTTCCTGAGCTGCACTTTCCTTACACACACACACACACACACACACACACACACACACACAAAATTCTGCCCCTTGTTGCTTCACCACCTGAAACGCTCTTCTCCAGAGGCCATGAGGCCCACCTCTCTTTCCTGCCCAGAGACACTTTTCTTGAAAGCCTTTCCTCCCGTCCTCTTCTATCAGCTTCTATGTACTCTGTGTTGCCTGAGAGAGCTCTGGCTCTTTGCTTCCTGTCTCCCTGGCTAGGGTGGAGGTCGGGTGAGAGCTGGGACTCCGTCTTTGATGCCCTGGGCTAGAGCTAGCATACCTGGCACACAGGACATGCCCGGAGACTCACAGTTATATGAATGAGTGAGGCTTGGCCCCCAAGAGTCCTAACCAGCCACCTTGCTTGTTACAGAGCCATTCTCTACCATGGCGTAGCATGAGTTGGTGCCATGTGCTCTGAGCTCGAGCATTCTGTGCGGTCAGAACTGTGAGATGGGTGCAGTGTGTGGCACTCCCATCTCTGGACAGGGGCAGCAACCTTCCAGAGGCACAAGGCCTTTGAAGCTGCGTAGTTCAGTCTCCAAGTCCAACACCTGTTACCACCTCAGGCCCACCTGTAAATGCAGTGATCTCAGGAGCTTCGCGGGCAGGGCATGTTGGCCCTGGGAACTCCTGCTTGCCAAAGGAAGAGGAGGCTTCATGCAGAGGACACAGGCTGGAGCCCCACAGACCCTTCCAGACTGACCCCCTCCAGGCCAAGCACAGCAAAGGGATCACTCAGTCTGCCCCAGGCCTCTGCCAGGTCTGATGTCCTTGTATCTAAGGGAATGTCAAGAAGGTACCAGGTTAAGGCTGCCAGCACCGTACCACACACACCACAACTCCAGAGAGGTGGGAGGAATTCTGACTTCCTTCTTCAGAATTCCAGGAGTACAGCGAAGACTCTGTCTCAAAGCAGCTTTTGCCAGCCTAGTTTCTACCTCTGACAAACCGGAGCCGGGGTAGCCCTTCTGCCTCCTGGGTGCTGCATTCACATGGCTCTAAAGAGAGGGGGCTTATGGGAGCTGTGCTGTCTAGGCACTAATACCTCATCCCAGGAAGTTGGCCTCTGCTCCGGGGAGCAGGTACTGGGGTGAGAAATCATACCTGGAGGGGCAGAAGAAGGACCATCTTTAGTCTCATACAACAGGCTGGTAAACTGAGGCCTGGATTAGGTCATGAATTCAGAGCTGTTTGGATCCAGTTTTGTAAACATCCATGAGGGGGAAAGTCTCTCTGAAGGAGATGGGTCCCCTTGGCAGACATGCCTGACCTCACGTTTCCCTGTGGCAGTTGGAATCCCTGAACCATGGGCCCTAAGATCAGTGTGCATGGAGCCATCCAAGACGTTGTTAGAAAATGCAATCTTGGGGCTGGAGAGATGGCTCAGCGTTAAGAGTACTGGCAGCTCTTGCAGAGGACCCAAGTTTGATTCCCGGCGCCCACATGGCAGTTAGCAAACACCTTCAACTTCAGTTTCAGGGGATCTAATGCCCTCTCCTGATCTCCATGAGCATTGCATGACATGGGTGCACTCTCATACATGCAGGCAATACAGTTATATATCCATAAAATAAAAATAATAAGTACAATATATAAGAAAAAAAAGAAAATGCAATCTGAGGGCCAGGCATGGTGGTGCATGCCTTTAATCCCAGCATTTGAGAGGCAGAGGCAGGTGGATCTCTCTGAGATGCCTGGTCTACATAGTGAGTTCCAGCTGGTCTACAGGGAGACACTGTCTCAAAAAACAAAACAAAACCCAACAAGAACAAGAAATAAAACAAAAACACAGTTTGTGGTTTCACTCTTATTTAAATGAGGAGCCCAGATGACTTGATTCAGGTGGTGAGGACCTCTCCCCGCCTCAACTTGAGGAACATTGACAAAGAGAATGGATCTAGGAGAAAGCGAACATCTGTGAAGCATGCTTTCTACTGGCCACTCACTACCAACCCTGCAGCCTCCAGCCCTGGAATGCCCTTACCTAGGGACCCAATGTGTCCCCAGTGGACCGAGGGAACACATGTGGACCCTGGCAAGGACTTCTTCCCTCTGCCTCTTTTGTGTTTATTCTAGCTTTCCTTTATAAATTAAATTAGATGCTTACCATAATGCTTTCTCATCTTTCCTCCCCAATGTGAGGACTGACAGCTATAAATAGCTCTCCACAGCTTTAGCTGCACCCCACAAATATGGAAATATTCAAATTTTTCATTATTCGGTTCTAAATATTTTCTCATTTCCTGTTTGACTTCTTCCCCAATCAATGAAGTATTTAAAATTTTTATTTAGTTTTAGCATGTGTGTAAGTGTGTAAGTGTAGGCACACACAGCATGTGTATGGAATCAGAAGACAACTTTTAGAGGAGTCGTTTCTCTCTTTCCACTGTGGGTTCCAGGGATTGAACTCAAGTCATCAAGCTTTCTTGGCAAGCTCTCTTACTTGCTGAGCCATCTTGCTGGCCCCCATTAGTCACTTTATTTATTTCTTTTTATTTTATGTGCATGAGTATTTTGCCTGAATGTAAGTGTACCCACATGTGCAATGCCCACAGAGGCCAAAGAATACAGACAGTTGTTAGCCACCATGTGGGTGCTGGGAACCAAACCCAGGTCCCCTGGAATAGCAGCCAGTAAGCCTTCTCTCCGGTCCCAGTAATCTTGTATATTGTCAAGTATACAGGTGAGTTTCAGGATTTTTTTTGCATTGTTTCTTTACTTTTTTAACACTTTTTTACACAGGTTCTTGTATAGCCCAGGCTGGCCTTGAACTTAAAACTCCTTACGTAGCTCAGGCTTGCCTCGAACTCTTGATCCTCCTATGCCTGCTTCCCAAGTGCTGAGATGAGAGCACCCACCTCCATACCCAGCTTGCATTGTTTCTTTGATATTTACTGAGACTTGCTTTGTAGCTCAAAATCTGGCCAATTTTTTAGAATGTCACATATGTTTGAAAAGAACACGTATTTGTTCATTTGAGGTTCAGCAGTTTTTACGTTCTTAATGTTGAATGGCAATTCTAGTATGTCAGAGAGACACTCCAAAGATAGTGGAAACTCAGGGGAGATTCCTGGTAAAGCAGTGTGCCTCAGGGAAAAACTCCTGCAGGAAGTGATTCTCAAATATGTAAACGTTAGCCTGGAAAGAACAATGGGAAGGTATTCCATCCAGAGGGGACAGCATGGGCAAAGCAGAGAGGAAGGTAGCGTGTAATTCTCAGCAAAATGGAAACAGAATAGATGTTAATAGAAATCCAAGGAAGGTGAGATTAACTTGACTGAGGTGCCAGGGTCAGAGGAATGATGTTTATTAGAAAGCAAATCCCTAACATGGAACACAGGATGGTGTGGCAGGTGGCAGGAGGTGTGGCCATCATAACACAAATACTAGCTAAAAATCAACCAGGCTTTTACTGCTTGCTATAATACCCTTGTTATGCCTTCTAGTGATTTACTCATTCAGTCCACTCAGCAGCTCTAGGTAGGTATTATAATCACCGGTAATTTATAGGTAAGAAAATGAACACCAGAGAAGTTAAGTAATTTATTGTAGGCTACACAGCCCAAAGTGGTGGAGTCAGAACTTAACAGGCAACCAGAAGCAATCTAACTCTAGCTACTACCTTGATGTTCTGGTTAGGATAGGGATTCCCTGAGGGATAACCTGTGGCACCTGTATTTTGGGCGTCAGCTTCTGAGATAAGGTAAGCCTGGAAAAAATACAGGCTAGAACAGATGCAGGTTTTACATGGAAGAGAACTGGGTTCTAGGCCAACTACTAAGCAGCTCTGAGGCCTTGATCAAGTTGCTTCTACATGAATAGCCCTAGCCTCCTTGACTGTCAGATGAACTGCTATCATCTACCCCACCTGCCCACCTATGTGAGAATCACGTATGACTATGCCTTCCTTGTAGACTAACAGACTGCTGGTGTCTGTTATTGCTGGACTAACTCAGGGGAGGTTCGCATCTGCGCAGGGCAGCAGGGCTACATTCTGCCAGCCCTGAGGGGAGGGTGGCATGGCTGGGCCTTGAGCTGGGGAGGGCCAAGGAAGCCTGGAACCTTTGAAATGGGCTTTTCATTTAGTCCTGCCCCTGTAGAAGTCAATCCACTGAGGCAAGTTTCAGCTCAAAAACCAATTCTAGAGGGATGAATACAGTGCAGATTCAAGGATTCGGAAACTTGTGAGGGAGAAAGTGAGGCTTCCATTAGGCTCCATGCCTGTCTTGAATATAGGAACCTTAGGTGGTGGCCAGCTCTGTATCTGGCATTCAGGCTGCAGTGGGAAACTCTCAAGGGAAAAACATCACCCCCTAGGAGCCGTTTCTCATTGCCACAGTAACTAGCTTGGCATTGTTAGCAAGCAGAACTCTGGCAGAGCACTAACTGGTGAGTGATGCCCAGGGCAGTCTCTCACATAGAAGAATTACTCCACCTGCTCCCTGTGATTTTCAGATGTCCCACCAGTCCCTCCTGTAGGTAACAGACCTGTTTATGATCCCTGAGTCCCTAGCATTGGAAGATTTCCAGCCTCATCTTTATACCTCTAGAATGTAATTCCCATGCCCAGCAGTGAAAAAGTTCTGTCTGTCCCTTTGGGATTTTGCCCAAGTCTGTGGCCACTTAGGAAAGATCGCCCCTCTTGCCTGTGCCACTTGCATTTGTGGCGCCGATTCATCTTGGTCTGTGCTTGTAAGTGTCACTAGCTCTGTGTGGCAGAGCCCACACCTGATGCCTTCATCATCCTGTGGGGGACACCACGGTCCACCTCCTGTGCCTTATGCTTTGTGTCATTCACCTTCCCTTCTCCATGCTGCTGGGCATTGTCATTTTGGCCATGTGTGTAGATCACACAGGTGATGCTGTGAGTTTCCTTTCGGGATTGTAAAAGGGACATTGCAAAGTGTCTCCCATGAAGACAGCATTGGGAGGCTGAGAATTGCTGTGACCCAGTTCTGTTCAATGGGGGAAACTGAGGTGCTTTTGTGCACATGGGAAGCAGAACTCAAAACATGCACTGTAGATAGATCTGTCTTGCTTTAGAGTGGGGAAAGCTCGGGGTGGGAGAAGTGGAGGCTAGGGCCAGTGACTGGGATGAAAGGGGATGCAGGCAGCTTTGTGGGAGGAAGGAAGGGAGGGAGCTGTTTTCTTGGGGAATCAGAGCTGACTCCCTCTGCCTGAGACCCTCAGGAAATCAAGCCCTAGGCCCGACAGACTCTTCCTGTCACCTCCATCAGCAATCAGGGAGCCCCACCTGGCCTGGCAGATTGGTATAGGCGTGAGGCACAGGCAGCCCCCGCCCAGACCTGGGTGGCAGAAGACTCTGCTCTTGAGAAAATGATGTGTCTGTTCTGAGAAACCACATGCCCTACAATGAATCCAATTAGATTTCATAGGCACATGAAAATGCAATCCATCTTAAACGTGCTCTGCAAATCTCCGGCCGCAAATAAATATTACATTCTGTCTTGGCAGCCCCCGTAGAATAGCAAACAGCAGCCGGCACCTCCCTGGCAGGCAGGGCCCCATGCCTCTGTAGAGGAGGGGTCTGAGACTAGCCTGTGGGATTTCTGGTGATCCCTTTGCCTTCCTGTCCTGCACAGCCTCATTTGCAAGTGGGTTATTGCCATGGTTCCATCATGATTGCTCCACTCCGGCACCCCAGAGCTGAGCCCAGAAGTTCGTGTTCATTCATGTTCCTGATCCACCCTGGGTCCCATGGTACTGGTATTGAGCACACAGTCCTGTACAAAGCAGGGCAATTCAAGGATCCTTTTAAAACTCATAGCCCAAGAGGAAGGTAGGAATGAATATGAAAACAAAACCTGTGCTAGATGTAGGTGAGTTTTGCGAGGAACATGTATTCGGGATGCTAAGTGAGAGAAAAGAGGGTCTGGGGAGGTGTCCGCCAGGTGGTGATGTTTGTGCAAAGCAGTGACTGGGAAAAGGATCCCTGGAAGCTGGGGTCCTGAGATAGCAAAGTACTGGCGAGTTTGAGGACCAGGAAGGCAACCCCATAGCTGGAGCAACTGTACTAGAGAGAGGTGTTAGGGAGCTGGAAACGGAGGCAGACCCAGGCTGAGAGCCAGGTTCCCCGTTCATCACTGTCCCACAAATGAGTTAAGAAACCATTTCCAGGTGGGAAGTAGTGGCCCACGCCTTTAATCCCAGCACTCTGGAGGCAGAGGCAGGTGGATCTCTATAAAATGGTCATCCTGGTCTACATAGAGAGTTCTAGGCCAGTGGAGCTACAAGGAGACCCTGTCTCAAAAAGACCCAAAACAGAAAAAGATAAAGAAACCATTTCCAGCTACAAATGAATGGGAAGTTGAGTCCCTTCTCCTCTGCAGGCTGTTTCATCCTTTGTAAAATGAGGCCTGGGCAGGTCTGTCACAGGGGGTGATGTGTCAGGTGACTGGGGGGGTCATGTGTGCCAGGAAAGAAAACAGTTGCTGTTGTCATCATCATGACAATAGTGCATTTATACCCTGGGGGCCTTTGTTCCTGCCACATCCTGTGAGGCTCAGGGTGACTTAAAGAGAAAACACAGCAGTTGGTGAGAGCCTAGGGCCTCAGCCTCTGAGAAAGGAGGCCAGAAACAGGGAGAGGGCTCTGCCCAGGGCTATGTAGCTGGCAGAAGAGGCCAGAGGAGATGCAACTGGGTACTTTTTTTCCTTGTCCATGCTAAGGATGGAAACCAAGGGGTGTTTCCACATGCCAAGCAAGTGCTCTACCACTGAGCTATATCCCCAGCCCTTGAGACAGGGGCTTACTATGTCACCCATACTGGTCATGAATTTGAGATCCTCCATCTCCACCTTTGGAGTCTTGGGATTACAGGCATGTGTCACCACACTCCACTTTTGTAATGCTGGGACCAAACCCAGGACTTCGTGCATGCTAGACCAGTGTTTATCAACTGAGCTACAGCCCTAATCCCATACTAGGTAATTTCTAATGAACCGAAATATGCTGGCTCATTATTCTGAGAGATGAGAGGTTCAGTGTCAAGGGGCTGACCTCTGGTAAAGGCCTTCCTTCTTGCTGTGCCCAAAATGGTGGAAGGCATGAAACAGAAGGCAGAGACTGTACACAAAAGCAGTGGAGCCCACTCCCAGGATAATGAGCTTACTCCATGGCAACAGCATCACAATGACAATTAAATCCCCACATGAGTGTTGGAGGGCACAAACTTTCAGACTGCAGCAGAATGTGGCCAGGTCAGGGCAGAGGGCATTCGTGTCCTTCATAATCTCCGAGAGCAAAGCTGGGGCTGCTGGCTCTTCAAGCTGTCTTCTGAGCTGCCTGGTGGTGGAGCAGACTGCTTGGGAAGTACTGAACTGCCTGTCTCTGGACATACGGAATCGAAAGCCAACACACTTCCAGAGATTTGTAGTGATTATTGTTGCATATCCCCTTTAATACCCTAAGACAGTAAACATTTGTTATTGCCTAGTTTCTGTGGCTCAAAAATTTCAGGGCAGCTTGGTTAGGAGGTTCTGGCTCAGGACACTCTGTTAGGCTTAAGCTATGTGAAGGCTCAAAAGGCGCCAAAAAGTCACTCTCGAGATGATGGTGAGAGCACAGAGCTGCCGGTGTGCACCTTCTTCCCCCAGAGCAAGAGACCCAAGATGCTCAAATGGCACCTGCATTGTCCTTGTAGCCAGCATGGGAATCCAGGTGCTGTCATCTCATGGTGACCCAGTGATGGCACATCAGTTCACTGTCTCCCAGGAGGGGACTGCCTAGACTAGGGGCGAGAGGAAGGCATGAGACCTAATGGGGGCTGCTACAAGACTGGACTGTGGAACCCTAACTGTACCATCCAGCACCAGGTGTTCCTGCTAAGCCTCAGTTTCCCCTCTGCGCGGGTGGTTGGATATTAGCGGTTTCTGAGTGCCTGCAGGTGGATAGTGGGGTCAACTTGGGGTCAGCGTGTCAGGGCAGCTGTGGGGCCTCATAAGGTAGAGGAAGTGGCAGTTCTGGCCAGCCAGAGTACTCAGAGACACTGAGGCAGGCTATGGATCCTCCTGGGAGGCTGCCATCCCTAGATACCAGGAACCTCTGGTGTTGGATCTCAGGCAGACAGACTGTGGTGGGCATGTCGCTCCACTTCCCCATATACACGCATAGGTGAGATCCCCTTTCAGTAGCTTTTTCTAAATGCTCCAAATGTGGGGGTGAGGTGCATGTTCCTGTGTGTGCTGGCATGTGGGCACCAGGGGTCTACCTCGGGTGTTGTTGCTCAGGAACAACCTGCCTTGTTTTGAGACAGTGTCTCTTACTGGCCTGGGTCTCCTCATATAGGCCAGACTGGTCACCCAGTGGACCCTAGAGATTCTCTTATCTCTGACTCCCCAACGCTGGAATTAATAGATAGGCATGTGCTGCCATACCTGGCTTTTGTTTTGTTTTATTTTTTGAGACAGGCTCTCCCTGTAGTCCCAGCTAGCCTGGAACTCACTATGCAGACCAGGCTAGCCTCAATCTTACAAAGATCCCCTTGCCTCTTGAGTACTAGGATTAAAGACATGTGCTACTGCACCTGGCCATACCTGACTTTTTTTTAAAATGTGGGTTCTAGGGCTAGAGAGATGGCTCAGTGGTTAAGAACACTTGCTGTTCTTCCAGAGGACCCAGGTTCGATTCCTAGCACCCACATGGTGGCTAACAACCGTCTGTAACTCTAGTTCCAAGGAACCCTACACCTTCTTCTGGCCTCTGCAGGGCATTGCACACACATGGTGCACTTACATCCATGCAGGCAAAACACTCATACACGTAAAATAAAAATAATAAAATTTTTAATGTGGGTTCTGGAGACCAAAGTTAGGTCCTTAAATTTATATAGCAAACACTTCACCAACTGAGCCATCTCCTTGGCCCCTGAATGCTCTTCTGAGAGGCTATACTGGGGACACAGAAAGCAGTGGGGAGCTGAGATAGGGCAGGCATGGGCATTTCTGGGGTGATGTCATCTCCCTTTCAAGACAGCTCTGTTAATGAGTCCCAGCCTGGCTCACAAGAGGGGTTTACAAATTTTGATGAGGGAATGAACCTGGGGTGCTCATGAGGAAGATCCAGGTCAGCTTGAGGTACTCCAGCCCCAGGAGCCCCAGTGGCTCATCCTAGTGAGGGCCAGAACCTCAAGCAGTCTTTGAGGTTGGGAGTTCGGGGCTGTGGGGCACCAGCAGCAGGCCAGGCAGCAGAAGAGCAGGTCAGGAGACACTTGGGAGGTAGTGGGAACCCAGGGGACAAGGGCAGGCCTGAACCAGAGGGACTCACTAACTGCCTGCAGGAAGGTGCCGGGGAAGAGGGAATGGCATGGAGCAGGCACCACCGTGAACGTGGGCAGGGACAGGCCTGCGAGCGTGTGGAGGAAGGAAGCCACGGACAAGGGTCAAGGGCAGAGGCTCCCCTTGGACCAACTGGATTCCATTCCAGCTCCATGACCTCAGCAAGCTACTTCTCCCTGCCTTGGTCTCCTCAGCTGTGAAATGGAGGTGTTGATGGCAATTGACCCCTCATGGGGTCATGGGTTGAGTGTGAGCTCAGGGAAGGAAGTCAGGGCCAGACGTCACCACTTTAGATGGGTCTGGTGACACACTGAATGCAGGAGAGGTGACCTGAGAACACCTACGTCCACACACCCAGCTTGGAGCCTCATGCCCCAGCCTTCCACAGAAGAAACTGAGGCAGGCTGATCCTTGGGAGAAGGGCCCTGTTAGGCACAGCCTGGGAGGCCAGTGCAACCTTTTCAGAGGTGCTGAGACCATAGGCAGAGTGGATGATGGGCGTTAAGGGTGAAGCTCTAGACTCAGACAGGAGGTTCCTGTTGGAAGCTGGAACCAGATGGGCACTCGACACTGCCACCCATTCAGCCCCTTACCTTGGTGCCGAGTGGGGTGGAGGTGAAAAGTTCATCCTTGAAGTCACGTTGGATGAGTCAGCACAGCTCTACAGGCAGAGGCAGCCTGCTCTCGCAGTCACAGGCCTGGGAAAGGTGGCAGCATCTGGTGGGGGTTCCATCGGGCATAAACTCTTCTTTAAGTGAGAGTGTGACTCTCAGCAGGAGATCTGATTCAATGAATGGTTCTTGACTTAGAGCTCACGGACCCTGAGAGAGAAGGGGACTGAGTCCTTTTCAGCTAGGGCAGTTGACTGACAGATCCTAGAATCCTAGACTGTGTGAGCTTTGAGCCCTGGAAGGCCCCTGATTCAGCCAAACCCCACGCCATGCAGTTGGGGAAATTGAGGCCCAGAGATTGGCAGGGGATGGCCTGAGATCACACAGTGAGTTAGGGGCCCTGTCAGGACTATCAACAGCTCTTGTGGCTTTGTTTCCCAGAGTGGAAAGCAGAAGTAGCAGGAAGCCTGCCTTAGCTTGACAGGTCCAGGCTCAGATCCTAGCTCTGCTGTTTACCAGATAGGTTCCTCACCTCTGAGCCTCAGTTTCCTCATCTATATCAGAATTCTAACACCTAGGTCTCAGAGGTAGGGGGAGGGCCAATGATACTCTACGTTGAAGATCTGACGCACTTCAGTGACTGGTGTTCCCCTTTCAAATGTGGGCCGCAGTGATGGTTTGCTGCTTCCAGTGTGATTTCATTCGTTCACTCACCTGGATTTTAGGAAACAACTGCTGTGTACCAGGCCCTGACGTGGGGCTGTAGACAGGACTCTGAAGTACCTCAAGATGCTCGCAGTATGAACGAGAAAATTCCAGAACTTTGAAGAATTGACTGGAGCACAAGGACACCCTAAGGGCTAGAGAAATGGTCACAGAGGTGGCATCTGGGGTGGCCAGGATGTCCTTAGCAATTAGGAACAGGAGAACATTCTGGGCAGAGGAAATGGCACATGAGAATCTAGAGTTTAGGATGTGTTCTGCAAGGCTTTCATGTGGCTCCTGGGTGAAATGTTGGTGACCAGGGCAGGGGAGTGACAAAGGCTCAAAGAGCGTGAGTCAAGAAAGGAAGGTGTCTCTGAAACAGAGAAAGAGCATCCCCTAAAGTGTTTAGTCTCATTCATAAAAGAATTTAAGAGTGGACCCAAATGGAAGCTTTAGGACAATTTGATTAGAATAGTAAAGAAAAATCCTCAGAGCAGGTGAGTTGGGAATCTCGGCAGCTGCCTTGAGGAGGAGAGTGGAGGGGAGAAGGAAGAAAGCCAGGAGGCCACACAGGGTTAAAGCCCACACGGAGGTCAGACCGGCGCCGACTGGCAGTCATATGGCGAGGGAGGAGGAAGCTTTAGAGAAAAAGCAAAGAAATATAAGATGCTTGGGCAGCCCAAAGCATCCGAGAAAGCTTGTTTAGAAAAGGGACATGAAGAAGAAAATGAGAGATTACGCTTTTCTGAAGAATTCAGAAAAGGAGGCAGACTTACAGAGTCCTACATGGCTGTAACTGGATCCAGAAGCACTGCACAGGGAGGTGGGATTCTGGGCAGGAAAGGTTCACTATCTCACACTAGGTATTCTGCCCATCTATTTAACATGACTTAAGGTGAACCTACCTTCCTAGGGGAGGTCCTATGACTAAGTGATTAACCAGTGAAACTGGAAATGTGGGTCTTTCAACAGATAGACTAGAAATTTTGTAGTCTTGACCAGTTAATCTGGGGCCATTTGCTGCTATAACTAATCTCCACCTCTTCTCCCCCAGGGATACAAGGAAGACCCAGTTGCTGACACCCAGGAACAGGGAGGCTGCCTGTCCTAGGTTGAGGTCTGTTTCTGGGGCCTCTGCTTCCTGGTGGGTCTGCTTTCCCTGTGTACAGCCCAGTCAGATGAGGGCAGAGTTGCACACAGGCGTGCCAGGCGGTAGGCAGAGCACCTTTGACAGGTGTATAGAAACACTTGGAGACATGGGCAGGGCTCCACACCCCTCCCTGGTTTCATCCTTCTCTTGCCTTTTGGGGACAAGGGCCCTGCCAACATGTGGGTGCTGGGAATCAAACCCAGGTCCTCTGCAAGAGCAGCCAGTACTCAAAAACTGCTAAGCCATCTCTCTAACCCTACCTGCCTTTTTCTTTTTCATAGCTGTGTAGCATTCTTTAGTGTACAGGATCATAATTCGTTTATCCAGGCACCCGATGGATGCAAAAACTTGCGTCATTTTCAAGCTGTTGCTACCACAGCAGTGTTTTAAGAAAAAACCTGAATGTGTCATTCCTTTTTAAATTTTATTTATTATATATGTTTGTGGTGAAGGCATAGCTTGCCACAGCATGCGTGTGAAGGTCAAGGGACAACTTTCAGGAGTTGGCTCTCAGAGTCTCAGAGTTGGTTCTCGCCTTCCACCCTGGTTGAGGCAGGGTCTCTGTTTCTGTCACTGCTCAGCATACTCCAGCTGATCCATGAGCTTCTAGATGATTTTCCAGTCTCTACTTCCCGTCTTGCCCTAAAAGTGCTGGGATAACAGATGCATACCACCACATCTAGCTTTTTACATGGGTTCCTGGGATCAAACTCAAGTCATCAGGCCTCATTTTTTTCTTTTCTTTCCCTAAAAAATGTTTGTGTGTGTGTGCATGAGTGTATGTGCACACATATGGAGCCCAGAAGAGGGGAGGAGCTGCATCTTCTATCACTCCATCCCTCTTCTTTTGAGGCAGGGTCTCTCCTAGAACTTAGAGTCTGTGTTTCCTTGACTAGGTTGGAAGCTAGCAAGCCCCAGATATCCTCCTGTCGCCGTCCCCATCAGAACTCCACTGCAAGTGTGCGTGGGACACCTGGCTTGTTCGGTGGGTGCTGGGATCCAAACTTTCATCCTCATGGAGGCATAGCAAGCTTCTTAACTGCCGAGCCATCTTCCCAACCCACATCTGTCATTTGCATGTGTGTGGCCAGGGGTGGAATTGCTGGAGCCAGTGGCCTTTAGAACCATGGGTATTTTGATGGCCTCCAGTCTAAATGCAGACATCCCAAGGGGGAAATCAAGGCCTCCCATGACCTAACCCTAGGTGTTTGTTCGTTCACATCCCACCCCCACTGCAGGAACAACCCATGGTCCCTCAGCATTCCCCTGCATCCCCTCTTCACTGTGATTTGTCTGTGCTTTTCCCTTTCCTGAAATGTTTTTCCCTCCCAAGGTAAGATGATGCATACCTATAATCCTAGCACTCAGGGAGCTGAGGTGGGAGGATGATGAGTTCCAGGCCAACCTAGGCTTCATAAGGAGACCCTGTCTCAAAAAAACAAAACAAAACAAACGGAAAAAAAAAAAACAAAAAAAAAACATGGCTCTTCCCTGAATCTGTGCCTGGTAAAATCTTACTAATTGGGCTTGGAAGATAGCTCAGTCAGTAAGGTGCTTGGCAGGTAAGCAAGAGAGTCTGAGTTTGATCCCCAGAGCACAAGTAAAGGGTAGCACTCGTAATTCCAGAACTGGGGAGGCAGAGACTAAGCAGATCCCTGGAGCTGACTTGCCATCCAGCCTGGGTTACTTGGTGAGGCCCAAGCCAGTGAGAGACCTTGTCTCAAGAAGTAAGGTGTACGGTGCCTGAAGAACAATGCCTGAGGTTAGCCTCTAGACTCCACACACATGTGTGCACACATATATACCCCCACACATATACATGCAGAGAGAAATCTTACTTATCCTCAAAGATCTGACTGCATAACATTTCTGGGAGCCCTGTCTGTGGCCCAGTGAATACTCATCTCTCCCTTCACTGGGCTGTGCCCCAGGCTCTGACACTTCCTGGGATATATTTTTATGTGTTGTTTAATTGCCATGTGTATTTTCTGCCTCCTGTACTTGGCCACGGGCTTCGAGGACTGAGACTGTGTGAGTCACGGAGCAGGCCCCATAAAGGCTGAAGGAATTGAATTAAATGTGCTGGTGATGGTTGCATTCTGACTGTTTTGTTCTGTTGTTTGCCAGCTTGACCTTCCAGGATGGTCCCTTAGCGGGGGCTGGAATTTAACAAGCCAGAGCAGGTGGCTTCCAGGATTGGTCTGCACCCAGCCAGAACTTTAGACTAGAGAGCAGGCCGGCATGCCGCTTGTCCCACACTCCCCTCCAGACCCCTTCTGACCAGCCTAGGGAAGTCTTTCTGAGCAGGCAGTTAGAGATGGTGGGTCTGAGCATGGCACAAGATGGGGGACTGTGAGAAATAGTGGCAAATTGGATGTTCTTACCTGAAAGCTGAGAGACAGCACGAGAAACTGGTTGGTGGCACAGACTGTGGACCCAAAGTTCCTGGGTTCAGATTTCAGCCCTGCCCTGCATGACCTTGTACAGATCATTTCTCTGTGCCCTCATTCTCTCCCTGGATTCAGAACTCAAAATATCCACTCAGAGGGCTGCTGTGAGAGTCTAAGTAAACCAAGAACTTTGTGTGTGCAGGAAGCATGGGGAACAGAGATTCTGAAGTACCCAACCTGAGGGACTTTGGGCTTCCTGTATAGCCTCCAGCTCCACTCTCCGGAACCTGCTAACACTCTGTGTGTGTGTGTGTGTGTGTGTGTGTGTGTATGTGGTGTACTGGGTATTGAATCTAGGGCCTCACATATGCTAGATAAGTGCTCTATCACTGAGCCATTTCCCAAGTTTTCTTTTTAAAATATTTATTTATTTATTTGTGTGTGTGTGTGTGTGTGTGTTTGTGTGCCCATGCAGGCTAGAAGAAGGTATCAGATCCTTTGGAACTGGGGTTGCAGGCATTTGCAAGATGCCCATCTTGTTGCATGGGTGCTGAGTTCTGAACTCCAGTCCTCAAGACTGTGCAGCAATTGCTCTTAACCACTGAGCCGCCTCTCCACCCACTACTCCCTTGTAGCCTTATTTTTACTTTTTACTTTGAGACAGTATCTCACTAAGTTGCCCGGGCTGGTCTTGAACTCAATTGTAGCCTAGTGAACCACTGAATTTCCAATCCTCCTGCCTCAGCCACACAAGTGGTTGAAATTGCAGACCCCTGCCTGTCTGACTTCCCCACGCATTTAGTGGTTGTTCGCCGTGCTCCTGCCCCGTGCCTGCTCTGTGAGCGGCACCAGAGGCATGGTGGACGTGGTGGACATTTACACAGATGTGGTCCCTTCCGTTTCAGAGCCCACAGAACATGGAAGAGTCACAAAGAACACAAGCAACCACAAAAGACAACGAGAGCCCTGGGGGAGTTTGTGGAAGGAAATCATATCCTAGATGCCAGTCAGGGAAGGTCTCTGAGGAGGAGATGTTTCAGCAGAAACCTGAAGCAGTACTAGTGGCCAAATATGAGAGGGAAACCTAGAAGCAGAGGGAATAGCCTGGGCAAAGGTCCTGGGGCACTGGAGAAATAATGAATGAGATTACAGTGGCTAAACTTACTTGAAGAGGCTGGAGTTATGCCTCAGGGGGAAGAAAAGACCTGAAGTGGATTTAGAGGAACTGAGTAAAGGGATTCTATCTGAGTTTTTTCAAGGATGACTGATTTTGCCTCTCTGGTGCTTTTGTTTGGCTTATGAGAGACTTACAGTTCTTGCCTACTTCTTTCTCTTTTCAGTATTATTTAAAAGGTGGGGGCTAATGGGCCCCCACAATCTCTAATGTCTCACCTGAGGCCATGCCAGGCTGGATGGGATGTGATCATACCACAACCCTGCCCTCACCTCAAGGAGCCTGGTGTCCACATCCTGGGCCCTGTGCACAAACTTCGCTTTCAGGAAGGCCCAGGACTCCTCTGTGACTGTCTCAGAGTGGCCAAGGCCTGCTGTGGGGACAATGTGAGCCACATGTCCCAGCAACCCTTGTGTGCAATCTTGATCAAACAACCAGTTGATTGCACGTCATGCTTTTCAAACAGTTGCTATGGACACGAACTGGGCCAGAAACAAGTGGGACCTGGCACTGGTTAGGTCACGTAGCTGTCAGAGGGGAGCTGGAGCCTGGGATCCCCGCTTGGCTGGCAGCAGCCGGTGCAGGCACAGAGCCATACCTGTCCTCACCAGAGCTGCATTTGACAAAGTGTCGGGTGTGATAAGCCACCCCAGAGTAGGCAGTACAGTAAACATGGGTGATGACAGATGCTGCAGTGTGGCTCTGACCAAGGTCTTTCAGGGGGCTGCGTCATGCTGCATGGGTGGCAAGGTAGTACAGGTTGGCGACCCAGGGCTCAGCCCCTCTCTTACTGACCTCCTCCAGGCCCAGAGGCTAACCTGCTTGCCCAAGAGTAAGGCAGAAACTGACTTGTCTTTCTCCACCCAGTCTGAGAAGCTACAGGCAAAGCTACAGTCACTGCC
This sequence comes from Eospalax fontanierii, assembly GCA_035773235.1. NCBI lineage: Eukaryota > Metazoa > Chordata > Mammalia > Rodentia > Spalacidae > Eospalax > Eospalax fontanierii. Next base: position 22,573,575 of record CM069550.1, on the reverse strand, counting down.
ACAGATCCTGTTGGTTGCTCAGGCCAACCCTGGGGAAGGGACAGCCACGACAGTATGAGCGACAGGAAGTCACTAGGAGGGTTCCAGTAAGACTGAACAGTCAGAAAGCAGCATTGGGAACTGAAGAGCTCCCACGTCCACAGTATCTGGTAGGCAGTAGAAGCTCACCGCCCCAGAGCTGCTTCCCAGGACTTCCCGGGACTTTCACCTAACGCCTCTTCTGAGCATCTGCCTTCTCAGGGCCGGACAGAGGGCTGGTGGTACTGAATAACGAAGACATTGCTGTTCCAGGATGGGAACAGTGCATCTGTGGCGCAGCAGGGGCCCTGTGGACTCGGCCCGGGGACCATGGTCTGCGTGAAGGGGAAGGCATGTCCTGACAGACAGGCAGAGCATTTCAGGCAGGTGACCAGGCAAGGCCAGGTGGACCCAAATGACCCAAGTCCAGGACCGAATTGAAGACTCCTTAGGGAAGGCAGAAATGAGGCACAAGTCTGGGAAAGAAGCTTTCTATCCAGGGGCTGAAGGAGTCTTGGAAGGCATTTGAAGCTGGACTGGATGGCTACTGCTTCTGATGCCAGCACTCAGGAGGCTGAGGCAGGAGAAGTTCTGGGAGTTCAAGGTCAGCCTGAACTACATAGTGAGACCTTGTCTCAATAAAAGGGGAGAGAATGGGCTGGAGAGATGGCTCAGTGGTTAAGAGCATTTGCTACTCTTTCAGAGGACCTGTTTCCCAGCACCCACACAGCATCTCTCAACTGTCAATAACACAAGTTCCAGGGGATTCAATGCCCTCTTCTGGCCTCTGAGGTACCAGGCCACATGTTGTACACATATATACATGCAAGCCAACACTCATGTACATAAAGTGAAAATAAATAGATCATTTAAAAAAAAGGAAAGTATTTGTCTGGGTGTGAGGCAGGGAGAGTTGACCCAGGCAAAGCTGTGGAGAGACAGACCGGAATACTGGAGACATGGCAAGGACAGAAGTGTTCTGGAAATGTTTCCTGTTGAACACACTGTAGGGTGAGCAGAGGACGTGAGCATTATGTCATTATGTCCTGGTTTCCGACCTAAGGTCGTGGGAGGGTAGGTATGGCGGACAGGGTCTGTCTGTCGGAGATCCAGGGGGCTATTAGGTGAATCTGAGGTTTGAGAGGCACACTGACCGGAGGATTTATGCGTAGGAGTTTTCCCCTATAGGCAACTCCTATATAGTTGAATAGGGGGCAGTGGAAGTATGCAGGTCCAGCATCAAGGGATTGTGTGTGGAGGTGAACACACGCTCCTGGACTCACAGAGGGCTGACAGAGGAGAGGCAGAAGGGGAGGCTGCCCAAGGGTACCTTTAGTCAGCAGCAGCAAAGGCCCTCCTGGCCCCATAGAAGCCATCTTCCCTTCCGCACACGACCCCTTCAGAGATTTAACGTGGGGCCCGGATGCTCCATGGTCTACTGTGAACACCCCCAGAGTGTTCAGCCATTCAGCCTCACCCACTCTTGCCTCTCATCCCTCAGCTCACACTCCCATGCCCCACTCACCTTTCCCTACTGCCAAGACTCAGCATCGAAGAGGGCTAGCTGTCCCTTCATTCAGGCTCTCCCTCTGTTAACAAAAAGACAGAACTAGCTTTTCTGGGAGCTGCAAATATAAAAGGGAGCCCTGGAGAACGGGGTAAAAGAAGAGCAGACTGTCTGAAAATGGTTTACCACGCCGAAGAGTTTGGACCGAGCAGGGAAGAGGGGTCCGTAGAAAGTTCTGGATTAAGGTAATGAGGTAATCAGATGAGCTTTGCGTCTGGAGGAGTCTAGCTCACTAGCTCCGAGTTGAGCCAGGGCAAGGAGGGCTCATTCTGTGGCCGGCAGCAGGGTGGCGGGTAGCTGGTGTGGGTAGCAGCGGCAGCTGAAGACACACCGACACCATGAGTCCCGAGGGCTCCGGGAGGCGGCCACAGCTCCCCTCTCTTTCCTCCAAGTTTCCGTGAAGGCAATGAGGCTTATATTAATGAGAGGCAATTATGGGCACCCGGATGGGCCTAAGTATAGCTCATTGAGAAAGGCAGCTCACAGCAGCCAGCTGCCTGCCCTGCGAGGCCCTGGATGCCTATTTTAAAACTCCCTGTGGTGAAGTTCCTGCCACTCCTGGATACTGGGCTGCTGAGGGACCCACATGCAGCGAGTCTGGAACCCTAACTGAAAGTCACTGTGACCAGACGCTAGGATCATCCTCACTCAAACACCTGCTGCATAGAGGGGGAAATGGAGGTGCAGAGAGAAGAGGCCAGCCTGAGGTCACAGCAAGTAACAGAGGAAGCAGGATTTGAATCCAGCTCCAGCTGTACGCCAGTGCTCTGCCATGCCTAGCAGCGTCCTAGACTTCAAGGCTTGGCCTGTCCCCAAGGGCACAATGGAAGGATGGGAGAAGGGTGGTCTGACTGATGCTCTGCGTGACAACACAGTCCTCGTTGTAATCTAGAAAGGAAGAGGTCTATCCCTATTCTGTGGAAGAGGAAACTAAAGTTTAGGGGGACAATTTTGTCAATATCAGTGCCCCATTATAAGGCAAAACTCCTCAAAAACAAGCCAGTGCTGTGCTTAGGTCAGGGTCCCCAGGAGACTGACTTTGGGCCCAGTGATGTGTGTATGCAGGCAGAGGTTTCCTAAGGAGTCTCTGGGAGGGGCAGCAAGAGGCCATCACTCAGAGCTAAGTTGAAGGAGGAGTTGACTATCAGGGCAGTTGTAGCAAAAGCCTAAGCTGATCCCCAGGGAGCTCTGAGTGAGAGCTTAGACAGGGCACTGCCCTGGAAGCGCGTACATCAACCAGTTGTTAGATACAGGCTGCCCCGGGGGACAGAGTGGAACCCTGCAAGGATCTCCATCCGGCCAAGAGCAGTTCTTAGTGAGAACTTGGCTGTGAACTGTCAGCAACTGGTGCTGTTGGCAGCTGGGGCTGGAGCAAGTCAGCATAGAAGAACCTAGCAGCCACTACAGCACCTGTGGCCTGTTGATCCATGGGACTTTTCATTCCTCTGCTGGGGTGGGGAGAGCCCAGCCTGCCTGTCATGAGAACTAACAGGCCTGGGTGCTGAAGGAGGAGATCGTCAGTGCTAATGTGACAGGAAGGAGGGAGTATGCGACCAGGCCTGGAGAGGAGAAAAACACTATCAAAAACCTACAGGAGCAGAAGGCGAGAATTTGCAAGCCACATATCTGACAAGGGTTTAATATCCAGAATGCAGCAAAAATGACAAACAGCTCAATGATAAAGTAGTCAAAGGACTTCAATAGACATTTCTCCAAAGAAAATATAGGAATGGCCAAGAATCACAGAGACAAGATGCTCAACATCATTATTTATCAAGGAAATGAAAATCAAAAGCACTCTGAGAAGCCAGGCGTGGTGGCGCATGCCTGTGATCCCAGCGATCAGGAGCCTTGGGTAGAAGGATAGTGAGTCTGAAGCCAGCTTACTGTACCTAGTGAGTTTCAGGCCAGCTGGGGCAATGGAGAGACCCTGTCTCAAAAAAATAATTAGTTTCAGGGGTCAGCGAGATGGCTCAGCAGGTAAAGGCCTGTGCCACCAAACCTAACAACCTGCATTGGATCTCCAGGACCTACTTGGTGGGAGGAGAGAACCAACTCTACAAATTGTCCCCTGACCTCTATATACATTATGCTGTGGTGCTCACACCCTCTCCCTCAATAAATAATGTTTTAAAAATGCATTAGTGTGTAGATATAGTTCAGTTTCTAGAGTGTTTGCCTAACATACACAAAATCCTGAGTTCAGTCCCAATCAGTGAATAACACTGGGCATAGTGGTGCATGCCTGTGTTTCTCAGCACATAGGAAGGAGGTAGAGGCAGGAAAATCAGGAGTTCAAGGTCATCCTTGACTACATATTGAGTTCAAGGCCAGCCTGAGCTACACGAGATTCTGTCTCAAAAAGAAAAAAAATTTTAATTGTTTAAATAAATGAAATAAACCCTATGGGAAGTGGATAGATCCATAGAAACCAAAAGCACATTGGTGACCAGGACAAACAAGGAAAAGGTTGTGGCCAGGCGTTGTGGCCACGCCTTTAATCCCAGCACTCGGAGGCAGGCAGATCTGTGTGAGTTCAAGGCCAGCCTGATCTACATAGTGAGTTCCAGGGCAGCTGGGGCTACAGGAGACCCTGTGTCAGTGTGGTGAATACACTAAATGTCACTCAATTGTATACCTCAGGATGGCTATAAAATGTTATCTGAATTTATCTCCGATATTTCGAAAGAGAGAAAACTGAAGAAAGTTCAGCTCAAAATGTGAAAAAGGGTGTGGTGTGGTGGTGCACCATGTAATCCCAGCACTTGGGAGGTGAAGGCAGGAATTTCGGGACGTCAAAGCTAGCCTTGGCTACATAGCAAGATTGGGTCCAATCTGGGTTACATGAGACCCTGTCTCAAATAAAATTAGGAAAAGAGGGGCTGGAAAGATGGTTCATGAGTTAAGAGTACATACTGCTCTTGCAAAGGACCTGATTTCAATTCCCAGAATCCATGTCATGTGGCTCACTGTTGCTTGTAACACCAGCTTCAGGGGATGTGACACCTTTTTCTGGCCTCTGTAGGCACCTGCACTCATCTATGCACACCCCCACACAGACATGTACACGTATACGTTTTTAAAAATATTTTATTCTTTTTATTTCATATATATGAGTGTTTTGCCTTCACGGATGTAAGTGCGCCAGTGCCATGCAGTGCCCACAGGGGTCAGAAGAGGGCGCTGGATCCCCTGGAACTGGAGTTACAAGACAGTTGTTAGCCACCATGTGGGTGCTGGGTATCAAACCCAGGTCCTCGGCGAGAGCAGCCAGTCAGTGCTCTTAACCACTGAGCCATCTCTCCTACCACCATAGACATTTTTTAAAATCTTAAAAATATATATAGGGAAGGGTGTTAGGAGCCAGAGAATGCCCTCAATCCAGCTCCGGCAGAGAGTGATGGTGGCAATGCCTCCTGGGAAACAGAGCCTCTGGAACTGGACTGTCCAATGACAAGCAGTGTATCCGTACAGAAGGATGCGTGTGAGTGTTTCTAAGAGTGTGAGAACTAGGAAGAAAATTCAACAGGGGAATTGCTTGGTGAGAGACAAGGAAGCAGGAAGTGAGGGTGAGGCTGCAGAAGCTGCTGGAAACTAGACTGTGCAGGACCTTGTGCTTTTCCTGCGTTTACCCTCCGCCCTTGGCTGGGAGTTCACCCTCCGCCCTTGGCTGGGAGACTGCCCCAACACTGTTCTCTTCCTCTGCAAACCAGCCAGGCGGTCAAGAGACCTGAGTTCTAGGCCTGGTTCTGTGTGGCCCTGTGGCATTAGTTCCCTAGGCTGACACTGTGTCTCACAGGAGGCCATATGGCTTGAACCTCATGCAGTTCTGGAGGTGGGAAGTCCACAGTAGGCCATAGAACATTCTGGAGGTTTAAGGGGAGAATCCCTCTTCTGCCTCTTGCAGCTTTTCATAGCTGCCAGGACTCTCTGGCTGACAACTCAGCATTCAGTGACCACTATTACATTATGGTCACATCTCTTACCTACTTGCATGAGTCCCTCTGACAAGGACTCCCAAGATTGGGTTCTGCCACCAAGATGACCCATGATCATCTCCCTATCTCAGATCCTTAACCTCATCACATCTCCAAAGTACCTTCCAACAAGGAGCCCATCATACCTGGTAACTAGGGTAACCTGAGGTACCCCTGTACTCTAGGCACAGGCCAGAACAAGCCTTGGGGCTTCTCTGAACAGGGATGGTAGGGCCCAGAGTCCAGAAACTTGACTGATCTCCATGATATGGCCAAGAAGAGGCCCAGAATGGAGAGGGGTATGACTAAGTTTGGAACTGGTGTTTCCAGGATGGTTCTGGTTGGAAGATCCTGAGAATCAGCTAGTCCAACTACCTTCATTTTACAGACAGGGAAAGTAAGTCACAGTGACTCCACCCAAAGGCCACTCCCTTGGGAGACCTTGTCCTGCTCCCTCATCCCAAGACTGAACCTCTCTGTCCCAGGCCCCCATTGCATCATCCTAGTTGGCAATGGTGGACTTATCAGCCTCCCTGATGTTATTGGCCTCAGAACCCAGCCCAGATGTCATGGTCATTAGACATTTGGGGACAGAGGGTTTACAGGGACATGAGAATCCTCTGCTAAAATAGATCTGGACAGTACTGCCCTTGGCCATAGGTAAGATGCATCCTGCATAGCCCTGCTCTTTGGAGGCCTCTCTGGCCCTTGAAAGAGCCTAAGACAAGGCATGCTCAGGAGGACAAAGAACAAGTCCACCAGGAACCCTGAGGATACTGTGGACCGTGGAGACTGAGGACTCTGAGATTCCCTGTGTGGATGTCCCACATCTTCTTCCAGCAGGGTGGAATACTACCTAGAGACCATCCCAGGAGGCCCAAGAGGTGGTTCTTAGGGGTGTAGACAGAGCTTGGGCTGGCGGGGGGGAGGGTGACCTCATGGTGACATGGAGTCAGAAAAGGGAACGGTGTGGAGGTATGCTCCCTGCCCATGTTCTACCATGGAAATGGCAGAAGACCAAGAACTCAGGAACTCAGGAGTCCAAACTTGGCTTTCCAGGTTTCCATGAACACTGCCCATCCAGCTGGGAGAAGAGTGTGTTTTGCTCAACACTTGGCTGGCTCACGTTGTAACTTCTATCACATTCACAGTGGGAAGTGAAGCACTGCTTTGCTGTCCCCATGAAGTAGACTCTGCAGCCGAGGACCCATCCAGTGCTGACACACGTGCAGCAGCAGCCACATCGAGGACAGTGAGCAGAGGAGCCTGGGCCGCGATGTCTGTTCCTGCCCTTGGCCCATGATGACAAGGGCAGACTCCCTGCCTTAGGCCATCTTCTCATCTCAGGCCTGCCTGACCCATCCGGCTCCCTATCCCATCCAGTATTGCTCACCAGTTGACTTCTCTTTTTTCCACAGGACAGCTGCTGCCCGGGACAGGTGACCCGGGCACCCCATTAGGGCAACGGCCCCTGCCCCTAGGGCCGGGATCATGAAAGGCCTCGGTGACAGCCGCCCCCGCCACCTCTCTGACAGTCTGGACCCACCACATGAGCCCCTGTTTGCAGGGCCTGACCGCAACCCCTACCTGCTGTCGCCCACAGAGGCCTTTGCCAGGGAAGCCCGCTTCCCTGGACAGAACACTCTGCCAGGGGATGGGCTCTTCCCACTCAACAACCAGCTGCCCCCGCCAAGCAGCACCTTTCCCCGCATCCACTACAACTCTCATTTTGAGGTGCCCGAGGAGAGCCCGTTTCCTAGCCATGCCCAAGCCACCAAGATCAACCGGCTTCCTGCCAACCTCCTGGACCAGTTTGAAAAGCAGTTGCCCATCCACCGTGATGGCTTCAGCACCCTCCAGTTCCCACGAGGCGAGGCCAAGGCTCGGGGTGAAAGCCCTGGCCGCATCCGCCACCTGGTCCACTCTGTTCAGCGGCTCTTCTTCACCAAGGCACCCTCACTGGAGGGCACTGCAGGCAAGGTTGGTGGCAATGGAAGCAAGAAAGGTGGCCTGGAGGACGGCAAGGGCCGGAGGGCCAAAAGCAAGGAGCGGGCCAAGGCTGGGGAGCCCAAAAGGCGGAGCCGCTCCAACATCTCAGGCTGGTGGAGTTCCGATGATAACTTGGATGGTGAGAGTGGCGCCTTTCGCAGTGGCCCTGCCTCGGGGTTGATGACACTAGGCCGCCAGCCAGAACGCAGCCAGCCCCGCTACTTCATGCACGCCTACAACACCATCAGCGGGCACATGCTCAAAGCCACCAAGAACACCACCACCGAGCTGACTGCCCCACCACCCCCACCTGCTCCCCCTGTCACCTGTCCCAGCCTTGGGGTGGGCACCGATACCAACTATGTCAAACGTGGCTCCTGGTCCACTCTGACCCTCAGCCATGCGCATGAGGTCTGCCAGAAGACCTCAGCCACCTTGGACAAGAGCCTGCTGAAGTCCAAGTCTTGCCACCAGGGTCTGGCCTACCATTATCTGCAGGTGAGAGTCTGCCGGAGCAGTAGGATTGGTGTGGGGCAGGCAGGGTGGAGGTGGTTTGGAGTTCCAGGTGAAGTATATTCACTGGTGAGGTTGTTTCATGCAGAGCCTCCCTGGAATGGGAGCTGGTGGGGCCTCCTAATAAAAGGATTTTCTGTTATTCCTCCTACTCTTAGTAGGGTATTAATCAAACCCTTCAGAACCCAGCCCTGAAGAGACTGAAACACGTCCCTGCCTTGTAGATGATGGATCTAGAATCTGTGCCATCCCTGCCCCGACACAGGACAAACACATGGTATCCTAATGACCAGCTTCCTACCTGCCACCCCCATGAGACTGGATTCTCCTTGAGGACAGAGACCACATCTGATGCACTGTTACCTCCCAAGGCCCAGGACAGGGTCTGACAGAGAGGAAGTGGCCAGGAAGTGACAGGGGGTGGGGTGTAGTTGGACAAGTGGGTAATGAAATCAACAGAGCTAGAAATAAGTAAGCCACAGTCCCAAGAACCAGGACACTGAGACAGAAAATTAAAAAAAAAAACAAAAACCAGACGGGATATCGGCCCAGTGTGGGCGAGTTGCAGCCCAGGGCAGCTGCCAGAGGCCTACCATGCTGTGGGCAGGGTACTTTCTCCTTTCACATGAAGGTGTGTATTGAGGCACTTAGGCACCAAGGCCATGCAGTTTGAAAGTGGTAGAAGGCTTGACCACATTGTTGGTGTTGCACAGTGGGAAGGAGGTTTCTGCAGAGCAGGGCTAGCTGCTGTGAACTGGAAGACAGGGTTCAAAGTAGGTAAAAGTGACAGGAGCAGATTGCAGTGTATGGACAGGACTGCTCCTGGAAGTAATGACGCCATGTCCCCAGGGTGTGCAAGCCTGAAGAAGGCACATCAGATGAATTATGAACAAAATTAACTTCAAGGTGTGACAAGGACTGGGTTTTTGTCATTCTATATAAATTTCCAGAGACAGGCAGAAGATGGCAGGAATATTGAAATCTATGCAGCCTTTTCAATACATTTAGGGCTTTTGTGGTTCTCAGTCTGCTCCCTTAGTTTAGACACTCAGGGAAGATGTTTGACTACCCTCTCAGTATGGCATGGTTGAGTCTCATGTGGGAAATGTCCCCAAGACGCCAGGCGGGGGAAAACTGTAGACTCTGGGACTTGTGCTGCATACTGGGTGATGGAGTAAGTAAGTACTCAAGTCCCCTTTCTCTGGGAATAGTATGGGTCTGAATAATGAACCAGCTAGTGACTGGGGACATAGAATTTGTAGGTCCTAGTGACTACCTGGCTGGGAAGTCAGCTGGGGGTTGTGGGAAGGCTGAGGTAGCCTCTAAGAAGGGGTTCCTCATCAGGAGGTGTCCACTATTGTCAACAAGAAGGGTGTGGCATCCATGCAAGTATGCTGAGCAGGGAATGTGCATTTTATCTGCTGAAGAGAAGGCACATGCTCTGGCGTCCAAGTGCAGTGGCTGCTGGTGTGAGTGAGTAGGGTGCTCTAGGAGTATGTGGTGTGAGTCTGCTCTGTGTACATGTGGGGGGCACCTATGATGAGATGGTCACTGATGTGCTCCAGGGGACATGGAGGGCAGATGTGTGCCTGCTCCACTCCAAATGTGTTAAATTTTATATATATATATATATATATATATATATATATATATATATATATATAACAAACTCCAGGTTCCAAAGCATGTAAATGCCAAGATGTGACTTCCCAAAGTGACCAGGTACCCAACAGCATGAGTCTGCATACCCTACCACCAAAGCAGCTGACAGTGATATCCATGGAAGGGCAGTGAAAGTCCCCTCAAAACCACTTAAGACCAGGGTGACCAGGATGCCCTCCCACTGCAACTGCACTTGCCTCTATCACAGTGCTGCTCTATGGACAGTGTCCCTGAGCCTCACACGAGGAAAACTGAGCCCTTTTTCCACTCGCCATGTGGCTGACTCATGCAGGCAGCCACCCTGCTCTCTCAACCTGTTTTCCCACTAGGAAAAGGAATATTGATGGACTAGGTCTCCACACTCATACTGATATGCTAGTGGCCTCTGATCCCCCTCCAGAGACCTCAAACCCCCATCCTAGGGTCAGGCTCTGGTTCCAAGTCTGCCGTCTTTCCTATGACTTCCCTTCTTCAGGCCTGGTGTTTTCACTGTGGACTTGGATGCCATCCCCTGAAAAGGCACAAGTAAGTTGACAGGATACAGGGTGCCCAATAAGCATACCTGCAGAGGCCACTGTGATCACAGGGCCTGGGACAATTTTACTGGGGCAAACCCAGCTTGTGATCCTTAGAGAAATCTGAGGCTGGAGAGGGAGTAGACTTGTTTAAGACCAGGCATTGAAACTGTGGCAGAGCCCATTCTGGAACCCAGACAAGCTTTCCAGCCCTGCCTTCCCTGATGCTAGGTGGTCTGAACGATAGGAAAGCCAGCCTGGAAGACCCAGCTCACCAAAGCGGAAACTGGTCCAGAAAGACCCATTTTGCAGGTGATGAGCCAGAGGCCAGGCAGACCCCCTATAACATTCCATCTGAGTCCTGTCCCCGGATATTCCCAGGTGCCCGGCGGTGGAGAGTGGAGCACCGCGCTGCTGTCCCCTCGAGAGGCGGACACCACGGCGGAGGGGCCGATCCCGTGCCGGCGCATGCGCAGTGGCAGCTACATCAAGGCCATGGGCGATGAGGACAGCGATGAGTCTGGCGGTGGCAGCCCCAAGCCCTCACCCAAGACCGCAGCGCGACGTCAGAGCTACCTGAGGGCCACGCAGCAGTCTCTGGGAGAGCAAAGCAACCCCCGCAGGTGAGCTGCAAGTACCCACTAGGCCCCGCCCCTTCATCTGTGCCCCACCCCTTGAGAGGCTGTAAGAGAGTCCTGTGGGCTTGTGAACTCTATGCCCTGAACTTTTATATCCCTTAACTTAATGGGAGTCCTGGCCCGGCAATATTTCCCTAAGGAATCACTTGCAAGCTGATCTCCATAGACCAGCTTTCACCCACAGGTAAGCACTCCACAGGTACACTTGGTCCCTGGGGAGCCAGACCTTCCTCTCCTTTGGCTACCCTGGGAGAGTCCAGCCCCCGCAAATGGATCTTGTCTCTCAGCCTCAGGTCCAGGTGGCTTCCTCGGGGTCTGTAAGGGCTTCCTCAGGCTTAGCTGGCTCTGCATGCTCACAACTTGTCCTCATAGAGGCCCAATATGACCCATCATGAGTCCCACAGTCACGCTCTAACCACAGACGGGTTTCATCTTTTGGTAAGCCCCACATATAATGAGAATTTGGGTGACTGGTCCAGATAAACTCTGCCACTGGAAGGATATATCCAAATAAATTCACCCCCTCAGGGGAGTTGCCCCAGGGGATCCCTTCTTCAGTTGAGTTCCCCACCTTCAGTGAGCCCATCATGAGTACCAGCACTACCTGGAGGCGGGCCATCATCACCTGTCCTTGCACCTGCAACTGACCCCTATAGCAGGTTCCAGGACTGGGAGGGGGACTGAACCCAGAAGTCACAGAGGCAGCCTGTCTTCTTTCACTGTCCATGTACCCAGTCTGGAATTTCACCCCAGAAGCTCTGTCCTGTTGCTTTAAGACTCTGGAGAATCAGAGAAATTAAGATTATTCCTCTCTTCCACACCTGGTGTCTGAACCCAGGCTTCCCAAAGGTGGTAGTCTAGGAAGGCTGGGACAGAGGGGAGGGGGGCAGGCCAAGGAGCAGCAACTAGTGGGCTGGGACAGAAAGCCAGCTGTGGCCTCCTGGTGGAAATCAGAGTGCCACCAGCCAGCCTTAGCCTGTTCTCTCTGAGCCCCAGCTTCTCTGTCTTTTAAGTGAGGGGCTGAGCTGGACTTTAGTCCTGAGAACCTCTAGTTCTATGAATTATCAGTGAACTTAGGGGGTTGGTGAGCTGTACAGAACCAGAGCCCAGGCCTTGGGTGAGAAGGATCTGTCATAGAAACATGCCATGTGCCTGCCACTTTGATCTGCCTACTAAAATCATTGTCCAAGTCCAGCAGGCAGAGCATTATCTCCATTCCATAAGTGAGAGTTATGAGGTAGAAGCAAGGGGTGACAACTCACCCCTTAGGATGGCTCACTTAGGAAGATAAAGTCCAATCCATGCCCCATGTCAGTAGTCTGAACTGTCCAATGCAATGTTTATTTCCAGAATAAGGATTGGGAGAGGTCCAGGGTTAGGTAAATGTGGGAAAGACTGACAGGCTGGGGCTACAGGGTAAATGGTCTGTCCTTACCTGGACATCACAGTATGAACTGAAGCCCTTTGGGCAGCCCTAGATAAAGGCTGAGGCTCTGGGCTTTGACCCATCTCTGTCCAGTTTCTGGAATTGCTCCCGGATTTTAAGAAAAGAAGGGTGAACTTTATAGAATTGGGCTGGACTAGGCCTTGAACTTCAAACAGTCAAACGTAAGTACGTGCTGCCACCTTGAGGCTATAGTGGGCATGACAGGTGAAGGAAAGCTTGGAGCTCTCCCCTGTGGACCCCTCACCCACACCCCACTGCCCAGGTTGGCAGTGGCTTCCACTTTTTCTCCTCTGCCATCTTTTCCCCCTCCGATGATCTTGAACAGTCTTCTCCCCTCTGGGCCTCAGTTTGCCAGGCCCTGAGCCCTGTCTGCTCCCCACCCCTCCCAGGAGTCTGGACCGCCTGGATTCAGTGGATATGCTGCTGCCTTCCAAGTGTCCCAGCTGGGAAGAGGATTACAACCCCATCAGTGACAGCCTCAATGACTCCAGCTGCATCAGCCAGGTAAGGATGGCTGAAAGGTCAGGGGCACAGTCATTGCTGCTCTCTCTGCCCAGAGTGCTGGATTCAGCCTCCTTCTTATGTCTCAGGCTTGACTCAGATGTCCCCTCTTCAGAGCGTCCTTCCCTGGATACTCTGCCTACAGTAGTCCCCCACGCTGCTCCTGGACCCTGACTATTGGTACCTGGAATTATATTAGTTTGCTGATCGATAGGTCATTCTGCCTCTTGAGACTGGAGTCTTCCTCCAGGCATGGATCCTGCTCTCTTGTTCCCTGTAGTGTTCCCAGAACCTGACCTGGCATCCAGTCAGGCAGAGGCTCAACAGCTCTCTGCCCAGTGGGCATGTCCTGCTTGCCCTGCCTCACCCATTTCATTTACCGTGTCCTTTCTGAGTCTCCTGGGTCTGCCCTCTGTGCTTTTCTCTCTGCCTTTTCTCCCCTGTTCACAGTTCTCCAGGTGTGTCTCCACCTCCACGGTTCTCTCTGTGTCTGTCACATACCCCATCTCCATGCCGGCCTGGCCCAGGCACCTGGAACACCTTGCCCTATACTTACAGAAAATGCTTATGGGATTGGCCAAGCTGGGGGTCCCCCACAGATCTCACTCATCACCTCTGGCCCAGCCTCATCTTTCCTAGTCCAAGATCCTCTGTCCCCATCCCCAAATCTCACCCCAGAAGGTTGAACAACCTAAGCTGCATAAATGGTCCCCAAATCACCTGTGGGCATGGGAAAAGAAGACTTTGGGTACCATCCATGATCTGTATTTCTGGGTGGGCTGTCTGCCCAGGAGAGAGGCGGTAGACACAGCATCCACGGTCTCAGGAAGAATGGCAGATTACACATCTTCAGTGATAATGCTCAGCTCCAGAAATGAGCTTCCCATGCCCAAGGAAGCCAAGCAAGGTATCTTAGCAGCAGAGTCTGGCCAGGGAAGGGAGGACACCTGAGAGCCCAGCCCAGGCCTGACCCTCCTGTAACCCACACAACTCTCTTCTGCAGGTTTTTGGACAGGCCTCCCTGATCCCCCAGTTGTTCGGCCATGATCAACAGGTCAGTATGTTTGACATTCTCCGGCACCCTAAACCAGAGTATGGGGCTGAGTCTTAGGCTTGCAGTTGAGTGGTCCTGGCACCCAACCCAGGCAAGTCCAAGCAGGGCCACCACCATGACAGTCATCTCCAATAAGGATGTAGTTTAGGTGCACATCCGAATCCTGTCTCTCTGCTCCCTTCCCCATCTCTTTACTGTGCCTCAGTTTCTTCTTAAAGCTGAGAACGCATGAGCTGGGTTCTATGAACAGAGTAAGAAGCCACTGGAGGACAATGGAGCTTTTCCCATAAAGTCTTCTGCCTTCCTCCCTCTGGAGCCTGGATCAGGCCAGGGGAGACAGGTTGATTCAGACACTTCTAGGGGGTCAGGTTGGAGGTGTCAGCTGCTTGGTACTATACTGTATCCCTGAGGACCTCCCTCTGCCTCTCCTCTCCTCCCGAAACCTGAGTAAGGCCAGTAAGACTTTTGTTTGGACAGGTTGAGGGCTGATGGTATCTGCTGCCAAATCCCAGCCCCCAGATCCCCTGACTTTTTCCCTTCTTAGGGCCCCAGAAGGATCTTTAAGGATGTGGGAGTGTTGAAGTGAATGTGGAGACTTTAAACTTGACAAAAGTTGGCAGAGGCAATGCCAACTGTGGTTCTGTCTGACTGCCTGAAGGACATGTCTCATGAACACTCATTCTGCCCCTGGAGGTAGCCCCTTCTCTCCCAGGCCCAAGACCAGAAAATGGGGCTCAGAAGGTACTCAGAACTCAACCCCTCACTGTCATCAAGAGTAGGCCACGGACTGTCCCAGGGCATACATCACATATCAGAAAGCTAGACCTGGACACCTCCTGATTCTTGCCTTGGTGCCTCATGTATCCCTTTCCCCGGTGTTACAGGGGTGGTATGTTCCTCAGTAAGGAGTCTCCTGTGGGCCAGGGGATCCCTCTCTCCTCTGACTTCCACAGGTGTGTGCTAAGCGTCTGCTGTTAGCATGCAGTCATCGTTGCCCCCCATCAGTCCGTCCCATGTTCACACACACACACACACACACACACACACACACACACACACACACAGGAAGTCCTCAGGGAGACTTGTGTGGCATACCCCCTACCAGCTTAGGAGTACCTGAACCAATGTTTACAAACACTTGCTCATTCCACACAGTGACCTGCCTACATTATGAGGTACAGGTGACCAGGGGGGCTCTTTCCTGGATTCTCTTCTGAGCATTTGATGAGTTATCTCATGTAATCCTTGTTATTGTTGAGACAGGGTCTACATATCCCAGGCTAGGCTTAAACTTCCTATGTAGCCCAGGCTATCTTAAAATCATCTTGACCCTCTTATGTCTACATCCCAAATGCTGAGATTATAGGCACAGGCAGCAGAACCCAGCTCTCACTTAGTCTTGACAGCACTTTGGAATTGATACTGTAATTAGTCCTGTTTTATAGATGGAAAACTGAGGCACAGAGTAAGTGACTTGCCCACATTATATTGCAAGGAAATTATGGGCCCACAATGGAAGCCCTGGTGGGCTGCCCCCAGAGCTGTTCTATTGTGGTATGGTCCCAAAGCAAGACCTCAGTTTGCAGTCTTGGAGGATAAACACTGATTGCTTTAATATCCTCTTCAAATGAATTTTGGGTATACCATGTGGCCTAATTTTAAATTATCAGACCTGTCCAATGGAACTTTCTGCAATGATGGCAAATGTTCTGTGATCTATATTTGTCCAAGGTAACTTCTTGTGGTTAGTCACATGTGGCTTCTGAGCCAGTGAAATGTGGCCTGTTCAACTACCTAACTTTATTCAGTTCTAAACTTAAATAGCACAGTCACATGTGGCTTGTGGATACCATATCAGGCAGCACAGATTCAGACCTTCCCAACTGAGTGAGGAGCCATCTATTCATTGACCTGTTGGACAGACAATCACCTTGGCCATTCTGTTTCACACAAACACGGAAAGACAGGCTCAGAAAGCACAGAGCTGCTGAGGTCACCCAGCTGGGTTGGAGCTGATCCGGACCCATTTTTCTTCTACTTGTACCCTCTCCTCCTCTAGCTCTGGCTTCCCCTCAGACCTCCACCTAGTGTCTATCTGTGGCCAGCTGACTCTTCAGCTTATGCTGTGTAATCTACCATGATGCCAACATAGTCAGAGGTATGGGTTCGTGAGCTTCCCAGAGCTCTTGAAGAGACCCCTTTGTCACACCTCTGCCTTCCAATTTGCAGGATCCTAGGCGATCATCTCTGGAGGGTTGCGTAGGAACCATATAGATGAGGTTGAACTAGATGTTAGATGGCAAATCTACCCAGCACCGTTCTCTCTATTGCCCTAATCCTCACTACGCCCCTTGTTCTAATCCGTCTTCTCTCACCAGGTTATTGCATCAGCTTTATTGCTGGCCTCTTCCTCCACTCCAGACCCTTTCCCATCCTCCAGCATCCTTTCTGAAACCAAGGCTGATTATTCTTCCTTACACATCTACTTGGAGTGCTGGTTCTGCCCCTCCCTCACTGGGTACCCCTGACAAGTGTCTTTCCCTCACTGGCTCCTGAGGGGTTGTTTGTTTTGCTTTACTTTGCTTATGAAATTAATGTATTGAACATACAATGCTAAATATCCAGCACACCCTCTGTAACTCCCATTCCAATATTCAGGGCATACATCCCATATTTCTTTCATGTTAAATTCAGTTATATTGTTAAAATCTTTCAGTTGATTAATGTGGACAAAAAGATTTAATCTTAACATCCTGAAGTATGCCTCCTCTCTTCTCACTGTAAAAATGGGGAAACAGAGGCCCCAGAAGTGAGAGTGACTGTTCACTTCTTAAGGGCTGCGTGTACCCATCTGTGCCCTGAGCAAGATGTGGGAGAAGGAGGGGTGGACTGACGAGGTCTCTCAGCCCTGAAGCTGAGCAGCACCCCTTTCCCCTGGACCAGCAAGGCTGGTCTCTGATGCCTGTTTCTGACTGGACAGGTCCGGGAAGCAGATCTGAGCGACCAGTATGAGGCAGCCTGTGAGTCGGCCTGCAGCGAAGCTGAGTCCACAGCAGCAGAGGCTCTTGATTTACCATTGCCCAGCTATTTCCGCTCACGCAGCCACAGCTACCTTCGAGCCATCCAGGCAGGCTGCTCGCAGGAGGAGGACAGTGTCTCCCTGCAGTCCCTTTCCCCACCGCCCAGCACTGGCAGCCTCAGCAACAGTCGCACGCTTCCAAGTGAGTACCATAATGAAGTTTAATGTTTTGTTTTGTTTTGTATCATTTGCAAGCAGATCCCAGGAACTATGCTGGGTGGGCCAACCTGGGAAAATGCTGGGGAGGAATTCATAGGGTACTGGTCACCACCAGAAGGATGGTAGAAAGCAAAGCAGGTGGCCTTGGGGTCTTGCTTCCCACTAACTGGTGAAGTGGAGTCTAAAAGGGGGTGGCAGAAACAGACTATCCTGTGGGCAGGTGATGGAGAGGGCTCAGGGCTTACTAAAAGGAAAGTTACCACTTGGGGTTGGCAGTGCAGGTAAACCCACAGGGAAAGCAGGAACCTTCAGGGAAGGCAAAAAGACCGGTAATGAGGGGTGCAGTCTGCTCCCAGCCTTCCTGAAGGGATGAGTATGTTGATTTCACTCGTATTCATAATCAGGAATGGCCTGGCCTTCCTGATGCTTGTTCTGACTCCTCCAAAGATGACCCCTGCATAGCAGAGGAAGGAGTGCATTGGGTAAGCAAGCCATGCAAAAACAGAAGTCAAGACCAAGGAAACACTGTACAAATTCGGGTTTAGTCAAGTCAACCTTGAGCTTACACTAAGCTAGTTTTCTTTCCTGAACCTCAGTTTCCCCATTTTTGAGCTAGACCCCAGAGAGCCTGTAGACTATGCTGAAAGCTCACCTGCCACATTCTTACTGTGCATAGACCCTAACTAAATACTATGTGGTGGGGCCTGACGACTAGTAGTGGTTATAACAGCTTCTCAACCTTGACTCTGAATTCTGACAACCAAGGGCAGTGGGGGTTGGACTGTTGTAAGAAGAGACAACTGTTTCACGTACTCAGCTGCGTTTGATGGCAATAAATGAACCTGAGTCCCAGTCCCACAGATGTGCTAAAAACAGGTAACTGACATTGATTAAATGAGCTGGTCTCTGTGGGGACCAGAGCAGAAACAACAGTCCCACAGCTGCCTTCCACTTCCTCTCCAATCTTCCTGCCCCACCCCTTCCCCAGGGATATATCTGAGGGCAAATCCCTAAGCTTTTCTGACCACTTTCCAAACTGAATGCACAATCTCACTTTTTAAATATTAAGAGTCCAGTCTAGTCTAATTCAAATCTTGTGCACCTGCAGCTAGGGGCCTGCTGTGGCCAGGACATCAGTGGGGAGCTAGGTGTGGTGGTCCATGTCTCTGGGCCTTAGTCACCATTGCTGTTTCTGGCTCTACTAGTGTTGGGACTCTGAACCACCAACACCATAGGCTGACTTTTGGGCCTGTACTGAAGGGTGTTCCTGGCACAAGCAATGCTTCTCCACCCCAATGCGTCTTCACCCCACTGCTTCTCATCCCACTGCTTCTCCACCTGGTAGTTCTTCAGCCTCTTTGCTAGGTAATCCGTCTTTCTGTCCTCCTAGCCAGACAGCTGTCTGAAAACGATTCAAGCTCCACTTTCTCTCCTGGTGACCATTTAACCTATTTGAAAAGAAGTGCCACTGCCTTGTGGAACTTTGAACACAAACTGCTGTACTACAGCTATCTTTCTTGACCTGCAATCAAGTAGGGCCACCAACTTCTCCACTTTAAAAGTCTCTAAGCTGGAGTGGAAGCTGCTATGCTATAACCTCCAAATGCAGGGAGCCCCACCAGGCTGTCTCAGCACTCTGCTAGAGTCCCATGGGGTCCTCCTGTAAAGACCACATTCCCTCCCCTGAGAAGTCCTCAAAGAACACACAGAAATTCACTGCAGATAAACCCGCACTCACCAGTTCCTTCCAACCCCCATTACTAGTGACTGAAGAGGCATGATAGCTGCACATCCCAGAATCTGTAGGCTTCTCTAGCACTCAGTTCTTACTTTGATAACACTGCATTAAAAAACAACAACAACACAATACAACAATGAACATTACTTCCTGCCCCCAAGTCTGTCAATCTTTCATTCTCCTGGGATCAAAGGTCCTCCTGGGATCAGTAGTCTAGCTAGGGTGTGTTCTTCTCATGAGGAGAGCGGAAGGCAAGAGAGCAGGCCTAACAACACAAGCACATTCAAGGTCCGGCATAGACAGAGCTTTCTGCTAACATCCATTGACTAAAGCAAGTTTATTTGATAGAGCTCAACGTCAAGGGTGAGGACCCTCTTGCCTCTGTATAGGAGACGATCAGCAGAGGGGTGTCGATACAGAGAGGGGTGAGGACTGAGGGGGGAGCACTCAGTCTGCTGTATTCCATTCATTTATTCATGCCTCTCCCACACAGAAAACACTAATCCTACCCCAAATGCCCCAAAGTTTCACCCAGTCATCAGGATCTCATGATCCATGTCACATTTGGTTGTAGTCCCTCTTGATCAACCGACCTATAAACACAAGTTACCTTCCCTGTAGCCCAATGTCTTCTGCCCCTGGCATACTCTGGCAAAATAGGGGCAAGATAACTGCCACTCACACACCTCAAAAAGGAGAAAAGAGGGATTCAGAGACTTACTGAATCATGGCAATTCTGAAGTCATTCTGAGCAACTCACTGGGCAAATACTCTCCAAAAAGGAATATTCCTAACATATGTCCTACACAGAGACTATGATCTTTGGGACTTAGCCTGCATCCTCCCTAAGAATGTTAGAGTAGTAGATGTCTTTATTGATCTACTTTAGTCTAAGCTGATCAGGATATCCATCCCCCACCTCAAATATCTCAAATACGCTGTGGGTTTCTCTGTATTCTTCTTCCTTTTTTTTTGGTCTTTTTGAGGCAGGGTCTCCCTGTAGCCCCACCTGACCTTGAACTGGCTACGTAAACAGGCTGGCCTTGAACTCACAGAGATCCTCTGCTTCCTAAGTGCTAGGATTAATGCCCAGCTCATTGTAGGTTTCTATGTATGTAATTTCATGTAACTTCCTGTGCCAGAGTCAGACCCATGGCTACTTTTGAGTCATGTCTCTATTGACTTAATTATGCTTACTTTGGGCACATCAGGCTTATATAGAATTATACCTTTAAGCTTTCTGACAGCTCCTTTGACCACCTGGGAGCTTCACTGGATGGGATGGTTAGCGTGTTACCTAAAGGTGTTGCAACCACACCCTGGTCCCTGGGTTTTATCTTAACAAGCAGTGACTTTGGTTTGATCTTTGTCTCCAGGCTATATCTTAATTTGAGAATGATCTACTGGCTGGAGACTGGAGTTGACAGATTTATTTTCCAACTCAGCAAGTTCTAGGCTCTCTATATTTCCCATAAATACCCCTGACAGATTGACTATTTCTTTTGTGAATTTCTGTCTTTCTTATAAGTCCTTATCCAAAAAAACCAGTTCTTGCCCAAATATATCTGCCAACTTCAGGTTACAGTAAGTGACAGTTTTGCCAAGTTCTGATCCACACATAATCCCAGGCATCCTTTTTCAAACCTTCTATCAGAGCTCACTCATCATTTCCTACCACTCGGTCCCAGAGCCAATGTGAGATATTTTTGGTTATTGTTGTTATGCTCTATTTTTGGTACCAAGGTGTATCAGTCAACTACATTCTCCTTACTGCTGTGTAACAAACACAGTGGTAAAGAACATTTAGCACTTACTCTCATTCGTGAGTTCATGGGTCACTGTCCCAGCTGGGCCACGTTTTTCCCATGGTGGCAGCAGAAGGCTGAGGAGACAACCTCATTTTACAAAACATCTCAAGTCCCTTGTTTCACATATGCTAATAATCAGTTGATCAAAGCAAGTTACCAGTCCAAAGCTGATGCACAGTTTTTGTGGATCATAGCAAAGGGCAGGAATACCTTAAACAGGGCCTGATAATTGAGATCATTAGTTCAGTCTCAATATCTGCCTATCATATATCTGTCCTTTACCATCTCTCTCTGCTTAAATCTACAGTGAATTTTATTTTTATTTGTTTTTATTATCATTACATATGTGCATGCATGATATGTGTGTGTAAGCATGCATGCCATGGAGCACATGTGGAGGTCAGAGGACAACTTTATAGAGTTGGTTCTCACCTTCAACTTTTATGTGGGTTTCAGGGATCAAACTCAGGTCACCAGGCTTATACAACAAGCTCCTTAACCTGCTGAGCCATCTCACTAGCCCCGAAAATCTCTTAGAAATAAACTCCAATTTTGCTCCATTAAAAAAATAATATATGGGGCTGGAGAGATGGCTCAGTGGTTCAGAACACTATTTGTCTTTGCAGAGGACCTGGGTTTGGTTCCCAGCACCCACATGGAAGCTAACAACTGTCTTGTAACCAGTTCCTGACACCCTCTTCTGGCCTCCTCGGGTATTGCACAAATGGGTGCACTTACATACATACAGGCCACTCATACACATAAAATAAAATAAAAACAAAATTTAAAATTAATAATAATACATCGGGCATGGTGGCACACACCTTTAATCCTAGCACTTGAGAGATAGAGGCAGACATATCTCTGTGAGATCAAGGCCAGCCTAGTCTACATAGTGAGTTCCAGGCCAGCTGGGGTTACAGGGAGACCCTGTCTCAAAAAAAAAAACAAAACAAAAAAACAACCACAAGAGGCAATCCGGATATGGCAGCACAGGTGTGTAGTCCCAGCACTGGGAGGCAGAGCTGGGTCCCTGCCGCTCACCACTCAGCCAGTCTCAATTAATAAGGAGAAGACTGCGGGTGACGCCCAACACCTACGTCCAGCCCCCGCATTCATTTGTACACATATGCTCACACTCTGTGCACATACACATAAACATGTCACATACAAAACAAATAGATGTGAAAACACGTGCATACTGATACTCTCATATGTACACATGTGTACCTAATTCAGTACATCCCTGCACACAAGTACATACCTGTGTATCTCCATTAAGGCTCCTGCTCTCAGGCCTCTGAGGAAAGCATGTCTCCCCATTAGTCTTCACTGCATGTTTTCACAGTGACCACTACACACAGTGACCACCACACACTGTGACCACCACACACAGTGACCACTACACCCTCTGTTGCCCTCATGCCCACCACATGAATTCACCTGCCTCCTAGGAATATCAAAGCCACCACATTTTCAGGTCTGTGCCCAGAGCTGTAACTGTTCCATGTGGGCAGTTTTGTGCTAAGTTAAGAGACAGCCTCAGCTTCTTAAGACACTTCACAGCCATCTGCTGAGAAGTCACCATGATGTGTAGTTTCTATTAGAATAAGATCCATTACTTCCGTCTGCCAGAAATTTATCATAATAATTCTATAATTTGATTATGTGTGTCTTGTGAACAGCACCCCCACATACTTATGGGACGTCCTTAGTCAGTGTAAAACTTACACATCCATACATGTCAATCCTGCGTGTATGCTCACCTCCCTCTACACACAGGCCAACACACAGCCACAGTCTCTCTCCAGGGTTCATCCCTATTCAAAAAGTCCCCACCCCTCAGCGCCCTCCCGCCCTCCTCACTGTTCTGAGTCCCTGTCTTGCTGAGAGGCATGAGAACTCTTTTTCTCTCTGCCTCAGCTTGCAGACCAGATGTAGGCAGGTGGGAAGATGTGGGTGAGGGGCGGCTACTGAGGCAGTGGGAGCCTGGCAGAACCAGGCTCTCTGGAGCGCCTGAGACAGGGTGTGGAGCTGCCCACCCGCTACTCAGAGCTGGCAGCTTCCCAGCTCCATTACTGCCACTGCCACCCTCCCTCCCCCTCTCTGACCCAGATTCCACATTCCAGAAATAGCTCTGGCAGGTGACTGGCAGGCTGGTCAGCTCCAGCTGAGACAAGAAGGAAACAGCAGCTTAGCTGCCACTTGTACATGTCCCTCCCCAGCAAAAGGACACCTGGGAGGGGACATGGGCGCTGTGACCCTGCAGTCTGCCTCTGATCCTGCCTCTCCTCTCTTTATGCCTCTGAGAGAAAGAACAGTGTGACGAGCCTCCCTCCTGCTCCCTTCCTCCCTCTCCTTCCAAAGCACCGCCCCATCTTCGCCTTCTGTTTCTCCTTGGCCCTCTGTTCCTTCTCCATTCCTTCCCTCTCAGTTTCTGGCTTTCCCCTCCTCCTTTCTGTGTCTCTCCTACTCCCTTTGGATTCGCAAGGCGCAAGGACATCACACAGGGGCTTCAGCAAGCATGGGGTGTGGGTGGGGTGGCTGCTGTGTGGCCCACTTCTGCTAACTATATCCTCAGCACCTGTGCAGGCACAGGCAAGCATGTGTGATCGGGCACACACACATACATACCCCCCACATACACAAACGTGCACACACACACAAGTACACACATTTGGGATTATTCTCTGTCTGTACAAAAAACTCCAGGCTGAGATGGATAATTTCCAGTCCAGAAAACACCCCTGCTCTCTGTTCAAAGGCCCTGAGTTCTAGTTTCACTTTCTGTGTCCTCCTGAGAAGGTACCTGCCCCTCCCTGGGCCTCACATTTGTTATCTGAGTTTTGAGGCTTGGATGTGAGAATGAGTCTCATCTGAGACCCTCCGGATCACAAGCTGCTTCCCCGTCCTTCTCTGTCCCTCCTCTCACCCCTCAGGACTCTCCTGGTTTCTTTTGATACCCTTCCTTTCTCCGACCACATACACAGGAGGAGAGACTGGCAAAATCCCTCAGTCATCTTGCCTCACAAGCTTAGCCCACCCTAATCTCTGGTTATTAGACTGCAGGCTCCTGTCATCTCAGTCCCTCCAATCCCCAGAGTGTAAGCAAAGAGAACCTCAAGGAGCAGACACTGCATATATCCTGTGATTCATGTATCATTTTTGATCCCTGGAGCTCAGGACCAAGATTCAGTCAAACCAATTAAATGTGCTACTATAAATTAGTAATGTCTACTATGGTCAAAGTTACACATATCTGCCATTCCTGACTTAACCCAGTTATCCCAGCGCGTGCACACACACACACACACACACAGAGGTACAGACTGGGGGAGAGGGATTTCACAAAGTAACCCAGCCTAGAGGAGTTGTCACAGTTAAGGTCATTGAGCAAGTAAGTCAAGTCAAGGAGCTGTTTCCCACCTAGATCAGCCTGTCTTGAGTTCTTCACTGTCCTGTGGGAGTTAGGGAAGCAACCAAGGGATGATCTGGCAGCATGAGCAAGATGATCAGAGGCTGCTATAGTGGTCCAGGCAGGGGACAGTGAGACCTGTCAAGGGCCATAAGATCAGAGAGTAATAGGATTCAGGAGGCCTTCCCCTAGAAGAAAGTCAAACTTCTCTACTGCTAAAATGGCCACCTTGCAATAGAAGGCATTGACCGAAGTTGGGCTTCTTCTCTGGCTTCCACTAAACCCTTTGTTCAGGATGTTCCTGGTAATTGTGTGCCTACCATGTACTGAGTACATAGATCACTCTCTTTTTTTCTTGTTTTTAGACATGGTCTTACTGTATAGCCCTGGTTGGCCTGGAACTTGCTATAGAGACCAGGCTGACTTCAAACTCACATGTGCCACCATACTGAGCCCATTCTTCTAATTTTTAAGAGAAATAGTGGTCAGGCCTCCAACCTAGAATTGAAACTTTTATACAAAACAAGTCAGGGGCATCCTATCACCCACAAGAGGTATTAAGTCACATAGAGGAAACACAGAAGAGCTGCAGTAGCTTTGTGGCAGATAGCGATGTGAGCTTTCAATGAAAATACCTTTCACTGATAGATATGTATTGGTCAACCACCACAGGTCAGCCTGGCAGTGGGCATCATGACACCTTAATAAACAAAATGGGAGTAAGCCAGGAATGGTGATGCACACCTTTAATTGCAGCACTCAGGAGACAGAAGCAGGTGAATCTCTGTGAGTTGGAGACTACCTTGGTCTACATCGCAAGTTCCAGGCCAGCCTATCTCAAAAAAAAAGGAAACATTTACATGGACAGTATATTTCCTTGGAAGTGAGAGGGAGATACAAAACGATAAACCTGAATAAGTACATAGGTCACTGTTACGTTGCAGAGTATAAGGTGTCCTGGGGCTGACAGCAGAAGAAGGGGAAGCATGTTGGGCATAGACAAGGCAGCCAGGATAGAACTCGCTGAAAAGGCAATTTTTTAGTAAAGACTTCAAGGAAATGAGGTGCTGGGGACATGCTCTAGGCCGGGTGGAGAGTGGTACAAAAGTCCTGAGGCAGAAGGCTGCCTCGTGTGTAGCAGGAGCACCGGTCAGTGTGGTTGGGACAGAGCAAGAGCAAGGGAGAAAGCCAAGGTGAGAGAATAGGCCAGAGGACCGGGAAGGGAGCTTTGGCTCACCCACAGGACATGGAAAAACTCTGGCTTTAGCACTGAGTTACATAGAACTACAGGTAAGAAACAACTCAGGCTGCTGTGTAGGACCTTGCTTTAGGGGCAAGAAGTGTGCAGTACAGTGATGCTAGGGCGAGGGTGGGGCGTATGTAGGGCAGCCAGGCAAGGGAGATGTGTGGCAGCCAGCCAGGTCCTAGATGGGTTGTGAAAGTCCAGTCAAGAAGATTCTTTAAGGGTTGGATATAGATTGGGGAGGACAGCTGAAGGGGTGATGAGAAGGGTTGTGAGGAGAGGCCTCACTTCCCTATGGATGAGAGAGCAATTATTTGCCAAGGACTCTCTTCACCTTCCCTGTGAGAGGAAACCCAGGCTGGAGATTGCAGGAGTCTGAGTCCTATCTGACTTTCCACCTCAGGCCATAGTCTAATGGAAGGCTAGCTTGACTTGGGGTTCTTAGGCAAGGACCCAGTACACAGCAGATGCTCCCTAAATATCTTCTGGGCCCCTAAAATATCACCATTAAAAGAATGCTGAAATCCCCCCCCCCCCAGGCCCAAAGTTTCAAACCTGGTGAAGCACACACTGAAGCTAGCTTGCCCATGAATTCTGCCTGAATTGGATTCACAGAGTCAATCAAGGACCTCACTGTGAAAATACTGTCTGTGACTAGTTTCTCTCAAGGGGACACGTGGGGCTGGTGAGTCCCAGAGATGAAAGGGGACTTGCTCAGGGTTACACATGGGGTGTGTTATTGAATTGAGAAGGTGGAGGTGAGATAGAGACCTCATGCCCGGCTGATTAGGGACTTCAGGGCCCATGATGAATTTACTTTACCATTTCCTATTTAAACCAATAGAAACTGTAAGTGAAGAACAAAGTGGAACACCATGACTAGCTACCAAGAGGATGCAGCAAACTACTACTTTGAAAGTGCTTAGCACAGTGCCTGGCCTCCAAGGAACTCACCAACCCTCCATCACTTTCATTATCATTATATCTTAATGCAAAAAGTAGACGTTTCCTGGAAACATTATTGCCTTCTGCATTGCTCATAACTTAACGTGTAAGACCCTGCTCTCCATATCTGTTTTCTGGAAAACAGATGCAGAGAGCAGGCAAGAGGTTTGGCTTGCCTATGTCCCCCAGCAAGGCAACGTGGAGCTGGGTCTGTGGCTGGCAGACCTACTGCAAGGAGAGGATTAGGTCTGCGGGAGGAGAGGAGACTCACAGGGTCTCCAGAAGTGTCCTCTTGGACACTATTAGTGTGGTTTGAAATTCATTTTAAGGATAGGAAGGCGCGGAAAGGTAGAAAGAGCATCACATCCAAGGTCACACAGGTGTGGTCTTGGACCCCTAGTGAGCACAGTTCAGAATGGAGAGAATGCGGCAGCTAGAACCAGCCAGGCCGCTGAGTCGCTAGGCTGTGACTGTGCGAGGAGAGAAGGCCATCCCTGTACCTTCCTCGGAGCCTCAGCTTCCCCAGCCGCGGGCGGACGAGGCGGGCCACTCCGCCTCCAGCACAGAGCATGCGTTGCGTTCCAGCTGGAACCGGTTTGGCGGGGCGGCTCAGGAGGGCGGAGCCATTCGCTCCCCCCGCCCCCGGCGCGGGCATGCGCGTGTGGTCGTAGGCGGGCGTGGGCGTGGGCGGTGCTGAACGCGCTTGCGCGTGCGCACTGAACCACGCGCCGAGCCGACTGCGCGCGCCCCCTGTCGGCCCCGGAGTCCCGGGAGGCGCGCGCGCGGCTGACGCGGGGGGCGGGGTCGGGCGGGGCCGGCGCGGGGCTTTAACCCGGAGGCCCCGCCTCTCGGGCGTACAAAACCGGAGCCTCGGGCCGGGCCGCGTGAGGGAGGAGGGTGAGTGCCCGCCGCTGGCCGCAGCTGCCGCCAGTCCGTCCGTCACTCCGTCCGTCTGTCCGACCCACGTCGTCGCCGCCGCCGCCTCCTCAGCCCGGACGCCCGGGGTCCGCCCAGCGCCGCCCGGAGCAGCCGCGGCCCCGCGAGGAGACGGGCGCCGCCCCCGCCCGGCCCTGCCCTGCCCTGGTCCTCCTCCCTTCTGTCCGTCCGTCCGCCCGCCCGCCCTTCTGTCCGGCCGCCGGCCCGGCCCGGTCCCCACTGCGCCCGCTTTGTCTCTCCCCGGCTCGCTGTCTCTTTGTCTCTGCCCTCGCGCTCCCGGCCCCTCCCTCGCTCCCGTGTCTCCGGTCCCCCTCTACAGCACTTCTCGCCTCCCTCCCAGCCTCGGATTCAGGCACTCCCCTTCTTCGGGACTCGCTACCCCACCCCCAGATCTGGGGCCTCTCCGTCAAAACACGCTCCACTCTCCTCGGGCTCCCCGAGCTGACCGCACATCCTCTGGGGGTGGTCCTTCCTGGTGCCTGAGCGTTTGCCTCCACTAGTCCCTATCCCCTGGGGTTTCCCTCTTTTGTGGGGTCTCCCCTATCTGCCAGAACCCCTCTACATCGTTTCGAGGGTGTCCTTGAACCCCCAGTATCTCCCCAGCTCCCTGACTCGAGCGCCTGACTGCCTTTCCCTCGGTTTGTCTGCTGTCGCTGTCCCTCCTTGTTCTCTGAGCACCCCACTTCTCTGGACCGGGGTCCCCCGCCTTGCTCTCCCTGCCTCTGCTCATCTGTGTCGGTGGTCTCGCCGCTGTCTCTGGCGCTCCCTCTGAGCCTGCTTCTCTGCCCGGGGCTCTTGCCCCCCTTGCTTCTCCGCCCCCGACCCCCTGTCGCCCCTTCTCTCTGTTCCTTGTCTCTCCCTCTCCCTTTTTCTGTCTCTGCCGGGTCTCTGGGTCTCTGACCCCCATCCGGCCCTCATGGCTTTGTGTCTGGAGCTCTTGAAGCAATGTGAGTGGTGGGGTGTCCGGGTCGGGCCGGGCGGAGTCGTCCCGCAGGCTGGCCGCGGCCGAGGCTCCAGGGGTTGGCGCTGGGGCAGGGGCTGGCGCTGGGGCAAGGAGGCTGTTGTGGGGCCTCCCGGCCAGGGGGGACAAGGAGGGCGGAGCCAGGCTGTCTGGCGGAGATGGGATGGGGGAGCCTTCTTGCTCTGAGGCTTCTGCTTTAGTTGCTTGAGTGTGTGGAGGGCGCCCTGGGCTGGGCATCCCTGCCGGCTTGGCCCTGCATGGCCTGGCACTTTGTGATTGCTTGTGGGCAGGCCCGAGCTATTTTGGAGCCCACAGCAGGATGTGATATCACTTGGGCGTTTAGTTAGACCAGGCTGGAGGTGGGGGCAGCGTTCTTGCCAATTTGAGAAATTTTGCAGGGGGGTGCGGCTTCTTAGGCAGCTGGGCTGTAGGGTTGTGGCCAGAAGGCTAAAGCCACCCAGAGTGGACAGGTGAACAGGGGTCTGAGATTTGGTCTTGCTGAGACCAGTTGAAGATAAGTTAGGAGAGGAGTTGATCTCACTCTGAGCAGCCTTGATTATTGGGTTTGGCACTCTTTGACTGCGATTTGACCTTGGATGAGACCCTTGAACTCTTAAGCTACTAATGGTTTTCCCATTTGTAGAAAGAAAAAAAAAAGGTGGGGGGGTCTGGGAGGGGCTTGTCTTGAAGATCAAATGATACATCTGTAGACATGCTTTGTGAACTGTCAGCCTGCCTCTAAGCCCGAGAGAGAAAGAGAAAGAAAAGAAAAGAAAAGAAATCTGCGCCTTGAGAGGGTTTGCAGTTAGTTCTTGCAAAGCTGGGGGAGAAATCCAGGCCCAGAACCCACCTCTAGTTCCACGTGGTTGTTCAGAAATGTGCCTGGCCTTCCAGACTCTCCAGTAATGCCAGGTTGCCCTTTCTTAGTTTGTAAAGATAAGTGGGTGTGTTCAGAGAGGTGTCTGTACTGGGGGACAAGTGGATTTTCTATGTGCCATCTATTGTTTAAGGATGGGCCCTGCTTAAACATTGGCACTTGGAAACAAAGTCAGTTTATGGTTGAGAGCCATGGCTGCTTTTCCACAATGTAGGGGACAAAGAGCCCAGTTGAGAGGGGTTCTACAGAGAGTTGGAGTCTGCTGTCAGTGATCCTTAGATGTCCTAGGACTTTGAGGCAGGGAGTGAGACTTGATTTGTAGTCCCTTGATCCTACAAAGAGATGATGCCCAAAGAAGCCAGAGACCCACAGAGGTTTGTGCATCTGGGTCCCTGTACCATGGCCCTACCTCTGAAGTCACTGCCACACTAGTTTCACCTGCCTCTGGTATACAATGACAATTTCCAACACTCACGGATCTTTTTCTGTGCGCCCTGTGCTAGGCACATTCCTTGGATTACTTGCAGTCAGAAGAAAGGCTTTGGTCCCTGGCCTGGAAATGCAGGGTTCGGTATTCTGGCCCCCACATCATATCCACTCAGGGAGGTCACTCCCTTGAGTATCAACTTACTAATTTAAATGGGAACAAGCTTTGTCCTAAGACTGATTCTGAAACCATGGGATCCTTAAACTGTGAGGCAGAATGCCAAGGTTCTGTTCCCAGCTCTGAAGCTGAAATGCCAAGTGACTTCAGACAGTTGGTTTCCCAGTGGATCTCCATTTTTTTCCTTCTAAAGATTGAAGGAGTTGGATGGCATGATATGTTGGGTCTTTCCAGCTCTGACATTTGAGATTCTCCGGTAATTCAAAGGCCACCTGAGCATACCTGCACCTTACCTTTTAAAAATATGCCTGATTCCTAAGTAAGGAGGGAGAAGGCTGAATGTTGCCAACTATGTGCTAATGACAGCTGTCGGGTTTCATGGGAGAGAGGTCCTGTGTGGGTTGGAAAGGCTTCCAAGAGGAGGTAGTGTTTGAGTTGAGTCAGTATACCATGCATGGTCGGCCTCATACACAGCTGTTCCAGATTAAAAATAATGTTGGGTTTAAAGCATACGCACCTGATTTTAATCAGTCCCCATCACTCAATGCTTGTGTAGTCTTGGACAGGTTACTTTCTTTGAGCTACAGTTTCCTCAACTGGACTAAAAAAAAAAAATCATAACATAGGATTATAGTGAGGATTAAATGAGATTATACGTAAATACACACCTGTACACAGTAGGCACTTAATAAATGTGGGCTTTTCTTCATACTGTCTGGATCACGTTTTCCTTTGTGGGAACAAGACAACTCCAGCCTCTCCCCTTACCTCAGTGGAAAGCACCACTGACTGTTCCAGTAGTAATAGGGGTGATCCTCTAATCTCCAGGGCCTCGTGAAGTATTGTGTAATCTGCCAGCTCTTCTTGTTATTTCTCACTACAGTCTTGGAAGGCAGTCAGAACCTAGTAAGTTTCTCCCTGCTTGTGAATAAAGAGTAAGGGGCCCAGAGAGGGATGCCGACAACTTGGTGTCCTTCAGCATGGCAGTGTCTGAGCAGGCTCTAGTCTTCCTGTTTCTTTGCCCACATTTTTGCTTTAAGTTTGCTACTTCTGCTTGGTAGCCTGTCCCTCAGGCCTCCTGCTCTGACACCTGTTCTGCTAGGGTTTGTTTGACATTTCCCTGGTCTGTGAGCTCATCTCACATTTAAAGGAGTCAGGACTGAGTCACCACCTCTCTGGGCTTTTCATCCTGAGCAGCAACCCAACATGCCCTGAGGGCCACTGCCTGATATAGATGCCACATGCCTACAGGCTTTCCTCCCAGAAGCTGAAGTGGACTAGGGAAGGTGTCTCCCTGTCTTTGAGGGGAGAGCTGCTATAATGACTCTGTTGGGCCTCACTTCCCAGGGCACCACAAGCTGCACTGAGAAGGTACCGTCTGGTTAAACTTTTGTGTGTGCCATTCTTCCTCCCCCTTTACCCATGGTCCCTCTGTTTCCTTAGGTTGTCCACACTGTCAAGTGCTGCTGGTCCAAGAAGTCCAGCTAGCTCCAGCTGTGAGCTCAGTTCTAGGTTCACACACTTGCCTAAAGTGTGACTTTAGCAGGTCACTTCATCTTCTGTGCTTCAGTTTCCTCATGTGTAGAAGTCTGATTCCTTGTCTTTATGGAATGTAGGTTCCTGAGCTCTGTCTCCAGAGATGCTTATTTGGCAGTCAGGGAGCAGGAATGATTCCTCTCGGGGATTCTGGTGCTGAGAGCCTGTTGGCTGTGCTCTGGGAAAAGCTGAACTGAGAGTGGCCAGTGTATATGTGGTAGCCTGCTTGATTCATGCTGTCTAATGTTAGACTGGCCAATTTTCTGTGCCTTAATTTTCTTCTAGTCAGAGTAGGATGGAAACACCCACCTCAGGGTGATCCATGAGTAATTAAAGATTCCTTAAAAAGTGATAGTTTTCACCCTGCTTTGTTTTGGGCAGAACTGGTTATTGGTAGCAGCAAGTTGCCCTTCCAAGCTGAGCCCTCCTGGCACCAGACACCCTGGCTGGCCAGGGTGAAGGCTATGGAATGGAACACCTGAGCAACAATGAAATCCAGACGTCAACAACAGTTTAATGAGGTTGATGAGGTGTGTAGTGTGAAGGCCACTCAGGCTCCCAGGTTTCCCGGAGCTGGCTGTAGCTGCCTTTCCCAACTCAACTTGAGCTAGAATCAGCAGCTTTTCTCCCCATGGTTCCTACAAACCAAGGCTGCCTTAAAGACAATAAAAATCTGAATTCCAAAGCTGAAAAATGATTGTTTCTTGTTACACAGTAAGGAAGCAGGCCTGAGGGTTCCAGAACAAGACCATGCCAGGGCCAGGACGGAGTCAGGCTTTACCCTCCCCCCAGGTCTCTCTCACTTCTGCAGTGGCATGCCTAGTTCAGGATGAGAGAAGTGGTCTCAAATGGTTGTACTAGAATCAGCTGGGAGCTGACTTGGGCTTGGGCAACTCTCCCTCACTGGGGCTTGCCCTCTCAGTCTAGGCAGGCTTACTCGGAAAGAAAGGGGCAGAACAGACTGGGGGAACTTAGGGCCTGATGAGGGAGACAAGCCCTACAATTATGAGAGACTGTGTGACAGTCTGTAATTAAGTGGCTGCTGAGGAAAGGCATTGTCTAAGAAGGAAGAAGTGAGCATGAGCCAGAGGAACAAGAGCCCTTTGAGGGATTGGCTGAGGCTGAGGGTGGGGCTGGTAATCTACAGAATGGCTTGCTCAAGGCAGAGGGGCGGGGTTGGAAAGGTAAGTGTGTTTGGAGAGCTAAGCTAGCTGGCTAGTTTTGTTGATGCCTCAGGGCTCTGGCCAGAAAGTATTGGAGAGTCCAGGAGGTTGGTTATAGGCAGCAGTGAACCATCAGCTGAATAACAGAGACTTTGGGGAGCCATGGAAAGTTTTAGAGCCAGGGATCTACCATCAGGGATGGTAGAAGAGAAGACTTTTTCAGGATGAATCAGGCTAGGTAAATTGGAATGAATAAAAATGTCAACAGGGAGGAGGCTCTGTAAGCTCCCAGTTGAGACAAGAGGGTGAGGTTCGGGTGGAGCCCATGGGAAGAGCAAATGGGATATCAGAGGATGTGCTCCCTGAGGAGAGCCCATCAGGACTTCAAATCCCAGGGAAAGATGTGTGCAGCTGGTTTGGAGAGGGAAGTAGCAGTGTGAACACGTTCCTTGTGCACCTGCTCCATGGCAGGCTCTGTGCCAGGGCCTCCCCAGACACTCTCATGAAATCTGTGCAACAAGCCAGAGGCAGGTAGACTTATCATTCCCCCTTTACAGATAAGGGAAATATGGCTCCAACTCAAGGTTGCCTGTTGCCAAACCCTATATCTTCCCACAGTTCAGCCCTGCTGCTTAGAAAGGAAACCTCTTATGCTAGCAGCCCAGGGACTTGAGCCTTCTTGCCCCTTGAACAAGGGCATGTAGACACATTCTATAAAGTCCACAAAACTGCTCTTTGAAGATCCTTAAGGTCAGGGTTGAGTGCTAGCTTAAAAGTTCTATAAAGTTGGAGAATCAAAAGCACTGAGGCGGGGCGGGGGGGGGGGGTGTCTCTTGCCTTCAAACCCAGCACTCCAAGTGATTGTATTTCTCTGAGTTCAAGGTCAGCCTGGTCTACTTAGGGAGTTCTAAGCCAGACAGAATTGTGTAGTGAGACTCTGTCTCAAAAAAGAAAAACGAACAGAAAAGGGGGAAAATAAAAGGCACTAGGAATCTTCACACTGTGAGAAGCCTTCAGTGCGTGTGTATCTGTGTCTGTGTCTGCTGCTCATCTGTTCCACCTCTGGGTCCATTGGAATTCCCAACCAGAAGAGTCGGTTACTCACAAGGCAGGAAGGGACTTGTCTCAAAGTACCTAACAGAAGAACCAGGTGATAGAGCCTCATCTCATTTCCTAGACTGCAGCACAGGGAAGGTAGAAGGGACTGGGTGCTTACTAAGAGGCCACTGTGGAGAACACCAGTGTTTGGTCCTGGTGTACAGCTTGGCCAAGATCTCCCTGCTGGTCATTCCTCCTCTTGGTGTCGTCATCCCCTACCCCCAGCATAAACTTGGTCATGAGGCAGAACAATCACCAGCAAGCCCAGCCCTCCTGTCCCTCCATTGTCCCCAGTAAACACCCGCAGGATCCATTTATCCATCTACCTTAGCAAATGTTTTCTGAGCCCAGCCATATGCAGGGCATGATTGTGTCTTCAACCATGCTTTGCATACCAAAATCCTAACAAGTTTTAAAGAGGGATTTTTCATACTCGTTTGGAAGAGAGACAGCCTACGAAATGGCATGTGGACAATGGACAGTGAACTAGAGAGTGACCTTTGTTGTCCCTTTCAGTCTAATGAATTACCCCTTGCCAAGTGCTTTCTTGTAAATTTGCTTAGTCTCATGTATATTCATTGTTTTGTTTTCAACACCTTGGTTCTGAATCTTTAAAAATCTGTTTTATTATTATTATTATTATTACTATCAAGACAAGTTTTCACTATTTAGTCCTTTTCCAGATTATCCTCAAACTCACCGAGATTTACCTGCCTTTGACTCCCATGGACTGAGATTAAAGGGATGTGCCACCAAGCCCAGCCTGTTTATTTTCATTTTATGCATATGAATGTTATACCTGCATGTGTGTAAGTGCATTACATATGTGCAGTGCCGAAGGAGGCCAGAAAAGGGCACTGGATCCCTTGGAACTGGAATTAGAGACAATAGTTAGCTACCATGTAGGTGCTGGGAACTGAATCCTGTCCCCTGCAAGAGTATCCAGTGCTTTTCACCGCTGATCCCTCCAGCCCCTGGTTCTGGATCTATAATATTTGTCTAGCCTGTTGAGCTTTACAAAGTGCTTTTATCTCTGTCATGTCAGTAGAGACCCTTACATAACCCTGGGAAGTCTTTAAAGTTGTTTCTTTGTGTTCCAGAAAAGGAAACTGAGGCTCAGTCATAGAAAGTGACTTGACAGAGGTGACTGTGTGAGCTGATTATTTATTCAACAAATACTTATCAAATGCTGCTGCATGTCCAGCAGTGAGCCCGTCCTGGGCATACACTGGTAGGCAGAGTAACCTTGGAGATTTAATTTCTTACCTCTAGAGCACAACATCTTCAAGTATAGCTAGCTAGGCCCCATCCAGGGCTCCTGACCTCCACCTTAAGCTCTTTCCCCTTCAGAGTTTGGGAACCCTCAGCCTGAAACACGGTAAAGCAAGCCAAGGTGCAAGTTTCTGCAATCTGAACTTCAAAAATGACAAAAGAGGTTTTCAGTAGTGACTAAATTATTAATGAAAAGATGAGGAAGGGCATCTCCACAGAAGGCCATCTGCTGTTTCTCCTTAGGGGGTAGTCTCAAAAGGACTGCTTTGCCTAAGTTCCTGGTCTGACTTTTCTGTAGACTCCAAGTATCTGATTACAGTCTTCACAGCTGTGGAGCCCTATGGCCATATGTAGAGCTGGGGACCCTCCCTACCTTCTTTAATATTAAATGAGATTAGATAATGGCAGGTCTTAGGGTAGCAAGTCTGGAAAGGGCTGTGGTCCAGACCTCTTAATTCCCAGGAGTGAGAACCAAACCTGAGAGAGAAAGGACTCAGAAGCCATGGTGAGTGAAACTTTTCTTCCCTTTTTCAATCAGCCTCACTCCATTTCCCAATCCTTCCTGATAGAAATCCTCTTCATCTAGCTCGATGTGTTCAGCATTCAAAGCCGCCTTCCTAATGTCTCCTGGCCAGGTTTGTCCTTGAAGTCTGTCTTGACACATATACCCCGACTACCACCACCCTTCATATCCCAGAATCCTGCAGTGTCTGGGCTGCCTCAGTTTATGCTTAGAGATACCTTCAAAATCTAGGTACCTGGGTCCTACTCCCTAGGAGAATGATGCCTGAGATCTGCAGAGAGATGTCTCTAGGTACATTTTGCTAGAGTTAATTTTGTAGGTTGATTCATATATAGGGACTGAAGAGGTGGCTTGGTGGTTAAGAGCACTGACTGTTCTTGCAGAGAGCCTGGATTCAATTCCCAGCACCCACATGAGTGACTAACAACTATTGGTAGCTCAGTTCCTGAGGATCCAAAGCCCTCTTCTGACCTCCCCAGGCATTGCATGTGTAATAGTGCACTTATGTACATGCTGGCAAAACACTCATACACAAAATAAAAATAAATTTAAAAATAAAAATATACACGTATAGGTAATATGCATGCATTGATGTGGATTTACAATTCTAACTTTCAGAAAGCAGGTGCTCAGTGAAAACATTAGTGTTTACTGCCTAGATGCCTAGATCATTGTACCTGAACTTGACATTTTCCTCCAGAAAACCTCCACATTATACCAAGTTACTTTGTCACTAACATGCCCTTTTATTACACGACGGAGGCATCACCTCTCCCCACTGCCCTCTCTTGCCTTTTCCACCCAGGTCTGTCTATTTCGTGGCTTTTCTCTGTGGGCATGCCCATGGCCTCCTTTTTTCAAGATCTTGTGGCTTTCCATCGATGACAGACCACCACTTGTTTGTCAGCTCCTCTTTTCAGGAAAGTTCAGGATGTCCAGTCTTGCTGTTGTAGGCAGTGTTGGATCCCCAAGTATTTGCATGCACATGTAACTGCTGAAGCCATTCCTACAAATGCAATGACTATTTCTGAGACTCTGTGCACTTAATTTTTTTCAAATGTTTCCGAATTGCCTTCTTTTCTATTCTGAACATGAGCGGACACATGTACAGTGTTGCTTCATAGACAAGATCTTGTGACATGTCATCCAGGCTGGCCTTGAACTCTTGGTCTTCCGTTTTTAGCCTCTCAAGTACTCTGATTACAAGCACACACCACCGTGTCTGGCTAAAAATGTTTACATTTATAAAGCAACCCATTCAGATTCACATGCTGCTGGGCATGGTGATACACACTTTTAATGCCAAGGGAGTCAGAGACAAGTAAATCTCTGAGTTCAAAGCCAGACTGAGCTACATATTGAAACTTTATCTCAAACAAACAAAACTACTCTTCTAATCCAGCCCACAGTTTTACCTATGGCTCAAGACCCAGAGAGAGAGAAAGGAGTTAGCCAGTGTCACTCAGCAGTCCTCAGCGAAGGAGATGCTTCTCCCTTGTTCAGGTGGGAGGAAGTAACCAATGAAGGAAAGAAGGGGTGGGAGCTGTGATAGCAGTGAAGCCAAGACTGGGGTAAAGGAACCCTGTTATGGGTACCTTGAAACCTATTTGGGTCTTGGGCTCCAGGGAGAAGCCTTTTCTCTTCCCACTAGAAGACCTTAATGAGTCTCATTGTTGAATGTGGGTGTGTGGGTGTGTTACCGAGCTACACCTGCTTGGCAACAGTGGAGTCCATGAACTCCTTCAAATATTTGCTGAATTCTGATTTCGTTGCAGGTTTGGCCTCTGTGTTTCTGAACTTCGGCTTTCCTCATCTGAGTAGTAGGCAGGCTCGTAGTTCCCTTTCTCAAGTCCCTTAGGATATTAAGATTTGGCAAACCAGCCAAAGTACCCTAAACAACTCAAGAGCACAGCAGTCCCAGCTGTACTACACACACACTGGGGACAGCAGAGGGTCTCTGAAGTTCAGGCCAGCCCTGACTAGGCTGCGGTCAAGCTTAGCAGGTGGCCTGCTCAGCCTGGAGGCTGGCAGTTGTAGGGCAGCTGTGGGTGGTATCATCTTTCTGTGCCACAGCAGCAGGATTGTGCTTAGCACCTTCCTGAATTTTTGTGCCCAAGGTTGCTGGGCTTTCCAGGTCCATGTAGAACAAAGGAGCTCGGATGGCAGATGAGAAGAGGTAGTCAGGGAGACCACAAGGGTGTCTTTGTGCTGCTTTCTGAGGCCCCAGAGAGCCCCGTATAAGCATCGCTACAACTCCTTTTCAGCCCTTAGTTGCTGTGGGGTGAGGAAGGGGAAGTTCTTTCCCCATATCTTATGAGTAGACAACTGAGACCTATTGTCTCTACAACCCTTAGGGGTTCATGTCTCCGGGTCCTTAGTGTTGCCCTTCTTTCCCACATTCTCACGGTCTTTAGTTTCACTTTGGGGTTAAAAACCAAAGTGAAAGGAAACAGTAAAGTAGAAAGCAACTGCCTCAGACCCTGTTGTGAGTTTAGGGACCCATGTAGAGCAGGCCTCACTAGAAAGTGAGTGGACCTGTTGCTTGTGCACTCCCACCCTTGTTCTGGAGGTCTGGCTCGTGGGTGGAGCCCGTGGGGAGAGGCGCCAGGCTTACAAATGGGCGGTGGTGCTGTGGCCGTGCAGTCTGGGAGCAGGCCAGTAAGGCGCTTCCCTGGTGAAGTCAGCTTCCCTGGGTGTGGTCCCAGGCCCCCCAGGTGGGAAGCTTCTGCCTTTTAAATCCCTAGTTCTTCCGGGGTAGGGCTAACCTGAGCTGGGTCTGTGATGGCCTGGGAAAGAAACCCTGGCTGTGGAATCCAGCTTTCACAGAGCCCTTACTCGCCCTGAAGGTAAGAACCAGCACAGGTCTCTGCCTTGAAGCAGTTTCTTCTCAGGACCCAGCATGCCTGAAAGCCCTTTTTCCCTGGTTCAATCCATCCTAGGAACTTGGGGATAGAGGAACAGAACCTTGGCTTCTCACCTCTTTTTTAAGCCTCAAGTTGATGGGTGGCTTCAGGCTAGATCTTCCCTGCTAAGGAGCCCCCAGGGTCCCCATTTGTTTTTCTGCAGGAGGCAGTTCTTCCAGCTCTGCTCTTCAGTGGAATCGGTTTTGGTTCCTAGAAGCTGGAAAGAGTATCATTAACACTCAGTTTGGCTGAATGAACTGGTGTCTGCCCCCTGAGGATACCGGCTGAGCACAGTGGGTGTCAGGAAGCCCTTTGTTGAAGGGCTATATTGATAATTCACATCACCATGCTGCACCCCTGGAACAGAGAAGGATGGCTCAGTGAGGAGCTCCATACCTCTCAATTCAGACAGACCTGTATCAGAGCTTAATTTGGAATCGAACTGTTGGGGTTCTGCCACCAAAGGCTGTCAGTTTCTTCACTTGCAAATAATACAGCTCCTACCACTTGACTTGTCTTCATCCGGAAGACAAGAGGAAACTCTGTCTGGTATGGAGGCCATGCTGATATCTAGAAGAGAAGACTTAAAATAGCCAGACTCAGTGCCCGTCCTGGAGAGATGTAGGTGGACTGGTAAACTGTTTGGAGAGCAGCCATTGGCTGCCCATTTCCCAGTGCAGAGCTGTGGTAGGAGGATCTGAGGGACTCAAGGCAGGCTTTAGAGGAGAGGTGGGCTTCAGGTTCCTCAAGCTGGTAGATTCAGGTAGGCAGAATTTAGAGGGAAGGCAGAGATGGGTTGACCAGGGGGCTGTCTGGCACCCACAGCTGGCATTTGTCCTTTCAAATTGCTCATCTAGGCAGTTTTCTGCAGTAGCTTTGACCAGGATCCTGTTACTGAATGTGCTGAGAGCAAATTGAGTAGTTCAGACTCTCTTGGAACTTTCTGCCTTCCCAGGCTTCCCACGCTTCATGACGTGGCTGCTGCTGTGCACAGGGGTGTGGTCATAGGAGGTGTGTGCTACCTCCTGTAAGCGGGAGGGGTGAGGGGTGGGGCTTCTCTGACAACATCCAGTAATGGCAGGGCTTGTCTCTGTAGCTTCCTCCAAGGGCACAGCACGTGTGACTGTGTGGGAGCAGTCCAGGGGAAGAGGACTGGGTTACTCAGCTGCTCCCTCTGCCTTACCCTACCTCCACTTTGCTTTACAAACAGTCATATGTTTAGTGCCAGAGGCTGAGTGAGGACGCAAGGAGAGCATAGGGAACTAGGCTGACTTCCATTTAGTTTGTAAGCCCCGTCCAAAAAGGTAACAGACAAGATGCCATCAGATTGTGATAAGAGTCTGAAGGAGACTAGTAAGTATAGAGAGGACCTGGGGAGGATATTGCTGGGAACAGGAAGGTTGGGAAGCAACCCTGTCAAGCAAGACCCTGGGGTTGGGAGTGTTAAGTTCCAGGAACTAGAAGAGAGTTAATCACATCAGGATGGGTCAGTAAGTAAGCTAGTTAGGTGTTCGGTAAACTGCTTTCTTGGCATCCTGTGAGTGGTAAGGGCCCTGAAGTAGTAATACCATGGTAGACCAAACCGAAGGGTATTTTATTTTAGAAATAGTAGCAGAACTTCCATACAAGTGTGGAGATACATGCCTACCATCCCAGTACTCCAAAGGAGTCAGGCAGGAGGAGGATAACTGCAAATTCAAGGCCAGCCTGGTCTGCATAGCATGGTCCAGATAGTCAGGGCTTCATCCTCAGACCCTGTCTTAGGAAAAAGGAAAAAAAAAAACAGGTATGGTAACATAAGCCTTTAATTCTAACACTCAGGAAGCAGAGGCAGGGGGATCTGAGATTACGGCCTCTGGGGCTCCAGGGAGACCCTGTCTTTAAAACAAAACAAAAGCTTGCAAGTGTTACTGGTTTTCACGTCATTAAAATTTCTTCAATATTCCCTACTTAGTACTAACTTCCATTCACATGCTGCACAGTTCGTAGAGCACTGTTACCGTGGGAGGCAAGTGCTGTTTTCAGAGCACAGAGGTGATATGCCATGCCCCAAATCACACATCTAGTCAAGACTGAAGTCCTGGTTCACTGCTCTTTCTGTTTAACCATACTATCTTTGTTTAAGAAAGCCAACACGAGGGCTGGAAAGATGGCTCAGTGGTTAAGAGCATTGGTTGCTCTTGAAGAGGACCTGGGTTTGATTCCCAGCACCCACATGGCAGCTAACGACTGTGTATAACTATTTCCTGTACATCCAACGCCTTCTTCTGACCTCCAGAGGCATTGCATGACACAGGTGCACTTATATGCAGGCAATACACTTATACACATAAAAATAAGTATGTAAAAAAAAAAAAAGAAAACCAATGAATGTTTTAAAAGTTTAGGTATTAATCATAGGGGCTGGCAAGATGGCTCAGTAGGTAAGGGCATTTGCCACGAAGCCCAAGGACTAACCTGAATTTGATCTCTAGAACCCATGTAAAAGGGCAAGTAGAGAACCAAGCTCACACAAAGTTGTTCTCTAACTTGCACATTTGCATGCACATACACATACATTAAATACATGTAAAAAGAAAAGTTATTACCTCAGTGAGATTTAAATGACTTTTTTTCTCCTGGTTCATATGTTGTAAGTAAATCTATAGTATATTTTCTGTTTTTGAGGTTTAGTCTTTTTCATCTCTATAGATGCTATCTAGCTTTCTAGGATTCTGTGATACTAATACATACATTACTGCCCTTGGACACCTCATATCTCTGTCTTCTGTTTGAATTCTCTGTTAACTAAATGTCAAGAAAGAGGTGTTTATAAACCAGCCTCTGTTCACAAGTACATCTCACTCAAATTAGAGATGGACTTGGGAATGTGTTCCTGTCAGCCCAGCCATGAGGAGGCTGGGGCCTGGGCAACATGCTGAGACTTGACTCAGAAAGACAACAGACAAATGGGGAAAGAAAAAAAAAACCAAAGTGAAAAGTCAAAGAAGAAATTCATGCTTAGAGTTTTAAATATTTTTTTGTGATTCTGGATTCAGGGTGAGAAAAATCAAAGCCATTTGGTAACTTCTGAGTGAGGCTTATTGTAGGAAATGCCTTAGTGTTAATTGTCAGAATTTGTGCAATATGCGTGAAATTTCCTATTTCAAGTGTATAGTCCAGTGGTGTTGAGTGTAGTCTCACTGATCCACAGTGCTCACCCCCTACATCTCCGGAGTTCCTCCTCATCCCCAAGTAAAGCTGTATATGTGAACCATTTCCTGCTGCCCCAGCCACACCATCCTGTCATTAGTCTCTTATTTGACCAACCTGGGTGCCTCCTCCAGGTGTCCAATTTAAAGAGGACTCTTTGAAAAGGAGGGGCAGGGTTTCCTGTGACCAATTCTCCCAAGTCAGTGCACCCTGCAGAGCTATTTGTGTGTGGCTATTTGGTTCCAACTAGACTGGTGTAAACCACTGCTGGTCTCCAGAAGTGTGTCCTTCCCAGGGGCAGCCTTGCTTCCCAAGCCCATTGGAAGCCTGTCCCAGCCCGTCATGGAGGCAGAATAATGGGATGGGAAGAGCCCAGGTTTTAGTCATAGGACCAAGACATAATTCTTCCATTAATCACTTGCAGTAGGATTTGAGTCATGTCTGTCTCTCTCTTATCCACAGCTTCATGTGGGAAATGAGACAGTACTTCCCAGAAGCATTGAAACAAGATAGTATACTTCCCTTTTCATCCTTAAGAATTTTAGCTCAGGGTCTGCAGAGATGGCTCAATGGTTAAGAGCACCTGCTGCTCTTGCAGAGGACCTGGGTTTAAGTCAGCACCAACATGGCAACTCCAACGGTCTGTAACCCAGTTTCAGGGGATCTGACGCCCTCTTCTTACCTCTGAAAGCGCATACACGCGTGGCATAGATTCACATAAACACATAATAAAAATCTTTTAAAAAAAAAGAATTTTAGCTCAGTGTTCACATGTGTCAAATGCGAGGGAATCAGGGCTCCCAGTTCGCACTTTTTGGAAGTGATGAAGACTCAGAAGTAAAGTGACTTGCCCAAGTCTTATACCATAAAACTCCAAAATTGAACAGAAACATAGTCATACTTACCCTGTAAGTTGCCTCTCTTCATCATTCTTTGTTGGCCAGTCTTTTGAATGCCTAGACAAGGAATTGTTTTTCCATCTTACAATTGCCTTAGGAGCTCCTGGGTTGGGCCTGCAGAGGAGGATGGGGGCGGGGCAGAGGTCTGGGAGAGACTCAAAGATGATGACTCTGTCATAGAAAGAGTATCCTAAAGTTATTTCCACAGTGATCATCTCCACAGGGACAGCAGCCCCTGCACTTGGCAGTTGCTTTTCACATTGTACACATGACGGCACCAGTCAATCACAGCACTCCCACTGAACAGGGACACAGCTTTAGGATCCTTGTCAACACATTAGGCAACACCAGTCCCCGGAAATAGCATGCCCAGTGGAGCCGGCCCCATCCCCAACCTCAGCATTCCCCTGTTTTTCCAGATAGGTGGCAGTCATAGGAGGGAAGGGACTGTTCAAAAGGCAAGTGATGTCACAGGTGTCTTTGTGAGAGTAGAAGAGTAACAGGACAGCCAAAAGCCTGGGGAGGGCATGGGGCAGAGCACCTCCTAGAAGTGCAGAAGTTGTTCAGGTACAGTCTGCTCTCTTCAGGTGCCCCTGGGGCGCTTGCTTGGGTTCAGGGTTTTGTGAAAGCACACTAGTCATCCCACTGCTGGAGGGGGAGGGCAGACTTGCCTTTCTACATTTGCTTTTAAGCTTGGAAATGCGTCAGTCTTGCTGACAGCTGATATTTTTACAACTTGTGAGACTAGATGTCATGAAATTAGGTTCTGAGGACAAACCCTGTAGGATTTACTTTTACCAGGTAGAACATGACCTGCTATATGGTGCTGAGCAATTCCTTCAACCTCTCTGAGCCTCCATTTTCCTTAGTAGCACTAGAGAAGATGATAAAAACATCTCATGGTGATCATGTTATAAGATGTAGCTTAAGGACCTTTCACAGTGACCTTTGAGAGAGCTTCCCAAGTGTCACCAAGCTTCGGGGGTGTTGGGCAGCAGATCAAGCAGCAAGAGCATAAGGAAGAAACTTCTAGTCAAGACTTGTTCTTACGTCTGTCTCCTATCCAAAAAGTCACCTCAGTGACTCTTCCGTGTGTTCCTGCACCTCCAAGGCCACATTACAGGTGGAGTTCTTAAGTCAGCAGACCTTCACCTGCTTCTGGTGAGATGGAGACAGAGGGATGTGAAGCAAAGGTCTCTACCTGCTGGAGGCTCGGGGTCTGAAGGCAAAAGGAAGTAAATAAACAGGCCAGTAAATCCAGGGTGGCATCAAAAGCCCGTGTTCACCTGAGCAGGGGTATTGGCACAGGAGAGAACCAAAGTGGAGCCTGGGGAGACTGCAGGAAGGCTCTAAGAGAGGAGCACTGAGGCCCTAAACTTGGGAGGCAAAGGCCTCTCACCGAGGAGCAGAACAGTGCTCAGAGGCCAGGCAGTGTCTGTCAGTGCCTTGGCAAGAACAACTTGGAAAGGTAGAGGGATGCTTGGCCTGGTGCCTGAGGACGGTGCTAGTAATACATGGTGTGGACTGTTCATATAGCAGGGCACTGAACCCCTCAGCCCGGCCCCTCACCTCTGCCTCAGACCAAATCTCTCTGTCCTTTGGTCAGCAGAGTTCCCTGAGGTCCCTGAATTGAGAAGCAGCAATGTGGGCAGAAGAGGTCCTCAGTTGCCAAGCCCTCTCCACCCGTCTTCTCAGTAGGCTGTCCTGAAGCTCTAGAGCAGTGACAGCCAGTATTACTCTCAGATCCTGCTCCTGTCTCCTGCCCACCAACTCCCCTCTCACAGACTCTGTTCCTTGTCCCCACGCTTAAGGGCCATGTCAGAAGTGCAGTCAGCAGGCCTTCACTTGCTCCCAGCCCCAGACAGAGGGCTTGAAGCCCTGACTGCCATCTGGAGCTCTGATGCTTGTCCTTGGGTCATTTCAGTGCCATGTGGCTAGGCAAACCCTCTGGTCTTTTCTTCTGCTGATGGTACTCAAGGCACAGAAAAAATTGAACTCCGAGTGTTATACAATGATGTCATTTGATGTCACATCCAGAACTGAATGTGTGAAGGAGGGAAAGAAAGGGTATCAGCTTGAAAGGAATCTTGAGGGTCATACTAAAGGGCTTTAGTCCTCTCCTGCATCCACCATGCTTGTGTCTGTCCTGGCTGACCACACCTAGTGCCCTTCCATCATTGACCAGCTCTGCCTCATAAGAATCTCCTCTTTATGATGAACACACAGTAACTCACTGCTAATACCCATCTCCCCCCACCCTTGGGGTCACATACGTGAGACAACCCTCTAGGTACTTTGGGGACAGTAGCTATGGC
Source organism: Eospalax fontanierii (assembly GCA_035773235.1). Lineage (NCBI taxonomy): Eukaryota > Metazoa > Chordata > Mammalia > Rodentia > Spalacidae > Eospalax > Eospalax fontanierii. The sequence goes on along the minus strand of CM069550.1, from coordinate 22,529,028 downwards.
TATGACTTTCTGAACTGACTTCTCCAGGCTGGCTAATTCAGTCTCTCTAATTAACCCTCCCATTAGAGTAGGCATGACTTAGGTACACCCTACTTGTGATAAGTCACAGATATACCTGGTTGTTCTTGTGGAATCCATTCTAGACTTTCTTGAGTGGCTCCTTATGGCTGCCATGATGCTGGATCTGTGCAGGAGGCATGACAGTATTTTCGCTTACTTTATTGTGACTTTCTTTTGTTTGTTTTTTGAGACAGGCTTCCTATACAGTAGCTTCAGTTGGGTTGGTCCCAAACTCTCTATGTTACTCAGGCTAACCATAAACTTATGGCAGTCTTTCTGCCAGTTTCTCAAGTACTGGGATCACAGGTGTGAGCTACTATACCCAGCTACCATGACTTTCAAAAATTGTGTGTGTGTATGTGAAAGAACAACTTGCAAGAATCAGTTATCTCCTTCTACCATGTCGGGTCCAGGTTTTTGAACCCATGTTGGCAGGCTTGGCAGCAAGCACCCTTACCCAATGAGCCATATCACTGGCCCTACTGTGACTTTCCTAAGGACAAAAATTTTACCTCTTGGTAACTGGTGCCATCCTAGGGTACAATGCCTTGTGTTCCCTTTGCAAGTCAGCACTTGTTAGAATAGGATGGATTATGAATTTTCCCTATGCAGATCAAGTTCCAGTGTGACCATGTCCCTTGCTCTAGAAAGGCTAACAGCATTGCAGTGTTTCCCAGAGTTCCAGGGGTCAGCCCTCTCTGACCTGGGCCTTCCTCTGCAGTGCAACCTCAGACATATCTGTGGTCAGCAAGAGTCACTGAGACATTTTCACACATACTGCTTTTTTGAGTGATTTTGCTTGGGATTGCAAACCCAGGATCGTATAGCATGCTCTGAGGAGAGAGGGCCCTCCTCCTTCCTGCCTGTCTCCCAGGCCTGCCTGAGTGTTGCATCTGCTGACCTGAACTGAACTCCTGGTTTTCCCTATTCAGCCCTGTGTGCCTTTCATCCGTCTCTCAGCTGCCCAGGGTTCTTGGCTCCCACTTCTGTAACCCAGAACACCACCTGTCACTCCAGGCACAGTGAATGAACCTATTAACACCGCCTTTCTATTCTGGGATGCACTCAGTCATTCAGAATGATGAAAGAGGGCAGAAATTGAAGTATACAGGGCCTGGCAGTGTCTGGCTTTGCATTACTGGCCTTAGAGCCTGAGACAGGTTATGAACAGCCAGACATTTGTAACCCATCACCAAGGTTTGACGTCAGTGTTCCACAAGTGAGGTAGTTTTTTGAGGCTCTTTCCAAGTAGTGCTTGTAGGGAGAACTTCTGGGACCTTAGAACTTTGGAAGTTAGCAACAAGGTTGACATGTTGCAAGACAGTTTTTGAAAAGTCAGATCTTGGGACTGGACAGATGGCTCAGTGGTTAAGAGCACTGGCTGCTCTTGCAGAGGACCTGGATTCGATTCTCAGTACCCACATGGTAACTAACAACCGCCCTAACTCCAATTCCTGGGAATCTGATGGCCTCGGAGGGCATGCACTTAACATACATGCAAGCAATACACTCACAAACATAAAATAAAAATAATGAATAAAATATTTGTTTAAAAAGCCAGATCTTGCATGCTCTCATCCCTCACCAAGTCAGACAGACTGTGTGCATATCCAGATTTGGCACTAGTCTGGAGTGCTGGCAGCTCTGTAACTGGCCCTCTCCTCATTAGCACTTAGAGCAGCAGGAAAGTTATAGTTAAACCCGCAGCTTAGGAGCTGGACCACTTGCTTCAGAACTACTGGAGGTGATGGTAATAAAGGTATAATAGGGGGTAGGGCAGACTCTGTAGTGGGTCTCTGAGAATAACAAGCTGGTATTAGTGGCAGATTCCAGCACAGGGTAGGTAAGAGGTTAATGTCGCCCTCCTCAAGTTCCTTATTGAATACAGTGGTAGAAATGACTTTTAGAAAACAACTTGTTATTTGGATGTCCCTGGTCAGGGCCTAGACAGGGGAGGACTTAGCCATAGATGGGTACCTCCTCCCTGAAATACCTAGAGCCAGCAGTCTCCAGGCCAGTGATCCTAAAGCCTCTTCCTTCTCAGACTGGAAGGACCAGGGATGAGTCCTTGCTCTGCTACCTCATCTCCTAGGGAATGCATTTGCAGTTCTGAGCCTTGGTTTCCTTGTATGTTCTGGAAGAGATTGAGTTAAGTCTAGTGGGCCTCAAAATATGTATGGATTTTATGTGGTGAAACAAAGGAAAACAGCCACATAGAGGAACCATGGAGTGGGTAAAAGACCACAGAGCCTTCCCTAAACTTCCTGGGGGAATCTTTGGAACCTGACTTAGAACACATTGGCATTTCTATGCAAGCTCCTAGGTCCCCTCCAGCCCTGGAATTCAGAGACTTCAAGTTATCTTTCTAGTCTCAACACCTCACCAAGCAACTATGTGACCTAGAAAAAGTGGTCCTACCCCTCTGGGCCTTACTTCACAGGCTGTGGTAAGACTCAGGAAAGCTGAAGTCCTGGGTCTATATCAGGAGTCCTGGTGTTCCTGGCAAGAGAGTCAGGAGTGTCTGCAACCATGTGTCTTAAGAGCAGGTCCTGAGGAAGGGCAGGGAGCAGCAGTGGTCACATGCTGTGTGGTAGCTTTTAGCCATATGCTGGGACCCTGATTCAAGATGTACCACACCTTTGTCATCCTACTGACTGAAAAGTTGCCACCCAACCCTCTTATAGAAAGTAGTCAAACTCTACTGGAGGCTGTTCTGAATAAGGGCCCCTATATGCTCTAACAGGAGGATTAGCTAGCTAAGATCTCAGCCAGGCCCTGGAAGCGCATCTTGACCCCAGTTGGGCAGTGTGCTTAAGTAGTTGATAAAAATGCTGCCCTGCTGCTTAGAAAGCCTGGGCTCATTTCAGAGTAACTATTGACTGGCTGTGTGTGGCCATCAGGCAGTTCCCTTTGCCAAACCTTGGTTTTTTTCCCTCTGTGGAATGGGAATACTAGGCCTGCTGCAGTTAGAGGGCTGGCACAGTTGAGCATTTCTACTAGACTGGACAGTAAGGGAGACCCAGCCAGTAGTTCCTTACCTGCAAGCCAGGGGGCAGAACCTTGGGTCCACCTGGAGAGTACTGCATAGCCTGTTCCCTGTCTGGCCTGAACATATTAGGAAGGAAGGCCCTCACACACTTGACCCCAGCTAGGGTGTAAACAGCTCTAGGGAGCAGCTAGGAGCAAGGGGCTGCTCTGCCCTCAGAACTGAGCAGGTCCTTCTAAGATAAGTACCCCAGTCCTGTGAAGATGAGTAGCCATCAAGACAGAGTGACCTGGTACCTAGTGCCTGCATTTAGACCTGGCTTTCTCTGCTTCACCAGCTATCCAACGTGTCCTGACTGCCTCCATTGCTAGGCTCCATGGGACTCCTGCCTTTCCATGGAAGGGCCTAATGGCTGGGCATCCTGGAGAACAGGAGAGAGGCAAAGCTCCAGAAGAGCAAGAAGGCCTGAGGGCAACTGCTGCAGCCATTCTAGTCTTGTGTTGCCCAACCCTTCCCAGGATTTCTTAGAGCTATGAACCATTATAATTCCTCTCAAAGATTCAGAGGTTTCCTGTAATTTTTTAAATACAGATTTCTAGACATTCTTGCATAATTGGCAGCTCTAGCAGTCCTGAGTCCAGGGCCACAAAGCTTAAATGCAGTATGATATTTGAATTTGTGGCCTCAAATTAGTTAAGGCTTAGGAGGGAGACAGACCCCAAAGTACCTGGCCCATCATAGCCAGCTAGACTTCAGGCACCAGCAGCCTTGTGGAATAGCACCTTCTGCACTGCTATTCTAGAGTGGGGAGCCTGTTCCTCATCTATAAAATACCAGCAGTAATTAACCTCCTCACCCCTCAGCTGCCCATATAAAGCAGCACCTGGCCTAGGCCTAGTTCCCAGTGGGTGCTCTTCAGTCTGTCCATATCATGCTTCTTGAAGCCTGCTAAGTGTTGCTATAGGCCACTGATTTTTTTCTCTCTGTCACCATTCAGAAATGGTTATTTTCCCAGGCATCACGGTACGTGTCTAATCGTACTTGGGAGGCTGAGACAGGAGGATTGCCATAAGTTCAAGGCCAAAGCGGGCTACATAGTGAGTTACAGGCCAGCTAGAACTGCACAGTATAAGACCCTGTCTCAAAAAAACAAACAAACAAAAAAACAATAATAGAAGTGTCACTTTTAAGTGTTTTTATTTATTGTTACAATTTTGTGCATGTATATAGTGTGTTTTGATCTTATCCATCCTCCATTACCCTCTTTTATTCTTCTCTCACTCGTGCCTTAAGCTTTTTCTTCCCTGTAAGTCCACTTCCTACTTTCAGTGTTCTCTCCTCTCACTCTCTCTGACTCCCTGAGTTTAATCATGGTTATTTACTTGAGCATGGGTGTAGGATTGTTTGCTAATGCATGAGCAATTTACCAGAGACTACACCACTGAAGAAAAATGACTTCTCTCCCAGCATCTATTAACTGCCAATAGCTCCTCAGCTGAGGGTGGGGCCTCATGAGTACTTCCCTGATCCATCATAGAATATTAATGGACAACCACAGCTAAGTGCAGGCAGAATAGTTATTTTTTAAACAATTTCTGACACCAGCAGATTTGTTGAGTTCATTCCTGCAGCCTCACCACCCAAATTTTAGGCAGTCATTCAAATTCTGCCTTCTACCAGGATAAGTTCCTGTGGCAATGGTGTGTATGTGTCTGTCTGTCAGGCCAGTCTGTAGATCAAGGCCAGCCTGATCTACATACTGAGTTCTAGCCCAGCTGGGGCCACAGGAAGACCCTATCTCAAAAATAGGAAAAAAAAAAAAAAAAACACCAAACCAAAACAAAACCCTATGTGGTTGGGAGAAAGGAAAAGTGTTCAGTGCTGGAGTGAAATAAGCTCGTCAAAGAAGGAATAACATCCTTAGACGATCAGGGATCATCACTGAGGACTTGGCCCTTGAGCTGCAACCTGGAGTCAGGACAAGAAGCAGAGAAAGCATGCAAAAACAAGATGGGGAGCAACAGCTCAGGCTAGGGTGGAGACATACTTGGTGCCTTTGAGGAAAAGCAAAGAGGCTGGCATGGCTGAAACAAAATGAACCAGGGCAAAGCTGGAGAAGGTGAGCAAGGGCCAGCCAGTTCCTGTTGTGGCCAAGGGGAGCAACATGAATTTTATTCTGTGTGGAGTAGGGATAAGCTCTGAGAAGGGGAAGAGGTAATCCAATTTCTACTTTGTTTGTTTGAAACAGGATCCTACAGTGTAGACCAGACTAGCCTCCAACTCACAGAGATCCGCCTACTACTGCCTCCCAAGTGCTAGGATTAAAGCTGTACACCACAGGCCTGGCTCAGTTTTGTACTTGTAAAAACTGCTTCAGGATTCTGAGAATGAGTACGAGACAGGCCAAGGATAGAGAAAGAGGGGCTACCCACTCTGGCAGAGAGAAACAGGCTTCTGTAAAATGTGCTTTTATCCTAGAGGGCCAAAACTATGCCGGTGTGGGTAGGGATGGAAATTCCCAGGCTTTTAGAGGTGAGCGGGTCAGGGTTTCCTCTCTGGGAGAGCAGACTGTGAGGGAGGAAAGGATTCAGATTCATTCGTTCCATTTGAGATGGCCTTGGACTTCCCTGCACAGCTGCTGAGATAGTGGGGAATATGTCCTCTTTACTGGGGCCAGGGCCTGTGCCCTATAAAACCCTTGACTGCAGCCCAGCCCAGAGGGATGCTCTGGCAGGAAGGAGATTCCCATTGTGTAAGCAGCCCCACCCCCCGCCCCCGGAAGCTGAGGGCCTGGTGGAGGAGGCTGCCCTCTCTTAGCGCTTTGCGTCTCTCCCCAACTCCCCTTCACCAGCTAAAAGTCCCTAAATTCCGTTTTGCAAAGCTGTGCCCTGCTCATCAGTGTCCACCCTCCTGTGTCTTGACCTGCCCTGCTCCTTGTCAGTGACCCCAGCAATCCATCAGGCCCAGCCTACCTTTGTGTCTTCCAGAAAGGTTCTAGACTGTCCCCAAGAGATAGTCACACTCTTCTTTATCCAGAGACTGTTGTTTCAGGAGTGGAATGGGCTCACTCCATGAGTATAAAAGCACCTCTAGTCTGGTGCTGCTCCTCAGAGCACATCAGATATCAGACCCCTTTTGTGGTTGGTCAGGGCTGCTGCTTCTCTGTAACCCTAACAGAGTTGGGGTGGTGCTCAGCCTTTAGGCAGCCTGACCTGTACTGTCTGACTCTGCTCCCTGTGAAATAGGGCGGCAGCAAAACCTGCTACATATGCCTGGTTTTGCGGATTTGGTCAGCTACCATGTTGCAGAAGTCAGTTCTCATTAATCTTGATAACTATGTTCCTAGATCAAACCAGGGCTCCTGTGGAAAGTACAGAATCCACTAAGTCTTTGGACACAATTTCTTCCAGCCAGTCAGGGCACAGCTTTATTTGATCTGTATTTCTGCTTAAGGATTTACTTTTTGTTTGTTTTGTTCTTTGTCTTTTTCAGACAAGATCTCCCTATAGCCCCAGCTGGCCTGGAACTTACTATGTAGACCAAGCTGACCTTGAACTCAGAGATTCACCAGCATCTGCCTCCCAAGTGCTAGGACTAAAGGCGTGTACCCTTATGCCTGGCCCAAGATTTATTGTTTAATATAATAGCGACTTGTCAGCATTGAACTCATGGCCAAAAGCAATACAACTCATGCCCGAATGCCTGAGTCTAACATATTTTCCTGTGAAATACCTTCTTGCCCTTAGACGTTGAGCAGCTAACGCGGTACACTTGGGGCCATTTTAAACAGACCTCCAACAAACAGAGAAAAATGGGAATAGCATAGCACTAAACAGAGCATGAAAAGGATGAGAGACAACACGAGAAGGCAGGATGTCACCTTGATCCACCTGTGGTGGGAATGAGTGTTTCAGGTAAACACGTCTGTGAATAACCATGAAAGCCTGTGGGTTTATGGTTACGAGTTAACTTAAATGAGTTGATAGAGAATCCATGAATACGAAGGATCAGCTGCATTGTAAAGTTCTTGCTGAAGACAGGACCAGCTCACTGAGCTTTTTAGCTTTTGCGAGTGTGACACCTTTATAACCTATTGTTGAGACCCAGAGCAGATGCAGATTCTAGAGTCCCTGAGTTGGACTGGGTGGGTTGGATTTGGGCATGGAGAGATCTCAAGGTAGGACAAGGGTTAGATTTCCCGGAGCCAGGATGAAAGGGAAACAGAAAGTAGAGAAAAGGAGGCAGAAGGCCAAGGAGCAGCTGTGGACATGGTTGGTGCAGGGGAGGCTGGTTCTAGGTGGAGAGAAGGGAAGGGTGAGAGAGGAAGCTGAGAAGCTCTCTGCTGTGGAACAATCCCCAGATGACTGCAGAACATCTGTATCTCCTTGGTTCCTCCGCAGAGCACAGGAGGCATCACCCTTGGGCCTTGGGAGGGTGCTGGCATGAAAGGTGCTCCCAGTCCAGTGCTGTTGACCCTTGAAGCACCTAAGCTGTAGTGGTTCTGCCTTGAAATGACTGTCAGCAGAACACTGGCTCTGAGAGGACATTATGTCCCCAATCCTGGCCTTGCTACTTGGAAAGCTGCTTTTTTCTCAGCTTCCCCTGCTCTTGCGGTTGAAATGGGGAAGGAGAGAAGAATACATGATTCAGGATGGAGCCTTTGAGTTGTTTGCCATAGCATATGAAGGAGCTGCCTGTTGTAGCTTCATAACTGGCAGGGTTCTTATTGGGTAGAGAGGGAATGAGATCTCACAGGCGTAAGGCCTGCTCCCACACCCCCTTCTTAGTGAGGCCTGCTCCCGCACTCCCTTTTATCCATGGCTCATGGCATCCATTCTTCTTGAGGTGTCTAGGACCTTTCTTATCCTCACCAGGTCCATACTCTGACCCCAGGAGCCAGCAGGCCTGAGGGCAGCACTGGCCTCAGGACTACCCAACCTGACTTCCAAGCAAGGCTCTCACAGGGACTAGATTCCTGGGGCTTTATGACCTCCAGATCTCTTGGGAGATGAAATACCAGCCACTCCTGAGCATCTGAAGCTTTCATTTGTTAACTTACATAGTTTGGCATTAAAAAGCAAAATGTGAAAATATCCATTCTGGCCTGATAAAATGGTGAATAATTTTTTGTGTGTTTTGTTTTTTCAAAGACAGAATTTCATTGTAAACTCCCACTAACCTTGAACTTGCTATGTAATAGAGGCTGGCTTTAAACTACTGATCCTCTTGCCTCCACCTGCATATGCTGCTATTATAGACAGGCACAACTAGGCTGAACCTGATGAATAGAATCTTGAAACAGGTAGAGATGAGATATGGGGAATGCCTACTTCAGAGAAGTGAGGCTTTGTGTTCTGAGCAGGAAGACTGGGCTGGGTATCTGAGGTCGTGGCAGGTTGCATTGACACGACGTACAAGCTGGCTTCTGCCTTGGCATGAGGGACCCTGCATGCCTAAGTGGTGGTAGGCAAGCATGTGGCTCAGGGGAACATGTGGCTCATCATGCTGTGGCTTAGCAGGCTCTTCACTCAAGACCTTTGAAAATAAGTACAAGGAGCAGGAGCAGATAATTACATACAAGGGGTGCTCACATCCAGGCTTTGTAGGGAAAGCCAGAATTTTCCAGGGTGAATCAGGAGTTCGTTGTTGAATCTACACACTGTGTTGTAAACTGGCATATAAAGCATCTCTCAAGGCAAGGACACAGTAGTCAGTTCAGAGAATGCAGGACTATGCAGTTACAACATCTTAGAATTCTAGGCCATCTGTCTCCCTCTAAAATTGAGTTGGCAGAGGATGACCATGTGCCCTCTAGGCCAGGCACTGGGCCACCAATGCACGAAGGCCATGCTTACTCATGGGACATGACCCCAACCCTGAGATAGAAGAATGGGTAGAATGGCTGATGGGATGGGAAGGCTGAGGATAGGGAAGGGTCTCGCCTTGAGCTGGGTCATTTGTAAAGGCATGTGAATGTGTGGTGCGTTTGGAGGAGACATGCTGACAGGGTGGGAGGGGTGGAAGCTGAAGAGAAGGGTTTATGGGGACCAGAAAGGGCTCTGAACCACAAAGGCGCTTAGAACCCTGCATAGTAATATATTGGGAGCTTTTGCTATTATCAGACATGTGTGTGTGTGATATGTATGTAAGTTCATGTGTGTGTAGGTGTGCTCACCTGTGGATGCCAAAGATTGATATCAAATGTCTTCCTCTATTGCTCTCCATATTATTTATTGAGATAGAGTCTTTCATTGAGCCTGGAGCTTGCCATTTCCGCTAGACTGGCTGACCAGCAAGCCCCTAGTACCCACCTGACTCTGCTCCCCTTCTAGTGCTGGGGTTACACAACCATGTCCAGTTTTTATATGGGTGTTGGGGTTCCAACCTTGTGCTTGTAGAGCAAGCTCTTTAACCACTAAGCCATCTCTCTAACACCCAACCTTTTAATTAGTTTATTTTTTAATTTTTAAAAATTTGTGTGTGTTTGTGTGTGCAGGTGTGGAGGCCAGAGGAAGACAACAGAGTCTGTCAGTCACTCTCTGCCTTACTTCTTAGGACAGGCAGGGTCTCTCACTGAACTTGGAGCTCCCCGGTTTTTTGTTTTGTTTTTAAATTTTTATTGCATTTATTTATTTATTTATTTGTGTGTGTATATTATGGTGGGTGCACATGCCGCAGTGTGCGTTTGGAGTCAGAAGGACTTGTGAGATTGGATCTCTCCTTCCACCATGTGGGTTCCTGGGACTGAACTCAGATCATCAGCCATGGTAGCAAGTTTCCACTGAGCCTCCTTGCCGACTGGTTCCTGTCACATTGCGTTCTCTCTCTTTTCTCTCCTCTCTCCTTTCTCCTTTCTCCTCTCTCCTCTCTCTCTCTCATTTATTTCATGGTCAGCCTGGTCTATATAATGAGATCTAGGCCCTCTAGTGCTACACATAGTGAGACCCTGTCTCCAAAATAGAAACAAAAAGATTTTATTTTTTTTATGTGTATTGAATATATGATGTATTTTACCTGCATATATGTGAGTATATCATGTGTGTGCCTGGTGCCCTTGGAGGCCAGAAGGGGCCATCAGATTCCCTGGAACTGAAGTTAAAGATGGATGTTAGCCACCATATGAGTGCTGGAAACTGAACCCAGGTCATCTGGAAGAGCAGTAAGTGCTCTTCACTACTGAACCATCTTTTCAGCCCCAAGCTTGCCATTTTTCTATGTAGGCCAGAGGCCAGCAAGCTCTTGTGTTCCTCTTGTCTCCATCCACCCCCACCCAGCACTGAGGTTACAGGAATGGATGGTCTCAGCCTGCTTTTATGTGGGTGCTGGAAATCTGAACTTAGATCTTCATGCTTGCAGAGCAAGTGCTCTTACCCACTAAGACAAGATCTTACTATATACCTCTGACTGGCTTGGAACTTGCGTAGTTCCAGAATTATAGGAATGTACCACAGTACCTGACAAATAATCTTGCATTTTGGTAGCAATAATGAGATTAATTTTCTCATTCAACAGTTGTTTATTGACAATCTTCTGTGCTTGAGTCATTATCCTGAGCCTGTGCCAAATCGGACTTCCCACTACTACCCGCGGCAAGTGACAAGTGAACCCTTAAAGGCGGGAAAGGTGCTTTGATGCAGGTCCCTAGATGACAGAAGAGAAGAGGAACTGACTGACACTTGGAACACAAGGAGTTGAGGTGGGAGAGGTGGCCAAAGTACGGTGCTGGCACATGATAAGGATGAGGTGCTGGCCTGTATTTCCATGAGCAAAATGAGAATAGTCCTGTGTGAGATCAGGACGCAGTAGAGAGATGTCTGCCCTCTAGGAAACCCAAGGCCTCCAGATCCCCTCTGCTAGATAGCCCTTATCTAGTTGTGACCTGTATCCCAGGAGACAAAGAATCCAAGATACATTCACTTTTCCTGCTGTCGTGTCTGTCCAGCTTTTACTGCCTCTGGCCCAGCCTCTCACCAGTTTACTTTCCATCTAACAGCAGGCTTCCTCAGCCAGGGCTCAGGCCTTGTGCATTAGCAGGACCCTGAATCTCTGCAGCCCTGAAAAGGATGCTAGAGCTTTGTCTCCTGTCCTGACCCTCTTGCTGTATACATCCCAGTTGCCTCCAGGAAGAAACCCCATCCTGGCAACTACCATATATACTAACTCTGCTAGTGTCAGTCCCACCCCACAGATGGGGACAAGGACCCTGACTTGGTCATATAGCCTCAGGTTCTGTGCTGTACTGATCTTGGGCAGAATCTCCCCCACCACCCAGACGTCCAAACACACTGAAACCTGCTTCCTTTGGGACTTTTAGGCCAGACACTCCCATTCTTGAAACCCCAGTAAGTCAGTCCTGTCTGATGGGCTCTGTTGGGATTGGTTTCAATAGCTGTCCTCCATGTCCTTCTGTTTTTAGGGTACCCCACTCCCACTGGTCACAGAACCAGTAGCTAGGGAGTTTGCAAATCTGGCCCAATTCCCTCTTTCCTTGATACCAGTAGGATCATGGCAGCTTCAGGCCAGGCTGAGCCTCGTTTCTGTGGTGCAACCCGCTGTCACCACTCCTTTCTGCAAGGTAACCCCGCATACAGCTCGTCAGTGACAGAATGGGGTTTGTCTGGTTCATACTGCCCCCAATTTCAGGATCCTTGTCAGAATGCAATAACTAGGCAAGCAGAAGGGATCCAGAGCAGGGATCTTGTCCCCAGCCACAGTGGTGCCCCTGTCTTTGAATGAGAATCAATGGGAACATGCTGTTGAGTTTGCTAGGGACTGTGTGAATATGGTGTGCTGTTACCAGCACTGAATAGATAAGCATACTAGAAAGGCCAGAGAGCAAACAGGAGCCCAGGACAGAGCTGGATCCTGGAAGCTCGGTCTCTCCTTCACTCGAGACCTTTCCTACCCTAGTGGGACCTGGCCTCTGGTCCCAGGTCCTAGTAATGGGGTCTCAAACACGTGCAGCCACACCAAACTCAGAATCCCAAAGCCTCAAAAACAGTGAGATAGGTGGGCTTTGCAGTCCAGCACATGAAGTTGCCATTGAGCATTGGCACTCCAGGCTATTATGTAGATTTTCTGAGCTGAATGTACCCCATCTATAAAGGGGATATAGTTGCTGTCCCCACCATTCAAAGCCGCTGAGCACAACTTAATAAATGGCTCAGATTTGGGCTGTCAGCCTGTGGCAGGGTCTTGCTGGTTATTGTGTACAGTGGGGGAAAGTGGTTGGGGCGCAGCTTTGGAAGAGCATTGTCTTGATGACCTGGGCCCTTCTTCTGCCTCTCCTACAGCCTTTCTTCTAGGCTAGAAATGTGGCTCTCATTGCCCCCTGCCCCAATATCCTCAGTGCTCTGCCTTAATTAAGTGACAAAGACTGCAGATGGGTCTGTCTGGAGGAATAAGTTTCCTCCAAGACCTGAGCAGAACTGGGAAATTCTTTTAGAGTGCAAAGTGAGTGCTCCTCCCTGGGAGTACCCAGACATGTCACCTCCTCCTAGTTGCCAGGTCCTGGCCTGTTCTGCTGCAGCCTCTGCTACTTTAGAACCGCTCATCTTAAATAATTTTTAAACTTGTAGGTAATTGTTGGTTTACATGTAGCACAAGAAATAATATGAAAGAATGTATCTGTATTCTACACATTTTATATGATCCTTGACCCTGTTTCCAAAAATCTTACAAAACTGTAGTAGAGCATCATTTCCAGGCAACAGAGTTGCCACCCACCCATCTTACTGGGATTTCCCAGGTTTGTGTGCACAGTTTTGCCTCGTGCAGGTTCCACAGTCAAAGGCACTGAGTGATTCCGTCACTGCACACGTGGGTCCTCACGTTACCCTTCTGTAATCTACTGGCTTTCCTCTTGCCCTCCCGCGTGTCCTCTCCCTCAGGCCTGGAAATTACTAATCTGTTTTCCATCTCTAAAATTAGATCATTTCAAGAATGTTATAAAAATAGAATCATGCTAGGCATGGTGGCACATGCCTTTAGTCCTGGCACTTGGGAGACACAGGCAGGCAGATCTCTGAGAGTTCAGTGCCAGCCTGGTCTACATAGTGAGCTCCAGGTCAGCTGGGGCTACAGGGGGACCCTGTCTCAAAAAAGATAAAAGGAAAAAATGTAGAATCTTGTACTGTGGAACTTTGAGGGCTTGATTACTTTGCCACTCAGCACAGTTCATTTGAGATATATTCAAGCATTGTGTAGATCAGTAGTTCATCCCTTCCTTCTCGCTCCTGAGTAATAATCTTTAGTATGATGTGCCACGGTTCATATAACCACTTAAGTTGCCTTCAGTTTCTGGGTTTTTGCAAATAAAGCTGCCTGAACATGCATGTTAATTTCTGTAGGCTGTGTGCTTGAGTGTTCTTGCTTGATTGTATGGTAATGCATGTTTAGTTTTTTAAGAAAATACCAGTCCTTTTTCCAGGTGGTCCTATTTGTCACTCAGTTTCTTCACATCTTGATAGTGTTTGATGATGTCACTTTCTCACAGCCATTCTATTAGTTTGTGTAGTGATGTCTCCTGTTGGTAGATAGGGAACTTCTGTTGTCCCTTACCCAGCATCTGTAGCACTGGGCCTTGTTTTGTAGACTGCCACCGGGTAGGCACCATACCCATGATCAGTAGATTTTGAAGACGGGGTACCGATCCCAGGTAGCAGCTGGCTTGGGAAGAGGGCACCCCAGGCACAGGGCCAAGAAAGGCCACTGGCCAGCTGCAGCACTGCTGGAAGAGCATCTGTGGCAGGCAGTGCGGCCTCGGGGAAGCCAGCAGCCAACCTCTGCGGACCTTGCTGCGTGCCAGCCCCAGATGACAGACTTCCTCCGGCAGTTTCCTGAACAAAAGGGAAGGGGGTCAGCCATGCTGGAGTGTTGGGAGCAGCAGGCTGTGTGGGGTTTCACAGGAGAAAGCAGGGAGAGTGGAAAGATGGATGTATTGTTTTGACCAGATGGGGTGGTATATCCATATAGAGAGTGGGGAGGGAAGGTAAAGACAAGAACCCCAGTACCAGATCTCTGAGTGACCTTTGGGAAGGAAAGCATAACCATTCCTCAACTTTCCTGACCTGCTCTGCTACCTCCTCTCAGCATTGGTCAGGCCTGTCACAGCCTTGTGGAAGGGATCTTCATTTAACATGGCCCCTCCCCTCTAGATTTGGTCTTGTGCGAGGCTATGTGCTTGTTTTATTCATCGCTATGTGTGACTCTCATTCTCTTGCTTCACAGTCCTTTGGCTAAGGCCAGAGCTTAGCCAAGGCAGATAGGGCTTCAGCTTCGAAGGGGCCTTCAAGCATTAGAGGCTTCACCTTAACCCTGTCCTCCTCTCACCCATCTGCAGGTTCATCATGCCTAGTGGCATATAAGAAGACCCCACCACCGGTCCCTCCACGCACTACATCAAAGCCGTTCATCTCAGTCACAGTTCAGAGCAGTACTGAGTCCGCTCAGGACACCTACCTGGACAGTCAAGACCACAAGAGTGAGGTGACGAGCCAGTCAGGCTTGAGCAACTCATCGGACAGCCTGGACAGCAGTACCCGACCACCCAGTGTGACACGGGGTGGAGTTGCCCCAGCCCCTGAAGCCCCAGAGCCACCCCCAAAACATGCAGCTCTGAAGAGCGAACAAGGAACACTGACGAGCTCTGAGTCCCATTCTGAGGCCATCCCCAAAAGGAAACTGTCATCCATAGGAATACAAGTAGGGGCCCCTTCTGCACTGTGCCCTCAGTCCACTCTGTGCACCTGCCTGCGTGTAATTACATCTGGCGGAGGCCCACTAGGTCTCCTGGGAAGAGATGCTTTGTCTATTCTGGGGGGTCCACCCCAAGTGGTTGAACCAAATTCCTCCTGTAGCCACCCTTGTGTCCAACTGCCCATTCTGCAGGTCTGCAGTTGAGGGCATGTTTCCAACCCTACAGTGGGTGTCCCAGTGAATGTAGTTACACTCAGCCAGCCATCTCCTGTCCACTGTTTGCTGTCCACTGTCTGTCTGTCCACTCCATCTTTTGCCCTGCCAGACAACCCGTGGGAGGCGGGACTGACCTAACAGTTCTCTAATCCAAGGTCAGCTCGGTACGGAAGCCATGGCCCCGCTTGGCAGCGGGAGCATCGTGGAGCATAGACGCCGATGGGCCAGGGGCCCTGGACCAGGGCCTTTGAGCCATGGGGGTTGTTCAATGGGAACTTTGCCCAGAGCCTTCTCGGGCCTTGGGGACAGGTAGGTCACTTGAAGCACCAGACCCATGGCAAACTGAGAAGTGAGATGGCCATCTCTGTGCCTCCCCATGGGAAAAGGTCCAGGCAGGTGATTCGTTGGGGCCTTGTTGTCTATCTAGAAAGCAAACCATTGCTCACTCATCCATGGCACCCAGCTTCCCCTCCAACTGCCTCACAGAACACAGCATCAGGTGTCTGTCTTGTGGGGCAAACTTGGGCCCACACTTAACAGTTTTTAAGAGTTGATCCAATCCAGAGAGGCCTATGCCTACCAACTGGACCTCCAAACTCCTGTAGAAACTAGCGCTCACTCAGGAACCAGGCCAGGCCTGCTGCCGTGGGTATGGGTGTGGAGAGATTGAGCCCTTCCGAACCAGCGGGAAGAGGGGAGGTAGAACACTTCTAAACTGGGGTGGTGGTAAGGAGAACAAGGTGCTGTGCACTGTGGCTTTGGGTTATGGTGTCTCCCATCTCCTCATTGGCCTCCAAGAACGTGGATGTGGCCAGATTGATAGCAGTCTAGAATATGGAAGGAGTGCAGGATGCAGAGCGGGAGGCTGAGTGAAACTGGGAAAATTCACTGGACACTTCCTTGGGCATACGTAGGCTTTGTTTCTTTAGATACAGCCCAGGGCTTCAGTTCCCCTACATATAGGAAGTTGGCCAGAGAGTCTCACTTTTTAGGCTCCTCTGGCTCCATCCAGCTGGACTTTTTCATAGTGTCTAGCACTTGCCCCTGTAGCTTCTCTAGGTGAGATTCTTAGGAACACAGGAAGTAGTCTGGTCTTTGACCTTTGGGCCTGACCACCTGTATCTTTGTTTGGACAGCCCACCTCCTTGTTGGCCAAACCAGATACTCTGAAAGGGAGTTAGGACCAGCTTTGCCATGTTCTAGATGAAGATGGCACTAGGAAAAAGACTCTGGCTGTTGGCACTTCCTGAGTATCACCTTTACCTAGCTTCACCGCATTCCATGCTCTCATCACAGCTCCTTGGAGATATCGGGATGCTGTGCTTCCCTTGCTGAAGGAAGTATGACTGGATCCTTGTCCCAAAAAGTTTCTCTGACCCTTGCCTCTGGAACCCCAGTTTCTAAGGCTGTCTTAAAACCTCATCTTACCCCTTTGCTGCCTCGAGCCCCAGACATGGTCTCCCTTCTTTTTTGAGCCATTCTGGGAAGACTGGCCTGGCTGCTCCATGGATGGGCCCAGGGGATGGCTTTTAACTCTGCATTGGGCCCTGTCCTCTCCATGCCAAGGGTGACTAAAGTCTAGATATGGGATCCCATAGCCCCTGGGAACTTCACTTGGCCGGCTCTGGGTTGTGGGTTTGAGAACTGCTGTCCATGGTTTGCACTTAGTCTAGATATCACCAGCTCCCCTTCCAGACTAGCTGCAGGGTTGGGGAATGAGCTTTACCTCAAGACAGCCCCCAGCTTCAACTACACCAGATAACAGTTCTGGCTTTGTGTGTGTGTGTGTTCTCTTTCTCTTCCGTCGTCCTTTTTTTCTTCTCTCTGATTCGTGTAAAGGAGAGGACTAGAAGGAACGGTTCCCACCTCTCGGAGGACAACGGACCCAAAGCGATCGATGTGATGGCGCCCTCCTCAGAGTAGGGAAAGCCAGTCATCTCTGCCCCCTCCCGCCTCTGCGCGAATGAGCAGTGCCCGGCTTAACCTGGCCCTCCTGGGGCCCATGTGCAGTGTCTGCATGCCTCGTGTCTGTCCACACGTCTGTTTGCGTCGTCCCACTAATGTGAATTTCAGCAGCAAGTGTGGTGTTTGTTCTTTATTTTTGTCTTTGTCTCCGTGCCGTTGCTGTCGTTGTCCTTCAATAAGGTTGACTGCATTCAGCCAGTGCCAAAAGAGGAGCCCAGTCCCGCTACCAAATTCCAGTCCATCGGGGTTCAGGTAGAGGACGACTGGCGGTAAGTCGGACAGAGGTGGTGGCTGCTATTCCCCTGTCCTCTCCCTCCCTCCGCCCTCACCTCTCCTGCTCTCCCTAACCTACTTCTCCTTGCTGGACTTCTAATAACCAAGCTGGGTTTGGGCGTGGGTGGCGGCTCAGGTGTGGGAGTCTGGGCAGGTGGGTGGACACATAAGCACTTGTTCTGCGAGACCAGTCAGCCCTCGGGGGGCAAGGCTGGGCAGCAATGTGGCCCCCCAGCTCACCTGATGTTGGTGGTCTTTCTGGCCCCACTGCAGTAAACAGACAACCTTATGACCTTGTCCTTGTGTGTGTGTGTGTGTGTGTGTGTGTGTGCGTGTGCGTGTGTGGGGGGGGCACGGGCAGGATGGGGCAGGGCTGAGCCGAGAATGAGCGGGGGCTGTGGGACCCGCTTCAGGCGCATGGTGAGCAGATGATGCATCCGTTTCTCTGTCTCCCGTGTGTCCGGGTCAGGTGGCCACTGGTTTCTGGCCCTCTTGGTGACTCAGTCTTTCCTGTCCTCACCCCCAACCCCCACAGAAACAGTGCCCCCTCTCACAGCATGTCCTCCCGACGGGACACCGACTCGGATACCCAGGATGCCAATGACTCGAGCTGTAAGTCATCTGAGAGGAGCCTCCCGGACTGTACCCCACACCCCAATTCCATCAGCATCGATGTCGGCCCCCGGCAGGCCCCCAAGATTCCCCAGATCAAGCGCAACCTCTCCTATGGAGATAACAGCGACCCTGCCCTGGAGGCATCCTCGCTGCCCCCACCTGACCCCTGGCTGGAGACTTCCTCCAGTTCCCCCTCAGAGCCAGCACAGCCAGGGGCCTGCCGTCGGGATGGCTACTGGTTTCTGAAGCTCCTTCAGGCAGAAACGGAGCGGCTGGAAGGCTGGTGCTGCCAGATGGACAAGGAGACCAAAGAGAACAGCCTCTCTGAAGAAGGTGGGTACGCAAGGGCGCGTTACCAGACACCGCTGTCCCCTGTGCTCACAGCCTCACAGTGGGTCAGTCTCTGCTCTCAGGCCACTTTTGTGAATTTGCCTCCCAACGTTCATTCTTCTGCCATGTGTCACCTGCCTAACCATACTTCTTCCAAATGGGGTGTATGGCAGCAGCTGCCACACAGGATCCCAGTTCTTCCCTTACCAGTACAACCATGGTCACCCCCATTTCTGATTTCCTAACAGCACCTTCCTCTCTAAACATCTTGTGAGGATTGACTGTTGTCAGTAGTGTTAGGGCCTGATGTAGTGCTGGGCACAGACAAAGCTGCCGCCCTTCCCCGACTTTATTGAGTGCTTACTGCATGCCAAATAGAGGCATCTAACCAGGTCTCCATAGGTGAGACCTACAAATGATGAGATGGAAGTTCTGCTTTTCCACTTAGGTTTCTGTCTGTACTATGCCTACTTGAAAAAGGAAGCAGTAGCTGGTTGTGGTGGCCCACACCTTTAACCCCAGCATTCAGGAAGCAAGGGCAGGGGATCTGTGAGTTTGGGGACAGCTTGTTCCACCTTGTGAGTGCCAGGCCAGATAAGGCTACACAGTGAGACCATGTCTCAAAAAGGAAAAGAAAAGAAAGCTAAGGAATGACTTCAGGGAAGAACTAGCTTAGTGGTAGTCCTTGCCTAGAGTTCACAAGGCCCTGGGTTTGATCCTCTAGAACCAACAAAATGGAAAGAGAGAGAGGCAGGAAGAACCAATGGCAGGCAGAGATCCTGAGTCAAAGGTCAGGATAGAGGTTGGAGATGGCCTCTGGGATCCTTTAGGCCATCACCCTGTACTGCCTCGGTTCTTCGGGAGCTCAGCTTTCCAATTGGTTTCTCCATTACTGAAGGTTCAAGAAAGACAGGTCTTCAGAGTGTCCAGATAGGATAGACCAGCGTCCTAGTGACCCTTAAAGGTGTTTTCTAAGGAGGGTACCCTTTGATGATTCAGAGGATGCTGCAAGAGGCTGTTTTCACTGTCCTCTGTACCTGTTCCTAACTTTGATGTCAAACCCACTTTGGGGCGTGGAACTCTTATGAAGTATGTGCCTAATGTTTTTTATAATGCTGTATTTAAAAATCAAACCAGTAGCAGAGATCAGAACACACCAAAGATGTCCTACAGAAACCACCAGCTAGTGCTCACAGCGGCCAGTCCCATGTCAGCCCTGTCAGCTGTCTATTCATACACCTGCATGTTTCTTCTTTGCAATGTGATTGCCTTATTTCTTCTCTAAAATGAATGGTTATTAAGTATCAACTTCCCCTCATTTCCTGTTTCCCTTGTCTTACTGGAGCCTAGCCATGGTTCTGTGGGCCTGGAGTCCTGCTTCGGACCGTTCCCTTTCATCCCCAGCAGTGCCCTCGCCCTTCCCTGTGCTGGACACTTTGCCTTGAGACTTCTTTTGGTTTTCATCCATCAGTTTTCTGGAATACGGCTTTTGTTGGAGAGAAATTTTTGAGTACTTGCCATGTCTTTGTTTCAAACCTCACACAGTTCGGGTATATAGTTGAAAATAAATAACTTATTTATACAATAAACTCATATATATAAACTTGATGTAAAAATATAAAACTTAAGTTTTCTCTTAGAATCTTAAAGGCTTCATTGTATAGCATTTTGTTACCTCTGCTGAAATTTGATGCCTTCTGACTCTGTATTTTATGTCTGAAAGTATTTAGGATCTTCATTCTTAACCTGTCTTGTGAAACTTCTCAGCCACATATACGAAATAAGTCTTTCTTCATTTATTGTGGCAGCAGTTATTGGAATTTCTAACTAGAGACTTAGTGGTCTGTGGTTTCATAGAACTAGTCTTAAATACTTTTTAAAAACAGATTGGCAAGATGGCTAAGTAAGTAAAAGCACCTATCACTGAGCCTAACAACCTGAATTTGATGCCCAGAACCCACATAGTGGAAGGAGAGAACCTATTCCCATAAGTTTCCTCTGACCTCCACATGTACACCATGGTACAAATGTACACATATACATGCATACACAAAATAAGTAATAATGTAAATAAGTAAATACGTATAAAGTCAGGTGAAGCCAGGAGTGGTGGTACATACTAATCCTAGCACTTGAGAAGCAGAGGCACAGGATTACCATAAGTTTGAGGCCAGCCTGGGTTTCTTTTCCTGTTGTAATAAAATACTCTGACAAGAGCTGGTAAGATGGCTCAGCAGGTAAAGATGCTGGCTGCCAGCCTGATAGCCTGAGTTTGATCCCTGGAAATTCACATTGTTGAAGGAGAGGATCAGTGCCTACAAATTGTCCTCCAACATCCATACACATGCTGTGGCATGCATGTCCACATACATACACATACACACAAATAAATAAATATAATGAAACAAATTAAAAATAAATGCAGTATTTTGACATAGCAACTTAAGGAAGACAGGGTTTATTCTGGCTCGCAGCTCAAGGGTACGGTCCACCACAGTGTGGAAGTCCAGAATCGGGAGCTTGAAGCAGCCGGTCCTGGCACATCCACAATCGGGAAAGAGAGCCATGAAGGCGTGCTGCTGCTCAGTTCCCTCTGCCCACTTACACTGTCCAGGACCCCGTCAGGGAGTGGCACTTTCCATAGGCGTGCCCAGAGGCCCCTCTCCCAGGTGATTCTACAGTCTGTCTAGCTGACAGTTAACACTGACCATCACAGCTACCTCAAGAGACCCTGTTTCCAAAATACAAGCAAAAATACCACAGGGTGTGGTAGCATATGCCTATAATGCCAGCACTTGAGAGGCAGAGGAATCACTGGAAGTTTGAGACCAGCCAGGATTACCTAGTGAGTTCACAATATCCTGGGCTATAGAGTGAGACTGTGTCTTAAAACCAAAATCGTAATAGTAACTTTCTCATTTTATTTGTTCTGGTTTTTTCTCCCCTCACATTTGTCAGATGTCAGAATGCTCAGTTGATCTCTGTTCTTGTCTTCCTTCCCATAGGGTCTTGCTTTATAGCCCAAGCTGGCCTCAGACTTGAAGTCCTCCTGCCTTAGCCTCCCGAATCGGAGATTACGGTTATACCACTACGCTCTGCTCGCCTCTTTTCTTCATTGTGTCTTATTTCTTCCTGCATGTTTTCTGAAAGGTTTTCTTTTTCTTTTATTCCTCAGCAGCTTTGTTATTTGGTTATTTAATATTGTTGACAAGTACTCTACCATTAAGCTACAACCCCCATCCCTGTAACAGCTTTATTAAGATACAATTCATGTACTATAAAATTCATCCTTTTTTAAGTGTACAATCTAGTAATATTTAGTGTATTCACAGTGTTAGGCAGCCATTATGTCTTATTCCAGGGTGTTTTAATTACCCGGAAAGATCACCCATATCTTCAAGTAGTCACTCCCTTTTCATAGGTCACGTAGGGGTCTCCTATGTTGTACTCTGTCAGTGCTTCATTCTTTGTGTTGCCAGTAATGTTCCATCATGTGGACATACTGCATTTTATTTATGTAGTTCGTCTGTTGCTGGGCATTTGGGTCATTTCTGGATTTTGACTGTCATGAATAATGCTACAGTGAACATTCATGTACAATTTTTTTGTGTAGACACGTGTTTATTTCTCCTGTGTATATACATAGGGTTGGAATTGCTGGGTCATGTGCTGTGTCTGTTTAGTCTTTTGAAAACTAATTAAACTATTCTCCAAGACAGTTGTATATGAGGCTTCTCATTTCCCAGTATCTTTTGACAATTTTTACTTTATTTTATTTTTATTTTATATGTATGAGTGCTTTGCCTGCATATAAGCAAGTGTACCATGTGTATGTGATAACCATGGGGGCCAGGAGAGGGCATTGGATCCCCTGGAACTGGACTCACATGGGTGGTGGGAACCAAACCGGAGTCCTCTACAGGAGCAATCACTGAGCCATGGCTCCAGTCCCTTTATTTTGTTTTTTTTGAGACAGCCCAGACTGGCCTGGAACTTGTGGGTATCTTTTTGGCTTTGCCTCTTGAGTACTCTGTTTGTTTGTTTACTTATTTACTTTAAGAGATGTAGCCCCAGCTGGCCTGAAATTCACTATGTTGACCAGGCTAGCCTCAATTTCACAGAGACCCACCTGCCTGTGTCCCAAGTGCTGAAATTAAAATCATGTGCCCATTCTTAGCTTATTTATTTTTATTTTATGTTTATGAGTGTTTTGCCTACATGTATATAAGTGTATCAGGTGCAAAGCTCACAGAGACCATCTCTCTCCTTTGAAAGATAAAGGACTGGGGATTAAATCCAAAGCCTCAGTCAAGCATCATCATTGAGTCACACCTCAGCCTTTAACCACTTTCTAAGTGTAGAATTCAGTGGCGTTAGTTACATTCACAGTGTTGTGCAGCCATGGTGACTCCTCCCACAACGTAAATTCTACACCCACTAAGCATCAATTCCACATTGCCCTCTCTGTCCAGCCCCTGGTAACTTCTAACCTCCTTTCTGTCTTGTGAATATGCCGGGTCTAAATATTTGATATAAATGAGGTGTTAAAATATTTGCCCTTGTGGTTTGTCATAATGTTTTCAAAGTTCATCTCTATTGTAACATATCAGAACTTCATTTTTATTACTGAATGTTCCATGGAGAAATACCGAAGTTCTCTCCACCAAACATTTTTTTTTTCTTTTTTAACATTTGTTTGTGTGTGCATTCACATATGTGTACACACATGGACATGCATGTTATGACTTGTATGGAGATCAGAGAGCAACTTTCAGGAATCAGCTCTCTCCCTTTATCATGTGGGTCCTAGAGATTGAACTTAGGTCATAAGACTTGGCAGCAACTGCCTTTACCAACTGAACCATCTTGCCAGCCCGCTTTTTTTCTTTTTGAGCAAGGTTTTGCTATGTAGCCTAGGCTGACCTGGGACTTAGCCCTCTTGCATTCACATCCTAAGTGTTAGGATTACAGGTGTGTGACATCATACCTGGCTCCTTTGCCACCTTCTTATTGAGTTGTAAGAGTCCTTTATATGTCCTGGATACTAGACCTTTGTCATATATGTGATTCGCAGATACTTTCCATATTCTGTGGGATTATCATTTTCTTAATAGTTTTCTTTGATTAAACAACAATTTTTAATTTGATGACATCCAATTAATGTATTATTCATTTTGTTTGCACTTCTACTTTAAACAACACATAAACATATATTAGCTTTAAAAATTAGCATTAGAATGAAATAACTGAAGCGCTAAGAAGTGGGCAAGCAGCTCTGTGTGGGCAGGACTCTGACAAGGTTCTACGGACACCTCGGAACAGTGGTTTTATATCATAATTACAAAGGAAAACAGTTGGATTAATATGTACTTGATAAGACTGG
This sequence comes from Eospalax fontanierii, assembly GCA_035773235.1. Classification (NCBI taxonomy): domain Eukaryota; kingdom Metazoa; phylum Chordata; class Mammalia; order Rodentia; family Spalacidae; genus Eospalax; species Eospalax fontanierii. Next base: position 22,505,503 of record CM069550.1, on the reverse strand, counting down.
ACCTGGTGGTGTATGCCTGTAATCCCATCACTGAGGAGGCTGAGGCAGGAGGATTTGGAATTTAAGAGCAGCCTGGGGTACGTAATGAGATCTTGTCTCAGGAAAAAAAGAAAGAAAGGAAAAAAAAAAAAAAAAAAGGCCAAGTGTGATGGCACACACCTTTAATACCAGCAGAGGAAAATGAGTCTCTGTGAGATTAATACCAGCAGAGGAAAATGAGTCTCTGTGAGATCGAGGCCATCCATATAGTGAGTTCCAGGCCAGCTGAGGCTACAGGGAAACCCTATCTCAATATAAAGAAAAAAGCAGTTGTCAAATTATTACACTTAGGGTAGAGGAACACGTTCTTTAATGCTGATCTGTCAGTAACCATTTAATTGCTGTCATTTTAAAATAATGATGACCATGAGTATACTACAGTATACCTAAGACTTCTGTCAGGCAATAGGAAGTCATCTGTGACTCCTTTTGGTGATGGGACTTGAAGAGCCGTTTGAGTGGACAGTGATGGAGGGATGCAGAGGCAGGCCCGCAGCAGCCTGATTGGGGTGAGAGAAAATAGACTAACCAGACACCACCACTAGAGTCAGCCCTGCTGATGAATTCTCCTGTGCAAGAGAAGACTGAGAAGTGGAAGGATGTGGGCCACGGGAGAGGCCTGGTGGTGCTTCTTTAATCAAGCACTGTCGGCTTGCTTCAGCTGTTCAGAATGCTCTGGTTGGGGTCGGGGGAGCGTTCCTTACGCAGCAGCGCTGGGTGCCCCAGGGAGAACACACTGCTCCTCCACATGGCAGAGGCAGGCAGCATCTGGGAGAGGTGAAGCAGGTGGGAGCAGGGCCATCAGCTCTGAGTGAGGAAGCAGATCTGGAGCAGCCATCTAAGTGAGTGGTCGGACTAGCAGCTCTCAGCCCTGCTCAGAGTAGCTGGGCGTGGAGATGGGACTGGACTCGGCCTCTTAATCCAAAAGAGTAGCTTCTTTGTAATTTCATTTTCAGGGTACTCATTGTAAGTTTTGGAAATGTGACTGTATCATATCACTTTATAAAAGGTTGAGTTTGTCCACATCTCCTTACAATTATACTGATTTTTTTTTAGTGTGTGTTGTGTGTGTGATATGTGTGTGATGTGTGTGTGTGTGATATGTGTGTGATATGTGTGTGATATGTGTGTGTGTGATATGTGTGTGATGTGTGTGTGGGCACATGTAGCGCAGCACACACGTGGAAACTAGAGGACACTTTTGTGGAGTTAGTGCTCTGCTTCCACCATGCTTCAAGGCCTGCTTCATGGTCCTGCTGAGCCACCCCTACTTCGGGGGGTGAGGGGAGAGCACACATGAAGAAGTCACATGGCAGTGGAGTGGAGTTGTAACCCTGTTTCCACCATTATGTGAGTTCCGGAGATCGAAGTCGAATCATCGGGCTTGTGTGGCAAGCATATTTCCCACTGAAACATCTTGCTGACCCATCTCTCTTTTTATTTATTTGTTTGTTTTGCAGTACTGGGGCTTGGATCCAGGGCCTCACAAATCCTAGGAAAGCGCTTTCCATGGAGCTACATCCCTAGCCTTTTTAGTATGTATTTCCAGACAGGCCTGCCCAACCAGCCGGCTCTATTTTGGAGATGCATTACATGCATCAAGGCTAGAATTCTCTCATTCCTGGAGAATGCTTCGTGATCAGCTGTTTGTTGGGTTGTGTATTTGGTTTTGCCTGGCCGTCGAATTCTGTTTTCAGTATTGCTGCCATGCCTGCCCCCTGCTGTGTGTCTTTCATCAGTCATACAGTGCCTGGGCCTTGGGTTTCATCCATTTGACTGATTTTTTTTTTTTTTGAGACAGGGTCTCCTTTTAGCCCCCGGTGACCTGGAACTCACTACGTAGACCATGCTGGCCTTGAACTCACAGAGATCTGCCTGCCTCTGCAGGGATTAAAGGTGTGCACCACCACACCCCACTTGATTTCTTTTTTTCTTTTTGTATGAGCATATTGTCAGAATGTGTATAAGTACACCCATGTCACAAAGTGACTTCAGAGTCAGAAGAAGGGGTCCGATTTCCCTGGAACTGGAGTTACAGGTGGTTGTTAGCCGCCATGTGGGTGCTGGGAATCAAACCTGGGTCCTCTTCAAGAACAGCCAGTGATTACACTGAGCCATCTCTGCAGCCACATTTGATGATTTTTATTTCAGAATTAAACAGTATAGTCCCTTTGCAGGGACTTGGATTATCCCTGCCCATCACTTTCGAAGTCAGTTGTGTGTGGCCTTTTCTGCCCCAGCAGTAAACACTGTTTTGAGAGTTGTTGTTTTTTTTTTTCTCAATACCATTGCCTTTATGTTTTTACTAATGTCTGTGTATCCCCAGAGAATATATGTATTGCTTCATTTGGCCCAGTTATGAAATTTATATTAGAAGCATAGTGTGTGAGGTAGTTTTATTTGTGTGTGTGTGTGTGTGTGTGTGTGTTTGCAGGTACATACGTGCCATGGTGTGCCTGTGGAGATCAGAGGACAACTTGCAGGAGGCAAGTTCTCTCTGATTGAACTCAGGTCCTTAGTCCCGGTAGCAGACATCTTTACCCACTGAGCCACCATCCCTCAAAATTGTTTGATTGAGCCAGGCAATGATATATGCCTATAATCCCAGAACTTTGGAGGTAGGAGTACAGGATCAAGAGTTCAAGACCAGGATCTGATACATACTAAGTTCAAGGCTAGCCTGGGCACTAGGAGACCTTGTCTCCAGAACATCAACACAACAACCAGCAACAACAAAACATTGTTCTTGAGACTCGCTGTGTTGCTGCTGGTACCTGAGGTTCATTCTTTTCGTGGACAGGAACTGCTCAGCTGTATGTATATTCGTTTTTGCCCTTGCCGCTGCTAAGCAGTTGAATCGTTTCTAGTCTTTAGGTCTGAGCATTTTCTATAACAGCGTGATTCAGATATAACTTGGGGTGATTGCTAGTAGTTGAACCCAGGGCTTTTTGCTTGCTGAACCATGCTACTCCTGAACCATACCCCCAGTGCTGAGGTATAATTTACACACTGTAAAATTCACCCTTTAAGGTATACAGTTCATTGAGTCCTAGTCTATGCACAGAGTTGTCCAGCCATCAGTATTATACAATGTACAACATTTAATCGCCCCCCAAAAGAAACCTCTTCCCATGTAACCATTACTCCCCATCTCTTGAGTCCTCTAGCTTTAGAACCGTGCTTTATTCTCAGTAGAGTCACATATTCTAGACATTTCCTATAAATAGGATCATACAAAGTGAATATTTCTCGTGGCTTGCATGTAGCATGGTATCTGTGAGGTTCCTCCATGTTGTAGAACTGTTTTCTTTTATATTGCTGAATAATATCCCATTGCTGAATATGTCACATTGTCCTTATTCGTTCATCGTTGATAGAGTGGCTTGCTCTGCTTTTTAGATGTTATTTTTGTTGTATTTGTTGGTTTTTCTGCTTATGCTAAAGATTGACTCAGGGCCCCCGGAATGCTAAGAACACGCCCCCACCACTGAACTACATGTCACTGACGCTTCTGGTGTGGAATCTTGAGAAACTTGCCTAATCAGCATCATGAAGATTGATCCCTACTTCTTCTGGAGTTTATATCTGTTACACTGGATAGTTTAGAGTGGCAAGTGTGTGTGTGCGTGTGTGTGTAGAGGCCCAGCTTCATCCTCTTTCATGTGGGTTATCCTGCCTCATTGTTCAACATTACTCCTTGTTTGAATGGTCTGAGTTCTACTCACAGCATTGTCACATACACAAGCCAGCGCCATTTCTCCAAGCTTGCTATAGGTTTGTAATAAGTTTTAAAATTAGGAATTGTGAGTTCCAACTTTTTTCTTCAAACAAATACAAATTTTAAAGTTTGTAGCTCAAGCTGGGGTGGTGATGTATAGCTGTAATCCCGGCTGCTAGGAAAGCCAGGCCTGGAAGGTGACTTGAACCAAGGAACTTGAGACCAGCAAGGACAGTGTAGTTGCAAGAGAGAGAGAAAAGGAAGAAGGGAAAAGAAGTGGAGTGCCAGCAAGTCTCTAGCGATGTCTGGGTGTCTAAGAGCAGCAGTAACGCTGTCCCATGGAATGTGGAGTGCGGAGGGTTTTCTAGCTGTTCTTTCTCTAGTGACAAAGATTGCATCAATTTAGATGACAAGGTTTCTCTTTTATTCCTTCCCATTTTCTCTCTCTTTGGGTTATTTCTTTCCACTTTTCTCATGTGAATTTAGTTATTTATATAGTTAATTTTGAGTCAGAGTCTATGTAGCCTTGACTGGCCTGGGACTCACAGAGATCTGTCTACCTCTGGAGTTAAAGGTGTGTGCCACCACTCCCTGCTCTTATGACTTTATTAAATTCTTCAGTCCTCACAGTAGGGATTACAGCCTGCATCATCTTTGTGTAGACTAATCTAAATTTCTTCCTTTACCATTTCCTAGATGCAGAGGGGCCTCCAGAGCTTTTGATATTGCCAAGTCCTCCCCATGGTAGACCCAAGCTCTCATTCTTCTCTCTCACACGATGTTAGACTGCTACAAGCCTTATTTAGCCTAACACATAGTCAGAACTCTGAACTCCAAAGTTTGCTTTCCTGTCTATCCTGTGAAGCTGTCACAGGTCTGGTTGACATCTCCATCATCCATCCTGTACCTGCTGCTTTGCTTCTTGGCCTCTGTTGGGGCTCTTTATAAATAGGGAGATGCTTTGGGGTAGCACAGAGTATCATACAAGCCTCTGTACTGTTTCCCTTCTCACTGGGATCTGAGCCTCTTCAAATTCTGGTTGCTTTGGTAATTTTTGAAAGCCTTGAAAAAAAGATTTGTTGTTACAGATATTTTGTCTAGCTTTTTAATTTATTCTTGGTGGGAAGAGTCAGTATGTCTGACATGTCCTGTTTTGCCATGGCGAGAACCAGAAGTCATCAGCAGTTTCAGTTGTAGAATCAATGGTTCCTGTAATCTCGGCACTTGGGAGTTTAAGGGAGGAGAATCAGAAATTCAGACCATCCTTGGCTGCATAGCAGGTTTTGAGGCCAGGCTAAGTATATAAGACCCTGTCTCAAAAACATAGTTTTCACTTTTAATAAAGACCAGTTTATTTCTTTCCTGTGTATTTGGTGTCTTATTTAAGAAAACATTGCTGGCTGGGCATGGTGGTACATGCCTGTAATCTCGACATGCAGGAGGCAAAGGCAGGAAGATTTCTTGGGATTGAGGCCAGCCTGGTCTACACAGTGAGTTCCAACATAACCAACTTGGGCTACAGGGAGATTCTGTGTCAAAAAGAAGAAGGGGAGCGGGGGTAGGGAGGGAGGGAGGAAAGATGGACACATCCAAAGTCATGAATGTTTCTCTTTTCATCTAAGTTGTATAGTTTTAGCCCATTTTGAATCAAAAACAATTTTAAGTGTGCCATAGGTTCAAGATCAACAGCATCTGCACAGGATGTTGCTTTCCTGGGACTGTCTGTCTCGTCCACGCTCATGGACACTTCCCCTCAGTACTGTGGACTTTGATAGTCTTCATCCATTGTGGCTGAGTTTGCTGTTTAACTCTGGCCTCTGGCAGTGACTTTCCCTTCTAACTGCTTTTAAGGACCTCTTTCTCTATCTTTGTTTTACTATGAATAAGTATGGATTTTGTTCAGGATGCATGTTGCTTCCTGACTATTAGTGGTCACTTCTGAAAAATTCTTAGCTATGATCTCTCAGAATTTTTTTCCCCACTATGTAGACCACGCTGGCCTTGAACTCACAGCCTCTTTGTGCCTCACCCTCCTCTGAGCTGAAACTACTAAGTATGAAGTAGCATGCCCAGCAGGACTGATATGTGTTCTTTATCACCATGGCTCATCTTTTTCTTCAGTAGTAGAGACTGAACCTTGGGCCTCTTGCAAGTATCAACCATGAGGCTATATACTACCAAATCCCATCCCTTTCCATATGTTTTACTTTAGCTGGGGTCATACTAAGTTGCCCAGGCAAAGCTTGAACTTATGATCTGATGTCTCAGCCTCCCAAGTGAACTTCTCCTAATCTTTTTTTGATAGTATCTCCTTATTACATTCAATTACTGTCTGCATTTCTATTTTCGCTCATTTGAGATTCTTTTAGAAGTAAGATAAGGTCTTGCTGTGCATCCCGTGCCAGCCTCAAATTCATGGTCCTCTTAGACCTCTCCTCCTGAAGATTACAGGCTGAGACACCTGCTCTTATTTTTCAAATAGTACGGTACACCTGTGCAGTCTTATTAGAAATTTTCCAAAAAGCCACCTCTTTATTCCCATTCCACTTTAGCCAAGCTGGGCACTGCTCCCACTGTCTTGGGGGCTCATTTTATGTTTCTTCTTAGCCATGAGTTTAAGATGTTTTGGTGAGCATCTTAAGCAGTGAGCTCTGGGAGCCTTTTCTGTCCTGCTTTCCCTGTCTTATCTGGAGCTTTCTGTAGGGTGACTCATGGCCGCCCCCGAACGCTGCACATTCCACGGATGCCCTGTTTCTCTGACCTGAGCCCCAGGACTTCTGCTTCATCTTTTCCATCGACTTACCCAACCTTTCCTCAGCTTTAACGTCTCTTGCACATGTCCTTGGCTAAATGTCACAGTTGTCCTCTGTTCCCTGACAGCAGGGGGCAGAGGGGCTTGTTTGGTTTGGTTCACTTTTGTTTGGTTTTTGAGACAGTCTCACATAGCCAAGGATGAACGTGAACTCCTGCTCCTCCCCCTCCCTCGTGCTGGGATTTCAGGCAGTTTCAGCATGCCCAGCAAAAATACACATTACATGTTGGTTCTGGTTCTCTCTCCCTCTCCCCCTCCCCCTCTCTCATTTGATCCCCCCTCCCTGTGGGTGTGGGCATATGCGTTGGGGGGGGGGGGGCGGTGCGGCTGCCGCCACGGCCACTGCTGGGGATTGAAGCCAGAGCTTCAGGCATGCCCAGGAGCGCTCTCTAACACTGAGCTGCACCTCGCCCTCTGACTGCAGTTTTCTGGGAAGTGGTCTTGTGCCCCATCTCCTGTCCTCCTGTGTCGGTTCCTTTTTATGATTAACTTCTTCCTTGATGGACTCTTTTAAGATCTTTGTGGAAGACAAGCCAAGGTGTGTCCCAGGCTGGATACAGTTGGGGGACGGGGGCAGGCGGATATGGCTCTCCATTTCTTTACCTCAGGCAGCCACAGCGCAGCATGTGATATGCAGGCGACAGTCCCTCACCATTCTGCTGTGCTTCAGTCCCCAACCCTTCCTCCCTGAAATAAAAACCTCTCACCACTTTATGCTCCTTTGGAGAACTCAAACCCACCACCTTTATCTGAGACCTGCAGCACCTGTCACTGCACACTGTAGCCTTCTTACATCTAGCCTGAAGGGTTTTTGTGGTGGGTTTTGTTTTGTTGACTTTCTCACATCGTAGCCCAAACTGAGTTCAGAACTCACTGTATAGTCTCTGCTAACCTCAGAACTCTGTAGCCCAAGTTGGACTTGAACCAGTGTGGCTGTCCTCCTGCCTCAGCCTCTCAGGTGCTGTGATTCTGGGTGTGAGACACCTGGCTTCGGGCTTGAGCTTTCTCAACAGCGATTTGCATTTCTCCTTGTTTGCTTTGGGTTGCTTTTGACTGATCTCTGCTGGGACTTTAGAACTAGAAGTAGTACTGAAAGTTTTCCCTCTACTCCTGGCTAAACACTTCATAGGTTAGGGTATTTGCCTTTGAAACTTTCCTATGTGGTTCTGTTTGCTTATGCTTTATTAAAGATTTTCTTATTTGTGTTAATAATGAATATAATCTGTTCTTGGTGATGTGAGCCCGCTGGCAAGGCTCCTGAAATAAATTTGTATCATTTTCCATGTCTGTGAAACCTCTGGAGCACCTAAAAGTGCAAGATAAGCACTCCCTGTACAATGAAGGGATGGTGAGGGCCTCACAGATGAGACCGCTGTCCCTTCTCCAAGGACCCACCTCAGTCTGGCTAGGTGGCTTTACCCATGCACAGATAGGCCAATGCTCCTTGGCTGGGAAGATTCTTTAACTTCTGTTTCATTAATTCATTAATTTTCTTCAATCATTTTTTTAGAAGCAGAGTCTTGCTGTATGCCCCCAAGTCAGAGTGTAGCTCTCCATCCTCCATAATAGCCTCGATTATGGATTTTGGGGAGTGGGGTCATTTTGAGACAGGGTCTCCCTATAGCCGCAGCTGGTCTGGAACTTGCTGTGTAGACTAGGCTGGCCTTGATCTCACAGAGATCCACTAGCCTTTGCCTCCCAAGTGCTGGGACTAAAGCTGTGGACCCACCACACCGAGCTTATTGTTTCTCTTTTAAATCCTTTAAAATTCTTTTATTACTATTAGTGTGTATGTAGGTGTATATGAGATGGGGGTGGTCAGAGGACAACTCTATGTAGTCAGTTCTCTCCTTCTATCTTTACTTGGGTACCAGGGATTGAACTAAGGTTGTCAGGCCTGCATAGCAAGTGTTTTCCCTGCTGAGCCATCCTGCCGGCCCCTCTGGAGTTTGTGGTGGCAATTTATGTTTCTTTGGAAGATTTTTCCCATTTAAGCTATTTTCTAGTTTATTGCCATAAAATCTCCTGAGAAACAGGAGATTTTCTCTTTTCTGTTTTTTTGTTGTCATTTCTGTTTTAAGACAAAAGTGTCACTCACATAGCCGAGGATATCTCCAAACCGTTAATCCCCTGTCTCCACTTCCTGAGTGCTGGAATTACCCATGTGCCATCACTCATTTGCTTACGTTTTCTTAATAAGATTGGGTCAATATGTAAATAAAATGAGGATTTGTTAATAATGTGTTTCTAGTGTATACCCACATACATATGTTGTATGCCTGTCCCCAGTCCCACCGTCTACCTAGCAAGCCCCGTGTTCTACTAAGCCGGTGCTTCTCCACCTCTCTCTCTCAGTCTTAGGAAAAGTCCTCAGTGCTGTGGGCAGTGCCCAACTCCTGATGTCCCAGAAATTCCAGCAGTTCCGGGGCCTCTGCGAGCAGAATTTGGTGAGTGTGACTCTAGCTTTTCCTCAGAGCTTCCGGCCCTTGCAGCCTCTGTGACCACCTCCATAACACAGAGAAGGTGCTGCTCCCTTGTGACACTAGAGAGATAATGACGGCACACAACGTGCCTAACACAGGAAGGGCCAGGGCAGCCCTCCAGAAGTAGAACACTGAATTTGTTGTAACTGCCACATGAAAGTTGAAGTCAGTTGGCCATGACTTACTTTTATATAGTCTATTCTATATCCAAGAGGACTCTCAAGGTAAGAACTAAGGAAGTACCACCACTAGGCTTGGTGGGTTTCCTTCTCCCTTTGTCTCTTATGAGGGCCTTTCCTGCCCTGCTGAAACCAAAAGCAGAGTCTTGGACAGCATGTCCTGGGGGAACGGTCCTTTCCAACAAGCCAAGAGTATAAGTTCCCAAGAGTAGAACAGTGGAAAGTGAGTCTCCAGGGCCTGTGGGAAGGAAAACAACCCAGTGGATTCTACAATCCTTCTCCCCACCTCACTGGGAGAGACTGGCCAAGAATATGTTTCCTTTCTGTAAAATGAGAGCCATGGCCTACGCAGCATACACGAGGACATGTGACTGCTATGGTGTTAATTCTGGTGGTGGCCACAGTCCACATGTATGTGAAGGACTTACTCAGGATGAGACAGTTCCCAGGGACCCTGCCATGGCACTAGCACTAACCAGAGCTGGCCTCATTCACTCACGTGGATCCTGACCCGGACACCAAGAATAAGGATGCAGCGGGGTGTGGTGGAGCGTCTTTAATACCAGCACTCCAGAGGCAGAGGCTGGCAGATCTCAGTGAGATCAAGGCTAGTCTGGTCTGCATGAGGAGTTTCAGGCCAGCTAGAGCTGCAGGAGACCCTGTCTAGAAAACAAAAAGAAACAACAACAACAAAAAAAGAATAAGGAAGCAGGACTCAGTCCCAAGAGTAGAGCTGACCCCCAGTACCAGGGAGCCTGTGCGAGGTGAGGGTTAGGACAGGCTTCTGCCTTGCTGGCCCCACTGACACCCATCTGCCCCACAGAACCCTGATGCCAACCCCCGTCCAACAGCCCAGGACCTGGCAGGGTTCTGGGACCTGCTGCAGCTGTCCATTGAGGACATCAGCATGAAGTTCGACGAGCTCTACCACCTCAAGGCCAACAGCTGGCAGCTGGCGGAGACCCCCGAGAAGAGGAAGGTGAGCATGGAGCAGTGCGGAGGGGAAGTCCGGGGACAAATTCCTGGTCGGCAGTAACGCTGCCCACATCGGTCAGTGCTGCTTGGCTCCCTTCTCCGTGTGTCGTCTTTGAGCTGGGGCTCACGTCCATCACCTCGCGGGGTCCGTGCCTGGCACCCGTCCAGCATGCCGCTCGCTGTGTAGTGGAGGCTGCCCCCGTAGCATGCCATCCTGCCCTGCATGCCCAGAAGAGAGGGTCCTGGGAGAGACTTGCCCATCGTTGAAAGTGCTAGTCAAGGCAGCAGTCGCCTTCTCCTGGGGCCCTGCTGCCAGGAGCACTGGGGTCTGGCCCCAGTTCCGCCTCCTGTGGCCCCATGCTTCCGTGAGGCTCACACTGCTCCTGTGCAGCAGTGGAACCCAGGGGCCTGTCGATTTGGACTGTGGCCCTGGTAAGTTCTCCTGCAAGGGCAGCATGTGAAATGCGACAGGGGTAGAAGCCCTCGGTTTAAGTCACTGCTGTGGCTGGGTGACCCCGGCAAGTTCCTTTCCCAGTCTGAGGTTCCCAGTGGCATAGAACAGGGGTGGGAATGGTCATCTGTCTGTCCTCTTCCGCTAGAACATTCTGTCTACGCTTGCTTTCTGCCCCTGTGCCTTGTGCTCTTCCCACTACCATTGCTTCTGTGGCTTCCTGATTCCAGTGTGTGTGGCTTGTGCTGGCATGGTGCGGGGCGGCAGGGCGGGGCAATGCCAGCTGCCCGCGTATAGTGGGGGTAGTGCCACACAAAACGTGGCACCTTTATTTTATTTTTGTTCCCTCCTCACTGTCTCACTAAAGGAAGAAAAGAAACCACCCCCTCCGGTCCCGAAGAAGCCAGCCAAATCTAAGGCGGCAGTGAGCCGCGACAAGGCCTCAGACGCAGGGGACAAGCAGCGTCAGGAGGCCAGAAAGAGACTCCTGGCAGCCAAGCGAGCAGCGTCTGTGCGGCAGAACTCAGCTACAGAGAGTGCGGACAGCATCGAGATTTATGTCCCTGAGGCCCAGACCAGGCTCTGAGACCATGAAGGAGGAAGCTATCAATTTTAAATCATTAAAAAAACACAAACAAAAAACTCAATGCGAATGGAACAACATTTTCTCAACCTTTAGTATGGTTATTCTCTCTAGAGACCCTGAGCCAACTTTCCAATTGACGCATACAAGGGCTCACAATGTGGCTTCTTTGGGTCCCTCAAGCTTTAGGTTATGAAGACTTGACACAAAAAAAGTCAACAAAAACCACAAAGCTAGAATCTTTTTTTCCCTTGGGCTGGCCGGGCAGACCAGATGGCTGGACTTCAGCAGCCCCAGCCCGGCCTCCAGATGCAGTCTTTTTACCTGTTCTGTCTGATGAGAACTTAAACTAGCGTGTTTACAAGACGACGACAGTCCAAGGGCAGCCTGGGGTCCCTGCCCAGTCCCTCCCTCCCCGACAGCCCACTCTGACCTTGGAGTTTTGTTCTCACACTTTTCTTTTCCCTTCAGAGTTCACACAGGGGTCAGCATCATGGCCAGCGGCTTTCTGGTTTGCAGTCCTTCGGGGTTGAGGGCCCAGAGGACAGAGAGATGGACACACGTTCCTCCCTCCCCACCCCTCCCCAAGTGCGCGCACACAGTCTCGCCCCATGCAGATGAGGTGCCCTCCCTCTGCTGCCATCTGCCCACCCAGGCAGTGTCAGGCTGGACTGACCTCAGAGCAGATGAGGAAAGTGCTGGTCCACAAGGAAAAGGAGGGAGGACTCCAGCTCCTTCCTTTCTTCAGCAAAAGAAACGTGAGATGTAGACCCTGAGTGGCTTCCAGGGGGTTGTCTGTCCTTGGCTGTGCCCTTACCCAGCCCCAGGGGCAGGTGGCCGTGTCTGTACGTATGTGTACATATGCACATAGACCTTAGAGTGTATATTTCACAAACGCCCATCTGCTCACCCATGCCCACCAGCGCCGCTGCCGGCTCTCGGGGCACCTGGCAGGAGGCGGGTGTGTGAATAGCATATATTTTTACATGTACTATATCTAGGTGTGTGTATAAGTGTGTGTAGACATATGCACCTTGTGTGTAAGCAGCCCCCCCCTTTTTGGTTGCCCTCCCGACCTGTCAGCCCCGCCTCTTGAGTTTTCTGTTCTGTTGTAATTTTTATCCCAATCCTCTCTCTCCTGTCCCCAACTCCCATTCATCCAGGGTGTCCTGAGCCCTGAGCTGCAAAGGCCCGGGCCTGCAGAGCGGAGTGGGGAGAGCAAGGCTGGGACAGGCCGCCTGGCAGGGGCAGAACTCAGCAGACAATTCAGCATACTGGGGCTGTTTTATACTGTGCATACGACTCTAGGGCATTGGGAACATCCTCTTGTCCGGCGCATGCTGCAGGGGTCCCCCAGGTAAAACAAGGGCCTGCTCTCAGGCCCCATTCCAGCTTGGCCGCCCCGTCTGTGACCTTGGGCAAGTCACTTGACCTCTGTGTGCCTCAACTTCCTCCTCTGTAAAATGGGGACAGTCCCTGCCCCTCCCTACCTCACAGGCATGTTGTGAGAATAAATGAGGTAACGTGTACCAAGGGCTCATGGCATTCTTGTAGTGTGGTGGTCCAGCCTGCAGTAAGGAGGGCGGCAGCAGATGATCCCAGAAAACCAGCCAGACCCCTCTCCCAAAACGAAGCTCTTGGGAGACAGCCTGATTTGGGGGCGTCAGTTGATTGCGGCTCTGTGGAGCAGCAGCTCTGTAATTCTGGGCGGTTCAGTCAGGGCCTGAAGGGCACTTAGCGCGCACCACCTCGGAGACAGCATTTTGTTCAGTTGTCTCTGTGGAAGCTAAGGGGAGGGAGGACGCACACGCCTTCCAGGCCAGGGGACCCAGTGACCCAGAAGCTGCTTGCCCAGCAGTCAGGGGGACCCAGTGTACTTAGCAGCCTGTGCTATGCCAGGGGCAGGGCCACACAGACTGCCTGCAGAGATCGCTGGTCAGGGAGCCAGAAGGACATGGATGAGTGACAAGGCTGCAGAAACCAGGGCTCCGTCACCCAGTGCGGTCTGGGCAGGAGCAGTCCAGTCCAGGTGGGAAGGACGCCTGAGTACTAACCAGGCAGGAGGTAAGGTTCGTACCACCCGGGGGGGTGGGAATGTACCGTTCAGAAGGTTCTTGGAAAGCTCTAGGGTCACATAGCCCTGTTATACCTCCCTTGGCCCAACCCAGCCAGTTTGCCAGTGACCACAGACTCAGGAACACAGATTCCTCCCCACTCCCTTTTCAGAAGCTTGGCCCCAGCTAGACCCCTTGTTGTGAGGTCCTAACTGTAAACAGACCATTGTGTGGGGCAACTTGCCCCTTGTTTCTGGGTCTCAACATCCCTTTGTTAGGGTGACTGACAATAGTAACTGTAACTGGGTCTGATTACCTAGCACCTCCCTCCCCTACCTCCGCTGAGGCTGATTGAAGAATTAGTGGTTTTCTGACGTGTTCAAGGCTCTCTTCATCCAGCATTTGGTCATTCAAAGGTGAGGGTGAATAATACACAGAGGCTGTATTCGTTACTTCTCTGTTGCTGTGATAAGACACCGTGACCAAGGCAATTTAGAGAAGCTTACATTTTCAGAGGGATCAGAGTCCATCATGGCCGGGAGGCATGGCGGCAAGGGGTGGCCGGAGAGAGCAGAGCGTTCACATCTTCCAGCAGGTCCAGGACACCGGAGCAACTGGAAATATGGCAAGGCTAAAGAACTCTCAAAGCCCACCTCCAGTAACATGCTCCCTCCAGCATGGCCACACCTCCTAAAGCCTCCCAAAAGAGAGCCGCCAACTGGAGACAAAATGTCCAGATGTTTGGAGCCTGTGTGGGACATTCTCATTCAGACCACCACAGAGTCCAAGCTAAACTTGAGGGATATAGGCCAGCTCTACCCCTCTGCTCTCAATACTTCTGAGTGTCTGGCTGCAGAATGGGTGGCCTTGACAGATCTGGCCTGCGGGAGGGGCTAGAGAGATGGTTCAATGGTGAAGAGCACTAGCTTCTCTTGCAGAGGACCCAGGTTTGATTCCCAGCACCCACATAGTGGCTAACAATTGTCCATAACTCCAGTTCCAGGGAATCTGATGCTCTCTTCTGACCTCCACAGGCATTGCACAACATGGGTGCACTTACATACATGCAGACAGTATGCTCATACATATAAAATAAAGGTAAAATATTTTTTAAAGATTTATTTTTAAAAAGTAAAAGGGGTTTGTATAGAATGTGGGACACTGCACCTCCCCAGCCTGGTACAGTGGTGGAGGGACCCTCCCAAAATACATCATGAACCTCCTGCCTGATCACGATGCTTCTGTCACAAAGGAATGTTCTAGGGCTGAAGAGATGGCTCAGCTGTTAAGTGTACTGACTGCTCTTGCAGAGGAGCTGGGTTCAGTTCTCAGCACTCACATATCACCTAACAACTGTTCCTAACTCCAGTTCCAGGAGATCCAACGCCCTCTTCTGACATTTGTGGGCAGTGCACAACGCAGATGCCCTTACATACATGTAGGCAATATACTCATATACATAAAATTAAAATAAATAAAAAGTATTTTTAAAACAAAGGAATGTTCCAGTCGGGATCCCTTACCTAGGACATTTGGAGCCTAAGGTCCTGCAGGTGGCTCAAGTCTTGTTCCCTGTGACTTCTCCCTGGTCTTATCAGAGTCCAGTTAGAGCCACTTGTTGCTTTCAATGACCAAGTTTCTCTAGTCTTCAGAATCAACCCCAGCAGCCTCACCTCAAACATGTTTTGTTTTTCATGACAGTGATATTTAAGTGCCCAAGCATCTTCCAGAGTGTCTCAGTTTGGTTACCTGTTTGTGGTAAGGCCTCGGGAAAGTCTCCCCAGGACCTAGGGCAGGCTGGGTGGGTGCTAGACGGTGTTCTATGCTTGTAGCCTGAGAGTTGTTTTTGTCACTGTGGATGCTTTGATGAGTTACATGTGAGATCAGATGTAACATGTTTCCATCCAGGATGTGAGGAGTCCCAAGAGGAGAGATCATGGGCTTCTGGACCCAGCCAGCCCTGGGGTTTGTCTCTAAAATGTGTTATCAGAGACTGGGCCTAGAGATTCAAGAGGGAACTTGAACCTGGGGGGACCTAAGCTGCCTTTCGGCCCTACATCTAATTCTACAACCCGTGTCTTTCCCTGAACACACTTCCCATGGAACGTTTCCTGATAGGCACTGCCTTAACTAGGTGGTCTCAGTTAAATCATCAGTAATGGGGGACAACTATTAGGCCTTTCTGACTAGATGTGCTGGGAGGCAAACATTCTGCTGTGATATTGCTGTCAAGATGTATTTCCCTTGGCCAGTAAGATAGCTCAGCAGGTAAAAGCACTTGACACACAGACCTGATGGCCTGAGTTTGAACTCTGGAACCTACCATGGAAGGCAAGAACCAATGCAGGAAAGTTGTTCTCTGACCATGCATGCACACATATGCTAAATAAAATAAAAAATTTTAAGGGGTGAGGGGTAGCTGGCAAGATGGCTTAGCAAGTGAAGAGAATAAAGGGGATTACGTCAAAGCCTGACAACCTGAATTCAATCCCCTGAACCCATGTAAAGATGGAAGGAAAGTGCCAGCTCCACAAAGTTGTCCTCAGACCTCCACATGTACAGCATGGCATGTGCACTCAAACACACACACATCGTGCCCACATAATAAATAATAAAATGAAATGCATTCCCAGAAGCTACTTGGGAGAGCATAAAGTCTCCAGCCTCGGTGCTACAAAACTGTGAGTGTGGAGCAGGAGTCGCTGAGGAGCGCTTCTGCACCCAGCGGCTGAATGCAGCTTGGTAGAAACAAAGTGTTTGATAAAGCCGAGCGTACTTGTGCATGCTAAAATTCTCCCGAGCGCAGCGCTCGGGAGGCAGAGGCAGACGAATCTCTGTGAGTTCAAGGCCAGCCTGGTTTAGCGAGTTCTAGGCCAGCTGGAGTTACAGGGAGACCCTATCATCTCCAACAACAACAAATCTCAACAAACAGGACAGAACAGACTTTCCTCAAGCTATAAACAGCAGCTGCAAAAAAATCCCAGTGAACATCATATTTCCCAGTGAAAGACCAAAAGTCCAGAAGAGGGTGTTGGACCCCCTAGAATTGGAGTTACATACAGTTGTTAGCTGCCATGAGGATGCTGATAATCAAATCCAGGTCCTCTGCAAGAGCAGTCAGTGTTCTTAACCACTGAGCCATCTCTCCAGTTTGGAAATAAATTTTAAATTAAAAATTAATATAGGGATTGGACTGATGGTTCAGCAGTTAATAGTACTTGCTGCTCTTGCAGAGGACCAGGATTTGATTCCCAGCAATCACATGGCCAGTTCATAACCACCTGTAACTCCAGTCCCAGGAGAGCCAATGCCCTCTTCTGGCCTCCTCAGGAACCTGCACCCACATGGTGTACAGATACACACTTGGGCACACATATATATATACACACACACACACACACAAAAATATTTTTAAATTAATATAAAAAGCCTTCAGATTGGAAACTATTTTCAGATAATTTTTTACATAGAAAATCCTAAGGTTATCCACAAAAGAATTATTAAAATAATAAATTACTTCAGTGTGGTTGTTGGATATAGCATCCAAAACAGTACAGAAAACAAGCTATATCTTAGCTGGGCGTGTGATCCCAGCACTCAGGAGATTATCTCCAGGATATAATAAAAATAAAGGCTTTGTCTCTGCCCCTGCTTCCTGGCTCACGACTGCCTGTAACTGCAGTTCCAGAGGAAGCAATGCCCTCTTCTGTGCCCTTCAGGTACTGCACTCAGACACACACACACATAATTCTAAAACAAAACAGGTATTTTTAAAAAAGAACCTGGAGCCATCCCACACTGTCATACATTACCTCACATACTGTTGGAAACTGAAAATGCTGCAGAAGTGCAGAAAACATCTGGAAAAGGACAAGCGTGGCTACCAAATGACCCCGTGCTTTAGTCTGAATGTTGAACGCTCCCCCAAACCCACCCCAGGGTGGCACTAGTGGGTGGTAATGAACCTTAACTGAGGCCTGTTCCGGAGGTCCTTCACTAACTGGAGGAGCGCCTTTAAAGGGGATTGTGTGGTCCTGGCTCCTTCCTTGCTCCCAGACTCATGAAGTAAGGGAGTTTGCTCCACCACATGCTCCCAGAGCAACAAGCTGCATCACCACAGGCCTAGAGCAACAGAGTCAGCTGATCAGAGACTGGAACCTGCAAACCATGAGTCAAGCGAACTTTCTCTCTTTATAAGTTGATTGTCTCAGGAATTATAGTAACAGAAAGCCAATACACCTAGCGACCTCACTTTTATTTTTTAAAGTTTTATTTGTTTATTTTGTGTGTCTGTATGTGTGTGTACATTTGGAGGTCAGAGGAAACCTTGTAGGAGCTGGTTCTCTCCTTCTAACGTGGATTCTGGTGATAGAACTCACATCGTCAGACTTGGCAAGCAAGCTCTTTACCCACTGATCCATCTCATCAGCCCCAGTTATCTTACTTTTAGATATATTCCTAAGTGAAAATACACATGCACATATAAACTTGTATGCAAATATTCATAAGCAGTATCACTCAGACAAAAAGTAGAAATAATCCAGACACCCATCAACTGATGATGGTCTTAATATTTGTGTCTGTGAGTGAGTGTGTGTGTGTGTGTGTGTGTGTGTGTGTGTGCATGTGCGCTGTGTGCAAGCACTTGCAAATGGCGGGGGGCATATTAACGCAACTTCCATGCAGAAGTCAGAGGACAGCCTTCAAGAGTTGACTCTCTTCCATCTACAGGTTCCCGGGGTTAACTCAAGTCAGGAGGCTTGCACAGCTGAGTCACATCAACCACCCCCAATGATGGCTTTAAAAACTATATACCTAGCTGGACAAAGTGGCCCATATCTGTGGTCCCAGCTACTAGGGGAGCTGAGGTAGAAAGATGGCTTGAGCTCAGGAGTTCAGGGTCAGTCTGAGCAACATAGAAAGAAAGGAAGCAAACATGGGGAGAGGTGGGGGCGGGGAAGGAGGAAAAGTGGGAGGATGCGGTTTATTCATACAATAGAATACTATTCTGCAATAAAAAGTAATGAAATGCTGGCATACGCTACAATGCGGAGGAGTCCTGAAGATACCATGATAGGTGAAGAAAGCCAGATACAAAAGGTGACCCAGTGTATGATCCATATGTATGAAATTTCCAGGGTAAACAAAACAACACAGAAAGAAAGGGGACCAGCGGTTACCAAGGGCTAGTAACTCCTCTCCCCTGGCATGAGAACGGGGAGGGACTGCCAGTAGACATGGGGTTCCTTCGGGGGTGATGAAAATAGTCTGAATTTCCAAAGTTATGATGATTACCCTCTCCTTAATTCCACAGATACACTAAGACCATGACTGTATACTTAATAAGTGCAATGCCTCAAAAAATTAAAAATAGGGCCAGGCAGGGTGGCACATACCTTTAATCCCAGCACTCAGAAGGCAGAGGCAGGTGGATCTCTGTGAGATTGAGGCCAGGCTGGTCTATATAGTGAGTTCCAGTCCAGTTGGGGCTATAGAGAGACCTTGTCTCACACAAAAAAGAAAGAAATTAAAAATAAAATTATAGACTTTGCAGGTATCACTGTCCCCAGAGCTGCACACTGGAAGGCGCGGTCAACTCTATGATATTCTTTGAGGTCACCATTCACAGTGAGCCCTTGCACTGTTTGCAAACAAAATTTCAAAAATAGCAAAAAAAGTTTCATACTGTGAACACTAGAAAGAAAGAAGTTGGTTCTAAGCATGTCTGCTTTTATAGTACTCCAGAATTCACGTGCCAGCACGGTGATATCACATGCCACAATGGCACTGACAAGAAGCTCGAACACAGGGAGAAATTGATGCCAAGAACTTCATCCTGAAGCATGCAAGACCACAGCAAGTCTTGGATCAAACACAAATGGTCTACAGGTTGTCAGTCACACTGCCAAGTCTGAGTGACTAGATAGCGAGCATGTGGTCTCTGCGGAGGGAAAAGATGCACAAACATGATGGAAGTCACGTCACACTGGGTTCAGAATGGCACAGCTCTGAGACATGTGACCTGCATTATCTCAACCACCAGACCGGCCCTTCTGCAGCTCAGGGGAGCACCCCTCTACCCCATCTGCTCACAACATCCTGTAATATTTGTGTTGTCACTGTGGGCCAAATTCCTGCTTCCTGTTTCCCTCCACTTCTGGCAGAGTACAGAGTTAGATGATGATCATGAAGAAAAATTGATTAACAGCAACTGCAGCAACAAAAAGAATTACAATGACCCAGCAACTCTGGCCGTAGATATTCAGAAGAAGAGAAAGCAGGACTTTCTGTCTTTTAAGTTTTATTTTAAGACAGGTATGGTGGCACACACCATTAGTCGCTGCACTCAGGAGGCAGAAGCAGGCACATCTCTGAGAGACTGAGGCCAGCCTGCTCTACATAGTTCAGTTCTCAGAACCCACATCAGGCTGCTCACACCTGTAACCCCAAGAGATCCAAGACCCTTTTCTGGTTTCTACAGGTACCTGCAATCAGATGAACATACCCTGACACATACATATACCCAACTTGAAAATTAAAAATATTAAAATGGCAAGTTTCATGTGTATTTTACCTTTACCACACCCCTGCAGATACACTTACTGCGAGACAAAAACATAACTACACATCCTGGACCAAAACAAATTTCTATATAGGATATATGGCACAGCTGAAGCACTGGTCGCGAGTTAGATAACTAAATCGATATTAAAATTTTCTGTGATTCTGACCATTATGCTACAGATGTGTAAGAGAACCTTCCTTTTAGGATATCCTGAAAATTGTATGTCAGGCCTGGAGAGATGGCTCAGCAGTTAAGGGCACTTACTGCTCTCCCAGAGGACAGGAGTTCGCTTCCCAGCACCCACATCAGGTGGCTCACAATTGTCTGTAACTTCAGCTCCTAGGGGATTCAAAGCCCTCTTCTGGCCCTTGGGGGCACTGACACTCACATGGCACAAACATATGCACACACATAAATAAAAAAAATTTTAATCTTGACAACATAAATAAAATATATGTAGTGATAAAGGGCATGGAATACGCAGTTTACTCTCAAGTCCTGGAGACATATAGTTGCTCATGGAAAGAGTGAGTGTCCAGTGTCACCTGGAAAATCTAGATTAAGTTACATGGAAAGGGTTTTCTATGCAATTTTTATAATCTTATCATATGTTTGAAATTATTTAAAAATAAAAGTTTGCAGGGCTGGAGAAATAGCTCAGCAGTTAAGAGTAATTGCCACTCTTGCAGAGGACCTGGGTTCAGTTCCATCACCCACATGGTGACTCATAACCCATCCATAACTCCAGGTCCATGGGATCTGATGCCCTCTTTAGGCCTCCAGGAGGGCTGCACGAGAGAGAGAGGTGCACATACACACTTGTAGGCTCAGCATTCATACATATTTTTTTAATCTTAAAAAAATTAAAGTTTTCAAAAATCAATGCATCCAAGACAAAACTGATCTCTTCCAAACCTGCTCCATCCACATCTACTCTGCCCATCTTAGAAAGTGACAGCTCTATCAGGTGCTCCCACCAAAGTCCCTGGAGCCGGGATTTGCAGGATGACTTAATGGGTAAAGGAGTTTGGAACCAGGCCTGACAGTCTGAGTTTGAGGTCTAGAACCACACATGGTGGAAGTTATCCTCCGACCTCCAGAGTCCTGCTTTCACAAATAAATAAATTTAATAAATATTTTGTTTTTAATTCTTGGAGCCAACTTTTCTTCCATTCATTCCATCCACTCCAACTCCTATTGGCTGAACCATGATGTTTCCAGGGCCCCTCCCCCTTCTCCTGCAAACTGTCTGCTACCCCATCGGTCCGACCATCATGTCTCCACCTCTAATCAGCTCTCTTGAGTCTGCTGCACAGCTTCTCCCGTTTGCTTGTGGCTTTCCACTGTGTGGTTTCTTTAGCTTTCCTACATTGTAATCCATCTATCTTTTCCTTCGTGGCTTTCAGGGGTTTGTGCTAAACTTGGAAAGTTCTACTTCTAGTATTTCTAGTACCCCAGTACCTCTAAATATTGTGAAGACAGATACAGGTCGTTGGTTTCTATTTGTTTATTTAGCGCCAAGGTCCCACTCTGTAGCTCAGACTGACCGGAAACTCATCCTGTATCCTAAACTGACGATCCTACAGCCCCAAGAGTCCCAAGGCCTGGGTCCCCGACCCTGGCTGGTCATCTCGTTGGTGCCTTCAGTTCAGAACCGCTAGTCCTGGACGGTTCCTGGGGTTCCGGAGACCTCCCCTCCAGGGCTCCCCGCGAACCACGGCCTCCAGCGCATCCTGGGCGGACACTGGCTGCATCATCGCAGGTGATGCCCCGCAGCTTTTTACAGAATAACTACCGAGGGGCTGGCGAGTTCGCTAGGGAGCGCCCGATGGACGGTCCTCTGCGACACGCCTCTTCCCACTGGAAAAAGGCCATACTTGGCCTGGCGGGCGCCAGTCTTCCCGCCCGCCGTGCGGAGCAGCGGGGAAGATGGGCTGAGGTCTGGGAGGCGCGGACCTCTCACTGCTCACACGCTCCAGGCGCGGGCACGGTGACGAGGAGAGGGGCCGGTCCAGCCGCTCCCCAGCCGCCAAAGCGGCAAGCAGAGGCCAAATAAGGCCCGAGGGGCGCTTGGCCCCGCCCCTGCCCGCCCCGGCCCCGCCCCCGGCCCCGCCCCGCCGCGCGGCGCGCATTCTTCTGCCTTGTAAGGCCGCGCCGCCTCGCCGTGCGGACCCCGCCCCCGGCGCCAGGAGCTGGGGCCAGAGCCACCGCCAGGCAGCCGGCTCCAGGCACCCGCCAGCGCCGTCTTCGCACCAGGTGGGAGCCCGCTCAGCGCCGGGGCCAGGGCGTCTACAGTAGGTGGTCGGGCCGAGCCCGCCCGGCTGTCAAGGGGGCTGCGGACCGGGATGTCGAGGGGCTGGCGGCAGGCATAGTGGTGTGGGCTGGGGTCGGACAGGAAGCTGACTGTTCCGTGCTCCGTGAAACTGGTCCTTGGTGCACGGAACAGGCTACCTGGGTGCGGAGATGCCAGGAAGGGGATCCCGCGACTCTGACCCATAGACCCATGTGTGTCAGAGGAGGAAACTGAGCCCTGCTAGACTCCATTCACTTCCAGAGCACGGGTTTCACGGTACCCCGGGGGCTGTGTGCCTTGAACTGACTCCAGGCTTTCCCTCGCCAAGCCATTTGCTCAGGTGTGTCTACTCAGGGGGCTTCTGCCAAGGGTCCTGTCAGACTT
This sequence comes from Eospalax fontanierii, assembly GCA_035773235.1. Taxonomy (NCBI): domain Eukaryota; kingdom Metazoa; phylum Chordata; class Mammalia; order Rodentia; family Spalacidae; genus Eospalax; species Eospalax fontanierii. The sequence goes on along the minus strand of CM069550.1, from coordinate 22,482,967 downwards.
TCCTCCTAGGGGTCCAGATGAGGATGGTGAGGTGTTGGTCCTTCAAAGCCCTTCTCCTGCTCTGCCCTCAGGGACAGGGCGTGACTTTGTCTCTGATGATTCCTGTTAAGAGAAGAACATCATTGCCCAGCCATGGGGACTAGTAATGGGTAAGGGGCACAGGCCTGGTCTGGCTTCTGCCCAGGTGTCAGCTTTTATGATAGGAAGGAGATGTCTGGTTATAGCCAGGCCAAGTTCCAGCTGTCTGAACCCCAGAAAAGGGAAGAATATGGTTCCAGGATTAAGGGTTCAGCTTGTCCCTGATCCCAGTCACTCAGCCAAGTCTAGAAACTGCTTAACCAGAGCTTTTGGGCCCCTGAGCTGCCAGAGGGCCACCAACAGCCTCTTAATACAAGTGTTTCCTTTGTTAAGGCTTCGAGGGCACCAAGAGCCAGGTCTACCACTCACTGACCAGACTAGCCAGGTATCCTGGCTTCCAGCTGGCCTCTGACTCTCCCAGGGGGCACTTCCCTTCTTGGAGGCCACTGTTTCCCAAGATTGCAGGGATGGAGAGGACAGCCTTGAATAGCTCCAAATACATGGCAGAAGAGGGCAGGGATGTAGCTGTTGTGACTGCAGAGGGCCCACAGTGCCTGCTAGGGGAGCCTGGCTGTGCCTGTCCTAGAGGTCTGCAGACAGGAGGGGCTGAGAATGGTGATGACCATCATGGCCTCTACTGGACCCAGTGGACTCTTCTGTGTATGCCAGGAGTCCAAGTTCCCAGAGAACACTGGGCTGGGGAAGGATCAGGCTCTAAGCCACAGAAGAGGAAGGGTCCTGCTTCCGGGGATAGCATTCCTGCCTTTAGCCCTACCAGCTCCCATCCAGGTTGTAGGTGAGAAGGGTTTCTGTCAGTCCATCCAGCACCACCCAAGAAACACCAAAGCCTGGTGAGTGGTATGGGGGCCCAATGGTTCTTACACAGCTAAAGTCTCTAAACCACAAACAGACATGGCCCTTGGGAGTTGCTGGAACTGGTCCCAGCTCAGTGACTTGAACAGGGTCATGAGACAGACGCCTGAAAGTGCCTCAGGAGGCCCTGCAGGAAGTACAGAGGGGATCTTGAACAGGCTCTGGACCAAGGGGCACAGGCACAGGAAAGAAGGGGCAGCCACATGGGGGCCTTGGCCAGTTGAAGGGAAACAGGCACTAGGTCTTGAGATATATTGTCCCTATGAGCTATGACAGGTTCAGGGAGAGTTCTTTCCCTGGCCTCATTTTCCTCATCTGTACGGTGATGCTCGCACCTCTTTCCATTAAACAGCAGGCATCTACTAGCTAGTGGTAAGTAGTGGTAAGACGAGGGAGAGGGGTCTGCAAGTGTTGGCTGTCAAGGCAAGAGTGCCATCAACAGCACCCTGTGGACCCCAGAACGGGCTACAGGAAGATATGCTGTAGAAGAGGGTCTGGAAGGTCTGGGAATGGCTGTGGAAGGATGACCTCTACGATCAACAGGAACACAGTGAGGAAGGCCCAGGTCAGAGGGGCTGGGAGAACTCACTGGAGCCTTGAATGTCAGGCTGGAACCCTAGATTTGTTCTGAGGGGAGCAGCAGGAAGCTTTGAGGGTTTCAAAGCGACAAGTGAAGGTCTGCTTTTGATGGGATGAGAAAGACTGGCTGGAAGCCAAAAGGCCAGGTCTAGGTGGACCTGGGGGCTCAGCCTAGGAAGCCTCACTGCACAAGAAGTGATGGAGGGCCCAGGATGGAACTGTCACCCCCTTGGGATGGGTCAGGCTCCCTGAGAAGGGCAGCTAGGGCTCACAGCTCAGAGCCTGGGGTGAGATGGAGGGGCCCTCCCTGCCTCCAGCTTGTGACCCACCGTGTCACTCAGAGGTGGATAGTTAGGAAGTAGATGACACACTTAATTCTTGGCACCAAGCCAATCCTACTGTTTCATCCACTCACAGCAAAATTAGCTCATTCTATGCCTAGCATCACTCCAGGGGTTCTTTGGTTACTAAGTTAACTAATCCTTACTACTGGGTACCCTGTGCCCCCATTCCCAGACCAGGCAAGATAGAGGAACTTATTCAGGATCATAGCCCACAGACTTTTTCTTGTGAAGACCTGGGTGACTGGAAACCCAAGCCTGTGAGAGGTCTTGAATGCCAAGCCTAGAGCCAAAAGCCATCAGGTGGAGCAGGACAGTTCCAGACCACAGGTCATTGCTCCACACCCCTTCCTGCAGGAAAGCCCCACCCACCCGAAGCCAAGATGTCCAGCAAGCGGGCCAAGGCCAAGACCACCAAGAAGCGGCCCCAGCGGGCTACGTCCAATGTCTTCGCCATGTTTGACCAGTCCCAGATCCAGGAGTTTAAAGAGGCCTTCAACATGATCGATCAGAACCGGGATGGCTTCATTGACAAGGAAGATTTGCATGACATGTTGGCTTCTCTGGGTGAGCAAGACAGGACTGATGGGAATCAATGTGGGGCAGGCATAGGGGCTGCTCACACTTACAGGACCTTTCTTCTTGTGAAATGAGATGTGTGATACTACCCTAGAGAGTGCTCTGACTGCCCATTTAACAGAGAAGGAGACTGAAGCATAGGGCAGGTCCAGCACAGGATTTTAGCCTAGATGGACTGTCTCAAGCAGGCTATCTGATAACATATTAAAGAAAGGGGCCAACACCTACATAAAAGTCTGTACAAATGGGGAAACTGAGGCCCAGAGGAGCAGCCAGAACATTCCCCTCTGCCCTCAGTGACATCCCCCCAAATTAGGATCTTAGAGCCAAAAAGGTTCATAAATCAAGTCCAAGTTGCCATTGCTCAGATGGAGAAACTGAGGCCCAGATGGAAGGCCTCCATGGTGCATCCCTCCCTGTGTACTGACCACAGACAGCTGCCTTTAACTCCAGTTCCTGGTATAACTTTCAATGGGGCAAGAGCACCTGAACCTGAACCAGATGCCATCCAGGAAAGAAGGGGACCAGCCATATGAGAGTCATGTATGCCACTGAGTCAGACAACCTCAGTCAATCCCTGGCACTGCCCTTTGCAGTGTATTGGGCCATGTATGTATGCATAAGCCTGATGGGAGACCAGCAAACCAGAGTGGGAAGGAAGGTACCCACCCTCTCCAGCTGTAGGCTGGGGTCTCATAGCTTGCTGGAAGGGAAGAACTGTGTCCAGGGGAGAAGGGCTTGCCTTGTGTGCCATACTGGGGTTCTCCTGGGATCATAGGTCTTCTGGGGTCTCCAGCCAGTCCACGAGGACATAGCAAGGGCATGAGACCGAGAACTGGCAGGGAGGGTCGTGAAGGATTCTCTCATTTGTCAATCAACACTCTGCATTTAGGGCTTCAGACTCCTGAGATTTAATGGCCCTAAACAGATACCTAGAGAAGTACTTGTGTATGGTCGGTCCACAGATCAGAAACAGCCTTGTGGTTAAAGACCACTGTCAGACTGGAGAGATGGCTCAGTGGCTAAGAGCACTGGATGGTCTTGTGAAGGACCCAGATTTGGTTTACAGGACTGACATGGCAGCCAACAACTGTTTGTAACTCCAGTTCCAGGGGATCTGACGCCCTCTTCTGATCTTTGCTAGCTTTGCAGAAGTGCACTTTACATACATGCAGGCAATGCACTCAAACATTAAAAAAATTATCCTTAGGTTAAAAAGGATAGCAAGTAAAATAATAATAACCTCTACAGGTTCTTAATTCTTGATGCAGTCCCCTTGGGTAGAACAAGGAAACAGGCTCAGAAAAGATAGTTGGCCCATGTCACACAGCAGCTATGTGGTAGACCTGGGATCTGAACTCAGCAGTTGATTGCAGCATCTAAGAGCTATGCCAGTGATCGCCATGAAAATTTTGTTGTTTTTGTTTTTGCTTTTGAGGCAGAGTTTCTCTATAGTTCTGGCTGGCCTGGAACTCATTGTATAGACCAGGTTGGCTTCAGACTCACAGAGATCCACCTGCCTCTGCCGTTTGAGTGCTGGGACTAAAGGCATGCACCAGCACACCCAGCTGTTATGAGACTTTTTATAACTGTTGTCTTATTGTCACAGTTCTGAGACACAGGAAACTGGGGTGCAGAGCTAGGATTTAAATCAATGCCTGTGTGACACTAAAGCTCACTGATTTAGCCACTTCTAAAACTATCTGGAATTTGGGGATAGATTGCCTAGGTTTGGTTTTGACCCTATTCCTTACTTGCTGTGTGACTTTGGATAAGCTGCCTTGCCTCTCTGTGCCTCAGTTCCTGGCCTGTGAAGTGGGGTAAGGATGTTGTCAGCACTGTGGTGAAAATAAAATGCAGTGAGACATGTGGCTCAGCAGGCTCAGCGGTGATTGCTTTATACCGTAGTGCGCGTGACCAGTGGGCAGCCTCCAGCCCAGGCAGAACTGGCGGAGGAGCCATGAACTTGTGGCACCCTGCATGCCTCAGGCAGGCAGGGAATCAGCTGCCCAGGCTGGGGAGAGAGGGAACTAGTGACAGCAGGATCAATGTCTACCCGCCACAGGGAAGAACCCCACAGATGAGTACCTGGAGGGCATGATGAGCGAGGCGCCGGGGCCCATCAACTTCACTATGTTCCTCACCATGTTCGGGGAGAAGCTGAACGGAACAGACCCCGAGGACGTGATCCGTAACGCCTTCGCCTGCTTTGATGAGGAGGCCTCAGGTCAGTGCATGCTGGAGGCCTGAGCTGGGCAGGGCCTCACACTGGGTACTCAGTGCTTGCAGGGGATGGAGCCAAGCCAGGGGCACAGTGGGGGGTGACCCCAAAAGCCAGCCCAGAAGTCACTGTCTCTGGTTCTGATACTACACATCTATCCAGACTGTGTACCTGCCGCCTGCACCTGTCGGCCCAGCACACACTCCCTCTGCTTTAGACCATTTTCAGAAACCAAGCTGTGCCATGCCTCTCTCACCCCAGCTTGTCAACAGCTAGTTTTATCCCCTCACAGCACCACAGTCCCCCACAGATGCTGCAGACAGTCCCGCTCTAGAACTCTTCTCTCTGGGCCTCTCCCAAACCCATCCATTTCCTTTGCATCAAAGCGACTGGAGAGTGGGGTAGGGTCTTCTGGTCCCTCCCCACTGAGGGGTCTACCAGGAGGGATGGGGCCCAGCCAGAGCACTTGCTCTCATAGACCTTGTCCCGCCCCAGGCTTCATCCATGAGGACCACCTGCGGGAGCTGCTCACCACCATGGGGGACAGGTTCACAGATGAGGAGGTGGACGAGATGTACCGTGAGGCTCCCATTGATAAGAAAGGCAACTTCAACTACGTGGAGTTCACCCGCATCCTCAAACATGGCGCCAAGGACAAAGACGACTAGGCTACTCTTGACCCTCCTAATGCCCAGGCCCCATCCCAGTCACCTCTCCCACACTCAACACTCAGACCACCAGCTCTGTGCCACAGCCACAACCCTGAGGTTAGGGTCTCAGCTCCCAGGGCAGGAAATGAGCCACGGGACACATGGGGTGAGGCAGGACACACAGAGGCTTAAGGCAGGGGCTCCCACCATGACCCCAGACTCTAAACAGGGTCTCTGGCCCCTGCAAGAAAGGACCATGGTCTGGGGAAGTGAGCCAAGGGCAGGACCAACAGTCAAGGGGAGGCCCTGAAGATGACCAGCCGCAGCCATGCCCTCACATTCCTGGGCTGTCCCCAGCCGGAAAGCAGCCGTGTCCTGGTGTCAGACGCTAATTCTCAGCATCCCCACAAAGACACACATGCTCACCACGTCCCTTCAGAGGATGACAACCCTCTGTTATGCCTGTCCATTTCCCAGAGCACATCCACCCCACCAAGGGTACACAGAAGGTGCACGCGGGGAAGGGCTGTCTGAGGGGATGAAGCCTCTAATACAAGGCTGAACACTGCCTTGGGTCTGTGTGTCTGTGACTGGGGAATAAGGGTCCCTACCCCCCACACCCTCCTTTCCTCCCATCCCTGATGCACCACCACCTGCCTTCATCCCGATGGGCTGCAGGCGTGGGTCCTCCAGTCATATGGTCCTGAAGCCTCAAGGGCAAGGGAACGCCATGCTCAGCTGAGACCAGATCCTGCAAACAGAAGAGAAACAGGCCTCCTGGGAGGAGATGACATAGGGGAGACCCATGGGATTCACGATAGGCCGTACATACAGTGGATGGGTTTTGACCCTGGGTCAGAGGTCAAGGTCACATAGCGCTCAAGACTAAAGCCTGATTTCCAGCTCACTTTACTGCACTGGGGAAGCTAAGTGATCTTGAACTCAAGGGTCACTGTGAGCACAGTGGGGACGTCGGTGTTGCAGTAACTCAGGGAGGGACTGGTCACCAGCCCTGGCTGCCTCCCTTACCAAGTCCAGCTCTGGGCAGCCACAGGGCATGCTCTGGGTGTCCCCCTCAGCAGTAAGAGTGTAGTATAGCCTTGGGACCGGCAGGGCAGCAGGCCTCAGCGTGGTTCACCTCCTGTGCACAAAGTAGGCAGGGGTAGGTTCCCACTACATCTGAGTGATGGGGACACTGACAGCCTGGCCTAGAGTGCAAAAGATGGAACTGCCTGGGCTCATCCAGTAGTCTGTGGGCAGAGTGGACTGCACCTGTCCCACTTGACCCAGCAGAGGTCCGGGGAAGGTGCTGGACCCAGAGTAATCCTGTTACCTTTTCAGGGTGGCCTTCACAGCACATAGCACAGGGCTGAACCAAGGATGCACAGGGCAGTGAAGGGATGTTACCTCAGCCTGGAGACTCTTCTCTCCCGCAAACCTCGACCGGCCCCTGCACCAGGTTCCAAACTGAGCCCCACAAGTCTTTGGTCTCAACACTAGATGGAATCAGGCCCAATAGGGTCTCAACCAGCCACAAATAGTGTTCCAGATTCAGTCCAGGCCCCTGAGTGGCCCTTGCCCTGGCCTCTCACTGCTGCCAGCCCCAAGAGAGGGTCGTGGTGAGGGGATGGGCTCTGGGGGTGACTCCTGGACTCCACACCTGTTGGGGTCCCAGCACTCAGGGCCAGCCCGAGGGGGACCGAAGGTCTCTGCCATAGGGTGAGGGGACAAGTAGGTGCAGAGTCAACACACACAGACTCCGGGAGTTGAGCGGAAAGCCGGCAGTGGTGATCTGCAAACTCATTTATTCAAGAAATTACAGAGTCTTATAGGTCTTTTTAGACAATAGCCTTATGGGGTGGAGTCCCAACCACAGCCAATCACAGTTTGTTCCCAGGTGGATCACGTTCCCTCCAGGTGCTGGGCAGAAACTGGCTCCACAACCAACTGGTGTGGAGCGCTACACCCACGAGAGCCATTCCTCCATTCCTCCTGGCAGGTGGCCTAGCTAGGCCCACCCTGCATTATGCCCAACACATACCCACTTGTTAAACAATTTAGGCACCAAAGAGGCCTGCTTTTTGACCTTTAGCATGAAGAAAACAGGGAGCCAGGCATGGTGGCTCACTCCAATAATCTCCGCACTCAGGAGGCTGAGGCAGGAGGATCACCATAAGTTTGAGGCCAACCTGGGTTACAGTGTGAGACCCCTGTGTTAGGAAGAAAGGGAGGGAGAGAAAAAACAGAATTAACTTAAAAAGAAACATCTCTAAGCTTCCAAGTCCCCTCTAGACAAGAGGCTCATGGCTCCCATTCTCTCATATCCAGAGAGAGAGGACAGAACTGGCCCCACTGTGTTGGTTTCACAAATGTCCTGGGGATGAGCGCATGAATTAAAAAGGGAAGCGAGAGTATGCTACAGAGGACTGAGAGCAGGGTGGCCAGGCACGGAGGCCATGCAGCAAAAGCCGGGGTGGCAACAGAGCAACCAACTCAGGACCTGGGAAGAAGGCAGCTTAACTAATGCCTTCTGATGTGAGCAGCTTTTCAGGAAAGGAAACAGCAGTGGCTAAGGAGCCAGGATGGTGTAGTTCACATCTATCATCTCAACACCAGTGAACTTGAACCCAGCCTGGGCTACAAAGTGAGACCATGTGTATAAATAAATACAAATTAATGGGTTTTATCTTCCCAGGTAACATCTAGAGATGACAGAAAGAAAAACATCCCAGGTTTAGCACAAACTCCAGAAGCCATGGTTGATGGATTTCAGTGCAGGAAGGCCAAAGTAACCACACGGTTAAAAGTGACAAGTACCCACATGGTGGCCAACAACCCTCTGTAACTACAGTTCTAGTGAATCTGACTTCCACCTTTGCCTCTGTGGGCGCTGCACAACATGAGTGTACTTACACACATGCAGGCAAAACACTCATATACATAAAAATAAATAATTAATCAGATAACTCCACAAGCCAACGGGAGGTGCTGTGTCGCATACTCAAAGGACAGCTGAGGGACAGGAATTCTGGCTTTGTACTCATGACATTTGGCAGCATTCACAAGCCTTTCATTTTATGAATAAATTCACTGAGATGGAATAAGCTTTGCCAAAATTTGAACACATTTCCTGGCTTTTTTCTAGACTCGTTGTAGGCATTAAAACTAAGGCAAAAAGATTATTTTCTACAAATCTTTTCCAACTTTCACTGTGTGCCTTTAAATCCTGGAATAACCAGGTACTTTACTTTAGAACAAATTGCCATCTTATTGGAAAACATACCCCAAGTTTTCTTTGTGTATGGGGGGAAGGGGCCTCCTGTAGCTCAGACTGGCCTTGAACTCACTATATTGCTGAGAATGACCTTGAACTCCTCATCCTCCTGCCTCTGCCTCTCAAGTGCCGGGATGACAGACATGTGCCATTAAGTCCAGTTTATGTAGCTGGGAATGGAACCCAAGACCTCATACATGCCAGGCAAACACACTACCAATTAATGATGCCCAGCCTATCTTCCTTTTTTTAAGGATGAGTGTGTGTGTGTGTGTGTGTGTGTGTGTGTGTGTGTGTGTGTACTGGCACATACCAGTGCCATGGCATGCCTGTGGAGGTCAGAGGACAGCTTTCTCAAGTGGGTCCTCACCTTGTTGGAGTAGGGTTTCCCCTGCTGCTGTGCTGTGTAGTCCAGGCTAAATGACTGGAGAGTGTGTCCAGCCAGTTCTGTCTCTGCCTCCCTTCTCATCACAACAGTGCTGGGATAACAGCTGTAAACCACTGGATTTGAGGGAAGGTTTCCTCAGGCTTGTAGCTAGTACCTTTACCCACTGGGGCCATCTCTCCCATTCTTCTTTTAAAAACCATTCATGAATGAATGTATTTATCTGTTTGTTCAGTGTGTTTATGTATGTGGGCATGTACATGTCATGGTGTGTGTGTGTGTGGAGGTCAGGGGACAACTTGTGGGAGTCAGTTCTCTCCTTCCACTATGTGAGTCCCCAGGTTTGAAATCAGGTCACAAAGCTTGGTGACAAGTACCTTTACCTACTGAGCCATCTTGTTGGCCTTCAAAGAAACTTCTATTCCATGGAGAATTTAAAATAAATGAATGGTAGATAATAGAGAATCATTTGTCATAAACAAATATCTTAGCTGATTAACAAAGTAGACTCGAGGCTGGGGTGTAGCTCAATTGGTAGAGTACTTGCCTAACATGCATGAAGCTCTGAGTTTGATCCCTAACGGTCCATAAACCATGAATGGTGGCATGTGCCTGTAATCCCAGCTTTGGAGAGGTAGAGACAGAAGAATTGGAATTTTAAGGTCATTCTCAGCTACCTAGTGAGTTTGAAGTCAGTATGAGACCCTGTCTCAAAGAATGAAAGAGAAAACAGGAGAAAGAGAGAGAGAGAGAGGCAAGCATTTAGAACTGTGAGGAAACAAAAAGAGAAAGGATCGAATTACCTAGTTCTAAATCACATCTTTTGTGTTTGTTTTTGTTTTTGCCTTTTCTAAGACAGAGTCCTAAACTCTCTATATTACATATGTTCAACCTGATTGGTATTGAGAAAAAAATGCAAATTAAAAACAATAAGCCACTTTATACCCACATAGCCAAAAATGAGAGCAAGAGATAATACTAAACACTAGTAAAGAGGGAAGGAGAACCCTCGTGCAGTAGGTAATACAAAGAAAGACCGATCAGGAACCAGGCCTGAGTGTCATTCAGCAACTCCACATGCACACATGACCCAGAGGAACCACAGGTCAGGAAGGCGGGACACTTCCACGAGAGAGGAAGCAGGGACAGTAGCACAGAGCTGGAAGGGACCTAAGTGGGAACCAAGTGGAGACGAGGGCAAGAGGCCAGGGAGTGAAACACTCCACGCACAGAAGAGGACAGCTGTCAGCAGCAGGCCAGAGGCGTGGGGTGATGAGAGCTGCTGTCCAGTTACATCACGAGAGCAGTGGGACGTCTGATGAGGTGGGGTAGGGACAGGCATAGGACAGAAAAGGAAATTAAAGGGACATGGAGAGGGAAAGGAGTCCCTTGCTCCAGAGTCTGGTTGAAATATCTCACCAGCTGAGAGTCAAGAATTCCAGCACAATGAACAAACTCTGCTGTGAAGGCTCCCTACACAGAGCCCGTTTTCCTTCCTTCCTTCTTTCTCTCTCTCTTCTTTTTAATGCTTGTTAACTTAATTTTAGAGATTTGTTTATTTGTATGTGTGCCTTTGTGTGTACCGCATGTGTGCAGGTGACTGTGGAGGCTAGAGAGTCCATGAGGGTGCTGGGAACTGAACCTAGGTCCTTTGCAAGAGCAGCAAACATTCTTAACCATTAAGCCATCCCTGCAATCCCCAATATTCTTTTTATACTTCACATATTCTTCAAATATTTTGTTCTTTAGATGCTTCAAATAAGAATGTTAAAACTACAGCTAGGTCTGGTGGCATGTACCTATAATCTCAACACTAGGGAGGCAGAGTCAAGAGAATTGCTCACAAGTTCAAGGACAGCTTGGTCTGCATGTGAGTTCTAGGCCAGCAAGGGGCTATTCAATGAGACCTTGTCTTTAAAAATGTAGAATAGCAAATAATTATGCTTATGACCCAAAAGCATATGACCTTTGAGTTTAATCTTACTCTTTTCTCAGGTATTAACCTGTAATTTTCTGAGAATTCTCTGAACAATATTATGAATTTGCCTACAGTTAAAACCTGCCTTAGCTCCATTATGATTCAGTACAATAAGAATTCCTTCAACCCTTTGACCTGTGGTTTTGCTTCATCATTTATAATCCTCCTGTCCAATGCCTTTTAGAAAACATCCAGGGATCTCATTTATGAAAGAAGCCAATTGGAAAAGTTTTAAACAATGAAACTTCAGAAGCTGCCAAAATCGTATGCATGTTTCAGTTGGAAAATCTGTAGTTGTCAGGAATCTAATAAGAGGCCATGGTCGGGGGGAGGGCCTTCGTGGAGGGAGGGGCTTCATGGAGGGAGGGCCTTCGTGGAGGGAGGGGCTTCGTGGAGGGAGGGGGAATGCAGTCTATGGGGGAGGGGAATGGTGGAACAGGAAGGGTCAAATGGGGTGGCGATGGGAAGACAGGCAGAGGAAGGAGCTTGGGAGGAGTAATAACACCTTTAGCCTTTTGATAAAGTCATGGAAATCTACCACATAGGAAGATTAAATGGATACCCTAAAACATGGGACATTATCTCTACCCAACACCACAGGCTAGAAAATAAAAAGTCCAATGCTAGGAATGGATTCCTTCTTTTGGAGTTATTGACCAGAGATCCCATAGACCCTCAAACAATACTGGCCATTGTCCCTGCCCTTGATTACCCAGCACAACTTGGACCCTGTTTCTGAAAACTGCATAAAAATGTAGAACATTTTCTGAAATGTAGAACAAATAAGGAGAAATCAAACTGGTACTGACCCAAAGCTTCATATCTACTATCTAACTTTCAGTGCTAGAAAGTGTTATGCATGCTGCCAGAAGAGAAGAGTAATCATCAACCTTGCCCAGCTGTGAACCCTGTGAGCTACGACAACAGCTGGCCTGGCAGGAGATACGCACTGTGCAATAACGGCATGAGTGTTATGGGCGTACAGAGAGGCTTTCTGACTGAACTGAGGCCCACTTCACAGACTGGAGCCCATATCTGGCACTGATATCAGGCCTGGGAGTCTGTGGTTAGACAGGTCACAGACCACAGAGGAAAGCCTACTATTATTATTCTGCTAAATGGACACAGTATTAAACAGATTCCTAATGGCTTATTGTTATACCCATAGATTAGTGCATCTCTCAGCTCCCACTAGAGAAGCGTCTTTATGCAGCAGATGGCACTTAACATAGAGACCCACAACTAGTTAATATGCTGAGAATAAGAGACTTCAGGGTGTGCTTAGCCCTAAATAGAACACCTATGTCACACTCTCATCCTTCCAAGGCTCAGGGATCATTGTGGAAGAGGGGGCAGAAAGATTCTAAGAGCCAGAGGTAGATGACAACAAGGAAATGGGTTTTCCAGATGGCAGGACAATTACTCAGATGAATTCATAGCAGCATACACGAGACCCATATATGCACTCTCAAGCCAGACAAAACTCCAGCACAGAGAGGCTGAGGTAGACAGGAAGCCCCAGCCCTGGCTTCAGAACTATTGGCAACTGATAGCTGCTGAGAGAGGGAGAGTCAGTTTTCTTTAAGGGTGTGACACTAGGCAGGTTGACCAGGTTCCAGAAGTTGAATCCACACAGAAGAGCATTTGGGGACCCAAGTTAGACTCAATAGCCCTTTAAAAACTAGAGGACATTTCCCGGTTGTGGTGGCACATGCCTTTTATTCCTGCACTCGGGAGGCAGAAGCTGGTGGATCTCTGTGAAATCAAGGCCAGCCTAGTCTACATGGGAAGTTTCAGGCCAGCTGGGGCTACAGGGACACCCCATCTCAAAAAAAAAAAAAGTCAAAGTGCTTTGCCAAAGTTAGCCACTAGAGGTCACCCAAGGTCACTGAGTCAATGGGACATCCAAAACCCCTACCTAGCCTTAGCTGGTCTCCAAAGGGCCAGTGGTCTCTTCAGGACTTGTAAAGTCCCTCTAGTTCAAAAAGGCTAGTAGGACGCTGTCCTAAGGCCCCAGTGTTCCCAGACCCAGGCATCCCTCAAAAGCCCAAATAGAAGAAATTTTTATCCTGGGGTACCCAAAGGGACCTTCTCTTCTATCTACAATATGAGATAAAGTGGTGAGGAAACTGTGGAATCCTTTTTTTAAATGCTTGAAGCTAATTTTATTAGAGTTTAAAGGGGAAAAAATCTATAGCAGACAAGCGGTAAATCTTCACAGATGCCCAGAGGTGAAGAACGAAGGAGAAAAGCCATGCTGTTTTAAACCTCCATGGAGGTCAGACACATGGCGGGAAGGGAGCTTTAGAGAAAGAGTAAGGAAGCCTAGAATGCTGGGGAAGCCCAAAGTGCTAGGGAACACATGCTTGGAAAAGAGTTGGAAGAAAAGGAGAGGTTCCACCTTTCTAAATCACTCAGAGAGCGGGCAGACAGGAGACTAGTGGCTGCAGCCTGGTAAGCTACTGCCCAGGAGCCATTTTTAAGGAAGCGCCAGCAAATAAGATATTATGTTAAAAGACTGGAGAGATAGCTCAGCGGAAAGAGCACCAGCCACTTGATCATAATACCCAAGCCACAGACAAGTCTGGGAGAAGACAGCATCTGCAGAGGTTGAGGAAGGAAGTGTGGCTTCCTCCCTAGGCCCTGTGTCTAACCAAGCTTCCCCACTGAGCTAGAACACTTGGTAATGGGGTCTGAGGCCTCTGCTTCATCCTTAAAATTTTTATTTATTTATTTATGTTTTATGTATATGATGTTTCGCTTGCATGTATGTAATGCACCTGTGTCGTGTGAAGTGCTTGTGGAGGTCAGGAGAGGGTGTTAGATCTTCTGGAACTGGAGTGATGAATGGTTATTAGTCACCGTGTGGATGCTGGGAACTGAACCTGGGTCCTGAACCAGGACTCCCAGAGCTTCATTCAGCAGGATTGGTATGTCACATCAGAAACTCTCACTCCTTGCCTCACCCACTGATCAAAGGAGTCTTCCATGATTGCTCTGCCTTGCCAAGGGCCCAGAATCAACAGAACTAAGAACTATGGGTGGAAATTTGTAGAATCATGCACACAAATAAATCTTTCTGTCCTTAAATGATGTCAAGTATTTTGGCACAGTGACACAAAGTCTAACTCAGAAAATTGACACTAGGAAGTAGAGAAGACGGCTGGAACGACCTCATGTAGTTCCGACAGCTCTAGAACCGGTTTGTGTTAAGGATTTGGAAAAGTTGGTGCTCTGAGCTACAGAAGCCCTAGAATGCTGTAATTTTTCTACATTTTTATCTAGGTGTTGAGACTTTGTAGGAGGTAGAGTTTAAAGGTGAGGGGACTAAACTGATGGAAGGAATTTCAAGACAACCCCACACTCAGTCTGTGGCATGGTTATTGATGGCTGTTATCACCCAGGTTTACAGTGAGAAATCAGGAACAGACTGGAAGGCTTGAAAAATGTAGTTCTATCAGAAAAGCTGGTGAAGGGTTGGTACCAAGGAGTCACTGATGTTGAAATGATGGAGTACTAAAAAAGAGGCCCTGTAGTACAGCTTGGTGGCACACATCTTTAATCCCAGCACTCAGGTGGATCTCTATGATATTGTGGCCAGTCTGGTCTACATAGTGAGTTCCAGACCAGCTGGAGCTACAGGGAGACCCTGTCTCAAAAAACCAAAAGACAAAAAACAAGGAGCTGGAGAGATAGCTCAGCAGTTAAGAGCACTGGCTGCTGTTGCAGAAGAACCAGGTTCAAATCCCAGCACCCACATGGCAGTTAACGACCATCAGTAACTCTAGTTCCTGGGTCTCTGACATCCTCTTCTGTCCTCTTGAAAGCACTGCACATAAAATAAAATAAATAAATGTAACAAACAAATAAACAGTAGCAAAAAAGGGACCATGTACTTTGCATCAATGCAATAGAAAAGATGCCTTGAGAGCTCAGGAATAGTCCAAACACAGCCATGGCAGGCTCAAAGACCTGAAAAAAGTAGGCTCACTTGATTACTGTCCCTTGAGAAGAGAGGACCCTGCCTCACAGGCATTCTCGATGTTTCCCAGTGTTTGTCTCATACGCTCAGCCTCCGAGGCACTCAGAGACCGATGTGGCTGTGGCCGGAGGAGGTCTGGCTAGATCCTGCTGGCAGTAGGCCTTGTGACAGTCCATGTGATGCTGGTTGTGCATGCGACACACAAGAGTTATGGAGTCAAGAGGCTTCCTCCCTGCTGTAAAAGAAAGGCCTGGGAGGGAGTCCCTGCCAGCAGCCCCTAACAGGGCAAAGTGTGAGGCTATGAGCGTGACACTAAAGATGCAATGGGGACTCCAGGAAGTTAAACTTGCCACCAGGGATGAGGACCAACTGACAAGAAAAGCTGAAGGTAGCAAGCAGAGCCAGCCCGGGGAGACTGAATGGGAGGGTCACAGGCGTGGGGCTGGCCAAGCTTACTGGAGCTCACACCACAATTCACCACATCCTGGAGAGCAGACCTGGAGTTATAGAATTTAATGATTTCTTTTTAATGTGTGTGTGAGTGAGAACCACACACTCATCCATGCTGAGTTCTCCAGGTTAACTGGCCACTGAGCTTCTCTCCTATCTCTGCCTCCTATCTTGTCACAGATATGCTGGGATTGTAGTGGTATATGCCAACGCATCCAGCTTTTTATGGTCGTTACCAGGATCCACACTCAGGTCTTCAGTCTGTGTGTCTAGTGCTTTTATCTGCTGATCCCACTGCTGGGTTTTAGTCTTCCTTTGGTCTGATTCTTTCTTGCCATTCTCCTATATTCCTCATTTTGGAATGGGAATTTTTATTTTGCCATTGTATGTTGGAAGTATGTACTTCTCTGTTTTACAGGGCTTATAGTTAAGAGTTGCCTCAAGCCTCTGAAGATATTTTGGACTTAGAATTTTGCATAGTTTTGGAACTGTTAAGACTTCAGGAAATAAAAGATTTTGGGGACTCTTGAATATGAGCTAACTGTATTTTGCTCTTCGATGGTTATGAGCTTTTGGGGTGGAATGCAGTGGTTTGAATATGAAACGTTTCCCCCATAGCTCTTGTGCTGGATGCTTGGTTCCCATCTGGAAGCTTCAGGAGGATGGGCTAGCTGGAGGAAGTAGGTCATGGGGCATGCCTTAGATGGTTTTGCATGGTTGCTAGTCCCTTCCCCTCTCTTCGCTTCCTGTCTGCTACAGGTGAATAGCTTTAGGTGCACATTCCCACCACCATCATGGTGTCCCACCTCACTGTCCGGGCCCAGAATCAACAGGGCCAAGGAGTGTGGAGTGAAATTTCTGAAGTCATTGGATATATAACGAGGGAGGGGCTCAACTCCTAGTTCTCAAGCTGTAATGGGAGTTCAGGTGGTTGTCTAGAGGATAGCCAAGTTCATTCCATGAGACAGGCAAGGGACTGACCTCGAAAGGTAGAAGACTGGAATGCCAAGAAAGCAAAATAAACAGCTTTACTAAAGCAAGCAAACAGCTTCTTCAGGAGGGAGGAGTCTCAGAGCTGGGATTCTACCAGGTAGGCTCTGGGTTAGAGGCCTTATACAGCATTGGATTCTCCTTTCCTGTTTCTCCTCATTGGTCCTGCTTGGGTGTCCACTCCTGGGTGGACTCCTCTTTCCTGCCCTTCTCCACTGCAGTGTCCTCCAGGGAACAAGAAGCTGGCATCTTAGGAAAACTCGCTTCTACTCTCACTATCCATCTGTATCTTTCTCACTCTCCTTCAGTTCCTCATCTCAGAGACCTGTTCAGAGGTGAGGGCAACAGTTGCTCTGACTGCCTCCTGCTGGGGAGAGGCGGAGCTCAGGAGATACCAATCCAGGATGGAAGACTGCTGTGGTGTAGACTCCCAGGGTCCAGGGCCTGCAATAGCTAGTATCAATCAAGCCATAGAGTGGGTTCAGGGGCCTGAGATAAATCTCTAGTGGACAGGCTATATGGGGTTCCATCTATAAGGCCATCTGTGGCTTGATGGCTTTGATGTAGAGTGATAGAACGAACTACACACCTTAATAGGCAAGGCCACCAAAGATCCCCAAAATGGGAGGAACCAGGTGACCAAGGGCATCTAAGACCTAACTTGTTCCCATATTTCTAAAGTAGAGGTGAGCATCAACTGTGTAAGCCAAGTGGCCCTTTTGAATAGTCCTTGTATATTTTCTTCTACCTGGGAACTGACATTTATATAACTGAAACAGCCTTTACCGATTGTTGCAGAGGACAACTCCCCTCCCCCAGCTTTGTTCAGTTAAGAGATAGTTGAGGCCCAACTGATTATTCTTAACCATGCCAGAAAGAGGTTCCCAACTGTTGTAAAGACTGGACAGTGGTTTGGGAAATGTCTGCAACGTCACTAGTGACATTTTTAAAAGTAAGCTCATGTTATGTAAACCTTCCTCAGAGAGCAAGCACAGCGACAGTCCCTGAGATGTGATTGCCATGCCAGTCATGTGTTTGCTTTAGGGATGAGGGACAGCTGAAGTAGGGTTAGACATTTGAAGGCCTGTTGATGCCACATAGGCCAGTCCACCTTGGCCCTGGTGCCATAGGTTCTCCAGATCTGAGCAGAGCCTAATTTGCTCTGGTGGTCCCTGATCAACAGAACCAAAGAAAAAGCAGGGACAAGGGGAGTGCATGGGGATGGGAGTTATTAGGATGTTTAGGACCAGTTTCCAACCAGATAACTTAGCGAGTAGCCAGTGAATTCATCATTACCATATGATTAGTCCAAATAACTATAGTTACAGTAAGCTGCAGGGGACCCAGATATGTAGATGGAGATGATCTACATATCGTTGAGAACAATTTTTCAGGGACTCTGCGGGGGGTATGAGGGCATAGGTGAGTGGAGTTGCCCAGGGAAGAGGTTATCCTGGGCTGGGGGAACATAAAGATTGGTCTAGTGGTATCATTTCCTCCTAGGCTCTGGCAAGAGCCTGAAAAACGCCCGTGTTGTTACGAGGCAGACTGAATAGTTCCTGAGTTTTCTCTCTTAGTAAGGGGTAACATTGAAGGCTCTAGTTGGGCTTAATACAATGAAGGTTCCCCCTGATTGGAGGAAGTGGGTGGTAGGGCGTCTCTTGGGATCACGGAGAATACCAGGAGGGTAGATTGGAGCAAGGAGTTTTGATAGCAAATCCAGCAATTTGTTAAATTCTTGTTCCTTGCCATCACCCTGGACATGGAGAGCAGCTTATCAGAGTTTGGGGGATAGAGTAGCTGATGAGGAAGAGAAGAAAGAATTCAGGGTCATTACAGCAAGAGGCCAGGAAAGGGTGGCTGTTACCAGAAGTCCCACCTAGTAGCAACTGAGTAGATGAAGTCCAGTTCAGAGAGAGAGTAATAATTAGAGTCTAATCCATAGGCTTATAGTGAGGAGGAAAAGGCAAGAGTGGATGATATGTAGGGGCAAAGGGATGGAGCAGGAGCCTGTCTCCAAAGAAGCAACAGTTAGGTCGTCCTCCAGTGGGGAATGCAAAGTATCCCACTTCCTGATCCTGGTCTGTTGAATCTAGTAGTTCACTTCAGTCACCCATCTTGACAGTCAGTCGCAAGGGTGGATAAAATGACAAGGTAAGGACTTCCCAGCCAGGGCCTAGGGGAGTCGCTTTGATCATTTTGATTAGAACGAGGTCTCAGTGGTCATGGGGTTCTCCTCAAGCATGCCAGGGATAAGGGAAGGAGCTTGGTCCAGGGAGTTTGGACTTCCTGCATTAATTTCGTAATAGATCTTCTGAGCCCCAGTCTTTCTACCTTCTTGGAAGACTGGAGGCGCACAGTAGGGCTTCACTGTCAGCCTGGCACCTGGGAGGAGGAAGCCTTTTCAACTGGGGGATTCCGGCAGTTGGACTGACCTGTGGCTGTGTCTGTGGGGCATTTCCTTGATTGTTGAGTGATGTGGGCGGGCTCAGAACACTGTGGGTGGTGCCACCCCTCGTGGGTGGTTCTGTATAAGAGATCAGGCTGAACACAGGCCAGAGGAGCAAGCCAGCAAGCAGCGTCCCCCCATGCTCTCTGCTTCAGTTCTTGCGTCCAGGTTCCTGCCTTGGTTTCCCTCAAAGATGGGCTGTGGTGTGGAATTGTAAGCAAAATCAGCCCTTTCCCCTCAAGTCATTTTTGGTCAGAGTTTTATCACAGCAACAGGAAGCAAACTAGAAGACAAGGGAAGGTTTCAGTCCACCTGGTGAAATATCTGCCTGTATTAATAAGAGGGTCTTAGGTTCTCCTAGAAAGTAGGTCAAGTCCATCTACTAATCTTGCCCTGGATATTTTCCTTGTTTCTGTGTCTCTTGACTGTCGCAGGGATTGGTCTTCTGACAAATTTCACACCCCGAACTGTTTGAGAAATAGCGTCTGGTATTCCCTCTCCCATAAACATTCTCTGAGTTAGGAATTTTCCCTCCCTAGATGATATAGTACATAGGGAGGTTTTAGAATTTTTCATTGTAGGACTAGAGTAATAACTCAGTGGTTATGAGGAGTGACTGCTCTTACAGAGGACCCAGATTCAATTCCCAGCACCCACATGACAGCTAACAACTCTCTGTAACTCCAGTTCCAGGGGATCTGAGTCCCTCTTCTGACCCATGCAGGCATTGCACGACACAGATGCACTTACTTACATGCAATATACTCATACACATTATATATATATCTATATATATAGATATCTATCTATCTATCTATATATATATATAGATATATCTATATATATCTATATATAGATATATATATATATATGGAATTTTAAATTGCAATGATCCAGGCAGCTGTAAACAGCTGTTGGGGGCAACCCACCATTCTTGATGATCCGAGGTATAGCCATCTTTATGCCCTCCATTTCAAGGATGGTATAGCGTGGCCTCAGGGGGTAGGAGAGAGTCTTCTCACAGGAGGGGAAATATTCCCTCAGGTCTGAGTATAGCTATCTCGGTAGCAGTATCTGCTAGCTGGTTACCCAGAGTTATTGAGTCCTCTCCCTTTTGATGTCCCTAGTAGTGCATGACTGCCACCTCTTGGAGGAAGTGAACTGCCTCTAATAGATCTTTGAATGTTTTATGGGTGTCCCAGAGGTTGTTAAGAATCCCCTTTCCTTCCAGATAGCAGTGTGAGTGTGTAATATTAGATGTGCATACTTGAATCAGTGTAAATATTTCCCTTGTTTTTATTCTAAGGACCAGAGTCCCGATCAGGGCTATCTGCTCTGCTAGTTCGGTGCCAGCATTGACAGTTAGGGGTTGGACGAGAGAGTCTTGCATTCTGTTACAACAGCATATCCTGCCTGACAAATTCCAACCTAAATGAATGGGCTCCCATCAGTAAACTACTGGAGGTTGGGATTTTCCAGCAGTTGGTCTTTAAGTGATCTTGAAGATCTTAAAGGTCTGGCGGCATAGGTTTCTAGCAAGACCTCCTAGCATGAATATTTAAGACTTTCCATATCAGGAAGGTAGGCCATAGGATTAAAAGAGGGACAGATTTTAAATGTTACTTCTGGCCCTTCCATTAGAAGAGCCTGGTATTGTATCATCCTGCTATCAGGCAGCCGTAAATACCCCCTTTGAATTGAGTACTCCCCCCGATGTCGTGGAGGGCATATAGAGGGAGGGGTCTTCCCAAAATTAATTAGTGTGCTTCAAGACTTCAAGAGGCTGCTTATAGCTCTCAAGCATCCTGGCCAGCCTTTAGCCACTGAGTTCAGTTTGTTTTTGAGATATCCCACTCGCTGGTCAGGATCCTCAGCGCAATTCCCTTTCAGTTACATAAAGGGAAAATCAGGGTTGGCTGGGCAATCCCAAAGCAGGGGCCTGAGTAAGTACCTTCTTGGGTTGCTGGAAAGAGCAATGTGCTCAGGTTCCCACATGAAAGGGACTGAGACTTTTTAGAGCCTGAGGAGATAAGGGGTTTAGCCAGTTCTGCAAAGCCAGGGATCCAGATCCTGCAGAAGCCAGTAACACCAAAGAAGGCTCTCAGTTGCTTGACAGTCTGAGAAGGTGGGTGACCAAGATAGGCTGAACCCACTCAGAACTCAAGCTGCACTTTCCTTCCTCCAGTATCATTCCCAACTATGTGACCCAGGACTGACATACTCTGGCCTTCTCTCAAGAGATCTACTATCCCCTCATGGCCAGAAAATTGAGGAGGGACTCAGTTCCTTGAGAAATTTCCTCCTCAGATGCCCCACAGAGTAGCAAATCATCCACAAATTGGAGTGGGGACTTGACCAGTCCATGAGTTTCTGGATGAGTCCCCAAAAGATGTAACAGGGGTCTGGGTCGTCATCGGGGGAATAGCTGAGTTCATTCTATTAGCAGGCAGAGAATTTACTGTCTTGGAAAGATAGAAGACCAGAATGCCAAGAAAGCAAAAGAAACAGCTTTATTGTAGCGAGCAAACAGAGGGGTCCCAGAGCTGGGAGTCCACTAAATGGGCTCTTAGAGGGCACTGGATCCTCCTGTCTCCTCCCTCCTTACTGGTCCTGGGTGTCCACTCCTGGGTGGCCTCTCTTTTCCTGCGGCTGTCTGCTGCAGTGTCCCCAGGAACAAGAAGCTGTCGTCTCAGGCGCGCTCCTGGCCTCCCTGTCTACCGTATCCCTTCTCGCTCTCCGCAACACGTGCCCGTGCGGATCCTCAGCCCTCTCGCAATCTCTCTTCACACGTTGTCAGTCGTAGGATCAGAATCCCACCCAATCCCCTGACTTGTCTCACAATACCCACCCTAGCTCTTTGGACTTTAGGTGAACTACTATGGTAGTTTCTTTAAAACTTAAGTATAACACAGAAAAACGCATGCATTTGAGGTGTGCCGCTCCGCGAACAAGCAAGCCCCTCTGTGAGGCCTTCCTCCTCTCCGCAGCCATGCCTCACATCCACGCTTCCAGAGCAGTTTCTGGTAACTTTTCCCATCTCTGACCACAACACCACCTTGGCCAAAACCTCTAGCAGCTTCCCTGCTCTAAGGACAGACATACCAATACACAGTAAGTATGCCTTGCCTCTGAAAAAGAAAAACAAGTCCGATCAAAATCTGCCTTTAAGAGAAGAATTCAGCTGGGTTAAAGGGAAACTCAAGCACAAGGCACTTCGACCTTAAAGGATTTTGTTTATGCAGATGCTGGGCTGTAAAATGTCTCCACCTGGGACAAGGAGAAAGCAAATTCTTTAGCCAGGGAACAAAGAGTTCAATTTAACAGAGTTCATGAGCTGCCTAGTCACTTAAGTTTGATGTATGATCAAGTTTAATCATTTGTTGTTGTTGAATTTGCTTCTTTTATTACTACTCTGTTCATGCCCCATGCTAGTTTGACTGTTTTTCTTTTCTGTTTTTGGAAACAGGATTCCTGTAATCCAGGCTGGCCTTAAACTATGTAACTATGTGGATGACCATGAACTTTTGATCCTCCTGCCTCCAACAGCTGTGTGCTGAGATAACTGATTTTACGTGGTAGATTGAACTCAGGTCTTCAATACTGAGCTACATCCCTAGTCCCTAGGCATTTTTCTTTTGTTTTTGTTTGTTGCTGACTTTTAAAAACTTAAATGTATTTATGATTTATTTGTATGAATGTTTTGGGTATATCTGTAAATGTACCTGTGTGCAATGCCCATGGTGGCCAGAAGAGGGCATCAGATCCCCTATAAGAGGAGCTACAGACCCTTGTAAACTGCCGTGTGGGTGCTGGGAACTGAAGCCAGGTCCTCTGCAAGAACAATCAGTGCTCTTAACCACTGAGCCATCTGTCCAGCTTTGCTGCTGACTTTGAACTCAGGATCCTCTTGTTTCAGCCACCTGAGTGCTGGGAGTGGAGTGTTTTAAACTATGTACTTTTCCCACCTTAAGTGCATAATTATAACATCTTCATGTTACTTTTTAGTCAAACTCTTCAACCCAGACAACCACTAATCTCCATTTTCATATTTCTTTGCTTTTTCTAGAATTTTATTTGGGTGGATAATTATTGTTTTGTGAATGACTTCTTTCATTTAATGTATATTTTTTAGTCACCCATGATAATGCACACATCTACAGGAATTTTTTTCCTAATGAGCAGTGTTCTGCTGCATGCACAGAATATAATTCCTTTACCAATGAATAGTCACTTAGGTTGCTTATAGTTTTTGGAGCTATTATTACTAGGCATCTACGAACATTTGTATCCACATGCCTATGTGGGTATTTTGTCCTCTACCCAAAATGACAAATTTGTCTGTGCTGCTTCCTGTTCCTCCAGGCAAAACCTCCTCCCTGCTGTCAATGTGACTTACTACAGAAGACAGTGTTTCCCATATGAAACAGGCACAATACTGGTTTGTAAACTATGAATGCACTCATTGCAGGAAGCTGTGAAATATGACCAGTGAAGATTTTTTTTCTATAACTTTCCCTTACTATCTGCAAATATTCAACAGAATATGGCCTGAACATGATTTATGTTTTTATTTCATTCTATTTATTTTTATGTGCATGAGTATATGGTGTATGGAATGCCAGTGGAGGCCAGAAGAGAGAGTTGGATCCCCTGAAAATGGAGTTATTGTTGTTAGCTGCCATGTGGGTACTGGGAACCCAACCTCAGTCCTCTGCAAGAGCAGCCAGTGCTCTTAATGGCTGAGCCATCTCTCCAGCCCCCAATTCTATTTATTTTTTAGGGTCTCCTGTATCCCATGCTGACCTTCAACTCACTGTGTAGACACGTAGCTGAGGATGACACAGAGCTTCTGATCCTCCCGCCTTTGCCTCCAGAGTACTGGGATTACAGGCATGGGCCAGTACACCTGGTTTATTTGGTGCTGAAAATGAAACTCAGGGGTTCTTATATGCTATACAAGCACTCTAGGAGCATATCTTTTCCCCTAGTGATGGGGATGGAACCCTGGACCTCTCACTCACAGGTAAGGCAAATTATCTCTCATAACAGTCTTGGGTGGAGGTGTTATTTTCTGGCTGGGGAACCGGACATGTGTGTGCCCCACTCCCTAACTAGCTAACTACAAACAAACAAAATGTGGGCCTGGTGCCTACGGAGGCCAGAAGAGGGCATCAGATCCCCTGGAACTGGAGTTAAGGACAGGTATTAGTTGCCATGTAGGTACTGGGAACTGAGCCAGGGTCCTTTGGAAGAGCAGCAAGTGCTCTTTGCTGCTCAGCCATCTTTCCAGCCCCAGATGACGGTGTCCTTTGCTATACAGAAACATTTTACTTTCATGAGATCCCATTTATCAATTGCTGGTCTTAATGCCTGGGGTATCGGAATCCTGTTTAGAAAATCCTTTCCTGCGCCTGTAAGTTTCAGTGCATTCCTACTTTCTCCTCTATCTAATTCAGGGTATCAGTTCTTATGTTGCGGTCCTTAATCCATTTGGTGTTGAGTTTTGTGCATGATGAGACAAAGAGCTTTCATTTCATTCTTCTACATCTAGTTTATCCAGTTGACTAGCACCATTTGTTGAACATGCTGACTTTTCTCTATTGTGTGCTTTGGCCTGTTGTCAATAATCAGGTGATTTTTGGGTGCTCAGTTCTATTCCTTTGATTAATGTGTCTGTTTTTATTCCAGTATGATGCTGTTTTCATTACTATAGTATAATTTGAAATTAGGGATGGTGATGCCTCCAGCTCTTCTATTGTTCAGGATTATTTTCATTACCCTGATTTTTTTGTGTGTTTCAATATGAAATTTGAGATTTTTCAAAATTTCCATGAAGAATTGTGTTGAAATTTTAATGGGGATTATATTGATTCTGTAGATTTTTTTAAGATGGCCATTTTCATAATATTAATTCTATTAATCCATGAGCACAGGAGATCTTTCCATCTTCTAGTATCTTCTTCAATTTCTTTCTTCAGTGACTTAAGAATTTTTATTATACAGGTCTTTCATTTCCTTGACTACATTTACTCCAAGGTATTTTATAGGTTTTGAGGCTCTCATGAATGGGATAGTTTCCTTCTTTGTATGTTTGTCGTAGGTGTACAGGAAGGCCACTGATTTTTTTGTGTTAATTGTGTATCCTGCTACTTTGCCAAATGTGTTTATGAGCTCTAGGAGTTTTCTGTTGAAGTATTTTATATCTATCTTATATCGTCTACAAATGGGGGCGCTCTGACTTCTTCCCTTCCGGTGTGTATCCCTTTATCTCCTTCACTTGTCTTGTTGCTCTAGCTAAGACTTGAGCACTGTAGTGAACAAAAATGGAGAGAGTGGACATTCTTCTCTTGTTCCTGATTTTAGTGGAGATGCTTTGCATTTACTACATTTAGTATGATGCTGGCTGTGGCTGGCTGTGTATTGCCTTCATTATTTTGAGATATGTTCTCGTGTCCCTAGATTCTCCATGACTTTTATCATGAAGGATGTTGGATTTTGTCAAAAGGATTTTCTGCATCTAATGAGATGACCATGTGGTTTCTGTCCTTGAACCTATTTATGTGATGGGTTACATTCATTGATTTATGTATGTTGAACCATCCCTGCATCTCTGAGATAAAACCTATCTGATCATGGTGGATAATCTTTTTGATGTCTTGTATTTGGTTTACAAATATTTCATTGAGATTTTAAAATCTATGTTCATCAAAGAGATTAGCCTGTAAAAATTGGTTCGTTGAAAAAAATTGAAACTTATACTTTGTTAGATTTGCCAAGAAAAAAAATTTTTTTCTGGGCCTTAAAAACAAAAACAAGAGGTGTGTGTGTTGTGTGTGTGTAGAGATGGCTCAGTGGTTAAGAGCACTTCATTTACAGAGGTCCTGAGTTCAGTTCCCAGCACCCACATCAGGTGGCTCACAACTGCCTACAACTACAACTCCAGGGGATCCAACACGCTCTTTTCGCCTCTGCAGGCATGCACACACACACACACACACGTACACACGCACATACACACACACACACACATACACACACAAACCTTAAGAAATAAATAAACAAGCCAGGTGTGGTGGCACATGCCTTTAATCCCAGAAGCAGGTGGAACTCTGAGTTTGAGGCCAGCCTGGTCTACATAGTTCCAGGACAGCTTGGGCTACAAAGCAAAACCCTACCTAAAAAAAAAAAAAAAAAAAAAAAGAGGAAAAAAGAAGGGAGGAGGAGGGGAAGGAATGGAGTAAAATGCTGAGAAACATCCACAAAATGGATCTTTGTGATGATGTGGGATAAAGATGCATCTCAAAGCAGAGGGAGATGGTGGGTTGGTCAGTCAAGGGTGTCAAAAGTATGGCTCAGGAAGGTGACTCGGGGACATTCACGTGGAAGATGGTGGGTTCATCACAGGTTTGTAAGTTGGTCATCCTCTAACTCTATTAAAACCACCAGAGGGGCCTTCCAAAAGCCATAAACCTAGCCAGTCATGATGGTGCACGTCTGTAATCCCAGCACTCAGGAGGCAGCGGCAGGTGGATCTCCATGGGTTTGAGACTAGTCTGATCTACATAATGAGTTCCAGGCCATTCAGGACTACATAGTGTCTCTAAAAAATTCTGAGAATATTTAGAACTTTTCTCATATACTGCTGGTAGGACATGAAGGCTGGGACTTCATCCTATGACTACGCCATGTGAACAACAATATTTTTAGGCAGGGTCTCATGGTCCCAGGTTAGCCTCAAACTTACTTTGTAGCTGAGGATGACCTTGAACTTCTGATTCTGAGTTCTGGGATTATAGGCATGCACCACTATTCTTGATTTATATGGTACTAGAGTTCAAAGGCCTCGTGTATGCTAGGCAAACACTTTACCAACCAAGCAACATCCCTAGGCCAAGAAACATACAATTCTCATCTTTAAGGTGTATACTCTTCTGACTATTGTAAGGAAAGCTTACATGGTCTTGCTCGGTCCAGTACAACATGTGAATCATCAGTTTGTCGCAGTACTCCTATTAGTAGACGGTTTGGTTATCAGATTGATCATGGAAGGTGGCAGTGCCTGAACTCAAATAATTCACATAAAGCTTGAGTAGTGATATTGGCAATTGAAATATGCCCAAGAGAAGTCATAACCTGCTTCCTTTAAAGGGAAGGGTAAATGCTCCCAGTTTAACAGGAAAGGGAAAAAACTATACGCTACTTATTAAGGTCGACAGTATCAAAGGGTCAAGAGGGAAAAAGAAATTTGTGTTATCTTTTTCTGTCACACCTCAAACTGCAAAAGTTAGGGCTTTTTGTTTGTAGCTGGCCTGGACCTTGCTATGCAGACCAGGCTGGCCTTGATCTCACAGAGATTCACCTGCTCCTGCCTCCCCAGGGCTGGGATTAAAGGTATGCACCACCATGCTTGGCAAGGTATGGCCTTTTAAAGTCTCATTTTGGCCTGTAATCCCAACATTCCAGAGGATCAGAAAGATCAAGGTTGTTTCAGATAGCCCAGGCTACACATGAGACCCGGACATACACATACATTTTTAAAAAATCTTATCTCAGTTAAAATCAGATTAAAAAGCAAGAAATTTCATTTTCCAAAGAGCCAAAGGAGACAGGTTATTGCCAGATCTTCTGTAGGAGTAAGGATTGATCTTTGTAGAATATTCATCCTAAATGTAGCATGGTGGTAGTGTATGACTATAATCCCAGTATTCAGGAGGCTCAGGCAGAAGGATCATCTACAATTCCAAGACAGCCTAGGCTACATAGTAAGAGCTTATCTAAAACAAACAAACAAACAAACAAACAGACTTATTCTAAGGACCAAAGACAAACCTAGAGGTTTTATGAGACTTGAAATGTACAAACTTTCAGAATGCTTATTTTAAAAATGTAAGCAGGATATGTTCATTTATTATTCCAGACCTTGGGAACTGTGAGTTCCTGGCCTGCCTAGGCTACAAAGTGAGACCCTGTTTCACAAAGCTAAAAAGAAAAGAAAAAGAATATAAAAAATATAGGATGGGTTAGAGAGATGGCTCAGCAGTTAAGAACGCTTGCTGCTCTTACAGAGGACTCTAGTTTAGTCCCCAGCGTGCATAGGGTGATTCACAACTGCCTATAACAATAGCTCCAGGGGATCCTCTTCTGGCCTCAGTAGGCACCTGCACTTGTGTACACACACACACACACACACCTATACATGTCATACTTTTGTCTTCTTATGACATACCAGGTTTTATTGAGAAAATGAAGATAATTCTTTTTTCTAATGTGCATGTATAATTTATATATTGTTTACGTTAGCAGAAGAAAGCTTTTTTACTGTCATGTAAGAACTAAGTCCTAAACTTGGTGTGGTGGTACATACATGCCTTTGATACCAGCACTTGGGGGATGAAGGTGGCCAGATTAGGATGGAGGCCAGCTTCACCTGCACTGTTGCAGGTGCTTTGTACAGAGTGACAGGGCATAGAGGCCTTCCTTCCAGGGAGCAGTTTTATTAGTGCCAACATTGACTTGGCGGGTTTACATGAAAGGCTGAGCCCTCAGGATAGCAAGGCTTTAATCATTTTAATCACCTTGTCTCCCTGATGTGGTAACATACATTCTGCTTGGGTACTCTAAGGCTACAGGGCTGTGACACTAAAACTACAGAAATATGGGGCTGCCGAGATGGCTCAGGGTTTGAGAGCCCTCGCTACTCTTGCAGAAGATCTGGATTCAGTTCCTAGCATCCACATGGCAGCTAACAACCATTTGTAACTCCAGTTCCAAGGAATCTGATGCCTTCTTCTGGCCTCCGTAGGCATTGTACAACACAGGTACACTTAACATGCAGGCAATACACTCATACACATAAATAAAATAAAAAATCTAAAGACTATAGGAATAGGACAAGGCTGTGCATGCATGTATCAACACTGATTACACTGTCTTCTCTTTGTTCTTCCTTTTCTTGGCACCCAGGAAATTCCTACCTCATTCCCCTCTTTGATGCTTGGATCTTCTAAGGATCAGAGAGCATCATCTTGGTTTAGGATTTATATTTCCACATCATTGCATGTACAGCTGTTTTCGTTTTGATCATGGCATCAGTGAGGCTGGAAACAGACCTTATTACCAGGACAGCTACCCAAGGAAGGACCAAGCATGCTCCCCAAATCAAAATCATAATACTGACGAGCCTTTTGAATCCCCTGAAAGCTGAAACCCACCCTTCAAACAAGGTCTCTGGGTTCGAGGCTTTACAGGTCTGGTCTGGGACATAGGCAACTTTTCATTCACTCTGTGATCTCCTCTATGATTCCTCACTCATCACCTATTTGTAAGCAGTAGATACTCAAGTTAAACTTTCCACAAACTGGCTAATGTGTTAGGTAAGGCCTTTGCACTTTCATTGGTTATTATCTCAACAACAGCCTGTACCTGCTGACACAGTTTACCATGTAGATGGGAGTACCAAATCATAAACGTGGCTGGACCATAATGATGAATATATGTTCAGGGGCCCAGGCATCATTGTTCCAGTTGCCAATCTGTAAGGCACATCATTTTCTTTGGGTCTCCCAGGTTTGTACAGCTGTACTCTCAAATGTTCTCCTCTGGCACGTGGGAGCAGGAAGGAGACAAATAGGCCCGACACACAAGAACCTGACCAGTTTGGGGGAAGTACAGCATATGCTGTCCTTCCACATTTCTAGTACAGTCCACCTGTCTCTCCATTTGATGTCTGCATCAACTCGGTTCCAGGCCTTTCAGAGATGAGAGCAGTTAGACAAGGGTTGGGACCTAGTTCAGAGTGGTTTGGGTATCCTCACTATTGAGTTTTCTGGGTAGGTACATTGTAGAAACTTTGGCTCAGGTGTGTTCAGTCTCCCAATGAAAGTGTAAACTATCCTCCAAACTATCAGGCAATGGAGCTTCTTCCATTAAAGTTTTAAGAAGCCAAACTCCAGTAGTAGAACTATGGTATGCTACTGTGGTATGTTTCATTCTTTGGGGAGTACTGTGGGTCAAAACAAGTGTATAATAACTAACGAACCGTTTTAACCTACACATTATAATGCACAGTCACCCCTTGCCTCTGGCTGTTGCGGTGGTTCTCACCCTAGCCTTCACTGTAGGTTTGGCCGAAGCTACTCCAGCCACTGGACCACTGTGAAAAGTTTCAGTTAGCATTCTTTCACCTCTTTTGGAGTGGATAGCTACTAATTTGGACTGCTGTACTATGCCCACTTTTCATGCCATGTGAATCTACCTAATTCGTTTAGATCCCCTTCTATGTCCCTGATAACGGAAGGAGGGCATTCATAAAGAATCTCATAATGGGAAAACCCTGTTTGCCTAGTGGGGGCTAGACCTAATTCTTTTCTTTTTTGAGAGGTCTTCTTGTAGCCAGGCGGCCTGGAACTTGCTTTGTAGACTATGCTGGCCTCGACCTCCAAGAACAGGGATCCATTTCTGCTTCCCAAGTGCTGGCATTAAAGGATTGTACCACCATTCCCAACTAGACCTAATTCTTACATTGGCTAAAGCTGGTCCCAGTGTAGGTCGGTTTCCTGGAAGCTTCCTAGGTTGTTGTTTTAGAGTTTGGTTTCTCTGTTCCACCTTCCTGGAGCTCTGGGGATGATGTGCCCATGCAACTTCCAGGTAATTCTCATTGATTATCATTGATTGCACTACTTTAGCCATGAATGCCAGCCCACTGTCCAATCCTATGATGATTGGAATTGAAAGGATGATTTCCTTTAAGATTAGGCCATTCAGTGTGCCTCTACCCAGGGTGAGAAAATACACAGAAATACTAGCAGACTTGGGGAGACTGTTAAGTCCACAGCTATATTTTCAAATGGAGCTCCTCCAATACTTTGTACCCCAAGGAAGGGCTCAGGTCCTTGATGTGGGGTTATTTTAGGCACTCCCCTTGGGCTATGCTGAAAAACTGAGGATATAAAAATGTTGGTCCAATATAGTCTTGAGAACTGTCCAATCAAGAACTGTAAGTCTCTTGGTGGAACTTATGACAAAGGCAGGGGCCAGGGCCTCAGGGATTGCTACTCTGCACCTCCAAATTTCTACCATTCACATGGGAAGTAGTTCGCACTTCCATTTTTAAGCCAAATGGTTTCATGTTTTACTTAGGGTCCCATTCTGCTAACAGGGCAGCAGTTAGAGCCACTGGCTCCACTGTTCCTGTGGAGGTGGTGAGCTTTGCTTCTGCCTGCTTTATGGTTTCCCCAAGCAACTGTGGCATTCCCTCTTTTATGTTCCCAGAAATGCCCCCCTTTTGGGGGTCATACAGCACCCAAGAACTCAAGGATTTCATTACCAAACTTTATGTCCTTTTCCCCAAACTGTATAGTAGGCCCTTTCCTCTATATAATGCATGGAGGGCGGTGGAAGTGCTAAGAGTTCACGTATCTACTGACACAGATCCCCGCAGACAGGCGAAGGGCTCAGGTTAGTGTGCTGTGGTTTCCTTTGGCAAAGACTACAATTTAATGGTGGAATTTAGAGTCATCATGAAGCTAATCAGTCTTCCTCTTTCCCAAAACTGCTATTGCCAGTGAAATAATCAGCACTGGGATCCTTGAGAGCTGATATGTT
This sequence comes from Eospalax fontanierii, assembly GCA_035773235.1. Lineage (NCBI taxonomy): Eukaryota > Metazoa > Chordata > Mammalia > Rodentia > Spalacidae > Eospalax > Eospalax fontanierii. The sequence continues at coordinate 22,451,535 of CM069550.1, read as the reverse complement.
AAGTCCAGTGGACTGGAAAACACCTTGTCTAGGAATTCAGTGCAGTCATGATCTGGCCTACCTGGCCTGACAGGCAGTAAGGGTCTGTACTACTTTTAGATGAATGTGCAGGTTTTCATATAGCATTTCTTGATATCTGACCATTTGGGAGTTGGTTCATTAAAGTCAGTACTGAGTATGGCACTCGGGGTGTTGTTAGATCTTGTCCATAGTCTGTGTGTCAGCCTCTGATACTAAGAGGGATGTGGCCTTGAGTGCCTGTAGGTAAGAGTGGACAGCCCCAGACAAGAGTCAGAATGCATGGAGATGTATGCTATTGGGTGATGCCATGACCCCAAAAGGACCCCACCATGATGCCAGAACACTCATGCACATACCAGAAGGGCTTGGATATATCTGGAACCCAAGCTGGGTGCACTGGTGAGGGCCACCTGACCTCTTCAAAGGTCTTCCATTGTCCCTGTTTCCATAACAGAGCTTCTTCTCCCCATTTGTGTCCTCATAAAGGGGTTATGCCATGGATACCCCTTAGTTATCCAGTTCTGAAAAAGCCTGCATCCCTAAGGAACTCCCAAACCTGCCATTGGGTTGAAGGAACTGGATCAAGCAGATAGCATTTTCTCTCTGGGCTGAGTTGATGCTGTCCTTAGGAGAGGTTGAAGTATTTGAGGTATTTGACTTTTTCCTGGTGGATTTGGCCATTTTCCTTGAGATCTTGAGGCCAGCCTCCCACAGGAGGGTGAAGGACAGCTGTGTTCCTTCCATACAATCTTCTTGCATCTGTTCAGCAGCAGCAGGTCATCCACATACTGGAGCAGCATTAAACCATGGTGGCCAACTGGGAAGGCTTTTAAATCAGAGGCTAACATGGAACCAAAACTGATTGGAGAATTTCTGAATCCTTGAAGTAATCTAGTCCATGTTAGTTGGCCCTTGTCACTTTTTTCAGAATTCTCCTATTGGAAGGTGAAGATTGGTTGATACTGAGGGGGCAGGCAGATACAGAACAAGGCATCCTTAAGGTCCAGACATCTGAAGAAGGCAGCTTTGGCAGAGATGAGATCCAAAAGTGTGGAGATTAGGGACCACTGGGTGTAGGGTAATGATTTACTTCTCAGAGGTCCTGAACTGGCTGATAGTTATCTCTGTTCTTGGCTTCATGACTGTCAGGAGACTGTGATGACTGGCAGGGCTGGAAGATTCCATAGTTTAGAAGTCTCTCCAAGTGTTTCTGAATCCCAATTTGTGCCTTTTGAGGGATGGCTCTGGCTTTAGTTCTACGTCTATTGAGGGTATTTCCAGGGCAATATGGGAGGACTGTCTTCAGTCCACACTCCAGGCACCTGAAGGGGACCTCAGGTCCCTGCTGTGGCCTTTCTCTGAGATTAAAGAAGCACCACCATGAGTCATGATTTTTGCTTCTGGTTTCCCCAGGGTCAGGGTTGCTTGGCTGTGGGAATTAAAAGTTATCTGGGTCTGCAGTTTTCCCATTAAGTCTCAACCCATTAAAACCACAAGACAGTTTGGGGTGGTATAGGAATTTGTGAATGACCCCATGGATCCCTAGACTGCATCGCCAAGGAAGTAGGAAAGTCCCTGTTGTGGCTCCCCCAGTAGTAGTTTGTCTTTGAGAGAGTGCACAGGTTGAGCCATCACTACCAAATGTGTTGCTGTGGTATCTGCCAAGGTCAGTGGGCTGACCTCCTACAGTCATTTGAACCATAGGCTCCTGAGGGCCCAACAAATAGTTCCCCACAATAGCCAAACCAATGATATTATCTTCTGGGGCTTCATATGGTCACTACAAAGATTGACACCACACCTGGCCTCTCCCTCTCCATCTGGGATCTGGGAAGAGTTCTCTGGCTGCTGTGGGCAATTGTTTTCCAGAGGTCCTCTTGACCACAGTAAGCCCATTCAATCTCATTTCTGGGCAAAGTGGTCCTTATAAGTTTCTTTGGTGGCCTTGGTTTGGGTCTGGCAGGTACCTCTCTGGGAGCGCCCTGACCACTTTACAAGGGTGGCAGCAACCAGATCTCCCTTGTTCATGTTCTGGTCTACCTCTTGACAGGTCTCTTGGTCCCAGTTGACAAAACCCTTCCTGGCTCCCTCCAGTAATTGATTGGCATTTGTCCTGGTGAAGCCTTCTAACTTGTTTTTATCAGATGTCTCTCTGGGCCTGACAAAAGCAGCATTAACCATTTGATTCTTGGCCGCTTCGGGCACAGAGAGTATAAAGAAGGGATCTACACATAGCCCCTTCTAGAACTGACCTCTTCTCATGACCTGCGCACATCTGAGATTTCTCCCATTTACAGACTTTTCCCCTCCTTTCTTCATGCATTCTGGCAGTGTCTGAGCACTTGGAATTCCGGGTCACCATTAGGTCCCAGCAGATGTCCTCCTTGGGGAAACTGAGTTTAAACCTTGGTTTTTGGTTCTCCTGCCAGAACCTCTTAACCATTTCAAAGCAGCCTGAGAGATTCAGCATCTTTCTTGGGTGCTAAATAGTCAGGGGAAGCTGGCAGCAACCAGTCCATATGGGCTTGTGATGGTGGACTGGTGGACAGCATTAAGTCAATCATGGCTTGAGGTTTCTCAGTGAAGGAGGGTGTGTGGTTTTTCCAATTCAGATCACTGATGGTAAAGGGAAATTAAGGTATGTTGGTCCTCCTGTACTTGGTCATTTTGATTATAATATAGGGATCCCAAGCTCCCCTCAGTGGCATTTGTAGGGAGGTTGCCAGCAGGACCTTTCTGGTGCTTCCTAGCTAGAGTGTATAAGTTAATACTGGTGGTTCCTGAGTGCTTTTGGGTTGGAGTGTCTCAGGTGGCCTTGTAGAGAGGTGGCTTCACAGAAGTAAGCAGCCTGGATGGCGGGGTATGCGTATGTGTGTGTGTCTGGCTGTGGTGGGTGCAGGGGATACAAGTGGTAGTAGAGGATACAGTAGCATATAAGGTGGGAGGATTTCCTCTGGCTCCCTAGAAAAAATGGGCTTCTCTGATTCTGGTTTGTATTTTCAGGAAGCTGGCATTGGAGACATCACGTTTTATAGTATTCTTTCAAACAGGTTTTAAGCCAGAGTGGCAGAGAGAACATGGCCAGCAGCCAATAAAAGGGAACTGATCAGGGTGGCCCTGGTCCCCTGGGATGACTGTGAACACTTTATTGACTATTTCCTTATCTAATGAACCCTCAGAGGCCACTCTACCTTGAAAGAAGGCTAGTCTACTTCAGAAATGTCCCGAGTTTTACAGGGGTTAGCTTAACCCCATAATCTCCTGAATATCCTTTTTTGAAATACTTTATCATATATTCTAGGGGTGAAGTTTACTGTCTGCCATCCATCTCCTCCCCCTAAAAAGATGGCAATAACTCACGAGATGGGAAAGGGAGAGGGTGAGAGTGAGCTTTTGCTGTGTCTGTTTCTGGCTGCTCTGTTTGCAAAGGTATTTCAGGTACCTCTTAGCATTGGTGGGACTAGACCCCAAGTCAGGATCACTGCAGAGCCATATAAGGATCACCAGGGACCCATGGATCTGAACCCGACATTCGCTTCGGTTCTGGGTCAAATTACAACGTTCTGTCCATCTTATACATGCGCGCGCACACGCGCATACACACACACACACACACACACACACACGCACCGTCTCTGATCTGCCACCAGGTGTTTTAGAGTCAAGAGTTTTGACTCTGGTGATGGAGACTACTTGGGAAACTCTAGGAGGTGATTAGTTTCCCCTTCTGGCCTTAGGGGCAGGCTTCTAGAAATGAGCGTGAGTTTGTACCAGTGCTCCTTTAGTTGGTTCCTGGGCCTAAATGGAGTCCTCTGTGCTCCTGGGGTCTTTGCCCTGCATACCGGGAAGGTGAGCCTCCTGTGGATCAATTAATCTGCTATCATCAGGTGAGATAAGGGAAGTCCCATGCTGGCAAAAAGGAGGTGAAATAATGATCTCTGAATCCTGGACAGTGCCCCCAAGAAATGTTGCTGGTGGTTTTTTTAAAATTTATTTTTGTTTTATGTGTATGAGTGCTATGCTTGCATGTACGTAAGTACACTAATGTCATGCATTCCCCAGGGACAGAAGAGGGTGTTGGATCCCCTGGAACTGAAATTGTGGACAGCTGTTAGCTGCCATATGGGTGCTGGGATTCGAACCCAGGTCTTCTGCAAGAACAGCCAGTTCTCTTAACTGCTGAGCTGTCTGTTCAGCCCCTGTTGCTGTTTTTTTTTGTTGTTGTTTTTATTAACAGAGAGATGGAACTTGGAAGCTTTTCTTCCAAGCAGCAGTTTTATTAGTGCTAGCCCTGACTCAGAGGGTTTGCACCCAAGGTTTTGCCCTATATATCATTCTGGCCATTTTGTCTCTCTTGTAACTCATTTGTCACCATAGTAACATACATTCTGATTGGGTATTCTAAAGTGCTCTAAGGCATTAAGACTACAGGAATGTGACATGGCTGTGCTTGTGTACATTGACATTGATTAGACCACATCATTTTTTGTTGTTGTTATCTTTTCTCAGCCCCCAAGAAACTCCTACCTCAATATAGCAAGTCCAAGGCCAGTCTGAGTTACATGAGACCTGGTCTCAGAAATAAATGAAACAGAAAAACTTGAGATGAGTCTTAGCTGAGTGTGGAGTAAAGATTTTTTTTTTTAATTTTCTATTTCCCTGGTATAGACATATTGACACCAACTCTGCACCACAAGAGCTAGTTACATACTGGGTCAGTTATTCATAATTGAACTGTCCATGAAAGTGACTGAAATCTACATAAATAAACCCAAACTAAATGTGTTCCCGACTCAAACTTTGGCCAGCTCAGCAAAAATGTCCAGGGCTAATACAAGGTCATTGGCAGAAGGGAACATCACAGCAGAGTAAGATAGTGGTTTGAACTAGTTACACTGGAAATTTCTGAACTGTAGATTTTATAAAAATATGCAACCCTTTCCCAAGGCCTTGAAAGAGATGTGAGCCAGCAATGTCCTTATACAAAGGTCACTAGTTTCATGGGCGAAAATCTGCTACTGGTGCTGAAATTCCATTTTCCATCCCTCCATCACCTACGTTCATTCTTTTTATACAGCAAATAGATCATGATGTCCTTCTTAGACATGAAACACTGTCTAAGATAAGGGAGGGGAGGATGGTAAAAAATAAAACCACCAAGATTCCTCTTTAGCCGCGGCTGGCCTGGAACTTGCTACATAGACCAGGCTGACCTCAATTTCACAGAGATCTGCCTGCCTCAGCCTTCCAACTGCTGTGATTAAAGGTGTACGTCACCATACCTGGCCCACTACCAAGGTTCTTATCTCACATTGTAACCCAGACTAAATGCCAAAAGCAATAAAGGTTAAATGCTACATAGTAAGCCACTAGGAGACAAAATCAAAGTATGAGTGTTGGGGATCAGTGGTTGAGCAAGAGCTCTGCAGTGGGCAAGGACCTGGCTTCAATCACTAGCACCACCAAAATATGACTAAATCAATCAATCAGTAGAAAAAAGCCCCAAATCAGGAACGGTAGTACAAGTCTGTAATCCCAGCACTTGGGAGGTAGAAGCAGGAGGAGCAGGAGTTCAAGGTCATCCTCAGCTACAAAGCAAGTTCAAGCCAAACTGGGCTACAGTGGACGATGTCTCAAAAAACTACCTACCCCTCCCCCCAAAAAGAAAAAAAAGAAGCACACCCCTAAGTCTCCATGACCCACAAGAACCTACTCTTATTTGATTTCTGGTCATGCTGGAGGTGTCAGTCCCCAGGTATTGAGATACAATAACAGAATGCCAGAAAAATCAGAAAAGATTGTTTTCTCACCTAAAAGCCCCTTAAAATTCTTTTACTTATTTATTTGTTGAGGGGTGCACACTTGCCACAGCACGCGTGTGGGAGTCTGTGGAGGTCAGGACAGCTTTTGTGGGGCTCAGTTCTCTTCTACCGTGTGGTGGCTAGGCAGGAGTACCTCCTTTACCCTGAGTCATCTCACCAGTCCCTAAATCCCCTTCAATGCTGAGGATGGAGCACAGAAACTGGCGGGATAGACCAACCCCCTACCAAGAGCAGTCACTTGCACTTCTCCGGAATGGAGCGGGGAACGGACTGAGATGATCCAACGGCCACTTCCACCTCTCCTGCCTCACTCCAGACCCTTCCCAGGCGTCAGGACCCCAAACTCATTATCAGGCACATCTCTCCTTTCCAGAATGCAGGTCCTCTCTCTTTTTGTTTTGTTTTGAGACACAGCCTTATGTAGTCCAGGTTGGGAGGAACTTACTCTGTAGCTGCAGCTGTCCTTGAACTCATGATCCTCTTGTCTCTACTTCTGGAGTGCTGGGATTACAGGCATGCGTCACCACACTGAATTGTCAAGGAAACCTCCCATCAATGGCTTTCTTTTTGTTGTTTTTTGGCAAGGCTGGGAATGTGAGGTGAGAACTCTACCACTGAGCTACAGCCCCAGCCCCAGCCCTAGATGCAGCATTTTAATATGTGGGGAAGAGAGTTCTTGCCACAATAGTGTGAGTGTGTGTGTACAGGCATGCATACACAGTGCTACGGATCAAACTCAGGGTGTCACACAAGCTAGACAAGTGTGCATGTGTATAAATGAGATGAGTGTCAGGGGTGGTTCACACATTTAGTCCCAACACTCAGGAAGACTGAGCCCAAGAATTCCAGACCAGATTAGTTAACACAGCAAACTCCACCTCAGAAAAAAAAAAAAAAAAAAAAAAAAAAAAATATATATATATATATATAAAAGCTGGGTGTGGTGGCACATGCCTTTAATCCCAGAAATGGAGAGGTAGAGGCAGGCAGATCTCTGTGAGATCAAGGCAAGCCTGGTCTGCACAGCAAGTATCAGGCCAGCTGCAGCTACAGGGAGCCTCAAAAAGACAAAACAAACAAACAAACATTATTTATCATTATTATTATTATCATTATTATTTATTATTATTATATATCATTATTATTATCATTAGACATGGTTGATTCATGTGTGTATACCCCACTGCTGGAGTCTGAAGCAGGACTATCACTCAAGCTCAGGAGTTTGAGACTAGCCTGGGCAACACAGTGAGACCTTGTCACAAATCAAACAAAATCAAAATAGCTAAAAACTTAGCAGTTGGAAAAGTTTTCTTGTCAAAGTTCTCAACAAGTGTGTCGGAAGCTCCTTCTAGGTAGAATACTGTAGCTGTCAATAAATCCACAGCAGCCAGACCCCCTAGCCTTAGTGTATACAGACTTACCCCATTACCAATGGGTTCTGATGTGGCTGGAACCATCCAGTCCATAGAGGGACACCTAGATATTTGCAATTTTCCAGAATGAACAAGGCTGTGAAGAACAATCTGTACGAGTTTTATCTTTGCCATGCAGCAAAGTATCTTTGCCATGATATTTTTCAAAATATCAACCTAGAAGTGGATGTCTGGTATAAAGGATGCCGGAATCTTAAACTCCATGGTCTCTACAGAGAAACTTGATCTGGCACCATCAAACTCTTGGTATGTTTAGGTTAGGGAATTTGTTTTATGTGAAATCCTGAGACAGGACCACCCTCCTTGACCCTTACCATGTCCCTCTAGACCTGCTGTCAGCCAGCTTTCACCTGACTCAGTGGCAGACTTGAGAACACTGGTCTAGTAGGCGGCGACTGGTGGAATTTGTGCAGAATTCTGTGGGCTTGGACCTGACCATCAGTCACTTCCCTGCCTCCCCAAAAAGGAGGCTCTGGCTCTCATACCCTGCAGCACATGCAGCTAAGAAATGGGTCACATCTTCAGGCTCCCTGGCTGTCCTGTTTTCCTTCCAGGTCCCACCTGTGTGAAGGTCCCTGGCTCTTGCATACTCTGTGACCCTAGTGGCCAAGGCCCTGGTAGGCTTTACCTTTCTTACCTAAGACTTCCTACCTCGTTTATTCTTCCACAGGGTTGTGGATGGAGTACCACTTGGTCAAGAAATTGCTTATGACAAGCACTCTGGGCCTCAGTTTCCCCAGCCGTGAAACAGAGAGCACAGGTCAACACGGATGACATTTCCGAAGGAGAGAAGCACCGCCATCTTGGTTTAAAGCATTTGCAGGGAAGTCTGGCTGCTAAAAAACCTAGCTGTACTTGAAGAGTCATTTAATCAGCATTCTGATTGGCTTAGAGCTTACTAGGGGAAGAGGAGGATTAACTTTTGTTTCCAGAGTTTGCAACTAAGGTGCGGTGAAAACAAAAGCCACGCCAGATGCACTGACAACTGTAGTCTCCATCACATAAGAAGCTGGGGAGGCTGCACCACTTGAGCCCACACGTTTAAGACAAGTCTAGGCAACACTGCAAGACCCCATCTCAACGACAATAATACAAAGAAACATTAAAGAAAAAAGGCTAAAAACTGGTTTCACGACTGTTGGAATAGAGGCAGGAGGGTCTGGGGACAGCCCAGAAAAGGCCACTTCAGGATGGAGTTAAGACTACACCAAGCACTGGGTCAGTAAGCACTTCCCAGGAGATCTGGGAGGCTGGAGGCCAAGAAAAAAACTCCTGAGAAAGTCACCAGCATGGACGCGGGAAGCTACCAGACTGACCCTCAGTCTCCATCTAGAACGAGCCACCGTGGTAACCAGACCCACCTGAGTCAATGGACACTGGCCGAGTGTGGTGAGAGTCGGCCAGCACCCAGTAGGGTGCACAGAGGGCTGTCCAGAATGACTACTCCAAAGTGCAGCGCGCTGCCGGGCGCAGCCCGTCCTCACCTTGGCCGCTCCCCCTCCCTCCCTCAGCGTAGGCCCCAGGCTCGGGGTTTCATACGAAGAGCCTTTGCCTTGCCCCTACGCGCTGACAAAACAGGCATCGCACTTCGAGCCGGAGCTAAGTCCCCGGAACCACAGTGCCTCAGTTTCCCCATCCCCACACGGGATAGCGATCCCGAGGAGAGAGCCAACTCACACAAGTCCCGAGACCGGCAGTTTGTGTCCCGGAACGCCCCACCCCCTGCAAGGCGCACACAGTAGGCGCTCCGGAAACGCTCTCGGAAAAGAGGAGCGGGCCACTTCCTGCCCCCGAGCGAGCGCACTCCCGGAGCGCGGGTCCCAGCGCCCCGCCCCCGCCCCCGGCCCGCCGCATTCCTGAGGGGGGTGGGCGCAGGAAGGAGGTGCCGGGCCCGCCCCCTCCGGCGTGTGGGCGGGGCCGAGCCCCCCGGCGCCGCGGGCCCGCCCCCCGGGGTGGGCGTAGCTGGCCGCGCACAAAGTTTGTTTCTGCCTCGGGCGGTGGGGGAGGGCGGCGGGCGCGAGGGGAGGAGAGGGATCTGACGTCAGGCCGCGAGGTGCTTTCCAGCCGCGAGCTGTCAGGCGGGTGTCAGGCCGGGCAGGTACGCGGCGCGCTCCCCCGGGCCCCCCGCCCCGGCCGGGCCACCCCGCACCCCGCACCCCGCCCGAGGCCGCGTGGGCCGGAAAGCCGGCGGGGAAGGTGAGTGCGGGCCGCCGGGGGACGGGGGTGGGGGTGGGGGCGCGCGGACAACTTGGAAAGTTTCTTGGTGCGGCCGGGCGGGGGAGGGGGCGTCGTCCTGGCGCGTGCGGCGGTGGGTGTGTGAGCCGGGGGGTGTGTGTGTGAGTCCGGACAGCCGAGCGCTGGCGCGGGGTGTGGGGGCTCGCTCAGGCCTCTTGGGGGGGCCCGGCTCCCCAAGACTCCGGTCTGGGAGAGGGCCGCCGGCGTCCCGCAGCGGGGCGAGCGCGCGGGGGGCGGGTTTGTTTGGTTTCAAAAGTGCACGTTGCTAACCGCCAGCAGCCCCCCCCTTCCGTGGCCCAGTCGGACCGGGGGCCGCCGAGTGACAGCTGGGGGTGGGGGCCGCGGGCGGGGCCCGGACGGGGAGGACTGGGGAGCCCGCGCGAGTTCCCCTTTCCTTTGGAACAAAGGAAAGTCTGTCTCCGAGGCATCTGTCACTCCCGGGCGGGCCAAGGCAGCGGGGCGCGTGGGGCTGGCGACGCGGAGAAAGTTTGTGCGCGCCGGGGCCGCCTCCGGGCAGCCGAGCCTCCCGCGGGGGCAGCGCAGGGCTCCGGGACAGGGGGCGGCCAACATGGAGTCTGGGGGCTGGGCTGGGGTGGGGGGCGGCGCGGAGGTTGGAGCCCAGCCCCCTCCCCTTACTCCCCTCCCCCTCCGGGCCGAGTTCGGAGCACAAAGCCGTGCGCGCACGCTCCGCCGGCCCTGCGCCCCGAGAGTCTGTCTGCGCCGAGCACCGGGAAAAGGGGTGGGAACCAAACTTTTTCCTGCCGGGCGATGGACATGTGAGTTTTCTTCCAGAGTTCCCCCTCCCCCAGGTTGGCGTGCCCTCGGGGGAGCACTTGCACACAGTGTGGCCCTGGTAGGGGACCCGGGGGTGAAGGTGTCCAGAGCTCTGCCCGACTCGTCGCCGCCCCGGGAGCCATGTGCTCTGCTGGGTCTGGGCCGCGGGGGAGGTTTCGCGCTTTGTGTGAACTGCTGGGAACTCCAGCCACAGTATGCGGCCCGGGGGTAGAGGCGCTGGAGCTGGGGGAGTTGTCAGAAAGTTCCTGTGGGAGTGGCTGCAGGTGGCGTGGTGGGAGTGTGCCGGAGGGTGCATGGGGTAGTGTCCTAGGGGTGCCGCCACAGCCCAGTTCGGGTGATGACGTGCGAGCTCTCTCGTCCGAGTTTGTGGGTGGGCGATTCGCTTGGAGTTCGTGGGTGGGTGGGCGGGCGGGTGCTAGAGTTGGGGTAGTCTATTGGATGGTTGGCAGGCTTTGGTCCCAGGTATATGGGATAGAAGCTGCTGCCCCGCGGTGCCAAATGCTTCGGTGAAAATCGGAGGGGGGGCTTGCAGGGTGTGAGCCCTGGGTTTGGTAGGCTTCTGAGCGCCGTTCCATTTGAGTGGGTGATGTCCAGGTATGACTGGGTTGCAGGATTGGGACGTTCCGACTGAGGAATCATCCTCAGAACCCATGCCAGGGACCCTGAAGACCGCCTTCTAGCTGGCGGCCAGAATGGAATTTATACAGATAACCTTTAGTAAACTCACAGCCGGCCAGGGCTGCATCCCTGGGCCAGGATCCCAATTGCCCCAATGACTTGAAATGTCTGATCTCAGAAAGCAGCCCACTTGGGATCCAGCGGAGTTGCACCTCTAAGCATTGTCCCCTTCACCTCCAGGAGGCCTGGCTGAATATAGACCCTTCCCTCGAAAGCCTGGCCTAGCCAGCCCAGAGATCTGGGCTCAGACCCAAGTCGAGGAAACAAAACCTGGGAGATGCCAGAGTCTGTTGGCCAGGCCTGCTGGAGAGCTGTTAAAATGCCGAGAAAGGAGGGGCCTTGAGGCTCTGGCACTGCCTTGGCTTAGGACTTTTGCTTTTAAAATGTAAATTTCTTTTGCTTGTGTAAACCAGAACTTTGTGTGGTAGATGTGCAATTGAGCTGAGTTAGCTGGGCAGAAACCTTTTCATTGACATGGAGAGGAGGAGCTCTTCAAACCCAGAGAATGGGGGTCACTTGACTGGGGTCACAGAGCCATGTGGAGATAGAGGTCTAGATTATCAGAGATTAAGTTTGGGAGCAGGTCAGGGTCCTGACCAAGAAGGTCTAAGAAACAGCCAGAGGGATGACTCGATACTCTGCAGGTACATCATAGGTACGAGGTGCTTGCTACAAGACCACCGTGATGGTAGTTTCCAGAACAGCCACTCGGCCGAGGAAGACAAACTACCTGATACTCCTACCTTATAACATACTCTTGGAGATAGAAATTGTCCTTTTAAATAACAGCTTTTAAAGCCAGGCATTGTGGTTCACATCTGTAATTCTAGCACTCAGGAGGCTGAGACAGAAGGATTGCCACTTTGAAGCCAGCCTGGGCTACATAACAAGGCCTTGTCTCAAAACAATGAAAACATCAAAGGACTAGAGGAGATGGCCATTTACTGCCCTTTGAAAAGACCAGGGGTTTGTTTCCTAGCACCAGACATAGCCGCTAACAACTGTAATTTTAGTTCTAGGGGCTCTGATACCCTCTTCTGGCCTCTGCTGATATTTCATGTGCATGGTACAGTTACATACATGGAGGCAAAACATTCATACATATAAAAATAAATAAGTTTGGCATGGTGGTACATGCCTGTGGTCCTAGCACTCAGGAGGCAGTGCGTCAAGGCCAACCAAGTCTATACAGAGAGACCCTGCCTCAAAAAGAAACCCCCAAATAAAAATACATTAATAAGTAAATATATACATGGGGGGAAGTATATACGTTATTGGTTATTAGCATATTTACAACTATGTGCTATAATCACTGCAGTCAGATTTAGGGAACCAAACCTGGGTCCTGTGCAGAGCAGCACACAAAAGAGAGTGAGAGAGAGATTATAGAATAATAAAACCAGAAAAAAAAAAAGAAACACATCTTAGCTTTCACCCTTCTATGCTAGTTAACTGCTAATCTGCTGGCTCTCAAGAGTGTCCTTTTCTGAACATTAACATTATAAGCGGAAACAAGTAACAGTGGTCTTTTGTGATTGACCTTTTTTCATTTAGCATAATGTTTGTAAAGCCTATCCATGTTGTAGCAAGCAACAAGACCATATTCTTTTTCATGGCCAAATAATATTCTCATTTGTTTAGCCATCTATTGATAGGCTCTGGGTTGGGTGTTACGAATAATGCTGCTGTGAAGATTTATGCATAAAGTTTTGTGTGGACCCAGGCTCGCATTTCTCTTGGGCAGATAGGAATGAAATCACTGATGGGGTCATTTGGTAACTTCTGGGTACTTGTAGCTTTCTTAATATGTTTCCTTGTCTATAAAATGATGAGTTTCTCCCTTGCAGGAGCTTTCACAAGAATTAAATGAGGTAATAGAGTGAAGTGCTTAGGACCGTCTGGAAAACAGTTCAGGCCAGGCCTAGTGGCATGCTGGGAGGATCATGAGTTCAAGCCTTCTTGGGCTGCTTACTAACATTATCTCAATAAAAGAAAGTAGCAGAACTGCAGTTGAATGCTGTAGTTCTTTCTAGTCCTGTTCTACATCCAAATGCACAGCCTGCCATGTGTCTCAGCAGCCTCCCTGCTCAGTGAAATGGTGGCATCTGGGACTCCTGTTTCTGATGTCTCAGGCTGTAGTAATGGTCGTGTTAGGAAAAAGGTAACAGGCATGAAGTGGTAATGCTGTCTCCGTCCCCTTTGTCTTCCTATTAGGAGGAATAGATTTGGATATAAAAAGGACCTTTGTAAACTAGGCACAGGAACACACTCTAAAGATGTGTGTGTTCTAAGTAGTGTCTCCTCTGAATTGTCCCCAGGCTCCACGGAGGTCCAGCCTAGCCCCTAGGCACCATGTCGGACAGCGATCTAGGTGAAGACGAAGGCCTCCTGTCATTGGCAGGCAAGAGGAAGCGTAGAGGGAACCTGCCAAAGGAATCAGTGAAGATCCTCAGGGACTGGCTGTACCTGCACCGATACAACGCCTACCCCTCCGAGCAGGAGAAGCTGAGCCTCTCGGGACAGACCAACCTCTCAGTGCTGCAGGTAAGAAGGGACCGGGCACTAGTCCTCGCCAGCTTTTCCTCTCACTGTGGCCTTGGCCCATCGCCTCCCCTGGTGGGCTCAGCTGAGAATCCCGGAGCAGGATGGTGAAAGGTCACTGCAGCTGGACTTGAGGCTTTGGCACTTCTGAAGGGATAGGAGTTGTTATTAGAGGCACTGTTGATCTTGGAGGCCATGGGAAGGTAAGAAGGCACTGAGTGGCTGAGATTCTGGGATGCAGCCCTGGCCCACAACACTGAACAGGACTTCGTTGCAGGACAGCAGTGTGGCTACAAAATGAGTGAGTTGGAGGGGCTAGCTCTTCCTAAGGACCCAGGTTTGGTTCTCAGCATCCACATCAGGCAGCCCAGAAGTTCCTGGAACTCCACTCCAGTGGATCTATCTGATGCTGTTTTCTGGCCTATGTGGGTACCCATGCACACATATACACAAATACATTATTTTTTTAAGGTGTTTGTTTGTTTGTTTTTTAAGAAATTAGTTGGAGTTGGGTGTGGTGAGGTGGTAAGTACCTGTGAACCCAGCACTCAGAAAGTAGAGGCAGAAAGATTATTGATAGAGTACTCTCTTGTGCCTGGTGGAATTGTCGGAATAGATTTTGAATTGTATGTAAAAGGACCTTTGTAAGCCACAGGAGCAGACTCTAAAGATGTGTCCTCTAAGTAGTGTCTACTTTGAATTGTCCTGTTGTTGACCTGCATAAATCTTTGCTGTTTCCATGGTGCTGAGGCAGGATGCACTGAACTGCCACTACTTTGGGTCCAGTTTGGCTCTTACCTCCCTGGGAGATACATAGTAGGCCCCCAGTCTAGCACCAGAGGCTGCCCTTGTCCTGCCGGCTTCACTGTGTGCCCTCAAAGCCCCTCTGTCTGCCTGTTTTTATACCCTGTTTCTCTAAGCTATAACTGTCTCTGAACTTCCCAGCCCGTCCTTCCTTCCATGAAGAGCCATAAGTATTCAGCCGTGGAATTCCTGTGACCTGGCTTTCTGCTCTCTAGGCAGTGCTTAACCCAAGACTGCCTCAAGAGGAGGTCTAGACTAGAGCCACAGACCTGGTCTGTATCCTACCCTCTCCACAAGAAATGAAGCCTGGGCTCTAGCCAAGCTGTTGGCTGTCTCTGTGAGCCTCATTGTTTTCTTCAGCTGAAAATGGGGAGATGCTTGGAGCACCCCACTGGTATAGGAGGAGAGACAGAAGAATTCTTCCTGAGTGTCTCTACTGGGTCCAGCTCCTGCCTCTAAGACACAGGAGCGTTTAGTCTGGGCTGAGGGTAGGTTTGCAAATTGATCACTACTGGGACAAAAAGCCGCAGAGACACAAAAAGGGGCTTCCCAGAGCCCCAAGCAGGCCTCTCTGGAAAGGTGGCTTTGAGTTAACAGGCTTTAGACGTACATAGGCAAAAGGAGAGCTTAAGACTAGGGTTGCCTGGACAGCTTTGCTGGTCTCAGCCTTCAGCCTTTGTCCTTTGTCACAGAAGCACAAATCTGATCATGCCACACATTTCAGAGACCCCACTGTCCTCAGATGAGGTCCAGACTACTTCAGAGCACCCCAGCATCCTCTCTTCTTCCTGACTCTGGCTTTTGAGCCATCAGGCCTGGGCTTTCTTTTGGTTGTAAACAGCTAGGAACAGCCCTGGCCTGGCTTAATTACCTCACAATGTTCTGGTGTGTAGTAGGACAAAGGAATTGGCTCTGGAGGTGAGTGAGTCTGTCCACCGTGGGTTATGATGCCCTACTAGTGATCAGAGTGGAAACGGGTAACTAAAGCATCCTTATAGAGAACCAGTAGATCCCTAGGACCACAGATCCACTTGCAGCATCCAAGGATAGGACAGGGGACAGCCACTGGATCCTAATGGTGACTACCTGCTCTAGAGTTACTGAGAATTAGAGACCCTGGAGACCATCTGGCACTCTAACAGGGATAGTACCCAAAACACCACATGATCCTCAGCCAGCAGTTTGCCTCTCTAAATGACTCCCTTTCTCAGCTTCTTTAGGGCTCCTGTACCTGTGTACATTTCCTTAAGTGTTACTGGAATGCAACTTCTTGATCCCATGCTTTTCCCTGTCATTACTGACAGAACACCTGTTACTCTAAAACAAAAAATCCTTCAGTGGCTCCTGCAGCCTATGTCACAGGCTTGTCTGTTACTTGGCCTCCTCCCTGGCCCCATCATTCCTGACTCACACCCAGATTGCTACTCCTCCTCTGACCTGGAGACCCCTCCCCTGAGCCCTTAAAGGTGTCATGTGCTCCACAGAATTTGGGCACTGGACTGGGCTTTAGATGGCAGGGAGTTCTGAGGGTGTGGGTAGCAGAGACTTTAGTTCCAGTGTTGCATTTACTGCTTGGTATCTGGCAATAAGGGGCTCTGTAATTGCAATGGCAGAAAAGAAACAGTGTTGGAAATACTGGAAGTAGGAAAAGGCTGTGGCTCCCGATCATCTTTGTGTGTGTTTACATTTCAGAACTCCCTTTGTTACTGAGCTTTTCAAGCCTTCAGGTGCTCTACCTTTGAGCCCCACTCCTAGCCCCAAGGGAAGAGAATATTAAAATGAACTCCCCAAGCACTGACTTCAGCTGGTATCCATATTTTGCCAAGCTGGTTTCATCTCTTCGTGGGGCATCTTTTTTGATTGTCTCCTTTAACTGGCCTGGAGCGATTGCCATTAGGAAGTCATTGAGTCATGTAAGTTACTGGTTTGCTGGTACTTGCCTGGAGCTAGGCCGTTGAAGGGTACCCCCCACCCAAAAAAAAAAGTGTCTTTGTCAAGGATTTTCACAGGTATCTCTAGACACTCAAAACCCAATTTATTGGTTGGGCTCATCTGCTTTCCTGTTTACAGAACTGCCTAGAGGGTTCTGAGTCCCAGTCCTTAGCTCTCTTATGGGCTGGGCAATGCTTTGAGCCAACTCCCTGCTCCTCTGTACTGTGTGCTAGAAAGGCTTGTAGAACAGGTACCTCTAGGTCCCTTCCTGTCAAGCTTTTCCTGAGGTTGTGTAGCAGTCCCTCGGGTAAGGCCCTGGGCTAAGAAAGGAGCCTATAAAGGTTGAGTGGGGGAAGGGGAGTGTTCTAGCCCCCAGGGCAGCCAGGGACTTTCTTTATGTCTTGTCCTCTATAAGCTTAGGTTCCAGAGCTAGCTGCCTTCCACTGGCAACAACCTTTCCCCCACTCCCTAAGGCCTTTCTGTGTATTTTTTAGCTTAAGTGTGACATTTTTGCTTAAATAAAAGGGTTCTTGATTCTCACAAGAACAGGTTATACCAGGGAGATAAACCACAGCTCCTACACCTGGATAACAGAACTCTCTGGATCCCTTTTTTAGAAACACACATTACCAGCCAGATGAGATGGCTCATTCCAGTAATCCCTACTGAGGCAGGAGGGTTTGGGCCAGCCTATACTGTCTCAAAAACCAAAACCAAGTACTGGAGAAATGGCTCAGCAGTGAAAAGCACTGGATGCCCTTGCAGAGGATTGCGGTTTGAGTCCCAGCACCCTCATGGTGACTGACAACTGTCTATAACTCCAGTTCCAGGTGATTCAGTGCCATCTTCTGACCTCTGAGGGCATTTCCCAACATGGGTGCATTTACATACATGCAAGCAATATACTCATACACATAAAATAAAAGTAATGGAAAGAAAAGCAAAACCTGCCCTGAAGTATGGTTGCAGAGACCTTTAATTCTACCATTGAGAGGCAGTGGCAGGTGGGTCTCTGGGTTCAAGGCCAGCCTGGTCTACATAGTGAGTTCCAGGCCAGTCAGGACTGCATAGACCCTATCTTGAGAGATGGTTAAGAGCTGCTCTTGCAGAAGACTAGGGTTCAGTCCTCCAAGGCCGTGTGACTTTGGGCAGGTCTTCCATCTCTATAAAGCTTTGAGTCTCCTAGGCTTGTATGCAGATTAAACAAACATCCATACAGTGGTTGGCAAGATACCTGATGTCAAATAAGTTTGTTTCCTTCTTCCCACCCAGCTGTTTAGCCTTCCCTTTCTTTAGGGCCTAGGTGGAACTCCAGCCAGATTATCCAAGCAAGTGTCTGCCAGTGCTGCTGTTACATGTGTGCTGGCTTGTATGCCTAGTTATACTGGCTGATCACCAAGGTGAGGAGGGGTAAAAGAACCCCAGGGAGTAGGTTCTCCATGCTGGAGCAGAGAGGAAAGAGAGCCATAGATGCCTCCAGCTCTGCTCTGCTCAACCTGATGGGGCTCACCTGTAGAATGGGTATAACTAGCCAGCAAGATAAGGAGCCATGCCTGTTCCAGGCACCAGCTCTGTTTCTTTGGCTAGACAAAGGCAGATATCCCATGAGACTATATCCAAGGGCTTGCTCTGGAAACATACTAAAAAGCCTGGTGAGAGCTAGGGACAGAAGCTGGTTCAAGAGCCCTGGGTCTTTGATCTACTTAGCAGACAGTAGGGAAGTACTGTCACAGCTGCAGCCTGCTCAGAAAATGAAGAGAGTCTCGGGACCATTTTTTTCTCCACCTCCAGCTTAGCTGCTCTGTAGGTATCTGCTGAGGACAGAAGGACCCAGCATGTGAAATCTATTTATTATTTTGTAATTAAGGAATGATTTATTTTTGTTCATACTTTCAGGGAGTTCGGTCCATTGATCACTTGGCTTTTTTTCTGAGCGTTATGAAGCAGAATGTCGTAGCGACAGCAGTGGGTTATTAGGATGTGGTTGTTCTTCATGCTCAGTAGGACATAGTGAAAAGGGAGGAACAATTCTTTTTGTCCCGTTTGTTTCTTTCTTGGTAAAATGATCATTCACCTATTTACTGCACAATGAGATGGATGTTAGGGCCACAGAGCAGGTCATATATCTGTAAAAAAGCAGCCCCAGCAAGCACGAAGGACTGGCCTGGCGCAAAGTAGGCACAGAAATACACAGAAGCAGCTCTGAAAGGGAGAGCTGGAAAGATGGGAGTCTCTGCCTTGACTGTTGTAGGGAAAACAGGCTGGACTCTGGGGTCCTGTAACGGACCCAAACAGAGGTAGAAAGGGGTGACTCTTCATTCAGGTCCTGCCAGATGAAATCCTGGCTCACTGCCAGGCTGGACTTTAAGTCTGTTCACCAGGAAAATGGGATTTGGTCCAACACATTTCACTACTAAAAGAAAACTAGATACACCGTGCTCAGTAAGTGGCAGCTATTGACAAAGTCTACAGTGGCCGTGCAAAGCTTACTTTGTTTCACAGGTGGGCAAGAGAGCGTTCCAGAAAAAAGGAGCATGGTGTGTTGAAGGCATAGAGATTTTCAGGTTTGAGTTTTTTTTAGATGAGCAGGGCCCAAAGCAGTCCCACGCTGACAGCGGAAAAGCAGAGACAAGTGGTATCAGGTGGGGTCAGGGAGCAAGGATAGACTGGAAGGAGGCTTTAATGCCCAGGCTGTGGAGTCTGAACTTGAACTGGTAGACAGTAAGAGACAAAACAGCCGCTTTCTAGCCAGGAACATCAGCCATTGCATTTTGCAGAGATTGGAACCAGTAAAGAGGCAGAGAGAGCCGTGAAGCTGGGGTAGAAGAGTCCTTGGGGCTGGAGAGACGGCTCTGTGGTCAAGAGCACTGGCTGCTCTTGCAGAGGACCCAGGTTTGGTTTCCAGCACCCACATAGCAGATCATAACTATAACCCCAATTCCAGGGGATCTAATTCCCTTTTGGCCTCCACAGGCACCAGGAATGTACATGGTACACATACATATTTGCAGGTAAACACTCATACACATAAATCTTTTTTTGAGTCTTTGCCAGGTGAGGTGGTGAAGGCCTTTAATTCCAGCACTCTGAAGGCAAAGGCAGACAGATTTCTCTGAGTTTCAGGCCAGTCTGGTCTGCATAATGAGTTCCAGGTCAGCCACAGTTACAGTAAGACCCTATCTCAAACAAAACAAGCAGGCAAGCAAAAAGTCCTTAGTTTGGGGTCAGCTCAGTTGTATATCATTTGCCTAGCATGAGCAAACAAGGTCCTGAGTTTTGTTCTAAACATGCAAAATAAATATCTAGACACATAGGGGACAGAGTGTTGGACATGTCCTCCAGACCACAGGCACCTTGAGCTTTGCAGCGTGCTACAGTGTACCACAGGAGTTGCAGGCCTCATAGTCCTGGTGTTGCTTATATACAGTTTATCCTCTCCCTCCTGTACCCCTTGGTCCCTGAGCGTCTCTTTGCTTTACAGCAAGGCTGCTCTGAATCCTAGTAATGAATGGTTCTTTGCATCCTCACTCCCCATTTGTCCTCCTCTTGTCATCTCTCTTAATGTAATCTGAACTGCAGCCCATCTCGCTCTTTTAGTCTAGTCACTCTTGCCTGGAACTCTCCCTGGAGAGATTATTTGAGGGCTAGTGAGGTGGCTTACTGGGTAAAGGTGCTTGCCACTAAGCCTGATGACCTGTCAGTTCCCAGGAAAGATAACCAGCTCTTCAAAGTTGTCATCTGACCACCACAGGTCTACTGAGCACATGCATGCGCACAAAAAAATGTGATTTAAAAATGGAAAAACAAACAACTTTGGCTTCACTGTGTCCTTAGAAAACCTAAATCCTCACCTTAAGAGGCAGCTCTAACACCCACACAGCCAGCAGCTCTGCGGGCCTGCCTTCCGCATCTCTCACTGGCCTCTGCTGCCCCTGCCTCTCTTCCCGGTCATCTTCCACTTCAACAGATTTCAGTTGAAGAGCCACTTCCCCAGAGGGTATTTCCTCGAGTCCACAAAGACAGGGCTAGATGTCCTTTACCATTGGCTCCTTCAACACCACTGGCTTGCATCTCTCCACTGACCCTATCACAGCTGCAGAGTGTGTGTGGGGGTGGGTGGGTGGGGGGTTCCTATGTAATTCTCTTCCCACTGTGACGCTCTGAGGACCAAGATCTCGTCTCTGATGTCTGCTCCTTTGTTCTTGGGGTCTGAAACAATGAGCACTTTGCAGTTATTTTGGATAGAGTGAACTGATCAGTCTCTCAAAACTCATTCCAGATATGTAACTGGTTCATCAATGCCCGGCGGCGTCTTCTCCCAGATATGCTCCGGAAGGATGGCAAAGACCCTAATCAGTTCACCATTTCCCGCCGTGGGGGTAAGGCCTCAGACGTGGCTCTCCCCAGGGGTAGCAGCCCCTCCGTGCTGGCTGTGTCTGTACCAGCCCCCACCAACGTGCTCTCCTTGTCGGTGTGCTCTGTGCCGCTCCACTCAGGCCAGGGTGAAAAGCCAGCAACCCCCTTTCCACAAGGAGAGCTGGAGCCCCCTAAAGCCCTGGTGACCCCTGGCAGCACACTTACCCTGCTGACGAGGGCTGAGGCTGGAAGCCCCACAGGTGGACTCTTCAACACACCACCGCCCACACCCCCAGAGCAGGACAAGGAGGACTTCAGCAGCTTCCAGTTGCTGGTGGAGGTGGCACTGCAGAGGGCCGCTGAGATGGAGTCGCAGAAGCAGCAGGACCCGGCGCCCCCGCTCTTGCACACTCCTCTCACTCTAGTTGCAGAAAACCCCAAGTAAGCACCTGTTGCCGGGTGGCTCGGGCTCAGGCCAGTGGTCCTGGGTCCTGGTTCGTTTCTCTTCCATACCTGAAGAGGGTCTCTTCAGGTCACTGCCAAGCGTTGGGGTCAGCAGTGTCCAGAGGTCCTCAGCAGAAAGACGCCACTTGGTGTCACTGCACTGTGAAGGGGGCTGTCCTCTGCTGACCACTGTTTCTTCAGGCCTCTGAGTAGACCAAGGGACCAGAGACAGAGATAGCGTTGCTGCTGCTTCTCCAGAGATCCCCTGGGACACCCGTGTTCCAGCCTGCTTTCCTAGGCAGGCCCAGGAAATCTGCCAAGTTCAAACTCAAGCTGGGTCCAAGCTGCCCCGAAGCTGTGCCTCTTTTGGACAAGCCAGGTGTGCACATTCCAAGTTCCTCAGTAGGGACAAAAGAAGAGAACCCAGCAGATGTCACAGAACCGACTCCAGTTGAATGTTTAGATTTTGTTAAATTGTTTATTTCCCCTTTTTGCTGTGGTTTGCGTTGATGGCTGTAGGTAGGTCAGGTGTGGGAAGAGCGCACATTACGTGGTGTGGAGTTTGATAAGCTGGCAGTGATGTACCACTGCTTCCAGGGATGAATGCATAAGGAACCAACTGAATCTATGCAGTAGTGTGAAATTCCAAGCGGAAATGGTTTGGTTTACCCCATTATAAAAGGCAGAAAAATTAATATGAACCTACTAGGCGCAGAGCAGAGAAGGATGATAAAAACAGGTATTTGCTTTTGTTTTTATTGTATTTTGGGGGTGGTAAGCTAGACTGAAGCAGTTTTTGTTTTTTTCTTTCTCTTTTTAATGTTTTCCCCTTTGTTCCTGAAGATGTTGCCCTGTGGCCTAAATTTTGGATTCTTGTAGGAAACTGGCCAGAAAGTCAAAAGCTCCCAATGTCCCCTACCTGGGGAGAAGTGAGCCATCTGCTGGTCAGGCGGCCCTTGGAAAAGGCCGCTTGTCCCACAGAGGTGGCAGGAAGGTATTCCTGAAAGAAGCAAGGGCTAGGGCCTACAGAGGAGGCTGCCAGGTTAGACGTGAGCCGTGAGCCTGGGCTTGTGTCCGTTCCATCTGCCTTCAAGTTGAAGTTGCAAAGGCCTACCACAGTCTCCCTGTGAAACAGCTCAGAGTTGCTCTTAATCTCTTCCCTTTTCTCACCTTTTACTTGCTGTTTTGTTTCTCATAGTTTTCAGGAGCCTTATACCCCATCTTTATATATCCTAAGAAACACTAATTCTAGGTTTTTATTAGCCAAAATATGTTTGTTCTAAATAACCAGAAGATTTGAGCAGCCCTGACTTGTAGTTTCTTGAAATTGCCAGGTTGTGAACACAGAAGGGGCTCCTGGATGTTGACTGACTTGGAGTGCCTATCCCAAAGAAAGGTGGAATATCACTCTGGCCTTTCTGGGGAGTACCCTGGCACCCTCACAGAGACTCCCCCACCTCTCCTGAGAGGCATAGCCCATCCCTTACAGTTCAAGTGGGAATGGGGAGTGTTGCTCTCTGTAGGGGATGCTTTCCTAGGTGCTCTCTCCTGCCTCTCTGGGGATCAGGGATCCTCATCACCCTGAGGCCCTGCTGGAGAAGGACAAGCGAATGTGGCAGTGTCGGGGTTGGTTGAGGTTGCTGTTTACCTACCACCTTTACCCTGGCTGTGTCTTGAGTCCAGGTCCCCTGATGGCCGCAGTAGGGACTTGGAGTGTATTGGGCTAGATGGGATTTTTTTTTCCCTCTCCACAGTGCACTGAGTGGAGGGAGGAGGGAGCCGTGCTGCTGACTTCTTTAGGCATTCCCCTCCTGGTATAAGATGGGGCACCTGGGGGTGGGGCGTCTTCAGCTAAGGTTGCTTGTGAGATAATTGTAGAGAAGCACAGTCATCCGATTGAACAATATTTGAGAAAAAACTGTAAATAACTGGTTTTTGTCAAATAAAGTTGTTTCTTGTTTATTTTTAAGGTTGAACTGAGTTCTTGGTTGCCCTACTGTGCTTTAAGAACAGAGCAGTCACTGAGTTACTCTGCCCAACCTCTTTCACTCTCTTCCCAGCCACTGAGCATCACACTCCTTTCTCGCTCCCTTTCAGTAGCCCATTCAGCACAGTGTACAGGGATATACTGCATGCAAGTCTGGCCAGCTTCCCTGGGACCTTCCGGTAAGCATTGGGTTTTCTAGGTGAAGAGGATATGGACTTCAGAACTGGAAACTTGGTCTTCCCTCAGTGAGGTGTAAAGCTCACTGCGCTTTATAACCAGCACAGACACACAGACTGGATTTGCTTCAGCCACAAACTGAAGCCAGGACTGCCTCTACTTCCCTCTGTGTCAGCCAGCAAATTCCCATTGCTTCTGACCACCTGAAGATACATTTTTGCCACATCAAATAACAGTTGTGGTCTAAAGTACAAACAACATGATTGTAAACAGCTCCACTGTGTGCAGTGCGTATTACTCCCACTGGGCACATGTCCAGGAAAGGTGCCCATCCCCAGCTAAAGCACCTGAATGGGGATTTATGCCACTTGTCTGAACTTAGCCTATAAATATAGGTGCGGAGTTAGGATTTGAATTAAAGTCTGTTGCTTAAAGGTTACTGAGTTCTGCCCAAAGCCTAGTTCAACTGATAGTAGATATTTAACCACTGACTTAACATCAACTATCTAATATCAGTATGGACTAAATACAACTTTATTCAATAATCAAATTGGCTTTTTTTGTTCTGTTGCTTGTTTTTTTTTGTTTTTTATTTTATTTTTGACAAGATCTCCCTGTGTAACCCTGGCTGACCTGGAGATCATAGAGATCTGCCTGCATCTGCCTTCCAAGTGCTGAGGTTATACCCAGCTCTTTTTGTATTCTAGTTAATTAATTTTTTTAAACTTTTTTTTTATGTGTGTGTGTGTTGCCTGCATGTGTCTAGAGAGGCCAGAAGAGGGCATCAGATTAGATTAGGCATTAGAACTGAAGTGTTAGCAGCCACTGGGATATTATAAACCAAACATTGGTCCTTGGAAGAGCAACCAGTGGTTTTAACCACTGACCCATCTCCAGCCAAGGGATTTTGAGGTTTTTTTGGAGATATGGTCTCATGTGTAAACTTGTATTGGCCTTGAATTCCTCATCCATCTCCCAAGTCCTAGAATTATAGGTATATACCATCATACCCAGCACAAATTAACTTTTTCAGGATCTCCCCAGTATACCTAAGTAGGGGGTGTGTAATCTCTCTTGCAAGTAACTCCTTAAGAAATCTGGGGAGAGAAGTTTCCTAGGTTGAAGAGCTCAACTCCTTTACCCATTTGTCCAAGGTCTGTCCTCAAACCAGGACACTTAGGCCCAGGACTAATCAGATTGAATCTAAACTGTCCTCTGAAGGCCCATGTGTTATAGGTAGTTGTCAGCTGATGGGCTTTTGTGACATGGTCAGATCATGAGGGCTATAACTTACCCATCAATGGAGTCAAAATTTGGTGGCATCAGGGAGTAGCGGAAATAGGGCCTCCGAGGTCACACTGGGTGTGCATGTCCTAGAATAGTCCCTCTTAGTCCCTGCTTTTTCCTGTCTTCCCTGCTGCCATAAAATAAGCAGCTTTAAATGATCGAACTGTTACTAATACACCCTTGGAAAGAGAAGTACTTTGAGTGGTTCCACTGCCTACGGAGAAATGGCTTCTATAAATACCTTTCAAAGAACTGAAACACTTCTGGAGGCTAGAGATGTAGCTCAGTTGATGGAGTACTTGCCTAGCATGCATGAAGCTCCAGGTTCTACCCCTCACATGACAGAAACCTGGAGTGATAAGCCAGGTGTGGTAGCTCAAGCTTGCAATCTAGCACTCTGATACAGAAAGATCAGAAGTTCAAGGTCAACCTGTGAGCTGGTGCAGAGGGTAAAGTGGTGTTTGATGCCAAGCCGGGGGCCTCAGCATTCACTTGGTAGGAGAACTGCTTGTGTGAACTGTCATGACTTCCCCTTGTCCATTGTGGCACATGTGATTTTCAAAAACTAATAAAATTTAAGGTCATCCTCACCCACATAACCAAGGTAGAGGCTAGCCTGGGATACATATGACCCTGTCTTGAAAAGAAACAGATAAACTTTAGGTTAGTGAACACCCGTTTGTAAGTTGGCCTGAGTTCTGGGACCAGTAACCCTTTCTGAAGCTAAGCACACACTCTTCCTTTCTTGTAAGAACTTCATTCAGGAAAGAGGTTTTTGTCTTATTTTTATGTTTTGGGGTATAGAGTTTCAGTATTTCAGGCTGGCCTCAAACTCATGTTTCTTTTGCCTCAGCCTCCCAAATGCTGGGATTTACAGGTAGGTATCAACCATACCTGGCTTTTTTATTAGAGGGTTGTGTGGTGTGTTGGAATCAAACCAGAAGCTTCCCATCTACTAGGTGTACATTCTACAACTGAGCTACGCCCTCAGCCCCTAGTCTTTCAGTTATAAGAGGAAAGAGTGTCCCCCTGAACCTTTTGAATTATATGTTCTTAACAGTCGGTGATGACCTGAAAACACTTCCTGAGATTCTCACTTCACCCTACGGTCCTTACAGGCTCCATATTGCAGATTTAAATATGACCTGCACATGTATATGTTTCTTCCTTGTCTTTCTCCACAGTATGACATGGCTGGTAGCTTTCCCACAAGGCCTCAGATCTTTGATCCATCCATGTGTATCTAGGGCCACAGTGTCACTCTGGAGCATGCAGCTGGCACTGATAACAGGCATTCAATAGGAAGGAAGTACTCACTCAGCTCTAGAGCTCAGACCATGTGTTCAACATGCTAAAAACCCACACCTTACAGAGATAAATTGTGCCCTACTTCCACATTTGTCTCCCACCTCCAAATCTGACTCTTCAAGTTCTTTTCCCTCTTAGACCACCCAAGATGTTTGTTTCTGCCAGATGGATGCTCTGGGATTCAGCCAGATTCCTCACTTCCTAAGATAAGAAAGTCTTGAGAGAATTAGAAAGGGAACAAGTCTGAGTCTCATACATTAGTCACATACCTTCTAGGCAAAAAGGCTTATCCCCTGGCTGCCAGCTTGGCTTTGTAGGCTACTAGAAAACCAAGTAGAGAAACAGATCAGGTTTCAGGTGTCTATTCAACCTTTAACTTGCTGTGTGATCTTGTGATACACTGTAGGATCCTAGGTTCCTTTCAGCTCTAAACATTCAATAACCCCACCCACTACTATGGAAACACAAATTTGAGAAATCTAAAGAGTTAAAGTCACACTTCAAAGTATATTGAAACACAAAGAATTGGTTCTTTTCACCCCTAAAAGCTATATGAGTGTTCAGAGTATGTGGTTTTGCAACTCTGTAATACCAGTACTCTGGAGGTAGAGAATAGGAGTTCAAGGTCATCTTCAGAAACATGAGTTAGAGGCTACACTGGACTACATGAGGCCTTGTTTTAATAAGTATGTGGAAAACTTAGTGGGGTGTGGTAGTACACACCTCTAATCCCAGCATTTGGGAGGCAGAGGCTGGAGGATCGTTGAGATACAGCAAATTCTAGGCCTGAGCTATAAGGAGACTGTCTCAAATAAAACAAAAGATAAATACTCTGAGAATGTAGCTCAGTTGGTAGAGTACTTGTCTTAACACTGCATAAACTGAGCAGGAACGGTGGTGCAAGCCTATAATCCCAGGGACAGACAGAAGGATCAGAAATGCGAAGTCATCCTTAGCTACATAGCAAATTCAAAGTCAGACAGTTTAGTGAGACTTGACTACTCTGCCTCTAAATTAATTAATTAAATAGAAATAATAGTTGCCTGTGTTCAAAGATACGTGATCTTATGAGTAGAAAACCCAACAGGAAGATGCTCAATAGGTAAAGTTGCTTGCTGCCAAGCCTGGGGTCCACATGATGGAAGAAGGGAGCCAGCTCCTGAAAGCTGCCCGTCGACCTCCACATGTGTGCTGTGCCACACATACATAAATACATGTAACATAAATTGTTTTAGGAATCTGGGAAAGCAGTACAAGATGACTCAGCAGGTTCAGGTACTTGCTGCCAAGCCTGGGCTTGATCCCTGGGACCTACATGAGGGGAAATAGAGAAAACCGACTCCCACAAATTGTCCATTGACCTCCACATACATCTGCCCCACTAAGAAATGAATGTAATAAAAGATTTTTGATAACAAAAAGCAAAACAAACAAACCCCACCCAGGGCTGGAGAGATGACTCCATAGTTACGAACACTGGCTGCTCTTGCAGAGGACTCTCGTTCAGTTTCCAGGACCTACGAGGCAACTTAACAATTGTCCTTAACTCCAGTTCAAGGGGCTCTATTGCCCTCCTCTGGTCTCCGCGGGCATTGCATGACACGAGTGCATTTATATACATCCAGGCAAAACACTCATACACATAAAATAAATTTTAAAAAACCCACAAGCCAGGTGTGGTGGTATGTGCATTTAATCCCAGTACTCTAAAGGTAGAGATAGGTGGTCCTCTGGGTTCCAGGCCAGCCAGAGCTATATAGTAAAACCCTGTCTCTAAACAAGACAAAACTAGTCTACCCAAAAAAACTGTTAGAACTAATAAGTCCAGCAAAGTTGTAGGATACAATACAATAAACTTGCTATGTAGCCAAAGTTGATCTCATACCTCATCCTTCACCCAAGAAAACTATTAACACAACAGCATCAAAAAGAATAAAATACTTAGGAGTTCACTAAGGAGGTAGACTTGTAAACTGAAAACTGAAATAAAAACTAGTGTACCCTGTAATCCCAACACTGAAGTATCTCAGACAGGAAGAGCATGAGGTCAAAAGTAGCCTGAGCTACACAGTGAGAACCTGTTTCAAAACAAGAGAAACAGCTTGGCATCCTGGCTCATACCTGTAATCCCAACACTCAAAAAACTGAGGTAGAAGGATTGCAGTAAGTTTGAGGGTAGCCTAGGCTATTCAAAAGTTCCAGGGCAGCCTAGTTACAGACTGAGAGCCTGTCTGCAAACAAAAAACAGAAAGATATTAAAAACAGCACAAATAAATGGAAAAAATATCCTACATGCATGAGCTGGAAGACCTAATATTGTTCAGTTTTCTTTTTTAGGCAGGGTCTCACTATGGAGCCCTGGATGGCCTGGAACTCATTGTGTAGACCAGGGTGGCATATATATATGTATATATATATATATATATATATATGTATATATATATATGTCTCTCCAAGTGGTGCTGGAAAATGAAAACACTATATGTAAAAGAATGGAATTGGAGCTTTAACACCATTTACAAAAATTACCTCAGAATAGATTGCTGAAGATACAGCTCAGTGGTGAAGTGCTTGCCTAGCATGAACTAGGCCCCGACTGTGATTGACGAGCACATACAAAAAGAAACAAAGCCTCAGCCTGGCAATTTATGTCTGTAATCCCACCATTTAGGAGACTGAGACATAAGGATTGCCTGAGTTCAAAACTTGCCTGTGAAATTCTCAGGAGAAAAAATAGGGGGAAAGCTTCATGAGAAGATACGACACCAAAGACACAGGCAACAAAAGGAGATTTAAAGAAGTTAAGATTTCATTTAATTTAAAATTTGGCCTGTAATCCTAGCTACTTGGGAGACTGATGCAGGAGGATCCTTTAGGCCCAAGAGTTTGGGGCTAGCCTTGGCTAGGGAGACCGCTGCCTCAAAAACAACAAATACATATATTTGTTTTATACATACACACGCTTTTGTCAGATGTGGTGGCACAGGCCTGCAATCCCAGCACTTGGAAGGCTAACGCAAAAGACCAGCTAGGCTACATAGTTCAATCTCAGCAAAGGATACATAGGGAGACCCTGTCTTAAAGAAGAGGTCGGGTACTTACTGGTGAGACTGGACTGGAGAGCACTAGGTATATTCTGGAAAAGTTCCCCAGGAGAATGAAGAACCAAAATATAGATGAACGTTGGTAGATGCAAAAATTAGATTCTGACTTTTTTTTAAGGCTGGATCTCTGTAGCTCAGGTTGGCCTTGAACTCTTGGTCCTCCTGCCTCTATCTCCCAAGTGCCAGGATTACTGGTGTGAACCACCACCTCTGGCCTGACACTATTTAAAAGTTAAAGTATGACTTAAGAGGTCACATGGGCTGGAGAGATGGCTTAGTGGTTCAGAGCACTTGTTGCACAATTATGGGAACTGGAGTTTGGTTCCCAGCACCCAGGCAACAAGCTGGACAACCTACAAAGCCTGCAGCTCCAGCTCCGAGTAATCTACATGGGCACACCTGCATGCATATGTGCATACACTCACACACGTATACATAAGTCCTTTTTCTTTTGTTTCAGGGTCCCACTAGGTAGCTCTGGCTGGCCTTGAACTATGTAGACCAGGCTGGCCCTAGACTCAAGAGATCCACCTATCTCTGTCTCCTGAGGGCTGGGATTAAAGGCATGCGCTACCACACTCTGGTTAAAATAAATCTTTAAAGGCTCATAGTATAGATTTAGTTGGATAGACCCAGGTACCAGTGATTCCAGGCAAATAACTTTGCCTTTATAAACTGCACAAAAGTGATGAGTCTTGTGTATGGCACCACCGGGAGTGAATGTTGTTTTGAGACAGCTACTCTCACTTTGTATCTCAGACTGGCCTTGATGTGTAACTCTGGTTAGTCTTGAGACAGGATCTTGCAACGTAGCCAGGCTAGCCTGAAACTCCTGTCTCAGCCCACCCAGGGCTGGGACTGCAGGTATGCACCGGCACAGTCTGGGATGCCCCAGAATTTGTACAAGTTCCCAGGAGGTGCGGCTGCTGCTGTTGGTCCCAAACATATTTTGTGAACCACTAACTTAGCACACAGTGAGGACGCAATAGGTATCCTGACACTTAATACTTTGTGATTTTCCGATGGGACTTAAAATCCTTAGAAAATAATTTTCTCTCTTAGGGTCTCGGTCTCACGTTTGTCAGAGGGTGCTGGGCTAGATGAGATTTAAGTTGCACAGAAGCATTAACTTTTTTTTTTGGAGACAGGCCCTCGATGTAACCCCAGGATGACATGACCAGCGACTCATGATCCTCCAGAGGGTTGATGATAGGCCTGCGCCACTGCCATGCTGAGGTAACTCCATACTCCCCCGACCCCCCATGTCCTGTGAGTGAATGAGCTAACATCGTGAACAAGGTCCTACATAACTTTAAGCTAACTGCAGCAGGCAGCCTGGGGTTCCCAGGGACAAGGACCCCACATTGCGGGCGAGCAGGTTGCAAGGAAGAAGGCAAAGCCGCTTCTGCCTGCGGCTTGACGGACGAGCAGCGGCGACGTGAGCAAAGACCCGGTCGAACCTCTGCTTTCGTCTCAGCGGCTGTTCCTGTCTCACAGCGCCTCCTCGCGCTCGCGTTGCGCCTCGCCTCCACGCGTGTCCCTTCTCTCTCGCCCTACCGCGCGCCTGGCGGAAGTTGGCCGTCACTTCCGCCCGGCGGAGGGCGCTTGCGCCTCGGCGACACCGCGCTTTCGGTCGGAAGGCTGCGTGACCTCCGATTGGCTGCGTGCGTACGCCCTCACAGGACGCTGTCCCTCCCTCCGCGGCGCCTGCTCCCTGGAGCTCCGGAGACGGGCGGCTTGGCGGACGGACAAGAAGCGCGGTGTGCTGCCGGACCGACGCTGAGGCTTCCGCCGCTCCGCGCGCCGTGACCCGCGACCGCAGCCCCCGACTCCCTTCGGCTCGGCCCGCGCGCCTCAGGCCCGGCTCGGGCGGCGCGACGGGAGGATGAGCGGCGGGCGACGGAAGGAGGAGCCGTCGCAGCCGCAGCTGGCCAACGGGGCCCTCAAAGTGTCCGTGTGGAGCAAGGTGCTGCGGAGCGACGCGGCCTGGGAGGACAAGGTGCGGAGGGCGCGGGATGCAGGAGCCTGGCGAGGGGTGGGCCGGGCCGCTAGGGCGGGGGGCGCGAAGCGAAGCGAAGTTGGCTGGCACGGGCCTGACAGCCCGCCCGACGGCAGAGGAGGCCGCCCGGGCGCGCGGACGCGGCGAGGGCCGGGCGGAGTTGCCGTCCCGGGGTACCAGGGCGAGCGGAGCACCTTGCGGCCGCGGCTCCCAGCAGGGTCCCGAATAAGTTAGCGCCAGTGTGCCGGCTCTGCGCTTCTGAATCTGGGGACTACTGGGAATGCCTGGTGCCGAGTCCTCCGACTTCGGCCCGAGCCAGCAGTGTGGGGCCGAGCTGCCAAGGCGTTTAGCTGGCACATGGTGAGATGCGCTCCCTCGCTCGATGGGAGGAGAAAGTCGGAATGCCTAGAGATTCGAGAGCGGAGACAACCTTTGGGGAAGTGTGTGAGGAAGAAGTGCCTCTAGATGTGGGAAAGAAATGGGGGCTTCGAGATGTTCTTGGTCACATTCAGAGTATCTGAGCGTGGACGCTTCCCACCTTTGCTCCATTCCGTGCTTCGAAGACTGTCAACAAGCAACTTGGTTCCAGGTGGTTTAAATTTGCAGTCCTTAGTTTGGACCGCTGAAGTTGGGCTTTTCCTTCCTTCAGTTCCGCTTGGGTGAGGAGGGGGATGGGAAGCACTTCCTGAAGGTGCCCTTGTCCTGCCCCCAGCCCTGCCCAGCTCTTGCAAAACCCGAAGTCTCATTGTGATCTGCTGTGTCATTTTCTCCCTGGTGTAAGTCCGGGGTAATCCACAGTCTGTGTTCTGTGTCAGGTGAAATTTAGATGTGCGGGCAGGTGCCTCAAGCACTTTTTCTTCCCTCTAATCCTTACTTTCCTTGGTGACTTGACTTCTCAAAATTCAGTGTACAGGAAGGGTGGGTACTGAGGTTTTTCTTTCTGGGGACTGTTTAGGTCTTCTGTCTGGTCAGCTAAGGGTAATCTATGACCAGTAGCAGTGACCACAGGCATTTTTTTTTTTTTTAACCAACAGTTTATGCAGCCTTTTTTTTAAAAAAAAAAAATACGTCGTCTCCCAGTAGCTCAGCTGGCCTGGAACACTCTCTGTAGACCTGGAACTCACAGGGAACTGCCTGCCTGTCACTGCTTCCCTAGTGCTGGGACTAAAGGCATGTATCACCACACCCAACTGCAGCTTCTCTTTTAAGAGTGATGATTTCTCTAAAATATATTAGAGCACAGGCTCTGGAAATAATCACTTAAGGTCTAAATATATTATTTTCCCCCACATTTTGGTATGAGATGTAATAACCACATGCTATTTCATTGCTTGGTAGAGACATATTATGATTTAATAGAAAGTTTTTGTTTTCCATCTTTTGCTGTCTTGTGGCACCCACAATGGGATAATGTGTGCATTGTGTCTTTTCTACAGGATGAATTTTTAGATGTGATCTACTGGTTCCGACAGATCATTGCTGTGATATTGGGTGTCATTTGGGGTATTTTACCCTTGCGAGGCTTCTTGGGAATAGCAGGGTAAGTTTTGAATAGCTTACATCTATGATACATGTCTCTTTGTCTATCCATTGTTGTGCCCAGATTATAGAATCCTCTCAAAAGACCACCATGGAGGTCAAATCTGATGCAAGAACAAAGGGTCTTTATTTACAAGCTCGAGCTCGGTCCACAGTCTGACACACTGACGCAGCAGGTGATAAGACAGTGGCCCCGAGTGGAGGGTGAAATGATCTTTTATAGGGTTAAAACAAAGAGAGGAGGGACAAGGGTTGGGATTGGTTAAGGAAGCCCACTTGGCGCGAAAAAGCATCTTACTCATATTAAGGTAACAGGGCCCATGGAATGTGCTTACCAGAGTATGCTTCAAGGTCTTGTTTATGTCTCTGATTTTAGCCTTGGTCAACCTGACCAGATCTCATGTAGTCCTAAGTAGGGTGTTTTTACAAAACCGTCTGATATTTGAAGGCTATGTTCTTGCAGGTGTTTTCCTATGAGTGTGGGAAAGACTGTTTGTGGCCTTTCCTGGAGCTGGGAAATCAGGCTTACATAGCAGAGGTTTTTCTCTAACAAAATGGAGTCAGGTTTCACTTTCCATTTCTGGGGGGTCCTTACATCCATCATTAATTCTGGTTATTCTGAAACATGGTCTCATGTAGCCTAGGCTGGCTTTGGAACAGCTGAGCCTCCCACCACCTCCCAATTGGAGGGGTTACAGGCTTATACCACATGCTTGGCTCTTGATTTCTTTTCCTTTCCTGGAAAGAGCCTTTACTGCTGGCCTTGTGTGTGTGCAATGACTAAAGCAAAGAAGTGGCTTCAGAACCTTAGTCCTTGTGGGTCTGGTGCAGTGTTCTTCAGCATCTCAAGTCAGACAGGCTGCCTTCCCGAGGACTGGGCCTGTCTATTCACTTCTTGTAAGCAATTACCATGTTACTTGTTGGCAACATGTACTCTAATTCTGGTGTGACCTTGATACCTATGAAAGTTTGGGAACCAGAACTTCTGTAGTTACTGACCATTTCCTCTATCCTTTATGCCTTGTATTTGCTGGATGTAATGAATTTTGGCTTTGGTAGAAGTCACTTCAGGTCCCTACATCCTAATTTTTTTGTTGTTGTTGCTTTATTATTATTTCATGTGTATGAATGTAATGCCTGCATGTGTGTAAGTGCACCCATGTGGTGCAGTGCCCTTGGAGAACAGAAGAGGATGTTGGATCCCTTCGAACTGGGATTACAGATGGTTGTTAGCTGCTATGTGGGTTCTGGGATTCGAACCCTGGTCTTCTGCAAGAAGAACCAGTGCTCTTAACCTCTGAGCTCTCTCTCCAGTCCTAGGTCCCTACATTTTAAAAGCATCCCCAAAGTAGGAGGCTTGCATTTTACTGCACTCTTCTGACCAGTGGCAGCATCCTTGATACCATGGTTCACTTTGACAAGTTGTTGAGAAAAAGTCTGTGTGCCTATGAAACTAAATTCAAAAGATTGTAGGAAACTTTTTAAAATAAGAACTTTGGCAGGCTGTTATGGAAATGGAGACACTTGCCTTTTCTCTTTTCACACAAGTGCCTCCCTCCCATTCCCTATGGAAAACCACACTGGTTGTTTTTGGGATAATCATAGCTCTTATTCCTTTAGAGTATAAGAAATGAATCCATCTTGAAAATTGAATTGCCTGTTTTCTTGGACAGCAGCCCAAAAGAAATATATAGTAGTCCCTCCTGTCCACAGGAGCTGTCTTCTAAGACTCTCAGTGGATACCCCAAAGCACACACAATATCAAACCTTATAAAGTTTATACATTAGGAGCTGGACCTGATGGCTACTGCCTATATACTCCCAGCACTTGAGGAGGCTAAAGCAGGAGAATCTCCATGAATTTGAGAGCAACTGGGCTACATAGTGAGTTCCATGCCAGTCAACCAGGGACCCTGTTTTTAAATATATGTGTATGTGTATATATATATATATATATATATATATATATAGAGAGAGAGAGAGAGAGAGAGAGAGAGAGAGAGAGAGAGAGAGAGAGAAAATTCTAAATTAGTCATAATAATAAAGTAACAATTATTTAGTTATAACAATATAGAGCACTAATCAAAGTTAAAGTTTATTTCCTCAAAATATCTCATTGATAATGTGAGGTGCTATTTGAAGAAGGCACTCACTGGCTTCTCTTTGGCATATCCCATTTGCCAGCATCACTATTCTTTGATTTGGGGGCTACTGCTAAGTAGAATAAGGATTGCTCAGGCACAAGTACTATGGCACTGTCATGATCTGATTACTAGGCCTCAACCAAGTGATAGTGGGCAGGCAGAATATGTATACAGCATGGATGTATATGCTGCACAGAGGGATGATGTGGAGACACAGGATAGCATGAGATCTTACACATTTGCCTGGGGCAGTTTAATATGAATTTTTGTAGTTTTCTATTTGTCCATGGACAGCTGAGTAAGAGAGATTTTATATAGTACTCCCTTCCTAACCAGATGTTTTTAACATTGCACGGAACAAGGCATTTATATAAGAAAACTAGTCAGTTTATGCTGTGTCTGATCTTAACAAAGTGGACATCTAAGACCAGTTGAAGGTGATAAGGTTTGGGACCTGGGGTTCATAAAACTTTTCCCAGTGGTGGTAGCATAAAGATAGACTTGTAGAACACTGGTCACCCTTTTTTGATCTGTGAGCAGAGGCAAGCAGAGGATGATGCCAGAGGAATTCTCACTTTCCCAGGACCAGGAAGAGGAGTGGTGCTAGTGCAGAGCCCCTGTGCCTCTCAGATCTTGTAAGATTCCCCCGTTTGTGTGTGTGTGGTGCAAGCGCATGTGTGAAGATAAGTGCAGAGACCAGAGCAGAATGTCAGGTGTCTTGCATTACCACTCCGGAGGCCTTACTGCCTTGAGACAGAGTCTCACTGAACCAGAGCTTTTCTTTTTTTCCCCTTTCAGTTAGGCTGGTCAATGAGCTCTTGGGATCTGGCTGTCTGCAACTTTCAGTGCTATGGTAAAAGACATACATAGCCAAACCTGGCTTTTTTGCATGGATGCTGGGCATTTGAACTCATGTCCTCTTAACTTGCAGAGCAAGTGCTTTTACCCACTGAATTGTCTCCATAATTAGCCCCTCTTGGAGTTTTTTTTAATTGAATTTTGACAATTTTCATACAATATAATTTGATATTTAGAGCCCCTACACTTGTCTGTACCTTCCTTTAGTGACCCCCCACTCGATTTAATGTATTAAGACCTATAGAGTCTAATTTGTACCCCAAATGTCCTTCAGTCTGAGTCTATCCCTTGGAGCTGGCTGACCTACCAAGAGTCCCATCCTTGAGATTTTTCTCTCCCCCCTCCCAGCAGCCATTAGTTGCTAAAAGTTCCTTAGGTTGGGTTGGAGTTTCTTGCCCACAGCTCCCCTTAAAAGTTTCTCTTTGTTTTTGAGACATGATCTTACTTTGTGATTCTAGCTGGCTTAAAACTCTTATATAGACCGGTTTTTACTTGAACTCAGAGATCCATCTGCCTTTGCCTCCTCAGACTAAAGGCATGTGCCACTGTGCCTAGCCTTTTTTTAGTAGGGTAGGGTGGTGTGTGCCTTTAATGCCAGCACTCTGTAGGCAGGCAAATCTCTGCAAGTTCTAGGCCAGCCAGGGCTACAGGCACATACACAAAGGAATTTCAATTGGTTTAAATTTTTTTCTACTGTATTTGTGTACATGCCATGGTGTTTGCATGCAGTCAGGACAAACTGGCAGGAGTTGGTTCTCGCCTTCATATGGATCCTAGAAACTGAACTCACGTCATCAGGCTTGCTTTACCTACTGAACCATTTCAGAAGCCCTTTTAAAGATTGTTTCTTCTTTAGTAAGATGGGGACAGTTAAGAGTGGCTGGGGGTAATTGCCAAATGTGTTCTTTCCATCAGGCATCTCATAAAAATTGGTAAAACATGGCTGAGAGAACAAGAAACTGGATATTTGGACTGGCTTGCCAGGATTCAACCCCATGCTGTCTGTCAGAGCTAACTTCTCTCACTCTGCACAGATCCCTAACTTTCTTTGGGTTGGCACTTTTCCCTGCTCATGGAAAGGCCAAAGACATTGGTCTTGTTTTTCCATGCCTTCCCTATCTGACCTGACTTCTTATGCTTTGAGTGGGACTGCCTGTCATTTCTCGTGACTTTTCTCTCCAATAGCTGCTTAACTGCCCTCTGTCCAGATCCCACCTTGGCTTCATTCTGTCATGGCTGTCATTTAGGACCAGTTAAGGAAAAGCACTCCTGCAGGTCTTACTAATTTACCTGAGAACTGGCTGTCAGTTCTTCTCGTCTTCTAAGGTCTTTGCATTAAAGACCCTGCCTCTGGGTCTCCCAGAGGTTGGCATATGATGACTCTGTTCAGTGAATACTTTTTTTTTTTTAAACTAATGTTCTCTTTTTAATATGTATATACTTACGTGAGGGGTATGCATATGGAGGTCGGAGGACAACTTGAGAGTCACTTCTCTCCACCTACCACAAGGCTCTGAGGATTGAACTAAGATCGTCAAGTTTGGCAGCTAAGCACCCTTACCACTGGGCGTATTGTCCAGGCTGGCCTTTGACTCCCAATCCTCCTCCTCTTTCCACTTCCCAAGTACTGGAATGATCTTGAACCTCTTGATCTTGTTTTTCACCCCTCAGATGATGGGGTTACAGGCCTATGCCATCATGCCTTGACCCTTAGGTCTTGCTGTGTAGCACAGGTGAATCTCTAACTGAAGATACTCCTGCCTCCTAAGTGCTGGGGTTGCAGGCCTGTCCCATCACACCCAGCTTAGACCCAACCCTTTTCCATTCTCTGTTACACTCAATGTCACATTAAATTTGCTGTGTAACTCTTCATGCAACAGAAATGCACATCCTTGAAGTTCAGTGTGCGGCCTAGTGTTTTCTTTCTTGACCCTGCCTCCTAACCTCACCTAAGTTTAAGTGTCTTTATTGCTGTGACTTCTAGAAGGTAAACTCCTTAAGCTTCTAAGTCACCCCCTGCTTCGTGGGGAAGACGCATAGGCAAAGAATGAATTAACAGAACTCAGTGCTCTAACAGTGCTGGTGAGAGCTGGAGGCTCATCCTGGTGCTTATCCTCCCCACTCCAGATTCTGCCTGATCAATGCAGGAGTCCTGTACCTCTACTTCAGCAACTACCTACAGATCGATGAGGAAGAATATGGGGGCACATGGGAGCTCACCAAAGAAGGATTTATGACATCTTTTGCCTTGTTCATGGTATGTGTAGCTGGTAGTTTTACAGTTCTGTTCACTGCATGAGATGTCACTCAGGAGCCCCACTAACCCAACTTATGTGGCTGGGGTACTGGTTTTCTTTATGGCTTCTCTTGAGCGAGGGCCAAGGACGTACTGTCTGCTTCTGTGAACATTTTGTTAGGTTATGTTAGACCCTATCTGTGGTCTCTTATGTCTGGATTCTTCCTCTTAGCATGTTTTTCAAGATCTACCCATATTGTAGTTAGGTCCATAGTTGGCTGAGGGGAGGAAGATATAGGAAGACAGACCTAACCATGGACTTTCTAGAGTGATGTTTTGAGGTCAGTGATGCCTGTACAATTTTATATACCAAAAATCCTTAAGAATTTATGCACGTACCCCTGTGTGTCCAGACCCTAACCCCAACCAATAAAATCTTAGAGGCAGGCATCTCTATTTTTTATAGATCCCAGGTGACTTCTCTGGGTATTTCAGTTATGGAGTTGACTAGTGTGCTGGGGGTTTGAGCTCACGTTTGTTACTTACCCTAAGGCCTTCTAGCAGTGCAGCTCCAAAGGGTGCTGTCTGGTGAGGGAAGGGCTAGTGAAGTGGTCTCTGGAAGCATGCGCTTCCTAGCAAATCTGCTAGGTGTTGGATATCCCTGGGGAAGTGTCTTGTCCTTACATTTGTGTCTCCCATTTTCATTTTGTGAACTTGGGACCTTTGTTGATTAAGGTAACATCATGAACTGCTTGTCTCCCCCCAGGTCATTTGGATCATCTTTTACACTGCCATCCACTATGACTGATGGTGTACAGCTCCCACTGCTCCCTGTCCAGTCCAAAGGACCCTTTTAATTATAGCACAGAAACATGCTTGTTGGGACACCCCTGCCACGTGGAACCTAGAAAAACAGTGTTTCCTGGACTGAGAATCAGCATGTTGGGCATCAGTGTTTTCTGCAAGAGTTGCGATTGAAACTTTTCAAAGAACCATCCACCTTTGGGGAAGAATTTCTGAATTTGTCCATTGCCAACCATTTTTTCTTGGAGACCATCATGTGACAGCTGTTGCCAAGTGGAGCTGCTGTTTAATCTGATGCACCTTTGGATCCGGATGAAACATTAAATTGTCTTCCGTGGTTTTCCATCAGGTGTACAGTTTTTAAACTATCAATGGCATTTCAAGTCTTCTGAAAACAGTATGTGCGTGGTCCATAGCACAGTACAAGCAGTCATCGAATAACAGTTCCCATTGTACAATGTTTTCAGATACTTGAATAAACAAGTCTAACCGAAAAGCTGTTGGTGGTACCTGGTAAAAGCTTTCCCCATCCCATCCGTGGCCTCAAAACCTGGTAGGCACACCAGGCATAGTGCCGCCTACACCATTCTTCTTCCCCTCTTGCTCCCTCAGCAGCTTCAACCCAGGCCTTTCTGTTCTGGTACTCGGGGAAATTGGGCTGGAGTTGGTGAAGGCATTGTGGAAAGTCTACCATCTGATGCTCTGGCCGAACACTGAGAGGTAACTAGCCCACAGTGTTAGACTCCAAGTTGTCATTTTGTATTTGACCACCAGATGGCAAAACTGGGGTGTTGGGAGAGTTTGGCCATGTTTGAATAAGTCGCTAAATGAAATTGAGATTAAGAAAGCTCAGGCTGTCAAGAGAAAGGCCTTGATGGGCGGAGACATGAAGATCTGGATGTCAGTGGTCCTCTGCTCGGAGTGAGGTCCAGGCTGGACATCTGGGATCCGCCAAGGTGAGCTATAGCTGCTCTGAGCCATTGTCCTACCTTTGAGGTGTGTTGATCTTCTGAAGTTTTTTCCCATTTTCTCCCTCATACTAGTAGGGCTGGGTAGCAGTTGCGATGGAGGTGGGAGTCAGCAGGGACGGGAGAGAGGCCGTGCTGGAAACCACTCCCAGGAACTGACTGGTGAGACCCTAGAAGAAATTTACTGTGGAGACCTGGCCCTACTTTGAACTATGCTGCACATGGACTAGAGGTTGTAGGCAGGGTCAAGGCCTTGGGAGGAGGTGACTTAGAACCAAGGAAAACAGCAGCAAAGGCCCAGGTTGAATCCTGGATATGCCTGTGTCCCCAGCCTTGTTTCCAGAGTGCTCAGTCAGGTTCGGCCGAGTTGGAGTTTTAGCTGCCGTAGCCTTGGTTCCCCTTTCGCTTTCTGCTTTTCAACTGGTCATTCATCATCCAAGGAAAAATCTTCCGTCAGGCTGATGTAGGAGCTGAGGGACTCGCGGAGCCCCTCACTGAGGAGAGATGCCTCCCCAGTGGGAGGTGCTTCCAGAAACAGGCTGCTGTAGGTGGGGGAGAGCAGGGAAGGGAGTGACTTCCTCTGTCCACCACACAGTTCACTGCCCTTAGAACAGTGCCACGCCACTCATAATAAACTTGGGTTTCCCATTTCCTGTCAGAATCAAGCCCCATCTTGACCTCCCAGCTCAGGAATCTCCTGTACCACCCTGACTGCCCTGGGCTCTGTGCCTCCTTTCCCCTTCAGCCTGGTCTCTAGAGGTCATAGCTTTTTGGTTCCCAGATATCCCTGGATGTGGTAGTCCTGTTCTGGGTTATAGTTCTGAGTGGGTCCTTCCTGTTTTCTGCCTTCACGTTTTCAAGGGTCTCCTTACCTGTCCAGCTCTTGCCAGTTGAGTGATGACCTCTGCACAGTCACAGGTGGCGGTATATCCTTGCTAGGTAATGGACCAAGCCTCTGGGGGACACAGGGCTTCCTGAGCACACAGCAGATGTCATCTGCCAGCTCTAAGGAAGAGAACCAAACCTTTGATGTGGCACCTGTTCTGGCTGCTTTCCATGCTTAGCATGCTGGAGACATGGTCAGCAACAAATAACAGGAGGTGAGTTTCAGGCCATTGTCTGGTGAAGCCTGAGATGTAAAAGTTCATTTCTGGCTAAGTTTTGTAACAGTGAAATTGGGAAGAAAGCTCAGGAATGGTTGACCTCTAGCCCTGTCAGGATTTACTGTATAGGACAAACTTGTAGAAACCCCTAGCCAGTTTTCCCAAGAGAGGTTTTTCCCTTTTGTCCCCTTGACATTAACTTTAGGTTACAGTACAGGCACTAGAAAACACTGAGAGAGGACTGCACTGTACCCAGCAACAGCACAGTGTCGTTCCTGCGGAGAGAACTCTTGTGGCTGGGGGCTTAGATTCAGAACCACCACCATTTCGGATGAGGTACTGACCAAGCTCACCGTCAGCCTGTAGCTTCTCTGTCAACATGAATAGAGACTATCCCCTCAACTCCCCCAACCCCGTCCCCCAATCTCAGCATAAGGATAGATAGAGAAGCTTCTCTTCTGTCTGGATAGCTCCTGTAGGTCAAGTGTCCAAGGACATAACTGATTACCACCTAGACCCCCTCATCCAGTCTGCTATGGAGGCAGAAAAAGAAAGCCATACCTGAGTAATGGTCCACCAGGGCCTGTAGTGAGGGGAAGGTAAGGCGCGGTGAGATGTACAGCCAGCCATTGTCAAGACGCTGTATCTTATAGTGCCTGATTCGGTCCCAAGATGCAGGGCGGCTGAGTCGGACAGACAGGGAGTAACAGCCTGAGGAGGAAAGGGCCCAGGGGTGGTTCGGAGACCCTGCTGGAGGCTCCACTGGAGACTCAGCCCTACCCAGGTGGAAGGAAGGAACAACAATGGCCATAGCCCAGGCTTGGGAGGTGGGGTGGGGGACAGATGCAAGACAAGGACTATTGTGGATGAGTGGCACCTTTGTAAGAGTTGGTTTTGTGGCCCTCAGGATGGGGCACAATGTCAGTGAACAGCAAATGTTGGTTGTTAGAATAAAGACTTAGATGGCAGAAGTGTTAGGATGAGAAAAGGCGTCAAGTAGATGTCAGCAGGGCCATAGAGAAAGCCACTTTGGAAACAGTTTAGCATAACCAGTCAAGCAATGTGCATACCTCCAAGCCCAGCAGCCCCGTCTCAGGCATGCTACCTTCGATATATGTCAAAACTATTCACAGCAGCACCCTGTAAGCACCACACTTGCAATCTGGGCTCAACAGTAGAACAAAGGGCCGGGGATGTAGTTTGTGGTAGAGTATGTGCCTAGCACACACAAACCCCAGGCTTGGTCCCTAGTACCACACACAAATAATGGTGGATTGTAGAATCCAGTGCTAATTATTTAGCAGGCACTGGTAACCACTACACACATAAGCATAAATGAAATCTAATGAGCAGAGAGTGGTGCACACCTGTTAATCCCAGCACTTGGGAAGTGGAGGCAGGAGGATAAAGAGTTTGAGGCTATCCTTGTCTACCAGAGTGAGTTTGAGGCCAGTCTCAGCTGAATGAGACCTGTCTCAAAAAGCCAGAAGTAAAATAACCAGAAACAAGTCACAGCATACATCCAGAATGATTCTACTTCAAATAGAGCAGCCAGGCAGTTGCATAGGATATTTGTATGGCAAGGTTATACAGGTGACTGCATAATGAACACAGTGAAGCATACGGAAGATTCATAGGCATTTCTGTTCAGTGCTTAAAGCTGGCCAGCAAATGCATGAGTATTAGCGTTATTGTTCCATACCCTAACTGTTCACTTTACACTGATGATGCATGCCACAGGATTTTTTTCTTTATGGGTTTTTAGTTTTCTAAACCACTTTATTGAAGGTTTGTTTGTTTTTTTTTCTGAGACGTGTAGGCCACTACGTCCCATTTTATATGCTCCTGGGGACTGGAACCCCAGGCTTTGAGCAAACACTCTACCAACTGTGCTACATCCCCAGTCTCTCCCCCTCTCCTGCCCCGACTCTTTTTGGGGTGCTGAGATGGGACCCAGGGCTTCCCCTGATCCATCATTGAGCCAGGCCCTCGGCCCCTGAGGTATGGTTTTCATACAATGCACATTTTTAAACTGTACAGTTTGATAGATTTCATCAAAATTTTTAATTTTTAAAACTCATCAAAACTGCTTAGAAGGAAAAAGCACATGGTTGAAAATAGAGACCAAAATATATACACAGGCCTCCGACAGCAGTTTTTAGCAAATAATGAATAGGAGAACATTAAAATGTCAGGATAGTTGTTCCTTTTATAACGTGTATGTACATGTTTGTGCATGAGTGTTTACATGTGTATGTAGGCCAGAGGTCAGGTGCTTCGTTCTCTACTTTTGATTTTTAAAAGCAGGGTCTCTCTAGTCCCAGCCTGGAAATCACTATGTGGACCAGGCCAGCTTCAATCTCACAGAGATTCCAGAATGCCTGCCTCTGCCCGACAAGGGCTAGGATTAAAGGCACGTGCCACCATGTCCGGCATCTCCACGTTCTTTTTTGAGATAGGGTCTCTCTCTGAACCTGGAGTTTACAGTACAACTAGATTGGCTGGCCGGCCAGCCCTCGGGACCCTCGCATCTCCACTAGACTGGTGCTGGGATTATAGGTGTGCCCTGCTGCACCGAGCTTCCAAGCTTTTATATGGGTGCCAGGACTGAACGCAGGTCCTCATGCTGCACTGCAAGCACTTGATCAACAAACATTTCCCCAGCCCCTACTCTTTAAAAATGTGCTGGGAATCAGACCCGGAGCTTGGCAAAGATGCTGTACCACAGTCGCCTCTGCAGCCTGGATTGATTTCGCCAAATGGGAAGAGGTGCTGAGTGAAGCGACTGCTCTGTTGTCCTGTGGTCTTGTCATCTAAAGCTAGCTTGCTTTACCTCACTGCGTGCTTACTATGCTCTTTCTATGGATTATCTCCTAAATATTCCTCTGTACAGATTTAAAACAACCACCTCATAGCTGCTCTGAGTTGGAGGCCAGCCTGGTCTACATAATGAGTTCCAGGCCAGCGGAAGTGGCTCATATTTCTAATTCTAGTACTTGTGAGACTTGAGGCAGAAGGATCATCCAAGAGTTGAGGGCCAGCTTGAGCCACAGAGTGAGACTTCATCTCAAAATACAAAGCTGGGGGTCGGGGGTCGGGTGAAAACAGACTGTTTCCCAAACCAGACACACTTCTCAGTTTCAAGAACTATGTGCTTTAGGGAAGGGGTCTGCCAATTAAAAGGCAGAAGTTAGGGGCTGAGGGTACAGCACCGTGATAAAGTGCTTAGCACGTATGAGGCCCTGGGTCCCATCCCAAG
The DNA here is from genome assembly GCA_035773235.1 of Eospalax fontanierii. Classification (NCBI taxonomy): domain Eukaryota; kingdom Metazoa; phylum Chordata; class Mammalia; order Rodentia; family Spalacidae; genus Eospalax; species Eospalax fontanierii. The sequence continues at coordinate 22,407,698 of CM069550.1, read as the reverse complement.
CATGGCAAAAGGAAAAAAAATGACAAATTTTTGAATGATTTTGCAGAGCAAACCTAACGAGATTATAAACGTACTTCACATATTAAACTATAGAATGAAAGTAAAAAGACAGATCATGGAATCAGTCAGGAAAGTTGGCTATATTAACTGGCAGTAGAATTCATGACCAACAATATAACCAGAGATGAAAAGGAACACATAAAACAAGGTCAATTATAGGGACTAAAATATATGAAGTAAACCAACAGACCAGACATCCATAATTGCAGCTGGAGACTGTAGCCCTCTTTTCAGTAGTTGACAGATTAGAAAGCCAGCCAGGATGCAGAGGACTGGGGTGACACAGTCAATTGATTTGACTTGACATAGAACCCAACATTTTCTTACAATTATACATAGAATAATCAAAATAGAATGCAATATTGATCATAAAAACAAAAAACTAGCAGGCTTGAGATCATCTGGACATGAAGGCACATGCCTGTGACCACAGCACCTGGGGGAGCAGGAGGACTGCTGTGAGTCCAGCTAGTCTGACCACACAGGAAGTTCAAGGCCAGACCCTGTCTCAAAAATTAACTGAAATCACCGGAACTATATTCTCTCACCTCAACAGAAATAAATTCAAGATTAGTAACAAAAAGAAAATTGGACCTCTGGTAGAGTGCATTTAAGGTGCAAGGTTCGTGGTTCTGTCCTCAACACAAGGCAAAACAAACATTGGAAAGTACCCATGTTAGCAGAGAAACCACTAGCAAATTTAGAAAGTATTTCTCTAATTTGTTTTGAGACAGGGTCTCACTCTGCAGCCCTGGCCAGCGTAAAACTTACTGTGCAGACCAGGCCAGCCTTGAACTCACAGAGACTTATCTGCCTCTGCTTCCAGAGTACTGGGATTAAAGGCATGCTCCACTTAGAAAGTATTTCTGACCACAGTAAACATAACTGATAGAAGACTTTCCTATCATGCTGGTTCCCAATACCAAAACCAACAAAACACCCAGCAGAGCACTTGTCTCTGCTTCCTAACTGCAGATGCAATCTGACTAGCTGCTGCAAACTGCCTCCATCTTCCCACATGGTGGACCGCACCCTGAACTTTCTACCTAGACAAGGGGAAGCAGAATCTGATCATGTGCAAACAGCAGAGGACCCACACAGGACACTGGGGAGCAAAGGCTTTCTAAGTACAGTCACTGAGGTCACATGACTACAGCAGCCTTGTGGAGCTGCTTTCCTATGGCAGGTTGTTCGACCTTGGTTTAATGGCTAAAGGTTTATAAAATTATAAATTTATAAAAGGAATGGGGGGTGGGGATCTGACTTCTCCTTGGACATGCTCCAGGTGCACAGGCCACAGCCCACTATGGACTAAAACCTCTGAAACATGAGCCAAGATGTACCCTTTGTCCTTTATTACTTTGTCACAGTGACAGAAAGCTAACCCTAAGGGCTACATTCAGAGCACATTTGGAATATGACCATGTCTCACCCAGACAAAGCTTGTGAGTTGGCTTCCCATTTCTACCCCACCACCTGCAGTGGTCAAATCATGTCACCCTTTTAGAGCCTCCCTGTCATGTTTACAATCAAAACCTTGAAAGGCCCTGCGGAATCTGACCTCTCCTTGGACCTAGTCCAGCCATACAGGCCGCAGGCTGAAGAGCTCCTTCCTTTAAGCCATAGCATGTGTACAATCACCCCACAGACGCATTTCTCAACCCTGCTTTATGATCTCCTTGTGGCACTTAGAATGGACACTTTCTTGTTTGCTGACTGTCCACTTTGCCAATGAGATGGTGGCAGGGATCTTGATTTTTTTACTCCAAATCTGTTTAGTTGGTTGGGTTTTTTTGTTTTTGTGAGACAGGATCTCCTTGTAGCCCCAGCTGGTCTGGAACTTGCTGTGTAGACCAGACTGGCCTTGAACTCAGAGAGATCCACCCAGGTTGGTCATGATCTCACAGAAGTCTGCCTGCCTCTGCCTCCCAAATGCTGGGATCAAAGGCTGGGCCACTGTAGCCTCCTGGTTGTTTGTTTTTTGTTTTTTGTTTTTTTTTTGACAAATTCTCATTATGTAGCCCAGTCTGGCCTTGATCTGTGATCCTCCTGCCTCAGCCTCCCAGTGCTAGGACTGTGTGAGCTACCATGCTGAATCGATCCTTGAACACATTGTCACTTGGAGCAAACACATATTAAGCATTTGCTGCCCCTTCCTGCCCCAGATCCAGAAGGTTCTCCTAGAATCAGACCCCTTGCAGAGGGCAGAGTGCTGTGGGTACATTCAGGCCCTGCTGCCTGACAGGGTATTAGGGAACTGGAGGTCTGTCTTTGGAAGTCGGATACTAAACATCTTCCTATCTGGAGGGCAGTCTCCCTGCTCTTCATCCTCTGCACACAGGCAGGCTTATTTCTCTGAGCTCTAACTATAAGCAGATGCTACACAGGCTCCACAGGTGTGGGGACAGTAAAGACCAGCTGTCCGCCAGCCTGTCCGATCGCTGGGATTGTTGGTGGACCTTATTGGAAGGTTAGTTCCCATGTTCTTTTCATCAGAGCACAACTTTCAGTTTTAAGAAGCAAATTCACTGCAGCTCCAGAAGAGGTTTTTTTTTCAGAATGTTATGGGAGTTTCAAAGAGTGCCAAATAGCTTGGGGAGGTGACAATGACTCCGACCACGAAAGATGAGAGCATATTTGCTCAGGGGAGGAGAGAGGCGGGAGTGGAACTTTCCAGGCTGAGAGAGGACCATACGTCAGGAGGCAGCTATGGAAAGAATGATGTGCTCTCGGAGCACCTGGTGGGCAGTGCGGTTGGAGGGCACAGTGGGTGCTATGGCAGGATGTACCCGGAGGACCAAGGCAATGTGAGTGGTCCTGGACTCCAGTCATACCAGGACCTCCCGGGTTGGGCATTCTAATGATACTGGTGGAAGTGAGATTCATCAGGATCGACCTGCAGGAAGCATGTCCAGCAGAACCTGCCTGCACTTCCTCTGCTGAGGCCTCCCAGGAAACAACAGTCTCTGGGATGCTGACTCCTGGGCTCTTCTGTCTACAGCCGGAGACCAGGAGCCATAATGTAGGAGGCCTGACTGGGCAGACACTCAGGAAGTGTTTCTACCTGAGAATAGGCAGAGCTGAACCCTTGGGTAGAGGAACCAGGGCTTGCTCACTGATGTCCCTTACTGTGGGACTCAGAGGGGGCACAGTAGGACAGCAAGAATGTGAAAGGATAACGTTGTTGAAGCCTGTCCTTAACCCTTGGTGCTGCCCTCTGAGTAGTCCTGTGACCTCTCCGGTCCTTAGAACCTCCATCATAAACCAACACTGGGCCAACATGAGCCTGGCCATGGCTCTCCCCAGGTCCAGACATGACCAGATAAGCTAGACAGAATGATGGGTGTTCAACTCAGATGCAGGCTTTCCTCCTTGGTCCACAATAGGTTCCTGCCCCTTTAGACTACCATCTCCAGAACTGAAGCTGGACACTGGGTCCAAGAAAGCTGATCCTGGAGTCAGACCCGACCAGCTACTTGGAAGGTGGAGTAGGAGGATCACAAGGCCCGACTAGGCTACAGAATGAGTACAGTCAGCTAGAGCAATGTGGTGAGATGCTGTCTCAAAATAAAAAATAAAGAGTGGTAGAGTATTTGCCAAACATATGTGAGACTCTAGGTTCAATACCCAGCACTACAGAGAGAGAGAAAAGATAATCCTGGTATCACTCAGTGGTTACAGCATTATTTGTGACAAGATGCAGAGTATAAGAAGCACTTTGTCCCTCTTCCTCCTCCTCCTCCTCTTTCTCCTCTTCCTCTTCATGTTCTTCCTCCTGCTCCTCTTCCTCTTCTTCCCCTTCCTTCCTCTCTCTCCTCTCACCTGTGCTAGAACCCAGGCCCTTACACATGCTAAGTACTTGCTCTATCACTGACCTATGCTCAGCCTGGCATCTCTTATCACTTCATTCCAGGTTTTGCTTTATGACTTTTAGAGAAACGGAGAACCACCAGGAGGAAGCAGATTTTTGGCCTATGCCTGTAGTTTGAGTCAGTGGCAGGGGATCTGTGGTGCAGTCAAGAGCTTGCACAACCTCATGGTTCCTGTGCATTCAGGTCTGAGAACCACCACTCTATGATGTCACTCAGGTCCCTAGAGCTTTGGTGTCAATTTTTTTTTTTTTTGACCACAAAACCACAGAATAAAAATAACACTGTTAACCCAGACTTAAATATCTGAAATAGGTCTGGTGTACCAGTACCCCCAAACTCAGTCATGCCTTGGAGTTTCTGCTCTACTTCAGTACAAAGGTGCCCTTTCCAGTGGATCTCATCTGGGAGCACTTTTTCAGATTCCAGAGTCCAGTAAACACTCCTGATCAATTAATCAGAAACACTGAGCTTGGGGTGCAGGTGTCTAGGAGTCATAAAGCTCCCCAAAATGTGCAGCCAAGTCTAGTCTCAAAATGAGCTTTCCAGGACAGCAGTGTTAGAAAGGAGCTTTAGAAAGTGATTCTGTTGTACCCCTGGCTGGAGACCCACAGGTCTAGAAGCAATGAACTAAAATGATCTCTTTGCCCAGGTTAGGGTATGCCCTGCACTTTACCCAGTGCAGCCCCAAACGAAGCCCTGAGGAGAGGTCACCTTCAGTGCCCAGGGAAACAGCACCCATTCTAGAAGGTTAGCATGGGAATCTTTTGTTTTGTGTGTGTGGGTGCACGTGTATGCTTGTGTGTGCGTGGAGGCACAACCTCGGGTGTCTTTACTCTGGAGCTGTCTACCTTGTTTTTGAGACTGGTTCTCTCACTGAGACCTGGGGATTACTAATTAGGCTAGGCTGACTGGCCCTCAAGCCTCAGGGATCTGCCTGTCCTGCCTCCCCATTGCCGAGATTACAAGTATGCACTGTCAATCCTGGGCTTTTTACATGGGTGCTGGGGATCAAACTCAGGTCCTCACGCTTATAAGAAAAACATTTTATGGACAGAACCATCATCCCATTTTACCTCACTGTTTTTGAGATGAGGATCTTACTCCAAACCTCTGGCTAGCCTGGAACTTATTACGTAAACCCAGGTTGGTCTTGAACTTCAAGATGATCCTCCTGCCTCAACTTGTGTTTGAGAAAGGGTCTCATGCAGACCGCACTTGCTCTGAGCTGTCTATGTATTTGGGCATGATGTTAAACTCTGGATCCTCCCAGGTGTTGGAGTTCCAGGTATGCACCATCACACAGCCTGCTCAAGGTCTTCCCTTTTTGATTAGAGTTGCCTTCTGATTTCTCTTGGTGCTAGTGATAGGGACATTGGTCCGAGAAACTATATGGGTCCTCGTGGGTCCTTGAAGATCTCCGCGGCTGCTTACTGGCTTTCCCCTTTACTGCTCCATGAGTTTCCCCTCGTTTCTTGGTAAAGGGTGAGGGGGTGGATCGACAAGAGCAAGGGGCTCTCACTGTATTCTTGGGACCACACCAGGCCAGAGAAGGGGTGGGGTGGGGCAGCTGAGCACGGAGCACTTCCTGTGGCTTCTCCAGCTCACCGTTGACAGGGCCCCTGTCCCAGTCAGCACCACCACCAGGTTTCCTGTGTGCAGCGGCTGCACTGGGGCCAGCTCCCCTCCCGTCCAGCCCATGGGTGTGTGTGAAGGTTAGGGACTGATTTTGCTTGAACTTAGTAGGAAAGGCTGGGGGAGAAGTCAACCAGAGAGCTCTTGAGAGAAGGACAGGAGAGGCAAAGCTGTGCAGGGTGTGGGTAGAGGGCTAGAGACACGACCGACTGTTGCAGTGGGTTCAAGTTAGGGCAGGCATAGGTCTGCTCTCACTCCTGTGGATCTCCTCCATAGGCTGTCACTAGCACACTCTACATTATGGTCCCTGAGGTCTTTCTTGGTAGTGTGAATTGAGATGAATGTTTTGCCATGAGATCAGATCATGCCATGTCTTGTGGAGGAAGGAATCACTGCTGGTCAACATAAATCCCATTTGCCAAAGTGTTGGCTAAGCCTGGATCCCTGTGGGTGAATGCTTGGCCATTCACTCCCACTTCGCTCTGCTGTTGAAGGGCTCTCAAGGAAACAACATGGCCCAACTCCAAGGTTAAACACCTACGCCATGAAGCCTCCCCTGGTTACTCCAAGTAAACTGTTTTCCTCTACCCTCATAGCCTGGCTTCACCTCAGGGCCCCTTACAGGCAAGTCTTGGCTGGGAAACCTTGGCTGACTGTTAGGAATGATGGCAGGCCCTCCTGTATAGGCTCCTGTCCTGAGGCCCCTTCTCGGGGAGGACATGGGCACCTACCTCTTCTGGTCTGGCTCTCTCGGATGAGGAAGGCCCCTCCGGGGTTCCCAGGCAACAGCAACAATTCCTCAGCTTTCTCCCGGCTCAGGCCCTCATACAGCCACCTAGAGGAGCCAAGGAGGGGGATGGGTAAGCCTGGAGGTTTTAATGGAACCCTTCCACGCCTGTGTGTGACCTTCACAAGATCTTCCCTCCCTTGCTTTCTGGGCCTTGAAGTTCTCTGTACCATGAACTTGAAGAACTCTGTACCACCTGAGCAGGGCTCAGGGGTCCCCTACAGCTTTGTCTTCAGGGTCCTGCCTCCAGAGGCTCTGGAGGTCAGCTTCAGCTTTCCTGGTGCCCATTCCTAAGGGGCCTTGGAGAGGCTGCACACTGCTCCATCCCCTAGAACCACTATTTATCCTGTCTAAGCCTTCATTTTTCGACGAGAATTGCCCCTCGTTTTCCTGCCTCGGGATGTTCGTGCAGACTGTGCGCATCCCCCACGTGTCCCCTCCAGCATTGTCCGCCCTTCAAAGCCCACACCGAGGCACTGCCTCTGAGGGGCCTTCCCCAGGCTCTTCTTGGCTCCCAAGTCTCATGAGCCAAGAGGAGCAAGACATGGCTGGTTGTCGCTGCTTCTCTGGAGGGCAGGGCCCAGACTCTGAGCAGCACATGGCTGTACATAAAGACACTTGTGGGAGGAGAAAGGGCTTGTATGAGGAGAACACAGGAAGTCCCAAAGTGGCCTGAGCCAGACACTCACCCATGGGAGACTTTGGCCACGTGCACACTGGGGATCCGGTACTCTCTGCCCGAGACTTCTGACAGCACTGCCCACCAATCGCCATCCCTGGGGAGAGATGGCAGAGGGGGACCTCCTTCATTTGGGATTTGCAGGGATCCCGACTGCCTGGATCCTGCAGTACTTGCTCCACTCATTTCCCAGAATTCCTCACCCTTGCTAGTATAAACCCCTTCTTGGCCAAGTCAGGCAGGTAGGGTAGCAAATGATGCCAGGTTTCCTGTTATAAGGCCTGAGCCACTGCCTCTCCCTGGAAGTGCATCACGTTTCCTGGAACCGACCCCAGGGTCATAGTCACAGTGGAATCAAAATGGCCTGTGCTTTCCTGCTACAAGTGGGATGGCCTTTTCTCTTGTAGTGCAATTTCAGGGGCTCAGTGTCTTGAACTTACTCAGAGATGATGGTCAGTGGCTCCCCCAGTCTCAGAGACAGCTCAGGCTGCTCACCTGCCGGGAAAGTGCCCAGGGCCACAGCTGTGGCTGTCTTCTTTTCTGGACGGAGGGATAGAGCCAGTTATTCTCATTGCCAGTCTTCCTTCCAGATGTCAGGTCTAATGGAGTGGAGCCTTGGTCTGGCTCCCCTCATGCATCCTCCCGCAGGCACCTTGCAGGAGGGCCACTTTGGAGCCTGAAACTTTCAGCAGGCTCTGCAGAGCTCAGGAGAACCCAGATTACTTTTAGGATCCCCATGGAGGCCTTAAGCTTATGTGGCTTTGGAAACAGGCTCCTACCTGTGCTCCCTGTGTATAACCTTTACAGAGATTTTGATAATGGGATTCTGCGGCTGTGACTCTGGGGCCTGGGGATGTGCTTTACTGGTGTGGTGCTCACCTACGATGTGCAAGGCTCTGGGTTTCATTCTGGCATTGCAGCAAAACTACCTAGACTATAAGCCCATATCAACATGGACTGAGCTGCCTCTGTGATGCACTGATGGGACAGCACACTAGCTCTTGAAGCTGGAAGGAACTCGGGAAGACTCATAGCTCAACCTGGGGCCCCAGTGACGTAGGGCTGGTGGACGTAGCAGAGCACAAGTGCGCTGGACAGCTTCAGCTGTCAACTTGACACATCTGGGAAGAGGGAATCGTAACAGAAATTTCCTCTACTGGATTGGCCTGTGGCCATGTCTGTGAGGCATTTTCTTGGTAAGTGATGTGGGAGGGCCAAGGGCCCAGCCCCCAGCCCAGTGTGGGCAGTACCACACCTAGGCAGGTAGTCTGGGTTGTGTAAGCAAGCAGGCTGAGCATAGGCTAGAGGAACAAGGCAGTAAGTAGTTCCTCCATGATCTGTGCTTCAGTTCCTGCCTCTGGTTCCTGCCTGGCTTCTCCTCATGATGAGCTAGAAACTGTGAGGTGAAATAAACGCTTTCCTCCCTGAGTTGGTTTTGGTCAGAGTGTTTTATCATAGCAATAGAAAACAAACGTGTGGGGATCTGGGTATTAGGCAAGGCAAGCAACTCCAGATACCCTAAAGGGATGGCAGCTACTATAGATATGATGTGAAGCTACTATAGATATGAATCTTCCTTTCCCCCACCCCAGACCAGAACCAGGTTTTTGGGTTTCGTTTCCTCATTCCTGAACTTCCACATCAGCCCTACAACCTTCCCGCCTTTACCCCAAAACCCCACCTCTAACTTTCCCGCCTTCTGTAACGGTCAGAAAGGCCTCCCTATATAAACCCTGCATTGGCTCTAATAACCGAACTACCCACCGACATAGTCTCCCGGGAGGGAACTCCTCCCGCCGCACTCTAAGCCACCTGCGGTCCCGTTCGATCGTCTTCCGTTCTCTGGCATGGCTGGAGCACGACAGCCGTCTTGGAGACGGAGACGCACCCACACTAACAGCCAGCACCAGTAGCACTCTCCATGGGTTCCCATGACTAAGGGTCCCACCAGGCCTGGCTGTGCCGCAGCACATTAGGCCCTACCTAAGTCTCCACGTGGCACCTTCGCCCTCAACCCTCATCCCGTGGGTGTTTCTATATCCTCACTGCAGAGCGAGGTCTCAAAGCCCTGACGGGACACTTGGCAAGGAGAGAGGCATAAATCTCATACTATGCCACCCTGTGTCACAGACCCAGGCAAGGAAAGGATGTTGCGGGGAAGGACTCTGACTCCCTGAAGGAGGCTGAGGTTCCAATGGAGAAATGACTGGCCTGGCCATGGAGCCAGATGGAGGCTAAGGCCTCAGCCACACTAGAAACTAACTGTCCAGAGGACTTGGTGGAGATGGAGTTCAATCTGGAGGCTGAGCATCAGGACTTGTGCCCTCTCCTGAACCCCAGATCATCCCACCCAGTCTAAGAAGTCCTCCCTCTGTCTACAGGGCCTGCTCATGGCTTCTCAAAGCCACTTCTGCCGCATCTCCCTTTCCTTCCTCCTTGTCATTTCTTAGTAAGGATCCCTGAGAGACTTGCTAGTACATGGATGTAGGGCCAAGACGCAGCAGCCGAGGTTAGCCAGAAAGGTTCTTTTGTCTTTGAGGAGCACCCGAAGTAGCCAAGGTCCCACAGGACTCTGGGATGCCTTCCAGAGGGAGCCGAGACACCCTCTTCCTGTCCCAGAAACGAGAGAAGGGGAAGTAGCTGATGGACAAGGATTCAAGGCCTGTGTGGGGACTGAGGTATTTCTGCTGTGGGTGGGAAGGAACATGTCTTCCCAGAGGTGCAAGGAAAATTCCTATAACAGGCACTCCCCAGACCCCAGGGTTTGGCCTACTCAGAGCCCTCCACAGCATAGGCCTAGTGTCCTTGCAACAGGGAATGCCTGATGCCTTCAGTGGAGGGCGCTCTCAGATAGTGGTGGAACAGAGAAGCCTGGTGAGGCTCCTTCCCCTCCTAAAGCTCTGGCTTTGCATGGCTAAGGAGCCAAGTCTCCCCAATAGCTCCAGTTCGGCCCGGTGGCCCATCTTCACTCTTCACTTTCTCAGAAAGCCTGCCCTGACTTGCCCCTCTGCCCACATTCTCAGCATCCCTGAACACTGTCATCAACTCCCACACAATGGTCACTGGTAATGGCTTATCTCCTGTCTCTGGGGCAGGTGCTGGGCCTGTTTTGTCCATGTTGTGTCTCCTTAGCTCCTGTCATGTGGCTTGGCACCCGCAGAGCCTCTTCGAGAAACTTAAGATGGAGGCAAGGTTGGTGGACAAATGGCTCCAGATTGGGCTACCTAAAACTCAAACTCCTGTGGGATGGGGCATCCACTGAGAGAGGTCCTCCTGTCCTTGGAGATGCACGGAGGGGAGAAAAAAAGACTCCCCCAAGGCTGGGCACACTGCCAGGGGTTTCAGCACCAGCATGACTCAGCAACCTGGGGCCGGCAGCTGCCTTAGAGGACAAGAGGGAGGTTGGTACGGTTTCCATGGTTTCCAGGTCTCTCCCTGTAGGTTTCCACTGCAGAGGTGCCAAAGACTCCTCTGGGGCCCAGGGTTTCATGGTCCTGAGGAGGCTGCTGTTAGGGATAAGAGCAGAAACTGCCACCATAGGAAATCTGGGGGTTGAGGACAGCCCTGGGCCAAGCCTGGATGTGCATACATCTTGGCTCTGCATGCTTCAGTGTAGGTTATGGTCTATACCTCTCCTAACTTTGCTGCTGGGTTTGGGTGACCTTATATCTGTGATGGTTAATTTTCTGGATCTGTCACAGTTCCACATAGGATTGAGATAATATTTGGTCAAAACCAGTCTGGATATTTCTGTAAAGATATTTCTTTAATGAGATCACTTTAAAAAGCTAGGGCCAGTTATGGTGGCACAAACCTTTAATCCCAGCACTTAGTAGGCAGAGGCAAGCAGATCTCTGTAAATTCAAGGCCAGCCTGGTCTACATAGCCAGTTCCAGGCTAATCCTGTCTTAAAAAGACCAAAAAACAAAACAAAAAAGCAAAAAAGCTAGGATCTTCCAGTGTAACCCAGGTTCTGTGTAAATCTTCTGCCTTCTGGATGGGGGAACTATAGGCTTCTGTCACTACAGCTAACTTGATGCCCAACTTTAAAAAAAGTTTTAAATTCATGTGGTAGGAACAGCGTCACAGCCTCCTCCTGCACCCTCCTCATTGATTCGGTTCTTTAGTGTTCTCACCACTCCTGCAAGCTCATGGCAGCAGGGAGCCCGTCTGCTCACCGGGAGGGTATTCAGTGGACTCTCACTGGAGCAGGGCTGTGTGAGGTTGTTGGCCAGCAAGGCCCGAGGTGGTGAAACCTAGGCTTACATAGACTCATGGTGGCTGGGAAGGGCCTGGTGGCCCCAGGGACATGCCCTACCTGCTTGTGTGGACACAGGTCCTTGGCCTGGACCAGAGGAGGAGGAGGAGCTGGAGCTGGAGCTGGGCAGGCTCCTCTCTCTGCTGGGCAGACTTCCCATCGCTCCTCAGCAGACTCTCAGAAGCACACTACGAGGAGAAACATGGAAGGATGTTGCTGTGGGGAGAGGGCCCATGGCTCCCGGCCTGGATCCAGACCCTCGGCCTCACAGGACGACCCCTGCCGCCAGGACCACGCCCCAGCTCTTGTCAGATGCAGACAGGGCTGGCGAGTGGGAGGCGGTTCTCCTCATCCCTTCTTTCCGGGCTGTGGACTTGCTCTGTTTTTCGGACGTTTGCTTGTGTCCCCTCCCGTGGGCTGGGCACTTCTCAGGAAGCTTCCTGGGACTCTCCAGCCTTTGCTGATCCTTCAATTCCTGCGGCCCACTTGGAACCATTCTTCAGGCTGGAGATCACATTCTGTCACTTGGTGGCAGGGACAGTGGCAAGACACCGAGTCTCTCCAGACATGCCAGGAGCCATGGCCAGGGTTAGATGGGTGAGCGGGAGCAGAAGGGGTCGGGAGTGGAGTCACAGCGGAGGAGACACTCAACACACTGTTACTGGTGTCACAGCACAGGGGCAGATTGCTGGGAATCTAGGTCTGACATAGTGGTGATCTGCAAGGTTCTGAGGGACTGTTATGGGGCCACTTCCTTCTTGGTGCCTCTTTTCCTCATCTGAGAAGTGGGGATAAGCACACCCAACATCTGGGTCTGACAGATAAGGCCCTGGAAGGCCAGGCCTGGGAGCACATTTCCGCCCTCGTCCTGAATGCCCCTAGCTACAAGTTCTCCCAGGATTTCCTCCTTTGTCATTTGCTCCACTGTTCCTTCCAGCTTTGTTATGTAATCATTTCTTAAGGATTTTTTTGTGAGACTATGGACTTGGGACTATGTTCCTTGGGCTGTCCCCAAATTCCTGGGCTCAGGTGATCCTCCTGTCTCAGCCATGTGACTGCCACCTTGCCCAGTTTGGTCCTGCACCTCTATCCTCAGCATTCAGTGAGGCCTCAGAAGGCCCTCAACACGCATTGACAGAGTGAGCAGAAGGTGCAGAGCTTTTTCCACAGGCGTCTTTTCCTCAGATAAATGAACCCTCAGGTTGTTACAGTAATGCTAATCTTCCCACACTATAAAAGTACTGTGATGAGGGGTGCTGAGTCTATTTCTTTTCAATTGCTCTCATTGTTTTCAGTAGGACAATTTCACCTGTTTGGTTCCATGTGCCTGGTATTCAGTGAATTCCTGCCCTGTGCTAAATGTTGCCAAAGGAGGATGGTGTGGTGTGGGGACATAGTGGGCACTTTGTTTCCCCTTGGGCTTCACACTGCCCAGATAAGAATGCTGTCCATCAGTGTCATGGGATGATGTCCACTGCCTCCTGCTGAGCCTGAGTGGAGACCCGGCCTTCCAGGATGGACCACTCTGTGCCAGGCCCTGTCCTGAATCTTCGTTTCCCTGTCTCTGTGTGAAGGCTCAGTATTCACAAGGACAAACTCAGTAACCAAACAGGCCTAGCCTTCGATGTTGGTTCTAGACAGGACCTCCTCTGACTTTACAGATCTGGCAGCTTTGATGAAGAAGGTGGGGCTACTGACTCCTAAGGGCTGGGGTTTTTTCACTGCTAGGGAAGCTTCCAATTTAGCTGGCTCACAGGCCTGATGCCTCCAACCTTGCCTGGCTTCTTGAGTATGAGGTCCAGGCTAACCGCTTGGCTTTATGGCTGCCTTGGGTAGTATAGGTGATTAACTCAGACCAGGCAATGAGACCATGTGATCTCAGGCAAAGCATGTACCTCTCAGCATGTTTCCTATGAATGAAGAATCAAAATATTGGGGCAGGAGGGATGGCTCAGTGGTTACGAGCATACACTGCTCTTATCGAGGAACCCAGTTCAGTTCCCAGCACCCAAACTGGGTGGCTCACAACCTCCTGTAACTGTAGCTCAGAAGATCAGATGCTGGCTGCTGGCTTCTGTGGGCATTTGTACTAACATTCACACACCCACACATAATTACAAATAAAACCTTTAGAAAAAGAATAATATTGACTCCACTGGATTGACAGAATTGGAGAAGCTGGGACCAGGGATAAGATGTAGTAACATCCTTGTCCTGTCTAACAAGGCCACAGCTTTCAGGGTCCAAGGCTACAGGGGACCTGCTGTCTCCAGGACTCTGCAGCTTTCACTTCCTGGTATGCTCAAGGCCAGGAAACTCTCAGGGAAAATGAGGCCCAGGCAGTGGCACAGAGGCCTAGGAAAAGCAGGTGTTGGCCACATTTGCAGAAGAGAATCAAAAGTCATTTCACACACAACTATCTGAGTAATTTGCTAGTGCTAGGCACTGTGTACGGTGTCCGGGCAAGCTGGCGGAGAGCGCTGGCAGGGGTGCGGAGACACGGCACGCCGCCCAGGCTGTCTTGTTCCAGCTGAATCCCATTTTCAACGCAGTGACTGACACCCTTGTGCTCAGGCAGCAGGTTAGACAGGACGGGACTGGGGTTCTCTTTTGGGCTATTGTGGCTTTTGGTTTGCACCTAGAAACAAAGCTCAGGGGCCCAGTGAACTCCACCCGTACGTAACCTTACTCCCTTTTCAAACTTACAGTCTCTCACCTTGTGAGAGAAACCGTAGATCTGAAACTGACCGTCTTTGGAGGATAATCCAAAGTCCTCTCAGTCAGTGACCTAAAAGACTGTGTCCAATAGTCCACATGGTGAGTGGATAGATCAGAAGGGGCAGGCAGCACTCAAGCTAAAGAGAAAAATGCAAATCTCCTGGAGGGAACAGCCTCCATTCCTGTAGAATCTTAGAAACCTCCTTTTTCAGCCAAACGCCCTCCTGGAGCTCCTCATTCTTAACTACAAATAAGACCCACTCCCAGTCCCAAAGGGACCTTCCTCACCTCCCTGACTCCATCAGAAAACAAAGCCAGTATACTTACCAGTTTCTTGTCATCAGAAGTCTGGGGAGAGCACTCGGCTAATTCTCAAGCTGGTCTGACAGGTCAGGACTTTGCCGGCCCTTTCTACAAGTTGGCCAACATCTTAGGGCCCAGGACATGCAGTTCTCAACCTGGAGGCTTGGGTAGCTGAGCCTCTGTCAGTAGTCAGCAGTGTCCACACAGCTGGAGCAGCAGCCTTTGTTCCTCAGGGAAGTGACTGGGCAATCCTACCCAGCACATCAGGGCCAGAGGAAGGCCAGAGATCTGGGCCCTCTGCAAACACAGGTGCAGCTCCTCTGAGCTCCAGCTCCCATCTGCAGACGCTGTGGTTCTCACAACCCCCCTCTCACCGCCTCTGTTTCCTCTGACGGCACTGGAGGCACCACGTCGCCCTTTTCCTGTTTCTGAGGAGCAGCTGCTGCTTGATGCGGGAAGCTGTGTCTTCATCTGGTCCAGGGAATAGAGAATGCACAGGGATGAGCAGGAGTTTCTCATGCAGGCTTCATCACGGTAATCATCAGAGTGCTCAATCTTAGTGATTTCTGGAATCTTCTCATAGCTTAAGTCCAAGTAGCCAAAGGGGAAGGCCTAGGCATAGGAATCACCTGGGATTTTGTGACTCTGAAGTGGGACTCATTTCTGTGTTACTGAGATGGCTCAGTAGGTGAATGCACTTTCCAACAAGCCCAATGACTTGAATTCAATCCCAGGACTCAGTGGTAGAAGGAGAGAGCCTATTTCCACAAGTTGTCCTCTGACCTACACACACACACACACACACACACAAAGTAAATAAATGTAATTTTAAAAAAGAATCTGCATTTCTAACAGGCTTGTAGGTGATGTCCGTCTTGGTATAGGAATAGCTTTTGAAAATCCAGATTTGGGAGCTGCTGTGTAGCTTAGTGGTTGATGTGTGCTTGGCACACTCCTGGCCCGAGATTGAGTCACAAGGCCAAAACAAACAAACAAAAAAATTGGAGAGGGGGTCTTCAAAGTGTGGACCTCAGCCAAGAAGCCTCAGTATCACCTGGGATTTTGTTGGGCATGCAGACCCATCTCGGACCTGCTGAATCAATAACACCCGGGTAGGGCCCAGCATCTAACCCCAGTGGTTTTACAAGCCTTCAGGTGATTCCACTATATGCTCAAGCGTGAAACTCACAAATGCACACACAGACATGTGTTTTCACACACAGGAGTTGAGAATCAAAGAATCTGTTGGAGGCTGGAGAGATGGCTCAGTGGGTTAGGGCATTAGCAGCTCTTACAAAGGACCCCAGTTAGTTCAGTTCCCAGCACCTACATGGCAGCTAATAACTGTCTATAACTCCTGTTACAAGGGATCCAGAGCCCTCTTCTGGCCTTCGTGGGACTACACACACGATACACTTGCATGCAGGCCAAAACACTCATGCACATAAAATAAACATAAAAAAAAAAATCTTATCAAATACATAGCCAAGGGAGCACAGGGAAAAACCGGCAAGAGAAGATGTGGAGATCGGATCAGCTCGCAATGCTGGGATGTGAGACCAGTGAAACAGTTACGTGGGTTAGGGTACTTGCTATCTAGCCTGAGAACCAGAGTCTGATCCCCAGGGTGGAAGGAGAAAACTAACCTGTAAATGTTGTCTTCTGACTTCTGCATGTGCAATACATGTACCCACATTCCACACTCACGTACAAATAAACAAATGTAAAAATAATTTTAAAATTTGTTGGGATGTTGCAGTGATGGCGTGGGTGTGGTTCGTGGTACATACAAAAAGGGGTGTGAGAGAGAATGATGAATCCAGGCTACAAGAGAGAGGTTCTGTGGCCATGCATGAGTGAAAGAAAGTGGAGGCCAATTGACGGGATGAAATGTTCTATTGTGGAGTGGTCATTTGAAGGAGGAGGGACTTGCATGTCCAGGGAGGAGCATCTGCTTAGCAGGACACCTCCATGGTCTGGTATCTGTTCAGGACCCTCGGGACTCCACAGGATTGCTGAGTTCCATTTGACTGATTGATGGTCACAGACTGGCTGAAATAGATTTGTCCAGAGCTGTTACTCAGGGTCGAGAAAGCTCGGGATCGGGCAAGCCGGGTCATGCTGGCAAATGGTACTGTAATAAAGAATAGAAAGACTAGGAGGAGGAGCCTGGGGAAGCTCAGCTAATCGATAACTTTTATCAAGGACTTGCCCTTTCCCAGCCCACCTAAGGTGACACCCAGGATGAGATAAGAGCATCCGCACTCCACACTGTTTGCTCCAGGTGACTGACTATATGCAAGGCTGCTGAGATCCTCTGTGTCTGGATTCTCTCCAGGGTCTGCTCTAGAGCAGGCTGGGAAACTCTAAGGCCAGAGTAAAGCCTCTTTGCTGTGCCCACGCCATTTATAGAGAAATTAGGAAGATGCCTTTAGGAACCCAAACTGGTCACCAAAATCTGCAAGGAGTAGGAAGTTGTTTTACAGTTGAAGTCCAGTACAGGGGGCTGCTGTGTGCCCACATGTGCTGTGTGAAATGCAAGTACTGTAGAGTGTCAGCCTAACTTAAATGTAACACAGATGAATGAATCCTCCAAAACCTACTGTTTTCTACTTCAAGGCTCACCTGCAGACAGGTTACATCCTGAGAATAACTGTGGCCTCTCAGATGCTAAACTGATACCATTACCCGTTAATCTTAGGTAAGTAGAAAGTATATGCTACTCACTGTAGCCCAGTCCCTGCAAAAAGTACTTGAAGGCCTCGGTGAGCTTCCCAGGCTGAGGGAAAAACAAGAACATGTTAATCCTTCCAGAGGTAGAGTGGCATCAGAGGGAGGGAGGGAGGGAGGGAGGGAGGGAGGAAGGGAGGGAGGGAGGGAGGGAGGGAAAGAGCGCTTTAAGAATTTGAGAATGAGTGTTAAAGCCCGCAATTCTCTTACCTGAACGACTTGGGGCAGTCCCCCACAGTCTGCCATCTAGAAGAGGAAAAACACTGCCGTCAGCCAGGGCTTCCCTAGGTGAATGTTTCAATATGCCAAGTCTTTCAGAGGGGTCAGGAATGAATTTCAGTTCCTCAATGCTTAGCTGCACCCGCCTGTGCGCCCTGCAGCGCACACTAGTCTTAGACGGCAGCAATGACCTTGGATAGAAACCCCAGAGACTCTCCAGTGCTCTTCCTCCCCAAGGTGCCGGCTGGCTTCCAGGGCCACGCAGGGGTTTCTTGCTGGGGTGGAGGGGTGGTGCAGCCCCTACTGTGGCCCTGGCTCTGCCTGCACCTGGGCGGCTTACTTTCAGGGTCCCCGACAGCGTGCTCCCAGCCTCTCAGTGCTTCTTGCTTTCCAAGACCCCCCTCATGGAAGTCGGGGACAGGGCTTTGCTATGTCGCCCAGGCTGTGCTGATTCCCGGCCTCCGGCCCCAGCCTCCTGAGTAGCTGGGATAGAGGCTGATGGCACCTTGCCTTGCTTTTGAATCCCCTCTCCCCTCCACGCTGCCCTCCCCCTCCATGCCAGAGGGGAGTCATCTCATCAGGAGTGAAGGCTGAATCCCAACTCCCAGGCCAGCTCCTGTCTCCCTAGCTGGATCTGATGGGCTCTTGACTTCAGAAGTCTTTCCACTGGGCTGTCTTAGAGCTACACTAGTGTGCACTGGAAGTCCCTCCCCATTAAACTCTGATTTCTGGTCACTGTCTCAGGGATTCTGACTCAACAGGTCTGTGATGAGGCTCAAGAACTTGCATTCCTAATACTGTGCCAGAGATGCAGAGTCTGCTAGTCTGTCCAGAAGAAGTTTCCCAAACAGAAACCAGTGCCTTCCTTCAGCTGTTCTGACTTTGACCTCAGAGAAGTGTCTATTCAGCTGACTTCCTCTACTTAAAAGGACAGGAATCCTCAGAATTAAAGCTTTCTTTAAAAGGGGCTATTATTTAAGATAGGGGAGTGCCGCAGAAAGTATGGGTGTGAAGCTGGGGCTGCAGATGTAGCTCAGTTGATAAAGTGCCTGGCGTGCAAGTGTGAGAACAAGAGTTCAGATCCCCAGCATGAACATAAAAGCCAGGTGCAGGGGTGTCTATCTGTAACTCCAGTGCTAGGAAATAGGGTCAGAGACAGCTGGATCTGTTTCTGGAACTCATTAGCCAGCCTAGTTAAAGTGATGAGCTCCAGGTTCAATGATGTTGCCTCAAAAGGTGGAGCGTGCTCAAGAAAGACACCTGATGTTGACCTTGGCGCTCCCCCTGCATCTGCACGTGCACCTGCAGGCATGTGCATATACACGTAAACATTTACTCTCACTCCCCACACACCCCCGAAAGGATGGGCTTAGTAAGGAACAGTCACTTTATAACTCAAGGACTAAGATGATGAGCAATATTTAATCTCACAAACATATAGTAGACCTAGGTGACACAGGCTTTATTTTAATTAAGTTTCGAAACTAAAACCTGATTAGATACATAAAACAATCCTCACATACAAAGAGAGAATGCTGGAATGTGTTTTAATTAGGGTTTTGCACTGCTGTTGATCAAACTCAAGACCTCACACATGCTAGATAAGCATTTTATCACTGGAATACCCTCCCAGCCCAGGAGAAACTTTTTTAATTTTTAAAACTGAATGTTTGTCTATTTCATACAGAGCATTTTAGCTTATAGCCTGTTCCCCACTGGCGCCCACCCACTGCCACCCCCTCCGGATTTCATACACTGTGTTACTTGTGTTAAGGTCTATCATGTCACGTTAGTGTCCCCAGATCTCCCTCAGTGTAAGTTCATCCACAGAGGTCTACTCAGCCTATTTACAGTCTCTTCCTTTAAAGAGATCAGCTTTTCCTCACCTAAAAGTAATCGGTTGCCAATAATTCTTTGACTAGGAGTGGGGCCTGCTATCCATTTGCACAGTTCTGTGCTCGGGTTTTGTCTGCTTGAGTTTGCACGGGTCTTGTGCACTGACATCATGGCCACAGGCTCGTAGGAGCAGGGTCCCACTTACTTCCATATGGTCACGCACCTCCTTCCTGGCACAATCTTTCTGTCCCTTCTTCCACAATGATCCCTGAGTCCTAGGTGGGTGACTCTTAATATAGGAGTCCTCTCCAAGGCCCACACTCAGTGGGAGTATGAGAAATGATTTTCAAAATTAATTTATTATTTGTATGATACATGTGGGAGAATGCATGAAATGGTGCATGTGTGTAGGTCAGAAGACAACTTTGTGGAGTTGGTTCTTTACTTCCTCATTTATGTGGGTTTTGAGCATCAAAATTATGCTGCCAAGCTTGAGTAGCAAGTGCCTCTATCCACTGAACCATCTCCCTGCCCCAGGAGACAGGGAGATGCTGTATGATACCTCTCCTATCATACACTGATACCCATCATTATTCAGTGTCTATTCAGGCTGCCACAGGAGTTAT
Source organism: Eospalax fontanierii (assembly GCA_035773235.1). Taxonomy (NCBI): domain Eukaryota; kingdom Metazoa; phylum Chordata; class Mammalia; order Rodentia; family Spalacidae; genus Eospalax; species Eospalax fontanierii. The sequence continues at coordinate 22,387,978 of CM069550.1, read as the reverse complement.
CTGCTTTGCTCCATGCTGTTGTGAATGGGCCTGTGTGCCCAGAACTAACCTCATCTACAGCTATTGTAGAGTTCTGTTTTGCGGTTTTCAATATTGATTCAAACCTGCAATGGAAAACTAATTTGAAACCACAGACTTTTAATTCATGTTTAGACAAGTCCATCAATCATCTGGAGCCCAGAGCCCTGTGAGCTTTGCTGCCTCAGAGCACGGAGCCTGTGGAATGCTTCAAGAACTATGCTTCAAGCGCTTCCCTTTCATGCACACTTCAGACAGAAAGAAAAAGGCAGATGCCTTGCAAATGGAAACCAGAACAGTAAGCAGCAGACCAGCATTTGCATCTCCAGTTGTTGGCTGGAGGCAGCAAGTCAGTTTCTTAAACACATTAGCAAAGCTAGGTTCAGACAAGGTTAGGCCGGAGCTCCTGGACACTTGAAAGGGGAGAATCTTAGTATTAGCCTACAAATTTAGATCAAGAGTTGCTGTCTAGGCCAGGCACGGTTGCACCCACCCTTAATTCCAGCACTCAGGAGGCAGAGGCAAGTGGATCTCATGAGGCCAGCCTGGTCTAGCTAGTAAGTTCCAGGCCAGTTGGGGCTACAGGGAGACCCTGTCTCAAAAAAAACTGTTTGTGATATTTTCCAATATTGAGAGAATTAGGTGGAAATTCTTTGCAGTCTCAATCTTGCTGTATGGGCAAGAAAACTTCCAAGACTATTCTGGTAATTAGGATGGATGCACTTTATTTCTTAAGTAAATGGCAACTGTTTTTTTGGAGCAGAGGGAAAAGGTCTTATGAGCCCAGGCTGGCCTTAAACTTGCTATGTAACTGAGGATGACCTTGAACTTCTGATCCTTCTGACTCCACTTCCCAGAAGCTTGCATTACAGGCAGGCACTACCACTCCCAGTTTATCCAGTGCTAGGGATTGAACCCAGGGCTTTGTACACTTCAGGCAAGCACTCTACCAATTCCACATCTCTAGGCTTAAGAACTGTGATACCATGCTCAGCCCTATGCAGATTTTTAATGACCTGAGGAAACACCCCTGTCATTAATGTGAGGAAAACAGATATGCAGCTATAAATACTTTTTCATCTTAATACTATAAAATGGTACAGGGAAAGATATCAATATTTTTGCCAGATATAGTCTTTTGGTACTAGTACTATGAACAATTAAAACATTTTATTCTCTTTTTTTTTCCCATTTTCCAATTTTCTACAAGAAGAATATAGTCAGGAAAAAAAATTTTAAAGCAGAGAATGACAGAGTCATAGGGAGAAGTCACTGCATGTCCATTCCAGAAAACACTCTCATTTGAACCACGTTAACTTACTCACAAGTGGTTGACAGAAGACACATTACCTTTAGCAAAGTTGTGTTTATAGGGTTGAGGCGAGAATTACATTCAACCTGAAGAAAAAAAAGGAGAAAATAATTTTCATAAACTGTCATGAAAATAAGATCTAGCTTGGTATCACAATGAGCCTACAAGATCAACAGCTCGGTTTGCCATTAGCTGAATCAGCCAAAAATCACCAAAATACACAGCAGGGTTTTAAATGTTTCTTGTTTTATTTGATATTTCAGAGTGCATCAAAAACCTGGTAATTAGCTGGTGAGATGGGTCAGTGGGTAAAGGTACTTGCTGATGAGATGAGTTTGATCCCCAGAACCCACATGATGGAAGGAGAGAGCTGATTCCCATCTGGTCTCCATCTATATCTATATCTATATGTGTGTGTGTGTCTATGGACACACCATACACACACAATAAATAAATAAATGTAAATATCTGGAATTCCACCTTCTGAATCTGTTACTCTTTAAACAACAGCATGCTGAATCTAAAGATTCTTGCTACTGGCTATATAACATGGTACCTTCCTTCTTTGAGAGGTGAACCAGATGGAGGCCCTACCCTGCTGGCTCTCCTTGATGCCTCCCCAGCTCAACTGACCCTATCTCCTGAGCCTGTGCATCTCCCCCACCTCCCTGCTCAGTCCCTGGCCTGGAGTGGAGGGGCTGCCATTCCTTGTCTCCTGCCTCTTCTGCCTCAGTGTCTTTGGCTCTCCAGTACAAAGCTGAATTCCTCTGAGTCCTCTCTCACTGTGGTCATCACAATTAAGATGCCTGGTGCATCTCCGTGTTTGGGATTTTCTACCCTTATATCCACGAAGGCAGGAACCTCAAAGCAATGTTTTGGGGAAATAATTTCTGGATTTATCAATATTTCGGGGTGTCTTGGTGCTAGGTATTGAACCTGGGGCTGTCCGCACGCATGCTTAGCAAATGCTCCTGTAACCCTGAATGTTAAGATTATATCTGGTTAGGTTTATTATGATTTGTTACCCAAAAGCTTCACTTTTGCAAATATGCCTGAAGGAAATAATGACAAAAAGGACGCCCCAAAGCACCAGAAGTGGCGCAAACTCAGAAACTACCCACAGGAAAATGAAGTTAAGCGAACAGTGACACACCTTTAAGACTACTGGATACAGCGTGTTTCATCATACAGAAACAGGTTGTCAAAGTGTTAAGTAACCTGGCCTTCAAGCCTAGCATAGTTAATATAATCAGGCCCGTGTTAAGGAAAATAGTTTGTCTTTAGGCAATGGGATCATGATTCCCCATTCTACGTTGATGCTTTCTTTCCATTTCCTGCAATGAGCATCTCCCATCAGTGTGCTTCCGTCACGTCTATCAACGTGCGAAGCACTTCAGGAGGAGGCAGGGAAGGTTCACAGGCTCTCGGCAGCCATCCAGCCCTCTGGATTTACAGCGGCAACTTACTCCAGGCGGAAGGCTGAGAGCCAGAAATCTGACAGTAAATAAATATGCTTCACTGCACTACTTGCCACAGAGTGGACTTGCCACAGAGTGGACTGCGACACACACAAAGCCACCAAGGGCCACACTGGTGATGAGACCTGGTGACTGGGGAGGAATTCACTTTCAAAATGTCTAACCGTACGGCTGACAGGTGCAACGACACACAGCACAGCACCACAGCACAGTATTTGGCCCAGTTTTCAGGGTGTCAGCGGTGAGCCATACATAGTCCCATCCTCCCACATCAGGACATACTTACCACGGCCTCAACAGCAGGTGAACTGTCCCCTACCACCAGCAAAGTGGAACACCTAGGTACAGGTGGGAGAAAAGATGTCGGTCAGCAAGTCATCACTTACCTCTGAACACTGGATTAGTCAGGACAGGCAGATATTTAGAATTCAGTGGGGAAACTGAGGTACCTACTTCAGTGTTTTCAATCTGTTATACTTTTGGCCTGGTTTGGGTCTTTTAATTTTCAGGTCTCTGCGTCTAGAAAAAGCAAAGCAAACGATGTCTTTTGCAGGCAAAATCACAGCACCTCACGTTATTTCCTGGACATGTGATCCAAAGCATAAGGCCCCTGAGCACTGTGTTTCCCTCACATCTGAGGAGGGAAGGCCATTGAGCTTCTCTGGAGCTGTTTCAGTGGCATCCTGAGTGCTACAGAGCAGGAAGAGGGGTTTTGTGGGACGCTATAAAAGGAGACAACTTTAAAACTCAGTGACCCTGCTGAAATCTTCAAGTCTAATCATTAAGTTTTCCAACTGTTTTATAGGAACAAATCCCTAAGGAGTAGGGAATAACAAACTGTTATTATTTGAGGGGTAGGAAGGACTTTCTTTACACCAGATTTGTTCTATCAGTGCTGGGGATCAAACACAGGACTTTGCAGACTCAAGGTGAGCATTCTACCATTCAATTGAGTGAACTGGATTCCTAGCCCTTTAGTACAGTACAGATTTCAGATTTAGTACAGATTTCAACTAAAACTAAGACTGTCTGGAGAGCAGGTCCAAACCTTGCTGTGCAGCTCTCGGAAAGTTACTTCCTCAGCTTTTTTCTATCTTTCCAGAGAGGGAGGAAGAGCTGTCATTTCTACCTTGAAGAAGGTGTTCTCAGGATATAATCAGAGTTCCTCCCTCCCCTGCATGCTGAAGAGGGACAAGAGACCATAACTTCTACACTATAAAAATAAAAGAGTGTTGACTAACATTGTAGGCAATTTCTGCCTTATGAGAGATACCAGCAAACAGCAACTAAGTCAAGACCCAAGTCTTCTCTCCAGCTTTCCCGAAGCATGGTCAAACAGCAAATATAATCTGTCACAAATATGGAGGATGTTCCCCTGTTTCTCATAATGTCAATAATTTCCTTTGATTCTGGTCTCCAGTTAGGAGAAGGAATTGAAAACAACTGTACCTATCATAGGAACGCAGGAAAAGCTCTAGGTTTCCTTGGTTGATATCTTGGGTGATGTGTAGTCTGTAATTTCTGATCAGATCCAGATTCATCCGTAACTCTTCCTAGAAAAGCAAAAGAAGATATCTTCTAGGCTACAGAACATACAGATAGCACCACATGCACACGCATAGCAGACTAGTAAGCAATTTTAAGCAGGTGGGAAATTTTTTTTTCACTGTAGGGAAAAAAATGTATCAGGGATAGTTGGAAAGTTAACAGATATAGAGCTATGTAGACATCATCACAGAACCTCATAGAGAAACAGAGATAAGGAAAAAGCTTATTTGTATTTTATACCGCTTGGGTGGAGTGAGCCAAGGAGATAAAAACTAAGGACAGTCCTCCTGAAACTGAGCACACTAAAATAAATCACTCTCAAGAGACATAGCTGGGGCTCCATCTCAATCTAAAGAGATTATAGTCAAAGAAAAAAGAAGAATGGGCTGAGAAGACAATTCAGTCATTAAAGTGCTTGCTGTGCAGACATGAGGACCTGAGTTCAATCCCAGAACCCACGTGGAAAATTTGGGCATGGAGGCACACAGTTGTAATCCTCAACCTGGGGAGGCAGAGACAGGCAGATCGCTGAGGCTCTGGGGCTGGCCAGCCTGGATTAATCTTCGAGAACCAGATCCCACAAGAGAACCTGTTTCAACAAAGTGGATAGCTCCTGAGGAGGAACACCTGAGGTTGATTTCTGGCCTTCACACATACAGAGACATACACATAGGCACGCGCGCGCACGCGCACACACACACACATGCGCACACACATAATAATAAACGAAAAACAACATAACAAGCAGTGGTATACATAACAGTGAAATAAGCTAACAAGCTCCCCTTTGAAGGTCTGGAGAAGAACTCAAGCAGCGAATTTGGAGGTAAAAGGGGGAACAAATGATACTGGAAAGATAGGATGAGATTACTGCAAAGGGAAAAATGCAAATTTACCTATGATCCATTAAAGCCTACTTTCAATAACTTTGTCATTAGACACCAGATTCAGTCACAGGCCAGAGTGTTTACAGACCAGAAGCCCCTGTGCTTGGATCAATTTATAACACTGGTAGGGTTTGAGATAACCACACAAAAGTCAAAGGCAAGGGGAATTGTCACCAGCAGGAAACCAAATAAACCCTCTAGCTCATTAACCTAGGTTGACTTAAACATCACTGATTTGGGGAGGCACACAGGTTGGCAGTACATTATTAGCTCCTGATAGCTTTGCTCTAGATGGCACCTCCGATATGTGGGTTATGATAACAGTTGCCTAGGTAACTGCAGAAACTTGAAGGCTGCTTTTGATGAAAACATTGACCCTCCGTTTGAGCCTGTAGTTATCTGATGGGTGGCTAAAATGGGACAGTAGGCTTGGGATTTGCCGTCTCCTTTTCTGTTAAAATACTTGGACAGGCAGCTCGGACATGTTGGTCATTTGAGAAATGCTTGGCAGTGTGACTTTACACAGTTCCCTTGGAGATGGTGTGCTTCTTCAACCCCACACTTGGGCTCTTTCAGCTATTGTGGCAGCTCAAGTCCTTCAGCCTTACATAATACCCACGCCAACCAACCACAGGCCAGGATTTTTATGCAAAACAATGTGGTCAAAACAGGAGAGCTTCAACAGCTCCTGGGTTAAGTGAACACTAAGGTCAGAATGTTTACACATGAGAGGAAGACATCACTCAAGAAATGGTACCCAGGACAAGCGGAAAAGCACCAAAATTTAGCCTACCCCAGAAAACCAAAAGCTTGCTGTTCCTTTTGTTCAGTGAGTGGTAGCTCAGCCCACTGTGCTCTCTTGTGCTCAAACTGAGGTCAGCCAGCTCTGGCCAGTTCTTCTAAAACCTTGCCTGTCATGGTCATAACATGTGGCCTAGGTTTTCTTTCTCCTCTCCACGCCACCAGATCACACTGTTCAGCATCATGGGTAGATAAAGGCAAATCTGGACTGAATCACTAATGGAAATAGTTTAGGCAAAACTGAATTATAGAAATTTCCTTTCCCCTTACCAACAAGCATAAATCTTTTATCTATTTATTTAAATTTGGGAGGGAGGTGCTGGAGAAATGACTCTTCAGTTAAGAATACTGGACCTGGGTTCGATTCCCAGTGCCCACATGGCAGCTAACAACCATTATACCTCCAGTTCCAGAGGAATCCAAAGCCCTCTTCTGACCTCCATGAGCATTGCATGATATGGGTACACTTACATATATGCAGGCAATATACTCATACACATAAAATAAAAATAAATAAAATATTTTTGGATTTATTTTATGTATATTAATGTTTTGCCTGCATGTATATAATATACCATGTGAATGCAATGCCCATGGAAGCCAAAAGAGTGTGGGGGAGCCCCTGGAACTGGAGTTACAGATGGTTGTTAGTTGCCATATGGGTGCTGGGACCTGAACCTCGGTCCTCTGCAAGAACAGCCAGTGCTCTTAACTGCTGAGTCATCTCTCCAGCACCGACATGAATCTTTTAAAGCACAAACTGTGCTTTTATAAACCTATAGTCTACATATTTTTCTACCTAAGTTTGGGAGAAAGTATTCCTTACCAGAATATAAGGAGTTTTTCTCTCTCTTTCTCTCTCTCAGTATTATGTTTCTCACACCCTTGCTAATATAGTCACTTTTGTTATTGCTGTTTGTTTTGAGACAGAATCTCATACATCCCAGGCTGGCCTTAGACTCAATAAGTAGTGAAGGATGACCCTAAATTCTTGATTGTTTTGCTTCTATGTCCTGAGTGCTGAGATTATAAACAAGTTTATAATCTTAGCACACACAGTTTATGTGGTGCTAAGGTTGAACCCATGGCTTCATGCATGCCAGACAAGGACTACCATCTAAGCTATACCCAGTCCACGGTTACTGGTTTTTAAAAAGGTTTTGTTATTGTGTGTGTGTGTGTGTGTGTGTGTGTGTAGGTCAAAGGATAACTTTGTGGAATTGGTTCTTTCCCTATCAGGTGGGTTCTGGGGATTGAACTCAGGTCCTCAGGCTTGGTGGCAAGTGCCTTTGCCTGCTGAGCCATTTTGCTCATTAGTGAAAATGATTACTCGTGCTTTTTTTTGGTCTTTTTGATACAGGATCTTCCTGTAGCCCCAGCTGGCCTGGAACTTGTTATATAGACCAGGCTGGCCTTGAACTCACAGAGATCTGCTTGCCCCAACCTCCCTAGTGCTGGGATTAGCTATTAGTTTTATAAGATAACATCTTAAATAGCCCAGGATGACTGGAATTTACCAAGTTACTGAGGCTGGACTTGAATCTTTCTCCTCTTGTTTCCAACCTCTAAATGCTGAAATTATAGACACAAACCACACCCCGGCTATTATTCATGTTTAACAACTATTATTTAAGTCCAGATAAACTTAGACCAGGCCATCCTTTTAAAAACTCTTTTGTTGAGAGCTGGAGAGATGGCTCAGTGGTTAAGAGCACAGGCTGCTCTTGTGGAGGACCAGGGTTCAATTCTCAGCACCCACATAGTGGCTAACAACCATCTGTAACTGCAGCTCCAAGGGATCCAACAGTCTGATCTCTCTGGGCATTGCATGACGTGGGTATACTTACATACAGGCAGACAAACTCATACACATAACTTTTTAAAAAGAGAGTAGTTAAAAACTCTTTTGTTATCCTCAAATTTAACCAAAAAGTGCTTTTTCTTTACAGTGTCTTTCTGTTCTCTGTGGGATCTGACTGACCGTGAGCATACTCCTTCTCAGTCTGACGGCAAAAAGCCCAGAAGCATCAGTTATGACATCAAAGGAAAAGATTGTTCGGAGACAAGTTGAAATCAGAATGCTCTGTTGAAAGCAGCGGAGGGGAGGGATGGGAAAGCGCTCGTGCAGGTTGTGTGTCCTTCCACTAGGTGGGGCAATTACACACCTTCTACCTTCGTGCCTACCAGCATTCTGTTAGTATTTCTTCAGTCATAGGTATAGGAATATGACTCTTTAAAATTTTTTTAAACTTATTTGTTTTGGGTGCCCAGATGTAATCCACATTCCAATCCAGTAATAGATGGCCAACCAAATGACACCGTGTCCCAAATCCATCAAGATTGAGGAATGGGCAAGAAAAAGGGAATTATGATGGGAATCCAGGAATTAGGATCCACGGAGGAAATACCATGCTGGGGATGAAAGCAGCCCCTGCCAGTGGCCCTGCTGCCTAGGGAATGCCTTCCAGTTCTAGTAACTGTGGCACACAGCTAAATCCACATTTGCCTATTTCCTGGCCTTTTGATTTTCATCTTTTCTGAAAGTTATTACGCTGCTGTGGGCAAGGCGGATACCCAAATTTCTATCTGTAAAATATACGTTGTATGTGCAATGCTGGTTTTGCTCTCTTTTTGGGGGGTACATTGAGATTGAGTCTCCCTGCAGCCCTGGTTGGCCTGGAACTCCTTAAGTAATCAAGTTGGCCTTGAACTCAAAGATCCACCTGCCTCTGCCCCCTAAGTGTACCCAGCAGTGATATTTTCTCTTAACGAGGGCAAATGTTCAGACCCAGGACCAAGCATTTCAGCTGGAGATCTGGAAACAAGTAGATAATGCCTACAACCAAAATAAATCAACCAGTGGAGAATAAGCATATTTAGAGAGGTAGAAGCAAAGAGAATGGAGTGTACATGTCCAAGAGTGTACATGTTTTATGAGTGTAAGAGCATTCATTTAGGCATAGGGGTGTGTGCCTGTAGGTCCAACTACTAAGGAGGACAACTTGAGCCCAGGTGGTTGAGGCCAGTTCTGACAAAGCAGAGAGACCCCCCACTACAAAGAAAAACTTTAAATGAGGACTAAAATAAAACAAATGTTCATTCATATAAAGATATAAATTCATGAGCATTAACTAAATGAATTATTGTTACATATTAATAAAAAAGGTGAGATGACTCAGTGGGCAAAAGTCTGCACTACATGAGCAGGGTGACCCCAGTTTGAGCCCTGGAATCCACATAGACAGGAGAGAACCGACTCTAGAAAGCTGTCCTCTAACTGCCACACACGCTGTGGCATGCCTCCCTCAAACATACATAAACACACACATACACACATATCAAACACACACAATAATAACAAAGATAAAGTTTTCAAAAAGAATGAACTACTGATAATGACATGGATGAATGTCAAAGACGGTTACACTACTCAACAGCAATTAGACTTTAGAGGCGAGGAGGCTGTGTGATCCAACTTCTGTGGAGTTTAAGACGAGGGAAAATACTGAGCAGTGGTAGTCAAATAGTGCGTGCTCTGTAAGATGGGAGTTAAGGAGCAGGAATACATGTTTGGGTGGTAGGTATGTTCTGCATCCTGATTTGGTTGTGGTTACACGAGAGCATCTATAGGTCAAAGGTCATTTATGTTTTGTGTATTTTTCTGTATCTAAGTTATACTTCAATTAAAGAGAGAACCATATGGATGGAAGGCAGCCAACAAGAAGCAGATAGAAATGGTTGTCTCTAAAAGCAGAAAACAGGTTGAGTTGTAGATTTTTTTTGTACTAAGCCTCATTGAACTTGTTTTCTCTGAAATGAGTGTGAATTTGTGAGCTTGATAAAAAGTAAGTAAAGGAGAAAGAAAAGTATGGATGGGGCTGGAGCGGAAAGATCTCACAAGATGTGGTTCAGTGGTAGAGCACCTGCCTAACAAGCCCCTGGATTTGAGAACTAGCACTGGAGAAGGAAAAAGGAAGGAAGGAAAGAAGGAAGGAAAGAAGGAAGGAAAGGAGGGAGGGAGGGATATACACAAACACCTACTTGCATCGCACATACACGCAGGACTTTGGAGTTGATGCTGGATTCAAATATCAACACTCATGGAGAGAGAGATGGAAATTATACACAGTGTATTCCTGCATGAAATTCTCAAAAGTTAAAAAGGAAAATAAACATCAATTCCATTTACAATATGGAGAATATTATCTCTGGTCTTCAGCTTCCCTATCTTACAATTAGGCCAACAAAACGTGAGAAAAATAACTGAGTTTGGGTATCCAAAGTATTTTCAAAGCACATAGCACACAAATAATCAGTACTTGGTAAAAGCTTGTTTTCTCCAACCTTCTGTTTCCTTCAGGGACTCTGAGAATTAGGTGTGCAGACTAACCAACCAGTTTTACCCCTTTCTGGACTGTTCTCTACAGACTCCGGCCACCTCACAGCTCTTGACCTCACTGCTCATTTTCTGTCATCTGCCTCCCTCACAGGTCCCTTGAAAACAGGACTGGAGGCGCATCCCCACCCAACAAGTATCCACGGACAACAGTCACTTCTGCTGTAGATTTCCCAGCTCATGGCTGAGTAACACCATCTCCAAAGTCCTGTCAGCTATCCCTTCACCACTCCTTGCCAACCCCTCCCGCCCCCATTTCTTCTTGAATGTCTATTTCTGTGAAGGCTTTCCCGAACCTCCCGATGGCTCTAAAGAGGTTTGGTGAGCACGTGGTGTTGCCAAACATTAACAGATGGCATGCTGTTTACAGGGGACAGGTGGAGAGATGCTGTCTTCTGTCACACTCTCTCATGTGCCAAGACCCACGAGGCTGAGCAAAGCCTCTCCCACAGGTCTGGCCTCTGCAGGGCCACGTGCACCTCTGACAGCCATAGGAAGTGTTATCTGTAGGATCCAGTAGACTGTAAGGCAGCCTTCTCTCCTAAAGCTTAACAAGGCTTTGCACAGGAGCCAGGAAACCCAGCTCTCTGGGTTGCACAGGTGCTTACCTGCCCAAAGTGATGAGCCAAAATTATGTCCACAATGTTGGTTGTCAAGCCTGAGAGCTAAAGACAAAAACGCCGTGTTAAGAGAGTAAGCACATGTAAATATTTCACAAACTGTCCACTGAAGTTAAGTGTACTTTACATATATTACTCTTCAAAACACAAACACACCACATGTAACGAGCTGTAGTTTCAAAGGGAAAAAACCCAAGTCCTCTCTCCACAGTAAGAGCAGACCTCGTTTGGAAACACAGTGGGAAGAGATGGGGGCAGCCCTTCGAAACTTGGAGATCTGGACTCACGGCTGTTTGCTGCTTCGTTCCTCCTGCACTGACACTGGGTCGACGGCAGAAAGAACTCGACTCACAACCACGTGCGAGACGTCCGAGAGCCACAAACAAAAAGCAATGTTTCCCTTCCGGTTTAGCTGTCTTTGATTCAGGGAGTGGGAGGAGTGGCTCCATTTACAGAATGTTCTTACACTTTGAACATTTTCCTCCTATTCCTCCCATTTCAGAATGATGCATCTCAGTCTAATAAATCAGCAATCTGTGTGAATCTGGAGACAGTCTATTTTCGGAAAATTTCCAAACTGAATGATGTTGCTGATTCCCCCCAAGTCCTCTTCCTGAGGTGTAGATGGAATCCTGCTGAGGACTGGGTCGGAGTTGGGGGTGGGATGGAGACGAGGAGGTGAAGGAGACCCACACGGATATGGGTGAAAGATTATGGAAGAAAGATGCCGTGAGATCTTCCCATGGGCTGCCAGAGACCCACAGGTCAGGAATTAAAGACAAGGAAGATTAGTAACTCATCTCACATCCTGTGTTTAATACAAGAACTCAACTGCTCCTAACGTGTTCTGCGAGTGTCATCAGATTGTTACACATCATTAAAGTGTGTGTGGGTTAATGTATCCGCATACTAGTCAGGAATGAGCACATGCTTTAACAAAGTCAGGCTAAGAGACAGAATTCTACAACAGCAGGTAATAGCTTTTTGTTGAGAAAGGGTTTTACTCTCTCTCCTCAAGCTGGCCTTGAACTCGCTATATAGCCCAAGCTAACCTGGCAATATTCCTGCCTCAGTAAACAAGGAGGAAGAGTGATAGTGGATGATTTCCAACACTATGTTGGAACTCATACCCAGGACCTTTCAGTGTTAGACAGGCACTCTGTCAATGAGCAACAGTGCAGGAGCCCGCCCGCAGAAATCGAACCCCACCCAAAGCGGGGAGTGAGGATGAGAAAATGTAGAGGGGGGGAGAGAGGAAGAGAGGGAAGGAGGGAGGGAGGGGGAGAGAGAGAGAGAACAAAAGGACAGACTCAGGAGGGCTGTCAGTCACACTGAAGCAGCTTGCCTTTATTAAGTCCCCCCTATTTATACTGTGAAATGAGCAAAACAATGGGTCAGATGTTCAACGTAAAAACAATACTAACACAGGCAAAATAACTTAAGATGTGATTGGCTTCCTTCAAAGGTCTTCAGGTGACCTCAGTCTTGGGTGTAAAATAAACTTCTCCTTCGGTGTGAATCATTTACATAATGAAAACTCCTGCTTCCAAAAGCACTTCTGTGTACGAGATTGACTTCTGCCTAACCCAAAACTAGGGCATAGTTCAAGGCAGGCAAATGGTTCCCTACACAACAGCCAAGCCTGAGAATAATATTTTTCCTCTCTCTCTGGTGTTTTTGAGACAGGGTCTCTCCAGCTGTCCTGGAACTTGCTGTCTAGACCAGGCTGGCCTTGAACTCACAGAGATCCCCTGCCTCTGCCTCCAAAGTGCTGGGATTAAAGGTGTCTGCCACCACGCCCAGCTTCCTTCTCATTCTTCAGGTGCGTGTGTGGTGTGCAGGTTATGTGTGTATGCATGATTTCCAGCATGAAAAAATTTCATTTAAACCTTTTCTATTAGTATATATTAATTACATTTGTGTTTCAATATGACATTTTCATGCGTGTATGCAGTGTATTTTTGGGGGGGGGGGCGGGGGGGGGGGGACAGGGTCTCCCTGTAGCCCCAGCTGGCCGTGAACTCACTATGTAGCCCAGGCTCGCCTGGATCTCACTGATTCGCTGCTTCTGCCCTTCCCGTGACTGTGCATGTGCCCCCGCAGTAGTGGCTCGAAGGCATGTGCCGCCATGCTCAGCTGTGTGATGCGTTTGATCATGCTCACCTGGTCACCCTTCTGTGCCCACCCTGCTCACTCCCTTCCTCTCCCAACCAGTCCCTTGTCTACTTGCATATATATCTTCTTGTCTGTGACCCAGTGAGTTGAATTAGGGTTCCTTACATGAACACAGATGGGGGGTTATTATTGTAGCCTATTAAATCTTCATCAATAGCCAGACATGGTGGTTCATACATGTAATCCCAATACTTGGGAGCCTGAGGGAGAAGGATCACCACAAATTTAAGGACAGCCTGGGCTAAGAGTGAGACTGTATCAAGAAACCAAATAAATAAACAAAATAAATAAAAAAATAAAGCAAGCAAGCAAACAAGTCTTTACCACTAACTATCCCTTAAACAAGTTCCCAGATCCTGGATCTCACAGTGATAAAGTATTAATACAAATTCCTGACACTAGACAGGCATAATGATATGTACTTTTAATTTCAGCACTTAGGAGGCAGAAGCAGGCAGATTTCTGTGAGTTCCAGGCCAGCTGGGGCTACATATTGAGATCCTATCTCAAAACAAAACGAGTCTCAAAACTACTTCTTTCCTACCTAAAAGCAACGAATCACTGGTGTAACCAGTGTAAACGAGATGTAATAAAGTATGTTTGTCCTTGTGTGTGTGTGTGTGCACCATGTGCGTGCCCCATAGGGGCCAGAAAAGGGCATCAGATCCCTTGAAACTGGAGCTACACAGGGTTCGAGTTGCCATGTGTGTGTGTGGAACTAAACCCAGGTTCTCTGCAAGTTAGTTCTCTTAATTTCTAAGCCATCTCTCCAGCCTCTTTCTTTTCTTTTCTATTTGTTTGTTTATTTGAAACAGGGTCTCGTTGTGTAGCCCTAACTGGCCCCGTGGCATCGAACTCACACAGTTCACCTGCTTCTGCCTCCTGAGTGCTGGGGTTAAAGGAATAAACCACCATTCCCAAGTTCATTTTATTTTTTTAAATTATGTGTATATGTGTAATGTGTATGGGTATGCACACATGACTACAGGTGCCTTTACAGTCCAGAGGAGGGGGTAGGATCCTTTGGCATTAGAGTTATAGGCAGTTGTGGGTAATGGGAACGGAATTTAAGAGCCACAACCATGCTTAACCACAGAGTGATCTCTCCAGATACAGAACTCACATAAAGTCAGGTGGCCTGGAGTAACCACACAGTGGCAGGAAGAAAAGAGACCATGCCTCAGCAAGGGGAAGGTGAAACTGACTGGAAGAGTTGTCCTCAGACCTCCATCTGTATGCTGGTTGTTTTAGGTATAGGGCATGGGAGTACCCAGAGTACCAGCCTCTGGGAGGTAAATGCAGGAGGAACAGAACTTCAAGGGCGTCCTCACCTAGACAGGAAGTTCACAGCCTGACTGGCTACATAAAGCCTCTGCTAAAAACACTCCCCTGTCCCCCCACCCCCACCCCACACACACAAAGTAACTGTGTACAGTGAAGAGCCAACACTTGGGGATTGTGTCAGGAGGAGTGACACAAGTCTGAAGCTAACCTGGGTTACAGAGTAAGACGTGTCTCAAAACATCAAAACAGACAAGAGCCCTCCCAATAAATAATATTACAAAAAATGTAAAAAGAAAGAAATTAGGAAATTAGTAAAGCTCACCTTTTGGTGTATCTCTGACAGACTTTTCCGAATCTATTAGATCCCAAGGACCCACCTAGAGAATGGATGACCTTGCTGCATTCATAATATGATGGCAGAACTGGAAGTCAGTAAGTGCAGGGAGACAGGCCCTGGGGAGCGTGCCTGGGGCTCTGTCTTGCCTGCCCCCTTCCCATAGCCTCTCCTTCTGCCTCCATTGCCTCCCGGCCACAATAGACTCAGACATCTGAGTCCACCAGTCATGTACATCTTTCCTCCCTTAAGTTGTTCTCTTGGGCATTTTGGTCACAGGTACACAAAACTAAGTAGTACATGGACCAAGCAGAGGGCTTATGTGCAGAATATTTTTCAAGAGGGGATGCACAGAGGATTGGTAAAAGCCATTTACAACAGTGTATTCAAAAAAGGTACTCAACAACATTACTCCTCAGAGAGATGCAAATTAAAACAGGATTATTTAACTATAAGCATAACTTAAAATTCAGGTGGACTGGGGTGTAGCTCAGAGGAAAGGTCTAGCATATAAAAACACAGGTTTCTTCTCCAGCATCTCAAAAAATATATAAGAAATTAGGTTTTTAAAAAAGATTTTATTATTTTCAAATTTTATGTGAGTATATTGCCTGCATGCATGTAAGTACAACCCTGTCATGCAGTGCCTGAGGAGGGCAGAAGAGGGCATTGGATCCCCTGGAACTGGAGTTAGGATGGTTGTTAACTGCCATGTGGGTGCTGGGAACTGAACCTAGATTCTCTGCAAGAACAGCCAGTACTGTTAACCACTGAGCCATCTCTCCAGCCCCCAAAATTAGGTATTTTAG
Organism: Eospalax fontanierii; assembly: GCA_035773235.1. Taxonomy (NCBI): domain Eukaryota; kingdom Metazoa; phylum Chordata; class Mammalia; order Rodentia; family Spalacidae; genus Eospalax; species Eospalax fontanierii. The sequence continues at coordinate 22,372,316 of CM069550.1, read as the reverse complement.
TAACCAAACCTATATTCATGGTGGGTAATATAAATGTAAAATATCACCTTTTAAAAAAAGGAAAGGACTTAGGTCAAATGTCTGAGGATGCACAGTAATCAGAATGTGAATGTGCTGAGAGTGTGTTTAGAGGAGCTTTATTCCTAATAATGAAATATACCTGCTCATTTTATGCTTTGTATATAGACTAGAACAGAGCAATTAAAAGGAACCCACTACACATGACAGAGATGAGTCTCATAGAGAAAGCTAGGCACAAAAGAATATATAATCTATACCCCAAATTAAACAGAGTTTCAGGACAGATAAAACCTATCTGTGGTGACAGAGATCAGAACAAGGTTATTACTGGGAAAGAGGAAGTGTCAGACAGGAAAGGGACCGAGGAAATCTCCTGAAGAGATGGAACTATTATTCTTTGTATGGGGTGAGTAACAATGATACTTTAAACATTCATCAAGCTGTATACTTCAAATGTTTGCCCTTAAAATCTTACATAGCTAAAAAACGTAAAGCTAAGCTATATTCACAAAGGAACACGAGAAGTCTAGTTTGGAGATGTAGGCCTGAAATCCAAGCTACTCAGAAGGCTGAGATTAGAGGATCACAAGGTCACTCAGAGTAACTTAGTGAGACCTTATCTCAAAATAAAAAGCAAAAAATAGGGCTGGGGAGGTAGTTCAGTGATAAAGTAGGTTTAGTCTCCCGTGCCACCAGAAGAAGGAGGAGATGAGATGGAGGACGAGGGGAAGGACAAGGGAAGGGCAGGCAGAGGGAGGAAGAGGAGGGATCAAAGATGGACACCATCATCTGGTACTTACTTTGGAAGTTGCCCAGTCAATCCAGCCTTTAGCACATGGGTCAATGTTAATGAGCACAAGACCTTCTACAAGCTCTGGATGGTTGAGCTGAGAGGAAGACAAAGAAAACTGTGAGACTTCCACTCCCCCTGCCTCTTCTACAGCAGCGGGAACACGGTTAGCAGATCTGTGCTTATGCCCAATGCCTCACGTTTCAAAGGAAGACGGTGGGAGGGGCTAGGGAGAAGAGCCCTCTAGAAATGTGACCAGCACCTGAAAACCAGTCTCTCAGAATGCTGTCAAATTCCTTGCATGGATGATAGGGAAGACATGATTTCTATTGCTACAGCAGAGGACAGCATGCTGCAGTTGTTCAACTCACAGGGGGTGGTCCTCGGAGGTTAGTGTGGTGAAACCCTTGGTGTGAGGGCTACTCAGGCTCACACAGGCTGTTTTGGCCCAACAAGAGCTTCTGAAAGTTTTTTCTTTAAACCATTTAAACAGGTAACGTCACCCCCGCAGGACTCTGACACCCAGGAAGAAATTCAAAGGGAGTTCCTTCAGTAGGAAAAATTTGAAGTAAAATTAAAACTCTCTGGTCAACCTTTTTGCTCTGGTTATATAGTCACATTCATAGTAGAAGGTTTGAGAGGTTACCAAAGCAGGAAACAAAATCTCCTATTTTACCATGCATCAAATTCTATTAATATTCCAATATATGCCTGTCCTGTTTCTATGACAAACTTTTGATGAACTGTTCTCACTTGTTATAGTGTATGAGAATCACCTATCACTTCAAGTTCTTCTTAATGAGACTTTTGATGACTACAAAGTTCCACCAGAAGCTGCATCTAGGTCTCTTTACAATTCTCTATCCTCATTAGTGATTTTTAAGGTACTCTGCACACAAAGCAAGGCATTTTATAAACCTGTGCCTGGAGCTGACCAGCACAAGGCCAAGCAGGGCCAGTGAGATGGCTCAGTGGGCAAAGGAGCTTGAGGCCAACCTTGACAGTATAGTTTGATCCTCAGGACCAACATGATAGGGGAGAACTGACTCATGCAAGTTGTCATCTGACTTTCACACATAGGCCAAGGCACATATGCCCACATACATACACACAAAAGAAACGGGTAAACATGTCACACAGGTGGTGCATGGCCTACGGCAGCAGCCGAGGTACGGGCCCCACTTCTCAGCCACCTCTCTTGGGGGCGGGGGCTGGGGAGCAGACATGTCCAGGAAGGGGCTTTAAGTGCCCCATGGAGCTTTTCTTGCTGGGGGCTGGGCCTGTGGGCTATCACTGAGTAGTGTACCATGGTCTGCCAGATATCATCACCCAGGTGACCAACCCCAAGGAGGATGAGGTCTGATAAAGAAAAGACTTGGTAAGTAAGAAAGGAAATGGCTGGAGAGCCAAGAAGGCATTGGTAGTAACCCTTGTCAAAACTCGCCTCGGGTAAGATGTCTCATCACTGGCTCCCCTGCCAGAGAGGAAGATGTGAAGGCAGCAGACACCAAAATAACTAACTAACCAAACAAATACCAGCTTGAACTGTGACCATACATATAAACAAACAAAAACACACAAGCCATCTGTCTCCTTGAGCAAAAGTGAAAGGTGGTTTTCTCCAATATTGATGTCCCTCTAGTAAAAAATTCAAGCCATCAGGTAATTGTGGGCTGTTTGCTGCACAGAGACCAAAATGGTCTACCTTAAACACAGGTAAAATCATGCAGGCAGGCCAGTGGACAGGAAAATAGTAGGAAACTGTGAATTGAAATTGTGACCGTCCCATGAGCCTGCAGCTGTGGTTCCTTCCCGTGAGCCTGAAGCTGTGGTCTCTTCCTGAGGGCCTGTCTCCCATGAGCTGAAGCTGGGTTGTCTCCCTTGCCCCAGAGGTATGGAAGCCTCTCATGAACCTGAAGCTGTGGTTCCTTCCCGTGAGCTTGAGTGGTGGCCCCTACCATGAGCCAGAGCTCTGACCTCTCCCGTGTGCTGGACTGTGGTCCCCTCCTGCAAGCTGGAGTGGTGGTCCTCTACCGAAAGCCACATTTCCACATTCCTCTGGTAGGCTGATGTTGGGCAGCAGTTTCAGCCTTCTCTGAGTGACTTCATTCCCCACAGCCCCTCCCCTGAGGTCCCAGGTTGGGCATGACAATGGCTTTGCCTCTATGTTGGGCTTATGCTGGAGACAGGGGAGATCTCTGTGATTTTCAAATTTCTGGTTTTTCAAGAACTGATTTTCCAGAATGGACTTCCCAGCACCCCTGAGAGCCAGCTACAGTCTCGACTCCACTCGTTGCCCTTGAGGTTGGACCTCGCCCACAAGGTTTGCCATGATTTTTCTGTGACTCTTCTGTAACCCCAGTGTGCCCCACAGAAACTACAAAACATCTAGAGAACGTCTAGAGATCAAAATCACAGTCTGGGAAGTTTAAGTTTAAGTTAAAGTACTATAATGACTAAACTGATAAAATTCTCAGACTAAAATTATATAATTGTGTTTTAGAATATAAATTCACAATTCTTTATGTCTACTATAAGTTTTGAATATTGTTTACTGACCAAACTGTACTGCCAAGCTTCAACAATAATGTGCAGTTTGTCACTGTTTAATGTGAATTTGCCATTCACTCCCTTTTCAAATCCTCCAACCTGTACGAAATTTTTCAAGTACAATGTACTTGAAAATTTTTCAAGTACAATTTTTCAAGTAATCATGTTACTTTTTAAAGAAAGCAATGCTAATTAAATTTTTAATGTAATAAAAATTAAGTTAAACATACTCGTGCACATGCGCGTGCGTGCACACACACACACACACACTACTTCAATAGCGTCAACTGTCAATGTGACACACCTGAGAAGAGGGACCCTCGACTGGGGAACTGACTCTATCCAGTTACCCTGTGGGCAGGTCCTGAGGCATTTTCTTGACTGTTGAATTATGTGGGAGAGCCCAGCCCATTGTGGGCAGATGGCCCTGTGCTGTAAGAGAAAGTAGGCTGAGCACAGGCCCGAGGGGCAAGGCAGAAGCAGGTTCTTTGTGGTCTGTGCTTCAGTTCCTGCTTCCAGCTTCCTGCCCTGAGTTCTTGCTTTGGCTTTGCTCAGTGACGGTCTGTCATTTGGATGAATAAGATGATATAAACCCTTTCCTTCTCAAGTTGGTTTTGGTCAGTGTTTTATCACAGCAATGTAAAGTAGGATGTATGCACACACACGCGCACACACGCACGTGCACGTGCACACACACACACACACACACACACACACCAAGACCAGAGCAGTGTTTGGCTGTTTAATACAGCACTCATAGCCAGGACCCACTCAGAGCCCAAGGGGAGCTGGGACCTAACCTCCCCGTACTTACTGCCAATCTACTGAGGATGTAGGCTCCTGCTCCAACTCCAAAGCCAACGATGCTCTTCACACTATGAACAGGACAGACCAACAATTGGCAGAGTCAGCCTGCTGTTGGTGGTAGTGCATGATGTGGGAATACAAGCTAGGTGCGTATCCTGGCTCTGACAGTTACTAGCTGTGAGAATTTGGGCACAGGCTTTAGTATGCTATTTATATTTACAAGGAAAACACCTATGTTCAAACTTGTGTTTATAGTTCAATGAAATATACGTTAAACCTGAAATTGATCTTCACTGTCCTACTACCTCAAGATCCACCAGCAAATCCTGTCATGTCTACCCTGAAATATTTCTGTTGATTACACTTTATTTTGGCCTTTTGATTAAAAACTTTCTTAATCCATTCCTCAACAGCATCAAGTACCTTTTTATCCTCATCTTTTTGCCTAGATTATTTTGTTAACTGGTTAACCTTGCATTTCTCTCTTACCCCTCAAATGACTAGAGCAGTAGTAATCTTGTTTTATAAAGTTAAATAACTTTGTTGATATACAATTTATATACTTACAAAGATCCTTTTAAGGATTTTTTTTTTTTTTTTTTTGAGACAGGGTCTCCCTGTAGCCCCAGCTGGCCTGGAGCTTGCTATGTAGACCAGGCTGGTACTCACAGAGATCTGCCTCCTGGGTGCCGGGATTAAAGGTATATCCCACCACATCTGGCCCAAGAGTGATGATAATGATTATTATTATTATTATTATTTTGAGATTGGGTTTCATTATTTATCCCTAATTGCTCTGGAACTTGGTATATAAACTAGGATGGCCTCCATCTCACAGAGAGGACTGCTTCTCAAGGGATTAAAGGCGTATGCCATTATGTCTGGCAGTTTCTATTTTTAATAATTGTTTATGTGTGTGTGTGTGTGTGTGTGTGTGTGTGTGTGTGTTTGTGACTTTGTCCATGTGAGTGCAGTTCCTAAAGAAAACAGAATATCAATCCCAGAGAACAGCACATGCTAAACATGTACTCTATCACAGAGCTACACCCCCAAACCCCACTTTGTTAAAGGCATATTATTGTGATCGTTGGTTGACCATGCCCATCTGCCAACTAAGCCTGATGAACATAGTGACTACTGTTTTGCTCATGACTACATCTGCATGAACACATACAATATAAAACAACAAAAAGAGATGAGGCTGGATGTAGAGCACAATGGAAGTGTATCTGCTTATCAGGAGTGGAAACCTGGGTTCGATTTGTATGAATGAGGGAAAAAACCCTATAGAATGATGGGGAAAAGACTACAGAATGGACTTACCTTAAGTGTGTAAGAACAGGAGGCAGCATTTCAGCCAGTTCATCCATAGTGGGGTACTGATACCTGAAATCCAGAAAGAAACCTCCTGAATTAGAAAGCTCCCACAGTTCTCAGTCACTAGAAGTCCTTGACCAGTCTAGGACTCACATAGGAACATAATCTTTTACCAAAGTCTCATCAGATGTGATGTGGAACCTAGAAACAACCGTGACATACTGCACAATTCTCCATGGCCGCCACATTAAGAAAGGAAGAGGGCTCACATTTCCAGTACCAGCGGAAGCAACAGAAAAGAACTGGTTAGACACTCCTGTGCTATCTCCAGATCTTTCCATTCACTCCAGGCTCAGGGTCTTCTAGCAGTAAGAGTCAACCCAGGAAATAGCTCTCAGTCTGCTGATCACAGTAAAGTAGTTAACTGGACAGGAAATTAAACTTTCCTTGGCTTATGTACCATTACAAAACGAGGGTTCCTGAACACAAATGATGATTTATTTCACTTAAGCCTACGATAATATGGTTATGTGCTTAAGGCAGGGTCTTACTATGTAGCCCTGGCTGGCCTAGAATTCATGGTGTAGACCAGGCCTGCCTCTAACTCACAGAGATATGCCCGCTTCTGCCTCTGGAGTGTTGGGATTAAGAGGTGTGTGCCAACATGCCTGGCAATATAGTTATTTTACTAAGTGACTACAATATGAACTCTCTAGGCCTATAATGGCCCAGCAAGCCCAGGATTTACCCAGAGAGAAGAGAAAGGAGAGAAAGAGAAAGTCACAGAGATGACATAATTAAGAATGGAAAGAATCTTTCAAAAATCTCATATTGTTGTAAATCTAATATACAAATATATATATATATGTATATATATATATGCATTTTTTGGCTAATTCAGTTCTGCAACACACACCTATACACACATGGCCTCCTATACAAGACAGGATCTGCTCTACAACCAACAGGGAAGTCAGTCTGCCTATGTTCTCAAAACTATTTGTGCACCACCAGAAAACACTTTGTTTGATATCAAGGGGCCACCGCATAACCTGCATTTGAGAGACACAACACCAAGGAAAGAGTAAACAGATTCTGTAGCTCTCCTATTTGGGTTGAAATTCTAGCTCTTCCACTTACTTGTATACTGGAATATACATTATCTGATATACATATCTCCCATAGGGTTCTGTTGGTCAAGTGAGGAAACAAACATAAAGCCCTCTCCATAGGCACCATGTCCAGGGAACACGTGGGAGACTGTGTCTGGCACGCAGAGCAGATTTAGGATAATGTTGAGTGCCAAAGCCAGTGACATGATACCCACAGCTTCAGAATAAATGGTATCTACCCCAAATCCATCCTAACATATAGTCAGCTGTTCTGGAGACACAAAAATGACAGATGTAAAACAGGTGAGTAGGGGACACCCCCAAGTCAGTGAAAGTGGGTATTTCAGACACATTATGCTTTCTGATTATAGAAACACAGGTCCCAGCCATGCAGACACATTCCTGGCTATGGGAAAACATGCAGAATCCCTCAACAGACTTAAACACAAGCTTCTGAGAAAAGAGGAAGTCCACAGGCTAAGGACTTCACCTGTCAACTGTGAGACCATTAAGTGGGAGGGACACACAATACCGCTCCCCTTTTAGCTCTTTAGACTACAGGCATCCTGGAGATCTCCCTCTAGTCTTACCCTGCTGGGAAGGAGGGTGCGCCTTCCTGTTGACCCGGGGCATCCACATGACAGACAGCAAAGTGCTGGGTGATCTCTTGCATATCCTCGAAGTTGAAGAATGTGTTGAAACAGGATTTATCTATGAGATAAAAACACCTGTAGTTCTCCGCCCCTCCCCAGTGTCCTCTGCTCTGGAGATGCTGTGGCATCGTTCCTTCACTTCCTGCTCATCACTATTAAGTCACACAAAGCGTGTGACTTAAGCTGTCCAAAGGACTCAACAGGAGGTACTTCAGTAGCTGGAAAACAATTCATTCTCAATTCCATGCAATGTATGCAGAGCAGAAACCCCTTTGTGGATGTTTGTTGGGTTTCTTGGAAATGCACAAAACAATTCTTCTCTCTGACAGGAAGACTCTGACTATTCCCTATGACCCTGGCTAGAGGGATATCCTGCTGACATTTACCATGTGGGAGCTTGTCTCTTGACAAACGTTCTGTGGTCATGGAGTAGATGCCCTGTCTGTGCAGGACTTTTATCCCTTCTCATGCTGGGTCTAGCCTAGACTGTGAACTCTAACAAGGACCATCTCTGAAAGCCAGAGCAGCATGAACGACCTACGTTTTCACACTGCACCTGTGACTAAAGTCTAATCCTGTAGTATTTGTTGGGTATCTTGGTAGCAGAAATGGTATAGATTTCAGATTTGAAATTATTTGTATATACATAATCGATGTCTTAGGAATGAAACCCAAAGCTGAATATAAAAGATAATTATTTTTATACCTGATACTCATAGCCTGAATTATGAAAACTCATTGCTGTGTTTTGTAGTGTGGACACAAACATGTTAACCAAGTGTTGTGCCACTGGCTCTCCTACAGCCTTGAGTATAAGTTCATACAATTTTTTGATTTATCTGTCTGTTCTCTACGGGATCATACCAGTGCAACATTTCAAATATATAGCATTTAAGATTTCTAGTTCGGGGGGCACTGGAGAGATGACTCAGTTGTTAAGAGCACTGGGTGTTGTTGCAGAAGACCTGGGTTTGAATCCCAGCACCCACATGGTAGCTCGCAACTAACTGCAATTCCAGTTCCAAGAGAACTGGAATTCTCCTCTGTCCCCCTCGGGGGGACAGGACACGGGTGCACTTACACACATGCAGGCATAACACTCATAACATAATAATAATAATAAATAAATAAAAGATTTCTAGTTTTGAATTAGTGATGCATAACCCTTTATTATTTCATCCAAAATAGTGAAAAACCTGAAACACGAAAAAAATCAATTCCATTTCTAACATCTGCTAAAAATAAAAATACATGATTTATTTGTATTTTATGTGTTTGAATGTTTTGCCTACAAGTGTTTAAGTATACCACATGCATCCAATGCCCACAGAGGCCAGAAGAGGGCATTGGATCCCTGGAACTGGAGTTACAGATGGTTGTTAGCTGCCGTGTGGGTGCTTGGAACTGAATCTGGGTCCTCTGCAAGAGCAGCCAGTGCTCTTAACTACTGAGCCATCTTTCCAGCCCCCATTTCTAATTTCTTAATCAGTTTATCTGATAATCTACAGTCATTTAGCAGATATAACACACACGTAAAACACTTCACCCTATACACTTCTCAGGAATGTTAATTCTATCATTAATAAATGTAGCAATAAAGAAAGAATGTTAAGACAGAGAAGAGGAATGTATTTTATTAGAACACTGTTACTGTGTTCTTTAATATGTAAAGAGTATGCATGAAAAAAGTGAAGCTGTAAATCAAATACATACGGTTGAGCCCAATGTCATGGTACGTCAGGATAACTGGCCTGTTTCGCTTCAGTGAGCCACTTACGGTGACGTGGACCATACCATGGAGGGTTTCTATGTCATGTTCCTGTAACGAGACAATGTAAAGTCTCAGCAAAGGCTTCATGAACTCTAAGTGCACCAGACCGATGTACTGTTATATATAGTTTTCAAATCCTTCTAGCTATGTAATAAGCAAATATACAAAAAAAAAAAATCTCCTGTTATCTGCAAAGTTCTCCTAGGAGTCCAGGAAATAGCTGGTGAAATTCACAATTTTCTATTGGAAGTTGATCAGCAAGTTTGATAAAGAGCCAGGTCAGACTTGGGGGAAGAACAGTTAAGGAAACAGAAGATCCTATTGTTTCTGGGTAAAATGTCAAAGGCTTCAAAGTTTCTGAATGTCGAGTTGCAGATAAGTTCAGTAGTAGAGGGAATGTAAAGTTAGAATCCAGCTGCTTATCCAGTGTCCACCTCTCACAGATATTGACAGGCACCCTCTTCCTGGGACATTGTCTGGAGTCCCTAGTCAACAGATATCTTGGTGTCCGGAATTCTCTCTTGAGAAGTAAGTTAACATCAAAGAGCATATTGGTACTACTGGGACCACTCACATCCTGCCCCTCACCCCTGCCTGCTTCCTGCCTGGGAATCGGTGACCCTGGCTTGCAGGATCTAGCTGTGAGCCTTCCCCATCCTTAGAAAGTATAAGAGGCTCCGCCTTCCACACTGTCCCTGGTCTCTCTGTCCAGAGACCCCGCCCTGCTGTTAGCTCTCATCTGTCCACGGTATAATAACTTCTAATAAACTCCTTATTCCCCAGTGACTTGTCTCAAAGTCCTCTTGAACCACCCTCCTATCCAAAACCCAACAAATAGACTCCAAAAGATGTGTCTGGCTAGAATCTCTCTCCTTGCTTGACATGCCTTCTACATCATCTACCCTTACTGCAGTGGATCTTCTCTGCCGTGTTTATAGAACACGGTCTTTTGGCCGTTGCTTCTTGGAGGTAAGAAGGCACCTGGCCACGTGGTATCAGCATCCATCCCTAGGAATGTGTATCTGGGACTGAGAGAGTCCATCGCAAGCACTGGGGCATCCTGGGCTGCTTCTGGTTTAAGCTGTACTGATTTGTTTGCTCTATATCCCATAAGATAAGCTTTAGAGACAGAGTGGAGCTCAGCTCAGGCAACTGAGTAAAGCCAGAATGGTTTGCAATTGGTGCTGCTAAAAATGCCTGCAGCATTAAGAATGATGCACAGGAAAGAGAGATGGCAGAACATGTAGATTTATTCTAGATCTCTCCAACTTTAACGTTTCTAAAAATAAATTATGACACCTACTAGCCTCATGAATTTCTGTTGCTGTCTGTCTGCCTCTGACTCAAAAAGTCTCACATTAGGTAGGATGAGATTTAAAATGCAAAATACCCGGGGCATAGTAGTGAATGCCTTTAGTTTCAGAACTCAGAAGGCGGAAGCAGGAGGCTCATCTTTGACTAGACAAGGAGTTCAAGGACACCCTATGCCAGAGAACCTATCTTTAAAAAATGCAAAGGTATTCCAACATAATTTCCCATCAATAACGAGCTTCATTGTTTACAGTGGGACATAGAAGAAAATCTGACATTAATATATCTCTATGATACAGGCTGTCGAGGTGGCTTAGCAGGTAAAGACATTTGCTACCATGCCTGACAACCTGAGCTCGATCCCCAGACCCCACAGTGGAAGAACTGACTTCTTCAAGTTGTATTGTGACCTGACCGCCACATGTATGCCATCCCCCCTAAAGAAATAATAAACAAGATTTAGAAAATTTAATCTCTATAGTATCTCACTTTGTAGCTCAGGAAGGCCTCGGACTCATGGCAACCCTCTTATGTCGGCCCCAGAAGTGCTGGGATTACAGATGTGAGCTACCACGCATTCCTGGCTTCACAGTCATTTTCTGGTTGCTTTACTTTTGTCTTTTGAGATAGTCTTGCCATGTAGTCCAGACTGGTCTCAAATTGTGATTCTCCTTCCTTAGCCTCCCAAGTGCTGAGATTACAGCTCTGCAATACCACACCCTGCTGGATTTAAGCATATCAAATCCTAGGCCCCAGGCCGGAGTAGACAGATCAGGACCAGCTCAAGGCATGCAAAAGTATTCCTATTGTTCCTGTTACTGATTTCTTTGTTGAAGCTTATTGGATAGTACAAGTAATTTTTTAGTTACAAAAAAAAGATATGATTACAACATTCAAGAAATATAAGCTTGGGCCTGAGGAGATGGCTCAGCTGTTGAGAGCACTGGCTGCTTTTGCAGAAGACATGGGTTCAGATCCCAGCACCTACATGGCAGCTAACAACTGTCTGTAATTCCAGCTCCAGGGGATCCAATGCCCTCTTCTGACCTTCAAAGGTACTGCATGACACAGGTGCACTTACACACATGCAAGCAATACACTCATATACATAAAATAAAAAATAATAAAAGAAATATAGACATGATCAAGAGACCAAACCTAGGAATCCATATGGCAGAAGCAGCTGAGATAAAAACTAAAAGCATAAAAACGTTTAAAGGCACGTCAAGGAACAGTATGCATAGAGGAGAAAAAAGAGAATTTCAGTATCAAGAGCACAGGAAAAAGAACTTCATGAGAAAAATATTTCAACAAATGAGAACTAGGAAAGATGCCTTCATGTCCAGTTCCATAAACCAGCAAACTGTTCTATGAACAAGGTGTGAAGCACAAACACCATTTAAACCAATCAAGAAAAAAAACATCAAAATGAGAAGACTCAGGAAGCCCACCAAAAACAACCTTAACTGTAAATAATTTTAACTTGCCAATAAAAAAGACTAGGTGATTAGATTAGAAACAAGATCCAGGGGCTGGAGAAATCATTCAGTAGTTAAGAGCACTGGCTGCTCATGCAGAGGATCTGGGTTTGGTTCTCAGCACCCACATGGCAACTAACAACTGCCTATAACTCCAGTTCCAGGGAAGCTGACGCCCTCATCTGGCCTTTTTGGAAACTACATGCACATGGTGCGCTTACATGCAGACTGTACACTCATACAGATAAAACCAAACCAGACCAGCCAGGTACAGTGGTACATGCCTTTAATCCCAGGACTCAGGAGGCAGAGGCAGGCAGAGCTCTCTGAGTTCCAGGCCATCTAGGGATAGAAGGAGATCCTGTCTCAAAAAACAAAAATTAAAACAAAAAGCCAAGATTCAACTTCTGGTTGTTTTCGGAAAACACACCTCACTAAAAACAGAGATGGAAAGAAAGGATTGGTGCTGATGCACCAGGCAAGTGGAAGCCAAAGAGGAGGTCAGAGTGTGGCTATATCCACAACTGAGAAAGTGGAGTTTGAGCCAGAATTATACTACAGAACCATAGAAATAAAAACAGCACGGTACAGACACAAAAAGGACATCAATGAAACAGAGTAGAAATAAACCCATGTAACTAGAACTACCTGACTTGTTTTTTAATTTGTATTATTTTAAATTTATTCTAATTTTATGCATATGAGTGTTTTGCCTGTATGTGTGTAAGTGCACCCGTGTCCTGCAATGCTGGTGGAGGCCAGAACCAAACCCAGGTCCTCTGCAAAAGCAACCAGTGCCCTTAACTGCTGAGCCATCTTTCTAGCCCCTATTTTTTTAAATAACATAATGAATGATTTAAAAGTTTTTACATTTTTTTAAAAATTGATTTTTGGTCTTTTTGAGACAAGCTGGACTGGAACTTGATAGGTAGACCAGGCTGGCCTTGAACTCACCGAAATCCACATGCCTCCGCCTACTGAGAACTGGGATTAAAGGTGGTTGCCACCACACCAGACTGCCGGAGCCCGCCAGCAGAAATGGAACCGCACCCGAAGCGGGGATCGAGGATGGGAAAAGAGAGAGAGAGAGAGAGAGAGAGAGAGAGAGAGAGAGAGAGAGAGAGAGAGAGAGAGAGAGAGAGAGAGAGAGAAGGAACACAAAGAGACTCAGGAGGACCGTCAGTCACACTGAAGCAGCTTGCCTTTATTAAGTCCCCCCCCCCCCTTTATACTGTGAATGAGCAAAACAATATTAACACAGGCAAACTAACTTAAGATGTGATTGGCTTCCTTCAAAAGTCTTCAGGTGACCTCAGTCTTAGGTGCAAAATAAACTTCTCCTCAGCTGTAAATCATTTGCATAATGAAAACTCCTGCTTCCAACAGCACTTCTGTGCACGAGATTGACTTCTGCCTAACCCAAAACTAGGGCACAGTTTAAGGCAGGCAAATGGCTCCCAACACCGGACACACATTTTACATTTTTTATTTGTGTGAGTGTGTATGTGTCGATCAGAGGACAGGAGCTGGTTCTTTTCTTCTACCATATGGATCCCAGGTAGTCACCTGGTTTTTTATAAAGATGACACAAATGCACTTTGGGGAAAAGGGCATCTTTCAACAAATGGTGCTAGAAAACTGGATATCCACATGTAGGAAAATGAAACTAGACTTCCTATCTCTGACCCTGTATGAAAATCAATTCAAAATGGACCAAAGACCTCAATGTAAGATCAGGAATTTTGAAACTGCTAGGGTAAAACTCTTCAAGACATAGGCATAAGCTAGAGTTTTCTGAAAAGGATTCTAACAGCTCAAGAGATAGCAGCAAGAACTGGCAAATGGGATTGCATCAAATGAAGACGCTCTGAACAACAAAGAAAGCAATCACCCGAGTGAAGAGACCTACTGTATGAGAGGTCCTTGATAACTCTACAGCTGACAATGGACAAATAGCCATAATATATAAATAACTCACAAAATTAAAGTTGGGTCCAGGGAGATGACTCAGTGGGTAAAGGCACTTGCTACCAAGTCTGATGACCTAAGTTTCATCCCCACAGCCCCTATGGCAGAAGGAGAGAACTAACTCTGGTGAATCATCCTCTGACCTGCACAAGTGTAGATAAGTAGATAATTATAAAATAACATAATAAGGAGATAATATAAAAAGAATAAAAAATTTAGATAAATGTAAAAAATGATAAAATTTAAAAATACTAAAGCAGGTGTTTTGTATAAACACCATAAAATAACTGAGCACCTGAATTGGGCAGATGTCAAAAGAAATACAGGGCCAGCAAGATGGTTCAGCAGGAGAAGTGCTTTCAGTTCAAGCCTGGCAGCACGAGTTTGATGCCCGGAACTCAAGTAAAGGAGAGAACTGATTCCACAAAGTTGTCTTCTATGCATCCTGTGGCACATGGGCAACCCTCCCCTCCACATTATGCACACACCATAATAATAAAGAAAAGAAATGCAGATTGCCTATAAGTATATGAAAAAGGTCCATCACCCTTATCCGTCACTGAAATGCAAATAAGAGCTATATTGAGACTGTGTCTCGCCTCAGTAAGACAGCTGTCATCGAGAAAATAAATGACAATAAACACTGGCAAAGATTTGGGGAAAAGGAACCCTTACATACTGCTGGACAATGCGAACAAGCGCAACTCGGAAATCACTAGGGAGGTTCAAAAACCTAAAAATAGATTTTTGACCATCGATGCTTGAGTCACTATTCATGACGGCGAAGATATGGAACTAAGAACTAAGAATGCCATCTAGAAGTGAAGGAATGGAGGAAACACGAGACACACACACACACACACACACACACACACACACACACACACACATGCAAAATGGAGTTTTATTCAGTCATACAGAAGAATAAAATGATGTCATTTGGAGGAAAATGAATGTTGCCCTGTTTCGGTCTGGTGCCTTGTGTTGTCAGTGTCCCAGAGGTCTGCTTCCTTTTCAAAGAATGGGAATATAAACAGTCTGGGCGGAACAAGTGAAAAGAAGAACGACTCACCTCCATGGGCATTTGTACACATATCTGTTGGAAATCAGTATCTGGGCCGCTTGAAGGAGACTTCATGTGGGAAGAGGTGCAGAGACCCCGGCCGTGGAGCTGATCAATAGTCAGACCACCACAGGGCGTGAGCTGCTGCCCTCATCCGTCTCACTGGCTTTTTCTCTGGTAACTTCCACCTCAGCATTCTAGAATGTGACCCCACAATGTGCTCCAAGGGCACAGTTCATGATGGCACCTCACAGGCTCTGGTGACTATCTCCATGGCTGTGTAGTTGGTGAACCCGATCCCTTCATACTCTAGGCTCATGAACAACCTGAACTCACACAGGTCCTGGACATCCTTCGCTATGCTGGATGGCCGCTCCCTCCCAATGCAAGATGACATCTTAATCATCTTAACGCTTTGAGTTGGGGTATTACCAATATCTGATAGCCACCAATTTTCATCTTCTGTGACGTCCTCTCTCTTTAGCTAGACATGCTGTCTCTTCTTGTCATTTGAATCAGTTAAGTTATGGTCACTTCATGCCTGTCACTATCTCTTCCCCCTCTAGGAATTGTCAACATTTTTGTTTGTAAGAAATTTTATTCTGTTTCCAATAAGGCTCAGTTTAGCCTTCTCCTGTAATGAAATTTTATCTGTACAAGTGCATGTGCATGTGTATGTGTATGTGTACATGTATGTGTAAATGTGTGTGTATGTGTGTGTTGCTAAGTATGGGCTTGAACATGCCCTGAGTATGTATGTACAGTAACACTGAACTACAACCACAGCCCCAATACACAGGAAATTTTAAATTTTAAATTGTTTTTACTAGCATGTACTAATTATACTTGACAGTGGGTTTCATTATGATATATATTTTGATTAATTTATTTTTATTTTATGTGTATGAGTGGTTTGCCTGGATGTGTGTAAGTGCATCCATGTTGCGCAGTTGCCGCTGGAGGCCAGAAGAGGGCATTGGTTCCCCTGGAACTGGAGTTACAGACAGTTACAGACAATTGTTAGTCACCATTCTGGGAACTAAATCCAGCTAGATCTTCTGCCAGACAGCCAGTGCTGTTAACTGCTGAGCCATCTCTCCAGGCCCTCGCCGTACTTTTAAACTGTATATAATATACTTTAATCGAATCCCCTCATCCCCTCCCCCACTTCCATTCTCAGGGTTAGATGGGTGAGCGGGAGCAGAAGGGGTCGGGAGTGGAGTCACAGCGGAGGAGACACTCAACAGACTGTTACTGGTGTCACAGCACAGGGGCAGATTGCTGGGAGTCTAGGTCTGACATAGTGGTGATCTACAAGGTTCTGAGGGACTGTTATGGGGCCACTTCCTGCTTGGTGCCTCTTTTCCTCATCTGAGAAGTGGGGATAAGCACACCCAACATCTGGGTCTGACAGATAAGGCCCTGGAAGGCCAGGCCTGGGAGCCCTCATCCTGAATGTCCCTAGCTACAAGTTCTCCCAGGATCTCCTTTTTCATTTGCTCCTCTGTTCCTTCTGGCTTTATTTATAGTGAAAAACACTGTCAACTCTACCTGATCTAGAATCACCTAAGAAACCAACACCTGAGTTTGCTTGTGTACGAGTTTCTAGATTGCTTAAATGAGACAGGAGGACTCCCCCTTAAATGTGGGTAACACTATTCCATGAGCTCAGATCCCGAACTGAATGTAATGAAAACTGGGCTGCAAGATGGCACCTGCCACCAAATCTGATGGCTAAGTTTTGATCCCTGAGAATCCACAGGGTGGAAGGAGAACCTAGATATTGCTCTGTGAACTCCACCCATGTGTCACGGCACATGTGTGCATGCACATGCACACACACACATACATGCACACAAACTAATAAATGTATAAAACCCCAGCTGAGGACCGGCATTCCTGGTTCTGATGATGCAGAGTGGACAGCTGCCTCTCTCCTACCCCCACGATGGACAGCACCCTTTTAAAGCATATTTTATTATTATTTTATGTGTATGCATGTATTGCCTGCATGTATGTAAGTGCACCCATGTATGCAATCCTGGCAGAGGTCAGAAGGTGGCATCAGATCCTCTGGAACTGGAATTACAGTTTTTAGCTATCACATAGGGCTGGGATTCAAACCTGGGTCCTCTGCAAGAAGAGCCAGTGCTCTTAACCACTGAGCCATCTCTCCAGCTCCTAGACAGCAAACCGAACTGTAAACTGGAATAAATGCTTCTTCCCTGAAGTTTCTTCTGGTCAGGTTCTTTTGTCACAGCAATGAGAAAAGTAAGTAATATAAAAATGAGTATTTCAAAGTGTGACCTTTGTGGTAATTCTAACTGTGTTCTTCTTAGGCTTCTGGAACTGGCTTGTGGGGGGGAATGTGGAAGTGTTTGGAATTTCAATCTAAAGAAACTTCAGTGGGCTATAAGCAGAATATAAAGCGGCCTTTCTGGTGGGAATTTAGAATACCAGAATGACATGAAAAATGTGTGCAGTGGAGACATGACTCACATAATTTCAGAGGGTAGCAAGGACTCCATCAGGAGTTGGGCTAGAACTCACTCCTAGTGTATTCTGGCAAAGAATCTGGCTGCATTCTGCCTGTGTCCTGAGAATCTGAGTGAGGCTGAAGTGAAAAAGAATGGATTGTTTGTTTGGTGGAGGAAATTTCAAGAAAGGATCACATTCAGGCTGCATAATAGTTACCGCTCAGGGCCTGGAGAGATGGCTCCGTGGTGAAGAGCACTGACTGCTTTTGCAGAGGTCCTAGGCTCGAATCCCAGCATCCACATTCATAATTCCGGTTCCAGAGATGTGACGCTCTGCTCTGACCTCCATGGGCATTGCACCACACAGGTACACTTACATACATGCAAGTACACATCAAAAAAAAGTTACTGCTCACTGCTTTTAGCCAGGTCTAGTGAGAAAGAGCGACAAGCAGAACAGAAGGATATGAAGTGTGCACGGTTTGTGAGGGAAAGGAATAAAAATCTAAGTTGAAGACAAGGCAGATGGCATTTAAGAGATCAGCAGAGAAAACAGTGCTCCACACTGGGACAATGGGAAAGCAGTCCCAAAGGCAAGATCCCAGTCATTACAAGCTCCATGTTGTGAAGATCCAAGTTCACTCGAAACACAATGTGAACTGAGAATGTTCTTAAGGGAAAGAAACCACAGAGACGTGTTGCTCCAAGGTCAGCCTGGAGGACATACAATGAATGACCTATTCAAATGTGGTCCAAGGAGGCCAGGCTACATTTTAAAATGGCAGCATTGTCTACATGGTACTGGTTTTACAAATATGAAAGGTGCAGAAGTTGAGTCATGGGGGTTTGTGCCAAGGTTCCAGAAGGCCATGAAGGACAGACAATGTGCGGCAGCCCTGAGGGACCACTGCATCGCAGGAAGCCTAAGCTGTAAGACCCCAGTCTGTTGGAGATGCCAAGACCATGGGATCTCTGCCAAGGCAAGCTGCACAGACAGCGTGGAGAGACTGTCTCATTCGGGCGGCAGAGCACGACGGGCAGGGCTCCTCGACGGTGAGCTGCGTGGAGAGACTGTCTCATTCGGGCGGCAGAGCTGGACGGGCAGGGCTCCTCGACGACGATGAGCGTGTAGCTGCGTTTCCTTGCTGGGATCTGGTCTTGCTCTGGTCCAGCATTTCCTTGCCTTTCCCTCGTTCCTTCCTTTCGGAATGGGAATGTTTACTGTGCCCCATTCTGTGTTGGAAGTAACTTGCTTTTTTGATGCTGTAGATCAAAGTCTCAGAAGACTCTACACTTATAGTTTTGAACAGTTAAGGACTGTGAGGATGTGGCATTTTAGATGGGAAATGCCACCCCTCCACACCCATAGCTCAAGTATTTGAATACTTGGTCCCTAGTTGGTGGTGGTTTGGGGGAGATTTAGGCGGGTGGCCTTGATGAAGGGGGTGTCCCACTAGGGGTGGGCTTTGAGTTCAGAGCTTCAACTCAATTCCAGTTCATGCCCTTCATGTTTGTGACTGAAGATGTGAGCTCTCAGCTTGTCTCCTGCCACCACGCCTGCCACCTGCTGTCTCTCTCCTCCCTACCATGAGGGACTCATCCCTCTGGAATTGTAAGCCCAAATAATCTCTTCTATAAATTGCCTTTAGTCAGGGTTTTATCACAGCGACAGAAAAGTAAACAATACAGGGAACTTTTGAAATTGGACTGAATTAATTTTACATTTTGAGCTGGCCAGGAGGTGATGAGGGATGAGGTGGAAGGGACTGGATCAACAGTAATGTCTGGGTATCAAGTTGACAAGGTGGGCTTGTGATGGTTAACACTTGTCAACATGACAGGATCTAGAAACACTGAGGAGATAAACCCCTGGGTATGTCTGTGTGTGTGTGGAATCTCTAAATTGGGTTAATCTAGGTAGTAAAACCCACCCTAAATGTGGGAGGCACCAATCCATGGAATAGGATCCTGGGCTAAATAAAAAGGAGAAAGCAAGCTGGGCACCAACATTCACTTCTCTCCACTTCCTAACTACGGATGCAGCATGACCAGCAGCCTTGAATCTTCCTGATATCATAGACTCTATCTCCTTCAACTAGAAAGGAAATCCTTCATCTCTTTGTTTTGAAGATTCATTTTACTTTTGTGTATGTGTATGCCACCGTGTGCGGGTGCCCGCAGAAGTCAGAAGAAGGGGGTCACATCCCCTGGCGCTGCCTCACATGAGAGGTAGAAATTAAACCCAAGCTCTCTGAGCGGCTGAGCCATCTCTCCAGTCCCTTTCGCCATCTCTCCAGTCCCTTCCGCCATCTCTCCAGTCCCTTCCGCCATCTCTCCAGTCCCTTCCGCCATCTCTCCAGTCCCTTCCGCTGATTCTTGCCAGGCACTGTGTCACTGCAATGAAAAAGTAACTATCTCCCTTCTCCAACAAGCTCCCACCCCAGGTGGTGGCGCCTTGCTGGCTTCCTGACATCCATGGGTACTGTTACTTAAACATACATTTCCAAAGATTCAAAGCTAGCATTCACATAACAGAACATGTGACATTCGTCTTTCTGGATCTGGGTTTCCTCACCCAGAATGACCGTTTCCAGCTCTGTTCATTAACCTGCAAATTTCATTATTTATTTACTTTTGCCTTTTTGAGACAGGGTCTCCTTGTAGCCCCAGCTCACCTGGGACTTGCTATGTAGACCAGGCTGGCTCTCAATCTCAGACTTTCATTTGCCTCTGATCCCTGATTGCTAGGAATAAAGATGTGTACTACCATGTCCTGGTTCATAATTTCATTTTTCTTTTCTTTTTTAAAAAATATTTTATGTGTACGAGTGTATTGCCTGCATGGATGTAAGTGCACCCGTGTCATGCAATGCCTGTGGGGGTCAGAAGGCAGCACTGGATCCCCTGGAACTGGAGTTACAGATGGTTGTTAGCTGCCATGTGGATGCTGGGAATCAAACCCGGCCTTCTGCGAGAGCATCCAGTGCTCTTAACCACTGAGCCATCTCTCCAGCCCCGTAATTTCATTTTCCTAAAGAGCTGAATAATATTCCATTGTGGGAATATCCCACATTTTCATTAGTCATTAGTTGATGAACATCTAGGCTGTTTCTATTTCCTGGCTAGTGTGATAGGACAGTAATGAATGTGGATAAGCAGGTATCGCCCTCAGCGAAATGCAACAGGGCAGGTGAGCCTCTGAGCTGACAGCCGCTGTGACAGCGTCCAATGACCTGTACAAGATCAAGCCAGCCCAAATTCCATCATGATGTGGCGAGGAGGCCAGGAGGTCCTGCCCCTAGCCGAGGAGCCATTGCTGACTCCAGGGGTTTTCTTCAGGGCTATGGTCCCTGAGGGGGTACTCATACACCAGTAGATGGCCTTATACCCACGGACATACTGGAAGCACTATGATCTTTGTAGGTTAAAAAGAGAGAACACATGAAATTAGCAGAAAATAGTGGTGATAGAGGAAAAAGTGGAGGGAAGTAGAGATGGACTGGATCAGAGATTATTATATGCACATATGAAATTCTCAATAAAAAGAAATTAATATAGTATGCATTTTCTTTGTACACGTGGATATGTGTGTACATTGGTGCCCATGAATGCGTGTCCTTGTGTCTGGAATCCAGAGGTCAATCTGGGGTCCCATTCCTTAGGCACTATCTACCTTGTTTTTCAAATGTCTAAAGATTGGTCTAGAACTCCCTTTGTAGCTTAGGCTGGCTGGCCAGCAGGCCCAAAGAATCCACTGTCTTGTCTCTCTACTACGATTACAATTGTGCATTAACATCTTTGGCTTTTTTTTTTCTTTTTTAAATGGGTTCTGGGACTTGAACTCAGGTCCTCATGCTTGCAACGCTGAGCTAACTCCCCAAATCCCAGCTTCCATTTCTTGCCTGGCTCCATCTTTGCCTGGTTCCTTAAGTATGAATGAGGTCCAGGCTAAATGCTTGGCTTTGCACCTATCTGGGGTAGTATAGGTGATTAACTCAGACTATCTGTGTGACAGGCAAAGCAAGGAGCTTGAAGTACTTCCTGTGATTGGAGAATCTTAATACTGACTCCACAGAGTTGACAGAACCAGAGGTGCTTGCCACCAGGCTTCCTTGCCCTTGTCTAACAAGGCCACAACTATCAGGGCCCAAGGTCACAGGGGACCTGCTGTCTCCAGGACTCTGCAGCTTTCACTTCCTGGTATGCTCAAGGCCAGGAAATTCTTGGGGAAGATGAGGCCCAGGCAGTGGCACAGAGGCCTAGGAAAAGCAGGTGTTGGCCACACTTGCAGAAGAGAATCAAGGCATTTCACACACAACTATCCAAGTAACTTACTAGTGCTAGGCACTGTGTCTGGGCAAGCGGGTGGAGAGTGCTGGTAGGGGTGCGGAGACACGGGCCAGACTATCTTGCTTCAGTCAGTCTCATTTTCAAAGCAATGCTCAAGTCTACATGCCGACACCCTTGTGCTCACTCAGCAGGTAGACAGGGCAGTTAGGACTCTCACCCTCTCTTCTAGGATTTTGATTGTGCTATTTTGTTTTGAAGCCTGGAACTAAGTCCAAGGGCCAACTCGTCTCCACCACCAGCCCATCACCACTCCTTTTTTTGAGACAGGTTTCATTGAGTCCTGGCTAACCTGGAGCTCAGAGTTACACCTGTCTTTTCCTCCCTAGTGCTGGGATTAAGGCACGCACACCACCTCTGGCCCCAGTTCCGCTTTTAAAACAGAAACTCACTTTGTGAGAGCAACGGCAGATCTGTACCTGACTGAGTCTTGGAAGATAATCCGGAGTCCTCTCAGTCAGTGACCCAGAGATAGGCCAACTGTCTTGACGGCAAGTGGGTATCTCAGAAAGGATCATCAGGAGCATAACAGGCTAGGGAAGAATTCAAGTCTCTTGGAGTCAGACCAGTAGGGGGAACAGACTCCTTGTCTCCTTGGAAGCTTAGAAACCCCTCGTAGTCGCCAGCCCACCTCCTAAAGCCTTTGTTCCTGAATGTGACTAAGGCCCATTTCTAAAGGGACCACTCTTTCCTCTGTATTCAAGATAGTAGCTTCTGAAATTATTCTTGGAGGATACAAGCAAGCTGCTTTGGGAGAAGTAGACTAGTATCTTAAGGGAACCCATGGGAACAATTTCAAATTGTTATATGGCGAGTGAGCCAAGGAATTCCACACAAATGATGGAACATAAGATCTGGACTAGCTTTCCCAGACCTCAGTTCCTTCAACAATAGCACTGTCAGACTTCTTGTGAGTTTTGAGCGGATAACATGTCAGGTAGAATCAGGATTCAGCTGCCCTAGATTTACTGGCTGTGGAAGCTTGAGAGGTTATTCATCTGAAGTGTCAGTTCTTCCCTCTGTGGAGTGTCCCTGAGTGGGTGATTGCGGACACGAAAACGCACATTCCGGAACAAGTAAAAGGAACTCAGTCCCTCCTCCAGCCTTAGGGAGTTGCTCCAGAGAAATGACACCAGCAGCCAGGCAACAATAAGACACATACAGCTTTATTTAATCTGTAAAAAGTCACACTCTGGCAGAGTGGCACATTCCTTTTCTTAGCAGAAAGCAAAGAATATGTGAAAAATCTCGTCCCCAGGTGGCTCTGAGCTCACCTCTCAGTATTTCTGAGAAGGGAGCCCTGGCGATATGGCAGCTAGTTTCCAGGTATGTTCAACCTCTTTCCAGAGGCTCTCCCTGGCTGGTGTGACCCCTCACCTACAGTAGGCAGGGGGCCAAATATGTCTACCAGACCGAGCTGCCCTGAGATTGTCCCCTACCCACTTACGAAAAGACACCACGGGATTAAGACTTCCCAGAAATGGGTCCCCATCCGTGTAATGGCTTCATTACACCTGCTAAACCCGGGGCCACACTTATTCCTCATGACATTGTGTTAATGGTTCTCCCTTTTGCCTAATCAGATGTTCATCACAACATTATGCTTAAACCATACTGTTCCCTGTACTGGGACTGAAGGATGGAGAACCACTCTCCATCAGAGACCTGGGAGGCACTTCCTGCAGACGTGGGGGATTCTGGTAAGTGGTATCAGGTGCTGCAGGGACAGCAATTTTACTCTGAAGAGTGAAGCTTGTTTCGTTTTGTTTTCCATCTTCCTGGGCTAAGAGAATCTAGCAGTTAGGCTACTCCTTTGGAGAAAACTCCATGGTGTACCAGACCTCATCACTCAGGGGCTTCCAGCAGGCTGCATCCTTCTCCTTTACCTACACAATAGCAAATATGGGTCCATTTGGACCAAAAAGGCAGCTGCCACCCTGCCTGCCCGTCTGTGGAACAGGCAACCTTTCTACTGGTCACAATCAATGGTCTGGCCAGTAATTAGTCTCTCTCACATTCCTCAGCCCGGCTCTCTCCTAAAATCACTCTGCAAATCTTGATGCCCACATGGGACATAATCTAGGCCTAAACCACCTAGATGTCTGCTCTGCATATTTCCTTAAAAATACCAACGAGGATGCAAAAAAAGTCCCTTTGTTGTTTGTGCAGAAGCGCTACAAGAAAGCATGTCTAAAATCACAGAACTATGCACACACAGACACACGTGTGCTCGCACACACCTGGAGTAGGGAATCTAAGGATCTTATCAGATACATAGTTGAGGGAGCGGGAAAAGCTGGCAAGAGAAGACGTGGAGATCGGGTCAGCTCAGGATGCTGGGATGTTACAGTGATGGCGTGGGTGTGGTTCGTGGTACACACAAAAAGGGGTGTGAGAGAGAATGATGAATCCAGGCTACGAGAGAGAGGTTCTGTGGCCATGCATGAGTGAAAGTTAGTGGAGGCCAACTGACGGGATGAAATGTTCTATTATGGAGTGGTCATCTGAAGGAGGAGGGACTTGCATGTCCAGGGAGGAGCATCTGCTTAGCAGGACACCTCCATGGTCTGGTGTCTGTCCAGGACATCAGGGGACTCACAGGATTCTTGAGTTCCATCTGATTGATTGCTGGTCACAGACCTGCTAAAGGGACTTTCTCCAGAGCCGATGCTACTCGAAGTTGAGTGGGTTCGTGATCGGGCGAGCCGGGTCATGCTGGCAGATGGTACTGTAACAAAGAACCAAGAGACTAGAAGGAGGAGCCTGGGGAAGCGCAGCTACTCTATAATTTTCAAAGACTTGCCCTTTCCCAGCCCACCTAAGGTGACACCCAGAATGAGGTAAGAGCGTCCCCACTCTACACTATTTGCTCCAGGTGACTGACTATACGCAAGGCTGCTGAGATCCTCTGTGTCTGGATTCTCTCCAGGGTCTGCTCTAGAGCAGGCTGGGAAACCCTAAGGCCGGAGTAAAGCCTCTTAGCTGTGCCCACGCCATTCACACAGTAAACAGGAAGATGGCTTTGGGAACCCATACTGGTCACCAAAACCTGCAGTGCATGCAAAACTAAACCAAAAGAAAAGAACAACAAACCACACAAGTAGGAAGGTGTTTGACAAACAAAGTGCAAGCCCGATACAACAAGACTACCATCCGTGTCCACAGGCTACGGTTGCCCTCTGGGGAGACATGGACAGGTGATGGGCAGGGAGGGCAGGTGCCAGCAGCTGATCGTTACAAGGTGACACACAGACTGCTGGAGGCAGAAGAGGGGGCTAACTAGGGACTATTTCATTAAGACTCCTTTTCTCCAAGTGCTACTGCTACTGCTTTGACTCTAAGATCCTTTCAGCTTGGCCTTCATAGTGCCTTTCCTAACTCCCTGCCTATTATGGTGGGTCACCAACCAGACACTGTCCCAGCTGTCATTTCAATACTGGGGTCAAAAGATGCCATTATCTGTGGTGGTCTGTGGACGAAGTTGAGTGGGTTCGTGATCGGGTGAACGATCTAGAGTCAAGTCTGCAAGGCCTTTTCCATTTCTGTCTGGGACTCACTAAGTAGCAGGGGGTGGTGGAGAAGGGACCCTGACTAGAGTTTCAGCTGCTGTTATGACCCTGGCTGAGGATGAGGAGAGAAGGCCTGGGCAGTCCAATAGAATCTTCTCCTCCTCCTGGGACCAGGCCTGATCCTCAGGCTAAGCTCTTGGAACACAAGGAACCCTGTTCTATCGGGCTCTCACTGCACAGGGAAACCGCGGACATGCTGCAGGCAGCCGATGCAGCAGGAAGAGCATGGTTGGGAGGCGGGCGGGGCCAGCACAGGAAGGTACCTGACTCGCTGCTGAGGTGACTGAGCTGCACATACGGGACTGGAAGCAGGATGGACACAGGAAAAGGCAGGTTAGTGACCCAAGAGGGTCAAGTGGCAACCTTGGCTACCTAGTTGATCCTGACAGGATGCTCTCAGCCAGGGATTAAAGGTTCTTTCAAGGTCTCAAAGAGAACTTACACTTAAGTTCCACCTTTACTGCCACCTCTCTCATCAGACAAAGGCAGCAAGATCAGCCACTTTCTGGGAAGAGAGTGAGAACAGGCTAGGAGGGAACTTACCCTCATAGTGAGCCAGAGGGCTGTGGGTGTGGGCTCGGTTGGTAGTGGCTCACAGACAGGGACAACACAGCCACTCTAGACAAGACACACATGGTCTGCCTGCCAGGTACAGGTCTGAACGCAGGTCAAGCTATCTAGGCAGCTTACTAATGGCCATTATCTAAGTGATAACAGATGGGAAAACTGCCCTGCTGGATAAAGAATTCTGTACCTGGGTAAGGGTGTGTTTTGTCTTTTGTTCCAAGAGAGACACAAGTGTGGGTTTTCTGTGACAAATGAGAAAGCTCCGGGATCTCAGATAGAAGAGATCAATACAGCAGCAGATGAGAAGAACAAGTGCTCTGAAACACTGCCACCTCATCTCCTGTGGGACAGACTTCCCCTAAGGACACTGTCCTTTTCTTCTGGAGTTCCCACTTTGTTTCTGTAGGCCAGGAATTACTAACCTACTGACTTCAGGTATAAATCATAACCTTTGAAAACTGGCTAGGGTAGTGGAAGCTTCAGTGGCTAAAATGTGGGCTTGAAAGGTAAAGTGTGAAGATTTCAATCACGGCTATGTTGCTGCGTTGTTGCCCTGAGACACACATGCAGAACATTCTTGAGTCTCCACTTGATCTTCTATAAAATGGAACTAATAGATAAACTACCTCTAGGTTGAGAACATATACTGGCTGACGGAAGTAAGTGCTCAGTGAATGTGAGCCTAACTTAAATGTAACACAGATGAATGAATCCTCCAAAACCTACTGTTTTCTACTTCAAGGCTCACCTGCAGACAGGTTACATCCTGAGAATAACTGTGGCCTCTCAGATGCTAAACTGATACCATTACCCGTTAATCTTAGGTAAGTAGAAAGTATATGCTACTCACTGTAGCCCATTCCCTGCAAAAAGTACTTGAAGGCCTCGGTGAGCTTCCCAGGCTGAGGGAAAAACAAGAACATGTTAATCCTTCCAGAGGTAGAGTGGCATCAGAGGGAGGGAGGGAGGGAGGGAGGGAGGGAGGAAGAGAGGGAAAGAGCGCTTTAAGAATTTGAGAATGAGTGTTAAAGCCTGCAATTCTCTTACCTGAACGACTTGGGGCAGTCCCCCACAGTCTGCCATCTAGAAGAGGAAAAACACTGCCGTCAGCCAGGGCTTCCCTAGGTGAATGTTTCAATATGCCAAGTCTTTCAGAGGGGTCAGGAATGAATTTCAGTTCCTCAATGCTTAGGTGCACCCGCCTGTGTGCCCTGCAGCGCACACTTGTCTTAGAAGGCAGCAATGACCTTGGATAGAAACCCCAGAGACTCTCCAGTGCTCTTCCTCCCCAAGGTGCCGGCTGGCTTCCAGGGCCACGCAGGGGCTTCTTGCTGGGGTCGAGAGGTGGTGCAGCTCCTACTGTGGCCCTGGCTCTGCCTGCACCTGGGCGGCTTATTTCAGGGTCCCCGACAGCGTGCTCCCAGCCTCTCAGTGCTTCTTGCTTTCCAAGACCCCCCTCATGGAAGTCGGGGACAGGGCTTTGCTATGTCGCCCAGGCTGTGCTGATTCCCGGCCTCCGGCCCCAGCCTCCTGAGTAGCTGGGATAGAGGCTGATGCACCTTGCCTTGCTTTTGAATCCCCTCTCCCCTCCACGCTGCCCTCCCCCTCCATGCCAGAGGGGAGTCATCTCATCAGGAGTGAAGGCTGAATCCCAACTCCCAGGCCAGCTCCTGTCTCCCTAGCTGGATCTGATGGGCTCTTGACTTCAGAAGTCTTTCCACTGGGCTGTCTTAGAGCTACACTAGTGTGCACTGGAAGTCCCTCCCCATTAAACTCTGATTTCTGGTCACTATCTCAGGGATTCTGACTCAACACGTCTGTGATGAGGCTAAAGAATTTACATTTCAGAGCAAGTGTGGTAGTGCATGCCTTTCATCTTAGCATTTAGGAGGCAGACATTGAGGCAGCAGATCTCTATGAGATGGAGGCCAAACCGGTCTATGTATATAGTGAGTTCCAGGCCAACTAGGGCAACAAGAAGACTGTGTCTCAAACAACAAAACAAAACAATACAAAACAAAACACCCCAAACCAAAAAACCTGCATTTCTAATAGTGCTAGAGATGCAGAGCCTGCTAGTCAGTACAAAGGATGGCACCCAGAGCATGGTGGCCGAAGAGAAACTAGTCCCTTCCTTCCAGTTGTTATGACTCTGACCTCAGAAGAGGACCTTTTTGAATAGAGATATGAACCCCATAGTTTCATTTTCCTGGCATTAAAACTTTCATTAAAAAGGGATTCGTATTTAAGATAGGGGAATGCCATAGAAGACATGAATCTGAGGTTAAGAAGTCAAAATTTGATAAAAACTGTAGGCATAAATGAAATAAACATTTAACCTGTCAAATATAAAACTGAAGTGAAGTTTAGGAGCTAAGAAGTACTTAGAAGGCCACTGTCCCACACGCCTGTACCTGGAGAACTGGGACATCTGGGGCTTGGCCAGCCTAGGCTACTAGGGAGGCAAGGCCTGACCTGCCCAGGGAGCTGATAGCAGTGGGGCCTGCTGGTGAAGAGCAAGTCTATGTCTCCAGCGAAGCAGCCTCTGGCATGTGTCTCATGCCCGGTGGACACAGCGTCACACCCCGCACAGGCCAGGGCCAAGACTAAGCCCAGTGAGTTACAGAGTCAAAACAAAAACACAGAGAGGAATGGGGGATGGGGACTTGGAATGAGCTGGTTGTTGTAAGAGAAGGATTAAAAAAGGGTGGGGAGGTGTGTGTGTGACCAGATATACGTGTATGAAAGTGTCAAAGAATAAAAGGAAAAAGAAACAAATTAAAATAAACCAAATAGGACTGGAGAGACGATTCAGCAGTTAAGAGCACTGGCTGGTCTTGCAGAAGACCTGGGTTCTGGTCTCTGGACCTGGGGCAACTAACAACCATCCATAACTCCAGTTCCAGGGGACTCGATGCTGTCTTCTGACCTCCATGGGTGTAGCACCACTCAGGTACATTAACACACACAGGCAACACAGTCATATACACAAAAAACAAACAAACAAATCTGATCACACCCACAAAACAGGTTCCAGATGCAAAGAGAGAATACCAGGAGGAACTATATACATTTTTCCCTTTTTGGAATGTTGGGGTTTGAACCTAAGATGTCACGTTAGGTAAGAACACTGAAGTACTCTTCTAGCCAAGACAAACTATTTTACACAGAACCTGTTTAATTTGCCACAGGAGCTATCCATTCTGTTCCAGGCTATTATAGATCAGTATGTGAGCCCAGGAAAAAAAAATCCTCTATGGTTATTTTAATTTTCATAATATATTTATAATTTTTGGACAAAGGAAATTTTCATTTTAAATATTTGATTATTTTTATTTTATGTGTATGTGTATATTGCCTGCATTTGTGTAAGTGCACTCATGTTGTGCAATGCCCATGGAGGTCAGAAGATGGTATCTGGATCCCCTGGAACAGGAGTTACAGACAGTTGTTAGACACCATGTGGATGCTGAGAATTGAACCCAAGTCCTCTGCAAGAGTAGCCAGTGCTCTTAACCACTGTGCCATCGCTCCAGCCCTGAATTTTTCATTTTAAATAATAGGTCCCCTACAAGAGCAACTGTTCTTAATCACAGAGTCATCTCTCCAGCCCTTATTATGTTTTATAAAAATTTTATTTCCTTTACTTATTTACTGAGTGTGAGTGTGCACATGCAGGCCATGGTATATGTGTTGTGTATACGTCAGAGGACAATTGGTAGGAGTCAGTCTCCTACCATGTAGGATCTGGGAATCAACTTGGGTGGTCAGACTTGGTGGTAAGCACTTTTACCGGCTGAGCCATCTAGCTGGAGCATATATATATATATTCCATACTTTTTTGGGTATGCAGCTGGCCTTAAACTTGCTATGTAGTTGAGAATGAACTTCAATTCCTGATTTTTTACCTCGTAAGTGCTGGGATTAGAGGCATGTACCACCATACTTGGTGTGAAACTAATTTGAAACCATAAACATTTAATTCATGGTCAGACAGGTCCATCAGTCATCTGGAGCCCAGAGTACTGTAAGCTTCCCTGCCTCAGAGCACTGAGCCTGTGGGTGCGTTTCAAGAACTATGGATTGTTCCTGGTGACAGTGCTTCCCTTTCCTGTACATTTCTGAGAGAAAGAAAAAGGCAGATGTCTTGTCAGAGCAATAAGCAGCAGACCAACATTTCAATTTCCAGTTGTCCAGGCAGATGTCAGCAGAGGCTCTGGGCAAAGCCAGGTTCAGACAATGCTAGTCTGAACTCCTGTCTGGGGGAAACTTCAGCAAAGAGGACCCTTGATAATCTAGAAATTTAGAGCATGTGTTGCTAGCTCTAAGTATCCCTAAGATATCTTAGAAAGTGTCATAAAAACAGCGGGATTTAGCATCCAAAGAATTTCCAAATATTAGCTTAATTCTTCAATCTTTATTTGCTTGTCTGTTCTGGTTTTGAGACAGGGCCACTCAGTAACCCAGGACATGTGGCCCACTATACAGCTCTTGCTAGCCTCAATCTCATAGTACTCTCCCTGCCTCAACTTCCTAAGTGCTGGAATTACGGGTATGAGCCATTATTCCAGCTCTTCCTACCTAATGATCTAAAAATGTATAGAAAAAAGACACTAACAGATTTTACCTTTAAGTGGATAAGATTATGAGTAATTAAAAAATTTTTTTGGCTGGAAAGATGGCTCAACAGATAAAGATGCCTGCTGTCAAGACTAACAACCTGAGTTACATTCCTGAGAGCTCCATGGTAGAAGATGAGAACTGACTCCTGTGGGTTGTCTTCTGACTGACATGACTTAGCATGTACCTCCCCCATAATAAAGAAATGTAATTAAAAAATACATATTCTTCATGTTTTCCTCTATTTTCTACAAGACTATATTCTGGAAAGAAATAATGAAGAGCAAGAGAGAAGAAGGAGTATTCTAGTTAGTCCCCAGCCCTTGTACTGTGCTCAATAAATTATTTTTCTGACAGAGATGAGAGAGACAGGCAGGCAGGCATGGGGGGGTCCTCTTTCTGTGCAACCTCTACAGAACAAACGGAGCTGAAGCATAGCTAACTCACTCACTCACTCACAAGTGGTCCGCAGTGAGAGAGAGGGGAGACACATTACCTTTAACAAAGTTGTATTTACAGGGTTGAGGCGAGAATTACATTCAACCTGAAAAAGAAAACAAGTTTGCAAAATGTTAGAAAACTAAGAACTAACTTGGCATGACAATAACCCTATATAATCAGTAACTCAGTTTTCTTGTAGCTGAACCAGCCAAAGCAATTATCAAAATACACAGGTGTCATATATGATGCATGTTTTGTCTAACAGGTTGCATGTCATCTAAAAATTCTGTGATTTCATTTCTAATGCTTTCGTATTTAAGGAATAGCATAGATTCTTTCTTCTGGCTATATACCAAGAAAGTAAGGTACTTTTCTTCTTTGAGAGGTAAACTGGACAGAAGGCTCTGCCATGCTGGCTCTCCCTGATGCCTCCCAGCTCAACTGACCCTATCACCTGAGCCTGTGCATCTCCCCCACCTCCCTGCTCAGCCCCTGGCCTGGAGTGGAGGGGCTGCCATTCCTTGTCTCCTGCCTCTTCTGCCTCAGCGCCTTTGGCTCGCCAGTACAAAGCTGAATTCCTCTGAGTCCTTTCTCACTGTGGTCATCACAAATTAAGGATGACAGCCTGGTGCATCTCTGTGTTTGGGATCTTGTACCCTTATATCCACGAAGGCAGGGATCTCAAAGCAATGTTTTGAGAAGATAATCTGAGTAACATACCCCCAGCTGCAGAGGTTCAATATTTTATGGCTGATTTCATCAAACAACTTTCCCCTTTCACATCATCTAAGAATATACATATAAAACCCGTGATAAGAGCTTAGAATCTAGTGGTAGTGAATATATTACACAAAGGAAAATGAAATATGAAAACTTCACAGTTGAGTGGAATGAACACGAAGTAGGATTTTCAGAGACAGAAAGAAGGTAGGCGTTGGAAGGTGAGAGTGTAGAAAAGGATGATCGTGCTGTACACGTGTGTGGCTACAGGGTAAAGTAACGATGCATACAGAAGGAAGTTGAGGGCAGGCTGGAGCTGACTGTGGAAGGGAAGAAGGTTTCTGAGGTGACAGGATCTAAGTGGTTTTAGGAGAGCAGTGACAAGTGGCAGACTGTAGAAGCTGTGAGCCAGTCAGCGAGTGATTAAAGTTACCTAGGCAAGAATCAGCAATCCAGGTGAACTTTGAATCTGGGGATTGCTGATGGGCAGGTATACAAAACTCTTCTAAAATCAGGAGATGATCTAAAAGCCAAGATCATCAAGTCAGAGGTTTGGTTTGCTCTATGTGAATGACAACGCAGGTTGTGATAAACAAATGCACCAATTCACTATAAAATATGCATACTACTCTAAAGGTAGTATTTTAAAATGGATCCCTAATGGCTAGGCACAGTGCTCAGACTATAGCAGGTAAGATATATATAGTTGATCCCATGAGAGGAATCAGCTCTCATGTCCGGATTTAGTATAACAAACCATGCCTCCCTTGCTTCATTCCTTTATAGTTTCACCAGTTTTTTGACATGTTTATGCATTCCCCAACTCTCCAAATCCAGGCTCCATCTCCCTCATGTTTACGGTCTCTATAGCACTGAGCAAACAGGATACACTCAAAATAGTGTTGAATAATAAGTGACAGATGGCCTGCCTAACACTTGTGGAATTTCTCCTTACTTTCTACGTGTGGCTGCCTACCTCTAGTAGCATAAGAGGCT
Source organism: Eospalax fontanierii (assembly GCA_035773235.1). NCBI lineage: Eukaryota > Metazoa > Chordata > Mammalia > Rodentia > Spalacidae > Eospalax > Eospalax fontanierii. The sequence continues at coordinate 22,339,738 of CM069550.1, read as the reverse complement.
CTGGCAAGGGAGTTAGGTTTAACTGTGATTAGGAGTGTCTATTCTGTTACAGACAAGATCCTGACCTACTAAGAACAATGGGCTGTGGAAATCAGAAGATGAAAAGACTGTGTTTATTTGCCTGAATTGTACACTTGAAAAATAACGAATATATTTGTTTTAATCCATACAATTTTGCTGTTGTTTGTTTTTTTAGATAGAGTCTTGCTACATAGACCAGGCTGGCCTCAAACTCATGATCCTGCTATCTCAAATCTATAAGTAATAGAATCACAGGCATGTGCCTATACATGCAGAGTCTGCAATTTTTTAAAAAAGACAAAGGACTTAAGATTCAAAATTCATGGAAATACTCAACTAGGAATAATTGAGAAATTTTGATTATAAATATTTTCTTAAAAAATTATATTCTCTGCATGGTGGTGCATGTCTTTAATCCCAGCACTCTGGAGGCAGAGATAGGAGGATCTCTGTGAGTTCTAGGCCAGCCTGGTCTACATAGTGAGTTCCAGGCCAGCTGGGGCTACAAGGAGATCCTGTCTCAAAAAGAACCCCCCCCCCCAAAAAAAAATTAAGAAAGAAAAAACCAAACCAAAACAAAGAAACCCCCCAAAACCATATATGTGTATTCTCCTATTTTAAGTTCATTTGTTTACTTGAAAGTATTTGGAGTCGGGTGTGCTGCCACACGCCTTTAATCCCAGCACTCAAGAAACAGAGGAGGTGGTCTCTGTGAGATTGGAAAGATTTCTGGTTGTTATTTTTGTAGCATATGTCCCTAATTTTTTTATCTAGAAAGGCCTGGTCTTTAGGCTGATTATGGTGAATTCTTTGGCATTTTCTTTAAATTAAAAAAATTACATTTACGGGGCTGGAGAGATAGCTCAGGGGTTAAGAGCATTGATTGTCCTTGCAGAAGACCCATGATTAAATCCCAGCACCAACATGGTGGCTAACAACCATCTGTAACTCCAATTCCAGGGATCTGATGCCCTCTTCTGTCCTCCTCAGGTATTGTATGACATGAGTGCACTTATATACATTTAGGCAAAACATTCATACACATAAAATAAAAATAACCAAATTACATTTACTTATTGTATATGTGTGCATGCATATGTGTTGGCTCGTTCATGTCATGGCCCACATATGGAGGTCAGAGGACAACTTGCAGAAGTCTATTCTCTTTCTACTGTGTGAGTCCCAGGGATCAAACTGAAGTTGTCAGGTCTGGAAACAAATGCAAATGACCTCACCCACTCAGTCATCTTGCTGGCTTTTTTATTTTTTAAAATTTTGACACTGTGGCTCACAAGGCTCAGGTAGCCTTGAACTCATGGCAACCCTCCTGCCTTAGCCTCTCAAGCACTAGGATTACAGGTTTATACCACTTATGCATGCCTAACAAGAAGCCTGACTATCACAGAAGTTCCTGAGGAACTGGAATCACCACTATAACCTTATTACCTCTGGAAAATTTTTGGAGGTTGAAAACTGAGGGTAAAAGCCACACTATACATATGACACTGACATAGAACGGTTTACAGGAGAATTCAAGGAGATGTGACTGCATCTTCCCTTCTCGTCTACGACACCCTACAGTTTCCTACCCTCAAGCCTTCTTGCATATGTTTATACTGCTGTGTATTTGTCAGATTCCTTTTCCAACAAACCCCACTCCTGGATGCTCCCATGCTCTAGATAGGGCTGCCAAAGAAAAGAGAGTAATTTTACACGATTCTTAGTTAAGTTAAATAAGCTGTGGCAAATACATAATAACATGATAAACTAAACTGTCAACTTCCTTTGCAATCAAATAAATACAACTTTAAAAAGTGAAATAATTTTTTTGTATTGTAAGGTCTTTCTGTGATATAAACTTTGTGTGTGTGTTTGCATGCTCAAGTCACAGTGTGCATGTGAAGGTCACAGAACAACATATGGGAGTTGGTTCTTTCCTTTTACCTCGTGGGTTCAGGAGATCAAACTCAGGCTGTAATGCTTGATGGCAAGTTTCTTTACCTAAAGCCATCTTGCTGGCCTGAGATAACATTTTTATCCTATCAAATTCAGCACTAGATGAGCTCATTTTCTGCTAATGGCAATGTACTCACGTATCTTTTTTGGAAAAGAACTCTGCAAAATATATTAAAAACCCTATAACGTTTCTTGATTTTTATTTTAATTTAATTAGGATTTTTTATTTACTTATTTTGATTGTTATGTGTATGAGTGCTCTGCCTTCATGTATGTGAGTCTGTGTGTGAAATGCCTGTGGAGGCCAGAAGAGTGTGTCAGAATTCCCTGGAACTGGAGTTACAGTTGTTAGTCTCCATGTGGGTGCTAGGAACTGAACCCAGGCCCTCTGCAAGAACAGCAAGTGCTCTTAACCACTGAGTCAACTCTCTTGCCCCCTAGTTATGTATTTTTGAGCCAGGGTCTCATGATGCAACCTGGTTGACCTGGTTCTTACTACATAGACCAGGCATGCCTGGAACTCAGAGTTCTACCTGCCTCTGCTACTCGAGTGCTGGAATTAAAGGCATCAGCCACCATGCCTGGCAAGGTTCATGATTTTTAAAGTTTTATTTGTTAAACGTCATTATAATTGTGAGTGTACATAAAGTATGTGTGTGTAGTGTAAGTGTGGAGATTAGAGAATAAGTCTGTATAACTGTTTTTTCCTTCTACCTTTATGTGGGTTCCAATACTTACACAGCAAAGAACCCTTACTCACTGAATGATCTAACTAGCTGCAATAGCTTTTATTTATTATATAGGGTCTTGCTGTGTAGTCCTGAAAGGCCTGAAATCTATTATGTAGCCAGGCTGTTCTTGGTTTGTGGTGATCTTCCAGTTGAATGCTGGCATTACAGAAGTGCATTATAAGAACATCCAGACAGACAGGTTTATAACTTAAAAAAAAAAAAAAATAGTTATGCTGGGGATAGTAGTGCACGCCTTTAATCCCAGCACTCAGGAGGCAGAGGCAGGCAGACCTCTGTGAGACTGAGGCTACCCTGGTCTACAGAGGGAGTTCCAGGCCAGTTGAGGCTATAGGGAGACTCTGTCTCCAAATAAAACAAACAAAAAGCCCCAAACAAACAAAAGAAGGGGATTTATTACTCTTGGGAATGTGGTATGCATATGTGCAGGCAAGAGCACAGCTGTCTGGAGCCAGCTCTTTCTGTCTACACGACAAAGATTCAGGGGATTAAATTCAGGTCATTGGGTCTATGTAGCAAGTGCATTTATTTGCTGAGCTACCTCAACAGAACACATGAATTTAAAAATTTTATTTACTTGTCTCTGTGAATTTGTGTATGGAAGTACATGAGCCATGCATACACGTGGAGGTCAAAGGACAACTTGAAGGAGTGGTTTCTTCCTTTCATCATGTGGGTCCCAGGGATCAAACTCAGGTCATCAGGCTCTGAGATAAGTGCCTTTGCCACTGAGTCACCTTGCTACCTTCTTATAATTTTTGACTAATTTTACATGTAAAATGGATGCCAAATTGATAATCACAGACCAAGTAAAAGATTTACTTAGGACATTCCTCAACAATAAAAGCAGAGTTGGGGGCTGGAGAGATGGCTCAGTAGTTAAAGAGTATTTAGGAACTGGTTTCAGTTCCCAGAACCCAAATGGTAGCTAACAATCATTTGTAACTCCAACTCCAGGGGAATCTGATGCCCTCTTTTGGCCTTTGTGGACACTGTACACACATGGCACACTTACATACATGCAGGGAAAACACTCATACACATAAAGTAAAAATAAACTCAGAACTAGGGATGCAGCTCAGGCAGTAGAGTGCTTGCCTAGCAAGCACAAGCCTCTGAGTTCGATCCCTAGCACTGCATAATCGGGATATGGTGGTAGTAGACACCTGTATTCCTAGCACTCAGGAGATGGAGGCAGGAAGATCAGACATTCAAGTTCATCCTCAGCTACATAGTGGATTTGAGGCTAATCTGGGCTATATGAGACCCAGTGTCAAAATAAATAAATAAATAAAAATAGTTTGTCTTTAGGCAATGGGATCACGATTCCCCATTCTACGTTAATGCTTTCTTTCCCATTTCCTGCAATGAGCATCTCCCATCAGTGTGCTTCCGTCACGTCTATCAACGTGCGAAGCACTTCAGGAGGAGGCAGGGAAGGTTCACAGACTCTCGGCAGCCATCCAGCCCTCTGGATTTACAGTGGCAACTTACTCCAGGCGGAAGGCTGAGAGCCAAAAATCTGACAGTAAATAAATATGCTTCACTGCACTACATGCCACAGAGTGGACTTGCCACAGAGTGGACTGTGACACACAAAGCCACCAAGGGCCACACTGGTGATGAGACCTGGTGACTGGGGAGGAATTCACTTTCAAAATGTCTAACCGTACGGCTGACAGGTGCAACGACACACAGCACAGCACCACAGCACAGTATTTGGCCCAGTTTTCAGGGTGTCAGCGGTGAGCCATATATAGTCCCATCCTCCCACATCGGGACATACTTACCACGGCCTCAACAGCAGGTGAACTGTCCCCTACCACCAGCAAAGTGGAACACCTAGGTACAGGTGGGAGAAGAGATGTCGGTCAGCAAGTCATCACTTACCTCTGAACACTGGATTAGTCAGGACAGGCAGATATTTAGAATTCAGTGGGGAAACTGAGGTACCTACTTCAGTGTTTTCAATCTGTTATCATTTTGGCCCAGGATAGGTCTTTCAATCTCCAAGTCTCTGCGTCTAGAAAAAGCAAAGCAAACGATGTCTTTTGCAGGCAAAATCATGGCACCTCAGGTTATTTCCTGGACATGTAATCCAAAGCATAAGGCCCCTGAGCACTGTGTTTCCCTCACATCTGAGGAGGGAAGGCCATTGAGCTTCTCTGGAGCTGTTTCAGTGGCATCCTGAGTGCTACAGAGCAGGAAGAGGGGTTTTGTGGGACGCTATAAAAGGAGACAACCTTAAAACTCAAATAGTAACACTACTGAAATCCTCAGGTCTAATTTAAAATTTCCAAATGGTTTGTAAGAGTAAGTTCTTAGGCAAAGAGAATGACTGACACTTTCTTATTTTGAGACACTGTCTCACTGTATACCCCTGGCTGGCTTAAAACTTGCTATTTAGACCTCCAGCTCAGAAATCTGCCTACCTCTGCCTTCCAAGTGCTGGGATTAAAGACGTGCACCACCACAGATGGCTTGACTGATACTTTTATTTGGGAAAAAGGGTTTTCCTTATAATAGCCATTGCTTTTTTATTTCACCTAAAAATAGGGAGGTTCTTAAAACCAGGTTAAAAATTTGGCTTTGCTCCTTATTGGCTGTGCAGCTCTGAAAAGTTCCAGCTGACTCATGCAAGCCTTTTTCCATCTTCCCAGAACGCTGGGAAAAGCCCACATTCTCACCTTGGACAAAATAGTCCCTGGATAAGAATCAGTGTTCTCTTCTCAGGCTACCCCTCTGATAGGGAGAGATGGGACAGTAAAATTTGAAATTAAAAAAAACAAAAAAAAGGAATTGACTTGCATCTATAGGTTACTTTGCCTCATGCAAAGAGATTAGTAAATAACATTGAAATTAAGAGTCACATCCCTCTGTTGTCTTCCTACATGTTTCCCTAGGGTCTTTACATTACTCATTTGCTTTTTGGTTGCACGTAATTTAGGTTTCCTTTCCCCCCAAACGCCCTAAAAACTAGAACTGTTATTAGAACCCATTTACAGACTATTCAATACTCCTAAAAGCTTTCTTCTTATTTATCTTATACCCTTCCATTCCCAGTATGGTCAAAAAGCACAGGCAGTCCCATTATGCAACAATGGTAGTAGTTTATTTATCCTTGGATGTTAAGCTTCTTTTCAGAGCTGGACTACACGGTTAACTGAAGGAAAGGTAAGAAACTCTACCCATTATAGGAACCCAGGAAGAACTGTAGGTTTTCTTGGTTGATGTCTTGGGCAATATGCAGTCTGTAGGTTTGAATCAGGTCCAAGTTTGCCTGCAACTCTTCCTAGAATAAGTGAAAGAAAAGACAAGTGAACTAAGCTGCAGAGCTGGTTTATGTTTTCAGTGTCAAAAGCCTTTCTTCTCATGACGGGAACTGGGATAGAGCCTAGGGTTACTGATAAGTTGAATAGCTAAAATCTTTTTTTATTTGCTTCATCATGGTTCAAGCCCATATTTTGCGTCAGATGGGGGCACCAAGGATTCTACTATGGATCAACTACTATCTGTGGCAACTCAGGTCACCCTAACCATTCTAAACCCAAGTTTACTCATTTGTATGTATACACCTGTGTTTTGCCACTACGTATAAAATGAATATACTATACTAACTGACAAGGCAATCTTAGTAACTTTTATTATTTTATTATGTGTAAGGCTATTTTAAATAAGAATAGATAAATGAACTATAAAGTGCATAATAAATGCTAGGCAACATTTTGCTTTTTTTTTTTTTTAACACTTTTTTTTTGAGACAGGGTCTGGCCTAGAACTCACTAAGTAAACTGGATTGGCCTTGAACTCAGAGATCCACCTGCCTCTGCCTCCAGAACGCTAGGATTAAAGGTATGCACGATCATGCCTGACCAATATTTCTCTTGGTGTTGCTCAGGGTGTTGCTCAGTGGGAGAATGCTTGTTTAATGTATAAGGACTACATTGAATCTCTAACACTGAAAAAATAAAAAACAAAACAAAAGCCATAAGTGTGTATAATTACCATATCTGTGTTTTATTTTTTTCATTTAAAATTTGTCATTTTAAATTTATTAGTAAATACTAATGTTACAAAGATGTTTCATTATGACATTTCCATATACGCATATAATATACTGATAATTCATGCCCTTTACTACTGTTTCTTCACTGACAGAATCAGTGTACTACCAAACTTTATATATATAATATACTATATATATAAATATATATTCTATTCCACTGATGAAATTTCATTGATATAATTAATTTATCATTTACTTTAATCTTATTACCAATACTACTAATGATATAAAATACAGGAAAGGCTGAGGCTATCGCTCAGTGGCAAAAGCACTAGCCTGGCATGTGCAAGGCTCCCAAGTTTGATCACACTGAAAGCAAACAACAAACCACAGAGAAACAAAGTGCTCTGCATCAGAAAGTAGGTCTCTCTATCACCTTTTCTACTGTGCAATGGTGCTCTGCTGTTGGCCTTCTCAAAAATCATTAGAACTAGTGACCAAGTTTTTCTGTGGATGTGTCTATGCAAATGAGCACATGCACACACATTCATGTGTATATATACTTCAGCAAACAGGTTTTTTTTTTTTTCTTTTACGTTTATTTATCTGTTTTGTGGGCATGTGTGTCAAGTTGTCAGGCTTGGTTGATGAACCTGATGAACCATCTCAATGTACCCCTCAATGCAGTTTTAACAAGAGGAAAGTTTTATTTTACTTTATTTTTTGAGAAAGGGTTTTATTATGCACAGTCAGTCCCTAAGTGATCTTCCCAGTTGAGCCTCTTGAGTAACCAGGATAAAAGAAAAGGCATGTCCCATCACACTGGCTTAGCTTAGAAGGGAAAATTTTTGCATTGCAGGAAAAAAATGTATCAGAGATAGTTAAAAAGTTAATAAATCTAGAGCACTATATAGACACTACAAAGCCTTTCAGAAAGCCAGAGATAAGGAAACAATTTTACATTTTCACACCACATGGGTAAAGTGAGCCAAGAACAGAGTTAGAAACTAGGAGAGTCTTCTTGAAACTGAAGGTACTGAAATTTCTTCCAGGAAACTTGGCTGGGGCTCTGATCTCATTATAAAGATACTATAGAAAGAAAAATGAGTAACATCATAACTAACAGTAATAAGAGATAAAATGATGCAGTCAATCCCTCTCTCAAGGTGTAGAGAAGAACAGAAAAGAGACAGGAGAAAAGAGCAAGAGATAAATGACACTGTTAGGAGGGGCAAATCTGGAACTAAGTGCTAACGGATACTTTAGGCAAAGCTAACTTATACAAGCTCCACTCTCCCAACACATACACTCACTTCTCCATACAGATTTCTCCCAGTACTGAGAATAAAACACAGGGCCTTCCATGTGTGGTAGCATACACCTGTAATCCTAGCACTCAGGAGGCAGAGGTAGGCGGATCTTTGTAAGTTCAAGGCCAGCCTGGTCTATATAGTGAGTCTCGGTCAGCTGGGGCTACAGGGAGACCCTGTCTCAAAAAGACCAAAACAAAACAAAACACAGCAACAAACAAACAACCGCCAGAGTCTTGTACATGCTAGACAAGTCTATCACTGAACTGACCCCAGTCCTCATATACAGCTTTTTAAAAACACCAAGTGTGATCTTCTAGACACATTATACTACACTTACTTTTCCACCAAAGTACGGCTATCGATTATTCCTTATCAGACACATGGAGCTTCCCCCCTCCATTATTGTTTCCCACATCTGTGTTCGTATAATCAACTTAAAAAATTATTATTTACATGGGGGTGCACCTGTCACAGTGTGCATGTGTGACAGGATAATTTGTGGGCGTTGTTCTCTTGCTGCACCATGTAGTTCCAGGGATTGAACTCAGGCTTGGAAGTGCCTTTACTCACTGAGCTATTTCATTGACCCACAATTATTGTTTTTTGTTTTTTTCTTAAGAAATTTGCTTTGTGGGGCTGGAGGCATGGCTCAGTGATTAAGAGCACTTGCTGCTCTTACAGAGGACCTGAGTTTGGTTTCCAGCACTCACTTGGTGGCTCACAACTGTCTCTATCGCCAGTTCCAGTGGTTCTGACTCCCTCTTCTGGCCCTATAGGCATTGCACAAACATAGCACACATACAGGCTAAGCACTTGCATAACATTAATCTTTAAAAAATTAGTTTATTCTGTGTGTTAGGGGAACAGGGGGCATATATGCTAGGGAGGATGTGCAGAGGTTAAAGGACAGCTTTCAGGAGTTGGTTCTCTTCTACCAGGTCCCAGGGAGAAAACAGGTCATCAAGCTTGGCAGCAAACACCTTTATCCAGGGAGTCATCTCACTGGCCATTACTATTTTTATTTTCTTTTTGTTAATGTAGTAAAAAAGCAGGAACATTAGGCATGGTGATACACTCCTGTAATGCTAGTACCTGAGAGGCAGAGGATGAGTTCAAGATTGCCCAGTGTACACAATGATTTCAAGGCCTGCCTGAGCTTCACAATGAGACACTGCCTAAAAAACAAAAAACAAAACAAAAAAAACCCCCAAAAGTCATTATTTATAAGTTTGTAGATGTGTGGAGGTTAGAGGGCAATTTACTGGAGTTAGTTTTCTCTTTGCACTATGTGGGTTCCTGGGATTAAAACTCAGATTGTTAGGTGTGACAGCAAGTGGGCCATCTTACTAGCCCATTCTTTGGCCACTGTCTATGACTTCACATGTTTTAAAAGCTTAGCCCCAGACTGTCACTACTGAGAGGTGGTAGAATCTTTAGGAGGCTGGAAGTCATAACGTCACTGGAGGCACGTCCCTGAAGAGCACAGAGACCTCAGCTCTTCCTTTCCTTTGCTCCCAGTTATGAGAACAGTAAGTTAGCTCCTGACCTGCTCTTGCCCTGATAAACTACCTTCCCATAGGCCCCAAACCAATGAAGCCAAATGATACTCTGGACTGAATAAAAACCAAAAGTGTGAGCCAAAATAAAGCTCTTTCTGATTTATAAGTTGATTTATTTCAGTAACAAAGAACAGACTTACTTATCAACTGATTATCAAAAGGCAACTCAATGGATAAAAGTCTTTTCAACAACTGATGGTGGAACCAACTGGACTTCCACTTAAGAATGAAGGTGAACTCCCAACTTCCCTCACACCATACACAAAAATTAACTCACAAGGTTTCGTAGACTCAATAAAAAGTGAAAACTACAAAGTCCTTAAACCTTAGAGGGGGTGGGGTTGGGGGCAGAAGCTGAAAAGGCAACCCATAGAATTAAAGAAAATATTTGTATATCATATAGCTCACAGAATTATACCTAGAATTACAGAATATGAAGAACTTATTAGTCTTTGAGAAGATGGCTCAGTGGATAAAGTACTTGCTGTCAAAAGTGTTAGGGCCACAGTTCAGATTCCCAGAATTCATGTAAAGGCAGGGTAAAAACAAGGTGGGTGTGATGGCATGCCTGTAATCCCAGAACACTGGGAAACACTGACAAGGAATCATCTGAGTGAACTGACTGGCCAGACTACTCTAAAGTGAGAGCTTTGGGTTTAGCATGAGATACTGTTTCAATACATAAGGTGGAGAGTGACTGAGGAGGCCACTTGTTGTCAACCTCTGGTCTCCACATGCCCACAACACATGTACACACACACTTGCATAAACACATGTGCTCACACATGTGAACATACACACATGTATACACACCACACAAGCATACACATGCAAATAAATAAGAGAAAACCTATAACTCAACAATAAAAGCTTACATTTTCAAGTACAAAATGAACAAAGCTACCAATAGATATTTTTCCAAAGATGATACAGAAATGGCTGATTTTGCCAAAGATGATGCATATGGCCATTGTATGTATGGAAGCAGGTTCAACACCACAGGTTAGGGAAATGGAAACCACAATGATACTGGTGCCACTTATACCCACTTGGTTGGCTATAATCAAAGAAATACACCGCAAATATTGGTGAGGATGTGAGGAACTGGAACTTTAAAAACAGATTTATTTTTATTTATGTGTACATGCTTGGTTTGCCACATATGTAAGGGTGTCCATTATGTGTACATGCTTGGTTTGCCACATATGTAAGGGTGTCCAAAGAGACCAGAAGAAGGTGTCAGATCCCCTGGAGCTGGGGTTACAGGTGGGTATGGGCTGCCCAGTGTGGGTGTTTGGAACTGAACTCTTAACCACTGAGTCATCTCTCTAGCCCCTGGTTTGGGTTTTTTTTTTGAGACAGAGTCTCCCGGTAGCCCCAACTGGCCTGGAACTCACACAGATCTTCCTGCCTCTGCCTCCTGAGTGCTATGATTAAAGATGTGTGCCACTATGCCTGGCTGGTGTTTAGCATTATAGAAACTGTCAGAACATTTTCCAAAATGGTTATATCCTTTATAATCCTATTAGGATAAAATAGTTACAATTTCTCTCAAAACAACCAAACGAGGGGCTGGAGAAATGGCTTAGCCATTGGGAGCACTGGCTGTTCTTGCAGAGGACCCAGGTTCAGGTCTCAGTATCTACATGGTGGCTGACAACTGCCTGTAACTCCAATTCTAGGGGATCTCATGTCCCTCTTTGGGCCTCCACAGGCATTGCATGACACAGGTGCATTTACATACATGTAGGCAAAACATTCATATACACGAAATAAAAATAAATAAAATTAAACAAAACAAGAATGTCAATAACTGAGTAACCATATGATCAGAAATTCTACACATACATATATCAAGAGAACTGGAAACATATGTATACAGGGAAACCTGTGCATAAAAGCAAACTAAACTAAGCCATCTCTTCAGTTTCTTGTCAAGATATTTTACCACAGCAACAAAAATGAAAGTAGAACACCCCTCCCGCAAACTACCTGATGAACAAAGGATTTAGTATAGTCACTGGACATGTTATTATTATAAAATGGACATACCTCAAAACAATCTGCTAAGTGAAAGAAGTCAGACACAAAGGCTGTATATTTATTGTACGTTACATTTATATGAAATGTCTAAAACAAACATATCCATAGAGAAAAAGAAGATTAGAAGCAAGGGAGATGGTTGAGCAGATAAATGCACAAGTCACACCAGCTTGAGAGTCCATGTTTAATCCTTAGAACACATGTAAAAGGTGTGGTGTGATAGGACCTGTAATTCTAGACTCCTACAGTGAGGGCAGAGGTGGAAATAGCAGAAACTTGTAGGCCAGCTAGCCTGGAGCACACAGCATAGGAACAGAAGAACCTGACTCAACAAAGTGGAAGATGAGAACTGACTCCCAAAAGCTTTCTTAACAATTCCACATGAGAACTACCTGGATTCAAATGTCAACTCCATCATTTACTATATATACAATGGTGGCATATTATTCTGAGTCTCTGGCCTTCAGTTTTCCTATCTTAAAGTTAGGCCAGAAAAAGATCAGGCATGGTGGCATGAATGCCTATGTCAGAAGGATCAGGAGTTCAAAAACAATCTCAGCCACATAGCAAGCTTGAGGAGGACCTGGGTGACACAGGACTGTCCTATGCACTCTACTCCCCAACCTCCACCAAAAAATTAGGCCAAAAAGAAAAGTGATAAAAACAATAAAATATTGAGTCTGTATGTGTGTGTTCAATGTACACACAAGCCATGGTGTGCACGTGGAGTCCATAGAACAACTTTCAACAGTCAGTTCTCCCCTCCACTGTGGGTTCCAGGGATCAAGTTCAGGTTATACTCACTGAACCATCATATTGGGCCCTAACATTTTGAAAAGTATATATAACAAGGCTGGGAAGATGGTTCAATAGTTAAATTGCTTGTCATGCAAGCAGGTATGAGGACAGGAGTTTGGATCCCCTGACATAAATGTGGGGTGGACATGGTGGTCTATTGGCAGCACTCAGGAGACAGAGAATCCCTGAAACAAGCTGGCTAGCCAGACTAGCCATATTGGTGAGCTCTGGGTTCTACTGAGAGGATCTGCTTCAATGAATAAAGTGAAAACTAATCAAGGAAAACCCTCAACATCAACCTTAGGCCTCCATACGTGTGTATGTGTGTGTGTACATACCTGCAAACACACATACAGACACAATGCATATACACACACATGAGAAAAAAAGGTACATAAATAATCAGTACTTGGTAAAATCTTGCTTTTAGGTGTGCAGACTAACCAACCAGTTTTACCCCTTTCTGGACTGTTCTCTACAGACTCCGGCCACCTCACAGCTCTTGACCTCACTGCTCATTTTCTGTCATCTGCCTCCCTCACAGGTCCCTTGAAAACAGGACTGGAGGCGCATCCCCACCCAACAAGTATCCACGGACAACAGTCACTTCTGCTGTAGATTTCCCAGCTCATGGCTGAGTAACACCATCTCCAAAGTCCTGTCAGCTATCCCTTCACCACTCCTTGCCAACCCCTCCCGCCCCCATTTCTTCTTGAATGTCTATTTCTGTGAAGGCTTTCCCGAACCTCCCGATGGCTCTAAAGAGGTTTGGTGAGCACGTGGTGTTGCCAAACATTAACAGATGGCATGCTGTTTACAGGGGACAGGTGGAGAGATGCTGTCTTCTGTCACACTCTCTCATGTGCCAAGACCCACGAGGCTGAGCAAAGCCTCTCCCACAGGTCTGGCCTCTGCAGGGCCACGTGCACCTCTGACAGCCATAGGAAGTGTTATCTGTAGGATCCAGTAGACTGTAAGGCAGCCTTCTCTCCTAAAGCTTAACAAGGCTTTGCACAGGAGCCAGGAAACCCAGCTCTCTGGGTTGCACAGGTGCTTACCTGCCCAAAGTGATGAGCCAAAATTATGTCCACAATGTTGGTTGTCAAGCCTGAGAGCTAAAGACAAAAACGCCGTGTTAAGAGAGTAAGCACATGTAAATATTTCACAAACTGTCCACTGAAGTTAAGTGTACTTTACATATATTACTCTTCAAAACACAAACACACCACATGTAACGAGCTGTAGTTTCAAAGGGAAAAAACCCAAGTCCTCTCTCCACAGTAAGAGCAGACCTCGTTTGGAAACACAGTGGGAAGAGATGGGGGCAGCCCTTCGAAACTTGGAGATCTGGACTCACGGCTGTTTGCTGCTTCGTTCCTCCTGCACTGACACTGGGTCGACGGCAGAAAGAGCTCGACTCACAACCACGTGCGAGACGTCCGAGAGCCACAAACAAAAAGCAATGTTTCCCTTCCGGTTTAGCTGTCTTTGATTCAGGGAGTGGGAGGAGTGGCTCCATTTACAGAATGTTCTTACACTTTGAACATTTTCCTCCTATTCCTCCCATTTCAGAATGATGCATCTCAGTCTAATAAATCAGCAATCTGTGTGAATCTGGAGACAGTCTATTTTCGGAAAATTTCCAAACTGAATGATGTTGCTGATTTCCCCCAAGTCCTCTTCCTGAGGTGTAGATGGAATCCTGCTGAGGACTGGGTCGGAGTTGGGGGTGGGATGGAGACGAGGAGGTGAAGGAGACCCACACGGATATGGGTGAAAGATTATGGAAGAAAGATGCCGTGAGATCTTCCCATGGGCTGCCAGAGACCCACAGGTCAGGAATTAAAGACAAGGAAGATTAGTAACTCATCTCACATCCTGTGTTTAATACAAGAACTCAACTGCTCCTAACGTGTTCTGCGAGTGTCATCAGATTGTTACACATCATTCAAGTGTGTGTGGGTTAATGTATCCGCATACTAGTGAGGAATGAGCACACAGTTTACATAACTCAGGCTCAGAATTCCATAACACCTGGTAATAGTATTGCTCATATACTTCATCCAAAGGCAAGGAAAGCATTATTCTCCAAAACATAAATATGGGAAAGGATGGACAAACTGTTTAGAATCTGGCATGCTTTTAGGCAGAATATTTTAAAATAATTATAAAAGTCCTATGCATCTACAAAAAATTGGAATCATGAAAAACACCACATTATTTGTATCATCCACAGCCTATGATATAACTACCTGGTATATATTATTTTCTTTCTTTTTTTATGCATATATGTATTTAACAAAACTGAGATAATGTTATACAATTTTCTGCATGTATTGCTTTTTAAATTTCTCTCATTTTCTTAATGAATCTAACAATATCGTTTTTGTTAATTTTAGAGACAGGGCCTCACAATGCAGCTCAGGCTGACCTCAAACTATATTCCTGTGTCACATGTAGTCTACATAATTTTTATTCTACGGTTGTCTCAAAATATTGTTACCCACAATCACTGGTTCTTAGATTGCTTCTATCTTTTTGTCTTACAATGTCTACATAAGTATCCCATCTTGGTGACTTTCTAGCTATGTGGCTGTAAGTAATAGATTGACTTAGTTGACCTGAGAAAAGCAGGTTAAATAAAAATTCATTTCAGAACAGAGTAGAGTAAGCACTCAATAAGCATTAATTTCCTTAAAAACATCATTAACCTACTATATAAATTCACATGTCCTTCAAATAAGTTCTCAGAAACTGAGATCACTAGATATCATGGATTTGAGCATCAATAAAAATCCCTAACATGTGCCAGGGCATGGTGGTACATGCCTTTAATCTCAGCTCTCAGGAGGCAGAGGCAGGTGGATCTCTGTGATTTCAAGGCCAAACTGTTCCACACAGTGAGATCTAGGCCAGCTGAGATCCTGTTTGGGAGTGGGGGAGGGGAGTGAAAAATCTTTCATATGTGTGACAAACTATGTAGTAGTATTAGGGACAATACTTCTTTTTTGTTTTTGTTTTGTTGTGTTTTGTTTTCAGACACTGTTTCCCTATGTAGCTCTATCTGGCCTTGAAATCAAAGAGCTCGGCCTGATCTGCCTTCAGGGTGCTGGGATTAAAGGGTTTGTGCCACCACCCCAACCCAAGAAGAGTTCTCTCAATGTCACATTACAATAAAGATTTATGGTAACTATAAAGCATAACAGGTATTTCTTTAAAATTGAGATTCCTATGGAAAGTATCACTGCTTTAACCCAATGCCATAGATTTATATTAAAATAACATACAAATAACATTTGTCCTTTAGCAAGAAAATGCACTGCTTCTATTGCAATCTAAAAATAGTGAATTATTTTTTTTAGCACAGGTGAATTCAATACTAATGGGATAATCCCCTTTTCCAATAACCTCTTTAACTTTGACTTAGCCTCGGGACTTTTTCTATCTATAAGGTCATTGGCATACTTATTTTGTTTCCTATCTGCTGGTTCAGCTTTTAGAGCACAATATTATTCATCACATGTCTGGAAACAGTGGAAAAGATAAGCTGTTTAGGTTTGCCAAGAGACCAAAAATGAAAGCTGAAGACTTGAAGACTAAAAGAAGACATTTCAGATATAGGAATCTAGAAAAAGACTTATATGCAGAATATCTTTATGTTTTTTAATATTTCATTATTTTATGTATATGAGTGTTATGCCTGAATGTATGTAAGTATACCTATGTCGTGTAGTGCTGGAGGAAGTCAGAAGGGGGTGCTGGATTCTCCTGGAACTGGAGTTACAGAAAATTGTTAGCCACCATGCAGGTGCTGGGAATTGAACCCAGTTTCTATAAGAATAGCCAGTGTTCTTAACCATGGAGCCATTTCTCCAGGTCCCTTTAGTTTCTTTTTAAATTTAATTAAAAAAAATGTTATGTGTATGAGTGTTATGCCTGCATGTGTGTAAGGGCATCCATGTCATAAAATGCCCACAATGGTCACAAGAGGGCCTCAGATCCCCTGGAGTTATGGATGGTGGTTAGTGGCCATGTGGGTGTTGGGAATCAAACCCAAGTTCTTAATCACTGAGCCATTTCTCCATCCTCCAGAATATATATATTTTTTTTAATTGAAAGGAGGAACACTATAGGGTGCAGAAAAGACTTTAAAAGGAACTTCATGAGAGGTTACTACTCCAAAAAAGGCATTGGACATCACCACCACTTAGGTCTCTTTACACTGTTGTCCTCATTTGTGGTTTTTCAGTACTTTACACACAAAGCAAGTCTTTATACAAATCTGTGCCCAGAGCTGACAGGATTTACAGAAGAACCAGCATAAGACCAGAGAAGCATCTAGTATACTTAAAGTGCAAGTTATAATACAGAAGTGTTAATTTCTAAAAGTTGGTATAGGGTTGGCATATAATTTACCATTGGAGTATTTAGCTAGCATGTGAACAGGTCTGGGTTTATCCCCATACCACAAGGGAAAAAAAAGGTAAAAAATTCCTATTTTAATAACTAAAGTCATATTGATGATGGGTAGCACATAAACTGAATATTATGTGAAAAATGATTATATTTTACAGAAATGAAATGACAATATAAAATATTTGTGAAGATGTGGAACCACTAGAACTGGTACACGCAGCATGGTAATTTATCATTGTCATTTTCTGAAGTAAATAACCAAGTGCTTTATGACTTCACAACTTCACTCCTTAGTTTAAATCAAGATGAACATATAAATCGACTAAAATATATAAACAAATGTGTACTGCGGCTTTATTCCAAACAACAAAACAATATCAACTCAATTTCCGCATTTCCACAATGAATTCTGTATACAGACTATGACACAGTAACTTAAAAAAAATATCAGTACACACAACAGGGATGAATCACTCAGATATAATGGATGAGGGGAAGAAGGTAGACACAGAGGAATACATAATCTATAATCCCAATCATATGAAGTTTCAGAACAGTTGAGACTAGTCTATGGTAACAGCAGTCAGAATAAGGTGATTTCTGTCTGGCAAGTAGTATAAGTTAGGAAAAGGCTTAAGAGAAAACTCTAAAGAGATGGAAATATTCTATATGCTGGCTGCTGGTGACTACATGTGTAAATATTCACCAAACTGTATACTTAAAACGCTTGGCCAGGAGTGGGGTGGCAGTGCAATGATAAGAGTACTTGCAGAGCATATGCAAGGGCCTGGTTTAGACGCATAGCACCTCAAAAGAAAACAAAAACATACAACTTCCCCTTAAACTGCATATAAAAAGGAAATTTCCTAAAGGAAAAGAAGGGGAACTGATAGACACCATCATCTGGTACTTACCTTGGAAGCTGCCCAGTCAATCCAGCCTTTAGCACATGGGTCAATGTTAATGAGCACAAGACCTTCTACAAGCTCTGGATGGTTGAGCTGAGAGGAAGACAAAGAAAACTGTGAGACTTCCACTCCCCCTGCCTCTTCTACAGCAGCGGGAACACGGTTAGCAGATCTGTGCTTATGCCCAATGCCTCACGTTTCAAAGGAAGACGGTGGGAGGGGCTAGGGAGAAGAGCCCTCTAGAAATGTGACCAGCACCTGAAAACCAGTCTCTCAGAATGCTGTCAAATCCCTTGCATGGATGCATAGGGAAGACATGATTTCTATTGCTACAGCAGAGGACAGCATGCTGCAGTTGTTTAACCCTGGAAATTCAAAAGGAGTTTCTTCAGTAAGGCTTGATATGAAACTGTAGTCTCACTTGCGTGTTACAGTGTCATTTCAAGTTCTTAAGCTTACTTTAATGACTATAAAATCCCTCCAGAAGCTGCACCTAGGTCTTTTTACAAGGTTCTGCCCTATTTATGGTTTTTCAGTACTTTACACACAAAAACAAATCTTTATACAAATCTGTGCCTGGAGCTGACAGAATTTACAGAAGAACCAGCACAAGACCAGAGAAGCACCTAATCATTTAACACAGCACTCATAGCTGGTTGTGACCCACACAGGGTCTCAGGAGAATTGAGACTAATCCTTCCTATACTTACTGCAAATCTGCTGAGGATGTAGGCTCCTGCTCCAACTCCAATACCAATGATGCTTTTCAAACTGTCAACAGAACAGACCAACAATTGATAGTGTAAACTAGGTCTGATGGTATTGTCTAGTGGAAAGAATACAGCTGGGTCTATCTATCCTGGCTCTCATATAGCAGCTGTGGGAACGTGTACAAGCTTCAGTGCCCTACTTATATAACGAGAATAACACCGTTTGCTTTAAAATTTGCTTTTTAGAATTCAATAAAATATGCCTTAAACTTGGAATTCATCTTCATTTCTACCACAAAAATCCATTAGCAAATCCTGTCAGGTTTATCCTGAAATAGTTCCATTAATTGCTTTCCATTAATTAATAATTAATTTCTATTCAGTGTATTTATTTTCTCATGCTCTTTTAATTTTGTTTAGCTTTATTTGAGATAAGATGTTCCTGTAGGCCCAACTGGCCTGGACGCACTATGTAGACCAGGCTGGCCTCACTCTCAGAGAGATCGACTTGCCTCTGCCACCTGCCCTGAGTGCTACTGGTCTCTTTTTTTAAAAAAAGATTTACTCTATAAAATAATGTGTGCACACATATTTTATGTGTAGGTGCCTGTAGAGTCCAGAATGGGGTATTGGATCCCTTGTAGATGAAGTTGTGAGCTGCCAGACATGGGTCTTCAAAACGGAACTTGGATCTTCTCTATGAGCACTGAACCACCTAGCCATCTCTCCAATTCTTACTACCCACTTTAGTTCATCCCCTGACAACAAAGTATCAAAATTTCCTTAGCTATTGCCTGGACTATCTTTGTTTAACTGCTTCCTTGTATTTCTCTCTTACTCCTCCAAAAATGACTAGAGCAATAATAACATTGTTTTTAAAAGTAGCCAGGTGTGGTGTAGCATGGCTCTGTCTCTGAGTTCAAGGCTAGCCTGAGAGACTACATAGCAAGTTCTGGGCCTGCTGGGGCTACATACTGAGAACCTGTCTCAAAAAGAGAGAATAAGTTAAAAAGCTTTATCGCTGTACAATTTATATACCTACAGTGATCATTTTAAAAGATTAGCTTGCGTATCAGTCCAGGACTAAAGTCCTTCAGGGTCTTCCCTTTAAACTAAAGAACAATGTCAACCATTACCCAATCTCTTCCACTGATATAATCTGGTCTGTGTCTGTTTTTTCAGATTCCACCACACACCTTCCTTCTACTTTTATTTTATTATTCTTTTCTCTTTCCCTGGCTCTCTGTCTAGCTAGGTCTCAGCCTACAAGGCCCCTTCCTAGACAAGCATTGCCTAGCTTGTCTCATCAATGAGGACCTTACTCAGAATTTATCACAATATACGAATGGACTTTTTGTTGATGTTGCTTGGTGCAGAAGATCAATCCCAGAGAACAGTACATGCTAAACATGTACTCTATCACGGAGCTACACCCTCAACCCCACTTTGTTAAAGGCATATTATTGTGATCATTGGTTGACCATGTCCATCTCCCAACTAAGCCTGATGAACATAGTGACTACTGTTTTGCTCAGGACTTCATTTTCATGAACACATACAATATTAAGAGTCAAACTAAAAGCGAGGTATGATGGCAAATACTTTATCCTAGTCATCAGGAGGCACAGACAAGCAGATCTCTGCGAGTTCCGGGTCTAACTTGGTCTATGAAATGAGTTCCAGGCTAGCAATTGTTACAAAGTGAGTCAAACTAAAAGAACAAAGTGGTGGAACTGGGTATGGAACTCAAAGGAAGAGTGTTATTAGGAGTGAAAGCTTGGGTTGAATTTTCAGCAATGAATGGGAAAAAGTGGAAGACTACAGAGGCTACCTACCTTAAGTGTGTAAGAACAGGAGGCAGCATTTCAGCCAGTTCATCCATAGTGGGGTACTGATACCTGAAATCCAGAAAGATACGTCCTGAATTAGAAAGCACCCACAGTTCTCAGTCACTAGAAGTCCTTGACCAGTCTAGGACTCACACAGGAACATAATCTTTTACCAAAGTCTCATCAGATGTGATGTGGAACCTAGAAACAACTGTGACATACTGCACAATTCTCCATGGCCGCCACATTAAGAAAGGAAGAGGGCTCACATTTCCAGTACCAGCGGAAGCAACAGAAAAGAACTGGTTAGACACTCCTGTGCTATCTCCAGACCTTTCCATTCACTCCAGGCTCAGGGCCTTCTAGCAGTAAGAGTCAACCCAGGAAATAGCTCTCAGTCTGCTGATCACAGTAAAGTAGTTAACTGGACAGGAAATTAAACTTTCCTTGGCTTATGTACCATTACAAAACGAGGGTTCCTGAACACAAATGATGATTTATTTCACTTAAGCCTACGATAATATGGTTATGTGCTTAAGGCAAGGTCTTACTATGTAAGACCTGGCTGGCCTAGAATTCATGGTGTAGACCAAGCCTGCCTCTAACTCACAGAGATATGCCCGCTTCTGCCTCTGGAGTGTTGGGATTAAGAGGTGTGTGCCAACATGCCTGGCAATATAGTTATTTTACTAAGTGACTACAATATGAACTCTCTAGGCCTATAATGGCCCAGCAAGCCCAGGATTTACCCAGAGAGAAGAGAAAGGAGAGAAGGAGAAAGTCACAGAGATGACATAATTAAGAATGGAAAGAATCTTTCAAAAATCTCATATTGTTGTAAATCTAATATACAAATATATATATATATGTATATATATATATATATATATGCATTTTTTGGCTAATTCAGTTCTGCAACACACACCCATACACACATGGCCTCCTATACAAGACAGGATCTGCTCTACAACCAACAGGGAAGTCAGTCTGCCTATGTTCTCAAAACTATTTGTGCACCACCAGAAAACACTGTTAGATATCAAGGGGCTACCGCATAACCTGCATTTGAGAGACACAACACCAAGGAAAGAGTAAACAGATTCTGTAGCTCTCCTATTTGGGTTGAAATTCCAGCTCTTCCACTTACTTGTATACTGGAATATACATTATCTGATATACATATCTCCCATAGGGTTCTGTTGGTCAAGTGAGGAAACAAACATAAAGCCCTCTCCATAGGCACCATGTCCAGGGAACACGTGGGAGACTGTGTCTGGCACGCAGAGCAGATTTAGGATAATGTTGAGTGCCAAAGCCAGTGACATGATACCCACAGCTTCAGAATAAATGGTATCTACCCCAAATCCATCCTAACATATAGTCAGCTGTTCTGGAGACACAAAAATGACAGATGTAAAACAGGTGAGTAGGGGACACCCCCAAGTCAGTGAAAGTGGGTATTTCAGACACATTATGCTTTCTGATTATAGAAACACAGGTCCCAGCCATGCAGACACATTCCTGGCTATGGGAAAACATGCAGAATCCCTCAACAGACTTAAACACAAGCTTCTGAGAAAAGAGGAAGTCCACAGGCTAAGGACTTCACCTGTCAGCTGTGAGACCATTAAGTGGGAGGGACACACAATACCGCTCCCCTTTTAGCCCAGCCATTGGCTCTTTAGGCATCCCGGAGATCTCCCTCTAGTCTTACCCTGCTGGGAAGGAGGGTGCGCCTTCCTGTTGACCCGGGGCATCCACATGACAGACAGCAAAGTGCTGGGTGATCTCTTGCATATCCTCGAAGTTGAAGAATGTGTTGAAACAGGATTTATCTACGAGATAAAAACACCTGTAGATCACAAGTTCTCCGCCCCTCCCCAGTGTCCTCTGCTCTGGAGATGCTGTGGCATCGTTCCTTCACTTCCTGCTCATCACCATTCTACTTCAACGAGCTGTTGGGACAAAGCGTGTGACTTAAGCTGCCCAAAGGACTCAATAGAAGGCACTTCAGTGGCTGGAAAACAATTCATTCTCAATTCCATGCAATGTATGCAGAGTAGAAACCCCTTTGTGGATGTCTGTTGGGTTTCTTGGAAATGTACAAAACAATCTTATATCTATAGTGTTGTTTTATATGCAGCTTATTCTTCTCTCTGACAGGAAGACTCTGACTATCCCCTATGACCTTGGCTAGAGGAATATCCTTAGATGCTGAAATTTGCCACATGGGAGCATGTGTCTTGCCAAATGTGCCATGATATTGTTGAGTGTTGTGGCGTATTTTTAATTCTAATACTTTGGAGGCCTCTGATGCATCTCTGAGATGCAGGCTAACCTGGTCTACATAGCAAGTTCCAGGCCAGCTGGGGCTACAGGGGAGACCTTGTTCCAGAAAAAAAAACAAAGGCCAGGTATGGTGGTCTAGGCCTTTTATCCCAGCAGATGGAGGCAGGTGGATCTTTGTAAGATCGAAGTTAGACTTGTCTATATAGTGAATTCCAAGACAGCTGGGGCTAGAGGGAAACCCTGTCTCAAAAAACTAAAACAAAACAAAACAAAGTACCGTGTCACGTACGGGATATCATTTCCACCCTCTAAGTATATGTAGGGCCTTTGTCACTTCTCATGCTAAGGTCTAGCTCTGGACCAGTCAAATGAAGGTCATCTCAGAAAGAGAGTTTAGCATGAAGGATACAGGTTTTCAGAATCTGCACCTGTGGCTAGAGCCTAACCTTGAGAGCATAATCCTATCTCAGTCTCCTCAAGTGCTGAGATTACACCATGCCTGGCTTGGAGTCTAATCTTTCACTACATGTTAGTGTCTCTTTTCTGAAATGCTTGTTAACAGGACTGCTATGGACTTGTAGTTTGGAATTTGTGGTTGTAAAATGATATATCTTCTGGTTGGAAGTCAAGTTTGAATGTGAAATTCATGTGTTTCACATACACCTACTACAAACTGTCTAATGAAGGGCTGGAGAAATGGCTCAGCAGCTAAGAACACTGGCTGCTCTTGCAAAGGACCTGGGTTTGATTCCCAGCACCCACATGACAGCTCACAACTGTCATAATTCTAATTCCAGGGGACTACATGTAGGCAGTATACTCAAACACATAAAATAAATAAGTGAAATATTTTTTAAAATTGCCTAGTGATTGTTTTACTTTAAAATTTATTAGTATTACTTTTAAAAACAATATAATTACATTGAAAATTTTTGTATAAGTTGGAAAATTTGGAAGGTAATAATGCCAAACTCACATTATAGGAATAGTCATAAATTTCACAGTCCTGTTGAAGTTTCGTACTGCAGTTTTATCAGTAAAAATTACTCAAAATTATAGTAGATATACAGAATTGTGAATTTGCATTCTTAATTCCAATTACATATTTTTACTTTGAGAATTGTATAAAAATGACGGAAAAACCTCTTGGTGCCTGGGAATGGAAGAGGCATGACTTGAAGGGCTGGATGCCCTGGACCACATGAGGAGTCAGTACCACAGCTGGCCCTCAGGGGAGGTGGGAAGTCCATTCTAGAGAACAGGTACTCCTAAGACTAAAATCTGCAAATGACGTAGAGCTTCCTTGTTACCTGCATTAGTCAAACACAGAGACAAAATCATTTCCATGCACACCCTGGGACCTCAGGGAAGGGAGTTGTGCGGAATGCCATTCCTCAGAGAAGGCCAACAGTGCTGCCCAGTATCAGGAAGTCCTCCATCCTCCAATCTGCTCACCATCAGCCTACCGCCAGAGGAATGTGGAACCATCATGGTTCATGGGTAGGAACCAATCTCATGTGAGGAAACCACAGCTCCAGTTCCATTGGAGGTTACTTAAAATAACTAATAACAGACTGAAAAAAGTATACTTTTTAATAATTCAGTGAGTTGTTCACAAGAAAATTAAATTAAAACTGAATTTTCTAATCTCGAAGAAAACAATATGGGCTGCAGGGAACGAAGAGCTCAGTAGTAGAACACTTATCTAGCATGAGCAAGGCCTTGTGTTCAATTCTATTACCATACAACAGAACCAAGAAATTAATAAAATAGACTTGGGCTCTACATTCTTTTAAAAAAAATTTATTTATTGTTTTTTATTTTCTGTGTATGAGTATATTGCCTGAGTGTGTGTAAGTGCACTCATGTTGTGCAATGCCTGGGGAAGTCAAAAGAGGGCATTGGATCCCCTGAAATTGGAGTTAGACACGGCTGTTAGCTGCTATGTGGGTGCTGAGAATCGAACCTGGGTCTCCTGCAAGAGCTCTTAACCCCTCTCCAGCCCTAGGCTATATTCTTAATCAGTTCACTGTCTATTCTTTGATTCTTAGGCAGATACGACAGAAAGGCAAAGTATAATTTCTGTACCCTTCAAAACACAGTGCCTTGGACAATTTGCAGAAATTTTAACTCTGCTATTGATAAATATTAGCAATAAAGACAGCTTGTTAAGAAAGAAGACTATCTCTATTAGAATACTATTGTTTCTTCAATATACAAAGATTATGTACCACGATAAAGAGTGAAGCTATAAATCAAATACATACGGTTGAGCCCAATGTCATGATATGTCAGGATAACTGGTCTGTTTCCCTTTGGTAAGCCTCTTATGGTGACGTGGACCACACCATGGGGTGTTTCTATGTCATGTTCCTGTAAGAAGATAATGTAAAGTTTCAGCAAAGGCTTCATGAACTATAAGTACACCAGAGAGATGCTGTGTTATACATAGTAACTGTACTTTCTAATCTTTCTAACCAGATAGATAACAAGTATATATAGAAAAACACCCCTTGTCATCCTCAAAGCTCACTTAGGAGTCTAGGAAATCAAGGATCTGCTAAGAATAAATTTGCAATTGGCTGTTGGACAAGGAATCATGTAAGACTTGGAAAAGAATAGTTAAGGAAACAGAAGATACAAAGTTGTTCCTGGGTAAAACGGCAGAGGATTCAAAACTCTTAGAGCACAGCTGCAGATAATTTTAATAGACATCAAAATGTGTCTGACTAGAATCTCTCTCCTCTCTTGGCATGCCTTCTACATCATCTACCCTCATAGCAGTGGCTCTTGGCTGCCATGTTTACTGAACACAATCTTTGGTCAAAGCTTCCTTGAAGTAGGAAGGCATCTGGCCATATGGTGTCAGCATCCTTCCCTAGAAATGTGTATCTGGGACTGGGGGTCTCCATTCTAGGCTTGGTACTTACAGGTGCCCATGGGAGATTTTAGGAGGTATGCCCACTGCCCACAACTCTAACTCCTGGTCTTAGCTGTGTGTGCTAAGCACTGGGGCGTCCTGGGTTGCTTCTGGTTTAAGCTGTACTGACTTGTTTGCTCTATATCCCATAAGATAAGCTTTAGAAACAGAGTAGAGCTCAGCTCAGGGAACTGAGTAAAGCCAGAAAGGTTTGCAATTGGTGCTGCTAGAAATGCCTGCAACACTAAGAATGATACACAGGAAAGAGAGATGGCAGAACAGGCAGACTTATTCTAGACCTCTCCAACTTTTACATTTCTTAAAAAAGAAAAAATTCTAACACCTAGCCTCATGAATTTGTGTTGATGAAGTCTGCATCTGCCTCAGAAAGTTTCATATTCGGTAAGATAGGATCAATTTTCCTCTTAAGAATCACAATAATTGCAAAGGGTTTCCAATAATTTTCTAAGTAATAATGAACCTCATCATAGCTGTGATGTAGAAAGATAATTTCTATCTAACAGGACAGACTATTTCAAATCCTAGGCTCCAGGCCAGAGCAGAAAGATATTGCTACTGATTCATGGTATTCATTCTCCAATATGTTATTCCTGGCTAATGATTTTGCCTTCTGAAGTCCAGCTGACAGCTTAAGTAAAAGAAAGAAGAAATGAAGAAAAGAATCAGATATTGTGAAATGGCTATGAAACAAAGCACAGAGTTTGGATAGGAAAAACATGAAGAAATATATCCTTGTCATTCCACAAGCATTTACAGATACACCAGACTTACTGGGAGAACCCCCCTCCATCCCAACAAAAAAAAAAAAAAAAAAAAAAAAAAAAAAAATCAAGTTAATTCATCAAATATCTATTTAACTGAACCCTTACTGTATGTCACACTCTGGTCTCATCTCTGAGGACTGGAAAGCAAACTAGAGAGATGTGAAATATTATGTCTAAATAGGGAATCAAATAATGAAAACAGAAACCAGTCAACCCATAATAACAGCTTATGACAAATGCTATAAAAAAGCCAAACAGCACTGTTATAGAAAATTTAAAAAGTACAGACTGAATTCCATGAGATGCTATACACACGATTATGTAGAGAAATAAGAGCTCATATGTACCCTTGGAAAACATGTAAACTGGAACAACTATCCTGGAAAACAATCTGGCAATTTCTCAAGTTAAGAAGGCCTGACCTACAGCAATTTTACCTTAGGGTAGTCTGCTTTTTTTTCTTTCTTTTTTTTTTTTCTGAGAGTATCTCCTTAGGTAGTCCTGGTCATAATCCTCCCCTCAGGTATATCTAAAGAAAGTCTTAGCCAGGCATGGTGGCACATACCTTTAATCCCAGCACTCTCTGAGGCAGAGGGAGGTGATGTTTGAGATTTTCAGGTCAGCCTGGTTGACCTAGTGAGTTCTAGGCCTGTTGGGGATATAGGGAGACCCTGTCTTGAAAAACAATTCACCCCCCAAAAACTCCAAAACAAACCAAATAAGAATAAACATGACAATAAACAAAAGCAAAAACAAAACAACAAAAAGAAATTCTCAAACATGGTCATATACAAAATGATCAGTCATGTTCATGTAAATAAAACAGCTCATACATACATTAATAGGGATATTGAGAAATGAGTTATGACTTACTTATATAATGAAATAAAAATGAGTAAACTAGCAATGTAAGCATAAACAATAAATTCTTAAAATTCATGATGACTACTAAGAGCAAAATACAGAAGACTGTGTGCCATAAATCATTTACATAGATATTTCACAGCAGAGCATATGAATTGTGTTTATGTACACATATTTAACATGTACAGTAGTGGAAGAGAGGCTAACTTGAGGGCTTTGCTTCTTTGAGGAAGGGAAAGGAGGCTTTGTATCGCCCATATTTTGTTTATTGAGAAAATACAGAGGGAAAAGGGGTTAGTCCTCTTGACCTGCGCTGACACAGGAAGAGCTGGAGAGACGGCTCAGCAGTTAAGAGCACTGGCTGTTCTTGCTGAGGACCTGGGTTCAGCACCCACATGGCCACTAACAACAGTCTGTAACTCCAGGTCCAGGCTCAGGTCCAGGTCCAGAACCGACACCGTTTTCTGACCTCCACAGGCATGACATGGGTACACTATCATACATGTAGGCAATACACTCATACACATAAAATAAAAATAATATTTTAAAAAAGAAAGGTCTCAGAAATTTGTCACCCTGGCGATCCACTGGTAGAACCTTCCTTCTGGATCTCCCAAACTTTTAATAAAATCCTGCTTAAATAACCCCCATCAACCTCAGATAAACCACTGAGACCCAAGGAAAACACTTGACTACAAAGTGGCCTTAAATATAGGCACTTCCCCAAAGCCAGGTAGTTGGCAGTAGTACGTGTGTGAGCGGAGAGTGTGAGCTACCAGGGAAGGGTGGAGTAAAGATGAAAATGGAACTGTGACAAAAGAGTTAGTAAGTAAGGACACAACAGTGGGTAAGGGAACAGGGCAAAGCAGCTACTTCATCATTATTCACAATGGACATGAAATTCAGAGTCAAAATTGGGCCTCACACATTCTCAACCTATCAAGGAGATCTCAGTGCCCATCTCCCCATAAATGCCTCCAAATTATGTGACAAAGTATCAAAGGGCCAAGAGTCCTAGGTCTGTCTGTTGTCTGTTTTGGTTTGTGCCTTGCATTATCACCATCTCTGAGCTCCTCTTCCTTTTCAAACACTCTGAATGTAAACTGTCTCGGAGAAACAAATGAAAGAAAGAAGGCATTCACCTCCATGGGTATCTATGCATATATATCCAATGTAAACCAGCGTATTGATAACCTGAAGGAGACTGAGGAAGAGGTGCAGAGACCCCGGCTGTGGAGGTGGTTAATAGACCACCACAGGTGTGAGCTGCTGCCACCTTTCTGCTGTAGTCAACCCTCATCCGTCTCACTGGCTTTTTCTCTGGTAACTTCCACCTCAGCATTCTAGAATGTGACCCCACAATGTGCTCCAAGGGCACAGTTCATGATGGCACCTCACAGGCTCTGGTGACTATCTCCATGGCTGTGTAGTTGGTGAACCCGATCCCTTCATACTCTAGGCTCATGAACAACCTGAACTCACACAGGTCCTGGACATCCTTCGCTATGCTGGATGGCCGCTCCCTCCCAATGCAAGATGACATCTTAATCATCTTAACGCTTTGAGTTGGGGTATTACCAATATCTGATAGCCACCAATTTTCATCTTCTGTGACGTCCTCTCTCTTTAGCTAGACATGCTGTCTCTTCTTGTCATTTGAATCAGTTAAGTTATGGTCACTTCATGCCTGTCACTATCTCTTCCACTTCTAGGAAGTGTCAATACTTCTTAGCAGAAAATTTTATTCTATTATTTAAAAAGCAGGTTACAATATGATCTTCCATTTTTTTAATGGGAATTGTGTGTATGTATGTGATGCTAGCTAAGTATAGATCTCAGGCCCTTTTGAGACAATTGTCTCACCACAGAGCCACCCCAAACCCATTTGGTATAATGCCCTTACTCCTGTACAGAAGTTAAGGCTCACTTACACAGTCTTGTTTTATCTCACAGTAAGACATTTGTCAATTATGTAGCCTCTGCCTATGACACTTTCCTGTTTAAGCTCTATCACATGCTCTGTGGCTCTGGCATTAACTCTTTTCCCTTTTACTTCTCACACCCCTCAGTCTAGCTCGCGCAACACTTTCAAACATCTACTTTTACTCTGCAACCACCTACAACTCCCAGCCTCTCACAAGTCACATTTTTCATCTGAAAATGTCTTTTGCAATATGTCAACCTAAAATGTCCTTTCCTCCTTCACAGCCAGCTCCAGTATTTCTTTACATAGCCTTAGTTGACAAAGAGGGAAGAGCAAATAACCAACCTCATAAAACTTCAAAACTCTCTTTAACCACAGCGTGTTTCAGGAGTGTATATGACACCCATATAATCACGTGACCATCACTCTACCAATGAGAATCCTCTCCTAAGTTTCTCATAATGTTATGGTAGATTTTTTCCTCAGTAGTATGGCTGCTGCGCTGTGAGTTTTGGAAAGTTGGTAGCCATCATATGTGATGTGACACAGTCCACTGGAAGAGTAAATCCGCTATTACAGCAGAAAAGGGAACTGAAGATGTACGGGAAGTGATTTTAGAAAAAGGACTTTAGCTTTTCCTGAAAGTGGGAGTTAGAACTGGAGAGAGAGCACAGTAGTTAAGGAGCACTTCCTGCCCTCATAAAAGACCCAAGTTCTGTTCCCAGCACTCATGTTGCTGCTCACAACTACCTTGGACTCCAGCTTTGGGAGATCTGATGCCCTTTTTTGGCCACACAGGCACCTGTATATATGTGGTATATATTCATACCTATACATAAATAATATATATACACACATATACATATACATACCTATACGTAATAAAAATAAAACTTTAAAAAAAGTGGGACTACAGCCAAGCATGGTGATACGTGCCTTTAATCCCAGCACTTGAGAGACAGAGGCAGGAGGATCTCTCTGAGTTCCATGCCAGCTAGGCCTACATAGCAAGATCTTGTCAAAAGAAAAAAAAAAAGGAATATAGCTTCCTATATCCTTGGAATAAATAAAATGTGCCTCTACCTAAAACACAACAAACAAACAAAACAACAAAAAAAACACCCAAACAAAAGCAAACCAAAAGTGCAGAAAGTCTCTCTAGGAGGAATTGTGAACGAAGGTTATCAATGTAAAAAAAGCACAAAGGGTAAGTTGACAATATTTCCAGTTCTCCTGGGGCGGGAAGACCTTGAGCTGGATAGCTTTAGTTGTGAACTAAACTGGAGAACTGTCTCCACTGTACTGGCCTATGGCCATGTCTGTGGGGCATTTTCTTGATTGTTGAGTGATGTGGAAGTGCCCAGCCCACTGTGGGTGGTACCACCCCTGGGCAGGTTGTTCTGCATTGTATAAGAAAGCAGGCTGAGCATGGATCAGGGGCGTAAGCCAGTAAGTAGCGTTCCTCCATGGCCTGTGCTTCAGCTCCTGCCTCCAGGTTCCTGCCCTGAGTTCCTACCTTGGGTTCTCTAAATAATGAACTGTGACCTGTGAGATGTAAGCTAAATAAACCCTATCCTTCACAAGTTGGTTTTGGTCAGAGAGTTTTGTCACAGCACCTGAAAGCAAACTAAAACAAACTTATAAAGGGAAACTGCAGAATGGAAGCAGGAAGTTGATTTAGGCTGTTTGTATATACTGCAGCAGGCAGCTAGACAACTATCCTCAAATATATCCCCATTAGTGGAACTTTTGAGATACTTCACTTCCTTCTTCTTGGTAATCAATGATCTGCAAGTGTTTAAAGTTGTTTGAGCACTTTTGAAGGAGTCATACATCAATTTGCACTATAGTACTAAAATTGAGTCCTCATAATTGGGCCTATAAGTGAGTCTGCTAAAGAGCAATTGCAATTAAAACAGGAAGCATGAAGTTACTCAATCCTTGGCCTGGCCTGGATGATTCTAGGAGCTACACCCCCATTATTAGCTTCCTCTATGGGAGGAATACATACTGCCAGACAAAAGTTTTTTATTCTCCACTATAGTCTTCCCTGGGGAAACCAGAAAGAAATTTAAAGGACATGACAAGAGCCTTAAATATTCTTGGTTTGTTTGCCTGTTTGTTCTTATTTTTGAGATAGGGTCTCCCTGTAACCAAAGCTGGTCTAGGAAGTGCTATGTAGACCAGACTAACCTTGAAAGGTCTTAAGTATTCTATTCTAAGGATCTAAAAGAAAGGGTAGATAAAATTTGTGCACCAAAGTTTAGTAAACTGAATATATCATAAGAAATCTGATTTAAAAAAATAATGGAATAGTTGAGTCACAATATGGCTATATAATGAAACAATCAGTAGTCATTAATTTTTTCTTCATTTTATTCTTTTTTTGTTTTGGTTCAGTGCTGGGAATTGAATTCAAGACCTCAAGAATGCCATCAAAATAGCTATCACCGACCTCAACACCTTGTCCCTAGAAATTATTTTTATGATACTGAAAATGACATGGAAATAATAATGTGTTCTAATATTAGGTCAGAAAAGAAAATACAAACCTGTACATCCAATATGACAGTCACAGAAATAAACAAATGCATTTGTATACTAATTAAAAACATACATATTAACAAGCTGGGTGTGGTGGTGCACATCTTTAATCCCAGCACTGGGGAGGCAAAGGCAGGTGGATCTCTGTGAGTTTAAGGCCAGCCTGGTCTACAGAGCAGGCCAACAGGGACTACAGGGAGACCCTGTCTCAAAAACACCAAAACCAAAACAACAAACAAACAAAAACATATGTATTAACACTAAGCATATTAAAATGACTTGAGGTTTATCTATCTACTTGATAGTTCTCTATGCTATCTAAATATTCAGCATGAACATATATTCTTGATAACCAGAATACAAAAATAAAACTGGAAAGAAATATAAGTGGTTTTCTCTAAGAAGCAGAGTTACAGACAACTTTAAAATTGTATGCTCTCTGAATTTTCTAAATTTGCTTTTGATTATCATGAAATAAGTGTTATTTTTCTTATGACAGCATTATCATATGTACAGAGAAGCTATACCATCTGTTCAAATTCTAGTTCCAAATTTCTAAGCAGTCACACAAGGAGAGAAGAGCCCTGAAGCACTGAAGTAGACAGAGGGCCAGTAAGAAGCATGCTGTTCACTGTAGCAAGCTCTTCTCTCCTTTCTCAACAGTTCTAAGCATGTCATCTTGAATCCCCTTCTCTCTACTCTTATATCCACATTATAACTTGTGTTTGCTTCAGAGGAGCTAAACAGCAATGATATCACTTGGGACAAGAACCAAGAGAAATTATATGCATTTAATAACATTTTGATTTTGGAAAAAGATCACCTAGTTGATTAGTAAAGAAAATAGGAGAGAATTGCAGTTTAGACTTAAGTTGTGAGTTTGGCTGATGATTCCCAAATGATTTCCCGATGTTACTTATCAAAGATTCTTTAAAGATTTTTCTCAAGCAAAACCAAGACTCAAGAGGAAACCCTGGTTATATGGCTTCAGTTTACCACAGCTGTTCTAGTGGACAACACCAAGTGAATTTGTTTCTTTTTAGTAACTATGCCAGCCTGACTGTGTTCTGCTGTCTTCTCTAACAATGTTCAAGGATATCTATGAAGTCTTGGGCAAAATGGGCCGTTCTAGACTTCTCAAATTCCTATTTCCTACCCCTTAGGTCTCAGTCTGTTGGTAGACTCTGATCCAGCTGCACCCTGTCTCCACATCATCACATACACCTTTAACACACAGAAAGAGAGAGAGAGAGAGAGATAAAAAGAGTTCCTAAGTAGTAGAAGGAAGGACCTAGGATTGTTGTTCTTCTTGTGTTTTTTTTATTTTTTTTTTGATGCTGGGGTCCCAGGGTCCCACACATGTTAGACAAGCACTCTACCACTAAGCTATGGATGTTGGTTTTTCTTCTTTATAACCCAGAGAATCTATACATCCCAAAGTAGTGACAGACATGACAATTAACACCTGCCATCACTCTATTTGTATCAGATCTAAACTGAAGTTATATTTCATAATGTCAGAAGATGTTAAAGCTTCACTCAAAGTATTAAGAATTTTGCTACGCTATTTTTATGCAAAAGTGAATGTTTTATTTTGGCAGCATTAAAAGGGGGAAAAAAAACCCCCAAAAACTACTTATTTCCATGTTAAGGTGAAAATAATGTTTAAACTTTCTAATCAATCAGATATATTCAAAAAGAAAGTGTGTTGCAGAAGGCTCCAAAGCACAGGCAAACCTTACCATGACAGCACAGGAATTCACAGTACAAAGAAAATCAGGACACAAGCAGCTTTCTGCTACTGATTTTTCAGTGTTTGGGGTTGAATCCAGGGCTTCACACATATTAGGTAAGTGCTCTAGCACTGAGCTTATTCTCAGCCCCAATTTTTAAAAATTTATTATTGTTGGGGCAGAGGAGCATTGCATGGTGCATGTGTGAAAGCTCACTGTAGAAGTGCTAGGATTATAGATACACACCACCACATCAAGCCTTTTTCTTTCCTTAAAAAATTTTTTTTGTTACAATTATTTATTTACTGGAATGAGAGGGGACATGCCATCGCATGCATGTTAAGGTCAGAGGACAACCTGTGATTCAATCCAGGGATTGAACTCAAGTTGTCAGGCTTGTGTGGCAAGTGCTTTCACCCACTGAGTCATCTTTTTGGCTCCTTGCTAGACTATTATTGCTGTTCATGGGTGCATGCATGCCATAGTATGTATGTGGACATCAGAGCTCAATTTTGTAAAGTCAATCTTTTCTTCTACCTTTACTTAGATTCTGGGGATTGAACTCGGGTCATCAGGCTTACATGGCAAGTGCCTTTACCCCTGGGCTATCTCGTCAGCCCCTGCTACACTATTTTAAAGCCTTAATAGTAAACCCAATTTCACATAAATCTTTAATTATACTTATGTATAAACAAGCATAATCATTAACATACTTATGTATATCTCAAGGCCAGATTCAGTACAGTGCTTGCCTAGCATAGAAAGGTCCTGGGTTCAATCCCCAGCACAAGGCAAGGGGATGTGGTGGTCAGAGAAGAGGGATTATTATATATCTAACATAGTAAAGCAGAAGAAATAGATGGTTTTAATCACAAACTTTTTAGCATCTGGTGAAAACAGCTTCCACACTTTGAGCTAGGAGTGAACACATACTATTCTCTGTAGTGCCTTACCTTGAATCCTACTGTCACCCTATCTCAAATGAGCTCCTTCTAGGCAATCATTATATCATAAGCAATCAACTCCAACAGATTCAACCTAGGATCTAAACCATAACTAAAATCAGTTTAAATTAAAAATAACTAAACCTAATTTTGACTGCCCCTACTGTCATAAAAGTAGAAAGGCTTTCAAATCTGAATAAAGGATTCACTGCTTACAGTATATGACTCCTGAGCACACTAGGCTGATTCTGTCACATACATAAAGCACTAATAGTTATACCAGAAAGTATTTGGAACCATGACTTAGAATAATACTATGAGCCTGTCCCTTCTACACCAAGCCTCACCTGTCCTGCCTTAGGTTTAAGAACAAGTCAGCTCCCTAAAACATCTTAGCTCTGGACTTATCCAGGGAAAAAGTAAGTAATGAATTCAGGATGAATGAGTTTTTCAGTCTCAATCACTCAATGACAAGCTATGAAAGTTTTTGGGGGTTTTGCTGTTTGTTTTTTTGAGACAGGGTCTCCCTCTAACCCAACTGGCCTGGAATTCACTATAGAGACCAAGCTGGCCTCAATCTCACAAAGATTGCCTGTCCCTGCCTCCCTAGTGCTGGGATTAAAGGTGAGTATCACCATACCCATCTGATAATAAAAATCTTATGACACTGATATCTTTCTCTAAAACATGTATATTTTGGAGATCACAGATGTCTAGTAGATATTCTACAGCAGGTAGTCAGTAACTGATGTATGTAACTGGTTTGCCAGTGCAACAGGTATTATTTCTTTTTTTTTTTTTTAATTACCCTATATTGGGGAGTGAATAGATAATTAGTTTTTCCTTTTGATGCTAATGCTACAAAGACTGTACTTAATGTAAGTGCTTACTGAAAACCCATTTGCCTATGGGTGTAGAGGGTGGATGAATACTGGAAACAGCATAGCCC
Organism: Eospalax fontanierii; assembly: GCA_035773235.1. Lineage (NCBI taxonomy): Eukaryota > Metazoa > Chordata > Mammalia > Rodentia > Spalacidae > Eospalax > Eospalax fontanierii. Next base: position 22,304,478 of record CM069550.1, on the reverse strand, counting down.
AAAGCACCATCCTTTCTCACCAGTGCCTTTTGTGTCTCCGTCATGTCATTTGCTATGGCATCTATTTCAAAGAGGACGAGTCTGCCGCATGGGCTCACCAGGCTCCCTATACATCCATGTACTCATTTCTTTCTTGATTTCTTTCAGGACTAGTTAACAGACAAAGTAGGTAGGTAGAGAAGTGCTGGTTCATGTTATTGCTTTTCAAGTCGGTAAGAGAACCACAGACAAAAAGTAGATCAGGGAGGGCAGTAACACCTATGCAAATACTAGTAAGTTAGGGTAAATTTTCATTTCACATAAAGCCAAGAGAAACCATCATTTTGTATTAGCAGTAATTTGGCCTTTTAAAAATATATTTTATTTCTTAACTGTCAGATTTCCCTGGAACTGTAGTTACAACAGACAGTTGTTAACTGCCATGTGGGTGCTAGGAATTGAACTCTGGTCTTCTGCAAGAACAGCCAGTGCTCTTAACCACTGAGTCATTTCCCCAGCCCCTGGCCTTTTCTTTTAGAAAAAGATTTTGCTATTATGAAGTCTGCCCATTGCCTATTTTATCTGCAGTCTGGTAACAAACTTCTATTTGCCACTTGTGATAAATAACATTTGAAGGAAGGAGATCTCAGTCACAAAGAGGGAGATTAACCAAGTAACCTATAGTCATCCCACAGGTCCCTGGGAAGCACTTTTTGAACATAATAGCAAATCATTTTAAATAAACTTGATCCAATGACTAAAAGAGAACTAAAGAGTCATGATTAGCAGTAAGAGATCCACTTCTAGCTAGATGTGGTTGCTCATGCCTGTAATTCCAGCACCTGGGAGGCTGAAGCAGGAGGGATTGTCATGAGTTCAAGGCCAGTCTGGACTACAGAGTAAGACCCTGCTTCAAAACAAAACAAAACAACAACAAAAGATGCACTTCTCTAAGACCACCAGCACAGGAAGGAAGGCACTGTAGAGCTCCTGTACAGAGCCTCTTTGGGCTTGTACAGTCCTTACCTGACAGTCAAAGTCCTGGAAGTTTCGTGTGCCATTCTGTCAATAGAAGGCAGAAAACACAGTCAGTTTCCCCAAATGTGCAACAAATTTAGTTCACAGTGAAAGCAATGCATGTGCAGCCTCCTGGTTCTCACAAACTAAAGAGTTCTCACTGAAAACCTTTGGAGTGAGGATGAATAGCTAGTGCAGGCTACATTTTCAGAGGTGAGATTAATGTGAAGACAAAGCTTAGCTGCCCAGCAAATCTTGTGATTGCATGCCTCCTATGGAAAGAAAGCAGTGAGGATTTGTAGGATGAGGTAAGAAATATGAATCAAAGTCTGAAAGCTCACCCTTAACACACATGAAAGTACCTGGGAAGAAAGGTAGTAGAGACCAACCCTGAGAGAGATGAAGAGCAGGAAAGAAGCACTCAGATCTAGAAATTACAGAAAGGATTAGAAAGAGGACAAAGTCACGGACAGAGGAGAGATGAAGACCTCTAAGTTTTGTTAGGTTTCTTTTTTAAGAAAAGCAATGTTAGGGCTGGAGAGCTGGCTCAGTGGTTAAGAGCACTGGTACCCTTGCAGAGGTCCTGGGTCCGAATACCAGCACCCACATGGCAGCTAACAACCATCCGTAACTCCTGTTCCGGGGGATCCAATGCCCTCTTCTGACCTCCGCAGGCATTACACGACATGGGCGCACTTATAGACATGTAGGCAATACACTCATATACATTTAAACAAACAAACAAACAAACAAAAAAACCACTAAAAAAAGCAATGTCACTGACAAAAGGAGACAAAAACAGAACAGAGTTCCCAACAGGCTAGCATATTTATTATATCCTATGAAGCTACCTATGAGAAAAAAGAAAAAAGATTACTGAATCTTTTAAAAAGTGTATGTGCAAGAGATGCAAATGAAATTCACCAGGCTTCTAAAAGGAATGATAGTAATGTCTTTGGGGCGGGGGGATCAATAGTGATGACTCAGAGACATTTCTGCAGCATTTCAGATGCCAGAATTGCTACAGTATGACGTAAGAGTACAAAAAGAATAGTGAGTGATGTATTTAGAAAGAAAGAAAGAAAGAAAGGAACTCTCAAAACACTTCTGACTTGATTTTTTGTGAAGTAAAAAACTCTTCCCTGAAAAGTCCTTTCATTATTTAGAAACTTTTATATCATGGCATATTTATTCTGTCTTCCCAACAGCTTCCAGAAGGTGTGGAACTGCTAATATGCACCTTCCCCACAGTTCTTCCCTGAGCTACAGGTACAGCTCAGTAACTGAGCACTTGCCTTAGTATATGCAAGGCTCTGGGTTTGAGCCCTAACATAACAAAAAAAAATTTAAAAATAAACAGTTCTGATGCTGATTCCATCACTCACACTGCTAGCAAGACAAAACAAGGTTGAGGCAAAACCCAATGGTTACAAACATCCAAAGAAACAAACTACCCTGCCTGAGAGAGGAGTTAGTGGGACCAGCTGGGATGATCTGGAGCTGTGCTAACTGATGGAGTTGGCCATCAGTCATGTGTACAATTCAAGTTATGTGTGTAAATTTTTTTTTGCATTGCTTTTTATTTTTTGATAGAGACACAGTCTCACTATACAGCCTACTTTGCCTTGAACTCAGAATTCTGCCTTCTGAGGGCTGAGATTATAGGTATGTGCAGCACACCCAGCTATTGGGTTTAAAATAATAGTTAAAAAATCAGTTCCTCAGCTCAATTAACCTCATCTAGAGTGCTCATGTTACTGGGTAGCATACATACACATTGCTACTACTGCAAAAACTTCTGGATGACACTATCTAGTGACAAAAACTTTCTGAAGGAATAAGGTTATGGATGAGCAGTCTTGGGTTTTCTGAAAATGTATATAGTAAAGTCACAACCATAAGGAAATCACTAATAATAGGCAAAGGATAGAGATGGCTAGTCTGAGCATTATTCCTTATTGAATAGAGCTTTTAACAAGTCTACATAGAAATTACTATTACTACATAGAAAGACAGCTAAGATAACTATGCACATGAGGCATGGTAGCACATTCCACCAAGGTTGCTATGGCAAAAAGGATCACTGTATTCTATGGTTCCCAATAGTCCCATGAAATATATGAGAACTTACAGAAGCCATTGCATTTTATTTCCAGTTAGACTATGAATTTTTTTTTTTTTTTTTTGGGGGGGAGTGGGGTTGGGAGAGGGTCTTCCTCTAGCCTCAGCTAGTCTGGAATTCAGAATGTGGACCTGGCTGGTCTCAATCTCACAGAGATCAGCCTGCCTCTATCCCCTGAGTGCTGAGATTAAAGGTATATACCACCACGCCTGGCAACGGCTTTTATTTGGGGTGGGGAGGAGGTGTGGGGGGGGGTCTTGCTATGTTACCCAGAACTTAAGCTCCTCCTACCTCAGTTGAGCACTGAGATTATAGGTCTTCCCCACCATACCTATAATGATATTTGGAAAAAAAAATCCATACAATCTATACACTCTGTAGGAGAGGTTATTTCTTTTCATCACTAGAGCCAAAATAAGCATGGCAAAATCACCCACTTCTTGACAATTCTGAGCAATAGACAAAATTACAGGCATACTAAAATAAAATGGAAAAAATACCAACAAATGACGAGACAAGTTAACATAAGCTTCTCTTAAAATATATGGAGAGTGCTTCCTTATGGTCATCTCAGGACAAATGTCTCTGTAAAGTTTTGGTCTATATTCTCTTTAGCTTGCTGAAGATTGAAAGGGCACAATGATGTCTTTGGCTAACAGAATATTTATGAATAGAATGGACAAAGGATGGGGCAAAATAAATAATATATATCTTTAGGCTGATCTGTAGAGACAGGAAAGCCACACTGGTGGTACCAGGGCGTTTACAGCATAAGCACAATGGGAAGAACTTGACTTTTAGAATACGAAAGACCTGGGTTCCAGGCCCAGCTCCATATATTGACTAGGAAAGCTAGCCTTTCAATCAGATTTTTAAAAATCTATTGAAGTGAAGAATAATACCATCTGCTTCAAAAAACTAATCTAAGCATTGAAATAGTGTGTATGCAAAACATCTGGCACATAAAAAGTGCTTATTAAATCATTAACAGTGGGCTAGCCCCCTCACCCAAAAAATAAGGAAGGAAGGGTGTAAGTAAAGGGAGGGAGGGAAAGGAAGGAAGTTAAAAAAAAATCTTCTTAAGGCATTTACTTATTCAAATCTGGAGGCTTTTTTTCTTAATACTAGTGGTTGTCATCCATGAACTCTGCTCCTCAGAGAATATTACACAATATCTGAAATTCTTTCTAGTTGTTACCATAAAGGGGGGGGGGAGGGTTGACAAGTCAAAGCTACAGGTCAAAGACGCTGCTAAACAACCTACAATGCACAACAATATCCCAAACAATTATCCAGTCCAGAACAGCATTATTTGGTACTCAATCTGGAAAGTTATTTCCTTTCTTCGCCTTATTTTACCCATCAGCACAGTGGGAATAAACTTATCTGTGTGCCATACCACACCAGGTTATTTAAAGTGAAACCATGGATGAGAGGCATTGTCTTCATCATTATCTTTTACAATACATACAAAAGCTGCAATTTACTAGGCAAAGACAACAGTTTTCACATATGGGGGGGTCTTGGGATCAGAAAGGGTGGGAGGCTTTGGGAATGCCATCATTCAAAGGCAACCCTTGTTTACTCAGCCAGATCATGGGAGTTTCATGAGTAGCAAGGGGACAGGGGCACATCTCAGGGATGGAATGTGGGAAGTGGATGGGACAATACAAGCATATGGAAGAGAAACCGACAGATGAGTAAAGTGAAGACACTGCTCAGTGTTCAGGCTACTTGGGCTACCACAACAAAAATACAAAGCCTGGAAGACTTAAAACAACAGAAACTTAATTTCTCCGAGTTTTAGAAGCTGCTGAGTTCAAGATCAAGGTTACAGTAGTTGGTTTCTGATCAGGGTGCTTCCTCTTCTACAGACAGCTCTTTTTACCATGTCCTCCTGGGGCAACTGGGAGAGAGAGGCCACTGGCCCTTTTAGATTAGGCTCTACCTTTCTGAGCTTGCCACAGTCAAGAGCAGAAAGAATGAATACCTACCAGCATGCTTGCCAGTGCTCAGCTCATTTTCTCCTTTTGCAAGAGCAGTCAGTGTTCTTAACTGCTGAGCCAGCTCTCCAGCCCCTACTTTCTCCTTTTTTATATAGTCCAGTATTCAAACCCAGGGAATGATACAGCTCATTTCTAGATTGAGTCTTCCCACTTCAATTAGCATAATCAAGACAATCCCCTATAAACACACCCATAGGCCAACCTAATGTAGACATTCAATCCCTCATTGTCACTGTCTTCCCAGGTAATTTCAGACTGTGCCAAGCTGACAAGTAAAACTAACCAGTGCAAGACCCTTTCTCTACTAGTCATATGGGAGGAAGGGGCTAATGCTTCAATATATAAATTTGGAGGAAACAATTCATTCTATAGCAGCAAGGAATACATCAAACATAGCGGAAGCATCCCTGTGACCTCAGAGAGACTCAAACATTAATTCAGTACTTAAAAAATTATGTGTATGTGTCTGTGGGGTGTGTTTGTGGTGCTACAGAGATCAAAGAGGGTGTTGGAACCTTGGAGTTGGAGTTATAGGTAGCTGTGAGTCACCACACGTGGGTGCTAGGAACTGAACCCTGATTGTCTGTAAGAACAGTATATACTCTTAACTGCTGAGCCACCATCTCTCCAGCTCCAATTCAGTGCTTTTCTACAGGCACATCCACTACCCCTTTCTTTTTCTGTGAGACACCCAGGCAAATAATTTCAACTCTTCCATTTAATTGCCTCTACAGTCATCCTGTGGCTTTTCAGAGTCAGGGAAGGGCTAATACCCTTATTTGTGTCACTTCTCAAATATCTGAGATCTATCAGGTCATGTGTTTCTAACTTTGGCTAATTAAAATCATTTTTGGAACAATTCTCAATCTTAGGAGCTTTTTAAAAATGCTGATCATGCCAGGTATGGCACAGCATAAGAATCTAGAGAGCAAGGCTACTTTGAATTACATAGTGAGACCCTGTCTCTAAACAACAATGGTGCTAGGGGTGTGTGGCGCAATGGCTGAGCACCTCACAAGTATGTGCAGAACCTTGGGTCAATTCTCAGTAAACAACAACAAAGAACTCTTAACTATATCCCAGACCAGTCTAGTTAGGTTATCAGTAAGAAGAGATGACCAGATACCAGTGATTTTTACATCTCCACAGGTAATTCCAACAAGAATCCAAAGCTGAGGCCCTCTGACCACAGATCCTGTGTGTTCTGACCCCTGATCCTCTTATAATGGTCTATAGTGGGACCTGGATCTACATTTCTAAATTTATTTTATGCATATGAGTTTTGCCTGCATTATGTAAGTGCACCTGTACTATGTAATGCCCATAGAGGCCAGAAGAGGGCATTGGATCTCCTGAAACTAAAGTTAAGCATGGTTGTTAGCTGCTTCATGGGTGCTTAGGAACCAAACCCAGGTGCTCTGCAAGAGCAGCCAGTGCCCTTAACCACTGAGCCATCTCTCTAGCTCCTGGGATCTGTATTTTAAAACAATCTCTGATTCTGATGACTAACCAGGCTGAGCACAGGTTACTTCCTTCCTAAAGCTAAACTGCCTTCTCTTGCCTTATGAATATTCATTTCTATGATCAGACATGAGCTTTACAACTACAAATTTTATTTCCTTTCTCCTCTTCATGGCATATCATTTGGGTATAGCCCTTCATAGTACAAAGAAAGATGGTACTTAGAAGAGAGAGTTTTCTAGAAGTACGAGGGGAATCAGCAAGAAGTGTCAAGAGGGAGTTTAAAAAGCATGCAGATTGCCAAAAGACAGAAGTCCAATGAAAAAGAAGTGACAGAGAAGCCACAGGATAATTACGCAGCTGACAAGATGCAATATCAATTTAGTAAAAATGTAAGTCAACATAGCTAGATGATGTAAAGGGTCTTGCTTCGGGCAGGAAAAGATAATTAGCAACAACATCTTCCGGTGCTCTCACCCCTTCCCACCTATCAGTTTCATTCATACTCTCTCCATCAGTTCTTTCCTCAAAGGATGCTATGGACGCACACCAAGCTATAAAGTAGTTTTACAGGGGATAGGACAATAAACAGATAAAAACAAAAAGAAAAAGGATAGAAATGAACAATTTCTAAGGCATGTACTGAACAGAGAGACACAAGGAAGATCTGTCTGCCTCAACTTTTAGTACCTCACATAAGACCCTGGTCTTGCTGAGTCCTGGTGGCTGTCAACCATGCAGCTCATCATAAAGTTTTCTATCATTAACAGAAATTGAGGTTTATAGACAGGTTGTAGTGGCTCACACCTATAATCCCAGCACTCAGGAGGCAGAGGCAGGCAGATCTCTATGAGCTCAATGGCAGCCAAGCCAAGTGAGGTCCTGTGTCAAAATGCCAAACAAACAAAAACAAACAAAAAATCCCTCCACTACTGACATCCATCCCTGATGAAAATGGTGATGTTGACAAATAACAGCACAGACTCAAATTTGGGAGAGCATTGTATCCTGTGCACATCACCAGCAATGCATGTTAAATTTTCCTTATAGAAACTAAAAAATCAAAGCATTTGGATTCTAAATCAAATACTACACTCATACTTACTTTTTTTTAGACAGGGTAGCCCCTGCTGTCCTGGAACTCACTATGTAGACCAGGCTGGCCTCAATCTTACAGAAATCCACCTGCCTCTGCCCCTCAAGTGCTGGGATTAAAGGTGTGTACCACCATGCTCAGTTCACATACACACTTTCTATCTAACTTGGCCACATTATTTTTTTTCTCCTTAAAATCTCTGTAAAATAGGAAAACTTCAAAGATGACTAAAGTTGCCTATGGAAATGAAAAAGAGAAAAGGGGGATATCAAAGAGTGGGTTAAGAAACGTTTTTGTTTTTTTGGGATTTTTTGAAAGTGTCTACCTGTAGCTCCAGCTGGTCTGGAACTTGCTTTGTAGATCAGACTGGCCTCAATATCAGAGATCCTGCCTCTGTCTCCTGAATGCTGAGATTAAAGGTGTTCATCAGCATGTCCAGCTTAAGAATGTGTTTTAAAAAGTACTCCCATCACTAAAAGTCAAGCTAAATGTTTTAGTTAATATTCTGATGATATAGAAAATGAATAGCAGAGCAAACATTTGCACATATTTTAGTTAAAACAAAATAGTCTTTACCTTATCATTTAGAAGTGGTTTGATCTCTGTGAGTTGAACATCCTGAAGTTCATCCATGAGGACAGATCAGAGTAGAAGAGTCTCAAGAATAAACCAGTAACTCTGAAACAGAAGAAAAGTAAGAGAAGACCCAGGTTCAAGCTAGGTGTTGGGAATATAACAGCTATAGTATATACACCAATTCACATTGGAGTTTACTGTGTGTATTAGTTCTGCTCAGGGTGCTGAAATCAGTGAAGGCAGACAGGCCTGAGCAGCCTCCATTCTTCTTCACATCCTGGTATTCACATCCTTTCACAGCTTCACATCCCACCCTAGTGAGTGTGGGTAGGACTGGGGTTTGCCTTTGACCAACAGAATAAGGGTAACATTATAGAATGTACACAGTTATATTACAAAATATTTTAACATCTGTCTTACTGAAAGACACTCTGCCCTGCTAGCTCTGAAAAACCAGCTGGCTTGCTGTAAAGGAGCCATGTGGCAGAGAACTGAAGGCAGTCTTCCCGCAAGACAGTAAGAAACAGATCCTAGGGGATGGGGAAAGATGACTCAGTAGTTAAGAGAACTTCCTGCTTTTGTACAGGACCTGAGTTCAGCTCCTAGTGCCCATATCAGGAGGCTCACAGCTGCCTCTAAGTCTAGTTCCAGGGATCTGACATCTTCTGGACTCTGCAGGAACTTGGATTCATGTGCACATACACACATACACAAAAATAAAACACAAAACAAAACTAAGACTCTCAGTTCAATAGTCTGCACGAAACTAAACAGTGCCAAGAGCCTGGAAGCAGAAAATTCCCCAGTAAAGCCTTTAAGCTGAGAGGCAAATCCTGACTGACACCATGATTTGCAGCCTTACAGGGAACTGTTAAAGCCATGAAATAACAAATGTGTATTATCTTAAGTCACTAAGTTTTGACTTTTTAAGATAGGGTCTCCCTGTAGCCCCAGCTGGCCTGGAACTCAAATATATGTAGATCAGACTTGCCTTGAACTCACAGAGATCTGCCTGACTCTGCCTCCCAAGTGCTAGAATTATGGTTGTATGCCACCACACCTGGCTTGTGGTGATATTTTTATGGGGAAACAAATAACACATATAATAACCTTTATACTTATAGAGTATATGTCTTGGTTCCCAAAGATGAGTTAAGTAAGAAACAATATACTCAGAACTATTCTACTAGAATAAGAATTCAGAGGGTAGATTAAGGGGAGGGGACAACTGAAAACTAATATTACAGAATAAGGTGCTGAATTAGTAATGACAGCACCAATGAAGAGAAAATGAATCAATAGCTTTTCACTGGGGAAATCACAACAGTGGACAGAGTATGGCAGCCAGCCTCCAAGACGGCCTTCTATGAGTCCCGTTATCCTTGAATTCTGATAGTCATACTCACTTACAATCTCCCCAGTACACTAGGGAAGATCTGTGCTACTATCAGAATATAGGAGAAATAACATGTGACTTTCAAAGTTACATTACAAAGGTACTGCAGCTTCTGCTTCTAGGCACTGTAATGCTGAGCCATTCTCTGATGAAGACAGCTAGTATATTGTGAGGGCACTCAACTGACCCCACTGGAGGTTCATGTGCAGGAGTCAACATGCCAGCACCAACATGCCAGACATGTGGGTGAACCACTCTATAAACGACTCCTCCAGCCGCAATCCAGAGTTCACATGACTAAGTCCTAGTGACATCTAACTGCAACCACATGAAACACTGGCTAGAGCCACTCTGCTAGGCCTGTTTCTGAATTACTGACCCACAGAGACTATGAAAGATAATAAATAATTTTATTTTGAAGTGACCTGTTATATAGCATTGGATAACCAATACAAAAGAGGGAAAAAACTGTGGAGTTTAAACAAAGGAGGGCGGGTGGAGGGAGATGGGATAATTAACCAAAAGGCCTTCCTTCATCCCACTGTACAGCCATGAGCAGACTATAAACACTGGGTCCTCAGCCTCTCGCCTGACTTCATTCATTCGCCTTGACCCTGAACTCACCAAGTCAGGAAAAATGCTCATTCAATGAGCTGGGAATTTAGTATTCAACATCCACTTACTAGAGACCCACTAGGGAAAGATCAGAAGAAAGCCCCTGCTTTCTAGAGCTTACTAACAAGTAGAGATGATTAGTGACCTATAAAATGAATAGCCAAAAGAGTTCAAAGTAAGAATTAAGAAAACCCATAAAAGATAGTGGTCTGCTGAAAATGCTTGACCTATGATGGACTCTATCTTGATGAACCTATTATAAACTGAAATTATGTTTAAAATGAATTCAGTACCCCCTACTGAACATCACCACTTAGTTGTTCCTGATGATCACAACGCTGACCAGGCATTGTTTCTGTTTCTGCCCAGCATGGCAAGGGAGCACTATACCACAGATCACTAGCCCAGAGAACAATAAAAACTCAAAATTCAGAAGGTACATCATGCATGAATCCTTAGCAGTGGAAAAAGGGGCCTCAGATTTACTCATTTTATGTTTATTACTCACATAATAAACTTAGTTGTTTTTCCTTTGTACTTTCCATAATCACTTTAGAACATGTGAAAATCATAGAATAATGAAAAGATATTTTACTACAGTTCTTCCATCTAAAACACAACCATTTCACCAGCACTAGCAAGGCACAGGCACAAGGATCAACAGTGAAGAAAGCAGGACAAACCTTACTGTGTGGACCTGCCAAGGAACCTTGGGTCCAAAGACACAAACATTCACTTATTGTTCCCCTGTTTGCTTTTTTGTTTTTGTTTTCCTGAAACAGGGTCTCATGTAGCCCCAAACTTGATCTGTAGGTGAGGCTAGTCTTGAATTTTTTATCCTCCTGCCTTTACCTTCTAAGTGGTAGGATTTCAGGTATGTGCCACCATGCCTGGTCATCTCTTACTTTTGATAAATGAAAATGAGATGCCTCATCCAGTAAACACTTAGATGCAAACTAAATAAGAAGACTCCCACCCAGCTGGGCTCAAAAGACTAAGGAAAGAACACTGAAAAGACAAGCTGTTCCAGGGTTACTTAGAACTTGGCAATAGACAGCAGTATTCACCTTCCACATATGGACAGACCTAGTGCATTCTTCCAGAGGCACAATTTTTCTCAGCTCCCACCACCTTCAGCCCTAGCCAGTTGAGCAGTTTTATAATATCTATAAGAAAAGTAAGATCACATAGTGGAAAACTCCATCTCCAGATACACAGACGGGCTCCCTCCTGGGGATCTGTGGCCTGCAGTTCCGGTATCTGCTGCCAGGTCCCATCCTGGCACACAGAGCTATAGATAATTTCTAAAGGCTAGCAGGGATTTTATAAGCCACAGCCAACAACAAGATGTCTAACCTCTTTCCTAGTTTTAGGAAGTGGGAAGAGTGGCAGTTAAAACCCAATCACCCTAAACTGAGGGAAAAAGAAAGGGGCCAAAGTGGGGACCAACTCTGTGCCAGAAATTCTCTAAGCACCTTATGTTTAATCCTCATATCCTCTCAAAAGATAACCTCATTTCTTACCTTACAAATGAGAAACTTAGGCTTCGATCAGATTTAGAAATTCTACGTGTAAGGGAAAAGACAAAGACTTAAAAACCTTTGCTTTTTCGACTACACCATAATGCCTATGCCAGGCCCCACCTGCTGGGAAATGGGAACCTGGACACGTTCCTTCCTCTCCACCCACACTGTGGCACCCCCTAAAGGAAAGGCAATGGAAGCCTAAAGCAATCCTATACATACTAACAATGACTCAGACCCCTTGGAAATGGAGGTTTGAGTCATCATGCCAGGATAAGAACACTCACTCTCTCAGTAGCTAATTAATGGCAAGGACATGAAATGAATAGAGAAAGGGGAAATTAAATCCCAGTGATCTCTTGGTAGCTGGTTTTAGAAACAAGGGCTACTTTTCACTTATTATAGTGTGCTTCAAACTTTCAAGCACACTCTCCTGAGGCTTTTTCCAGTTTTGAGGGATAACAGTCTAAGATGTGGCTCATCAATGAGAAGGACAGATCATATAAGATGAAGGGGTGAACTGAAAGTGAGGATCACCAGCAACATCTTCAATAAAGATGTGAGAATGGGGGAAACTACTATTTTCATTCTTCTTTCTTCCAAAAAGAATTTCAGTAGACTACATGAAATTTTAAAATGACTCAACAGTTCAGATCAACTAAAAGGAGAGTACACTGAGAGAACAACTTGCAGAAACCTAGCTGAAAGATGACAAGAGTTGAGGCTAGGGTTATCAGTGCTTCAGCACCATCCCAGTATATACAAAGCCCTGGGTTTGATCCCCAATACTTTAAAAAATGAAAAAAAAAAAAAAAGAAAAAGAAAAAGAAAAGTAAAAGTTGGTTGTGCTGGATAGCATCAGTTGTCAACTTGACACACCTGGGAAGACAGAACTTCAGTTGGGGAACTTCCTCTACCTGTTGGCCTGTGGCCATGTCTGTGAGGCATTTTCTTGACTGCTGAGAGATATGGGAGGGTCCAGCCTACTGTGGGTGGTGCCACTCCTGGGCAGGTGGTCCTGGGTTATGTAAGAAAGCAGACCCAGCACAGACCAGAGAGCAAGTCAGAAGCAGTGTTCCTCCATGGTCTGTGCTTTACTTCCTGCCTCCAGGGTTCTGCCTCGCTTCCCTCAAAGATGTTCTGTGCCTTGGAAGATGAAATAAACCCTTTCCCACCCAACTTACTTTTGGTCATGGTATTTATCACAGTAAGAAGAAACCAAAACAGAACACTGGTTTAAAAAAGTATAAGGTCAGGGCAAAGACAGGTTTTCGTCAACGTTTCTGGTTAGGGAAATAAAAGAATGATGGTATAGTTGGGCACAGGTAGCACATGCCTTTATTCCCAGCACATGGGAGGCAAAGGCAGGTGGATCTATGTGAGTTCAAAGCCAGCCTGGTCTACACAGCAAGTTCCAAGCCATCTGGGGCTACAGGGAGACCCTGTCTCAAAAAGAAAAAAAAAAAAAAAAAGAATGATGGTACAATGTATGGAGATGGGGAAACTAAGAGAGAATACACAGAAACTGAAGAAAAACCTGCAGTTTGCATCAGGAATCAGAGCAACCTGAGCACAAGATTTAGTGAGGTAAATCTTCAGGCCATCACCAAACCAGGGACACAGGGCCATTAGCTTTTGACAGTGAAATTCAATGGTATTAAAATCTAGCTTTTAGTCAGGCATTGTGGCTCATGTTTATTATACCAGGACGTAGGGCTGAGGCAGGAGGTTTGCCAAGAGTTCAAAACCAGCCTAGGCTGAAAAGAGACTCTGTCTCAAAAACAAAATAAATCTTGGAAAATAGAAGTTCAGTCCCCTGTGCTGAAAAGCCCATGACTATGTAGAAAACGGTGTTTTTGAATTGAAATGCAAGGGAAAATGTTACAGGAGAGACATCAGTGTTCTCTGATACAGAGTCAGCACTTAGCCTTTAAAGATCATCAACATTTGAGACATTTAAAATTTTGCACAAAACCTCAGAAACAGAAAACAGAAGGAAAGAGTCTTCACTGATGTGGTAAGGCTGCTACGTCCCCAAGCAACAGGGAAGTCTTAACAGTGTAGAACCAGGAGCAGAGCTCAGTGACAGTGTGTTTATTCAGCATGGACAAGGTATTAGGTTCCATCCCCAAAACTAGAAGAAATAAAATTCAGTGAGGCAGACTGCAAGCCTTTGTCTACTCAGAAAGTAGATCCTGGATCCTCCCAGTAATCAAGCCATTAAGGACATCACGAGTGGACTCCAGCAGGCCCATAACTAGCTGAATGACACTGGGCAAAGCATTTTTTTTTTCCTGGGCCTCAGTTTATCTGTAAAGTGAAGAGTTAGGAAGGATGATCTTTTTGGTTTGGGCAGGGCTAACATTCTGCTAACATTCCGTATTCCAAACTCCCTACAAATGCAGTACTTCCTATTTTCCCTCAGGATGAACACTCCCCTGGCAGCTCATACCCCCTGCAATCCTCAGAAGGCACCCAGTTAGTAACCTGGTAAGAATCATGGACATAGAATCAGCAGGCAGGTGCACTTGGTTCAGCTCTAAGAGAGATGGATGGGAGTCTCAGGCTTTTACCTCATCCTGAACTGTATTCATTTAGTCAGGGAAAGCTCACTGAGATTCCCAGTGCTTCAAAACACTACTTTGTTGTTAAAGAAGGGGGATTAGGACAGAAAGAAAGTACTGTCTCATTTCATAGCTTTCTCCCATGACCAAGGTAATTTGTTACTTTTGGCTTTGTCTGGATATACTGATACCAAGCCACTAGAGTTTGTAGGCTTGGACAGCAGGCAGACTCATGTGTTTCTCTCTGTCCATCTCTGTCTCCTCCCTCGCTCCTCCCTTCTTTCCTATAAACACTGCCTAAAGGAGCAATCCTCTAACAGCGTACTGGAATACCACAACGGTGCTGTGAAAATACTGAGGCACTGGCACCTACACTATCATAGAGATTAAAAAAAAAACAAGGCTTAAGAAAGGGGCTAGAGAGATAGCTCAGAGGTTAAGAGCACTGTCTGCTCTTGCAGAAGACCCAGGTTTGATTCCCAGGACCTATATGGCAGCTAACAACTGCCATAACTCCAATTCCAGGGGATCCAACACCCTCTTCTAGTTTTCATGGGTAATGCACAACACAAGTGCACTTACATACATGCAGGCATAACACTCATATGAATAAAATAAAAATTAAAAAAAATTTTTTTTAAAAAGAAGTCAAATGGATTGGCTAGAATACCACAACTGACAAATGGCACAGCTGGACTGCAAACTCAAGTCTTCCAATTGTAAATGCTCACCTTATGCCTTGTCTTACATACACTGCCTCACTGGTCATCACAGATGAAGACAGCAGGGATGAAAAGGAAGAATAATGACCAGACTAGCTCACCACGTCCGCCCTACAAGAGAATCTCCCCATCTCTACTTTTCAACTACCATAAAGCCACAGATTCTAGGACTGAGTCCCATTATACAGAGAATAAGAAAGAACAGCACTGGGACTGGAGTTCTTCACCCACTAGTTTCACTAAGTAGGAAAGACAAAGTCTGTACACAAATCACTACAGCTCAGAAGTCTATGAACAGGAAAAATTCAAAGGTAGTTTCTAGGCCTTAGCTCCTGTCATTTGATGCCAGGGAATTCTAGGTTGTGGGGTAGGCATACAGTGCGATGTTTAGCAACATCCCAGACTTCTACAACTAGATGGCAACAGCACCTTCCTCCAACAGCTGGAGCAACCCAGACTGCCCCCAGACAACATGAAATGTCCTCTGTAGGCAAAACTACCACTGAGAACAACTGCTCTAAGGCTTAAAGAGGTTTAAGACAAAGAGCAATCAGTACAAGCTGTGGGTGCTGAGGAGAGAGGTTCATGGAGAACGTAATATTTGAATCATATTTTCAAGGACTGTTAAAATTCCTAAGGGTGAGGATGAAAGAATTCTAAGAAGAGAGAATAACTTAAAGACAAAGAGATGAGAATCAAAAATTTGGAAAATGTCCCACTTTGGCAAGTGCAGAGAGTTCTTGTTGGAAATAGGAGATAAGACTAAAAGTGACTGCTAGAGATAGGCCATGAGAGCTGTTCATCAACTCCTACAAAATATGTACTCAGAACAAGTATATGTAACAGCTAAGATGTAACACACATGTTTAACAGCATGCAAGTCACATCAGTGATATTTCCATGTGTCCCACCCAGAAGAAAGAGTGTTGCTGGCATTGTCTGACACTGCATCTAGTGTTTGGATCAGTCTTAGAGCTAAAAGCAGCTTACCCAGTGCAGAGGTGAGATAACTAAAGGCTAGGATGGTCAAGAGATTCCCAAAGGAGGGAGATGAGGGATCCTGAAAGGACAGCCTTAAATAGCTAGAAGGAAGGAAAGGACATTCCAAGTGAGGACATCCAAGGTGAGAAAGAAATACAAGCCTCAAACACAATACAATGTAGCTGGGAGAGAAGGCAACACACAAAGAAGGCTGGGTCAGAACATGGGGCACCCAAATGAGACTATTGCCTAGATAACCACTGATGGTTTCTGAGAATGTCACAGAAGCTTAAACTGTTTAAAACTTAGTCATCTTGTCTACAAGATAAGTTAGCTTAACTATATTTAGACCTGAGACCTTTAAAGAATCAATACACTGCCCCAATCCTAAAGATCCATTTTCATTGGTTGGGGCAGGGCGCAGGTATTGTTTTTAAAGTCCCACAGGTAATTCTTACATGCAACCATTGTTAAGAAGCAGTAGTCTTCAACAATATCCTTTTTATTCAATAAGGGAAGAGACACAGAAAATTTAAATGATTTGATTAAATTCACAGAGTTGGCTGCTAACTGGCTAAGACCAGGATCTGGACTTTTAGCCCAGACTCTGAAAGTTATTCTAAATCACTGGGCTACATTCCATGCTTCCATCTAGAAGAAGCACAGATATCTGATGACTTGGCTCTTAGATTTTGTCAGGCTTAAAGCCTGAATTAATCTGATCATAAAACTACTGACTTACGCATCCCCTCAAGTGTCTAGGGTAATGGATGTTGGTTTCATTGCTATCCCTTGGGAACCCTTAAGAAAGCAAAGGATCTCAAGAGAAAGCCCAGGAATCCAGATAAACAAACCAGCTCTGTAGAACAAACGACTTTAAAGGCAGATGTAGATGTAGATGTAGATATAGCTCACACAGATTGTTTCCTATACAGATGAGAATCTAGATCTTTCTCTATAAGAGGAAAGTTTCAGACATCACCCTCCCACCTACCTAAGTATTGGAGAGCAGTGAGAGTCAGAGGCATCTGCTGAGGTAATTCTCATTAGACCAGGAAACACCCTTGCCAACCACACCCCTTATAACAGGTCCACCCTTTGCTGTGTCATCACAGCAAAAAGTTCTGGCAGCAGGTGGTAAACAGATTTATAGAGACTGCCAAATTTGAAACCCAAGCCTTTCCCAGGAGTCAGTCTTATTCATTCCAGGGTTCTGGTACGGGTAGCCCCTAGAACAAAGTAAGTCCACAGAGAGATCTTCCTGCTCATTCCAGACACCCCACCATCTGAAAGTTCTCAGACTCAGGGGTTTCATTCAAGTAACTCCAGCACAGAAGCACAAAGCTTCTGCCTTCCACTCTAGAAGGATGCAGCTCAAGCCACTAGAAAAGCTACTGCTGGCAAGGCCCGGGTACAAGCTCTTGGAGGAGCTCTGGGTTCCTAGCAGTTGTAAGCCAGAATCTCCAAAAACAATTTGTTCCTTACTATAGTCTGAATGAAGTAAAGGACAAACAGGAACCATGAAAGGCAGAACTTCACATTCACACTTGCCAAATTTACTGCTTACACCACATCAGGTACCACAATAAGCACTCTGTCCATTCACTATTTCATGATACTTCCCAACTCAGGAGCTAGTACTGTAGTTCTCGTGCTTTTACAGATGGAGAAACTGAGGCTCAGCTAGGCCTTGTATGTGCCAAAGGCCACACAACTAGCAAGCAGCAGAGCAAGGGTTTGACCGTCAGTAGTCTGCATCCAGATCTTTGACAAGCCTCTATTAACAACTCTCCCTGATTGATGCCAACTGATCATTAATTTTTCTTTCATTTTCTCAGGTTTGATTTCCGAAGTTTGTTAGAAATGTAATGATCAATGAATTTTGAAAATTGAAATGCACTATATAAAGTTTGAGTATTGTTACTTTAATAGGCTAGGTCAGCACCTACCTGTGGCGTGTCTAGGGACCCATGTTATATTACAGTCAACGCACAGCTAAAACCATCTCAACAAAATGACCTAAAATCAGCAGCATCTTCAAAAGCCAAAGAATGTCAGGAAGAACTCTGCTCCCAGAGCTCTCTGACTGAAGGAAGAGAGACAACACACTGATCTCTCCCTTCTTTTCTCTCTGCCACGTTTTAGAGATTAGTGCATAAAGGTCCTGGCACGAAGACACTGTTTTTAAAAAGCTTTAAACTGTCTCTTCTTTTTTTGTGCTGGGTATCAAAACCAGGTCCTCAAGAGGAATGTCAGACAAGGACATTCCACTGAGTTATACCACCAAGCACATTCACCTTGTGTTTATAAGTTGAAACTTTATATGTAAACATAAAAGCATTGTAAGGAAAAATAAAACTGTCATTTCTAATAAACTGTCTCTTTAGAAAACAAATGATATTTCTGGAAAGATTACCACATAAAAATTATGAATTAATGGCTCATTAGGTTAGAATACTGGCTGCTGGATCCAGGTTTCTAGCACCCACACAGCAGCTAACAGACATCCATGATTCCAGTTCCAGAGGATCCAGTGCCTTCTTCTGACCTCTATGGATTGCAAAACACAGGTGCACTTACATACATGCAGGCAAAACACTCATATACATTAAAAAAATAGTAAATAAAATATTAAAAAAAGAAAAAATGGCTTTAGGAACTTAAACTTTTTTAGAAAATATTATTTACTATTTTTATTTCAAGCCTATAAGTGTATTGCCTGTAAGTGCATTCATGTTGTACAATGCCTGTGGGGGCCAGAAGAGGGCATCAGATCCCCTGGAACTGGAGTTACAGATGGTTGTTAACTGTCTTGTAGGTTCTAGAAACCGAACCCAGGTCCTCTCTAGAGCAGTCAGTACTCTCAATTGCTGAGCCATCTCTCCAGCCCCAGTAATTTAATCTTGATCAACTGAAAAACCTAGATTGTAGACTATGGAGGTTAGGTAATAAAATGGCACACTCAAAGCCTGGGGAAGCCACCCCCGTATCAGGAAAACAGTATTTTAAAATTTTTATTAGTGTATGTGTGTATTAATTACTTTTCTGTTTCTGTGATAAAACATCAAGACAAGGCAACTTATAGAAGGAAGTTTATTTAGCTTTCGGTTCTAGAGAGATGAGAGTCCATTGTGGTGGAGGTGTGGCTGCAGAGCAGAAAACTGAGCACTCACATCTTCAGGCATGTGAAAGAAGGAGAGACCAAACTCAAAACGGGGCAAGGTTGCTAGGTGTGGAGGCACACACCTTTAATCCCAGACATGGGAAGAAAAGGTAGGTGAATTGCTGAGAGATTGAAGCCAGCCTGATCTACATAGGGAATTCCAGGCCAGCTGAAGCTACAGGGAGACCATCTCAAAAAATAAACAAGTGGGGCAAGGCTATGAACTCTCAAAGCTCACTCCCAGTGTCATGCCTCCTCCAGCATGGCCACACCTCCTAAGGGTCCATGATCTTCCCCAAACAGCAGTACTAACTAACCAAGTATTAAAATACTTGGGAGTCTACAGAGGGCATTCTCAATCAAACTACCATATGGCACGCACGCGTGCGAGTTTGCATGTCTATGTGCACACCTACACATAACTTTGTGGACTCAGTTCTCTCCTACTACGTGGGTTCTGGGAATCAAATTCAGATAATCAGACTTTACAGCAAGACTTTTTACCCACTGAGCCATCCCACCAGCCCCAGGAAATTAAATTAAATTTACTACATTAAGTATTTGGGAGAAAAGTATTACCTAGACATAGAGAATCAGGGAGAATGGCTTCATACTACATGGCTCCACATCAGGTTTAAAGCACAGAGGCTTGGTACTGAAATTAATGTTTACATGGAATTCAACTGAGCATGCAAAGTGTCCCCCCTTTAGCCATCAATAACAAATATTTATTTAGAACTGATATGTCAAGCCCTGCCAGACAGTATAGGAAACATCACAGATTTTGTTCAAAATACAATACCTTATTTTAGAGGGGACAGGACAGGATGACTAGAGTCAAATCTAGAGTCTGGAGCATGCTAAGCACTGGCTGTATTACTGAGTTACACATCCAGCTCAATACAATTCATTTCTATATAGCATTTGAAATATTCTCCATGTATCAGTTAATTTTACATGACTGTGAGGAAAAAGTCATAACAAAACTATAGCTCACTATTATAAATACAATAGAATCGGCACTGTAATTAAAGAAAAAAATCATTTACCAAAGAAAACCCTGAAACTTGTAAATGCTTATACTTAATCTTGGTTAAGTTTTTGTGAGCTATTTCCAAGCAACTTCTTACAAAGGGAGGAAGGCCTGGCATCCTGGCACACACCTTTAATCCTGGAAGGCACAGCAGGTGGATCTCTGTGAGATTCAGGCCACCTGGGGCTACAGCAAGACCCTGTCTCAAACAACCAAAAAAAAGGGGGGAGGGGTTTTTCTAAGAATAGATGACATATTTTTCTACATTAAACTTAAAATATTATTCTGGGCTTATCAATGTCCCCTCCTACTCAAAACAACAATAACAAAAACTCCCATTTGACCTTTTCTTTCCTCTGCCCTCGCTTCTTGCCTGGATCTGATCATTCATCATTTATCAAGGCCTATTATCAGGCAGGCAGAGAGCTAGGCCCTGGTCCCTGCTAGTAGGAAGCACACATGTGACACTAACAAGAGTTGTTACTTGCAGATCTCCATTACCAGACTGCAAGCTTTAGCAAAGGCTTTGTATTCCAGAAGCTAGCAGCATCTGTCATCTAGCAGACCACTAAACATATTCGTGGTGTGACTAGATTACTTTATCATGGTTTTTTTAGTCCATAAATATTTCTATGTATATCTTCAAGAGGACTCATTTCCTTTTAAAATACAAAAGCAATGCACGTTCAATACAGCTAACAACAAACCCAAACAAGCAAACACCAAAACAGACAAAGGTATAAGATTAAAAACTTAATTCTCCAAGACCCTACACCCTATTTCTTGAAGTGACCATCATGGTATTATATGCATCTTTCTAGAAGCAACCCATACCAGTATGACACATACACACCCTCGCTCTGAAACAAGCGCTTTGAGAGTTTCTGATTAGCTTTTCAACATCCTTGTCTAGTGGTTCTCAAAGGGTGGCTCTTAAGACTATAGTATCAATATCATCTGGAAATTTGTTAAAACTGCAAATTCTTAGGCCCCTCTCAAGACTTCCTGAATCAGAAACTCTGAAGGAAAGCCAAATGAGCTGCCTAGGTGGCCAATGCCCACTTAGAGGTTGATAGCATTCTAACAGCCAAGCAATGGTTTTTCCCTGAAATGCAGGCATTGTTATTTTGTCTCCATTTCATCACTCCTGCCTCAAAGCGCCTTCCTTGTCCTTTTGCTTAATTCTGACACTATCAACTCTCAAGCCCTGAATGTACTGTTTGCCTCCAAGTTGGTTACACTGCAACTTAACACTGCTCCCCTTGACTCTTCCTCCAACTCCCAAGACCATGCTCACGAACAATTAGCTGTAAGCTGTCTTCAATATTAGAGCATAGTCCTCTTCTCTTTCACATCTGGAACTTTAAGAGTTGCTGGTTAAAATCTTTAAGGATGCACTCATGCTGAGAAGAGTCATTGGTACATTTAAAAAAATGGGTCTGGGGATGATTTCCAGGACCTCACATAGCTAATCAAGCCTCCTTCTATCACTGAGCAACACCTCTGGCCCTGGTGAATCCTAATGGATAAAAAGTCTGGAATTTCAAGCTACAGCCCTGGTTCTATGACCTTAGACAAATTCAGTTCTCAGGACAATGTCTCTCAATGTGAGAAAGGTGAATCAATGCTTGTTTCAGAATGACCACGAGTTTCTGACATTTCCCAAGCTAGGTGTGGTGGCACACACCTGTAATTCCAGTACTTGGGTAGAGGCAAGAGGATCACTTCAAGGCCAACTTTGGCTACATAGAGAATTTGAGGTCAACCTGCAACCCTGTCTCAAAAATAAAAAATTCCAATATACAATGTCTTAATTATATTCTCACACTGCTTTGCTTATAATCTAATAAGGCAATTTTTAGACTTAAGTTACAATTAAATAGTGCTTTCTGGTCAGCGAGTATACTGAAGGAGCCACAGTTTATTCACTTCTGAATCTTCCACAATACCTATCACCATGCCTTAAATACAATAACAGCTCAACGTATTTCCAGGAAATCGTTTAGTAAACCTCTTTAACAAGCTCTATCAGGCACAGCAAAATGATTAATTGGGGGCAGGGGCTTGCTGTACATGCCTGGTACCCTGAATTTGATCCCTGAAGTCCATGTGAAGGTGGATGGAAAGAAATAGCTCCATAAAGTTATCCTTTGACTTCCACTTGTGTAGTGTGGCATGTATGCCCACGCACATATATGCACAACAATTTTTGTTAAATTAAAAAAAATTATTAGTTTTTATGTGTATGAGAGTATTGCCTGCACGCATGTAAGTACACCTATGTTGTCACAAGAGTGCACTGGTTTTCCCGGGAAGTGGATTTACGGATGGTTGTTACAGATGTAGGAGCTGGGAATCAATATCCTGCAAGGGCAGCTGGTACTCTTAGCCACTGAATCATCTGTCTGGCCCCTTTTGTTCATTTTAAAGCAGTTTTATTATGTCAAGTGTGGTGGCATATGCCTGTAACCTCAGTACTGCAAAGGCAAAGGTCAGAAGATTATGAGTTTGAGAACAGCCTGGGTTATACAGTGAAGCTCTGCCTCAAAGAAACAAAATAACTGGGATGGCAAGATGGCTCAGAAGGTAAAGGCACTTGCTGCCAAACATAATCACCTGAGTTCGAGTCCCACCACCCACATGGTAGGAGAGAACTGACTCCTCAAACTGTCTTCTAACCTCCACACACACTGCCACACACACTTACCCTTACACACACAAAATAAATACACAGATAAATAACTGTAAAAAACAAAAGCAGCAGCAGTTTCATTTATGAAGAGAACCACACAAACCTCTGCTGCCTCACACAGAGACCTCTGGAATATGTTTTAATTATAGTAAGTACCATGTATTGATATACAGTAAAAACCACAATCACTTTGGTGCCACCAGGGGTAGTAACACATGATGCAAAAGAATGTAAAAAAAAGAATTTTACATAAACTAAGGTACGGACTAAAATGTCATAAAACTCAAGCCTCCCTATTCCCACATACAAATAAAAACTCCCTTGTAGGCTGAAGAAGCATAAACCAACTCCACTGTCGGGGAGGCTCTTAGATGCAAGACTTTCATCTACAAATTTTCAGAAACAACAGGGTGGACTGAGGCATTTGGGTGGGTGATAACCAGAAGATGATTCTAAAGGGAGGAGCAGCAAAGAGAGACTGAAGGGTAAGAAGAGACATAAGCACAGCAAAAGGACGCCACCCTCGACACCCTCTTAGTAATGGAAGAGAACAGTGGAAATTCACTGAGTCCTTACCAGAGGGTCTACTAGGAGGCAGGCATAGGGGGAGGTAATTCTAACAGGGAAAATTAAGCAGGGAAGGCTTCACAGAGAAGGGGGCAATTTAGTGGAGTCTTTGAAGTGTGGAGGAGGATTTGCTAAGACAGAAAAAAGCAGTTTGAGCAAGCTATTTTGGGGGCAAATTTTCACATATTTTTATAGATGTTCATTTGGGACTCAAATCATAGGAGGTGTCTTTGATTCTGCACGCTCTTTCCCTTTTTATCTTAAATACTGAAAACCTTCAAGACCAGCATCGGGGCAGAGCCAGAAAGTCCCCAAGAGAGGGGAGTACTGGCTAAATCTGCTCTGTCACGTCCAAGTTCAGCCAGCCCAGCTAGCCTAGTCCTAGCAGCGGGAAAAGAAAGGCTGATTATACCGGGACCGGGGCAGGGGGGACTTGCAGGCAGACAGGGCTTACTCTGTTCAGCCAGGAAACCACCAGGGGAGAGCTTCCCTGCTTATGGCTCCAAGTCTACCTGGGGCAAGAGGGAGTTCGCCTTGGGGGCGGGAAGGCCATCAAGAAAAAGAAAGGAAGCACTGGGTTGAGAAGCACTGAGGTTCGAAGGTGAGATGATCTTAATAAAATGCTTATCAAGATCCCTGGCACAAAGCAAGTGCTGGATGGGAGCCAGCTCCGATTAACACCGCGACAGTTACAAGAGCACTTCCCTGTACTCAAGGATCATTTCTTTCCTAGCCCACTTTTACGACGTCCAGGAGCCACTCTAGAACTGACAAATGTATTTCTAAATTATTTTAAAGATACGAGATCCAATTCTAACTGCCAAGGCCTTGAAAGCCCCAAAGCCCCCGAGTTCGAGAGCTGGCCGTGCACTTGTCAATCCCGTGACCTTGGACACGGGCTCTCGCCTCTCTGTGCCTCAGTTTCCTTGGCTATAAAGTGGGGCTTTCCCTCGGTGGCTTTGGGACCTCATCCGCCGAAGGGGAACCCAGGCCCCTCGGCCAACACTCCCTGGGGCTGAGGGGCGGCGGGGGTAGCGGGATGCTCAGCGCGAGGACCGCGGAGCAGGAAACCGGGTGACGCCCGCGGCGGGTCCCTGGGCGGCAGCCGCCGACATCGGGCGTCGGGCTCCCCGCTCGACCCCAGCCGGGCGCACGCGGTGCCCCGAGGGCTGGGCGCGGGGAGGGGACGAGGGAGGCCGGGCAGAGCCCGGAGGCGCCAGGAGGGGAGGAGGCGGGCAGCGCGGCCCCCAGGCCCGCCGTGTGGTCAGCAGGGCCGCAGCGCAGAGGAGGACACCGCCGCACTCCGCGCCGCGCGCCCTCAGCTCGGCCCGGCAGAGGCGCTCACTCACCTGAGCCGAGCGCGGGCAGTCAGTCAGGAGCAGCTGCAGCAGCAGCGGCGGTAGCAACGAGGGGCGGAGGGAGGTGTCGCGCCGCGCAGGCGCGCCGAGGATGCCGGGGGCTACGCATGCGCATCTCGCCCGTTCACCTTGAAAACTACAAAAAAGATGGTGGCCAGGCCTAGAGTGCCTAACGGCGCCATCTTGCGTGTAGTTTTTCTTGCTGCGGTGTTTTGAAGACGCTCTCCGTACTTCCAGACAGGAGGAATGTGATCTGCTCAACCTGCGGCTGCCTCATTCTTGATTAAATTAAGAAGCCCCTAAGAGCCATAGCATCCTTGTTTTAACGAGACTTAGAGCCACACGCAAGATCACCAGGCATATAGCACAGAGCTTGGCACATGGAAAGGGCTCAGTTAATTTTTGGTGAAGGAACACAACTCCCCAGCTAGAATTTGGACCCAGGGCTCAATTCCTAGTCCACCTTCAAGTCACTCAAAACAGGTCCAGTTCCCAGTACCTGGAGGGCAACGTTAAGTCTATAACTTCAGTTCCAGGGTATCTGGCGCCCTCTTCTGGCGCCTATAGGTATTGTGCAAACTTGTGCACCTACATAGGTGCAGGTAAAGCACTCATACATATCAAAATAAAACCTGCAGTCATATCACTTGCTTTCTTGGGTATAACACTAGAGAGAGATTCCCCCTCCCAAATGATTATATATATTAAACGTAATGACTCAACATTATCTTCATTTTTTATGTGTATGAGTGTTTTGCATGTATGCAAATGTACCAAGTGGGTGCAATACCCACAGACCATAATAGGGTGTTGGACCTCCAGGAACTGGAGTTAAGGAATGTTGCTAGTTGCCATAAGGGTGCTGGGAACCAAAACCAGGTCCTCTGGAAGAAAAGCCTGAGCTCTTAACTGCTGAGCCACCTCTTTGGCACCATGATTCAGTTTTTTAATTAAAGATTTTAATGTGTAATGTACATCTGTGCATGTTAAATCCAGGAGGGCCCCACAGAAGCCAAAGGCATCGGATTCCTCACTAAAGCTGGAGTTACAGTGAACTGATGTAGGTACTGGGAATTGAACTCTGGTCCTCTGCAAGAACATTATGCATTCTTAACCAAACCACTGAGCCATCTCTCCAACTGACACTCAACAATTTAAATAACACAAAATGTACAAGTGGTCTGTGTTGGCCCTAAACTTACTATGAAGCCAATGTATAGGACATAATAATCTCTCAAGGGTTTATCAGTCTATTATTTTATTAACACTAAGTATCACTGGCTAAAGGATTTTCTCTTAAGGCAAATGGAATAAACAAATGCAACCAAACATTTTTAAGAACAGCAATTTTGTTATTCAGGCACAATTCCCAAGCCAATTTAAGTAAAGGAAACCTAATATCAAGCAGTCCTTTCAGTTGTTTTTTTGTTAACATTTACTGAGTGCCAAACTGGCTCTAGTTTACCTTCCACCACCTCTCTCTTTCCTTGGTTAAATTAAATACCTCCAATGCCAGAATTCCTCACCTGTAAATGAAAAAAAAAAAAAGAAAAGAAACTATCTCACAAAATTGTGATAAGCACTGAGAATGCTTAGAGCTCAGGAAGTATTACTTTGAGACAGGGTCTTATCACGTCCACGTTGGCCTGTAACTTGCTACATAGCTAAGGACGGTTAGCACTTCCCAAGTGCTGGAATCTAAGTGTTTTTCTGTTTTTAAATGTTCTAGCTTTTTTATCTGTTGAAGACACCAAACACATTTCTTACTCTCAAGTTTGAACACTTGTAAATAAAACATGCAACAGAATATATTAAATTGAAGGAAGATATAAGCACCTTTGAAGACAGGTGATTTATCTTGACAGAGCAAACTGATGAGATGAAGATCTGCTCCAAATTCTATAATCTCAGTAATATCTTTCTGCTTTTGAAATAGTCAACACAATCTCTGATTTTTTAAAAATGTGTACAAGTGTTTCGCCTGCATGTATGTAAGTGTACCCATATCATGCTATGGGTTACAACAGTTGTTAGACGTCAAGTGTTAGACCTAGGAACAGAACACAGGTCCCCTGGAAGAGCAACCAGTGCTCTTAACTGCTGATCCATCTCTCCAACCAATGCAATCTCTGACTTGTAAATGTTGGCTTTTTTGGAGGCTGCCTGAATTTTCTTTATTTTTCAACTTTGGAAAATACCATCCATTCTGGATCTTCAGTAACTAGGCACAACTCTCAAACTTTATGCCTAGCCTAGACTTTACTACATAGGTCTGCACCCATACAACTAACAGTCTTCTTGAGTCCTCCAATTTGTATCCAAATTAAACATTAGTTTTCCCATCTTTTTAAGTACTCTACCATCCATTCACCTTTTTAAGTTTTCACCCTCAGGAGCAAACTGATACTATTTTAAACCTTTATTTCTCAAACTCTAACATTCTCCCAACCTTCCAGGTAAGTTAAGTAATTGTTTCTCAGTCACATGAAATGGCAGCATTGGTTTTTAATACACAGCTCATAGGCCCCCTATGTTCTGGACACCATGAGCAGCACAGGCAGTCCCACTTCACCCATTGAGTCAGCACCTGACACAAGCTATTCTTTTTCATCTGAACTACTGCAGTAGTCTACTTGATCTCTCATATCTATACTTTGTTTTCTTCTATTACCCAAATAACAACTAGAGTAACTTTTAAAAATAAAAACGGAGATTATAGGTGTAGTTCAACAGCAGAGTGCTTGTCTAGCATATGCAAAGCCTTGGGTTTGATTCCTAGGAGAGGAAAAAAAGTAATCTTAACCCTTTTTGCTATGAATTTCAACTAAAGGAGGTCAAGTCAATATTAAAAACTGAAGCACACTACTACTATCAGGAAACAGAAAATGAGTAGTATTTTCTTCACAAAAATACACATTTTGTGAAGTGATGTATATATCCTCACGATGCACACAAAACTCAGTGTTCAATTTCAGAGCCACAGAAAACTAGTTTCATTCTTTTCTGACAAGAACCCAAGTTGGCCCCTAAAATGTTTCATTAAACTCAGCCCTAAGTGACTTTGGGTTGTTTTAAAACTTAAAAACATCTTCATGGGATGAAGATTTCTGACCATGAAAGATATTTAAAAGAATAACCCACTGGTTCTGAGGCCATCTCAAGCATCTTGCGTATTCCTGGAAAAAGTGAAGTGTCTCTAACAAGATTCTTCTGGATGCATAAATGCTGTCACTTAGAAAACAGCTAAAGTGCTCTGTAATCAGTCAGTTATCCTCAAGGACAAGAGGACAGAACTTCCCAGCTCAAACAGCTATGAAGCTGCTAGGTGCTGAAGCACTCTTCTCAGGCCTCTCCTCTGGCATTTTGTGGCAGAAATTATGAGTAGGTCACTGACAAGATCTTGATCACTGTGTGACAGATGAGTTCTGAAGGTGAAGTCTGAGCAGTTTTCGAGCAGGAGAAGAATCTACTTGTTCCATGCTGCTTTTCTCTGCCAAGAAAAGGAGGCAAAAAGTAAATTTCTATTCAATTCACTTCAAACTTATTGGAAACAATGTGTGAACACTGCCGGAAGTATTGCAATGACAAATAATGAAGTCTTTGTGTTCAAGGAGATGGCAGTAGGAAATCCAGGTATCACTACAACCATAATACAATGTGATACATAAGAAAATGAAGGTATGCATAGCAGATCAATTAGGGCTGGGGCTGGAGAAATGGCTCAGCTGTTGGGAGCACTGGCTGCTCTTACAGAGAAATGGAGTTCCATTCCCAGCACCCTTATGTTGGCTAACAACTATTGTAACTCCAGTTCCAGGGGATCTGACACCCTCTTCTGGCTTCTGTGGGCATTGCATGACATATGTGTGCTTACATATCATGCAGGGAATACACTCATGCACATACAATAAAAATAATAAAATATTTTTTAAAAGTTAGGACTGGAGGAAGCTGGGGAAAATCCTAGGAGAGTAACAGCAGTTTTGGTCCATGCATTCTTAAAACTGAAGGCTAATGATAGTACATATTTTCAGGGGATGCTTATGTAGAATTTACAATGAGACATTTCCCATCAACACTGGAGAAAATGAGGGAGAAAAATGAGTCTTACACTAAGGACCTTATATTTGGAAAGACAGTATTTCAAGTGATAACAGATACAGAACAGCATAAACTCTGGTCTTAAGTGATACCTACCAAGCTGTACTGACACCTTGTGGAGGCACTGAGTACTTTCATCCATAAAGGCATGCAGCTGCTTCATGGATCCCTGCAGCTCATCCATCTGCAAATAAAGGCCAGTATGAGCTGCACAACTCCAGGGCTTCTCTGATGTCCTCCTGCTCAGGAGCTTTAGGCCTGCTGTTCTTTCAGCCTGGACTGCTCCTGCCAGACATTCTTCACTGCACCCACTGAAACGCATCCCACTTTCCTCCAGCTTGTTCTACATCCCAGGACACTAGCCTCTCCCTCCCCCCATACTCTACCAAGCTGATGCCAGATCTTCTAGCTTTTGGTTGGGTGTGACAAGACGATAGCCACTGTGTAGGCTAACAGCCCGCTGCCTCCCTGCATTCTCTATCCCTTTTACCTTGCATTAATAGCTTGCTTTTTTAACTTTCTCTCCATGTTTTCCCAAGATAGAGGTGAATGTTTATTACATGGGCCTTCTGATTTCCAAAGATAATGCTATAGTTTCAATCTTGAATGTTCCCTTCAGTCTCTCACTTTACTTGGTTGCTAGTCAACTACGAGTTTGCTAGTAATTTAGGTCACTGGGGAAATGACCTTGAAGAGCTCTTACGATGCTAGCCCTTTCTTCTCTCCTCTCTTTTTGATGCCCAGTATCGTGATGGGAGCAGTCTTCTCTGCTACATGTTACCACAAGGTACTGTGCAGTCAAAATAATAGGGTCTAAGTAACCATGGAATGAAACCTCCAAACCTAGGAAGAATCCATTCCTCCTTGTAAGTCACTTCAGGCATTCTGTCACAGAATCTGAAAGCTAAGAAAGATGGCAGGTCTATAAAGCTACACAATCAGCCAAACAAACCTGAAGCAACTTACCACCAACTCCATATAATCAAAGACTTTGTTCTGGGTCTGTAATATTTTCTGATAGTCGGGCTTTGTGTTAAGAATGTCTTTCTGGGAAGACCCAAGATATGCTGTAGGATCCACTTTGACTTCAGTGATTTTGCTTTCAGTTGATTCTCTAAAAATAAAACAAAAAAAAACTTTCTGAGATTTCCACAATCATTTTCTGGAAAAGATATAAATGATTATCTTTGAGGAAAAAAACCTCCTATAAGACTGAACCAGTATTTTCCAGGGTAGTACACATGCTAGTCAAGCACTTAATTAGGTAACACACCTGTTCCTGGTATGGGTTCTTTTTGTTTGTTTGTTTGTTTGTTTTGAGACAGGGTCTCCCTATAGCCCCAGCTGGTCTGCAATTCACTATGTTGCTGCTCTACATTGCACAGAGATCTGCCTGCCTCTGCATCCCTGAGATTAAAGGTGTGTACCAGGACACCCTGTTTGGCATAAGATCTTTTAACAAGAGGTCCTGGGGCTGGCAAGATGGCTCAGTAAGTAAAGATGCTTGCCAGCAAGCCTGATCACCTGAGTTTGATCCCTGGAACCCACACGGCGGAACAAGAGATCTGGCTATTGCAAGTGGATTTCTGACCTCCATGCCCATGCTGTGGCATGAACACACCTGTACACACACATGTGCACACACACAAAAACATAATAAAGAAGTTTAATAACTTTCAAAACAAGAATTAAAAAAATAGAGGCTGGAGTGATGGCTCAGCAATTAAGAACACTGGCTACTCTTTGCAGAGGATCTGGGTTTGGTTGCCAGCATTCTCATGGAGGCTAACAACCATCTGTAACTGCAGTTCCAGGGAGGATCCAATGCCTTCTGACTTCTGCAGACATTTGCCACATGTGATGCACTTACATACATGCATGCAGAACACACGTACAGAAAATAATCAATAAAGAATCTTAAAATAAAAATAAAAGAATGGAATGAAGAGCTGGTTCAGTGAGTGAAGGTGCCGTCATGCCTGACATCCCAAGCTTGATCCCCAGGACCTACATGGTGAAAGGAAGAAACTGATTTCAACTCCCCGTTGACTTCCACATGTGCATTGTGACACACACACACACACACACACACACACACACACACACACACGCACGCACACAAATAAATAAATATAACAACAACAAAAACACCAAATAAAAAAATCAAGAGGTTCTGAAACAATTATACACACCACTGCGGTCTAGAAAGTATGGCGAGTTTCAAGTCAGTTGACTCCACCTAACAGTAGATATATAAAAAGGACTATACCTAACGTGGAATGAAGCCCAAACTTGCTATCCTAAAGTCAACATCTATGATTATTTACCAAAGGCTGGGGCCAGGGAGACGGCTCAGCAGTTAAGAGCAATGGCTACTCTTGCAGAGGCTGTGGGTTCAATTCTCAACACCTACATGGCAGTTGACAACCGTCTATAACTCCAGTTCCAGGGGATCCAACACCCTCTTCAGGCACTGTACAACATGGGTGCACTTATATACATGCAGGCAATACACTCATACACATAAAATTAAAAAACAATAAATAAAAAAATTTTTTAAGTGCTATCATGCAAGCCTAGTGATTTCCAGATTCTACAGTGGAAAGAGAGAACTCCCAAAGGTTGCTCTCTGACCTCTGACCTTCATATGCAAGCTGTGGCCTGCATATCCATATTCATTCTCATTCTCTCTCTCTCTCTCTCTCTCTCTCACACACACACACGCGCACACACACCCTAATAACAATAAATAAAATAAAAACCTAGAATAGAAAGTATGACGTACTTCAGTTATCTAAAATGACTTCATGCAAACTTATGACCCCCTTCTCCTAACAACAACTACAGTTCACCAAATGATGTTTCTTAGGTGCTAGACATGGCTAATCACATTTCATTTAAGCACATTTAACAGTCGCAATAATCCAATGAGCTAAGTACTAATATTAGCCCCCATTTCAAATAAGGAACCTCAGAATTCAAGACATTAAGTGATTTGCCCAAAGTCACAAAACTAAAAAAAAAGGAAGCGGTCGGGATCTTAAGAGTCGCTCTGCTTCCAGAAACAATCCTCTTCAACTACAGAAGTTTTTATTTTGAAACTATCACCTTATATATTATCCATCTTCATAAACAGAATATATACCAGATGAATAAAGTAACTGACTGAGAAAGTGTTTCAAATTATGTTCCTCAAAGCCTCTTTCTACTAATAGAACACTTTTTAAATTAGGGCTTCGGTTAACATTTTATAGTTAGGTTTATGGGTAAGATTTGGTTGTATAAGAAAGCTTTTAAATACCAGCTAAATAGTTTTTGGTGGTGCACACTTATAACCCTAGCACTTGGGAAGCTGAGGCAAGAGGACTGTGAATTTGAGGCCAGTCTGGGTTGCCTAGTAAGACCAGAGCTAAAATTAACAAGAAAACCGTTCAGATACTCAACTAAACCAGAATCTAGTACTTTCCCACCTTCCTCTGCCTTCAAGATCTACACACAGATCCTCCTTCACACCTTATATGGCTTCTACCGTGCCCTTCCTGTCCTGGTTTCTGCCAAAGCCCCCACCAGAGAATTCTCCCATAGCTGCAGCTCAAAGGCCATGGGCCCACTAAAGTCTGACTACTGTTCTTGACCAGTGCCAGGTGACCAGATGCAAGGCAACTAGCTATGTGCCCACATCCCTGGAGATGGTGAATAGAGGCCAAGAAAGCAGCACAGAAACAGTTCTGATATGGGACTGGAAACAGTGACACCTACTCTCCCGCTTTTGTCCTTTCCTCTCCATTTATGGTCAAAGAAAATGACTAACACTTTCTCGAGTCTTGGTATGTTAACTGAACTCAGAACAGTCTCATCATTCAGTTTGTGCCAATGGATCTGAAATAAACACAAGACAAACTCCACAAAGCAAAAAGACAGCTGCTGATGTCCAGCTCTCAGACCTGACCTCGACATCTCTTCTGGTGGAGCCTCCTTCTGGTAGTGAAGTAAAAGCTCATCCCAAGCCTGACGTTCTAAAGTAAACCTGAAGAATTCAGGAGAGAAAATTCAGTTAATTTTTAGTCATTCTTTATCACTCAGGACAACAATAAATACTTTAGACATATAATCTGACTATGAAAGGTGCATTAAAAGGTCATTAAAGGATTAGAAAGCTCAGCTGATTCAGAGCATATTAGTTTAATTAGGTAACGAAAGCTGTTAGAATCAAATTAACATCCTTGCTCTCTGGACTCCATCCTGTGAAACTGAACGTCTGTGCCGGCCATGACTGCTCAGCAACAGCTTTCTGACTTCCAGTGCTAATGCACTAGTAGACTGTTTGCCAGGCATTTTCTCCAGGTTTAGCTATGTTCCCCAGATGGAAAACAAATTTCAGTTTGCCAGAAACTCATTTTCACTTACTTTGTTATATATTCCTTCATCTCAGCCACCGATGTTTCCAGAGAAAAGTCTGGTGCTTTACTGGAATACAGATAATATTATGAGATTAATATGAATCCTTCAACAAACACTTGCTTTTAATGTCTTACATAATTTTAGTGGCAATAAGATATTCATAAATTTTTATCTTTCAACAAATATTTATTCTGGGACTTAATCTCTACTTCACACTACTAGTAGGCTAAATGGTTTTTTAAAGCCCATTTCTCTCATCAATCCCAATGCACACCACAATAATTAAACTTTTTAAGCAGTTCTTTACTTCTTCTCACCTAACTTCAAAACTGTGATGCTACTGCAAACAGAAAAACCCCAACCCCTTCTCTCGGCCCTTAAGGCTTCCTCTTTTCCAACTCTTCTCAGCTCAGCCAGACGACTAATTCTAGTGGAAAAGATGCAGACACTAATATGTCAGAATATTGAAGATATTCTTGAGTTTTCTACATGGCAAAGGCAGAGGCAGATTCGTAGTACAATTCTCGTTTCTTACTTTAGGCCTATGTCACAGCATCTCTAGCAAAGATGCAGCAGCCTGTGCTTAAGAGGTGCCACATTCAGAGATGTTGTGCTGAGCTAAAATATTTCATTTCCTAGTCAGGAGCAGTGGTGGATGCCTTTAATAATAGTCCTTGGGAGACAGAGGCAGGAGATCTTTGTGAGATCAAGGTCAGCCTGGTCTACATAACAAGTTCCAGGCCAGCAAGGGCTATAGGGAGACCCTGTCTCAAGAACACAAAACAAAATAAAAGAGCATGATGGTACATAAGATGCTGGATGTTTACTGTGCAAAAATCTGCTTAATTATCATGATGTTTTAGTTCAGTTATAATAAAGAACAGAAGGAAAACTTCTCTTACTCTTTTGAGTCTTCAAAACATTTCTGTAGCATTCCATTACTGTCCAGTCTGTCAGTAAAATGTTTCAATTCTTCAGAAAGAGAAGAGGCTAGAGAAGATAAATTTATGTTAGAAAAGGAAAAGAAAGTAAATTTTCACAATGAGCAGATGACAAAGACACTTAAGGAGTTCAAAGTCTAGGGTCTCCTACCCTGTTCTGATCCTCTCATTCACCCAGAAGAGTAGTGTAAATATGCAAAGATTTTACCCTTGAGGGTGAGGATTTAGTGAAAGAGAACTTGCCTGGCAAGTTCAAGGTCCTGAGTTTGGTACCCAGCACTGACTGGGGGCAAATAAAAACACCAAAGAAGAATTTATCCTTTTCCTCTGGTAGATAGCTAAGTGGAAGGCAACGCTTCCTTATGATTTCATAGTATTTTTATACTTAACTAGTGAAAAAGCAATTAAACATGTAAATCTACAACATTTCATTTTTTTAAAAGAGATGTGAACTGTTCCTGGAAGAGAAAGCATTATAGAAAGAAACAGGCAAGAATTTAGTAAGAAGATGGGATGGATCAAGGAGTAAGAGCACTGGCTGCTCTTGCAGAGGACCAGGGTTCAGTTCTCAACATCCACGTGGCAGCTCACAACCTTCTGTAACTCCAACTTTAAAACCCTCTTCTGAACTCTAAGGGCACTAGGCATGCACGTGATACACAAACATAGATGCAGGCCAAAGCCATACACTTACATAAAAATAAATAAATCTTTAAAATTAAATTTAAAAATTATGGGGATGAAGGGAAAAATAGCACCCCACTAGACTTAAGAGCCTAATATTACATCCAGGCAAACAAAAGGAGAAAGCTTTTAATTAACTACCAAAATAACCTCAGATATCTACTTTACTGATGGTCCAATTCTGAGGTAAAAATATTTTACCTTGTCAGTAAATCTAAGTATTTTAAGTGGGTAATTTTGATTATTTTTTGATCCTGGATGACTGTGTAGTTACGAGTAGAATAGACATCAAGAAAAGTTGAAAATTTGAATACGTAAGAATATGCACACACAAACATACAAAGAAAAAAAAAATGCACTAGGCCCCTGGTTTGGTCCCAGCACCAGGAAAAGATAAGGTATAGAACAAAACACATATAATTCTAATGAGTATTTGAAAGAACAATAAACATCTTTTCAAAGATACACAAGAAACTGGTGGTCACAGTTGCCGTGTGTGTGTGTGTGTGTGTGTGTGTGTGTGTCTGAGAGAGAGAGAGACAGAGATAGTATTATACATATATAAATGAAATTGTTAAAAGGAGAGAGCTGGTTTTAATGAAGTAGGAGTACCTATAAAATGGGACATTGTGGGGGCTGGAGAGATGGCTCAGTGTTAAGAGCACTGGTTGTTCTTGCAGAGGACCCGGGTTTGGTTCCTAACACCCATATGATGGCTAACAACTACTCTTAACTCCAGTTCCAATGGGTCCAATACCCTCTTCTGGCCTCTGTAGGCACTGCATGACATGGGTACACTCACATTTATGCAGGCAATACACTCATACACATAAAATTTTTTCTAAAGGGAGAGAGGAGAACATTGCAAATATCTCCACTGATTCCAAAAGAGAGTAAAGACCAAAGTCAAAGCACTTGTCTACTCTTAGCAACTCACCTTTTGCTCTAAAACCTTCCAGACTGAAGCCCTTAGTGTCCTTTAGGAAAGGTTCAAGTTTTTCAACAGCAAACTAAATAAAGAAAAACATTTTCACTACAACCACTAAAATCTTCTAAGCAAGTTCAGACTTCATGTGACTTTATAATGTTTATGATGAGCTTTATGATAAAATTACATGGTTGAATTCTTTTTCACCTAATACTTCATATAAACACATAGATAAGGAAAAATCCCTTTGTGCTCAGACTATACATTTTATTTTTTAACTCAGAAAAAAAATGGTCATTTAACTTATAAAAATTGCTTATCTAAATGGTCATAAGCACCAATGAGCCATATAATAAATACAACTTTCAAAAAAAACCTACAGGGGCTGAAAAGATGGTTAAAAGCACTCACTGGCTGTTCTTGCGGAGGACCTGGGTTCCGTTCCCAGGACACACATGAGAGCTAAAAACAGTCTGTAACTCCACAGGCACTGCACGCACAGAGGTACTTACATACACGCAAACAACACAGACATTTAAAAAATAAAATCTATATAACATGCTCCATACACTGGTTTACCATGTAGTCTGACACCAAAGGTCTATAACTCCGATTTTTACCTCTACCCATTTTAAATTCTCTTCACTTGTTGCCAATGGGCAAAAGATCCTAGGAAAATTTCCTGGCTACCAGATTAGCAACAGCAGCAACGATGGAGTACAGTCCAAAGAAAGCTCAGCTGCTACGGGGAAATCTGACTTTTAAATTAATCCCAATCATAGAGAAACATCTTTTACTCAGTTCATCACATAGGACTAATTATTTTCAGGGCTGGAGAGATGGTTCAGTGGTTAAGAGCACTGGTTGCTCTTGCAGAGGACCTCTGTTAGATTTCCAGCACCCACTTGGTGGCTGACAATGGTCCGTAACTCCAGTTCCAGGGGAATCTAAAGCTCTATTCTGACCTCCATGGGCACTGCACAATATGGGTGCACTTACACATATGCAGATACTACACTCATAAACATAAAATAGAAATAATAAATAAAAATTAAAAAATTATTTTCTCTTTGCAGTTGTCACAAT
This sequence comes from Eospalax fontanierii, assembly GCA_035773235.1. Lineage (NCBI taxonomy): Eukaryota > Metazoa > Chordata > Mammalia > Rodentia > Spalacidae > Eospalax > Eospalax fontanierii. Next base: position 22,267,466 of record CM069550.1, on the reverse strand, counting down.
AACATATAACATCAAATGAAAGCATGCCCAATCCTGAGTCTCACCTGGAAGCTGGACAGAAGGAGGGCTCCAAGTCGTTTGCTTTCTGCTAAGTTCACGCTGATGGACTTGCTGAGCTCTGACATAAAATATCACACTTAAAAACATCATACTTACAGTTACAGAATAATAAAACTGAACAATTTCTTCCCTTTTGATGTGCTCCAGCTTACGGCCAGAAACAGCCCTCTCTGAGTAAGGAGTTTTTAATTTTTCCAGGCTCACTGAGGAATAAAGTTTATACTTTTATGCATCCAAATTTTCAAAATCATTATTAGAACCTTTTCATATATTACATTAAAATCTTGTTCTGTTAAAAAAGGTACACTGATATTCGCCATTCAAAGAAGAGAGATGATATTTTAATAATAGGCACTGCAATGTATTTTAATTACTACATTGTCCTAAGAGTCTTTTTCTAGGGGCTAGGGCTACTACTCAGTGATTGAATCCTTGCCTAGCATGCACAGAGCCCTGAGTCTAATCCTCAGCACTGAGGGAAAAAAAAATATTTTCTTATAATCTGTCTGAAGACAGACTGAAAAAGCCATGTTTCAAACTCAAGAATGCCAAGACCTGCTTTTTCTACAAGTAGCAAGCTGCCTATCGTTCGTCTAATTCACATTAACAGCCAGCACCAGCTGACACCTGTTATATAAAAAGTATCTTTCTTCACTGCTATCCATCTCTCATTAAAGTTTAAAAAAATGTTTTTAAAGATACAGTATTGTCATGTAGCCCAAGCTTGCTTCAAACTCATGGCAGCCTTCCTACCTCAGCCTCCCAGGTTCTGGGATTACAGGCAAAAAAAAAACACCACACCAGGCATCAATCCTATTTCGGTAACAGATGGTAATACTGTGGCATCCGAACTGGTTATGGTCAACTTGCTCAGCTAGTTATGAGAATGGTTTATGTAACCAAGCACCGAATCCTTAAACTGTATGATGTAAATATTTTCTCAATTAAGTTCATTTAAAAACAGTTACACCGAAAAGAAGTCTGCTTAAAATTCTTGCTCTCCAACTTTAACTGGCTGTGTTTAAAAGAATTCCTATCTCTTGATTCTTACTGCTGTTAATCCTTTCTGGCTATAACCAAGGAAACCTGGCAGGCAGCCAGTAATAACCAGAAAAATAATCCATCCTATAATATTGATGGTTCCATGTGACACAGACTTTCAAGTCTAAATGTTCTGCAGTGGAGGTGGAGGTGGGGTAATCTTGGAGAGGCAGATCTAGGAGTGAAGCGCACGGGCACTCTGGCAGCATTTTCTAATTGGTTGTTTTTACTCAGATTCTTTCTACCCATCCAATCACCTACAAGTAACAACTACTAATACCTTCCAAGTAATCACAATAGTTAACCCTGAAGGGCCAACACGCTAAGTACACATACACATACTTGTTATATATCAACTCTTTTAATCCTCAGGAAAGGGGCTATTTCACCCCCCAGTTCACCAGGAAGGACTTTAAGACAAAGGAGATTTAACACAGGATCACACTAGACTTCCCATATGATATCCTGTAATTTGATGCTGAATGACATGGTTAATGATTCTATACTCAGGCAAAAATCACACAAATTATGTTCAAATATGGCATCCCTAAAAACTATTCATTCTATTTTTTTTCTTTTTGGTGTTCAAGATTTAGAGCCTTATGCATACTAAATATGCACTCTACCCATGCCCATTTTGGATATTTTTATGTACATCTTTCAAGTCATTTCCAGTTACAAAGGCTAGAATCAGGCAGGTATCAACCACCCACCTTCTGTTTCACTTTAGGGTATGAGATAGAAAGCCAAAGGAAAGACTCTAATTCCCATTATTCCAGCTAGAATGAGGTATTAAAACAATTATCATCAGAATTGCTGCTCATGGCAACGAATAGGATGTAAGCAGCACTAACACTCAACACTGATGAGGTATGTGACATCAGAACTACGAATGCAGAACATCCCCTCATGGTAGGTAGTACTATCTTCATTTATAAGTAAGGAAACTGAGGCTCAAAGAGGTGATTTGTTCAAAGTTGCACAGCTACAGAAAGTCATGTCTATTCTGATACACTTTCTGCCATTCATTCTTCTCTGCCTCTTATTTGAGCTGGAATCCCACCATTTTACGTACAAGGCACCCCACCTGTGATGCCCTGGTGAAAAGGAGGCAGTGACTTCCGCCGGTTTACTTCCTTCATACTTGCTCGTCGCCAGGATTGCCTCCTATCTTGACGACAGATAGACTGTTCTTGAGGGGACAAATGAAATGACCTCAGCCGAAGTCCTTCCTGGTGGTTGACATCACAACTTTCTCCTTTTTCAGGACTATAGTCAAGGTGATTTCTGTCCTTAGAAATGTCCCCAGTCATGTCCCGGGAGGCAGATGATTTAGCAAACACTTCCACATGGATGAGACTTGATTGCAATTGATGATCATGAGCCTTAGACATCACTGGTTCTTCTTCTAGTATTTGTTATAGAAAAGTCAAAAATATAAAATCAAACCCACCACAAATAAACATCTGAGCAAAAAGTGGAAAACAGAAAATGCATGCCCCATGAGATGACATACAAATGTAGTATCAGCTACTCAAAGGAAATGCATTTCCCTGGTCACAGAAATGGAGGAAGCATTTCTGTGACTATACAAATAAGTGATTCCAAATCCATCAGGAGCCAGAAAAGTGACAGTTCAGAACCCAGAACTCAAGACAAGAGGTACTGAATTTCACCATAAGACTCACCTTCTGATCTGGTCACTGAAGCCATCCTAAACAGAGAGTCTGAAATAGGAAATAAGGGCATCTGTTCTTCACATTTCAGCTCATCTTACTGGGGTTTTCTTACCCCAGACTCTCAGAAATGCCTCACTCACCTCCTCCACAAAGAATATCAGAGGAGAGATTGCTATTCTGAAGAACTTACTACACATGCTTTACCTTAGCTTTCAATCATTTTCTGATTATCCCCCAATTCAGTTGATGGCACTGGGGTTTATGTTGTTTTCCAGACAACAACAAAAAATCTTTTATTTTTATTCTTAGCTCACCAATCCAAAGTTCTATCTGTTCTTAAGTTTCCACATCTTTCCTCCACCCCCACTGTTTTCCATCTAGTTCAGGTTTCAATTTCTGCCCCTACAATGGTTCTTCTACATCCGACATTGCTGTAATCCAATTAGAGGCCTTTATGTCCAACACCTTTCATAAGCCAGTCATGCCACCTTGACTCTTGGTTCAGATTTTTACTTTGTTCATGTTTGTCTGACCCATAAGAGACTCACCCTTCCCAACATAGTTTAAATGGGAAGTCACTTCTCTGACAAACTGAGTGGCAAAACACCTTTTCTCTTTAGTACAAGCTGTAAAACCAGTCTACACGTCTGTCTCCCCAATCAAATCTCACTGCATTCCTACTACTTTTCAAGGCAACTGCCTTCATCGCTGCCTCTCCCTCCCAATAGACATCTGAATGTGGGGATTCTTAGTAAAGAGAAACTAACGGATGCTGAAGGACAATACTGCAAGGTAACAGAACAAGGAGGGATCCTTCAAGGACCTAAATCACCACAACTTTACGACTGCGTCACTCACGCCCAAGTCACTTAAATGCTTTTGGGCCTGTACTACATAAACGTGTCATTACGTCTTTATTCCATTTAATACTTCCCCCAACTCTTAAGTACTATTCTTCCACCAGGAGGCCCAACTTTCCGCAGCCAGCTGAGGGGTACAGAAGAGAAGCAACCTGAGCTGTGACTTGCAGCCCTCCTGTCCCCCCCCCCCCCCCCCCCGGTCCCCAGCCACTTTTAGGCATCCGGAGCAGGAGGCGTGGCCCTCGGAAGTCGCTGCGCCCCGGGGCCCTGCAGATGGGATCACCGGGAGCGCGGGGTTGGGCGGCGCGGAGAGGTGGGTCAGGCAGGAGCCGACCACATCCAGGAAAAGGTCACCTGTGGACACCGGGCGCCACCGCAACGGGTCCTCTCCGGTGTTAGTTCAGCTCACAGTTCCGGAACACATCCGCTACTTCCGAAACTCCCGCCAACCCACTGCGCATGCGCGACTCGAGGTTTGGTTTTTTTTGTTTTTTTTTTTGGGCACGCGCACAAGAGCCTCCGGCAGGGCGCATGCGTACACCGCCGTCCTACGGTCCCGCCCGCCCCTCCCACGGATATCCCTCTTAACTTTCCACCCTTGTGTTTTCGTGGTCCACAGGCCCTACAGCCCAACCCATAAGTCCAGAGAGAAATTCCTGTTCCAGGCCACGGGCTTCTCTATCTCCTTTATCCCAAGTGTGGAGAGAACTGGAGCTCTGTGTTAGGTTTGTGCCCTGCCTACCTACTCCTCCTCCCGTGGCCGCTTGAATACGTGGCAAAATTCAAGCGCTCCCCTTTCCAGACCCATCGTAGGACCACCCTCCCCAAACGTCTCCCAGCTCCTCTACCCATCCCGCGCTGATTCTTGCCCTGGTCCTTTGTTCAAATTATGCTCTTTGCCTGAAAAGCCTTTCCCTGCTCTTCCTAGCTTTCTCTCGGCCCCATGTTGGACAACCAACCTATGCCTGCTCCGCTCACCCTTGCTGGCTAGGGGAATCCACAAAGCAGATTGCTTTCTTAGCGCAAGGTATGGAGCCATGAAATATCCTCGTGTATGAATTCAGTAATTTCTTTCAGATCTGAACCTTGTGAATGTTGAATTGAGAGCACTCCAAAAGGTCCCAAAGAAGAGCGGAAGACGGGCACTGACGTATGACTGTGGCCACCCTTCACTGCAGCCTTGGTCCCTTGGAAGTTTTCTGATGAAAGATAGCAATGTGCCTTCCTGAATTTTCACCCTGGTATTGTGACCTGCTGGCCTCCACAACCATCTGAAAGTAGAAATTGCTCTTGGTTCCCTGCATATCACTTTCTGGGGCCCAATTCCTTCATCCTTTAGCACCTGGTGTGTTGATGTCCCAAGGACAAAACCAGCACTCCCAGCCAGTGCTGGCCACCCTGGGGCACACTTATCACCGACTCACAGATTCCAGACCCAGTAAACCTCTGACTATGGCCTCTCCTTGCTTTGAATTCTCCCACGACTCCCTCCTGACAATAGGATGTACACAAATTCTTACCATCTGACCCAGCTTCCTTTCATCAGTCCCCTTCCACTGACATGCAAATTTCATTTCTCTAGTTTGTATTCTCTCCCTCTCCCCATTTCTGGTTCTTTTGAGACAGTCTCATGAAGTCCATTTTGGCCTAAAACTTAATATGCAGCCAAGGATGACCTTGAACTTCTTATCCTCAGGCTCTCCTTCTGAAGTGCTGGAATTAGAAGCGTGTACCACCATGCCTGGCTTTGCTTCTCCTTTTAACCGGCTTTTAAGCTTGAAACCTGAACCATCTCCCATCTTCTGCCTGCAGTCATTACCACCTCCTTTGTCTGATCAATAGCCCAACCTTAGGTGTCAGTTCAAACTGCCCCTCCTCTGTGAGGCTTTTCCTGCTTCCTCCTTACACATTTGATATCAGGGTCTTAGGCATGTTACCCAAGCTCTCTGGCATTGAGCTACAGGCCCAGCCAGTGTACTGTTACCTCTATCCCAAACTAGGGCTTAAAGATCCATTTGTAAAGTAGCTAATTCACATACCTAGCAAGTCAGTGCTGGCTGTTGTAGCTGTTTCAGAGAGCTTGTGTACCATGCAACAAGACCCTGGGTTCTATCCCCAGATAAAGGTGCAAACACCTGCAACTTACCTGCCATCTGACTGTAACCCTCCAAGACTGCCTAGCTCCCAAATTCCCAGTCCACAGCATTGGTGGGATATGATACATTTGGGGTGATTAATTCCATTGTAGTGTCTGAAGTATCTTTTCCTCCCATTATAAATTATAATGAATTTGTTACAGAAAAGCCAGATTCTACTTTTTCTTGAGTGTTCTGCATTTGTTCTTCAGGGGTGGTGATATACTTCCTCAGAGACAGTTACCAGCCATGAAAGAACAACTAGGGGCCCCTCCAAGGTGACTCCAAACCAGCCAGCTGGCTGACTACAGCTTTCCCTTCTTCCTAGGCAACCCCAGGTGGGTGGAGTCAGGTTTCAAATCTGCTGGGACCCTAACAGTCTTCCTAGGGAAAGGCAGAGAGCACACAACAAGCAACTGTTCATATGACATATTTTATTTCCAATCTACAACCATTAAAAACGCTTTGTAAGTTTACACTGTACAGACTTGTATCTGAAATAAGACACAGGGCAGGGCGAGCTGGTGGACTAGACTGCGGTCCTCCTATAGCACCCAATCTGTCCTGGAAAGAGCCTTTGAAGACAGAAGTGAGGAGAATGAGAGAATGAAAGAGAGAGGTGGACAGTTGACCCAAGGATGCCCTTGGTCCCTTCCCTCCCAAGGGTTCCCCCAGGGCCCAAGCTGCAGGGCCCTCACCAGGAAACCAGACTGAGTAGGAAGGGGCTTCACAGTACTAGCCAGGTTGGGAAGGAGAGCCAGGATGAGGAAGAAGGGCAGTTTCTGGCTCTTTCCCAGGTGCTGGGGTTGGAGCTGGTTTTTGGCACTGTCTACAAGGTCTCCCTGGGGTTGGGAGGACAAGGAGGTGGGGATACTGGTGGTGAGAGGACTTAGGATTTTCTTGTGGCATTAGGTTTCTTTTAGTTTGGAGGACTTCTAGCTATGGTGAAGATCCGAAGGGATAAACAACAGGATCCTTTACCTCCCAGGACCTCTACCCTTGCTGTGAATACCTGTAAAGCCTTTTCTAAAACCCAGATTTTGGGGGTGGGGAGGTTGGTGAGCTGGGCTGAAGTGGAGCCAGAGGCAGGGACAAGAAAGCTGCAGGCTTGCTTCTGGCCCTCCAGCTTCCAGGAAGAGACACCACATGCGTGTGTGGTTTTGTTCTTTTTTGAGGAAAGGCCTTCAGTCCAGGAGGCCAGATGAGGTGGGTGTTTTCCACTGTACTTGGCTCAGGCCAGCCCCAGTTCTTCAAGCTATACCTATGGCTCGCCTAGGTGAGCAGTTAGCAAACTTGTGTAACCAGGGGCTTTTTCAAACCCTACCTTGTTGGGCCCTGCTACAGAAGTTCTAATCCAGTGGGTTTTAGATGAAACAATCTGCACTTCTATCAGTTTTCCTTGTGATGCTTCGGCTGCTGGGACAGTCAGAGAAACACTAGTCTGCAGTGGTGTCCCTGGCTGCCTTGGCAAGATGGCAAAGCCCAGCTGTAGAGACACCAAAGGATCTGGAAAGATACTGGGAATGGTGTTGTGGTGAACCCTACCCCCGTGTGGAGAAGTAAACTAAGGCACAGAGATCAGTGACAGAGCCAAAAGAGGAGCCAGGAATACCAGGGCCCAATGAATCCCAGTGGAGGCTCTAGACCCCAAAACACAAATGATACTCGGGGCCCATAGTCATTCTGGTGCTCCAGAGAGGGCCATAAAACTGGGAGGTCCCAGACAGCTTAGGTGCCTCTTCATGGAGTGGCTTTGGGCCACTTTGGATGCAGTATGACATGGCCGTCTCAGGATGTTCAGTAGAAAACAGAACCCCTTTCCTTGGGGTCCAGAGAGCTAGTGATGGGCAGAAAGTGGGAAACAAGACCAAGGGAGGAGGAAGGTCCCAGAAGGTGAGGAAGGGGTGTGCAGGCCAGATGGTAGAAGGACTCTGAGCAGGGGTTATGGCCCATCGTCATGTCCTCGGTGACCTTTGGATTGTGGGTCGGTGGATTCTGCAAACTACAAATGCTGTTAGTTTGGGAAGGTGAGGTACAGGTTATACCTGGATGAACAGATCTGGAACTGGTAAGGCCCAGAGAATACGAGTGGACAGACAGAAGGTCACAAGACCAAAGAGAGGGCAAGAACCCAAGTCAGGCTATACCTGCTTTATGCCAAGGTCATCTAGGAGTGGGCAGAGTAGAGAAGACCCAAAGGCAAAACCCAAGTCCATGGCCACCACACACACTCCCAGTGGAAGGTGCTGTGGCTGCTGCTGGGAGACTATAGACAGGGAAGATGAGAAGAGCTGGCAGGGATGATGCTGTATGATTCATGAGGGAAAGAAGGAGGTGCCTTTGGTGTGAGGACAGGAACATAGAAAGCCAGGATACCACTAGAGAGTACCTCAGAGTTGGGAGATAGACTGACGGTTTCCTGATGGGATGTGAGTTTGGAGGGAAAGGAAGGTGGTGGCTGAGGTTATAGGAAAATTCATTGGAGGGAGGAATGGTGAAGAGGACATGGGACAGCTAAGGGCTGGTGCTATAGGAAGCTCAGGGCTCCAAAGAAGAAAAGCTGGCCCAATGTAGGGGCCACGCCATCTGGTGGCAGGAACCAGCTAAGAAATGGAGACAGAAGTTATGGACAATGGTATAGAGAGGATGGAGGAGAAGTGGGAGGCAAAGAGCCCTAAAGACAAGGGGACTCAGTCAGGACCTAAATACTGGATCCCACTTACATGAGTAGCCGGAACAGGCCAGTTCAGGAAGAAGAACGAACAGAGGTGACCAGCCCCTCCCCGTAGGGGGGAGGGTCCTGGAATTCATTGTTTAGAGGATGTAGTGTTTCATTTTAGGACCATGAAAAGGTTCTGGAGATACACAAGGGCTAGTGGCAAATGCCTATGGAGGTGAGAACAGGAAGACCAGGAATTCAAGGTCGTCCTTGGTTACAAAGTAAGTTGGAGGCCAACCCAGGCTACATGAGACTCTGTCTCAAAAAGTAATAATAAATAAAATAAATAAAAGCCATTAAGGTGCTGGAAGTGTATCTCAGTGGTAGAGTGCTTACCTAGCATGCACTAAACTATGAGTTTGGTCCCCAGCACAAAAACACATGAAAGTCACTTAAAATGATAATAGAAAAATTATATTTTTGCTACAGTTTTTAAAAATGTGAGCAGGTTGGTTGCGATTCTCTCATGGTCTTCTGTTTAATAAGTAAAATCAGGGTGTGCCATCCCTAGAGCCATCACTGAGGGACTGGCTGGCTCCAAGTATGGTGAGACCACTTTACATTTGTGTAGAAGCTTGGCTTTTCCAAGGAGATTCACAGGTAACATCTATTTGGTTCTTACCACAGCCATGGGAGGTAGGATTTAATCCCCAATTTAGTGTTGGGGAAACTGAGGCACAGACTAGCCACAAGATTTGGCTGTGGTCATTCAAGTTGGTGGTAGTGTATTCTTTTGTAAATAGACACCTTGAAAACATCTTTGTATCTTAGATTAACCTGTTAAAACACCAAACAGCTCCATGGTTTTTGGACAACTCATGCTTCAAATTTGTCAGTCTCCTAAAGCAAATGTCCTTTGCTTCACATGATGACTAATGAGAGTTATAAAATCCTGATGTGCGTCTCTTCTTGCCATGGCTGCCAGGAAACTCAAGAGTGAAATTTAAGGCTGGGTATGGCAGTGCATGTCTGTAATCCAGCACTTGGGAGGCAGAGGCACAGGATCACAAGTTAAAGGCCTGCCTGATCTACATATCAAGTTCTAGACCTGCTAGGACTGCATTGCTTTTAAAACCCTGTCTAAAAAACAGACAAAAGGGGCGGGGGTGTAATTTAAATTGGACAGTTATAGGGATTACAGCAGGTAGATTTAGAAAGCAAATCATTTTGATTATCTTGGCAATGCTGAAGATCAAACCCAGGGCCTCACCTATGCTAGGCAAATGCTCTTTACTGATGCAGGACTCACCTTCCTTCTGATTTTCTAGCTTTGTTTGTTTTACATCACTAGGGCTAGTACCCAGAGCCTCACACGTGCAAAGCAAATGTGTACCCATGAGCTACATCCCAGCACTCTATTTTTCATTTGGGGTCAAGACAATAAGCTGCCTAGGTTGAACTGAAACCCACTCTATAGGCCAAGCAGACACTGAACTTGGGATCCTCCTGAGTAGCTGGGATTTAAGGGGTAAGCCACTAGTCCCAGTGATTTTCTAGTTTTGTTATCTTAATAAGATAACACATGACTATGGTGGAAACTGTTTCTGATGGTTTTTGGAAATTCTTGGTGTAATTTACCCAAAGCAGAGCTTGGATGAGACCCTCCAAGTCCCAACTCATGAAATGAGTACAGCACTGTAACTACTGGCTGAAAGCACTAGGGATTCATAGAGAGCTGTGAATGTAGATGCTGTGGTCACTGTTGCTTCGGCTCTCCCACGGAGTTAGCACATACATACAGATTCTCGGTTCAGGGGCTGTGCTGGGGCCCATGGATCTGCATGCTGAACGTACTGTCAGAGGTTCAGACGCAGGGTGGGGGAGGGGTCCCTCAACCATTCCACTGCAACACACAGGGCCAGAGAACTAAGTGTCTTGTCTTGTGTCTGGGTTTGGCAGTAGCATGTTTTGGGTGTCCCGAACCCAGCCAATGTCCCAGCGGCACAGTGAGCTTACAGAGAGTAGGGCAGAAAGGAGGGCAGAGTTCAGGTGGGGAACCCAGCAGACATTAAGACAGGATAACTTCTTGCTTCGGGGCTCTAGGGTGAGATCTGCATCTCAATTTTCTTATCTGCAGAATGGGAACAAGTCCTGGCTTGTCAAAACTGCCTCTCAGAGTTGTTCTTGAGACCTGAGAGGGTCCTGAAGGAGATGGGAGATGGGGGAAAATGACCTCTAAATAGTACAGTGCTCTGGACAGGATGTTAATAGACAGCCATAATTACTAATGCGGAGGCAGTGGGAGTGTGTAGTACATAAGTTTGCATGGGGTCATTCTGGGGCGTGGGGAGACAGAGGAAGAGCCTGGATGATGAAAGGTACATGGAGCGGTGTGGTGGCACCCAGAGGGTCACCTGGATGCCAGCTGGTGGAAGAATGTCCCTAGGGAGGCCGAGGTATCAGGCCCACTTTGAGTTTCTAGAAAATAAAATCTCTTGGAGGTCAGCCTTTGGTGGGGCAAGGACTGCGAGGAAGGCTGGCAGGGAGAGGAACTGGACTCTGATGCTCTGCCAGTCAGGCCTTGGAGCCGCCCCAGCATGTCAGTCACTATGGCCTCCAAGAGGGGCTGATCTGGACCTGGGAAGAAGTGAAACATAGGAAATGGGAAACCCCAGTTCAGTTTCGCCATGGAACTGGTCCCTCATGTCACCAATTGGTGTCAACCCCACAGACCCAAGCCAGGCAGCCTATAGGGGATTAAGATCTAAGTGTCCTTAGGATAGTGGCTGAGAGGAGACAGAAAAAGGAGGTAGGAGGGGAAAAGCAGGACAGATGGAGGAAGGACAGCACTCTCTCCTGGACCCAGGGCTGCCAGGAGTGCCCCTGGTGGGCCACACAGTTTTCTGCTTTGGGAATGTTACCAGGACATAAAAGGCATTTGAAGAAACAAACTTAGAAATTACATTCTGAAAGAGAGTTTTTACAAACCAACCCTTCCACCCCCCAAAAGAAAACACAACCAGTTACCAAGTAAAATGCTAAAAAAACAAAACCAAACCAATATTTACACCTAACATTTTGAGCCCTATCAAGCCCCATGTCCCAAGACTTCTGTAGAACAGCGACGAGTAGCCTTGCACAATGGCAAGCAAGGAGTAGAAAATGGGACTGCAAACCAAGACCTGAAGCTTCCAACACCCACTAGGGGCCACGGGGCCAGGTGCTGAGACAAATGGAAAAGCAGGACAATCCCAGATGGGAGACGGTGATAAGGCTGAGTGGCCCCAAGCCCCAGGGTTCATGTGTAGGGGACCTCTCCCCAAGGCTGAGAGCACAGCTTCCTTGGCTCTCAGCAGCTCTGGAAGGTGGCAGAAGGCCTCTGTTGGCTTGTAGCCTTGGCTAGAGATAACCTTAGAGGGGCCTCTGACCTCTTGGATGGGTGCAGTGGCATCCCAGGGGAACTGGTCTGGCATGCTGACTCTGCCCATGCAAGTCACTAGGGCATGAGGAAACAGCTGGTAGGATGGACTGGCCCTGGATATGCTGGCTATAGGGAATGGGGTTGAAGGGCTTTGGGTAACTGGTCCAGGTCTCCCTGAAAGGGTTGCCTGGGCACTGGAAGGTGGGAGTGCAGAGGACTCTCCCCCAGTCCTGGAGCAAAACAGCAATGCTGCTGGCTCTTGGCCTTTGGGATGGGGAACTCTGCACACAAGCCAGTCCATCACTGGATGAGTCCAGGACCCTAGCCAGGGACAGGAGGGCTGCACTGTACATCACAAATGCACAACTGAAATGGGTTCATTGGCACCAAGGGGGAGGCGTGTGAGCCTACCCCATACTGCAGTGAGTCACACTGGTATGGCTCAAGCAGCTCCCAGTGTGTAGGAAGGGCAGGCAGTGGAGCTAGGACTAGAAGAGCCGTGAGTGGTCATAAGGCTAAGAGACAGGCTGGTGAACAGGCTGGCAGGCTGGTAGACACTCTCAGATCTGTGTGCAAAGCTGCAATAGACAACATTCTCCAAGTCCATCCTGTTTTCCTGCGAGTTCTCCCTTGGGAAACGTGGAGGGGTTGCTGTGCTCATAACAAAGCTGCAGTCATTTATGTCTGACTCATGAGAAAGGGTGTCAGAGGGGGTGGAGGGATGAAAAAGGTCACAGAGAATGTCTGGGGAGTGGTGACATCAGTCCAGTGTGCCACCCTGTCTGAAGCATTTACAGTCTGACCTCTTCAGGGGCCAGGCCAAGTACCAGGTGCTGAGAAAAAGTAGTGTTCTGAAGCTAAACAGCCAGTGGTAGTGGGGAAACATGCTGCAGAACTCCAGATCTGGTGAAGGGCCTGTTTGTAGTACCCGGGAGACTCAAACCTGGTGCTGAGCTGCCTCAACCACATGAGGAACTCCAAGGTGTCACAAGCCCCATGTTGTTCCAGTGGCAAAAATGCATGTCTTAACCTCTAATAAATTATCTTTAGGGCTTTGGGGTAAATTAAATTATTAAAATAAAGTAAACCACCTTAAATATTTATAGTATGAAAAATTCAAATAAACAGTCTAGGCAAGAAATGTGTTTCTGGGCCCTTGTCTTGGGCTGTGTCTTGAACACTGGCCTCTTGGTGTTCTCCCTAGCCTGCTCTGACCAAGGGGAATCTCTCCCTAGGGGCATCTTTGCCCTCCACCAACTGCAGGATTGTGATACCCTGTCCCAGTGCTAGAAAAGAGGCCCCAGGATCAAGGCATGGCATGTATGTTTTTATCTGTGCACAGATGTTGAGATGGACCTTACCTATCTCCGGAGTCTCCTGGGGAGGTTGGGCCCCTAAATCACCTTGGCAAGGGAGGCAGCTCCTCTGTCTCCAAACCCTGAACCCTCCACTCCTACTGCTTCCTAGTTCTTGTTGCATCTGAGTGTGGGCAGGGGAGATCCAGGGTTCCAGGTTTCCAAGCACACTTGGCCCTGGCTGTTGTCCTATCATATGCCCCTGCAGAGGCCTAGAAACCAGAGCAACAGGACTGGAAGAAAGAAGCAGGAAGAGGGCGGTGGTGACTTCCCCGCCCAGCGCTGCCAGGAACGGTAAGCTGGGCTCTAAGCAAAGCCCGATCTTCTTAGCTGCTTCCTATCCACACGTGGTCAGTAGGGAGCATCTCCGTGAGGCCCATTCCCAGGGACTGGCCAGACGTATCACCCTTCCTGGGTCTTCAAGAAGTGGGTGCGGGCGGTGTGCTGGCCCTCCTTTACCATCCAGAGCTGACTTTTGATGGTGCTGTTGGGGTGCTTCTAAGGCCCAGTCTTGGCCTTTCTCCCGCTCACAGCATTCTCCCAGAAATCAGAGGTTACCACCCCGTGGTCATCAGGACACCCTGCTTTACCTTGATGTGAAAGCTCTGCTCTGGCAGTGGCATAGCTCTATCCCTCCTGGGCATGGCGAGGCTGAGGATATGGCCCCTCACCTCATCTCCAGGGTCTGAGTAGCTTGAGGTGGGAGCTCAGCTGCTCTGTGATTCACTGGGGGGGTGCCCTCTCCTCCCCACCCCAGCCTGACTCTGAAGGGTGCAGCCTGCACTTGGAAGGCGAGTGGCGGATGGTGTTGCGGGATGGCCGGGCAAAGCAGGAGGCAAGAGACTGGGCACTACAGTCACAAATGGCATCCTGGGAAAAAGAAGAGAGGAGGTCAAGAGCAGCCAGAGGCCTTGGCCACAGCCACCTACAAGCAGCTGTGCCTCGTACCACTTTCAGAAGACTTCAGCCCCTCTCTAGACCAATTTTCTTTTCACCACTTTCCTACCACAGGTTGCAATGCATATGCATTCTACTATGGTTTCGAAGACATAGAAGGTAGACATTGCCCATGGTTTTATACATCAAAGATAAATTCTCAACATCCTTCACAAACATTCTCTAACACGACATCCTCAGAGCCTATTTTGTAATTGCAAAATAAGAACACTTTTCTGTCACTATGGATGTCTGAGTCTGTTTTCATGACTCTATAGTATTCTACTAAATGGAAATAATTATCATCCAATTCACTTTTTTTCAGTGTTGGAGATAGAACCTGTGGCCTTGAGCAAGCTAGGCAAGTACTCTTCCACTGAGCTACATTCTCAGCTCTTTACTTTTCTGTTTGCTTGTTTGTGATAGGATCTCACTACGTAGCCCAGGCTGATCTCTGTTCCTGGTCCTCCTGGCTCAACTTCCCAAGTGCTGAGATTATAGGCATGTGCCACCATAACCTATGAATGCTTTCTTGGTTCTTTGGTAGTACTGAGGCTTCCTAGTTCATGTTTCATGTGTATTTAGGCAGTTTTCTTTTTTTCTTGGTCTTTTTAAGACAGGATCTCCCTGCAGTCTAAGCTGGCCTGGAATTCGTTATGTAGACCAGGCTGGTCTTGAACTCAGAAATCTTCCTGCCTCTACCTCCTGAGTGCTGGGATTAAAAGTATGTGCCACCATGCCTGGCTCTTTTCTTTTTTTAAAAAAATTATCAGAACATAGAAATGGTCAAAAGCTCTGTTGTAGAACCTGACTACTTGGTTCAATCCTAGCTCTGCCACTTACTGGGCAAGTTACACATCTATGTATAATTTCTTCCTCTCTAAGATGAAAGACATGCTATTTTTCTCAATTTGTGAAGGTCTACTCAGATATGTAAGCCATTTGGTTATTTGACATAGTACCTATTAAGCATTCAACACAGGTTGGCAACAGATTCCTTTCTCCTTTTCTTTCCTTTTTAAATGTATTGGGAATTGAACCCAAGGCTTCCCATGTTCTAGTCAAGTGGCCATACTACCAGACTACACCCCAGCCCTGAACTGTTATTTATATTGGTTTAGTATTATGCATGTGATAGTTTGTTCTAGATCGGTGTGACTGAGCCACACAGTCCCTAGACACTAGGTCCAACATTATTCTAGACACTGTGTAGGGTGTTGTTCTGCAGGAGATTAATACCTAAATTGGCAGGTCAGAAAACTGGCAGGTAAAGAAAACTGTACTCTTTAATGTGGGTAGGCCTCATCCAATCACCTGAAGGCTAGACTAGCACAAAAGGGCTACCTCCCCTCAAAGTAAGCAAATGCTTAATGGACAACAGCCTTCAGACTGGGACACTTGGATAGTTTCCTGCTTTTATTTATTAATTTTTTTTTTAGCAGTTACTTATTTTGTGGTATATACATGTGCACAAGTGCATGCTTGTGGAGATAAGAGGACAACTTTCAGGAATTAAATCTTTCCTCCACCATGTGGGCTCCAGGTGTTAAGTAACTTTACCCATTGATGGATCTTGCTAGCTAGCTCCTTGTCGGGTTTTTAGACTTAAACTGAAACATGGGCCCTTTGGACACAGACTAGAACTAAACCATTGGCCAGACCTTGTGCCAGGCTACCTTCTTGTAATCCTACATCAGAAGCTTATGTTTCTCTTCTCTCTCTGTCTTTCTCACACACATTAAACCCAGGGCCCCACACATTTTAGGCTAATACTCTATCACAAAGTTAGACCC
Source organism: Eospalax fontanierii (assembly GCA_035773235.1). Lineage (NCBI taxonomy): Eukaryota > Metazoa > Chordata > Mammalia > Rodentia > Spalacidae > Eospalax > Eospalax fontanierii. The sequence goes on along the minus strand of CM069550.1, from coordinate 22,251,527 downwards.
TAAACTAGAAAACCTCTTCTGAAAGACTCTTTGACAATAGATAAAATGCCTTTAAAAGGTTTTTATTTCTTTTTTTTTTTTTTGAGACAGGGTCTCCCTGCATATCCATAGCTGGCCTGGACCTCACAGAGGTTCGCCTGTTTCTGTCTCCCAAGTGCTGAGATTAAAGGTATGCATGTCCAGCTGTAAATCTTTATATTCTTTTATCCTATAATCCCATTTCTGCAAGTAAAGCTTAAGGAAATAGTCTGAAATATGTGATTTTTAATGTTTTTGCCAAAGCCAGGCGTGGTGGCACACACCTTTAGTGTCAGCACTTAGGAGGCAGAGGCAGGCAAATCTCTGACTTCAAGGCCGGCCTGGTCTACATAGTGAGTTACAGGCCAACTGGGGCTACGCTGTCTCAAAAAGAAGCCCCCCCAAAGTTTTTGCACCCAAACCAGAGCATTCTTTTTGGGGGGTCTGAGTATATGGCAGCATGCTTATAAGTGCACCCATGTTGTGCAATGCCTGCAGAGGCCAGAAGAGCTGCCACTCTTGGATCCCCTGGAACTGGAGTTACACACAATTGTTAGCCACCATGTGGGTGCTGGGAACTGAGGCCGCGTCCTCTGGGAGAGCAGTCTGTGCTCTTAACTGCTGAGCCATTTTTCTAGCCTCCAGAGCATTCTTTATAAATAGGACAAAACTAGAAACCACCTAAACATATAATAGAAGCAGACCTGTTGGGTCAGTCACAACCCTATACATGGCCCTTCTCACAGCTCTGTGCTCCTCCATGTGGTCCTCTTGGATCCCAGAACAGACCACAGGAGACCACTCCCAGACACAGCTGACTAGAAGAAGGAGGTACACCTCATCTAGGTTGACCAATTAGAGTTTGTTTCTGCTGAAAATATCAATTGGGACAGAGGGACTTGAATCAGTGTGAATCAGGTGCTTGAACTAGAAGATGTTATAAAACTAGAACTGAATACTCCACTGATCCTTAAGCAGATAAAGAAGGAGAGGAGGAAGGCAGGCAGGCAGGCAGAAAAGAACACAAAGCTCTAGAGCAGAGTGGTGGGTACTGCACAGTTGGTTTCTTGGGTTTCTATAAAGACTCCATTAACCTGCAGAAGCCACTCTTTCCCCTTGTGCAGCCCTAATTTAGATGCAGTCATTTACTAAAACAATCCCTAACACCAGAACGGCTATCAGGAGTGGAGTATGCAGCAAGACATTCTCCAGATGATGTGAGCACTCAGGTGTGGAGCTGGGGTAGGGAGATGGCAGGTGGTGAATGTGTGATAACTAGTTGGCTAGGAATGAGGGTGGAGCCCTGATGTGTAGCTTTTGCTCTTCTGTTCTGACATCCACCCTATCAAGCTACCAAGGCAGGATTACTACTAAACACAGAATACTTACAACTGGCTCTCACAAAGCCACTCACTGGGCACACCCCTTGTCTAGAGGGGAGCTGCAGGTGCAGGTCTGCTGCAGCAATGTGGCAAAGCAGCCTATTAAGCCACACCCATTAGTCTCTTGATATTTGGATCATGTGACCACTAGGTCTGTGTTACTCCAGGTCAGAAACTTTCATGACCATTCCAGATCAGCCTAACAACACTTTAAAACACACAAATATAGTCTTTGAGTTTAAGATCCAGAAGAAGAGCTTGGAATGTAGCTTAGTCGGCTGAGCGCTTGCCCAGCATGCACAGCCCTGGATTCAGTCCCCAGCACTACATAAACCAGACACAGTGACATATGCCTGTAATCCTAGCAGTCTGGAGGTAGAGGCAAGAGGATGGGGAATTGAAGGTCATTCTTAGATATTTAGAGTTTGAGGAAAGCTTGGGATAAATGAGATCCTGATTCAAAAAACAAACAGGAAAAAAAGAAAGCACAAAACAAAATAAAACTAAACAGAAGATTCTGAACTTTCTAGACCAGTCTCCCCTACCCTCTTATAAGAGAAGGGTAAAGTCACTGATACCTCACCAGGAAGGATCAAGGCTCCATCTCCATCCCTGAGGACACCATCTTTCCCCATCTGGGAGAGCATGGTGGGTCTGGTTTCCTCACTACCACCTGTCTTAGCTGCCTTCTTGTTCAGGATCCTAGCTACGCCCTCAGGTTGATGGTAGCTGGCAGGAGAGAGGGGCTCTGGTTTCTTGGAGCTCTCTTCTGCTGCAGCAGTGGGACTTGGGGCCCGGCCACACACATTCCGGAAGAACTCCTGCACAATGCCATACTTGGGAGGCTCAGGCTTGGGCCGGGCCTCAGACATGCCCAGTTTCCAGACTGATTCTGTGCTCCCTGAGTGCTCCACCACGCTGAAGAGGCTGGATAGCCCGTCATTGATGTTCCTCAGCACAGGGCTGTCCCGGGTGGTGGTGGAGCGGGCCCAGGCTGAGCCGTTCTGTTTGCCCTGGTGCAGGTTCCACAGGCTGCGGTCCTTGGTGCTGTCCAGCTTGGACACGGATCGCCTCTGAAGCTTGGGCGAACCATACTTGGGCGAGCAGCACGGCCGCTCAATGCGAGAATGGACCTTGTCCAGGGAGGAAGAGATCTGCTTGCTGCGCACAGACACCAATGAGGAGCTGCGGGGTGACCAGCTCTTGCTGTGGAGGCTGCTGCGGGGTGGGTCAGTCTGCAGGCCCACGCTGACAGTGCGGATGGTCTGTGTGCCCACGCTGGCCAGGCCCACTGTCTGGCTGGATGTGCTCTTCACCTTCCGCTCCAGCGAGCCAGAGCGCATGGCCTGCCGCACACAGTTGGTGATCTCCTTCATGTCGTCACTCATGTTGCCAGACATCTCAAAGTCACGCAGGGCTGTGGGAAAGGCAGGCCCGGCTGCCGAGGTATTGCCCCCAGATCCTCCATCCAGGCGCTGTCGGGAGAAATTGCAGAGCCAGCGGCTGTAGGAGCTCTCAGCCAGCCCATCAGCCTCAGCTGACTCCTTGGGTTTGGCTGTGGTGAACAGAAAACCAGGTTCAATGAGGATCTTGCCCTCCTTGTCATGGACCACAGGGACGCCCAGGCGGCGGGCCACTGGGGGGCTGTAGTACACGCGGATGCCGGTCTTGTCAGGAGCCGTGTGGCTCCGCTGCATCTGCCTCCCCGCGGGCTCCAGGCAGGCCAGGGCACCCATGCGGCTGCAGTCCCGGGTAGAGAGACCAGGCTTTTCCTTGGCGTCTTTCTCAGGCTCCACCGCCTCAGTACTCACAAAGGTAAAGGCTGGGCTGTTAGGCAGCTTCTTGCCTCGACTATCTCCACCAGCAAGGTAGGGGGAACAGTCGAGCAAACTTTCAAACTCAGACATGGAGGAAACTGATTTGGTCCTGGGAAAAGCAGAGGAAGAAAAGGAAATTAATGGAAGAAAATAGCCAAGCGCACCTGTCTGCTTACTGACGCAGTGTGCGGGGACCGGCCTGCCACCCGTCTACTTACTGACGCCTTGCCCGTCTCCCGTAGACAACCTTGCTGGTTGTCACACCCTCTTCATATCCCTGTCTACACTCGAGCAGCATGAACACCTGCCGTTCTCTATGGAGGGCTCTGGGATCACACTTGGCTTTTAGGTAGAGGAAGCAAGAAACAGCACAAGGTCAGTAAACCTGCATAGCCCACAGCACACAATGGGTGATACCTGGAGTAAGCACTTGGCCTCCTCATGCCTTGGCTGGGTGACTCTGACAGGCCTAGCCTCTGCTGGTTACCAGATTTCTCAACACTCCTAAGCTCCAGCTGCCCACTGAGCAACCTGGTGCTGTTCCCAAACCCCCATGAAGGCATCTGAAACTCTTTTGACCAGCCACCTTCCTTCTTTTGTTAAACATCCAGGTACTTCCTGAATCATCTCCCAACAAACCATTTGCAGAAGTTCTTTTCTCAGGGTTTGCTACTGAAATGCTCTGCACTGCCCCTCATGACTCCCTCACTCATTTCACAGAGTCTTAACGGAGGAGGCAAGGTCCATAATAGTCTTGGGATGTCCCCTGGACACAGCAATGAGGCTGGGCCCAGTGTGTCCTGCTCAACAATCCCAGGAATGGATGTTGGCCATGACTCTAACTCCAGAAATAGGAAAAGAGAATTCACAAAGGAGCTGAGCAGTCTCTTTGTTAGTGAGGATAGCGAGGCCCCAATTTCCATACCCAGAATCAAACTAGTGAACATTAAACTGCAGGCTACAATCCTACAGCCCTGAGCTTTCCAGTTCCTGAGTGACTGGGGCTACAGAGAAAATGTGTCTAGTGGCTCTCCCAACGCTCATAGACGGGGTGGGTATGGGACAGGGGAATGAAGAGATGCAAAGCAATGGAGCTATCGGGGTGGGGAGCTATCCTAAAGCTCAGGAACGAGGAGCCAGTACCTCTTTAACCCTGTTCCCCCAAGCTCAGCTTCAGAAACAGCCTCCTTGTCATGGATCTTCTCACTTCGTGTCTGTCAAAGAAGAGACAGGAAACGTCAGTTCTGGCTACCAGTGAATAGAAGGAAGGTGAGAGCAGGCCAGATGTGGAAGCCATGCCCAGGCCTCTTCTAAGAGTCGAATGAGGTCAGTAGTGATCTAGAAGCCCACTGAACAGTTACCTCTCATTCTCCCCCAGATTCAGGCTGGGCACCTGGAGTACCAAGAGGAACCAGGGAAAGAGGGACCATTAGGGATTTAGCTAAATTTGGACCTATTCCAAAGCCAGCTACTGCATAGCTGGTGCTGGCGGGAGTGACCCTAAGGTTTCCGCACTGGGTTTTCCCTAGTTTTAGAGACATAGCCCCTAAGGCCCAAAGAGTTATCAGAACTTCATTACCAGCCCTGTGAACCTCCACACATCCTCCGTGCCTCAGTTCCTAGGAATAAGCATTTACTGTTTATAGCCCCATCTCCTGAGAGGCATGCTACTTCCTCACCTGTCCTGAGGATGGAATAGAGATGCAGAAGGCCCTGTACACACACCAACCATTTGTTATTCAGCACTGTGTTCTATGGATGGTACCCTTAAATTTATGTGTGAATTCCTCCAGTGTGACCTTACTCAGGGCTGGGTCAGGATAAGAAATTTGATTGCCATTTACCAATGAGACAACTGGTACCCAGAGGTGGAGACCAATTCATCCAAGGTTACACAGCTCTTTAGAGGGTCTGCTTTCCATAGAGGTACAACTGATTCCAACAGGTCCAGAGTTTTTCCCAGGCATGGTCAGACAGTGCCAGCAGAAAACCTTCCCAATTTCAAAACCATGGGCACAAGTCATGAGGCAGACACCCCAGGGCTAAAGAGCCCAAGGTATGAGGAGGGTGCAGCTTGTGGAACAGGGTTACATCCTTCTGGCACATTTTCATAAGCAAGGAATATTCTACTGTACTCAGGATCCAAGAGAACACAGGTGGCAGGGATGCCTCACCTCTTTCCAGCTGTTGTCCTGCTTCTCCAGGTCTGAGTGCTTCAGGACCCAGGGCTCGGCAGCCTTCTGCAGCTGGGCAAGGCAAAGAGTGTGTGTGAATGGGTGTCAGCTGGTGGGCAGGGCTGCTCTGAGCCAGTCTCCAGGCTCTACTCAGTAAGTAGCAGCGCTGAGCTACTACTAGCAGGCATTCTTTTGATATTACTGTCTAATAAAGCCAACAGTTGTTAATGTTATGTCAATTTATAGTATAGTTCATGGAACAGCTAGGGAGGCCAAGCTATTCACACCCAGGACCCTGTTGCCAACGATGGTGGTCATCAGTAACAATCCAGCACTGCTTCCTGCTGAGCCTGAGATGCCCTCTGACTCCCACAGCTTCTGGAGCTCCCATTCGCATATGCAATTAATTCATTAATCCTCAGAGCAAGCAGAAGTAGGTGTGACTGTGATTAGTTCCGTGTAGCAGGTGAGAAGATAAAGATAACAGGAAGAACTGGCCCAAATGTGGGCAGCTGAACAAGCAGCTGGAATTACAGGTACACAGGACTCTGCTGAACTTCTCCAACTCTTTACAACTAGCCTGAACACAGGGTGACCCACTCACTCATTTGTCCAGGATTTTCCCAGGGCTGGCAAGGCTTATGTCCCCCAAACCTTTAGTTATGAAAATCAGGAGGTTTTGCCTAGGACTGTTCCGAGGGTAAAGTGGAAGTCATAGGCAAAACCAGGATGGGTGGGTCACCCGTTTGTAGTGGAACCCATATCTCAGTCTTTACTTCTTAGGACCCAGGATAAGATAAACAGTAATAGGAGCAACAACAACAACAACAACAACAAAAAACTACATTGAGGTGAATGTACAGAAATGATAGATGACGATGGTTAGGGAAAGGCAAACCCCAGTCAGGGGGACCTAGGAGCTCTGTGTCATCCTGTGCATTCTTGTGGCTAGCTCTTTCATTCCCACGGCTACCCTCCTTATACAAACAAAGCCCAGGGAGCTTGGCTAGGGCTGTACCCAGCAGAGGCTTGGGGCTCCCAATCAGAAGGGCTTTTTTGTACCCACTGCTCTGCTAGATGCTATACTGGGCTGGTTTCATTGAGAGTGCAGTTTAAGGAATAGTGTGAAGTTGGGTGTGGTGGCACACACCTATGATCCTAGCTCTAGCTCTTGGGAGGCTGAGGCAGGAGGACTGAACATTTCAAGCTACAGTGGGCTAGCTACATAGTGAGATACACAGTGAGACTGTAAACAAAAGGGAGAGGAAGAGGAGGGAGAAGAGGAGGAGGAAGAAGAAGGGAAGAAGGAAGGAAGGGAATGAGGGAATGAGGGAAGGAGGGAGGGAGGGAGGGAGGAAGGAAGGAAAGAAGGAAGGAGAGAAAAAATAAGAAAAAGAGGACAGATGCAGCTTTGGTGGTTCTAGTTTAAACAGGGAAGCAGAGCAAGATCAGAAAGATACAGGAGGCCAGAACTTAGGGCCAGGAAGTCCCAGGCAAGATCCCTGCTGGGAATCAAGAACAAGACTCAGAACCTGTGCCTGCTGAGCCAGCAGGTCCCAGCTGTGGGCTGATAGACCAACCCCCAAAGCATGTCATGAAATTAGTTGGATTTCTAAATCATTAAAAAGTATTAATGGGCTGGAGAGATGGTTCAGTGGTTAAGAGCACTGGCTGCTCTTACAGAGGACCCAGGTTCAGTTCCCAGCACCAATTCCAGGGGCTCGGACGTCCTCTCCTCACCTCTGTGGACATGGTAACACGGATGCACTTACATGCATGCAAGTAATATACACATAAAAAATAAAAATAAAATATTTAAAAATATACTGTAATCCAGGTATGGTGGTACAAGTCTTTAATTCTAGCACTGGTGAGGCAGAGACAGGTGGAACTCTGTGAGTTCAAGGCCAATCTGGTCTACATAGCAAGTTCCAGGCCAGCTAGGGCTATAGGGAGACCCTGTCCCAAAAACCAAACAAACAAAAACATTACAAATATAACAGAAAAGCATCATTCTACACATAGGAAGTGGCCGGACGAGGTAAACAGATGCTCTGTCAGCTTTGCATGTGGCACAGGGAATATGTTTGGATTTGTGGGTGTACCAGCCTGCACCTGCCACGTATAGACACCAAGTTCATGTGACCCTCAGAGATACTGTTCTGCAGCTAGTGAATGTGAACCTAGAGAAGTCCCTGTTCCTTGCAGTGGGCTGTCCCAGGGTCAATAGCCTGCAAGATATGAGGGTTCTGCCACATTCCAGCCCTGTCCCTGAGCCCTGGGATCCAACTCTACCACCGGAGGCGAGCCTACCTAGCCTTCACTTTCTGAGCACCTGGATCCAGCCTCACCTGATTCAGGCGGTTCTGCAGTTCCTTCAACTGTTGCTCCACCTGTTGCTTCTCGCCCTGCAGCCGCTCCACTAGCTGCAGCTTCTCCTGACTCCAGTGGCGCTCGCTCATCTGCAGCTGTCGTGTCAGCTCCATGACGGCACTGTAGGACTCAGCCAGAAGGTGCTGCTGCTCCTCGCGCTCCCTCTGCAGTGCTGCCTTCCAGTCAGCCCCAGGCCGCTCCCCGGCACCCTTCCCAGCCTTCAGCTCCATCTGCGGGAGAAGCACTAACTGGATGGGGCACCCCCCACCCTCAGCAGGGAGGCCTCTGGAGACATACTCTGTGCTGACGCTCTTCAGGACAGGGCTATGGACCCCTTTCTTCCTGCAAGACCCCCTGCCCTGTGTGCTTCAGGTGCTCTAGAACTCTGCAACCAAAGTGCCACTCCCAGTAGGTGCTAAGTGAGCACTCGGCAACATGTAGCCACGGCAGGCAGAGCTCCCAGCTACTGATTCTCTGGACATTTATCAACTCTTACCAGCAGCACCAACTTCCTAGAATGGGGGACATGCTTTATCTCCCCTCCAGGAAAGCTAGGCCCCGTCTTGTCCCCACAGGCCCTGCACGGGGATATGCACACAAAGTCATGTAAAGCATGGGTGTGGCAATAATCCAGCATGGCAGCAGAAGACCAGGTAGGCAGCCTGAGGCCAAGGTGGACTGGAAGGTCAGGGGCCCAGTCCCACAAAACCAGAATCTGAGTTATTTTCTGAGAAGCCTGCCTTCCCATCTGTCACACCAGAGTGGGACAGGAACTTGTCCCCTGGTACATAGCAAACTCACAGGGGTCCTGGAGAAAGCTCATTTGTTCAGGCTAGGTGGTTGGAGGACAGATCCCCAGTATGAGTGTGGGGATCAAACCAGAGCCAATTAGCAGGAGACAGGGAGTCCTTATGAGGAGAAGAGAGAGCAAATGAAAAGAGCAGGCAGTGTGGGTTCAAGCAGGACTATGCAGGTTATTACCAAGTACAGACAGGTGTGGAAGCATTCCGGCCGCGCCTGTGAGCCCACAGTGCAGCCCAGGTACCTGTCAGTCTTGCTGGACATAAGGTAAAGTGTGTGTGTGTGTTCTGCATAGTCAGGAGCTCTATCCTGCTCCCAGGTATGACTGTCTTAGGTTGGACAGGGAACAAGAAGGGAGATGGCCCCAGGGGTGGGGGGCTTACCTGAGTGGCATGGGCCTTGAGCTCTGCCCGCTCTGTCTCCCAGGTGGCCTTGGCCTTGGCAAACTGTTGCTGAAGCTCAGTCAGACCACGGCGCTCATCCCGGAGCAGCCAGCACAGCTCCTTCAGTGTCTCCTTCATGTCAGCCAAGGTCTTGATGTACTCATTGGGCTGCAGACAGGGGCAATACCTGATCAGGAGCTTTGTGAGGGCAGGGAGGGCAGCCTGGGCTCAGGTGACTCACCCAGGAGCCAAGCTGGGGTCCTAACAGCCTTGAGAAAATCCTCTTCAGTCCCTCTCAGAAGTAAAATGGGTTGACACCCAGGCCTGGCTGAGGCTGAACTGAATAGCCTGTCTCACATGCACAATGAAGTCCGTTACAGGGGGATAACCTGGCTTGTCTAGGCTTTGCAGAACCTAGGCCATAGGCCTCTCCTCTCTTGGCATCAGCCACTTTGAGCCACAGAGGCCTCCATGGAGCCTCCTGAATGGGGCCAGACTTGATCCCAACTCTTCTCTCCTGGGCTCCTGACATAATGCATACCCTTACCCAAGCTCACTGTAGAATGGGGTCAGGGGCTGAGTCCATGGGTCCCTCTAACCTGAGGCTTGATTTGAGAGGTCGCCTTTTTTTTTTTTTTTTTTGATCCACCTGCCTCTGCCTCCCGAGTGCTGTGCACCACCATGTCCAGCTGATTTGAGAGTTCTTAATTCCAGACCATAAAGGACCTTCTTCAAGGGACCTTAATATCCTTACCCCCACTACACCATGCCCCACTGGCCACAGCCACTCCCAGCACCCCTGCCACAGCCCTCTCCATTTGGTATGTTCTTTTCCATTCTGTATTTGTCAACTTCCTATTCATCCATCAAAACGTACTACGTATGAACCCTTCTCTGTAACACTGTCCCCTGTGCTACATATAACATGAACTGTTCTCCTCCTTGTTACTCCACAGTCCATCATGTGGCCTTCTGTCACTACCCTGGGATGACTGAGGTCCCCTTCTAGCACTAGGCAACTGGTGGGCCAGTTCCCAAGCAATAACCATCTGCAAGTCCTGTGCCCAGCACACGGGTGTCTGAAAAGACAGTAAGTGATCACTGAATGGACAAGGCAGGACTGGAAGGGCCTGGGAACAAACCGTGTTCTGGGTCCAGCTATCTCCTGTGCAGGCCTTGTTATCTGAATGCTGGGCATTTATCTCCTCTTCCTCCATCAGCAGGTACAGTTCCTTCATGCTGTTCACCTGGTTTAAGAAACCACACTCAGTAGCAGGTAGAAGATGTCACATCTGTGACTCAGCCTTCAGAGAACAGAGGCACTGCTGAGCTGTCCTGATAGAAAGGGAACTGTACATACTAAAGAAAATACCTGTGGCTCAGGATGGACCAAAGCTCATCACTGACTTCCCACATCTTAATTGTGACCCATGACACTGTTCAACTCCACAGTCCCACTTGGCTTCCCATGACATTTTTCAGAGATACTTGGAGGAAAATTCCAGGGAGAGGTCACAGTAAGTACAAAGGCCCTGGAGTGGGAACCTACCTAATAGGAATGGCACAAAAACCAAGGAGAAAGTGGGGGGGGGGGGTGTATAGGGAACAAGACCAGCGGATCAGGCCAATATAGGGATTTGTCTTTGACTCTGAGTGAAGTGGGAGGCAGAGAGGACTGTGTGCTGAGGAGCTGACTTTCAGTTTCACAAGGTCCCTTGAGTTGCTGCACTGAACATATCAGGGTTGCACAACACAGGGTTGTTGTATTCACATGGACACATGGAAGACAAGTCACTTTTTGGTACCCTTGAGAATACAGGATGCCTAAGGAAGGACGTCAAGGGAGACGCAGGGAGACCAGCCAGGAGGCGTAGGTAAGACTTTGGTCAAGAAGTGGTAATGGCTTGGTGGGGGCTGTGGGGATGGGTGGTTCCAGTTAGGATCTAGAGGTGGAGCTGGCAGGATCTGAAGACAGGTTCAACGGGGCATGAGGGAGACATGAGACAGGATGCTGTACCAACTTTTGACCTAAGCAAGGAGGAAGGGTTATGGCCTCCAGCATAAGCAGGCTTTGAGGGCAGAGCAGGAGTTTGGTTTTGAATGTGTCAGCTGCAAAACTACCTGACATGTGGATCTCACAAATTCAGTAGCGTCCTGGGCTACAGGCAGACATCTCGAATTCAATGTCCAGACAAGGACATTGATGAGCTCCCCATGGGAAACAGAGTGTATAGCTCAGAGGCAGAGTGTGTACTCAGCATATATGAGATCCTGGGTTGGATACCCAGCACTGCCAAAGGAAAACCAAAAACAGGAGTCAGGGAAACAAGGAGGAACCAAGGAAGTGAAAGAAAATCAAGAGTGTGATGCCCTAGAAACCACATGGGTCCCAAGTGCTCCCTACCAAGAAAGGTAACAGCTAGTTGGGGGTGGGTAGTGAAGCATAGCTCGGGTCACACCTCTGGTCTTCAGGTGTGTTTGGAAGTTAAGGTTTCAGAATTTTGAATCATGACATGGTACCCAGCCTAACAGCCCAGCAGGGCCTCAGGACCATCCTGTGATCAGACAGTAACATTTCCCTACAAACACAAGGGCGTCAACGGGAAAACCAGCGTCCCTCTTGTCCCATGTGCCGCCGTCCCCCCATCCCCAAGTCCCAGCCATACCTCCAGGAAGTCGTCGCCCTCACTGGGAAGAACCTTTCCCTGACGCCAGCGCTTCAGGAACCACCTGAGCTTCATGAAGAGTAGCAGGAAGTTGTGCTTGAACTGCTGGGACTCCTGCACTAGCATGTTCTTCTCTTGGCTCCAGAACTTCTGCTCTAGCCTTCGCTGGAGGCTCAGACTCTGAAGCTCGAACTCCCGCCTCAGCAGCGCCCTCTGCTGGTCCTCTTTCAGCTGTGGGGACAGGAGTGGGGAAGGCCCAGCTGACTCCTGGCCCAGGTCAAGGGCAGAGGGGAACACTGGGTGATGCCTGTTAGTGACTCCTGCCAGCGGGTCCACCATTAGCAGCCTGTTCTATCCAGGGAGGAGGAACTCTCAAAAGCAGCGGCAATGGGCCCGGAGAGAGAGCTGTCAGTAAAGTATTTGCCATGCAGGCAGAAGACCTGAGTTCAGTCTCCAGAACCCACATAAAGAAGCTCAGGATTGGCGGCTCGCGCTTGTAATTCCAAGCACTGGAGAGGGAAAGACAGGAGGATCCCTGGGGCTCCCTTGCCAGACAGCCAAGTCTAATCAGCGAGCCCCAGGGACCAGTGAGATACTGTCTCAGTAAAAAAGGTGAACAGATTTTGAGGAATGACACCTAAAGTTGACCTCTGGCCTCCACAAGCACACGTGCACACACATGCAGCATCAGCCAGGGCCAAGTCAGTGGAGGAACTGGGGTTTGAACCTCGCTCTGCCTTACTAAAACCACAGTGTCATTATACTCTTGAGGACCTACTGGTCACCAAATTTCCTCCATGAACTCACACCAACCCAGGAACTGTGAGAGTAAGTGAGTACAGCAGGAAGTGTCAGGCCATGCACAGAAAAAGGGCATGCTGGGATCAAGGAAGACTGAAGAGTGTGTAATATCCTAGGGAGAGACCTGAGTCATAGCTAAGGGAGTCAGCAGCCTGGGATGTGCAGCTCTGGACAAAACACTGCCACTTGTTGGGCTTCAGTTTCCTCATCTGTAATCCTCTTGCCTCATCCTCCTCAGCATATCCTACCTGTAAGCACCACAACCAGCAGTTTCTTCATCTGTAAAATGGGTACGCCCACAGGAAGGGCTGGAGGATTACAGGATATAATGTGTAGAAAATGTGTGCCATACATTAAGGTTTTGGGGTTTGGCTTTTGTTTTTCTAGGGTTTTTAAAAATTAATTAATTAACTAATTAATTAATTAATTTTTTTGTATATATGTGTGTGGTCACATATGCCCTGGTGTGTGGGCAGAGGTCTGAGGACAACTTGTAGGAGTTAGTTCTCTCCTTCCACCATGTGGGTCCTGGAAACAGAACTCAGGTACTCAAGTTTGGTGGCAGTGTCTTTATCCACTGAACCATCTTACCTGCCCTTGAAGTAAGGTTTAATAAATGCTATTGCACTATTATTAAAACTGACAGCAACCAGGCCTGATGGGGCACCATTTCATTAAACTGAGGACAAGAGACAGGACAAATGTCATCCAGGTGGCCAATGCCAAGTCCAGGGCTCTATCTAAGTCCAGCTGTTCACAACTACAAGCTCAGTAACACCCTGGCAGGGAACAGGGGTGGCAAGGTTTGGGCGTCTCCCAACATTCTCCCTTTCTGAGGATCCTGCCTTCAGGTAGTATCTGATTTCTTCTTGTGCTAGGTATAGAACCCAGGGCCTCCCACATGCTGGACAAATATTCTACCTATGAGCCATAACATGACCCCTTTACTTTCAGTTCTGCGAGAAGTTGGAGAAGGTAAAAGAGATGTGGGGTCACCCACCTGGACCATTTTCTGGTTGAAATTGTCAGCCTCCTCCTTTCGGAGCTGCCGCTCCTGGGAGAGCTGCTCTTGCAAACCCCGGAGGCTGTCATGAGCTTCGGCCAGGACCAGCTGAAGCTCCTTGATCTACAGTGGGGGTGAGGGGGTGAGGAGGGTGGAGGGGATGGGAGGACAAGGAGGACAGAGACAGGAGGGAGGAGACAGTCTGTGGTCAAAGGATGGAAGGGTTGGGAACCCAGGTGTCCCCCAAGTATAAATCAGGCATAACTGTCCCTGCCATGACAATTATGTGACACAGTCATGTCAAATCTACTACTGTTAGAATTTTAACATTTTCTTGCAGAAAATAAACTGTGAAAATTAAATTTGATCTACAAAAATGCTCATAGTCTTTAATTCATTAATTTACTCATTTATATCTTGACACAGGATCTCATTATTTTACACAGGTTGGTCTCAAACTCCTGAGTTCAAGCGATCCTCCTGTCAGTCTCCTACAGAGCTGGGACTATGGGTACTTGTCACCACATGCTACTTATTGTTTATAATTTAAAACTTGGAAGCAATGTGAATAATAAATGATTGTTTTACATGTGTTTAATGGGCTTATATATGGAGAAAAGTCCATTCAATTATAAAGTTAAGCATACTGCCTTTCATTGCATATGTTATTATATAACAAAAGGTAGAAGCACATTAAATGTAAACACTAGTTAACTCCATAATAATCTTGACTTTCTTTTTTCTATCTCTATGCAATGCTGCTCAGGGATTTAATTGTACTTATTTGTTGCTTACAATGACTGTAGAATAAGATCAAAAGAAAAAGTTAACCATATTCTAATTCTGTGGGGAAAAGGTATTTAAAAGCATTTGTAGGGGTTAGAGGGATGGCTCAATGGTTAAGAGCCCTGGTAGAGGACCCAAGTTCAGACCCAAGTTCAGTTCCCAGTACCCACATGGCAGCTAACAATCATCCATTAACTCAGTTCCAGAGAATCTGATGCTCTCTTCTGGCCTCAATGGGCATAACATGCATAAAGTACATGCATATAAAAATACATGAAGGCAAAACACTCAAACACATAAAATAAAAATAAATATATATGTACACACACACACACACACACACACACACATATATATATAAAGCACTTGTAATTGAACAGGCAAAATTAATCTGTTCTTGGCCCAGCAAGGTGGTTCAGCAGGTAAAGGCACTTGCTGCCAAGCCTGATGATATGAGTTCAATCCCTGGGATCCACATGATGGAGAGAACTGACTCCTACAAGTTGTCTTCTGGCTTCCACATGCAAGCCATAGTATGCCATGTGCCCACCCACCAACCCATTCAATAAGCAAACAAACAAATAAGAAAATACGTGTTAAAAAGGTTTGAGCCCAGTATGGTGGCACCCGCCTTTAATCCCAGCACTTGGGAGGTGGGCGCAGAGGCAAGTATGGATCTTTTTGAGATTGAGGGCAACCTGGTCTGGAAAACCTTGTCTCAAACAACAAGTTTTTTTTTTTTAAAAATCTGTTCTTTTAGAAGTCCAAATGGAGGGGCTGGAGAGGTAACTCAGCGGTTAAGACCACTGGCTGCTCTTGCAGAGGACCCAGGTTTGATTCTCAGCATCCACATGGCAACTAACAACCATCTATAACTCCAGTTCCAGGGCAATCTAACACCTTCTTCTGACCTCCACAGGCATTCCATGACATGGGTACACTTACATGCAGGCACTATCCTCATGCATATAAAATAAAAACATTTTTAAAAAGCAGTCCAAATGCAATCTAGAAGGGAATACAAAAAGAACTCTCCCCAAGCCTGTTTACTGATCAGAATGCTAATTACAAAGTAGGAAGATCATGAGTTTGTGGCTAGCCTGGGCTATATAGCAAGCTCCTTTCTCAAATCAGCAAAGGGGTAAAAAAAGTATTCAGTTTCTGAAAAGTCATATGTACCTTTGCTTTTCTATGTGTCTGTGCGTGTGCGTGTGCGTGTGTGTGTGTGTGTGTTGCTGGGGACTGAACCCAAAGCCTCACACGTGCTAGGCAAGCGCTCTATCACTGAGCTATACCCCTAGCCCATGAACACTTTTGTCATACTTCAGTAATGAAAATTTTAGCCAGGTGAGGTGGTGCATGAGACAAGAGATCACAAGCCTGTGAGTCTGAGACCAACCTGGGCAACACAGTGAGACATCATCTTTAGTATTTCTGCTAACACAGGGAATGTTTATGCTAACATGTTAAGCAGGAAGGAAAAAAATGGAAACAGTCCCAGGCATGGCAGATGTCTCCTGGTGGAAAAAAAAAAAAAAAAATCATGTGGCCAATAATGCGCTAAGTTGGCAATGAGGCATGTCTTGTACACCTGTTCTGAATTAAAACTCTTTGCAGAGCTGGGCATGGTATCAAGTGCCTGTAATCCCAGCACTTGAAAGTTGGAGACAAGAGGATAGTGAATTTAAGGCCAGCCTGGGCTACATAGTAAGACCCTGTCTCAGTAAACAAAACTCTCAGAAGTTGGGCTCCCTCACATTCTGCTTGAACTCTGTAAGGTGCAGCTGAATGGAACAGCAATTAAATATGTAAATGAGCTTACAGTAACAAGTTTACTTCCTTTTCTCAGAAAATGAGATCTTAGAATCTCAGATTTTCTGTTTTCTCCTCTCTCTCTCTCTCTCTCTCTCTCTCTCTCTCTCTCTCTCCACCCCTTCCTCCCCCCTCTGCCCCCATTGGGAAATCATCAAAGCAAGGCCATATGCTAAGTTCATACCTCTACCCCTAAACTAAAAGCCCAAACGACATTTTCCTCCCACCACCTGTGGCTACTAGGAAGCTCAGACCACCTCACTCAGAGAGTTTGATTCTTCAGTTTCTCCCCGTTGGCAGAGTCTCAAAGTGTCCTGGAACTTCTCAAAGATCAGAGGATGCTAGCAATTCTATAATGATTCTAATTATTTTTTAAAATTTTTTATTTTATGTGTATGAGTGTTCTGTGTGCACGTATAGAATGTACTGGTACATGTAATGGCCAAGGAGGCCAGAAGAGGGCATCAGATCCCCTGGCATTACAGAAGGTTGTTAGCCACAGTAGTCTGTAAGAGTAGCCAGTCCTCTTAAGAGCTAAATCATCTCTCCAACCCTTCTATAGTGATTCTAAATGTACATGGGAAGGCTGGGAACACAAGACTATGAACATATCCAAGATCACATAGTCATATCAGCAAAGCTCATGTCCCCTAAGTTAAGTAACATGCCATCAACACCATCCTCATCCTCACCCAAAAAACCTTGGAAGGGGCTCTGTTTTTGTAGGTGACACATCTGATAACCAAGGAAGTGAAGTGACTTATCTAAGATCTCACAGCCAGCATCCAATAGATTCATAATATGGACTCAAATGGCCTGACTGGAGAGACTTTTGGCCTCCTAGCTACATAAAGCAATCATTTCATACTGGCCTCCAATTCACACTCCTGCCCCAGCAACTAGAGTGCTGAGATCACAGGTATATACCACCATGTCCAGCTAAGCTTCCTCTAACTAGGCCTGGAGATTGATCCAAATTCTCTTATTCCTTCTTTGTCCAGGCTGCCAAGAAGCTTAGAAACAAATGGAATGCTTAAAACCCAAACCATTATCCTACAAGGATAACTCTGCTTTTGGGAGGCTCTACCCAATCTCCCTCCACCAACCTGGTGTTTGCCTAGACCCGGACCCACCTCAGAGGCATAGGAATCATTATCTTCAGCTCGGTAAGGCCTGAAGTTCCGACTGGGGTCAGGCTTGGAGTCCAAGTCACTGGCACGGAAGGCCTCTCGGATTCTGGGCTCCCATTCCAGCAGGTCCCTGAAGTCAGGTGGCTACAGCAAGGGGCACAGGCAAAAAAGAACCATGGGGAGATGCCCAACGGGTGTTATAAATAGTCCCAACCAGGCCTCTGGGCCCCATAAGAGGATTTGTCCATGTGGGGCCAGATGAAGTGACCTTCAACGTAAACTAGCCTTGTCAGGGAACATGGCTGCTACTCAATGCTTGCTTATTACAAAGAATGAACGAGTACATAAGCAAAAACACTAATTTTTCAAATGTCTGTTGTGCAAAGCCTTCTGAACGCGTTCTACCCTCCTACCATCTGTGTGTGGTCCTAGCATGCTCTACATCAGGAAGATCCAGAAAGGAGACTCAACGTGGGGGCTCTCTTTAAGAAGTCAGCTCGAGCTACAGCCCCAAAGCATGAGTTAAAGCTGTAATGACATAATGTCACACATGGAAAGCTCCCCACCACTGCTCTGGACGAAGACCAAACCTCCTGAGGCTCTCTGCAGCCCAGCTCAACGCTCTATTCCGTCCCTTGGACCTACCATGATCTAAGCTGTCCTCAAAGCCTGGGTCAAGTTCCTTGTTGATAAAACCTTTCTCTCAGGTTCCTTTTCTGCTTGTCTTTTCACATTCCCTTGCTTAACACTTTGATTAATTCTTTCTCACCAGACAATAAGATCGTTTGGAGTGAGAATCCTATTCTTATCTGGTTTTGCATACTCCACCCCTCCTGTGCTGATCACAAAGACTAGGAACCGGCAACAAAGTATTCCAGTAAATGGATATTGTGCATGAGGAAGATAAACTGCATACAACAGTAGCTACAACATGAAATAAACCAGTGAAAAACAAGCAGGGAGTGGGTAAATAGAGTAAGGTTTAGCAGGTCGCTGAGATATACAACTAGACACACCCTGCTCATTAACCAGCAGGCATCTGTAATGTGGCTTCCACAACCAATAGAGAAGCTGCATTTCAAACCTAAGTCATTTTTGTTAAGTTAATTTTTTTATTTGCCTTGGGGGTTTTGTTTCTTTTCTGTACTGGGGATAGAACCTGTATGAGCTAAGGCAAGTGCTCTACCACTGAGCCATGTCCCACACAGCTGCTGCATGTGACTTCTGTTATCACACATCCCTACTCTAGACAATCAACAGAGGGACCAGCAGGAGTGGGAGGCAGGGCATGAGGCTTTCATTTGACCTGTCACTAATGAAACTCTTTGAATGTTTATGTATTGCTTTTGCAATGATTTTTTTGGACTTTTTTTTTTTGCTATTTTAATTTTTCTAAGTAACATACTACAGACATTAAGACTGAAAGTTAATTTCCTTCAGAAAGCTAAGCTTCTTGCCTTTGCACAGAAACTGATTAAAAGATAAAAATTTTTTAAAATGCTTCTCTGAAAATACAAAATTATGGGCCAGTCAGGTGGCTCAGTAGGTAAAGGCACTTGCAACCAAGCCTGACAACCTGAGTTTGAATTCAAGAACCCATATGATAACAATAGAACAGACTCCTGCAAGTTGTCCTCTGACCTCCACATGTGTGCAGTGGTTCCCTGCCCCACCCCACAAAGTAATACAAACATTTTTTAAACAACAGGATTTTTAAAAATTATTTTTTATTTTGTGTATGAATGTATTGTCTACATGTATGTAAATGTACCTGTGTTGTGCAATGCCCACAGAAGTCAGAAGAGTACGTTGAATTCCTCTGGAACTAGAGTTATGAATGGTTGTTAGCCATCATGTGGGTGCTGAGAATTGAACATGGGTCCCCTGCAAGAGCAACCGGTGCTCTTAACCACTAAGACATCACTCCAGCCCCATAATACAAAATTGTTAAATACAACATCACAAAAAAGACAAGAAAGGAATGGGCTGAGGGGTTAGAGTAATGATTCGGCAGTTAAGAGCTCTTGAAACTTTTCCAGAGAACATGAGTTCAGATCACAGCATCTTACAACTGACTGTAACTCCACGTAGCTCAAGGGAATCTAATGCCTCCATCTGTCTTCCAAGGGTGTCTATCTGTCTGTCTTTCTGTCTTTCTTTCCTTCACACACATATTTCTAAAATAATTTTTAAAATTTTTAAAGGAAGAGGTTGGGAGATGTAGCTCAATGGTAGAGTGCTTGCCTTACATATGTGAGGCCCTGGGTTCCATCTCCAGCACTGGAAGAGGTGGGGGGAGAGAACAATCTAACAAAAAAGATAGGGCCCAATCAATCTCCACCCACAGTAAACAAGTGATTGGCAGTTTACTGAGTCAATGGGTTTATACCTAGTTAAATGGGAATAAACACACTTGTGCTACCTGTAACAGCAATCATGCTAAGGGGAACACAGCCAGGCACAGCTGAATTTGGACTGTATGACTCCATTTATATAAAGTTCAAAGATAAATAGATAAAACCAGGCAGGGCTCATCCTCAGGAGCATGGGTAGCAAGATGAGACAGGCTTCCCTGAGCTGGCCAGGTTCTGGGTGGTACTAGCAGGCTGGTTCACTGTTAAGAGAGTTGTGAAGCTATGCACATGCGCTTTGTGTCCTCTCTATGTCTTGTTGGGCACAAAGTTTATATGCAATAAAAATAACAGGGGCTAAGTCTGGAGCATCTTACCTGGAAGTCTGAGCCAAGGTCTTTGCCCAACATGATCTCCTTGGCAGGCACCTGGGAGCCCAAGGAAGGCATCGCAGGGAAGGGCTCAAGCGGCTCTTTGGCCAGGCTCCCCAGGGTCGCATCGGCCTTGCGGATGAAGGTCTTCAGCTCCTGCTGCAGCACACTCAGCCGCACCAGGATAGCATGGATGAGCTTGGAGTCCCTAGGGCTCTCGCTGTTGTCAGGCGCCTCATGCAGTCGAAAGTCTGCACATTCGTTGTCCAGGCACAACCGGAGGCCCGTCGAGAAGCCATTGGCGTCGGCTACCAGGACGTCGATGGCCTTGCTGACCAGGATGGCCTGCTCCCGCAGCCCGGGCAGCACCTCGGCCTCGCGGGCCCGGCAGAGCCGGGCAGCCTGGGGCTCGAGCACTTCGCCCAGAGGCCCGGGCACGCACTGCGCGGAGTCCCCGGCCTCGGCGTCCGTCTCCAGCATGGGGCGCGTGCTCTGGCAGGAGGCCAGGTCGCAGCGCTGCAGGTTGGAGAGGAGCACGCGGTTCTCGTACTGCAGCTTCTTGACCTTGCCGCTGAGCTCGCCGATCTGCAGCTTGGCGGCCGCCAGCTCCTCCTGCGAGGGCTCGCTGAGCACGGAGCAGCTGTCCTCCGACAGCGTCACGTCCAGCTCGTGCTCCGCGCGGTACTTGGCCAGCTCGCTCAGCAGCAGCTTGTTCTGGTCCTCCAGCTCGGCCGAGGAGCGCCGCAGCAGCTCGGCCTCCTCCTCCACGAACTGCAGGTGGCGCCGCAGCTCCGCCAGGCTCTCCCCGCACTCGCCACCCAGCGCCGAGAAGGCCAGCCGGGCCTCGGGGCCCCCGCCGCCGCCGTGGTCCTTCATGTCGTCCATCTCGGCCCGCAGACCCCGGTTCTCCACCTCCAGCTCCACGATGCGGCGACTCAGCAGGTTGGCCTCCTCCTCCACCAGCTTCAGGTGCACCTTTAGCTCGGTCTCCCGGGAGTGCGGGGCATCCGCCAGCTCCTCGGCCGACAGGGCGGCGTCCAGGTCCCCATAGAGGGAGCGGTACTTGAGCAACTCCTCCTTCATGCTGTCGTTCTCTTTGGCCAGCTTGGTGAGCTTCTTGCACATGAGGGCCGACTCCTCCTTTGCAAAGTGAAGCTGGCACTTCAGGTCTGCACTGTCCTCCTACAGCACCCAGGAAGATTAGTGTCAGCTCCCAGACACAGCATTTTGGGGCACACTATGTGTGTACGGGAATACTGAACCACAGCCTGACCCACTGGGAGCTGGGGGATCACAGGAAGTGAAGAGAGGGGACATATATATTGAGAAGACAAAGTGCCATCCACAGGCAGGGAGTCTCCTACCACCAATGGGGCCACTTTCTCCAACTGTAAAAATAGGACAGCAGGACTGGAGAGATGGCTCTGCGGTTAAGAGCACTGACTGCTCTTGCAGAGGACCCAGGTTGGAATCAGCACCCACATGACCACTAACAACCGTCTGTAACTCCAGTTTCAGGGGATCTGACGCCCTCTCCTGACCTCTGAAGGCACTGCACTTACATACGCTAGCACACACACACACACACACAAATAAATAAATAAATAAAATGGGACAGTAACATTCTCTTTCACATGGGAAAGATTCAATGGGATAATGGGCAAAAAGTGCCTGGCACCTTGGAAGTTAGAATTCTGTGCCTGGCCTGTGCAACATAGGGCACTTTGAATCTTACAGCAAACCCACAGAGTGAGCACAGACAAGGAAACTGAGGCCAGAATGTTGAAGTGATTCCTTGTCAGTCATCTGGCAATCAAGCAGCAGCACCCAGGTTCGGGGTCTCTGACTCTGGACCTTGGGTTTCATTGTCTGCTGTTGGGTAAACTGTGGGTTCAGGAATATCTGAGTAAAAGCCCTGGGCTCAGAGGGAGCTTTGGGGAAATGAAGTGGGTAGTGAAGCCGTGAAAATGCACATGGGGAGACACTGGGGAGAGCACTTCCCAGGACTCCTTAGGCCACTGGAAGTTGGTCTGGGCCTTCAAACTGCAGCCTGCTTCTGGAGGGAGAGAGGGAGGAGGAGCTAAGGAAATACCTGGGCAGAAGGCTTCTTCTCTGTCTTCCCCAGGGAGCGGGTTCCTCTTTTTTTCAAGGAATGCTAAAGGGAGAGAAGAAACCAAACTCAAAGATTGCAGTGATGACATACATTCAAAGAAGTGTCCCAAAGCCTGGAGTCATACTGAGGGCAACAACCCACTCCATCTGTGTTGACCGACACATAAGAGTAATCCAGAGGCCACTGAGCGGACTGCACAGGGGGGCAGGACAGAAGCACTGGAGGATAAAGCCCTGCCCAGGGTCTTCCCCACAGTCCCTGCCAACTGCCCCCCATTGTAATTATACTGGCTAGAAATTGGACTGTGTTCTCGATTGTCTTCTCCTGAGTACACCTCAGGGTGTAGAGAACAGGAGTGAGAACTAGAGAGATAAACAAGGTACCAGAGGGATGCTATGGTACCCTACCCAGACTCCCTGCTTCAGAACTGAGATGCTTATTCCCACTAGGGAAACCTCCAAGCTGAGGACCCTTCTGGTGATGGCCATTGACTGAAGGGAGTGCCTTGTGTACGCTCCCTGGATGGAATCTGCATTCCAAACTAACCCAGGCCCCCTGGCCTCAACTCCAAAGGGTCACCCTAGCTCCAGAGCAGAGGCCATCTTTCTCCCTAACTGTATCACAGTCAAAAGGACTCTTCCTTAAAACTTTGCATGCAAATCTCCACTTCAGAGGAAGTGACTACTAACGAATAAAATGAATATAGATGCAAAAATAGGAATTACACAGGAGACTCAGAAACAATAAGGAGAGATTGACAAAAGTAAGGATTAAAAAGCCACATGTTAGGGAGAAAAATCAGTACATTTGATTACACAAGTCAATACTATATGGAGAAAAAAAAAAAACCAACATCAAAACAAATCACACAGGCCCCAGCAGAGCTTGCATGTATTCAAGGCCTTGAGTTCCATTCACAGAAAGAGGGAGGGATGGAGGAAAGGAGGGAGGAAAGGAAGGGAGAGAGAATAAAACTAAGAAAAGTTAAAATATCAATGACAAACTGGGAAAAATATCTGCAATTCACAACACCAGTAAGAGTTAATATCCTAGATAAGGAAGAAAATTATTCAACCAAAAAAAAAACTACTGGAAAATGAACTAGGGACACAAGAAAAAGTTCGCAGAAAGCTGGGCCTGGCAGCACAGACCTATGATCCTAGTTACTTCCTCAGGGGTCTGATGAAGGAGAATCATAAATTCAAGACCTGTCTGAGCAACAGGGTAAGACCCTGTCTCAAAACAAAAGGATACAGCTCAGTGAAGAGCACTTGCCTAGTATGCACAAAGCCTGAGTTCCTCAATACAAAAAAATAAGGGAAGTTTACAGAAGAGGGTAAATGGATCTTCACCCTAGAAGCTGCCCAGCCCCATATACAAAGGAAAATTATCCCAAGGTGCCACTTTTCACTATCACACTGGTAAAAATCCAAACTACCTGACAATATTTTCTTCTGGAAAGACTCTTAACAAAACAAGAAGGCTCATTTACTGCTGGCAGAAGTGCAAAATGGCACAAGCCCCATGGTGGGGAATTTGAGGAAATGCTACAATAATCAGTACTGGAGTTTCTTGTTGTTTAAAAGAGTTGTTCAATTAGACTCATGATTCCATTGAGCACTTCCTCCCGAGAGAGGATGATTCATGCCAGCAGCCTAGGAAACCACACTGAAGTTGTTCTCAACTTTCTGAGCTGGGCTACGGAACTGCATTTCTGAAAATGCTCCTGGTGATTTCAGATACATGCTCATCCCAACCCTCACCTCTCCCCATCCCTAGACAGGAGCCACTGATCTGAAGCAAGCCCTGTTTTACTGAAACCAAGAGGGGGCAGGACCTTGTTTGAAGTTCCACAACCAGTACAGAGTCAACCTGAGATTAGTTCTTTTTTAAAAATATTTAATTATTTATTTATGTGTATACATGTATGTTTTGCTTGCATGTAAGTGCACCCATGTATGCAATGCCTATGGACGTCAGAAGAGGGTGCTGGATCCCCTGAAACTGAAGTTAAGGAGGGTTGTTAGCTGCTATGTGGGTGCTGGAAACCAAACCCAGGTCCTCTGCAAGAACAGTCAGTGCTCTTAACAGCTTAATCACCCTCAGCCCCATGAGACCAGTTCTTGACATAGCTCTTGATCAAGTTCCATAGACTCAGTAGGAGAGCATATGCTTTTAATGAGAGCCAGTGTGGACCTAGCACAAAGGTTCCCATGTGCAGGGAAGAATTGCCTAGGGGATCTGAGAAAACACCAATGCCCCAAGTGCCAGTTCAAAGGTTCTGGAATAGTTGGCATAGAGTAGGTCTCAGCCATCAAAATTTAAAATAGCTTTTCAGTAAAGCAGGTGGGTTCTATTCCGTGTGTGTGTGTGTGTGTGTGTGTTAGAGACACAGAGAGAGTGAGAGTGAGAGAGTGAGAGAGAGAGAAAGTGAGAGAGCAACTTCAGATATAGTTCCTCAGAAGCCATCCACTATTCCACCTTGTTTCTTGAGTCAGGGTCTTTCATTGTCCTGGAGCTTGCCAGTTAGGCTAGGCTGGCCAGGAAATTCCAGGGATCCTCCTTGAACTTGGCTTTTTTTACATAGCCCCAGCCCATTCTAAGTTTATCTTAAAGACCAATCAGGTCCAAGAGAACTTTGGAGGATGCAAATGAGACAGGAAGGTGGAGACAGACTTCAGGTGCCACCAAGGTACCATGTGCAGAGAGCCTCAGATCTTTCAAGAGTAAAGCAAAGGGGACTTGGGAATTGAATCACAAAATAAGTCCTTTCACAAGAGCTGGTATACCAGGAATAGGGCTCTGGAGGGAGATGCTCAGGGCTCTGGGTCATACCTCTCGGCCATAGAGATCTGAGCATGTCATCACAGGCTGAGTGGAGTGTTGGATGTGGACTTGGCTGAGCTGGAAATGATTCTGGAGAACCTATACCCTAAAGAATAGGTTAGGTGACCACAGTTCCAGCAAGGTCTCTTAACATTCAGAAAAGAAGCAAAATGACAAGGGAGATGAGCTAGGGCGTCTCTAGAGGCACCATGAGGTCCAAGCTATCATATATGTATCCAGGTGACAATGTCGTGTCATCAGAAATGGCTTTGACAGTGGCTGACACATAAAGTCTGAGACACCATGTTAAGAGAAAGAAGTAACCAACCCAATACTAAATGAGGGGTGGAGGAAGCAGCTCTGGTCTGACACTAAGCCAGGAGAGGATGGGGTCTTCACATACACTACAGCATGGATGCCTAAAGGACATGAAGCAAAGTGAGCCAAGCCAGCCCGACACTACAGGCTAGAGTGCCAGGTTCCTTTCTCACAAAATGGCCAGGCCAGGCAAATTCATAAATATAGACTGTACATTAATGGTAGCCCAGACCTGGGGGAGGAGGGAATGGGGAGCAACCACTGATAGGTGTGAGAACTATTGTTCTTATTTGATTTTTTGTTTTTATTTATTTATTTATTTTATGTCTATGAGTGTTTTGCCTCCATGTACGTAGGTTACAATGTCTACAGAGGTCAGAAGAGGGCATCAGATCCCCCTGCAACTGGAGTTACAGAGGTTGTTAATTACCATGTGGATGCTGGGAACCAAACCCAGGTCCTCTGCAAGAGTAGCCAGTGTTCTTAACCACTGAGCCATTTCTCCAGCCCTGTTATTTGTTTTTTGTTTTGTTTTGTTTTGTTTTGTTTGAGGGCTGACATAAAGATTTTGGGATTAGAGTGGTGACGGTTGCATGATTATGGTATTCTAAAAACCACTAATTGTGCACTTTAAAATGGGGAAACCTGGGCTAGGACTGTCACTCAATAGAAGGTCATTTGCCTGGCACAAGTTCAATTCCCAATACTGCAAATGGAGGGAGGGGTTTAATGGTGTTAATTATACATCAGTAAAAAAATTACTTAAAAAAAAACACTGATTAGTTGAATGAAGTGGTACACACCTGTAATGCTGGTACTGGGCAGAGGCAGGAGGAATGCCACAAGTTCAAGGCCAGCCTGGTCTACACAGCAACTTATTAGACAAACCTGGTCTGGCCTATAAAGTGAGTAATAGGTCACTCAAGTTTACGTAATGAGATCCTAGCTCAAGGAAAAAAAAAAGGAGCCTATATCGGTAGTGGGAATATTAATTAGTACATGCACAGACAGAATCTGAAAGATACACAGAGGCTGCTGACAACTGAGAATACAGGGCACTTACATGTTTTCCCTTTTCTGCTCCTTTATTCTTTTATTTTGTGTACCCGTGGGCACACATGCCAGACACTTTGTGGAGTCCATTCTCTTTCCACCTTTAAGTGGGTTCCAGAGATCAGGCTTTTGTGCCTTTACCACCTAAGCCATCTCACAAGCCCTTTCATCTAGGGTGGGGAAGGAATGGGGAACATAATTTTCCAGATATTTTTCCTTTTAAAAATACTTTGTGTGTCTGCAGGTGCACGTGTGTGCCCAATGCATGTGAAAATCAGAGGACAGTCTTGGGTGTCATCCTTGGGAATGCTGTATGTCCTTTCAGACAGGGTTTCTTGCTGGCTTGGAGCTCTGTGAGTGAGCCAGACTGGACAGTCAGTGAGCCCCAAGAATCTTCCTGTCTCCACTTCTCTAACGCCAGGACTGCAAAGGTGTGTTACCGAGCCTGGCATTTATATCGGTTCTGGGAATTGTACTCAGGCTCTCATGCTTACAAGACCAGCACTTTACAGGCTTTGCTATCTCCATAGCTCCCTTAATTTTTTTTTTTTAAATTATGAGCCAGGGCCCTGAGAAAGGCTGCAGCCAAGAAGGACTGAGCCCAGAGCCTGCCTCCTGTCCCCTCAATAAATCTTTTATAATTCCCTCTCCCCAAAAAATTATGAGCCAGGCATAATTTAGCACATGCCTGTGCACCTAGCATTTGGGAGGAAGAGAAAGAGAACTGAGAGTTCAAGATCAACTAGGGCCAACCTGAGCTACATAGTAAAACCCATCTCAAATAAACAAATATGTAGCATACAAAAAATAGTCTTGTCATGAGACATATAAGTAGACCAAGCCCCCTTTCATGTCTACCCCACCCGCCTCCCCTCCCTAAGAACCTTTGCCAAGCAGCCCTCTGGAGCTCATTTTAGACCTTCAGCTCTGTGTTTAAAAGACTGAAATAAACAGTACTGCTTTGGACTCTCTTTCCTTTCTATGTTTATTTGATTCTGTGATCTTTGATTTTTATAATAAGCACTTTAGACTGAAGAAAACCCAAAAGCATCCAGCATTTGTAAAAGGCTATGCCCATGCAATATGATCCTGTGCATTACAGAAACAGTGTATACAGCACATTATTCATTTTTTAGAGACAGAGAAATATACATTTTTAGGCACAGAGAAAGACCTAGAAAAATACAAGGCAAAATGCTAATCCCAGGTTAGAAAGAGCAGTAGAGGGAAGTGGTTAGGAAAGGCTTTTTTTATTCTGTGTATTCTTACATTAGGTCTATCACTTTGAATACATGCCACATTCACACGTGAAAATTCAAACAGCACAAAGAGGAACAGAGGAAACCAGTCCCCAGTTCTCCTGCCCTGAGGCAGTCAATGTAGCCAGAGCTTTCTGGAGCTTTCCTCAGAGGTATGCCAGGTATGTGTTTATGTGTTTTTGCAATGTGATTTTTGCCTCATTAAGTTTATATTACATTTTTAGTTGTTGTTGTTTGTTTTTTTTTTAAGCATGTACATTGGGGCTGGAGAGATGGCTCAGCAGTTAAGAGTACTGGCTGCTCTTGCAGAGGACTTGGATTCGATTTCTAGCACCCACATGATAACTAACAAGTTCCAGGGGAAGCTGACACCCCATTCTGTCCTCTGTGGGCATTGAACGACATGGGTGCACTTACATATGTGCAGGCAATACACTCATATACTAAAAAAAATTTTTTTAAATTAAAAAGCATGTACATGTATGCACAGAAAATCTTATTGGAGGTATCTGTTCAACCTTCCCAAGAAGAAATCCCTTGGAGAACTGGACTGCAAAATGAGGATTTTGAGGATGGGTTCTCATGAGGATTCTCCTTGTGGCTTGGTATGTATGCTCTTTAATCTACTACACAGGCCTGTTAGGGAGTGGGGGAAGTCTAATACGTTTTTCAAATGTACTTTCTCTAAGAAGCCACTGCACACCTTTCCAGCAGGCTGGCTGAGTGACTGGACCAGCAGACAGGAGCCGGAGGAGCAGCTGGGGTATGACTAGAGTGGTTCAGTCACTCTGTCTTAGACTGGATCCTCCCCTACCACATGGAAGCCATTTGGGATCCCACACTGCTCTGCACCCGGAGGGAAAACAAGGCAGGCCCTGAGAGCATAAGAACTACCCCCCTTTGTACCTCCGACAGCTGGCCAGGCAGCTGGGGGTGGGGCTGCAGTGCCTCTCAAGGGAGCTGAGGTCTGTCTGAGCCCCTTTGTGGAGCCCCCAGAGGTGGGGCCAGCCTGGCTCTACGCCTCTGCAGGGAGGACCAGTATACCATAGGGAATGCAGCCACAAGGCTCAGGCAGAACCCAGCCCACAGGCATGCTCTCTGGCTGGCAGCAGGGCCTTCCCGGACTGCTCACAAGGCCCTCAGGAGCAGCTGGGTGGCACCTCTGAGCATCCTTGGCCCAACCAGCCTGCGTTCTGTCTTCAGAAGTCCCCAGGGCCTTCCCGGAAGCCCAGGAGAGAGCTGTGTGAGCACAGATCTTGACGAAGCCCCTGCCCCGCCCCTCTCCCGCCCCAGACCTCCTGTGCTTCCCTGCTGCCGCCTCACCGAATGTGGACACTCAGAAAAGTCTCACTAAAATCTGTTCATGTGCAGCGAGAACTGACACGAGAGGGGCCTGGGCTGGGGTGCACCTCCAGACTGAGGCATGCTCCCTCCAGCATGGCCACAATCTCCAGGCAGACCGGTCAAGTCATTCCTGGAGAGACTATCAGTTGAGTGGAGAAAACAGGATTTAAACTTTTTTCTTTAATTTTATTGGTGTGTATGTGGCATATAGGTGTGGTATATACACGAAGTGTGTAGGAGTGCACACACACATGGAATCCAGCCTGTCAGGTGTCCCACTCTACCACTCTCAAGCTCATTCCCTTGAGACAGGGAAACTGGAGGGAGGCTGGTAGCCAGCAAACCCAGCCATCCCTTTGATTCGGCCCCCACAATGCTAGGGTTGCAGGCCCCAGAGACCATGCCTGGGTTTTTAAATGAGTTCTGGGTATCTGAACTCAGGTCCTCATGCTTGTGTAACAAGTTCTCTTAAGCTTCTGAGCCCCACCCCCACCCCCACCTTGCCCCAGCCTGAAAAAAGAACTGTAGACATGCCCCAAATCAAATGTCACAGGGCAGTGCAGTGCCTGCCGCACGTGATGGTTTTCAATGTAGCTGCTAATTCCATGGCAGCAGGCAGCTCCCAGGGGAGAGCCCCCGGGACAGGCAGCAAAGGCTTCTCCAGGCCCAGAGCCAGCAAGTAGCTGGGATGGTAACGATAATAGCATGTACTGTATTTAGCAAGCCCTCATTCTAAGCTGAGCATTTCCAGAAAATCTCATTTGATTTTCACAACTGAGTAGTAAGGACTGATATTCCCATTTTGTAAATAAACCAAATGAGCACTGGAGCAGTTATGCCATTTGCCCAAGGTTACAGTCACTTGCAAGTAAGCAGCAAAGCCAAGATTCACACCCAGGTCTATGTGGCTCGGGGACCATGTCTGCCTTGCAGCTTAAAGACCAGGGTCAGAGAGCACTGCACAGAAGCAGAACCAGGATCTGATCCTAAGAGGCCCAATGTCATCAGCAATGCTTTTCCTCTTCAGTCAGGCAGGAAATCTAGATGAGAAATCACAGATGTAGGTTCTGGATGGGGCAAGGAGAGCAAGAGCATCTCTACTGGGAGTCAATGTGTGTGTGGGAAACCCAGGGTCCTGGTCTGAACCCCTTGTTTGCCTTTCCCCAGTCCCGTTCATATATAGCAATTCTGCTCTGATGTATATACCCAAGAGAAATGATAACAGAATCATAAAAACCTGAATATGAATGTCCACAGCAACAGCCCCAAAGTGGAAACAACTCAAACGTCCACCAACTCATGAACGAACAAAAATAATGTGCCCACACAATGGATTATTACCCAGCCATGAAAAGGAAAGAGGTCCCGACATAAGCTTCAACATGGATGGATAATCCTTGAAAGCCTTATGCTAAGTAATCGAAACCCATCACCAAAGATCACATGCTGCATGATTCCATTTGAATGTAATCTCCTAAATGGGTAAATCGATAGAGACAGAAATCAGGTCAGAAGTTGCCAGGGGCTGGAGGAGTAACTGCAAATAGGTATGGCGTTACTCCTGAGGGAAATGGGAGTCTTCCAGAGTTAGTGCAGATGGCTGCACAACGAATACACGAAACTCAGCTGTTCACTTTAAAATGGTGAATTCTGTGGTCACTGGATTAAACTGAAATTTTTAAATGG
Organism: Eospalax fontanierii; assembly: GCA_035773235.1. Classification (NCBI taxonomy): domain Eukaryota; kingdom Metazoa; phylum Chordata; class Mammalia; order Rodentia; family Spalacidae; genus Eospalax; species Eospalax fontanierii. The sequence goes on along the minus strand of CM069550.1, from coordinate 22,221,060 downwards.
CCAGAAGGGGCTGGTTAAGAGCACTGGCAGCTACTGCAGTGGACCCAGGTTCAGCACCCATATGGTAGCTAACGACATTTCATAACTTCAGTTCCAAGGGGTCCAACACCTTCCTCTGACCTCCGTGGGCATTGCACAACATGAGTGCCCTTACATACATGCAGGCAAAACACTCAAGCACATAAAATAATAATTAATAAATAAATCAAAAAAGAAAACCTGTAAAGATGACCACGAAAGGAGTAGCGCCTACAAAGTGTGGGCAGCACCATCATGCGCAGGGGAAGCTGTGGAGGCGGGGAAGCTGCCGAGGGCCGAACAGCATGAAGAGGCATGGGCAAGGCTGGAAGCCGTGGAAGAGGCATGGGCAAGGCTGGAAGCCGTGCCTGGCATAGGGGAAGCACTCAGACCCAGAGCTACGTTTGAACAAATCATGTCAACGCTTACACTGGCTTTCTGCCTGAATACGAGGGGAAATGACAGTGGACAACGGGGAGGCTGCTGTTACGATTCTTGAGCTGCAGCCCAGCTGGGCCACAATGCCACCACCAGAGAGCAGTGAGGGCATGCCACCTTCCTTCTGTCTCGCCAAGAGCTGTCTCCATAGCAACAGCATCAGCTCTGGCCAGGGGTTCCCATTCCCAGTCGAGTGACAGCGTTGCCTCAGCAACCTGTCAGGATGGCAAAGACAGATCCTGATGATAGGACTGCAGCTCTGGCAGAATTGCTGAGGGATCCTCATCTCCATAGAAACCATGTCAGGAAGGAGAAAGAGGAGGAAAGGACAAACAGCAAATAAACACAGGATCCTGAGACACCATACACATCAGAAGACTTAGACCAGCTTCCTGGCGTCCACCTCCCAGGGAAGTGAACCAGTGTTTCTTCAGCACCTACTCTGTGCCAGGCTCTATCTACCCCAGGCTCTCTACATTTAAGAACTTAAAATTTATCCTCAAAATTTCACAAATAGGATTGGCAAGACAGCCCAGTGTGTGAAGGCACCTGTCACCAAGCCTGATGATCTGAAAGTTGATCCATACAACCCACATGATGTAAGGAGAGAACTGACTCCTTCAAGTTGTCCTCTGACCTCCACATGTGTGTTGTGGTGCAAGAGCACATACACTAAACAAAAAGGTAATTTTTTTAAAAGCCTTAAATTTCAAAGTGGTACCAAATACATTTCTTTTTTGAGAAGGTCTTACTATGTTGCCCAGGCTAGTCTTGAACTTATAGATTCTTCCCCGCTCAGATTTCCCTGTATCTGGGACTACAGAAGTGTCCACCTTGCCTGGCCTAAGTACATTTTTTTAAGACATGGTCTCACATATCCCAAGCCAGCCTCAAACTCACTATGTAGCCAAGGATAACTCTGGGTTCCTGATCCTCCTGTTTCCATCTAAGTGTTGGGATTACAGATGTCTGTAACCATGCCAAGTTTTATTTGGTATTGGGTGTGGAATCCAAGGTCTCATTGATCCTAGGCAAGCATTCCACCAACTAAATATCCACAGTTCATTTTTTGTTGTTGTTGGTCTTTTTGAGATAGGGTCTCCCTATAGCCTCCAACTGGTCTGATACTCACTATGTAAACAAAGCTGGCCTCAATCTCATGAGGCCTACCTACCTCTGCCTCCTGAGTGCTGAGATTAAACACCCTGCTTGTTTTTGTTTTTTGAGATAGAGAGACTTACATTGTAGTCCAGACTGACCTGAACTTACTACATAGCTCAGGATGGCCTCAAATTCACAGTAATCCTCCTGGCTCTGCCTCCCAAGTACTGGAACTGTTCATTCTTATTTACACACACACACACACACACACACACACAAACAGCCTAGAGCTAGAGAGATGTCTCAGCAGTTAAGAGCACTTGTTGCTCTTGCAGATGACCTGGGTTCAGGTCCCAGCATTCACATCAGGCAGATCACAACTACATGTAACTCAAGTTCCAGGGGACCTGATGCCCTCTTCTGGCATCCACAAGCACCTACAAGCACATAGTGCACATACAGATAAGGAGGCACACACATGTACACATAAATAAAGGTTAAAAAACAAACAAATCCTTGTGCTGGTGGTGGAACTCAACTGTAGAGCACTTGTCTAACACACACAGGCCCTGGGTTTCATTCCCAGTACTATAAACAAAGCCAAGCAAACAGAACAACCCCCTCAGTACAGCAGTAGTACAGTAAACAGTACACGCCATTCTTTCCTCCTCTCACCATTTCTAACTCCCACAATTCTTTTCTAACTCCTCAGAATGGCAGGTCTTCTTCTAGACATCTGCTATGCATTCACAAGTAGACATGCTGACTCAGAACTACTCCAGTGCTAGTGCTGGGAGGGCGATCTCAATACTTGGGAAGCTAAGGCAGGAAGATCATAGGTTCAAGATCAGCCTCGGCTACATAATGAGTCCCTGTCTCAAAACACACAATAACCAAAACCAAAACACTGTGAACAACAACAGACCCCTACTCTAGTTTATATGGAATCTCAAAATAACTAGAGGGATTATACAGTACATGCAGTCCTATAAGGTTTTTTTTCAAATCCAGAGTCTCACACATACTAGGCAAGTACTCTACCACTGAGCAATATCTCCAGTCTTTTATTAACTCTTCACTGCAAGACAGGGTCTCACTAAATTGCCCAGGCTTTGCACTTGGGCCTGCCTCAACAGGTCTGGGCCACTAAACCCAGTTTTATAACTTTCCCTGGTTTACAATGTACCTTGGAGACCTTCTCCTATCAGGACATCAGTACATAGTACTTTAAAAAAATATGGTCAATATAATATAAAATTTATTATTTTCAACATTTTTCTCTTTATTGCAGTAAAATACATGTAACATGAAATTTATTATTTTTGACTTTTTGCTTTTATGCGGGGGGAGGGGGGTTTACTGGGGACTGCATCCAGGGCCTTGTCATTCTAAGCACATAAGCTATACCTCCAGCCTTAACTATTTTAAGTATACAACTCGGTAGCATTAAGTGCATGTTGTGTATTTTTTCAAGATAGGGTCTCATGTACCCTAGGGTGGCCTCAAATTCACTCTCTAGCTGAAGATGACCTTGCACTCCTGACCCTCCTGCTCCCACCTCTGAAGTGGTGGGATTACAAGTACCACTACATCCTACCAAATCCATTCATAATGTGCAATCCCAAACACTACCTGTCTTCAATTACAATCCTTTCATCACCCCAAACTGAGACTGTCTCCACTGAAGAATAAGCCCTCATTCTCTCCTCTCCTAGCCCAGTAACCCCTTCTCTGTGTCTAGGAACCTGACTATTCTAGAGCTCTCATATGTGGAATCTTACAAGTGTTATCCTTACTCATCCAGCTTATTTCACTTGGCAGAATGTTTTCAAGGCTCACCCATGCCGCAGCATGTGTCAGGACTTCACTGTCTCAGGATGAACAACAATCCCGTTGTCCACACATGCCTTGTTTTTCTTATCCATGTCACTCGACATCTGAGTTGCTTGTCTCTTTGCTATTGTGAATAATGCTGCTATGAACACGAAAATACAAACATCTCTGTGCCCCTGCTCTCAGTTCTTCGACATATATTATCCCCAGAACTGGAGTTGCTGGACCATAGGTGATTCTGTACTTAAGTTTTTGAGGTACTGCCTCATTACCTTATTCTGTTTAACTTCCTCACAGTATCCCACAGTTACCCAAATGCGGGTTTTTGTGTTTTTTTTCTTTTCTCTCAGGTGCTAGGGATTGAACTGGGGGCCTCACATGTGGGAGCACATGCTCTACCACTGGGCTGTAACCCCAGCCCCTTCAGTTTCACAAACTTATTAGTCATCTGAAACAGCCTTGTTACTTGATACTGTTTTTATCTTAACATCACAGAGGAAGAAGAAACTTAAGAGGGGAAGTGGCTTCTCTGCTGAGGAACAGCTGGGCAAACTCAGCAAGATGCAGCTCTATGGGCCTCAGTTTCCCACCTGACAACAGAACAGGCTTTATGCTAAGACTTAAAATGTCTCTCCTTAGAACTGGAGAGATAGCTTAGTGATTAAGATTGTATACTGCTCTTGCAGAGGACCTGAGTTTGGTTCGAAGCAGCCACTTTGGGCAGCTTACAACAGCCTATAACTCCAGCTCCTGGGGAAACTGATAGCTCTGTCTTCCACAGGCTAGCACTCATGTGCACGTACCTGCATACACGTGCGTGCACACACACACAATTTAAAAATAATTGAAACACATTTTTTTTTTTTTGAGGCAGAATCTCCCTATAGCCCCAGTTGACCTGGAACTCACTATGTAGAACAGGTTGGCCTTTATCTTACAGAGATCCATGTGCTTTTGCCTCCTAAGTTCTCAGATTAAAGGTGTGCAGTACTATGCCTAGCCTTACAAACATATCTTTAGAAAAAAAAGATAATGTCTCTCCTTTTTACCATTAAGGATAGCAGCAATAGGACTGGGCACGGATGGCACTCAGTACTACAAGCAGACAGCTGCATGAACAGAAGAACCTTGCAGCCATCCCCAAAGCAGCCAGGTTCCTAGAAACCCTGGCATTAGACTTTCTTCTCCAATGGGGGCTATGGACGAACTGGTCAATCACACCAGTGTACTCAGTGGGAAGGGCAGTGAAGGTCCCTTCTGCTCTGGGAAATGTGATGTCTCGGCCCTGGACTGTTGGCATGGTGGCCCTCTGAGGAGGCAAGTGGATTCCCCAGAAGAATGTTCAAGCCTAGGATGCCTCATGAGCAGCCAACCAGCTAAGGGCCAGCTGCGTTTCTGAGGTCAAGGTCCATGTAGTGTTTGGAATGCAGACCCCTGGAATCAGGAGGTCCTCCAGCCTTTAAGGATCACTCAGACTGATGTTTCCCTTTGGCCTTCTGCAGAGTTTTCTGGAGACTCCATGACCTTGAGGATGAAGTCATTTGCTCAACCATGAAATGGATCATGGGTTTGTTGGACCTTTACAAAGACTGCTGAGATAAACTACGTTTGTGTGCGCCTGACACACAGCCGGAGAAGAGGGTATGACAGGAGGAGTATGTGACATGAGCAAAGATAGGGGACATAGAGTCTAGAGGTCACACTCAGAAAGCATCTAGTCTCTAGAGCCACAAGTAGGAGATCCAGAGCCCAGTTATCCACCTCACACCAGTACTACCAGTCCCTAAAGCAGCTGCAAAGAGTTCATCTCCAGAGGCCCAGTCAGTAACAAGGGAACTATTGCCCCACCTTATAGATGAGGAAACTGAGGCATGGAAGCCCACTCCCATGCTAGGCACTGCTGTGTTTGCCTTCGGTTAATCCTCCCAGATAATGATTACCCCTCGAGTTTGTCTGTCAGTGCCTAGAGACAGGAACCCGTGTATCTTCCTCATCACTGTATCCTGAATGTCCAATACACACAGAAGGTGCTCAGAAAATGCATGTGGAGGGGTGAATGAATGAACAACCCCGCTAGGGAAGCACAAGGGTGTCCATCCCAGTTCACAAGCAGAGAGACGCCAACTAGATGGGGTTACACATGCCTCCTGCCCCAGCGGGAGATGGCCTCACCTCTCTTGGGCGCTCCAGCTCTGTTTGCAGCACCTGTTTGGCCAGCTCTGTCTCAATGAGCCTCTGTCGAAGCTCCTCATTCTCCTCCTCCAGTCGCATCCGCTTTTTCTCGACCACTTCAAGCTCCTTATGGAGTCGCATGGAGATGTCCTTAGAGACCTGAGCCAGGATGGGGAGACAGAGGCATGATCAGGCTGGGGGAAACACACCTGGAGTCCCACTGACCATCCTTGGTCACAAGGCCACTGCATCACCATCACCCTCACTTAGGAGATGAAACTGAGGCACACCGAGATCCTAAATCTCACCAAAGGTCACTCATAGAGGAATTAGCATATCCCAAACCCAAACCTAGGCACCCCTTCTCCCATTGGGTTGCTTCCAAAAGCTCTGAGGGTCCTTTCTTTACCTGGGGCTGTATGCATATGTGGTGCTGGAAATTGAACCCAGTCTTGTAAGTCTTAGGAAAGCACTCTACCACCAAGCTATACTCCTAGCCCTGTCCTCACAAAAGCCTGTGAGAAAAGTAGACTGGTGTGAAGCCCAGCACAGATGGGCAGCATGTGGTCCTGAGCAAGTCATTTCCTTGCTTTGCACCCAGTGTCCTCAACTATAAAATGGGTACAGCACTAATAGGACAACCTCAGAGCCAACAGGAGGATCAAATCAACTATCGCTCACAGGCCCCCTCCAGCATCTGCCATAGTGTCGAGTAACCAGGAGCTGCTGCTCCCAGAAACTGATGTCCAGAGACAAGCATGACTTGCTGGAGGTCATAATGACCCTGAGGCCTACTTCCAACTGTCTAGGACAGTTGGAACATACTGAAATGACAAAGGCTGGGCCAGTGTCCAAATCATGCAGCCAACAGAACTGCATCTCTAATCCCAATTCTAGACTCACCAGGAACAGTACCCAAATTCCTGGAGGACCTCTTCTACCCTGTCTCCTGATGGCTGTTTGTGGGAGGACAAGGCAGGGGGACTGGAGGTAAGAGTGAGGGAGGCCCTTCTGGATTAGTAAACTACAAACAGACTCCATTTGCAGGTGGGCTGGGCCCCCACCATTTATTGAACACCTACTATGTGCCAGAGTCATTCATTTCTGCCCCAGTCCTATCCCCATTTTACTGACGCTCAGAGCAGAACGATTTGCTCAGGGTCATACACAGAGGTGGCTGAGCTTGACCAGGAATCCCTGGGGTTTAGAGAAGCCAGCACAAGCCAAGAATCCCCCTGGGGGGGGCGGCGACCTGTATGGCATAGACAGCCCAGTGCCTGGGTCTGCCAGCATGGGAAATGACCATGGTACCTCCTCCCTCCGGAAGGGAAGAAGGCCCTCCCTGGCTCTGCCCTCTGCTTGGGCCCAAGCCCAGCTCAGCACAGACCCCTTGGCAGTGTACAAGGCAAGCCAGGAAAAACAACAGTTGAGAGGAAACAGCACAGCTCCCCTCCCTCCTCTGCCAACTGCCCCTTCTAGCCTGAAAATCTCTGAGGACAGTCAGGCACTGGTCCACAAGCCTCCCCTGTATCCTCTCTGAGCCACCAAACTTTCTTCATTCATAAAGCATGATCAATCCTTCAGTATCAGAATAGGACTCTGAAGAGGAAGAGTAAGCCTAGTGCTAACACTCACTGGCCACATGACCCAGGACAAGTTGTTAACTTTTGAAATTTGAGTTTGGTCAGCAGTAACAGGGTTGACACACTACGCTCATAACAGCTGCTGGAAGGAATAAATGACAGAGTGGTGGGTTGAACACAGAAGGTGCTTAAAAAAAAAAAAAAAAAAAACAAGAATTTTTATTTACTAGTATTTTTAAATAATTCTATTTTAAGCATTATAAAAGTTGTGTTTATTTCGTAGCTTCATGAACTTTGGTTGGCCTATTTTTGATTGCGTAAAAGACTTAAGAATCCTGCATAGTTGCTGAAAGACCACAAGTTCAAGGCAGCATCTGTACAAGACTTTCTATTTCTACTTATTCGATTTCTTTTCTTTTTTTGTCAGTGCTGGAGATTGGCCCCTGGACTCTGTGCATGCTAGGAGACCACTCCCCTAATATGACATCCCCAGCCATACAGGGATTTTTTTTTTTTTCTCCCCAGACAAGGCTTGAACTTGATATTAGCCAGGGATGACCTAAAACTTCTGATCTCCTGCCTCTACCTCCCAAGTACTGGGATAAAAGACTTATACCACCATGCTGAGTTTATGCAGTGCTGAGGACCAATCACAGAGCTTCATGAATGCTAGGTAAGAACTCAACTAAACTATCTCTAGCCCCAGCAATACAAGGATTTTTTTTAATTAAATTTTTAATTTTATGTATATGAGTATGTTGCCTGCATGCATGTAATTGCATCTATGTTGTGCAATGCCCACGCAGGTCAGAAGAAGGCATCAGATCTGGAAGTGGAGTTACAGACGAATATTAGCAGCCAGTGCTCTTAACCACCAAGCCATCTCTCCAGCCCCTAAATAATGGAAGTTTTAATAATAAACCCTCATGTTCTTACTCACTAGACATCCAAGGGCCCCCATGTTCCTGTCTCATTCAATCTCCTCAATTACCCCCCAAAGAAGGGGGCTGAGAGACTGAGAAAGAAGAGGCAGCTGCAGTTTCCGGAAACAGGGCAAATGCCCAAATTACAAACAAATTCGCTCAGCTATGAGGTCACTGTTTACAGTGCTGGGCCCGGTCTCTGCCAAGTGCCATCTACAGCCACCGGTCCCCAGCTCCCCGGCACAGCGGACCTGGGCTCTGGGCCTTGGGTCTCAAGATATCCTTGTGACTCCAATCCTCAGGGAGAAGATAGACCTATAAGAAGCACCTCAGGCCAGGTGGCATTCTGGGATATGTGTGGTTGCATTCTCTCAAGAATCCCAGGATAGGAGTGTCACCCCATTTTCTACATGAGGAAGCTTAGGCTCTGTGAAGAGAAAGATGATATAGGTCACCCAGGACATTAAACCCAAGGCCAGATCATCTGTATCTAAAGAGGGGGATATGTTACTACTATGTTCTGGGGCCTTCTCCAGAAGTGACTTCTCCAGAAGAGAAGTGGGATCCTAGAATCCCGGCCATGACACCCTCCCATCACGTGCTCAGATGTTGGGTGAATACTCAGGGCCACACCTAACATACAGTACTCTGTACTCCAGTTATTCATTTTGTACTCACTAAAGACCCCTATAGGGAATAAGACTCATGTTCATTTTCCACAGGGGGAGAAACAGGCTAAGAGATGTCAAGCAGTTTACTCAAGTCTCTGCCACTGGCCCTGCCTTGCTCATGCTAGACAGAGTACTTGCTAAAAGTCTGGAGATCTTGTCAACTGCATGGCCTGGCAGAAAGTGAAAGAGTCTGGGAGGAGGGCTAAAGGCGAGGGAAACCAAGGCTGAGGTTTCTTTCAAGAGCTCCAGAAACCAGAATTCTCAATAAAACTGCTGCAGCTCAAAAGCCCGCCATAGGCCAGAGTCAGCAATCAAGTCAGGAATCCCTAGGGTGACCTTCCCAACCTGGGCCTCTCAGGCCCCCTCTCCCAGGCATGCCAGAGAAGTCAGCATGCCCAGAATCTCCAAAACGCCCCTACCATCCCCAGCTTGTTGGGGCAAAGGGTAGTGGAAAAGAGATGGCCCGTTCAGGCCAAGTCAGGCATGAGCTCAGTGCTACAGCTGCAGGGGTGGGCAGTGGAGGGAGGAGGGAGGACTCACAGGAATGCTGATTGGCTAGTTCAAATCCCAACAGAAGGGGCTCTCCCCTCCTGGGCCTCTGAGAGCCCACCCCCACCCAGCTGCTCTGTCCCCGCCTACCAGCCCGCTCCAGACTCCATCTCCCTGGTCTGTTTTACTAGGGTCCCTCCCAGAAACCCTCAAGGTCCACAGCTCTCTCCACTCATTCTTCCTCCGCCCAGTTGAGGGGATTGGAGGGTGTTTTGTTCTGTTTTGTTTTGAACTGGGACAGGCTCTAGGGACCCAGCAGTGCTTAGAATTTGAATGTCTGTGAAGCCATTTATCCCAGAAGCTGCCTGCTTAAAAGATGCCCTGGGGTTGGAAACATCAGTTTCTTCCTGTCTCACTGTGTTGCAAGGTAACATGCACTACTGGGGTGCAGGTAGGGCTGTGTGGAGCTGCAGGCTTCTGGAATCAGCTTTCTGCAGGGCTGGTATTCTTCCTTCCAGCAACAGGTATGCATGGAGGGCTCCCCATCCTGCCAGCTATCCTGGGCCTTTAGGAGTGCTCCCTGGAGATTCCTCCTCCCCTACTGGCTCAGTCCCTCTCTTCCCTTGGGCCGCAGTGCAGAGGTTACCCAAGGGACTCCTAGGCTTCTCCCCTCTTTGGTATCTCTCATTTACACTGTCGGGGCTCAGGGTTTAAGTTTTCAGTCCCCAGACCCAGATTTAAATAAGACAGACAGGGAACTTCTTTCCTGGAGGACCTACCTGCCAGAGTAGGTCACCTCTGCCCTGCTCCTGGGGCAGAGGAGCAGTAGGCCCAGCAGTGAGGCCCGGGAGGTCAAGGAGCCTGACCCTTGCCACCTACATAGGAGCACTGTGGGTAAGTGCTTCCCTCCTCCAAGCTTCAGGGTCCTCATCCAGAAAATTTAAATAATAACAGCTAGTAACTGTCAGTTCCTATGGTGGCAGCTATGCCACAGCATCATGTCTCATCATCTTAGATAGAACCCCATGAGGTAGGTGCTGTTCTTATACCCATTTTATAGAAGAGGAAACTGAAACAGGTGATTTGCTCAAAAATCACAAAATTGGGCTGGAGAAATGGCTCAGCAGTTTAAGAGCATGTATTGCTCTTCCAGAGGATCTGCATTTGATTCCTAGCACCTAAGTCAGGCAGCTCACAACTACCTATAACCCCAGTTCCAGGAGATCTGATACCACAGGCACCTGCAGTTATGTGCACATACCCTCCACATACACATAATTTAAAATAATAAAAATAAACCTTTAAAAATATCACAAAATCCAGGCATATTGGAGCCTAGATCCAATGTGAACCAGCCCTGTCCATCGCAGTCCCTCCCTTCTCTCAGTAGTCCCACAGAACTGTACAAGGCTGTGCAGAGACTACTCAGAGGCAGCACCATGGCTGAGGCAGAAAAGCAATAAATGCTATTAATAGGATTCATGTTGCAGATCACTTTGGGGTATTCCATTTGGAAGGCCTGTTGATCTACCAAAGGCCCACAACTTTGCAGATGGGGAAAATGAAGCCCATTGAAGTGTATAACTTGTCCAAGGACACAAAGGAGTAAGATACAGGGCTGATCTGGACTCCCAAGGGAGTTTACAGCCCAACCACCCAACAAGGGCACCAGTGGAGGTTGGCAGAGGCCCTTGGACTGACCTTGACATCCTGCTCCAGACCACGGATGAGCTCGCCATCTACCTGGCCAGTCTGGGCAGCCCGGAGGCTGCGGCGCTCAGCTTTACGCAGCCGGTACTGTAGGATGCGGCAGGTCTTGCTGGCCTGGTCCAACTGCTGCCGAAGCTCCTGCAGTTGATACACGTCTTCCTCCATATAGACATCCCGCATCTCCAGCATCTCAGCCCGCAGCTCCTCAATCTCATCCTGGGAGAGGAAGGAATGGTTGGGTCCATGGATGCCATGGCAGTGGCCAGCATGCCTGAATGCTGGTCATACCGAGCAAACAGGCCTGGGGTAACAGGCTGAATAACATCCACAGCTAAATTTCCAGACTCTGTAAATACATGCCTTACATGGCAAAAGGGAGCTGGCGGATGTGAACTAAGGATCTCCAGAGAACAGTTACCCTGGACTATGGGGTAAGCCCCTGAGAGAGAGGCAAGTGGAAGCAAGCAGCATGAGGAAGAAGCAGAGGGAGGAGAGACAGGCTCTGCAGGTGGAGGACCGGCCCTCAGCGGAGGAATGCAGGTAGCCTCCACCTGCAGCAAAAAGTCAGGGAGGGGATTCTCTCCTGGAGCAGTCGGCAGCAGACATGCAGTCCTGCCAGGACCTTGAATTTCAGACTTCAGACCCACAAAACTGGAAGATAATCTACAGTTACAACTGGTATGGTTTGGATCTTAAGCATCCTCCAAAAGACATGCTAATAATGACTGGGCTGTCCCCACTGCACAGTGGGGAAGCAGTGGAACCTTTAGGAGAGGAGGAGATAATGGAACCCTGTCCCTTCCCTCCTTTCTGTTTCCTGGCCACCATGAGGTGAGCAGCCTCCTCTGCCACAATCTCCAGGTCATGATGTTTTGCCTCAGCAGAGGCACAAGACAATGGGGTCAAGTGACCTAGATTGCAGTCTCTAAAAGCACGAGCCAAAATAAAACTTTCTTTTAAGTTGGTTATCTCAGATATCTTGTCACAGCGATGGAAAGCTAACACAGCCACTAAATTTGTGATGATGTGTACTAATATGCTGGGGAGGCACTCAACAAATATTTATGAGTGCCAGTCACATACCAAGCCCTGTGCTAAGCACAAGAACAGTAGTGACCAGCATTTTCTATATCCATTTCTCCAGGCCTGATTCAGAAAGCACATAGTAAAAAACAGACAGACAGACAGACAGAGAATGAGAGAGAGACCATTAAGTGTATGAGGCAGAAACAAAAGGAAGCAAAATACAACTACAGGCAGGAGTAATAAGACAGAGTGGTGGGGAGGGTGCAGTGTCAGGGGACATGCTCAGGGAGCCTTGGAACTCACATAGTGGGAGAAAGGAACTAACTCCTGCACGTTGTTCTCTGACTTCCACATTTTCACTGTGGTATATGCATACACATGTAAAGACACATAGACACACAACAAATAAATGTTAATTTAAAAAATTTTAACACCAGGTATGGTGGTGTATGCCTTTAATCCCAGGCCTCAGGAGGCAGAGGCAGGCAGAGCTGTGTGAGATTGAGGCCAGCCTGGTCTACATGGCTTCCAGACAGTCTGGGACTAGGGAGACCCAGTCAAAAAATTAATAAATTAAAGATGCAGCAGGCCCAGTGGGGTGGCACGTGCATTTAATTCCAGCATTCAGGAGGCAGAGGCAGGAAAATCTCTGAATTTGAGGCCGAGGCTTAAAAAAAAGGGGATACAGCAAGGACTGAGCATGGAAGATATGAAGTCAGGAAGGTCAGGTGGTTCAGGCTAACTTCAGCTATGAAATTAGAAAACAAGGCTCGGGAAACAGACAAGGTTAGCCATATAGGGTCTTGAAGGCCTGGGTTTGAGTTTTGATGGAGAGTATTACAGATGATGTCACTTCTGAAGGGCGGCTCCCATTACCTCTGTCACCAGCTCCCAGGGGCTCCTCGCTTCCATAGTCATAAGCTTATCTGCAGTTCTGTTTAAATGCAGTTCCCAGTGACTGTGGGAACCTGGAAGGTCACCCCATCTGCCTTCTCCCTCCCGACCCAGCATCTGCCTAGCTACCTGCAATCAGTATTAATTGAACAACATTATGTCTAGCTAGCAAACAAAATACAAGAGGGACTTTCTAGTGTGAAAAATACGAAGTGACCACAAGACACTACATAGAACGGGTGAGCAGAGACTACGCAGAAGAAACACAGTTGTGAAAACAGAGTCACAAACGTGAATAATACCTACTGTTAGCTTAAATAAGATCAGACACTGAGAAGGGAAACAGACATAAGAGAGAAGGCCTTGCCAAAAGCATCCTGGGAGAAGCTCTCAAGGTTGGTGCTGATGGAGGTAAGGTAGGTCCCAGAAACAGACAGGGGACCAGATATGGAGGGGCTAGATTCTCCAACCCTCCCAGGCCCAACTTCCCCAAAGAAGATGGGAATGAAGGGGCTGAGTGGTGGAATCTCAGATCCCTTGCTCCTCACTCTCCCATGAGGAGGGGCGTCCTCTTCCCTCACTTATCTATTCCTTTTACCTACCCCTGGGGCCTGCAGAGTCTGAGGAAGGAACTATGGAAACCTGCCTATGGGCCAAGCAAAGGCTATGGTTCTAAAGGCCTGCAGTGAGATGGAACTCTTGTCTGCCCCAGCTGCAGGCAGATGCCCCCTAGCCCCTCGTGGCTCCAGTGGGAAGGGGGCATGGCCTGCTGGATTCATGGGCAGGTCAGGAGTCAGGCTATCCAGCCCCCATCTGATTGGCTCTAGGACTATTTCTCAGCAGATTCTGAACCCAAGAAAGCAAGACAAGTGACAAATGACTACTTCTCCCCCTCCACAAATAACTGAAGTTTAGTTGCCACTCAATACCCCAGCCTGTCTCCTAAAGCTGCATTCAGAAGACACCCCAAAGTGGGTGTTTGCTGCAGAGGGGCAGTCACTTTACCATCCCAAATACCCCTCCATCCCAAAATACACACAGAGTCACCAGCCCACTCCATGCCAAATGGGCACCGGAAGTAGAAAAGAAGGAAGTGAGACCGTCAATGATCACACTAGTGAGAGAAATGAGGAAGTGAGGGATCCTGGGCCAGTTCAGCCAGCAGCGAGGAAGCAGGAAGGAGTAGGAAGTGCAAGCAGACAGTTACATCCAAGTTGGCCCAGGTGGCAGGGGCCCACATTCAAATTCGGCTTTGCCATTCACTAGCAACTCACACACACACCCCTTGTAGTTACACCGTGACAGGACCTGGTGATGGCGAGTCTGTGGATGTGTGTGAACCTCAAGCTTGGGATGAGTCAAAGGGAAGCACAGGGACATGCTCAAGCTTATGATGCTGGGCCACACTAAAAGATGTATTATACTTAGATCATAGTTGATATTCCTCAATATGGGATTACACCCACAGCTGACAGTCATCTTTCGGAACCACATATTTAGCTTTTAAGTAACTGACTTCTCTTTATAGTTTTGAAAAATACTGCAAACTTAAATCACAATTTCTCCACCTGGTTCTGAATTACAGTGGCTTTCTAAAAACCCTGGGGCTGGGGGTATCGTCTTAGATTAGTGGTAGAGTGTGTGCCTAACATGCTCAGGGCTGTGGGGTCCATCTCTAGTACCCCCCCCAAAAGTGGGAACTTATTACAAATCTTCATATTCCAACCTAGACCACCTAAATCAGAAACTTTCAGGGTGACCCCACAAGTGACTCTGAAGCAAAGAATTTCTTTCCTATTTCATTCACTCCAAATTGAGACAAGAATTCCATCTCACTGTACAAGTCCCTGGCTCTGGGCCTGACACAGAGATCGAGCAAAGATGTGAGCCAATGACTGTCTCTCATGAGCAGCTGTCTCCCCAGGGACACAGTGCAGGCTGTTGTGGTCATGCCAGCTCTGTGCCTGAGAGGGCTTCAGGGGGCCCAGGCCTCTAGTGATTTGCCCCAGCTGCAGACAGAATGCCCCCTAGCCCCTCCTGGTACGGCCCATGTGAGGCTTGACAAAGGTGGGCTTGTGGCCACATGGGCCTCTGCTGGGACATGGACAAAGAGGCTGGCCATTGCAGGGCTTCAGCAGAGGCTCTGTGTGTCTTGGTCTTAATTGAGGAAGGGGTTAAGGACCCTGCTGGACTGCAGAGATTCAGAGTCCACACCAAGCCCAGGAACTTTCTGGGTTCCTTAGCCCTTCAGTCAAGGGCTCTGCCTGGAGAGGCTCTGAGGTGACAGATCTAAGTTGGGGAGCTGGGACACAGGCAACCCATAGGCCCCACAGAGATGCCATCTCCTGAACCCTTCCACAGAACATGGGAAGGGAGGGGCCAAGTGCTACAGACAAGGTTACTGGAGTCTCCCCTCCTAACCTGAGAGCAGTTCAAATCTCATCCTCTACCTCCACTGCAACAGGTCACAGTGGCCAGTACTCACCTCAGAGTCTGGGGAACCTCGATTCTCAACCCTGCAGTCCAAGGGCCACCCCAAAGAAACTGAGAAAGGAGTACACCAGGTACCCCATCCGCCTCTAGGCCCTGCTTTCATGCTGAGATTCTCCCCTTCACCCCCCACCCCGACCCCCACCCCTGCTTGAAGCTTAACCAGGGTAGCTTCTAAACCCATGTTACAAGTGGGCAGAAGGAGGCTGGGGCTAGGCTGAGCACCTACAAGGCCACCAGCACTTCCCTTTCTCACAAAGCTTGTCTTGAATTGGCAGGCAAAGCCTACTGACTGAGGAAATCTGAAAAAGGCAGGTGACTTTCTGTCTTATCACAGGGGCTTCTACTTCAGGTCCAAGCATCTGCCCTGGATCACGGGCAGCCCCTGGTCTGCTTCCTACCCTATCTTGCTCCTGCACACAGCACCCAGATTTGCCGGGACTGAAAACCTGGCCATTGCCTTCTGGGAGACTCAGGAACCCAGGCCCTGCTCAGGCTCATCTGCCCATTTCTGCCATTTCTAGTCTTCTTTCCAACCCTGTAAGGCAGACATTGAAAATGTTCCCATTTTACATGGAGGCATGTGAGGCTCAGAAATTTCCCATTAGGGTGACTGACCCTGAGCTTGCTCAGACAGTTACCTGTCAGGTCATTTCCTGAGCTCTAATGGCCTTCACCAGGCTAACTCCCAACTCTCTCACCTTTCTAGACTATTCCTTCCTCTCCTAATCTGATTCAAATCTACATTCTGAACTGTATGGTCCCTAATGGTAATAACTTGAAGTTGTATTTACCTGTTCCCTGGTCTTTCTCTTCCCAATAGCTGGAAAGGCAGGGTAAGCCTTGACTCACCCATGTCTGGTTCCTGACATCACTAGCCAGAACACAGAATGGAGCAAGCACCTCAAGCGGATGTGAATCAAAAGGTGATAAGGCTGCTGGCCTGCCTGGTCTCTCTCCACAGGCCAGAGCCTTCTGCTCCAGCTCTAGGGCAGGTGTCAAAGGGCAGACAGAGTGTGGGTAAACCCCCAATGCCACCACAGGAGCACAGGAAATTGCCTGCTCCCCACCCGCTCCCTGCAATTCAAGTGCTTCTCTGTCTATGCAGCAGGCAGAAAGCCTCCTCTCAGAGATGGCCAGTTCACAGAGTGCTAGAAGAGACTCTAAGTCCAGGCTGGGCCTGCGGGCCCAACATGAGCTCACACTGCGGCTAATAATAGGCTTTCAGAGTGGCACAGGGCTCCACAGTTTACAAAGACATTCCTGGTGAATCATCTCATGGGTCCTCGCAGAAAGCGCTGGGTCAGACAAGCCAGGAATCCTTGTTCTGTAGATCAAGGGCAGCAGAACAGCACAGGGAAATGCTGGCTGTGCCAAGTCTACCCAGATGAGGCAAGAGACCTCCAAACTGGACAGAAAGCTGCCCTCAGGGTCCCTCCTCTGTGTCATTGTTCAGGAAAGTCACACCTTTATTTTCACTGACCTCTAAAGACTAACATCTCCTTCTACTGTGGTCTTAGGAACACAGTGGGGTTGAATCAGAAGCACCTGTGACTTGGACACCAAAATAAATCAATATTTTCATATTCCATAACAGTTGCTGCTGAAATGTCAAAATATTGTTATGCTCATCAGTACCTTTAAATTATAGGAGCTAACAGAGCTGACACCAGAATTCATGAGTTAATGAACACACATATTACTATATCATAATTGTAGAACATATTTTAATAACGGTTTCAACCTAGCAGGCTTCTTTGTATTTGATGCTTAACACTGAAAGATGTTATCCTGAGGCTTATCTCAGCAGAGGCTTAATGGAGTTCATGCATAAAATATCACGACAGAGCTGTTCTCTCTGGAGTACCTCTTCTGCAGGGTCTGGGTTGTCATCCCAGGCTCTCATCTCTCCCATCACAGCATAAAAAGGGAGAAGGACTAGGAGATGACTTGGCAGGTAAAGTGCTTACGGCACAGAAGCATGAAGACCTGAGGTCAGACCCCCAGCATTCACGTAAAAAGCCAGGTGGGTCCTGGAGTTTGCTGGCCAATCAATGCAGCTAAATCTGTGAGCTCCAGTTTTATTAAGACCCTGTCTCAAAAAGTAAGGTAGAGAGCAACTGAGGAAGTGAGCTGACATTGACCTCTGGCCTACACATGCAACACACACACACACACACACACACACACACAGAAGGAGATGCAGAGATTCATTTTCAAAACATATCTTAAATGTCCTAAGGAAGATTCTTTTCTGCATGAGACTTACACAAATCTAAGATGACAAGTCTAATGAGGACAAAAAGCAAGTCTATATTTGATTTGGTCCTATGGGACCCCTGTACATGAGTGTAAATGCATGGGCATGATAAACTTGGTCTATGGGAGATGAAAATGACTGGACATGGCCCCTTTGCAGAAATACAGCAAGTGCCATGGGTAGTCTGACCCCAGAGCCAGCCCCTACCTGCCCTTTAATTAAGGGACAGAGAAGGAACCAAAGAGATAGGTTCATGTAGACAGGAAGATAGTGCCTCTTAGCAGCCACCTGGAAACTGTGCTGGTCCTTGACTCTCTCTCATCCAAGTCAGTTCCCAGTGCTACCACGGAGCTCAGGAGAACACATTCCAGAAATCTGGGCTACAACAAGGCTGGGTCAGAAGCCATACCGGGATGCCAGTTCCCAAGGGACCCAGCATTGCTCAGCATTGCTTGGGCCTTCTACGGCTCTGTCCCTGTCTCCTAACTCCTTACCTCTCAATCTCTAAGCACTGACTACCCCAGGCATGTCCCTGTGTTTGAACAATTAGTGAGTATCTACAGTGGGCATGGTGACAAGACCCATCTTGAAATTACCAGACTTAATTCTTGTTATGGCCATTCTGCTCTCCACTAAGTTGCTCTCTACTCAGTATAAGGAATGGAGTGATTTCTTCTCTCCCTCCCTCCCATTCTTCCTTCCTTCTAGAAACTCAAGCGTCTCATACATGCTAGGCAAGTGCTCTGGGCTATACCTCAGGCCCCATGGAATGATTTTTAAATATGTACACTTAAAATATAGTTAAGTCAGGTATGGTGGCAGGTCTTTAATCTCAGCACTCGGAAGGAAAAAAAGGTAGGCAAAGCTCTTTGAGATCAAGGCCAGCCTGGTCTACATATGAGTTCTAGGCTAGCTGGGGCTACAGGGAGACCCTAATTTCAAAAAGCACCCCCCAAAAAGCAACTTAAATTGTCTAAAACTTTCCCCTCTTTAAAATCCTCCAATAATCACCTAAACCTAGGAACAGCACACATGTCCTCTGGCTGGTGAATGGCTCAATTGTGTAACACCTCTGTGGAAAACTATCCACAGCAGAAGGAAGGAGCCGAGAAACCTTCAGCAACGGTGTTCTGGCTCCCTGAGGAAGCCCCAGCCCCAGTAGATGCTGTGGGATGCCATGTGTACCACGTTCTGCACAGGCAGGGATACTGGGTCAGAGAACAGACCAATGGCAGAGGGAGCACTTTGACCAACAGGAGGAATTATGGGTCAGTAAAGAACTCAGAAAGCAGGTAGATCTCTGTGAGTTCCAGCCAGCCTGGTCTACACAGGTGAGTTCCAGGCCAGTCAGGGCTATATAATGAGATCTTGTCTCAAAAAACAACCACACTCCCCCACACCGTCCCAAATACAGCAAAGCAGAACAAAATCTCCTTGGCAGTGGGCTCTTCACCACACTCAAAATGAAGCTCCTGCCACAAGAACACAGCTCCATTTGGCCTGACTCCCACTCACCTCTCACCTCCATGTCCCTCAACCCACCCCCAACCGCCACCTGTGAGCTACACTCCAGCCACTTAGGTCTTCTCCCAACAGAAGTCAGGTGGCCTGTCCCAGCTATCAGCTTTTGAAGCTGCCATTCCCTCTGCTGGACCTGGCTCCATCTCTGCAGGGCTCTACCACATCCTTCCTGTCTAGGCCTCCAGCAATGCCACCTCCTTAGAGACATCGCCCCTTACTTGCATCTTAGCCCTTTGTTTCTTTCCAAGTACATGTCACAGGCTTACTTAAGACATTAATTTTACTTATTTTTCTGATTGTGGAAGGTCAGTCTCTATCACTAGGGAGCCACGTGTATTCAGGCCTAGCACCAGAAGAGTCAGGCTGAGGGAGAGAGCCATCATCCCACTAAGTGAGGGTGATATTCATGGAGGCTTACCATCCCAGTAGTGGCTTTAAATCCCAGTCCACAATGGGCCTTAGCCCTGGCAGATTCCAAATCTTACCCACTTCCTCTTCTGCTTCCAACTGGCCAATAGGCAGGCAGCCGTGGAATGGGCAGGCAGAGCTGAGCTACCAGACCAGAAACCTCACTCTCATAACCACTCCACAGAAAACAGTGGCCTTCACCTGGTCCACCTTCTCCCACACCATGGTTCCTCCCTTGGGCCAAGGCCCAGGCTGCCTATCCATCTGCTACCCTGGCAACCTACCCTAGACATGGCAGAGCTGACCATCAGGGTAACCAGCAGTAGTCACAGGAGTGGCATGCCAGCCCCACCCAAGAGGCCACGGAAGCCATCTGCTGTCCCTTCTTCTGCTCCCCAGGATTCTGACAAATCTCCAGATGAGATCATTGCACTTGGATGCTGAGAGGGCTGCAAAAGGCGCCACTTCCCTCTCAGCTCGAATACAAACTGTCCAGGCACGGAGGCAAAAGAGGAGGAAGTCAAGGCTCCACACACAGGGGGCAGTGAAGCCTGAAGACCATCTCACAGCCCCCAGGGAGCCTCAAGTGAGTGGAAGGGACTCTGCTCCTGTCTCCCAGTGCAGAGCGCAATTCAGCTTAGCCTCTTTGAGTAGAAATCGGGGGGTAGTCAGGTTCAAAGGTCCTGGAATAGTCACATTCAGCCAAGTATCACTGTATCACAAGATCTCAATGACTATCTACTGTTGGCACTGAGGCCGCCTAGTCCTGGAGACCCACAAGGTCCCACTTCGAGGGGACTTGCCTCTCTATGTAGACAACACAGAGACCAAACACAACATCAGCAGCACAGGGTCACTCCCTACATCGCCAGTCACCAAGGGTGAGAAATCTGAAATCAGAGTGGTCAAGTACATTACCCCCAGTAACACAGGCAGGACTTAGGTTCATCTTGAGGCTCAGAAAATCGATAGTCTCTGTGATAGGACAACAAAAATAATAAGAGCTAACATTTATAAAGGGTTGGCAGGTGCCACTCGCCAGGCAGAGACTAACAGCCTTTTCTCTTTTTCAGGGATGACCCTACATGACAGATGTTAGTCTAACCTCCATTCACCAAGGAACAAGCTGAGGCTCAGGAAGAGGTGAAGTGGTATGCAGGCAGATGCTCCACCAGGGGGCTGTGTGTGTGTGTGTGTGTGTGTGTGTGTGTGTGAGAGAGATGCTCAGAGACCACTGTCCACAAAGGTCACTCTTGGCTTGTCACTACCCTACTCAAGACTCCAAGAGGCAAATGGGGCCCTATGCTGCTGGGGACATGCTCAGAGGGGAGCACAGGACACTGTCCCTCCTGTTCTGTCTGTGCACAGGAAGGAAGGCAGCTTTGGATCAGGATATGTTGACAACATCCCCCACCTCTGGGATACAGCCAAGTCTCTAATGGGACAAGAGCAGGGAGCTGAAGATTCAAGAGTAAAGACAGTGATTGGGGCCTAGGCCCACCCAGTCTAACAGCTCTTACCACTTTCAGGCTGTGTGACCAGCAAGCACCTTAACCTGCCTGGGCTTCAGTTTAAGCCTGTGCAGAGAAAGGAGCTAAACACCTGAGAAGGCCCATGCTGCCTGAAACCTGCAACTCTCTAGTTGTGGGGTGAATGCCTCCCTGAAGCTCCTAAGTACCTAAGGCAGGGAGCGATGACTCCCAGATCTTGGGACGTGACACAACTCCAAGGTGAAGACCAGGGAATTAAGAACAGAGGCCTGGGTGTCCCTGTGAACAGGCTGAGAGTCTGGGTGGAGAGACTGGGGAAGAATGACCACACAGGCTACTCAGCCCCGGGCCAGGCCAGGGAAGGGTGAGGCTGAGGAGGGGCAGAACCAGGGAAGGGTGACAGAGCAATGACTGGTGCTACTGAACAGGGTTTTTATTCGTGGCTCAGGGAACAAGAGACTATTCACCACTATCTTGGAATGAAGGCCCCCATGGGCTCCATTAGCAAGGGGAACATTATCAGAGTACATGTGATACACAGGTTTTGACCATCAGAGGAAGAGTGTCTTGGGGTGGAGAAGCTGCAAGGAGAAACGTGTCTGGAGGTACCCACAATGCAATTCAGGTTCATATTTGCCCCAGAATAACCAGCACACCCAGAGCCAGGAGCAGTCTGTAACCCAGAACCCAGGACTCCCTGGGGTCAGACCAGAACCTGCTAATGATGAAGGGTAAAGGCTGAGAGCAGGAAGGAGTGAATGACAGGTGAGGCCCAATGCCTTACATGGCTGGTCCCGCTCCTAACAGAATCTCCATAGCAGCTGTGCAGGGCGTTTCACAGATGCAGAGACTGAGGATCATGAACAGAAAGCAACAGGCAGGCCCAGGGTCGCAACCCAAGCTTGTCAGCTCTAGACCATATGCTCTTAGCCCCTGAGGCTGGGAGAAGGAAGAGCTGGCCAGAAGCTCCCACTCCCTCAGACTCCTGCCATGCCCCAGGGTGGCCAGCACAGGCAGACATGGTGCTGGCCCCAGGGCTTCCTGAACTGGAGGACTGGATGATGAGGCCATGATGGGGGAATGGCCACAGTGTGGCTGCTCATTAGACCCTTGCTTTGAATTTAGCTCCGCCCTCTCCCAGGGTGTCCCACCGCCACAGAAACTGCCCAGGGCCTGAGGGTGCCTCTCATCTTTTGTACCCAGGATGATGCTGCACTGCTATGTGTCTGAACTTCTGATACAGATACTCCCCAAGTATCTGTAAGAAAGGGATTAATTTCTGTCTTACAGATTTGAAGACTGAGACTCAAAGAGCGGACACATATAGGGAGGTGACAAAATGAGGCTTGGCCTCAGACCTGATCCCCAAAATGGAGTACACCTATGACACCTCGGTCTTCCTCCTTTCTCCTCCTTCTTAGGCTTCTGAGACAGAATAGGTCTTGTGCCCGGTGCTAGGGACACAGGGCCTCAGCCCTGCTACAAGTCAACAAGGCCACCTCCCACACAGCTGTTCACTGTGTCCTGTCACTTAGTGCTCTTCCCAAGCAGGCCCACCATGACTCTTGCATCCACCATTTCTCCAGCTCTTTTTTCTTTCCCTCCCACTCTCCCTCCTTTCCTGACACAGAGTCTTAGTGTGGCCTGGGCTGGCCTTGAACTTATAATCCTCTTGTTCCAGCCTCCCAAGTGCTGGGACTACAGGCATGTACCACTGCACCTAGCTGCACCTCTCCTTTTCAAGCCTATGGTCCCTTTCAGATCAGGACTACTGCCATTCACTCAGGCATGCAAACCTATTTAATGAGCCCTTTCAGTGTGGTAGGCCCTGTTCCAGAAGATGGGCACAGAAGCAGCCACTGAGGCTAACCCCTACTTGTAATGCCCTCTCCTCCAGGAAGCCTGCCCAGGCACTCCTGAGTACCCATACTTCCTCTGACTTCCAACATTTCCAGGCTAGACCTGGGAACCCTTTACAGTGGAGGCAGCATGGGCCTCTATAGCCCTCAGCAAAGGGAGCCAGGGAAAGCAGGAAATTCCAAGGAGATTAGAAGACAGTTGCCCTACAGCAGTGTTCCTTTGGTGGCAAGCCTGACAAAGTCTGTTTCCCTTAGCTCCACTGAGCCTGGCTCAGGAACCTGAGGAGCTTCAGCACAGCCTTTCCAGACCTGGAGAACTGCTAGGCCCCCATCCACCACCTGTCAGGCTCCTTGTACCGCAGTTCCTGGTGATTACAAACCCCAGCCCAAACACCACTCACAACTCCCAGCAGCCTAGTAGGAAGAAGCCTTATGGGTGGTTACAAACAGTAGGCGTGTACACAGTAGCTCCAGGGGGACATTAACCAGGACTTCCTGTGTTTATTCATGTGGGTGAAATGTCTCAGCCATGTCTGACATTTGCATCATCTTCACTTCTGTCCTGCCTATGCATATATGATGGCATGTCATGTCTGTGTGAATGTTTTTATGGGTATCTTTTTGGTATCTACTGAGCTTCAGGTCAAAGTGTACACAAGTTGGCTGCTCTCTGTAGGAGGGAGTGGGGGATACCTGGGCAGGTGTCTGTGTCATCTGCTGAGTGGGTCTCTGGGTTCCCATGAATGCTGGAACATGTAGATAAGATCTGTGTGGATTTGTGTGCTCTCGTCTGCATATGTATGTATACTTCTGATGTGTCTGAGGGTATCTCCAGGCTATGTCCACCTCTGGGACCCAAGTGTGCCTAGAGGTGTGAGGTGTGTGAAGAAAAGTGTTTTCCGAGTCTAAAGTCTCCTGCTAGTGTGAGCTTGTGCTGTATTTGGTAATGTGAGGTTAGACGGGACAGAGGTGGCACGTATGCACAGGTCTGCGTATTATTCCTCATGTGGACATGCCTCAAGGCTGACTTCTGGAAGCACACAGCATAAGTGTATTGCTGAACGTATACATAACCCAGACATGAGTGACTGTGGGTCTCTGGACTTGAGCTCGGAATAAGTTTGTGTGTTCAGAGTATGCCTAGGGACATAGGCCCAGCCCCTCGGCAAGGAATGTTGGCAGTCTTGGTATAGCTCTATGGTCTCCTCAGGCCACAGCAGCCACTGCCTCACATTTTCCACCTCATTGTCCCTCCCAGTGGAGCTTCCTCCCCACTAGAGGGGCTGGAACTTGGGGTAGGGACTAGGGGATTTTGCTGACTCTGTCTTCTACCCAGTGACAGACTGGGGCCCTCCCCCCTCCAGCTCTCAGGAACTTTGAAGATCTTCCTGGAGAGACCTATTAATCAGCAGACTCTAGGAAACTATGGGAGGAAGTTAGAGAGAGGGAGGTGGTGACTGGGACAGGCACATTTAATGAGCAATGGACATGCACTCTCGCACTGAAGAGGTCCCACGAGAGGCACACTGAACCCCATTTTATAGTAGTAGCCCCCTACAGGCACACATCCATCTTCAGGCTTGGACTCCAGCTTTTAATTTAGTTTTGTTGTTTGGAGTTTGCTTTGTTTTTGAAATAGGGTATTGTGTATCTTAAACTGTCCTTGAACTCATTATAGTGCTGAGAATGGCCTTCAACTTCTGATCCTCCTGCCTCCACATCCCAAGTCCTGGAATAACAGACATGTGCCACCATGCCCAGTTTACACCAGCCCAGTGATGGAACGTAAGGCTTCATGTGTGCTAGGTAAATACTCCACCCTGAGCTTATTCACCACTTGCTCCATACAAACCTTAGCTTGTCACCTGGACCACAACAGAACTCTTCTCACCAACCTCTATCCCATGACAATAGCAAGAAAGCTCATCACTCTGCAGAAGAAACAGGACCTTAAGTTAAACCAGCTGGGTTAGAATCCTGGTACTTCCACTTGCCCATCTATATAATGAGCAGGTCGGTGAGGAGTTTTCTCTGAACCCCTGTGAATGGCATCTATCACTCAGAGCTGGAACCCCTGGGGCAGGGGGCTGACTCCCCACTGACCACATGTGCAGCGGGAATGAGATCATGCCCTTCTGTCCTCCCTGGAGCAGAACCTGGTTATTAACATTCTAGTACTAAGGAAATCCACCCTCTGGCTTCTTCAGTTCCTCCAAGAATGAGCACACAGACATCCTGTCTGTTCACTAGCTAAGAATCATAACAATCCCTCATGAGACCCAGAACTTCACTACTTGCAAGATGTTTTCTTGACTATTCATATCTGACTGACTGCTGAAAACAATCCTTGGAGACTGTCCAGGAACACTACTCTATCATCTCTATTATTTAGATGAGGAAAAAAAAAAAAAGCTCAGAGAGGCCAGCCACTTGCCTATGGCTATACAGTAAATGGTAGAATCAGGTCTCAAAGACAGACCTTTGACCTCCAGAACTCTGAGACATCCCAGACTGGGTGTGGCCCCAGACTATTCTCACCACAAGGTACAAGGTAACTAACTGTTGTTAGTGGTCATAAGGGATCTTAGACCACTGGGGCTTTGAGGGTCAAACATTTCTCGGTCCTGGGACATCAGAAATTTAACATTCAGACATCCAAGGCTAGAAGGGACCCAAGGTCAGACAGCTTTACTGCAACCATACACAAACCTCCCCAAATGCTCCTCAGTGATCACACCCACCAATACTCTGGACCATCTGTAAGCTGCTTCCCACAAACCTTATGTCTGTATGCAGATATTCGAAGCCAACCAGTCTCCCTTTGAATAATTCAAGTGTCAGCAAGCTCACCACCTTCCCTGGAGAAGCTCCTGTCTTATCACTGGGAATGACTTACTTACTCCAGTTCTAGTTTCCTTACTTGGGCCCAAGAGCAGGACATGGTGAGAAGGGGAATTACGCAGTCAGTCACTCAAGGGCCCTTCTCGGTTGACAGTGCCCCCCTCCCACCTCAGCAGAGCCATCCACTGGGGTTCAGAGCACTCCCCTCGGCCAATGTGGTCAGCCTGCACTGGACACACTGCAGATTTAGAGGGTTTTTTTCCCTTCTTACCCACCTTCTGCACTTGCAGAAAGTGGCAGGAATTTGATGCTCTCTTACTCCAGGCTCTGGCTGCCTGGAGCAGGCCCCTTCCCTGCTCTGGCCACAGGCTACCCTCTGCAGTAAGAAAAGACAATACCCACAATAGGAAGTCCCACATGTTTGGTCCATATTCTCCACCTCAGGGATTTCCAACCTGTCCAGGTAAAGTCAGAAGCTTTGGGAAGCAGACCTGCAGAGGGAACTGTATCAAGTGCACCTGACAGTCAGCACAGCCTGGCCTAGCCCCGTCCTCACCTACTGCTTTCCCTCTCTAGCTTAGACACTGTTCTCAACGTAAGCTTGTTCCAACTTCCCTCGGCCTGGAATGTTCTTATTGCAGCTTCTTCTTCCGCTGGCTCGTCATCCCTCAGCTTCTAGCCTCTCTGAGCATTGGCCCCCACCATCTTGTGCTCATCACACTTAGCCTTTTCCACCCTTACCACTATCTACATTGTATTTTATTGTAACTATTGTTTAATCCTAGCCTATCCAAGGCTCTCCAAGAAAAGACACTTTACCTGGTTTACAGTAATAATTCCAGATCTGTGCTATTCAGAGAGCTCTAAGCAAACACTTGGTGAATGACTGAATGAATGAATGTCCAAGCCATGAGGAAGAGCCCAGCCTGTTCCCACAGACTCCACAAGAGAACGTGACCAGTGCACATGAAAACATGTTCCCTGTCTCAAGAACAGCAGTTATCTCAACTACACAACTAACGTTTACTATATGCACACTCTATGCACACAATATCTCACTGAATCCTTAAGTATGGAGGATGTGTACTAGTCTAATTTGAAAATGAGAAAATATAGGATCAGAGATGCTAAGAAACTTGCCCAAGGTCACAGAATCAGGAAGCTACAAACCCCAGATTCAATAATGGCTGAAATTTGCACATGAAGCCTCAACCACTGAAATGATGGTAGACACTGAGGCTCAGCCCTGGTCCAGACACCAGAATGTTCCCAACTGGGCCCTGGCTGGGAGGGAGAACCTGGGCTCAACTCTCAGCCTCCTGAGACCACTCTCCCATCTGAACAGTCACAGGAAGGAGCCCAGGGTAAGTGCAGGAGGATACTGAACCAAGAGATGTGAAATGTCCTCCTCTACCAGGGTGATAAGAAGGATGCATGTCCAGGTCTGAAGTAGCCCGAGTGGAGAGTTCAGGAAGCATCTAGGAACATCCATGAGGCAGGCCCCAGAGGCTGGGCCTTCCTTCCACCTCCACTTGTCCTGCTACCTTGGTTTCAGAAGACTCTACAGGTTGGATGAACCCCCAATTGTCAACACTGAGTGGGAGCTTTGGGAAGACTCATCCTCCCATTTAACAGAAAAGGAACTGGAGGGCTGGCCTGGGAAAGGGTTCAAGCTAAAGTAGCAGGTGATCCTGCTTCACACAGACCATACTCTCTAGCATACAAGAGTTTACTGAGCACATGCTGGATAGCAGATCCAAAGGAAAACCGGGAAGTATTCAGACAAGCCCCTCAACATGCTAAAGAGGGAGAAACCCTTTTGGACACAAGAGCCACAAGGCAAAGCACTGCAGGGCAGATGTGTCATTAGAGTGCTGTGAACTTCATGGCTCCTCGCCAGGGCATTCTGGGTATTGTGCCAGGCCATCAACTGACAAGGGCAGACAACACTGCAGCCTCTTCTCAAACTGCCCAGCAGTGGTAATACAGCCTGTGAAGACTCCAGCCTCTCAGGCCAAGGTCAGTAAGCCAGGGCTGGACTGTCCCTAAAGCTGCCACTGTGTCAGGGAGCAGGGAGAAAGAGTCCAGTCGCACTAAGTATTCAGACACAGCCCCCCCGTCCTCAGGCAGCTCTTCAGTCCCACATGTACAGAGGGAGTACCCCTATTCAGGAGGGCAGCTTCCCTCCTCCCATCCTTCCCTCCGTGGGGGATGGGGGGGGGGAACCACAAAAGCCAACGGCTGTCCAAGCCTTTTGCAGAGAGGACAGAAGACAATATCCCAGGATTGAGGAAGTGGCCTCTGAACCGGTTCTCCCACGACATCATCCTCCCGGGCTGTGGGACCGTTAGACTGGGCGGAAGTGGACTCCAGCCAAGGGGATGTTCCCAGATGTCATGCTTTCAAACCGACCCGCCCTGAAAGGCAGGCGAGGACAAGCCTGCTGGGGAAAGCCCTGGGTAACAACTCAGGATGGTGCTCCTGCCTTCCCTTGCCAGAGGATAGCTGTGGTTTCCCTGGCTGCCAGGCACACCAATGCTGGCCCCATTAAAGAGAGCCTAGGAAGGCCTACTGGGGGCGGGGTCCTGAGTCTCTCAAAGCAGAGGTCAGGCCGGGCTGACTACCCACCCCCACCTATCTGAGCATCCTCCAAAGCAGTTTTACAAGGGTTCCTCTCCTCATATCGGTGCCCCAGTGCCCGTATCTCATCCAAATTCCCCCCTCGGGAGACGGCTTCTCAAATAAAGTGAGGACGGCACTTAGGAGGAATCCCTAGACCAACCCCTGAGTGGTCCCGGACCTGGGGCGCCCTCCGAAGCTTCTTCAGTGGAAAAGTGGCCGCGGCTGGGCAGATCCTCCCCCATCCCAGCCGACCCCTTCCCCCGTCAAGCCCGCACCTTGAGATAGTCGTTCTCCGAGCGCAGCTCCTCCAGCTCCCGCACGAATCCGCCGGGCCCGCAGTCCAGCAGCTCCTCGGTGAGGTCGGAGAAGGCGAGCGAGGCGCTGAGCGGCAGGCGGCTGCTGCCCGCCGACGACGCGGCCACCGACGGCTCCTCCGGGGAGGCCGGCGGCCGCGGAGGCTGCTGCGCCGACGGCGCGGGCTGGGGCGGCTGCTCGGTGCGGGTCCCCGCGGGCCCCCCGGCCGCCGACTCGGCGTCGCTGCTCAGCGCCAGCTCCAGGCCCAGCAGGCGCGCCTCCTCCGACGCGCAGTCCGACACCTCGGAGCTGCTGTCCGTGAGGCTGGGCGGCGGCGGCGGCGGCCGCGGCCCCGCTCCTGGGCGCGGGCGGCCCTTGGCGCGGACCCCGGTGCGCACCCCGGCCACCCGCGGCCCCGCGCCCCGCGCCCCGGGCGCCACCGCGCGCCCCTTCTTGTCCGGCCGCGCCGAGGACCCGGCGCCACAGGCGGCAGCGGCGCCCGGGCCTGGGCCGCGCCGGCCCCTGGCGAGCGACCAGCCGGCCACGTCTTTGGGCCGCGCAGGCGACGGCGCACGGTGGCTTTTCTTCCTCTCCGGGGCGGGCGCGGGAGGGGGGCCGCAGGTCCGCGCCGGGGCCTCGGCCGCCGGCGTCTCCATCTCGGCCTCCCTAGGTCTCAGGGAGCGGCGCGCATGGCCCGGGCCCGCCCGGCCCGACTGTCCCTGGGGAGGCTCCCGGCTCCGCTCCGGCCGCTGCGGCCGCGGCTCCGCTCGGCCCACTTCAGCCCGGGGATCGCGCTCGGGCCCCGGCGCCCTCCGCACGGCCTCGGTGCTGCTCGGAGTGCGGAGCGCGCGGCCCGACCGCCTCCAGGCGCCCCGGCTGCGGCTACGGCTCCGCCCGGCGCCCGCCCCCTCGGCCTCGCCGCGCCCCCGGAGTGCGCCCGGGCCTCGGCCGCCTACTCGGCGATCGCCGCCTCGGGCTCCGAGTCCGGCTGCGGCCCGGGCCCCGGCTCCGCCCGGCGCGGCCCGCCCCCCGCGCAGCCCCGCCAGCTCCCCGCCCCGCCGCCTCGGCTCGGGGGCGCGCGGCTCCGCGAACAAAAGGCGGACGCGGCGGGAGCAGCGGGGAGGGACGCAGGCTGGGAGCGAGGGAGGGATGTGCGAGGCAACAGCGACCCCCTCGAGGTCCAGGCGAGCCCGGGCAGCCGCGGGCCCGGCTCGCTCCAGGGGCGCCCCACCGCGGGCGTCTGCCCCGCGGGCCGGGGGGTCGCACCCCGCCGAGTCGCCCGGGTGCCCGACGGCGCCGCGTGGGCGGCGGGAGCGGGGATTCCCCGGCGGAGGCCCGGCGGACCTCAGCTCGCCGGAGCCAGCCTCCATGCACACCCAAGCACCTCGCCGCGCGCCGCTCGCCCCTCGCGGGTGCTGAGCGTGCGCGAACTCCGCCCCCAGCAACCTAGCTCAGGCAGGTTAAGGATCCCATCCTACAGATGCGTAAACTGAAGCCTGACCCAGACAGGCGGTCCGTTCACTGGCAATGGCGGAACCGGATGCGACCCAAGCCTCAGGCCTCCAGGGTGTATGCCCGGCTCCGCCAGCTTCAGCTTCGTCTCCACTGCCATCGGGATCGTGGAGCCCTGGGTGCAAGGCCGACCCTGCACATCCTGACTACCTGAGATCCCGGGTGTAGTCCCCTCTTCCCGCCCCACTTTCGAGCTCTACAACTGAAATGTCAGACCAGTGGATTTTCAGGGGGTGTTACACCCAGTCTGTTACATCTTCCGCCTCTCGCCCTTTCCCACTCCTCACTGCTCCATGTTGCTATTCCCCGACCTGAGCCACGGAAGGGCAGAGCCTGATTTAGTTCTCTGGCTGGCCCTGGGAGGGCGCTTATCTTCAGGGTGGCACCACCCCGCCACCCAGGAGGTCAGGGCCTCTGCAGTCTCCTCTCCCTCTCTTGGTACCTTCTCCCTCTTTCTGCTTTCTCCTTCATTTCTATGTCCCTCTTTCTCCTCTGCTCTCTTTTCTAACTTGTCTGTTTCCTCCTTCCTCCTTCCCTCTCTTTAACTTCTTCCTAACCTGACCCACAATACAGCCAGCCTGCAACATGCTCACTCCTTTGTCTCTGACCCACCCCCTACGATGAAGTACAAGCAGGTCTGCCAGGGTACCTGGGGCAAGGGCTGGGCAGTGATTTGAGTGACCCAGAGTGGGTCCTCCTAGTCCCAGGACTCAGAGTCCCAACCATCCCAACCTGGCCTGGTCTAATGTACTAGATGGCAGGTCCTTCAACTTGGACACCCTTGCTCTTGCAGGCTGGCCACAGTGATACAAAGAGAAACTGTGTAGCTGTTGGAAATTGTTCTGTGCTCCAGTTTCTCCCCCTGTGCAGAATGTGTTCTTGGAGGTATGAGATGGTTCAGTTCGTTTAGGGGCTGTGTAGGACCAGGCTGCCTCAGCTACCCACCCCTAGCATATGCTTTGCCACTCTGGTAGTCTTGAGATCAGAGTGGCCTACACCTCCTCTCTTGCACCAGCCCCTCAGGCCTAGCTATCTCCCTGTCCACCGTGGACTCCATAACATGCAGGCTATGCTCAGTATTTCAATAAAGAATCTCAGAATGCTTGCTCTCTCAAGATAGGGGTTTTATTGTGTTGCCCAGGCTGGCCTTGAACTCATGGGCTTAGGTAATCTTCAGACTGCCTATAATGGAACACAGGTGTATGTCAATACTTGTCTCAGAAAGGTTAAGAAACTTCTTGTGTCTGGTTGCATTTTCCAAAAAGGAGCCGGATATATAGATATATATTCCAGTTGCTCTGCTTTTTTACATTTTATTTGTATGATTTCTTCAGTCAGGAAGGTGTGAACATGGTACTTTGACTTATAAGGTTAGGTCATAAGAAACATGGCATTTTCTTTCACTCTGTGTCTCTGTGTCTCTGTCTCTCTCTCTTTCCACTCACACTTGGAATCCGGTTGCCATACGGAGTGGAAGCACAGTCCTCATAGAGTGGCCACGTGAAGGCAGTCAAGCTTTACTCCCCACTGGCCACCAGGTATATAAGAGCCTGCAGATGATTCAGCCACAGCCTTGGAGTCACCCAGTGATGAGTGGAGCAGAAGTAAGTTGTCTCACCAACCCTGTCCAAACTGAAAAACATCTTTGAAAGTACTGAGTTTCATGGTCATTTGTTACACAGCCATGGGTAACTGGAATGCATGGCCAAGGTCATACAGCTTGGAAATGGCCTGGCTAGGGTTGTTTGGCCCTAGGGCTAATGGAATATCAGGAGCTTCTGGGCCTCAATGCTGCCTGCAAACTGTCCTGCTTAGGCACCCAATATGTGTATGAACCTCGGATTGAGGATAAAGCATTCAAGAGTGTTAAGAATTTTGTCACAGAATTTTAAGGGATCCCAAGTGGAAAAACAGTTTCAGTTCTCCTATTCAAGCTGCTAAATTGACTCATATGATGAAAACTAACTCCTGGAAGGCTTCCAAGAGAAGGTTTTTTCCCTAACTAAAGTAAAGGTTGTTTTCCTTAGATAAATCATGAAAAGAAAGAGCCGATGGCTGGGGGATGACAGGGAAAATCCGCTTGAACAGGGTAGTCAGGGAATCCTCCCTGAGGAAGTGGCCTGTATGTCTAGTTATCAAAGGGAAAGAGAATCTGAGGCAAACTGAAGAGCAAAGTAGTAGTAAGCAGAGGGGCAAGCTTGACAGACGCTCGGGGATGGATGCTCAATACAGCTGGAACTCGGGGAGACAGAGGGAGAATCCGCAGATACAGTGGAAAGAGGAAGCAGCCATAGGCAGGGGGTTATCCTTGAGGCAATGATAAGCACTGGAAACTGTAAGCTGGGTGTGACGCTATCGCTGTTCAGAAGTAGATCTCTATGCTAGCAGATGCTTAGGGTCTAAAGAACCTGTCTCTGGGAGCTAAGGGGACTTGGATGAGCATAGAAGAGGTAAAGGAAGGAGGATGTATTATTGTGCTGTGCTTTAAAAAGTCGTACACCCTTGTTGGAAATTAGGAATCATAGAAATTAAGGCAAACTCGCCCCCAGTTTCCTGCCTTAGAGACAGAACCAATAATGGCACCATTTGCTACAGCAGGAAAGACGGGCTTGGTGCTGTCAGAGGAGAAAGGCTCAGTTCACAGACGACATAGAACATCTGCGGAGACATTCAGGTGGAGACTCAGAAAGGCTTTTAGCTTGGAGTAGGGAGCCAGGGCAGCAGCTGGGTCTAGAGCCACTGACACCTAGAAAATATTCACCTTAAAGGCTAGAATGTAGCTCAGACAGCAGAGGGCTGGCTTAGCATGCACTAGGTCCTGGGTTCCATCCCCAGCACCACATAAAACTGGATGTGGTGGTGCACATCTGTGATCCTAGCATTCAGGAAGTGGAAGCAGTCAAGGTCATCCTAGGCTACATAATATGTTTGAGGCCAGCCAGGGCTATAATGAGACCCTGTCTGGAAAAGGAAAGAAAGAAAAGAAAAAAAAATTAGATTCATCTTGAGACCAGGTCAAGAAGGTCTGAAGAGAGAAAAACTGGCCCAGAACCAGAAGTTACATATTTCTGGTTCAAGAAACTGGGCAAAAAAGCCACAATGATGAGGGAGTGACCTACGACACAGAAGCCAAGGAATATAGCCGGCTGGGAGGAGGCTGCTGGGACCTGGCTGAGGGAACAGGACCTGGGGAAAGAACTCAAGAAGTGGACAGAGTGAACAGGACATGGAGGCAGAGTGTAGGGAGAGTTGATTGGCACAGTCATCGGGGATCATGAGGTCAGTGGGGAGCAGGAACAAAAAGCAGGAGAGAGAAGGGACTGGCCTGGCTTTGGAAAGGAACAGGGCTGGGTCCTCCCCACTGCCCCGCCCCAGTAAGGCAGAGGATGGGTGAGAGGCAAGTGGAGATAGAAGGTGAACTCACGGGAGCAGGGCTTCTGTTTTCTCCTTGGAGTGAAGTTGTCAGCTGAGGGTGGGGATGGAGGGAGAGGGTTTCAGAGGATGAAGCGAGGATCTAGAACAACCTCAGAAACTGGACACTGATTTCACAGGACTCCCTCACCTGAGGGAGTATGTCAGACCTACTATGTATCCATCTGAGGTTCCGAGAAAAGACAGCCAGTTAGTTCAGTGAACACAGTATGTTCCCCTCTGGTCATTTTCTTTTGGCTGTTTTCAAGTTTCTTTTGTGTTGTTGATATCATACTGAATTTTAGACTCTGTTTTGTTTGGGGATTTGGGGAGGGGGGCGTAACCTAATAGGGTAGTGGAAACTCTTTGCAAGCCTCACTTTTCATAGTTGGAAATAATCCTCAGAGTGGATGTTCCATGGGTCACTTACCCTTCCTCTCTATTGTATACTTAAATCCTTTAAGGCACTGGGCCCAGTGATACACACCTCTAATTCTAGCACTCAGTAGATCAAGACAGGAGAATGGAGAGTTCGAGCCCTGCCTCGGCCATACAGTGAGTTCCCAGTCAGCTTTGCTATATAGAAAACCTGGAATATAGCTCAGTAATAGAGCACTTGCCTAGCATGCTAATGCCCTGAGTTCAGTTCAGTTCTCAGCAACACACACACACACACACACACACACACACACACACGCACACAAACAGTTCCTAGAGATGACTGTTAATTCTGAAAGAGGAGGTGCAAAGCCTGACAGAGGAGAATGCTGAAAGGAAACTACAAGGCAGAGTGTGGCTGCACCTGGAATCCCACCCTGGCAGCTCTCTAGAGGTTGTTACCTGGCATGGAGTGTTCCTGCCAGGCCAGATTTTAAATCATCTGGATATAACACAGAATGGTCCGGACAACCAGGCAGACCTCACTGATCTTTCAGCATGTCAGTGGCTGGATGTTGAGTGTGGGGGGAAAGGGGACTTCAAAAAGCAGAAGGAAGGGGGAAGAAGTGCCAGGCCTATGACTCCTGAGCTGTTTATAGCTTAAACATGCATTGCAACAGCCATGTTTGAGATGGCAACAGGGCCCTTCTCTTGACTGTTTTCCCTATAATACAAATCCTTTGGCAGTCCACACTTCCTGGAGGGAATGTTGCCCCAGGTCACCTGGCCATGGGACTCAAGTCCTCTTAGGGTCTTCAGGACAGTCTTCTAGCTGTGTGACGATGGGCCAAGCCACCATGCAATAGTTAGCTATTCTGCTCAACTTGTTTGCCAAGGGATCCCGGCCTGTGAGGGTCGCCTCTTGCTCTGCAGCCCCTTCCAAATTTGAGTTTTATGATTCAACAACATAGCATTTGTCACAGTCCTATTGTGAGTCACTTTACAGAGAACTGACCCCACTGGCAGATTGCCCACTGTGTGCCAGACAGTGGGCTTCCTGTGCCCGACCTCATGGAGTGCATTCTGGGGCCAAGGAGGGGAAGCTGACCAGGGCAGAGACAAGCCATCAGTTTCCCATAGCTCAGGGTGATTGATGGAGAACCCTAGTACAGCCCTCTCCTGTGTCATTTGCCTAACAGATTCTAACCTTAAAGAAGAGGATCTCCATGATGGGCATGGGGCAGTAAGTGGTCTATGGCCGGAGCTGCTGAGAAGTTAGTTACAGGCAAGGAGACTGGTATCTCTTTTGCGTCTTTGGGCTGATGGAGATAGAGTTAGGGACAGGGAGGGTTGGGGTGGGGCAGTATGGGCATGACAAGGTCTTGTTTGTGTGTCTGAGCTTCTGATGTAGGATAATCACTGGCGCCTTCCCAGTTGGAACCAGCCTGGCCCCCAGCCAGGGCCTGCTGCCTTCGGGCAGGTATAAGAGTCAGGGTGGAGGACTGGTCAGAGACACCAGTCATCCAGTGGACAAGAGTTGGGAGCCAAAGCCACTGTGTGCAGACAGCCAGGTGGGCAGGTCATTCTGGGTTTCTGGTCTTCTCTTTGGGAGATCAGAGAGAGCACTAAGGAAGCCATCAGTGGATGAGCTGCACGAGGTCATCAGGGCCCAGGGCTTGGCAGCGTGAGTACCATGACCACTTCCCTCCGAGGTTCCCACCTTTCTCTTCTCCCACTGTACCTCACCTCCTGTTTGACTGCTGGATGGCCTGCCAAGAGGCACCAGGTGGAGACTCAGTGGCCTCTTGTCAGGGATTGGGGCACCAGGTCCTCTGGCGGGGGAGGGGTGTAATAGCCTCCTGGCATTTATCCAGCTGCATGAAATGACAGGTGCTATGGGATATCCCACGGCTTTGAGGGTGAGGAGGGAGAGAATGGAGGCTAGACTTAGCATCCTGAGCCTCAAGTGTTACCTTAAATTATTCTTACAACAGCCTTACGAGTTAGATGCTAGTTACACAACCAAGTAAGTGTCAAATATCTCTCTCTCTCTCCCTCTCTCTCTCTGTCTCTCTCTCTCAATTAAATTCAGGACTTGTGCACACTGGGAGTTAGCTGCCCTGTATTGGAGGGGTCTGGGCTAGGGGCTGAAGGTGTGTGTGTGTGTGTGTGTGTGTGTGTGTGTGTGTGTGTGTGTGAGAGAGAGAGAGAGAGAGAGAGAGAGATTTGCCCCTGCCACTGAGCCATAGACCCAGCCCAGCATATCTGTCCTAAGCTGCTTCTGCTTTCTTCTCCTCCCCTCCCTCCCCTCTTCCCTTCCTTTTAAAATTTCCTTCTCTTCTTTTTCTCCTCATCCTCCTCATCCTCGTCCTCCTCATCCTCGTCCTCCTCCTCGTCCTCCTTCTTCTCTCTCTCTCTTTCCCTCTCTCTCATTTTATGCTAAAGTTGGATACAGGACTTCTCATATACTGAGCCATCACCCTACTACTGAGTTACACCTTTAGACAAAAGGATGTCTTTGAAAGGTGGGTTTATTGTCCAGGTGCACCTCATCAGGATAAAACACACCTATGACGTTGAGGGGCTTGAATTGCGTGCCGTCAGTCCTGGAAGGCTAGGATTATCTGGTCCAATGTGTTAAATGCTATATATAGGGTCAGTGAGATGGTTCAGTGATAAAAGTGCTTGCCATTTGCCTTGCAAGCTATGACCTGAGTTTGATCCTAGGAACCCACATGAAAGTGGAAGGAGAACTAACTCCTGAAAGCCATCCTCTGGCCTCCACATGCATGCTGCAGTATGCACACACTTGCTCCCCACCCCTACTAATAATTTTTTTTAATGTTACATATTGGGATAGTGATACCTAGGGTCACAAATGAATTTATTCACAATCATGCAGGGATCATGGGCCCTAGATTTCTAGCCTGGGCCTTAGGTATCTTTTGAAAGTGTCATAAATCCCAGGTCAGGCTGCTAAAAGAGCATAGAGGTGGCCAGAATTCACAGCTGGAATTTACTGTATACCGCTAACATGCAGTAGATGCTAACTGCCAGTGAGGCCTTGAATGCCGAGTTGCTCCCAGACCCACCCTTGGCCTGAGGGTGACAGGTGAGAGGGGACAAAGGGCAGCTGGGTAGGCATAGAGCCAGTGGGGTGTGCCCAGGCACCACCTCATCTCCAGGCCTCACCTTGCAGCACTTCCTCCCCCAGGGCCAAGGACTCTTCACTGTGCTGGGCTGTGACAGGAGAATGAGCAGTGGACGCTGGCATTACACCCGGCTGGTAAGGGCTCAGCGTGGGCTGTGGGTTCTCTGAAGAAGAGGGTGAGATCTTTAGCAGGGAGTGGCCTGGGTTAGACTGGAGGGATGGTGTGTGTGTGTGTGTGTGTGTGTGTGTGTGTGTGTGTGTGTGTGTGTGTATGTGTGTGTGTGAGAGAAAGAGAGAGAGAGAGAGAGAGAGAGAGAGAGAGAGAGATATCTGTCACT
This sequence comes from Eospalax fontanierii, assembly GCA_035773235.1. Classification (NCBI taxonomy): domain Eukaryota; kingdom Metazoa; phylum Chordata; class Mammalia; order Rodentia; family Spalacidae; genus Eospalax; species Eospalax fontanierii. The sequence goes on along the minus strand of CM069550.1, from coordinate 22,183,627 downwards.
CTCAAGTCTTTTCTAGTGGCCAGGAATTTAGAGCAAAGGCCTGAACCCCTAGCCCGAAGGTCCTGAGACCCTCCTGGGGGAACATGCTGTTTTTGCTGTCCCTTCTGGGGTCCCATAGTGAGGACTCTTCTAGGCCTGAGACTGATGCACAGGGATGGCAGACGAGGTCATGCTGATTGTTTCTCCTCAGACACGTGTCTCCTTCCTATGATGAGCCTGGCATCATTGTGTATAGGCATACACACACACACACACACACACACACACACACACACACACTATAAAGTGTGGATGTTCAGTATACACCCACTGAAACACAGATATAAACCCCAGCTCACCCTCCAAACACACTGACAAGTAACACACCAAACTACCCAAAACCTGCTATTTCAAGCCAGCACACAACTCATGTGAGTAAACACATTTTACATGGAGCTAGATGTGACTACGCATCACGTCTCTGGCTGAAGGTGAGCCCCTGGGGTTCTCTGTATGATGGAGAAATCAGAAGTATCTCCCCAGGTCTTGGGGAGACTTCAAAGAAACCATTCACATCAAGCACACATGGTCAGTCTGGGTGGCGCCGATGCCAACCATTGTCACTAGTATTGCTATTGTCACTGTCTTACGTCCAAACACAGATGGTTGTGGCAGGGCTAGGCTTCCATCTGTCCTTCTGTCTTTTCACACTTACAACTTGGAATCTGGTGCCAGAGCAGACCAACAGCAGAGCACAGTGCCCATCTGAGTGGCACTGTGCCTGGACTGTGCTCCCTTTCTTCCCTCACTGGCAGTGGCCAGCTGGGAGGAAGCAGGCTGGAGGCAGGGGCACTTTGGCTATAGTGGGTGCTTCCAAGCTCTCCTAGGCTGGGCTAGGCTTGCAGGGGCCTGGGCAGGGGCCAGTTGGCAGCCCCAGCTTTTGGGGGCACTAGCTGTTTCCTCTGTGTCTCTCAATCCACCAAGCCTCTCTTTGTGTCTTCACAGCCTACCCAGGTAGAGGACCACCTGTCTGGAGAGGAGGAGGAGGAAGGAGAAGAGACAACCCCAGCCCCAACCTCTACCCCTGAGGACCCAGTAGAGCCTCGACTGACAGAAGCCAGCCAGGTCCTGGGTACCTCTGAGATTAAGCAGGTTTGGGCATATTTTATATACCAGGACTTCAGCCCTGAGCCTCCTTCCTATGCCAGCCACACCCAGGGGAACTAGAGTCATAGCTGCACAGAGACACAGCTCACCTTGGGCCAATCATGTCTTCTCCCCAGGCCTTCCCTGTCCTCTCTAGTGAAATGAACCAGGAACAGAAGCACTGCTCTCTTCACTGGGTGGAGAGGAATGTAGTGAGGATGACTTGGATCCTGGAAACTGAATCCAGAGCTGGGGTGGGATAGAGGAACGAGGAGATGTCAGGAAGAGGGGTTCAGTTTCTCTGTCCTCTGGCCTCTAGGAATCAGATGACTAAGAGGAACTCTCAGAGACTAGTTCTCCTTGAGTCTTGGTTTTCTCATCTCTAAACTGGAAACTGAATTGTCCTTAAGAACTGTAGCTAATGGGCACAGAGCCCCTGGGGAGAATAAAGTCTGCATGTTGGAAAGAGGGCGAGGAAAGCAGTCATTCACCTCCAGCCCTGTCCTCAGCTCAGTCTCCACCTCCCTCCAAGAGTCATCGGCCACCCCTGGAGTCTGGTTTTCTGCACGTCTAGAGATGGCTTCAGTCTGCGGAGACTGTATCGGCAGATGGAGGGCCACAGTGGGCCAGTGCTGCTGGTGTTGAGAGACCAGGATGGGCAGGTGAGCTGGGCTGGGGCTTAGGGACTCCCAGCCAAACTAGTGGGTGCTACCCAGAGCAGCATGAGGTGCAAGAACGCAGAGGTGATAGATGATGCCACTTGTAAGGAACACTTGTGTGGCACTGGGACCTGCCACATTGGGGACCAGGTCTTCATTTGTTCACGCCTATATCTGAGGCCACACTGGATACAAGTTAGCAGGCAAGATCAAGCCAGAAATGGCCCAGCACCCTTAGAGTTAATGGCCTAATTTTTTTTTTTTTGCATGTGGGGAGCATTGAACAAATTATCGACCATGTGCAAAACTGCATCCTTATGCTTGAAAGCATGAGAACATGGAGGGCCTGTCCAGTTTTGAGACAGGGGCTCACTCATTAAAGTACAAGCTAGTTTTGAACTCCAGACCCTCTTGCCTACCTCAATCCCCCGTGCTGAGATTATAGGCAGCTCCCACCACATCTGGCACTTATGGAAGGATTTCAAGCAGGTGACCCATACTTTCATGACAGATATATATATTTTGAAAACATCTCCAGGTGGTGAGGAAGAATGGGAGGGAGGGGGCAGGAAGGGAGGGATTCAGAGGAGATGGTAAAGCTCTGCCTGGAGAGGTCAGTCCATTGGTGGAATTTCAGGAAGGCTCTCCTTGAAGAAGGTAGGGGGACTGAGAGCTATTTTCAAATGCTCCTCTATGGAAGGGACATACTGAGCTGGCAGAGATCTCAGGGGTCCCCTCACATGGACACGAGAGCCTGTTTAGTAGAACTTCCTACCTGAGGCCCAGGAAAATCACTCTTTGATGGCACCCGTTCTGTGGTAGAGCACTGTGGGCCATGAGAAAGTTTCTCCTAGTATTAAACGTAAACCATGTACCCCATAGCTGCCCAGTCATCCAGCCCCACCACACAGAACTGCACCCCACAGCTGCCCAGGATCCCTCCCCCACCAGGCATGCACTGTGAGGATTCACAGCCAGTAACCCTCCCACAAGAGGAAGAAAGCTAAGTCAGCCAAATATTGGGCAGACAAGAAGCAAGATTATAGAACCACAGCTATTAAATGTGTTGCTTTTCTCTTAAAGTAGGATGTGGCTGGCACTGTTGGAACAATTAGAGAAAATCAAATATGGGACAGTACATGTAGATAATACCAGGAATTATTGTTATTCTCTTAGGTTATATAAGCCTAAATCCCTCTCTTAGAAGCTGACATATTTAGGGGTGAAGGGTCTACCACTTACTATCAAATGGGTCAAAGAAATAAAGACAGAAAACAATTATAGTGGATAGAGAAAACTCCTCAGTTGTTGCATTTAGGTGGAGGAATCCCCGTTTACTTTGATTTTTTTTTTCTTTTAATGGTACTGGGTGGTTGAACCTAGGGCTTTGTACGGGACAGGCAAGTACTCTACTGAGCTATATCCCCAGATGTGAACTTTTCTGTGTTTGAAGCAATAGAGGAAAGTAAACGGAAAGCAGCTTCCATACCGGAAGGTGCCTGGGATCCCTCTGGAGGAAAGTCTGTATTCCGGCATTAAGTGGGTGCCAGCAGCAAGTCATCCTGGGGAGGAAGAAGGAGATTCAGGGAAGGGGTTTATTGTGTTTTCTTGCTGCTTATGTACGACTTCTAATTCTTTTAGAAGATTACTTGTATAAAATAAGTATATTTGGGACTGAGGAGATGGTTCAATCAATAAAGTGCTTGAAGTCCTGCAAGCACGAGGACCTGAGTTCAGTACCTAGCACCCATGTAAAAGACTGGGTGTAGTGGTATGTGCCTGTAGCCACAGCTCTGGGAGGCAGACACTGGAAGATCCCAGGGGATCACTGGCCAACCAGTCTAGTTGGTGAGCTCCAGATTCACTGAGAAAGCCTGCCTCAAAAAATAAAGTGGAGAGTGCTAGAGGAAGACACTTGACCTCTGGTCTTTACATGTATGCAAACATATGTGTATGCGCAAATGTGCCCACATATGCATTAAACACATACATACAATATATTTAAGAGAAAGTATTTTTTCTAGGTTTTTCTTCTAGTCCATGCTGCGTGTGTGTGTGTGTGTGTGTGTGTGTGTGTGTGTGTGTGTGTGTGTTGGAAACTGAATCCAGGACCATCTGTATGGTGGGCATGAACTACAGCCGTAGCCCCCCAAAGTATATTTAAGAAAAGGTAGACTGCACCTCGCACGCACCTGCAAAGGCTCTCAAGTTCCAGTCTGGGATACAGAGCAGGATTCTGCTGAGAGAGAGGGAGGGAGGGAGGGAGGGTAAGAGAGGATGAATGAGAATGAATATGAATGAGAATGGTTCAGTGGGTAAAAGTTCTTCACAAGCCTGACAACCTGAGTTTGATCCCCAGCGCCCCAGAACTTGTGGTAGAAGGAGAAAATCAGCTTCTGAAAGCTGTCCTCTGACTTAGACTCCTTGGGTAACCTGGTGCCCCCCCCTTTCTCTCTCTTTCTCTCTCTGAATGTGTGAGAGACAAATTAAAGAGATAGAGAAACAGAGAGAGAGATACAGAGAAAACACTCAGAGGAGGCGGGCAGCAAAGGTTCCTTCCTTGGGAGAGGGGACGCCCAGCTCTGTCCCCAGCTCCCCTTGGGCCTGAGGCCAAGCCTGCATTACCAAGCCTGGCAAACATGGTGGCCGGTAGACTTCCAGCTCCCTTCCTGTACCTGTCTCTGCTTTCCAGATGTTTGGGGCCTTCTCCTCCTCGGCTCTCCGACTCAGCAAAAGCTTCTACGGTACTGGAGAGACATTCCTCTTCTCCTTCTCCCCGCAGCTGAAGGTGAGGCTCTACCTTCTGTCAGAGAGGGAAGCTATGGCAGCCCGCAGCTCTGGGATCCCAGAGCCCCCTGCACCAGCCCCCATGCTGGGCTGCCTGCCCTCTACCTCTCCCCAGGGCAGTGCTAGGCAGGGAAGTGGCCTTAGCTGCCACCAAGGTCTCCAGTAACCACGAACTGACTGAGATGGGAAGGCATGCTGCTCAGCACAGGCTGAAAGGACAAGGTAGAGTCCAAGTGCAAGAGACCTGAGGGGTGGTAGACCTGGGATGCATCCAGCAGCTTCTTATGAAGTGTGAAGGACAGAGGGACAGGAGTCACATGGGCCCTGTGTGTGGGAAGGGCCCTAGAGAGCACTGATGAGCAGGCTGGTTGGGCAGTGGCAGGCAGAGGCCATCCCTGCCTGTCCTTTCCCCTAGCAGTACGCAGCTCCTCCCTCGGCCAGGCCCACTAGAAATGTTCTTCTCCGACCCGGCTTTTGTCAAGATGCTTCATTTAACAGAGAAGTAAGAGGGAAGGGGCAGGGAGAGAATGAAAATACCAAGCGGACCACAGAGCCTAGACTGGGTCAAAGGCCAGAGAAGCCAGAGGTCACAAGAGACAGACACAAAGAGGAGAGGTCTCCTTGGGGTCACAGCCTTGGAACAGCTGAGCAGTGTGTGCAACGGCAGGAGGTGGCGGGTAGATAAAAGCCATCTGAAATACCTTGGAGAGTCCTCACTGGTGAGGTCGAGGGCCAAATGTGGCCACGACTGTAGACTCCCAGAAGAGGAGAAGGAAGGAGAGTGTGTGGGCCCATGGAGTGCATGTGAGGGAGCTGGGAAGGGGAGGGGACAGCGACTGGGAGCTCAGGCCTCCTAGTAAAGAGATGGTGACGGGCACAGCGGACGGGGATCTCTCAGGGTACACGCTGCTGGGGTTTTTGAAGGAGGAAGGGGGCCAACAGTCCTAACCATCTAACAGCCAAAGATTTTCTGTGCTTGGGTTACTGATCGGAGCAATTGTGCGCTGCATGCTAGACACGGAGCATACTGTTACCATAAGGACAGATGATGGCAACTTACAGATCTGATCTGTGAGTCACAGCTAGCACATTCAGTTGCCACAAAATCCCACAGGTATGTGCTGTTATCACTGTGCCCATCTCACAGACAAGGAAACCGTGGCCCAGAGAAGTAACCTGCCTACGTCACACAGCTAGTCAGTAGCAAGATGAGACACGGAAACCAGCCCCGTCTGAATTAGAGGTCCCCAGATGCTCCGTGGCTAGGGGAAGATCTCAGTACAGACTAACAGAGGGCTGGGAAGAAGCTCAGAGGAGGAGCACCTATACCCAATGGCAGCAGAGACCAAGGGAGGCTTCCAAGGGGAGGAGCTTATGGAGCTGGATCTTGATAGATGGATCAAAGAGCACCAGGTGGCAGAGGATGTAGAAAGAGTGCACATGTAAGAACACCAACAAACGGACGGGAATTGGGGTCTGTGAGGGAGGGCAAGCATTTGCTTAGTGTGCCCTTGAGAAACGTGTTCACATTTTGTCTGATGGCTGGAGAATTAGTTATGGGTTCTTTTGTTTGCTATTGATGACCTCCCCTCCAATGCACAGACACTCACAAATACGCCCTGCCACACAGTCATCTGGTTTCACATCAAAGAGGTTACAGGAGTTCCGGCTATCTGGCTAAAGGCAGAATACACTCAGTCTAGTGTACTCCTTCCCAGGAGGGGGGTAAAGGGTCAGCTGTGCATGGTCACCCCAAGTTGTGTACTAGTCATCACCACTTTCCTTCCTCCCCCCATACGGAAACCCCAGAGTTCTAAAATGTTCTTACTGTACCAGTAACTCCTTGTTAGAACCTTCTGCTGGTCTCTTGTCTCCACAGACTTTCTATCATCAGAGCAGGGGATCTGGTTCACTTCCTTTGTGACTTCGCATGCTGTCCACAGTCCACAGTGCGTCCCTGGTCCATAGCCACAGATAGCCCACTGCTCCCAGCATCTGTACTTGGATCCAAAACGTGACACTGCAAACTGAGCATGCTCACAACCTAAGCTTCTGCCCCTCCCGCCCCTGCAAATTTGATCCTGCCACCATCTTCTCCCCTCGGGATTAATGGCATCTCTATCTGTGCTGTGGAGGGCAGAAGTCTTTGGTGCCCTCTCTCTCACACTGCTTCTGGGCTGACAGCTCTGCCTTCGCTGAGTACAGAGCCCACCACCGCAACCATGTCCTTTGCTGTCACCAGGTCCAACCCTCATCATTACTTCTGTATGTTCCTGCCATGGCATCCCAGTGGGTCTCCCCATGTCTGCTTCCTGTAGTTAGAAGGGAAGTCAGAGCATCTCACCCTCTGGCTTCCTTTTTTCAAAGTCTGTATAATGACCTACAAGTCCCTGCTCCTTCTGGCAACGTTCTGATAGTGGCTATTTTTCCTTCCTCTCACTCTGCTCCAGTCACACTGGCCTGAACTGGAGAGCAAATATTTGGTACTAGTCCTGCCTCAGGGCCTTTGTACATGTTGTTCCACTCAGAATGCTCCGGATCCATACACACAGCCTTGAGGACTGTCCTAATGTCATCATCACAGTGACTACCCTTACTGCTTTTAAACCACCACACCCCACGCCCTGGAAACCATCATTGCCCTTCTCTGTGTCACTTCTTCCTCTAGCCTTTTCCCCCCGGACATACCATTTCTCTTTATCTGCCTCCTCCTCCTGAAATGCACATCCTTTGAAGCAGAATTTTTTTACCCCGGCATCTACTGTCGTACCCACATTGTGCCCGGTGTGCAAATGCTTAAAAAAAATTGCATAAAATCATTCTCAGGGGATTACTGTCATCCCAGTCTGCTGTCAGTAGAACCCCATCTTTTTAAAAACCGGTTAATCCCTGCCTGTGCCTAGTCTTGTGTTCATGAATTCCCAGTGCTGCTACTTCGAGCAGCGTGATGAACTTTGTCTTAGTTTCTTCTGTAGCAATATTTATCATTTTTTCAAATTGAAAGGACATGTCCTTGAAAAAAGCAGAGGAAGTGCTGGGCAGTTCTGTCTTCTGTGGTCACTTGTTAATATTATCTCATCCCCTCTCAGCCTGGGGCTTTATGGTTTGGGGGCTGCTCCTAGAATTTTGACAAGTAATTATAAGCAGTAACATACCATACTTTTGTGGTTCTTTAAAGGCCCTTTTATTGTCTAATTTGACTCTTACTCATTTGATTCATTCACGTGTCATGAATCCAGTTGGGATCCAGGCAGTTCTGGAACTCACCTTGCAGTGGGGTGAGTCAAGGCAAGGCACACTGCTGTGTGGATGGAGCTTTCTCAGAGTGGGGGAGATGCCTAGGGAGAGCAACCAGGCCTAGCAGGAGCTAAACAGGGAGGTTCCAGGCTCTTTCAAGCTGAAGGATGTGAAGTGGTTCTTGAGGATCCAGTGAGAGCGTCATGCTAAGGGATCCTTAAGTCCGAAGGGCCTAAGGCATCGAAGACTTCCCTTGTTCAGGAACAGAAAGTTCAGTGCAGTGCGGCACAGTCAGTAGGAGGAGCAGAGGTCAGAGAGAAAAGCAGGCATGTGTGCTGGAGTGTTGGCTGGAGGAGTGGATTTTATCCCCTTCGCAGAGGAGAGCCATCAGAAAGCTTTACGTAGAAGACAGACAGTGCCATTTAGGTTTGAAATGGACCGCTCAGATGAGGTGTAGAGAGGGCTGTAGATGGCAGGAGTCAAGCAGGAAGTCAAGGCCCGGACAGCAGGACTGAGACACGGGGGTCTTTCTTTACAGCCTTTGAAGTCATGTGACAGGTTGGCCGAGGCAGTCCCATCCTCACTCTGGGCCTGGCCTTTCCCTCTTCTTTTTCCAGCTTTGGAAGCAGGAAGCCTCAGAGGTTTTGTTCTATTTTTAGAGTGAAGGCAATGCTAGGCTGTGGGAATCCAAGCTAGAGGGCATGAGGGGGTGAACTCCAAGGAGACAGACATCTCACAGTCCAGGAGCTCAGTCCTTCCTGGGGCTTAGGAAGGCTCTGGCCCTGCATGACACTGCCACCACGTGGCTGGAAGTCAGACTGCAAGAACTTCCGAGTGACCCAGAGCCTTTCCTTTGCAACCAGGTCTTTAAGTGGACAGGAAGCAACTCGTTCTTTGTGAAAGGAGACCTGGATTCACTGATGATGGGCAGCGGAAGGTGCGTGTCTCTGTCCTCGCGAATTTGGGGCGGCCTGCACTCCCCTTCCTGCTGGGTGTGGCTGCTCCTCGTGGAATGGAGGCTGGTGGTCCCTTTCAGGCTGACCTCTTGCCTTCTACCTTAACATGATGGCCCAAGGTACACTCAACCCCTCTCTAAGCCAAGAAATAAGTAGAGGAGGTGCATAGGCTCCCCACCAAACGGTTAGGGTTAGTATTAGCGCAGTCTGAACCAATGTAACTTTGGGAACATTCACGTGGTTGGATGAGGCTATAGTCAAGAGATGGGCAAACAGGATGTCTAAGGAACATGGCTCATTAGAGGAGGTAATATCTGCCTTTGTGTATGAGGACAGGAGGAGGACCGAGTTAGGAAACAAAAGTCAAGCAGATGTGACTTTCTCAAGGTACATTAAACTTCTCTTGAAAATAAGATGAAAGCATTGCTTGATGACCACAAGGCAAGTTCTTTGCTGTCCTAGTCTGAAAAGCCTCCATCAGGAGTCAGCCTGGCACACATATACCAGCTACTGCTGATTTTGACTAATTCCCTTCCTGACCCCAACCTAGGTTTCCTGTTAAACATGATTAGAATGCTCCAAAATTGACTGGGGATGATAGCTTCAGCACTGGACATAGTTATTAAAACCAATGAATTATTTAAAACATGCTCTGAATGCTGTAGGGCACAACAGGAGCCTCCTAAGTTCAGGATAAACTGGTACGAAGAGAACACGTGATGGGCCGTGTTGGGGGTGTGGCCAAGGCTGATGATGGTCCTCGGCCTTACACACGTCTGGGCCGAGATTTCTTCTTTTGTGTGTGTGTGCACGTGTACATGTTTGTGGAAGCAGAGGTCGACATCAGGGGTCCTCCACTATGGATCTCCTCTACATCTTTAGAGATGTGGCTTGCCGACTGGCTAGACTGGCTGGCCAGTGAGCTCTACCCCAGAAGTGCTAGGGTTGTAAACGCATGTGACCATTGGTGCTGGAGATCCGAACGTGGGTCCTCATGCTTGTGGGGCAGGTACTTTACCAACCGCGCCATCTCCTCAGTCCACCGCCTCTTCTTTCTAGTGGCCAGTTTGGGCTGTGGTTGGATGGAGACTTGTACCATGGGGGAAGCTACCCCTGTGCCACCTTCAACAATGAAGTGCTTGCCCGGCAGGAGCAGTTTTGCATCAAGGAGCTGGAGGCCTGGCTTCTGAGCTGACACCTCCCTGGGCCACCATTGCTCAGTTGCTTGTGGATACCTCCCAAGCCTTCCTCACACAGAGCAGTCATTCTGTCTGATGGCAAAGGACCCTCATGGTGACTGCAGCTCCCAACAATCCTCCCTGTAGCCTGCAGACCCAAGGCCGGCACTGCTCTCTGGCGGAGGTGACTGTGAAGGTGTGAAAGAAACCCTTATTGAAGAAGCATGAAATTATCTTTATAGGAATTTGACAATTCCTAGAAAACCAGGAGGCAATAATAAAAATTGACTAACCCCTCCCTCAAACAGTAACATTTACATGTATATACTTTCAAACAAGTTTCTGGGGACACACACACACACACTCTGTATGTTTTAGAGAGTAACTTGAAAGTGTCATCAAATATCAGAAACCTGGGTTCGGCTCCTGGAAACCAATAAAGATGAATTAAAGTGGCAACATTCTTTCTCTTGCCCTGTTGTCTCTTTTAGAACCTGGGGGGCGAGCGGGAAGCACCAGTCGGTCAGGTGCTTACAAATCCATTATTCGGTTTCATGGGAAAGACACAAAAGCTGCAAATGAACAGTATGTGTCTTTGGGTGAAGGAACTGAATCTATATAAACAGAACCCAGGAAGGTTAGAAGAGGGAAAACCAGGCGTGGTGGTGGAAACTTTAATCCCAGCTCTCCGGCAGCAGAGGCAGGCAGATCTCTGTGAAGTCGAGGCCAGCCTGGTCTACATAGTGACTTCCAGGCAGGCTGGGACTAGGGAGACCCTGTTTCTTTTTGTGTTTTTTCTTTTTAAAAAAGAGGAAAGAGTCCATTTTCTGGTGTGCGAGCCATGTGAACTAGGAAGGCTGCATCTCCTTCCCATATTAGTGCCTGCCTCCTGCCTGAAGGAAGCATGCCAAGTCTCGCTCTCTCTTTGTGAGGAAAACCAGCTCTCCAAGACCTTGTCACCATCACCCTCTCCTGCAGAGAACAGCCTGGTGGCACTATAAAACATGAGAGGGTCCTCCACAAAACATACTGCACAGAAGAGTTAAACCTGGGCACACAGGGGTATGAGAAGAAAGTGGTCAAGGAGGAACACCTTTGGTTTCAAAACAGATACATTCATGAAAGCTTTATTGCAGCCGTTTCCCTCACCCAACTGAAGTCACCCATTGCTCAAACCTGCAGTTCTATTCATAGTCTCAAGGTGACAATGTTCAGCAACTCTAGAGATTAAGCTGATAAAATCTCCATTTTTGATAGTCAAGATGCTTCTTCGGAGTTTAGCCTTGTAAATGACACATGGTGCTCTTAATTAGAACAGTTGCAAACAGCATAAAGTGCAGCCGCCTCGCATATAACAAGAGTCAGAATTGTTTCCCGGATAGCACAGTACAAAACTGGAACTACACAACAGCAGAGTGAACCACAATGATTAAAAAATGAGACTGGCAGAAATAAAAGAATCTTAGCAGAAAAAACACGACATTCTTAACTTTGAGTGGACACAGGAAGTTGGGATCTCTGGCCATTTCCCCTGAATGTTGCAGAGGCACCATGGTCAGTGAGCCAGAGCCTCCCTTGTGCGTTTTATGAGTTCAAAGGGACCCTCCCCACACATGTGGCAGGAGAGCAGAGCTCACTTCTACGGTGAATGGTAGTTGGTAGTCAACCCTTAATTCTCTGTGGGACGCAGACACTCCAAACGCTCTTCTCCATGAGCAGACAGAGCAGAACCTGGTTAGCCAGGGGACAGTGGCAGCAGAGCGACCTGCGGTCTGTATGAGTCGCCTCGCTGGCACTGCCTGTCCATAGCCAGGGCTGCCACCTCACTCTCCGCCTGCTAGGTCAGGCTATTTTGGGGGGCGCACAGGTACCAAGACGTCACCTGCAGCTCCTTCCTCTGTCCCCACTGCCTTGCCACCACCCACTTTGGCTCCAACTCCAGACTTCGTTCTAGGTGAACTTCTGCACAGTCGGGGTGAGGAGAGCGGCAGAGCAGGTCTGCTCAGCTGTGCTGGTGCTGGGAACGCCAAGTTTCACAGGGGAGCCGAGGACCCACTGGGCGGCCCCTAGGCTCACAGGCAGCCCAGCATGCTCTGAAGCAGCAGCAGTGGAATCCCGGGTAAGAACAGCCCAAGGACGGTGTCTATGAAGTTCTCTGAGCAGCTGACGAGTCCAACTCAGAACAGGCGGACAAGAGGCCTCTCCAGGCTGGCAGTGATGAGGCATTTGGGGCTGGGGTGGCGAGATTTTGGGTGGAAAGAAGCTGATGGTGTCTAGAGCCACAACTGATTCAGAGAGCAGCCTGATGTGAGGAGCCCTCTGTCCCTAGCATCCCCTACAGTAGTGGTGGGAGAGTGGGGGAACACTTAAGGGAAAGCCAGGGCTCAGGCTGCAGGTCAGTGACAGAACACTCGCCTACCATGTCCTTGGGTCCTCTTTCTAAAGAGTGTGCCCTTATGCTCACTCGACCTGGCAGCTCTCCACAGGGGAGAGGTGGGAGAGGAGGCGGCTTTCTCTGGTGCTTGGCTCACTGGAGGAGCAGGGTGATGGGCGCCCCTTCAGGGCGATTTTGTTTTTTTAACCACATCGTGCATGACAATTTCAACTTTGAATTCCAATTTGTGCCCTTGTCTCAATTTCTAAATTAAAAACAAGAGACAATCATATGTCCCAAGAGTTCAGAGTTGATAAAAAGAGTTGTTATTCTAAGAAAATAGATTAATAAAGGAGAAAGGTTTAACTGATTATAAAAATAGCCAAGTTAATGCTTTTTCATAGTATACATAGCAAAAATTTGCTAATATAGTTTTTGGTTTTTGAATAAAAATGACACCCTTCAGCATGTGTACACATTCAAAATACAAAATAAAAGTCACTATTAGGAAATTTGTAGGGCTCTATGATTATATTCCCTAACTTAATTGTTAAGAGGGGAAGAGGTTTTTGTAAATAACCAATTGTAGACATTCACTTAAAATTGTAGCTGTGTTTTGGCTTTGGATGCTTCTTGGAGGCAAGTTGAATCCCTTTTATTCCATTTCAGAGGTGTTATCAGTGGGGCTATGACATCACCATCCTATTAGGAAGATAGAGAAAAATCAGGGATAAAGAAGGCAGTTTCTATCCTTTTATTTTGTAGTGAATCTCAGGTGCACATGTCTTTGTCCTGCATATAGATTGCTGCTAAACACACTTTCAAAAAACTCAAAGTTATATACACTCTGTGTTTGGGTTGAAATAGAAACAGCACCTTCCCTAGGCAAGGAAGGGTCTTTGTGGGAAAAGACAACATAGCTTTTTAAAAAGATGGCTGCACATGGCACGCTGCTCTGAGCGCTGAGTTCACATCTCCATGGAGCCCTCGGAGAAGGAGAAGCTGCACTGGATTCTGCCTTCTCTTCTGCTTAAGTCTCCTCCAAAAAAAAAAAAAAAAAAAAAAAACCAAAAAAACCAAAACAAAACAGTCCAGGGAGTGGGGAGCATGGGGGTGGATGGCCACTGGGATAATGGCTACTTACTGAACTTGAATATTTCCCTTTAGTCAAAACTCTTAACTTTGGCCTCATCAGCCAAGAACTCTTCTACCCACTGCCTTAAAGTAACACAATGGCCCGATGGCAGAGAGCATCAACAGCAAAGGCTTCTAACCCCAACTTCCTGGATAGATTGTCTTTGGCTATACAGGGTCCTCTGTTATACTGGGGACAGAGCATGCGTGGCAGGACGTGGGGTCCTGCTCTGCCCGTGCTCTCAGGACTCTTTATCTGTCTGTGTTCCACTCAGACACAGCAGCTTCTCCCTGCTGTTCTTCCCAGGACCCAGGCCTAGGAGACAGACCAGAGGAGGAGGGCAGGAAGCCAGGGCATTTCCCTCCTAGTCTCTGGCACGGGCTTCAGGAACTGTTACTCATCACTGGTTCCAGCCTCTGGATGGGGCCCGTACCTGCTCCCTCCACCTCTTTCAGAAGGTCGAGGCAGCTGCCTGCTCTCATTTCCTTCATTTGCTCGTTTTGCTCTACCAAAACTTTTTAATAGGTTGACCATGTTCAGTTGAACATACCAGATCTGACCAGACAGAGCTGTCACACAACGTTGTGCACTGCAAAGGCAGAGTTATCTGTCTTCACACTCCTATTTCCATCACACTTCCTTCTGATATCAACTCTAGTAAATGTTAAAAATGCAAACAAAGATTTCACTCACCCAACTCAAGAGTTCCAGGTGTTCCTTGCTTACAGGGTGGCAGAAAACACCTCACACTTGACGCTGCTTCTGAAAGGCCTGTTCCGTTGCCTTTGTAGCTGCCCCCATGGTACCTCGATCTCAGCACCTCCCAAACATCAACCCCTGCTGCTAGCCCTGTACAGAGCTGCTGCTGTTTCTCCTCCTCCAGGCATTGGCTTGTAGGCCTTCCCTTAGGTATGTCTTTCCCATCCAACCAAGTCTGGCTAGATCTCCTTTGGCTCCGCTAAGGCTCTGTACCCAGTGCACCCCAAAGTACTTACCACGCTAGTGACTTTTGTGTTTGTTATCCCTACCTAGAGTTAGACCCAGGGCACCAAGGAACTATGTCTGTCTTAGGTACTCTCTATCCCTGGTACCTAACACGGGGCCTGGCAAATCAAACAAACCAAACAAACTCACTTGATGAGTTAATATACCTAGGATTAAGGCAGTTATTGCCGCAAGTCCATGATTTTGTTCCCTTCCTTCCCTCCCTGCCTTTCCTATGTGTGTGTGTGTGTGCGTGTGTGTGTGTGTGTGCGTGTGTGTGTGAGCTCACTCGTGCAGCACAAATGGAAGCTAGAGGCTGGCATCATGTGTCTTCCTCAGTTGCTTTCCCACCTTACTGTTTTCACTGAAGCTGGAGCTCACGGGTTCCGACGTTTCCACTCCCCAGAACTGGGATTATGGGAGTGCCACTGTGTCTAGCTCTTTAGGTGGCTTCTGGGGACCAGAACTTAGACTCTCATGCTGGCATTTTACTTACTGAGCCATCTCCCCATCCCACAAGCCCATGCTTGTGAGCTCTCTTCTGTTCCCTGCCTTCCCATTGTCAGTGGTTTAGATGCTACAGCACCTGGGGTGGCCACACCTCCTTACCCCTACGACTCTCTCTAAAAACACGTAGGGCAACAACAACAAACAACAAACAACAAACACACCAGCAACTAGTCTCAGTGGCAAGGCAGGTCTTCCCACTACACACGAGAAAAAGACAACTCCAGTGTTGTGAGGGAAAGAACAAGTCCAGGACGTGGAGAGCTGCCAGTAACGCTCGTTCAGTCAAATGATTACTTCTCTGTTTCAGCCAATACGGACAGTTTTAACAACCACCTCTACGAGGTTGGCAACTGTGACATGAATCTTCTGTCTCTGTACTCTTATTCTAGAGAATTTAGTTTACTGACACACCAAAATAACCAGGTTTTGGAACATTGAGTTTGAAATAAAAAGTTGAAGACTTGTTATCAAGTTAATTGAATACTTGT
The DNA here is from genome assembly GCA_035773235.1 of Eospalax fontanierii. Lineage (NCBI taxonomy): Eukaryota > Metazoa > Chordata > Mammalia > Rodentia > Spalacidae > Eospalax > Eospalax fontanierii. The sequence goes on along the minus strand of CM069550.1, from coordinate 22,168,194 downwards.
CTAGCATGCTTGAGCGGCTACTATTGCAAATGCAACAACAACAAAAAACCCCACAACGATGAACTTCCTACCAGTTGTATGTGGCCTTAAATAAGTTATTACTCAGCTCAGGAGGCCTTCACTGAAAGATGAAGACAGTGTCACTGAAGCCCCAGGCTCACTAGGAGGCCTGGATAGAAAGTCCATCATGTTTACTGTTTATCATTAGGACAATAATGATAAATACAGTACTGACTCCCAGCTGCTGCAGGAAGAAGTTGCTGACAGAGATTCTCAGATTTTAAAAGGAATGAAGGGGCCGGGGAGATGGATCGGTGGGTAAGAACACTTGCTGTGAAAATGGAGGAGCAGACTTTGGATTCCAGCACCAACATAAAAAGCAGGGCACGGCACCTGTCACCCTAGTAGACAGGAAGATCTAGGGGGCTTGCCAGTCAGCCAGCATGGCCAAAACCCCGCCAGGTCCAGGGTCAGTGAGAGATGCTGTCCCAAGGGTAAGGTGGAAAGGGATGGAGTGGAACAGCTGCTCCACATGTGTGTACATGTATGTACACATCGCACACATCTCACACAAAGAAGGGAAGAAGACAGACAGTATGGTTTTTGAAAACTCTTGCTAAATGGCTATAGTTTATTCATTGACTGATTTTTTTGTGTGTGTGTGTGGTGACTGGGATAGAACCCAGGGCCTTGTGTACACTACTAGGTGAAACATCTACTCTGGGCTACATCTCAAACTCCACAGCTATAATGTAAATTTCTCAGAGGACAGAAGAGATCCTTTTTGAATTTTCCTTAAAAATTTAAAAAACATGCCAGGTACCTGCAACCCCAGTACCTGCGCTGTGCACGCCTGTAACCCCAGTACCTGGGAGGTGGAAGCAGAAGGATCAGATATTAAAGGCTATCCTCAATTACATAGCAAATTGAGGCCAACCCAGGCTATATAAGACCCGGTCTCACCCCCAACCCCTATTTTCTTTTTTTTAGTAATATTTATTATTTTTACTTTATGTGTGTGTATGCCTGCATGTATTTAAGTGCACTGTGTCATGCAATGGCCACCGGGCATTGGATTCCCTGAAACTGGAGTTACAGATGACTGTTAGCCAACATATGGGTGTTGGAACTCAAACCCTGGTCCACTGCAAGAGCAGCTGGTGCTCTTAACCGCCGCGTCATCTCTCCAGCCCCTAAGCCCTATTTCTTCGATGTGCAAAGTGTATGAGTTAAGGTCACGCACCTGTGGCTTGGTGAAGTCTCTGACTGCACACCAATGAACAAAGTGCTGCCTAGCTGCATACAAGCTCTTGTTATCCTTCTTCTTACAGTAAACTCGAATTAGCTGCTCTGCAAATTTCTGGGGCAGAAGCTGTGACACCTTTTTATAAAAAAAGAAAAGATTTTGCGGTTACCTTGAGTTCACACTTGAAAGAACCAGATGTTCTGCTGTAGTATTAAAAGCACCATTTTTTACTTTATTCTAGTTATGATCCAAAAGGAAAAAAAAATTATGTAACAAATTTATGCCAACTAGTAAAGGACTAAATGATTGATATTAGTTATGTATAGGCCATAGACTCTCATACAAGATATGCAAATAAGCACATTTAACTTATATAATTTAACCATATAGCCCACCATTTTGTAACCTATGCTTCATATTGAATGCTGCACTTTCACTGATGATTAGCAACGCAAAGAGGTGAGACTAGAAACTACCTGTTACTATCTCTCTCTCTCTTTTTTTTTTTTTGAGACCAAGTCTCAAGATGTAGCTCAGGCTAGCCTTGAACTCACGATCTTAAGTGTTAAGGATTAAAGGCCTGTGTGTGTGTGTGTGTGTAGTGGTAGTAGTAGTAGTAGTGGTAGTAGTGGCAGTAGTAGTAGTAGTGGTGGTAGCAGTAGTAGTGGTAGCGGTAGTAGTAGTAGTGGCAGTAGTAGTAGTAGTGGTGGTAGCAGTAGTAGTGGTAGTGGTAGTAGTAGTAGTGGTGGTATTGGTAGTAGTGGTAGCGGTAGTAGTAGTAGTGGCAGTAGTAGTAGTAGTGGTAGTGGTAGCAGTAGTAGTAGTAGTAGTGGTAGTGGTAGCAGTAGTAGTGGCAGTAGTAGTAGTAGTGGTGGTGGTAGTAGTAGTAGTGGTAGTAGTGGCAGTAGTAGTAGTAGTGGTGGTAGTAGTAGTAGTGGTAGCGGTAGTAGTAGTAGTGGAAGTAGTAGTAGTAGTGGTAGTAGTGGCAGTAGTAGTCGTAGTAGTGGTGGTAGCAGTAGTAGTGGTAGCAGTAGTAGTGGTAGTGGCAGTAGTAGTAGTAGTAGTAGTGGTGGTAGTCGTAGTAGTGGTGGTAGCAGTAGTAGTGGTAGCGGTAGTAGTGGTAGTGGCAGTAGTAGTAGTGGTAGTAGTAGTAGTAGTGGTGGTAGTAGTAGTGGTAGTAGTAGTAGTAGTAGTGGTAGCGGTAGTAGTGGTAGTGGCAGTAGTAGTAGTGGCAGTAGTAGTAGTGGTAGTAGTAGTAGTAGTGGTGGTGGTAGTAGTAGTAGTAGTGGTAGTAGTGGCAGTAGTAGTCGTAGTAGTGGTGGTAGCAGTAGTAGTGGTAGCAGTAGTAGTGGTAGTGGCAGTAGTAGTAGTGGTAGTAGTAGTAGTGGCAGTAGTAGTAGTGGTAGTGGCAGTAGTAGTAGTGGTAGTAGTAGTAGTAGTGGCAGTAGTAGTAGTGGTGGTAGTGGTAGTAGTGGTAGCGGTAGTAGTAGTAGCAGTAGTAGTAGTGGTAGTAGTAGTAGTGGTAGTGGGAGTAGTAGTAGTGGTAGTAGTAGTGGTAGTGGTAGCAGTAGTAGTAGTAGTGGTAGCAGTAGTAGTAGTAGTAGTAGTGGTAGCAGCAGTAGTAGTAGTAGTAGTGGTAGCGGTAGTAGTAGTAGTGGTAGCGGTAGTAGTAGTAGTGGAAGTAGTAGTAGTGGTGGTAGTAGTAGTGGTAGTGGTAGTAGTAGTAGTAGTGGCAGTAGTAGTAGTAGTGGCAGTAGTAGTAGTAGTGGTGGTAGTAGTAGTAGTGGTAGTAGTAGTAGTAGTAGTGGTGGTGGTGGTGGTAGTAGTAGTGGTGGTAGTAGTAGTGGTGGTAGTAGTAGTGGTAGTGGTACAGTAGTAGTCGTAGTAGTGGTGGTAGTAGTAGTGGTAGTGGTAGAGTAGTAGTAGTGGTAGTAGTAGTAGTAGTGGCAGTAGTAGTAGTGGTGGTAGTGGTAGTAGTGGTAGCGGTAGTAGTAGTAGCAGTAGTAGTAGTGGTAGTGGTAGTAGTAGCGGTAGTAGTAGTAGTGGTAGTAGTAGGAGTAGTGGTAGTGGTAGCAGTAGTAGTAGTAGTGGTAGCAGTAGTAGTAGTAGTGGTAGTGGTAGTGGTAGCAGTAGTAGTAGTAGTAGTAGTGGTAGCGGTAGTAGTAGTAGTGGTAGCGGTAGTAGTAGTAGTGGAAGTAGTAGTAGTGGTGGTAGTAGTAGTGGTAGTGGTAGAGTAGTAGTAGTAGTAGTGGTGGTAGTAGTAGTAGTGGTAGTGGTACAGTAGTAGTCGTAGTAGTGGTGGTAGTAGTAGTGGTAGTGGTAGAGTAGTAGTAGTGGCAGCAGTAGTAGTAGTAGTAGTAGTGGTAGCGGTAGTAGTAGTAGTGGTGGGAGTAGTAGTAGTGGTAGTGGTACAGTAGTAGTCGTAGTAGTGGTGGTAGTAGTAGTGGTAGTGGTAGAGTAGTAGTAGTGGCAGCAGTAGTAGTAGTAGTGGTAGTGGTAGTACGAGAGATTGAGCCCAGGGCCTCATGTATACTAGGTATCTTACAACTGAGCTATATTCCCAGCTCCTCCCAACTTTTTTGCTTCTCCTATTTTGAGACAAGGTCTCGTTAAGTTGCCCAGCCTGGCCTTGAACATACTCTGCAGCATAGGCATGCCTTGAACTTACAATCCTTCTGCTTCAGGCTCCAGAGTACTGAGATTAAAGAACTGTGCTACTAAAACCAGACCACAGATAGTAGTTGTTTTAGGACATTATACCAACACACTTGGCTTGTTTTATTTACATATCTCTTTTAAAAAATATTTTATTCATTATTTGCATGAATGTATGGCCTACATGTATGCAAGTGCACCTGTGTTGTGCAATGCTTATAAAGGTTGGAAGAGGGCATCATTTCCCCTAGACATGGAGTTATGGACAGTTGTTAGCTGCCATGTGGATGAGGGCAACCAAACCCAGGTCCTCTGCAAGAGCAGCCAGTGCTCTTAACCACCGAGTTATCTATCCAGCCCTATGTATCTATTTCTATTTTAATGTGTATGAGTGTTTTGCCTGCATATGTATGTGTACCATGTGCATGCAATGCCTACAGAGGCCAGAAGAGGGTGCCAGAGCCCCTGGAACTGGAGTTACCACTATATGGGTGCTGGGAACTGTACTCAGGTCCTCTGTAGGAGCAGCCAGTGCTCTTAACCACTGAGCCAGCTCTCCAGTCCCCATTCTGTCTTTGAGAAAGGGTTTCTCTGTAGTCACAGCTGGCCTGGAACTTGCTATGTAGACCAGACTGGTTTTGAACTCACAGACATCTGTCTGCCTCTGCCTCCTGAATGTTGGGATTAAAGGCATGTGCTATCCCACCAGGCCACACAACGTAAGTAGAATGTAAAACATAAATTTACTTTGAGACTTGCCAAATGTATATCTCTAGAATGTAATTATTTTATCTAAGCAGTTACCTGATCTTTAGTAATCATGATCGCTTTCCTGGTATCACTTTTACAATAGAAGTGAACATGATCAATTGGATTCTTGTCTTCCATTCCATAATCCATGTTGATAACCTTAATTAAAACAACATATAAGTTATCATAAAACAATCAGAAAAATTGAAATCAGGGTTATAGGGACATCATAAGAAATGAGCAGAGCCCTCTGGGTGTTTAGAAATAAGACTATCAAGAAGTTGTGACATGGTGGAGTAAAAATAACTCTGCTACATGACCATCTTTGGGGATCTGGTTTAGAAATTTGGGTGGAGGAGGAAATATATTTGTGTATTCCACAAAGTAGAGTGTGAAGTCAGTATCTACTAGCAGACAGTAGATAAACAACTTTTGTGCATGTGCATGAGGTGGCCAGAGGTCAATCTTGGCTGGCATTCTTCAGGTGACGTCCACCTTGCCTTTTTCAGGGGTCTCTCATTGTCCAGGAGCTGATCAAGTCTCGGAGGATAGAGGGCCCACAAGCCCCAGGGAGCAGCTTGTCTTTGCCTATCCATCTCTGGGATTACAAGTGTGTACCACCATGCCTGTTTTTTGTTTGTTTTATCTTGTTCTGTTTTGTTTTATGGGTCGTATTTCATTTTTGTGGACATGAAAGTGAGGTCTTCTGCTGGCCTGCTTAGTGGGAAGTATGTGGCATATTTGCCTGGGAGAGTGACTTTACTCAAGCGAGCAGCAACCAGGTAGGAAGGGAAGGGTTTCCAGGCAGCGCAAACAGCTCTGGCACAAAGGGGCCCTGTGACTGCCTGATGGATTTTGGCTACACAGTCACTGGTGATCTCAGCAAGAGTAGCTTTTGTATAGTGATACTGCTAGAAGAAAAGTTCAGGAGTAAATAAATCAAAAAGCAACAGAAGACAACTCGTAGATGTTTGGTTGTGAAGAAGAGGCTGGGAAGTCTAAGCTGAGGACCACTAATCAGAAAATTCAAATCTGAAACTATGGGAGTACCAACATGAGACTGAAGTCTTTCTATTTCAGTGGTGCTGGGGACTGAACCCAAGGCCTGGGACATGCTAGGTAAGTGCTCTACCACCAAGCCAAATTTCTAGCCTCAGATTTAGGAACATTTTAAATTTCAGGTTTCAGGTTAAGAATGCTAATAAAATATAGTAAACCTTATACAAATATTCTGTAGTCTGAAACACTTCTGGGCCCAAGCATTTTGGATAAGGGATATTCAACCTATACTGCAGAGGGAAAGAGGAACTAAAAGAGGTATAGAAAGATGACTTTTCCAGGAGTTTGACCCTGAGGGAGAGGAGGAGGAGGGGTGCACCTGTGTGTTTTTTCAGGTTGTCTGACTGCTAATGGGAAAGTCCATAGAAAGGAGGAGACTTGACAGCATAGGGATCTACAGAAGAGAGAAGAGATGAAAGTGGATGGGCTCCTTCCACAGCTGCAATACCTAATGTGGTGGCTACTAGCCATATTAATTAATTAATTATATTTATTTAGTTAGGTGTCACTATGTCACCCAGCTCAGGTGACTCTCCTGCCTATCTCAATCTCCCATGTAGCTGGGAATACACTCACATGCCACCACACCTAGCAGGAATTTTTAAAATTTAAATATTTTATTTATTATTTTTATTTTATATGTATGTGTGTATTGCCTGCATGTATGTATGACCTGAGGAGGTCAGAGGAGGAGCTACAGAGGGTTGTTAGTCACCATGTGGGTGCTGAGAAATGAACCTGGGTCTTCTGTGAGAGCAGCCAGTGCTCGTAGCCATTGAGCCATCTCTCCAGCCCTTAAATTTTAAATTAACATAGAATACAATAAAAAATTCAGATCTTCAGTCTTAGGAGCCATTTTTAAATTATTATTATTTTTTTATTAAAAAAATTTTATGTGCATTGCCTGCATGCATGTAAGGGTACTCATATTATGCAATGCTCACAGAGGTCAGAAGAGGGAATCAGATTTCCTGAAACTAGAGTTACAAACCCTTGCTAGCTGCCATGTGGCTGCTGGGAACCAAACCTGGGTCCTCTGCAAGAGCAACCAGTATTCTCAACCACTGAGCCATCTCTCTAGCCCTGGAAGCCATATTTTAAATGGATAGCACATATATAGACATTTCTGTGAATGCAGGAAGTTCTACTGGGGGGTACTGCTCTAGGGCACAGGAGATGCATTACCTCCCTCCTAAATCTTTGTGTTTTTGGACAGGGTCTTTACTATGTCACTCTGCTGGATTAGAACTCACTATGTAGAGTTCTACCAGGCTGGCCTTAAACTCACAGAGATCCACTTTCTTTTGCCTCCCAGGCACTGGGATCAAAAATGTTCATCAGTACATCTGGCCGGCCTAAGTCTTTAATGAGGAGAAAGGCATTTCCCCAATGTAGCTAAAGGAAGACTGAAAATGGAAGAAAGCCATAGTCTTGAGAATCTATCTAATGGCACATGTGTATTTTAGCTCTGAAATCAGGGCCAAGGTTGGGCTACTCACTGGGGATGAACACAGATGGGACCGGCAAGCAGGGGTGGAGTGAAGATAGTTTGAAATGGTCTTTTTGGAACCTGGGAGAACCGCACTAGGCCTGATAGGATGTACAGACGACCCAACTAAAGTAGGCCGTGAATGCACAGCCAGGGGAGTGATGTCTTCAGCAGCATTTGTGTGGCCGCTCTATGTTGGAAGCTTGGCTTCCACTCATCCACGTCATCTGGACTGAAATCTAAATCTAATCTGAATCTGGCACACCCCGAGGTATGTTTATGAGAGTGTTTCCAGAGAGCTTTAACTGGGCAGGGAGGATGCATCCTGGAGGATGGGCTGGGGTCCTGGACTGAGTAAAAAGGGAAGAAGGGAGAAAGCAAGCAGAACGCCAGCATTCACTGGTGTTTCCTGACTGCGGATGCAATGAGCCCAGCTATCTGGAGCTCCAGGTGCCATGCCTTCCCTGCCATGATAAACTAGACCCTCAAACTGTGAGCCAAAATAAACCTGCCCTTGCTTAAGTTGCTTTTGTTAGGTATTTTCTGAGAAAAGCAACTAACAGCCACTAAGAATGAACATGGAGAGATCAAGTGGTTTGTTCCTAGAACTAAGAAGTCGCTGTGGGAAAACAGCAGGAACATGAGCAGATAGCTACCATGCTAAAAACTTCCAGAAGACAGTAGCTGGTTTGCACATAGAGATTATCTCCTTAGAACAAGTTCATAAAATCAAATTGCTGAGTCAACTGCAATTTCAAAATATGCTTCTAATTTGGTCTCTTGAACCAAGTTATACTTTATTTTCATATACCTTTATCAACACAGGATTTTATAACATGCTTTGTTCTTACATGATGTTTAAAATGTTCACTGCTGTATCAAACTGACTTGATTACCTACTGGGTAAATCTGTTATCATCTCGACTAGCCATATGAATGTCTCCTATATGTAGGCTCAAGTGTCTCTGATCATGCATTCATTTGGAAGCTGTACTTTGAGTGAGAAGTCAGACAGGAGGGTGAAGCTACCCTGAGAACAAGACAGGCCTCCAGTAAGGCAGGAGGAGCCTGGGTAGGCAGGAGAATGCTGGGGAGTAGCATCTTTCCAAGTCTCAAGGAGTCAAAGCAGTAGATGCCGTATCCCTAAGTATCACTCACTGTATCCTTCAGCAAAAAAGGTTATAGAGATGGCGCTCCACGCAAGAATTTGTCAACAAGAAACAACGAAGAACAGGTTCATATAAAAAAGCACAAGTGGAACATTATCCTAAGATTTCAAAGGAATCGAATACTGAAAAGAATTTCCTACGGGAAAGAGAAGAAAACATGGGAAAGCTGTAGTCCTTCTCATTAGGGTACAGGAAGACACTGTGGTCATTTAGAAACAGGAATTTTTTAAAAAAAAATCTGTTTTCTTTTAGAATGTAGGCAAATAAAAGATCTAATTGGAGCCAGGTGTGGTGGCACACGCCTTTAATCCCAGCATTTGGAAGGCAGAGGCAGGCAGATCTCTGTGAGTTCAAGGCCAGCCTGGTCTACATAGTGAGAGGTCCAGGCCAGCTGGGGCTACAGGGAGACCCTGTCTCAAAAAGACAAAAAACAACAACAACAACAAAAAACCCCAAAACACTAATTGGCAGTATTTTCATGGCCCAAATACTTTAAATCAATATTTTCAAGATCACAACTGAACTGACTGGCAGAACATCAGAAAGAAAATCTGGAAAGTGGTTAACAATGTTAAGTTTTCTTTCTGAGCCCGCACATGATTCTTCTTTCTTTCTATCTATGTTTCTCCAAGATTTTAAAAAAAGATGTATTTTTTAAAAATACTTATTATTTTTATGTGTATGAGTGTATTGTCTGCATGTGAGTGTACCTGTGTCGTGCAATGCCCTCTGAGGTCAGAAGAGGGTGTCAGATTCCCTGGAATTGGAGTTACAGATGATTGTTAGCTGCCATGTGGTGCTGGGTCCTCTGCAAGAACAGCCAGTGCTCTTAACGTTTGAGCCCTCTCTCCAGTTCCTTAAAAGATACATTTTTAAACTTTATTTATTTATTTATTCATTTTCATGTGTATGAGTGCTTCATCTACACGTACCATACAATGACCATGCACATGTCATGTAATGCCTGCAGAGGCTAGAAGGTGTGAGACTCCCTGGAATTAGAGTTACAGATGGTTGTTAGCTATCACGTGAGTGCTGGGACCTGAAACAGGTTCTCTGCAAGAGTAGCCTGTGCCCTTAACTACTGAGCCATCTCTCCAGCCCCAAAGATCTATTCCAGATCTCTCTAGTCACTCCTGTCCACCTCTCCTTCCCTTTTTTGAGACAGGTTCTTGTAGCTCTTGACTGGCCTGGAACTCACTATGTAGACTGGGATTCCCTTTGATTCCCCTGCCTCTACTTCTTGAGTGCTGAGATTTCAGGAGTGCACCACTTTGGACTCTTAAAGTTTTTATTGATTGATTTTTTTGTATGAGTCCTTTGCCTCATACACACAAGTATGTAAGTACACCTGTGCATGTAATGCCCAGAGGACAAAGGAGGGCACCAAATCCCATGGAACTGGAGTTTTAGACAGTTGTTAGCGGCTATGTAGGTGCTGGGAACTGAACCCAGGTCTTGAACCATCTCTCCAATCCCTCTCCAAATTTTTGTAATGAACATGCGCTGCTTTGATAATGAAGGAAGGCTTTTGAAAGGCAATTTTTGACTTCGTCTAGTCTTGGGCTCTGTACTCACATCTACTATGAAATCTTCAGCATTCAGCTCAGCTTCCAGTAATATTTCCCTTGGTTTAGCACTGGCAACCTCTTTTGGAAGGAGCCGATAGTCTTCCTAGAAGAGATGAGACTCCCCAAGTCAGAACTCAGTTTCTGTCATTAAGTACTCAGGTTATATCGTCTTCATTTAGAAAGTAGTTAGAGATATCCCAGTAAATACAGCTCCTACGGATGCTATGCTTGAAACAAATAAAGCAAAAACTTCACAGTTTGAAAAAATGTGGTACCCACATATTCATAGCTACCTCTTATCGCAGTGAATCAGTATGGCGAGCAGCGCCCCTGACGTTTGTCATCTCCAGGTTTCGCCAGTGAGCTGCTTTTAGTAGTAAGTGATCTTTACATGATAGAGTGGTATCTCTGTATAGTGGTCTTTCTCAGATCTTCTTTTATTTTTTTTTTTTAAACCATACATAATACATATAACATAAAAAATACACATGGAATGACTGTTATGATATTGATATTCATAAATTTTTGGACAGTCAAAAATTATAGGTCAATTTTGGGACTGCATGGGGTCAAGTGTCCCTAACTAGCATTGCTCAAGGATCAACTAGAGTTAAAACAGGTTCTCAGAGTCGTACTGAAGCTCACATAGGTACTTATTTTGAGAGTTTTTCTCTCTTCTTGCTTGGATCTAAGATTTGAGGCTCTTAGTGAATGTGAAAACAAAGGTTCAGAGCCAGCAACATCGGGCTTTGAATCTGGCTGACTGTGATGTCATGAATTATTATTTAATCTTACTCTAGCCTGTTTCGCATCTATAAGACAGGCCTAAGAATACTGCACTGCTATAAAGATTAAATGAGAATAAACACAGAGATCATATCATATTTATTGTGATGGATCAATGGCTTCTTCCTGGGGACAGACACTGTGATAACCCTTCACCCATGGCAGGATATCTGGCAACTCAACTTACCTTTCTAATCTTGTCATGTCCATTTGGCTGAGTCTCACCCAAATACTTGTACAGATTGCGGTATTCGATATTTCTTAAAATATCTTGTGCCTCAGACAATTTGGGATCAGTAGAGTATAAAATTTCCAGAAAAACGTTATCTGCCAATTTGATGAAAATTTATTCATATTAAAATAAAAGCCAGACTTAAAAAGACACATACTGCTATACCCCTGAAATGGTTTCAAGAAGCAGTTCACAAACGTAGGCACATTATGATTTTAGCAAAGTGAATTTTTAAAAAATGGAAGTGAGAGGGGAAAGGCAAATGCAGAAGTGAGAAAATCTTCATAAAATGACACAGTCTACATTTTGCGTCGCTTAAGGCTGCACTAGAGCTGATGACCTCAGCGGGGCGAGCAGAATAGAGAGGGACACTGACTGGTTATTGTCAGGTTGTTGTTCTTTTAAATGAGGCGGATCTTGCTATGTAGCCTGGCTGGCCTAGAACTCGCTTTGTAGTCTGAAATTCAGGACAATCCTCCTGCCTCACTCTCCTAAGTGTTGGGATTACAAGTATACACCATTATAGCCATCAGGTTTTGTATTTGTATTTATTTACTTAAAGATTTATTTAAAATTGTGATTAGTATGTGTGTGTGTCTGGGGAAGAGAGAGAGAGAGAGAGAGAGAGAGGGAGAGGGAAGGTATCTGAGAAGTTTACAAGAGGGCATTGGCTCCCCTGGAGCTGGAGTTACAGGCAGTTGTGAGCCATCTGACATGGGTGCTGGGGATCAAACTCAAGTCCTCTGCAAGAGCAATCTGTGTTCTTAACTGCTGAGTCATCTCTCTAGATCTGCCTGCACCCTCTTTGTTTTTAAAAGAAAATGATCCTTAAACATTTACAAACAAAATTATGTCTATGATCTACTTAAAATAGTCCAATGTCTGTCAGGAATGGCTTCATGAAGTAAAATTCCTATGTGATGATAGCTGTCAAAGCTAAGTGATGAGTATGTGGAATTTAGTACATTTACTTAATCAAATGCTTTATAAAGCTTTTAAACTTTTCATTCTATGATAACAGAAGAAAAAAATCCTTTCTTCTTTTGTCTTTCAATTTTCTTTGAAAAGTTTCAAAGCCTTCACCTAAATTTACTGCTAACATCTTTCTCACATAAGCACTCTGTGTGTACACAGCTTTCTTGTTTTGCTTCTCTTTTTTTTGAGACAGGGTCTCAGTTTGTAGCCTAGGCTGACCTGCCTAACTATATAGCCCTAACTGGTCTCAAACTTGCAATCTCCTGTTTCATCCTCTAGAGTACTGAGATTACATGTGTGAGTCACTACATCTGGCTGTGTGTAGACAATTAAAAAAATTTTTTTTTAAATTTTATTTTATGTGTATAAGTGTACTGCCTACATGTAAGGGCACCCACGTCGTGCAATGCCTGAGGGCAGAATCAAGAGCATCAGTTCTGCTGGAACTGGAGTTCTGGATAGCTGTTAACTGCCATGTGGATGCAGGGACGTGAACCTTGGTCCTCTGAAAAAGCAGTCAGTGTTCTTCACCGTTGAGCCCTCTCTCGAGCCCTGTATAGATACCTTTTGATGAAACATCTGAACACTGTTCTCTCCAAAGAACAAGAACACTTTTTTTTATACAAGCAGACCAAGAAATTTAACAATGATACTTAAAAATTTGTGTATTTGTCTCAATAATGTAACATAAGGATTTTCATTATTGGGTAGAGAAATCAATCAAATATATGGATTAAATTAGTGGCCACAACTTTAATTTTTTAAAATCTAGAACTGAAATAATTCTCCATCTTTCAGAATGTTGACATTTTAGAAAAGTTCAGATAAGTTCTTTCATACTATATTCTGTTACCATGACTGGTTATGTTAAATTGAGCAGATGGCTAAGTAATAATTTTCAGATTTTCCTATTATATACTTTGTGCTGTGTGATGCTGGCATCGGACCTCTCTGTCCCTTCTTCCTCCTTTAATTAACAAATAATCTTCAGCGTTTGCGACTATATGATTATCCCAACAACCAGCTATCGCTTTAGCAATTGTTGATGAATCTTGCCTGAATCAATTGTTCCATTTTGCAGAATGAACTCTGCTTATCAAAATACTTTTTCTTGGCAAGAAACTCTGAAAAAAAAAAAAAATCCAACAAAATGTGTCTTATGTGATTCACCCCACTTCAATGTACATACCCTTTTCTACTCCATCTGTGTTTCATTCTTCACTCTATAAACTATTTTTCTACCTTAAATTTTGGAAATTTCTTCATAGATTATACATAATTTGAAAAACATCAATTTATGTATGTATGAAGGCAAGACTTAAAAATATTTAAATTATACTTATTTATCTACTTATTCTGTGTTTAATTCCTGACTCTATAAACTATCTTCAGTTTTGATAATTTCTATTACAAATTATATATAGTTTGATAAACAGGGCCAGAGAAATGGCTCAGCAGTTAAGAGAACAGGCTGCTCTTACAGAGGACCTGAGTTCAATTACCAGCATCCACATGGTGGCTAACAACCATCCGTAACTGCAGTTCCAGGGGAATCTGACATCTTCTTCTGATTCTGCAGGCATCGCATGACATGGGGGAGCACTTACACACACACAGCAATACAATCATACAATAAAATAAAAATAAAAAAGAGCATTTGAAAAGCCATCAATTTATGTCTGAAGGCAAGACTTTAAAAATTTTAATTATATTTATTTACTTATGTGTACAGGTGCGTGCGCCATGTAAATATGGGGGTAGAAGACAACAGCAGGCGCCGGTCCTCTCCTTGTACCATGTGAATCCCAAGGACTGAACTCGGGTTTCCAGGCCTGGTGGTGAGGAACTTTATCCACTGAGCCATTTCAATGGTCAGATTTTTTTCTTTTCTTTCTCTCTCTCCTGCTCCTCCTCCCCTCTCCTCTCCTCCTTTCTCTTCCTCCTCCCTCCTTTCTTCCCCTCCCCTCACTCTTTTCCCACACTGAGTCTGTTTCCTCATTTGAAGAACTTTAAGTAGATGACCTAACTCATAAATTTAACATTCAATGATCCAAACTTGACTAAGGGTCGGTGTAGGGGACAGTCAGGTAAGTAGGGTGATGCATGACTTAGACCACCTGGCTTCCACTGCTTTGCCCTCTGATTGTGTAAGCTCTGTGACTACATGTTTTGTAATTTGCAACAAAGGGCTCTACCTGGCCGATGCTTTCAGTTCTGCTTCCTTTGCTTTTCTTAGCTTCAGTTTATCCTAAAGTTTTTTGTTACACTCATCTGTGTGTTTGCCTGTATGCCATGGTGTGTACGTATGTGGATATGTATGTCGGAAGACAACATAGGAGTTGGTTCTCTCCTTCCACCATGTAGATTCTGAGGATTGACCTCAGGTCATCAGGTTTTCTGGCAAGCACCTTCACCTACTAAGCCATGTTGCTGGCCAAGATCTTTAGTTCTCAATCTATACCATCTTGGTTTATTTACCTTTTTACTCATTTATTTATGTTACAGACCATAACTTCACAATTCTAAAATCAGGCTGCAGTAGACTAAACATTTTTATCTCACAGATTCATAGTATATAAAACGTTCTCTTCTTTTGGCTTCTTTCTCCTCTTACTGAACCCTTTCTTCTTCCCAACAAGTCTTTCTCCTAGCTTCATGTCTTGTGTGTGCGTGTGCGTGTGTATGTGTGTGAGACCCACTGTATTTAACTAGAGTTGCTTGCATGATCACAGAAGAGCAACTTTCCAGTGGCTGGCTATACCAATGAGAAATATAAACCTGCTTCTTTTATAATGAGAGGAAACTAAGGTTCGGAGAGGTTCAATAACCTTACCAAGATTACTTTGTTAGTGTAGGACAGAGATAAAATTCAAATCTAGAACTATATAATTGTTTAAGAAGCTTAAATACATTTGAATGTTGGAAAGCTAACCCACTGGCCATCCGTATCTGACAATGGCCACTGTGTCACCTCTTCCCCTTACCCGTCAGCTTTGTGAAGGCTTCCATGTCATCAATTGCTGTAGAAATCCGGAACCTCTTCCCTCCAGTCCCTATGATCTCCATGTAGGGGTCCGCCTTGAGGAAAGCATCTGTGATCCTAAACATCGTTTTGTAAAAACACACTTAAAGAAAACTTGAAGATTTGCTTTATATCTTACTTAAAGGGATTTTTTTAGTTTAAGTAAATAAGGTCTTGAGGAATAATGCTTGATACTTCCTAATATCCTCAATATGGTCATGGCATCTTGTGAATCACATGCTTGCTATGTTCCAGGGACAACGGCAGGGCTTTATCCAAGCTCACTTAATTTTTTTCAATAATAAGTATAATAAGCTCCAATTTCATAGGTGCAGAAATAACATGATTTTCTTTTAAATACATTCAGAAGAAGCAGTATTGGGCTTTGAACTAAGAGCTACATGGTTGAATTGAAAACAAACTTACAAAGTACTGGTCATACTTACAAGATGTATTTTAACTCCTGATAAACAACAACAAAAAACGGTGCTGAAAATGTTTCCTCCGTAAAATATAAAAGCACACACAAAGTTTATAGTAAATCAAGTCAGAGAGATGGATTAACTTGGTTCATGGGCATTCTTCCTTTTGTCAAGTACTCAGGATTGAACCTACGGCTCCGTGCGGGTTGAGCACGTGCTCTTCAACTGGCCTACATCCTGATTCACCAGTAATTTATTTCTCCTCTCTCTCTCTCTCTCTCTCTCTCTCGTCTCATGTAGCTCAGGCTAGCTCAGGACAATCTCTAACTCCTCTTCATTCCCCTTTTATCTACCTCCCAAGAATTGGCAGTACAGTCATGTGCTACTACATTCAACTTTACTTGTAATTTTTGAGTGAGGTCAAGAGCTCTTTCTAGGATCAAGGGTGGTGACTCAGGCCTGTAATTCCAGCACCTGGGAGGTTGAGACTAGAGAATGATTATTTTCAAGCCAACCTGGGTATGGTGAGTTCCAGGCCAAGTAGAGCGAAAAGTGTGAGACCCTATCTCCAAACAAACAGTTCCTCACTGAGTCTCTGTAACACGCAGAGACTCTGTTACACGTTTTGGCTATAGTTCTGACTGGATCAGGGAAAAAGAGGTGAAATTCCTATTTGTGACTAATTCTGCTAAGTATCTGACAAGATAAAGACAGAAGTTAGTACAAGTACTTAATTTTTCTATTAACTTTGTAATGTCAGTTACTCATGTTCCACTCCCATCACCTTGATGAATATCTGGTGTGTAATGGCCTGTGGAGAGGCACTGAGCCGTCCTGGCAAAGCCTCCTCATGCCTAGCCTGGGCTGGCTCCTCTTTCTCCTTCTAAATTTCCTGTATGCTACATCACACAACTTGAGCAAGGTATACTAATCTGGCAACACATCACATAAAATTTTATAATGCAATAACCATCAAATATCTTACATTATGTCAATGAGGTTGCCAATTTTGTGTTGATAAGCTCTGCGGTGTAAACAGTTTCGTGTGTGGAACATGTCATACAGATTTCCAACCTCCTGTAAGAAAACATGAAATAGTAACATAGGATCAGATTATTATTATCTTATTTTTTTGAGACAGGATCTCCCTATGCAGGCCAGGCTGGCATCAAACTCCCAGAGATCCACCTGTGTCTGTTTCCCAAGCACTAAGGTCAAAGGTGTGTACCACCATGTCCAGCCAGATTCTGTTAATCTATTAGTAGACAAATACAGAGGAACAGGAAAGGGGACAGTGTTCAGGGAGATTATGTGCATGGGCAAGTTCACTAAAACTTCAGTGTACAGGGGGAAATGAGGTAAGCTATTTGTGGATTTTCAGTTTTCATTCTTAATAAACTAAAATCTATCGAATGTTCTAATTTTGTGACAGGTTCTTTTATTTTTTTAAAGTTTTTTAGGGGTGTTAGGGAGTATGCAGGGCCTTACACATGCCAAGCACATGGTCTTCCACTGAACTACATGTCAGCACCTGCATCTTATACCCAGCAAGTAAACAGGAGTTATATCTCTCATTATAACAGAAAGCATCATACTTTACTGGCTGCTCTTGTAGAGGACCCAGTTTTCATTCCCAGCACCCACATGGCAGCTAACAACTGTCTGTAACTCTACCTCTGTGGGCATTGCACGACACAGGCACACTTACATGTATACGGGTAATACACTCATATACATAAAAAATAATATGGAGAGAGAGTTCAGTGATTCAGAATGCTTGCTGCACAACATGAGGACCTGAATTTGGGTCCCAGTTCCTATATAACAAGTTGGGTGTGGTTTTGTGTGTCCTGGTTTTGTGTGTGCCTGCAAACTCCAGAGCTGTGGGAAACAGACTGAAGGGGTCACTAGCCAAAAAACATGAGCACCAAGTTTAGGGAGGGACTCTGTCTTAAAGGGGCAAGATGGAGAGAGAAGAGGACATCCAATGCCTTCCAGCCTGTGTGTGCATGCACACATATGTGCATATATACCACACATCACACACACACACACACACACACCACAAAGAATTAGAAAAAGTTTCAAAAGAAATAAAAGTAGGGGAGAAGAAAAGAAAAACATAGTAAAGAAGGAAGGAAAAGAGTGACGAGTTATGAACTTTTCCAAATGCTGAATGGTTACTCGAATACTTCAGACCAGGAACTACATTCTGTGTCTCCTTGGAGGTAGCCTACCTTTTCTCTAGTACAAATATGTTTCACTTCACAGGCACGAGTCTTTTCCTTCACTTCACAGACACGGGCAAACTTAATAAAGCGTTTGTAATCAAAGTTATTTTGGATTCCAAGATGGTGACAGTCCCTGGAAAATTTTAAAGCAGAGAGATATGAAATTCTTCAACAAGGAAACTACCTTAAATATCAATATTACATTATTACATTTCTTCTCTTTCTTTTTTTTGACCCAGTCTTTGGATCTAACAGTTTGAGTAGGTTGGTAGAAGACTAAAGAATGTATTAAAAAGACATTTATGAAACAGCCAGGGATTTCTGAATACTGACCATCTAATAATAGCTGGGCATGGTGGCACACACCTTTAATCCCCGCACTAGCGAGTAGTGAGACAGAGGCAGGGGCATCTCTTGTGAGTTCTAGGCCAGCCTGGTTTACATAGTGAGTTCTCAGCGAGCCAGGACTACATAGTGAGGCCCTGTCTCAAAACAACAACACCCCTCCTCCAAGCAAAAACCAAAGCTAAACAACCCAAACAACCAACAACAAAATTAAACCAAAACAACAACACCCCGACCCAAACTTAAAACAACTGCAAAATATTTTTAGGTTTAACAGAGATCCACACAGAAACATTTCTGGTTGAGATGTTTAGTTGCTCAAGACTGACTTTAAAATGCTGGGGGAGGCGGAGTAAGCAGAATATGAGTGGCCATCCTCCGACACTCACTGCAACTCGAGGCATGAGCACCTGGACGAGCCTCCTGGGGTTCTAATTTATTTATAAACTCCTTTAGGACTAAGTTCTGATTGTGAAGAAGAAAAGAAACAGACAGAAAAAGGAGTCTTTTCCTCCTCTAGAGGAGGCTGTCTTGTACCTTGATCCATGCTGGACGTTACCCAGAAGCCCAGCAGAGTGACTGGCTGCAAGAAAGCAGGAAGGAGCTTTTTACCTGGGGGGCTACGAGGCCAGTTCTAAAGCCACTGCCAGGACTTTGGGGTCCAACTTCTGATGCTAAATTCATACAAGATTTTAGCAACTTTTCTGAAACTTTCAGTGCATACCTGGCAAAATAATCCCATTTGTCCACATCAATGCCATTTCTTTTGTTAGCCACTATCTCATAAAGGAAGCTTTTCCCTCTAGGACGTCCTTTATATGGCCACTGGAAAACAAGAAAACCTTACTGTAAGTTTTAGGATAGACACAAACCTATTTATAAGCAGAGCAACTGTATTAATCTGCATATTACAAATAAGATACTTAACTGGGAAAAAAGGTAAGCTAGAAGGCTCCAATCCTTCTTCAACTTCTTACACAAGTAGAAAGGGTATATGGATGTTATCTTATTAATACTAACCCTTCCAGCTGGTGATGTACCTCAGTGGTAGAATACATGTGCGAGGGTCTGGACTTCAACTCCAGCACCACAAAAATAAGAGAATAAAAGAAAAGGCTCTAAAGGGCTGTCAAGATGGCTCAACACATTAATGTTGACCAACATGATAACCTGAGTTCAATCCCTGCAACCCACATGGTAGAAGGAAAGAAGTGAGTCCCACAAGTTGTCCTTTAACCTCCACATGTATACCATGGTATATACATGCTCCCTGTCCCCATAAATAAATAAATAAATAAATAAAATTTAAAAATTTTGGAAGTATATAAATAAAATGGGAAACCTTCAACTGTCACTGAAAAGATACTAATATTAAACTTCCCACAAAGTTGTAAGACTTAATTATGAACTAGTAAAAATGTTCCTTAAGTGGTATAATAATGTATATATTAAAGACTATATATAGTCTTTCTCTGGGCATGGCAGTTCATACCTGGAATCTCGGGGTCTCATGTAATTCATGCTGGCCTTGAATTCATTGGATAGGTGAGGATGGCTTTGAATTTCTCTTGCCTCTGCCTGCCAGATTCTGGGATTGCAGGCATCTACCACCATACCTGGTTTATATATTAGTGTTTTTCAAAGTAGCTACACATATACTCTAAATATGTACAATTCAAAGCATTTTTGAAGCTCAATTTTTTTAAGAAATAAGGTATTCGCAGCTCAATCCACTTCGTTTGTCTATGCATATGTACCTTTTTGTGTGTGTACATGTGCGCACATGTGTGTGGAGATCACAAGTCAATGGTGGTCTTCCTCTATCATTCTCTACCTTATTTAAAAAATATATTTTATTTATTATTTTTTATTATTTTATGTGTATGAGTGTATTGTCCCCAAGCATGTAAGTACATCGGAGTCGTACAGTGCCTGTGGAGGTCAGAAGAGGGTGCTGGATCCCATGGAACTGTAGTTACAGATGGTTGTTAGGTGCCATGTGAGTGCTGGGAGGTAAACCTGGTCCGCTGCAAGAGCAGTCAGCGCTCTTAATGACTGAGTCATCTCCCCAGTCCTTCCACCTTATTTTTTTGAGACAGGACTTTGCACTGAACCTGTAGCTTGCTGGCTACAAACCCCAGGGATCTTCTTGTCTCTGCTTCTCACAATGCTGGGGCTATGGGTGTGTGCACAGCCCATGGTAGGCTCTTTTTTTAAGACAGGGTCTTACTATGTAGCCCTGGCTGGCCTGAACTTGCTGAGGCTGAGAATTAGCAGTGATCCACCTGCTGAGTGCTGGAATTAAAGGCAGCGTTTACATGGGCGCTAGGGATCTGAACTCAGGTACTAAGTACGCACTCCTGCTCACTGAGCCATCTCTCTCCAGCCCAAGAAGTATACCTTCACATCTTGATCCTCTTGTCTCTGCATCCCAAGTGCTGACATTGCAGGCACAAAGTACCATTTGGGGAAGTAACTTCTAAAATACTCAAGATGTGGAAAAAACCATAGATCTTTCATTTTTTGCATCAGAAGGCAGATGCCTAGAACTTCTCTTTCATCTTTCAGTTCCTCTAAAACATATGTAGCTCTGAAGGAATCAAGAATTGATTAGATGAAAAGCACCAGTCAGTTCCAAATACCTTGAATAATAACTTACCAAACAATCTGTGATTGGTGTTACAGGTGGTCCCATAATTTGTTCCTTGATAAAGCAAATATCTTCCTCAGGAATGAGACCATAGCGTTCCATAACAGGTTTGAGTTGATTAGAATTAACCAGATGCTCAAACATCTCCACTGAGCCTTGTTCATGCTAGGAAAAGTCAGGATAACAAGGCTTATTGCAGACTCTAGATCATCAAGGACTCTCTCTGATTACACAAATTATTCTGGGTTCCAGGCAGTTCTGAGAAAAGACCCACTGCATGTCAGTTATCTAATTTCCAACTACAGTCTCATCACTTTGAAACCCATCAATTTTTGTCAATATTTCATTAGTTTACAAAATAACTGTATTAAGTCTTAAATTAGCATACTGTTATGAGTTTCACCATGGCACTTTCAAGCACACTTGTATTGAATCTTCTTCTCCCAGTCTATAAAACTTTTATAAACCATGTTCATTATTTCATAAACACACTGAACTTTTTTAAATTAAAAAATTGTGTATGCAATGGTCTGTGGAGGCAGGAAGTGGGCGTTGAATCTCCTGGAACTCGAGTTACGGAGGTTGTTAAGGGCCATGCGGGTGCTGGGAACTAAAGCCAGGTCCTCTACGAGAGCAGCCAGTGCTCTTAAGTGCTATGCCATCTCTCTAACCCTACACTGAATCTATTTTATGAGATATAATCATTTATATTACATATAAGAATATTACCAGGTCTTTCAGGTAGAGTATCATTTAATGAATATTACTCTAAAATTTAGTTTTTTTTTCATCAACATAGGAATATATGAAGTTAAAAACTGTTAGTATTTCCACATAGTGGTTAAAAGAGGTAACAGCAAAACTGCCGGTGAAGTAAGTGACATCCTAGATGTCAAACCCTCAGATCCACTGCCTGGTTGGTTACTCATGTCTCTGCTCACTCATTCCCAATCACTGTAAAGGTCAAATGACCCTCTGGAAACATCTGCCTTATCCTATGTCTTGTCAAAACTGATTCAAGATGCAATAAAACCTGAATGATCCTATAACTATTTTTAATTGAATCAAGATCTATTAATTACAAAGAGATAAGGTAGTAACTTTGCTTGTTTATTTGTTCTCGGTAAGGGTTTCATTACACAGCCCTGGTTGACCTGGACTTTCCACAGCCTGGCCTGGCCTGGTCTGAGACTTGTGATTGTCTTGTTGCAGTCTTTGGAATGATTACAGGTGAGTGCTGGAGTATAGGCCTGCACCCCAACTCCCAGCCAAAAGCAGTAACTTTAACATAGAGAAATCTGGCAGACACTTCATGAAACAGTATGAAGAGACACTGTTCTAAGTATAAAGCATTACAGAATAATAGTTAAGAAAGTGTGGGAATCTAGAAAGATTGATCATATTTGAGAAGTTTTAAAATGTTGATAATTTACATTTGTAGAGGAAAGGATTGATGATTATTCAATAAATAATTATCTATAATGGACTGGGGCTTAACGGTACAGCGCTTGCTTAGCATGTGTAAGGACCTTGGTTCAATCAAAAGACAAAACAACTCAATTATCTACATTAAGCATGGAAAAACATTATATCGGTACTATTCACATATATAAGAATTCTATATGAGCTAAGGTGTTAAATGTGAAATATGTGTATTTTAAAAGGCTAAGGCTGCAGCTTAATGTTACAGTACTGGACTCGCATGCATAAAGTTTTGAGTTCAATCTCCAGCACAAGCAAAGGAAAAAAAAAAGACTTGGTAATGGTTGAGAAGATCTGAAACTGAATTCCTTGCTAGAGAAAAAAGAATTCTAAACTCTGGACAAGTAATCCCTGAAGTATTGGGGCAATGTCCAAGGGAATCAGACGTTGAAGAGCAGTCCACACTAAGATAAGAAGGCAAAGTACAATATTCCAGTTCCATGGCTTTTATCGTGAAACATAGGAAAGCTGTCATTTTCTATGAGTATCACACATGAGCCAATAGTTCTAATCCAAGGTGTTCACCTCAGAGACATGAGAACATTTTTCTACAAAACTGTTACAACAATAGGCATAGCAACTTTATATGCACTAGCTAAAACCTGAAAATAACCTCAAGCTCATCAAAAGGAGAAAGGTCAAATTGTGACTCGTATAATGGAATACGACTTCTGTGGTAATAAGAGATTAGCCAATGCATTCAACATGAATACATCTCAAAACTATTTTAAGGTACAAAAGAGCACCCCTTATTTGATTCTAGTTCTATCAAGTCTAAGAATAGGCAGAACAAACCTGTGTTCATGCAAGTCAGAAGGTGATGATGCAGGAAGGAGAAAGAATTGAGTCAGTAAGGGCACAGGAGGGAAGCAGTGGCACAGAGTCAGCATGTGCCAGGTTTTGGGTTTGATCTTAAGTATCACAAATAGAGAAAAAGGCTAATAAGATTGTCCAAACAGTGGAAGTGTTTTATATCCTAACTGGATGTATACACTTGCCACACTCACTTCAGCTCTGCATAATTTAATCCATGTGTGACGGTATGCACCTTTAACCCCAGTATCTGGGAAGCACAGACAGGCTTGTTTCTGTGAATCTAAGGCCAGCCTTTTCTAACTATTGAGTTTCAGGATAGTCAGGGCTACATAGTGAGATTCTGTCTCGAAAAACAAATCAACAGGTTGGGTAGATGACTCAGCAGTTAAGGGCACTGGTTTCTCTTTCAGGGGACCCAGGTTCAGAATCCAGCACCTACATGGTGGCTAACAACCATCTGTAACTCCAGTTCCAGGAAATCTGATGCCCTTTTCTGGCCTCTGTGGGCATTGCACAGACATGATACACTTATATAAGTACAGGTAAAACAGTAATACACATAAAATAAAAATAAATAAAACTTTTTTTAAAAAAAGAAAAAACAAACCAACAAAAACAAGAACAAATACCTGTATAATTCACTGAATGCAAATCACAGTAGTGCAACAGAGTAAAAGAACACTGAATCAAAAACTAGGAACTTGGTTTTCTGGTGCTGGCTCCACTATTTACCAGCTTTGTTTTCTAAAAATATTTTATTTATTATTTTTAGTTTACGTGTATGACTGTATTGCCTGTATGTATGTAAGTGTATCATGTCTGTGCAATGCCCACAGAGGCCAGAAAAGGGCATCAGATTGTGCAATGCTGGTGGATGTCAGATTCCCCTGGAACCGGAGTCACAGATGGTTGTTAGCCACCATGTGGTACTGGGAACTGAACCCAGGTCCTGTGCAAGAGAGCATGGGCTCTTAACCATTGAGCCATCTCTCCAGTCCCCATTTACCAGCTTTATGATGTCTGGAATATAAATATGCTTCTGACAGCTTCAAGTTTCTTGTAAAAAGGGAGATAAGGATTTCTTTTCTATAAACTACTGTGAGGATGAAAGGAAACATATATGAAAGAAACATACATATAAATGCATGAAAGCACCCTGAAAACTGTAACAGGGAAGGGGAAAACACAGCAGAGGAAAAACCAGATGATTTCATTGGATAACTTGCTAGAATGCTTTTTCTTTCTATTGAGTATGAAATATAAGAATACATACCCTCCACTTTATGTCTGGGCGAGCAAGTGGGATAAATCTTCCATCAAACATATGAGAAAATGGCCCATGACCTTGAAAACAAAAGCAGCCTTAGAATAGGAAAAATATTTTTAAATTGATAAAACTGAATTCTTTAAAAAAATCTTTTGAGTTTAGTTTGACTATCAACAGCAACTAATTAATAATCTATAAATTAATGATAAAACAGGACAAATCTGTCTTTTCCAATTTTCTGAAACACAATGAGAGACAAACCATATTGGAAAGTAAACCCTTCTTAGATATGTGTCCAGGCACAAGAGTTTACATAACTGATGAAAAGACAGTTTTGTGTTAACTACAAGGAATGTTGAGTTTTTCATAATAAAACCAAGGTTCATTTGTTTAGGGCTGGGGCCATAGCTCAGTGGGAGAGCCAGTGCTTAGCATGCACAATGCCCTAGGTATGAGCCTCAGCACCAAAAACCAAACTTTTTTATGCTTTTTGTGTACAAAGACCAACCATCTTCTAGGAAGTGGCACTGGCCCGACTGAAATTTCTGGGGTGATATAAAGAAAGAATTTTGTTCCATTTAAGTATCTGCTTATTGAAACAAGCTTTCTTGTGATTAGAAAGGTCAGGGATAGTTGCCTTTTTCTTTCTCCCACTTGGACTTACTTGGCTTAAGACCTCCTGTGGGTCAGGAAAGAAAAAGTATTCCCTACAACTGTTCTAGGTGTGAGAAGAATAGTTTTTAACAAAGGAAAAAGCAATTTTAGTCAATGAGAAGGATTACGAAAAAACAAATTCACATTATCTTAAATGCAGAGTAAGAAAAACTACCAGAAAGCACTTTCAGTCTGGCATGGTGGCTCACACCTGTAACTTTAGCACTTGGGAGGCTGAGGCAGGAGAGTTGCCATGAGTTTAAGGCCAGTCTGGGCTACGTAATGAGTTCCAAGCCAGCTTAGGTTGAAGAGTAAGAACTCTGTCTCAAAAATAAGAAAGTAAACAAATAAAAGCAGAAAAAGAGAAAGAGAAAGCCTTTAATCTAACTTATAGGAAAGATGCTTAACATGGGAAGTTCACAAGTCAAATAGCAACATTTTGTCCTTATTGATCATTTCAGAAGCTGATCATTCCGGAAGCAGCAATGGCATATTTTAACATGATTAATGAAGAATTAAAATAAAAACTTCTCCATTTCCCTTGGTTAGTCTGACTTTTAAACTTAAAACACAGGTGAAATATGCTAAGATTTTATTTATCAACAGTGGCTTTTCGTACAGCTTACCAAGATCATGGCAAAGTCCAGCAATCTGAACACAGAGCATATCTCGCTCACTTATTTGCAGCTCTGGTTGTTTTTCAGCCAGTGCTCGAACTAGACATCCTGCTAGATACCCAACTCTGCAGACAAAAAAAGACCAAAAGTCACACTTTGGCTTGAAAGGTGAGTCGTATGTGTACAACTTAGGAGCTCTGAGTTGGCTCTGTAATGTTTGAAACACAGACTGATAATAAAGTGCTTAAAGGGGCTGAGGATGTAGTTTGGTGGTAAAGCACTTGACTAGCATGTGTGAGTCTATGTATTTGATACCCAGCACTGCAAAAAAATTCAAATTAAGAGGCGTGTGGTGGTACATGCCTTAAATCCCAGCCCTTGGAAGGCAGAGATAGGTAGAGCTCTGCTAATTTGAGGCTAGCCTGGCCTGAGTTTCAGGCCAGCCAGGGATACATAATGAGACCCTGTCTCCAAAAAAAGTAAATTAAATAATCAATAAATAAGGAATGCTAATAAATGTTAACTGTGTTTTCAGCACTTCCATATGAAAGTAATTTCTAAAAGAATATACTATTTCCTTTGCTCTGAATGCTGAGCCCCAGGAAGGTACAGACAATTGCTACCTTGTTTGTGGCTTGGTAAGGTCTAGTGAAGATTCAATAAATATGTGTTTATAATTTGAGTGTAGGCATATGTATCTTGACTATTATACCTGGATAAGGTGGCACACACTTGAAACTCTGACATTTGGGAGGGTAAGGCAGAAGGAGTCTGAGGCCAGCCTGAGCCATGTAATGAAACCCTGCCCAAAGGCGTGGGGGTGGGTGAGGCCTAGATAACAAATGAAAAATACTAAGTATTTCAAAAACTGTGAATACTCCACAGCAAACAGGAAAACCTCCCAATACATTTCTGTACACTTCTAGCTCTACATTCAAAACGGAAAAGCAAACCAAAGTCTCAATCTCATTGCATAAAACAGAGACGCCATCCCTCTAAACTTGTAAGTGCGTCTCTAAATTTCCTGACAGATAATTATTTTGTTTAAAGGGATAAATCTATATACAACTAAATAGGAGTCAGGCATGGTGGGGCATGGCTGAGCTCTCAGTGCTCGGAGGACAAGGTGGGAAGATACCGAGTTTGAGGTCAGCCTGAGCTACATAGGGAGCCCCTCTTCCAAAAGAAAAGAAATGGAAAGACTAAACAGGGACCTCAAGAAAATAATAAAATTTACAGAGTTAGTTGTGCCAGTAGCCAACCCTCTTAGATTTTAAATATTTAAAGACAAATATTTAACACAAGTGACCTGGCATGAGATGTTCACTAGGTTTTCAAGGATGTGAGACAGTTTAAAACACATGCTAAATAAACAACATACAGTAAGATAAGTCCAAATTCTCAATTTTCTCATCAATAAAATAAGGATGTTATAATAACTATTTAACAAAACTGTTCTCTAAGAGATAAGATGGCTACTTGGTAAGACAGATAGGTAATTAAAAGCTGCAAGCTCCCCACTCCCTGCCTTTCTTACCCTAGACTATGTTCAAATCGATTGTGTGATGCTCCTGGAAAAACATAGTAACCTCCTCCGAGCTGTTTAATGTATCGAAGCCGCTGAAACTGAGGGGTGTCAATGATTTGGATAAGGAGAGGGTGGAATTCAATGTGGCCATGGATAGGATCATTAAATACCTGGAAAATTACAGTTAATTTAGTATCAGCAACAATACGTATCTATGTGTAAAATCTTTGTGTATCCATTCCTAACTACAATACAGTTAAACTACTTAAATCAGCTCAAGTAAGAAAAATTCTAAGGATAGCAACACGGTATTAATACTATTAGAATATAATGGATATGGTGTATTTTATTTCTTCCTAATGGATGTTGACCATAGAGAGATAAGGACTTCAACCTTTGCATTTCAACATTATTTTATGAGCATTTAACAAAGTTAAACACACTTTGGAAGTGGTTTGGAAGCACAGATCAGTAGCAGAGTGCTTGTCTAGCCAAAACTAATCACTTAACATACTCATTTAAACATGTTTATTCAGCCAGGTGTGCACGTCTCTAATCCCAGCACTCAGGATGCAGAGGCAGGAAGATCTCTGTGAGATCAAGGCAAGTCTGGTCTACATACAAAGTTCTAGGTCAGCTGGGGATACAGGAAG
Source organism: Eospalax fontanierii (assembly GCA_035773235.1). Classification (NCBI taxonomy): domain Eukaryota; kingdom Metazoa; phylum Chordata; class Mammalia; order Rodentia; family Spalacidae; genus Eospalax; species Eospalax fontanierii. Next base: position 22,140,575 of record CM069550.1, on the reverse strand, counting down.
ACCCTGTCTCAAACACCAAAAACAAACAAACAACAAAATCCCACATTTATTCAGATGATGTAAGCCATATTATATGGCAATATGTCTACATTTTTTTCTAAATATATCTATATACTACTCATCATTGAAATCCTTAGAAAGGTAGAAAAAAGAAAGGTCAGGAAGAAAGAAAGGGAAATAAACCTTCCATCATATATAAGAAATTATACAATGGAAGATGAACTTATACAGTAGTTTAGAAATACCAATAAAGACAAATTTCACAACTATTCATTACTCTAAACTTAAACAGGGTTTTAAATACAGGCAAAGATTGAATAGCCCTCTATGCTTCTTTAAATAAAGATACAAGGTTATCTGTCCATAAAAATAACGTTAGTTAAAGTTGGGCATGGTGACACATGCCTTTAACCCCAGCTCTTGGGAGGGAGAGACAGGAAGACCTTTGGAAGTTCAAGGCCAGCCTAGTCTACATAGTGAGTCCTAGGCCAGCTAGAGTTATAGGGAAATCCTGTCTCAAAAAGACAGACAGACAGACAGACAGACACACACACACACAAGAAACAAAATAGCATTAAATGACTAGAATTTCTGGTGAAACAAAATGTATGCAACTAACAATGATTAGAAATGTGCTTGAAGCAGGCCAGAGATAGCTAAGAGGGCGGTTCCTGCTGCCAAGCTTGACAACCTGAGTTCAGTCCCTAGGGCCCACATGATGCATGGTGGGAGTTGTCTCTGACTTCTACATGCACAGTACAGCACACATATAACCCCCATCACAAATATACAAAAATAGATAAAATTTTAAAACTATCAAATGAATAGTGAATATTTTTGTTTCAATACTCTTAATAATTTTATTTATGAATATGTAAAAGTTTTTAACATTTAAAAAATATATTTTATTATTTTTATTTTATGTGTATGAGTGTACTGCCTACAAGTATGCAAGAGTACCTGTGTCGTAATGCCCACAGAGGTCAAAAGAGAGCTTCAGATTCCCCTGGAACTGGAGTTATGGACAGTTGTTAGCTGCCATGTAGATGCTGGAAATCAAATCCAGGTCCTCTGAAAGAGCAGCCAGTGCTCTTAACCACTGAGCCATCTCTCCAGCCCAAGTTTTCTTTAACATTTATTTATTTGTGTGTGCATGTGCAGTGCATGTGTGATGGTCAGAGGACAACTTGTGGAGTCAGTTCTCTCCTTCTATGATATAGGTCCCAGGAACTGAACTCAGGTCATCAGGCTTGGCAGCAAGCCTTACCCACTAAGCAATCTTACCGGCTCTGGTGAACATTTTCCAAACCATTCCCTTAATGTTGGGCATTAAACTGTTGGAAATATTATATAATGATAGTCTCTTCCTAATTTTCAGTGAATGTATGTGATATATTTAAGTGTTTTGATCATTATTTACAAATTGGTTGTTTTTTTTTCTTCATAGTGCTACTTGAGAGAAATTATTCCTTGTACAATCATATGGTCCACTTACAACATGTAATGGCTGTATGATATCCTAGTCTGTTACCAGCCAGTAGAATGACACAATCCTATTATCTGTTCAGTGTCTACTGTATATGTGGATGAGAGAAGAGTAAGGAATGATTCCTGGTCTCTGGGAAAAACAACATAATCTCTGTTCAGAGTAGCAGGGACCAAGCATAGAAAGAAACAAAGGAGTGATCCCTTCTACCCAGAAGAAAGGTGAGGGGACTGCAGAAAAAGATCCTAGGTGGTGACCCTATAATCTTATACCCACTAGGTAAGAGAAGGTAAAGAGAAAGCAGACTTTTCACTCTTATATCTTATAGTGCCCTCTATACCACAAAGTACACATCCTTCCTCACTGTTATACAATCTTGGCTGCAAAGACCAAATGAATGAAATTTTGCATGAAGAAAATTTGTGCCAAAGAATAAAAGAAAATTAGACATAACATTAAAAGCACAGAAACAAAAGAAAAAATGGATAAACTGGACTATATAAAAAAAAAAAACTTTATGGGAATGGAGTTAAGGCCTAAGTTCGATCCCCAGCATCACCTGAATCCCTCAAACAAAAGCAGCAAAAGACTTCTCTGTTCTAAAGATCTCATTCAGAAAGTGAAAAGGTAACTCAAAGAATGGAAGAAAATATCTACATACCATATATTAATATTTAATAATAACTTCAAGTTCACACCAGCAGCTTGGGCTACATGAGACTGTCTCAAAAATAAACAAAGAACATTCCAAGAGCTCTACTCTAAAATTTTAGAATCGCAATTTCTAGGGCTAGTTGATAGGGTAGTTGAAATGTTTGTTAAAATGTTTCTTGAATACTGAATTCTAAAAAACAGGATTTTGAAATCTGAATAGGTTTGGAAGGGGAAGAATAAAATTACAAATAGATTAAACTTCAAGAAAAGTATTCACCTTCTAGACTAACATATCAAAAGAAAATTTATCAACACTGTCAAGAAAATTAAATACAGAGGCTGGAGAGTAGATCCAGTGGTTAAGAGCACTAGCTGCCCCAGCAGTTTCCAGCACCCACATGGAAGCTAACAACTGTCTGTAACTCCAGTTCCAGGGGATCTGATGCCCTATTATGGCCTCTACAGGCATTGCACACAAGGGGTACACTCACACCAACGCAGGCAAAACACTCATACACATAAAATAATAAAAAAATAAGTAAACACTGTTTATAAATAGACAGGCAGATAGACAGATATACACATACAAATAATCACATACCCACATGCAGTAAAATAGTAAAATAAATGGAAATGACAAATACTGAATTCTGGATAAGGCTTACTTCTGGGAAGAACTCAGAAACAGAACATAGAGATGATGATACAAGTTTCTAATGTTCTGTTCTAGAAAGAATAGGTTTCAAACAAATTAGGCAAAATGTTAGGTTTTAGTAAGCCCAGGAGGCTACTTTTTATGTTTTTTTTTTTTTTTTCTATATGCTTAATACATTTGAGTTTTCCTTCTAAATTATTCATTTACTTCTTTTGGGGGGGGGTAGGTGGGTAAGGGAGATTGAATGCAGGTACTTTAAGATATTCCTATCTTTCTTTCTTATTAACTTTTGCTTTTGAGATAGACTTTCACCAAGTTGTCCATGCTGGGTCTGAACTCACTATGTAGCCAAGGTAAGACCTGAACTTCTGATCTTCCCGCATCAGCCTCCTTGGTAGCTAGGATTACAGACCTGGCTGTTTTGTTGTTATTTTTTGAATTATATATCTTGTGCTTGTTTTATAAATAAAACAGAGTTTAGAAAAGATCCATTACTCACAATTCCATCTTTGAGATTTCCTTTTATGTTTTTTGAACTGAATTTTGTATTACTGAATTGTATCACTTTATATACACACACAAACCCACAATAAACTGAGACTCCTCTTACCTTCATTAACTCGACATGAGTTTGACCAAGTTTTTGGATACAGCCAATTAGCTTCTTCCTCCCCTCCAAGGAACTAAAATTGAAACAAAGTAATTGTATTATTAATTTCTTTATAATTCCAGGAGTATACAGCATTCAATCAACTCTAGAATACAGACACTAATAGAAAAACATTAGATCTGAAAGATCAATAACTCAAACATATGCTTCCTAGAAACTTCCTTTCTTTGTTCTTAGGAGAAACTCCTGATGAACCAAGGGAGGCAGGCCCTAAGCTTCTGCCCTGAGCCTCTTCTCTTCTCTTTTAACAAACTCAGACTACAACCTCCATCTGAACACGCAGTTCATATTTCAACTCTATTTTAATCAAACTGAAGCCACACTCTCCTTCATAATTCTTGACTGACTCAGGAGCATCAGGTATGACGGAAGTATAAACGAATATCTATGACGGTTTAAGCTTTGCACACATCTTCTGTTCTTATCATTTTTTACAATACTCCAGCAGGGTAATTTGAGGAATTACATTTTAATTGCTCAACATGCTATAATTTAGTATCATGCTTCATCTACAATTGTTTGTTAATTGGATGAGGCACCTCAGACACACCTGCTTAATGTCAAGAAAACCAGCAGGTAAGCATTTCATCATAAAACAGAAGGAGTACAGGAAGTGCTTGCCTCCACTGGATTCCCCTTAAATTGCAGAGTCTAGCACAAGAGCTTATGTACAGACAATTTTTTGAGGGTTGACTATTCTAGAAACAGGAGTTGGTTGAGGGCCTAGGAAGGGTAAAAGAAGAAATGAGTGAAAAACCAATGAGGGTACAGTAACAAGCTGGCTGACAGGTATCATGAAGCAACTAGAGCTGATGTCATGGTATCCTCAAAAGCAGCAACATTCTAGAACTTTCTCAATGATGGAAATGTTCTTCATCTCTGTTCAACACATTGGCAACCAGACATAAGTGGCGATTACTCACTTGAAATCTGGCCAGTACAAAAGAATTAAAAATGTAATCTAATTTTAGTTAAATTTAAATATATACAAGTACCAATATCACAGGTTAATACAACTCTAAAAGGTCCTGCAGAATTCATCTCAGAGGCACAAGGCAGGGCACAGCACTGTGCCATTCAGTGCTCCTTCTGGAATTCTGCAGCCTTGTTCACACATGTGTCCAAGTTTCTGGAAGAGTTCCTAGCACAAAATGAGCCTCTCTCATAAACATCTGCCAAATCAATCAATAGATGTACATATACCTGTCAAAAGATTAGAAGAAATTCTATCAGTTCGCCAGTAAAAAGGGAACTTTGAGAGGACTGAGGTGGCAGAAATGATAAAAGAAGCCAAGCCCCTGAAGACTGTGGTCCAGGGACAGTTACTGGAAGTCAGTTAAATGGACCATATCTTTTTGCACAATGTATTTCCACTTCCAAGTTCTGAGCAATAGCACAGGAAGTAATTTGTAAAGTCCTTTGTTTTCATTCTTTGGTTACTGTTTCCAAGAACACTGAACTAAATGAAATTCCTAAATAAAAGACAGTATTTTATGACTGCTGCCAATTCCCCCAAGAAACAAAAGCTTCATTTTAAGGTGCATGTAAACACTGGATACTCAACTAAGACCTTTAAAGGGGTTCCAATTAGACCCTAGAACCTCCAGCACATATAGATATATACCTACATATGTGTCTATACAAATTTATAATGGGATAATTATGTGCTTGAACAGTTTACAAATGAATACATTCCAGTCTTAAGAGGACTGTAGGAAAACCTAGAAATATATTCAAAATAGGGTTCTCATCTTGATTTTCTTGTTAATACTTTTTTCTCTAGGTTCCTATATATTTTCTGGTATGTAACTTGTTATTTTGAATTTGTAAAAAGTTGGTCATTACAGATTTTGAGAAGACTCTCCAACAGAGTTCTTTGAAATAGGGACTAAACACAATAACTGTACAGCAAAAGTCGGGTGTTATGGTGCACACCTTCAATCCCAGCACTCAGGAGGCGGAGGCAAGCAGATCCCTAGGAGATCAAGGCCAGCCTGGTCTACATAGTGAGTGCTAGGCCAGCTGGGGGCTACAGGAAGACCTTATCTCAAAAAACAAAAATCAAACAAACAAACAAAAGAGTTGTACAGAAAAAACAGCAAGCAAGGAATTCTGTTTTAAAACATGTGACAGAATTAAACTGATGATGGGTAATATCCAAGATCTTCTTCTCTCAAAGAATAAATTGTGCCTGGTTATAATGTGAATTTTGTTATTCTTACCTTACTCCAAGATTTTCAAGAAGAGATTCATCAAGAAAGGGCAGAAAAGAACCAGTGATTTTATTTTCTATGAAAGAAAACAAAAAATTTATAACATATTTATTCCAGTTTTTTTCAGTTTGAATCCACTAGAATTAATCTAGCTATATTTACTGAGATCTCACTACAGACAGTGAACCACGTGACACACAGTCTGCCTTCTGGGTTTCAGAACAACTTTTTCTGAAGTGGTAGTAAGGGTTGGACCAGGCCCTACTACATGTAAGGCAAGCATTCCACCACTGATTCACATGTAAGGCAAGCATTCCACCACTGATTCACATGTAAGGCAAGCATTCCACCACTGATTCACATGTAAGGCAAGCATTCCACCACTGATTCACATGTAAGGCAAGCATTCCACCACTGATTCACATGTAAGGCAAGCATTCCACCACTGATTCACATGTAAGGCAAGCATTCCACCACTGATTCACATGTAAGGCAAGCATTCCACCACTGATTCACATGTAAGGCAAGCATTCCACCACTGATTCACAGGCCCCACTACTACCACACTTTAAAATTTTTTAAAAGAATTTTTAAGAATTTAAAAGACTTAAGGTTTTAGGGCTGGTACGATGGCTCGGTGGTTAAGAGCACTGGCTGCTCTTGCAGAGGACCTGGGTTCAGTTTCCAGCACCTACATGGCAGCTAACAACCAACTGGAATTTCAGTTTCAGGGGACCCAAAGCCTACCTTCCAGGCTCTGTAGGCACTGCACACATGTGGTACGGTTAAACAGGCTCAAAACATTATGCACATAAAAAGTAAAATCAAAATCAATTAACAAAAGACTTAAGATTTAAAAAATCTTAATTAGGTAACTAAACTAAGAACTATTTTTTGATGAGTCAGGTGAAACCTTGCAAATTATTCATGTAGATTATTTGTGAGAAAAGCCAATGGGAAAAGTAAAGTGAAACCCGATGACTTGTGAGGCTCTGCCAGATCAGCAGGTTTTTAAAAGTCAGAGCTGGGGGAGGACTGGAGAAGGAAATTTCAATGTATTGTTCTTAGAATCATCATGTTAAAGCCACTGTCTTGGAAGTACCCAAAGTTTTATTCTAAAACCTCTTTGGAAAGCATACAATACTTAGCATTTTGAAAGGTGTGTGTGTGTGTGTGTGTGTGTGTGTGTGTGTGTGTGTGTGTGCGTGTGTGTGTGTGTGTAGTTTTTTCTTTTCCCTTCCATATAGTTAATTCTAGCTCTTCTAGACCTCAAACTCTAGAACTCTGGACTATTTCTATATGAACAATAGTGTTTCTGAAGATAACAAGAGAAACCGAGGAAGTGCTTTTCTAGAAAGAAAAACATGTTGAAATGGAAATGGTACTTTCGTAGTTTTCTAAGTTATTCAATATAAAAAGCCCAAACAATATACAAAAGCACAAAATACCAACTTACTTAAATTCTAATTGATATCCATTGCTGACATTTTGAGACAACACATTTATTCATGCAATTATGTAAAGGAGTCATGTCAAATAAATATTTTTCCTCCCCAATGCCCTAAACATATTTCTTGTCACTTAGTAAACTCTACACTCTTAGTGGATATTCTGTATTCCATAATACAGATTAGTCAAGTGCACGTGTTAATGTCCGTACACACGAGTGGGAGTACATATGCGTGCGAGTACTTGTTGGAGACTGGAGGTCAGTGTCAGGTGTTTTCCTTAATTGCTTCTCTCCCCATTTTTTTTGAGACAGGGTCTCTTATTGAATCTAGTGTTTGCTGATTCATCTAGACTGATTGGCCAACACGCCCCAGGATCCACCTGTCTTTGCTTTCCTGGCCCTAGGATTATTAGCATGCACCAACCTGCCTGGTTTTTAATATGGATGCTGGGGATCAGAACTCAGGTCCTCAAGCTTGCATGGTTATGGACTGAGCCATTACCCAGCAGCTGCTGTAAAGTAAGTAAGAACTAGAAGTACGACTCAGTAGAAGTATGGCTCCGCATCCACAAACCCCTGGGTTTGAGCCTCAGTATTATACATATGCACACAAAATTTCTACTCCTCTCCCCAAAGCATGTGAAATGTATATAACAGTACTTCACACAAAGTACATATATCCAGTAAATGTTAACTATTACTATCTGTGGTGGTGCAATGCCACATTTGAGTGATGTCTGAACAAAAATAGCCTGACTCTTAGCATTCATTAAAATCAACAGTAAGGCCCAATGTATTCTGAGAACTTGTTACTTCAGATTTCTCCCAGAACTGTGTTCCTAGGCAGAAACCTTGCTCTTTACGGAAACTGTACATTCAGCAGGACCTGGGAAAAGAGGAACTTGTCCTCTCAGAGGATTATGCCCTCTCTGACCCCTACTTACCTAGAACAGCACACACAGCCACAAACAGATGTCATCAATCTAATCTCACCTGTTGTTTGCAATGGCACTTGATATTCTCACAACATATACACATATATACACTATTCTGGGCCAAGGGCAAGGAAAGGTCTCAAGGGATTAACACCATATGTTTAGGTTACAAGAGTAACCCAAAGCCTAGTGAGCTTTTTAACATTATAAACAAGCTGAGATAGTCTTAAATGATCTCAGAACACACAATTAACTTTGGCTACAAGGTTAACTAAAAGTCATTCCCACAACTTTTATTTAGGATAGTTGAGGGACGTTTCTACTTTTCTTTGTTTCTTTCAGCACTGGTCCAATTATGCCTACAGATTATTAGAAGTTAACAGCATTGCTAAACAGTCCATATTTGGGTTAATGGACACTTCTATCAATTTTATTGGTGCATCTATTTCACTTAACAATCTTTTATATCTTTTCTAAACTAAACTAAAAACCCAGTATTTTAAAAATTACTATTGAGATGGAACAGATTTACTTATGTTTATTGGTTGGTGGTTGTATTTTACTCATTGTCTATTAGATAAGTTTTCGTCCTTGCTCTTGGTTGATTTTATTAATTTTGGTTATGTGCTCCAATGGTTTTATGTTTTGGTTTGAGACAAGGCTTCACTGTATAGCTCAGACTGGCTTCCAACTCATTATAAAGAAACAAAGCCTGGCTTTGTCCTGCCTTAGCTTTGCTTAGTGTTAGGGTGACAGGCTTTTGGTCCCCAGTAGTTTTTAGTAAGAACACTTGCCAAGGAATAGCTGGAATGGATTCTGGAATCCAAAGACTTAACCTTAAAAAAATCCATCTATGGCCAGACATGGAAGAACATGCCTTTAATTCTAGCACTTGGGAGTCAGGGACAGGCATCTCTTTGAGACAAAGGTCACTTTGGTCTACATAGTGAGTTTCAAGTCAGCTGGGGCTATAGGGAGACCTTGCCTAAAAAATAAACAAACAAACAAAAAAATAAATAACATAATATAAAATAAAATGCATTGATTTTTCTAGTAGTATGACTTTTGGAAAATTACTTAACATCTTTGGAAATCAAAAACATCATCCTAGGCTGGAGAAATGGCTCAGTATTAAGAGCACACACTGCTCTTACACACAACTAAGTTTGGTTCCAAACACCCAGTTTGGGTAGTTCACAATCTCTTGTAACTCCAGCTTCAGGGAACCTGATGATGCCCTCTTCTTGCTTCTACAGGTACTGCACTCATATGTGCAAACCCATCTCTGATGCTACAAATAACTACAATCTGGATCTGGGCACAGTAGAGTATAGTATGCCTTTAATTCTAGCACTTGGGAGGCAGACGCAGTTGGATTTCTGTAAATTTGAGTCCAGACTGGCTCACATAGTGAGTTTCAGGCCAACCAAGGGCTATATAGTGAGACTCTGTCTCAATATAATAATAATAATTAATAATAATAATAAATCTTTTTAAAAACCAAACACATAGCATTACAAGTCTAGATTAGCTGGGCATGGTGGATACATGCCCGATCCTAATACTCAAGAGGCAGAGGCAAGAGGATAGTTCTAAATTTGAAGCCAGTGTGGACTATGCACAGTGAGTTCTAGGCTAGCCCAGGCTGTATGGTGAGACCCTGCTTTAAAAAAGAAAAAGAAAAAGATATAGATTATAGCATCTAATTTGAGGGTTCTTGTGAAACTGTATTCCATAATGAGGAAAAGGACCCAGTACCTTGTGTTTGGTTTTGTCAAACAGAAACAAATCTGAACTCAGAGAGAGATTTTATTTTTATTATTATTTAAAATTTTGGGGGGTTTATTTTATTTTTATTTACTTTATTTTATGTATATGTGTGTAAATGCATCCACGTCATGCAATGTATATAGAGGTCAGAAGGCGTCAGATCCGCTGGAATTAGAGTTAGGGATGACTGTTAGCTGCCATGGGGATATTACCTGGAACCTCTGGTAAAAGCCAGTGTCCTTAACCACTAAGCTATTTCTCCAGCCTTTCAGAGAGATTTTAATAAGAACGATTACTGAAAACAAGGAGAAAACTCCAATTTCAGAAATCTGCAAGTGGCTGAAAATCACAGAAAAATAAGCTCTCTTTTATAGGGCAAAGGGCAAGTCCAGATAAGCAAAACCTTTGGAGAAATTGGACATGCAAGACATGACTAGTGGGGTCTGATGGTGTTAGTGGATAGATTCCCAGAAAAAGCTGACCAGGATACATAGTCCACCTTTTTAGTGCTTGCTTCCATATGGGAGGAGGAAGAATTCAAGAGCCTGCAAAGAAACCTAACTAATGCTTGGGTCAGGATAAAGCAGACAATTAAGATATGAGCAGCAAGTGGAACCATATGTTGCTTTTACCAATGGAAAGCAAGTGGTGTCTTAGCACTAGCCTGATGGTTCAAGAGAACATAGATCATTCATAGGGTTGGAGAGAAGGCTGTTCAGCAAAGATCTGCTCTTGCAGAGGACCTGGGTTTGGTTCCCAGCATCCACATGGCAGCTAACAACCATCTGTAACTCTAGTTCCAGGGGATCCAACTTCCTCTTCTGGTATCAGCAGGCAATGCATAGACAAGAGCACTTACATGCAGGCAAAACACTCAAACACATAAAACAAATAAATATTAAAAAGAGAACATAGATGATCTGGAGCCTGAAGAATTAACTTACCAGAGCACCGATGAAATAGCCAATAACTTACTCGCTCACATCTTCGAGGCAGACAATATAAATATCTCCCCACCCATTGCTAGTTAAAAAAAAAAAAAAATTCCTGGAAAGGATGGGGTGGGGGTTGAGAAAGGGAAAAGAGAAGTAAAAGTCCCTACATTTAATCTATCTTTAGGTCCTAAACCTTAAGTTTCTTCTTAGTCCATTCCTCAACTGGGCACACCGGGATCCACCCCACATGTAAAGTTTATTGAATTTGCAATTCAGAACCACGGAGTGGAATGTGGAAGAACCATTTCTACTTTCGGAATGCACACCTCGCAAACACAAGAAGTTGAGCAGAATTTAAGTGTTTGATGGATGTTTGAGCATGAACTGGTCAAGCTACTTCAAGCTCTAAACCTGTACAGGTCCCTTGGTGTGGCCAAGGTATGGAATGCTGGGGGTTTCAGTGTCGACTGGACAAGGGCCAGTAGTTCATATTTAGGAAAAGAAATTGCTTTCAAAGTGCAGAACACAATCACACCGCTCTTTGCAAATACAGTCAACACATTTTGAGCCCCAATGGGATGCTAAGACAATCAGTGAGAATTCAGAGATTAACCAAGACAACTTCTCTTCCCTTTTAGGAAAACCTCAAATTCCGGGAAACTGGGTAGGAACAGAAACTTAAAAGCGCCAGCACCTCTCAAGTGGCAAGTGTTCAGGGTGCTGCGGTTAGCACGGGAGGGGGGAAGGTCTGATGAGCCTGAATGACAGCAAATCTCAGAATAAGATCTAAGAGGGGCCTCTATCGCCTGTCAGTGCCCAAAGACACCGGTCCAGCAGACCCACCGATGCCCTACCAAGACCCCAGTCCTCAGAGCTCGCTCCCTCCCAGGGACCCCAGGCCTCCTCCACCCCGGGTGGCCCGCCTGCATCGCCCCCATCGCAGATCCTCCCCTCCGGGCGCCGGTCCTCCCCTCCCGACGCCGGTCCTCGTTGCGAGCCCCTTCCCCGGGACCCTCCCCTCGGTGCCGCCCTCCTGCCGCCGCCACCTGGGGTCCTCCCCTTCGGCCTGCGGCCCCCACTTGGCGGCGGGTGCTGCGGAGAGGCCCTCTCCTCGGCGTGGCCGGGTCTCCCATCCCTCGCCCCTCAGCCCGCTACCTTGGAAGCTCTGGAGCAGTCTGAGCTCTCCGAAGCCGCTGTTCTCTAAGAAGACGCGCACCTGCTCCGGGCCCCAGGTGCGGTAGTCCGGGTGCAGCTCCGGGCCCGGAGACCCGTCCGCCGCTGCAGGAGGGGTGCTCGGTGGGGTCCTCTGGCTGCCATCGCAGCGGGGCCGCTTAGCCGGCTGCTCCGGCTCGGCTCTCCGCATGGCCTCCCCCGACTGTCGGCGAAGCACACTCAAGAACCGCGGCGCCCCGCTCGCGCGCAGGCGCACCGACAGCGCGGCCCCGGAGGCGAGTCCATTCAGCATTGCCAGCCCTGGGGCCTACCGCGCAGGCGCGCTGGGCGGCAGCCCTGGGAATCAGGCCGCCCCGGGGCGTTAGTGGCCCACGCTCTGCGCAGGCGCAATGGCTGTGATGTCGTCCTCGGCCCTGCCCCCAGTGTTTTCTCCGACAGGGTGGAGTTTTTAGAGAAGCGAAACCAGGGGTGGGGGTGATAGTGGAGGACTGAGCACCCGGCCGGGGAAGCGCGCCCCTGGGGCTGATGAAGGTCCCCCACACTCCAGATTAGGGGGTCTCCTGGTGAACGGTTGGAACTTTCCTCTAAGCACTCCCAGGTTTCAGACATCCCGAGCTTACAAGAAACCTAAAGAGTATTGAGGCTGCCAGCACTTCAAAAGATGACTGAACTTGAAGACCCAAAAATGATTTCGAGTCTGTTACCAGGTTGTCCTTTTGCATTTCACAAGTTCACAGAATTGCTGGATAGAAGAGAGTCCTAAAGAGGGTTATTTTTAAGTTTCCTCACAAGAACGGATATCAAACTTCTTTCCAAATGGAGATAGATCTCTCCACCCCAACTCCCTTCACAGACGAAGGAAAGGGGCCAATCTGATAGTTTAACATGGGCCCGCTAGGATTTTTACTAACTCATAGTTAACAGCCTTTCCAAATGGCGGGCATTTCCTGTTTGTTTTAAACCACTCTGGGGCAGTACCCAAACTTCACCGTAAATCCTGATCGATGAAGTACCAATTAAAGGACTACTATTAATAATAAAGCCAATAACTTTCGTCAAAACCAAGCACGAAGGGGATAAGGATGAATGAAGTCGATTATTGGCTTTACCATCAAGCAGAACTAACAAGATGTTTAGTCGTGAGAGGCCCTGTGTTCAATCTCCAACATCAAGAGGAAGCAAAACATGAAATCGGCAAACCCAAGTATTCTTAGTAAAGCTCTATTGTGTCCTGAGCACTGTTCTAACTAATTACCACAGCAATTTAGGATGTAGGAAAGTGAAATACAAAGATGGGAATTGGAGGGGGGGGGCGAACAAAGAAATGATGAAGACTGGGCTCATACCCAGGACTATAAATATCCTGGTTGCAAAGCCCATGCTTTTAAAAATCTGCCAGTCATTGCTTATTTATTTATTACAGAGATTTATAGCCCAAGCTGGCCTTGAATTTGCAAGGTAGGCCAGCCTGGCCTTGAATTCAAGACCTTCCTGCCTCAGAAGTGCTGAGATTACAACCATAAACCACCACACTCAAGTTCATCTTTTTTTTAATGGAAATTATATGTGTGTGTGTGTGTGTGTGTGTGTGTGTGTGTGTGTGTGTGTATACATGTGTCATGGTGCATGTATGGTGATCAGGCAACAACTTCGAGGAGTTGGTTCTCTCCTACCATGTAGGTTCGGGGGTCAAATGCAGTTATCAGGCTCAGCAGCAATGAGCTATCTTACTGTAAGGTGTGAATGAAACCCCCAACAGTTTCAAGCTCAGGAAGATGGAAGGAAATCTGGAGCCAGAGTTTACAAAAAGATGAAGGAGGAAAGACTGACTTTTACAACTTCTCTGAGATCTAAGCCTTGCAAATAGCTCAGATAAGACTCCAGATCCCAAATTCACAAAGGACACTGGGCTTCATGGGCAGATAAGTTCAGGACTCAAGGAATTCACAAACAGCTGTAAAAAAAAAAAGGACTGCTTCCTGGCCAGAAGCTTGCCTTAAACATCAATCAGATGTCATGGCAATCCCCCTCCCCTAAAAGCCAGGAGGGGGCTGAGGGTTTTTAAGGCTTTGAGGACTTAGATTTGGGAGGGGGCTTTGAGACTCAGACTTGGGCTTTGGGGCTGAGCTCGCTCCTGCTCCCCCGAGGAGCTTGCCTCTGGCACTCTCCCGGAGGGAGCCCCTCCATCCCTATCTGGAGCCTGGCACACCAGCCCAGTTCCCCAGAGCCCCAGCTCCAAGATGGGAGTGAGGGGGCTAGCCTCCCCCCATCTCTTTGGGGGTTAGCATTTCTCCACTCGTGGGTGCGGAGCAGCTGGTCCCATCTGGTCTTCTCTTAATAAAGCCAGTTCCTGTTAGCTGCCAGCAGAGTCTCTGGTCCCTTCTGTCTGCTGTGTCTCTCGAACCCTGAACCTTACACTTACCACCTTTTTTTTAAAAAAGTAGTTTTTGTTTTTATATCCTAGGCTAGTTTCTAATTCACTATGTAGCTGAAGATGACTAAACTTCTAATAGTCATGCCTCCACCTCCTAGGGTTGGGATTACAGGTATGTCCAGCCACACTGGTTTTTGTGGTGCTAGAGATTGAACCCAGGGCTTCATGCATGCTGGGCAGACACTACCAACTGAGTTGCATCTCTAACCCGTTTTTTTGGTTTGTTTTTCAGTGGAGATTTTTATTTAAAATTATGTTCTCTTAGTTAACTCGACATTTTCAACTGCTTCCTGTTTCCACAGAGGAGGTTGTATGGGAAGGATCCCATTTGAACAAGTGAGACCCAGAAAAACATGTCGTGTCCTGGTACCAGACTATTTGATGAAAACAGCTCACAGCTGCCAAAGCTTATGAAACCAAAACAAGAAAGTAAGAGACAATGCATAGCTTATGTCTGCAAGACATATTTTAAGTCAGAGAGAACTGATTTGAAAAATTGTGTTTGTAACATCTGTGGGAAAGTCCCCATAGCAAGATTTCCTAGGCAACAGAAAGTGATACAAACAGGGCTGTAAATTTAATCAGTTGGATTAAAGTCACATCTTACAATTTTGTTTTTCAAAATTTTTACTATTTATTTTTTGCTTGTTAAAAAGTATAACTCTGAGGGGCAGGAGAGATGGCTCAGTAGTTAAGAGTACTCGCTACTCTTGCAGAAGACCTGGATTCGATTCCCAGCACCCACATGGTGGCTAACAACAGGTCCTAACTCTAGTTCCAGGGGAATCCAACACCCCCTTCTAACCTCCGAGTGTTGGGAGCCATTTGCCTGCTTTGAACAGTTTAGGGCTGAGCAGAAGTCAGTCACAGAAGTGCAGGATGCTTTGCTATGCAAATACTTTATGGCTCCTGAATAGAAGTCTGCCTTGGGCCCAAGGCTCAGGACCTTTCTTAGTAGGTGGCTTGAATAATTTCACGTATGTAAATGCATGTTTGTTTTTGCTTGAACCCCTGACGGTTGTATTGTTCCTCATACAGATAAATACGTATACGTATTTATAAAATACGTATAAATTATATGTAAAGGTATAAATATGCTGAGTAAAATAAAGTCTGGGCCTCAGTCCTGACTGAACAGCCCTCCCAAGTCTATCTTTTCTCCTCTCTCTTTTTTTATTTCTCAATCCTCACTCTGCACTTCAGGTACAGTTCGATTCTGCCGGCGGGCTCCAGCATCTGAGGGCATTGCATGACACAGATGCACTTACACGCATGCAGGCAATACACTCATACACATGAAATAAAAATAATAAAATATTTTTTTAAAAAGTTTAACTTTGGAAAGGGTCAGGTGTTGTGGTGCATGCCTGGAATACCAGCACTCAGGAGACAGAGGCAGGTGGATCTCTGTAAGATTTCAGCCAGCCTGGTCTACACGCTGAGCTACAGGTCAGCTGTGGCTACAGGGAGACCCTGTATCAAAGCTGACCAGTGCTGTGTGAGAAAGAGTTGCTCTTCTTTAAGGGAGTGGTACTAGACAGGATAAACAGTCTCCAGTGAATGAACTCAAACCAAGGGACATCAGGTACACAAATTTGACTTGATAGGCCTTAATGTATATGACAGAATTCATGAAGTCTTGTAGGTAGGCTCTGGCGTGGTGCAGATGGGAAGGGTGTCTAATTATGACTAAGACATATCATATGAACTCCACAAAAAATTCAAGAAAAATATACATAAAAAAGACAAAAAAAGTGTAACTTTGGGTCAACAAGATAGCTCAATGGGTAAAGGACACTTGCTGGGAATCTGAGTTCGATTCCAGAAATCAACGTAGAGGTGGAAGGAGAAAGTTCCACAAAGTTGCCCTCTGACTTCCCTATGCATGCTGTGGCATGTGAGCCCACACACTATCTCCCTATCTAAACACACACACACACACACACACACACACATTTTAAAAGCATAATTTCATACTTATTATTTCCTCCCAATCCTCTAATTTCCTTAATCTTTGGAAATATTACTGGCTCAAAGTCATATGGGAAGTGACAGAGTTGGGATTTAGCTAGATGGTTTCAGTTCCAAAGCCTCAACTTTGTAGCTCACTAAATCCACTTATAGCTGTTGTGATCCTGTCTCACTCAGTTGTCCTACAGCCTAGGAACCAGCACCTATCAGACATGAGCCTTGGCAATACTGACAGAAGCTACATTAAAGCAACTACTGAAGTCAATCTTGCTGTGGTTAGGACTAGACAAGCAGTAAGATAAACTCTTTTAAGACTCAATTAAAACCCCCCAGTGATTCTTTCTGAACCTCCAACTGTCATTTTGCTAGCCAAATTGTGCAATTTCATTTTGGCAACATGGGGCTTGTGGTTTCTACCTCCCTCCACAGTTTCCTCTTCAATCAGTGACGCTGGTTCTCAGTGCCAGCTACCATCACATTCAGGTTTTTTTGGTTTACTTCCTCTTCATGCTTTACTGAATACTGCCTCCTCAAGACATCTTTTTTTTTTTTCCATCTATGTGCATTGCAAAGTCAAACTAGAATTCTTAAAAAAAAAAAAAAAAAAGATTTCTAAATCCCAGCACTCAGAAGGCAAATGCAGAAGAATCTCTGGATAGCCGGAGCTACACAGTGAGCTCCTGTCTCAAGAACAAACCAACTATCAACAAACAAAAATAGAGTTTGGAAAATGGCTCATTGGGTAAGCGTGCTTGCAGAGCAGGCATGAGGACCTGAGTTCAAATCCCTAACACCCATCTAAAAAAGCCAGGCATGGGGACATGCATGACTGCAACTCCAGTGAGGAGGTGGGGTACAGAAACAGGAGGGTCACTGGGGCTCTGGCTGCCGGTCTAGCTTCAGGTTCAGTATGTGTCTCTGTCTTAAGGGAGTAAGACAGAATGTGATAGAGCAGGACACTTGATATCATTGTCTGGCCTTTGCATGTATACACGGGCATGCACATGGGTATGAATATTGCACACATATCGTACATGTGTACATATCATACATACGAATACAACAGTATTGGGTTGGAGCTGGTGGTATAGCTTAGTGGTAGAGCACTTACCTAGCATTCATGATGCCCTCAGGAACACATGTGCATGCATACTCACACACACACACACACACACACACACACACACACACACACACAGATAATAGCTACTTACTGTGAGTCAGACACTTGTGCCTTACTAGTGCCCATAATTTTCAATCCTTATAACAACTTCCTTGGATAGTTATTCTAGTATTAAGTTTATGTGGTTAATACATCCATCCATTCATCCGTCAAGTGTGAGTGTTGACTAGGTATTTAGTTTTCTTGGCACTGCTTTGGACATCAGGGACACACCCACAAACAAAAAAGATAAAAATCCCTGCCTAGTGAAACCTATATTCTAGTGAGAGGGTTGGTAACGAACAGTAATATAATTAACAGCAGGAAATTCGCATTATATGTCAGAAGTTAGCGCTACAGAAAATTATGGAGCAGATTAAGAGAACAGGAATTGGGGCTCGAGATGGATCAGTAGTTAAGAGCACTGGCTGGTTTTGCAGAGGATCCAGTTCCCAGTACCCACATGGCGGCTAACAACTATCTAGAACTCCAGTTTGAGGTTCTGACATCCTCTTCTGACTGTAGACATTGCATTCAGGTGGTGCGCATACACACACATGCAGGCAAAACACTCATACATATAAAATTTTAAATCTTTGGAAAAGTAAGATAATAATAATAATAATAATAATAATAATAAAAAGATCAGGAGTGGAGGGAGATGGGGTCAGCATCCTGGGTGGGTTGGTCAGGACGGGCTTCTGGAAAGCTTGACATTTGTGCTGGAATGAGATGAAGGCATTATCTACATGATACAGAAAAAGCATTTCAGAGAGAGGAAACAGGAAGTTCCCTAAGCAGAAGCATAAGAAACAGCAAGGAGGCCACTGTGGTTGGGGCAGAGCAGAAAAGGAAAGGACAAAGAATGGGGCTATGAGTTGTAAGCAGCTGTGAGGACGAGAGAGAGCCTCTCCAATAGCAAGAGAAACTCATGAGAGAATGACTCCACCAAATGTGAATGGCCTCCATCCTGGACTAACTACTGTGGACAAGGTTACACAATCAGGTCAAATTTAACTCCTTTACTCAAAAGGCAAGTTCTAGCCCCAGAAGACAAAGACCCTGGATGTTTCATCCAATTAACAAGGAAAAGAAATGAAGCTCAGAGAGGTGAAATGACTTGTCCAGGGTCACATGCTTACACTAAGTATTTTTAAATTTGTACTCAATTAGCTTTGGAATTCTTTTTCTCTAATTTAAGACAAATAGTAGGTCTATTGCTTTTAAGCTGTTAGACAGAGAGCCACCTCATCCTATGGATTGTAGAGTGACTCCTTTGAATGACTCAGTGTCTGGGGTAGAAATAACTATGCTTTTCAGGGATAGAATGCTCAAATACATAAGGGGGTGACTAGACTGTGAATCCCAGGTAAAAAGAATTCTTAGAACCCTTTAAAACTCACTGTTGAGGTAATCATATTTTAAGCCTACTATCAGCTCCTCTTCTGCCAACATGGATTTGCTAGGCAGGCTGAACGACAACAGAGGGGAAGCTCTTAGCCAGTCTAAAACCATTAGAAGAGCTCCTGGACAAACACCTTTTCCTTTTGACCTCTTTCCTTGCCCTTTCTGAACTGCATTCACACTCCACACCTGGGCAACTGTTGGTCAGTTTATCATCACTACAGTTTATCACTTCCAGATTTTCATATGAGTACTTGCATACACATTAAGTAGTCCCTTGTACCCGAGTTCTTTCATTTAGTACATAATGTATTTGAGAGTTATCTATTACGTATGCATACAACATTCATATAATGCAAAGAAACTTTAAAAAAATCTGGATTCTGCATATGAGAGAAAACAGGCAATACTTGTCTTCCCAAGTGAGTTTATTTAGCTTTACATGATGAGCTCCAGGACCATCTATTTCCTAGCAAATGACACAGTTTCACTCCTTTTAATGCAAAAAAACACGCTCTAACCTCAAAAGAAAAAAAGAAGAAAGTTTATTCTGGAGCCAAATATGAGTGACCATGGCTCCAGAATACAGATTCAGATTGCTCCAAATACCGTTTTTTAACTTGGTAACAGTTTCATAAAGTTTTTATGGCAATAGGACAACAACAAAGTAAAAAATAAATACATTGGCGGAAACATCAGGTGGGTGAACTGCAGTAGAGGAATCTGCTGTAGGCCTTGGATGTGATTTGACAGTATTTTTGGTTTTGGCGTTGGTGGAAGCTAGGGGTCTGTTTGTACATTCCTAAAAAGATTTGCCTAATGTCTAATAGTCACAAGGATGCTAGGTCAAGCGCAGAAATAGGCAATAAATCTTCATTCTCTTTGTCTCTCTCTCTCTCCAGGGTTTCATGTAGACCAGGCTGCTCTTCAACTCAGACTTATTATGTAGATGACCTTGAACTTGTGATCCTCCTGCCTCCACCTCCCAAGTGCTGAGATTACAGAGGTGTACTATTAGGCCCAGTTTTATGTTATGCTGGGAGTCAGAGCTAGGGCTTCATGAATTGTAGGCAGGTACTCTACCAATTGGACTACATTCCCAGCTCATTTCTGTTGGTTTAAAACAAAATAAAACCCCTTATTCTTATTTTATGCGTATGAGTGTATTGCCTGTCTGTACATCAGTGTACCACATGTGTGCAATGCTTGCAGAGGCCAGAAGAGGATATCAGATACCCGGAACTGGAGTTACAGATGATTGTTAGCCACCATGTTGGGGCTAGGAACTGAACCCAGGTCCTCTGCAGGGGGAGTCAGTTCTTTCAACTACTGAGCCATCTCTCCACCCCATGTTTGTTTGTTTGTTTTTGGTTGTTGGACTGAGACTTTAACTGCTGAGTCAGCTTTCCTATTCGTGTTTGTTTTTTTTAATTGAGGTGAAATTCAAATAACAAAGTTAAAGTGTACAATTCAGAGGCATTTAGTATATTCATAACATTATCCATCTACCACATTTATCAAGTTTCAAAACATTCTTATCATGCCAATAGAAAACCCTGTTGTCCTGTGTAAACTCAGAACAGTTGTAGTTACTTGAATAGGGCCGGCACAAGACTGAACTAGTAAATTCTCACAGATGAAAGGGGCTACGGGGCTCCTGGGAAAAAGGAAGTCATTGTTAGTGATGGGGCCACACTGCTGAGTTATCCATGTTCCAGCAGACAGCTTCATATCCAGGTTCATGCTTTTCAGTGGCCCTGGTTGAACCCAGTGGGTCACAAAGCAAAAGCAAAAATAGAAAAGACACAGAAGTGAGGTTGGGGGACTTGGTGGCAGGAGAGGGGGATGATGGAGGGCGGAGTAAGAGTGGAGGGATGAGTATGCCCAGAATATATGTACAAGTATGAAACTGTCAAAGCCTTTTTTTAAAAAGCTGAGTGTGGTGATGTATGCCTTTAATCCAGCACTCAGAAGGCAGAGGAAAGGAAGATCTCTGTAAGTTCAAGGTTTGAAGCCAGCCTGGTCTACATAGCAAGGTCCAGGCCAGCTAGGGCTATGTAGTGAGACCCTGTCCCCCCAACACCAGACAAAACCAAACACCCTCTCTGTGCTCATTAAGTAGTCATTTTCCAGATTCTTCTTAGACCCCTAAACCAGGGATATTAACTTTTAAGTTGTGCTAAAGAACTTTTAAAATATAAAATATTTAAAAAATATGTATTTTAAATTTCTTTTTCTTTTTTTTATAAATTTCTAACTTAAAAAAAATTATGTGTCTGAGTGTATGTATGAGCATGTACATGTAGGTCCCCTTAGAAGCTACAAGAAGGTTTGGATCCCCTAGAGGGGGAGTTATCACCAGTTATGAACAACCTAATGTGGGAGCTGGGAACTGAACTTGGGCCCCCTGAGGAACAGCACATGCCCTTAACCTCTAAGCCATCTCTCTATTCCCATGACATATAGACCAGTTTCCCTGGTCTATACAGGAAGTTCCAGTTCAGATGCCTGCAAATTTGCTTCTAGTTATATAGTAAAAACACAAGAACAGTTTTAAGATAATTTTTTAAATTCTAATTTTTATTAACCATTTTATGTACATTGATACAAAGTCCTGAAGATTGGTAAAAACATGCCTGAGATTTTTTTACATAGTCATTGTACAAATTCTCATTTATATTTTGTACATTAATAACGAAAATGATACGATAGTTATAGCTTCATAGAAATATGTACAAGGGTTCAAGACAGACTGTCACTGGGCACACAGCAAGTGTAGACACTACACAAAACACGAGGGTGAGATTTTCAGAAAAATAGAATGTAACAATCTTTCTTTTTAAAGTTTAAAAAATAAAATTGCTGATACTACTTGTTATTAATTGATAGTAAAATCTTGGACTGATTCAAATTAGCTAGGGCTAGATAAGTTAAACATTTTGCTGAGCTACACTGTCAGCCCAATATTACACATTTAAAAAAATAAGGTTTCCAGCTAAAAATATTTATACTGATATATCAATTCAAAATTAATGAAGAATGGCTTATTTACATCCTCCCGGATTTTACAAACACAAGAGAAAAGTGAGTGCTGAGTCTGATTCTTCAGGAGGCTGTACCTCCAGCAGTGGAGAACTCCTCAGGGGACCAGAGGTTAGACCCCAATGGAAAACTCATGATAAATTAATGATAATCAGAACAAACAGGGTAACAAAGAAAAGAAACAACAAGCAGCTCTTATAGAGAAACTCTCAAATTATAAGGTGTGAGGTGATTTTACTGCGGTTTTGAAAAAGATTTCAGATATTTTCAGGAAATTAAACAATGAGGATGAATAATTTATATTTTTTAGAGTCAGGGTCTTGCTACGAAGCCCAGGATATCCTCACACTCCCAGCAATCTTCATGTGTTCTGGGATTATAGACACGCCCCACCCACCATGCCCCAAAAGAATGAGTTTTCTTAGCATAGTGCTACTATTTTAGGGAAGTTTAGTTTCTCATAACTTCATCTGAATTTCATTCTACCAGATTAAGAAGCAGTTTCCAAGGCCAGGCATGGTGGTGCATACTTTTAATCCCAGCACTCCGGAGGCAGGGGCAGGTGGATCAAGGCCAGCCTGGTCTATACAGTAAGCTCCAGGCCAGCTGGTGCTACAGGAAGACCCTGTCTTAAAAAAAAAATCAGTTTCCTATTTTGAGAAGTTCATGACTGAATACAATCACCTATAATTAAGTTAATGTCATGAAAATCCTAACTACAGTCGTTTTAAAAATGAGCAAGTGCCTCTTTCACTAGGTTGTAACGTCAGGTTGAGAGCGCTCAGGACTAGAAAGCAAGAAGGCTTTGTAGGGGAGCATTGTAAGGCGCTCAGGTACAAAACTCTTTATACTCAAAGAGAGGAAGAGGACAAGTTACACAGACAACCTAGGGTGGCAGTGGCATCCAGTGTGGAGTTACCAATGGGCCAGAGTCAGGTTGGCACATTACTCAGCCCATTACTACAGGAACTAATGTCTGCCTCCAACAGTAAGTTGACAATACAAGTATCTCAAAGCAGAATCACTAATTAACCTTATATTACAAAACACAGAGACATTTGATTGTTTTTTAAAGAAAGCTAAAAAATAAAGATGTTTCTCCTTAATTCATTTAAAAAAGTAACCCAAGGAACAAACATTCTAAAAATTCTTATTCATATTTGTAAAGGCATTTAAAGAACTCTTTTCCATCTCACTCAAAATACATGTATGTCTGTCAGATATGTTTCAGGGAAATGTTTAAAAAACAAAAGCACTTACTTTTGGTGCAAATTTTTGTGTGACCCAGCCATATAAGTAAGGTTTAAAGGACAGAGCCCCAACTTTCTTCAGAACAACCTGAAAGTGCTTTGATCAGAAACAGGAACGACATCAGTGGTTTGCTCTTTCACTGACAACATCCTGTAGTCGCTTAAGTAAAACATCATCGTTTTCTTGGCAGAGACGTTTGGCAGGTGACTCCGCATCTCCACTGATGGCTATTACTCGCTTTTTGGTTTTCTGCTCACCTTGCCTTATCATGTTGTTGATCTCTTTCAAACTCTACAAAGAGAGGACATGGGTAAAAGGTGGGGAAAGGGAAATACACAGCAAAGCACTGAGCTGACTTCTTTTCCTTACCTTCCATCTCCAGGCCGATTTAAACACTGAGGGAGAAATTATCCCTTTAATTTAGACCAACCTAACAGGGTGGCTACACTACTCTTTTAGGGTGGTTTTAAAAGATGGATGTACCTTATAATAGTAGTTCAAAATATAATCCCCAGACCAGAAGCAGGAGGGGCACCAGAACTTATAGTAGAAGAGCAAATTCTTAAGCCTCACTATCCACTTTCTGAGGCAGACATTTTGAGGTAGGGCCTAGCAACCCATGTTTTATTTATTTTTATTTAACACTGTATGTATATAGTATATAATGTGTGTGTGGGTTGGGGCACATCAATGCCACAACATGTGTAGAGAGGTCAGAAGACAGCTCTGGGAGTTGGTTCTCTCCTTCCACTGTGGGTTCCACAGAGGTTACTGAATTCAGGCTACCAGGCTTGTGCAGCAAGTACTTTTACTCACTGAGCTTCAAGCTGGCCTCAATCTGTATTTTAAAAAACATTTTTAGGGATTCTGATGCTTACTAAAGTTAGAGATCCTCTTCTTCAAAGTAATCATTATATTTTATTCCTTTATAGTTTGTATATATATATTTTTTAAAAATTACTTTTGTGTGTATATATGTGTGTAATTTGTATATGTATGTGCATATGTCATAGCATGCATATGAATATCAAAGGACAACTTGCAGGAGTCAGTTCTCTTCATCCACTATGTGGGTCTTAGGGACCTAACTTAGTTCATCAGGCCTGATGGTGAGTATCTTTACTTGCTGAGCTAACTTACTGGGTTTTTTCTTTTCTTTTTTTGAGACAGGACTCACTATGTAGCTGAGGCTGAACTAGAATTCAATCCATATGTATCCCAGGCTAGCCTTGAACTTCTTGAGATCTGCCTACACCTGCCACTGACTGCTGAGATTACAGGTGTGCACCACTATGTTTGGTTTAACACAGTAATGCTTTTAAACTCTAATGAGTATACTAATTGTCTGGGGATCTTAATAATGTGAAGACTCAGATTTTGTTGGAGACCAAGTGACCTCTGTCTTGCCCTTCTGCAAATGTAACATCTTGTGACTAGGTGCAAAACATCCTGACACCTGTTGACACCAATTATGTTAGGCTGGAGTCTCTTTAAGTACCTTTTAGAGTTTCTTATTGTCTAGCAAACAAGTTGCCCTACCTGTAGCTGCCCTTGGCTACACATGCTCTTGGCTCCTGGTTCTTCCAATGACTTGTCTCCTAGCAACCCTAGTCCACCACGCCCTACCTAGCCCCTTGCAGCTACAGTATATAGAGCTCTGTAAAGAATAAAGAATTGCGGATTTGATCAGGAACCTGTCTTGTCGGCCCTCTGTGTGTTCCTCTTGTCTCTTTCATCCCAGGTTTCTGAGGACTCGTGCTCTGCTGAGGCCAGCCGGTTGGGGCAAGATTTAACAGGGATGATTAATGGTTTGTGATTCTCTAATTCTCACAAGCTCCAAGGTGGTGATGTTACTGGCTCATGAACCACATTCTGCGTAGGAAGGGCTTAGAAAAGTGGTTTTTAAAACTGTGCATGACAGTCACCTAGAGTGTGTGTTATCTGCTGGACCTCCCTGCTAGTTCTTTGTGATTTAACAGTTCTGGGGACAGGTATCAGTGTTCAGGAGGCTCTCTAGGTGATTCTGTCTCTGGTTTTGGAATCACTGCTTTAGACATCAGATGGTCCACAATTTTCCAAACACCCTTACAGGAAATAAGAATCACCATCTTTGTTTTCTTTGACAAGTAATGTAAGAACTCAGTAAGTGCAGAACTGAACAGGAAACTGAGGAGTTTAAGGAGCTGCTGTTGCACTGACACAATTTTATCCAAGAAATATTGATAATGGGTTCTGGAAACTTAGATACTCTTTACAGTCTCAGAAATAATCTGAAAAATTCTATTCCTGACATATCTCCATCACTATATGGAGAAAAAGATATTATCTCCCTAAGAGAGGACAGAAGAGAAGGCCTCTGCTTTCAGACTTTTTACCAACCTGGATGTCATTCATCTAATGCATTTAATTTCCAAAGCTGTCTTTAAAATTAACACTCTCCATCTACATATGGACTTTTAGTTCTCAGATCTTTGAAGTCAGCTTGGACATCTATTGAGACATTCTCAAAACTACATAAACAACTTAACATTTCCTTCAATGTCCCATCAATAACAGTGGATTCAACAATCTCCTCTTTTTCTTTTTTCCTTTCTTTTTATTTTCTTTTTGTGGTGCTAGGGATCAAACCCAGGGACTTGTACAGGGTAGGCAAGGACTTTGCCACTGAGGTACATCTGTCAAACATACTACTTTCTTTTAAAAGATAGTATCTTACTCTATAGTCCAGGCTGAAGCTGAACTAAAAATTTTCCTGACTCAGCACTGTTGGAATCCAAACCAGAATGCTGTTTAGGCCATGTGCTGGACAGCTTCAGTTGTAATCTTGTTACACCTGCGTAGAGGTGTAACCTCAATTGAGGAACTGTGTCCATTGGATAGGCCTGTGACAATATCTGTGGGGCATTTTCTTGATTGTTGAGAGATGTGGGAGGGCCCAGACCACTGTGGGTGGTGCTACACCTGGGCAGGTGGTCGGGTGTTATATAAGAAAGCAGGTTGAGCCAGGTGGGGTAGCACACACCTTTAATCCCAGCACTTGGGAGGCAGAGGCAGGTGGATTTGGGTGAGTTCAAGGCCAGCTTGGTCTACATAGTGACCAGGCTAGCTGGGGATACAGGGAGACCCTGTCTCAAAAAAAAGGCCAAAAAAAAAAAAAAAAGAAAGCAGGATGAACCCAGTCAGGAGAGAAAGCCAGTAAGCAGCTTTCCTTCATGGTTTCTGTTTCAGCTTCTGCTTTCAGGTTCCTGTCTTGCCTTGAGTTTCTGTCCTGACTTCCCTCTGTGATGAATTACGATCTGGGAGTTATAAGCTGAAATAAACCTTTTCCTCCCCAAATTAGTTTTGGTCAGAGTGTTTTGTCAGATAATAGAAAGTAACTAGAACAGGCCATAACACCTGTAGCAGCTCCTCCCCTCCTACAGATATTGAGGGCACTGCCTTTGAACTTCTAGCTAAGAGATTTCCAGCTGCCTGGGAACTTTCACTTGGGTCTAAGTTTGCGGACTCAGACATATAAAAGGGGTACTGGTGGCCACACATCTTGCTTTCCACCTGCTTCCCTGCTGACTGCTGGGGAAGTGGAGAGTCTCATGCTTTTAACTCTCCTGATACTTCCTCATACATTCCTGCCTTGTGGGCCTGATACTGCTTTAGAGCTACCCTCCCTTCCCCACCACCAAGTTGACCAAGTTGACCGTCTCTGGTGCTGCAGCATGAACTCTCTTCAGAGGCCCCATCTGCTGCTGTCTGTCTGTCATGGTATTAATTACCCTTCTAATAAAATTTCTTATCTCCAACAACCTGTCTCAGTGTCCCTTTTGAACTCCACATCTGAGACCATTCAAGCATGCCAAGTGTTGGAATTACAGGCATGTGCCACCATGCCTAGCTTAATATAGTGTTTCTGCTCACAAAAAACATGCTAAAGCTAGTTCATATTTTATTTGAAGTTAAGTTTAAATAGATTATTGACAACTGAATGATAAACTGAAATTCAATTTTAGGAGATGAAGTTACTTGAAAATCCCAACTTGAAATTCAACCTCAAATAAATAGGTACATAAGCTGTTATAGAGTAAGGACTGTATGCACCTTACCTTAGAAGGGCTGCCATTGAACTTGTACAACAGAGCGCTCCTTGGTGTAAGGCCTGACCCATTCTTGTGTGGGGAAACATAAATGGAATGCTGCTGGGAAATTCGGCGTGGTGAGCCTGGCTGCTGCTTAATGTGTGGAAAAGGAGAGAGGGGTGGAGCATCCATCTAAAATAATCCAGAAATCAGATTTTTAAGATAAAATTTTTCTTTTTCTTAAATGTTACCATATTTTCATTCTTATACCAGTTCTTGGTTAGAAGTCAGTTACATTTTAAGAGCTTATTTCTGACTCAAAAAAAGAGCTGTCCATTACTCACTGTCTTAATCAACTACTAATAGATAAGATGGAATTATTGTGTTGAATCATTCTGGAACTCTATAGCTAGTTTTAAGAATTCTGGGAAAGCTGGGTATACTAGCACATGTTTGTAATTCCAGCATTCAGGAACTGAGGCAGGAGAACAATGAGTTCAAGGCTAACTTGGCTACATGTAATATCCTGTCTTAAAAAAAAAAAAAAGACTAGGGCAAGTCACGTGGAATGGTAAGGTAATACGGGGAAGCTGTGTTCATGCTTTGAAAGGAGGAACTGGGATGGGGTGTGCTCAGTGGTAGGGACTGAATTTGGTAATCAAGAGGACCTGTGTCCAATTTAGCATCAAAATAAAAACAAAGAAGGGATAAAGAGTAATCAACATTCTAACTCTGGCAATAATAATCTCTCTCCACATACACCATACCTGAGACAGTACAAGAGACAATAAAGAGGCAGAGAATTCTGTGAGTCAAAAGGACAATCCAAGATGAGACAAAGGGTAAATGAAATGGGAAAGACTTCATGTGGAAATGGAAAGGATTTAGAAATGGGTGAGCAGGAATTTCACTGTTTTTTGATCATCTTTATCAAAGAAATAGAATCAATGAAAACAGCTCCTAATCATCTTTCATTATTTTCACTTGATGTTATTAAAACTAAATTTTAGAGCTGGGAATATAGCTCAGTGGTAGAACACTTGCTTAGTAGATGTGAGACTAAGTTCAATTCCAAGTACTACAAAAACAAGAAACAAACAAACTCCACCAAAAAACCCAACCAAGTTTCAATTGGCTGATACAGCTATTCATAGTATAGGACTTGACAGAGGAGGTAGAACTAATGAGGATGGATTGTATACACCAAGGTTAGCCATAGACCATACTCCCTGGAAAGGACAGGAACAGAAATAGAGAGCAGCACACAGATATAAACACGGCTCTGACTGGCGGGATGCAGCTTTTATCAGAGACCTCCTGTGTGTATACATACAAGCATGCATGTATTCAAGTGTCAGAGTGTGCTCGTGGAAGTTCACGTTGGATGCCTTCCTCAGTCATTCTCATTTAATATGAAACTCATCAATTCAGCTATACTGGCTAGTCAGCAAGTCCCAGGCATCTGCTTGTCTCTGCCTCCCCAGCACTCATTATGGGCCTACACTGCCCTGCCTGGCTTTTTATCTGGGTACTCAAGATCCAAATTCAGGTCTCATGCTTCTATAGCATGTACTACTGAGCCATCTCCCTAGCCTGCATCTTTTCTGTTTTTAAGACCAGGGTCTTGCTACTACATAGCCCAGGCTGACCTTGAATATCCTTGTGCCTCAGCTTCCCAAGTGTTAAGACTACAAATGTGTGTCATCATACCCAATTTAGGGTCTTCTTTTTCACAACTAACACCTGATTTAGTAATCAATCTCAGTTTAGACACTGAAAACCCTTTCTCAGGCATGCTGTTACTGCCAAAACTAGGTTCTATTAGCTCTATTAATGGGCAAGACCTATTTCTTTCAAGAAATAAAATAAATAAGAAAAATGAGACAAAGTCTCTGAGGTAGGTTGGCTTTGTTCAGAATCCTGCCTCAGTTTCCTGAGTTCTGGGATTACAGATTTTTTTTCTCCCATGCTCTATTATTTTTTATTACATTGAGAAAGATATATAACAAAAAACTAAAAACAACAGAAAAATATCCAAATTAATTGCAATAATATTCTAATGTAATATATAGTCCTTATCTATATGCATACATAATTTCTAACAATAAAAACACAGTACAGAAAAAAATTGCCACAATTTCCTTTGGTCTTTTTTTGTCATAGCCTTAATCACTTTCTGATTAACTGCTAGAACATAGTTTCTTATATAAAGCACCAGCAGGACGTCACCCTGTGAAATACTTACTTAGCAAAAACCACTCAGACTAATCCAATTAGACATTAGACTTTGGTTTTTTATTTTTATTTTTTGGTTGTGTTTTTTTTCTTTCGATACAGCATCTTCCTGTAGCTCCAGGAGGTTTGGAACTTGCTAAGCAGCCCAGGTTGGCCTTAGTCTCACAGAGATCTGCCTGTCTCTGTCTCCGACTGTGCCTCCTGAGTGCTGGGATAAAATGAGTATGCCACTCGTCCTACTTATACTTAGGTATTTAGTAACAAAACTTAAAACTTACCATATGGTCTTGATTGGACAAATCATATTTCAATGCAAATGACTTCACTCTTCCTACATAGATTGTATTGTAAAATTTGATAAGATCACCTCTTTCCTCTTTCACTGGTCCACTGGAACAGTTGGGTGTTTTTGTGGCATCTTCTATGTCTGTTAAAAGAAAATCAATGTTGTGGGACTGGAGAGATGGCTCAGTGGTTAAGAGCACTGGCTGTTCTTTCACAAGACTGGGGTTTGAATCCCAACACCCACATGGTGGCTAACAACCATCCATAACTCCAGTTCCAGAGGATCCGGCCCCCTCTTCGGTCCTCCAGGGGCTCTGCATGACACGAGTACACTTATATACATGCAGTCATAACACTTATACACATAAAATAAAAATAAAAATAAAATCAGTGTTGTGGTAAGTTTACTATATAGTATTTAAGTTAGTGATTTGGATTACATTCCTTCTAACAAAATAAAAATATAAACACAAATTCTTATGAAAAGAAAATTAATATTTTCAGAGAAATCTGTCTGCATACTTTATAAATCAGATTGGGAGTGTAGTGACACATGCCTGTAATTCCAGCACCTGGAAGGCTGAGGCAGGAGGATCAAGAGTCCAGAGCCAGCTTGGGATACACCATGAGAATCTGTTAAAAAAAAAATCAAATTAGAATTCAGAGAAATATGCCGGGCATGGCGGTGTATGCTTTTAATACCAGCACTCAGGAGGCAGAGGCAGGCAGATGTCTGTGAGATTGAGGTCAGTCTGGTCTATGTAGTGAATTCCAGGCCAACTGGGGCTACAGGGAAAACGTGTCTTAGAAAAACAAAGAATCTAAGAACTTGGAGAAATATAAGTATGTGAACTGAATGTGGTGCTTTCTCTAGAAATCACTTCAGGAATCATGCTTTCAAACCACAGCTTTTGACCTCGTTGTCACTGGTAGCTTTTGGGTACCAGCTCTGGTTGTGGTTTAAGTAAAGTCTACAGAATGGGTGGCAGTGAAAAACCTTGAGTTTCAGATTACTAAAGTCCCACAGATACTCATATTGGTTCTCTGAAAAAGATGGAAAGACTCTGAAAGGTAAAGCCTATCCTCATAGGTTAAGAAAGAAGCAAAATGAACTGCTTGTGTTTATCTTTCTGCATATGCAAGGCAAGTAGTGGGCTTTTTGTTTGTTTTGAAATAGAGTCTTCTTCTGTAGTAGAGGTTAGCCTCAAACTTGCAGCAATCTTCCTGCCTCAGCCTCCAGAGTTCTGGGATTATAGACATGAACCAGCCTAACTATCTACCATGTGTTCTAGGAGTCTTATTTTCCCATGTACAAGAGGACAGCTAGTTTTCAGTTAGTTGTTAGCATCTTCAGTTGTTAAATGACAGGGTGCTCCAATGTACTTTCTTTTGTATTAGTGTCACACTAAGGAACAGATTCTGACTAAAGGTAGAGCTTTAGTCTACTACTGTTAGGGAAAATCATGATAAACTATAGTTTAGTTGTATAAGAATCATCTATTTCTTTACAGGAGGTTGGAACTTTGTCAATTAAAAGGAATTCAGCATATCAAAAGTGAGTTCTCTTGTCAACACAATGGGCTTCAAACACTGAGAACATGGGTTGAAGCATGCTTAGGAAAACCCCCAAATTGAAACAGTTCGTGGAACGCTAGGGAAACTCCAAAGGAGGGAGGAAACCTCAGATTTAATTCAGATGTCTTCTGCCACCCCACAGTGCTAAGGGCTTGAAGCCACCGTCTGTGGCTAGACAAGAACTCTGATACTGAGCTATACTCTCAGTCCTGGGTGTCAGTTTTACTCTGATTATTTTTCAAAGAGTTGATTTTGGGGAGGGAGGCTACGTAGAACGAGGAAACATTACACAGAATACTGGAAATTCAGAGAGCACGTTAGTATATTAAGGGCTCTGAGAAGAACTGAAGTTGGAAAAACCAATGCTTCCTTTAATGCCATACGGTCCTCATTTTTTTATGCAGTCCCTCCTTCCCCACAATACTACCATCCTGGAAACACTGTTCTGAGGCATACAGGCTTGAAAAAAACCTCACATTGAAATAATTCCCACTGTGACATGCTTTTCTGAATTAAAAAAAAATTTTTTTTAAGACAGGCTCTCATGTAGCCCTGACTAGCCTAGAACTCCCTATGTAGACCAGGCTCTGGCTTTGAACTCACAGACATCTGCCTACCTCTCTTGAGTGCTGGGATTAAAGGCTCACACCACCATCATGCCTGGCCCCACTGTAAAGTTTTAAGAAATGGGACCTGGAGCTGGAGAGGTAGCTCAGTAGTTAAAAGTACTTGCTGCTCTTGTAGAGGAGTGGGTTCTGTTCCCAGTACCGAGATGGTGACTCACAATCATTTGTAGTTCCAAGGGATCCAACACCTTCTTCTGGCCTCCTCTGGTACCAGGTACTCACATGGTCTACTTACATACATGCAGGCAAAATACTCATATACATAAAATAAAAATTAATATCATGGTTGAAGGCCTGATTCCTAGCTGGTGACATTATTTTGGGAGGTAATGGAAATCTTAGGAGACAAGACCTAGCTGGGTGAAGAGGGTCACTGGGAGGTGGGCCTTTAAAAGTTATATTCAGCCCCCTAGAGCCTTTCTGTTTGCCTCCTGATACTGTGAGATGAACATAACCTTCCACCATGCTGTTCTGCCTCATCACAGTCAAGAAACAATGAGGCCAGTTGACCATGGACTCACACTTCTGAAAGCAACAATGAGGCCAGTTGACCATGGACTCACACCTCTGAAATCATGAGCTAAAAGGAATCTTTCCTCCCTTCCCCGCCCCGCTTCTTTTAAACTGTTTTTCTCAGGTATTTGTTGCTGCAACAAAACTTAGCATAATGGATCTTTTTGTTGGTTTCAAAGTTTAAATCCCAGTAGACACGTGTCTTTGTTACTTTTCCTGTTGCTGTGATAAAATTTTCTGACAAAAGTAACAAGGGAGAAGGGATTTATTTTGGTTCACAGTTCACCATGACAGGGAAACACAAGCAGTAGGAACTTGTTGGCAACCGGCCAAGTAGCCAGTCAGAAGCAGAGAATGCTGAATGCTCATGCTCAGTTAGCATCTTCTTTTTTATGCAGTCTAGGACCCAAGCC
This sequence comes from Eospalax fontanierii, assembly GCA_035773235.1. Classification (NCBI taxonomy): domain Eukaryota; kingdom Metazoa; phylum Chordata; class Mammalia; order Rodentia; family Spalacidae; genus Eospalax; species Eospalax fontanierii. Next base: position 22,107,653 of record CM069550.1, on the reverse strand, counting down.
TCGGGAATGGTGCTGTCTTCCCTTGCCTGCCTCAACCCAATTAAGAAAATCCCTCTCAAGCGTACCTGGAGGCTTACTGCCTCCTAGGTGATTCCAGATCCTGTCACTTTCACATGCAACACTACCCCAACACTACAGGGATCATGGTTAGCTGTATAATTTTAAAAGTTGCCTTTAAGATTTGTGGGTATAGTACAATGGTAGAGCATGTGCCTAGCAATCTTAAGTCTCTGCTTTAAAATTTTTTTTCTTATTTATTTATTATTTATTTATTTATGTATGTGAATGTGAATGCATTGCCTGCATGTAAAAGTGTACTCGTGTCATGCAATGTCCAAGGAGGTCAGAAGAGGGCACTGGATTTCCCTGGAACAGGAACTACGGATGGTTGTTAGCCACTATATGGGTGCTAAGAACTGAACCCAGGTCCTCTCCAAGAGCAGCCAGTGCTCTTAACCACTGAGTCATCTCTCCAAGCCCCAAGTCTCTTGAGTTTTAGCTCCAGCACTGCAAGGAAAAATAAAAAAGGGAACTAGAGAGATGTGGCTCAGTGGTTAAAAGTGTGCACTGCTCTTGCAGAGGACATGAATTTGTTCCCAGCCCCCACATTAGGTGGCTCAGAGTCACCTATAACTCTAGTTCAGGGGATCTGATGCCCTCTTTTGGCCTCCATGGGTACCTTTGCTCACACACACATACAAAAAACACAGACATACACATACACAAAAATAATCTTAAGAAAAGAAAAGTACATTCCTCAGCCCACCCAAATCATGAGTCCATGTTGTCAGATACCTACTGGATTATGTATACTGTAATCAAAGGTGCATTACACATAGAATATTAAACTGGAAAACTTACCACCATCTGTCATTTCAAAATCACCATTATATGTCACAACTTCTCTTGGAATACTTTTCAAAAGAACACTTCTATATACCTATAGGCCAGAGTGGGGGAAAAGGATCACTGAGTCACAAAGAAGCACAAATTAAACAAAATAAAATTAAAGCAAAATATTAATTCAATTAAAAAATAACATATCATGGGGCTAGAGAGATGACTCAGTAGTTAAGAGCACTGGCTGCTCTTGCAAAGGACCCAGGTTCAAGTCCCAGCACCCACATGGTGGCTAACAGCTGTCTCTAACTCCAGTTCCAGAGGAATCCAATGCTTTCTTCTAATCTCCATGGCATTGAGGACATTGAACTTACACACATACAGGCAATACATTCATACACACAAAATAAAATAAAATATTTTAAAAATACCTATTACGTGGATTATAATCAAGAGCTAAAATCTTGAGACTGGAGATATGGTTCAGCAGATAAAAGCACTTGATGCTTTTGCAGAGGAGCCAGGTTTGGTTCCCAGCACCATGTGTCTGGGAACTCTTAGTTCCAAGGGATATGATGCTCTCTTCTGACCTCTGTGGGTGTCAGGAATGCACATGGGGTGTGTATGTATGTATGTGTGTGTGTGTGTGTGTGTGTGTATATATATATATATATATATATATATATATATATATATATATATATATAAATATATATGCATGTCAAACATTCATACCCATAAAATTTTAAAATGTTTAAAAAACATTAAATAAAGAATTAAAATCTTATTAACTCTTATAATCTGCAGCTTATGGTAAACATGATAGAGAGGGAATACTGAACAGAGCCTACCACCTAAAATGTACCAGTTTAGCACAAAACTGAAAAATTAAATACTAACCAAAGACTGATGATTAAGTTTCATCAAGTAAAAGCAACATGAAATATATAAACTCAGTTTTTTTCCTTTCTTTTAGTTCCTTAACAAGAATCATGCATCTCACTGGATTGTTCCTTAGTTTATTTTCATTTCCTTTCCAATGCCATATGAAAAAAAATTGTCTTCCTGCTGCTAAAGTCCTTCTACATTCAAGATCGCTGCAAAGGCATGATCCATTCCCCTTATCTTATGAGTTAGTGGTACTGAGAGTCTATCTAAGAAACAGTGGTTTGGTTCATTTTGGACCTACACTAACCTCAATTTAATGATCTTTAGCAGAAATCTAGATAGCTCTAGACTAGTTCATGAGGGTGTTTTTGTGAACTTAAGAGAAAAAGAGAAAGTAATTTTAGGATTGGAAGGAGGTATGACTACTGCTCTATCTCTTTCTACTACTTCCAAGGTCAAAGGAGAGGACATTATGCTCTCTAAGAACAAGTAACTAGATTCTTAAGTGCTCAAACCTTAAGGTAACTTTCCTGTGTTCTTTAGCACTGATAATAAAAAGGTTAAGCAAACACTCATTGAATGATTACTATGTGTCAGGACACTATACCAACAGTTTGTATTTCCATTACTGAAATGTTTTACAAGAGTCTCATCATGGCAGTGACAAATTATCAGAGATGCTTAACATTCATTTAAAGATGCAAACATTAAAACTTCATGAACAGTCTTAACAAGGTAACACTCTGCAAAGCCATGTGTGGTAAGATATGCCTGTGATCCCACCATTTGGGAGGTAGAAGGATGTTCAGATCATTCCTAGATATACAAAAAGTCTGAGTACAGCCTGGGGTACATCCTCTCTTAAAAACCAAAACTAAAAAAATTCAAACTACACCAGACAAAAATGTCTATGCAGATAGCAAAGGAAGCTACAATTAAGAATTCCTCAAATTTCATTGGACTTAAGTATTAGACACTTGAGCAAGTTTCATATAATTAAGAATTACTATTATTATTATTATACATATCTTTCACTAGGTTTTATGGTGAAAAATGTCTCTTCTCTAAACAAATTAACAAAAGGAATGGCAGAACTTGTGAAGCATATATAAGTATATGGATGGAAACAGTCAGATCTGACTTCTACTGAAACTGTCCTTTAACAAATCTATCTCTTAAATTTAATGGCATCCATTAAACCAGAAAGTCCAAACTACAGTAAAACTATCAAGTAACCGTCCCTTTTATATGATCTGTCAGCAGAGAAACAGCACAAATAAATTTTTGGACAGTGGGAAAAATAACATAACTCACGTGACTATTAGCTTGAGGCTGGTTTCTATAACTTTTCATTATTTCTTGAAAAGTTCGTTCTTCCTTTGTTACCTGAGGAAAATAAAAACTATATTCATCAATTCTTTTGAAAGAAAAATGGTTCTGAACAAAAACTTCAATTATAGGTTGATATTGAGAGCAGTCTTGCAGAAAACCATTAACCCCAGGCCAATCCATGACTAAAAACCACTAATATTTATGATTTTTGCTACCTTTAAAGTTCAGTCTTTATGGCCTGTGGGAACAGAGTTAATAGTTTCATTAATCAAAAAGCACTGGAATTGGTATGGTGTACCTACTGAAAATGAACTTTATAAAAGGAATGATATAAGAAAACTCAGACCCACTGAAGCCCCTATAGTCTCTAGTTTTATTACTTTTAAGTACTTGTTTAAAAGTAAATTAACCACCTACTGAAAGATAGAAAATGTCCTGTAGTGATTCATAATAAAACTGAGTGGTTTTTATAAGATTAGGTTTTTAACATTTTAAGGTAGCCTATAGGGCTTCTAATACTTAGAAGTGACAGTGGTGGGTCCAAAGAAAGGAAACAGATTAGCTATCTAAAAAGGACCCTTCTGTGTTGTCCCTTATCATAAAGTTCACTTAAATCAACCCCCTGCATCACTGTCCATTAACACTGTTCTCTGTAATGACAAGCTAGAAACAGAAGAGCCTGAAATCAGACAGATTTCTGGAAAACAAATGAGTAGTTGAAAACATTTATTAACACTTTGTATGGAGATTTTAAAGAGGCATTGGTCGGGGAGGGGGAAATCACAAAGTGTTTAGAAATATACCCTGTGCCCCAAAAGCTTAAAAATCAGTTCCTAAGATTGTATGTACCAACTAGGATCACAAGTTTGACTAATCAAGGTAGAAGTTAGAAATGATTGTTCTTAGATTTGTCAGAACTTTAAAAAGCAAGCAAGATGGGCTACTTTATGACTTAAAACATAGTGTAGCAACTAAAAGCAATAAGCACAATAAATCAGCAAAGCAGCAGAATCTATCTCTGGATGGCAACACAGTGAAGAACCTTCTTATACCAGGTTATGAACGAAGAGATCCTAGGTTGCCACTCACTGCATAACTTTGGCTAAGTTACTGTTAGTTCTGGGCATTACTGACACATCTAAATGTAGTGATCATTTTATTGTAAAGTATCACATCAGAAATGTCACAGGAAAGAGGAGGAAATGGTGCTATTCAATGTTCCAAGCCCTTTGAAACTGCAATTTAAAAAATTTCATTGAGTATGTGTGTGCATGTATGTGTATGTATATAGGTCAGAAGACAATGTTCACAAGTTGGTTATCTCCTACTGTGGGTTCGGAAGATTAAACTCAGGTTATCAGGCTTGTGCAGCAAACCCCTTTACTCAATGAGCCATCTCACAGCCCCAAATCAATGTAGCTGTGGGAAAGTGGGAAAGCTGATGGTTATGAAACTGACAGGAGAGTTCAATCAATAGAGCAGTATAAAATTATTACTTAATAATTAATATTACTTAATAATAAAATACTGGCTTGCAGCACTAAAAGCCATCTAATGGTCAAGTTCAACAGATTTTTTACCTGATGCTCTAAACCAAATCAACTAGGGCTAGGGCCTTCTTCCACCCTATACATTACCTTTGCCATGATGTAAAAGGCACAAAGAAGGAGCTGATCCAAATGCCTGTCTTTCATTAAGTCAGGGCAGTGAACTAAAGTAAATTCAAAACACGTCCAGATCTTTCTTCGTAATTCATTTGAAACATCCAGTTTTAAACATAAATCACGTAATCGCACACTTGCTAAATGATAGACCTAAGATAGAAGAAAACACTGCTGCAAAATAGCAAATCATTTCTTAAATTTTTATTCTTACTATGAACATGGGCTTACAGGTCAAGATTAAAAGCACCGACAAATGACTATGAAATTATCTAAAATTTCTGTTTCACAGCACTCATTTACTGCTATGATAAGAAATTACTGATTAAGCAAAATTCTCTTCATAAAATAATTTACAAAGTATTTTTAAAAAGATGAAGCCTATTACTCTATGGTGCCAACTATGTAAAGAAAAAGTTAAATCAAGGTTTATCAGCAAAATAACCATTATGCATTCAAAATTTTTCAAGTGTTCAGAAGTCTCTGTGTGTTCTTGAATTCAAGCAAAATTTTTAGAAAGTCCAAGGTAGTAAAGAATTGAATTTTTCTGAGTCTTAAAATGACTCAGGAAGGAAAATCATTAAAATAATTTTTTCTACATGCTATGGATTTTAGGAGTACATGATGGGAATACAGTAAATGAAATATAAATGCTTTTGTTGTTAAGTCCATTAGAATAAATTCAGTCCCCCAGAGACTTTTACATATACAGTCTATGAGTTAATACTAATACTTAATATTAATCTACACGCCTATAAGATTCATTGCTTTACTATATATACATTTATTATAAGAGTTGAGTGGGTAATTGTGATAGACTTACTATTTAGTTAGACTATTCAAACCAAGTTTTTAAAACCTGGTATGGTGGCTCACACCTGTAATCCCAATATTCAGGACATAGCTAAGAAACATCTTAAAAAGTGTTCAACATAGTTAGTAATTAGGGAAATGCAAATTAAACTCATTTTAAGATTTCATCTTACCCTAGTTGGACTGGCTAAGATCAAGAGAACAAATGATACCAAATGCTGGAGAGGACGTGGGGAAAGGGAGCGCTCATTCCCTGCTGGTGGATTGTAAACTTGTGCAACCTCTACGGAAAGCAGTGTGGAGAACTCTTTAAAAACTAGAAATGAACCTACTATTTGACCTGGCTATACCACTCCTTGACATATACCCAAAGGGCTCACCCTATTGTAGAGATACTTGTACATCCATATTTGTGACTGCTCTTTTTACAATTGCTAAGAGATGAAAGCATCCTAAGTGTCCCTCAATTGATGAGTGAATAATGAAAATGTGGTACATTTACACAATGCAGTTCCACTCGATGGTAAAGAAAGATGAAATCATGAAATTGGTAGGTAAATAGAAGGAACTAGTAACTAAGTTATGCTAACAGAGTCTCAGAAAAACAAATGGTGTATGCTTTCCCTCATTTGTGGATCCTAGCACCAAATCCTTACATGTGAGTGTGTAATCTGATGTAACTGTAGGAACCTGGAAAATGGAAAGGAACCAGGGAGGTAAAGGGAAAGAAGGAACCTGAAAGAGAAGACTAGTAGGAGACAGGTGTTACTAAGGGAGAAATAGATAAGATGGAGGTATTTAAATGGGAGGGGAGAGGGAAGATTATACAAGGAACTATGGAGGATGAAGGGAAAGGAGCTCAGGAGAGGTAGGACCATAGGAGACTGGTGTTATCAAGGGAGAAATGGGGACACTTTAATGGGGGAAGGCATGGAGAGAGGGTTAGACACAGGGGGAGGTGGGGAGGGAGAGAGGAGATAATGCCTAGCTAGTGTTGAACACTATAGGGAATATTAGTCTAACAGACAAATTACACATACAATATCTCTACATGAGTCCATTTGTAGAGCTTAAGGCTACAATAACAAGAAATAGTGCTAGACAGGAGAAATCTTCCTTTGAGTTGTTGGCCAGGGTGGTCCAAGAGACTCCCAAAATTACACAGGTATTACCAGTCCTTGATTGCCTCCCAGACCTTGAAGGCAAGACCCTATTGCTTAAGACAGGACATACTTCGTACACAGGATTTGGAGAAATGGAGCAGGAATTGACCACTTCCCCTGAAGGCTAGCTCTCATAGCTCTGGAGAGCACTGCACAAGCTGCTAAGGGGAAATATCAATTGATGGTCCAACACCAGTTTCATAATCAAATAACCATATCAATGACCTGCCCAGCATATGACACTGGTGTAGTAATGACACTTTTATCTTGGGGGCAATGACCAGCTACCTAATTGAACTTAAAGTCTACCCAAGGGGAGGATACTCATGTGTGATACTATAATTATAGCCAAATACATGTGGCAGAAGAGGTCATAGATCTTAGAGAAACTCCAAGGCTGTTGCATCCCTAGTCTAATGTAACTTCTTACTAAGTGCAAAATATGTGTCTTTATATTTACAGTCAAGTATCCCAGTCACCACTCATTATGTACCAGACAAAAACTACTACAGAGTACCATAACTGGTCACATACAATGGCATATCTACAATGCGACCTCTACACCTGAGGCTAGCACAACACAGAACCAGGGGTAAAGAGGACAATGATGAATCTCTCAACTCTTTTTAATCAAGCTCCCTCATGCAACAGAGGACCAAGAACACAAAATGTCACAAATGGCCAAAGAGTGGAGAACAGGAGTCTGCAGAGTGTGGATCCCTGGACAGGACTCCTATATTAAGCTTCACTCACCCATGGCTCAGGGACCATTGTGGAAGAGGGGGCAGAAAGATTGTGAGAGCCATGGAGGAGGTACAAGACCATATGGAAATACAGAATCCTACAAGCTCCTGGGACCTTGCTTATATGAACCTATAGCAATTGTGTCAGTATGCTCAAGACCCATGAAAACTCTCTCTCTTCTAGGGACTGAACACAAGGACTCAGTCATACTAAGTACGTATATGTTCTATCACTGACCTATATTCATAGCCCCTCAATTCTCTTTAAGGAGAAAGTATTTTCTAGCTTCTAATCTAAGTCTAGTAGGTTATTATTAAGTGCAAGGAAAAGAATTAGATAAAATTCAGAATTTAGAATTCATGAATTAAAACCTTTTTATCAACCTTAGATTCAACCAAAGGCAGTAATGCATCATTTTGAAAATTAAAATTGGAAATGGTGGATTTGGGAACTGTTTTAAAGACATTGTTTAGACAGTTACAAATGGTGAGTGGGGAACAGAAGAGGGAAGTCAATGGGAGGTAGAAAAAAAGGCAAGTCTCTCTTCCAGCACCCCTACCTACCAACCAAAGCAGCTCTGCATTCATGTTTTGTTAATATTTCTGAGGAATACATCATTCAAAGAAGGAGGTTCTTAAAAACACAAAATGCCCCAATAATCAGCTACCCACAAACTCACAGATATGATGAAGAGAAATGAGTTACAGGTGAAAGCAACAGAAGCTAGAGCATTGTTATTATTTGTTTTCTGGTACTGTAGGTTGAACCCAGGCCTCATTCATGTTAGACAAGTGTTCTATCACTGAGCTATTTCCCCAGCCCAGAAGAATAGTTACTGCAGAAGCTGGAGTAGTCTGACAGTGCCAGTCTCTTCTTTTTCTACAATAACAAAACCCTTGATATTTAATGCCAGCTTCCTATAATAAAGACTACACTAATTCTAGCCCCCTCGAAAATTCTATAAGTGGGGGTTGGAGAGACAGTGCCAGGGTCAGTTCCCAGCACCCACATGGCAGGTAACAACCTCCAGTAACTCCAGTTCCAGGAGATCTGACACCATCTTCTGGCCTCTGTGGGGAATGCATATATAGGTGCACTTACATGTAGGCAAAATATTCATACACATAAAATAAAAATAAATTTAAAAAATTAAAGCTTAAAAATTTGTTTACAAGTGGCTATATGACTAAGAGCATATAGCACTGGTTTGTGTGTGCATAATTTCTGGGCAAGGTTCTGAAGGTGAGAGGACATGGTCTTCCCCCTTCCTGCTAGCTAGAATGTAGCTTTGATATCTAGAGTTAGAGGTACCTTGGGTAGAGTTAGAAACCCTGTGCTAAGAATGGCCAAAACAGAACCAAAATGAAGTATGTTCTTAATGATAATTGCAATCACAGTAGAGCCAGACTACTTACCATCAACTTTTCATGAGAGAGAAATGCCTACTTTGTTTAGGCTACCATTGCTATTCTTATAAGGAAGCCTAAGAAATCTATCGATTGTTATGCTCAAGGTCAGAACTACTTTAGGGGTACTCTGAAAGATGTAAGGATTCAAATAAAAATACAGAAAATAATCTTCACAATTTATCTAATTCTCTATTATCTAATTCTCTATTGATAAAAATTTGATTGAAGTTGCATAAATTAAGGAAATTATTTTGCACAGAGAAGTATAACATCTTCAAATAATTATAAGATTAGAAGAAATATTGGAATATACACGAAGAATGATTTTGAAAAGATAAATCCATAAATTTCCTCAAAATTTCAAGTCTCAAACTCTCATTACAATGCCAAAAAACAAAACAAAACCAAAATTCATGCCAGGCATTATAGTGCACGCCTTTAAAATTATTTTTATTTATTTATTTTATTTTATATGTTATGAACATTTTGCCTCATGTAAGTGGTACTTGTGTCATGCAATTCCCATAGAGGCCAGAAGAGGGCATTAGAGTCTGTGGAACTGGAGTCGCTGGCTGCCATGTGGGTGCTGGGAACCAAACCCAAGTCCTCTGCAAGAGCAACCACTGCTTTCAACAACTGAACCATGTCTCTAGCACTGATGGTGCATGCATTTAACCCCAGCACGCTAGAGGCAGAGGCAGGCAGATCTCTATGAGTTCGAGGCTAGCCTGGTTTACATAGCAAGTTCCAGGCCAATCAAAGCTACCTAGTGAGATCTTGTCTCAAAACAAACAAACTGCCGCCCAAATCATTCAAACTCGATTTTTATTCTTTTATAAACAAGTCGGCTCACCTGGCTGTGGGGTACCTTGAGAAGGGTCTTTTACTTTTGAGATTTATTTTAAAGAAGTCTGCCTGACTCTAAATATTTGGTTAACATGCTTTTTTTATCAGAAGCAGATGATCAAAATGTGCTTGAAAGGCAGGACAGAGGTGGGCATGATGGCTCACACCTGCAATTCCAGCACTTAGGAGGCTGGGGTCAGAGGATCACCATAAGTTAAAGGCCAGTCTGGGCTGTCAAGTCCTGTCTAAAGAAAAACAAACAAACAAATTGAAATTATGTCTGTTAAACCTTTTAGTTCCTTTTAAATTTAAAAGGTAACATATAATTTATGATAACTGTGTCCTTTTCCCATGTATCTGCTAATGGTTAAAACTATTCTTTAGTAATTTAAATCAATCTATGAGATCCAACAAGAGCCTGATTTACAACTGACTTCCAGGAAATTCCAGAAGATGCTTAGTCAGGTAAAAACACAGAGTAGCATGAAATGTAAATTAGGTAAGAAAATGAAATCTTACCAAATGAGCTCAAGTTTAAACATAGCTCAAAATGTTAAGAGATCAAAATAAATATTTTTTAAAAGTCTAATGGTGTATTACTTGATACCAAAGCCAGACAAAGATACTGTAAGAAAAATGTATGGACCAAAATATTATGACAATTGATACAAAAATTCAGCTAAACACTAGAAAACGAAATTAAAGAGCACAAGAAAAGAATAAGATGCCATAATCAAGTAGGACTTACTTCTGGAAGATAAAGATCACTTAAAAGAAAAAAGTCTATGTAACACATTATATCAATGAAAGAAAAACACAAACATTTCAAGTGATGCAGAAGAAACACCTGACAACCCAACAGCCTTTCAGGATAAGACACTCAACAGGCTAGGAATAGTTGGAAACCACCTCAATATAACAAGGGACAAGGGAAAAATCTATACCACATTAAAACAAAATAAAACCAAAACAATTCACTGAAAAGTTCTTCCTCTAAGACAAAGAAAAACATAGAGATTTGCTTTCAGCAGTTTACTGTGCTAGCCAGAGCAATTAGGCAAGAAAAATAAATTAAAGGCATCCAAACTGGAAAGGAAGAGGCTGGATAGATGGTTTAGCGGTTAAGAACACTAGCTGTTTTCCCAGAAGACCTGGGGTTTGAATCCCAGGACCTACATGGCAACTAATAATTGTCTATAACTCCAGTTCCAGGGGATCTGACACCCTCTTCTGCTCTCCAAGGGCACTGTACCACATGAGTACACATATACACATGCAGGCATAATATACACAAAAAATAAAAAATCAGTTAAAAAAAAGTGGAAATGAAACAAAACGATCTGTTTACAGATAATGTGACCTGTTGTATAAAAAATTAAAAATTCAAGTCCATAATAAATACTCAAACAATACTTGTGTTCTGAGATGCTAACACTGAATAATCTAAAGATGAAATTAAGAAACAATTTATAATGGCATAAAAAAGAATAATTATTATTAAACTTAATTAAGAACTTGCCTTACAAAAGATATATACTAAAAACTACATGTTGCTAGGTATGTATAAAAATACCATAATGAAACCTATTACATTGTATATTAATTAAAAAACTAATTTTAAAATTATGTTGTTGAAACAAACTGAAAAAGACCTAAATAAATGGAAAGATATCCCATGTTCTGGAAGACTACTGTTATACTTTTAGGATACCAACACTACCCAAAGCAATCTTCAATGTAATCAATCAAAATCACAATAATGTTTTTTGTAGAAGTAAAAAATCTATCCTAGAGCTAGACATGGCAACTCATGTTTGTAATCTCAGAACTCAGGGGACTGAGGCATGAGGATCACAGCCTGGGCTACAGAGTGAGCTGGAGGTCAGCCTGGCTACAGAGTGAGACTGTGATCAACCCCCATTCTCACAAAAGAAAATCCATCCTAAAATTAATGGATGGATTAATTGTGGAGCAAATATTGAAAATGAAAAACAGGGCACACAGTTGACTGCTATAATCATAATGCAGCATTATTACAAAGGCAGACTAATGAATGGACTAAGAGTTCAGAAACAAACTCATATATATGGTCCAATGATTTCAACACGAATCACTCAGTGGTAAAAGGACTGTGTTTTCATGTGATGCTGGCAAAACTAGATATCCAAAAACAAAAGGGTGAAGAATAATGTTGGACTCTAGCATCCAAAGCAAAATAGTTGGCCACTTAACACGATATAACATAATTAAAGACATGAAAAAAAACATTCATAATACTAGATTTGGCAATAATTTCTTGGAAATGGCCACCAAAGGTACAGATAAAATAATTTTTGGGTATAGTAGCATTTTATCCACAAGTGATATGGAGGTTGAGGCAGGAAGACTGAGAATTCAAGGCCAATTAGTTGTATAAGAAACCCCTGTCCCCTCCACCCCTCACCACTCCCTACCTCCATCAAAAAAAAAAAAAAAAAAAAAAAAAAGGATGGGAGTAGGGATGGCCGGGGAGATGGCTCAGTCAGTAAGCTGCTTGCCAAAGACCTGAATTAGATCTCTAGCACCCACATAAAAACCAGGCATTGCAACATGTACCTATAATCTCAGCACCAGGGAAGCTGCTGAGCCAAGATGATCCCTAGACCTTCCTGGCTAGCCACATTAGCAGAACTGGCAAGGTCCAAGCTCAGTAAAAGCAGTTAAGAACACTGGCTGCTCTTGCAGAGGACCTGGGTTCAAATCCCAGCACCCACATGGCGGTTAACAACTATTTGTAACTCCAGTTCCAAGGAAACTGAGGCCATGACCTCAACAGGCAACGAATAGGTGCTGGAGAGCTTTAGTGTCAACTTGATATACCTGGGTTGAGAAGCCTCAATTGGAAAATTGCCTCCATTGAACTGGCCTGTGACCATGTCTGTGGTATTTTCTTAATTGTTGAGTGATGTGGAAGGGCCTAGGCCACTGTGGGAGGTCCCACCCCTGGTCAGGTTATTCTGTATTGTAAAAGAAAGCAGCCTGAGCATGGGCCAGAGAAGCAAGCCAGTAAGCAGCATTCCTCGATGGCCTGTGCTTCAGATCCTGCCTCCAGATTCCTACTTTGGGTTCCCCCAGTGATGAAACGTTATCCGGGAGATATGAGCCAAATAAACCCTATCTTCGCCAAGGTGGTATTGGTCAGATGTCGCGCCCGCCTCGTCCAGCAAGGAAGACGCAACCCCGGACTCTTCCAAAAGCAGTTTATTCAGGAACCTTGAACAACCTTTTGGCTTTTAACTTTCTAACTTCTTCTTCCCTCCCCTTATTGCTTCTCCTTCTCTTCCCGGGGAAAGCCCGCCACAAAGTTAAATTCCCTCCTGCCAGCCAACCCCAAACTACCACGTGGTGAAAGCAGATAGGCGCACACAGGCGGAAGCAGGGCCAGACCTCAGCCACAGCCAATTATGGAGCTGTTTGCTCCAGAGAGCACCCACCTCGGGATGGTGGGGGGCGGGAGCAGGCGCCATCTTTAAGATGCAGCAATCCGCGGCTCTCTACAGTCAGAGTGTTTTGTCATAGCAATTGAAAGCAAACTAAAACAGCACGGCACAGGTGCACTTACATACATGCAGGAAGGACACTCACACACATAAAATTAAAAATAAATAAAATACTAAAAAAAAAACCAAAAACAAATTAAGAGTGGATGAGATGGCTCAGCAGGTAAAGTGCTTGCCATATAAGCCTGAGAACCAGAGTTCAAACCCCGTAATTCATGTGAAGATAGGAGAAAACTGACTCCATAAACTTGTCCTCTGACCTCCATAAGCATACCATGGCACAAGTGCCTACACGGATGCAGCACACACACACACACAGAGAAATGAATGATGATAATAATATAATAAACTTTAAAAATAAGGTAGAGATTAGTTGAGGAAGACACCCAACTTCTGGCTTCTATGCACATATGCACATCCATGTGCACACAAACATACACAAAATAAAAAGAAAAAAATTTAATTTTGTCAAAATTAGAAATTCTATGCATCAAAGAATATAATCAACAGAATGAAAGACAACTCCTGGAATGGGAGAAAATATCTGTAGATCATGAATCTGATAAGAGATTGATATTCAGAATATATAAAAAAATTAATCACAAAATCCAACTAAAAGTAGGCAAAGGACTAGAACAGACATGTCTGCAAATAAGTTATATGGATGGAAAATAAGCCATACTTAATAACTATTAGAAATCTTAACTACAATAACTTACTATTTAACACCCACAAGATGTCTATTTTTAAAAAATGTGAGAAAGTTGACAAGGAGAACTTGTACATTGGTGGTAAGAGTATAAAATGGTGCAGAGGGGCAGTTGCTCAATAATTAAGTATTGAGGGCTGGGGACATATATAATAGCACAGTCAGTAATGTACTTGCAGAACAACATGAGAACCTGAGTGTGGTCCCCAGAACAATGTCTGTCTGTCTCTCTCTCTCTCACACACACACGCATGCATGCACGCACAGAGGTTATGGTGGCATGCACTTGTAATTCAGTACTGGGAAGGCAGAGATAAACAGATCCTTAGGGCTTGCTGGCCAGCCAGCCTAGTTTACTTGGTGAATTCCAGATGAATTAGAGACTCTCAAAAAATGAGGTGGATGATACCGAGGAATGACAGCCAAGGCAGTCCTCTGGCTCATGCTTGTGCACACGGGTGCACACCCACACCCACACATTAAATATTGAGTTACTATTCTATTTCTAGGACTATATTCAAAAAAAAAAAAAAACCTGAAAGCAGAGACTCAAACAGGGCAAATGTTCAGAGTAGCATTATTCATTATAGCCAAAAAGTGGTACTAAGTCAAATGCCCAACAAGTGCAAATATAAACAAAATGTAGTATATATACACAGAATATTATTAAGCCTTGAAATGGAAAGTAATTCCAGCACATGCTACCAGATAGACGAATATAGATGGTATGCTCAATGAAATAAGCCAGTCACACAAAAACAAACTATTGTATGATTTCACTCAAATAGGATACCTACAGAAGTCAAAAAAGCAGTATGGTAGTTGCCAAAGGATGGGAGCAGGGAGAACGGGGAGGCTTTTTCTCTAACAGATACAAAGTTTCAGAGTGGGAAGACAAAGAAGTTCTTGAGATGGTAGTGGCAAAGGTTATATATTTAGCACCAACTTGTATGCTTAAGAAATAAGGTGACAACTTTTATTCTACACATATTTTATGAAAAAGAAAAGAATAAAAAGACCAATGCTGTTCTGTTACTCAGTCTTTCTTGGATTTATTACAATAGCTCTTTTTAGATACTACAGAAACACATACCTTTCTGTAAAATAGTGCTAAAGACCCAGTTCTCTTTGGTTTGCTTATTCCAGTCAGATGAACATCTTGTGCTTTAGTCAGATGGGTGTCTTTTGGAGAAGTGCCAATTAGTGACTGAGCAGTCAGTGATATGGGGCTCTCAGCTTTGGACTCTTGAGTTGTATTCATGGAAATAGGTATCAGTGTGATCTCTCCAACATCATTGGCAACACCTAAATGCACAAGCAAGAGTTCATAGTCTGAGTACAAACTACATGTTTAGAGCAAAGTTATCTATGATATATATGCATGTATGTCTGTGTGTGAATAAGCATAGAAATATGTTAGGAAAGGAGAGGACCCAACATAGGAACTATATGATGGGAATGAATTTTTTTCTTTCTGAAACAATGCTATATTTTTTGGTATTTTTATGCTTAGTTTTATTTAAAGAGACAAATTCTGAGCAGGGCATAATGGCTCACACCTGTAATCTTAGAACTTGGAGTGCTGAGGCAGGAGGATTGTTGTGAGTCTGAGGCCAGTCTAGACCAGTGAGTTTAATTCAGGCAGGTAAAGAGTAAGGTCCTGTCTCAGTCTTCTATTTTATATGTGAGATCTTTTTAGTTTAATTTTTTCAAGTTTTCTTACATTTTTAAATTGTGTACATGGAGTGCATGCATATGCTAAAGTGTGTGTGGGGGTCAGAGGCCAACTTGTGGGACTGGTTGTCTCCTTCTACCATGTGCATTCTGAGGTCTGAATTCAGGTTGTCAGGTTTAGAGTCAAGAGCCTTTACCAGCTGAGATAGTCCACTAGCTCTACTTGAATTTCTTTTTGAGGGGGGCAAGGGTTAAGACAGGGTCTCACTAGGTATCCCTGGTTGTTCTGAAACCCACTATGTAGCCCTGGTAGGCCTCAAACTCAAGAGACCTGCCTGCCTCTGCTCCCGAGGGCACCACCATGCTTGGCTACTTTACTTTCTTTAGAAAGCAAATCTTGCCCTCTTTAAGAATTTAAAATGTTTTTAATTAAACAAAAAACCAAAATTCTCCCTCAATATACTACTTTATATAGACAGATAACAAAGGCCTAACAAAAAGGACTGTAAATTTATAAAATGTGCTAAAAATTTGTATAGGTTTGAAGCAAAACAAAAGATGAAACACAGAGGACTTTAAGGGCAATATAACAACTATGTATGATACCATGAAGGTAGACACATGTCACTGCACATTGCCCACATCCACAGAAGGTAAAACAAGAGTGAACATTAACATAAGCCCTTTGAGTTGCAATGTGTTAATGAGGCTTCACTAATTCTAAGAAACATACCACCCTGGTTTAAGATGCTGATGGCTTCAGAGACTGTGAGGGAGAGGAGATAAGGACAGGCAGGGTATGAAGGATGAGAAAGAGCTGTACCTCCCTCTCAATTTTGCTGTGAATTTTAAACTTCTGTAAAATACAGCTTTAATAAAAAAAAAAAAAAAGTTTAGGTTCAAGAAAAAATATTGAGTTAGAAAGAACATGTAATCCAATTCAATAAGACATTTCTTAAATTTTTATTAACTTACCATGCAAGGGGATTGTGATTTTCTGTCCTGTTGTCCCCGTCACTTTGGTTGTAGCCATTGTTAGAAGAGCTTGCCCAGGTAAAATTGATAAGCTTTCAGCAGTAATGCTGGAAGAAGGAGCGATTTTCAATTTTGTTCCTTCTGTCATAATCTTCTCTATCAACATTTCCTTTGGGGGGTCATCTCCAAAAAGTCTTCTCTTAGCGCTCCCTGCAGCAGGAGAGCTGTAGCGTTCATGGACAGATATGGGGGACAATGGTTGTATATCTAGTAAAGAGAAAAGTAGGAGTTAAAATGTCATCCAAAGTAATACATCACATTTACTTTATGCTCAGCACTTGGGATCTAGAAGTAAACAAGGCTGCTGCCCTCATGGAATATCAACTCTGGTAGAAGTCCTGAAAGGAGCCATTACAATAAAATGTGAAAATGATGAGAGCTTTCTGGATTGTTGAACCTCTGCTGGTATCGATTGAGCAGCATACTAAGAAGAAAATGAAAGCTGAGGTACACTGACATGACCACTAAATTTTAAGTAGTCTAATTAACTCCTCTCTCCCAGTATTACCTAGTAAAGTAAATAAATAGGGAGGGGAAGCAAAAGCAAAATTGAGTTTTAGGTCATACAATTGTGATATTGCCCACAATCCAAGCAGCTTAAGACAACTGTGAGTTTCTAGCCTGGTAAATACAGAATCCTCTCATACCATCAAGAGACAGAGTAAAAGTGGTATGACTGCTGACTTGGCCTTAATCCAGGGGCTTTCTCTGATCAAAAGAAAGTAAGAGCTAAGGGTTAGGGAGATGGCTTAATCAGGGAAGTACAATCATGTAAGCATGAGGACCCGAATTCAGATCCTTAGCTTCCACATAAAAAAGCCAAGTGCCACAAGCCTTGAGAGGGGAGGGAAGTGACAGAGAATGGCAGAGCCCTGGAGCTCTCTGGACAGCTTGTCTCAAAAAATAAGATGAAAAGCAATAGAGAAAGTAACCTGAATCAACTCTGGCCTCCATACACATCTACATATGCATGGGAGCTCTTGCAAGTGCACACACATGCACACACACAGAGTAAGAATTATGAGCTACATCTCTCCCAGTGCTAGCCATCTGCAATGCTATCCCTTTTTTCTCCCCTCTTTAGTCTGTTTCAAGCCTACGTTTTTTTTCTAGATTTTTCTACCACCTTCCTAAGTCACTTCCTTTATCCTAAGTACATAATGTGCTTTACTTTTTCAACATTAGAGATAAAACTGAGTCTTGTGTATGCTAGGCAAACACTCTACCACTAAGCTACACTCCCAGTCCTAAGTAATGCATTTTAAAAGTAAAGGTATTTTGGTATCTACTTTCAAAACATGGGCATAAAAATTACCCCAGCAATGGTGAAGAGGCTCTGTGTTATTATTGAGACAACTGAGGAAGGAGTTATTGTTGAATAAAAATATTTTCATAAATGATAGGTGTTATAAAAGCAGCTTTGAATTCTTCAGTTCTCAGTAAACAATTGCAAAATCTTGCAGTTTCCATGACTTCTTTACAAGAATCTACTTAGATGTCTAAAGAAGCCACGGAAGCCCTTGAATCTGACTAGGAATGTTCAAAGGCAATGGCTGGAGGAGACACTTGCATGACAGCCACGAACTTAGCCACAAACTTCTTGAGATGACCTTTTCTTAGTAAAATACCAGAAAAGCTATGGTAGACATTCATTTTAATGCATTAAATATACAAATAAATAATTAATTCATACTTAAAAAAAGAAACATGACAATTTGCCAAGGGATAGAAAAGTTGCTCTTTTTTAAGTGACATGAGAAGGCAGTAAGCATTATTTAAATTATTCTTGGTAAGTGTTTGCTTTGTTTTGTGATACTAGGGATCAAACTCAGCATCATGTCATAAGTGCTCTACCACTGAGCTACAAGCTCAGCCATTCCTGGTAAATTTTAAAAAATTAATGTTTTAGATATCTTGAAGTTTACTAAGATGTTTTTATTTTTCACTTTTATAGATATTAGTAATCAATAGTATGAAAAGCTTTTAACATTTAAAAATTTATTTGTATTTATTATTATTGTGTGTATATATGGGGGAGAGATACATATGTGCCATGGTGCATGTATGGAGATCAGAGGACAAGTTTGTGGAGTCATTCTCTCCTTTCATTTTTGTGTGGTAGTTCTGGGTCATGAACTTAGGGCCCTCAGGCTTGCAGGATAAGAACTGAGCCTACTCATGGGCCCCTGAGTTTTTAATATTTTAACAAAATATGTAAAGGACACAAAACTGTAATATTTATTCTCTCTGATTAATATTGGCTTGCATTATTGATTTCCATAATCATTTTATGATCATACACTGTGTATAAAATGAGGATGACATACACACAGAGATAGAGTCCAAAAATGGATACAGAGATGCTACTTGTAACTTGAATACGTGGCATCTGAGGTTGTTCAGGGTTACTGTAGCATGAGATTTTTCTCCCTCCCCTCCTTTCCAACCTTCCTATCCTTCTCCCCAACTTCTTTCTTTTTTCTCTCCCCCTCCCTTTAAAAAAATATAGCCAGGTATGGTGGTACATGCCTTTAATACCAGCACTTGGGAGGCAGAGACAGAAAGATCTCTGTGAGATTAAGGCCAGGCTGGTCTACATAGCAAGCTCCAGAACAGGCTGGTCTACATAGAAAGTTCCAGGCCAGCTGGGACTATAAGAAGACTCTGTCTCCAAAACA
Organism: Eospalax fontanierii; assembly: GCA_035773235.1. Classification (NCBI taxonomy): domain Eukaryota; kingdom Metazoa; phylum Chordata; class Mammalia; order Rodentia; family Spalacidae; genus Eospalax; species Eospalax fontanierii. Next base: position 22,088,322 of record CM069550.1, on the reverse strand, counting down.
AAACAAAAGTAAAACCCAAGTCATTTAAGTTTATTTAGTACACTGCCAAGTAGCAAAATAGCTGAGGTTTTTCTTAATTCTTAAAAATTCAAGAGTGAGCATACCTGTAATCCTAGCACTGAGACTGAGGAAGGAGGATCACAAGTTTGAGGCCACCCCGAAATACACAGGAAGGTTCCCTCAAAAATAAAACAAAACGGGCTAGAGAGATGGCTCACCAGTAAAGAGCATTGACTGCTCTTACAGAGGACTGGGTTTTGTTTCCACTACTTACATGGCAGCTAACAAACATCTGTACTACAGTTCCAGGGGATCTGATACTCTCTTCTGACCTCTCCTGGCATTATACAACATGGGTATACTTACATAAATGCACACAAAACATTCATATAAATAAAATAAAAATAAATAAAAACAAAACAGGCTGGAAAGATGGTTCAGTGGTTAAGAGCACTGGCTGGTCTTACAGAGGATCCCAACACCCACATGGAAGCTAAGAACCATGCTTAACTCCATTTTCAGAGGATCTGATGGATCCACACATGTTATGTACTTTACATGCATGCAAAACACTCATACATATTAAAACATAAATGATTAAATTGAAGAGTTATATAACCCCAAAGATGCATATGTCAGTTGCTATGTCATAAGAAAAAACAAGAATGCACTAAAATCTTCCTTTTATTAAGGCTTAAAATGTACCATTTAAGAGTATAGATAAGTCATTTAGGGGATGAAGCTCAGTGTGCAGGAGTTACCTAGCATGTACAACACTCTACGTTCAATACTCAGTACCACACACACACACACAAAAGTAAAAAGAAACAAAACACTTAAGTATAATCTCCCCTCTAATGGGATGGTTGCAGTTCAGTGGTAAAGCACTTGCCTAGCATGCATCAAGTCCTCAGCTCAACAACCAGTACACCCCACCCCCATGTAGCCCTAAAATTAAAAAGTTTATAGATAAATCTTTATTACATGAATTCAAGCATTACAAATAGAATATACATTCTCTGTTTTAAATATTTATTTAGGGGGCTAGAGATAAGTTCAGTTGATAAAGGTGCTTGCCTGGTTTAATTCCCAGTATTGCACAAACAAACAAACAAACAAAAATTTATCTTTCTGTAGAGACATACACACAAGGAAGAATAAGACTTCTGTCAAACTTGGAAAAGTATTAGTCTATTTAAGTAATTTCCCATTAGCATTTAGGAAAGGATATACATGCTTAGTAAGAGTCTAAAATATGGCTGAGGAGAGAGTTAGCTCAGTCAGTAAAGTATTTACCTTGCAAACACAAGGACTTGAGTTTGACTCTAGAATTCACATTAAAAAAAAAAGTCTGGTATGATGGCATCTACTAGAAATTCCAGCAGTGGAGGATCCCCTGTGACTCACTGGTTAGCCAGTGTAGTCTACCTGGTGAGTTCCAGGTCAATCAAAAGACCCTGTCTCAAAAACCAGGGTGGACTGAACATAAAGAACAATACGTGGCATTGTCCTCAGGCCTTCACATGTATGTACACAACCTTCCACAGGCACAGACATCTGCACACACATGCACACACATAAAATCTCACATTCAAAATCAGACTGAAATTTTTAAAAAATTCTTTAAAATTATATATTTAGTGGGACTAAGGAGGGGGACATGCCACGGCACTCAACTGGAGGTCAGAAGACAACCTGAAGGAATTAGTTCTTTCCCTCCATCATGTGGGTCCTGGGAACCAAATTCAGGCTGTCAGAATCACCCCAGCATTCACTAAGCCATCTCCCCATCCCAGAAATCCTTTTCTTTTTTATGAGACAAGGTCATACTGTGTAGCTGGCCTAAAACTTCCTTTGTATACTAGGCTGGCCTTGAACTCAGAGATTCCCTTGCCTCTGCTCCTGAGTGCTGGGAAAAATGGTTTGAGTCACCTTCCCAGCCCAGAAATCCTTTTAATATGAAGAAAGTACACTAAATATCACATAAAGGTATTAGTGCAAGCACTAAGCATCTTAATCAAATCCTGACAAAGAAATCAAATCTCTTTAATATATTATGGATATTAAAAGTTTTTTTTTCATTATTTTACCAATGTTACACTTACCCCTTCGAAGACTACCGCTGTCAGTCCTAACTTCCTTAACTCTTGGATGCAGTATTGGAGACATTGGCATCATGGGGAGATGTCCCTGTATATTTCCTCCATTTCCTATTTCAAAGTTATTTGGGAATATAACCTATAGAAAACAAAACGGCTTTTATCACAAAGATAAAATGAACCCAGTGATCAAAATTTATGAAAATGATGGGGAGAAACCATATTTTATTTGTCTTCCTTTTTATTTCTTCACAAAATACAACCTCCATAAAATGCTCAATTTTTAAGACTGCTAAATATATAGAGTTCATTTCACTTAATCTTATAATTTATCTACATAATCTACTGACCTTTAGAAGTAACCCTCTGAAATTGGCATTCTCATCCTCCATTAGGGATGAGAAAATTGAGGTACAAATGTGAATTTGTCCATCAACACATGACTACCAAGTCATAAGAGCAAGGCTTCAATCCAAATCCCTTTCTTTCAAGTTCAGTTTTTCTTACTTTCTGAATGAATTTTACAATAGACATATACTGATTAATACTGAAAACTGACCAAGAAACTGTCATTTTAAAAACTTACTGGTCTTAGACAGCTTTTCCATCAATATGGGATTAGGAGAAATTCTAGAAGATTAAGAAAATATAAGAAACAGAATAGCAAAGAAGGATCAAAAGACATGAGTTTCAAAAGAACACAGAAGTAGAAGGAAAAAGTCACATGAAACTGAACTATTAAATATGTGACATGTATAAACTTTTGATTTTTAAAAAATATTTTATTATTTTATTTTATGTGTACGAGTAAGTACTGCCTGCATATATGTAAGTGCACCCATGTCAGAAAAAGACGACAAGCATGAGCAAGGATGATGAACAACTGGACTCTATATACTGACTCTGGGAACACATGGTACACTGAGAATAAAGGTACAGTCACTTTAAAAATAGTCTGATAATTTTCTAAAAGCTTAACACAGGTACAATGTGTCCCAGAGTCCATAAACACACACACACTCAGAAAAATTAAAAAAAAAAAAAAAAACATGTCTAAATAAGACCTTATGCATGAATGCTCATAGCAGGATCATTCCTAACAATCAAAAGGCAGAAACATAAATGTCTGTCAAAAGACAAATGGATGAATAAAATTTGGCTTATCTATTTATTGGAGTATTTAGCAGCAAAAAGTTGCAAAAGGCAACCAACTGCTGATACACACTACAATACAGATAAACTTTAAAAACATTATGCTAAGTGAAAAAAGCCAGACATCATGAAATTGGGATTTCACTTATAAGAATATGCAAATCTATTGAGCTAGCAAGTAGATTAAGTGGTTGATTAGGTGGAGAAGAAGAGGGAGGGGAGAAGTGATAACTAAAGATTGTGGGATTCTAATTGAGGTAATAACTATGGTCTAAAATGTACACAATTTACTAAATATGTAAATGAACACATTTACTAAATGAACACAATATACTAAAATCCAGTGAACTGAACAGTTTAGACAAGTGAATGGTATGACATATGCATTATATCTTGATAAAGCTCATTTTTAAAAAATTATGGTATTATTGGCCTTGCTCTGACTCACTTCTTCACAGGTAGGAACTTTGTTTGCAGAAGCCTGGAGAGCTTCCCACAGTGCAGAATTATTGTTCCAAGCTAAACTCTCCAAAATATGTTCTTCAATGCTGTTCAGGTGTTTCACCATATCTCTGGAGAGACCCTCCTCTGAGCGGATCACCACCTCAATAACCTAGAGAGGATAAAGTTGAAATAACATTAACAAACAATCACTGGTCTGGGCATATAAGAATGTCTGCAGTCTTACTTTGTCACACAGAACCATATTTAAGCCATAATTCTATGAATTGGTATCTTTTAAAAATATTTTATTCTTTTAATCTTATATGTGTAAGTGTATTGCTTGCACATAAACAAGTGTACCCATGTTGTGTAATGGCCAAGGAAGTCAGAAGAGGGTGTTGGATCCCAGGAACTGGAGTTATAGAGGAGGGTTGTTAGCCACCACGTGTAAGAGCAGCCAGTGCTCTTAACCACTAAGCCATCTCTCCAGCCGGGATTGCTATCTTTAAATGTAATAAAATACAAGGCAATGTTAAGTCTTTAAAAATATTACCATGAACAAGGCTAGGGAGATGGGTCTCCAGTTACTTTCTATGAAAGCAAAAGGACCAGCATTCAGATTCCCCAGAATATACATAATGTCAGGTAGGCATGGCAGTCCACTTGTAATTCCAGACTTGGAAGGCAGAGGCAGGATCTCTGGACAAGCTGGCTAGCAAAGACAAGCTGTATTGGCAAGCTCTGTATTTGCTCAGGAGACTCTACCTCAAGAGAATAAGGTGCAGGAAAATTCTGGACATCAACTTTGGGGCTCCCACATGCACTTGCCTAGCACATGAAAAGAAAACTAATTACCATATACAAGGGATATTACTGGTGGGAATGTATTTGCCTCATAAGTACAAGGCCCTGGGTTCCATCCCCAGCACAAAATTGAGTAAATAAGCGAAATAAAATTATATACGTCTGTTTTTAAAGTCTTTTTTGGGATCTGTTACTTTTGTTGTTGCTGCTCTTTTGGTTTTTGAGCCAGGTTCTGGACTTGAACTTACTATGTAGCCAAGAATAAACTTCTGATCCTCCTGCCTCCATCTCTCAAGTGTTAGGACTACAGGCCATGTGACCATTCCCATTTTTATATCTTTTTTTAATAGATGAAAACTTGACCCAATGGGTAAAAACTGGTGAACAGTCCAAAAGTGGTAGAAATTGGGTCCTATGTTTCCAGTCTAGTTTTATTTTTTTTTTTTTCCTGAATTTTAGGCCCTGTACCCAAATCTCAAAAGAATAGAAGGAATGAACTATCTGAAAATATCTGTAAGCTTCTTCTCTAATTTTCTTTAACTATATATTACGTGGTTAAAAAAAAAATCAGGAGACTGAGGCAGGAAGACTGCGAATTTAAGGCTAGGATGAGATATAGAGCAAGAGCTGGCCACAAACCAACGAGCAAAAAACCCAAGGTTTAAGGGCTGGAGTATAGCTCAGGTATAGCCTAGTTATGTTCAAGGTCCTGTGTTTGACACTGAAAAAAAAGGGGAGGTGGGATGGGGGTGGGGCATGCTACACCTGGAGATGGTAAAGGGCCATGAATTTAAGGCCAGCAAGGGTTACATAGCAAAACTGTTTCAAAAATGAAACAACCAAGAATGCTAAAACAAACAACAAAAAAGATTATCCCAAACCCCCAGAGGTTTTAGATTCTTGAATAAAACAAAGATGCTTCAAATGAAAATGAATAGTTAGCAGTGTAAGTCAGCAGTAGAGTACATAGGCCCTGGGTTCAAGCTTTACTACCAGAAAAACAACCCCAACCCTAACTGCTATTAGGTTATGGGCAAAACCAAACTTTTACCAAATAGGAAAATCTGACTACACATATTAACATTAAAGTACAGTATATAGAATCAATTTCTTCTAACAAAATTGGTTCTTGTTTTTTTGTCATGCATCTATTTAACAGGTTTATGATTTTCATTCATACTTACACAGAAACTCTGAAGTATACTGAGTGCAAGGTCACATTTGCAAGTTAGTGATTAAAAAAGAACTCAAGCTACAAAATTGGCTTAATGTGCCAATATCATTCTTCCCCTGTCTTTGATTACATACAAAGGAATAAATTTTATCAGTGTACCTGTAAGAGTATCTTTTAGACACCATAACTGTGTTTCTTCAGCATTCAGATAAATACAATGTTTATGTGAGATAAACCATAAAAGAACTTTGCTGTCACCCTACCTTATAAAAATAAAATGGTTGCAAATTGAGAACATCAATAATCCAAGGAAAAGTACGAGGTGAGCTATAGGCAAAGAGCACAATTTCTAAACAACAAGCCATCAAGGAGCGATGAAATATATCTTGCTCTAAAAGAACCTTGGAGAAGAGAAGGATCAGAGGTTAGTATTTCTCAACAATTTCAAAGTCTGTCATTCCAGATAAAACCTACAACCCAGCACTCAGGAGCTGAGGCAGGAAGATTTGAGTTCAAGGCTAGCTTATATAAAAGGGGAGTTGGGAGAGAATGAATTATAAAAACCAGATAAAATAACCTGTGAAAATATGTTAGATTATCAGAAATAATAGGATAATTAGGATATTAGCCCAATACTACAAAAAATTGTATTTCTCAGGGATGGAGAGATGGCTTAGTAGTTAAGAGCACTGGATGCTCTGGTAGAAGACAGAGGTTTGATTTCTAGCACCACATGGTGGCTAACAACCATCTGCATCTAGCTTCATTTCTAGGGGGAACCAATGCCCTTTTCTGACCCCCCACAGGCATTGCACAACATGGGTATACTAACATATGAGCTGCCAATACACTCATACACATAAAATTTTTTAACTATTTCTTAAATTGGTAAAGTTTTCCAATTACATCTAATCTTGTTTAGTGGTAGATTTTGAATTTAATGAGGCAACAGTAAAAATCTGCTTTGAGATGTTAACAAATAAAATAGTTGATACTTCCATTACAAGGAAAATTTAGTATTGGTTCTTTTTCTTTAACTGTTTTGGCAGGATAAGTGTTTCTTAGTCAAGGTAAGAGATAGAAGGTAAAATAACAGAACAGCTAAACATTCAGAGATAAATATTTCACTGCGAAAACTAAATTCTTTTTTTCACCACTGAGTGTAAAATCTACCATGTTTTCAGCTTTTAAAAAGGCTATTTGGGAGCCAGAGGAGAGATGCCTTAGTGGGTAAAGGTTCCTGACACCAAGCTTGACAATCTGAGTTCAATCCCTGGGACCTACATGGTAGAAGGCATGAACCAACTGACTTCCACATGTGTATCATGGCGGATGCTCCCATAAGCATACAGGCACACAATAATTACACACACACACACATACACACACACACACACAGAGTTATTTGGCCTGCCAAAAAATAATGGCACATTTATTTGTTTATTTATATTGTTCTTGTGTGTGTACACATGTGCCACAATGCCTGTGTGGAGGTCAAAGAACAACTTTTGGGAGTCAGTATTCTCCTTCAACTATATGTGTTTCAAGGGATAGAACTTTGGAGGTCATACTTGGCAGCAGGTGCCCTTACCCACTTACCCAATGAGCCATCTTGCTGGACCCACAAAATAATTTTTTAAATGATTTGGTGTCTTTCTTATGTCAAGCATCATCAAAGAGTAACAAAAAGAGTAAAACACAAAAGCTCCATTTAGGATAAAACTAGAAGTCTTCTGTAACTATAAACCACGAGCCACAATATTTAAAGACCAAAGAAGAGGAAAAGGTGATCAATGACTCAGCAGATAGCCAAAACCACAGGAGGACCTGTAGACAGAAACTAAAGGAATCTCATCTATGAAACCTGGGAAAAACACAGCATCTGAAGGCACAGGCAGAATGAAAAGCAGGAGTAAGGCAAGGGCTGACACAGAGAGGTACTCTGAAAGTCTATAGCACTGAAGAGCATGGACGGCTTACACAGTCAGTACTCTAAGGGGTCAAACGATAGGCCTCCAAGAGTCTGAACTATTCTCTAGGGAAACTGAGTCAGACTCAGAGGTTGAGAACACCAGGGACTTAAAAAATGGGTTTTGGTGAACGTCTGTAGACTGAATGGCAGGACAAAGTGTCCCTTCCTTCCTCTGTTCTATAATACCAACAACCAGTCAAGATCTGTCTCGGGACAAAGTAAAAGATCCTAGGAAAACCTTATGGATACCAACAGACAAGACTCTACAATACTACATTACCTGAAACCACTGGACTTTGTCCTTACTCTTGAACCAACTTTTTGATTCATTTTACTTTATTTTTTTATGTGCATGAGTGTTACGCCTGCATGTGTGTAAGTGTACCTGTGTTGTGAAGTGCCTGCAGAGGAAAGAGGGCGCTGTATCCCCTGGAACTGGAGCTATGAATGGTTGTTAGCGGCCATGTGGGTGATGGAATTCAAATCTGAGTCTTCTGCAAGAACAGCCCCTGTTCTTAATCACTGAGCCATCTCTCCAGCCCCTACTCTTGAATCAAATTTTTAGTACCTTGTTCAAATGTAATTGAACTACTAAAAATAATCCAACATTGCTGAAAACCTCCCATTGAAATATAAGGAGCAAAACATACATTCAGAGGAGAAATGTCGGACAATAGAACAAAACATCAAATAAATATAATTAATCTCAGAGAATAAAAAAGAAATGCAAAATATTAAGTACAGAGTGGTGGTAGGACATCTACCTAGTATATGTAGGGCCCTGAGTTCATAAAACAAAGTCCTGCAAAATAACAAAACAAAGCAAACACCATGAATCACAGGACCTAAGTTTCTAGACTAAAAAGGCAGCTCTGTAGGAATACCCAATGCATGAATATAAAACCTACTACAAAAATGCACAAGGAGCTGACCTATTGGTTTTTTTCAGAGTAGGAGGGAAGGAACAGAGGAAGAGAGGGAGGGAGGAAGAGGTGGGAAGAGAAAATGATACAAGAAACAAAAATAAAATGGCAGGCTTAAGCCTTAACATATTAATAATTAAATGAAAGTGGTCTAAATTTACCAGTTAAAAGTGCTGTCAGGTAGTTACAAAAAACCATGACAGCATACTTTCAATCCCAGCACTCAGGAGGCTGAGGCAAGAGGATCCCTGTGAGTTCAAGTCCAGTCAGGGCTACAGAAGACTCTGTTGGAACACCCCAACTTCTCAAAAAATACCTAACATAAATATATGCTTTTGGCAAGAAACTCAAGCCATATTATAAGTATCTTGGAAACAAAACAATAGAAAAGATGTACCATGTAAACATTAATTTAAAGGAAGCAGGAATACACACATACACATGCACACACACATATATATCTATTAAACTTCACAGCAAACAAAATCACCAGGGTCAGAGAAAGGGCATTGTATGAAGATAAAAAAGGTCAATTTATCAACAATACAGAGAGTAATCTTAAATTTGTATATATTAAACAGCAAAGCTTCAAAATATTTAAAGAAAAAAATCTGATAGACTTTAATGAAAAACACAAATTCACAATCATATTTAGATATTTCAATACTCATCTTTCAATCAGGCAAGAAAACAGAACTCAACATCATCATAAACAATAAACATAAATAAATAACAGAAGAATTCACAATGTCATAAAATGCACTAGAAAATCGTACGCAACAGCAAAATACACATCTTCTTCAAGTGTCTACAGAAGACTGAACAAGATAAACCATGTCCGAAGTCATAAAACATAACCTCAATAAATTAAAAGAACTGGTTTTATCCAATGTTATAAAATCATAAAAATGAAAACACAGTAGACAAGTGGTATAAAGGCAGCATGGAGATCTTTGTGGAGATAGTTCTGTACAGTAGTCCCCCTTTATCTTCAGTTTTGCTTTCTGAGATTTCTTTCATTTACCCACAGTCAATCCTGAAAACTGTCCTCTGACCTCCACACACATGTTATGGCATGAACATACCCACACGAAAGAAAAAGAAAGAAAAAGAAAGAAAAGGAAGGAAGGAAGGAAGGAAGGAAGGAAGGAAGGAAGGAAGGAAGGAAGGAAGGAAGGAAGGAAAGAAAGAAGGAAGAAACAATAAATAAATGTAAAAAACAAAAATTTTAGTAGCTCTCAGAATAATCAGACTTGGTCAAATGTTAAAAAAAAAACCTTTTTTAATAAGAAAAACAAATGCCTTTTTACAATTAAAAAATCTCTGAGAGTATGGACAAATAAATAATTGAATTGTCGGGTAGCTTCACAGTTTAGGAGGAGACCTCAGGGTATTTATTTCAGTAACTGGGAATGAAGGATACCAAGAAAAGACCAAAAGGGAAAGAACATGAAGGGAACACCCAGGGTGACTTACAGATTCTACTTTTCTACCTAGAGATGGATAGCCCTGGATGTCTCAACATCAGCAAAGGAAGTAACAATCTTTTTGGTCAAGTCTGCCATAAACTCTGATACCCATAATGCCCTATTCAGTATCTTAAAACACTACTTCTCCAGTAGGTCTCAGACCTTGCCAATGCCTAGGAGAGGAGATTCACTTACCGACATGTCCATTCCATGAAGTCTTCGTGTTTCTTGAACCATTATAGTCTCTAGTATTTTATAATACAAAATTTCTGCCAGCTTTAGTCTGTTTACAGCAAAGTCTAAAGGGAAATAAAGGAAAAGCTACTTAAATCTAGTTAATGACTAAAGAGCAAAGCTTATATAAACTTAAATGTAGTACATTACGATTAAGGGAAGGGAAAAAAAATTCTAAGTTGAAGGACATGCTATATACTTTTAATACTGTGCCAGCCAACTTTAATTTTCTCTTCTTACCCATGTGAGATCCTGGCTGTTTATCTGTTGACTGAGTATAATGTTGGCAGAAATTCTCTCCTATTCCTTTCACTATTTTCATAATGTTTTCCATTGGATTCCGCATACAAGATCTACAAAATACAAGAGGAATCTACTTCTCAGGAAAAAATCCTAGATTACATTTCTCCCTTCAAGAAGCAGTTTAGGGTTAGAATACAGCTCAGTAATAGAATGTTTGCCTAGCACACCCAAGATCCTGGGTATGATCCCCAATTACACACTTACACACACACACACACCAGTTTGGGGGATGCTAAAGCAGGCAGTTCATGAATTCAAGATTAGCCTGAATGCCAGGCTTGGTGGTACACCAGTAATCCCAGTACCAGACAAGCTAGGGCTACAGAGAGACTGTTTAAAACAAACCAAAACATACACACACACACACACACACCACTTTGGGCATTGTTCCTCAGGAGCTGACTACTTTTTTTTTTCAAACAGGATCTCTAACTGGCCTAAACGTTCAAATTAGGCTAGGATGGCTGACTAGTAAACCCCAGGGATTCTCCTATCTCTGCCTCTCCAGTGCTGGGGTTATAAACACAAGCCACCAAGCCCCGCTCACCCTCCCCGCACCCCTGCCCACCCACTTCTTCCTTTCTGAGACAGGGTCTCCAAATAGCCCCAGTTGGTCTAGACCTCACTATGTAGACCAGGCTGGCCTTGATACCACAGAGATTCACCTGCCTCTGCCTTCCAAGGGCTCCGATTTGTTACCATGGTTGTTACTGTTTTATGCCTAACCTTTTTACATGGTTTCTGAGAATCAAATTGTTATTTTTACCAACTGAGCTGTCTCTGCAGCTCCTGAAAGTTGACTTTTAAAGCTGTTCAGGGCTCATATGAACACAAAGTGTACTTCCTTCTCATTCGGCAACAAAAAGGGAAGGAATGAGAATAAATCAGGGAGGTGTAGGCCAAGTTATTTGACAGGATTAATTCTCAACGGACAGTGGCAGCAGTCTGGGCTTGGAGATGCTACCAAGTCTCTCTCTATCTTCACTCTCTAACCTTGTTTTGCTTATTTTATTAAATTGTTTAAAAGTACATTTAAATATTTTTACTTATTTTTATTTTATGTGTGTACTTTACCTGTATGTATGTAAGTGTACCCATATAGTGCAATGCCTGAGGAGGCACTGAAATTATGAATTATAGCTTCCACATGGGTACTGGGAACTGAACCAGTTAGTTAAGTTCTTAACTAACTGACAGTGCTCTTAACTATTGAGCCATCTCTCCAGCCCCTCTTTTGCTTATTTTTAAGACAGTGTCTCATATAGCTCAGGCTGACCTCAAACTCACCATATAGCTGAACCTAGTCTTGATCTTCCTGACTACAACACCCAAGTGCTAGAATTACAAGAATGTGCCATCATATCTGGCTGCATCATGATTTAATAAAGGCATTGTATTTGCCTCTTTTCAGAGTTAGTAATGTTTTTGAGAGCACCATCTATGGCACTTATGTGTACTATTATGGAGGCACAAAAGGATAGAGGAAAGGGCCCTGTGTGTAATACTAATGACCAAGATTAAGAGTCTATTAACATATCCCCCCTTCCTCAGTACCATTTCTTGGGGATAGGCATATCACAATCATTCACTTCCTTTCACGACTAATTTGGAAGTCCAGAACATAAAATCACATCTCTCTCCTCAATGGCAACTGCTGGTCGTTACTTTTGCGGATGTTCACTTTTCTGCTGGTTCATTAGGTATAAGGAAAGAAAGGTCTCAATCCTGCTTCCTTCTACCATCTTTACCAGGAAACATGACTTTTTAAAAAAAAATTTCCACTTTCTACTCATTCTTCCAATATGTAATCAGTTTCCTCTTTGATAGGCACTCAGGTTGAACTCAGTTAAAGTCAACTTAAGGCTGATGAGATGACTCAGTGGGTAAGGCACTAACAACCTGAGTTATCAAACCTAACAACCTGAGTTCGACCCCTAGGACTTACATAGTAGAAGAAGAGAACCAACTCCCACAAGCAGTCCTTTGACTTCTACAAATATACCATCACATGAATATATCACCACCCCAATAAATAAATAGATGAATAAATAAATGTACAAAAATTTTAAAACAAATACAGTCAACTAAAAACACCTGAATAACCCCCCAGGAATGCTTATAAGAGTGGACTATCAGCACTGAATAAACTTTAAGATATGTCTGAAAGCCTGTAATTCTGTGGAATAACATTATATAATTTTCAGTAGGTACTTTTGCTTGGAGATCAATACATTTTATGATTGAAATGATATAGTAAAACTTGCCACATACACACCCAAAATCTCAAAAATTCTATATATACTGAAAACAGAATGGAATATCTGATCATATCAAGACATTTAGAAAAATAACAATATCAGACTTACTCAAAAATATTTATAAGCTGTTCACTTGGTGAATTTTTCAGTCCGGCCACTATACTCTGCAAACGGCTCACACTTTGTGTGGCTGAAGCAACTGGAGTAGTGACTGCCTCTTTTTCTTGTAAGTAACGTCGTCCAGTAAGCGGGGTAGAAGGTGCAAATGACCTTTTCTGTCAGAAAAGAAAAATTTATGAGATTAAAGAAGATTCTTCTTTATCATGTGTTTACTACAGGCAATGCTCACCTTCTCTTTTCATATTTAGAGGTATATCACTTTTCCTCCTTTTCAAGTAATACTGTGCTAGTAACATTTGTACAACTGAATACTTTATAATCTCATTTTACTTCAAAATTCATCTGTAATTTAATGTATACCTATTTTAGTTCTACACATAAAGAATAGGCAAATAAGTAAAAAAAATGTTTAAAAGTTAATTTATGAGCTTGGAAACAGGTTTTCCACCTTCTACATGAGTGAATTTTACATTAGCGTTTGTTCTCCAGCTGATTCCACACAGAAGTCTGGAATTAAGCCTTGGTCGTTAATAATCAAGTCTACAATTATAGCTCAAATCACAGAAAAGCATGATTTGTGCCAAGGGTAAGAAAGTAAATTTTCAAACCACATAACACAAGCTAAGCTGAAGCAAAGAGACTAGTAAGAAAGCATAAGTTTTATGTCAAAAGACACACATTATGATGAAGCCAGGTGTGCTTGGAAAATGTATATAAAATGTGTTTAAAAGCAAGAATAAGTGCCATAGTTTAAAAATTACCTTTTAAGGCTTTCAGGGGAAATATGAATTAGTAGAAGAAACTCAAGATATAACTTGAAAGATGCCTCTGCTGTTAGTAGAACCACACAGAGAAAGACAAATATTCAAGACCGAGGCCAGGCTAGGTTATATTACTTTTTCAAAGTGTTGTTGAAGGTTACATTCCACATTGGCCTGTGATGTCAGTTTCCCAAACGGGGTATCACCAATGAACTTTCGGGGCGTTCCAATTTCTTCTTCTGCATCTGCTCCCAAAAAGATCCTCTCATCAAAGTCACCAACAGTTAGAACATACTCTTCATACTCCTTGTTCACTGCTTTGCTGCCAGAATAAAACTACGTTATACAACAGATTTATCTCAGCTTGAAGGACGAGCTCATCTGTAGCTTGGAAAAGCTGATGACTTTGTTCTTTGTTTACTTTGTTTATCTAACAGCAGAGGTCCTACCTGATTATGAACATTCATGACAGTCACAGCAATCAGTACTTTGAAGTACAGGTGAAAGGAGAATATATACTTAATACAGTGACTCTAATCAGAAAAAGAAAGTATCTGATCACTGAGGAACCAACAGTGGCTTAGAAATATAGGCATTCTCAATGTATTAACAAAAGAATATAAATCAAATACACAAGTCATTAGGTATATTTCTGAGTTTCTCAGGTGAATAAAGCTGTTTTAAGAGCCAATGGTTTCTTAAATGCATTTGGCCCAAAAGGCTTAGTGACAATGTCCATTCAACACCATTAAAGTAAAGGAAAGGGAACTTGAATTTGGAGGCATTACCTTATTTAATGCTTCACTCAACAAATTTCAATGAATCATTATTGCCAGTCTGGGATATGCCAGACACCACTTGTACTAGATATTTAGCTGCTGTTTGTTTTCTTGGGTTAAGGTATCATATAGCCCAGACAGGCCTCAAACTCACTATATGGCCACGGCTAGTTTTGAACTCCTAATCCTCCTGCCACCATTGCTGGGATTATAGGTGTGCACTACCACATGCAGCTTTAAACACTTACCTATTATCAGAAAAACTGGAAAGGTCCAGGAGGCATTCACCTTTCAAAATCTGAGAAGAAAAAATAATAATTTTGGGACAGCATATATTAGCACACACACAAAATCAGATTTCTTTACATTTTTACATTAATACATGTGAAAGGGAAAATTATTAAAACTTTCAGACCAGTAAAACCTCTAGCATAGAAATGAAATGCTAAACAAATTTAAAGTCAAGTTTTATTGATATTCAGCACTATCCCACCCAAAATAAAAAAATAAGGTTTTTGTTTTTTACAGTGCTGGATATTGCTCTTAGGACGTCCCTCACTCATGCTAGGCAAGTAGACTTTGGATGAATGTGAACTAGGGATGGTCTGTGAGGATTAAGGATGGAGCTGAACTTGAACTTGTATGTCCCCAATGAAACTGAAGAGGGGGAGACAGTGGTAGAAACAGGGTTCCAGAGACAGTTCCACTAGCATGGGTAAGGACAGACAGCTCCTTTTGCACAGGTTGAGGGGACAAAAAGAGATCCACTGGCACAGTTCTGGGATGGTTCTAATAGATAGCTAATGGAACTAATGTCTTCAGGCCCACTCTTAAAATCAGT
The DNA here is from genome assembly GCA_035773235.1 of Eospalax fontanierii. Classification (NCBI taxonomy): domain Eukaryota; kingdom Metazoa; phylum Chordata; class Mammalia; order Rodentia; family Spalacidae; genus Eospalax; species Eospalax fontanierii. The sequence goes on along the minus strand of CM069550.1, from coordinate 22,072,989 downwards.
CTACTTGTTCAGGTGATTATGATGTTGGCATAACAAACGCCAGGGTTCTGGAATAAAAGAAATCTTACAAGCTGGTCACATGCCTTAAATCCCAGCACTAAGGAAGCAGAGGCAAGCAGATCTCTGTGAGATTGAGGCCAGCCTCATCTACATAGTTCTAAGCCAGCTGGGGTTACAGGGAGACCCTGTCTCAAATAAATGGGAAAAAGGTCAGTGAGATAGTTCAGCAGGCAATATAATATTTTTAGGAAACAGTAGTTATTCAAACTACTTGTGGCAGTAAGTTAGTCACTTTACTCTGACTTTCTATTTTTCATAATCCTGTGTCAGGCTGATTCTGATACCTGTTACAACCTCATGGAATTGCTAAGGGTGCATTCCCTTTATAAGACATATAACTGGACACATTCTTCAACAGCGCAGGTTTCTCAAATCACCTAAGATCAGTGGGCAAGCTATGTCACAGTCTCTGAGACCTGGGAATCTTGACCCTGACTCCTACAATGTTGAGAACATTTTTTTTTTCTTTCAGGTTGCTCTGACCCTAAACATCTTATTTAATTATTAGTACCTTCTTATCAAAGAGTTTTGAAATATACGGCTTGAAGTAATGCTCTTTTATTCCTTTTGCTTCTACAAGAAGTCCATTGTGCAGCTCACATAGGACAGCAATGATGCAGGGAGGCTCTGCAGAAGCTTTAAAGTCAGGAGCATGGAAAGCAGGTGGCAAACCTAGTTTGATAGAGTAAAAATAGAGAAACAGGAATGACAAAAAAATAATACAGTCAACTTGTAAATTCTTTTCCCCAAAACTAAAGATTATTTTGTAAAAATAAATACAGATTTTACCTTTAAATGACGGATTTAGTAAGTCTCGTCTATTTGGGCACATAACAGCATTGGCAAAAATCAGGTCCAAGCAGCACAGAAGTAAATGATATGAATTTACTAAATCATCACCAATCATACGAAAATTACCTTTATAAGGGAAAAAGATAAAACCCAGAAACTTCTCATGTCAAAAATCACCAAATTCCCAGGGCAGAAACAAAAAGCCACTGCAAATGCCAACTTACCCTTAGTATAAACAAAGAGCGTCCAACAGAAATTAAAGAGATCCTTAACACTGCAAGGAATCCTTCTAAAAGAAAAAAAGGGGGGCAGTGTTTTTGTTTGTCGGTTTTTTTGTGGGGTTATGGGTTTTTTTGTTTTTACTAGATTGCTAAGAATCATTTAAAATAGTAAATAATAATAATTATAAAATTTCACTAAAAAGACAGATAATCCACGGCTTAGAAATTGACTTACTAAATATTTCCAATCTACATTTAAAAAATTAGAATAAAGCCAAGCATGGTGGCCCATGCCTTTAGCCCCAGCACTCCAAAAGCAGAGGCAGGCAGATCTAGTGAGTTCAAGGATAGTCTGGCCTACATAGTGAGTAAATTTAAAGGGTTGGAGAGATGATTTAGTGGTTAAGAACACTGGTTGACTGACTACTGTTGTACAGGATCTGGGTTCAGTTCCAAGCATCCACAAAACAGCTAAAAACTGCCTGTAACTCCAATTCCAGGGGATCCAACACTCTCTTCTAGCCTCTGATGACACTATGTATGTGGTGCACTGACATACACGTAGGCAAAATACTCATACACATAAAATAAACATTAACAAATAAAAAAATTAAAAATAGGGGCTGGAGAGATGGCTCGGTGGTTAAGAGCACTGGCTGCTCTTGCAGAGGTTCAATTTCTAGCACCCACATGGCAGCTAACCATCACCTTATAACTCCAGTTCCAGGGATCTGACACCCTTTTCTAGTCTCCGCCAGCACTGCATGACACAGGTGCACTGACATGCAGGCACTATGCTCATATATACAAAAAATAAAAATAAAATAAATAAAAATGTTAAAAGAAATTTAAAGCTGGACATACACACCTTCGTACAGCACGTGGGAGGCGGAGACAGGGGGATCTCTGTGAGGTCCAGGCCAGCTCCAGCTATAGGGACACCCTGTCTCAAGAAGATCAAAAAGGAAAAAAAGAAATTTACTCTGGGCTTGCTGAGGCCAGCCTGGTCTACATAGCAAGTTCCAGGCCAGCCAAAGCTACATAGTGAGACCATCTCAAAAAACACAACCAATCAACCAACCAAAAGAATTAAATAAAGTAAAATAAAAGAAATTTAAGTCTATAAACAGATATTCAGGTAAAATGTAGACTTTCAAAAAAATAAATTCTCATAATAATTTTATATCACAAATATGTAAAGATTAAGAATCTCACCTCTGCTTTCTGCTTCGTGGCAACTTTGGTAGCTCTTCATATGGATTTTGAAATATATCTAAAAAGATTGGCTCAAATTTTTTAAAAATTACAGTGGATACTTCAAAATTTCTCTCTAGCCTTTCTATACGTTCACGAAATTCCTGTGGTAGGTTTGACATGTCCATCCATTTCTTCATTTTACTAAAAAACTGTATTAAACTAAAAACAAACAGAAGGAAAAAAAAGGAACTTTAGAATTAGTCCACATAATGGATTAAAAATGATACGTCCTATTTATGACTAAGGATCCTTATTTCAAAAACTAAATTTATCAAAATACATTGTACGCATGTATGAAATTCTCAAAGAATAAAAATATATTAAGAAAATCAGGAGTCAGGAGAGAGCAAAGAACAACAACAAAAAACCTCACTCCCAAGTGCTATGAAGTTACTTTGGTTCTCAGGATCACATGGAAACTGATGACCCACATTTAGAGGTGATGACCCTGTCTTTTATTATGTAGGGACTAAGACCTACCTGTCTTTTATTCTCTATAAACCTAGACAATGTTCTGCATATGACATATGAATTAAATGTTAATTAACAGACTTTGGGTTCACAAAGTTAGTTTAAAGAAAAACAAATCTCCTAGATGGAAAGTTGCTCACAAAGTACCAGACTATTAAACAAGTAGGTAGCAAAATTCAAGTGTTTGAGTTCAAGGGCTAGAGAGAGATGGCTCAGCAGTTAAAAGCACTGGCGGCTTTTGCAAAGGACCAGAGTTCAAATCCCAACACCCATATGGTGGATAACAACCATCTGTAACTCTAGTTCCAAGGGATCCAATGCCCTCTTCTGACTTCTGTGGGCATTACATGATACAGGTATACTTATAAACATGTAAACAATACATTCATACATATAAGAAATAAAAATAGGGGCTGGAGAGATGGTTCAGTGGTTAAGATTACTGGCTGTTCTTGCAGAAAACCCAGGTACAAACCCCGGCACCCAGATGGCAGTTAACAACTGTCCATAATTCCATTTCCAGGGGATCTGATGGCCTCTTCTGTACAACACAGATGCACTTACACACATGCAGACATAGTACTCATACATGTAAAAATAAATAAAAGTTAAAAAAATAAAAATAATAAATAAAAATTCAAGTGTCTGAGTTCTAATGTGTGGCTTCACCACCAAAAAGCAAGCAAGCAGAATCACTATAGACTATTACTTCACCTTCATGGCTTATTCAATAATAGGAATGTTTTTATTAGTATGGTATTAGACTGAGAACTTGTGTCAAAAGCTCACTTTGTTAAATATCCAGCAGTATATACAAAGGGATAGTTATTAGTAGTTTTTAAGGTGATGAAGTTATTAGCTAATTGTCTGCAGTTACTCAAACTTTTCAACTAAAATCTGATTTTTAAAAATTTTTTTATTAAAAAAAAAAGTTACATTTTTTTCCCTTTATTTTAATTGGCTCCCAAACTAGTTCCTATAGAAAACTCTTATTGTGGGGGGTCAGTTGAGGTAGGAAGATGGTCAATGTGTGAAATACTTTTTTTGCAGGAATTTCCCAGTTTTGAGAATTATTTTCTTCTAGATCAGCTTCACTAGAAATTAGGATGAAGACATTTAATCTGGGATCCTCTATCAGACATATCTGTTGGGGATCTGGAAAAGCAAGGAAGCAGTAATCTCTTACAGTAGAAATCAACAACGGTATTTGGAAAAAAATGTTGTCTAGGAGCAGCCTGATGGTCATGCAAGCTGTGCTTTTGCCTGATGCATTCTATGATGCTACTTTCTGCCTGTGTGGTCATCTGTAACTCCCAAGTCCAGGCAATCCAACATCCTTTCTGACCTCTTCAGGCAATGCACAACATGGGTGCACTTACACACAATACGCTTATACATATAAATTAAAAATAAAATATATTTTTATTTTTACATCTATGTTTCTGTGTGCATGTGCATCAGCGCAGGGGTCCACAGGATCCCCTGGAACTGGAGTTATGAACAGTTGGGCGCTAGGACTCAAACTCAAGTTCTCCAAAGTAGCAGCAAGTGCTCTTAACTACCATGCCATCTCTCCAGGCCCCAAACTGCCCACTTTTTAAAAGCAATTTTAGTAATAAGAAAAAGCCTTAAAAGTATTACTCTTACAATATTCTAATCTCAGAAAGTAAATTAATAAAATGGCAAAAATAACTGTACAAAGATACAAAACACACTTTCGTTGTGATATCATGTAGTTCTATCTATGTGTATACATATATACATATACATATGCCGACATTAGAGTTAAACCTGAATAAACAGCTTGACTCTCTTAACTTTAGATACAAGAGTGGGCCCAAACTCAGAGGACGCCTGTTCCTCCAGATGTCTCCTGGAACTGTGCAGTTGAGTCAGGCCTCACCCATAATTTTACTCAAAACCATCTCTCCAGATTCAATTAGGGAACTATAGGCTTGTATCCACCTTACCTTACCAATGGCAAGGCCTTTTATCCCTAGGCCTAAAACATCTCCAACACACAATGCTAAGCATTCTTCTCAATCTTTGTTGCTTTCAATGAAAATACAAGTATGAATGTGCTGCCTGCCCTTCACCACTTTCATTTGCTAATTCTCAAGAATAACCATGTTTGTTCAGTATCTTGGGTAGGAAGCAAATTGAATCAGGTCCCTAGGTCACAAGAGTGTATGGTTTAGAAAGCTTGTTCACATTAGCTTTTTGGTTGCAAGGTTAATTAAAAGCCATCAGTGTAGATTCTGTGCATTTTATAAAAGTCATTCCTACATCAGTTCCTTTAATATTGGGACTATAAACCTTACCCCACTACCCCTGGAGAAAAATAGAAAAATGTTCATTTATTGGGAGGGTAGATTGCACACATGTCATGGCTCACACTAATCTACATTTTCTCATTTTGGGGATTGGAGACAGGGTCTTGCTATTAAGGTTGGGCTAGTTTCTAATATTGACCCCTCTGGCCTTAGTATTGGGATTATAGGCATATACCACCAGGGCCAGTGCAATCTATATATTAAAACATATGTCTTTTAACTTATACTTTTAGGAACTTAGAAATACATTCTACAACAATGGTTAACTTGTTTGTAGTCACAGAGGACTTGATACACCAGTCATCAATAAGGAGATGGTTAAATTTAAGAAACATCTTTATACTGTAAAATATCCTAGTCATTAAAATACTAATTAGTGGGGCTGGAGAGATGGCTCAGCAGTTATGAGTACTAGACACTCTTGGAGAGAGCTCAGGTTTGATTCCTAGCACCCATATGTCAGCTAACAACTGTCCATAACTCTAGTTACAGAGGATCCAACACTCTCTTCTGACCTCCGCGGGCACTGCACAATACAGGTGCACTTACATACGTACAGGCAATACACTCATACACATAAAATAAAAATAAAAATAAAACATTAGTTCAGGGTATACATGCTGATATAAAAATTTTTGCAAAATGCAAAGCAAAGAAACTGCATGTATCATGTAGCATGATATCATTTGTTTAAAACAACACTGAAAAACAAATTTAGTTGTTTATACATAAAATTGTTGTCATTAGTTTCTGGGGAATGAGTAAAGGAAAATTATGCTTTTACTTCCTCTATATTATCTGCATTCTTTTTCTTTTCACTGATAGGGATTGAGCCCTGTGTTGAACAGTCTGTCAGACCCAGAATGCTAAGTATGCACTCTACCACTGAGCCTGTTTTATGGGAGAGGGGAAAAAAAAAAAAAAGAGGTTCTTTATTTTTGAGACGAGACAAGGTCTCCCTATAGCCCTAGCTAGCCTGAAATTTGTTATGTGGACCAGGCTGGTTTGAATCTCACAGAGATCTACCTGCCTCTTGAGGGCTGGGATTAAAGGCATGCACCACTACACTTGTCTACTATTGTTATTTTTTGGTTGTAAGACCTGCTGTATATCCTAGGTAGGCTTTGAACTGCTGATCAGGTGATTAAAACTAATCAACTGGTCTCAACATTGTGAGCTTCCTACCTCAGCCCCTTCACTGCTAGGAAAATAGGCATGCCTCATTATGCATAATTGATTATTTGAAATTTTAAAAAATAGTCTCCCCCTTGGTGGTGAAAGGGATTGACTGAACTTAGGCCTTGTATATTCTATGCAAGCACTTGGCCACTGAGGTACATGCTCAGCCCTTAAAATCCATTTTTATGTCTCTGATAAAATATATATAGCATTAAATTTGCCATTTATAGCCTACAGCTCAGTAGCACCTAGCACACTCAAGTTGTACAGCCATCATCACGATTCATCTCTAGAATTAGCTGACATTTTTATTATGAATATGTACTGATATAAAGTTTTGAAAGTTATAATCCTTTTTGTTCATTTTGAGACAGAGTCTTATGCAGCCTAGGCTGGTTTTGAATTGTTATGTAGTAGTCAAGGACAACCTTGAACCACTGATCTTCCTGTATGCCATGTCAAACAGGTTTTATGTGGTACTGGGGATGGAACCTTAGGCCTCATGTATTCTAGGAAAGCATCCTTCCAATTGAACTACATCTCCAGTCCAACATTAACATGTTCTAATAAAATATAAAATTATCCCAATCCTTTTTAAATAGACTGTTCCTCATTTGGATTTATCTGATGTTTTATTATGATTGGGAAGATGTACATTTTTTCCATTTGAGATGGAAAATCACAAACAGTAATTTTGTGTCTTCAGGACATCAAGACATAACAGCATATGATATCTATCTTCATCTCATTAGTGTTACAGATTTTAGTCATCTGGTCAATGTCTTGTCCTATTTTCCATAGTGCAGTTCTTTATTTTTGTTTTTTACTTGTCACTACTAAGCACTCTGTAGGTCTTAGTTATATCTTTTACTTATTCTTCTGTCAACCATACGGAACTATTTACCAGGACAAAAAACAAAGAAATGCAGCAATCCAGATTCCCGATAGGGCCTAATGCCGATTTCGGGGGGGGGGGGGGTAGCTTGATAAAGGTATTTAAGGTCATATCTATTTGCTTTCCCTGAGTACCTACAACAGAGAAGAGGAAACCTTTACAGCCCCATTTAGACATGGCAAATACATTTCAGTTCATGCTAAATTAAAAATTTTCAGAACAACTTTAGTTCTATGGAAAATTAAAAAAAGAGAAGATATTTTTAAAAGTCTTCAGTAGGTATTAACCTGTGTCACTAATGATAGAAATAAAGACAGATGTTAAGGCAACTTTAAATTGAGCAAAACCTATCCACTGTGAACAATCTGACCTTTTTCTGTCAGTGTTTTCCACTGCTGACCACATAATTTAAAAAAAAAATTGTAATAATTGGTTGTTGTGAGCCAGGCATGGTGGTTTCACACCTATAATCCCAATGATATTATAAAAGATAAAGACTATAGAAACTTTGTATTAAAGGGGCATCAACAGCATAAGTGATTGTAATAACCTAGGACTGAAATTTGTACTCAAAGAAAACAATGCTACCAAGAATTATTATTGGGCCAAATAACAAAACTAGAACAGATTTGAAAAAATTAATGTCAGTGTTAAATTCCTTGAGATGGATAACTGTACCACGATTATTTAAGAAACTGGGTTCAGTGACATGCACCTATAATCCTAACACTTGGAAGGCTGAACCAGGAGGCTAATGAGTTTGAGGCTAGCCTAAATATAGCTATACAGTGACATCTGTACTCAAAAAATAAATAAACCACTGAAGAAATTTTTGAGGTAAAAAGTCATAGTGAATGAAACTAATTTTGAAATGACTGAGAAACAAACATTAAGAGAAAAAGCTATATATCTAAGATGGAAGACAAAATGACAAAATAAGGTAAAATGCCAATAACAGGTAAGCCTGAGTCACAGATATATGGATATTCTTCGCCTTTTTCTTATTTTCACAATTCTTCTGTAAGCTTGAAATTAGTTTCAAATATAAAAAAATTAATGAACAAAAGTACAGCTAAAATCTATTTAATGTAGAAGTCTTTGGTTGAAGTCAGAATCTGGAGAGGCAAAGTGAAGAAACAACATTAAGACTGGGACATGTAATAACAATGGACCTGAATGAGGTCAAATGATTTATAATTACAGAAAATGAATTCTAAAATTAAATTTAGGACTCTGTGTGTGTGTGTGGTTATGCATGTGGGTACATGTGGAGGACAGAAGTTGACATTGGGATGTCTTCTTTTCTCAAACATTTCTCTACTTTAATTGTGGGAGCAACTGTGAGCCAGCCAATGTGTGTGCTGAGAACCAAAGATGGGTTCTCTGGAAGAGCAGAAGTGCTCTCAACCGTTGAGTCATATCTCCAGGCCCTCCACATTAATTTTTGAGACAGCAAGCTTCCAAGAATTCATCTGCCTCAGTCCCCCACTGCTGAGGTTACAGGTACCTGGGAACTTAGGTACCCGCAGTATGTAGCATGATGCAAACACTTTGCCCATTGAGACACCTCTCCAGCCCAAACTTAGTATTTCTAAAACATGCGAAAAATCAAAATGCTTTACCTTAATTTAGCTGAACGTAGTATTCTGGTAAGTGAAACACAATTTCCTTCCATGACACCCTTTCCTACTGTGGGAATAATGCTCTTGCGGCATGCAACATATAATGAACATGCCAACCAATGTATAACTTCTCCCTGGCAGACAAAAGATAAAGAGCAAAATGGAAATATTATGTTAAAATGCTTATCCAGAAGAGGCCTTTGAGTTTCATCTTATCTAATTCTCTTAGTGCATGAACTCTAAGGAAACAAAGCTAATATAGTCACCAAAGTCAGTATAGAACACCTTATACTTAGATCTGTATTCTCAGAACTAGAGCATGATATATCAGTACTAATCTAAAAAACAAAGATTTCTCTTACATTCCAAATGTAGTATTACTAAAAGAGTTCTATTAAAATATCTTCATTCTTTCGTGAGCTGTCACTGTTAGAAATTCTTAAATAAAACTAATTTTAAGAAAATGAAATCTGTGTCTTTTCATTTTCTCAATTCTAAAACACCAGTCATATTCTTGATGAAGCTCTTTTCTATAATTTTAGTTTTATGCTTGTTTTTTAAAGCCAGTTTGACAAAGTAAAAAAAAAGTAAAAAGTTGGTAAGAGAACCACACATAAAAAAATTAATATCCACATTGTATGATTTAAGGGAGAATAACATTTATTTATTCATTCATTCTTATTGTTGTTTTACGTATATGACTGTTTGCCTACATATATGTAAGCGCATCCATGCATACAGTACCCTCAGAGGCCAGAAGAGAGTGTCAATTCCCACAGAACTGGAGTTACAGACAGCTGTTAGCTGCTATGTGGGTGCTGGGAACAAAACCCAGATCCTCTACAAGAGCAGCTAGTGCTCTTAATTGCTGAGCCCCTAAAAATTCAGAGTATTATTCAACCCACAATAAGTTATCTTTAAAATATTAGGGACAGTTCTTTCTCACCTTAATATCTCAGATCAAAGACTGTTTTTTAAAAAGTCATACTTGGTAATTCTATACTCAAGTTTTCTGCTTTCCACTTGAAATGTCTTCAAGCTAGAAACACCTCATGACTGGATGAAATACAGGTGAAGCTTGAGGATTAAGAATAATAGACACAAGTTCCTGGAGAAAAGGAGAAGCCAGGTTTAGTTCCCAGCACCTACATGGCAGCTAAAAGTCATTGTAACTCCAGTTCCAGGGAATCTGTTGTCTTCTTCTGCCTTCCAGGGTACTGCATGCACATAGTACAATTAGATACACACAGGCAAAACATTCATACACATAAAAATAAAAAATTAAGGGCTGGAGAGATGGCTCAGCAGTTAAGAACAGTGGTTGCTCTTTCAGAGAACCCAGGTTCAGTTGCCAGCACCCATATTGCATGCATATGGTGCCCATATACACGTGTAGGCAAAACACTCATGCACATAAACTAAAATAAAAATAATTTTTAAAATGTATTCACTTATTTTTATGCATATGAGTGTTATGCCTGCATGTATGTAAGTGCACCAGTGTCTTGCAATGCCCATGGAGGCCAGAAGAGGTTGTAAGATCCCCTGGAACTGGAGTTATGGACAGTTGTTAGCTACCAGGATTCAAACCCAGGTCTTCTGCAAGCCACCTATCCAGTTCCCTAAATAATTTTTAAAATTAAAAACAAAAAACAATTACAGATACAGGGCCTGTGACATGGCTCAGTATGTAAAGGCACTTGCTGTGCAAGCCCAGAGGCCTGTGTTTAATACCTGAAATCCACGTAAAAGTGGAATGAGAGAACTGACTCCACAGAAGTTGTCCTCTGACCTCCACATGTGCACCACGGCCTTTGTGCCACCCCACAATAACAAACTTTTAAAAAAGAATTACAGATACAAATCTTATAGCACAACATAGTATTGTTCTTATTCACCTTTCTGCAGCTCCTGTCTAAAAGCAGACTCTAAAAGGATAAAAAGACTAATAAAAATATTTCTTGAATAATCTAAAAGGGGTGTATAGAAATGAGTGGCCATCAATAAAATTAATACCCAGTCTTACTTCCTGAAAGGAAAGGAAGGTCTTACTTGGTCAAGAGCTAAATAAGCCAGGTAAGGTTATGTCGAGTGTTTAAAGACGCTTTGATTAAAGAATAACTTGGGAAACTGTACCAAAGCAGCACTGGATATAAGCTACTATTTGAAACACTAGGAAAGGAAATTTAAGTACCACAATTATTGTTTTGTTTTTTTTTTCTCTAAAAATAGTCAGCTTGGGGGTCAGTAAGATGGCTCAGTGGTTAAGAAAACTGGCTGTTCTTGCAGAAGACCTGGGTTCAATTTCCAGCACCCACATGACAGGTAACAACCAAGAACCATCTGGAACTCCAGTATCTGACCTCCATGGGCATTGTATGAAATGGGTGCACTTATATACATGCAGATGATACTCATACACATAAAAATATTTTTAAAACAGTCAACTATAGTATTTATTCTAATCCTAGACTTTACAAATACAAAGATGCTTCTTATGGGGACAGTGGTAGACTGGAAAGCACAAAGTTTGGGGTTCAGTCCCCAGCACTGGGAAATCAACAACAACAAAATCAGAGATGATTCCTGATCTCCAAGTCCAAAGATAAGCTAACAACAGAAACTATGTTCTATAATTGGTAAAATAGAGGTCGTAAGAAGAACTGAAGAGAAGTGTTATGAGAAAATATAGTGTAGTAAATGACCGGCAGGAAGTCAAGGAAGGTTTCACATAAGAAGATTTTAAATCGCTAACTAGTAAATTACCAAAACTGTGAGGTGTCAAGGGCACATGTAAGTAGGAGTTGGCCTGGTAAGCCAGACAGGTATAGACTGTGAAAGAATTCTTAGGAAGCAGCAGACAGACAGGAAAATGCCCTAATTTCAACTACCTGTTGCCAAAAACTACAAGAAAAATTAGACATCTGCTAGAATACTCCCAACTTCCCAGGTCACAGCTGTGCTTTCTAAAGTGTCAAACAACTCTGCCTAACCAAAGATTTAGGATTTAGATCTCCACCCTTTCCTGGGATTACAGGTGAAGAGAAAGGATTCAGGGAGAGTGGCATTCAGAAAGCACACAGTTTGAAAAGAGCTCATCACATTTAAGAATCCGAAACAGGTCTGAGTGCCTTAGCCAGTTAGTCTTTAACACTGCTTATTTGGCAAGAAGACCAAATGAAGCCCTGGGAGAGCAAAGTGCTTACTCAGGGTGTCAAAAAAACAATCTCTTTTCAGCAGAGATGCCGTTAATAATTTCTTTCAGAGCACCTCAGTGTCTGAGGTCTTCTATCACTCTCCACCTTAGTTTGAGATAGATCTCTCATTGAACCTGGAGCTCAGCATTTCAGCTAGATTGGTGACTGGCTAGCCATTGAGCCCCTGGTTCTATCTGTCCTCCCTTGACAACTCCAGGGTTACAGATACCTCCGCTGCATCCATCTTTTATGTGGTTGCTGGGGGTCTGAATGCTGGTCCTCAAGCTTGCTCAGTAAGTACTTGAGCCAGCTCACTAGTACAACCTTGCTTGTCTCAGATTTCCAGTTAGGCTACGACCTCTGATGTAGATTACTAGCTACATCTGTCTGTTCCACTTCTTTCTTTCTACTACTATTATCTCATGTATAGGAAGGCATATACAGTCAACTTCCTGCTTCCAACACTTGCCTTTGAGCCCAGTAATTATTTCACTGGTGGGCTGAATCAGAGGAACAATCTGTATCTGAGTCCAGCCCTTGTGGATAATGAAAGCTTTTGTACATACAGCCATTGGAGCAGTGTGCTGAAATACAATCATTTTTTGTTATCCCCTGAGGTACTGGTTTCACGACCCCAGAGGATACCAAAATCCAGGTTGTTCGAGTTCCTGAAATGAAACGGCAGTGTATTTGCATAGTTATACGATCAACCTTCAGTAGAATTTAAGTCATCTCTAGATTATTTGATGTAAGGTCTCTGTAGATAATCATACTGCTCTGTATATAGAATGACAAGTCTGTACATGCTCAATACAGATGCAGTTTTTTTCCACGGATGTTTTTCATGTGCCGAAACCATGCAGAATTTCACTGTGCATGCCATCACAATGTTAATTTTACACTAAGATTATGTTTACCGGAGTTTCTCGATTAGAACAGCCCTAGGCAAGACCATCCTGACTGAGCCTTGATATTGCCAACAAGAAAACAAACTTTTCACTGCCCCTCCATGAAGGCAAAAATAAAAGAATTCCTAGGGAAATTTAAAAATGATAAGCATTATTTATTTATTCATTCATAGCCAGTCACTATGCTAAATATTGAGATAAGGACCCGACAGAGGAACACGGGGCTGAGATGAGCTTTGTATATACTAACTAACTCTGATCAATTACTGTGCAGTGCAAACGTGCTACAAAGTCAACCTATAGGATGAGGCAAAGGGTTTGAGAGGTGAAGCGGCTGGGACCGCTGAGCCAGACTTCATCACTTAACCGTGTGCTAACTTTTAACCTTTTAGGGGCTCTGCTTTTGCTGAACGGGGGCTTCGGGGTGTGTTTGCAGAGAACAGGAAGGACCCAATCACAGAGCGCAAAGTGACGTGAGCACGCACTGCATTTTTCAATCATCAATGAAGAATCTATTATAATCATCAGCTGCAATCGTAGCGGCAGCCGTTTGGACGCTGGAGTCGAGGGAACCCCGTAACAACCCGGAAAATAGAACCAGTCGTTCCAGTTCCGAGCTGCGCTTTCCCGCCCGAAAACAAACTGCAGGTTTGGTCCAGCAGCTCCCACCCTTCCCGCCCCGCAACCTCCGCGCCCCTCGGCGCCGCGACCCTCCCCCAGGGGAAGCTCCCACCACCCCATAGGCTGGGGCGGGGGCGGGCCGGGGGTGGGGCCTGCGGAGGGTCCGGGCCGCCGCCCACCCGCCGCTCACCTCCAGGCTGTAGTTGCCGCGGATGGCGGTGAAGTCGTCCAGGGCTTCGGCCGCGCTCCCCTCGTCCAGGTTCAGCTCCTGGCACAGGGCCTGCAGCGCCTCCCTGGCAGCGGCCACCACCGCGGCCCCCTCGGCGTGGGGCTCGTCCTCGAACATTCCCTCAGGCCCAGCGGGCGGCGCGACCCGGCTTCGGGGGTTTTCTTTTACCTCCTGGCGCGCTACCCACAATCCCCCGCGCGAAAGCGCGCGAAAATCCGACACTTTGGCTCCCCTTCTCTTCATCGTCTGCCTCCGCTTTTCTCCTCAAAAAAGTCCCTTTCGTATCTCTGGAGCTTGCAGTGCTCCTCGCCGGAAATGGGATAAGAAGAGGAGCCGCGACTCTAATGGAGATCTGGCTGGACCCGTGGTGGGCAGCCAGCCGAACAGGCCGGCGGGGACGCGGGGAGGGAGCGGGGCGGAGGGATCCACGCCGCGCGCAGAGGCCGCCGGGACTGTAGTCTGCGGGTCGCACTCTCCACTGAGTCCTGTGGAGTGGAAGGGGAGGGCCACCTGCAGCGGGGCGCACCCTATGAAGGCGCCTTCTCTTAGCCACTGGCCACGAACCTTACCTGCCGTCTGCTTTAAGTCTCACGCAGCCCAGACCCTTGGGTTAGGAGATGAGGCGGGAACGCCGCGCTGGATGCTCCCACGCTGATCCACCGAGTGGTCTGCTGAAAGGAGTGAGGAGACACCTCTTGGCCGCTCCCTAACGCTGAGTGCTGCCCTTGACTAATCGCTGGCTCTGGGAACCGTCCCAGTTTATATATATGTACTGTGTGTGCGTGCACATATGCCACACACGTGTGTGTACGTGCGCACGTGCCCACGGACCCAGAAAATAGCTTTGGATCCCCTGGGGTTTGAGTTAACAGGTGGTTGAATGCTGCCCAATGTCGGTGCTGGGAACTAAACTCAGATTCCCTGAAAGAAAAGCATGTGCTCTTGAGCCCTGAGCCATCTCTCCAGTCCCAGAAAGATGCTTTTAAATGGTAAACGAGAGCCTGACACTTACAAGGCAGAATCCTTGGGTATGTTCCTCTTCCTCTTACCCAGAAAATACAGAGTTTAAGTGCTTCCGGTAATTTTTTTTAACCTTGAAAATACCAAAGTAGTTCTTTCCTCTGGGGACCTTTCTCACCTGCCCATCAAGCTTACTGTTTGAAAATGCTATTGGAGGGCTAGAAAAATGGCTCAGCAGTTAAGAGTACTGACCACTCTTGCAGAGGACCTGGGTTCGATTTTCAACACCCACATGACTGCTAAACAACCATCCATAACTCCAGTTCCAGGGAATTCGACACCCTCTTCTGACCTCTGTGGGCATTGCGCTACAGGGGTGCACTTACATGCAGGCAATACACTCATACATATAAAATAATTTTTAAAAAGAAAGAAAATGCTATTGGGCACATCTTTGCTTGCCTGACTCTTTGTCATCCAAGTCTGATGTCACCCTCTCAGGCCATCATTCCAGAGCGCTGTATCCAAAGTAGCTGGCACCTCCTGGTCAACACCCACTTTCTTGTCTCTATAGTACCTTAACACTATCTGAAGTTATCCTGCTTGGACTTGCTCTTCCTAGTAAAATGTGAGTTATGTGGTAAGATAGGAACCTTTTTTCTTCAGTGTTTTCCCAAATTTAAATTCACAATTGACACCTGATTGGCACTCAGTAGTGTAGTGTTTTTGAAAAATTACAATATGCCCCTTGTTTGGAAGAAAGGAGTCATCAGAGAAGAAAATAGATCAAATCAAAACTTGACAGCAAGTTTTGAAAGGACTTCTTATGCCCCATTAAAGCTTGAATATTATCCTCAAAGCAGAGAGTTTTGTTTTGATTTTTTTTTTTTTTTTTTTTTTTTTTTTTTGAGACAGGATCTCATTATGTAGCCTTGGCTAACCTGGAACTCAGTATGTGACCAGGCTGGCCTCAAACTCAAAGATCTGCCTGCTTCTGCTTCAAGAGTGCTGGGACTAAAGGTATGCACCAGCACACCGAGCCTCAAAGTAGGCGTTTAACACAGGTTAGTGGTGATCATTCAGTGTTTTCAGTAGGTTCCTTTGGCTGCATGGATTAGATAAATAAAAGACTAGCAGGCTTGGAGATAGTAGGGTTCTATCTAACATAGGAAGACACCAGCTTGGGAAGGAACACCATTGAAGAGGGAGTCCTGTGTTGTGTGACTTTTCCTAGGGAGATGTAAACAAACATTTCTTTATTCCAGATAATGAACTGACAAAAGACAAATCAAAAAACCAGATCCACCCAAGTCTAGTTTAGTGAAGGAGTGAGTTCACCGGGGTTACTTATAGGTGCCTGGGTTACCTAAAGGTAGCTGGATTACCAAAAAACCTACTCCAGCGTGGGTGAGAACCCACAAAAGATGCATCCCTGGAACTCCCTGCACAACTTGCGGGCTGTTTGCTGAGTGTATGACTTTGGGGAAGAGGTGAATCTCATTACATTTCTGAGCCTTCTAAGTTTTTTTTCCTGTCTGAGTCTTAGGAGCCTCCTTGAAGGAGGTAATACTTCAGTCCAGAGGAAATAACCTACACAGCACTTCAATAACATAGGATTCCATCTGGGCCAAGTGGTTAAGAGATTTGAACTAGGATGGGGCTTCCAGCAAAAGGAAGAGGTTACTTAGTTATAGCACTTGTTTTATTTAAGATGCCTACAGAAAGTGGAGGTTATTGGGACCTAGAAGGTAGCCTCTCCTGCAAATTTCCGAATCTTAACATTCCCTAACATTGAGGGGTAAGTCTTGGGAACCAAATGTGTACTCACTCAAAATTCCACCCTCTCAAAACTCAAATGGACCGTCTATACAGTGCTTCCACTCAGTTTCCTTCTAGAAGATACTGCTGCAGCTGACTTCGGGATCCTTCTTCTGTTCAGTGGATATTGATGCACAGAAAATGCTCCATGAATTTTTACTTCAGAGGATTGGTTTGTAGCATTTAGGAAGATCTATGTCCTATAACAGGTTATTGTCCCTCCTCCTAACTTCTTTACTGCTAACAGGAATGTCAGAAGTAGTGGAGGTGAGATGAGGGGTCCATAGTTCCTCTATGGTTTGTTTAACCTACTATGCTTAAGAGAGCCTTCAAAGTGGGGAGCAGTGTGGGCATGAGAACCTGAAGCGGTCAGGTGGTACTGAAGCTACAGGAGCAGGTTGATATCACTCAGGAGTGTGTTGGCATGAAGACACTTAAAAGTGGGACTGTTAGGAACACCATTGTCTAAAATAGGCAGAATTTGAGGAGTGAATGAAAATGACTAGCCAGGGAAACAAGCAATCAAAACGTGGAATCTCAGAGGTCAGGAAAGAAGTACTTCATTGAACAGTCCAGTGCTGCAGAAAATCCAAACAGGGCAAGGAATTCACAGAAGTGCTCGGATATTACTTCCATGTTTTTGTACCCTTTGTTAAAGTAGCTTTGTAGTGTGGTAGGAGCAGAACCCAAATAACCATGGCTGAGGTGATAATGAGAGAAAGGTCAGAAAGTTGAAATAGGAAGTAGAAAGTCTTTAGGAAGTTTGGTGGAGTATATTCTAGGACAGGAAACAAGCATATGGATAATTATGGACAAAAACAGGCAGAAAGTGCCTGAAGATCAAAAAGATAATTGTAGCCAGACCCTGAAGAAATAGCTAAGAATTGAGAACCTGGCAACCTTTTCAAAGTCCTGCCTGGAAGTTATAGCTAGATGAAGCAGAGCCTTCCAGGTGTTTGGCTGAATGGAGAATAAAACAACACAGAGATTTGAGAGGGGTAAAGGTTTGAACAACTAGTGAAAAGCATCACTAGGTCTGCCAAATGCAAATGTGGTCAGTTGTGGGGGGTTTATAGATTTATTTTTAATTATTGGTATTTGCATGTGAGTGTAGGTACCCTCAGAAAAAGAAGTCAGATTCCCTGGCGCTGGAGTTACAGTAAGCTCTGAACCACCCCACATGGGTGCTAGAAACTGAACTCTAGTCTTCTGGAAGAGCAGTATGTGCTCTTAACCACTGAGCCATTTCCCCAGCCCCTAGTTTTTGTTTGCTTGGATTTTATATACATACAAATATAAATTTTTAAAAGATTTATTTATTTTATGTGTATGAGTGTTTGCCTGCATGTATGTATGTGCACCATGTTTGGTGCTTGGTACTTGTGGAAGCCAGAAGAGGGCCATTGGATCCCTTAAAATTGGAGTTTCAGATGGTTTTGAGCAGCCTTGTGGGTACTGGGAACCAAACTTGGATTCTCTGCAAGAACATTATAACTCTGAACCACTGAGCCATCTCTCCAGTCCCTAGAGTCAGTTTTTTGAGGAGTAAAAGTAAGCATCCTCATGAGATTATAGGTGTCAGAGCTGAGTTGAAAACCTCAGGTTCTTTGCTCTTCCCATAACTAAACCTTAACACAAAATTCAGTTTTTCCAAATAGAAATGAAATAAGGGTAATGAAGCAGATTTAGTCTGCCCTTTTATTTTTGATACAGATCCATAGGATGTCTTTCTATTTTGATACTGTGTGATAGTTTATACGATTAGACTCCCTGTTCTGTAGTACTTCAGATTTTCTGCAGAGCATATACTTAGGATCTGATTAAGACCTTTAGAGGCTCTAAGACTAAAAAGATTATAGGGTATCCCTTCCCAAATAGAATTCAAAACATAAGCAATTCTAAACGATAAAATAAGGGTAAGAAAATACAACAGAATTCTTAATGTTTTGCAGTAAGGCAAGAGCTAGCTTTCTGTAGGTAGTAAGGGAAAAGGCCCATGGTGAAAGCAAGCTGACCATATAAATGGGAGAGCAAAGGATGCATAATTTGATTAACATCCATCAAGATACCTGCAAGGTTGGCAGTAACAACACCAGCTAGAACTAATGGCTAGCAGTCAGGCAAGGTCAGCAGCTAACATAGCAGATGCCAGAGATGGAGAGATGGGGCTTCAACCACCTCCTAATCCAGTGAGCCGTGATCATCTCCCTGGTAGGGCTGAAGAATATGCAGAGTATGTTACTCTTTCTGTCTAGGCCCCTAATATGTTCAGAGAGTTGCCGGTCTCAATACCTCAGTCTTTGTCTAGTTTCTGCCATCTATAAAAAGCCCCTAGAAAAGCAGCTCAATGTTTTGTCTTCTTTTTGAGTCCCTCCCACTCTTTAAGATTTCTCTTTTCTCACTTAATCTTCCTTAATAAATCCTGTTTTCACTTTGTGTATTCCACGGGTCTTTGTCTTCAGTAATCATTGGATGAGACAATGAACTCCAGGTTGACTTTTAGTGCCTGGCACTGTAAGTCTCCAGGTCTTGCCCATCTGGGCCAACAAGATCTTAAAGAACTCCATCACCAAGATGTGCCTATTTCATTCTGAAATTCTTTGGGGGCGGGATTTTGTTGTTGTTGTTCCTTCCTTTGTTGTTTTGCTTTTGTCCCTTGTTTGTTATGCCTTAAGTAGGCACTGAGTTTACACATGTATCTCTGAAGAAAAACTACTTATTTAACCTTCCACCTGAAAAAAAAAAAAAAAAGTAGATGATAGTTTGGGGAGGCAAGACCTGATCTCACTATTCTTATTCTTGTTCCTCAAAGGACAAAGTGACGATCCTTAAGCTAGGCACATGCAGGGCAGGCCATAAGGGATCTCTACCTACTTACAGGGATGCCTCAGTGATTTTTCTGCCCTTTGGATGATAAATAAACAAGAAGGTGAAAAGTACAGTGAATGAATAAAATGGATCAAAATCCCTGCCATAGAGCCTGGTGTAATGGCTTATGTCTGTAATTCTATTGCTAGAGAGGAAGAGATGGGAGAATTAGGGGTTCAAGACCAGTCTCTGCTATATTGAAAGTTTAAAGCCAGCCTGGGCTATGTGAGACACTGTCTCAAAAATAAGCAGACAAAAATGCCTGCTCTAGTGTTGTTTACATTCTATGGGGGGAGGAGGGTTGATAAAATATGAATAAATATTAAAATGTATGAATTTGTATGATAGACGCTCAAAGATACTCCTGAAAACAAATCAGAGTACAAGGAATCATTATAGTACCGCATTTAGTATACTAAAATGGCCCAAATATCCATTAATATAAAACATACAGTGGAATTATAGGCAAGAGTAAAAAAGCACTTCTGGACTAAGGGGGAAAAAATCTAAGAGACAAAAAGTTCAAGGTACAGGAGCTAAAGGGATGACTCTGGTTAAGAGCACATATTCCACTTCCAGAGAACCTGAGTTCAATTCCTATCACCTATATCAGGTGGCTCACAAATTCATATAATTCCAGCTCCAACTGGATTCAATGCCTCTGACCTCCAGGGACATCTTCACATACCTGCATACTACCATATTATTTAAAATCTTTTAAAAGTCCAAGATACAATGTGTATAAAATAATTTGTGAAAAATGGGGAAAAGGATATACATACTTGCTCACAAATGCACAAATATGTCATGAAGAAAATGTGAGAAACTGGTTAACACTGAGCATCTCCAGAAAAGTGAAGTGGATGGCTAGGGATATTTTATAACTTACTGTCTTTGTTTTGTTTGAGGTGGTAGATATGTGCAGGCATACCCAGCTGTAACTTCTGAATCTGGGGCATATGTATATATTGCCAGTTGAACAAACTTATATGTCAAGAAAAACAGAAGTTACCTGATCACACCTTTCTCTTTTTAAATATAAAATATTTTAATTTTAGATATTTTTTATATGTATGAATGTATTATTACTTGCATGTATGTAAGTGCATCCATATTGTGCAATGCTCATGAAGGTCAGAAGAGGGAGTTGGATTCCCTGGAACTGGAGTTATGGATAGTTATTAGCTGCCATGTAGGTGTTGGGAATTTAATCTGGGTTCTCTGTAAGAGCAGACAGTGCTTTTCACCACTGAACCAAATCTCCTGCCCTGAAATATTTTAATTTTAAATAAGCTGTAACCTGTGTTATTCTGATTTAAAACAAGAGTTTGTTGAGGTGTAGAGCTTTCCTATAAGGGACCCAGTGTAGAGAGGAACATCTTTAGATGTTACTTATTCAGATTCAATTACTTTCTGATTTTGTTTCAAGATTTTGAAATATTTTTATTTTTATTATTTTATGTGTATGACTGTATTGTCTGCACGTATGTAAGTGCACCTGTGTTGTGCAATGCCTGCAGTTAGAAGAGGGTGTTGAATGTCCTGGAATTGGAGTTATGGGTGGTTGTTAGCTGCCATGTAAGTGTTGGGATTCAAACCTGGGTTTTCTGCAAGAGCAGCCAATGCTCTTATCTGCTGAGCCATCTCTCCAGCTCCCATTGTTTCAAAAATTTTATTTCTCTTTTTGTAATGATACATACTGGGTGGTATTATGAATATTAATATTTTAAATACCCTAAAAGTTCCTTCTAGTTACTAGGATACTATCACAATTCCATTCATTGTTCAAAAATGAAAATGCCATAAATTAGAAATCCTTTCTGTAATTTAAAAAGTATTATTTTCAAATAATAATGCAATTGATGGAAACAATTTTACAAAGAGCTTTTCATTTACATTTTTTAAGCATTTTGTTGTCAGCACTTTATTTTAGCTTTTTTAAAAAAATGTTTAACTTCCAAGACTTCAGTTCCCATCTTTAGAAGTTCAGCACAGTGTTCCACATCCCCTGTAGGACACAGGTGAAGGCACACTGGGGATATGGAAGGACAATAGAAAAACAATGGAAAATTCCTTGATGCCTGAGAACTGGAAAGTTCCAACATCAAGGCCTGGCCACCAAGGACCACCTGTGCAGAGTCAAGCCCATAGCTGGTCATCAAGAGAGGTGGGAGGACTGATTTTCTAGAACAGAAACAAATGACAAAATCTTGCCCTGTCAGCAAAATAAGCCCAACACAAAGGCAAACCCACTGCCATGCACAACCTGGGACCTCTGAGAGAAGGCTAAATATGCTGCCCAACATGGGAAAATCCTCCATCCTCCACACTGTTCCACCATCAGCCCACCACTAGAAGAATGTGGAACCATAGCTTACAATTGGGGACCACAGCTCCAGGCTCATGGGAGGGGACCACAGCTCCAGGTTCTTGGAAGGGGTACATTATTTTTTTCAACCTCACAACTTTAAAGCTCTAAAGCAGAATTACCATAATGGAAATTGTGAACTGTGTTTGGCTTAAAACCTAATTAAGAAAAAAACAAAATTCAGCTAATACTTAAATAAAATATGGATTTGGTTGACCAGATTTTTATAATCCTATGAAATCTGGCACTGAAATGATAAATTCAGGCAGGAATGTAATCAAAAAGCTCTTTAAAAGTCACCAAGGCAATTGCAGAGAAAAGTCTTGACTTCCTTGTAAGATAAATTTCTTTAGTTTTCAGGTGGTGGTATTTGAATTGCCTACAAATTCCTCTCCTTTCTAGTGTCCTTCCCTTGACACATCAAATTATGTCCCAGAAACAATTAGTATGATTAGAACTGAAATTCAGTAGATTGGTTTTATATTGGTTGGTAAATGATTCAAAGACAAAGGACTGGTAGCTGTAACATGAGCGGAGGTAAGTAGAGCTGTGATGTCTTTGAAAACTAGAAATGGCTGGGGACACAGATATTTCATCTTGCTTAGCAGCAGAGAGTAGAGTAGGCTGCACTTGTATTGTGGTCTTCTGAAGTGGTATAGAGGAAGATTCTACTGAAAGTTAGGGTCTTAGTGCCCATCAGTGCACAATAGGCTGGGCCTGTTTCACACATGCTGTATCGTTTCATCTTCCTACCCTTTAACATAGTTCACAAATGGACATTTTCCTGGATTCTTAGCTCTCCTAATCTCTTTCTATATCTCCATATGCCTTCTGATTTTTTTCCCTTCTTTATATCTGTGCCAGAAGAGAGAATGACAGTCTCATCACAAATCATATATGTATGTATGTATAGTGCATGTGTGTGGTGCTAGAGATTGAACCCAGGACCTTGTGCATGCTCTCTACTACTAAATTACATTTCCAACCCTAATAGTAATGGTATTAAACCAGTGTTATCATCCTTGGACAGTAGATGAATATAGAGACCATAACCAAATCACTGGGCAACTAGTATTGGTTTAAACAAGGGAAGCCATCCTATTTTGGGGGACTTTTCTGTGTTTCAGGAAGAATGGGCTATGTCCCCTCTTTGCTTTGCATGTCTGAAGGCAGTTCTTGGCTATCTTTTCACTTTTGTCCTTTTCCTCTGCTACTGAGGAAGATTTGGGAAATAGAAAAAAACATATTAGATATGGGCTCGTGGATAGCAGGAAAATCTCCATTCCGTGCTCTTACCTCTAATTCCCTCTCCTACACTACCCTTCACTCTGTTCTGCTCAGTAATAAAAATTCCACAATAAACTTTCATGATTTTGGCCTAAGAGCCATGTACTAGAATGACAATACCATTAAGCCTTCTTAATCGTTTAGACATAGTAGCAAGTTCACCAGCTCCATTCCTGCAAAGGAGATATGGAGGCTGGAGAGACGGCTCAACAGTTAAGATGCGGGGCTACTCTGCAGAGGACCTGGATTTTGTTCACAGCACCCATATGGTGACTAACAGCCATCTATAACTCCAATTCCAGAGGATCTGGCAGCTCTTCTGTCATTGCAGATATTGCACATATGTGGCACATTTACATACATGCAGGCAAAAGAGTTATACATAAAGAATAAATTTAAAAAAATAAGAGATGGGAGAAGCATGGAGCCAAGAAATTAGGGTATAGGTGGGGCTAGCTAGAAAGGACAGAGGTTTAATCCAGCTTACAATTTTGTCTAGCATAGGGCTGGCACCTGAGACCTTTCCTGCCCATTCCATCTTTTATTTACATAATAGTTTAATATTTCAGTGAGTTTTTTTAAAGACATGTTTAATCGTGTGTGTGTGTGTGTGTGTGTGTGTGTGTGTGCACATGTGCACATGAGTGCAGGTGCCTGAGGCCAGAAGAGGGTGTTGGATTCCCCTGGGGCTGGAGTTACGTTTGTGAGACAGCCAGCCTGGGTGCTAGAAACAAAGCTGTTGCTAAAATTCCTTCCCTGGGGGAGATCTAAACATTTTCCCTTCTCCCACAAGGTCTCACCAACAGACTGATATAATCCTACCAGAGTTTACTCCAAAGAACCAATGAGTTTATTGGGCCTGATTTGAAAGCACAGAAGAGGTATCATACACAGGAGTGGGTGCTCGCCTTGCAAGGCCACACTGGAAGTCTCCCAGCATTGGATGGTGGCTTCCCAATAGCCACACAGATGGAGCCCTTCTACTCTTCCCCAGCCTATACACTCTAGCCCCTCTCTAAGGCAACATGCAATTAGGGCAGAACTACACACAATGATTGGGAGGAGTGTCTGGATACTTAGGAAGGGTCCCATGGCCCTTCCCACCATCTTTCTAAAAGGGGACAATAACAATCAACAAACCCAGCTGTGATGATCTTTGGTCTACTCAAGATAGCAGTTGTTCAGCTTGGAAGACAGTCCTGTACAACACAAGCTATAGGCCTCTGCAAGAGCAGTAAGCAGTCTTCACTGCTGAGCCATTTCTTGTCTCACATTGTAGCCCAGGCTGACTTGGAACTTAGAGCAATCCTCCTCCTTCAGCCTCCTGAGTGGGTAAGCCATCATACCCGGCAAGAATTTCTTACAAAAAAACCATCTCAGTAAAAGGGGGAAGCAAGAGGGTGAAAATGTGAGAATCTAAAATAATAAAGACAAGTGGGCCAGTGACAGACAATGAAGAACACATTTAATAAGTGTGGGATTGAAATGACATTGTATGGATTGAACTTTCAGTTTAATATATCATCAAGACTTTTTGTATCCTACATTTTCAAAAAATCCATAAAATCATAAACCTGTCTCTGAGGAGAACCTTAAATAAAAATAATGGAGCTACTTGGATTCAATTATCAGTATTGTAATCACTATTAGACACTTGTAAAACTTCCCAACTTCTGAGGTAGTTCAATAAAGAGTAGTCTTCTGTCTCTTAACAGGTACTTCTGTGAATTTTAACCAACAAAAATAAATAGAATAATCATTGTTATGCTTGCTATCTTCCACTGGTGATATTCAGAAAATAAAAATCTGCCTGGAGTGAGAGGAACGTCAGATATAGTATGAGAGAAAAAAGATTTGTTCAGGCTTTTTCGTGTCACTAGAGGTTTAAACCACATCCTTAACCTAGCCTCTGAAATCATAAGCTACTTGCATTTCTGGATTTGAGGAAGGAAATTCATTCACCTTTTTTTTTTTTTTTTTTGACACAGTCTAGCCCGTCCTGGCCTAGAACTTGCTATATATTCCAGACTGACCTTGGACTTGTGGCAATTCTCTTGCCTCTGCCTCCCAAGTGCTGGGATTACAGGTATAAGACACAATGCCTGGCTCATTTTCTCATTTTAAAAATATGAACACTTTCAGTCACCAAAGGTTTGTTTTTACTCAAGAATGCAATAGTTCATGAGCTCAAACCAAGGACTGAAAAAGTGTTCAAGGATAACCACCACTTTGGGGCTGGAAAGATGGCATGTCCGCTAAAGGTTCAGGCTAACAACTAAGAATAACCACCACTTTTTAATCAGCTCCACTCTCTTTATAGTATAGGATGTACATTCTATATGATAAAATGTACAGCATACTACTTTAGGTAAGAGGTGGTCGGCATTTGAATTTGATAAAATATTTGAGGCTCAGGATCACTTTACAGCATATCTGATTATATGAGTTAGTTTGGAGCATAAGTTCAGTAACTGAGATTAACTGTAGAGTAGATCTGTGTTTATTCTCATTTGCAGGAAGGAGCAGACTGGAGAAGAGAGCAGACTAGCCAAGGATGTGGCCTTGGGAGCCAGGCTACTTGGGTTTGAATTCTGGTTTTGCCATTTACTAGTTGTGTGACCCAGAGCAAATCAGTTTCATGTTTGGCTCCTCAGCTTCTCCATCTGCAAATGAAGATAATAAAAATGAAGTGATTGCAAGAATTAAAAGGGTTAATTATATACTGTATTTAGAATAGGTTTAGGTTCATCATAAACTCTCAATAAATGTTATTAATCTTTATTGGATAATCTAGCAAGTAGACTGGTTCAAAAGTAGAGAGTAGAGCTGGCTGCCTATAATGAAACCAAGGAGAATATGGTGAAGGGTGCACATAATTCAGATGTTTGTTCAGCACCCAAGTTTTGTATGTAGTGACTCAGGTATATTCTTGATTCTGACTCAAAGTAAAGATTTAAGCAGGAGTGTTCAACCTTTTGACATTGTAATATGACACTGTCATCCAGTGTCCTGAGCAGCCTATAGCCTGCAGGCTGCAGGTTTGAAATACCTGAATCCATCAGGCAACTTGGGGCTTTATTTTAGCTCAAAGCACTGCTGGCCTAAGATGTGAAGACCTCTCTTGGGTAGTGAACCTCCTGAAGCCACACCTGTTGCATCCTCATAACAGATCCTATTCATTATGAACCATGGAGCAATTTGTTTCTAAAGGTATTCTGACAGAGAGATGGCAGTGAAAAATGGGAAAGAAAGTGAATAAAGATTCAGATTGCTCACCGAACAGCAATGCAATTCACTACTGGTTGTTTCTGATTGTCATCTGCCAGCAGTCCTGTGTCCTTTTTCTCTCTCACATCACCCTCACCCAGGCTTCTTTTGACCTACAGAGTTCATCTCTGGCTATCTGCTTAGGTTTTTCCATCAAACAAGAGCCTAGAAGGTAGACTTAACAATTATCTACTAAGTCTAGCATGCCTCGTAGGGATTTGCCACCCTTCTACTTGCAGCTGTCAAGGTTTTATTCACGTAAACTAATCTGTTTCTTAGAAAAACTCATCATATGAGAACATTTTCACTTATGCTTAAAGCAGAGGGTAGCGAACAGTTAGCTTCTGTCTTAGAGCTACTTGAGGACCTGACAGCAGAAGTTGAGGAAATTAGGAACACGGGAGGAAAAGGAATCATGCATTGGGGTGGATTTAGCATTATGCCTCTTCAGAATCTTGTTGCTCAAAGATTTTTAAGGGAAAGAGAATGTAAGAATAAAGGCCTTAAAAGATGTAATAAAATATTAAATATGAAACTACAAAAAATTGATTGGTATCGTATAAGATTTTTGACAATTAAGTAGCCTTGACAACAAAGCCAATACTAACTGTATCATGGGCACTTATTTGGAACTTTTATCTTTTTGTTGTTGTTTATGTAGTTTTGTTTTGTGTTCTTGTTTTGTTTATTGTTGTTTGGTTTGGTTTTTTAGAAAAGTCTCACTGTATATCCCTGGCTGATCTGGAACTCACTATGTAGACTAGGCTGGCCTGATCTCAGAGGTCTACCTGCTGGAGCCTCCTGAAAGGTAGCCTTATTTTTTGATGGAAGGTGATAGGATCTCATGAAGCCTAGACTGGCCTCAAACTCATTGTGTAAGGGAGAATGGCCTTAAATTCCTGATGCTCCTGCTTAGTCTTCCAAGTGCTTTATGTTTGTTTTTGTGCTTTGAACCCAGGGCCTCTCTTCCAGTGAACTGTAAAACCTCATTAAAATATTCACTCTACCTGTACATTTAAACCAGAAAGTTCTCTTCTTGATATATTTTAGCTATTTAAAGGTTTTGATAGTGGGAAACTTGTTGGCAGAAACTAAATGCATAGAGATGGCTTCTTGATGGCATTAAGTCTGGAAGAAAAAGGGGAATGCAGGCCAGCAAGATGGTTCCGCAGGTAAAGACACTTACCACCAGCCTGGCTATCTGAGCTTGATCCCTGGGGACCAATGTGGTGGAAGGAGGAATGAGAAAATCAACTCCCATAAATACACTATGATATCCACATGTGCACATGCAGCACACACACGCACGCACAAAATGTAATAAAATTCTTTTTTAAAAAGAAAAAAGAATGTGTTAGTTGCTTCTGTTGTTTTGGAAAGAAGGGGTGTGCTTTTACCTGCTGGTACTTGTCTTGAATTTCTAAGTAGGAAGGCAGCCCAAGAGCTTCCTCAACCAGGATAGTCTCTGCTCCGATTCTGGCTCATTCGCCACCCTTTGGATGCGGAACAGAGCCTGGGAGGCCATGAGGCGCAGAGAGGGCTCAGGGTCTTGTAGCAGATCTCTCAGATCTACATGGAAAGAAAACCGAGATTAGAGCTGAAAGATCCTGTGGTTTCTTGAAACAGGCATTGCTCTGGATACCAACTAGCCAACATGCTTGGATAAAAAACAAAAATATTTTTCTCTGTCTGAAAGTCTTGTACATTGGTGAACTGATTTCAGTTTTGACCTGTAAAACCTATTAGTTACTAAACTGCTAAATGTTTCACTCCTTTGCTGTAATCATATTTTAAGTAGTCTACCTAAAATCAAATTATCTGGACCTGCTAAGCCATATATAATGTTAACCTTTAAATTCTTGCTTCAGTCCTAAATATTAACTCTTAAATTACTATTCCTTTTTAACATTTTTATTTTTATATATTTTTAAGTTTTAGAATTTTAGAATTTAGAATTTGTTGATTTATTTTTACTTTATTCTGTGTGTATAGTGTTTTACCTGCATGTATACAAGTGCACCTGTGGCATGTAAAGCCAGAGGAGGCCAAAAGAGGAGGTTGGATCCCCTGAAACTGGAGTTACAGACAGTTGTTAGTCACCATGAGGGTGTTGAGAATTCGACCCGGGTCCTCTGAAAGAGCAGCCAGTGCCCTTAACTGCTGAGCCATCTCTCTAGTCACTATTTTTAGTTTTTATTTTAATGGTTTCTTTTGTTTTGTTTTTTCAGATAGGTTCTCACTATGTTGTCCAGGATGGATTTGAATATCCTCCTGCTTTAAACTTCCAAGTAGCTCGGAGAGCAGACATAAGCTACCATGACCAGTTTAAAAATTTAGCTTTTGCCAGCTGTGGTGGCACATGCCTTTACTCCTAGCACTTGAGAGGCAGAGGCAGGCAGATCTCTGTGAGTTCAAAGCCAGCCTGGTCTACATGGGGAGTCCCACCAGGCCAGCTAGGACTACAGGGAGACCCTGTCTCAAAAAGATAAAAAAAAAAAAAAAAAAGATTTAGCTTTTATATTTTCTTATGGCAAAAGAAGAAAAGAAATACATTTGTTTTATAGAAAATTTAGATAATATATGTAAACATTAGAATATGTCACCCATAATCCTACCACCTAGAAATAACCACTATTGTTTGAAAATACATCTTTCTGATCTTTTTTCTATGCCTTTATTACTTCAATATTGTTCAGATGGGACTATACAATCCAAAGATTGTTTTTTTTATTTCTTTTGCAAAATATCCTCTTGCCTCTACTTCCTGAGTGCTGGGATAATTGATTGTCTTATGCAATAATATTTCATCATTATTATCTAGATTACTTAAATTTTTTTCTGTAATATATTTCATAGCTATGTATAATTCTACAGTATGGGTATCCTATAATTTAACAAATTCCCTATTTTTAATCTAGAATATTTCCTATTTTTGCATTTTAATGTATAATAAAATTAATATTCTTATAACTATTTTCATTTTACATGTTAAATTCCTAAAAGGATTAGTAAATTCAAGTATATGCTTATTTTTAAGGATTTTGATACATTCTGTCAAACTTCCCTACTAAAAAGTTGTGCTTATGTTTCTACAAGAGCAATGTATGAAATCAAGTTCTTTTCACACATCAGTGTTGAGTATTACAGACAGAAAAGCACATATAGGCATCTCATGATTTTATTTAAAAAACTGATAACTAATAATATCAAATACTTCCAATCTATTGACCATGTATAATTTCTCTATGAACTACTTATTCAATCATTAACCATTTTTCTTTAGTGAATTTACTGATTTAAGAATATTAACCCTTCGTGTTGAAAGTATGTTTATATTGTTTGCTTTTCAGTTTTATACATTTTAAAAATTCTTTTTAAAATTGTTTTTTTATCTTTTTACATAGGAAAATATAGTATTTTATTTTGTGGAACTGTCTCTGCTATTTGGGAAAAGGATTTTGGTTGGAGAGAAGACGGCTCAGCAGTTATGAGCACTGGCTGCTCTTGCAGAGGACTCCAGTTTGGCTCTCAGCATCCACATGGCAGTTAACACCACCTGTAACTCCAGTGCCTGGGGATCCTGTGCCCCTTCTGGCCTGCCTCAGCCTCCCAAGTGCTGAGGTTATAGGTGTATACCACCAAGCTTGGCTGATTTTTTCTTCGTCCCCTCTCTCTCTCTCTCTTTCCCTCTCTCTGTCTCTTAGAATGTTTTGTTAGCTATGAAGAAATGATAGATCTTGCTGTAAAGTAAGGTGATATTTCTTATGTAACTTTAGTCCCTACCTGTTTCAATAGTTATAACGTTTTTAAATTGGGCCCGTCACAAGGTGAAGGGGGATAACCATCAACACCCGCAGTTTGTCCTCTGACCTCCACAGGTGCACACCGTGGTGTGTATGGGTATATGTGTACACAGGTGTACACCGTGGTGTGTATGGGTATATGTGTACACAGGTGCACACCGTGGTGTGTATGGGTATATGTGTACACAGGTGCACACCGTGGTGTGTATGGGTATATGTGTACACAGGTGCACACCGTGGTGTGTATGGGTATATGTGTACACAGGTGCACACCGTGGTGTACATGGGTATATGTGTACACAGGCACAGACACATAATAAATAAATGTTTTAAATAACAAATAGAAGTAGTGAATTTAGAATTTTAATTTGGTAATAAAAATAGTAATTTTGGATCATAAGAACTTGCATTTCTGCCAGGCGTGGTAGTGCACGCCTTTAATCCCAGCACTCGGGAGGCAGAGGCAAGTGGATCTCTGTGAGTTCAAGTTCAGCCTAGTCTACATAGTGAGTTCCAGCTGGGGCTATAGGGAGACTCATAAAAGCCAAAAAAAAAAAAAAAAAAAAGGAACGTGGATTTCTTAACATTTTCTAATTGTAACATCTGTTTTTTTTCTGAAGTGCTAAGGATTGAACCTAGGCCTTAGGCATGCTACTCAAGCATTCTACCACTAAACCATATCCCCAGACTTATAAAACGATTCTTAAATGGGAATAATGATTCTTTGAGTTGTGCAGTTACCCAAAACTTCCACTCACTGACAATCCTGAAAACATTTCTCTTAAATACTATAAACCACCTTAGTGCCAAGTCCTATATTTCCAGCACAGCTGCTTCCAGAAAGCAGTACTGCAGTTATCTCTGTGACACATTGAGACACCATCACAATTTACTTAGTGTTTCTAAAAAGAGTATTTTACTTCTGAGGTGTAGGACTGTCTCTGAGACTGTCATTAGGCTGATTTCCAGACAAACAGTGTCATGCCCTGTCCCAAGGAAGATTTGGACTTAGATGAGACTATCTTTCAGCTGAAGTCACTTACATTTTTATTGTTGTATGAATCAGGATTTTTAGACACCAGAGTCTCAGCTTTGCTACAGAGCCTGCCCAGTCACTGTCTCAGATTCCTTCTGAAATATGAGTGCATTCCAAATCCAAATAATGTTATTTACTTACCATTCTCTATCCAGTCAGTACCCTTCCTCCTGAGCTCACTGTGATCCACATACTTTGATAAGAGTCCTAAATACAGAATAAACACAGTAAGTTTGAAACCTAACTTTTGCTTTTAGAAATTAGAATTTGTTTCATTTTTATCATTAAAAATCTAAACAACAGCAGAATTGGCCTTTTGATAATTAGGCATACTCAAAACAAAGTTGCGGTGTAATGGTACACGACTTCAATCCCAGCACTTGGGAGTTCAGGCCAAACAGCGAGTGAGTTCCAGGCTAGTCAGAATTACATGGTGAGACCTTGTCTTAAACAAAATTAAAACAATAAATTCCAGCCAGTAATACCAGTTCATGCCTTTAATCCCACACTTAGGAAGCTGAGGCCGGAGAATTGCCATGAGTTAGGTCAGCCTGTTACACAGTGATACTTTGTCTAAAAAAATTAAAAACAGGACTAGTGAGATGGCTCTTCAGGTAAAGGTGTTTACTGATGAATCTGATAACCTGAGCTCAGCCCCTAGAACTCACATGGTAGAAGGAGAGCTGACTCCCCCAAGTTCTGACCACCACATGTGCACATGCACACACAAACACACAATAAATATAAAACAATTATAAACAAATTTCTCAAGTGCTGATATTACCTGTCATTAACATGGTTCCTTCCTCCCTAGAAGTATTTTCAAGGTAATCTGCATAAAGATTATGCCTGGTACTATAAACCTGATCTAAAGCCTGTGGCTGGGGAGGTCATAGGCCCTCACTAATGGAGGTTTTATTTTTGCATTGCTAAAATGGACATGTGACCCTCAAATCATCCACTAAATATTTATGTTCATGCCCATAAATATTATTTGTTGTCAGCTTTGTTCAGAGAAGACGCTTTTTGCAGTGGGCAACAGTTATTGCAGAGACTTATAACTGCTCAGGAATACTTAGGATAAACTGTTGAATGTTCAGCCGTAAATGAGACATCTGTGTCACCTCCTCCAGAGCTCAAGTTACATTGCAGAAGAGGAGGCTGAAAGAATGGATGAGCTAAAGGAAGAGGTGGAGTGTTTTGGAACATGTCTTCCAGGTAATTGCATTCATGAACTCACAGCAGTTGTGATCACCTGCATAAGACCTGCACAAGATTGGGCCTATCAACATTGTCACTAAGGACTCATGAGGCCCCACATACAGGCAGTTATAAGGGTTGTTGGGTGGGGGCAGTCATGAGTTCCTACCCCTCTCTGAGGATGTATAGCAAGTTAATGGTTGCTGGAAATGGGGAAGGGAGAGAAGCGATCTTTTTTTCAGTGGTGTAGCCGGTGGTAAGGTCCTCGTACTCCTGTATTCTTATAAGCAACCCTAATTAAACTCATTGAATCACCAAAACAAAAGATATGAAAGTAGAAGGGGGACTGTTTGCTATTTGGGAATAAGACAGGGATCATCGGGAGTAGGAAGAACACAAGAGAGAGTTAAGGGGCAAAGATGATCAAAATACATTACATACATGTAAAAAGAAAAAAGAATGGGGACACTGAACATAACTTGAGAAGGTACAGGATAAAAGTAACTAGAAATGAAAGGGTTTTCTTTTACCTACAAACAAGACTGCTGTTCTTCTGATGGGAAGTTTTGTATTCTTGGAATACATTAATGTTTGGTCTAGGATGTTTATTTTCCCCTTGCTTTTTTCTCCCTAAGTGGAGGGAAAAGTGCACACAATGAAGTAGCAACATTGTTTTGATCAGCCTCTCCATCGCTTTCAGGGAGCATAACAGTGCTTGAAATATCCCAGTGAATGTCGCCAGTGACCACTGCGCCTTGCCAACAAGCCCCTGCACAAAGTTCTCAGAGGATCCATCACCCACACCTGCTTGTGCTGTTTATACCTTTAAAGCCACCTTGGCTTCTCTGCATTGAAGTCTTTGCTCTCTAAACTACCTTGCCCTTTACTTCCCTGCCAGCTCTTCCTTCCTGATCTAACCCCGCTCTGTATATTTTGTAAGTTTCCTCCTAACACATAGTATTTTCCACTTTGAGTTTTTATTTCATTTCTTGGGGATTTTTAAATCCCCTTCCTAGCTTGCACACTCCAACTGGAAATTTTAAACCTGGGCTGCCCATGGTCTAGTAAATATTGGATGTGATTTGTTTACTGCATGAATGAATGCACCTTACAATGGCTTCTTAGAAGGACCAGCACCTCAGGAATGGGAAGGGGTGAACAGGAATGTTCTCATAAATATTCCAATTTAACATGGCCAATTTGCAGTCTTACCCATGGGGAAGACCACATTTCTTGATGGAAATACTGTCATCAATGCATCAAATATAGGTTTGGCTGTAGGTTGGAGAGCTGTTATCCAGGAAATGGATACTTCCTAGCCTTACAACTAAGGTGAGAAGAGACCACTCTGGGTTTTAGACATGCACAGATTCCTAGAAATAAACCCAAAGACTTTGTAGTAGCCTCCAGGTGGTTCTACTATGATCATTTTCTACAAAACTATGGCTGGGCCTTCTGAGGTTACCCTGGCTCAAGCCTGACCCTGAAATGAGCCACATAGGCTCTGGTGGGTTTATGAGGAGAGGATACCACCTGGGTCCTGGCAGAACCAGGGACATTCTGCCCTCTGGCTGTAAGGTTACACAGTGTGCTTAGAGCTGATAAACATGCTCTAATGGAAAAGAAGACAATCCATTATATGAAGCAGAGGCTATAGATGTGAAGACATTACATAACTGTATTTCAATTCAGCCCATGTGCAATTTTTTGACCAGATACTATGAGCCTAACCTTGTAGCTTCTGATGTAATTAGTGAGACTCCTAAGAGCTTACCAGCCTTTTGCTGTTTTTCTGAGATAAGGCCTCATTCGATAGCTCAGCCTGTCCTCAGACTCACTGAGCCTCCTGAGTGCTGCCACTGCACCCAGCTCAGTTAGCTGTGTGCGTATGAGGGATGTGCTCATAGTAAATTTGTGACCCAGTGAGATGGCTCAGTGGGTAAAATCGCCTGTCACGTAAGACTGACGACCTGAACTGGATTCCTGGAAACTGAGTAACAAAAGCTAGATGTGGGGTGTGCATCTATAATCCCAGCATTCCTGCAGTGAGCAGAGAGATGGAGACATTAGAGTTGCTCAGAAGTTTGCAAGCCAGCCAGCATGGGGCATGCAATCACAGCAGCAAAAAGAGAGAGTCTGCCTCAATAAAGTAAAAGGCAAGAACCACCTCCTGAAAGTTGTCTTTGGACCTCCATATGTACACCATGGCACATTCACACATGCTTGCACACATACATACACACTAATAACAATTATTTTTTAAAAAGAAAATGACTTTGTGGCTCAATCATGAGAACAATAGAAAAATAGGTCTACCTACAAAACAACTCAAAGAAAACAACTTCTGATATGAAAGAGTATAAGGAAATATTTCTTGTACGCAATGTGCCTTCCTTAAAAACTGTCAGAAGAAAAACCAAGTACCCTGGCACGTTAAATGTTAACAAAACCAGCATTCTCACATACGAAGAATTTGCAGATTTCTCTAACTTCAGTCGGTTTGATGTACAAGGGATCTTTGCAGTACACTTCTCGGGGCAGCTTCCATTTCAGGAACTGGGCACATATAGATAGTACTCGCCTACTCTCCTGTGAGAGAAAAAAGATCATCATAGAATGGCATTGTGAAACATTTTTTTTAACTTATGAGATTTTTCTTTAGTAAAACTGATGCTCAAGTCTGATGTGAAATACTGATAATTCAGAATTACCCTGGTTAAAATAAAGAGAGAGAATGAACTAGAATTCTGCTGTCCTACTTTGGTTTTTCTTGCTGTGATAAAATGCTGACCAAAACCATCTTGGAGAAGAAAGGGTTTATTTGGCTCACAGCTCACAGTCCTTAATTGGGGAGATAAGGCAGGGATTTGATTTGGAGGCAGGAACTGAAGCAGAGACCACAGGAGAATGCTGCTTACTGGCTTCCTCCCCCTGGCTCCTTCAGCTATCTTTCTTAATAGCTCATGTGAGTTGGGAAAATGCCTTATAGACATGGCCACAGGCCAATCCAACGGAAAAAATTTCTCAACTGAGTTCCTCTTCCCAGGTGACTCTAGTTTGTGTCAAATTGACAAAAACTAACCAGCACACCTGCCTTCCTCCTGAAGACTTTGAAGGAGAGCCATAGAACCTGCAAGGGTCTAGGAATGATGTAGAAATCAGTGGTCCTAGGAAAAAGTGGTAGATGGTAGATATGGTACCTAGACAAACTCAGACAAGATTACCACTACCCCATGCTCCAGACAGGGATTCCACTCCTACTTGCTGCTCCCATGTCATGTGAGAATTTCTTGAGGACATAAAACCTTAGTGTGGAATACCTGGGTTCTTTAATTTTACTGCATATGTACAAATGGAGAAACAAAGTAGTTAAACTGATTTTTATTCTCATCAGTCCCTAAAGGGCTTTTGTTCTCTGGTTTTTGAGACAGGGTCTCACTATATAGCCCTACTTGGCCTGGAACTGGCTAGTCAAACTCTGCACAGGGAAGTTCAACTCCTGAACTTCATACCTTCAGGGTATTTCCTGAATTCTTCAACCGTAGAGTGCTGATCCCTTCCTGATCCATATACTCCAGCAAAACTGAGTGAGTTTCTTTTCTAATCATTGCTCTTAGAATGCCACCCCAGCACCATTCAACACAAGTCCATTAGATATTTGAGCCATAAAAATCCTTTTGGGATTTTTTATAGTGTACACCTTTAATCCCAGAACTTGGGAGGCAGAGACATGTGGACCTCTGAGTCTGGTTTGAATAGCCAGTTCCAAGCCAAGTAGACTTTTGTGTATGTATGTAGTACTATACTGGGATTGAGCCTAGGATCTCAGATATGCTAGGAATATACTCTACTACTGAACTATCCCTGGGCTTCTTTTTACTTTATTTTTATTTAAAAAATTTAGATTACATTTATTTATTTCTCTCCATGTGTATTTATAGGAACCAATTCTCTCTACCACGTGGGTTCCAGGGATCAAATTCAGGTCATCAAGATTGAAAGCAAGCATCTTTACTCGCTGAGCCATTTTGCTGGCCTTTGAAAATTTTGAAATAAAGTCTTACTTACTAAGCTGTCTAAACTGGTCTTGAACTTAGAGCTTCCTGTGTCAGCCTCCCAAGTAGCTGAGATGACAAGTCTCTGCCACCAGGCTGAACAGGCCCAGTTAAGACCAGAGTGGTTTAAAGGGAAAACCACAATTCTAACAGAAAAACTCTTGGAGCACTTAGGGGAAATAAAGTCTCCAAATGGTCCAGAGAGTTTGCTCTCTCTTAACTCCCACACAAGTTATTTGTCTCAAAGTCTTGGTGTAGTCCTTGAAGTAAAAGAAAAAAGAGTATCATCTGTTATCCACAAAAGTTTGTTGAGTTGTGCACTATATTTAGGGCCCTGTTCTAGGATGTATATTGCGGTGAGGCTACAAAGAGTCCTAATACATAGTTCTTAACCCACAAAGGGCTGTAATTAGTTACACAGAAATTAGGTGTTAGATTTCCCACAACTTACTCAGGCAAAATAATCAAACAGTAGCTCTGAGCCACAGGACATAGGGAACAAAGATGTTATTGCAAGACCCTTGCCCTCTAAGATATGAACACTTATTTGTAGAGTTGGATTTGGGGTTAGAGTATTCAGGGATGAAAAAGTTGATATTACCTCAGCTATTGCAAAATTTTCATCCTGAGAAAAAAGAAGTAGTGGGACCAGGCTGTCCAAGACTTGGCTTTCCACACTCTTCTTATTTATGTGTTTCACAGCCTTTATGGAGGCTCCAAAGAGGGTCATGGAGAAATGATGAACATCAGGTCTCACCTAAGAGTGAAGTAATCACAAGGAAACAACTCACTGAACATGTCCATACTAACTAGTAAGACCTTCAGGAGGGTAACATATCAGAATCTGTGTGAGGATATAAAGCTGCATGTAGCTGAGGACAAGGAATCAACTATGTAGGAAGATAGCAAGTCCTGTGTTTGGCACTCTTGTTCTCTCAACTTTATAGGTAGAAAATGGATAGTCCCACCTGTTGCTGAAAAAGATTGTGTTCAGTACTGGTATTAACCACTCACATAAGCTCTTTTGCTAAAATTTAAAGTTCCATCTTTGGCGTCTTCTGAGGATTGCTGGTCATTGTGCTCTATGTGTTTCTTTTGGATAATCTTTGGGATTTTGAACAAGGACATAAGTATAGTCTATCATTTTAGCCTAATCCTTACTGTTCCTTATCCTGTACAAATTCTTCCTCCTCCCACAGAGCAGGATAATGCTTTAGAAGTTTCTATGTCCAAGATATTTTTGTCTGAAAAATTAATAATATCACTTCTATGAGCATCACAGGTTATCTGGAAAGGTTTTGAGAGAGATTTGAAAGTGCTCTAAAAATAAAAAAAAATGTGTATGAAATAAAATACACTTATTCTCAACATTTACTTTCTGTTATGTCAATTAATCTCCCTCTATGGAAGAATCTCTTCTCTCATTGTCTTACATCACCAAATAAGGAGAGCAGGGTTTTCATCATGGTAGCCAGGGTGGTGGAGTCCAGTGTCCTAACGAACCGTAGGAGTATCTGGATGGCCAACAACACAATCCTCTC
The DNA here is from genome assembly GCA_035773235.1 of Eospalax fontanierii. Lineage (NCBI taxonomy): Eukaryota > Metazoa > Chordata > Mammalia > Rodentia > Spalacidae > Eospalax > Eospalax fontanierii. The sequence continues at coordinate 22,035,001 of CM069550.1, read as the reverse complement.
ATCAGTGTCATGTAGAGTCTCCAAGATACATGGTAGCAGGCTCCTGATGTCTTCCCTCTGTGTGTCCAAAGGCAGACCGTGAACCCTTGTCCTGGTAGTACATCATCTGATCCAAAAGGGAAGGTTCTCACCCTGACTGAGTACCTAGTGCTTGAGGGATATCTGATAGCACTGACAGAGAAGTGATGAAGAGGGCATGATACCCTCTCATACCTTATGAGCAGGCTGATGTGTAGAAGAGGGTCAGAGCTATTGTGAATTGCTTTGCAGAACAGAAGTGGGACCAGGTGGGTGAGAGCTAGGGATATATCCTAGGATATATTTCCTTTACTACAAGGAAAATCTCTCCTAACACAGGGAAATTGGAATGGCCAGCTCAGGCCACAGTGAGTTCTCCAGCATGGAAGGTATTCAAACAGAGGCTTTAAAACTCTTTGGCAGGAACTCAGCAGTGTTTGAATGAGGACCTTTAAAATTCCTCCTCATTTTGAATTGAGATTCTTCAGTTCTACAACTCCTAGAAAGAAGCAGTCTCAGGATTTTAAAATACACACACACACACACATACACACACACACACACACACACACACACACACACAGAAACAGATTAAACAAATGCTTACTCATTTAATCAACAAGAGTTGGCATACACTAACATTTGTCACTTTTGCTTCATATATACACATATATTTTTTTAAATAAAAGAAATAAATCTTAAGTGGCAAAATTTTGACTAAGGCCTAGTTTTCTAGTGAGACCTATGGAAGATGAGTATCTTCCAATATGATTAACAATGATCTCTGTCATAGATGATAAATATCTTGGGAGCTTCCAACAGGACAGCATGGTAGAAGGAATCAACAGAAAGTTAAATACTGTTCAGCCTGTAATGATAACAAGTATACCTTCCAGGCAAATTCCAAGATTCCAATTACATTTATGACTTGGAATTTTAAAGTTATTCATTTTTTAATAGTCAGTACCTCATATTTCCTAGGTATAAAATTCAAATGGCACTAAAGAGTGTACAGTGAGAAAGACCTCCCATTCTCTCCTGCCTCCATCACACCCAATTTTCCTCCTCCCCAGCTGTTTGGAGTTTCTGGGGTAACTTTGGGGGTGTTCTATTTATGACCTGGGAATCAGTGGTCTGGGGTTCTTTTACCATCTCTTGGTGTTTGACAAGATTGTTCAGTCCCCTCAGTGCAAGAATTCTGAAGAGATTATTTCCATCATACAGCCAGTCTTTCAAGCGAACAATGGAGTATAATCTGGGCAGTCTCCTGGCCACTGGACTCTTTAAGAGCTGAAAGAACCCAGAAATCAGCTAAAAAAACAACTTTAAAGTATTTTTTCTTGACAGGAGCTACCTTCCCACCAGCTCAAATGTATGTTTTCCTCTGAAATCTATGATGCCACGCAGATGGTTCAGAGTGATGCTATGATGCAGGTATACATGAAATATTGAATCACGATGTGGGGAAAGAATTTTAATAGGCTTGAATCCAAATAAAGCATTACTATGGAATGCCTACATGGACCTCAGCCTGAACCTAACTTAAGTCTAAAGACAGCTTAGAAAAGAGGCTCTGCTTTCTAGACTTCCTTAGTCCAGCATGTATAGGATGAGTCTTACCTCTACAAAAAAGCCTGCAGATGTGAGTTTATGTTTGTCATTCCCACGATTAAGTAAAGGCACTAACAAGTACATGGTCTTATGTGCAAGGAGGTGACTTTTTTCCAGCAAGGCACTGTAAAACAGAGAGCACCAACAGAGTGAATCTCAGACATGCTCCCATACAGATGGCATTTTCTCAGGGTAGGGACCTCCACAAGGATTTTGCACAGCTTCAGGGAGGGCCAAGACCTTTGGAATTTTTGTCTAGTTACATTTCACATATTGGCCGGGTGTGATAGTACAGGCCTTTAATCCCACCACTCAGGAAACAGAGGCAGGTGGATCCTGTGAGATCAAAGCCAGCCTGGTCTATACAGCAAGTTCCAGGCCAGCTGGAGCCTCAAAAAAATTCATATATTGTATACTCTCTTATGATTTTCATTGCTGTGATGACTGAAAGAAAAAAAGGTGCCTAAAACAAGATTGTTTGAATGAACATATTAGGACAAGGAAGTCTTACTTGGCAAGGAGAAATACTCCCTGAAGGTGGCATTCTCCTTTCAGAAGAGTCCATCCATCATTCTTCTCCATGATGCTGAATTCCTCCCAGCACATTGTTCTGAGGAGGAGAGTCTTTGTGGCTTGTATGGCAAAGCTAAGTTGAACAAAGAAGCATAGGTGAACAGATCTTGCCCCTCTCACTGGGAAGGGCCAACTCTTACACTGTAATTCATCCTTTTCTATGGTTCTTAAACACTCTTAATGCTCTAATCACTTGAAAGGCCCTCCACATAAATTTTCAGTGTAAAGAAATTTAACTAGATTTTTGTTTCTCCAGGAATTTGGAAGGAAGTCTATGATTCAACATCTGATTTGGAATGCTAAATAGGTATCTGTTGTTTTTTGGTTGTGAGCTTGAGCCTTTAATGGCTGTCAGCTCTCTAGCCTATATCTATTGCTTTTTAAAAAGTCCATTGTGATATAATATGTAAGGGCACATTTGGCCCAGTTGGTAGGATATCTGCTTAGCATACCCTAAGTCTGAGGTTTCATCCCCAGCACTTCATAAACTAGGCATGGTGTTGCAAACTTAGCATTTGGGAAGCAGGAAGATCAGAAGTTCAAGGTCATCTTAAGCTACAAAGTGAGTTTGAGGTCAGCTTGTGCTATATGAGACCCTGTCACAAAAAAATAAAAAAGAAATAATTTATACTCCCCATGAAATTTATCACAATAATTTATAAAGTACTTTAAAATTTTTTAAATTTTATTTTATTGAGACAAGGTCTTACTATGTAGCTCTGGCTGACTGGGAACTTGCTATATAGATCAGGCTGGCCTCGAACTCACAGAGATCCATCTGCCTGTTTCTGCCTCCTGAGTGCTGGGATTAAGGGTGTGTGCTACCACATCCAGAAGATTTGATTTATTTTTATTTTATGCGTGTGTTTTGCCTGCCTCTATGTAGGTGCACCACTTATGTGCAATGCCCACAGAGTTTAGAAGAGGGTGTCAGATCCCCTGGAACCATGCGGGTGTTGGGAACCAAACCTGGGTCATCTGCAAGAGTGGCCAATGCTCTTAACTGCTGAGCCATCTCTCTAGTCCCATAAAGTACTTCTTGAACTGGTATCCTAGACATAGCTTCAAGAGCATCTTAAAGCTGGAAGGGTTTTTGGAGAAAACTGCCTTAATTTCCTCACTTACAGAAAAAGAAACTACAGCATAGAACAATAGATTTGCTCAGGGCATGCACTTAAAGTAAATGGACGAATGAAAACTATAACTGGGATCTATTGATTCTTAGCCTGATATTCTTAAATATTCCACATTATAGCATGTCCTCATAAATAAATCTGTATATCAGAGGAGCACTAAGAACTATCTACGGAGACCTTGAGGAAGAACTAAAAATCTCTTTCTATGCAATAAAGCAGAAATTAAAGATCATTTCACCAGGTCAGTCCAGTTTAGGAGGTGAGCTGGAGCTGTTTTGCTTGTCTCTGTTTCCACTTGTTCTCAGGAAAGTGCTGGCATGATGTCACCCATTATTTTTCAGAGCATCTGGATCCAGATAGCCAAATTTCCTTGTTACCAAGAAAACTAACGGCAACAAATGAAAGCCCTGAGTGATTCCTGGGCATTTTATCTTGAGGGTTGTGGACCATATGTTCACTCAGAATTGGGACCACATCTATCCTCGAGTCCATCCACCCCAGTGCCCAGGGCTTCATAAGTGTTAAGTCAATTAAATCACAATAGACAATACCACAAAGGTGTGATCTCCATTGGTATTTCCTGCTGTCCATACAGGCCACTTGGGATGGTGACATCAGACATGGTAAGGCCAATGCTGTGGTGAATCTGGATTAGCAGTGTCATCAAAAGCTGAGGAAAGAGTCGGAATGCAGCGGCTCGCAGCTTGTTTCCCACAAGCACCTCATAAAGGGCATCTGTTGCCTGTGGTAGAAAAGGCACAGAACAGAACTGAGTGCCTTCTGGTCCTAATCCTTTGCCTTTGTTTCTGTTTGTGTCAGAACATGCTTTGTGGTTCTCCTATCCTACAGGCAGAACAGTGGTAACTGGTAGAGGGACAGAGCAGTGAAGAGAAGAATAAGTGTTAGGGTTAGAGTGGGTTGGGGTGTGATCAGTCGTGGAGCACATCCTTAGAAAATGCCAGACCCTGGGTTCAAGCCTTAGCACCACACACATGCACACACACACACACACACACACACACACACACACAGAATGAAAATGAGGAAACGTGACATAAAGGAAACCACTAGCATGCTTGACTAAATACAACTAAAAATACACAAATTTATCATGTTAGATGACAAATAACAACCCGGAAAAGCATTCATATCTGTATCAATATGTTAACAAAATGCTCTTACATATCACTAAGGCAAATCAAAGGCTTGCTGCTTAAAATGTAGCTACAAAGCAGCATCACTGACATCATCTGGAAATAGATGGAAATAGAAACTATCAAGTCCCTCCCCAGATCTTCTATATCAAAACTGCTCTTAAAGAAATGATCAGAAAATATTTAATTTGAAAAGGACTAATGTACAAGACATGAACACACTAGTCACAAAGGAAGAAATTATGGGTCTCCTCATTTATACATGAAGATAATCTAAAAACAGGTCTCAAAACTTTGAATACACCCAGTGAGTGGCCCTGAACTTCCCCTCCAATAGACTTTTTCTTGAGAAAATGCTGGATGTATATGACATACATGTATGCATGATTAAGTTTGCTATAGCATTGTTTTAATGGCAAAAGTTTAAAAACTGCCAATATGTTCACTTCACAGAAAACCTGCAAATTAAAATGAAACTAAGCCAGATGTGGTGGTGAGTACCTATATTTCTAGCTATTTAAGAGGCTGTAGCAGGAGGATCAGTTGAGCCCAGGAGTTAGAGGCTAGTCTACACAACATAAGGAGATACATCTTGAAAAATAAATAATAATAAATAAAAAAAATAAATCAACATAAAAAGATTCTGTACCATATAAGAGTTTTTTAAAAGGCAGTTAAAGGGCATGGAGAAATGGCTCAGTGGTTAAGAGCATGTACTGCTCTTGCAGAAGAGCACCCATATTAGGCAGCTTACAACTGTAAGCTGTAACTCTAGCTCCAGGGGATCCATGGGCACAGTACTCAAACACAAATCCACACACATATACACATAATTAATAATAAAATATTTTTAAAGGTAATTAAAAATAAGTTACTACATATCCAAGGAAAGGATAAAAGACAGCTCTGTATGCTGATATGAAAAGTAGTTGTATATTGTTAAATGAAAAAAAATCATTGAACAGTACATACAATATGATTCTAATAATACATATGTACATACATACATATGTATATTTTATAGACTACTATGACTGAAATATACCTTTATTTTCTCTAGCTTCTAAAACTGCACTAATATGACATTTTAGGGATTTTTAAGGCGTAAGTCCAAAAGTGAATAGGAAAGAAGACAACGGCAAAGATGCTGAAAGAATTTTTGAAGCTAAACAACATTATGACAATAACACACTATTCATACAAAGCGGACATAGAAGTGGTAGGGGAGAAACTAAGATACACAGTATACACTGACAGGAGCCAGGTGTGACGCACACCTCTAATGCCAGAACTGAGAGGTAGAAGCAGGATGATCGGGAATTCAAAGTCATCTTTAGCTAAACAGTCATTTTGAGGCCAGCCCCAAAAATGGGGGGGATTTAGTAGAGTCCTTGCCTAGCAAACACAAGGCCCTGAGTTCAGTCTTCAGGGGGAAAAAAAAGAACTAAATACCAAAACAACAACAAAAACCAGTATATTCTGATAGGAAGCAGGTTGTACATGTATGGGGACCAGAAGTTTTTGTCAACTTCCTGTACAGTTTTGCTGTGAAAATAAAACTGCTTTAAAAAGCACTGTTTGAAAGGGGAAACATTTATCACAACACATTTTACAACAACACTTTACACAACACTTGGAATATGTATATATGCAGATACTTCCTTAAAAAGTTCATCATTAGGGGATGGTACAGATATGAACTAAGAATAGTTTTCTTTTTAAAAATTTTTACTCAAACTAGTTTCTATCTCCTGGACTCAAGTGATATTCCCACCTTAGCCTCCTGAGTAGCTGGGATGCCAGGCACACAGTTCTGTGTTTGTTTTAAAGATTGTTTTTCTTTAAATCCAAACAACAAGTGACAGAGACTTATTATATTATAGCCTGCACAGCCTAAAATATGCTTTTAGACAGAAAACGTTCTAATCCTTAATTAACAGGATCATTATATTCTATTTTATACACTACTACATTACTTACAATTTTTTTCTTCATGAGTTTGTATTACCTTTGATAATTTCTAAAGGATGAAATTAGGAATGTTTATAACAGTATACTCTACTGTTCTAGGTAAATGCATTGGTGAGATATAAACAGATTTATAAATGAATGTTAAAAACAAACTGTGAAAGAGAGCACTCTCTGGCCAGGGTCAGTCATCCTCCAAGGAGAGCATCATGGGATGCAATGGCTTACAGCAACAGCTACATAGGCCATCTTCTCCTGGGTGGGCACACTGTGGCATTTCTGCAGCTTCCTCAGGAGCCTCCATAGGACCCAGGTCGTGTTGGACAGTTCTATCTCCAGGGTTCTCCATATTTCAGCCAGGTGCCTAGAAATTGCAGAGTAACAAGATTCAGGGGAATAGTTTATCCCCAGCTTCCCATGACCACAACATTCTTAGAGTCTGTTTGGAATCCAATATATCTGCAAGAGATTTTCTCCTCTGCTCTTTGCTCAGGATATCAAAAAACAAACCACATGCTATCCTAACAGTTACTGCTACAGTTTTATGAACTCAAGCTCCATGCCTGGCATGGATTTCATGGTGATTGATAAACTAGTCTTAACTTGTCAGCATCACTGCTAACTAACCACATGGTCCATTCTCTAGCCGTCTCCACTATTCACCTTTGACAAACAGACCATGGACTTTGAATATTCTAGAAGGTTTATGCTACTTTCTTAAGCTGGAAGGCCTTTCTGCCAACTCTTTCCTGCTTGTCACCTCCCTTCAACATCTGGCTCCAGTGTCAGCTTTTCTGTAAAGCTTCCTGCTGCTTCCCTATGTTTCCACCAGAGTTCCCATAACATGTTTTAAATTTCTTCTTTTTACAGGTTGCCTCAATCTTACATATGCCACTGTCAGTTCTCTGTGTGTGTTCCTCTGAAGGAAGGGATCCTGTCTGCATCTACCAAGACTTGGCACAACAGTAGGTGTACAAAAGGCATTCAAAGACAAATCTGTTTTGTCAAGTCTATGGTCCTCATATTTGACAAAGGCCAGCTTGCCAAAGAAACTGTAGATACTACTTAGATCTTTTCTTAACATATAATATTTTTTTAAAAGGACTACAAATGTGACATCACAGCTAAGGAAGCCTGAGTGAAATATTCAAACTTATTTTATTTTTCAAAACAAACCTTTCTTGTAGCAATTCAAATGTAGAGAGCAGGAGTTATATAAGCATTGTGGAGGAGAGGCAGAGGGAAAACCGAGCCTTTCTTTTGTTACTGGGATCCTGCTCTGGTCTTCTATTTTCTTTCTTTTTGAAAAAAATTTTGAATTAGCGTTTGTATGTGTGGGGCATGTGCATGCCACCTTGTACATGTTAGCGGTCAGAGAACAATCTTCCAGGGTTGATCTCCACCTTCCACTATGCGGGTCCTAGAGAATGAACTCAGGTTGTCAGGACTGGTAGCAAGCACCTTCACCAGCCCAAGGCTTTCTTGTTTTTTCTTTCCCAGTGCTAGGGATTTAACCCAAAGACTCATGATACTAGGCAAGTACTCTACTGTAAACTACATTTCAAGATCTAACCACGCTCTTATTTTCCAAATCTATTACATGTCCTTGCATGCTACAGACTGTAATAGCCTAGGAAAATAGGATAAAGACTTTCATTTTGCTGTTTGTCCAGACTTAAAGTCCGCTTGTGCTTGACTCTTGCTCAGCCCCTCCCAGCAACATACCTGGAAAGAAGTAAACTCACAAATTCTGAGAACTGCCTGACTACAAATCCTGGGGTGCCCTAATCTGAGAGGGAAGGCTGAAAATAGTTAACCACTTGATTTGCTTCTGTGAGTGAGTAACAAGAGTGTCATGGAGATAGTGTAAGCCCAGGGAAAATGCTTAATTCTTATTGGATGTTTCAAATTGTAACCAGTCACTGCTGCAGACACCCTATGAAAGCTTCTTTCCAAGCATGCTTGAGGCGTGCTTCCTCCCGAGTCAAGTGGCCTGGTCGGCAGAAATAAAATACCTTGCTGCTTCATCCACCATGGTGTTGGATATTTTATTTCGACCCATAGCACAGACTACTTTCCATATTTTTTTTTCAGGCAGGGTCTCACTATGTAGCCATGGCTATCACAGAACTCTCTATATAGATGATTTTTTTTTAAACTGTAGACTCCTAACTAACTGAATGAGAATCACTCTAAATATTGAGACTATGAGATACTATTCCAAACATATCATTCCCTACATAATAATACTATTTTTCTGTTTTTGTTTTGTTTTGTTTTGTTTTGAAACAGCTTTTACTCTGTAGCTCAGACTGTCCTGGAACACATGAAGTAGACTAACCCCCAACTCACAGTGATCTGTTTTACTCAGCATCCTGAGTGCTGGTATTTGTACTCATGAGTCATTACACCTGGCCCCTACTTTAATAATTATAATTTGAGAATAAAACAAAGCAAAAAGGTCCTAAACATGCCTGAGGGGAAGACTAAAAAGGCAAAGTAAGATGCTGGAAACGCTCCTGGCAGAGAAAATTAGAGGACAGAATATGAGCACTCATCCTGGAAGGAAATTAAGAAATTCCTATGCTCACTCACCCTTGGGTATTTTCTGATCTTGAAGGAGCAAACAAAGTATTTCAAGAAGCTAAGTGTTATGAAAGAAGTGTTCTAGAATGCTTTTGATTTGCTACATGTAAGTATGCTGGGAATGCATGTGAATTAGAAAGCACACAGACTTTAAGACAATGGCTCACAGATTTTAGTATGAAACAAATCATCTACAGAGTGTGTTAAAAATATTGGGAGTCAGGCATGGTGGTACACACCTTTAATCCCAACACTCAGGAGGCAGAAACAAGCAGATCTGTGTGATCAGGGCCACCCTGGTCTCCATAGAGAGTTCCAGGCCAGCTAGGGTCATGAGGAGACCCCGACTCAAATAAATAAATAAATAAATGAAAGAAGATGAATGAGAAAGCTCAGGGGACTAAAACAGGACTGGGAATTGAAGGTCAGCTTTGGCTAAATGATGATACCACTTCTGTAGGTGTGACATGATTTCTGTTTGCCAATCAATATTTTGGGAAATCTTTCTTTTTAGAGCCTTATTAATACTATGTATTATACTATGTATTAATTTCTAGTCCAAATCACCATGTAATTTGGTGAGAAGTGCTTTCAAGTCAGGCTTATTAAAATCTTGCCCAGGACACTGCTAGAGCTAAGAGAGAAGTCTTCCTTAAGTTCTTTTTATGGTTTGAACCCGAACTGTTCCCTCACAGGCTCATGTTTTGAATGCTGGGAGACTGTGGAACTGTTAGGAAGTGGGGCCTGGCTGGTGAAATTAGGTCACAAGGGGCAGGTCTTTAAAAGTTAATACCAGTCCCTGCTTCCTGTTCTCCGTGATGTGAACAGCAGCTCTGAGATTAGTGCTATTCAAAAGAACTCAAATTATACTAGATAGTCTTTAAAAAGAAAAAGAAGAACAGAAGACATGAAGTGGGGGAGTGGGTAACAGGGAGGGACCGAGACGGGGGAGGGTTTGAATGTGATCGAGTTACATGTTATAAAATTCTCAAAGAACCAATAAAACTGTATTTTTAAATAATTTATTTTTATTTTATATGTATGAGTGCTTTGCCTGCATGTATGTAAGTGCACCATGTGCATGTAATCCCCACAGAGGCCAGTTAGGTCCCCCTTACAAATGGTTGTGAGGCATCATGTGAGTGCTGGGAACCGAACCAAGGTCCTCTGCAAGAGCAGTGTTCTAAAACACTGAGAAATCTTTCTAGCCCAATACAAATATGTTTTGAATAAAATGAAAAGGAAGAAGCTGTGCAATGGGAAACGTGTTTTGGTGGAAAGTTGGTGAGCTCTGTCTTGTGTAGGTAGCCACTGCTGCTGAGTTCCTCCTCTAGTACATTGCCCTCAGTCAAGTAAATAACCCCCACTCATGTTCATGCATGCAACTCTAATGCAGAGAGCTACATACATACATACAAAAAGACCTGAAAGTAGGAAGGAGCCTTGGGAAAAATGGGTTAGATGGAGGTAGAAAAGGATAAGAGAGAATAAGAGAGAGACTATGATCAAAGAACATTATATATGAAATCGTGAAAGAATAAATAAAAAATATGAAATAAGGGGACTGGAGAGATGGCTCAGTTGTTAAGAGCATTGGTTGCTTTTGCAGAGGACCTGGATTTGAAACCCAGAATCCACATGGCAGCGAACAATTGTCTGTAACTCCAGATCCAGGGGATCCAATGCCCTCTTCTGACCTCTACAGGCACATGACATGGGCACACTTATGAACATGCAGGCAATACACTTATTCACGTAAAATAAAAAAAATTTTTTTTAATATATTTTGTTAAAGCTGCAAAGTGTAAAATACAAATAGATTTAAAGATCTTCATTTAAAAGAGAGCTACAAGGTTCCACTACCTGAATAGGGGGCAGAAGCTGTGGTCCAAAGTGCCCTGTTTCTTCATCTGGCAAAACCTGACATCATCCAAGTGGTGGTTGTGCAGGCACACAGAATACATGAGTTACAGGGTCATGGAGGCTTGCACCAAGGTTCCAAACAAAAGCCTGGGAGGTCAAGCAATGTGTAGCAGGGCCAGATTTCCCGAGTGAGCTATGCATGAAGCTGTGAAGATGAAGCCTAAGTTTCAGTGGAGATGCCAGGAACATGGGATGCCTGCTGAAGAAAGCTGCAGGCTCTGAGTGGAGCTGGCCCCTAAAAGAGGTGATATGTGCTGAAAATGGCAGGATCTTAGGCTGGGGCCACCTAAGTCTGTTGGTGCTTATATCACATCATTAAATGATGTGGAGCTATCAGATTCAATGTCTGCCCTGATGGGTTTTTGCTCTAATCTTTCCTTGCTATCCCCTTGTTCTTTCGTTTGGGAACAGGAATGTACATTCTATGCCATTGTATATTGGGAGCATTTTTTTTTATGGGGCTCATAGTTAAGAGGATGCCCTGAATCGCGGAAAAACTCTTAACCTTGGACTTTTGGGTTGTGTTAGAACTGTAAGGAATATGGGAAAGACTCTAGAAGTTTGGCAATGTATTTTATACTATGAGAAGGCCATGAACCTTGGAGGGTCATGATTTGAACCTAAAATGTCTCTGTAGGCTTCTATTTTGAATGCTGGGAAACTATGGAGCCTTTAAGAAGTAGGACCTGGCTGGCAGGAAGTAGGTCACAAGAAGTAGGCCTTTGAGAGTTATATCTACCCTGACTCTGGCCTCCTTTCTGCTTTCTGATCCTCCACAATGTGAACAACTGCTGCTACTTCACTCTCCTGCCACCGTATACTGAGTGACTATGCTCTGTGTTTTATCAAAAGGATAATTAAACTTATTAATAAAACAATCATTTTTACAACCAGCATGCTAGTCCATCTGAGAAAGGAAGAGATAAATGGAGCCCTCATAAAACACACTAAGTACAGAACTTGTGACTTTTCAGGACCATAAGCCTTATGCTTCTTTGAGCTCCATCTCTGCTATTTCCACTAACCTTGACTAAAAAATAGATCTGATGTGGCGCTTCTCAGTGACACTTAAATACTGTACCAGGAGACTGGTAAGAGACACACCTTTGAAATACATAATATGCTCCTTGTGAACTGAAAGAGAAATAACTTTTTGGCTGTTCTGGTGATGTACTTAGACAGAACATAGCACTAGGGAAAGTCAGGACACTGTGTCACATTTGTGCTCTGAAACCTCTTTTTCTGGACCTATATTAATGAACTGAGTTTCCCAAAGCATTTTGCTTCCCACAGAGTCAGCGGTGGCAATGCAATACAATTCCTGTTTTCATGGATGATATGGTTAACTTGACCTCTGAAGCCAAAAATCCCGAGTCAGCCCAATGCCCTATGTTGCTCCTATTGCTCCTCTTCTAGTTAATCAAAGCCTGTCTAGAGATGCTTCTGTTTTCTAATCTCTCTCATCATCTCCATTTCTCAAGACATTTCAGGCCACATCATCTTTTGCCTAACCAGATATAATTACTCACCTGCCTACCCTGCCTCCTGTCTAACAGCACAAGCTGTAACCCATCTCTACCAAAGTCACAGGAAAAAGGTGCATCTGGTGCCATTTGTATCTTAATGGAAGTTCTTCAACAGCTTCTCATCTTCTAAAGTATGAAGTCCACTATCCTAGCTCTAAGCTGGTCCCAATCTATTGCTGTTATCTAATTTCTGACCACTTTTAAACAATGATTTAGTGAGGTATAACTGTCAGTTATCAATACAGTCCAATTTTAGAATGTTTCCATCACCACAGAAAGAACCCCATATCTGACCACTTCTTATTACCCAAACTTCTGTCCATTTTCTCTGACCTGCCTCTGCTCTCAGTATTCACCAAGTTGCTGCACATCTTGCATTTGTTTTTGCTATCCCTTTGGTTTGAATACCTTTCCATTCCCCATTCTCCTTTCTGTTTGGCTGATTCACATTTGGAAAAGTGCATCTTTCAGAAATCTTTCCCTGATCTTCCATCTATGCCCTTGTGATGAGCTTCTACACAATCCCCTTCTCTGCTGTGGAATCCTGTTATCCATATGTCCATGTGTACTATGTGAGGGCAGAGTCTGAAAGCATCTGGCACCTAAACACAGTCCTAACATCAACCCCTCCATCTATGTGTAAGCAGATTTTAGGTAAATGTTCAAAAATATAGTTAGTAAGAACATAGTTAGAAGAATATCAAATAGAATATCATTCTACTTCTTTAAAAAGCCCAGTTTTTGTATGACCTAACACAGAGGTTTTCAAATTCCTCCTAGATGTAGAACAAAGAAATTAACATTAATATCATACTTAAAATAACTATATTTAGGGACTGGAAAGGAAGTTCAGTGGTTAAAAGCACTGTCTACTCTTGCAGAGGACCCAGGTATGATTCCCAGCACCCACATGTCAGTCAACAACAATTTGCATGTGACTCCAGTTCCAGGGGAATCTGACGCCCTCTTCTGACATATTTGGGCATTGCATAACATGAATGCACTAACACAAATGCAGGAAATACACTCATACACATAAAAAATTATAAATAAAAACATTTAAAAATAACTATATTTAATATCTTAGAGTATTTTGTATAAGAATGTAGTACAGATAAGCTGTGGCAAAGGATCAAAGAATTTAAGAGCAATTTATAAGAGAAATACACAAAATATTTTTTTTAAATCCATATTAACTAGCTCATTTCCTCTGGATAGTGAAGTCTTCTGTTATCTGACTTAGCTGTTGGATGTCCATGCTCAGCTTGTAGAACACCAGCCCTGCACCAAAACATTAGCAGAGTGATTCATTCAAGAGTGGTGTGCAGAGAAAGATTTCCTTTAATAAGAGAGTTGTCCAGAATCACAATATAGGACACAGATAAAAAGGGATCTGCCCTAGATAAAGTGTGGGGGCGTAAGGAGAAATTGACTTTCACTAGGTACCTCTTAGAGCTAACATTGTGAAAACACACAGCTAAAAAAAAACTCTCTAGGATCCTATTCTTTTTTATGTCTATGTTTAGACTTTCTCTTTCTTTTTTTCCTTCCTTCCTTCCTTTCTTCTTCTTCCTTCCTTCCTTCCTTCCTTCCTTCCTTCCTTCCTTCCTTCCTTTCTTTCTTCTTTCTTTCTTTCTTTCTTTCTTTCTTTCTTTCTTTCTTTCTTTCTTTCTTTCTTCTTTCCTCTCTATTTTTTGACACAAGGTCTTCCTGTAGCCCCAACTAGCCTGGAACTTACTATGTAAACCAGGCTTGCCTGGATCTTACAGAGAACTGCTCACCTCTGCCTCCCAAGTGCTGGGATTAAAGGTGTGTACCACCAAGCCCTTTTAAATACATTATATATATATATATATATGTATGTATATATATATTCATTTATTTTGGGGCAAAATCATTCTTGAATGCATTCTACACATGAGATGCCAACACTATGATGCTTAATCCCTAAATAACATTAGTATCTCTCTGTCTTTATTATTTATTTGTTTATTTGTTTATATATTCAGACAGGGTTCCACTATATAGCTGGCATTGAAATCTTCATCCTCTTGCCTCAGCCTCCCAAGTGCTGAGATTACCATTATGTTTTAGCATCTATATTCTCACAATTAGGCCAGCCTCATTTACAGAGTGCATTCCAGGTCAGTCAGGGCTACATTCTAAGAGCATGCCTCAGTCCCCCTTCTAAAAGAAATCTAGTACAGACACCATATTTAAATTTTCTCCAAATTTTCATTTACAGCTTTTGTTTTGATTTAAATCCAATCAAGGTTGTACACTGCATTGGCTCATGTTGCTTCAGTGTCTCTTTATCTTGGACAGTATCTGCCACATTAGTTTTTCTTTCAAGACATTAACTTTTTTGAAGAATCCAATCCATTTATCTTTTAGAATATTCTTCACTAAGGAACCGCTGGGTTCCTTTTTTTTGGATTATGCATTGTGTTCTAATACTCATCATAGAGATATATTTGTACCTCATCTCCTTTACAGGAGTCATTTTTATATTTTTGAGGGTAAGCTTGTTTTACTGTACTCAGAGTGGGGTTGTATACCTTCAATTTAATGCAGAAACTGTACAAGATTCTGTTACCTGTTATATGGAATTGGATGACATAGAAGGTGGCTGAGGACTATATCTGTATACTTCGGTCTGGAGATGAACAAACTCACAGTATTTATGATTTGTTGTCGAACTCTAGGCAAGGTGATTATTGATAGTCGGGCACAGATAACGCCTATTATTTCTGGCACCTGAAGAGAAACAAGAAATCACCACGACCTTAATCCTATGGGACAATTATGGTTTCTTGAAAGGTCCTAAGAGGTGAGATGAACCAAAATGTTTAAGTTTTTTTTTAGAATTTAAGGTGTTAAGTATATTGTTCCCTGATAAAGCACTTACTTAGCATGTATGAGGATTTGATCCTCAATACTGCAAAAATAACAGAAACTTTATAATCAAAACATTTTATGTACTCTCTCTCTCTAGATATATAATATGTATATATGTATGTATGTAAGTAAACAAAAAGACATGGAAGGAGCTGGAGCTGTAGTTCAGTTGCAGAGTGCTTGCCTAGCACAGGAGGGCCTGATGATTCTTAACACTACAAATAAAAGGAGCAGGGGGGAGGTGAGGAAGGAAGGAGAGAAAGGAAAGAGAAGAAAAGAATGAAGGAAGAAAGAAAAAGAGAAAAGAAAGAAGTATGAGGGATATAGTGCAGTGGCAGAGTGCTTGCCTGGCATGCACAAGGCCCTGGGTTCAATCTCTAGCACCACAGAAAGATAAAAGGAGGAAGAAAAGATTTGGAAGGATGTAAATATAAATGTTAGGTGTATCTTTGAGTAATGAAGCATTGGATTTGTCTCATCTATTTTTTCTGATTTTTTGATCAATTATTACACAGTGATTTTATGACAAAATGAATGAAATCATTATGTTATGGCAGAGGGTTCTTATCTACCTTCCTCTCTGTCTATCAAGACAGAAGCTCAGGGCTTTGGTCTATTTTTCCCTTGGCTTTGCTACTCAACCTGACATAAAATGACTGTCATCACCACCAGTTACACGAAGTTGTTTGAAAGATGGGCAGGTGATACAACTCCGAGCCAATGAGACATGAGGGAGAATTGACCACGGGAATTGAAAGGCGAAAGACTTTCTGTCTTCATTAAAGGGACAAAAGACAGGCACCTTTCTTCTTCCTGGATAGTCTTATCTTTCAGCTCATTAGATCTGAAATCACTGTGCCTTTCTTATGATCACATGAATAGAAAAAGAAAAAAGATGGAAACATCCTGTGATCTTAAATATCATTATCAAATTAGTGAACCCATCATAGAAAATACACCATGTCCAGACTTCTTATACGTATTTAGGAATATATATTTGTTGTAATTATTTAATATAGTCTAATGACTTCTTTATACTAAAACTTAATAAACTTTTTTTTTTTTTTGAGACAAGGGTCTCCCTGTAGCCCCACCTAGCATGGACCTTTCTATGTAAATCAGGCTGGCCTCGATTTCACAGAGATCTGCCTGCCTATCACCCAAGTCCTGGAATTAAAGGCATATGCCAGCATGCCTGGCCCCAGATAAACTTTAAAAATATATTTTATTATTTATTATTATTTATGTGTATGAGTGTATTGTCTGCATGTAAGTGCACCTGGGTTGTACAATTCCCACAGGGGTCAGAAGAGGGCTTTGAATTCCCTGGAACTGGAGTTACAGATGGTTGTTAGCCAATATGTGGGTGCTGGGGAACCCAGGTCCTCTGCAAGAATAGTCAGTGCTCTTAACTGCTGAGCCATCTCTCCAGCCTCTTGAGAACTTTAATTCTTCTGAATCTTCCATGCTCATATATGTCAATTACATCTCCCCAAAGAAATCCTGATCTTTGGGACCACATCTTGGCAGGGAGAGGTGTGCATGCACATGCACATGTATGTGTAATGTGTTTGTGTGTGCGCACATGACTGTGCAGTAGCATACAACCATATATGTGCCTATAAAGGCCAGAGATCAATGATGATGTCTTCCGTAATTGTTCCCCCACCTTATTTTTTTTGAGACAGGGTCTCTTCATTGAAACTGGAGCTCACCATTTCAGCTAGACTTGCCAGCCAGTGAGCTTTGGGGATCTGCATGGCTCTTGTGCTGGGTTACAGATGCTCATGGCCATGTCTGTGTTTCTCCATGGGTGGTGGGGATCTGAAGATGGATCCTCATGCTTGCAGAGCAAACACTTTATCCATTGAGCACCCAGGCCCACACCTTAGATTTTTTAAATGTCCTCCTTTGTTTGGTACATGGGGGCTGGTTAGCATATGGTTGTTGAATGGAGGAATATTTTTGAGTGGCAGAAGAAGGTTTCACCCTTCCCTACCAGTGCCTGTTCTCAGATGAGCAGGAGTGGCAGAAGGACCTTCCCAGCTACAGGAGGGGACGGGGCTTACTGATATTTCAAATCCAGAAAATGGTCCCTGAGATAACCCCTGAGCTTTTACCTTCTCAAATCTGGACTCAGCACTTTTTACCAAAGTTATTAGCAGCTCTCCTGCTGTCTTCTGGGTGCAAGGATGTGGCAGGCTTTTCAGACTATTCAATACAGTCATTATAAACTGGCCAAGTTCTTGTGAATCAAAGAAAACTTCAAAGATCTGCAGTAATATAGGAAAAATGAAGTTTTAAGATATGGTATGGGCTGGGCATACAGCTCAGTGGTAGAGCATTTACCTGTCATGGGTAAGGCTCTAAATTCAATTCCCAGCACCACAGGAGAAGGGGTATGGGAATATGGTAGAAAGAACTGTGTTGTCTATCATGGGCTTGTTTACAAAAGTAGAAACTAGAAGCAATCCAAACTCCACTGCTAAAGTCTATTCATGGCCTTTTACTGCTCTGACTCCTAGAGAAAGGCTTTGTTCTGAGACCTTTAAAAAGAGTCATACTTTCTAGGAATATAGAAGGAAAGGAAACACCCAGTGATGGATAGCTGACTGCTTCCTTGGTAACTAAAACGCCTTGTTCAGGAGGCAACATACTAACAGAATGTGTCGTTCTGTTCCTTGTTACACTTGGCAGTGTTTAAAACCCTTCATATGGTAAGAATGGGTACATTCCATTGGACCTATATATAACAGGCATTAAGCAAAGCATTTTACACACAGAATTTCATTTAATCCTTATAACAACTGAATTATACCAACACATGCAGATTCTTGTTGGATAGATGAGGAAACTGAAACACAGACTAAATTATCTCATACCTTAGACCCTTTTTGAGTAAGACTCATAGTTATTCTTTTGTAAATGTTTATATATATATATATATATATATATATATATATATATATATATGTGTGTTCATGCATATGCAAGTGCATGTGGTAGCCAGAGGTCAATGTCAGTGTAGCCAGCAAGTCCCAGGATCCTCCTGTCTCTGTGTCCCCAATGCAGAAATTACAGGAGTACAAAACCATGCCTAACTTTTTAAAATGTATTGGGGACTGAACACAGGTCTTTATGTTCGTGCTGCAATCACTTTATTGGCTTAGCCATCTCCCCAGTCCTATAGGTTTCTTTTCATACCCTTAATCCCTAATATGATTTAGCAGATGAATAAAATAATTGTTGAGTAATGAATAACCTCATTAATTAAAAAGCACATAGCTTGTTGGCTCAACTATCCCCTCTTGTAGCTCCTCTGTGTGAAAAGGTTTACATGAGCAAGTACACGGCTGTGGTGGTTTGGATGAGAAATGTCCCCCCATGGGCTCCAAGTATATGAATATTTGGCCCCAATTCATGGCCCTGTTTTTGGACATTTAGCGGGTGGGGACTACTGGAGGAAGCACGTCACTGGAGGTGGGCTTTAGAGTTCAGAGATTCTCTCTCTCTCTCTCTCTCTCTCTTTCTCTCTCTTCCTGCTTCCTACCCCAGCTGCCTGTACCACCACACCTCTCCACCATGATGAATTTTTTTACCTCTGGAACCATAAGCCAAATAATCTCGTCCTTCTATAAGTTGCCCTGGTCATGGTATTTTATCACAGCAACAGAAAAGTTACTAATACTCTGGCATTCAGTAAGTTGAACCAGATCAAAGTGAAATCACTGGCCTCATGAGTAGGTTGACATAAATCACTAAACTAAGAAGACTGGTATGTAAGAGTCATAAACATGATACTCTGTCTGTAAACTATGACAATTACACAGAACATTCCAAAGTGATTTTTACCATTTTACATTTCCATGAACAAATAAGACTCTGGTTACTCCCCACCCTCACCAACACTTCAAGCTGTCTGAGTGTATACTTCTAAACTTCCTGATTACCTGGGCAATTTTGAAGGGACAGCTGTAGAACCGTTTAATGCTATAGTGCTCGAGCAGCTCACGACACTTTTTCAAAGCTTCTCTCAAGCTCCTCTCATGTTCTTTGTCATGAGTGATATCTAGGAAGAGTATGAATTATTATTATGTTCTGGTTCGTTTCTCTCTTCTTGATTTGACAAATCTGGTTTATTCAGAGTGTGAAGTAAATCCTAGGTTCTCATTTGAACAAAAATGCCTGGGGCAATGGGACTGAGGTGTTAATGAAAGTAGATTTTCCTCCCTTTCTTATAAAGGAATAAATATATTTATTACATATATGTACCAAGAGAAAATGAAAAGTATTTTGTAAAAGCTGAGATTTTAAAGGCATTCTATAGCACTTCACTACTGAGGAATTTTAAGGAGTCATCTATGAAGTTTAAGTATTGTCAAAAGTTTGATAATTGTGTGATCTCTCTGCATGCCTCATATCACCTTGTTTTCCCATGTTTTGTTTTACCTTTTTGACATAAGGCCTCACTAGTATAGCCATTGACTAGACTAGAACTCTATATGTAGACCAGGCTAGCCTCAAACTCTGCCTTCTGAGCACAGAGATTAAAGGTGTATGCCATGTTTTAATGTGACTTCATATTGCTGAACACTCATCTCTGGGAAGTCTTGGAGCTCTTGGTTAAAGATACTGTCTCTCTAACTTCAAACCAAGTTCCCTTGTAAAAGAATCTTGCCTATCTTGTTTATCATGAATCCCTACAACAACAGAGGCTTCATAAATATTTTTGAGTCAATTATAAATTATATTTCCTTGACTGTATCTTTGTAAACATTGTTCATACTAAGAGCCCCCTAAAGATGGTGCAACTGCTTTGGAAATCAGCACTTCTCATATGTGGTATAAATAACCCAGGAGAGCAACTACTTGGTGAGGATAAAGTAGCCTAAGATTTGAATACTTGGGGGTATTCAGGTTAGGCATCTTTGAACGTTCTTCCTAGCTGGGAAGTTTTCAAACTCCTGGAGCTCCTACCTGTGGAAGCCTTGTTCATGCTGTTCCCTCTGCCCGCCACACTCCTCTTACCTGTGTACCTTGCTGATCGCGCTTTTCCTTCATACCATCTTCAGAAAGGCCTTTTCTGAATCCCATAACTCACTTGATTCTTATTCATGGCCCTGTAATTTTCCCTCATGTTACTGATAATAATACTTATCTGCTGACTCTTTGGGATATTCACTGGACAATAAAATAAATATTGGAGGAACTTGTGCTTTAGTTACTATTGGATCCCAAATCAACACTAAATACACATTTATGGGATAAATTTTTCTAAATATTTTATTTGTTATTTTTATTTTATGTGTATGAGTGTGCTGCCTTCATGTATGTAAGTGCACCCATGTTGTACAATGCCTATGAAAGTCAGAAGAGGGCACTGGATCCCTTAGAACTGGAGTTACAGATGCTTGTTAGCTGTCATGTGGATGCTGGGAATCAAACCTGGTTCCAGCCCAGTGATAAATAAATTAATAAAGGCACAAATTATGGCAAAAACCTCGGCCACTTCTGACTAAACCAGTCACTCCAGTGTGTCTCTAAGGACACAAGTCTGGCTATTCCACAACCATGCAGAGATGTTGGAGACAATGGGTCTGAGCCAGTGTTACGGTTCCAACGTTGAAGTCAGCATTGCTTCCCCTCTGCTTATGGCTAAGTACTTTTCTCTCTTTGAACTATGAAAGAAAATCTATGTAGAACACGGGAAGGAGGGCTTGTGCCTATGGCTGTGCTAGAGATTTGATTAGGACCTTGTGTTCAGCAGTGCCTTACACTTCAGTCTCAGAGTGATATGAAGCAGGTAGTGTGTTCCCTCTGCAGCCTCCTTAGCCACCGCTTTCTGTGGGTCCCCACACAGTAGGGCCATCACAGCCACAAGGTGTCCGAGTCTTCGGAAATGCAGTGGAAGCTAATGGAGAAGGAAAGAAAATGCCATCAGAACATTTATACCTTAAGTTGGAGCTATTGATTAGTAATCGCAGTTCTAGCCAAAATTCAAGAAGGGAAACAGTCACTGTCAGCCCTCAGTTCTTTGAAAGGTTAATAATTAACATATTTAAATTCAATATATCTTTTGGAAGGTAGACCCAACATGTGAATGAAATCTGATAAATGAAGAGGCTTTGTGCATAAAGATGTTCATTCTAGCACTATTATTATTATTATTTTTTGAGACAGGGTCTTTCTGTAGCCACAGCTGGCCTGAAACTCGCTATGTAGACCAGGCTGGCCTTGAACTCACAGAGATCTGCCTGCCTTTGCCTCCTGAATGCTGGGATTAACAGTGTACATCACCATGTTCAGCAATGTTTGTATTTTCTTTTCTTTCTTTCTTTTTTTTTTTTTGTCTACCACTGTTTTTAAACACCACATTTTAAAAATATTTGCTCAATAATAGTAAAGGAAATTATAGTATGTTTGCTCTATGAATGAAACTAGTAGAAATCAAATATTTGGGCTAGAGATGTGGCTCAGTGGTAGAGAACTTGCACAAGTACTTACGCTTAATCCCCAGTAGCACTAAAACAAAACAAAACAAAACAAAAACCCAGCACCAACAATAAAAACAATTTAAGTTTGGAGAATGATTTTAGTAGGAAAGACTCTTTGTAATAAGCCTTTACAAATTGAAATTTTACATAACTTTGTAAACCAAGTTAATCATATGTTTCAAGAATATTTAGAACTACTTACTCCTACTAAGAGAAACAATGTAATCAGTCCTATAATGATTTGGAATCCGGATGTAACTCTTACAAGCTAAGCTGAAGCAGAGTTTCAATCTTATACCATGTTCCCTATTTGTGACTCAGTTAAGGCCCTTACTCAGAACAATGTGTATGTGCATAAGATGTGACAGTGCTGACTTTGAAAACAACAATGGAAGTTACAATGTGGCCTCACAGATGTTGCAAACAACATGGGATCAGAGCATAGGTTGATGACATCTGTGGCTGTGTGTGCTGCATGGAGTCAGTAGGGTTTGAAAAACAACTTCTTTGTTTGAAATACTGTCATCAAAGATTGCTCATATGTGTGATACACTGTTCAATAGCCATGAGAGAAACCCTTTGTCAGACAGTAGAGAAGAGAGCCCATTTCTAAGAGAATGGTTCTGAGAGGACTCAGAACAACTTAGAATGAGATTGAACTCACTCTCTGTTAAAGTACTCCAAGAGTGAAGTTCTTCAATAATGGGACATCTGCCACAGTGTGGTACCTCATCTGAGGAATCAGGTATATGAGAAATGTATAATACCACAAGTGATGCTGCTAAGTGAAAATACTATGCAAAGTGGGCCATAGCACTTAATGTTTTTTTTTTTAATTTATTGACTAACATCCTGCCTCTGTTATAAAAAAAGTAGCTAGCAATTATCATACCAGAAATAAAATGTATATAAGAAATATAACAATATGGTGAAGGAAATAGGACAAATATTTTAATTAGGGGGGAAAAGTCAGTGATCAATTGGTGAGCATGCTTCAGATGCACTACAGAGCTGGTCTCAGAACATCCCACAGCTACAAAGAGGTATGTGCAAACGTCTTGTATAATATGATTCCTCTTGTTCAGAAGGTATAGAGCAAAAAGCCACGCAGATAAAACACAACTTTTGCTTGGAGTAAGACAGAGAAAAATCCATTCTACAGCTCTTCACATACTACACACAGAAATATTATAATCACAAGCTTGTAATGGCCTGTTCCAAGGAAACTCAGCAACACTCCAGAGAGCTGTACCAGTAATATTTTATGTGTGTGTGTATAATTTCAGGAATGTGTACCAAAATGCACACATGTACATTCACATGTGGAGTCAGAGGTTGCCATCAGGTGTCTTCCTTCATTGCTGCCATCTTATTTTTGAGATAGGATCTCTTTACCATTTCAGCTAGTGGCTGGCTAGAGAGTGCTAGGGGTTCTCTTGTCTCTGTGCCACCAGCACTGGGGTTACAGGTGTTGTGTCACCATTCTTGGCTTTTGTGTGGGTCCTGAAGATCCAAACTTAGGTCCTCCTGCTAGAACAGCAAACATTTTACCCACTGAGCCATCTCCCCAGTCCCACTAGTGGCCTTTTTTTTACTTAAAAAAAAGAATTTATTTCTATTTTAGTATGCGTATATGTGTGTTTGTGTGTGTGTCTGATTAATGTATTTATGTTGGCTCATGTGTTAGAGTTCATGTGTGGACATTAGAGGACAACTGAGTGGAGTCAGTTCTCTTCTTCCACCTTTATGTGGGTTACGGGATCAAACTCAAGTTGCCACGCTTGGTGGCAAGTGCCTTTACTCACTGAGCCATTCTGGTAGGCCTTTCTTTGTTTTTGTTGTTTTTTTTGCTTTGGATTTTGTTTTGTTTTGTTTTGTTTTTGAGAAAGGTCTCCTGTAGCCCTAGATGGCCTGGAATTCATTATGTAGACCAGGCTGGCTTTGATTTTACAGAAGTCCACCTGCCTCTGCTTCCTGAATGCTAGAATTAAAGGCACCTGCCACCATTCCCAGATTCTTGTTTTGTTTTTTGAGACAAAGTCTCAAGTAACCCAGGGTGGCCTCAACCATGTTATGTCATCAAGACTAGCCTTAAGCTTTAAATTTTTCATTTATTTTTATTTTATATGTGTGAGTGTTTTGACTACATGCATTTAGGTGCACCATATGTGTGCAATGCCTACAAAGGCCAAAAGATAGAGTGTGTTATATCCTCTGGAACTGGAGTTACAGATAGCCACTATGTGGGTGCTGGGAACCCCACCCTGAGTCCTCTACAATAGCAGCCATCTTAACTTACAATAGCAGCATCATCTCTTAACTGCTGAGGCATCTCTCCAGTCCCTTCCTTAAACTTTTTGATCTTCCTGCCTCAACTTTCAAGTATTGGGATTACAGACAAACACCACCAAGCCAGACTTGCACCCGTGTTCTTTACTCAGTGGAACTATGACTAGCACTGGAGATGTAGTCAGAAAATGAACGAGAATAACTCTTGCAGGTGAAAATCTAATTATGGAAGCACAAAATAAACAAAAAGAAAATTTAAAACATTATATATCAAATGATACATATTGTAATGAAGAAAATGCAGGGAAAAGGAATAGGAACTATTCATTTTGAGTGATTGGGAAAGACCTCACTGGTACTGAAACAGGAGAGTGAGCCGTGGTGAAGATTTCTAGAAGAGAATGTCAGGCAGAAGGAACAGTAAGTGCAAAGGACTAAGAGGGAATGTTTGGTGTCTTTGGAGACCATCAAATAGGTGAGGTTGATGGAGCATAGTAAACAAAAGAGAAGAAAAGGAGATGAATGGAGAAGGGGCCAGACACTGTGGCAATGTCCACAGACTACTGTATTTGGCAACTGATTCTGGGTGGGGTGGGAAGCCACTTGAAGGTTTTAATCAGAGCTGAGCATGAGCTGACTTCCATTTATTCACTGAATATTTAACTGAGTATTGACCAGGTATTAGGTTCTGCTGTAAGGTACTAGGGATATTGTGGTGACCAAGGTAAACACTATCATCAGTGTAATTTATGATTCATTACAACAGGTAATAAATCTATAAAGAGTAAGCCAGAGAAACTTGGACCCTAAGAAGCCCCAGGAAAGAAGCAGCAATAAAGCAGTTGGCATCACACTATATAACCAAATGACACTGAACTCCTGATCTTCCTGTCCTGACCTCCGAGGAGCTGGGATTAAAAGTGTGAGTTGCCATAATTAGTTAACAAAGGCTTTGCTTGAAGTGGAGGTATCTGAAGT
Source organism: Eospalax fontanierii (assembly GCA_035773235.1). NCBI lineage: Eukaryota > Metazoa > Chordata > Mammalia > Rodentia > Spalacidae > Eospalax > Eospalax fontanierii. The sequence continues at coordinate 22,009,847 of CM069550.1, read as the reverse complement.
GAGCACTGGAGAATGATGAGTAGATGGCTATGTAGAGAACTGGGGTAGACCATTCTAAGCAGATGCAGTAGTAGCAAGTATGAAGGGGAGGCAAGAAGAGCTTTGGGTGGTAGGAATCTAGAAGAGACCAGAGTGGCTGGTGTATAGTGAGTGAAGGAATGTCGAGGCAGGCAGGAGCCGGTTCACATATGACCTGGAATTCTAACTATAGGTGGAAGGCCTTGGATTAAAATGGAGGAGGAGGCAGAAGAGGCAGAGGAGATAAAGCCCAAGACCAAAATAACAACAAAGATAATGCAGAAGATGACAACAGAAAGGTAAAAACAAAAAGATGATTGAGTGTTAAGAAGGTAATACTGGGGGGCTAGAAAGATGGCTCAGAGGTTAAGAATGCTTGCTGCACAATCATAAGGATCAAAGTTTGGATCCCAGCACCCATGTAACAAGCCAGTCATCCTTGTAAATGTCTGTAACTACAGCTCCTCAGGACCTAACACCCTCTTCTGGGCTCTTCATGCACACATGTGTGCATGTATACTCATAGACACATATGACATACACAAATCTTTTTATTCACTCCTCTAGAGGAGGAACCAGAAGGAACTGAGTTGGAGGCCCACGCCTAACACTGGAAAAAAGTACTTGGATGGATAAACAATGTTAGTGGCACTTCTTTCTAAACAACAACAAGTTAATAATTTTTTAAAAATATATTTAAAAATTTTTGTAATGAGCATCTTTACATTCATAACATGTATAAGCCTCCCAGACTTTCTGAAGACATAAAAGCCACTGGAGACTTATGCTCCTAGTCTGACCCCTAAGTGTATGTTTAACAATCTCTTTTTTAAAAAATATTTCATTTTATTTTTATGTGTATAAGTGTTTTGCCTGCATGTATATAAGTGCATCCATATTGTACAATGCCCACAGACATAGGAAGAAAGCGTTGGAGCTCCTGGAACTGGAGTTACTGATGGTTGTTAGCCACCACATGGGTGCTGGGAACTGAGAACCCAGGTCCTCCGCAACAGCAGCCAGTGCTCTTAACCACTGAGCCATTCTCCAGTTCCCCCTTTAAATTTCTTATCCTTTTTCTTTAAGTTCTTTTGAAAATAAAGTTAGGTACCTAGAGGATACATATGTGCCACAACTCATTGAGCTCTATTCTATATTTAAGTCGGGTGGGCATCACTTAATATAAATTATATTTCAGTGTAAGAAAATCTGTGGACCTGAAGGAGGGCATGAGTTATTGGCCTAACTGCATTTTCTCCTTCTCTGGCACTGATTTTGCTTCTTTAAGTTTTTCCTCCTGAGTCATTCTCTTGTGCAATTACCTTGGATTCTAGGATAGTAAGATTGACTAACAACTTTATGCCAAGTGACTAAAACTAACCCCCAAGCAACAGTAAGCTTTGCAGGACAGATTACGACCCCACCCATGCAGGCAATTATCCATGATGGTAAGGCTGAGATAATAATCCATAATAGTGTGGCCTGATCAAGATTACCAGCTCTGTGAGCTATGTCTACACCTCTCCTTTAGATTTCATTTCTATAAAATCTCAAAAGTTCCTGTCATCTCCTTGTAGACTGATTTGGAATCACCAAGCTTCTTTATCTGTTCTTTCCAACAATAGCTATGCTCATTATGTCTTCATTTTCTCTTTGTTTGGCATATTAAATTGGGTAGTCAATCCTAATTCATAGGAACTCCCAGAGCTGGGGTTTTTGCTCTCCTAGTTTGTTAACAGAACTTCTTCAGAAAAACACAGAAGAGTGCACCACATAAAATTCTGCATACAACTTCTAGGCATTTCATAGACACAGTAGTACCAGGTTAAGCACCCCTATACTGGCAACACTTTCTAGGAAAGAAAGTGCTAATGAAGATCCCCCGGGGCCTAGAAAGACATATACAGAAGGAAATAATTTGAAACTTATTTCTTTAATCAACAGCAGCTAAGCTTAGAGGTTAAGGAATCTGAATAGTCATGTTGTTGTTACCAGAATAATAGGACAGTCAGTGATGGTCAGAAGTTACTTGTACAGAAGTTACATGGGTTAGGAAGCAATAGACTGTATAGAGTGTGGAAGGTTAACTAAAGTGGGGGGACTCCATCTATACAGCTATGGGAAAGTCATCATCCATGTTGATATTTTAGTTATTGGGCTGTTTGGGGAGGACTGTTTTGGGGTCACCTTTGTGCCTGTAAGTAACCTTTCATCCATGCTCTGCAAGTAAGCTCAATAAACTCTGGTTTGGCCAAGCTAGACTTGGGGAGAATCAATACTTCGATCTGTCATTGCGGTTCTATATGTGGGAGCAGATACATGATTCCATTGCTCCAGAAAAGTTTATGTAATATGCAGTCTAGGGAAATGATGAATGGAAAATGAAAATGCTCCAGTGGCTACAAGTCCTTCTGGAGAAGGAGGGATAGATTTTCAGAGGGAAAAAGAACTGACTTGTCAGGCATGGTAGTGCATGCCTTTAGTGCATGCCTGCACTTGGCAGGCAGAGGCAGGTGGATCTCTGTAAGATCGAGGCAAGCCAGGTCTACATAGTGAGTTCCAGGCCAGCTGGGGATACAGGGAGACCCCATCTGAACCTTCTCCCCACCCAAAAAAAGGAACAGACCCAAGAAGAATTCTGGGGAAATTCTTTTTTCAAAAAAGACTTTCATTTATTTTATTTTATGTGTATGAGTGTTTTGCCTGCATATATGTAAGTATGCCACATGTTTGCCTGGTGCCTGCAGAGGCCAGAAGAAGGTATTGGATCCCCTGAAATTGGAATTAGGAAAGGGTGTTAGCTACCATGTGGGTGCTAGGAACCAAACCTGGGTCCTCTCAATAGCTGACCCATTTCTCCAGCCTCCAGGAATTTTTTTTAGAAGTTATGGGATTGAAAACAACAGAGACCTGAAAGAGAGAAATATGAGGATTTAAAAATAGGTTCTACAATAAGAAATAAGTAGGCATGGGAAAAAAGCAGCAAACTGCCTGGTGGCTAAAGGCTGATACAGTTGAAAAGTAGTACAGCCCCATCATGAGACCACTTAAACAGGTAAGCCAAAACCAAGCAATGCCAGCTGGCCCCAATAAGGCCAACCAAGACTATCACATTATAATGGCTTCCATAGTATTAACCAATAGTTTTGGTCCTTCCAATCTCTATGACATATCTGAAAACTCTGTATAAGGACAAAAAAGAGGAATCAACAATATTTTAGGAATTCATATGCTCTTCAGACTTAGACCATGAATAATCTTCCTTTTCATTATGTTTTCCCATGAAAAACACTGCCCAGTGACTGGTGGGAGCCACTTACTATGAGAATACCTACATTCACTCCTTGAGTGTGTACTTTTACTCTCTAAAAAACTTCCCTAGTTCCTTACTGTATTTATGAATTCCTTCTCGGATAGGAAAAGGAAGCTGGAAACACTGAGTCCTCTCTGGTCTCTATCTCTGAGACCCCTTTTTTTCTCCCCCTTCACCACAGTATCACTCTTAGAGAATTTGGGAGATATTTAAATTGACTTGCTTAAATTGACCTGCTAGGCTTCCCTTCTTCAGACACAAACTACACAGACTGTGAGTTCACAAACATGTTCAGGTTGTACTTATTAACTCATTTGCTCAAAAACATTTACTGTATTATTGTCTTCTAACTGCTGTGCTATGCAACGGGGATACAAAGATTAACAAACAGTATTTGGCCTCAAACTGCTCATATTTTAGGACTGGGGCAGACATAAACAATGCTGAGTGTTGGGAAAGTACATGAGTACCAAGAGGTCAAACACAGAGCCCAGGCTGAGTCACGGAAGGGAACAAGCAGCAGAAGGATGACTTTGGATCCTTCTTCCTCAACAGCCCTAGGCTACTCACCTTCAGGCTGAGGTAACTGGATAAGCACTTGAGGACTTGGGACATGATGGCTGTAGCCCGTTCTCGTTCATGGTCTTTGGTTGACTGTAACCAGGGACCCACGTGCTGCAAAAAATAAAGGAAGGTGAAATGGTTTATCAGGAAGATTTGAAATAAAACATCTACTGTGTTTGAAAGAAAATGAGGAATGAGAAACTCTATTACTTCAATATCTAAAACGACTCCTGAAGAAAAACGAGTTTGGGTCTGAGACCAAAGTGGTAAGTTGACAAACAAGGCCCAAAGCTCTGGCATCTACTAAACCTTGGTTTCTAGACTTATTTCCCTTCATTCCAATATTTTAATTATTCTATTCCCCTGGGTGTTTTAGCCCTCTCAAGTCTGCACTGGAAAGTTAGCAGTATGGTATTCAAGAACTAAAGACAGAAAAAGTGCATCTACCTTAGGAGACAGGGAACAGGAACTCATGAAGAAGGGGCCTTTCAAGCAGAAGAAATAACTTCAGTTAGCTGCCAAGGCAGGGGTGTACAAAGTACAACTGGATAAAGGAGAGAAACCAATCTGATTGGTGTGCTGATATATGAACAGAAGAGGAGTAAGAAATAATGTCAAAGTCACTCATGGCAAGGGTGAATGCCATCTGGACTCAGGTGTAGATGATTACTGACAACTTAGAGAGCTATCTCTTCTAGAATATCTGCATCTTAAAAAGGGTAAGAGCAAGATACTTGAACTTCAGTGAGTGATCAAATCTCAAATGGTAAATGGCACATGTTAGAATAGCTAAAGGTGGAGGCAGGTGGCCATTTTCCACATTTGAGTCCTACCTGGTAGGAAGCTGCCTATTTACCATCTTAAGAGACTTACTCTGGTCCCTGTCACTGATCAAAACCTTCAATAGGAGGGAATAGTAAGAAAAAAATGTAGCAATGATTTGAGTAATTTATTGAAGGCCATTTATTCAATACTTATTATCTTTGTGGAAAGTGAAGAAATGGGACTCTCTGGAAGCCAATTCCTTACATAACTTATACCAGAAAGACTTGTGACTAGTGACTGGAAGGCAGAATTCAAACCCAATCCTCTGCTTCAAAACCAAAAGCTACGGGGCCAGTGAGATAGCTCAGCAAGTAAAGGCACTTGTTGCCAAACCTGATGATCTAAGCTTGATCCCTGAAACCCTGATGGTGGAAGGAAAACTGACTTCTGTAAGTTGTCCCCTGACCTCTATACATATGCTGTGGCACACACTCCACCCCTGCCCTGACAAAATAATGAAAACTAAACACAATTTTAAAAACTGATAGTACTTTTGGCTACTATGTTGCTTCCTACAACTTAACCCTTCCACATTTTCTTCCTTCACTTTTATCAGTGAGAGCAGTTCCTCTTGCTTTCTGCTGTGCTCATTAGTGTTTGTTAACTTGATACAAACTATAGTCACCTAGGGAAAAAAGGAACCTCAATAGAAAAAATTCCTACATCAGACTGGTCTGTGGGCATGTCTGTGGACATTTTCTTGATCACTAATTGAGGAAGGAGGGCCAAGTTCACTGTGGTAGTGCCATCCCTGGGCAGATGGGTCTGGGCTATATAAGAAAAGAGGCTGAGCAAGCCAGGAGGGCAAGTCAGTAAGCAGCATTCCTCTGAGGTTTCTGCTTTAGTTCCTGCCTTGGCTTCCTTCCATGATGGCCTATAATCTGTAAGTCAAATAAATTAATTCCCCACATGTTGGGTTTTTTTTTTGTTTGTTTTTTTGACACAGGGTCTTCCTGTAGCCCCAGCTGGCCTGGAATTCCCTATATAGACAAGCTGGCCTTAAACTCACAGACTAGCTTGCCTTTGCCTCGGGAGTGCTGGGATTAAAGGTGTGTGCCACCATGCCCGGCTTGCAAGTTGGTTTTTAAAAAATATTTTATTACTTTTAATTTTGTGTGTATGAGTGTACTGCCTGCATGTGTGCAAGTGCACCCATGTCATGAAGTGCCCAGAAAGGTCAGAAGAGGGTTTTGGCTCTCCTGGAAATTACAAACAATTGTTAGCTGCCATGTGGGTGCTGGGAATTGAACCCAGGTCCTCATTAAGAGCAGCTGGTGCTCTTAACCCTGAGTCATATCTCCAGCCCCAAGTTGGCTTTGATTAGTGTTTTGTCACAGCAACAGAAAGCACACTAGAATATTTGATATTTCATTTACCTTATTTGATATTTCATTTACCTTAAAAATGGTGTCAAGATTTTCCAAATGTGGGTCTTTTACCACAAGACTCTGCAGCATCACAGAGAATGCCTGGAACGTCTGCCTGTAGAGACACTGAAAAGGTGTAGTCAGCAGGGTCCCTCCCCATCTAGTCCTTCAAGCACTGTGCACATCTAAGGCTCTTATCATTTTGAGGCTTTATTTAAATACCAGACCCAGAGTAATAGCACCTGTGGACAGTTTCTGGCCTGAGGTAAACAGAAATATATTTTCATTTCAAATTGCCACCTTAGAATTCCTGTGATCAGGGGTAACTGAATGCATCTGGGAAACTGAATGCAAAGATCTCATTAAGATACTTTTAAAGCTGGCTTGTGACTCTGATGTTCTGAACAGGGGAGTGAATTATCTTCCATGGATGTCTTACCAGCCTGTTGAACAGTCAATGAGGAAAAGGACTATTTCTTCTGCCTGGAAGCTTTGCCCTCTCTTCCTCCCACTTTCATTCCATCAGGAAGGCTTTCCTTGACCAACTATGTAAAGAGCTCCTGGGTCTCCAGTCACGGCTCTTCTTCCTCTTCCCCTGATTTGTTTTTTTCATACTGTTTCTACTTTTTGCCAGCTGACGTATTAATTTATCAGTGGTTTGTCTCTTCATTAAATTGTAAGCTGCACAAGTGGGACTCCACTGCTGATCTCTACTCCTGTCACAATCTTAGCACAGGGTGGCCATATGCCATGTCAGTGTCCCGTTATGTGAAATGTCAGTAAGATAAGAAGAGGGAGGGACTAGGAAAGGCAGAATAGCGAGGAACGAGGTGTGGGGGGAGGGAGATGTTCAACACATACTATACACACAAAAATTTTAAAAAGTGGGTGCTGGAGAAATGGTTCCGTGCTCAAGATGCTTCCATAGGATCTGGGTTTAGTTACCAGAACCTACATCAGATAGTTCATAAGCACCTGTAACTGTAGCTCCAGGGGATCCAATGGCCTTCTGGACCCCTTGGGCACTTGCATACATGTGGCATACACTCATTCAGACACACACACACACACATATATATATATATACATAATTAAAAATAAAATACATCTTTCTTAAAACAGTAAAATATTTAAACTTTACCTTTTAAAAAGTCAATAAAAACTGGGTGTGGGTATAGTGGCACAAACCTATAATCATAGTGCTCAGGAGGATTATGTGTTTAAGGCCAACCTGGTCTATACATAGAAATACAATTTCAAAATTAAAAAGAAGCAGGGCTGGAGAGATGGCTCATGGGTCAAGAGCACTGACTGGTCTTACAGAGGACCTGGGTTCAGTCCCCAGCACCCATATGGTGTCTAACAATGGTCCATAACTCCAGTTCCAGGGGATTCAACACCCACTTCTAACCTCTGAGGGGAACTGCACGACAAGGTACACCTACCTACATGCTGACAATACACTCATACACATAAAATAAAAATAATAAAATATTAAAAAATAAAAAGAAACAAAAAGTCTAAAAAATATATGAATGAATACTCCCACCTTATTTGGAAGCCAAAAGGAAAGGAGGAGTGTAGGGAGAATGAACACACACACACACACACACACACACACACACACACATTTAAATTATATTTACCAGACTTGACATCGCTGGTTTTTGGTTAGTTTCAAACAATCAACTGCTCTCAAAAGAGGAAGATCACCTGACCCAAAGGAGGCATGGGACTAGTAAAGTAAGAGGTGAGTTACCTCTGGGTTGCTGGGATAGTTTGGTGTGGTCTTCTGCAGCTGGGTAGGAACATTTATGGAGGGCAAAGTGAATATGCTCTTGGTGATAAGACCAAGCAAGTCCTCTCGATCTTCAGAGCCAAATAGCAAGTAGACATCATGGTAACTAAGGACAGACAGTTTGGGAAGAGTTTGATGTGAAATCGATAACCAGGGCCCAAAATCACTAAAAGGGGAAGGGTAAACTGGCTGGTATGTCACTCTGCTGGAAGAGATGACTGGCACCGCTCCCTGGTGTGTTTAACTGAATCTCACAAGACTAGAGGAAGAGTTCCCCTGAGAAGTCTATCATATTATATCCTTCTAGCCTCTCCATCAGCTTGGCCACAGAGGGAAGCCTGCTGTAGTCTAATTCAGTAAGTTACAATTTTCCAAAGGGTGTCTGCTAAATATTAGTTTGGGGAATAGTAAACTGAGTCTAGTTAAGCTTCTTCACGCAGGTCAACTCAGAACTGTTGACCAGGATAATTGCTGTGGCACAAATCTCTAAGAAAAGTAAACAGTAGGCAGCTTTTGCAAACTCCTTAGATCTTAGAACACTCTAGTATGAAGCATGGGAGTCACTTTCCATTGAACATACTTTGAATAGAACTGAACTCCAAAGAAGATGTGAATGGTGGCATACCTGATATCAAAGCTCTCATACAAGGATATGGATTTTGCTTCCCCTTCTCCATCCAAATAGTTTTCAAAAGTTAAATGTGGGACATTTGAAAAGGAGTTATAACATTCATTTGTTTTGTGTTGGGGAAGGAGGGGTACACATGCTATGACAAACATGTGGAAGTCAGAGGCAACTTGAGGGATATGGTTCTCTCCTTTCACCATGTGGGTCCCGTGCATCAAACTCAGCTTTTCAGGCTTGGTAACAAGTGCCTTTACCCACCAAGCATCTCACAGGCCCTAAATATGGGGCATTTTAATTGGCTCTAGCATTGACCTTGAATGAGAAACCAGGATGCATGTGTGTAAGGAACACTGGGTGTCACCTGAGATCAGTGATGGTAACAAAGAGCTCCTGGCGCACGAGGCTGGAGAGAGAATGCAGGGGCTCCTCTTGCACCAGCACCTGAAGTGAGAGGAAAAGAACCTTAGAGATCTGAGCATGTACCAGTTCCCAAGGCCAGTTGGGAGAGATATAAATAACCCATAAGATGCCAGGTGTGGTGGTATACACCTTTAATCCCAGCACTTGAGAGGCAGGGGCAAAGGCAGAAGCAGGTGGATCTCTATGAGATCGAGGTCAGCCTGGTCTACATAGTGAGCTCCAAGCAGGCTGGGGCTATGGGAGACCTTGTCAAAAAAGAAAAAAAGGTTTATCAGAAGAGCAGCAAACTGGTGGCTATCCCAGCTTTTGGATCTACAAGATGGTGACAGGACAATCGAAGAGCTAATTTCTTCTCTGTAGCCAGGCTCCAGGTTATCCCTCTGCCTCTTACTAACGGTTAGGGCTGACTCAAACTAGTGAGCTTCCCTATACCTCAGTTTCATTACCTGTAAAATGGTACAACAATACTACTTACAGTCAGTCATGGGTAGTCATATTAAGTGAGCTAATTCATAATTTGGTAGCCCTTAATAATTGTTAATGTTGGTTAGTCACTATTTTTATTACTAGTGATTATTTCTGGTTTAGGTATTCTAACTCTTCTCCCTACTAAATCACTATCTACAGTATCACAGTTGTGCTGATTGGTTTTGTCAACTTGAAACAACCTAGAATCACCTAAGAAGGGAGTCTCAATTGAGGTTATTGCCTAAATCAGACTGGTCTTGTAGGCATGTCTGTGGGAGATTGTCTGGATTGTTAATTAACCCAGCCCGCTGTAGGCAGCACCATTCCCTTGGCAGGGAATCCTGGGTTGCATACGAGCAGAGGGGGCTGGCTGAAAGCAAGCAAGCAGGCACATGGGTGTATTCATTTACGTCTGTTCTTGACTGTGGATGTGATGTGATTAGCTGCTAGAGTTCCTGCCTTGACTTTCCCTCAGTGATGTACTGTTACCTGAGATTACAAACCAAGTAAGTCCTTTCTTCCAAAGTTGCTTTTGGTCAGGGTACTTTAATCATTTAAATCATTTCACAGCAATGAAACTAGAGCAATAGCTAATATCATTCTAAATGGTTTGTCCTCAAAGGGGGACAGCTTTCTAGTTTACAAATTGGCAGAGTGAGAGTACTTTACCATGTTGGAAAAACTTGTAGGGTGATGGAGAGGTAACTATTAGCCATTTTGTAAAGCTCCTCCATTTTGGTTGATCTGTGACAATTCCCATTACCATAATAATTTGATTTTCAGAACTAAAGTAATTTGTTTCTCTAGATTCCTGCCTTCCCTTACCCTATGGACCCACAGTAATGGCCCACCAGGAGAGATGTTTATCCATCACCTAACAGTCTTTAACTGAGCACCCACTGGTGACACAATGACCAACTACAGACCAAAACAAACTTTTCAAACTCCTTCCCCAATCCTCCCCCATCTGTAAGCAGATGGCAGACTCTGATCCTTATAGAGACCTCTCTGTAGGTTTTTGCCCCTAATAAAGGCCTGCACTTAGCCTTTCTTTCCCTTGTCTGTCTTTCCTTCTCTCTGACTTTACAGGAACAACAGGAGCTTTGGGGCTACAAGGCCCCTGGCTCTGATACTCACTAACCTATAGCCCTGGTCTATTATTCAACTTCCTTGCTCCTTGGTTTCCTAGCTGTAAGGGGAACAAATAGATCCCAAGGAGTTGGTGGGAAGAGCTACCATAGATGTAAATGAATATGAATGTAGTGAAGCTTCACTGGGTCATCTGCTGTGTTTCATAGGAAATCCCTGGACCACAGGAATGGGCACTTCACAGCCATGTCTCTGCTCCGTCATTCTGTCCTACTGGCTGTAGCTCAATCCTCCAGGAGAGACGCCAAAGTCAATTAGATTATTTAAGACATCTGGAACTGAGACCTGTTGGACATTCTTTCTGGCTGGTCATCATCTTATATAATTTTTTCATGGTCTCATGTGACCCAAGGTGGGCTCAAACTCACTATATGGCCTAGGTTGGTCTTGAACTCATGATCTGCCTCTACCTGGGCATTACTGACATGCCAGTCTCTGGCTGCTCTTCTGAGAGAATTTAGCATTTAGGAGAATTGGTTCTATGGACAAAGCAAAAGAACCAATTTGGGGAAGAGACAAGGTGGGGAAGAAATGGTCATGCATACAAAAGAGCAGAGAAAAAATGGAGAGAAAGTCCTTCTGGAGCACGTAGATGCTATAGCCTCTTTCCTCTCTGGAGTGGGCTACTCCTCCCATCCTGGGGTCTATGGAGAACTCAGTTTCTTTTTCTGTGTTGCAGCTGTTTCTAGTGAATCTCTCAAAAGCACTATCTAGAAACTCGGGGCAGAATATGCACCATAAATATTACCAGATTCCCTTTCTGAGATTTCTTCTTCTGACCTGAATTCAGATCTGGTAGACCGCTGCTCTTCTTCATTTACTCAAGGAACTCATTTATTTTCATGACTTTATAGCATGGAAGGGACACAGCACTAAGACCCTGTTCTCAGCCTTAACAGCTGTTCCAGGTTTCTACTTGCAATTCTAGTCATCTTAAGCCATCACTAGAATCACAGACACAGCCTAGCATTATCTTCTTCCAGTGGACAGTTCTTCCTAGCCTTCCATGAGCCTTTCCCAGGGCTCATAAAAAGGTGATTTATGACTTTTTCATCTTTTGTTCACTCCCCACTCTTCATCAATTACAGTTAGGTTTCTATGGTTCTCTGCTCTGGCAGTCATACACCTCACACATAGACGAAAACATTGCCTTTTAGCTGAACACTTGGGTGTCCAATTTCTTCTGACTTCAATCTTTTAGTCTTCTTGTGTCAGAATGATCTCTTCTTTTTCTGATCAGTTAGGTGTGAAAGGCCTGTCACCTGTTCACAACTATGCTAGCCACTATAGGAATTCACAAGCAGGAGGCTAGTTTCTGCTTATAAAATGCTTGTGAGGCAGGAGCCTCTGGGGTGGCTGCCCAGATCAAAGCAATCACCCCTCTTCCTTGAGAAGGGCAGTAGCATTCAGGCAGGAAAGCTCAGCAGCCTAAGTACTACTGTGTGAATCTGTTCAGAGACACCTAGTTGATTCAAGTGGTAAACAGACCCCACTGACCAGTTGGGTTCTTTCTTACAGAATTTGGGATTTTAGAGTTACACAGGCTGGGCACCGCTAGAGGTTTTAGTCATGGAGGCAGTTGAGTAGTCCCTGCCTTTCAGACCCTGGGGTCGCCTTGGAACTTGTTCCTCTGGAGGCTTGTTAAACCCCTTCTTTAGATTCTAAAAGAGGTATCTCACCATCCTTCTATTTTTGTTTGTTTGGCTTTGGTTTTTTGTTTGTTTTAAATAGAATATGTAGTTCAAGCTGGCCTGGAACACACTATGTCGACCAGGCTGGCCTCAAACTCACAGAGATCTGCCTACCTCTGCCTCCCTAGTGCTGGGGTCAAAGATGTGTGCCACCATACCTGGCTGTGTTGTTGTTACATTTCAGTGAGTCATGGAGTTGATTTTTAAAATCTTTATTTTACATGTATGAATACTATGTATGCATATAAGTGTACCCATGTCATGCAGTGCCATGGAGGCCACAGAAGGTGTCAGATCCCCTGGATTGGAGTTATGGACAGTTGTTTGCTCCCATGTTAGTACTGGGAAGTGATCCCAGGTCAGTGCTCTTAACTGCTGAGCCATCTCTCCAGTCCCCCAGAGGTGACTTTTGTTGCTTGCTCCAGAAATAATCTGAACAGAAATGAGACAGTCTGTCTCAAGGAACTCAGTAAAAGTTGGGCAGATATTAATGCCTACATTTCACAGGTAGAGCTACTGAGGTTTAGAGAAGCTAAAAGATTTTAACTAAGTAGACAGAGTTTTGTGGAAGACCCAGATGTAGAAGGATGGAGTCTCAAGCTGGCCAGGAGAACAAAGAGGTACAGTTACAGCAAGTACTTTTTAAAATTTTGTGTGTGTGTGTGTGTGTGTGTGTGTGTGTGTGTGTGTATGTGTGTATGTGTATGTGTGAATATGGAGGTCCAAGTACAGTCTCAAATGTTATTTCTCAGGATCTGTCTGCCTTGTTTTTTCAAACAGGGTCTCTCAATGGCCTGAGGCTTACTGATCAATCTAGCCTGGCTAGTCAAGTGAGCCCCAAGAATCTGCCTGTCTCCACCTCCCAAGCACTTGTATTATGAAAGTATGCCATTGCTCCCAGCTTTTTACAGTAGATCTTAATGCCTGAGCCTGCAGTTGGGTCATTACCAACCATACCGCGGCTACTCTGCCACACTGCAGTATGCGGACTTTTGCCCAAGCGGTAGCAATCTTCAGCTTACCAGTCAAGACCCTTATCCTCTGGTCCATTCTCTCTTCTCTCAGCCTTATGCATCACACCTTTTATGGCCTGGGTCAGGTCTACCTGGGTTCAGTCTGCCCCAATCCTGTTACCACTTTACTTCACTTCCCAGGTGCTACAGTCAGTCTCTCTCTCTTTCTCTCTCCTTTCTTTACTCCCTCGTCTCCCTTCTCTTCCTCTGTCCCTTCATTGGAATGTTATAATCAAAATTTTAAATAATTTTTTTTAATTAAAGAGATATGTTGGGACTAGAGAGATGGGTCAGCAGTTAAGAGCACTGGCTGCTCTTGCAGAGGACCAGGGATTGATTCCCAGCCACAATAATTTCTGTTGAGCTCATAATACTTACACTTAGGATATGCACTATTTCTGCTGTGTGGCAGTGAATGAATGATGCTGTAGTTTCATCATAAGGTAAAGTCTGGCTCAGAGAAGACAAAGATCTTAGGAACTTCAACTTTTGAAATTCACCCTGAATTTATGAGAAAATGATAAAAGCACAATTATACATCATAGTCTTGTTCCATAAATGCAGGCTTTTGAAAATTTCCTGGAATGTTTTTAAACATCTGGCATCACATTAAATCCAGTATTAGTCTTTTATTAAAAGGATCTCAGGGAAATTCCTTATCTATTGGGCCTGCCTTGGCTTGATACCTCAAATCACCCCTCAGCTAAATTACTAAATGTCCTATGCTCCCCCCACCTTTAGTCTTGACTCCAACTCCTGCCCACCCTATATAAGGGCCACCAGATTAAGATTCCCAAAAGTGACCTCTGACTTTGTTACTTAAAGTTGTCTTGATGTCATTAAGTGATTATTTCAAGTTCTTTTTAAAATTTTTATTTATTATGTGTGTCAATGTTTTGCCTGCATCTGTGTAGCAATGTCCCCTGGGTCAGAAGATGACACTGGATCCTCATGAACTGGTTATGGATGGTTGTTAGCCACCTGGGTCCTCTTAACTGCTAAGCTATTGCTTTATCCCCTCAATGCTTTTTTTTTTTTTTTAAAGACAGTGCTTTACTACATATGTAACCCAGGCTGGCCTTGAACTCTTGATCCTCCTGTCTCAGCTTCCTCCCAAGGGCTGGAATTACAGGAATATACCTCTGAACAATGGATTCCTTTACTCCTGTTTTTTGCTCTCTCCAATCCATTTCCCCAGATATTGCCAGGTGCTTCTTTCTCAAATGTCGATTTGATTGGGAAACTATCTACAATGGTACAATAGCACCCATGGAGGTCAAAAGCCTTCTCAGTGTGACTCCAGCTGACCTCTTCAAATCATCTTTTACCGTCTAAGGTAAGTATAAGTTCTAGTCAATGAACTTCTACACTGCTGCTTCTGGGCCTCTGTACTTCCTAACTTCTCTCTATTCCTTGTTAGAACTTCATATATTTTAATAATTGGATTATACTTTCTGTTCTAAAGCAGTCAGGTACCCCTAAGTGTATCTATGAATCACATGAACACATTGGTATCACAGTAATGGCGATATTCTGATATAATCACTTTCTTCTTCATCATCTATTCCCCTGTTAAGGAAGTGAATGGACTTTTTAAAAATTCAATACAGAAATTCAAGACCTTTATTAAACAAAGAAATTTTTTATAAAGCCTATGACATGAAATATAAAGGATGGTCCCAAATTTTTTAAGACGTTCCATATCAAAAAAGAAGACCAATATACTGACTTTGGTGTAATATTATTTTACTTTTTTATTTATTATTTTTATGTGTATGAGTGTATTATCTGCATGTGTGTAAGTGCACCCATGTCATGCAATGACTTTGGATGTCAGAAGAGAGTGTTGAATCCCCTGGAAATGGAGTTTTCAGAAGGCTGCTAGCCACCATGTGGGAGCTAGAAATCGAACCTGTGTCCTCTGCAAGAGCAGCCAGTGTTCTTAACTGCTGAGTCCCATGTTATTTTAATTAGCATCATACTTATAAAAATGTACAGTTTGGTAAAATTTTATAAACCCAACATTCATTTAACTATCAGGAAAATATTATTACCACAATTCTAGAAACCTCCCTGTTATTCTTTCCTAACAGAGGCTCTATGGTTTTGTATTATAATTTGACAACTTACAACCGATTACATTTATAGGGTATAAAGTAACATCATGATTTTTAAGTGTGTCATACAACAAAATGGACTTTCTGAAAGGAGTATATGATTCTATGAATTCTAACACATGTGTACTTACATGTTACTACCATCATTATCAGGGTACACAGAACAGTTCCATCACCCCTCAAGTTTCCATCACGCCATCATCACCCCTTTAGAGCCACACTCTTTCCATACTCTACTCTGGTAACCACTGATCTGTTTTCTATCACTGTAGTTTTGTCTTTTCTAGTATTTCCTATAACTGAAAGCATGAATTAGATAATTCCTAGGACTGGCTTTTTTCGCCTGTCATAATGCATTTGAGAATGAACTACATGTTGCAGCTATCAGTAGTAGTAATCAGTAGTTGGTTTATAAATTTGCTGTAGTTTGTTCACCTGTGAACAGATTTTTTTTTTTGAGACAGGACCTCTCTGTAGCCCCAGCTGTCCTGGAACTTGATATGTAAATCATCAGGCTGGCCTTGGTCTCGAAGAGATTCACCTGCCTCTGCCTCCTGAGTGCATGTGCCACCACAGCCTGGCCTAAATTTTCAATCTTTACACTGTCTATTTGTAGTGACTAGAATTATGCCTTATAAAATGTTGGTGCATATTTATTCCTTGTTGATTGGTTGAATGGAATTTAAAACCCTAAAGAAAATAAAATTGCTATGACTACTAACTAGTAAGCAATTGCTATAGTAACTGTTTCTCATACAGGTCTAGGCCAAGTAACCCACTCCACAATAGGATAAGAGACTTTAAGATACAGAGGTAAGAGGTCTGGGGAGATAATTCAGTAAATAAAGTGCTTGCTGTACAAACATGGAGAACTGAATTTGACTCCCTGGCATCCATACAAAAAGCTCTGCATGTGAGAGACCATCTCAAAAAAGCAAGGAAGACCATTCCTGAGGAACAATCTCTGACCTCTACATGCATGTGCACTATATGCATCCCCCCTATATAGATATGCACACACACACACACACACACACACACACACACACACACACACAAAGATATAGAGGTCAGTCTGACTGGTAAAGATTGAAATATTTAAAAAGATACTAATTTTGGACAGCCATAAGCAGCTAACAACTAATGTTGTGTTGTGAGAATAGAAATAGACTTTGTAAGATTGGTGGATAATTTAGGAAATTTTTGAAAACTTTTAAATGACACATCAGGACTGAAAAGATGCCTCAGTCAGTAAATCACTTGCTGTATAAGCATGAGGACCTGAGTTAGGATCCCCAGCACCTACATAAAGGCTAGGCACAGCAGACAGGCAGATCCATGCAACATACTGGTCAGTCAGTCTGGCCAAATTGGCGAGATCCTGCCTCAAAAAATAAGGTAAAGAGGCTGGAGAGATGGCTCGGCAGTTAAGGGCACTTATTGCTCTTTCAGAGGACCTGGGTTCAGATCCCAGCACACACTTGAGGACTAAAACCCAACTCCAGTTCCAGGGAATCTGACTCCCACTTCTGGTCTTCACCAACACCAGGCATGTCCATGGTATACTTACATACACGCAGTCAAAACACTCACACACATAAATTTAAAATAAATAAAATCTTTTTTAAAACAATAAGGTGGAGAGCAACTGAGGAAGACATTCAGTGTCCACCTCTAGCCTCAACATGCATGCACACACATGTGAAAATGTGCACATATATGAACATGAACATACACAAAATGGCACAAACCATTTGATTCATTCATTGCTATGCCTAGGAATCATGGACATCTACGCGGTACACAGAAATCCGTATATAAGAATATCAATGAACTAAAAGAACAAAATTGGAAAGAATCTAAATGGTTAACAATGGGTACTGTTAAAACAAATTAAGGCATTTGTTTCCTTAAGTTCTGTTTATTCATTCAAGTTTGTTTTTAGGCTAAAGATCAAAATTCTTACCCTGATTTTCAAGACCCAGCACTGTCTGCACCTATCTTTTCAGCCTCATCCTTACCACTGTCCTTCTTTGTCACTGTGATTTAAGCAAGCAAGGACTCCTTGAGCTCCTCAAGCATGCCATGCCTCTTTGGACTATTGTAGTTACATTCTCATTTCTATTTCTGCAGCACTCAGCAGCTCTGACTTCCAGTTTCTCCTCTTACATCTCGGATCTGAGCTCGAAGGTAACTTCCTCAGAGGAAGTCTTTCTTCCACTCATGTCAATATAAGTTCTGTCCCACTCTCCCAGGATACATGACTGGTTTAAATAAACAATGGAACACTGTGTACCCAGGAATTAGGATAATACAAATCTATAGTTACTGAGCTAGAACATGTTTTCTCCCAGCATACCTGATAGTTTTAGTTTGTCCATTTGTATGCACAGAAAAAGTATACACACACACACACACACACATCCCAAAACTACTAATGATAGTTATTTAAAGAAAGTAGGATAGAGAAGATTAACTTTTGATTTTTACTATGACTTTAATATTCATTTTAATTGATTTTTCATAAGTAATATAGATATGAAATCCTAAGTATAAATACACTTTATAATTTATTATTTGCCTGTACAATAATGAAGTAATATACATTCAAAACATTTCTTACCATTGGGGAATAAGCTGGATTGCTCATAAAGACTGTTATGCATACCTTTAGCTCACCACGTAAAACCTCATGGACTGACTGGACCAGCCTCTCAACACTGGCCTCACTGAGGGGCACCTGAGGAGTCAGGGATCTGAAGCAATCTGGAAGGGACTCCTGCGTAAATCCAGGGATGTCAGAAATGTCCGAGTCTAATACCAAAAGAAAGATACGTTGACGCCTCTTTGCCACATAAAGTGCTGATGTTTAGTGGTTGTAAACACTAGGCATCAGGGCAGACAGCTTTTCCTGCTTGTCCTGACCAAGACCCTTCCCTTCCCCAACTATAACCTTTCTCAGCTGTAAATTCAGTGCTCTCTAGGGGCCTCCTAAGCCACAAGGACCTAAACTGTAACAGAATGGTGACAATAATAGATTTTAAAATCTCAAGTCTGAGTCTATGTTTTAGTGCTATGACTTTTACCAAGTGACTTTTCACATTTGTAAAACAGGATTATTGTACCCATTGTAAACATACAAAGAACAGACCCTGGTATCTGTAGTAAGCATGTTAGTAGTAGGGGTATGTATGTGTGTATGTGTGTATGTGTGTATGAAGCACACCAAGTCTACTGACTTACATTTCATTCCCAGTATTATTATTCAAACTCAAAAGTCTATGACTCTGAAGGGACAAGAACGTAAGAGACAGTAGTGTAGCCTCTTGCTGACACTTCTTCCCACTGGGCCAGGCTGTGTTGGAAATGTTTCCTTCTCTACCTAGGACATGCTTCCATCAAGGGTATGGGCTCCAGAGCTGCACTGCCTATAATCAGGTACTGCCTTCATAGGTAGTAGGTAATAGGTAGCATGACCTATTTGACCTTGCTTTCACTAGACCTATCTTTTCTCTTTCCCAAAAGTAGAACCTGCCTCATTTAACTGATACAGAGCTAGCATGAAGAAGTGTCAGAAAATATTCTACACTCCCCAAATGATTACAATAGCATGATTTTCTTCTTCATGTATCTTTATCTTTTTACCCCCTCTTATCTTCCAATAGAAAAAAGCTAACAGTCTCATGATCTCCCCCTTAACACACTATCACCTGAGGATTTCAACCACACTAATTTTGTATTCTCTGTGGTCTTCTGAAAGCCTCTCCTGGGAACTTCTCCCACCTCTTGCCACATTTTTGGCATCTGTTAATTGCAATTTTTGTTTATTATTTTTATTTAATGTGTATGAGTGTATTTCTGCATGTGTTTAAGTACACTCATGTTTTTCTATGCCCACAGAGTCAGAAAACTAAGAGGGATTCTTTTATTTCTTTTTAAATTTTTTTGTTTAGGCGTGTTTTGCCTGCATGGAAGGCATCATACACTGCCTATGGAGGCCTAAAGAGGACACTGGATCCCCTGGAACCGAGTTATGGATGGTTGTTAGTCACCATGTGGTGCTGGGAATCAAACCCGGGTCCTCTGCAAAAGCAGGTGGTGCTCTTAACCGTTGAGTCATCTCTCCAGCTCCATACTAGTTGCAATTAAAGAAATATTTTATTTATTTATTTTTATGTGTATGTTTTGTCTGCATGTATGTATGTAAGTGCACCTATATCATGCAATGCCCATGGAGATCAGAAGAGGGCATCAGATCTCCTGGAACTGGAGTTTCAGACAGTTGTTAGCTGTCATGTGGGAGCTGGGAACTGAACTTGGGTCCTCTGCAAGAGTACCCAGTGCTGCCAACTGCTGAGTCATCTCTCCAGCCCTTACTAATTGTTATTTAATTAAAGCCACATTCTCATTCACCTCTGGTCTTAGCATAGGCTGTGTACTCTGCAGTTCCCCCTCTTTCCTATACATTATTACCCCTCTTTGCCTTTGCTGACTCCCATTCATTCTTCAAGTTTCAGCTCCAAGATGCCTGTCCTGAATCTTTATTTTCCCTCATGTTTACCAGGAATCCTTCCTGTGCCTGGAGAGATGGCTCAGTGGTTAAGAACACTGGCTGCTCTTGCAGGGATCTAGGTTCAGTTCACAGTACCCACATGGGCCAATAACTATCCATAATTTCAGTTCCAGGGAATCCAATGCCCTCTTCAGGCCTCCACAGGCAGTGCATGACACAGGTGTACTTCCATGCAGGCAAAACACTCATAAACAAAAAAAATGTAAAAAGGAAAAAGAAGAATCCCTCCTAGTCAATAGTAAACTTCTGACACTGTATGCTATCACATAGTTACTCTTAATTCCAACTTCCTGTCTATACATACATTGTGTCTGTTCTGTTCACTGCTGTAGCTTCCATAGCTAGATCATGTTGGAGCAGAGTAAGTCTTCAACAAATATTTGTTGAATGTATAAATGAGTGAATGTAGTTCCCCAGACACATTAAGGTCATTCCTGGCTCATGCACATGCTGTTCTACCACCCCAGATTGCTCTCCCCTCAACTTCTCTCATGGGTTGTCCTTAAAAATGTTCTTGAGGCTTCCTGCAGCTGTTTGTTGACAACCGTCTCCCTGACTTTTTGTCTCAGCCTTTTGTTTAATTTTTTCATAGTGCTTACTACAACTTGTAATTACTTTAGTTACTGTCTGTTTGGGGAGGTCTCTGTTCTGCACTATGCCAGTTCTATGAGGGCAGGACTATGGCAAATGGTTGTAATCACTGTTATATACCAACAACCTTATATGTACTCAGTTCCTGATTGTGGAATAAATGAAGTATAGTTATTCTGCAGGCCAGTATAGATCCCACCTTCTACATGAAGCCTCCCTCCTCCACGTCAGCCCACACCTGCCTTTCCTTTCTTGGAATCCCTCTAGCACTCGCACTGTGCTTCCAAGTTTGCAGTACCATCTGTCTTGGGGCCAAGTTTAGTTTGCAGTATGTCTAGAATAATGTAAGATCTTATTTTGTTCAAAGTCTTAAAGTCATGAACAAAATTAACTGTCAAAATCTAGTCAAGACCTGGTGACCCAACAAGTATTCAATCAATGTCTGTTGGTTACACTTTAAACAAGAGGGCTGGAGTGGAGTGTAGCTCATTTGCCTAGAATGTATAAGGTCCTGGGTTCAATCCCTAGTACTGAAAATGGAGGAGGACTCCTTCTCCCCACCCGCCTTAAAAATATCCTTTCCCCTTTCACCTGTAAGTTCAACGCTATTTGGGCCTTTTTTAATGTCTTCTAAGTTGCTCAGCTGTAGATCTACACTTCCTGAGTCACTGTCAGAAGCACAAGGGATCACTACTTCTTCTGGACCACAGACCCTAGGAAGAAAGAGGGAATTTGAAAAATTATTTTTTTCAGAATTATTTCGGTCTCATCATTTAATTGAAAATTGAAATGTCCCCTTTTCAGACAGGCATTAGTGATCATCAATCTAGGTTAAGCAGTCTCTCCCTGTTCCAGCCCACAGTTACGTTTTCTGTTGTAGTAGTTCATCATCACCAACAGTTACCGTGTTCATTCACTGTCTATCAGGCTGGAACTCCATGAGAGGAGAAACCTGGTTTGCACTGTATCCCCAGCACTGAGAATGCTGTCAGTCTCTTGTCTACACTATATCCTGAGCACCCAGAATGCTGTCAGTCTCTTGAGGGAGTGAATGGAAAGGTGCATGAATAAAAATAGACAGAGTAGGACAATCCTTCTCCAACCTACTTCAATCTCTTACCTTGCCTGCATTTTCTTTTTTCCATGGTTCATAATACCTTCAGGTATACCATTCAGATATTAATTTATTCAGGCTGGGGAAACAACCAAAGGCCCATACATGCTAAGCATAGAGCTACTACAGGGTTATGCCCAAAACTAATTGATTAATTAGTTCTTTAATTTATTTATGTATATTTGCAGTGCTGGGGATTAAACCAGAGCCTTGCACAGGCTAGGCAGGTATGCTACCACTGAGCTATATCCCCAGACTTTTAATTCAGTTCTTTATAATGTTCACTATTTATCATCATTTCTTCCCACTAAAATGTAGGTTTTCTGAGGACAAGGAGGAGGCTGTTTTGAATGTATTCCAAGAGACTGGAACAGTGACTGGCACATGATCGTGTCCTGGGAATGACAATGTAGGTTGGCATCTACCAAACGTAAACATAGGTTAATTGATGAAAAGGAAGTTGCCAATAGATATGGTGGTCCATACCGCTAATCCTAGCACTATGGAGGATGAGAGAGCAGGATTGCCATGAGTCCCAGGTCAGCTTGAGCTACAAAGAGTAATCCCTATCTTAAATAAAACAGAACAGCAGAAGAGAGTAAAACAAATCAAGGATGTTGTCAACCAGTTGTATAATGTGATCCCATTTTTATTAAAATATTTTTGTAGAAGTGATCGTGTTTATAAGTATACATATACTACAAACACATATGAATATTGCTCGGGATACAGTGTAGACAAGAGACTGACAGCATTCTCAGTGCTGGGGATACAGTGCAAACCAGGTTTCTCCTCTCATGGAGCTTCCAGTCTGATAGACAGTGAATGAACAAGGTAACTGTTGGTGATGATGAACTACTACAACAGAAAACGTAACTGTGGGCTGGAACAGGGAGAGACTGCTTAATCTAGATTGATGATCACTAATGCCTGTCTGAAAAGGGGACATTTCAGTTTTCAATTAAATGATGAGACCGAAATAATTCTGAAAAAATAATTTTTCAAATGTAGAAAAACAAATTATCTGTGGAGTAGGTTTGTGTTTGTTTGTTTTGATTTTTTGTTTGTTTGTTTCAAGACAGGGTTTCACTATGTAGCCCTGATTGGCCTGTAACTCACTATGGACACCAGGCTGGTCTCAAACTCACAGAGATCCACCTGTCTCTGCTTCCCAAGTACTGAAATTTAAGGTGAGGACACCATGATATCCAACTAACTGTGGAAGTTGGGGCTTTAAATTTTATTTATTCTTGTTTTATGTATATGAGTGTTTTGTCGGCTTGTATGCAAGTTTACTGTGTGCATGTGATGTCTGAGGAGACCAGAAGAAAGTGTTGGGTCCCCTGGAACAGATGTTACAGATGGTACAGATGCCACGTGGGTACTGGGAACTGAACGAAGGTCTTCTGCAAGAACAGTCAGTGCTCTTAATTGCTGAGCCATCTCTTCAGGCCCTGAGAAAGGAGGTTTTGAGAGAAAGTTTTAAAATTTTCTCTATTGCTTAAAACTTTAATATTTAGGGGCTGGAGAGATGGCTAGGTAATTAAGAACACTGGCTGTTCTTTAAGAGGACCCAGGTTCAATTCCTAGCACCCACGTGGCAGCTAACAACAGTCTGTAACTCTAGTTCCAGAAGATCCAACACCATCTTCTGACCTCCATGGGCACTGCACAACAAGGGTGTACCTACTTACATGTAGGCAATACACTCATACACATAAAATAAGAATAATAAAAATACTAAAACAACTTTAATATTTGGCATGGATATTAAATGTTGACAAAGGTGGAGCAAAAAGAATCCTATAAATTGCAGTTGGAAGTTTCTCTAACTTGCTTTCTCTTGCCATGATAAGCACTATGACCAAAAGCATTCTTGGGGAAGAACAGGTTTATTTCATTTTACAGTTTCAGGTTATAGTTCTTCACCAAGAGAAGCAACCCAGGAATCTGCAGGCAGGAACTGAAGCAGACCATGGAGGAGCCCTGCTTACTCACTAGCTTTCCCTGGTTTGTTCAGTTACCCTTCTTATACAGTCCAGGCCGACCTGCCAAGGGACTGTACAAGTGAGCTGTACACTCCTGCATCAACAACCAAACAAGAAAATGCCACAGCCATGGCTACAGGCCAGGATGATGAAGGAAATGCCTCAATTGAGGCTCCCCCTTCCCTGGTTTTTCTAGTTTGTGTCAAGTTGACAATAACCAACAAAGAAGTGTTACAACCACTTTGGAAATCACTTGTCATCATGTCGTAAAGTTGAAAGTATGTGTATTCTGTGGTTCACTATTCTAAACCTAGGAATCCCACTAAAAATTTTACAGCAGGAAAAAATATATATATGAGAATCTTCACAGCAGTGACCATAATGGTAAAAAACTTGAGACATCTAATGGTCCACCAATAGTGGAACAGATAAACTGTGGTACATTTACCTGGTGAAGTACCAGATAGCAGTAAAGATGAATAAGTCCAGCTATACACAAATGCTCACAATACTCAAAGTCAGGAGCAAAGCACAGTGGCGAACATCTGTAATCCCAACATTTTGGGAGGCTAAGACAGGAGTTTTGGCCTCATCAGAGTTTGAGGCCAGCCTCAAATTCTATTTAAAATTTTGTAATAAATAAAAAAAGGCAGTCAGTGGAAAAATATTCAATAAATTCTGTTTAAATGGTATGTTAAGAAAAATGCTAAACTAAAATACCTTTTATTTATTTTATGTATATGTGGGTACCCACATGCAATAGAACAAGTATGTGGAGGTCAGAAGAAAATTTGGGAGAGTTGGTTCTTTCTTTCCACCATGTGAGTTCAAGGGATTGAACTCAGGTCATCAGGTTTGGGCACAAGTACCTTTGCCCATTGAACCATCTCACTGGCCCTAAAATACTTCTTGACATTATAAATATACACAGTAAAATTTTGAAGAGAAGCAAGGAAACACTATAATCTTCAGGACTGGGATCTCAGACGGAAGACAAGAAGGAGGAATGAGTGCAATCAGTGCTATTAGTTACTTTTCTTGCTGCTGTGACAAAATACCCTACAAAAACAACTTAAATAAGGAAGTTTGGTTTTGGCTCACAGTTTGAGGACACAATCCATCACCACAAGAAGATATGGCAGTGGGAAAGTAAGGCAACTGGTTATTTGTGTCCACACTCAGGAAGCAGAGAGAGATGAATGTTGGTGCTTGTTCTCCTTTTTCTTTCAGTCTAGGATGCAGCCCATGGTGCATTCATGATGGGTTTTTCCTCTTCAGGTAAACCTTTCTGAAAACACTCATAGACATACTTAGAGGTATGTTTCCATGGTGACTCTTTTGTTTTGTTTTGTTCTGAGACAAGGTCTCCCTGTAGCCCCAGCTGACCTAGAACCCAATATATAGACCAGGATGGCCTCAATTTCACAGAAATCCCTGCCTCTGCCTCCTAGGGTACCAGGATTGAAGGCGTGTGCCACTATATCCATCTCCCATGGTACTTCTTAATCCAGTCAAATTGATAATGAAGATTTACCAACACACAGTATCATTATTGCTTTTTCCTTATACACATTTTATAAATAGTAGTACACAGATCAATTCTGGAAAACTCTTCAAACCAATGTATGTCACACATGTATGTCCTTAATAATATTTTTTAAAAGACAGCCTGGCATGGTGGCATACACCTTTAATGCCAGCACTTGGAGTCAGAGGCAGGAGGATCTCTATGAGATCAAGGTCAGCCTGCTCTCTATAGTAAGTTCCAAGCCAGCTGGGGCTACAGGGAGCTTTCTCTAAATTAATTAATTAATTAAAAACCAGAAAAAAATAAAACCAAAAAACCCTCTAGGAGAAAAATGGTTGGGTTTTAAAAACCATCAGTATTTTTAGCAAACATTTCCCAAAATGGCCGTGCAGGACTGCGTTTCTATCAGCAGCATTTGAGCACTCTAGTGGCTTCACATCCTTGCCAACATTTGCTATTATTGATCTTTGTCATTGTGACCGTGTTAGCAGTATCTTTCCATGGTTGACTCTGAATAACATAGATCAAGTTCCTACTTGTCTTTATTCTTTCATTAGGTGTCTATTAAATTTCTTGTCCATGTTTTTTTATCAGGGCTCTTTGTAGTTCATTGATGATACATGTTTTAACAACAGACTCTCCAAATGTAGTCTGGTTTTTTTTTTAATTTCTATTTGTTATTTTCTTTTGTGTGTGTATGAGTATATTGCCTGCATGTATGTAAGTGCACCTGGATCGTGCAATGCCCATGGAGGTCAGAAGTGGGTCAGATTTTCTTAGAATTACAGATGATCGTTGGCTCCCGTGTGGGTGCTGGGAATGGGGCCATCTCTCCAGCCCCACAGTCTGTTTTTTACTGTTGTGTGTGTGGTTTCTTTTTCTTCAGGGCTTGCATCCAATCAAGGAGTCTACACACACTAGGTAAATGCTCTACAACTGATCCACCTCTGCAGCCCCTAACCGTAGTTCTTAAGTGAATGCTGATTGTTTTCATTTATATAAATAAGTAACATACAACTGGAAGAAAAAAAGACATGTTGAAACTATTCACAATGTATACTTTGTAGACAGGAAACTTTTTTTTTTTTGAGTCATGTAGTTCAGGGTGGCACCAAACTCACGATGTAGCTGAGGATGATCCTGACTACTGATTCTCCCGCCTCTACCTCCCAAGTGCTGAGATCACAAATGTGTGCCACCCTGCTGGGCATGCCACATTTTAAAGTTTAATCTCTATTAACCCTTTTTCCATTACTAGGTTTAGACAATCAACAGAACAAATTAAGCTGTAGTTGTAGCATATGCTGATTCAATGGTGTAAACACACTTTGGAAACACACTGTGCAATATTGTATCATATTTCTATATAGAGGATCAACAGTTATAAGTAACCATAAATGCCCTGACAATGGTAAAATGTAATTTAAAAAATTAAGAAATGAAGTTTTGTATTCAACATACTTTCTTTCATTTAATGGCATATAATTTAATTTTCTAAATAGTTATATTTAACCAATTTGCAAAATTCCTGAAAATTTAACAACAGACTCTCTCAAGAACCTGTATGATATCCCTCCAGCACACTACTGGCTTATCTCATTACTGAATTGGAAGAGCTCTTTATATAGTCTAGATCAGCATTACTTAGTATCACTTCCTATGATAATGAAAATGTCTGTCCTATAATTTTCCATTACTATATAGTATATCCACTAGTTACCCTGACTGAGCTAACGAGCATTTGAAATATAGCTAATATAACTGAGCAGAGTTTTAAATTTTACCTAATTAAGTTCAAGGTGAAATGAGATGACTGAGCAGGGCTAATACTAAACAGAGGACAGGTACTTACTAGACATAGATTCTACTCTCCCCTACGTGGTTTAATAATCTTTGGGACAATAATAA
The DNA here is from genome assembly GCA_035773235.1 of Eospalax fontanierii. Classification (NCBI taxonomy): domain Eukaryota; kingdom Metazoa; phylum Chordata; class Mammalia; order Rodentia; family Spalacidae; genus Eospalax; species Eospalax fontanierii. Next base: position 21,982,774 of record CM069550.1, on the reverse strand, counting down.
GGATATTAACAAAAGTCACCAAGTTGTGAAAATTTACATATTCATAATAGTTAAAAGCAGACTGAAGTTAGAGTGCCTACAGGCTGAACTCTTTCCTTCCCTTTCTCCAGGAGTGGAGAGATGGCTCAGAGGTTAAATGTACTGAATGATCCTGCAGTGTCCAGGTTCGACTCCCAGAACCCACTTGGTGGCCCAAAATTCTAGTTCCAGGGGATTCGACGCCCTTCTCTGACCTCCACGGGCACTGCATGATGCACGTGCACTTGCATACATACAGGCAATACACTCATACACATAAATAATTTCTTTAAAGTGTTACTTAGTAACATTACCAATTCACAGGATAATGATCACGAATAAATGAAGAATTAGTACTCTGTCGAACTGTACAGTAAATAGTAATTGGAGCTAGATATTCTGTCTTGATGTTTTTCCACTTTGAGCTTGTAAAATCTGTAGTACTGTGAGGAGTTATTCGTTTGCAAACTTGGTAAAACTTCACTCACAGACCAGTTATTAACAACCGAAATAATCACTTTGCTTTACTTTCCCCAAGAAAAAGACAGTCATCTGTCACTATCAATCGCCCCTCCCAACCGGACCCTTCTCCTGGCTTTAAAATTGGCCGGGCTGTGGGAGAGGCCAGTGAGTGACAGCGCACCCAGCCAATCACTGAGATTAACCAATCAGAGGCGGCCCCGTCTCAGGCCCACCCCGAGGCCAGGCCCAATCGCGTCCGAGTGGCCGCCGGAGCAGGACGGTTGAGAGGCGGTCGATCCCAAGAGCGCCGCGGCGCGGGGGGAACGGCAGGCTCTCACGCGGCGACCCGGAAGGCGACTCGGACGCCAGGCCTGGAGCCTCTGCCCGGACTGCCGGGAGTTTCCCTGCAGTCTGCGGTCACGGGGACTGACCTGTGCCTGGAGCCCATCCCGGCCAGCGGCGTGTGCCGCGGGTCCTTGACGTCCCCTCCGGCGCGCTCTTGGAGCCACTTCCCGGAGCGGAAGTCAGCCTGCTCTGGCTCCGGTGGGACCTGCTCGGAGGAATGGCGCCGCCGGGTGAGGTGCTGCGCATGGCTCAAGAGTGGGACTCCGCGGCCGACACGCCTTGGGGAGCGGGGCGTCGCACGCGGGAGGCTAGTGCGGACCACACGGGGGCCGGCCAGGCGCGGTTCCCCTCCCCTGCGGGGCAGGGGCATGGGCGCCGGCTCTTTAGGGGTCGAGGGTGTGACGGAGGGCTGGGAGCTGGTGGGAGTGTCGGCGACCCAAAGGGTTTGGTGGGGGCAGTGCAGCGCGTGGCTACGGGTCCCCGCGAGGCCCAGTGCGAACCGCGGCCGAGCTTAGCCCGGGCCTCGCGTAACCGGGGCCTGGCTTCATTCATTTGAGTGGTACTTGCGGCCTGAGATCTGTTCCAGAGCCACCCTTGACATCCTTAAAGCTTTTGGCCAGGACACTAGACTTTGTTCAGCAGGTGCCTTTTCAGTGACAGGGACGAGAGCGAATCTCTCAGGTCTGTCTGGGAGCGTAGAGCCTAGCTTCTGAAGTGATACTTGGTGCAAACTTGCGGCAGGCCACGTATTCATAGTGGGACCTGGTGCCAGGGACTTGACGCCTCTGCACCTCCGTCTCTCATCTGTTACATGCTTCATAGGGTTATGTTAAGTGGTGTTATTTTTAATAGTGCAATAGTTCAGGATACTACAAAGTTCACTGCTTGGGTGGTTATTGGACAGACCAGGATGCAATCCCAGTATCTTTTTTTTTTTTTTTTTTAAGTTTTAAATTACTGTATGGGTGGGTACTCTTGCTATTCCCATTGGAGAATGGAGAAGCTGGAATCCCAGAAAAAGAAGGAATTCTTCTAAGGCAACAGTGGGTAAAGGTTGCCACTTCTCTATTTGAGGGAGTAAAGTGGTTAAAGTCGGAATTGGATTGAAACTATTTGCAGTTTGAATCTCTTAAGTGTCTTAGGGTAGGTGACTACTTATGAGCCTTAATTTTTTCTTTCTTTCTTTCTTTCTTTAGGTAGGGTCTAGAGGACTGGAGAGATGGCTCAGTGCAAGCCTGGGGTTCTGAGTTTGATTCCCCAGCACTAGGCCTGGATGACTTCATGATTGTGGGGTAGAGAAAAACATTTTTTGGCTAGCCAGTTTGGCCAAAATGGCCAGCTTCCGGTTCCATGCAAGTCCCTGTCTCAAGGGATAAATCGATAGAGGAAGAGAGTCTACATCCTACTCTGGCCTCTGCATGCATTGGCACACACATTCACACACCACATACAAATAGGTAGGGCCTCCCTGTATAGCCCAGGCTACCTCAAACTCAGCATCTTGTCTCTGCATCTTCAGTTCCGAGATTATAGGCTTAAACTAGGGCTAGCTTCAGTTTCTTGCTCTGTAAAATACAGAAAAATGCCCATCCCATTTGATGTTGGAAGATTTAATGACTCAATGCATGCAAAAAATTTAGCATAGTTTGGGCCTACATGACAAATGTTGAGTGTTCAAATAGCCAGAAAAGTTACTGCTATGATTAACCTGCAGTGGGAAGGTTAGGGTTCTGGCACAGGTGCTATGCTAGGGGAATTTACAATTTAGCTGAAGAAATGATAGTCTTAGTCACTTACCAGGTCAAAATGTATTGAGTATATGATTGTCCACTGGGCATTGGGGATTTTTACCACAGTGCCTTGATGCCTAATTTCTGCATCTTCCTATCCATTAGCAATTCTGATAGGGTTTAACTTCTACATAGCTAGACAGGCTACTTGGTACCTCCATAGTTGTCACCCTCTTTGAATCATTGTTCTATTTTCTTGGGTCATGGCAGTGTTCTCTTAGCTGATAGTCCTTCTGTCTTGGCCTCTACATAGTCTAATCTCAACAAAGTATTATCCTCAATAGAGTAATCGTATTAACAAGCAAGCCAAATCACTCCTTTGCTCAGAACTTTTCTGTGGTCCTCATCTCACTTGGTTAAAGCCAGAGCCCTTTGACAGTGGCATATAGGCCCTTTGGATTTGCTTCTGTTACCTGATTCCTTACATCTCATTCCTTGCTTATCCTCTTCTTTCTGTACTGTTCTTGCTGTTTCAAAAAACAGCTGAGCATGGTGGCACACACCTTTAATCCCAGTACTGGGGAGGCAGAGGCAGGCAGATCTCTATAGATTTGAAGGCAGCCTGGTCTATAGAGTGAGTTCCAGGCCAGCCAGATCTACATAGTCAGACCCTGTCTCAAAACAAAACAAAAAACAACAAAACAAATAACAACAAAAACTATATGCCCCTGATTTGGTCTTTGTACCTACTTTTCTTGTTAAAAATCTTTCCACACATAGCTGTGTGGCTTCCTTTTTCTGTTCGTCACTCAATATCTTTTTTTGAGTCTTCATAGACCACCATGTTTAAGAGTCATTTCAAGATACGCACTTTGTTCTTTTCTCCCTCTTGCTCCTTGTGCCTTTTGTCTTCCAACATGATACATCAGGATTCTTAATTCTTTTGTGTAATGTCTTTTCTCACTAGAAGGTAAGCTGTGTAGAATGTAAGTTGTATAGAAATGCTACATTTTCACTTTTTAATGCCTAAAATAGTACTTGGGGTTCAGTTCCTAGTACTGGGAAGAAAAAGTTCATGGCACAGAGGAGTATTTGTTATAAAATCCTTTGTGTTTTGGGGGACCTTAGAGATATAAACTCAGAAAACATGCCTCACTAAGCTACTGTGGACTACCCTGGCACTTTTTTTTTTTAAAGAACTTTCACATTTAAGTTGATACACAAAGACTTAAATGAAACTAATGTTCATAATAGAGTGATTCTCTGAGTTAACCATTAATATGTATTCCTTCTATAATCTAAAAAATGGTGAAAAGGGAGGGGCATCAAGATGACACAGGGAGTTAAGATACTTGCCAGGAAGCCTGATTGATGACCTGAATTCCATTGTGGGGACCTGTACATAGGGAGAGACTTCAACATGCTCTGACCTCCACTGTACCATAGAGTGAGGACACACACATACAAAGTATTTTTTTTTGGTCTTTTTGAGACAGGGTCTCCCTGTAGCCTCAGCTGTTCTGGAACTCAGAGACCCACCTATCTCTGCCTCCGGAATGCTGGTATTAAAGGTGTGCACCACCACGCCAAGCCCCATACAAAGTAATTTTTTTTAACTGCTGTGTGAACTCTAATATTAAGAACTGAGTAAGCTACTATGATCCTCAGTTTTCTAGGTAGAATAATACCTGTCATGGATTCTAATTCAAATTTAATTTGAGCTACAATTAAAAGATTTAGGGCCATTGATGTTATCTTGTTATCTTTGTAATTGCTGTTTTTTTCTTTTGAGACAGGGCTGTGCAGCCCTGGCTGACCTTGAACTCAAAGAGATCCACATGCCTCTGCTCCCTAAGTGCTATTATTAAAGGTGTGTGCCACCATGCTTGGCTATAATTGACTTTTAATGCTTTTAACTTATGTGATAGACTTTTTCATGACATAACCTACTCAAAAGTTTTTCTCTTGTTTTAAAAAATGAAAAAGTATATATTCCATTCCATTCCAATCATTTCATCCTATCCCCTGGAAGATCTTTAGATTGGGCTGTTTTTTTCCATTTATTTGTCAACTATTTATTCAGTATGTACCAAGTACCAGGCAGACAGTTGAGACTTAAAAAAATACTGAGGTAAACTTGAAAAAGTCTTTAGCCTGAAGGAACTTAGAGTTTAGCAGATACAGGAGACCTCATACTATCTTAATTGTGAAAAGTGCTACGTAGCCAGAGTACAGATTTCTCTAACAGCCACAGTGGCAGTAGCAGTAGAGCTGAGATGTATACAGCACTTGTTAAGGACCAGTCATTATTTTGAGGTCTTTCTATATTAATTCCTAACAACTGAGTCTGATGGTATTATCATCCACTTTATACTTGAGGAAGCTGAGGCAGCTTGAGTAGCTTGGCCTTGGCGTCCGTGTAACCTAGAGGCTAGGTTCTTCAATGTACTGGGGTCCTAATTCAAGGAGAGCTTCTTAAGGAAAAGACTCAAGTGAAACATGAAAATAAGAATGAAGCAGTGTTGAAATAGGGAAAGCAGGGGCGGGGGAAGGGAGGGTTGAATAGGAGAAGGAACATGGGTTCCTGGAGGAACAGGCCAGAGAGCAACAGGTGTTGGATGTTGAGGGTAGGGTTTGGTTGAGAGGAAGATAAGGGTTTAGGGTTAAAGGGCAATGGTGTGGTGAGTCTTGTGTTTCAGATTCCTAGAGCTTTCTGGAAAGACTGTCCTGATGGTTGGAGATGAAGGTCCCCATGACCCCATCTCCTCTTTAGGCTAAACCTGAGTTCCACACCCTTCCCCACATGGTTGGGCTTCCAGACCTTGGTGTGCATCCTTGTTGGGACTGTGACTAGGACTTAGGAGCAGTATGGCATGCATTTAACAGTCATTTCCTTCCAAGGTTCAAGCACTGTCTTCCTGGTGGCCCTGACAATCATAGCCTGCACCCAGGCCCTGACGCCCACCCACTACCTCACCAAGCATGATGTGGAGAGACTGAAAGCCTCGCTGGACCGCCCTTTCACAGATTTGGAGTCTGCCTTCTACTCCATTGTGGGACTCAGCAGCCTTGGCGCACAGGTGCCAGATGCCAAGGTAAAGCTGCTTTTGTTTTGGACACAGTGCCTCAGGTAAACCTTAATCTCACTGTGTTCCTCTTGGGTACTTCGAAACAGGTATTTGTTTGCCTGACAGATTTCTGTGTTTGAGGTCTCATTGTGTGTTCACGACCATGCAGTGAAAAAGAAGGAAAGCATGACAATCTGAATTCAGTCTCCAGGACCCACATGTTGGAGGGAGGGTACCAACTCCCACAGATTGTTCTCTGACAAAAATCGGGCTCTGTGGCCAGAGCCTTTACCTGCTGAGCGTCTCTCTAGCCCTGGTACTACTGCTTGTTTTCACATGCATCCTCAATTGGTCACAGTGTGCTTTGAGTTATTATTTTGCCACATCACAGATAACGAACGAACTTTATAGTAATGTATTTCCATATAAACTCCCATTATTTGTGCTTTTGCCTTTTGCTTTCAAGAATCACAGTGTACTATCTGTCATTAGTGTCTCAACTTTATATATTATATATTATATATTGTGCTCAGTTTGTGGTTATTGGTAGAAGAGGTAAATTCACAACCTTTAATTCTGCCTTGGCAAGGAATTTGTGTGTGTGTGAGTGCATGTGTGTGCGTGTGTGTGTGTGTGTGTGTGTGTATGTATGTCAGAACTTCTTAGGTTTCTGGTATAACATGTCCTATCCTAGGCTGGAATCAGTAACCACTGTCATTTATTGAGTGCCTTGTATGTGCCAAGTACACTGGATATGTTATTTTGAGTTAGCCTTCATGTCTATATTGTCAGAAACATTTTCCTATAATAGAGGAAATGAGAACTAGAGGAAGAGGTTAATTAAATTGTCTGCTCTCTTCTGGCAAGTCTATGAGTGCTCTATAGTAGAGAGATTGACAGACTCATCCCATAGTCAAATCTGTGTCTGTTGAAGCTTGTTTTTTTATAAATGAAGTTTTATTGAAATGGAACCACATTCATACACATATCCATCTACTGCTACTTTCATATCTTAACAATAGTGCTGAGTAGTGTCTGGGCTTTCTAGCCTCAAAGCCTGAAATATTGACTGATTGGCTCTTTATAGAAAAAATGTGCTAATCCCTGTTGTGTGTGATTCAGCTTATTCGGATTTCTTCCTGAAAGTCATCTCTTGTTTTGCCCAGTGTTTTCTTCCTATGTGTGACTAGATTAAAGAAATAAACTTTTCCTCATGATCACATACTTGTAAACCCACAAAGTATTTTAGCTTGAAAATAAGAGTACAGGCACCATAGTCAGTTAGCCTACACTTTCCATTCTGGCTTCCCCTTTCTGTGAAAAGGGAATTATATAGCCTACTTCACTAAATCATTTTTGAAATAAAGTGAAATCAGAGTATGCCATAGAAGGCCTGTAGTTATTTGTAGCTGTAGTTATTTTTCTTTTTTTAATTATTATTTTTATTTTATATGTATGAGTATTTTGTGTGCATATATGTATGTACCTATGTTGTACAGTGCCAGCAGAAGTCTGAAGAGGGTGTTGGATTCCCTGGGACTGGAGTTATAGACGGTTGTTAGCCACCATGTGGGTGCTGAGAGTCAAACCTGGGTCCTTTGCAAGAACAACTTGTGCTCTTAACTGCTAAACTGTCTCTCCAGCCCCTATAGTTAATTCTTAATATTAAGTTTTGCCCTGTTGACAATTTATTTGGGCAAGTTCAGATAGTGCCTAGCAAAGACTATTATTTGTGGTGCCATTTTTGGTAATGTCTTAGCACTATCCTGTTTCCTCAGAGGATGTGGAGTACCTGAGGAGAGAGTCAGAACAACCTAAGGGACATGAAGTAGAGCAGTTTTGTATTGTAAAGTACAGCATATAAAATGAATATTAAATTTTAATAGTCATGGAATTCAAAATGAAAGATTTCTGCTGAGGATGTTAGATTTGTGACTCATCAGATTCCGGTTTGAGGGCTTATGGAGGAATGAGGTACTTTTACAATGCTTTATCTATGTCATGATGTTCCACATGAGATTTAGGTTGAACACATTCCTCTAAAGATGGTCTTTGCTGGGGTTGTGAATTTGAGGGGACATTGATTAGGGTTCTAGTTATAAATCAAAGCACCATTCAGACAACTGCATAGTAGTGTGTCCTGGAATTATTTCCTGATGAGGCTAGCTGTGATGTTATACTATAATTGTGACTTCAAAATGTTGACTTTCTGGGATAAAGAGATAGCTCAGTGGTTAAGAGCATTGGCTGTTCTTACAGAGGACCCAGATTCAGTTCCCAGAACCCACATAGTAGTTAACCATCCATAACTCCAGTTCTAGGGGTTCCATCGCCTGCTTCTAACCTCCATGGGTAGTGCATACGTATGTTGCACTTACATGCATGAAGGTAATAAAGCATTCATACACATAAAATAAAAATAAAATTTTTAATTTAAAAAAAGACATTGACTTTTCAAGGCTGGGTATGGTGACTCATACCTTTTTTGCCAGCATTTGAGAGACAGAGGCCAGTGGATCTCTGTGAGCTCAGAGTTAGCCTGGTCTACATGGCAAGTTCTAGGCCAGCCAGGACTACATAGTAAGACCCTGTCAAAATTCCACAGCTGAGTAATTTGTACATCTTTCTTAAAACCTTTCAGATGTTTTATTTTTTCATCAGTAAGGTGACGATAACAATAACAACAGGTGATAGCATGTAAACATGCATGGCATTAACTCCTCTCAGTAGGACCAGATTTCTTAGCAGTGAATACTGTGGTTTGAACCTGAAATGTCCCCCATGGGCTGAAGTGTTGAAGGCATAGTTCCCAACTGTTCATACTGTGGAAAGATGGTAGAAGCTTTTAGGAAGTGGGGCCTGGGAGGAGGGTCATTGGATATGCCTTTGAAGGGCATATTTTGTCATTGGTCTCCTCTTCTGGCTCTGTCTTTGCTTCCTGGCTGCCATAAGGTGAGTGGCTTCCTGTCTCTCATACTCCTGCTGCCACCATTGGTACTCTGCCTTAGGCCCACAGCAGTGGACCGCTGACCATAGACTGAGATTGCCAGAACTCTGGGCCAAAATTTACCTTTCTTCTTTTAAGTTAATTTTTTTGGGTATGTTGTCATGGCAATGGAACTCTGACACAGGAAATTTTAGTTTAGTTTTTTTTTTTTTTAATTTTTTTTTATTGTATGTTTTTGGCACAGATTTTTAACAGAAAAACTGAAAAAAAGAATGGTGTTTACTGTTCATACAAGAATAGAAAGCAGCTCTGGTAGTAGAGGTGAAACATTCCTTTTTTTCATACTATATAAATATGTTTTTTTAAAAAGTATCAAAATAGTGATTGTATTGATATTGTTTAACTTTTCTGTAGGTTAGTCACTAAGAACAATGGAAATTATATTCTTTCTAATGAAAATATTAAGTAAAATGTGATGGTAATTTTTCAAATAACTGAAATCAAGAACCATTAGACAGTGTTCACAGGTCATTTGTGTTGCTCAGTTTCCCTGTCTATAAACTTACCTCACAGAGGGTTGGTTGGCATGATTAAATGAAATAATAAGCACAGAGTACTAAGCATAGTGTCTGGTGTGGACTGAGTACATACTCCACACAGTAATCATTTGTGGAGTAACTGCTGCTGGCTAAGCATTGCGCTAAATGCAGAAAAATACAATGGAGCTTTCTCTAAGGGGAAAGCACCATAGTTAAAGAGCAAATACTAAGGGCATGTGTAGTTTGTGGAAATTATCATAGGAGTCCAGCAGAGGGAACCAACACTCATCCTGTCTGCTACAGCCTCCAGCAGGGAAAACTGCCAACTGTCCCCACTTATTGCTGGCTGCACCATTCATTTAGTCATTCAAGAAATATGTAGTAGATTTCTGCTCTGCCCTAGGCATGGTGCTGGGCCATGGGGATTTCATGTTGAACACAAAAGAGAGCCCTTGTCATCTGGAAAGTGTAATCTAATAAAAGTAGAGAAAGGCACCAATAGATTCATGACTATTTGTTTCAGTGGCGCATTTTAAGGTGAAATAGATAATCTTATAAATGAAGGCTTTCCATGAGTATAAAAGAAGGACTGTGATCCAGTGAGGAAGTATCTGGGTTTAAATCCCCAAGGTTACAGTTCTGTGAGAACAGGAGTGTATCCTCAGGGCAGGGTACATGACAGGCAATCTGTAGCTACTTATTACTAGAGAGGGATATGATTAATCTGAATTCTAAAGGGAAAATAGGAATTAACTGGGAAGCAGAATGTGAGGCTGGTAAGCAGAGAAAATAGTTTGAGCAAAAGACCTGTGTTATGTTTCATAGAATGGAAGGATGCTGTTTGTCTAACAGAATTTGGAGAAAGGCTAGAGAGGACTTCTAGGGCCAAGCCCCATGGCCTTGCCTGATACAGGAAGGATTTTGATCTTTTTCAAAGAACAGTTGGTTTTAAAAAATATTATGATCCAGTTTTTATTTTGGAAAGATTTCTCTCCTACTTTGTGGAAAGAAGATTGACTACAAAAAGCACACAGCAGAACACCTAGACTGTCAGCCTTTCCTCATGGACTAGGGGGCTGCAGAGATGGCTCAGCAGTTAAGAGCATTGAGTGCTTTTTCAGAGGACCCAGGTTCAGTTCCCAGCACCTGCATGGAAGCTAACGACCATCTGCAACTCCAATTCTAGGGGACCCAACACCTTCTTCTGTCTCCATGGGGTACTGCACACAGGTGGTGCACTTACATGCAGGCAGAACACTCATACATATAAAATAAACATAGATTTAAAATGTTTTTAAATTGGAACACTGGAAGAAAATTAGGTTTGAACAAGAAAGAATGTAAATTTGGTCTTATGTTGAGCTCAGTGTCTTTAACTTGTATTAAGAATTATCTGCATAGAGGCCCTGGAGGATGCTGTGGATACAAGCCCATTGTTTCCTAAGGAGGCAGAAAATGGGACAAGAAGTGGGTCTGGGGTGGGAATACTATAGAATTAGATGGGAGACAGAAGAGCTTGGAACTGAAGAGAATCAGCAGAGTGTGAGAGTAACTAGCTAAGTTGTGGATTATTAGTATCTGTAAGGATTCGATCCCTAGCAGTGTGGAAAGAGGAAAAGAGAGAACCGGCATAGTGGGATGGATTTTGGATGTCCACAGGAAGTAGTTTTCAGAATGAGGAAGTGATTGATCTGTTCAGTGTTGAGGGAAATGAATACTAGAAAGTAACTTTGGGTTTGACAGTTTGGAGGTTAGCAGTGTTGTGGTGGGGCAGAAACTAGGTTGCAGAGAACAGAGGTAGGAAATGAAAACCTGAGTAACTCCCTGGAAAAACAGGACTGTGGGAAGAGAAAAGCCAGAGATGGGAATGAAGGGGGGGTTTGTTTTAAAGTAAGTATTTAATTTTATGAATACATTATGAGTAACATTATTTGAAAGGGAGAAATGGAGCTGGTGGGATAATACAGAGTGGCCTGTACAAAGCCTGGGGCTTACTGGTGTGTGAAATGTTGACTGGGAGTCAGTATCTTGGGCAGTTGGAGCAGGAGTGTTGGGAAATGTGGTAGGCAGCTGCCTGGAAACTGTTCTTGGTGGCAGAGGGTCTGGTTGCAGTCTTGGGGGAAGAAGGAGCTGGGAGCTAGTAGTGCTAGAGGAAGTGAGGGAGAGGGTGTGCTGGAGAAAACAGTGCGTTATCTTTCCTGTAGAACATGGCACCTGATTTGTTTCAGGTAGGAGGGAAGGAGGGGAGAGGAACACATAGGGATTCTTTGCTCATGAGGGTGTTGAGATCCTTGGAGTTTTAACACGGGACCCAGAGCTGTAGAGAGCAGGCAGCTGACATGTGGGGATTGTTGTTCCGTGTCTAGTTGTTAAGGTGTCTGGAACATGGAGGGCAGTGACAGTTGGAGATATATATTCTAGAAGGGCCGGCTGAAGCCTCACCCCCAGTTGGGGAGGGTTGCTCACCAGGGATTCTGAGCAGGTTTTATGGGGTTGCTCCACTCCTGCTGTTGATAAAATTGTGCTGTCACCATCATGGGCTTTGAAGTCACTAGATATTTACCTTGAGTTGTCCTTGCAAAGCATCAGAGGTGGTCTGATGCCAGATTTACTCCACAACAGATCATTTAGCAGTCTCTTGAGATAGAGGTTATGAAGCCAGGGTGTCTGAATTTGAAGTTAAGTTCTCCCAGTTAAGAGTGGCCTTGACTAAACTGCTTTGCCTCTCTGATGCCTCAGTTTTCTCCTGTAAACTTAACACGGAATTACCTACTATATAGGATTGCTTGAGTAGCAAAGGAAACATTCACATGAAGCATTTAGAACACTGACACATTTGAGGTTGTCAGCTAGAGACAGAATGGTCCTCGTGCTGTTTTTTCATTGTTAAAGCTCCAGAGGGCGACCAAGCACTTCTTTAGCTTCTCTGTGTTAGGTAGAAAGGATTCCTCCTCTGAATTGACTCCTTTTCGTCTTCAGATCCCAGTTTATACAAGCTAAAATACTATATTTCTTTCATTTCTCTCCCCTGTTTCTTTCAATTGCATTCAAATGGAAACTCATTTGTTTTGAGACTTCTGAGTAAGCCGTGCATACTGTAACTTAATATAGAATGACTGTGAGGGGAGGAAACAGCGGTTACTGGCTCACCCTATCCTGCTCTTTGTCATATTCCCTAGACGTACCTACTTTTTCTTTTTTGCAGTTCTAGGGTAGGGATCACATTCCAGGCCTTGTGCATGCTAGGCAAGTATTCTACCACTGAGCTACACCCCTAGACCCAGAAGTGCCCATAGAACTTTGAGTAGCTGTATTTTCTTGAAAATCTTTTGCAATATAATTTAAATTTCCCCTGGATTTCAGTGGAGCAGAAGTTTCTAGGGTTTTGTTTTATGTCGTTCATTGTGATGGGCACAGTACTCTCAGGTAGGCAGCACTGAGGGAGCTAGTGGGGGAAGAGAGGTGGACTGTCATGGAATGAACGTCAACAAAGGCTATATGGGACAGATGCACCTGAGCAGAGGTAAGGGAGGACCTAGTATGATAGACAAGAGGGACAAGGAAAGGGTACAGGATGGAAATATCCAAGGACAGGAGAATGGTACAATTGAAAAGTACAGGAGGCTGGATTAGAGGTGGATTTGTGGTGGTGAAGCTTCTGGGGATGGGGGTGGGAGTGAAGGCATTATGTATGATGTTGGCAACTTTGGATCTTGTCTGAAAGTACTGGGGACTCACAGAAGGGCTTTATTACTAAAGAAACATGGGTAAATTTGTATTTTATAAAGTTTAACCTTGCAATATGTAGAATAGATTGAATAAAGGCAGTACCAAGCCAGGGGTGGTATGGGGTGGAAAATGAAAAGGAGGTAGACTAGATAGCCTTGAAGGGAAGGGAATGGTTAAGAACAATTCCCCAATACCTGATTTGGGTAGTTGGATGTCTGGTAATGCTTGTGTCTGAGGCGGAAAGTCCAGGTGAAGAAAGAGAAGACTTTAAGGTCACTTTAGATTTGTTGAGTCTGACTTGGCTTTGGAGACATGTCATTGGAAACTCTAGGACAAGTGGCATCAGAGGACACTGGCTAGCTTTGTGACCGTTATCAGGCTACTTATCTGCTTAGGTCCCAGTGACTTTTTTCTGCTGAAAGAGATGATGATGATGCCTATGAAGTACCTTATCCTCATCAAAAAGAAAGAACATTACAACATCCAGCACAGGTCATGGCCAGAACTGGGTGTTTGTTAAGTGGTTTCCACCCTCCTCAGGCCTGCTGTTCTTTGTGTAAAGTCAGCAATTTGGGGAAATAGTGTCCTATGGAAAATAACCGCCTAAGACATTAAATCTAGAAAACTCATACATTAGACCTTCATGGGTAGCTTAGAATTCTACTTATCACCCCACACACTTTCACCTAGTTACTGCATGTGTCACCACTTACCTTTGACTTTCCTCCTTGTTTAGAAAGCATGTACCTTCATCAAGTCTAACCTTGATCCCAGCAACGTGGACTCCCTTTTCTATGCTGCCCAGTCCAGCCAAGTCCTCTCAGGGTGTGAGGTGAGTGCAAGTTCCTCCCCTGCTTTTTTTTTTTTTTTATTAACAGTAAAGTGCATTTTTAAAGGTGGGCATCGTATCCGATTTTTACAATTTTTAACAATGAGAAACCATTGGTGGTATAGGTGGGAATTCCATTTGCCTGTTTTTACTGTAAGATAGTATACTTTTTCTCTAAATTTTCATTGTAATGGGTTTTGTACATTTTCTTACCATTCTTAACTTCTGGAAGCCTTGAGTTTTGCTTTCCGTTCTTCTTTAACATTTAAAAACATTCATTGCACCCCCATCTCAGATTTCTAAACCATTTAACATAACTATTTAACAAACTATTTAACATAAGGGAACACTTTAAGTAAATAAGCAGCTTGTCAACATCTTTTGGGAGGTGGTGCTGACTCTGTGAAGGAATCTGGGAATAAGGGCAAGTGGTAGCTGCATTCATAACATTGTCTGCCACAAATTGCTAGAACCTGTTCTAACCTCTGTGCCTGCCAATTCTTTCCTAGATATCTGTTTCAAATGATACCAAAGATCTGCTTCTGGCGGCAGTCAGTGAAGACTCCTCTGCTGCCCAGATCTACCATGCAGTTGCAGCGCTCAGTGGCTTTGGCCTTCCCTTGGCATCCCAGGAAGCCCTTGGTGCCCTCACTGCTCGTCTCAGCAAGGAGGAGACTGTACTGGCGTGAGTTGTTAGTTTGAGCACTTTGGGGCTTCATTTGTGTTGGTTATATCCTAGACACCTACTGTGTGTCAGGGGCTCTGCCAGATATAACCAGCAGTATTTGTGTGTGTTTGTGTCTGTGTGTGTGCACATATTCATTGTGTGTGTGCATATCACAGTCAGAGATATCAAGTGTCCTTTTCAGAACTTGGTGATTTGATTAGACTGGTGGCCAGTGAACTCCAGGGTTCTACTTGTCTCCATTTCACCAGTGCTAGGGTTACAGATACATATTGATGTATCTAGCTTTTCCATGGGTGTTGGGAGTTTAAACTTGGGTCTTCATGCCTGCATGGTATGCATTTACCAACTGAGCCATCTCCCTGACCCCAGTAGCTAATACCAAGGTCAGCAAGGTCCAGTCCCTGTCCTTGTTGAGTTCACACAGAAATACCTTCTTTAAGCTCTTGAGGCAGAAGGCTGCAGCTGAGACAGTGTAACCCACCATCATATAGAGACAGTCACATTATTGAGGTCAGAGGCTAGAGTGGGGGTAGATAACCAAAGAATAACGAGGCCAGTAAACTACATGCAGCTTGTGGTGAAGCTTGGCCAGAGCTGGGGAGATGTTGGCAGTATGGGTTCTGTGAATAAGGGAGAGAGCATATTGCATCCCTTGGGGTTGCTAGAGATAACATCTGATAGGAGACATGGGTACTCAGAAGATAGAATATTCTAGAAATCAGACTCTGCTCCTCTATAAAAGAATAGGTAAGAGAAATACTTTGTAAGAAGGACTTTCTCCATGTGTGTGCACATGCTGTCGTATATATACAGGTATATATATTCATACTCGTGTGTATGGGTGCGGATGTATGTGGTGGAGAGTGTGTGTGTGTGTGTGCACATGTGTGTGGAACATAGGTCAAACCTCAGGTCTTCCTCCTCAGGTGCATTCCACTTTGTTTGGGTTTTTGTTGTTTGGGGGGGTTGGTTGTTTTTTGTTGTTGTTTGGTTTTTGAGACAGGATCTCATTATATAGCCCTGGCTGGCCTGGAACTTGCTTTGTAGACCAGGTTGGCCTCGGTCTCACATAGATCTGCCTGCCTCTGCCTCTCAAGTGCTGGGAATAAAGGTGTGTGCCACCACTTCCAGCCATCTTGTTTTTTTGAGACAAGGTCTCTAACTGGCCTGGAATTTGCCAGATAGGCTAAGATGGTGGGTTAGCAAGTCCCAGGAATCCATCTGTCCCGCCTTCCAAGCACTGAGATAGCACACACTGCCATCCCTAGTTTAATAAAAGGACTGAACAGCTTTTTGTTTATCATAAGTGGGAATCTGGTAACTGACTTCTGGATGTGTGCTAAACTTAAAATGATAATATATGCTGGGTGTGGTGGTGCACACCTTTAATCCCATCACTAGGGAGGCAGAGGCAGGTGGATCTCTGTGAGTTTCAAGGCCACCCCGGGTCTATGTAGTGAGTTCCAGGCCAGATGGGGTTACAGAGAGACCCTGTCTCAATAAAAAGACCAAAAAAAAGAAAAATGATAACATTTTTAAGTATTATTCTTTAACACTAAAACTCATTTAAAACAACAATTTTGTGTTATTTTCTGTGTGCTTCCCATTTAATTGCAACCCCTGATGTGGAGTGCAAAATGTCAACTTACTATGAACCCTTCCCTTAATGAAGCTTCAAGTTTAGTGACAGTCTGGAAAATCTTTTGAGGGGGGCGGGGCAGGGCAGAGCAGAGGGTGTGTGGACTCAGGTGGATGTCCAGGGACAACTTGCAGGAGTCAGTTTTCTCCTTCCACCATGGGGGGGTCCCTAGGTTTGAACTCAGTTCTCAGGCTTAAGGGCAAGCTGAGCCACCCTGCAGTCTGGTTTTGCTTTGTGTTGTTCCTATGGTCCTGGGCTTTGTGCAGGTAAAGCAAAGGCTCTACCACTGTCCTATATCTCCAGCCCCTATTCTCTCTGCTCTGAAAGAGGGAATTGTGCCGTCAACCTTCTTTTAGATCATTAACAAGCCTCCAGGCCCTCCACATATTCACACATATAAGGTCAGTGACTTGGGGCTTCCCAGGCTGATGCTTTGGTGCATACTTTGCCCAGTGCTTGATCCCTGGGGGGGGTCTTTTGGTGAATTGCTTCCCGAGTTGGCACCATATTGTGTCATGGCATCAATATCATACTGCCTTGTTGTGTGACTTTGGGCAGGTTCATAACTTCTCTGAGCTTCCTCTGTAAAATGAGACCAATAATCTTTACATCATGGAGCAGATGTGGTGGCAATAGGCAGGAAGAACCTAGTGCCATGCCTGTAGTCAGTGGGAGTACAGGAGGCAAAGTTCCATCTCTTTAGTGTTTCTTGGGAAAGGAGATGCTTCTGTGGTTGGACTGTAGTTTTCTCTATTAGATCCTAATGTGCTTTGCTTTCATGGCTCATGGAGTATGATGCATTGAATGTGTCCAATAAAGAGTTAATAAAGATCAAAACTATGTTTTTGTGTAATTACAAGAAAGGACACATGCTCTGAATCAGGTAGAACTGTGTTCAAATCTGAATTCTTCTGCTTAATAAGTCTGTGACCACAAGTGAGCTGTTTAAGCTGTTTTAACACCCCTTCCAACCTCAAATGTTCTCACACCTACAAAGTGCTATTGTGAAGATCAGATTGTCAGAATGCCTTTTATTTTAAAACAACTAATTTGGCCAAATTAGTTATATCTGTTGTAAATTAGAACTGTTTGACATGCACCTTCTATATTTAAGTGGAGTTATTTTAGGAAGTATAAGTTCGTAAATTTGTCTTGAAAGTAATCTTAAAAGATTACTTTCATAAACTTAATTTCTCTGAATCATCTGTATATTATCAAGGCAGGATCTAGCTGCTTTGTGGTTGAATGCAATATTCCAAAGAGAAGAAAATTGCTAGCTGGGGAATAAGTAATTAAAGCCAGTGACAAAACTTTTCTAAAGCTAAGAAGGTTGATTTCATTTTAAAACTTCTGAGGTTACTCAGTTGCTCCAAAGAAGAGAAAAAATGGTATCTTAATTAAAAAGTTCTCTCCCTCTCCCTCTCCCTCTCCCTCTCCTCCCTCTCCCCCTCCCTGTCCCTCTCCCTGTCCTTGTCCCTCTCCCTCTCCCTCTCCCTCTCCTCCCTCTCCCTCTCCCTCTCCTTTTCCCTCTCCCTTTCCCTCTCCCTCTCCCTCTCCCCTATCTTAGCAGCCTCTTTTGAGCTCAGCATTTATCATGGGCAGATGGGGGATTTTTATCTTGTTTGGAAATTCAGGTTTCATTTTCTCAAGTGCATTATAACAACAAGCATCCCATAGGAGGCATTGAACACTCTTGGGGCTTCTTCCTCTATGAATTGTGACTTCTCTGTTTTCCAACTTGTCATCTTAATGGAATTAGCTTTCCACGGAGGGAATCTAAATTGTTATGATCTCAACAAAAGTGACAGATTCTTGCTGTATGTTCCCAGACACATTGACTTGATAAGTGGTGGTTCACACAAGGGCCCTGGCAGATCTTTCTTAGGAATTAAGGAAAGGAACAATTCAATGCTGAAGCAGCAAACCATTTAACCACCAGGGGGCCCCAGCTTCCCTCATTTCACCCTGAGAAACATTTAGACTTTCCAGACTTGTCTGTATTAACAGAAAAGAATCTAATACACAAATTTGTGTGTGCACACCTGTCACATTCCATCTTAAGAGGCTTATTTTATAGAAATATAGTCTTAAATGAATTAAAGTATATGAAACAAAAAAGAATTATACATGCGGCAACACAGATGAACCTCAAAAACATGTTAAGTCACAAAAGCCAGCTGTAAAAGGTCACATATTAGGGACTGGAGGCATATTTCACAAGGGTCTGAGATTGATCCCTGGCACCCACCAAAAGAAAGTCATCTATTGTGTGACTCCATTTATAAGACTGTCCAGAGTAGAAAAATCTATAGAAGCAGACTGCCAGAAGTTGAAGAGAGGTGGGTCACCATGGAGAGACACTGCTTAATGGCTCTAGGACTTTATTTTGAACTGATGGAAATGTTTTGGATCTATATTATGACTGTAGTAAGTGCCATTTGATTCACTGTATGTGTGTGTGCATGTGTATACATGCCTACCTGTGCATGCCTGCCTGCCTATGTGTATGGGTGTGTGTTTACATGTATGTGAGTGCTTGTGGAGGTCAGAGGACAATCTCAAGTGTCAGTCCTTGGATGGCAGCCACCTTGTTTGTTGAGATAAGATGTATCACCGGAGTCTTACGTAGGAGCCTAGGCTGACTGGTCAGTGAGCCCTACTGCCTCTCATCAATGCCCCACACTGGGACTCCAGGTTTACACCACTATCCTCAGCCTTTTTACATGGGTTCTAGAGGCCAAACTCAGGTCCTTCTGCTTGTAGAGCATGCATTTTACTGACTGAGCTATCTCTCAAAGCCTGAATTCACTTTATATTGATCATGTTGTTACATGAGTTTCATCCCAATAAAAATTTTAAATTTTATGTGTGTGTGTGTATATATATATATATACATATATATATATATATATATATGTGTGTGTATATTTATACATATATGTGAATAAGGATTCTCAGTAACAGCATTGTAACACCTGGTTGACGGGCTGGAAAGATGACTTAGCAGTTAAGAGCACTGTCTGATCTTGCAGTGGACCTGGGTTTGTTTCCCAGCACCCATATGGCAGCTAACAACTGTCCTGAACTCTAGTTCCAGGGGATCCAATGCCCTCTTCTGACCTCTGAGGGCACTGCATGACACGGGTGCACTTACATATATGCTGGCTATACACTCATACACATAAAAGGATAAAATATTTTTAAAAAGAAAAAGGACCTAGTTGAAAATGTTTATTAATTAGAGACTAAAGGGTATAGTGCTTGAAGGATGCAGCCTAGAGGGTAAAGTGCTTCATAACACAAGATCCTGAGTTCAGATCCCAGAACTACATAAACTAGATATGATGGTGTACATCTGTCTGTGATCTTAGCACTTGAGAAGTAGAGGTAGGAGGATCAAGAGTTCAAGATCATCTTCAGTGAGTTTAAAGCCAGCCTGGGCTATATGAGACCAATCCCCCCCAAAAAAGATTGAGTAAATAATGATATTTAGGCAGTACAATGTCTTTGTGAGGATGAAGTTTATTTACATATGTATTAATAAAGTTTTGTACAAAGAATACTAAATAAATGGTAAAAAGTAAAAAAAGAAAGTAATACTGGTTTTAACTAAATCTGTGCCTTTCCTCTTTCTGAGTGCCTGAGGGATGCCTGACTATAGGTCTTGCAGTGGGGTGGTTGTAGCATAAGTGGGAACCATTCAGGACATGTTTACCTAGTCTTTCCTCTAGTTTCAGAAAAGATTCTCCAGATTCTGCCCAACAATTTACAAATGTAAATTTCACAATATTTATTTGGCCTTAAGTAAGAAAAATAGGAAATTAGCAAGCAGCCAGTTTCGACCTCATATAATATCTTGTACAAATAGAGGATGTCAAGTACACTTGGGTTGTATTCTGGTCTTCCTCAGGGAGTAGCCCTTAGGCACTTCACTAAATCTTAGTCTCAGTACTCTACTTTTTACCTTACAGAACAGTTCAGGCTCTGCAGACAGCATCCCACCTGTCCCAGCAGGCTGACCTGAGGAACATCGTGGAGGAGATTGAGGTATAAATCTGTTTCTCCAAATGGGTCTCACTGCCTGTCTTTGACACCCTTTAGGATAGTCTTACATGTAGACATGTCTGGTTTGTTATGGCCACTTACATATTTTTTCATATCCATGGAATGTTTATGTTCTTTGTATTCTAGCAGTATGTCTTAGGGAATATTTGTTATAGTTATTACCATAAATTAGGCCACCAGTTGTGTATCCCAGAGATAATCTACCCTGCCACATATCTGGGGAACATCAAATCTAAAATTCAAATGGTTCTTTCTGCTACTCTGGGATGCACTGCCGTCTCTGAGCCTCAGTTTTCCTGTTTGGTGGTTGCAGGAACAAGTGAGGTTCAAAGAACCCTACTAGATTACTTAGATACCAGTTAAGTGGCCACTGTGACTGGTTTTTTTGTTTTTGTTTTGAGATAGAATCTCATTATGTACCCCTTGTTAGCCTTGAAGTCTTCCTGAGTGCTAGGATTTCAAGCATGTGCTACCATGCCTAGCTCACCGTAGTTTTTACTGTTGATCTGTCCTTTACTCAAGAATTTTCCTTGGCCACCCTTGGGAGCCTGGTAGTCAGTGATGACAGGCAGTCCTGGCAGTATCATTCCTGCGTACTTTGCAGCACAGTAGCTGCCTTGTATTGCCCAGAACAGCTGTGGTCTCTTGTCATCTTTTAGAGCTTTCACAGAGAAAGGGAAGTGCTATGCTTGGTAGGTGGTATCCAAATGAATGGCCATGGCTCCATCTGTATCCTTATGCTTCCTAGGAGCATGCAATCTAGACCACAGTCCTTCTGCCTAGACTGGTTGGTGCTTCAGTGCCCTGGCCCAAGTACCAAGTAGCTATGGAGGCCTCCAAATTTAATGAGATTTTTCAGAACTATCTGTAGAGGGGTGACAGTGCTTTATGTATCTCACTCCTCTGATCACTTGTCTTCCAAAATGCTTCTGTTTTATTGTGGCAGGACCTTGTTGCTCGTCTGGATGAACTCGGAGGTGTGTATCTCCAGTTTGAAGAAGGACTAGAAATGACAGCACTGTTTGTTGCTGCCACCTACAAGCTCATGGACCATGTGGGGACGGAACCATCCATTAAGGAGGTGCCTATCTAGTGACTCTCAAACATGAAACTCAAAGGCATTGCTAAGTTTTTCTACCAAGGGTAGCTGTTTTCAGATCACACCTTGGGATGCTGTCTTTAGTGATTTAGGTTAGGCTTTAAGAATGAGGAGTAGAAAGATAGAATGCCTGTACTAAGAAACTTGTTATCCATGTGCCAGGCCTGTAGACAGATTGTCACCCATTTACATTGGGCACATACATGTCATGAAGTAGGGGCAAGGGCAAATGTATCATTCTGGTTTGATCCTTTTCTGTCCTGAAAGCCTTTGTTGTTCATCTCTGCTTTGATGGTCCCTGCAGGTACTTTCTCCAGAAAGTGCCCTAGACTTCAAAATTCCTTGTTCTTTTCTCTCCCCCTCGTCCTCAGCAATGGCTTAATCCAACTAACCTCAGCTGATTGACAGTTCATTGAGAAGCATGTTTCCCTGCAGATACCACCAAAAGTTGGTGTTCTTTTTTCAAGAAGAACTGTTAACTTGAATGAATTTGTAGATCTTACTAGGAATGCGTGGGGGAGTCTTTTTGAGTAGAACCTTTCCTATACCCCGTGTGTGATAAGGTTGCCAGCCCTGAGTCTAAAGGACTTAAAATGCAAGTTGCTGTTATTTACATTTTTAGAGGAAAGGTTTGCCATTTAAAGCTAAGATTTTTATTTTTATGCATTTTGCAAATTTCTCTAAGTAAACAATAAATAACATCTATCTTGGATAACTTGAATTAATTTTATGTATTTTTCAGAAGATATGATCTAACAATTTGTTCTTGTATTTGCATTCTAGTGTGTGTGTGTTTGATCCTGAGTGTAGGAGTGCTAGAAATACCACACTCTGCATTTCTATTAGGGTGAACTTTGAGGAATGCAGGGTCTTGGGGTATAAATTATTTGTATATCATGAGGTAGATGGATGTGGTGACATGCTAATGATACAACTTAAACTTTTTTTGCTTTATTCTCAGGCTGTTACTAACCAGGTATTTGGCTGAAGTAATTTTGCTGTCACTGCTTTTGACACAACAATTCTGGTGAACAGTCACCCATTTTAACATGTCAGCAGCCTAGTGATGGAAAAATGTAATTGGTACAATTATAGAAAATTATTTCGTGTCGACTGTGAATAATACTGTCAGGAACAAGGGAGCTCTTTTGTTAGATGGTAGATTTTAAAAACAAAACTGATTGAAGTAGAAAATGTTTCCTCCAAAGCAAACAACCTCCAGAATATTAATAAAGCTTTTTAGGTTCCACTTGTTTTAAAATTGCTTTTAGTTTTCTCATCTGAGCAGCCTACTAGTTCTTAACAGAAAGTTATTTTTGTTTCTTTCTACTGGCCATAAGATTTGTTCTTATAAATGCATTTTTAGCCCCAGTTTGCTGTTGGAGATTGGTTAGGAGGGAAGATAGTTCAGCCGAAAGGGTTGTGGGATTAGTAAAGAACGAATTTTTTGTGTGTGGCATGGCTTTGGCAACAAACAGACCTGCCTTTGAATCTCCCTCCTACCTCTTTTCTTCCTTCTTCCCTTCCTCTCCTCTCCCTCCCTCCCTCCTCCCTTCTGTCATTCTTTGTTCTGACTTGTTGCAGTTACTCAACGCTTGAGTCTCTTTAGTCTGGGTTTCCTTATTTGAAAGCACTGATAAATAATCAGTCTTTCAAGGTGTTGTCCAGATTTGAGGTAATATAAAGCTGTAACAAATAGTTACTGCTCTGGAGGATTTTATACTCCACTTGCTTATCTCAGTAGTTACATGGAGGTACCTTCTGCATTTGCGTAGAAAGCACTCTTTAAAGGATTAACAAAGAGATGTATGAATTTCAGTTAAAATAGAAAATATTTTCAAAAAACAAACAAATTATCAAGCAGCATATTTGTTCCCTTCACACCCGTTTGGATTAATGTTGTAAGTGCTAATACACAAGAAATGACTTGAAGCCTGTGAAAAAGGAAAGGAAGGGAGGCTCACTTCCTGCAGAGGGAGAACTGAGCTGGTTTCCTTTTGCTTTCAGGATCAAGTCATCCAGCTGATGAATGCGATCTTCAGCAAGAAGAACTTTGAGTCTCTCTCCGAAGCCTTCAGTGTGGCTTCTGCTGCTGCTGCATTGTCCCAGAATCGCTACCATGTGCCAGTGGTGGTCGTGCCTGTGGGCTCTGCTTCCGACACTCATGAACAAGCAATCCTACGGGTACGACCTTGCTGCCCAAGATGTGCCATTCTGATGACATTCCAGTATAAGACTTTCAGAAGTTTGTAGGATGTGGGCAGAGCCAGATGTAGCCTCCGTGAGCGTATACCAGTAAATGAGCCCTGGCAAGGCTCATTCTGGACGTGGGAACATGACCACATTAATTATGTTCTGTTTTGTGAGTGTTTTGCCAGAATGCATGTAAGTGTGCCCAAGCATGCAATGCCTGCAGAGGCCAGAAAAGGGCCTCCTTGTGAGTGCTGGGAACCAAACCCAGGTCCACTGGAAGAGCAGCTAGTGCTCTTAACTGCTAAGTCATCTCTCTAACCCTTGAAGCTCTTTTTAAAAAGAAGGGAAATTTTTTTTTCCTTGAAGATTGTCAATAATATAGGCTTTTAAAGTAAGTCAGTAATAAGAAAGTTGCAGTTTGTAACTTGAGATATAGAGAGGTCTTGCCTAAAATGCATTTCTGGGGCTAAAGATGATAAGTGGTGCCAGAACACTTGCCTAGCGAAGGACTAAATCACCAGTACCACAAAGACATAAGTACGTTAAAATGCATTTCTACTAAACATGTAGTTCTGTGGAAGAATAGTTGCCTGGCATGTGGTAGGCATTGTGAGCAATCTCTGATGTCACACACAAAAGAATGTAGTAGTAAAAATCTGTTTTCTGGCACTTTCCAGAACTTTCTAGACACATCATTTTAGGTTTTTGGAGACTGGGCATGTTGTCACGTACCTTTGATCCCAGCACTGGGGGTGAAACAGGCAAATCTCTGAATGTGAGGCTAGCCAGGGCTGCATAATCGATTCTAGGCCAGCCACAGCTACATAGTGAGACCCAATCTCAAAAAAAAACAAAAAACAAAAACCTCAAAAAACAAAAAGATAACCTTTTGTTTCCCAAGTAATTCTGATATTTATAATTCATTGTTAAAATAAGTCTAGGCCTCTTCCTCCCTGATGCTGATTGAAAAGCCTTACTCAGCTTGGACTTCTGTGTCAAGTCTCTGTACAGAACAAATGAAAGAATATTCAGTATATGTAGAAATTTCATCTCAAATGAAACATTCTGTTGCTGTTGTTTGTAAACCACTGACAAACTCAGATCTCTGTAAGAAATGAGAATTTTATTTATGCCAAAATGTTGGGGTTCTACACAAGACAGTTCTGTCTGTCTCCTAAGTTCAATGTTGGTAGGCCCTGCTGATACCCTCCTAAAAGGTATCCTGTATTTCAAAATTGCCTGTCTCCCTCGGTACAACTCATATTCTCTCAACAAAAAGTAGGCTAAGAAATAACCTCATTGACATAATTCTTTGTGAGTCAAGGTGGAGCTAGAACACAGTGGGATGAGACCTGACTCTGAAGCTGTATGGCCCTACTCTTTAACTGACCATGTGGCCTTTGGCAGTCCTTGGCTTTAGTTTATTCGTCTGTAAATTAGGAATTATGCTGTCTACCTTTCACAGTTGATAGGAAGTTATGTATAAAGAGTCTAGCCTAGTGTTTGATGTATAGTAGATTTGAAAAACTAATAGTTATTGCGAACCTGAGTTCAGATCCCCAGCACCCACATAAGTAACTGGGTGTGGTCAGATGCATCTGCACTTCAGCACTAGAGGGGCAGGGGCTAGGGGAAGCTATGGAGACAGGAAGATTGCTGGGGTTTGCCAGCTCCAAGTTCAGTGAGTGACCCTGTTTTGAGGGAATAAGGCCGAAAGCAATAGAAGAGGTCATCCAATATCCTCCTCTGACCTGCATATACATACATTCAGGTGTGCACACCAGCATATAAGACAGACACAAAATACATAAATCAAATGATAGTTATGTTATTAAGTGCATGCCCCAGAGACCAGATGTTCTGCTCTTTGTTGCTGTTCATTTCTTGGGTTTTGTTTTGTTCTTTTTCTAGTTGCAGGTCACCAATGTTTTGTCTCAGCCTCTAACTCAAGCCGTTGTTCAGCTGGAACATGCTAAGTCTGTCACTTCCAGAGCTACTGTCCTCCACAAGACACCTTTCACTCCTACAGGGTAAGTCTAGAGCATACGGATTTGCACAGGACACTGAGCTGCCAGTTTTGCAAAGTTAACCTTCAGTCAGTGTAACATTAATATTACATATTAATACTTACGTTATAAACCAGATTTGCCTAATTTGATAAAATCTTAAAGTTGGATATTAAAAGAGATATCTAAAACTAGATCGTCCCATTTCCTTCTTTGTCTTTCTAGTTGGCTCTGACTTGTCCTGTGTTCCTGCTTTTAAATTTAATTTTTATTATTTTTGTCTGATATGAATACTACATTTCAGAAAAAATGACAAAAACACTAAGCATAAATCATCTATTCTACTCTAGAGACCTGACTCTACTCTCTAGAGATAACTGCTGCTAATGTATTTAATCGCTTTTTAAAAATTAGTTTATAGGTACAAGTGTTTTTCTTGAATGTATGCAAAAATGCACTACATATATGCAGTGCCCACCAAGGCCAGAAGAGGACATCAGATCCTCTGGAATTGGAGTTACAGGTGATTGATTGTTAGCTGCCATTTGAGTGCCTGGGAACCAAAACCAGGTCCTCTGTAAGAACAGTCAATGCTCTTAACTGCTGAGCCATCACTCCCGCCATGTTTCTGTTTTTGCTTTTTGAGATAGGGTCTCAATATGTAGACCAAGCTGGCCTCAAACTCACAGAGATTTGCCTGTCTCTGCTTCCCAGGTGCTGGGATTAAAGGTGTGTGCTACCACAACTGGCCTTTACTGCTGACATTTTACAGTTCTTCTTGTCAGTCTTTTTGCAATGAATAAGCATTTAAAAACTGAATTGTAGTCTGTACATCCTGAACAATTTCCCTCATAGGATTAAATATTTATATGCAGTAATTTTAATGGCTACATAATCTTGCTATGAAAATTTTTCAGAAATTAAGACTCAGGACTAGAGTGATGGCTCAGCCATTGAAAGCACTGATTGCTCTTGCAGAGGACCTGGATTCAATTCCCAGCACCCATATGGTGGCTAACAACGGTCTGTAACTCCAGTTCCAGGGGATTCAACACCCTCTTCTGGCCTTTGTGGGCATTGCACAACATCAGTGCACTCATGTATGAAGGCAAAACACCCATACAACATAAAATAAAAATAAATTTAAAAAGTAAAGACTTGGTTTTGGCGTAAATCTTCAAGTGTAAAATGAATAAACTACTGATATTGACGTCAGGGGGTAGAATATTAGAGATAAAATGTATTTCTTTGAAAGTTATAAAGGTTCATGAGGCATATAGGAAATGAAAAACCACAGTCACTTCTAGGGCTAACTAGTGGAGTAGTAAGAACCACTGCAATTTAAGTATAATTGAGGGCTGAGGCTCGGAGGAAGAACACTTATGTAGCATGCTCTAGGCCTTGAATTCCATCCCCAGCACTAAGAAAATAAACAAGAAAAGGTAATTTGAATCAGACTATAGATTTGCCTGTTTTGCATTAAATTATGGAAAGGCAGTACAGGGAGGTAGACTCTTAGGGTCTGTCCCAGAGGAAAGGAAACTTTGGATACTTCGGAGAGGCAGTCATTTTCCTTAGTTTCTAAGTTTTCCACACTAATTTGTGGAGAAGCTGGAAACTGCAGGGTCGGGCATTTGGTGTAGCCATGAACAATGTCAAGGAGATACTGTGTAGCCAGTTTGGTATATTCCTGACTTTTCTCTTGAGTTCCTGTTTATCTTGCTATCATTCTTAACAGGGATGTTTTTGAACTAAACTTTAAGGACGTTAAGTTTTCCAGTGGTTATTATGACTTCTCTGTCAAAGTTGAAGGTGACGACCGTTACATTGCCAACCTTGTAGAGGTAGGTGTTTTCTTGTCACTTCTATTGCTATGTTAATATATGCAAAAAAATGACCAATGCACAAAGTATTAGATATCTGGTATATTGACTTCTTTTGTGCCCAGTCTAAATGGCCTTGACTTCCTGATCCTTCTGCTTTTACCTCCTGAGTTCTGTATTTAGTTTAGATTCTTAGATTCCATCCACATTTATTTATTAGAATTCTACTGTAAGAAAAGTAAATGCCCTTTCTCCTACATTTATTTGTACAATATAGTTTATAAAATGTGCTTGAAGTATACTGTAGATATTTATTTGGCCATATATTATGATCTCTGTCATTTATTTGATGCTTCTATTACCCTAATTTTGCCTTTGAAGATTTCCTCAGTTACATTCCTTTGACATTCTCTTTAAATGAAAAGCCAAGGCAGCTAGGTTTGACCTTTTCAAAAGTAGGGCCTTACTTACCAGGTAGAGTAAGCGCATGTTTTGAAGTTTGGCAGAAAAGATGGTGTTTTCTGGAATGCTAGTCTCTCTGCCCCATGTCTGACCTTTTGGGCCCAAGACATCTCATCTGATCCACTCACTAGAACATAATTTGGGTAGAAATTATTTTACTTTATATCTTGAATTTTTAAAATCCACATTGTTTATCATAGTTCCATTAAAAGGCCTTATCTGCAGCATAATTAATAACAACAGAAGTTCATTTTTTCTTGAAACCTTTTTCACCTTCTGCTTCTTGGAAACAACTTTTCATCTCAACTCACAATTCAAGCTCTTACTCTTCCTTTATTTTCATTTCTGACTTACAGTCATTCTCCAAGTCTTACACATCCTACTCTGATGTCTTCCATGAGTCCTTTGCTGTCGTATTAGATTTTGCCAGTTGCTCTTCATGCTCTTACAAGTATTTGGTATTACCAGTTTCTTTTTTTAACATGTGTAACTGTTTTGCCTTCCTGTAAGTGCACCCTTGTGTGCAATGGCCATGGAGGCCAGCAGAGGGTGTCGGATCCCCTGGAACTAGAGTTTTGGACAGTTGTTATCCATCATATGGGTGCTGGGAACTGAACCCAGGTCCTCTGCAAGAGCAACCAGTGCTCTTAACAGCGGAGCTATCTCCAGCCCTGTATTACCTTTTTTTTTTTTTTTTAATAATTGGGAAAGATATAAAATGTTACTTTGTTTTATAGCTTTGGTTCTTACTGAAGTTGACCGCTGTTCTTATGTTCTTGTGTTTATTGGACATTTAGGTTTCCTTCTGTGAATTGTCACACATCTTTTGCCTGTTCTTTTTTGTTTATTAGTCTTTTCCTTATTGATTTTTTTTTTAGGGGTAATGTGTATTCTGAGTTCTCGTTTCGAGCTTCAGAGTTCTTCTTATACACAAATTTCAGTAAAACTAATTTACATATCTTTTTCTGTGTTATATGTGATTGTTTTGTTTGGTTTGGTTTTGGTTTTGGTTTGGGGTTTTTTTGAGACTGTATTTCAATGTGTAGCCCAGGCTGGCCTCTAACACACATAGATCTACTGCTCTCTGCCTCCCAAGTGCTAAGATTAAAGGAATGTGCTACCACACTTGGCCTGTATCTTTTCTTCTGTAGTTTTATGTGTTTGGTATATGCATACCTGAGGGTCAGAGACCAACAATACACGTCTTTCTCTATCACTCTCTTATCTTTTTTTTTTTTTGAGACAGGGTTTCTTGCTGAACTTGGAGTTCACCACTTCAGCTAGGCTGGCCAACCACTATCTCTGATCCTTCAGTGTTGTTGTTACAGATGTGTACCCCCATGCCTGACTTTTATGTGGGTAGTTCATGCTCACTCAGCAAATACTTTACCCACTAAATCAGCTCCCCAGCCTGGCTTTTTTATGTCTTTAAAAAGTCTTCAGGTTCAGGGACTGGAGAGTTAAGAACCAAGTTCAGGTCTTAGCACCCATATGGCAGCTAAAAACTGTAACTGTAGTTCCAAGGAATCCACCGCCCTCTTCTGACCTCCATGGGCATTGCATGACACAGGTGCATTTTCATACATGTAGGCAATACACTCATACACATAAAATAAAAATAATACGTAATATAAATATTTTTAAAGTCTTCCAGCTGGCAAAATGTCTCAGTGGATAAAGGAACTTGCTTCTAAACCTGGCGATCTTAGTTCAATCCACAGGATCTAACTAACAATCCATGGAGGAAGGAAAGAACCAGCTCCTACAAGTAGTCTGACCTCTATGTAGTAGTCTCTAAGTAGTCTGGCCATGGCACACGTGTGCCCCTCAGACACATAAATAAGTAAATAAATGTAATTTCAATTTCTTAAAACATTCTTGTGATACTTCGGAGTCAAAAGAATATCTCTGAAAAAAACAGATGTGGCACACATCTTTAATCTTCGGAGTCAAAAGAATATCTCTGAAAAAAACAGATGTGGCACACATCTTTAATCTAGCACTCTGGACACAGAGACAGGAGGATCTCTGTGAGATAGTATGTGTGTGTGTGTGATGTGTATATATAGGTTTATAAGTATATATTTCCAGTGTTTTCTTCCAGTGGTTTTTAGTGTATTGCTCTTGGTGGTGTACTTAGTTTTGTCCTTGTGCAGGTACACACACCCTCTGTAACTGCACATACTCCACTCTACTATCATTGTTTCATCTGTTGCTTTTTCACAGGGCTGGGACTGCCTTGTAGGTATAGATCAAATCTTAGTCTATCAGTGTTTAGTTTCCATCTTAGACCACTTAGAAAAAGAAAAGGAATGTTTTCCCACACTTAGAGCAGGCTGTATGGTGATCCCCAAGGGTTGGTCTTGGTTTTGTTTTTATTTTTAGCTATATTGAGATATAATATATGGCCCATGAAATTTACCCATTGGAAGTACATATTTAGATATTCTTGGGATATTTAGAGTTATATAACCATTTACCACTATAATTCTAGAACATTTTTATCACTCTAAAAAGCGGCCTTGCATCTATTAGTAATCACTCACCTGTTTTTCCTCCTCCTAGCCCTGGCATCTACAGACCTACTTTCTCTGTGATTTGCCTATTTAGGATGTTCATGTAATTAAATCACATATTATGTTAACTTTTGCATTTGCCTCTTTTTTCCCACTTAGAGTTCATCCATGTTGTAGCATATTTGAGTGCTTTATTCATTTATTCATTTCTGTTTTTGAATAATGCCTTGTATGAATACATCACATTTTGTTTGCCATTCTTATTTGATACTTGTGGTACTTAAACTCATGTGTGTATGTTGCTAGGGATCACTGAACCCCGAGTGTCATATATGCTGTGCATAGGTAGTTTTGCTTTTTGACTCTTTTAAGTAATGCTGCTGTGAGCATACATGTGTGAGTTTGTGTTTGAACATTTATCTTTCACATTTTAGAAGTATATGCTTAGGAATAAAACTGCTAGGTCATTTTGTAACTCCACATTTACCTCATTGACATTCACACACTCTTGTGCACAGCAGGCTCACCATTTACATTCCTACCAGCTTTGTTTGAGGGCTATATTTTCTCTTCATTCTCTCCAACATTTTTTTATTGTCTGTCTTTAGATTATAGCCATTCTAATAGGTATGAAATATCTGCATGTCGTTTTGATTTGCATTTCTTTAATGGCTAATGATGTTAAACATTTTCATGGACTTTTTGTACTTGTATAGCTTTGAAGAAATGTCTACTTAGATCCTTTGCCCATTTATTTAAAAAACAAAAGACAAAATCCTTTAAGCCAGATATGCTACTCAGGAGGTAACAGAAAGATCATGAGTTTGAAGCCAGCCTGGATCATATAATAGATGCTGTTTTTCTAGGTTGTGCTTATTCTTATTTCTATATTCCCAGTGTATATATACACTTTTTATTTCCTTTGTTTCTCCTTTAAGTGCTTGATTTAGAAGTGTTCTTTATATATCTTGGTTACAGTTCTCTTTGTTCTTTATTGGAAAAAGAAAAGGATTTTGTTTTTAATTATGTTTATGTGTTTGTACATATGGGTACAGTGCCCACAGGCCAGAAGCATTGGATTCCTGAAGCTAGAGTTATATGAGCCACCTGGATGTGGGTGCTGGGAACCAAACTTAGTTCCTCAGCAAGAGCAGCACGTGCTCTTAACCACTGAGCCATCTCTGCAGCCTCTCCCTTTTCAAATATATGGTTTTCAGATATTTTCCTCCTAGTCTATAAGTTGTCTTCATATTTTGGTAATGGTATCTTTTTAAGTACAAAAGATTTAAATTTTGATGAAGAAAAATTTCTTATTTTCTCTTTTGTAACTTGTCCTTTAGATATTTAAAAATATTTTATTTATTATGTGTATGAGTATATTGCCTGCATGTATGTAAGTGCACCCATGTCATGAAATGCCTATGAAAGGCAGAAGAGGGTACCAGATTCTTCTGGAAGTGGAGTTACAGACAGTTGTTAACTACCATATGGGTGCTAGGAATCAAACCCAGAGCAGTCAGTGCTCTTAACCACTGAGCCATCTCTCCAGCTCACAAAATAGCAAAGATGTCTAATAGCTGTTGTTCATGCAATGATGATCAGCCCTTACTGAGGTCATTAATTTTCCTTCCCGGTGATGGAGTGTCAAAATTTATTTTCCGCTTTATCATATTAGAATTTAGTGTGCATGTGTGTTTGTGTGTGTATATGTTTGTGTGTGTGTCTGCATGTGTTGTGCATGTGCTGTGATTTTTGCTATATATATGCTGGTTTACTATGTAATTTCAGTAATAGTCATATTTAAGGCCTCAGAGCAGGTCAGCAAGTCCTGTTCCCCCTTAGAGATGCTGACCTTGGTCAGAGTACATTAACAGTGGTTTGGTGTGGAAGCTTGTAATAGCACTCGTTGACATTAGACTGGCTGTTGGGAGGAGCAGTGGTTTTGGAAGCTTTCATTAGCATTAATTGTCCCTAATGCACCATCATTTTTGACAGTAATAAGCTAAACAGGGGGTTATTACTCCCAGCGGAAAGGCTGCATTTCCCGATGTTAAAACATTTTCTGAGATGTATATAGCATGCAGCGCAAGCAAGGAAAGGACTGGCATGATCCTGTGTAAAGCAGGCTCAGCTGCAGTTAAAGTGGAGAAACAGGTCCTTTTCCTGTTGTGAAAACTAATCCTACAGTGTTGGTTTGAAGGGAAAAGCAGCTAACCAACAAGAACTCTACACTGAACTGTTAAAAAAAACAGGGCTTGAAAAAAGTTGTGATGGTTTTTATTGTTCAGTTTGCTTTTAAAGAGTGGCATAAAAATGCCTTTCTTTTGAGTGTTTACAGAGATCCATTTGTAGTGAGATTTTAGGAGCAAAAGAATTTGTTTTAAACTGTCTCTATTCACTAACAACCCTACAGTGTTTCTGTGCTGCAAAGAAAGCTGTTACTCGGCAGCTTTTAAAATAGAAGAACAAACCAAAATTACTCCAGTTCACTGCAGTTTGCCCTTGTGTTCACACCATGGGTCTGTATAGTCTGGGAATGCTCAGGGTGTCCTTCAGAACACACAATGGAATCTTGATTAGCAGGCCTAGGTGGCTATGTTATTATTCAGAGTTAGTTAGGGGTCTCTAACCCCAATGTTGATGGCTTCCTTATTGCTGTGGTTAAGGTACACTGAAGAGCCTTGGACAATCTTTAAACATTTGTTTATGTCAGTCTGCTGAGAAGAATGATTATTTTGAACGTATATATTGGGTGGTGCTTTTTGATTAAATTTTTCTTTGACAATTTCATACATGTATATAGAGCATTCTGATTACACCCACCCCCTCTCTCTTTCCTATCCCCTTCCTGCTCTTGTCAAATCCCCTCCTCCCTATAAGTCCCCATCCCACTTTCATTGTTTTGTGACCCACTGAGTTTAACCAGGGCCTTCCATATGAACATGCGTATGAAGCTATCTACTGGAGCATGGGCGATTCACCGGTAACTATACCAATGAAGATAATGAGTCCCTTCCTCCAGCATCCATCTGTAGTCAGTAGTTCCTCAGGGAGGGATAGGGCCCCATAACCTGTGAGCCCAGTGTAGGCAACCACAGCTGCTGTAAGTACATGGTTGCAATGGCCATGTCATATCCAGAAATACCATTTAATAGCGCTCTTCCCCAGCATCCAGCTCTTATATCCCCTACGACCCATTCCATAGTGTTCTCTGAGCCTTGGAAGAGGTGATGTAGATGTCTCACTTAGGACTGAACATTTAATACTCAGCACCTTTAGTAGCCATGAGTCTCTACATTCACCATTGTTGGCTGTAAAAAGAAGCTTCTGTATCAAGGCTGAGAGCAACACTTATCTATGATATTTAGAAGGCAGTTTGTTACTTTTCCAGTTAGCAAGACAACAGTTGTAAGTTCCGCCCTAGGGCCTGTGACATCCACAGTCATAGGCTTTTGATGAGTTTTACAGTACCATATATAAATTCCCTCCTATGGAGTGGAATTCAGGTCTACTCAGAAAGCAATTGGTTACCCTCTCCCCATACCAGTCATGCCACTGTTGTACTGGTGGGCACATCTTGCTGGCAGCATTACAGCACTCAAGGTCTATTGCTGGTTACAACTGTTGATTTTTCCTCAGTTGCCTGTGTAGTAGGGAGGAAACTTTCATTTCAGTTCCAGCTTGATTTCTCTGTTCTGAAGGATGTATGCTATTATCAGCAGTAGGGTCTTACCATCTAGTTCTGATGAGCATCCAAAAGTAATGGCAATGCCCTATGCTGTTTGGGGAGCCTCTGAGACCTTCCTGACCAACATCTCATAGGGAGATATCTTACACCTGGCACTGGAATTTTTGCTTGGCACTTTTTAAATACAAAAGCATATATAAAGAATACTGTGTATGTCTCTGCTTCCTGTGCCTACTTGAAGACATGAGTACTCAGCTTTCTGTTCTGGCTGCCCCTCTTGCTGCCATGCCGCCATAGCACAATGAACTCTAATCCCTCTGGAGCTAGGCTTACAGTTAAGAGATTGCCTTGGGTATCAGAAGAGACTTTGGACATTAGACTTTCAAATAGTGTTCAAAGTTTTAAAGACTATGGGACATTTAAAGTTGAAGTAAATGCATTTTGCATTGTGATATGGTCATGGACTTTTGGGGCCAAGGAGTAGAATGTCATGGTTTGAATGAGGAATGTCCCCCATAGGCTCCAATTATTTGAACACTTGGTCAGTTGGTGGCACTGTTTGGGAGAGTCTTGGAACCTTTAGAGGTGTGACCATGTTGTAAGAAGCAACTCACTGGGGGAGGTCTTTGAGAATATATAGCTTGGCCACTTCAATCTGGCTCTCTTTGCTTCCTGTGCCTGCTTGAATATGTAAATGGAGCTTTCTGCTCTGGTTGCCTCCTGCCACCACGCCTCCCCACCGTGATGGACTCTAATCCCTCTGGAACTGTAAGATCAATAAACTCTTCTTCCTTCTATTTAAAAATACTATCTATGTTCCATATTGCCCAGATTATCCCTGTATTTTAAAAACAAGTAAAATATGCATGTGGTTTGTTTTTTTAAAGTACAGAAAAGTTGTAGTGAAATATGACTCTTCTCCCATCCCTTCTACTCAGTGCTTTTTCTTAGTGAAATCTATAATTAGCAGTGTCTGGGTACTCTTTAAAGAAAAGTAAAAGATGTAAAACGTAATAAACATGTCCTTTTTCTTGTGGACAGCACAGAAGGGATCATTTGATAGGAGTTGTATGTTTTTAGCACAAAGTAGAGGCTCCCAGCTTTCCGCCTTGGGAGTCTCTTAACTTGAAAGTCCTACCATTCCTCTCTGCTGAGCACTTTTGCAATTCACCCTGCTACCTAGACTCACCCAAGGCAATGATGTAAAAACTACAATTCCACTACTAGATTGACTGTGTAGTCACAAGGTGCTAATAGCTCCCTCTCCCTTGTTCTTCTAAATTGCTTCATAGTAATTTATAGAGTGCATGTTCCATTGCTTTGTCTACTACTAATGGACATTTAGAGCCTGAGTCCTCCAAGCTCCCCTCTTAGTTTTCTTGCTGTGTGCTGTTTCCCACTCCCCAGTTATCCATACCCAGTCAGACTTGGGTCACAGTTCCTGCTACTGCACTTAGTCTTTAAAGCATTTTGTACATCCCTCTATTAAAGCAACAAGGTTGAGACTTGCATGTGGGACAGAAAGTGTAGATCATCATCTATATATATTCCCTGTACCTAGATGCTCCATTCCCTTAAGATTGTGAAGAAAGCTGTCTTGTCACATGTGTAGCTCAAAGCTCTTAGGCAGGTTCTTTGCTTGAGTCTTTTAGTTGCTTGTTGTGAGATAGAAATGTGAAGTACCTCCTGGGCCAAGCTTCTTATAGCAAAGCTTGCTCTGTCTCTGAACATTGTGAGGGGTAAGGATGTTTGGAGAGCTCAGCAAGCCAAAATAAAGCCTTCTAGTTCTTTCCATGGGGTGTCTATTCCATTTGATGACTCTCTTGTCCTTCTTTTGCTGCCAGAACTACTCAGTTGCCACATCTCATTGGCAGGCAGTGATGCCAAATACAGTACTGCCAGTAAGTGGCTGTGTGTTCAGAAGTAGATGATAATATCCTTACAACTTCTATAATAAATCTTTTATATTCAGAAGTTTACTTAAGCAAAACAAAAAGCCTTGTTCAACCAGATAATTGAGTCCACTGTCACAAAAGTTATTGAGGCAAAAGAGAAGGATGCTAAAAAGAATTGTTTGATAGCTGTCTTTTTCCCTTTTTATTTTATTTATTTATTTTTTTTGCCCTTGGTTTGAGGCAGTCACACCTTGATGTGGCATTTTAGAAAAATACTAAAGTTCACCCTCTATTATCTTCCCAGTCTGCTATCTCTATCCTTGATCCTGACTTAGACCATAAGCCATTGGATTTGGTGAGAATTTCCCTAAGCATTACACTCAAGCCTATCAAATATCTGGAAGGCTCACAGATATGTTTGCATATAAAAGCACGTTGGGTTTGGATAATTTGCACATTCAAACTTAGGTTTTAACTCAAAATTTTCAGCGAATAGACTGTGTTTTCTGTCTCTTGGATATTTACGTTAACCTAATTTTAAAATTTCTTACTTCCTGGCATTATCCAGCTCCTTTTTTTGGAAATGTTGATGGGGGAGGAATCAAGATGGTCTGGTTTATGTTTATAACAAACTCCAGATCTTACTGGCTTGAAGCAGCCCAGGTTTCTTTTCTTCCTATGATAGGTGTCTTTAGTGAGTTAGTTAGAGCTTCTGTTTCCTGTCATCCTTATTCCAAAAGCCTGGCTGAAGGAACAAACCTGTCTCTGGACATTATCTATGTCTATGTTAGAGGAAAAAGAGCCACATAGATTCTTAAGGCCAATGAAATGTCAGCAGAAGTGAACCGTAATAAGTCATATACCCATAACGTGACTCCAAGGGAACAGAGGCCATAGACCTCTACCACATGAGAACTACTTGGTGAGCAGCATGGAAAACCATCGCAGGATCTTAAATCTTTGTAGGCAGAGTTACTCCTTAGCATAGACTAAGTATTGGTAGGAGACTGTTGGCAAGGTACCTACCTAGGCATGTGGATTTTGAGTACTTAAGCATGAATGTGCAGCATAGCCTCTCTATCGTTTAGTTTCCTCATCTGAAAGAGTACTACCTTACTAATTATTGTAAAGATTAAATAAGATCGTCTTACAAAGCCAGTTACTTTATTAGAGTAAATAGTAAGTCAATCTTACTATATTCCACTGTTGATAATTGAGTACTTACTGACATGAATTATTTAAATATTGCTGTATAAGGAATTCTCCCATATTAGTTTTAAAGACACATCAGCAAAAAAGATCTGCTTTCTTGTTCTTCACCCCCTTTTCTTCCTTTTAAAATACACACTAGACAGAATACACACCACCAGACAAAGTGTACAACACCAGACAAAATACACACCACCAGACAGAATACACACCACCAGACAGAATACACACCACCAGACAAAAGCCCGAAGAGGGAAAGGGGGACAAGGGTAGGAATTACCTTTTGGGCCTTGGGGTGGGAACCATGAAAATACCACTTAGTTGGATGAGTCAATTTTACTATGACCCTTGAAGATGCCTGTCTTAGGATTCTTTTCCTTCCTTTATTCACCTTTAGGAGGAAAAAATGTTAGGGCTGGAATGGTAGCTCAGTTGGTAGAATATTTGCCAAGCATGCACAAAGCCCTGGGCTCAGGGTCTAATACCACATAAACCAAATGTGGGAGCACACTGCTTGTGTTCAGGAGGTGAAGGCAGGAGAATCAGAAGGTCAAGGTCACCCTCAGCTATATAATGCAAGGCCAACCCAGGCCATGTGAGACTGTATCTCCTAAAGAGAGGAAGGAAGAAAGAAAAGAAGGAAGACACAGGAAGGAAGGAAGGAAGGAAGGAAGGAAGGAAGGAAGGAAGGAAGGAAGGAAGGAAGGAAGGAAGGAAGGAGGGAGGGAGGGAGGGAGGGAGGGAGGGAGGGAGGGAGGGAGGGAGGGAGGGAGGAAGGAAGGAAGGAAGGAAGGAAGGAAGGAAGGAAGGAAGGAAGGAAGGAAGGAAAACTGGGGGGCTGGGGATGTGGCTCAGTGGCAGAGTACTCATCTACCAATACAAAAGATCCTGGGCATGGTACAGTCCTTTAATCCCAGCATTCAGGAGGTAGAGGCAGACAGATCTCTGTGAGAACAAGGCCAACTAAAGTTATATAGTGAGACCTTATGTCAAAAGATAAAAAGGAGAACTTTGGGTACCTACATAGTAGCTCTTTTCATACCCCACCATTTGCCTTGATGGACATTTTCTATGTTTTGCTATAGCTTAGAGTCAAGATCTCCACTGAAGTTGGTATCACAAATGTTGATCTTTCCACTGTGGATAAGGATCAGAGCATTGCACCCAAAACTACTAGGTAAGTGGGATGCCACATGGGCACTGGAGAGCTCCAGGCTTTAGAGCTGAAGAGAGTATGTGGGGACACTGTGTCCTTCCTAGTGGCATTTCTGTGGTGGTAGTCATCCCCCTCTCACCCCAGATTCAAGAGGCTGTCATCCCAGTGGTGCTGCTCTCAAGGTTTGGCTCGGCATTGAAGCAGATTGGGGAGTTGTTTATACCAGTGAGATCCTGAGCCAACTCTGTTACTCTCTACAGGGGGATAAGGGACTTAGGGTTAGGGTTATATGTCTTGAGTCAGCTGTGCCATTTATATTATTTAACTCAGGAAACAGTTGCTTAAGTAAGGAAGCTTTCTCAATGAAAGAAGCAGTGTACTAATTTGTATTTTTCTGCTCCTAAATTTGCTTTTGGTTTGGCCTCACAGCAGCTTTCTCTGGCCCCTGCTGGGTCTGAAATGCGTTAGAACTAGCACTGAGACCACATTCACACACATACACATCTCTTGTTCCTGCTCAACTGAGACACAGCTTCAGAATCTTTTCTTTTTTAAATTGCTTTTTATTTATTGTTTTTATTTTATATGTGTGAGTGTATTGCCTAGAAGGCTGAGTTAAGAAAAGATTCTGGGGGCTGGAGAGATAACTCATCGGTTAAGAGCACTAACTGCTTTTGGAGAGGACCCAGGTTTGATTCCTAGCACCCACATAGCAGCCAACAACTGTTCATAACTCCAGTCCCAGGAGATCTGACATCCTCTTCTAAGCTCTATGGACATTGCATGACATGAGTGCATGTACATACATGCAGGCAATGCACTCATACATATAAAATAAATAAAATAACAATTTAAAAAAGAAAAGATTCTGAAGCTGTGTCTTGGGTGATCAGAGTTGACTAGAACATCTAATACTGCCCATTTTTCAGCCTCCCCTTTATCCTTATCTGGGGGTGGAGCTCATCTCATCTTTATCTCTGGGTTTAGTTCAGATTGCCAGGTTAGTTATTCAGCTGGAGTGGCTATAGAAACCAAAGAACCCCTAGACTGTTTTGAAAGCAGGGGATATAAGCTACAGCCTGGAAGCCAGCCTCACTCCTTTAAGTCAAGTAGATCTGAGCTGTCTGTCTCTGACTTGGTTATTATTGAAGTGATATTGGAGATAAGAGCACTATTTGAGAGCACACTGGAATAATATCTATAAAAGTGCTCTGCAGAGTTTAGTTCTCTGTAGAAATGAAGAATTGGTCTCCATGAGTGAATATAGACCCAGAGTAGAAAACAAAGGCAGGTGTTAACTCTGTAACCATTTAACATGTTGAACCTTTGGCCAACTTTCCCTTAAGTTCCAGGAGACAGGCATGAAAAGAATAGTTTTCCTCATCAAGTCTGCCTTTTAAGGAAAATGATTTTTAAAACCCAATTTCAGGACAGAAAAATAAATCCATGAAATAAGGAATAAAAAAGAAGATGCTCAGTGTTCCCTTTTTTCTTTTGCATCTGATTCTCCTAGTGCGTCTCCTGACCTCACATGCTGCTAGCATCAACCCATGATTATTTTCCTGCAGTTCTGCCAGCCCTATAGAGGTGCACATGGGCTCCCCGGCACTTAAGTATGTTTGGTCAAGAACATAGATCATTGAAATGAAAGCCTGGAGATACCAGCTCTGCACAGAGCATTTTCCCCAGACCCTGATTAAAGTTTTCTCTTGGCTTTTCTCAGTACTGGTTTGAGGCTGGGAATATAGCTTAGTGGTCTGATCAAACTTTCTAGTTGACCTTGTCTAGCCCGAGTGAGGCTCTGGGTTCCATCTCCAGCACCATGAAGAAACAAAACAAAACAAAACAAAACAAAATTTTTTAGTCCTGGCTTTATTGATCCACTTTGCCTGTAGGCCAGAGACATTTCTGTATATCAGTTGGTCCACCACAGCTGTGGTAAAATGGGGCAAGAATGATTGGGCAATAACCTGAAGGTTATGCCATTGCCTATTCTTAGACAAACAGATCCTGTCTGAAGACTGACTCTACCAATGTCTCTTTTAGGGTGACCTACCCAGCCAAAGCCAAGGGCACATTCATCGCAGACAGCCACCAGAATTTCGCCTTGTTCTTTCAGCTCGTAGATGTGAACACTGGTGCTGAGCTCACCCCTCACCAGGTCAGGACAAAACTCTGCTTTCCTGGCACAGATGCACATGGGTTTACTCACAGACCTTGCTTCTTTTCTTATGCTGCAGCTGCTGTACCTGTGCCCTTAGGGCCATAATCCTGGAAGTTCCCTGCTTCTCTCCCTTTTACTCCAAACATCAAGCAGCTTAGCCAGGGCCCTTTGCTCATGCTAACTGACCTTTAAACACTTTAATCTCTCAGCCTTTCCTCATTCTCCCCATCCTCATAGCACCAGGGAAGAAAATGAAAAGAAATCAGAAGACTAAATTGGGAGGATTGGGGTTGGGCAGGGATATGTAAAGAAATGAAGCTTTAATTGAACCCTGTCTCTTCCCAGATTTTTTTTGAAATCTGTGTCTCTGAGACCACTCAGGTAGATGTGGCATTTTGCCATAAGTATGACAGCACTTACACTTAACTGTGATAGGAAGAAGATGAGGCACTCAGGCTCCTGATTCCCACTCCTAGACAAGACTGCAGTAGTGGGGTACTGCACCTCTGTGGGCTCCTTTCCCTAACCATCTGATGTGTAGAATCACAAATGAGATGTATGGTTTTTTGTATAGGTCCAGCACTAGCTGGGTAACCATAGCAACTGATTTAATGCTCATGCCTTATGATCTCTGTAAATTGGAGCCAACCACCTGCCTTGTTGAAATCCTTATTTTGAAACCCTTGAAAGAAAAGTTCCGAGTGGATATCAAGTTTTGTTGCAGTTCTAACCTACATTGACATAAAACTCCAGTTTCCCGTGTTACAAAAGGAGTGAAGTGATTAGGCCTAGGACCATTTTACTCAGGCTAGTTAGCTATTGTTTGTTAAGTGGCTCATATTTTCCAGGCCTTGAACCACAGGTTTTGCATACATTATTACAAAATCTTCATATAAATGCACCCCATGTAGAAGTTAATCTTTCTGCCTTAAAGATAGAGAAATCAAGGTGCAAGGGGGTTAAGTAACCTACTCGACTATTAAGAAATGGAGCCAGGTCTCTGTCTTCAGAGCCAGACTCTGTATGACCCACTGTTCTGTTCCATTTGAACTCCACCTTGCTATCAGTACTCAAGCCTCCTTTGCTAAATCCTTAGCTGAAGGCCCTAGGAAATTGAAAATGGGACTCTTCAGTT
Source organism: Eospalax fontanierii (assembly GCA_035773235.1). Taxonomy (NCBI): domain Eukaryota; kingdom Metazoa; phylum Chordata; class Mammalia; order Rodentia; family Spalacidae; genus Eospalax; species Eospalax fontanierii. Next base: position 21,941,369 of record CM069550.1, on the reverse strand, counting down.
CTGTCTCATCTCCCTTCTTTTCACCCTCTGGTGAAGAAGTTAATTGGGCAGCAGAGTGGCCAAAGGCTGGCAGGAAGAAGAAATGACAGCAATAGCAAAGGGCTTAAATCATCACAGAGTGGGCATTCAGCCTCCAAGGCATCAAGAATTGGCTGGACACCTAAGTTCAGTTTCTCTTTGTGCTAGCCGAAAGTTGTCTCTGAAGTAAAAACTAGGTTAGGATGGTCACTCCTTCCCCTCATCTGAGCAGGTCTGACTGACCCAGAGCTATCTGATGAAAGGGCAGCAGCACTCTTATGCCTGGTGGATTTAGTGTTGGCCCCATGGAGATTTTTGAAACTATCTGATGAAAAGTTGAATTCTTCTTCTATCTAGACGTTTGTTAGACTTCATAACCAGAAGACCGGCCAAGAAGTAGTGTTTGTTGCTGAGCCAGATAGCAAGAATGTGTACAAGTTTGAACTGGACACCTCTGAAAGAAAGATTGAGTTTGACTCTGCATCTGGCATCTATACACTGTACCTAATCATTGGAGATGCCACTTTGAATAACCCAATCCTCTGGAATGTGGTATGTATCTGAATGTGGTATGTACCCTGGCCCAGGAGAGGGTGGCTGTACTTACACAGACAGCTGCTTTCAAGGACACAGATCTCCACTTCCTAACCTTGGTTTGAGGTCCTGTGTCCTATTCAGTTAGTCATATTCTGTGGCTCAGCATATAGTAGATGCATAATAAATCATGATTGAATGTATGAATGAAATGTTAGTTTGCTTTCATTAGTTTACTTCCACGAATTTCTATAAATATACTAGAAAGAGTGTCATGTTACATCAAGGCATTGTGGAGGATACATAGATGAAAAGATATGGTCCTGGCCTTTGAGATCTATTTAAGCCTTGAAGGGGAACGAGATGAATTCTGGTGACAGTTCACAGTGACAGGGTTGTGGATTATAGATTTACAAAATACTAATAAACTGACTGATGACCAGCACTTGTGCAGCATAATACAGCTCATGTAGTGCCCTTCTCCTACAGGCTTCGCGTTTTCAGTAGTTCTGATGCCAGAAAATGTCTTGTAATTCCTTGGCTTTGAAGCAAGGAATTAAGGATTCAGAGCTGTTTGGAGTAGTATCTGGGGGTGCATATTGGGGCATAGCCTCCAGAGAAGCCCAGCATGTACTCAGTGACATAGGAGTAATTCAGTTTTTCTGAGCCTGAGCCTATAGAACAAGAGGAAGTGCTGGGATGGCAGAGTAGGTAGAGCACCACGTGGAGCTGAGCCTCATGCAGGACTAAAGGCCAGCTGCCTTTTTTCATGTTATGCTCACAATTCCTTTTCTCCTTCTGGATTTAAGGCTACCTTTATACAAGAATGCATTTTCACTTCTTTATATGTCTGTAAAGAAGATTAAATCACACTTCCCAGGGACACCATGCAGTTTCTCTGTCAATCAGTGTACCAACTGGGATTTTGTATTAAGCAGCTCTGTGGGGCTTTTTCTACTATACTGGTAGACAATTGGAGACCTAGCTCTAAAAGGCACTTTCATCAAATACTTGATTTGTTCTTGAAATTTTCACTGCCTCTATTAGTCGGCTAATGGATCAGAAGTGACTAGTCTATGTGAGCATTTTCAACCATGGTTATAGACAGAAGTTGGGGACAATCATCCTGCTGAAGACTTTCATCCTCTTCTCTGCCCTATGTCTCTAAAAACTGTTCTTGTTTTTAGGCTGATGTGATTATCAAGTTTCCCGAAGAAGAAGCTCCTTCCACTGTCCTGTCCCAGAACCTTTTTACCCCCAAACAGGAAATTCAGGTATATTCCAGTGGTATTTTCCACTAAGCCTGCAGGAGAAATGGGCACAGTGATAGAGGAAGGGCAGCAAATCCCTGGACTGTGACTCTGGCCTTTCAGCCTTTTGTATGGATACTTTTATGGTGTGAACCTTGCCACTCTGGGAATTGGGCAAGGCAAGTAGTATTCCCGTCCTCCAGCTCGACATGCAAATGTAGAGGCCCCATCCCTTGAGAAGTCCCAGAGAGCACCACCACTCTATGTCAGTGAATTGAAAATCATCTGTCTCTGTTTTATGTAAATTGGACTAAAGTGGGAAAACTCATGTGGGGGGAGCAGGTGAGTCTTTGTCTATTCTTTTTCCTTTCATTACAACACAAAATGAGCAAGTTCTACCCAGTCAGCCCATAGGATGCTGTGAGGACCAAGTGGATAAGGAAAGAAAGGCTTTGAAATGCCCCTCAAACCCTTCATAAAATAAATGCAGCAGTTGTTAAACAGGTTGGTTAAAAAAGATGAGATGAATCTACTCTGTGGACTGCTTTGCAGTTGTAAGAACTAACCATAAAGTAATAACATAAAATAGTAACATGGAAACTCAGTTGTGACCCCTTCCTCCCATTGCACTGCTGATGGGCTGTATTCTCCATCATCTAAATGGCAATAGGTCTGTTGGCTGGACAATGGCTGGGACCTTAGTAGCATCCTGGGAAGGGAGACCTCTGAGATCAGAAATCACCTTTGAGAAGAGCCCTAAAGCCAAGCAGCCACTTGTTACCAAAGGTTCAGCTTCTGGGAGGCATTTCCTATCTGTGATTATTTGCATTTTGGTCTCTTGTGTACATGGCAACCCCTGGGAGAAGGGCACGTTCTGAAGCCTTCCTGGTGTTTTCTCTCGGCAGCACCTGTTCCGAGAGCCTGAGAAGAGGCCCCCCACGGTGGTGTCCAATACGTTCACGGCTCTCATCCTCTCGCCATTGCTCCTGCTCTTTGCACTGGTGAGTCACCATAATTAGCATGGGCAGTGTGCCTGGCTCTAGGCGTGGCAGATGTAGCCATTCCAAAAGGGTCTTTGTGCTCTGTCCTGAGCATAGCTCTGGAGGGGTCCGGCAGCTGTGATTTGAACTGATGGTCAGAAAGTGTCAGAATAACCAAAATTCCCCACTGTGGGTGAGCAGCCAAATAAACCCATTAACAAGGGAGCATGAGAAAGTTCCTTCTAGCTTCTAACAGTGACAAAAGTGTACAGTCTAAGATGCTCTGGAGGAATGTTCAGATGAGATCAAGAGTAAAAGAAAGCTAGATCAGTGTTGATAGCTATAAGAATGGAGAACAAGTTGTGCATTCCAGCCCTGCTGGGAGCAGAAAACTGGAATGAACCTAAAGTCCTCCTAAAAGCAATGTTAATTAATCCACCCATGCTGTGGAATGATGTGCAGGTTGTTGGACTGGCTTAGATCTGTATGCTGCTGGACTGTGTGTTACTGAAGGGGTGAAGCAGCAAGCATGGTGGTGTGTGTGTACGGTCCTCTTTTTGGAAAAAAATTTAAGTGTTAGTGTCAGTCATTCCTGAGGATGGTATAGGGGAAGGTAATTCCTACCTTTAATATTTTATGTACGGTTACATATTTTAACCAATTAATTGGGCCTGTTTTCTCTTTGTTTTTCTGAAGATTATAAAGATAGATACGTATTCTCAAAGTTCAGAGAATTTGACCAAAAAAAAAAAAAAAGTTAGATCTTACTTTTGGAAAGTTATTTATGTTTTACATTAATTGGTTGATTTTTAATAAAAGGAGTATTGATTAATTTATATCTAGAAAGCATGCCACAAACTTTCATAAAACAGACCTGGGATATGGGCCTTGTTCTTGGTATTTAAATGGTCAGAATATCAGAAGGCACAGAACATGTAATGAGAACCTGCATCCACCAACTTGCCTGCAGGCTTCTAGTACCAGTTCTTACTTAGCAAACTTAGCTGAAGTGTCTGTTACTGCCTCAAAATGCAATTTCTGACCTTTCAGCTTTGTGACTTCACCTGTTTTAAACTAGAAGACGTTTCCGTCGTTAAAAATGTTCAGGTTTGAATACTAAAGCACAAGAAAGAAGGGAACACTTTTTTCCTGAGGAAAAAATAGGGTATTTTGCCACTTGGAAAAATTCCCTATCTTTCTACTATACATGAATTTTTAAGCCCTAGGGCCTTCCATTGGATTAGTGTTGGCATGGTATGTGTTACCACTCTTTCAAGTTCCCATGTCTTTTTAATTTCTCCATCATTCAGTGGATCCGGATTGGTGCCAATGTCTCCAACTTCACTTTTGCTCCTAGCACCATTATCTTTCACCTAGGACATGCTGGTAAGTGCCCCATGCTGCTAATTCCATTTAACCTCCTCTGACATTTTGCCTGCCCACACAAAAGCCCTGTTAAGTAGGCCCACAACCTATTAACTATAATGGCTTAATAGCATAACATTGCCCTCTTCCTACTAGCCTTTTAGGACAGTTAATATGATGATAAACCTGTTTGGCTCATCAGCTTAGAACAGCTGTCATTATATTGGGCCTCATTGTACTGGGAGGCTGTTGGCAGGCCATTTACTCTCACTTAATAGCCTTGTTCATTTCCAGAGATTACTCACTTACTGTACCTTTACACTGAGCCGTCTTCCTGGATGAAGCTCATTAATGCAGTTTCCAAAGGTTATCTTTCACCACACATCAATCTTCACATTTGCTGGCGGCTCTGTCTGGACAGTAATAAAAAACATTCCCTTCCCAATCAGACACACTATCCTGCATTGTTTTTTGAGAATGTAGGACCTAAACAATCTAACATGACAAGACAATAAGCTCATAGATCAGTTAGGCATTTCCATGTCACTGGGAACTTCGATATTTTTAATTCCTTTGCCTCTTGCAGGAGTCATCGTCTCTACACCCACAGTACTTCTCAAGGGGTCTAGAAGTGTGTCTGGATTTTTCTGGGGAAAGAGCCTGTAACTGTGTCTGTGGCCCGTAACCTCAAAAATGCTTAAATATCCTTGCAGTAGTTCATCTGTCATCCTCTGGGCAGAACTGGCAGGGATGACCTTTCTTGCCTACTTTGTTACTGGACTTGAGCGATAGCCCTCCTGGGTCAGACTGCGAGCAAGACCGGAGTAGAAATATGTTTAGAGCCACAGCTTTTCTTACTGGTGTGCTTCCGTGTGTGTTTTCTTGTTTGCTTCTCATTATTCAATCTTGCTGGGGGGAACTGGGGCAGGAACTGTGAACCATCTGACGGGTAAGAGCATTTGGACTCAGAAACTAAGCAGCTGGTATGGGTAGAGCCTGGACTAGAACCCAAGACTCTTGAGTGCCCGTCTGAGCCCTTTTTAATGAGCCTCCCACATGCCTTGTTACCGGCTTCCCAGCCATAGCGGCAAGTTACCTTTAGAAATATGATTCTAATGAAAAGGAAATTACTGACTTTTTAATCCCAGCACTTGGGAGGTAGAGGCAGATGGATTTCTGTAAGATCGAGGCCAGTTTGATCTACAAAGTGTGTGCAGGCCAACTGGGACTACAGGGAGACCCTTTCTCAAAAAAAAAAAAAGCAGAAGAAGAAGAAATTAGATTACTCGTTCATTTTTGCCCTGAATACTGAATCATTAAGAATTTGAATCATGAGGGCAGAGAGACAGCTTAGCAACTAAGAGCACTGGCTACTCTTGCAGAGGACCTGGGTTCAGTTCCCAGCATCCATATGGCAGCTCACAGCTGTCCATAACTCTAGTTCCAGGGACTCTAACATCCTCTTCTGGCCTCCATAGGCAATGCACACATGTGGTGCACTCACATACATGTAGGCAAAACACTTATACACATAAAATAAAAATAAAATTTTTAAAAAAAGAATTTGAAACATAAAAACAAGCCTACATGAAGGAAGCAGAGAGCTGGTGAGACCAGAGCTGTGAGTCAGGGCAAAGTCGCTGAAGTCAGATTTTTTTACCCGAGATTTCTTGGTAGACAAGGCTCAGAGGCAAGTATATTGAGTCATCTGCTTTCTGGCATTGAAGTAAAGGGTTAAACAAGCTGGTCTAGAAATACAGGCCTTTTCATGATGTAGCAGGCCCGTCTAACTCCCCTTCTCCAGGACACTGTTACTGCTGCATTTAATTGGATGTCATGATACTTCTTGTAGCAATGCTGGGGCTCATGTATGTCTACTGGACTCAGCTCAACATGTTCCAGACCCTGAAGTATCTGGCTGTGCTGGGTAGTGTGACGTTTCTGGCTGGAAATCGGATGCTGGCCCAGCAGGCAGTTAAGAGGTAAGGCTGGGGATGGACCAAGCTATAGGGTGAGATAAGAGGTGTTTGTGTTGGCAGTATCAGCCCACTTTGAAATCAAGGGTATGTGGCAGCATGATTCACATCCTTAGGGGAAGTCTGACGCCTTCATCTAGCCTATTACAGAAGCAGCAAGACTTAAGAAAGCAGCCTTAGTGGCCAGTGGTAGCTGTTTTTAAGTCTCAATGATTTGTGTCCTACACATTGGAATGAGGGCAAAATAATTGCATTATGTAGACTACATCTGTGGTACAAAGTTGTTAACTTGTTCATTGTGTAAAAATCCTTCTCTCTTGCCTTTCCTTCCTCCCACATCCATGAGAGTGATACTTCTGGAGCTCTGGATGTTGCCAGAGCTCCTCCACCCATTTGTAGGTTTGTGATTTGCCCCTCGGTGGTTGTGTGGGTTTGCCAGCAGCTCACAGCAGGGAGCATCCACTCAAAAGCCCACACTACTGCCTAGGAAACAACCTGAGAGTCAGACAAATACTCAGACCTTGATGTGGTGGCAGCTTGACATTCAGAACAGAATTGGGGGCAAATTTAAATGTCACATAGGTGTTTCTCATTGATTTGACTTTATTAGAACCTGCCTGATTTCAGCCACGCAAAGGTCAATAAGAAAAGGTCAGAATTGCTTTCACCTTTGAAAGAAATCATTTTCAGACGTGGCCCGCCTTCTTGCCCCGGGCCTTTTGCTGGCAGAATGTAACGCAGTAGAATGCCCTCAAACATGGCTATCAGTTAGGTCTGTTTGATCCAAGAGGGGCGTTGTCGGGGAGACTACCCATGGCTGGGAGAGGCAGAGGTCTCATCTCTACATGAGTCCCCATTGTGACCTTCTGGAGTGCCTCACTGTGGGTTCCTGGCACAGACAATCCTCCTTGGCTTCCCTGTAATAATCTTGGTCCCACCAGAGCTTCCCTCAGTGCCAGCAGTGGCAGCTGCTTCATTTTCTGCCCCTCAAGCAGCCTTTGCTTCTCCACTATGCATTGCATCTAGAGAGACCAGTGACTTGGTTGTTTTTCCTAAACAAAACACTGTTCCCTTGCAGTGACCAGGTGAGCTCCCAGGGAACCAAAAGGCTGTTCACTGCTAATTTTTTTTTTTTTTTCTGGAGGGCCAAACAGATCAGGGGAGAATATGGTTTAAATCATTCCCCATAAAGTTCACATAGCAGGAATTCCTAATCTGGAATCTTAAATTCTGTGCACTTTCTGGAGAGAGAGAGAGAGACCGTAGATCATAGTTCATTAGAATTTCCAGAAGATGAATGGTTCCCCATTCAGAAGGGTAAAGCCCACTTTTCACAAGTCCTGTAGCTAGTGCTGTCTGGGAAAAGGAGTGGCCCTAATGGAAGCTCTGGTTGGGTTTTGCTGTATCTGTCCTCAGCTTATTTCTCTCTCACTGTCCTTTCTTGATTCTCAAACCCTCTTTCCTTTGGCAGGATCGCTGCAGAGCAGAGCAGTAGATTGGCAAAATATAGGACACTACGGTAAAGATGAAGGCAGCTCACCCCAGATGCAGGTCCCTCCGTACTTACTGCCCACTCCGTGCATGTCAGTAACTGTCCGGTTTTCGGCCCACTCGTTCCTCCCAACCACTCCCTACGCCAAAGCAAATTCTGAGGCCATTTTACAACTTGCTGAATGAGATTGTGACTGGACTGTCCTGGTTAGCTCAGCTGGTGGGGTAATTTTCCCATGGGGTACTCTCTTATATGCATTACCCCCTTTGTTTGTGAGATTGCAAAGTGGATGACAAGTCCAGCTTTGAACTTCTTAGTAGCGGCTCCATCCAAACCACTTGAATTCATTAAGTGATGGCCCCATGGCAAATCCTGGCACACCTTGTCACTATTTCTAGGCCTTTTCATAACACTAATTTCTATTTGGCCAAATTATGTGATTTGGTGATACTCAATTATGAATGAGTGATGACCCAAAGCCAACAGCAAAATCAGGTGCCTAGGGTCAGGGTGTGCAGCACACTGTGACTTAAGTAGCACACGCCTCCTTCCAAGGGCTCTTGTGGGATGGGATGGAGTCGGGTGAAGTGTGCGGAGGGCAGGACAGAGTGTTGTTTTGTGGATCTGCTCCTTTAGATGAGGGGTCTACAACAGGTTTCTGTGAAGAGTCCATGCTTGTTTTAGGCTTAGACTGGATGCTCTGTCATAACTACTCAGTTCCCTTCAACACTATCATGTGAAAGCCATGGACCATGAAAACAAGTGAGTGTTTTAGCCATCCAGTAGTACTCTCCCCAAATGAGGTAGTTGGGCCTGTGGGCCATAGTTGGCTGACCCTGCCCTAGTCTACAAGTAGGAGAGGTATTTAAATTTCCAAGTCACATCTCCTCTTACCCTTGCCTTGGAAATGACTTTCTCTGCCAAAGAAACAAAGCAAGTCTCAGCATACCTAATTTTCAATCCTCTGAAAAGAGGAAAGATCAGCAGCAGCATAGGGTTTGGTGCTTTCTTGGTACAATGTGACCATAAGCCGGGTCACCTGGTCCTTATTCAGAGAGAAACTATACATAGGGGTTTGGTTTTTTGTTTTGTTTTTGTTTTAGATTTAACTGAGTTATAGTGCCAGGCATAATGGCTTAAACCTGAACTTGGAAGGTGGAAGCAGGAGGATCAGAGTTCAGGGTTATCTTAGGCTATATGAGACCCTGTCTATTAATTAATTGATTGTTAAGAAGTATGTAGTCGGGGCTAGAGAGATAGCTCAACAGTTGCAGAGCACTGGCTGCTCTTGCAAAGGACCCAGGTTCAATTCCCAGCACCCACATGGCAGCTGACAACTGTCTGTAACTCCAGTTTCAGGCTATCCAAAGCCCTCTTCTTTCCTCCATGGGCACTGCACAACACAGGTGTACTTACATATATGCAGGCAAAACACTCAAACACATAAAATTAATAAAAAAAATTTTTAAGTTTGTAGTCATGTAAGCATGTTAAGTACCACCTCAACAAGATAGGCTCTTTTCTCACTCCCAAGAGTCCCCTGTGCCCTTTTTGTAGGCTGTCTCTCTCCCTACCCCCATGCTCTGATCTTGGTCATTTGGTTTTGCCCCAAATTATAGTTGCTTTGTCTGAGGTTTGCTGTCAGAACTAGTCCTTTCTGCTACATGTTAAGTTCTTTCATTCTTTACTCTTGACTGTTTTTCCTTGATTTAAAAAAAATAATCCCCACTACCACCCCTCATGTTGTTTGATCATTTAGAACAAATGGAACCTTTGGATGGCTTAGTGTGTAGTGTTTAGGCTTAGCCCTGGTAACCGAGCCCTGGTGACATGACGGCAGACGTTGATTTGAGCATACATAATGTACAGTGCAACTTCTTTGGCCAAGGCCTAGGCTGGTGTGCTCTGCTGTCTCAGTTCATACTCATGCTGTCCTTTCTGCATGGACATTGCCACATGCACACATTTTAGTATTGCCAGGAGCCTTGGAGCACTGGCAAGGAATTAGAGGGGCATACTATAGTCCTCAGGAGCCCACCCCAAAAGACAGCTTTATGAAAGATTTGGAGCCTGCTATTCTGTGAGACTGACATGGTCACCCTTGTCCTCCTTGTGGGGCATCACTGTCTGCTAAGGATGCCGTATGTTGGCACCCATCTCTGCTTGCTAGAGCCATTTACTTCCTCTTGTTACCTCCTGGTTACACTCTGTCTGAATTACCAGTTTCCTTTCTTGTGAGTCTTAGAGTCTAGGGAAAGAGGAGAGCTTCAAGTGACAAAGAGGGTCTCATTCCCTTAAAGTTTTTCTGAGAGCCAACCATGGTGGTACACTATCATTCCAGCACTCAGGAGGATCACAAGTTTGATTGGGGTCAGCATGGGCTACATAGCAGACCCTGTCTCAAAAGCAAACAGACAACATCAAACAAACAAAAACTTAAAACAAACACACACACAATTTTTTTGAGTCAAGTCCTATTTTCAGGAATCATTCTGATTAGATGCTGAGTTTGACTGCTGGCAAAAATATAATACAGAATGTCAAGTTTAAGATTCATAGGCCACATGTTGGTTAGCAGATGTGGAATCTAGGAGACTGAAGATGAGCATTCTTTAAATGCCTCTGTTCTGGTAGAGTTTGCCCTGTCTTTTTGGCCTCGTGCTGTGAAGGGTGTGCCTGGAGTTTCCTCTCCTCCTCTGTTTTCACCTGCTCCTTCCTTAGCTCCAGCAGGTTTGTGTCAATGTTTTCAGGTCATCATTGGCTTGTTATTTTGTGAACTGAGATGGGGGTGTACATAAAGGGTCTCCCCTTCTAAATGGGATCTTCCAGCAAGAGAGTGACTTGTTCTCTCTGTTGTCCCAGTTAGGAACTATGACACTATATTTGAAACCTTCAGTGATTTTGTGTTTGTTTTCATTTTCTTCTAGAACAGCACATTAGTTCCAGAAGAAGAATGGAAACCCTGGAAACAGAAATGAATGTTGAAACATGGAGGCACGAATATTTCATAGTGTGGAAAGAGGAATGAGGGGGAGAAAACAAAACAAAAATGTCTTGTTATTTAAAAAGTAAGAAGTTTGAGATGTGATTATACTTTTGCTTGTTTTTCCATCCCTACTGCATAGAGCAGGTATGTGTGGGCCCAGATCATCTGTTTCTTTGTTATGGTGCCTGGCAAGACGTTGTGAATAGCCCAGATTACCCCTGTGTTATGTCCAAAAAGTTGAAATCTGTAATTCATCTGCTCTGGAATAAAGAGACTAATAGGACTTAAGGTCTGATTGAGAGTTTGTTCTTGGTATTGATAAGAGTCTTGTGTATATAGGGTGTGGACTTAGCTGGCTTGATTGCTGTCAAAATTGCCAAAGTGTTTCAGTGGCCCTTTGTTGGTCCATCTCAACCCTTTCTTAATAGGACTGAGAGTGGCCTGGAAAAGCTCATTTTCTCTCAACTCCAGCTAAAATACCACAAGCTATGTAATTTATAAACAGTAAAAATTATCTCTGGGACTAGACAGTTGGCTCAGGGGTTAGCAGCACTTAGTCCTCTATAGCTCCAGGTCCAGCAAATCCAACACCCTCTTCTGGCCTCCTTGGCACCAGGCACACACATGGTGCATTTACATATATGAAGGCAAAACTCATACATGTAGTTTTTTTGTATATATAATTTCTTACAGTTCTAGGCACCAGGAAATCTAAGTTGAGGGCACTGGCAGATTTGATATCTCGTGACAGAGACTATTGCTCAGAGATGGTGCTCCCATGGTCCCAATGTTCCTAGTAACATAAAGAGACAAGAGTTGTTCTTTTTTTGGTCTTTTTGAGACAGGGTCTCCCTTCCTTAGTCCCAGCTGGCTTGGAACTTGCTATGTAGGCCAGGTTGGCCTTGAACTCAGAGATGCACCTGCCTCTGCTCCCCAAGTGTCGGGATGAAAGGCAGCACCACCACACCTGGCCCAAAGGAGTTGTTCTTAAGGGCAAAAGGTACAGGAGGGCAAAAACCAGCTAGTTTCCTCAGGCCCTTGAACAAAGGGAACAGTCCATGCATTCATGTTCATAACCCACCTTGTAATGCTAGGCACTGGGAATTTAACATGGATTTTGAAGGGACACAAATTTAAACCATAGTACTGACTACTTGGACTATCTTGGATTCTTAAAAAGAATACATTCATCTCAAAATGCTCCCTTTAAAATTGTGGTCCAGGGTCATAGTAACACGAAATTAGAAATAATAGTAATTAATACTTTTAACTATATAGACCTCAGTGTCATCAAACCTGTTGTTGCCACTTAACTAGGGTGAGGGACCTGGGGCAAGTGGCTTAACCTTATGTAAACCCTACCTCAGTACTAAAGGAGTTCAGTGCATCTAGAACACTTGGTTTGGTGCTGGGCCTCTTTCTTGATTGGCCTACAGTTACATACAATTAACAGTGGTCCCACATAGCCTAGGTGTGCAGCAGGCTGTTCAATAGAGGTTTGTTTAAATACATTGTAATGTTCACATGACGGTAAGATCATCTGATGCACACGTTTCTTAAAACATATGCCATAGGCTGACCAGATGGCCCAGTGAATAAAAGCACTTTTAAAAAGTCAGATGTGGTGTCACATACAGTGTGATTCCAGTACTCCTGCAGCAAGACGAAAGTAAGAGATGGGAATTTCCTGGAAGACGGACCAGCTATCGTGGAGTAAACAGCATGGCAGAAACAAGAAAGACTCCTGCCGCAGCAAGATGGAAAGAGAGAACCAACTCCAGAAAGTTGTCTTCTGACCTGCATGCACATACCCTGTGGAATGTGTGTACCTGTTCTCACACACAATAATAATAATAATAATATAGCAAAAAATTTTAGATGCCATGTGACTGTAATTTGGCTCATCTTCAGTGCTATTGAAACATGGCGTGTTGCCAGGTGTGGTGGCACCCATTTGTAATCCAACAATGGGTTGGATTGAGGAGGAGTATGATTTCCAGGCTTACCAGAGATACATGGTAAGGTCTTATCTCAAAGCAATACAAAAGATGCATTTAGTTGACTTGTGAAGTATAGATATCTTCGGGTATTTATTAAATTTGGGCTATAGAAGTTTAATTTTCTTTTAACCAGATTACTTTCCAAGCTTACTGGACTTTGCTATAGATAGGAAATTGGGATTTTGGTTGGAGAATGGAAAGGAGATTCTAGAACTCTGGTCTAGTTCTGGGATCCTGCCTCAGCTCTCCCAAGGGTTGCAAACCAGGGCCTCTTAAATGGCCTAGGGAGACGGCTCAGTCAGTAAAATGCCTTATAGTTGAAGCATGAGGACCTGAGTTCCATCCCACGGACCCACATGAGTGTAATGGTATATGTTGTAATCTCAGCACTGGAGGAGTAGACACAGGCTGTGTCCTAGAGCTCACTGGCTAGCCAGCCTAGCCTCTTTGATCCCTAGGCTAGTGGGAGACTACGTCTCAAAAACAAGGTACGTGGTGCCTGAGGTTGACCTCTGGCCACCATTGCACACATGCAGGCATAAATTTTTTTTTTAATTTTAAAAATTGTTTTACTTGAGAGATTTTATATTTTTAAGGTTTATTTTCATTATTTTTATGTGTCTATCGGGGGGAAGTATGTGTGTACATGAGTGCAGTGCCCTCAGAGTCCAGAAGAGGACATTAGGTCCCTTGGAACTGGAGTTACAGATTGTTGTAAGACACCCTATATGGGTGCTGGGAACTCAATTCAAGCCCTCTAGAGGCAAGAGCAGTATACACTCTTCTCAATTTTTTTTTATTTGATTTTACATGTATGAGTGTTTTGCCTGCATATATGCAAGTGCTCCCATATCATACAATGCCCACAGAGGCCAGAAGAGGGCGTTGGATCCCCTAGAGCTGGACTTATGGACAGTTGTTAGCCACCATGTGGGTGCTGGGAACCGAACCTGAATTCTTTGCAAAAGCGGTCAGTACTGTTAACCACTGAGCCATCTTGCCTATCCTAATAAAGATTTTATATTCTTTTAAATCTGAATTTGGAAGGCTGGAGAGATGGCTCAGTGGTTAAAAACAAGTAGTGTGCTTACAGAGGACCCTGAATTAGGTTCCTTGCACCCACATCAGATGCCTCAGTCCAACCTCAGGAGCTCTAACGCCCTCTTCTGGCCTCCATGGACATTATGCTTATGTGTACAAACCCAGACACAACCTACACATAATTTAAAATAAAAATTTTTTTTAGAGTCTGGACTTAGATTTGTGGATTCTTTGTTCTCTTATTAGAGCTGTAAATATGAACACCTATTCCTGGCTGGCAGCAATTAGATGGAACTGAATTGCCTCTTTGGGTGAGGCCTGTGCCCAGTACTTTAAAGGAGCTCTGCCTTTCTCAGGTCCTTGCCTCACACAGGAGCTGAAGGTGTAGACCCCTGGCCTAGCATGTATGAGCACCAGCATTGGAAACAATAATTGCTGACTGCGGATGGATAGGCCTAGAATTCTAGCATTCAGGACGCTGGGCAAGACGATTGAGAGTTTGAGGCCAGACTGGCTAGACAGTGAGCTCAGCATCCCAAGCAGAAGCCAGCAGCTGTTGGGCTTTGTCAGCCTCGTGCTGGTCGCCTGGCTCCTGTAGATGGAAACCTTTGAAACCCCTGCTTTTACTTTCTCCGAGAAAATAAATGAAGTTGACTTTCTGCTGCTCTTGACTGGTTCCCATTGTCTCCACATAGGTGTGTTGGGATCTCAGCAGCTCTGGATGGTGAGGAAGGAGAAAGAGCCAGTGATGTTGAGGGTAAGCAGGAGGACCTGCCCCATTGGGACCTGCAAATCTAGCACTAGATGTGTACAAGCCTAGAAGATAGACTGGGTGAGACCTAGGAAGCATTTGTGTAGAGAAGCTGCAGAGGGCCTGAGTAAAGATGTATAAAGGGTGTTGTGTGTCTGGGTCACTGGACACAGAAGGCAGGTAGTGACTGCAAAGAAGAGACCCAGAAATTGCTTCTCAGAGAAGGCTGGCAAAGCGAAAGGTAGTGAGGCTGCGGTGCCCAGTGAGCCACACAGATTCCATCTCTACCCTTGTCCACTACAGCCCAAAAGAGACTGCAGGTAAGAGATGGGTTATAAAGGAAGCATTTTCACTTTGAATCGTGAGAGCAGAAACCACTGGGCAGCCAATAAGTGACATGTTTGAACTGACAAAAGTTATTGTTAGTGAAAAGACAGAAGTCAGAACGTGTCTGCTTTCTTTTTAATTACTTTTATGTGTATGAATGTATTGCCTGCGTATATGTAAGTACACCTGTGTCATGCAATGCCCTCAGAAGTCAGAAAAGGACGTTGAATACCCCTGGAACTGAAGCCATATGGATGCTGGGATTGGAATCTGCAAGAGCAGCCAGTACTTTTAACCACTGAGCCATCTCTAGCCCCGAACATGCCTGAGTTTAAGGGATGTGATAAAGGGGGTTAGTTTTCTTTAAGACCAATGACAAAGATTAGGCAAAGTTTCCTCTTGGGGTATAGCTGAGGTGTGTGTTGTCTGCCCGATTCTACCCACTGAGCAAAGCTCGAAGGCTTTCAGCACTTGGCTCTGGAGCAAGGATACTGCAGAGAAAAGCTGGTCACTACAGCCACTCAAGTCTGGAAGGCAGAGCTGGCAGCATCCCTCTCTCCTAGGGCAGGAAATCAAATCTCCACACCAGTGCTTGGGCTGGACCCTCACTAAGGAGTGCAAAGTACGTCTGTTTTAGAGTCAAGCAGAACTGTTTTGAGTTCTCTTAATTGGCTGGATCCATTTGCACCTTTTGTTTTATCTGTTTAAATTTTTGAAAGATGCCTGGACTGGAGAGGTGGCTCGGCAGTAAAAGAGCACCAACAGTTCTTGCAGAGGACCGGGATTGAGTTCCCAGCTCCCACATGGCAGCCAACAACTGTCTGTAACTCCAGTTCCAGGGGATCCGACACCCTCTTCTGGCCTCCACAGGGGTTGCACACACAAGTGTGCTCAAAACACTCATATACATAAAATAAAAATAAATAAATTTAAATTTTTTGAAAGTTTGTTTTGTTTCATTTGTTTGTTTTGAGACAGGGTCTCCCTGAAACCACAGCTGGCCTGGAACCTATGTAAACCAGGCTGGGCTCCATCTCACAAGGTCCTCTTGCCCCTGCAGGGATTAAAGGTATGTGCCACCACACCCCAGTGCTACCAGGCCCAGCTTTGAAAAATATTTTAAAATACATTTATTTTATGTGTGTATGTGGGCACATGCCTTGCCACACCCAGGAGTGTAGGTCAGAGGACAGCTTCAGGAGTCAGGTCTCCCCTTCCACCACGTGTTCCAGGTCAACAGGCTCGCATGGCAAGCACTTTCACTCGCTTCGTATTGTTTTGTTCGTTTGGGTGTTCATTTAAAAACAGAATCTTACTACTTAGCTCAGCCTCACCTAGAACTTACAGTGTAGCACAGACTAGCCTTAAACTTGCAACCCTCCAGCCTTAGCCTCCCATCCACTGGGTTTGCAGGCTTGAACCCCCATGCCTAGTAATATATACACCTTTCTTGGTCTTGGTTTCCCATTAATAAAAATGGAGAGAATGCTGCAGAGGGCATGCATGTAAAGGTCAGATGCCGTCAGACCCAAATCACAGTATTCAATAATTATATGAAGTAGTCAGCACTTTCTTTCTCATACATAAACTTTGTATCGGATGATTTTGCCTAACTATAGACTAATGTGCTTGGGTTGTTTGGAGTAGCCAGGTGGGGTTGGGATGGATTGATAGGTTAGGGTGTGTGTGTTGTGAGTGGATGTTTGTATGCATGCCTGTGGCAGCCAGAGGGAAAGCCTCAGGTGTTGTTCCTCAGCAACGAAGCTGGCCAAGTGGGCCAGGCTGCTGCCAGTGAGCCCTCGAGATCTGCCTCCCTCCTCTTCCCAAGTGCTGGGGTCACCAGAGCACAGCATTGTGCCCAGTGGCTCTTTTTCATGGGTGCTGAGGAATCAAACTCAGGTTTTCATGCTTGCACAGCAAACATTTTGCTGACTGAACCACCTCCCAAGAAAAATTAAGTTAATCTTTTTTGGAGATAGGTCCTACTGTGTAGCCCAAAGTGACCTGAAACTCATGAGCCTCCTGCCTGTTTCCCTCCCTAGTACTGGGATTGCAGGCATGAGCCACTAGGCATAGCCCTGGAATGCATTTTAGATTTAATGATATATCCACGGGGGTTTAATTGGGTGTAGCCCCATCATAAACGAAGAGCACCTGTATTGGGCTGCTGCGGTAGGACCTGGCTGGTGGCAGCAGGTACCTAGTGAGCGGTTTGTACCAGATTTACCTGCACCTGATATTTTAAAGTCACTTGGTTTCCCAGCTCACAATCCTGAGAGGCCCAGCCTCTTACAGCCATGGAAAAGCACTCTCCACCACCATACCCATCTGTCCCCAGCTCTGCTGCCTCCCAGTTGTGTGACCTGGGACCAGTCATCTGACCTTGGTGGGCAACCAGCCAGTGAACTCTGCTTCCTCCTGAGAATTGTTGTAGGAGCAATGGATGGGAGCCTCTCTTCAAATTCCAAGTTAATACAAACATGAAAGGGCCGAGTCCTCCACTGATTAGAGCACTTCTTTAGTGAGGAAAAAATAGTCCTCATTCTTAAGTGGGACCCCCATGGGAGTGGGGAGCTCTGGGTACTTCTAGGGGAGCCGTTAAGTCTTTTAAGCTGCTATTAGTGTCTCTATTAATGGAGATAAAGCCCAGGGTTGCTGCGATGGGTTTGCCCTCTGTAATTGCGTTCACCTAGAAACCCACAAGTATCAGCGGGTCCCAGCGGTCATTATTTCATTTGAAAAACTAATTGAAAGTTGAGAGAGCCCTGGGATTTTGCTTTTGTTGGGACAGGGCAAGGAAAAAGATGAGCAGGTGGGGCCAGGAGGGGGCAGGAGGGCCTTCGGGTCTCGCATTCAGCTGGGCTCCTCCTTTGTCCTGGGCCTTGGCAGGTTCCTGGCCTCCCGCCTCTCCACCTCTCTGTGTGGAAGCAGACTGCCTAACCCTCAGTGGCCAGTCTTCTCCTCTGGAGGGGCTTTTGTTTCCCATTGTTTCCTCCCCAGCCATTGAGTGGCCTCCTGCAGTGTGTTTCCCACGCTTCGAATTCCTTGCCCAGGTTCTCAGGGCGGAGCAGGTGGTCTTTCAAGGCCCTGGTGCTGGGAGACTGGAGACCTGGCTGCAGGCTTCTCAGGACTGAGGTCAAGTGCTTCCCTTCCCTGCTGGCAGTGAACTAGGCTGGAAAAACAAGGGATGAGATTCCTGACCATCCTTCTTAGAAGGCTGTGGTTATTCTTGCACTTTACAAAGTTCCATCATCCAGACTTCACAGTTGTCATTTTTCAAAGCTTAATTTACTTACAATAGAATACTTTTTTTTATTTTTGAGACCAGGATTCATTATGTAACTATGCATCCCAGCAGCCCCTCGCATCCCACACAAACCTCTTCCTTTGTTCTTGGTATCACTTTTCTTACCAGGACTCTGATCATACTTGCCTCCCCAGGGCCTAGAACAGCGCCATGGTAGGTGCTCTATAAATGAGTGTTGAATGAATAAATGGTGTTATGCTAGACTGTGGCTAAGAGCCTGGCTCTGGCTAGATTGGCTAGGTTTGCTTCCCAGTTCTCTCCCTTGCCAACTGCCACAGTGAGCAATCCAGTGAACCTTTTTATGACTCAGTCCCCTAGTCTGTGAAATGGGGAGGACCCCGCCCCTCCAATCCTTGCTGTGGGGCCATGTGAGGAGCAGCAGAGATTGTGTATGCGAAGCTGCCCAGCTGCTCTCTGTGGTTTTGGTAAATGTTAGCTACTTTGTGTGTGTTGGAGGACAGTGTGGGAGTCTATGTGGTCAACCGTGGGTGTGGTTCCTCGTTAGCCATTCACCTTGTGTTCTGAGACAGAGTCTCTCACTGGGACCTGGAGCTCATAGACTAAGCTAAGCTGGCTGGCCAGGGAGCCTCATGGATCTACCTGTCTAAACCTCTTCACTGCCGGCATCACAAGCATATATTACCATGCCTGCGTTTTAATGGTGGTGTCAGGAACTGAACTTAGGTTCTCCCAACTGCACAGCAAGCACTTTGCCCCGTGGGCCATCTCTCCAGCCCCAGCTATTGTTGTTTATTGTTATGCCCCGTGATTATATAGAACACATAAAAAATGAGACTGACGATAAAGAAAACTGAAATGCAGATCAGAATGGGCGGATTTTATTGTATTTACAGAGGAAATAGTATATCAGAACCGAAGCAGGGGTGACTGGATCCAGTTGTGCTTTGGGTGCCGGTGGCCCAAGCCTCCAGCGCAGGCTTCATCCTTGGGAATTCCTGCACAGAAAGAAAGAGAAACTCAATCCAGATACTATAGTAAGCATGAGTCCCCGGGATAATAGGGGCTCCGGGACCAGAGCCAGCTGTCTGGGTACCCAGAGGCAACAGGCAGTGGCAGGAAGATGGACACCAACAACGTGAACCTCAGTCTTAACCCCCGCCCCGACCAGCTCCCACTGAGACCCTGTGCTGGTCGCTTCTCTTTTGAAGAGGTCATTTCCAAGCTGCAACAGAGTCAGCTTCTTCCCAACCAAACATCCATCACACACTACAGACCTAAGAATGTGTGTGGATCCTGGCTGCTTCTGTGTGGAATGGACTCCACGAGGTCAGAGCTGACCCTGTCCTGATGACTGTTGATCCCTAGCCTAGAGCCTGATACACAGTAGCCACTGGATGACTATTACAGAGATGAAAGAAAGGCTAAATGGGAATGGCAGCTTCCTGTGGGGGAGGACAGTAGAAGAGAGTGGGTACAAATTGCTCCTGTACACAGTGCTTGTTTGTTTGTTTGTTTTGAGATGGGCTCTCACACATTAGCTCAGATTGATCTGTGACTTAAGTAGCTCAGGCCGGCCTTGAACTCTTAATCCCCCTGTCTCAGTTTCCCAAATATTACAGGCATGAGCCACCAACCCCCACTTCTCTCAGACTCCTAGTGATATCTTAGTATTTGTCCAGGCCTCTTCCTTTGGGTTTTGTGAAAGGCTAGCTGTTAACTTGCAGAACAAAGCTGACTTTCCTAGGATTGGTTGTCCTTGGAGCTGCTCTGCCCAGGGCAGCCTAGTGAGTAAAGCCACGGAGGTGGAGGTGATTATCTTGTCTCCAGGTGAGAGGCACTGGGTAGAATCCTTTTTAGTGGCAATATTCCTAGATTCTTTGGGACACTAAAGGGGATTAGAGTTCACCTGTTCCTTCTGCAGAGGAGGAGATGAGGCCTCCTATGGCCAGGGGCAGGGAGTTAGTCTCCGAGTCGGGCCTACAGCCCATCCCCAGTCTAGCTCTTACCCACCATCATTTGCCTGTGTCTCCTCACAAAAGTTCATGAGTTCTCTGGCCCTGGGTGTCTAACGAGGTTGAGAGGAAGGGAAGGGAGAGAATGGGACCGTTTTACCGAGAACTGGGTTTGCTTAATAGGCTGGTGCGGAGTTGCACTGGAATATTCTCGTACTCAGTTTAAAATCAGCCACTCTCTCTGAACAGTCAAGCCAATCTTTGGAAACTAGGGTGTTGTTTGAAGAAGTGCCAGGCACATAAAGCAGGCTTGGCCTTGCCAGTTCCTAGCTTGGGCTAGCTGCCATCTCTTCTTCGCCTCACTTTTTCCCTTCTATAAAAGGGGGAACTCATTCTCTATGTTCCCTGACTCCCCAGTGGGAAAGCAAGGGCCAAGAAGATGGGGAATAACTGTCCTGGTCAGCTCTCCTCCCGATGACCGTGCTCTTCATGCACTGGCCAACCACAGGGCATGGGAAAGCTAGCCTGTCTTGGGCATTACATAACAATTTGTAGAGTTCACAGGGGATCCAGAGTGTACTCCTCACATTACCCACAATGCATTCCTTCAGACACCTGTTAAAACTCAGGGTCTAGAACCTATACAAGAATCATTTGCATTTTCAGGCACAGACACTGAACCTGGCCTCTTGTGCCACTGGATACACTGCAGTGGCTAATGTACAGTCCCATCACATGTTTCCTCCCCTGCCCCGGTGGTGTGTGCATGGAGGAGCTGGGTTCTCCCTTTGCCTGGAAGAAGTCCCAAACCTATAGAGAGGAGGTAATTCTTTCCTTTTCTGGGAAACCCTGAGGGCAAGAAGCCTCTGAAGTCCCCCTGACATTCTCTCTCTCTCTCTCTCTCTCCATCTCTCTCTCTCTCTCTCTCTCTCTCACACACACACACCTGTGCTTCTGCAGTAGGGCCACCAAGATGCTTTCCAATGCCGTCTGCTTTTGGTCTGACCACATGCTGCCCACCTGCCGGCCGAGCCGTACCCTTAATCCTGGCTCTTGGTTCTTTTCTCTGTGGGTTAGGAAAAGAGAAACAGTGAGGTTGCTGTTGGGCAGACACACAGCTAGGGGTGCATTTCTTCGCTGCCCCAGGACCTGATGTGAGGTAGATGCTTCCATATAACACGCTCACATTCAGCATCACTGAGGAGGTGGTAGAGAAGATCATAAAAAGCACAGCATGCAGAGGTACACAGTTGCAGAAATCTCTCCTGAAATGGCCTCTAAAATGGTTCATGAAACCAGGCATGGTGATACATAACTGTCATCCCAGCACTTAGGAGGGGAGGCAGGAGGATCTGAATGTCAAGGTCATTCTTGGCTGAATAGTGAGTTTGAGGCCAGCTTGTGCTATGTGAGACTCTGTCTCTAAATAAATAAGTAAGTAAGTAAGTAGATAAATAAATAAAACGGCTCACCACCATCATATTAAAAGTATATGTATTCAGGTATGTATATGTATGCACCTATCTCTAGCCCTTGATCTACGGTAGAATGATAAAATGCTAGAGACTGTTGACTCTAGATTACTACTGTAACTATTTTACGTTTGAAGGCTTTCCGTAATAGACACGGTCACAAAGTCAGCTGTTTGGATATTTGCTTGACCATTCCTTATGCATCCTTTAGAGATGACATGTGGGTCTGTTCAATGGGGTGATGATGGGTGGGCTCAAAGATCTGAGAAGATACTAATAACAGCTGGTGTACACAGCACAGTGCTCTACGTGTATACATGTCTGCATACCCAGTATTTGTTTCTGACCTGGAGTCTCTGTCAATGGGAATTGTGACCAACTGAACTGTTACTGCTGGAATCAAGGAGAGGGAGAGGCAAACAGCAGGTGTGCATATCGTAAGCCAAGGCTTGGCTTGGAGTGCTTCTGCTGTGCAAAGCTCAGAAATCATAGCTACCATGTCGGGGAAGAGACCCTGCCTTCTGGATCAGGCCTTCCCCATCTCTGATTAGAGGTGAATAAGAAGTTCCTAGAGCACAAACTTACCCCTGCTGTCTGCTCAAGATGTCCTGCAGCAGCTTGCGGGCAGACAGCTGGCCCAGCACCTTCCGGTAGCTGTTGTTGAAGATGGCGTCTGCATAACGCCTCATCCTGCGTAAAGCAGTCAAAGGTCAGGCTCCCGGGTGAATACTGGGAGCCACGCTAGCTACTTCTCAGCACTGTCCCTCAGTTGTCCTGTGTCTTCCTCATCCCCAGAGAGATTCAGAGGCCAGCTGCGGGACTTCTGGGGCTCAGTGGCTAGTCCCTGCCTGAGATGAGCTAGGAGCACTGTGAAGAAGTAGCCAGGTGGCAGTGATGGCTCAGGTCCCCATCCTCTACCTTCTTTCTGCCCATAGCAAGGAGGGCTTGATGGTGCGGGAATCGCGCTGCTTACCTGGGGGGCAGCGAAGGGGGCGGGGAGCAGTGGGAGCCGCTGCTGAGGGTAAGGATTACGAAGAACACCCAGAGTGGCATCCTACAGCCCGGGTGGTACCTGGAAAAGAGCAGGAGGGCCCAGTCAGATGCAGCCTCAGGATGCTCTCTGACTCAGCCCTGGGCCTGGCTTTATGACAAGCCCTGATCCTCATTCTTCGGAAGCAGGCGAAAGAGCCCAGGCTTTGGAAGACAGACACACTTGGGTTCAAGTTCCACATTTGCCAGTCCCCAGCTCTGACTTCCTGATCTGTGAAAGGGCAAGATGAAGCCACGTAGGACACCTCACTGGCCTGTGCAGAAAACCAATGGATGTAACGAAACTAGGTAAATCCACCTCAGCGAGAGACAGGGAGGAGACAGCATCCTCCTCTAGTGCCAGTCCTAAGTTGCCCCCGTCCACCTACAGCAGGGAGCAGAAAGTGCCTTATTTCAGTCAAATTTGACCTCAAATCTTGATTCTGGGGGACTGGAGAGATGACTCAGTGGCTAAAAGCACTTACTACCCTTGTAGGGCTGAGTTCAGTTCTCAGAATCCATATCAGATAGCTTACAACCACCTATAATTCCAGGAGATTCAACACTGTCTTCTGGACTCCACAGGCACCTGCACATACGCTATCCCCACCCCACCCCATATACATAACTAAGAAATAAAATAAAATTTAAAAACATATTTTTTAAAATCTTGATTCTGCTCTCACTAGCTGTGCCCCCCAGGACAAGTGGCTTAAGTTCTCTGAGCCTCAGCTTCCTTAACCATAAAATGGAGATAGTAACGATCATGTGAGAAGAGGCACCCGAGGGAGTAGGTTGGCACACAAGGAACTCTCTAGAAACCTCTACTGTGTTCACGTAATTCTTTATGCCGACCTTCATCCACATCATTTTGTGTGGAGCTAGAGGGAAGAGAGAATGATTGTAAGTCTTGTTCCAGAAGCTTAAATTTTGGAGGTTGGGCTGGGGTGAAAGTCGTTTGAGAGAGGGTCTTGAAATGTAGCTGAGACTGGCCTGGAATTCACTGTATTGCCCAGGGTGGCCTCCAATTCTTAATCCTCCTGCCTCAGCTTCTCGAGTGCTGAGACTACAGGCATGTGCCACCACACCTGGCAGAATACTCAGATTTCACTGAAGAGTTTTAACCATGAAAGGGAGAGTCTAGAGGGGGGAGGGGCAGTGAGTGTGGCAGAATCCTCTCATAGACTATGTAATTATCCTTAATTGGAGCCTGTTAACACCATGTTCTGCTATTACAAGAAGAGCTGCTTTGGCTCAGGAAGGTGCTGCAATAGGTCAGCAAAGGTCTGGCCTAGTATGAAGCCCTAGGAGCTCTTCCAAACACCCTCTTCTCACAGACGGGTATCTGCTTTTAGGGGACCCGATTGACTGGTCCCAAAGAGGGCAGCATCCCTCCAATCCCATGATTGCCCCATGGGGCTCCACTTCCTCCTTCCTCCCAATCCCACTGAAAGCTGATTCTGCAGGCAAGGCCAGTACTGGCCTAACCAATCATGCTTCATTTTTGCCTCTGTTCATATGTCCTCTGAGGGCATCGGCCCCTACAGACTCCAACCCAGGGGTGCCTTGGGAACATCCATGCGAGCTACTCACTATAGCCAGAGAACCCCATGCCTCCTTGGATAGGTGGAGCAATTGTCCAGGCATTGGTGGTCAGCCTTCATGGATATGCTCCCCCTCCCCTCCACCCAGCAGTCCTTTAGTTCCTTCTGCAGAAGTGTTTGTTACCAGGGAGCAGCAGGGAGCTCACTACCTCCAAGTCAGCTCATTTCCAAGCCTTTCTGATTGCACATTTGCATATGCCATACCAAGAGTTTCTTATCCTGCCGATACAGCCATGCACCAAATCACTACATTCTCCTCCACCACTGGGGATGAACATGGCAGTAGTCCTATCTTATAGAGGCTTTAAGAGGAATGTCCAAGTGGGTAGGGCAGTGAGGAGAATTTAGCCATATTAGCTTGTATGGCTCATTCCAAGTTACTCACACAAAATGGCATTGCCCAGTTAATGAGAACCATTGCTGAGCTGCGCACGGCTGTACTTGTTAAGCTGCTACAGTTCTAGTAAGGACTGGAGCTATGGGAAACAACGCCTCTGTCACTTTCTGTCCACCCAGAGTGACTGCACGCGCACACCATGCCAGGCCTGTCGGGAACATTCGCATCTGACTTAGGCTTGCTCCTGGGGCCAAGGATCTAAATTCTTCTGTCCTCCACACACCACATGGCACTCACTCAGGGCTACTCCTTTCCCAGCTGGGCCAGGCCTCTCCAGAAGCAGAACTTTCTAGGCACAAGCCACCGACGTGTCCTGTCTCCTTATAACACCCTGGCTTCTTACCTTTTTTGTGTCCCATTTTCTAGGCCCCTAATATTCATACTCATCTACTCAGAAACCCTTGGTTCTCCAGTTCCTCTGGCATGAAGCCTAAGCTCTCCTCTTGGCCTCTACTCTCCTCCACCTCCTTTCTTCCTACCCTGCTCCTTAGAACTTATGCAAGGGATCCCGGCCCTGCCCCATGGCCTGTCCTGCCTAGCCCTCTCACCCTCACTGTTCAGAGCCTGCACTGCCATCTTCATTTCACGGCCACAGCCAGGAACCCATGGAGAATGAGGAAGGGCCTTTTTCCATGGTCCTCCATCAAAATAGCTTCAGACTGACCCCCAGTTCTCAGGCCAGCCAACTTCCTCCTGCTCTTCAGATACAATACACTATTCACAGTCCTTGCTGTTCACAGGCCTTCAGAATTTGTCACCTGCACGTGGGAAAGAGTTCTGAAAAAATGGAAAATCTTTTGTTCTTTGTCATGGGGCCTCCCAGGAAGTGAAAAGGGGAACAAAACAGGAACACCTGCTTGACTGGCACCTCCCTCTGCACCCCAGCGGTGTTAAGGAGTTGGAAATAACCTCATTAGAAGGCAGACTTGGGGGAACAGTCATAGCAAGCAGAGTAATGCCTAGCTCCTTCCTAATGAGGCCTAGTCACTGCACAGTCCAGTCAGGCAGGAGTCTCTACACTTACCTTTTGCCCCAGGGGTGTGGGGCCAGTCTCCACAGCAAGCCCTGGGCTATGCAAACCTAATCCATGGGGTTACTCAATCCCATTAACAAAGACCAGCAGAACAAGAATTATCCAACCTTCAGCAAGATAGGAACAGAGGTTGTATCCTCAAGGATAAAATAACTGTCAACAGGCAAGGCTCACAGGGCAATCAAAGCAGTTAAAATTCACTAAGTGTCTCCCAGACCTAGTCACCTCACTGATACCTTTCTGAAGACAGGTTGTTTTGAGTACCAGCTTTTGGCAGGGCTAATTCTTGGATTCAACACAGACGGGGTCTCATGCACGGGAGAAAGGAGCCCCAGATCCCCATCATTTCATCCTTTTGTCAGCCACCTGCCACAGGCACTCTGAGAATTCTGCAGACATACATTTGTAGCTAATGACAGAGGAGATCAGGTCTTCAATCCCCACATGATCAAGGGTAGTAGGACAACCTCAAGAGGAAGTCTTTCACTTTGTTACTTGCTCTGCTTTGCAACTCAGAACCCCAAAGCACTGAGATTCTAGTCCAGTGTTGAAACCATTCCACCCATAGTCTCCCAAGTCCAAAGAAATCCAAGTTTGTATGTTTTTAGAGTGCTGGAGATGGCCTTGCAAATGCTCTACCACTGAATCTCACCTCCCACACACCCTAGATCTAAGTTTTCAGTAAATAAGCATGTTCAAAAGAAGGATTTGAGGTAGTTTATGATGGAAAAATTAAACATTTCAGGACTATTCAAGCAAAGAGCAGGAGCCAGGCATGAGGTAATGGAAGCCTCCAAATACCAATAATTGTGACTAAAAGTTAGAGCAAAGAACATGACTGCAATTGAAGGAAAAGCAAAATGTTATCAATTTCCAGGTAATTACACTGAGTCTGTTCTGGGTGATCAATAAGCTCTATTGATCTGCACAACCACTAGAGTCCTTCCCTCTGCACCGCTGAGTCCTGTCATTGACAGGAGAATCGAGCCAGCTCACGTCTCCCCAGAAGCCTGCCCCGCACTCTGCAAGGAACCCCCCAGCCCAAGATCCCAAACCAACTCCTGCAACACATTTTTTTCTGCTGCTTTTCCACATGTCCAAGTACCATTCCTTCAACCTCAGCCCCCAAACTGTGCCAACCACAAAAGCACATTCCAGAGCCTCTAGGGAGGGGTCATTGCACTCACAGTGGGTACTACATGCCCTCTGCGGTCCATGGGCACAGAAGCTGACCATGGGCCATTTGACTTGGTGTCTGCTAGTTGGTGAGACGTCAACTTTTCTCGCCCCCATCTAGCCCAGTCCCCAAAAGCTCCCCTTTTCACCTCCGCTGTGACAGGTGTCCGTCTGCGGCAAGGCGCTGCTCTGGTGTCCTGGACGTCAGGCTGGACGTCTGCTCCAGCGGCTGCGAGGTGTTCCATTTATACGCTCATTTTCCTAAGCGATGTCCGCGTCAGAGAGTCAATTACGTACCAGTCAACCTGACACACCATTTTTAGCACCACACCGACTAACTCTAATAGGGAAAAGTGGTTTTTGCTCCCTCACAAATTAAGACCCGTACCGAACTTTCCCTTTATCTTTGAGTCAGTGAACAAAGTACAAAGTTGTACAATTATTCCCAGAAAAATAAAGACCAATATTTCTACTTTCGTATTTGAAATATTCATGACAGCGGAAGGCCATGACTTTGTTCATTCTCAGAGATAGATGTGCCTTTTCAAGTTCATGTAATCCTGTTTTGTCTGAGTGTAACTTTATCTCATTTTGGGGTAGACAACATTACCCATAAGTGTTTTGTTTTGTTTTTTCCCCTTAGTGAGGAAAATTGTTCACTGTCTGCCTTGTTGTCCAATTATCAAAAATTTCCTCTGTTTGATTTACTCCAACTGCTATCATAGATTGATTTTTGACAGCTGACCCCAGGAGCAACCTCTGTCACGTGTCAAGACAGCCCAACACCACAGCTGTCTCAGAATGTGAAGGGAGAGGGAGGAGATGGAATCTTGGGAGTATTGTTCTGTGTCCAGCTTTTTCTAGCCTCTAGCTAAGGAATCCTCAAGAACAACATAAACGTGTCTGAAGCAGAGGTTCTGGCTTCCTGTGTGGCTCTGTGGGTCGATGGAGAGGGCTCTACGCCTAAGCCTCCCCTCCCGTGCCTGTCAGTCATGCCCTTTGTGACCCTTGCTTGTTATTTCTACTCTCCAGGCCTCACTTTCTAAGCCTGGGAATGATAACTTTCAAAACTTTAAAATTTTTTTCTTTTCTTTGGGAATCTATATAACCATAGTCTATAAAATAGACTTGTAAATGGGCTTAATTGGGCATTGGGGTACACCTGTTCTGTCAACCACTTGGAAGACTGAGGCAGGAGAATTGCTTGAGCCCAGGGTTTCTAGGCCAGCTTGGACAATACAGCCAGATTCTATCCCAAACGGAAGTGTGGGGGCGGAGAGACTCAGTAAAGCACTTGCAGTACAAGCAGGAGAACCTGAGTTCAGGTCCCCACATAAGAGCGTGACAGTGTACACCTGTGATCCCAGCACTGGGCGTGGAGACAGGAGCGTCCTTAGAGCTCTCTGGCCACCCATATCAGAGAGCTCTGGGTTCAGTGAGAGACCCCAGCTCGAAAAATAAGGTAGAGAGAGACTGAGGATGACATCCAACATCAACTTCTGGTCTATTCTCACACACGTACACAAACACTTACACTACCTCCCTCACGTGCACATGCCACCCACATGCACACATGCACATGCACAGAAATATGCACACACACATAGGTACAAAACTGTGCTCTGGTAGGAGACAAAGTAGTAGAGACCCATTTGTCTGCCTCTGAGGTGCCTCGTGGTTCAGCTTGAAGCAAGGCGTTTCTGAGACCCTGCCAGCAGTGATAGTCTGGCACCTTGCTTTTTAGCCTTCACTGAGCCATGTTCTTGCATACAGCAAACAGGATGTGCCCCACAGAAGTGAGGACTAAGGCATGTCACCCTGCTGACCAAGTCTACATAGAGTGGTCAGGTCAGGCTGCATCTCCAAGAATTAAGAATGAGATGATAAGTTTGAAATAAATATTACCAAAACATAGAAACAAAACCCAAGAATGGACTGATAGGTCCCAGTCTCAGAGAGGGCACTAAGACAGTTGGGGAAGGCAACTTGTGCAGTTAGATGTGGGATTATTGCAGTAAATTTAGAAGAGTCCTGGAGAGTTAGGCCTCCCGACTGGATGGACTCTGAGCCAGACACAGATGCAGGATGCAAGGGGTTGACTGGAGAAGCTAAGGGAGTCTGAGTTTGGCCATAGAAGAAGCTCCGAACCAGGGACTATGCTAGAGCTCTTATTTGACCTCAGTTTCCTCCTCTGTAAAACAGGAGTGATGGGCTCAGGTCTGAGGCTGTTGGGTAAAGATTACTGTGACAGCACATAGGGTAACAGGCATGACACAGAGGGAGCCTTGTGAATTAGCCTTGGCCATTGCTAGTCCTGTCCTTGCAAGAAGAGGCGACCAAGGCACAACGAGGCTGCGGTTAACCAGGTGGAACTGGTCAGGTGTGCCAGCACCCAAAGTCCAACTGCCAAATTGGGAGCCCCACACCAAGCTGAGGGTCTCCTAAGAGTGCTTTTCGGCTTACTTGTTCTAGCAGTGTAATTCACGTACCCTAAAGTGCACGTCCCTCCCCTCTCCTTCCCTTCCTTTCCTTGCAATGTTGGAAGTCAAACCCAGGACCTCATGAAAGCTAGGCAGACGCTGAACCACTGAGCTGCATCCCCCAGCTCACATACTCTAAGTCTCTGGTCCTTGAGTTTTCGTAAGCATATACAGCTGTGCCCCTGTTGCCACAGTGAGACTGCCACATTGCTCTAGAACTCCTCTCACTGCAAAAGTCCCCTCTAGTCCATTTGCTCTTAATCTCCACTCTCCTTCCAAACTCCAGACAAGTCCCGTCTGCTTTCTGTCACTATGGTTTTCCCTTTGCTAGAAATTCCTATTGATGGAACCATAGGATAGGTACTTCTTCCCCATGTCATTGGGTTGTGCACATGTGGATCCATGTATCAATTATCAATGGTCTGCTCCTTTTTCTTCCATTGAATGACAGCTTGTCCTCTCAACTTGAGGGACATTTAAGTTTATTCTAGTTGGAAGCTGTAAACTAAGATTCATGCTGAGGCTTATTTTCTGTGTGAGAGTTAGTGAGCATGGACACTTCCATTGCTCTTGGATGGTATCTCGAAGTGGAATTGCTGGGCTCTACAGTAGGAGAATGTTCAACATTTTAAGAAAATGCCAAGAGTGCGGTGGCTCAGTGGGTGAAAGTGCTTGCTGGACAAGAACCCCGGTTCCAGGCTGGAGAGGCTCAGTGATTAAGAGCACTGGCTGCTCTTGCAGAAGACGGAGGTCCAATTCCCAGCACCCGCATGGCAACAAACAACTGTCTCCAGTTACAGGTGATCTGATGCCCTCTTCTGGCCTCTTCTGACACTGCATGTGTCTGTGTAGAGCTGACAAAACACTCAAAGCTGATATGATGGTGCATGCCTTTAATTCTAGCGCTTGGGAGGCAGAGGAGGTGGATCTCTGTGAGACTGAGGCCAGCCTAGTCTACATAGTGAATTTCAGGCTAGCTGGGGCTACAAGGAGACCCTATCTCAAAAAATAACCAAAAAGGACCTAAGTTCCATCCCTGGAACCCGTGGTGAAAGGAGAGAACCAACTTATGAAAGCTGTTCTCTGACCTCCGCAGATGTACACACACACACACGTACACACTCATACACATACAGAAGAAATAGGAGCAGGAACCCCCAAACTCCCTTCCAAAGTTGTATTATCCACATTCCCATCAGTGGTGATGGGGTACGTGCTACCAGTTCTTAAAGGAATATTTATCTCCTACAAATCCTTGGTAAACACCTAGTTGGATTTGATTCTCTACAGACAGCTCTGGTTTACTTGTCCTGATGGTGGGGTCCCATTTCTGCAATGATGGAAGGGAACTGGCCTCTT
Organism: Eospalax fontanierii; assembly: GCA_035773235.1. NCBI lineage: Eukaryota > Metazoa > Chordata > Mammalia > Rodentia > Spalacidae > Eospalax > Eospalax fontanierii. The sequence goes on along the minus strand of CM069550.1, from coordinate 21,910,879 downwards.
CCCTCTGCACTGCATTTGGGCCTTGAGAAAGGGGGACCCACACTTGTCCTCACTGGTGCTTCTAAGTGTTATGGAGACACAGAACCCTGAAAACACACCCCAAAGTGCTCTAAGAATTGGGGGAAACCAGGCTGGAGAGATGGCTCAGTGGTTAAGAGGACTGGCTGCTCTTGCAGAGGATCCGGGTTGGATTCCCAGCACCCACATGGTGGCTAACAACTGTCTGTAACTCCAGTTTCAGGGAATCTGATGCCCTCTTCTGACCTCTGTGGGCATTACGTGACACGGGTGCATCTACATACATGCAGCAAAACACTCATACACATAAAATTTTAAAATGATGAAAATTATAAAAAAAATAATTAGGGGAAAGGAAACATCATTTAAAACTAAGACCCTTGGTCAGACAGGATCGGGAAGAAGTCTAATTCATGTGTTCTGGCTTGGGTAGCCAGAGGATTGAGATGAAGCAGTTTGCATCATGCTAGCTGTGTGATTTTGGACAAGGCACTTTATTTCTCTGAGCCTCAGTTACCACATTTGCACAGTGGAGACCGTGGCACCTAAGACGCCCCCCCCATGGCGAGGCGGGGATGGCGTGGCCACTGGCAGAGTTTATACCAGACCAGAGCTCAGAAAGCCGGTGAGGGGAGCTGGGAGCCATCTTGTTGACAAGCTTTGTTTGCAGTAAATTCCTCAGCCCACCAAGAAAGAGGATGGGGTGAGAGAGACAGAAAGAGGCCTGGGAAAGAAAGTCCAGCTTCCTGGCAGATTCCCACCGCACAGCTCTGGCTGGTCTGACTCAGTGCTGGCTCTTTCCCAAGATGCGCTTTCACCCTGCCTTAATTAGGACCATGGCTATGTCTAGGGGCCCGGGGTTTGAGCTGAGGAAAGAAAGCACCCCAGAGAAAGGCAGGTTCTAAAAGGCCCCCAAAGGCTGAGGCAGTGTGGCTCAGCTGAGAGGGAGACAAGCCGTGCATTTGTGTTGCAAATCTCCAGTGTGTGTGAGCCAGCCATTCAAAGAGGGGGATGCTGGAGGCTGAGGGGATGGAAGTGGGAGGGAGAGCCAGTCAACAAAGGGGGCCTATCTTGTGGGCCTCAGACCCCGCTTTGTAAAAGTTGCTTTCATGCCTCCCCAGGAGGATGGTGGAGTTCCCAGCCTGCCCCAGGCCACTGTGCAGGAGAAGGGAGGACTCGCAGATTCCCTTGAACCTCCTCCTTGCCCTTCTGGGGTTGTCAGCAGCAGGTGTCACATGGTGCTCATGAGTGCTACATCAGAGTGAGGCCACCAGTATTGGCTGCTATGACCTTTCTAGGTGGCCCCAGACAGTCACCTGACTTGTCTGAGCCTTGGTTTCTTTTGCTTTAAACTGGGCTGATTTAGTCCTGGCTCCTACTCCATGTGGTTCTTCCTGAGCAGAATGCCTTGTAGCTGGAGGGTGACTCTGAAGCATCTCTTTCTGAAAAAGTGTATGTTTGAGGAGGTCATTAGAAGAGCCCTTCAGTGAAATGGCAAAATCAAACCACGCCTAGTAGCAGAGGTCTGTAATTCTAGTTTCTTAGTTGAAGGTAGGAGGACCACAAGTTCAAGGCTTTAGAAGACTTTAGCAGCTGATTCCTGGCAAGCTTGAGATTCCGCCCATCTACCAAGCCACTTAAATGAAGTTTTTTGTTTTTTTTTTAAGACTGGCTTTCGGAATGAAGCTCAGGGGTAGCACTTGCATAGCACACATGGAGCACTAAGCCCAGAGCTCAGGGAGAGAGCGGTGTGTGTGTGTGTGTGTGTGTGTGTGTGTGTGTGTGTGTGTGTGAAGTGGGTTGTTCTTAGTGAAACACCCCTGGGTTACTTGGAAGTGCTACCCACTTGAGCAGCAATCCAAGCATTCGCTTTGCTTGGAATCTCTGAACCTGTGGCTAGTCATCTATGAACTATGAATGTCCACCAGGTTGGTTTAGGGAGAGCAGAGTTAATTCAGGTACTAAGTACCATGTCACAGGGACACTATCCCTGCTTCAAGCTGCCTCTCTGTATGGAAAGTGAACATTCTCCTGAAACAGCTACGGACCCATCTCTTCAGGAAGCATTCTGCCTGCCTGGCTTCAACTCACGTCGAATAATTTTATATGTGAAAAAAATGACTGGGGCATGTGGTGCACTTGGAAGGTAAAGGCAGATAAATCTCTGTGAGTTTGAGGCCAACCTGGTCTACACAGTGAGTTCCAGGCCAGCCAGGGCTACATAGTGAGACACTGTAAATAAATAAATGAAAAAAAAAAAGAAAAGAAGGAAATAGGAAGGAATGAAGGAAGAAGAAGAAAGAATGAAAAAATGCCTCCTTTCCCCAAGCCCCTCAGGATGCTAGGGATGGAGTCGGATCCCTGACGGAGTTCGCAAAGCTTTCTCAGCAGTGTGGCCCTCGTAGTAGATGCAGCGGCCGGGATGAGAGCTTGGTAGAAGAGCAGAATCTCAAGCTCTCCAGGAATCAGGTGCTAAAGTCTTCTAAAGCCTTCGAAGACACCAGGCACCAGGGATAGTCTCTCTCAAAGGCCAGTGGTTCTGCCTGGGGGAAGAAGGGTCACAGCCCAGGCGGCCAGGAGGTGTCACTCTTCCCCAGTCTTTGGCATTGTCAGACTTTGCAACCAGACCAGAGGCCCAGCATCTGGAGCTTTGTTCCGTATGAAATCCTGGGATTACAACAGGGGTCCGAGTCAGTTCTGCCGCACCACCCCTCACTCTGCCGCCCGTCTCCTCATCCTTCCCAGGCTCTTAGCTATGTATCCAGTTAAAGAAACCTGTTATCCCCCAGCCCAGCCCCAGCCTCTGGACCAAGAAAGTGTGTCATCCAGGCCTTCTCAGAGCTGCCTCATGGGGGAGCGCATGCCCTAGCCAGAAGGCTTCTCCTGCAAGCCTTTCCTCCCATCGGAGTCTTGAGTTGGCACATCCTAGTGACAACGAGTCCTGTAGACACAGAGAGGAAGTTCCCATTATTTTCCCATCACAGACAACACACAAAGCCCCATCTGAAATGACGTAAGACACTGGGGCTGCACTGTGGCCTCACTTCCCTTCTGTGGGGTTGAGGGACCCAGTGGCCCATTGCCGATGACAAACATACTACCATAGGAAGCACCATGACTGTGTTCCCTCCAGGGCCCCAAGTCCCGTCCTGACTGCCACCCACCTCCTTTGATCCCAGATCAACGCCCCCACATCAAGTCCCTCTCACTCCAGACTCCCGAGTGCCCCCTAGCAAAACCCCAGAATCCTGAATTCATGGCTGAGACCCACCTTGCTGCTCAGAGTCCTGTCATCCAGGCCATTGGTCAACATCACCCAGTCACAGGACTCCAGTTGTCCTGACATTCACAGGCTAGTTGGTGACATATATAACTTCACCCAGTTAGGAACCCCTAGGGCTCTCACTGCATGGTAGAAGAGGCTAAGCCTTGGAGATATGGGGTGCTACGTCCAGTCTCACAAAGACAGTAAGTGGAGGGCCCAGGTCATCATGGATAGTTGTCTTCTGGGCTGGGACAGTGTTACCACCTGCCTCAGCTTCAGAACCCCAAGGCTGATTTCCAGCGGTCCCACAGTAAAGAGCAGCTTTCTTGTGGAGTGGTGTCAGTGGTCTCTGTGGATCCTGCCAGGTGGAGTGCTGAATGTGACAAGTAAGACTTTCCTGAGGTCCATGACAGCGATGCTGAGGTAGGCGATGGCTCTGTGCTTTTTGCATGCACTCATCACGGTAAGAGTGACATTTCTGGGCTGGTGAAATGTGCTTGCCACCAAGTCTGAACCCAAGTTCAATCCCCAGGACCTACAGCGACTCTGTGTTAGTCACATGAGTGCACCCACATATACACAAAACAAACACATGGAATAAAAATTTTTGAAGAGTGAATTACATTTCTGACTAACATCAGGACTTTGGTGTGGTGATTTCACACAAACCCAGAGCCAAGTCAAAAGTCCTGAACTCTAACTTGACTTATAGGTTCTTCAGATGGCCTCACATACAGACAGGCATTCCAGAGTGTTCATCGGAGAAGTCATTAGTTTATCTGCATATTTCATAGTTCCTTCATGCCTTCCTCAATTCTTTGATAATCTGTTTATTCGTCATGTATATAATAACACCCACCAGTGCTAGGTAAGCACTGTGTGTGGTGTTCAGGAGCCAAAAAAGAGCTAGACAAACAACCTAATATTTGTCAAGTGCTGCTCTGGGCTATGCCTGGGGCCCCAGGCATTCTGTGAACTTGCTTTGGTAGAGATGTCGTGCTTAGACAGGAAGGCAAGCAGAAAGTTACAGATGGTGTGCAGTCTATGACGGAGGTGTGTACAGCTGCTATCGGAGCAAAGTGGCTGGGGGGTCACTTTGCCAGCCAGTAGGAAAAGCTTGACAGAGAACATGGCCTTGAGCTTGGAGAGCATCAGTTTGGCATGAGCAAACACTCATTTACAGTGGGGGCAATATTTACAGTGGCTGAAATGAGGGTCCTCAGATCTTTTGTGTATGAGTGTGTACATATGTACATGTTGGTGTGGGGAAGTGCATCTGTGTGCATGAATGAGGGCCAAAGGTAAGTGTCAGGTATCTTCCTCATGCCCTCCACTTTATTTCTTTTTAATACAGATTTTTTGGTTGTTTTTTTTTTTTTTTTTTTTTTTTGAGACAGGGTTTCCCTGTAACTCCAGATGACTTGGAATTTACTATGTAGACCAGCGATTTATTTGGGTTTTTAAAAAAGATTTATTATTTATTTTAATTTGTTATGTGTGTGTGCACCACGTGTAGAATGGCATCAGATCCCCTGGAAGCAGACTTACAGACAGTTACAAGTCACAGTGTGGATGCGAGGACCCGAAATCAGGTCTTCTGGAAAAGCAGTAAATATTCTTAACTGCTGGGCCCCAAGATTTCTTTGTTTTATTTATTTAATGTGTATGTTTGTGTGTCTGAATGCATTTATGTACCCCCCAGTTCATGCAGTACATGAAGAGGACATCAGATCCTCTGAACTAGAGTTCCAGGTAGCTGTGAGTCACCCCATGTCTGGTTCCTCTGGGGAGCATCAAGCACTTATAATCACAGAGTCATCTCTCTAGTCCCTCCACTTTATCTTTTAAGATGGGGGTGTTGAATCTGGAGCTCACAGCTTGTCACCAAGCCTCAGGCATCCTTCTGTCTGCCTCCCCAGCACTTGGATGACAGGCCTGCTGCACTGCCCAGCTTTTAAACAGTTTCTGGAGATGTGAACTCATGTACGGCCTCATGTTTGCATGGCAAGTACTTTACCAGCTGAGTTCCAGGTCCTCACATCTTTGTGTACTGCTGAAATTGATTGATTCCAAATTCAATTGTTTGTGAGTAGTGGGCCCAGGGCTCTGGAGTTCCAATCAAGGCCTTGAGTGATTTTGATATGAGTATAAAGAACTACAAGTTAGAAACCCAGGCCCATTGCTTCATCAGCAGGAAACGTAGATGATTCTGTAACAGTAAGTTTAGACCAAGATGTGCCCTGTCAAATGCTACAGTAAGGAATTTAGTACTTTCCTGTTCTGTGTGGAGAGAGGCTGTGGGAGGCTTTCAAGGCTGGAAGGGATGGCTTGGGAGGGGGAATGTTGCCAGCAGCCTCTAGGGAGGCATGGAGAGAAGAGAGTGGATGAGGAGTCCAGTCAGGATGCCCAGGCCAGTGAGCTCCAGGGCCTGAGGCAGTGAGATGTTGAGGAGTACCCAGGGTGGGCTCTGAAAGATGGGGGCAAGGTCTAGGGCAGCTAAGTGAGGGAGATGTGGGGATGATCAGGATGCTGCAGGGAGCAGGGTGGGGGAGCAATGAGTTTCAGTGCACATGGCATAGTCTGGGAAGCCTTAGGACCTCAAGGAGACCTTGGGTAGCAGATGTTTCAATCTGGTTCAGACCTTAGAGAAGATGGTTGATGCCTGAGCCGCCACACCCCGCCTCCTTCCTTGAAGGAGGGAAACTTAGAGAACATACATCCATCTACCTTTAAGTAGGTGACGGCAGAAAGAGACAAAGAGAACTTAGGCCGGTGTTGTGGCTCAACAGGTGAAAGGGCTTGCCATGCAAGCCTGGCAGCCTGAGCTTGGCTCCCAGAACCCACATAAAGATAGAAGGAGAGACGTGACTCCAGGAAGTTGTCCCCTAACCTCCACAGGAGTGGCATGGTATGTGTGCCCCCCACATCTCTCTCTCTCTCTCTCTCTCTCTCACACACACACACACACACACACACACTTAAAAAGAAAAAGAGAACCCAGTAGAAGAGTAAGCTTCTTGCTGTCAACTTTCTCTCTTCTTGGCAGATGAGGTACGTAGATTCAGACGAGTAAGTGACTTGAACACAGGCCCTGAATTATCGAGATGGAGGAGGGATCTTGAACCCAAGTCTCTTTGGGTCACCTCTCAGATTCTCCTCTCTACTGAGTCTCTAAGAGGCAAATTCTACCCTCAGCTTCATGATAACAGATCCAAAGATTTAGGGATGAGAGGGTAAAGGTAAGGAAGATTCAGTAGAAAGATGCTTCAAGAGATGGGCAGGTAGCTTTGCAGTAGAACCTTTGCCTAGCATGCTTGAGGCCCTGGTTCCCATCCCTAGTAATGGGGAAAAAAAACTTTAATTGTGAGAGAAAGTCAGGGGAGACCAGCCTCTTGGTGAGAGGTCTTTTGTCACTTCCCCCACTAGGCTATTTTGAAGCAAATCCCAGACTTTATATAATCTCATCTGTAAATATTTCAATATGTATCTCCAAAAAAGATAAGGGTTCTTTCTTTAACACAGTTACAATCCCATTATCACACCTTAAAAAAAATCTAACGATAATTCCTATTTAGGAAACCTATTGAGGGCAACTTGACAAGACTTCAGAATGGAGCGAATCTGGCTCTGTTTAATCTGGTTTTGTCACAAAGCCGTGATAAGGAATTTAAATTTTTCCAAGATAATTACAGTTGAGGCAAAGAAGAGATAGGAGATTTGAGAAGCTTGTTGGGTCCTGGAAAGGAAATGTTATTTTTAAAAGGAAGGGGAAAAAAAAAGATATATGCAAACTCGCAGGAGATAAAGAGAAGACTCTTGGCTTCCTCTTCCTCACCCAAGGGCCTTTCGTCGTAAATGTGAAATGGGAACCAGGTCTAACGTGAAACCCAGCAGACAAAAATAACACAGTGAGGGATTGCTAGGTGCGATAAGGCAGATTTCAGGGTTCATTTTGCACCCAGGCTATGCAACACACCCACCACATAAGTAAGAACTGCTTCACACAGCTGCCCATCATAGGTCTTCACATTCACATTAACTGGTCAGCAAGAACTCTGCCCTTCAACTGAAGCGTCAGGAGACGTTTCTAAGTTCAGTTCCTTTATGAAACCTGCTCTGTGACCTTGGGCAAGTTAGTTCATATCTCTGAATTGATTTATGAAACGTGAATGGCAGAAACTGGAGACTTCTGTTTGCTGTGCTGATTCCACTACTACATAATAAAATAGTGTGCAGCTCCCGGGCTCCAGAAGGTATTCCTGGGGTTTGGTAGGATGTTCCATTGCATCTGCAGACTGCTCCCATAACCTCAATGAAGGGTGCCATGGAGACGCCGTGTGCTCATTAGGCAAGTTCGTGCTTTGCAATCATCCAGGGCTGTACTTGGCTGGCCCCTGGGAAGAGAAGGAAAGGCAGCTCTGCTGGAGCTCCTGGGAGGTCACCAGAGACCGAGCACTTGGAAGGTACACACAGCCCCGCACAGATGGAATGGGATGCCCAAGCCCCAGGAAATAAATTGCACAAATCAGCTGAAATGACTGCCCAACGTCCCCCTGCCACACTCCATGGCGGGTGAAGGATTTGACTCTTGGCGGCCAGGGATTTGGGACTGAGATAGAGTTAAAAGGGATGGGGCCTTGGAAAGACATCAGCTCCTGCATCCCTGTGTTCTGGATCCTGGGACAGTGGCCTTAAGGATTAGTGTTGGGGGAGCTAGAGAGATGGCTGGGCAGTTAAGAGCACTGGCTGCTCTTTCAGAGGACCCAGGTCTGGTTCCTTGCATCCACAGGGCTGCTAACAATTGCTCCTAACTCCAGTTCCAGGGCCTCTGATGCCCTCTTTTGGCCTCTGTGGGCATTGTATGCATGTTGTGTAGTTACATACATACAGGCAAAATACTCATACGTACAAAATTAAAATAAATATGAGATTTAAAAAACAGTGTTCATCACTATAATGACTTTTTTCAGTTTAAAAAATATTATTCTTATGTGTATGGCTGTTTTGGTTGCTTGTAAGTGCACCATGTACATGAAGTACTTACAGAGATCTGAACAGGGTAACAGACCCCCTGGAACTGGAGTTACAGGTAGTTGTGAGCCACCAGGTCCTCTGCCAGAGTAGCAAATGCTCTTAATCGCTGAGCCATTTCTTCTGCCAACTACTGTAATAGTTCTTTGTGTATTTGTAGTTCTTTAATTTTTTAAAGACAGAGTTTCACGTATCCCAGGCTATTCTCAAAATTGCTATGTAACCAAAGGGGATCTCAAATTTCTGATCTTTCTGTCTCTGTCTGCCTCTTGAGTGCTGGGATTACAAGTGTGCCATGCCACTCCTGATTTGTGTGATGTTAGGGATGGACCTGAGACCTCACATTCTACTAACTATGATACATCTCCAGCCCTGTCGTTGTTGCTGCTGTTGTTTTAAGGAAGGGTGTCACTCTAGCCTGAGCTGGAGTTTGTGGTGATCCTCCAGTCTCAGCCTTTATAGTACTTCAATTACAGGCCTGTGACAAAGCCACCACACACAACTAAGTTTCTGCTCAACAAGCTATGTGTGTTGGATGGGGCTGGTCTTTGGATTTATCTCTATTTCTTGGGGGGATCAGGATCCTACTGAGGTCGATGTTGGTTGCTGAAGACAGTTTTTATGACTTCCAAATCCTGTCCAGCCAGCTCTGGCCCTTGCTGTTACACTCTCAATGAGCAGTCACCGTATCTCTGGCTCAATGGTATGTGCTGGACATTCCTCTGGTGAACTGGCTGCATAGGAGAGTTCTGATAAGGGCAGCTGGCTTTCCAAATGTGGTCTCCAGGGCGCCCTCCACACCTCCTGGGAGCTTGGTCAAAGCACCACATACATAGGAACTACTGAAGCAGAAATCGATGTCTAAACTCTGGCACTTGAGATGCCTGCTCAGGTCTGTGGCCCTCTACTCTGTCTCCCCCGCCAGCTTTGAAGGGTGCTGAGCCCTGGGAAGGTCACCCTGACATTTCCTCTCCATAGGCAACATCTCTGCTCACTCCCCCATCTGCAGTTTACTGACATTTGTTTTCATTTAAAATATTTTCAGAACCAAAAATAAGCTAATCACGGGTTATTACATTACCATGGCAACCTGGCACCTGGCAACAAAGAAGCAGGTGGCACAAGTGGCTTGGGGGTCTCAGTGGCACTAAAGTAATTGTGGATTTTTCACTCGGCAGGTCATCATATGTAGACATGGACTCTCCCGTGTTTTGCTCATCTTCTGTCCTTTTCTGGTTTGGCACCTTAGTCCTCTGTCATTTCACTATGAGCAACATTCTAATCTTTCTAGATTCTCCCAGACCCTCCATATGTGACCTCTCCTTTGAAACTAACAAGAACATTGGGTGGGAGGTTGATGGGAGCAAGGATATTGACTCAATTTTTATCCTTATCTAAATGTATATTAAATTTTTCTTGGGCTAGAGAGATGGCTCAGTGGTTAAAAGCACTTACTCCTTTTCCAGAGGACCCAAATTCAGTTCCCAGAATCCACATGGGGCAGTCCACAATTGCCTCTAACTCCAGTTCCAGAAAATCCAATGCCTCTTCTGGCCTTTGCAAGCACCCACATACATGTGGCATAAACTCTCTCATACACACACATAAATAAAAATAAATCTTAAAAAAATATTCTTGGGGGGCTGGAGAGATGGATCAGCAGTTAAGAGCACTGGCTGCTCTTGCAGAGGACCCGGGTTCATTTCCGAGTCCCCACATGGCAGCTAACAATCATCTGTAACTCCAGTTTCAGGGAATTTGATACCCTCTTCTGACCTCGGTGGACACTGCACACATGTGGTATACTTGCAGTGTACCATGCAGATACAACATTCAAATACATAAAATAAAAATAAATATGACAAAAAATTTAAAAAGAAAAAAGCAAGGTAGGTTTTTAAGTCTTGGTGTGGTGCCAGCTTCCTAGCCTGCTCCCGTTCTTGGGAGTGCCTTTTCTCTTCTTCAGACTGTGGAGAAAGCACTTGCAGTGCAAGCATGAGGACCCGAGTTCCAATCCGGGCTCATCTGAAACCCCAGGAAGGCGGGGGCAGGAGAGTCCCTGGAAGCTCACTGGCAGCTGACCAACAAGAATTTGCCTCAACAGAGGTGGAAGGCGAAGCCTGACACTTAAAGTTCTACATACTTGCACTCATACACACATGGGCTTGCACGTACACGTGTGCACACACATATAAAAATAAGTAAATTAAATAAAAACCTGTTTCTATTTCTGTCACTAAAACAAAAGCAGGTGGATGGCTTTTGAAAAACTGCACTGGAAGTTGACCTCTGACCCCTACATGCATGCACATACACATAAAATCTTGTTAACATCACTCAGAACCAGATTCAGAGATAATCCTCTGTGGAAGTACTTTAAATCTGTCTTCTTTGTTAGATCCTCATTTCATTAGGACACTGACAGTGCTCTCTTCACTCCTGTGTCTCTAGCAATGATTATATTCCTGGCAGAGAGGGACACAGGAAGTGGCTGAAGTCAGGGAGCGTCCCAGGCCAGTGACCTAGCTCCACCTTCTTATTGCTACCACCTCACAATAATTATCTATCTATCTATCTATCTATCTATCTATCTATCTATCTATCTATCTATGCATCTATCTATGCATCTATCTATCTACAGGGTCTTTCTCTATCCATCTGTCTATCTATCATCTATCTATAGACAGGGTCTTCCTGTAACTTCGGTTGGCCTGGAACTTGCTATGTAGACCAAGCTGGTCTCAGTCTTGAAGAGATCCACCTGTCTCTGCCTCTCAAGTGCTGAGATTGAAGATGTGCACCATCACATCTGGCCCTTATGTATTTATTTTATTTTGAGACAGGGTTTCACTATATAGCCCTAACTAACCTGGAACTCACTATGTAGACCAGGTTGACCTTGAATTTACAGAGATTTGCAAGCTTCTGCCTCCCAAGAGCTGAAATTAAAGGTTTGTGCCACCACACCCGGTCCTGATACCATTAATTATGAATCCATCAATGGAAGAAGAGTCCTTGTGATCTGATCACTTCACCAAAGCCCAGCTCTGAACACTTACATATTGGGAACCAAGCTTTCAACCCATGAGCCTTTGAGGGGCCATCTCATATCCAAACTATAACAATATACAGCTAATCCTAGACCCACCACTCAACTTCTCTGTGTTTCAGTTTCATCAGGATTGGTGGGAGGATTAAGTGAGTGAATGTAGGTCATACATTCATCTCAGGGCAGAAGGGCTCAGCCGTTCCTCTCAGCTAGAGCTGCTCTCAGTTGCACATGCCTTGTGGAGATCGTGATGGGGGGCAGAGGAAACTTCAAGGCCAGGGAATGTGAGCTGGATCCTGAAGGAAGAATAAGATTCCAGTGGTAGGTCAGGTGTGACGGTACATGCCTTTAATCCAGAAGCTGGGAGGCAAAGGCAGTCAGATCCCTGTGAACTGGAGGCAGTCTGGTCTACATAGCTAGTTCCAGGCCAGCTGTGGCTATAGGGAGACTATGTCTCAGAAAAGAAACAAAACAAGACTGTGGTGGTGAAGGCCAGCTCCCTTTACTGAGTTCATCCAACTACAGAAAGGAGATGATGACACCCAGTTTCTGCTTAAAGTCCCTCAAGAGAAAAACACTACACAATTAAAAGGTACCATTGTTATTCAACTGGAAAAGTGCCTTTGCAGGACAAGTGAGTTAATCCCTGCCAAATATGAGTCTGCCTGTGCTGTGTATAATTGAATATTTAATGTGGATTTAACCCAGGGAGCCAATATGCTGTCAGAGCCAAGTTTAATGGAGCACTTAATAAATGTGGAAGTAATTAATACCACCCGGATGCTGGTGCATGTGAAACCCGTGCAGCTTTCATGACTGAAGTGCTTCAGAGGGGTGAAGTTCTGGACTCTGCAGGGACGTGGGGCTGGCTGGGATCCGTGCTCCGGCATATGCTCTGCTGAGAGATTGAAATTCACGTCCTCTGGAAAGCATCCTGTGGCTTCCAAATGGACTGCCTGATGCTTCCCGCTTCACTCAGGTTCTGTGACTCTGTAAATACTTCTTGTACAGAACTCAAAATATTCTATTGTTCTGGGGAGATTGAGGCAAGAAGGATGCAAGTTAGAGGCTAGCCTGGATAATCAGCGAGCCTCTGTCTCAAAAACCAAATCAGGAGGGAGGAGAGGACGGAGGGAAGAGGAGAGGGAGTACTTGTGACACCAAAGTAGAAGAAGGGACTATTGGGGGGAGGGATTGGGACCCCAGAATGGTCAGGGAGATGAATAAGAAGAAAATATAGAGGCTGGAGAGATGGTTCAGTGGTTAAGAGAACTTACAGAGGACCTGGATTCGATTTCCTACCTACATAGCAGCTCACAACAGCCTGTAACTCCAGTTCCAGTAGATCAGACACCCTCTTCTGGCCTCTAAAGAGACTGTATGCATATGGTGTACATTAACTTATGCAGGCACACACATATAAACAAAAATGTTTAAAAAACATTTTATTATTATTTTACATGTATGAGTGGATTGCCTGCATGTATTTAAAGTGTCCCATGTTGTGCAATGCCCCCAGAGGTCGGAAGAGGGCGTCGGATCCCCTGGAACTGGAGAAACAGATGGCTGTTAGTTGCGATATGCAAGAGCAGTCAGTACTCTTGCCTGCTGAGTCATTTTCCCAGCTCCATAAAAATACTTTATAAAAAGGAATAAAATATGACACATGTATGAAACACCATGATGAAACTCTTTACTCTGTATGCTAACTTAAAAACAAAAAAGAGGGCTGGACATAGTGGCGTATGCCACTTGGGAGGCAGAGGCAGAGAATCTCTGTGAGTTCTAAGCCAGTCTGGTCTACATAGCAAGTTTCAAGCCAGCTGTGTCTATAGGGAGAGCCTGTCTCACAAAACAAGAAACAAAGCAGAAACTCTATTGTGTATTTGTTGAGATGCCTGTCACCTCTACCCACCCCAGCCCAAGGTCTTGTCCCCATTGTTTGTCTGGCATACAGTCAGTACTCAAGCATGTCTGCTGATAGTATTTTGTGTTTCAGGACAGGTCAGAGCATTTATATTTTCTTGGGAAGGGCTAACCCACAGTGGTGCTCTCATGTGGTTGATCTTCCCATAGCAACTCTGACTGATATCCTCTCGTGACCTAACATTCAAATGTGGACTATTCTCTGTAGCTGGCCTGCTGGCAGGTACTGGAGCTTAAGATCAGGCTTTAGACACGATGGCTAGTGTGGAACTCAGCCTTGACTTCACATCTTATAGAAAGTGGTAGAAGAGACCTTGAACAACCAAAGCTGGTTATTTGTTACACGGCTCCTGCAGGTCCAGAGAGTCAGCACAGAATCCTGCTGCTGCAGGGTCCCACTGGCTCTGAGGTGACTGTGCCCTGGCCGTGCTGTTGAAGACAGGCGAGTGCTGCTCCTGACACTGGTATGGCCTCCCTTGCACAGAAGTCTGTTTTTCAAAGCAGTCGATAACGGATCCAAACTTGCAGCCATCGTTAGCAGCCCAATTGGCTGTAGAGGGGAATCAGGGAGGCCTTTTCAGGAGCACTGATACTTGGTTTGAACCCTGAGAGACGAGAATGAATCTGGTTTGTAAAAAGTCAGAAAAGACATTCTGGCAGCAGCATGGGGCAGGAAGGGGGTCAGAGAAACAGCTCCAGGCTGCCACTTGCTCCGGCTTAAGGAGTTTTTTTCAGAGATCTCTACTCTGGTGAACCTGGGCCTCTTGACTTTCATGCAGAAAATAATTTCAGGACATGCCTGTGTGAAGCAAAGGTAGCAGGTATCAGGAAGCTATTTTAGTACAGATTCAAACATGGGGTAATAGAGACGGGCTTAGGAAAAGGATTGTAAACACTTAAGTGTGGGTGTGGGCTCTTCAGGAGACAGTCACCTTTAGGTGTCTCGTGAGTGTCACATACATAAGTTTGGTGGCTCCTGAAATGGCAATGTTCAATAAGTTTCTAAAGCATTTTTTTCTTCATTTTTATAACTGATATCACAGGGTGGTTTCTAAGATGCCTCGAAGAGGGATACAACCTAATAAAGTAAAACTACAGGTCACAAAGATTGTAGGAAGTTAAGGCATCTCTTTTTTAAAATGTGTATGAGTGTTTGCCTACATGTATGTAAATGCACCACATGCATGCAGTGTCTGAGGAGGGCAGAAGAGGGAGTTGGATCTTCTAGAACTAGAGTTAAGAACAGTTGTTAGTTGCTATGTAGGTGCTGGGAACCAAACTCAGGTCCCCTGCAAGAGTAGCAAGTGCTCTTAATTGTTGAGCCATTTCCCCAGGCCTAAGACACGTCATTTTTACTGGAAATGGAGTTCATAGTCTTGTTTATAAGATTCCTAGAAAATTTCAGGTTTGCAGCTGCCAAAGAAGAAAGGCCATACTTGATCATATACCCTTAGGCCTTAAGCAGGGATCACTGCTATTTTAACATTTTTATCTGAAATAGCTCTATATAAAAGCAATACTGCCTCTATATAGGCAAACACCACCACCACCACAAATTTTGATGCATATGCTGGAATTCTTAAGTCAGGTGACAAGACTCCTGGGAAAAGAAATTCCTTTCACTTCCCATGGCTTCTTAATTTCCTGGCTTTCTATACTGCCTAAGACCCAGGCACAGAGCCCCACAATAGGAAAGGCTGGTATATGGAAAATGTATCTCCACTTTCCTTTCCCCATTTCCAATGTATTAGTCATTTTTCTCTTAGGTGGAACAAGGAGCAGAGAGAATATTAATGCATCTCTCAACTCTCACCAGCGAAGCTTCTTCATGTAACAGAGGACGATGTACACAGAAGGCCACAAATGGCCAAAGTGTAGAGAATAAG
Organism: Eospalax fontanierii; assembly: GCA_035773235.1. Taxonomy (NCBI): domain Eukaryota; kingdom Metazoa; phylum Chordata; class Mammalia; order Rodentia; family Spalacidae; genus Eospalax; species Eospalax fontanierii. The sequence continues at coordinate 21,895,704 of CM069550.1, read as the reverse complement.
AGACCGCAGAGTGCATGTCCCTGGATAGGACTCCTATATTAAACCTCACCCATCCAGGGTTCAGGGACCATTGCAGAAGAGGGAGCAGAAAGATTGTAAGAGCCAAGAGTGGTTCTTTACTGTGAGAAAACAGTCTTCCAGGCTTCTGGGAACTTGCTCATATGAGCTTACGGTATGGTGACCGCATATACAAGACACATACAGACTCAATTGGACAAACCCCAGGACAGAAGGGGGTAAGTGGATAGGAGGTCCCAACCTTAACCAAGGAGCTACTGTCAGCTGATCACTACTGGATGAGGGAGAGTTGATCTTCTTTAAAGGAGTGACACACCAGACAGGATGAACAGGCTCCAGTGGATGAACTCACACAGAGGGACATGTGAATACACACACATGACTTGACAGTTCTTAACATATATGATAGAATGCACTAAATCCTGTGAGCAGGCTATGGCGGAATGAAGGTAGGGGAGGGGTCTAGATATGATTAAGAAATATTGTGTGAAATGCACAAAAATTCAATAAAAATATATATTAAAAAACAAAAACAATTATGTGTGAAAGTCTGAGGACAACTCCAGGAGTCGATTCTACCAAGGGTTTCAGAGATCGAACTCAAGTCATCAGGTTTGTATAGCATGTGCCCGTGCCCACTGAGCCATCACACCAGTCCTTTAATCACTGTGACAGAATGCCTGACCCAGATAACTTACAATAGGAGGAAGGATTTATTTTGCTCACGATTTCAAGATTTCAATCAATCACGGTGGAGACAGAGTAGCAGAGAAGAGCCATTCAGTTGTGGCATCCAGGAGGCAGAAAGCAAGGCAGAGGGAGAAGGCAGAGAGGTGGGAGGCGACGAACAAAATTCCTCAGGGGCCTGCTCCCAGCTGCTCCAACTAGATTCTACTTCCTACTTTATGTGTGTGTGTGTGTGTGTGTGTGTGTGTGTGTGTGTGTGTGTGTGTGCAGGTGGCAGCCAGCAGAAACCTTGCATGCCATTCATTAGACACTGTCCACCTTGTTTTTTGAGACAAGACCTGGACCTTGCAAAGTAGGCTAGGCTGGCTGGCCATCGAGCCCCGGGGATCCACCTGACTCTGCCTTCCCAGTACTGTGATTACAAGTGTATACCACCACACTTGGCCTTTTTATGCGGGTTCTGGGAATCAAACTCAGATCTTCATGCTTGCATAGCAAGCACTATGTTGACTGAGCCATCTCCCAGCCCTACCACCTCCTACTTTTCACCACTTCTCAATAATGTCATCATAAAATAATATATAATTCACCAAAGGACCAATTCATTGATGATAAAATTAAAGACCTTAAAACCCAATCCCTTCCCAAAAAACCCATCCACTGGCAACCAAGTTCTCTATTTATCAGGCTATGGGAGACATTTCATATCGAATTATAGAACACCTCTGTTTTCCTTTTCCCATATCCAGACACAGCCAATCATCCAGGGCCCACAGGGAACTGCCTCCCCCATTAAACCTTTCCAGATGGCTTGGTCTCTGCTGATACTTCCCTCTTCCTAGAACAGTCTATAGCATCTATCTAGCTTGTGCAGATTGGATGGCTTGTACAATGGTCAAACATCGTCTTCTTGAGACCTTGGGAAAGTTGCTGGACTTTTCCAATCTTATGTTCCTTCACCTGTAAATGCAAACAATACCTATCCTTTAGTGGGTTTGAACACTGACAAGTGCAGAGTGCTTGGCATGTAGTAAATACAGAATAAATAACAGATGACGAACTGGGGAGATGGCCCAGTGGGTAAAGTGTTTGCCATTCAAGCATGAGGACCCAAGTTTGGATCCCCAGCACCCACTTAAAAGCTGAGCATAGTGGCATGCATCTGTAACCCCAGTCATGGGGGGGGCGTGTAGACAGGCAGATCCTGGGGTTCACTGGCAGCCCAGTTTAGCTGAAATGGCAGGTTCCAGGTTCATTGAGAGACCCTGTCTCACAAAGAAGTAAATAAATAAGGTGGAGAGCAATAGAGGAAGACACACAACATTGACCTCTGGTCTCCATTCAAAGGTAAGTTCACCTGCACCCCACACACATAGGTAAATGAATATTTACAATATTGACTCACCCTGCCCCCTGTTGAGCCAAATTATATATTTTTCCCAGCAGAGACCATCCCTTTCTCCATGTCTTCTCCTTTACAGTGTAAGCACTGAGCTTGCACAGGCATTCTAGGCAGGAACAAACCTGCCACAGAGCTCTCACCTTGCTGCATGCTGCTGGAGCCATGCAGAGCACAAAGCTGAGCAAACCTCAGTGGGAGGCAACCAGGATCTTCCAGAGAGTCAGAAAGAAGCTGTGCTGCAGCAGCCACACTGGGGATCTTTTACATTTGGAGGCAGATAGTAACAAGTTTCAGAGTACCTGTGCACCTGTATATTAGGATTGTTGTAACAACGTACATACCACACACTGGGTGACTTAAACAGCAGACAAGACAATTATTTTCTCAGTTCTGAGGCCAGGAATCTGAAATCCAGGTGTCTGAAGGCACCATCTGAGGGCTTGAGGAATCTGTGCATGGTTCTGTAGCTGGCCTGTATCTGATAATGTAGACCAGGGTGGTCTTGGTCTCATGGAGATCTGCCTGTCTCTGCCTCCTGAACGCTGAGATTGCAGGTGAGAGGCACCATGTTCAGCTGTTCATTTTCATAACTATCATGTCTCCAAATAAGATCCCATTTTGCAATGCTGGAGGTTAGGATCCTAATATGTCTTTTGGAGAAAAGATGATTCAATCCATAAAACAATCTCCTCAGGAGCTGGAGAGATGGCTCAGTGGTTAAGAGCACCAGATGCTCTTGCAAAGGACTCAAGCTCAGTTCCCATCACGTATGTGGCAGCTAACAACCATCCATAACTCCAGTTTCGGGAGATCTGATGCCCTCTTTTGGCCTTTGTGAGCACTGCATACATGTGGTGCACTTATATACAGGCAGACAAACACTCCTGCACATAAAACAAAAATAACAGCTAACATGACCATCTGCAATGCCCGATCCAGGGAATTTGATGTCCTCTTCTGACCTCTGTGGGCATTGCACATGAGTATACTTACATACATGCAGGCAATATGGTCATACACATAATAATAAGTAACAATTTGCCAGGCTTGGTGATGCACACCTTTATCCCAGGACTTAGGAGGTAGAGACAGGTGGATCTCTATGAGGTAAGGTCAGCCTGGTCTATATAGTGAGTTCTAGGCCTGTAGGGGCTACAAGGAGACCCTGTTTCAAAAATACCAAAAAAAATAGAGATAATAAATAATATTTTTAAAACAAGCAAAGGACTGTTGAGATGGCTCTGCAGTAAGTAAAGGCACTTGTCTTGCAGTCCAAGTTTGAGCCCCAGAACCCATGTAAAGACAGAAGACGAGAACTGACTCTACAAAGTTGTTCTCTGACCTCCACATGTGCACCATATCATGTTTATGCATATGTACACACATCATGTGCACACACACAATTATAACACATTAAACATTTCAAAGCAGGCATCAATAAATGCTTGTGCTGGGCTTTCTCCTATTTATTTATTTTGTGGATGTATGTCTTATGTGTACCACGGTGGGTATTGAAGGTCAGAGGACAACTCTCAAAAGCTGATTCTCTCCTACCACCTTTTGGGATCCAGGAACTAAACTCAGGTTGCCAGGCCTTCATGCAAGTTCCTCTCCCTATTGAGCCATCTCACTACCCACTTCTCCTTCATATGCAGTCTAGGATCCCATCCCAGGGAACAGTACCACCCACAGGGAGTCCTCCCACCTCAGGCAACCTAGTCAAGTTAATCCTCTCAGCCATGCCCAGAGGCCTAACTCCCAGGTGATTCTAGAGCTCATCAAGTTAGCAGCTGAGATTGCCCATCACAAGCCTTCAGCTGCCTGCGCCGGACGCCGCAGCCAGGTCTCTTCCCTCCCTGCCACCTTTCTTCTCTCTCTTTGCCTGGCCAATTCCTACTTGTGTCAGTCAGACTTTCCATCACTATGACAAAGGACCTAACTAAATGACTTAAGGGAGGAAAATATTATTTTGGTTCCTGTTTCAGCTCATAATCATCGGCCTGGTTGGCTCTGGGTCCGTGGTCAGAACATTATGGCCGCAGGAGAATCTGCTCGCTTCGAGGCAGACTGGAAGGAGAGCAGGAGAATGTCTGTGGTGCTGGGGCTGTAACACAGTTGGTAGAACACTTACCTGGTGTATCTGAAGGTGTGTGTGTGCCACAGCCTCTGCTCTTCTCACTGCATCAGCTGCCAACACCCAGAGCCAGTCTTTTCCCCTTAGTTCCCCTGGAGAAGCTCTCACAGACACACCCAGAGGTAAGCCCTATTAATTTCCTAGGTGCTTATGGCTCCAATCAAGATAACAATCAAGACTGACCGTCTAAAATGTTACCTCACATACTGTAGGGTTAGTGAATATGAAAGAATCATATTGAATTCAGCCTGTGTTTTCAAAGAGAAAACAAGTTCATTAGGGCAAAATAGTGCCTTCTCCCCTCTCCCCTCCTTTCCCCCCTCCCCTCCTCTCCCCCCTCCCCTCTCCTCCCCCCTTCCTTCCCCTCCTCCCTTCTTTCCCTTCCTCTCCTCCCTCCTCTCTTTCTCTCTCCTCTCCCCTTTTCTCCTTCTTCATCTCCCTCTCTCTCTTTCTCTTTCTGGAACTTTCTCATGTATGCCTCATAGTATTGCACCACTGAGTTCTATCCTCAGCCCTTAAACACACACACACACACATACACACACGTAATGAATAATGGGACAAGCTGAAGAGATAACTCAGCTCTTCACAGGACTGAAGTTCAGTTCCCAGTACCCATGTCAAGTGGCTCACAATCAGCTCCAGGGGCTCCAATACCTTCTGGTCTCTGTGGGCACGCACACACATATGCAAATACATTCATTCAGACATACACATAAGTAAAAAGTAAGCTGGGTGTGGTGGTGCATGCCTTTAATCCCAGGACTTGGGAGGCAGAGGCAAGGGAATCTGTATGAGATCCAGGCCAGCCTGATCTTTATGAAGTGAGTTCCAGGTCAGCTGGGGCTGCAGGGAGACCCTGTCTTAAAACAAATAAAAAAAAATAAAAACACACAGAAAGTAAATCTTAAAAAAAAAAATTTGTTGGCCATCGTGGTATACATCTTTAATCCCAGCACTTGGAAGGCAGATACTGGAAAATCTCTTGAGTTTGAGGTCAGCATGGTCTACACAGTGAAACCTTGTTTTAAAAAGATGTTTTGAATTAATTTGAAATGGTGAAGAAATATTAAGGAAGATGCCCAACGCCTACCTCTGGCCTCCATACACACTCACTAGACCTGCATGTACACCTTTGCATACACACTCAGACACACATAATAAATACATTTATCTAAAAATTTGAGGCTGCTTGGGGCTTGAGAAATGGCTCAGCACTTAAGAGCACTGGATGCTATTGTAGAGGACCGAGGTTCGATTCCCAGCACCCACCTGGCAGCTAGCAACCACCTGTAACTCCAGTTCCAGGGGAATCCAACACCCTCTTCTGACCTCTGAGGGTATTACAGAACACAGAGGCACCTACCTACATGCAAAGCAATACACTCATACATATAAAATAAATTTTAAAAGTTAAAAAAACATATTTAAAAAATTTTCGGCTGGCATGTAGTTAAATGGTAAAGTACTTGCTAAGACTGTCCAAGGCCCCCTCAGTATTGTGAAGGTGGGGGCAGAAATCCATTTACATAGTTGATTTTGAGGCTGAGGATTGCTCAGTGGGTAAGAATCCTTATTGCCCAAACATGAAGACCTGAGTTTCAATCTGAAGTTCTCTAATAAAAGTCAGGTGTGGCCAGCTACACCTTTAATCCCAGTGCTGGGGTGGGGTGGGGTGGTGGTGCAGAAACAGGGGTCTCTGAGGCTTAATGGCTACCAGTGTAGTCCAGGTTCAGTAAAAGACCCTATCCCAGGAGACTAAGTGGATCGTGACAGAATAGTACATCTAACATCCTCCTTTGGCCTTTGCATGAGTGCACACAGTAGCATGTGTGCCACACACATATTCCACATAAATATACAGATGCGCGGGAGGGGGAGATTTAGCACAGGGACACAGTCAGCTGATCTGGACCTGGAGGATGAACTCTGGAAGGAGCTCAGGCATATTGCTGGAGCGCCCTATTCATTTCTGGCAGAAGCTTGTGACTACCCATGTGAACCTCACCATGAGGGATTTCCCGTGAATGATCAAGAGACTGCAAAGAGGAAGTTGCAATATTTTTCTAACTTAATCTTGGGACTCATCTTCATGATTTCCCCTTTATCCCATGGGTCATTACTGGTCAGCCCCGTTCAACGTGGGAAAGGACTGTAAAGGACAAGGCTATCAGGCTCCAAGAAACACGCCAGCCCATGGTGGAGGGTGGTTACCACACTCTCCCTAAACTAGGTCTCCTTTCTCCCAGCCACCTGATTTGCTTACCCTAATAGACTCTGGTTTTGCCTTCCACACACTTATGGCATGGTGTGAGTCCATGTACATTCAGTGATTCCACTGTCTCTCAGACTCCACAAGAGCAGAGACGCCCTGTGGTTGCTTTTTGAATGAATTATGGTGATTTCTGTTTGAATTATAGCACGTGTGTCTGTCTGTCCTCCCTTTATAGCGTAGATTCCTAGCTCAGGCTTGGTGTACATGCCTGTAATCCCAGCACTAGGAAGGCAGAGACAAGATTACTCTTTGCTCTAAACTCCAGGACGGTCAGGGAGATCCTGTCTCAAAACAGACAAAAAAAGAACCCAGGGGTTGGAAAGCTGGTTCAGTGCTTAAGAACACTGCTGCTCTTCCAAAGGAGCCAGGTTCGGTTCCCAGCACCCACATGGTGGATAACAACCGTCTGGAACTCCAGTTCCAGGGGAATTTGAAGCTGTCTTTTGGCCTTCGCGTGCACTACTTGACACAGGTGCACTTGCACACATGCAGGCAGAGCACTCATACACATAAAATAAAAACAATAAACAAACAAATAAATAAGGCTTAGTCTTCAATCACATTTGCTGAATGGCACTGACGAATGCCGTGGAGAACAGGGGTAAAGCTCACACCCCAGGAGCAGACAGCAGAGGGCGGGGAAAACCCAGCTCCAGCCACGCGCGTCATTTCCGGGTCGTGGAGAAGCACTTCCGGGAGGAGCAGCGCGCGGGTGCCGGGGGTGAGTGTCGGGGTGCGGGCGGCGGTGTGCCCGGGACTGGACGGGCTCCGAGGTGACGCTGCCCTTCCGCGCGGCCATAGCAGCTTCCGGCCCGCGGAGGACAGTGACTGGCACTGGGGCACTGCGGTGGGAGGGAGGCGGAGGGCCTGGGCTGGGCGGGAACTCGGAGTTTCTCCCATGTATGGAGCCCGGGCTCCGAAGTCAGTTTTCCGAGGCTTGGCATCTCGAGTGTCCCTTGTATTGCTACATACCCTTGGGATTTTCACGTTTCCTCTCCTCAGTTTCTTCCTCCGTCAAAAGGGCACATTGGGTTGTGCCCAGAGGGTTAAAAGAGATGATGCATGTAAAAGTGCCTAGATGCGTACTGTGTGCTTCACAGTGAATTATTAGTCCCTTAGGAGAAGGGGAAGATCAATGCAATAGCCTCTTGTGCAAGAGCAGCCAGTGCTCTTAGCCATTGAACCATCTCTCCAGCCTCTCAGGGTATTTTTAAAATTACATTTATTATTATTATTATTAATGGGGGGGAATGGGTGCCAAGTATGCCAGGGAACACCTGTAGGTCAGAGGACAACTTGTACCAGTCAGCTCCCCCTTCTACCATGTGATTCTGTGATCAAACTCTGGACATCAGGCTTGGTGGCAAGAGCCTTTCCTTGCTGAGCCATGTTGCTGGCCTTCCAGGGTGTCCTGTTTTCTGTGCTCACCCTTCTTGTGATGATGGCGATAACGAGGCCTTTATGCAATACACATAAAATAAAAATAATGAAATATTTTTTAAAAACTTAAACAATTTTAGGTTTACGGCTGTTTGGGGATGCTGTAGTGAATTCTCAGGGTCGTTTTAATTAATGAATGCTGAGTATCAGTACATCACCATTAAGTAAAACTCCCACTTTGTTCACATTTCCTCAGTTTCTCCCTAAAGCCCTTCCTCAGTACAGGACCTGTGCAGGATTCCACAGTTTGTCCAGTCACCATGTCTCCTGAGGCTCCTCCTTGGCTGTGATGGCTTCTCAGACTTGCTCTGTTTCAGATAAGCCTGGCAGTTTTGAGACTTTCTGGTCACCTATTTTGCAGAAGAGCCCTTCAGGTTGAGATGTGCTTGGTCTTCTTGTGAATAGACTTAGGCTGTAGGCTTTGTGAGGGAAGACCACCAGGGGAAAGTGTTCAGGGGAGCCTCCTCATAGGTGTGTGTGTGTGTGTGTGTGTGTGTGTGTGTGTCCATGTGTCCTGCTGCTCCATCTCTATACTGTGTTTGGGATTGTGGAAATAAGCCCCGTAGATACAGGTGGAGCGGTGTAATTCATTTGGAATTCATATGGGAGCTTTGTCTAGTCTCTGCCTTTTACTTATCCTGTCTTTCTTTTGTGGCATACCTCAGGTTGTAATCCAGTGCTGCTTTGACCATTGGGGCCCCCCGCTCCCCTTTGGCATACCTCCTTGACAGTTTCTTTTTGCTTTTTAAAGCACTTGCATGTTTCTGCTCCAGGCTCATTCTGTTAAAGTATATCTGCCACAGTCCTAGAATTAGCCATTACTTCAAGGAGTCCTGGCCTCTTTTAAGGAAAAATGGCCCAGAAACCAAGATCATGGACACAAGCCTGGCTCATTGCTGCTGGGGTGCTCTTTCTCAATGGTCAGAGCTTGAGGTCTGCGTACACACATCTGTGAATAGTTCTGTATGTAACTGCCCATATCTGTGCATGCTATACTTCTCCCCCGTGGCAGACTTGACTCCATCTATCTGTTCAGTTCTGGCAAGTGTATCTCGTGGTTTCAGAATTGTTCACCTGGCTCTGTGGGAAGTGTGTTTTCCACTGGAGTGTGGATCCTGTGAACAGCTCCTTTGGCCTCTAGTTTTCTAGACTCCTCATTTTCAGAGTTGCATATGTCAGCACCTTATTTTTATAACTCCTTTGGTGAGTTTAAGATACATTCAGACTCGGAATGGCTCCCTACACTTCATTCTGAAACTTAAAAAGCATTTGCATACATTAAAGTTTACTCTTTTTGGCTGTAACTTCTTAGTGGGTTTTGACCATCAGTGCTTAATGTCTTCTGCGTACCATTACAGTATCTGTGATATTTTTTGTTGTCATTTACTTAAATAAGTGCCAGCTGATAAAGAGAAAGTTCTGCTTGCATTTCTCAGTGGTTTTCATAGCTCACAAATAGGGCACAGTCTGCAAACCGTTGACTAGTAGGTAAGACCTCTGGAGGAACCAGCCTTTATTTTTTTCCCCTTGCTGGGGTTAGATGCAGAGTCTTGCACATGCTACATGCATTAGTTACTTTTCCGTTGCTTTACTGGAACACCATGGCCAAAGGTAACATAGGGAAGAAAAAGTGATTCCAGAAGAGAGTCCCTGGTGGGGGAGCATGGCGGCAAGCTACAAGCAGAGTGACGGGAGCAGCAAGCTGAGAGCTCACTGTTCCTGGACCTGAGACAGCAAACTGGAAGGGGGCAAGACTAAGCCATCAAAGCCTGCCCACAGTGACACACTTCCTCCAGGAGGCCACACCTCCTGAATATCCCAAACAGTTCCACCAACTGGGAACCAAATGTGCACACACTTGAGCAGTAGACAAATGCTACGTTCTCAGTTCTTGATTTTATTTATTTATTTAGATAGTCTCACTGTGTAGCCCTGGCTGACCTAGAAATCACTGTGTAGACCAGGCTGGCCTCAGACTTAGGGAGATCCACCTGGCTCTGCTTCCAAGTGCCAAGATTGAAGATGTATGCCACCAATCTGGCCGTGAACTTGCTAAGGTTATATTCCATCTCAAAGCCCCTCTCTTTCTACCTGAGTGCTGGGATTATGGGAGCGTGCCATCTTACCCTTCTGAACCAGGCAATTTGACTTCTGACTGCCAGTTAGCCATGTAATCCCTGGATAGGCCACATAACCTCTCCAAGCCTCAGGTTCCTTATCCTCAGCAGTGAGAAGAACAACCTCTGAGAGCTGTTCTAACTGAATAAGATGCTGACTACAAAACACTGTACAATGCCTGGCAGACCATTTGCTTGCTGCTCCTGCAGTGACTGGGGACTTAAAGCCTCTCAGGAAGGAGTCTCAGGGATAAGTGTCTCCTAGTTGAGATCTGAAAGATGACTAGAACTTGTGGGACACCTGTCATAGGGAAAAGAAAATCATAAGTGTTAGCAGCCAGGCTAGGAAACAGCACAGGTACAAAGAAAATGAGGAAATGTAGGAGAGTTTTGAACCAGACCCAGCATGTAGAACCTTTGCATGCTGCTCTCCCACTGCACCTGTGCTTTCTAGAAGCGTGCCTTCGGCCAGGTGGAACTAGTTAAGCTCATTGATGCTAAATAAAATTCAGATTCAAAGATAGGTTCCTCTGTAACCACATTTAAGCACACAGTGGCCTCATGAGGCTGGTAACATTTGAGGAACACAAATACACAATTTATGAAACTATATAGGACAGTTGATTCTACCACAGCAAAAGGCTTGAGAAGGAAGGAGGTCAGAGATGGATCTTTTTGCCTTGAGACAAGGTCTCATATAGCCTAGGTTGCTTCAAACTCAATATGCTGCCAAGAATGACCTTGAGCTATGATTTTGCCTCCACTTCCCGAAGCTGGGATTATAGGTCTGTGCCACCTCACCCAGTTTATGGGGTACAGGAGATAGAATCCAGGGCCCTGCACACACCAGACAAGCATTCTGCCAGCTGAGCTACATCCCCAGCCAAGAGCTCTCCTCATATGAAGAATTCTGTGGCTTCCCCTGCTCCCCCATGCTGGAGATTGAGTCTAGAGCCTCATGTGTGCCAGAGCTTTGTCCCTGAGCTATAGCCCCAGCCCAGATTTTTCTTTTAATATAAACTATTTGAATAACATTCAGAAAATTAAAGATCAGGACTTTCAGCTTAGCAGCCACTATTTTGTGGTTTTCTATGGTCTCTGTTTTTGTTTTGAGACAGTCTCCATGTGTAGCCCTTGACTTTGCAGTAATCCTCTGGACTCAGCCTCCCAAATGCTGGGATTATGGGTGTGAGCCATCATACCTGGTTCTGTGGCCACATTTGATCTTTAGCCAACGCAGTCAGTTTCTACATGACACACTTTATACACTTGCTTCTTTTTCTCAGTTAGTTTTCTATTGTAAAAACTTTCTGCTGGCCTGATAAGGCCATTATATGTGCGAGTTTTGTAATTTTGCTGACATTCCATAATTGGATTAACTGCTTCCTTGTTGTTGGACGCTTGTGTTGCGTCCTGTTTTCTAGGATTATGAATAGTGATGCCATGAACTTTTTTGTAACTGGAGGACTTTTCTTAAAAATACTTTGTTGATTATTTTTGTCTTATGTGTGTGAGTGCGTTGCCCGCATGTTTGTAAGTGCACCTGTGTCGTGCATTGCCCACGGAGATAAGAGGGCTTCAGATCCCCTGGAACTGGAGCTGAGGATGGCTGTTAGCCAGCATGCCGCGTGGGGCCTGGGAACTGAATCCAGGTGCTCTACAAGAGCAGCCAGTACCTCCAACCGCTGAGCCGTCTCTCCAGCCCCTGACTTTTCTTTTGAATTGTTTCCTTACTCTAAATTCTAGGAAGTTATTCAGTCAAAGAGTATAATCTCTTTTATGACTCTTATTACATATTGTCCAATGGCCATTTTAAAAAAAAAACAAAAAACCCTGCTTTGGGCAGATATCATTGATTGACTCAAAAGGATATCAGGTGTCCAAGAAGTCAAGAGATCTGTTTCAGATGTAGCTGCATGCTCGTCAAGTCCGGCTCTGCCCCCTGCCAGCTCTGTCTGTCAGCTTCAGATGTAGCTGCATGCTCGTCAAGTCCGGCTCTGCCCCCGCCGCCTCTATCTGTCATATCACCTCAAACTTTCACGATAATGTTGACTTTTGCCTCACTGGTAAATCTGAGTATCTAACCTAAGTAGGTGTGTCAGCTCTGTGCACAAACTATGGGCCCAAGGGCATTAAGTTTATGAGGTGTGACTGAAGAAATGCTGCCCTTGGCACCCGAGGGCTGGTGCTGTGAAGGGCCTGTAGTCCTCGTCCATTGAAGCTGTTCTCCCAACTGCGTTGGACTTCACTTCAGGACCATTTTATGAGCCACTTTAAACAGTCTGCCTGTATTCTAAGCCTCATACCTTGTGTCTGACCAAAGATGGTATTCCCGAGTATCATGCCTCACCTGATTCACCGCTTGGAACCGGATGATGCTGGGCTCTTTCCAGAAGTCAGATCCTTCCTGGAAGATGGAAGATCTGCCAACTCAGAGGATTTAGGGGGAAAAGGGAGTCGGGGAGGATTGGGTGGTTTGAAGGACTTCTGGAGTAGGTTGAACTGGTTTGAGAAGTGACTGTCCTGCTGGCCCAGACACATGGCCTTCAAAATGACCAGGTTAAAAGGAAAACAACATTTGTGTAATTCCCACTTTGCTTAAATAGTGGGTCATTTTATAATCCTGCAGTCATTTTTCATGGTGGAAAAAAGCAAAACAAAAATCATTGCAAAGCAGGGCCCGGTGGAATCGGTCCTTTAGACAGTCTCTTATGGGTAGGCCTGGTCTGTAGATACACAGTTTAGGCCATGTAAGGAATTTAAAATGTTCTGCTAGTCACATTTAACAAGTAAGAAGCAGCAGGTAAGCCAGGCATGGCAGTGCATGCCTGTAATCCTGGCACTTAGAAGTTGAAGGTAGGAAGATCAGGAGTTCAGGGCTAGCGTGTGAGAACCTACATGAGACCCTGTAAAAATTAAATGCATAAAAAGAAATGTGGGGCTGGAGAGATGACTGCAGTTAAGAGCGGCTCTTGCAGAGGACCCGGATTTGGTTCCAGTACCTACATGATAGCTAATAACTGTAACTCTTTTTCCAGGGGTTCAAACACCTTCTTCTGGTCTCTTTGGGCATTGCATGAACAGATACACTTATGTACTTATAAGGCAAAACACATACAAAAATGAAAAACAAAAATTTAAAAACAGATGACATTTTGTTTTGTGCTGACATATACCATAAAGTTGACTTTAAAAAAATTGAGACAAGATCTCTGGTGCCTGGGCTTACCTTAAACTTGCTCTGGAGCTGAGGGTGATCTTGAACTTCTGATTTTCTTTTTTTCACCTCCAGAGTGCTGGGATTATAGACATGTTCCTCCAAATATAGTTCAGAATTTACCACTTTAGGAATAAGTTCAGTGGGGCTGGAGCGATGGCTCAGTGGTTAAGGATTCGGGCAGCTGGAGTTACAGGCGGTTGTGAGCCGGTGGCATGATGTGGCTTCTGGGAACTGAACTCGGGTCCTCCAGGAGAGGAGCGTACTCTTAGCTGCTGTGCCATCTCCGCAGCCTCCAGTGATTCTCGTTTTACCTCCGTGAAGAATCGCCAGCTCTCCTCCCCAGCGACTGCACTGCTTTTCCTCTCCCTCGGCAGCGCACGCGGCTACCTTTCCCCTCACTCTTCCAGTGCTTGTTATCCACCCTCTGTTTTTGTAAGCTTGCAAGAGTTGATTCTGCCCTTCCACTGTGTTGATCTCAGGGACCAAACTGGGCTATCAGGCTTGGCAGCAGGTACCTTTATCCACTGAGCCATCTCACCAGCCCCACCCTCCCTTTTTTGAGACTAAATCTCATTATGCAACCCAGGCTGGCCTTGAGCTTGCTGTGTAGCACAGGCTGGCCTTGAACTCATGGTCTTCCTATTGAGTGTTGGATTGTATGCCTGATCTGGTTGGCTCCCTGTCCTCCTCTGTTTATTTATTTTTGTGGGAAGGACATATATGCCACAGTGTGAATTTGGAGGTCAGAGGGTATCCTGTTGGGAGTCAGTTTTCTTCTTCCATTGTGAGGGTCTCAGGGATTGAACTTGGGTCATCAGGCTTGGTGGCAAGTGTTTTACCTGCTGAGCCATCTTGCAGCCCCCTTTACTGTTCCTGTTGTTTCTGTGTGGTGGAAGTTCTTTGTACATTCTCAGTACTACACCCTTATCAGATGTTTAGTTCACAAAGTCTTTTCATTCTCTGAGAAATGTCCTCTGTGCACAGACCTTCTCATTTTGATGTGAAATCTAATTGATTTTTTTTCTTTTGCTGCTTGTGTTTTTTATGTCATCTATAAGAAACCATCAACAAATCCAGTGTCAGAGGTTCCTAACAGTTTAATAGCTTTGGTTCTTACACTTAGATCTTGGATCAGTTTTGTGTTCAGTTTTGTATAAGGCACAAGGGAAGAGTCTAGCTTCGTTCTTGGGACGTGGATGGCCAGTCCAGCACCATTGGTTGAAGTGACCGCTCCTCGTAGGCGTGTGCTTTGGGTGCTCTGCTTCATTGGTCCGCGTCTATTCTGCTAGTAGTGCTCAGTTTTGACCACCACATCTTCCTATTAAGTCTTGACATCATAAACTTCTTCGATTTCGTTCTTTTTCATATCAAGTGAAATTAATTTTGGTAAGTTAGTATGACATTTCAGCGTATAATCAATGTAAAACATTATTAATGAGCCATTTTACATTACTGTTTTCATAATAAGTCTTGAAATTAGGTATATACTTAATACCTCGGTTCAGACCAGCTGCATTTTAGATCCAAATCTTCACAAGTGGCTCATGGGCACTATATTGGATAGCTCAGAATTAGCCAAAAATTGTACTGTGTGGTACAGATCTGAAACACAAAGGCTGTGGTTCAGGTGCACCTGGTACAGTGTATTTGTCAGTGTGGCAGAAGGAAGCCAGTCGTGGGTGCTGTTATAAAGGAGGAGCTAAAGAGGAGGGCAGCACCAAAGCATGATGGGGCGGGTGAGCCTTGAGCTCAGCCTTGGAGGTAGAGCAGGGCTTAGTGTGGCAGTCGTGATGCGAAAGCCGCTTCCGGCAGCTCCATGTAAGACTCAGGATTTGAAAGACCCCAGTGCTCTTGGAGAGCCACAGGCGGTTCTAGCTCCACCAGGATGTTAGGAATGGGATGGGGCTGGTGAGAGGAGAAGAGGGAGAAGCTGGCCAAGGCCTGACTTGCCACCAGCTTTTCCAGTGTGAGCTAGTTCTCTCAGTGTCCTCTTTGCCCTTCCCTTCAGCGTCCCTTCCTTCATTAAAGCTGTAATTTAGACCTGGGCATGGTGGTGCACATCTGCGTGCCAGCAGTTGGGAGACTGAGGCAGGAGAAGTACCCTGAAGTTGAGGCCAGCCTGTGCTCCGTCGCAAAACCGTCTCCAAAGTAACTTAGACCTGTTCACTTTCTACTTTACATTTTACTAGGTCAAGTCCAAAGGGTCTGTGTCCTCTGAGGTCTGTGCCCCTCCTGTCCTACCTCCTTGCCATCGCCCTTCTGATCATCCTTCTCTGGTCATGTGGGTCTACTTTTCCCACCCTGGGGCCTCCACATCTACACTTCCCTTAAATGACAAGTCTGAGCCATACCATCTGCCCTGACATTCTCATCTCCTTCCAGAGGCTTTCCTCTCTGCCCATACAAATGGCGCCCTGCTTAATGTCTCAGAAACCTTCTCATCCCCTGGAACCACATGGTTTGTTCTGCCTCTCTCCAGAGCAGGGATCTGAGAGAACAGGGATTTGTCTGTTGTTCATGCTTCAGTCTTTGGTATTCTTTTTTAAAAAATATTTTATTTTATGTGTCTGAATGTATTGCCCGTGTGTATATAAGTGCACCAGTGTTGTGCAATGCCTGCAGAGGTCATAAGAGGATGCTGGATTCCTCTGGAGCTGGAGTTGCAGACAGTTGTTAGCCGCCATGTGGGTGCCCGGAATCAAACCTGGGTCTTATACAAGAGCAGCCAGTGCTCTTGACTGCTGAACCATCTCTCCAGCCCCAATCTTTGGTATTCTTAAGTGTCTCTTAGCTAGGTGAATGAATAAAGAAAATCAGATGTGTGGTTGGTGTACTCAGTTGGTATAATGTATACCCGGCATGCACGAAGCCCTAGGCTCCCTCCCCAGCACCACAGAAGGGCACCTGGGCACATGCCGATAGCTCCACCACTTGGGGTGAAGGCTAGAGAATCAGAAGTTCAAGGTCATCCTGGACTACATAGGAAGGTTGAGGCAGCCTGGGATATATGAACCTGTCTCAAAAGCAAAGGGGCTGGAGAGATAACTCTGAGGTTAGGAGCACTAGCTGCTCTTGCAGAGGACCCAGATTCAGTTCCCAGCAGCCACATGGCGGCTAACAACTGTCTATAACTCCAGTTCCAGGGGTCCTGATGCCACATTCTGGCCTCCACAGGGTCCTGCACACATGTGATACATATAGATTTATGCAGTCAAAACACTCTTACATGTAAAATAAGAATAAAATCTTAAAAATCACAGAAATGTAGCAGGTCTTCAGTAAATGCATTGATTGGAGATTTGTGTTTGTTTTCATTATATTTGGGAAACATTAAAAAAAAAAAAAAGGAATTAAAGCTGGGCATGGTGATGCAGGCCTTTAATCCCAGCACCAGGGACACAGAGGCAGGTGGATCTCTGTGTGAGGTCAAAGCCCGCCAGGCCAGCTGGGAACTACGAGGAGACCCTGTCTCAAAGACCAAAAAAAAAAAAAAGTTAAAAAGAATGGTCTGTTTATATGCCCTCTAATTATATTTAAGAATTGTCAGACTTTACCACAGCTCCTTTCTGTGTTCTTGCATGTGTGTGTGCGCTGCGTGCACGGAGCACATGCATTGGTGCAAGGGGGACCATTTAAAGGTCACATAGAAGCCTGACCCTTACTCTTTGTATTTATAGCTGCTCTGGAGGGTGGTTCGTCTGAGGAGACATCTGGCAGTGGCGGCTTGGGCCATGGCCTCCGACCTGGACTTCACACCTCCCGAGGTGCCTGAGCCCACCTTCCTGGAGAACCTGCTGCGGTACGGGCTCTTCCTAGGGGCCATCTTCCAGCTCATCTGTGTCCTGGCCATCATCGTGCCCGTTCCCAAGTCTCACGAGGCGGTGAGTCCTCCCCGTGACCCCAGTTCTTCCGAATGCCTAGCTGGGTTTATGTACCAGCAGAGATATCACCACAACAAGATCAGCAAGGACAGTTAATGTGGCCCTGAGTTGCCAGCTGGTGGATGGGCCCACATGATTAGCCCTTGATTTGTTCAGGTCTTTTTTGTATTATTTTGATTTGCTTTTTTTCTTCTTCGTTTTAAAAACATTTTATATGTATGAGTGTTTTACCTGCATGTATGTAAGTGAACCTGTGCGTGCAGTGTCTACATAGGTCAGAAGAGGATGTTAGATCCCTTGGAACTGGAGTTACAGCCTATTGTAAGCCATCATGTGGGTACTAGAAACCAAGCCTGAGTCTTCTGAAAGAGCAGCCAGTGCTCTTAACTGTTGAGCCATCTCCCCAGGCCCCGGTTTGCTTTCTGATATGACTAGAGCTAGCCCCAAACGTGGTAGCCCCTTGCCTCAGCTTCTTGAGTGCTAGGATTCTGTTAAGGGTTTTGTTGTTTTGGTTTGCTTGGTTTGTTTTGTTTTGAGACAGAGTCTAGCTAAGTAGCTCAAGCGGGCCTCTACTTCAGGGTTGTTCTGCCTCAACCTGGGATTAAAGGTGAACCTGTTAAGGTTTTTATTAGTTCTTGCTGCATATCAGACTGCTACAAGATGTGGTCTCTGCCTTTTTGTACCTGTCGTCCCACTGGCACTTAGGAAGTGCGGAAGGACTGTGAGTTATTGGCCAACCTGGGTTGTAAGTGAAATGATCCCTGACTCCAAAGAAGTAAAGGGAATATATTTGCTCCTATGAGAGATGCGAGGAGGCTGGGTGTGGTGGAAGCACCTGACATGGCCTAGGGTAGGGCTGGGCTGTCCCTGCTGAGAGCGTGTTTGGGCCGAGACAGAAATGGCAGGCTTTTCAGGTGAAGTGGAAAGGTAGGGGGGACAGCATTCCGGGACAAGGGAACTGCCTGTGCGAGGGGCTGTGCACTGCAGGGCCGGGCTGGTCCAGGGAGTGGAACGAGGTGACTGTCACCACAGCACAGAGGGAACTGGGTCAGAGGGCTAGCCAGGGGCCCAGACAGTTTGAAGTAAGCCAGTTCACATGGTCACACTGCCTTTTCACCTTTGATGCTTAGTCTGTGAAAGTCTCACTCTCCAACTTCCTCCTTTCACCCACTCCTCTGTAACCACCCCCAGTTTTCTCCTGACAGTGATTTGGTGGAGAAAGCAGTTCTTTGTCACCTGTGATCTCCACATCCTGGGATTTGGCTGCTTGCTTCTCTGTGTGACCACTGTGCCTATATGTCCTTCCCACAGGAATTCCATCTAGTCACCCGAGACCATTCAGGTGTGGTTGTGTGGTGCTGGTGCTGTGGACTTGCTTTGTGTGTCCACCGGATCGTGGTGTCTGGCTCCTATGCATTGAAAGATTCTCCTGAGTTCAGGTGTTTTCACCTGACCCTTCACTGTAGAATTCCCTGGAGTCTTTAGTGTCAGTGGCATTGGCATCACCAGTGGTCACCATCGATGTCACCACCGATGGTCGTCACTGAGATCCCTTTTCCTTCTGCACGTGCTGTAATTCTCCAATGAGGACCTCTGTGGATGCTCAGAAATGCTTTTCATCCTGAACACCAGGGTGAACACTTGGTCCGTTCCCTGTAGCGCTTTTCAGAGTAGTGATGCTGAACCTTAGAAGCAGCTAGTGTTGACCACTGAGGCTGTGACTTTCATATAATTTTGAGCTATATTTCTATATATTTGACATTTTAACTAGGTTTTTGTTTTAATTTTTGTTATATGTATTTGTGTGTTTGGTATGTGGGTGAATTTGAGCACATGTGGAGGTCAGAGAAAAACTTTTGGAGTTGGTTCTCTCCTTCCATCATGTGGGTAGAACTCAGTTTGTTAATCTTGGCATCTGCTGAGCCATCCCACCAGCCCATATTTTTTATTTTTTATTATTTATTTACCTTTATGTGTATGTTTTACCTGCGTGTATGTAAATACACCACATATGTTACATGGTGTCCAAGGAGGCCAGAAAAAGGCATCTGATCCCTTGAAATTGGAGTTAAAGATGGGTGTTAACTGCCTTGTAGGTGTTGGGAACCAAACCGTAGGTCTTTTGCAAGAGCAGCCAGTGCTCTTAAGCACTGAGCCATCTTTCCAACCCAGGGTTGTTTTTTGTTTTCTAATTTGAGACAGGATCTCTCTTTACCCAAGATGTCCTTGAACTCACTATTCTCTAGTCTCAGACTCCCGAGTGTTGGTAGAATGGGTGTGTGCCAACACATCCAGCCACAATAATTTTTAAAAGTTTGTTTTTATTTTATGTGTATGAGTATTTTGTCTTCATGTAAGTGCACTGTGTCATGCAATGCTCATGGAGGCCAGAAGAGGGTGTCAGATCCCCTGAAACTGGAATTACAGGTGGTTGTTAGCTGACATATGGGTGCTAGGCATCAAACCCAGGTTCCATGTAAGAGCAGCCAGTGCTCTTAATGGCTGAGCCATCTCTTCAGCCCCAACCCTCTTCTGACCTCTGTGGGCATTGCATGACATGGGTGCATTATATACATGAAAGTATTAACTCATATACATGAAATAAAAATAATAAAATATTTTATAAAAGAAAGGAGTTGAGCCAAATATAGTGGCTCACACCTATAATCACAGCACTCAGAAAGCTGAAGCAGGAGAGTGCCACAAGTTTGAGGCCAGTCTGGATTCTATAATGAATTGTTGGCTAAGTTTTAACCATAGAATGAGACCCTGTTTCAGAGAAAAAAAAAGAGTTTGAATTCGTACTGGTACTTAGAATTCGAACTGAAGGGACTGGAGAGATGACTCTGCAGTTAAGAGCCCTGGCTACTCTGAGTTTGGTTCCCAGCACTCACATGGTGGCTAACAACCATCCAAAATTCCACTTCCAGAGATCTGATGCCCTCTTCTAGCCTCCATGGACATTGCATGCACATTTTGTACTTAGATACATGCAGGAAAAACACTCCTACACATAAAATAAGAATAAAGAAATCAAGAAACTTATTTACAATTCAGACTGGTGTTTTTATTTATGATTTTATACTTGTATTTTGGTTTATGTTGGAAGTCTTATTTCCTAAAAGCACTAACAAAACAACCAGTTTGCTGTATTCTGCTGTATCAGAGGTCCCCAGGGCCACCCTAGGTTCAGTGTTTGGGTAGGGGACCTCATACCTATGGTCACCACAGTGAAAGGGTACAAAGTAAAACCAGTAAAGAAAAAGGTGTGGACAAGACTGGAGGAAAATGAGTCCAAGTCTCAGATGTGCTCAGCTCCCACATCAACGGGCTGTGACAGGTCGGTGGAATGTTGTCCATCTGAGAAATTCCTTAGTCAATTGGTGGCGGGGGGATGGGAGGGTTGTTGGGGTTTGGGTTTGAGTTGTTTTCTTTAGAGGCAGAGTTTCATGTAGCCCAGGCTAGCCGCAAACTCACAGTGTATGGATGGCATTAACTCTTGACTGAATGCTGGGATTACAGGTATGTGCCACCCACACCTGGTTCATACAGTGTTAGGGATGGAACCCGGGGCTTTATGCATGCACTGTATCAACTGAGCGACATCCCAATCCCATAAAGTATTGGCAGTGCAACCTTAAGCCAATGGTTTCCCTTTTTGTGGCAGTACTGGAGATTGAACCTAGGCGCCGTGTATGAGAAGCAAGTGCTCTACTTATGAGCTGTATCCCAGCCCAGCAAGGATTTTTATTGCGGCCAGTCTCATAAGCACTGCGTCTGCCATATACCCAAATTCCAGACTTCCCGAAAGGAAACTGGTGTTCAGCATAAGCCAGATTGCTTAGTTGACCAACTTATACACAGTCAGCCACTCTTACCAATCATGAAAGTTAGGGCAACCACTACAAATCCAAGTTCCCAGTGCCAGGCAAGAACCAGCCTTGCAAGGAAATGTTTGGAAGAATAGTGGTTTTTATCTTGTTAACTTTATTCCCCCACCTACAATATGCTGATTATGATTTAAAATAGCTGCTTATTTTTACTGTTAACAGTAAGAACCGGGGACAGTTTAGATTTCTTTTGGCCTCAGATTATGTCCCTGCAAGGATGTGCAGTCAGAGGCCTGTTCTCACAGGGATGTGCGGTCAGAGGATGTGCTCAGAGGACAGTGCTCAGCCTGTTCTGTCTGTAGTCACTCCCATTCTGGAAAACATTAGGCAGATTTGCTACAATTTGTTTTTAATTTCTAGGGTTTAAAAAAAAATTTAATTTGTTTTGAAAACTTATGAAACATTCATATATATATTTCCAAGCTGTATAATGTACATTCATAGAAGTTTTCTTTAATCTCATTATGCCTCCCAGCTCCCTTCTTCCTGTAGGGAACCATTTTTATTGCTGTGATTTATCTTTATTATTTTGATTAATTGGCTATTTAAAAAAAACAAATAACTGCTTGTGTGTTGTATGTATATATACATATATATATATATATATTTGTGCTCCCTCATTTGATGTATAAAGCTAGTACATGCTTATAAACGTTTTACACCTCTTAAAAAAGTTTCATTTATTTATTTTTTATGTGTATGAGTATCTTGCTTGCATGCATGTAAGTGCTCTTGTATGTGCAATGCCCATGAGACCAGAAGAGGGTGTCAGTTCCCTTGGAACTTGAGTCTTAGATGGTTGTAAGCCACCTTTTTTTGGAGACAGAGTCTTTTTATGTTGCCCTGACTGGCCTGGAACTCACAGAAATCCACCTGCCTCTGCCTCTGAGCGCTAGGACTAAAGGCATGCATTATCACACCTACCTGTTTTCTTTACTTAATAATACACAGTATTCTGGTAATAGATGTATCTTGGGGAGCATTGTGTTCGGGAGAGCCTGCTTGTGTCCTAGACAGGGTGATAGGCACTGATGCAGTAGCAGCCAAGTCAAAGGAACAGGTGTGACTGGGGTGGGTTGGGGAAGGAGCATGCCAGCTTTGCTTTAAGTAGATGCCTTTAACACGTCTGGGTAGCCTATCAAGTCAGCAGGTGTATTAGCATGTCTGCGGCAGGCGCATGCTGTGGGAAGTGTTGACTGATATCAGAGGGGGCGAGATGTTACTGGAGTCCTGTGAGGAGATGAAGTCTCCCAAGGGGAGACTCTACAGTAGCATGAGGAGGGCCAGGAGCTGAGCACGGTGGCGCATACCTGTAATTCTAGCCATCAGAAGCTTGAGACAGAAGGATTGCCATGAATTTGGTGCTAGCCTGGGCTGTATAGTGAGTTGAAGGCCAATCTGGGCTATAGAGAGAGACATTGTCTCAAAAGACAGGGAGGAGGTGATATGACTGAGGACCTCATTTTGGATCCTAAGCATCTACATAAAAAGCTGAACATGGCCGTGAGCATCCTGTAACCACAGTGTTGAGTGGGGTGAGACAGGCAGGTTTGCTGGCCATCAGTCTAGCTGAAAAACACAAGCCCCGATTCCTGAACCAATTCCTGGAATTTGTCCTCTGACTTCCACATGAGCACTGTGACACAGCTGCCCCCCAAATTCATAGATCAACATAATCTGAAATTTTTTATTTGTTTATTTTATGTGTCTGACTGTTTTGCCTGCTTGTAAGTGTACCATGAGCATGCAGTGTCCAAGGAGTCCAGAAGAGGGCATTAGACCCCTTGGAACTGGAGTTACAGACTGTTCGTGACTCAGAACAGAAGGAACAGAACCAACCTCTATAAGAGCAGCCACTGCTCTTAACCTCTGAGCCATCTCTCCCGCCTTGTAATTAAAAAAAAAAAAAGTTTAAATATATCTCTCCTCATCCTCCAGTAGCCATTGAGAACTTAATCCATGGTGACCTCATCTTTTAAGATATAAATAGAGCACATCTTCTTTTAATTTTCTCACAGTTGAGGATTGTAAGGGACACACTAGGGAGCTGTCTTCATAACTGAAGTTTACTGTCAGCTTTGTTTTGGTTTTGGTTTGCTTTTGTTTTTTTGAGACAAGATTTCATATTGTACCCAGGCTGGCTCAAACTAAAAACGATCTACCTGCCTTCGAGTGTTGCGATTAAAGGCATGTGCTGCCGTGCCCAGCCTCAGTTTTAGCTTTTTAAAAAATGCGTTTCAGGGGACTGATGGCAGGGGTTCAGAGTACTTGTTGGTTAAAAGCATTTGTTGTTATTTAGAGGACTGAAATTGAGTTCCCAACACCCACATCAGGCAGCTCACAACTGCCTGTAGCTCTAGTTCCAAGGGCCTCTGAGGGTAGCCACATGAATGTGCACATATGCTCACATATGAATAAAGCTAAAATCTAAAAAAAAAAAAGTCCTTTTCAGTGGGTCAGTAACAAAGAAGTACAGTACTGTGAACTCTCTTACTGCATTAGGGTAGCACATGACCCCAAGGACTAGGGATGCAGCTCTGGCTCGCCTCAGAAATTCCCATGAGACAGCTACACTTCCTCCCCCAGCTCCTAACTTCAGAAACTGCTGTGTGCAAGAAGACAGCAAAGTCACTGAGTGCCTGGGCTGCACTGCTGGGAGCTGTGACTAGCAGTTGGCTGGGATTTGCAGTTTGGATGTAGAGATGGGAAAATGGGGATTTAACTAGGAGAGGAGGGAGATCTTGGGGAGGGAGGGCACCCTGGGAAGTGGGGGCAGCTTATGGAGACTCCCGATTGCCTGGGGGCTGTAGGGAGGGTGCACGAGGGAGAGGGTCACGACTGGGTTGAGGGGGCCAGGGGTGGGGCAGGAGGCCCAGAGAATAACCCTGCTCTCTGTTGTTTTGCTTAGGGCAAAACCATCCTCTTGCTTGGCCTATAGAAACAAGGTTTATTCGTGGCTTTTTGGGTCAGAAGATAATATTTTTGGCTCCAGATGATGGGAAAGCCTTTGAAAAGCCAAAGAATGTCTTTCCTGTTGTTCCAGTAAGCTGATTTCTTGCAACTGGTTTATGACTTCAGTCCTTCAATACTTAGCAGATTATTTGAAATCTTTTGGGGGTGATCAGGGAAGAAAAAGAAAGAGCACATACAAGTACTTCCCACCCCGCCCTCTTCTTCAGAGGAGAAGCAGAGCCCGTTGGTCAACACAATCATCAGAGTCTCCAGAATCCTAAACCAGATGAGAAGATTTTTTCCTTGACACCTCATTAATCTAAGACCTGAGAAAATAAACATTTATTTAATTCTGATTGAAGCCAAAGCTATACAATCCAAGAGTTTCCTTGTAGGCTAAATTCTAAAATAGGAGATGATAGGTCCTTACACTGTTTCTGTCAAGTCCAGTCAGCAGATCTGTTCAAGTTTAATTGTACGGTGGTGTAGTAGAAAGGATTCTGGGGGACTGATGAGATGGCTCAGTGGGTAAAGGTACATGCCACCGAGCCTGACAACCCAAGTTTGATCCCTGCAGCCCACATGGTGGCTAATAACTACCCATAACTCCAGTCCCAGGGGATCCAATGCCCTTTTCTGTTTCCTGTGGGTACTGTGTGACACAGGCGCACTTGCATACCTGCAGGTATAACACTCATACACATAAAATAAAAGTAAATAAATAAAATTGTTTTTTAAAAAGCGTCTGGGGGCCTGGAGAGATAGCTAAGTGGTTAAGAGCACTAGCTGCTCTTGCAGAGGATCTGGGTTCTTTTCCCAGCACCCACATGGCAGCTAACAACCACCCGTAACTCCAGTTCCTGGGGATCCCACACTCCTCCTCCAGTATTTCTGCTCTCCTCCAGTACTGCACTTATGTGCAGGCAAAACACTCATATACCTAACATAAAAACTAAAAAAAAAAAAATTTTTTTTTAAAGCTTCTAGGACATCTAGGCTCTACAGAGAAAAAGAAAAAGAATCATTGATGTGTGCCCTTGAGACAGGGCCTGGGGACCAGCAGTCCCAACTGCCCATCTTTCCATGGTCCTGTACCTGCCTTGGAGCCATCTGGGAAGTTTTCACAGTCCTGAACTGACCAGTAGTAATTCTGATTCTGTTCTTCAAAGTCTCAGAGCAGTGTTTGTGTAAAGTGCCTGAGTGATTCTAATATGTAGCCACTTCTCTAGCCTTGGATTTCCCTGAAGCATAAACTAATTATAGAAGAACAAGTTAAGGTTGAAATAATAGCTTGATATCACAGGTTGGGAAAGGAAGGGTCTGGGAGAGGTTGAGGATGGAGACGGAGCTGTTTGATCAACCTGATGTTCTTTGTGTATGTGCTGGGGAGGCAGCTTTTGTTGAGGCAGTGTGTATTCATGAACCAGGCTGACCTTGAACATGCTGTGCACTCAAGAGTGACTGGGCTGCTATCCTCCTGCCTCCTCCCTGAAACTGCTAGGCTTATACATGTGCTCTGCCTCCCCCTGTCTTGTCTTTTTTTAAATTTGTTTTTAATTTTATGTGTATGAGTGTTAAGCCTGCACGCCAGTGTCGTGTAGCGCCAAGGAGAGCAGAACAGGGCGTCAGATCCCCTGGAACTGGAGTTAATGACAGTTGTTAGTTGCCATATGGGAGCTGAGATTCGAACCCAGATCTTCTATAAGAACAGCCAGTGTTCTTAACTGCTGAGCCATCTCTCCAACCCTTTTTTGTGTGTTTTCGAGACAGTAGCCACAGCTAATCTGAAACTCGCTAAGTAGACCAGACTGGCCTTGATCTCAAAGAGATCCGCCTGCCTCTGCCTCCTAAGTGCTGGGATTAAAAGAGTATACCACTGTACCAGGCACAGCTTACAATTCTTATTTAAAACCCTAAGAATGAGTTGCTGAGCTTTTCAAAGGAAGTTAAAATTCAGGAAAGGCCTAAACTTGACCACTTATGCCCTGCTTAAAGTATTTTCCAGGCCAATACCTTGTCTCAAAATATAAAATAAAATAAAAACAAAAAGCAAGCCAGACATTGTGGCCCACACCTTTAATCCAGCACTTGGGTGGCAGAGGCAGGTGGATCTCTGTGAGTTCCAGGCCAGCTGAGGCTACATAGACTATTATCAACGTGCACTGTAGATAAACTAAGACCAGACCCAGGAGCAGGATGACGTGGGGCCACAGGAGGGCTGGGAACCTGAACCTCCCTCAGCTCCTCTGCATGCCCTCTACATGTCCTCTGCCTCCTTTCTGTCCCTCTCCTGTCTTTCACTTTTCTCATCAGGGCCTGCTTCCTTTGCCCCCTGGCCCTGTGGTGAGATGAGATGAGACATGTCTGTGACCTTGACAGCTCCCAGGGTTTCTGTCTTTCAACTCTTAACACCCCAGAAAGGCTGTCTTCCTCCTTGGTCCAGTTCTAAAGTACTCTGGAAGGAGCTGTATAGTTGATCAGCTGGGGATAGCCAGTGCATGGGAACTGCAGGGTGACAGCTAGAATTGGGACGAGGAGATCTGTTTCCACAGAAGCTGGGGCCCTGGGCAGAAAAGACTGGAGTGCCCTTCCTCTTTCAGAATACAGGCAGAACAGCAGGCAGGAGTCAGGAAAACCATTGAGGTGGTCAAAGGGAGCCTGAGCAAAACCCAGTACCCCAGAGACTGTGGAGCAAAGCGGGCTTGGGGGCTGTGACGGCAC
Organism: Eospalax fontanierii; assembly: GCA_035773235.1. Taxonomy (NCBI): domain Eukaryota; kingdom Metazoa; phylum Chordata; class Mammalia; order Rodentia; family Spalacidae; genus Eospalax; species Eospalax fontanierii. The sequence continues at coordinate 21,868,967 of CM069550.1, read as the reverse complement.
GTATAAACTCACTGTGTGCTTGGGGAGGGTCCTCCACAGGCTTTTCTTGGTGGAATGCAGCACCTTAAGAAAGTGGTTCTTCCTGTCCTGTCATGCCTGAGCTACCTGATAGGTGCAAGCCTCACCTCCCAGACCTCTTGTGGATCAACTTCTATACAGAATGTGGATCCACTCAGCCCAAAGCAAGTGGGTCTGACTTTGCTCAGTAATTGGCATAGCCCGTAGTTAAAGAGTATATCTGGCAAGTCACCATATATTCATAGTTTAGATGTTGGCCTAGCTAATCTTGCATATTTCTGTCACATCTCAGCAGCCAGCTAGCTGCCAGCTCTTAGATGGCAGGCACCTCTGCTTGCTCACTCCTGACCCTCTTTCATGTCTCATGTTAATGAGGACTTAGAGGCCCCACTCCAGTAGCCTCCCCACACAGACGTGGTTTGGCTCATTGGCTTGGGAGGAACTGAGACTGTCAAAGCACAGCAGACTTGAGAGCTCAGAGTCTTTGGAGCTCTCTATTTCTCCAGTTGCTGCCTTTCCTTCTTAGGCCCTGTGGTGCGTTATGGAAGATAGTTGCTATGGTACCTGTCAGTATCCTTGTCACCAAGGATTTACAGCTGAGAGCCATTTCTCTGTGCTCACTTTACAAATCTCATGGATGGGCTTTGCTTGGCCACATGCTCATACCTTGCCCCATAGGTAGGAAGGGGAAATGGGTCGCCCTTTGGCCAGGCCACATTTGGCTGCCCACTCCTGTGACCACAGTGACCAAGAGTCTCCCAGAACTCCATGTGATAGAGAATGGGTAGGAACTTGTGGAAAGGGGATACTGGAAAAGGTAAGAGATGCCCAGCATTTTGATTCTCACCAGAATAAGTGGTCAGAAACGGTGGTCTTTAATGTGCTGCTCACAGAGATGTCACTTCCAATCCAAAGGCCCTGTGATGTTTAGTGATTTGAAAAGCCCTTCCCTGAACTCAGTGGAATGATGGCCTAGAATGTCAGAGCCCTATGGAAATTTTTTCATGGGCGTGTTGAGTTTACATGGCCCCCTGAAAGCTACCATAAATAAATAAGTTAACTTAGACAAGCACGTACCCGGTGTCAGCATCCAGGAACAGGCTAACAGAACCAGCTTGGCAGTTCTGCTCTGCGTGTGGCTTCAGTTTAGGAGGAGCTTTCAGTAGGCTTGAGAAGAAGGATGTACTTTACTTAATGACCTCCTTCTGAGAGAGTGCTGTGTGGTGGGCAGGTGAGGGCATCAACATGCTCCCACAGCCACCAGACTGCAGATGTATGCCAGCTCACAGGAGTGATGGCTGGACGCGCAGCAGCCGCAGACTAGCCAGTGGAAAGGCCTGTGCAGTTGTGTTGAATTGTGTCTAGAATGAATTCTTGAGGCTGATATGTTGGTGTGTGTATGTGTGTGTATGTGTGAAGGGAGAGAGAAAGGAGAGAGGGAAAATATGTGTGTACACTTGTGTATACGGGGAGGCATGCATGTGGAGGCTAGAGATTGATGTCAGTTGCCTTCCTCAATTGCTCTCTATCATCTTTTATATCTGTCTCTCCATCCATCTATCCATCTCCCCTTTCCCCTGAGATAGGGTCTCTCTGTAGTCCTAGCTGGCCTGGAACTTGCCATGTAGAAAGGCTGGTTTCAAACTCTAAGGTCCACCATCTTCTACCCTGGGATTAAAGTGCTGGGATTAAAGGTGTGTGACACCATGCCCAGCTTCTCTATATTTTTTGAGACAGAGTCTCTCACTAAATCTAGAAACCTGGAGCTTACCAATTCAGGCATACTGGCTTGACCAGCAAACCCCAGAAGTCTTCCTGTTTCTACCTTGCTGGTGCTGGTATTACACACATGTGCTCCCACACCCTGCTTTGTATATGAGTATTGGAGTTCTGATCGCAGGTCCTTAGCTTATATGGCAAGCACTTTCTTGACTGAGCATCCCCCCAGCTGCCCTTCCCAGAATGCTCTTTCTAATCAGTTCTACTTGCCTGCCAAGCATCCTGCATGCTGTATCTGTTTCATAGTTGAGCCCTGTGGGCAGCCTCCCCAGTCCCTGTTCAGCATGTGTCTTGTCCTCTTCTGAAGGCTCCATCTCTGAAAGGTCATTTCAGCCCCTTGTCTTGCCCAGGACCACAGGTGAAAGTGACGCAGTGGGACCAGCAGAATTGTGGCATGAGGCCCACCTGGACTGAGTGCTGCCTAGTCTTTATCTAACTGAGCCATAGAAAGAACCATAGAGTTCTTGGAGAATCAAAAGAGACAGGTCCCTGGAGGGGCCCGAGTATAGCATGGTAGTTTTCTTTCTGTTTGCAAGGAAAGAATGATAGTGTCAAATGACATTTTGTCCTGATTTACAGGACTACAGCCACATTGAACTGTACAGTGGAAATCCTAAGCTCAGTGTTCTTCCCTGCCTTGAGAGTGGAGGATGGGAGGGGGTTGAGCACTGTGCACAGATTTGATTGCATGGACCTGATAAATAGCAGCAATATTCTGGTGTGGTGAACTCCTTTCTCACTACGTTGTTATAGATGGGGCTGTGTCCACAGAAGACGCTGCTGCAGGCCCAGGAGCCCCCTGGCAATGGAGGCTTTCTCTTTCCCTGACAGTGATTGCTGAGGAAACTTAAAGCTGATTAGAGGAGGTGCAGTGTTCCCAATTTAGAGGTGGGGCTGTCAGGTGTATAGTTTGCCCCTCCCTGGCTTGTCCTAGTAATCTGAAAACCCTTTCATTCAGTCATTCCTGTCAGCTGAGATTGGGAGCTACCAGCCCTGAATCCCTAGGACCCAAGGGCTCAGATCATTCTGTGACAGATACATTTGCTTCCCTGCAGCTTGTGGGAGGTTACCCTGTGTCAGAGAGCCCCAGCTTCCTTGCCTAATTAAGGCTGCAGTGACTGTACGAGAGGCCCAGTGGGCAGGTGACTGTGGAGTATGCAGGCCCTTCTGTGTGCTCAACAGAGTGCTTGCTCATATTGGGTACATATAAATAGGTGGAGAATGCTGAGCCCAGAGTGACAGAGGCCTGCCTAAAGACAAAGCCAAGGTTGGAATGGACTGGCCCTGGAGGCCACACTGGGTCTTTTGGAATTTGTCTTATATAAGAGACATTTTAAAAGCAGAAAACAGACCCAGTCCTGACAGTTGTCATGGTTTTAGGAATACAGACTAAAGCCATGTGGCGTACGAGGAAAATGGAGGGGGCGCAAGAGAACAGTGCAAAAACATGGAGATAGCGCGGGCTGGGCCGGACATCACCTCACAAGTCTGAACGGGGCAGTGGACTGTGTGTGGTCAGAATGGGCGAAGTCTAGAACCTTTGGAAAGTAGCATGAAGAGTCCTTGGAGATAGACCGGACGTGGGGACATGGAGAAAAGGGAGAACTGAGAAGTAACTTGGGTGACTAGGGTGTCTGCAGTGCCAAAAACTGAGATGTGAGAGGGGAGGGTGAAGAAGACAGCGAACATGTCAGAGATGGTGACTACGGTGTGTGCACACCCACAGAGGACCGGCCATTGCAGCTGTGGAAAATCCAAGCCCCACTGGAGCACTATGTCCCTTTTTTGACTCAGTTAAGAATGCTAGTCACCGTGAGGGGACAGACAGAATCTAGAACAACCAGTTTCACCATTCCAGCATCACCTCCGGGCTCTTAGCACTACCAGGGGAGAAAACTGGTTTCCTAGTTAACTGTGAAGCAGTTAGAGACAGGTACAGATCTGGCTCCACTGCTCCCCAGCAGAGAGCTTTGTCCAGCCCGTGTCCTTCCTGAGCCTCCTCATTCTGGCGCTTTGTCTAGACGACATAGCACCAGGCCCAGCATGGTGACTGCTAGCCACTGTTAGGGCTGTGGTGGTGGTAGTGTTATTGGTGGCTGTGCCCAGCTGCACCAGAGGCTGCACATACTAGATTCTAAGACTGCTGTGACCCCTCTTCCCATAAAAATGTGAGACTTAGTCTTAAGTGTTGTGTTTTCTTATGGCAAACAAGCGGGATGTTCTAGAAATCCTGCGTTTCTCCAGTTCACCCAGCCATTCAGCACCCACTGAAGCTGTCCCCTGCGGAGCTAATGGAGATGAATGTGAATGTCAGTGTGAAGGTAGAGAGCAATAGGAGACACCCAGTATCAGCCTCTGGCCTCCACACACACATGTGCACATGCATATACCACATACACACATAACACGTTGCCGTAGTAGACTGGCAGTGGCATTTTAAGGGTAGGAGTGGGGCAGAGAAGACAGACTGGTCAGTCCACACAGTGTGGGTTCTGAGTGAATTTTTGTGCATTTCATACAATACAATCTTACTCATATTCAGACTCCCTCCCATATCTGAGGAGTGTTTTAAGTGTGACTAAGCCATAAAGTAGAGTGAGGGTGCGGCAAGGACAGAGGGTGCTCCTCCTAACAACAGTGTTTGGGAGGCCCTGGGGTCTGACCATTGTAGGGATGGAGAAGAGCCTGGTGTAGGACGTGAGGCTGCTGGAGGTGAGTGGTGAAAGTTCCTGGGAGGTTTAGAGTGGGCAGCAGTGGGCCGAACTGCACCATGGTAATTGTCCTTTGGCAGGTGCAGAAGTGACTAAGGCTGCAGGTGGGGAACTGAACTCAGATGCTAGAAAGGGACTGGGTTAAGAAGGGAAGGAGATTGGGTCAGCGGGCCTTGAGATCTGTTGTAAGGGGAGAGCAGTGGATGGTGGACCACTGGGACTCCGGCCATTCTGTCTGCTGGAGGAAGGCTGAGCTGCTAGAAAAGAAGCCGTGTGAGCTGGGACAGTTGAGTTGGAAGGGCATGGCACATGCCTGCACTAGTTATCTGATAGATGGCTGGGTGGGCAGAGGTCGGGAGTTGGGGCTGGGACGGGACAGAAAGGATGAGGTGCCAGAAAGAGTCTGTAGAGTAAAGAAGCCTGAGGGAACCCTGGGCCACTGCCCCACCCCGTTCCACTAGCCGTGAGCTCAGACTAGAGGCTCCAACCTGGAGACCCAGGCAGACCTCAGCAGCTGCCTGAGCTTAAGTACATATCTGCCCAGGGCACTCAAGGACCACATGGTCTCCACCGGTTGTACAGGTTTCCACTGGTTGCACAGTCTTCAGCTCCCAAGGTTCCCCATGGCCTCTGCAGCTGTCTGCGTGTGCAGTTGACAGCTGTTCCTCTGAGGCTTGGCTTTATTTGCTTTTCTAACTGACTAATCTTTCTTATTTCTTGGCCGAGTTACATAAATCACAGCACAGGGGCACCTTAGACATCATTGCGCTGTCAGAAGAAGGTCCAGCAGCCAGGAGGGTGAGCTCCAGGGTGAGACCTGCCAGCCTTCTGCTGCCGTGGGACTAGGTGCCTGGGACTCAGCAGGACCTTCAGACCTGCCCCTTGGCTGGCTAGAGCTGATGATGGCTGAGATGAGGGAGGTGACAGGGTCTGCGGTAGACCTTTGGCAGAGACCATCTCCCCTAACTGTGGTTCCTCCTCTTAGCAGGGTGGAGGCTGGGCCCCGGGAACTGGAATAAGGAAAGGTCAGATAATAAAACAAGCTAGAACCTGGGACTTGGCAAGTTAAACATGAAGGAATATTTTTGTCTTCCAGAGCAAGGATGTAAGTCTTAGTATGCTTTTATTTTCCTATTTTAACCAAAGATCCAGAGGCTAAAAAAACACAAAAACTCCTTCCCTCCCATGGGCTGGTGACCTTGGAGTGGTGCACACCTGAGCACTGGCCAGCACACTTGAGCCATTGTCACTGCCCAGGGACTAAGGGCCAGCATCACTGTATGTACTAAGAACTCAGAAGCCAGAAGTTCAGATTTCATCAGAAATTGCCTGATTGGCATGGATTTTTATTTTTAACTTTATTATTTTGGGGTATGTTTGTGTATGATATGTATGTGTGAGAGTGGGTGTGTCCGTGCCAGGGTGCCATGTGGAAATCAGAGGATAATTTTATGAGGTTGGTTCTCTTCTACCCTTAGATGGGTTCTGGAGATTGAACTTGGGTCATCAGGCTTGTACGGCAATTAATTTTACCTGCTGAGGTGCTGAGCCACCTCCCTGGCCCTGGCATGGATTTTTAAAAATAAACTCTGCAGGCCGAGTATAGTTTGCCTGTGGGGCAGACAAAGCCTGGAGCTGGGGCTGGCTTCCCTGTTCTGGCCACAACATATTGGGTGTTATCATCAGAGGTGAGGAACACCAGATAGGAGCAGACTGATCTGTTCCAGACTTTTAAGATCAGCTGAGTGACCTGAGACAGGCCTGTCCTTTCTTGGAGCCTACCTTCTTTATCAGAACAGTGGAGGTCAGGCCTGGGTCTGTGGCTTTGAACTTTTTTTTTTCTTCTTTTCACCAGTAATCCTTTGTTGTGGCCAGACCTTACCAGGAACAGATCACAGTGTATGAAACATAGAACAAAGCTGCTCCAGTTGCTGGAGGGTCTGCCCACCCCTAGGGCACTTCTGCCCCCAGGGTACCTCTGCCAGACTCTGCAGAAAGCAGTGTGGTGGTGGTCCACCTGCCCACAGCTCTCTCCAACCCCAGCCCAAGTTCTGTAGATGAACGGGAAGAAGGCCACTGGCCAGTCACTAGGTGCCACCAGCCTTGCCGTGCTTCCCGTGACTTCTGTGTGTCACACTGTACTATCTAAAGATGAGAACACGCGGACACAGACATGGGACTGAGGTGCCTACTGGTCACTGGTCTGGGATGTGAAGGAGGCCAGATGCTATCCAGTCCCACGTACATGCAGACCCTGGTTTTGGTAACCAGCCTTTCCTGGTGTTTCTGTGACATGCTTCAGTTGGCAGAGACCCTTTGATGAGGCTGGACTCCTCTAAGCAGGACTGTTTTTTTAATTACCACACAGGAGACAGAACAGTCTGAGCCCAGAAGTGCAGAGGTTCTCAAGAAGCCAAAGACCACCGTTCCTTCCTCCAACAAGAGGCCGAAGAAGGAGACAAAGAAGAAGCGGTAGAGGCAGAGTCTCGAGGGTCTGGGCTCTGCGTGCAGGCCTTGGTGGCGGCCGTCCCGGGAACCAGCATCCTGACTCCTCGCTGCCCGTCCCTGTCCTTGGTTCCGGGTCTGAGGCGACCGAAACTCCCTCTGACCACAGAGATCTGGACAGTCATCCCTGGACTCCAGCTGGGCAGACCACCACTTCCTCTTCCTTCACTCGGTGGTGCTAAAACACCCCATGAGCAAACACTGCCTGGGAGGGGTCTGAAGTTAGGTTGCTGCCATGAGTTCATGCCTAATCCTCGAGTATAGTGGTCACTCCCCTACCTGTGGGGTCCTGCTCAGTGCGGAGTCACTACCTGAGGCCACGAGCCCATGCTCTCCCATTTCCGGTGCCACTTTTGTCACTGCTGTGCGTACAGAGCCTTGCGTGTGTTCAGGTTGGAACTGTGGCTGTGCAGTGTGAGCCATCCCACTCTCGCTGGTACCTGGGTCTCAAAGATGCTGGGAAGAGAGGGTCTGGGTCCTGAAACCCGTTCTTCAGCATCAGAAGCTACTGGCTGAACAAGGCCGGATTTCTTGGGCACAGACTGTGTGAGCCTCTGAAATAGCCACACTTACTTTCAGACCAACCTCTTCTCAACCCATTCTAACATTCAAGGTGTGCCTTTGCCTTTTGCCTGTCCTCCCCACCCTTTCATTCCCTGACCAGTGACGAAAAGTTACATGGAGAAGTAAAGGTCAATAAAATGTCATGCATGCTGAACCTACCTGTGTTGTCACTGCGGAGGGAAAGGAGCAGCCTGGATTTCTGTCCCAAGAGTGAGGGGAAAACTGGCCCCCGGAGAAGTGGGGCAGGATGGACGGGATGGGCAGGTTTGGTCAGAGCAGCCCTCCAGGCCAGGCGGCTCTGGAACAAATTTTCAGGAAGGGTCCAGTCAGCTGCTCCGTGATGTCCTTAGTCATCAGGAACACTTGTGAATGGGTGAGTTAGAGTTTCCTCTGGGTCCTGGCCCCACTCACTCCCTAGGTTCCTGCTGCCAGAGGAAGACACTGCTGGTCTTCAGAGGCGTGAGAATGACCATGTGCAATACATTAGAAAGCCTTACAGGGCTATGGGTGACTCTGAGCACTGGTCCTTAAATCAGCCTTCAAAGAAAATCCTGACCACCAGGATATCAGAATGGCTGGTCCCTCGGTCTGCCAGACTTTCCCAAGTTTCATCAGGATGCTGAGGAACTTGAGGGGCAGGCATCTGTCCATTTCTGGCACAAATCCAGGCTACTTGAACATGCCACAGCTGGGACTATGACCCAGGCCTATGGTCCTGCCATGTATGATGGCTCAAGCCTTATAAACCCAGACTTGGGAGGCTGAGGCAAGAGGATCAAGAGTTCAGGGTAAGCCTGAGCTACATGAGACCCTATCTCAAAAAACTAAAAAGGGAAAAAGGGACAGAGAAAGAAAAACATATTAGTGTCCATAGGTCAGGTGCTGTGCACAGCTCGACAAGGCCTCCCAGCACCTCAGGGGTCCGGAAGTCCAGGACAAAACCTGCTTAGCAGAGGGCCAAACCTGCTTAGCAGAGGCCACCTTTGCAGACACTAGCATGAGGAAGGATTCTACTGAGGATTTCTGTTTGACAAATACCTCTTGTTTTGTTTGGTGTTTTGTTTTTTGAGCCAGGATCTCCCAGCACAAGCCCCTTTGGCCAGCTGATCACTGTTCTGCTGGGTGTCCCGGCTGACCCTGTGCCAGGTTCTCGTTGTTCCTCCCTGTTGGAGCCTCCCCATACCACACCTGTCTTCAGGTACCCTCTCCCACCAGGCCAGATGCATCTTGGGTTTCCACAGAGGTTCCTTGTTTCTGTGGCTTTGTTGCTTGGGATCTAGGAGTTTTAAGAGGTATTTACTGGGGGCTAGAGAGATGGCTCAGTGGTTAAGAGCACTGGCTGCTCTTGCAGAGGGCCCGGGTTTGATTCCCAGCACCCACACAGTGGCTAACAACCATTCATAACTCCAGTTCCAGGGAATCCAATGCCCTCTTCTGACCTTGGAGGACACTGCAACACATGGATGTACCTACCTACATGCAGGCAATGAACTCATACACAGAAAATAAAAATTTTTTTTTAGAAAAAAAAGTTTGTCAGGTACTCTAGAGGCAGAGGCAGGTAGATATCTGTTAGATAAAGGCCACCTATGGGCTGGAAAGCCAGGAGAACTGGAGCTGAGCCCAGTGGAATAGAATCCAGTCAGAGTCAAGCCCAGGGAAGCAGGTGTGGGAGACAGAAGGAGGATGGCCCAGCTGCTGGGGGCAGCGCACTTGCTCTCCTCAGCAGTTCAAATGCTTGTCCCTCATACACACACACATCCAGAAGTTATCTGATCAGATACCTCAGCATCCCATAGCCCAGGGGAGTGGATATCAATCCTTATACCACGCAAGTTCGGATTCTTCCCAGACAGGTCTCCAGACCTGTTTCCTAAGTTCCAGTCTCCTAAGACCTCACTTTCTACTCAGTCTGTCCATTTGGACATCAAGGGGCACCTCACAGAAAATTCCTGGTCTGCTGGTCAGAAGCTTACAGTTGATCTCCCATCTTTAAAAAAAATTTTTTTTAATTCTTAATTTATGTGTATGAGTATTCTGCCTGTATGTATGTAAGTGTACCCCATGCATGCAGTGCCCACAGAGGACAGAAGAGGGTGTCAGATCCCCTGGCCCTGGAATGATGGTTGTTAGCCACCATGTGGATGCTAAGAACCAAACCTGGGTCCTCTACAAGAGGACCAGTGCTCTTAATTACTGGGCCATCTCTCTATCCAACCCCATCTTTTTTTTTTTTTCTTTAATATTTATTTTTAGCCAGACTTGGTGGTACATGCCTTTAATCCTAGCACTTGGGAGGCAGAGGCAGGCAGATCTCTGTGAGTTCAAGGCTAGCCTGGTCTGCATAGTGAGTTCCAGGGCAGCTAGGGCTACAGAGAGATCCTATCTCAAAAAGATTTATTTTTATTATTTTTAAATTTTGTGTCTGAGTGTGTCTGAGGGTAGTGCAAGGTGGGAGCAGAGGCCAGAGGTATCAGATCCCCTTGAAGCTGGAGTTGCAGACATTTGTAAGCTGCCCGATGTGGATGCTGGAAACTAAACTCGGGTCCCCTGGAATAGCAGTATGTACACTTAATAGCTGAACCATCTTTCCAGCCCCTGATCTCCCCATCTAAAAAGTGCATCTTCATATGGACTAGGACATAGTAGTGCCTACCTTCAATCCCATCAGAGCTCTGTGAGTTTGAAGCCAGCCTGGTCTATATAGTAAGCTCCAGTCAGAGCCGGTCTTAAAGACTCTGTCTTTAGAAAAATAAAATTAATATATACAATTCAATTTTATAAATGTATGTTGTTGTATATGTATGTGTATATATATATGTTATGTATAATTAAGATAAATATCCATCACCTCATAGTCATTCGTGTGTGTGTGTGTGTGTGTGTGTTGAGCATCTACCTCTTCAATACATCTCTCAAGTCCACACATTGTCGTTACGTGGAGTTACCTGGAGTCACTGTGCCTGTACATTAGACTCCAGAATTTATTCAGCTTACGTAACTGAAGCTCTGTACCCTTTGGCCAACGCCTTCCCATCACCTTCCCACTTGGCCCCTGGTAGCCAGCATTCTACTCTGAGATTCTGTGAGTTTGATGGGGTTTGCCTCCATATAAATGAGATCATGGTGTTCTGTGTCTGGCTTGTTTCACTTAGCATAACATCCTCTGGGTCCATTTCTGTCATTACCAATGGCAGAATTCCTCCCTTTCTTTTTTCTTCCCTCTCTCTACCTTCTTCTTTCCATCCTTTGAAACAGGGTATTGCTATGTAGCCCAGGCTGACCTCAAACTCATGGCTGTCCTCCGACAACCTCCTGAGTGCTGGGATTTAGGCATGTAACACTATGCTTAGGTTTATTGGTCTTAAAAGTGAGTTATGTTCCAATTTTTGTATAAACCATACTTTCTTTACCCATTTATCAGCTGGTGAACATGTTCCCATGCCTTTTAACTATAAATAATGCAATGAACATGGAAATTCAAGCATCTCTTCCAGCCTTTGGGTAAGTACCCAGAAGTGAGCTGCAGGGTTGCATGGTAGTTCTAGGTTTTTTTTTTTTTTTTTTTGCCTTTTTGAGACAGGGTCTCTCTGTTTCCCTGGCTATTCTGGAACTTGCTATGTAGACCAGGCTGGTCTTGAACTCAGAGATTCACCTGCTTCTACCTCCTAAGTGCTTGAATTAAAGGCATGCGCCATCATGCCCAGCTAGTTTCTTTTTATTTCATGCTTTGCCTGCACCCATGTCATACACCCATGTCACAGAGGCGTTGTTAGCTGCCATGTGGGTCCTGGGAATCGAACCCAGATCCCCTGCAAGAGCAGCCAGTGCTCTTAAACACTCAGCCATCTCTCCATCCCCTGGTTTTAACTTGGAGGAGCATCCCCTCTGTTTCCATGTCAGCTTTCCCAACCCACTGACAGCACCTGGGTTCTTGTTCTCTTGTCTTTGCCAAGACTTAACTTTTTTCTTGATAAAAGCAATCCTACCAAATTGTGAGGTGACAGCACCTGATTTTGATTTATGTTTCTCTGATGATTAGTACTGATGAACTTTTAATACGGCAACTGGCCATTTATAGGCCTTCTTTGGAAAATGTCTATGCAGGGTTTTACCCACTTTTAATCATGCTAATTGGCTTTTTGCTATTGGATTGTATGCATGTCTTATTTTAGACATTAACCTTTTATTAAATATATGACTTGCAAATCTCTCCTATAAGAGATTTCATCATGTTTCTTCCCTCGTGAATCTTTAGTTTAATAATTGTACCTGTTTATTTTGCTTTTTGCCAACTCTACAATGTGTCCTATCCCAAACAAACAAAAACAACTGTTGTCAAGGAGCATTTCCTGCTGTGTTTCTTCTGGAATCTTTACATTGTTAGGTCTTATGTTTTAGTCTTTAATCCATTTTGATGGGCTGGAGAGATAGCTCAGCAGTTAAGAGTACTTGCTGTTCTGACAGAGGGTCCAGGTTCAGTTCCCAGCACATACATGCTGGCTCACAACTGCCTATAACTCCATTTCTACGGGGTCTGATGCCCTCTGGTCTCTGTGAGTACCTGCATGCACACAATGCACATAAACTCATGCAGGCACACACACATACATAATAAATAAATTGAAAAAGAAAAGAGTTTGGTGACTTGTATGTGGCTTTTCCCCTAAGGGTCCATGTAGTGGAAGCTTGGTCCCCAGTGTGGTCATAAGAGAGGTGATTGAACTTTCCTTTAAGACATGGGACCTAGTGAGAGGTTCCTTAGCTCTTGTGGGTGCTGCCCTTATGGGGGAGTGCTGGTCCTCTCATGAACTGTCATGAGAGCACATCGTCAGCAAGTCCAAGCCTGACCCTGAATCCCTCTCTGGCTTCCTGTCTGTGGAAATAAGCCACCATGTGTTACTCCTACGGTACTGCCTTCCACTAAGTGGAAGCCAGATTGAGAGATTATTCCTATATCCTATTCCCATTTTACCAAGTTAAATGCCAAAGTTCTCAGCAGAGCTCACAGGTGCTGTAAGACCCACTCCACCCAATTAGTCTCCAAAACTTTGAGCTAAATAAACATCTTTTCTTTATAAAGTAGTTTACTTCAGGAATTTTGTTATGGTGCTAGAAAACATACCAAGAAAAAAATATCTTAGGACTGGAGAGATGGCTCGGTGGTTAAGAGCACTGGCTGTTCTTTCAGAAGACCTGAGTTTGAATCCCAGCACCCTCAGGGAGGCTAACAATCATCTGTAACTCCAGTTCTAGGGGATCCGACGCCCTCTTCTGTCCTCTGCATGCACTGCACCACAGGGGTGCGCTCACATACATGTAGGCAATAATATACATATAAAATTTTTTTAAGCATCTTTTGGGGAATAAGATGTGCTGGGGTTTATGCATGCTAACCACATGCTGCCCGTACCACATATCTGTAATCGAGCATCTTCATTCCAGTTTCTGAGGCCGACAGCTTTGAAGTCATCCTTGACTCCCCTCTGTTGCACCTACTGCTTATCCTTAAGTATCTTCTTGCGACTCAAAATCTAGAATGATACCTATTTCATCACTTCCTCCCCCTGTTGGAGCCTGGCCCGTTATCTCACGTGGATTGTGCTGCAGCATCCTCGTGGGCAGTCTGTTCTCAACACAGCAGCCAGCAGGGGTCAGTTAAAACTTGTGAGTTGGGCCCGGGGCAGTGAGGAAAGGCACTTGCCACCAAACCTGATGACCTAAGTTTGATCCCTGGAACCCACATAGTGGAAGGAGAGAACCAGGTTAGCAAATTGTCCTCTGATTTCCGCACGTGCGCTGTGACTTGCATGCCCCTCCTCCTCACATACAAAATTAATAAATAGGGACTGGAGAGATTAAGAACACAAACTACTCTTGCAGAGGACCCAGGTTCAGTTCCCAGCACCCAACATGGCAGCTAACAACCGTCCCTAACTTCATTTCTAGGGGATCTGATACCCTCTTTTGGCCTCCATGGGCACCAGGCATGCACACGGTGCACATCTATACATGTAGGCAAAACACTCATACACATAAAAATTAATCTTTTAAATAATAAATAAATATAATAAAAAAGTTGCTCTCAGCTACTCCCATCTCACTCAAGTAAAGGCCAGTGTTGTCACTGGGACCCTGGGGACTTCCAGTGGTACTTCCTGCCTCTGTCCTCTCCCCTACTTCCCCTTGCCCACTCTCCTGCATCCTCACTGGCCTTCATCTTCCAACATGCCCACCTGGCAACCCATCTCAGGCTCCTTGAGCTTGCTGCTCCCACTTCCTTCACGTAAGATGTCCCCAAGATGTCTGTATCTTCACCCGGAGCCTGGGGTGGGAGGGGGACTTGCAGGTGTGATTGAGGTTCCTGAGCTGGTGAGATAATTCTGGAATATCCAGGTGACCTGATGTAATCACTAGGGTCCTTAAAAGGACAAGAGGGAGACTGGAAAGTTGAAGTCAGTGACGTGACGCAGAAGCAGAAGGTGGATCATGTGGAATGGTTAGGAGGAAACGTGGGCTGACCGTGGTAGCCGTAGAGAAGGATGGAATTCCCCAAAGAGGAGGGGCCTCCAGAACAACAGCCAACAATATCTGGATTTGAATCCAGAGACCCACTTTAGACCCCTAAAATCTAGGACTATGAAACACTAGATTTCTGTTGTTTATAGATACCAGTTACAATAGCGATAGCGGAATATGTTCACTTCCTGTGAGGTGCTCAGGAAAGGCCCCTCTAGCCACTTGTGGATGGTTAATATTGATCAGTTTGACAGGATCCAGAATCACCTGGGAGCATGGGCCTCTGGGCACGCCTTCGGGAATTATCTTGATTGCATTAATTGAGGTAGGGAAGGCCCACTCACTGTGGGTTGGCGCCATTCCCTGCCTGGGATCCTGAGCTATATATACAGGTGGAGAAAGGGAACATCAGCATCCATCCATCCCTCTCCCTCCTGATTGCAGATGAGACTTAACCAACTGCTTCAAGCTCTTTCTCCACCGTGGTGGGCTGTACCATTGAACTGCGAACCAAAGTGAACTCTCTCTCAGATAGCTGTTGTCACAGTAACAAGACCAGTAGCTAATACACCACTCAAATTAAAGCCAAACTTCCTGTTCTTCAGCCCTTGTTTACTTTCTCCCCTTAGTATATTGCACCATCACGTACACATATGTTCTACTCACTTGGCCTCCTGTCTTTAATTAGAACATGAGCTTTAGGAAGAAGGGCTGGGCTAGGGAAGATGGCTCAGTCAGTAGAGTGATGGCTGTGCAAGCATGAGGACCTGAATTTGATTCCCGCATCCACATTGGAGAAGAAAACAAGCGAAAAAAGGGGGCCAGGCCCATCTGTAATCTCAGTGCTGGGGAGAGGGAGGCAGGAGGATCCTTGGGGTTTTGCTACCCTGCCGATCTAATCAAATTAGTAAGTTCAGGTTCAGTGAGAGATTCTGTCTCAAAATATTAGGTGGAGATGATTGAGGAAGACATTGATCTCTGACCTCCACACATACAGGTACACCAGGAACACAGAGAAAGAAAAAAAAAAGGATGACTCTCTAAGGGGGTTTAGATGAACGCTTGACTGTGGCGCCTGTACACATCTGTGGTATGAACAGGAGCAGGAGGCGTTCCACCCCAGCAGCTCAGTGTGGTGACTAATCAAGCATATGTGGGTGACAGCACTTCACCGTCCATGACTTCACTCGGTCCTCACACAACCCCATGAGGCTGCAACATCATCACCTCTGTTTCTCCAATAACTTGGAGGTGCTTGGGTTGAGCTTGGGCCCCCACACTCCAGTGCCCCAGTCTCTGCCATGTTGCAGGCCCTCCTACAGTCCTGGAGTTCTCCAGGGAGAATCTGTATGGAGAACAGATCAGGATGAGGTGTAGGAGGCTCTGTTACCTAAAGGACTAAATCAGTCACGGTAAATCTTATCATCAATGAAGAAGACATACTAAGAGTATTTTATTTTTTTTATTTTTGAGACAGGGTTTCCTGTCGTCCGGGTTGGCCTCAAACTCATGTACCTGGGCATGATTTTGGACTTCTAATCCTTCTGTCTCTATCTCTCAAGTGCTGATTTGCAGTCTTGTGACACCACACCAGCCTGGGTTTAGGAGTTTGTTTGTCTTTTTTTTTTTTTTAATTTAAAAATATTTTATTAGCATTGCTTTCTGTAAGAAGTAACATAAACCGGGCATAGTGGTTCACACCTTTGATCCTAGTACTCCGGAGGCAGAGGCTGAAGGAGCTCTGTGAGATCAAGTCCAGCCTGGTCTACATAGTGAATTTGAGGCCAGCTGGGACTACAGGGAGACCCTGACCAAAAAAAAAGTAACATGATTACATTGATGACTTTTTATAGGTTGGAGAATTTGGGAAGAAAATAAATGGCAAATCACATTATAGGAAGAGTGACAAAATTTCATATTATTGTTGATGCTTGGTACTACAGTTTTGTCAGTAAATAATATTCAAAAATTATTGTATGCATATGGAATTGTGAATTTATATTCTAAGATATAATTACATATTTTTGGTTTGAGAATTATATCAGTTTAGTTACTATTATACTTTCTTTTTTTTAAGCTTCTCAGACTGTGATTTTTTTCTCCAGCAGTTTAATTAGGGCATAGGTGATAGCATAATGGGGCTGTAGAAAAGCAACAGAAAAGTAATGGAAAACCTCTTGGTGCCTGGAAATGGGAGAGGTCCAACATCAAAGCCTAGATACCTAGGACCACATGTGGAGTGGGAACCACATCTCAATGGAGGTGGGATGTCCAAGTTCCCTTTAGAGATTCAGTCCTCCCAAGACCAGAATCTGCAAATGAAAGACAGAGTCCTCCCTTGCATAAGAGGCAAAGCCTCTGCTATGTACAACCTGGCATTTGTCTTTTTGAGACATGATCTCACTATGTAGCCCTGGCTAGCCTAGAATTCTCCATGTAGACCAGGTTGGCCTTAAACTCACAGAAATCTGCCTGCCTCTGCCTCTGGAGTACTGGAGTTAAAGGTGTGTGCCACCATGCCCAGCAGAAGTATTTTTTAATTTCTTAACTTTATTGAGATAAACTTCACATACCATAAAATTAGCCATTTTAAACTGTACAGCCTGACAGTCAGTAGAAACACAATATTGTTCAGTCACTGCCTCTCATTTTGTCATTTCAGAAGAAAAATGGGTACCCAGTAAGCGCTTCTCCTTGAGCATTCGCCCCTGTTATCTGTACAGATTTCTCTGTCCTGCATATTTCATGTCAGTGGATTCAGGCAGCATGCAATCTTTTATGACTGGCTGCTTTCATTTAGCATAACATTCTCCAAGTTCATCCAGGCAGTATCGGGACCTGCAAGTATGAGGATCCCATTCTCTCGCTTTCAGCTGAGTAGTATTCCTTTGCATATGTCTGAAAGGTGTGATTTCCCTAGAGGGCAACCTGATGACCTAAACCTTGGCATCAGGCAGCTGCCTCTTGGGTCTGGATCCTTTGGAGGTGGAGCTGAGTGGTGCTGAGGAGGAAGTTCATGGTTCTACTTTTCAGTCACTGCAATGAAGGTTACAGGACATCCTTAGGGCTGTAGGAAAACTGGACATGATGTGTCTATAAAGTGCCCAGAGCATAGTAAATAATTTGTAAGCAGTGGCCATGACAAGGACTATTCAGTCAGGGACAAATTTATCATGAAAATGGCTTGACTCAGGCCAGCCGTGACCATAGCTGCCATGAGTCCTGTGAAGCTGACAAGAAGTGGGCTCTGCAGTTGAGCGCATACTTGCTCTTGTATTTACAGAACTCTGAATATTTCTAGTAGATTTTGCCATCAATTTTTCCTTTTCCCATTCATTCAACAACCCAAATCATGGGGGTTGAAAGTAGCAACTCAATGAGGAGGAAAGAAACTACCTTAAAAAAAATTTCTAGGGCCAGAAGCCAGATGTGGTGGCGCACACCTTTGATCCCAGCACTCAGAAGGCAGAGGCAGGTGGACCTCTGTGAGATCGAGGCCAGCCTGCCTATATAGCAAATTCCAGGCCAGATGGGGCTACATGGAGACCCTGTCTCAAAAAAACTCAAAAACAACAAATAGTCTAAGGTCAGGGAGATGGCCTAGCAGGTAAAGGCATTTGCCACCAAGCCTGACGACGTGTTACAACCTGGATTTGACCCCCAGAACATACAGGGTGGAAGGAGAACTGAATACTGCAAGTTGTCCTCTGACCTCCACATGTGTGCATGCATGAGTGCTTGTGTACACACACAAAGTAAATAAATAAACTTTTTTTTCAATATTTGAAGGGCATAGATGGGACAGCTCAGGAGATAAGGGTGCTTGTACTAAGTCTGAGGACCTGCGCCTCCATCTCTAGGACCTACATGGTGGCGGGAGAGAATGGACTCCCCCAACTTTTCATCTGACCTATATTCACAGACGGTAGCATGAGATGCCCCTCCACACAATAAGGGTATACCTGTTGGTAGCTGGCTGGAGGGGAGCACTACCTCTGAGTTATAACCCCAGTCCACCATTTTTATTATTTATTTTTGTTTATTGACTAGGGTCTCATTCTTTAGCCCAGAGTAACCTTGAACTTGTGGGTAGTCCTGCTTAGCCTCCTGAGTGTTAGGATCACCACCATGAACCACCACACTTGGTTCCCAAAAGTATATTTTTTAGTTTTTTTGTTGTTTATTTTTGTATCCCAGGCTGGCCTCAAACTCTAAACATAGCTGAGGATGATCTTCAACTTTCTGATCCTCCTGCCTCCTCCTCCTATGTACTGAGATGACAAGTGTGTGCCCTGGTCCTGCCACAGAATCATTTTTAAAGAGGTAAGGGTATCATTCCTAGGGGGCTGGAGAGATGGCTCACTGGCTGCTCTTGCATCGACCCAAGTTCGATTCCCAGCACCCACATGGCAGCTAACAACTGTCCATAACTCCAGTTCCAGGGGACCTAACTCCCTCTTCTGACCTCTGCAGGCATTGTACAACATGGGTGCACTTACATACATGCAGGCAATACACACATACACACATAAAATAAAAACAGTAGATAAAGGACTGTTTAAAGGGATACTGTCCCTAAACTGGAGCATCAATGTCCTGTAATTCAAAACGAGGGCAAGCTCTTTCCAGTCTTCTTTGTAATGCTGGGCTGGCCGTCTGTGAACCTTGGTGCTGGCCCATCCTGCTTCCTGCTATCCTGCACCATCCAAACCACCGCCAATATCCCACTCCAAACTCACCTATTATCTTTCTCTTTGCTGCTGTGGCACAGAAGAGGTCTAACCTCAACAATGCACAAGCTTTTTTCTGTTACATGTAAGAACACCCAAGAGCCCTGACTGACAGGTGGAGTTCTGACTAGATTAGCATCCAGAACAACCAAAACAGCCACTCTAATTTTGTTTTGTTTTGCTTGTTGTTTAAGGAGACAAAAATCTCATTCTGTAGCCTAGGCTAGCCTGGAATTCTCAATCCTCCTGCCTCTACCTCCTAACTGCTGGGATTCAGGGTATGTGGCATCAGGCGGGCCTTCTAACTTGGTTTTAACCACACACAATTGATCAGCTATCACAGTGGCTGTGGTAAGGCTCAGCCATCCCCTCCCTGCTTTAACTAAAGCAGTATGGCCTCTGGTGTCCTTGGAGAATAGCATCCAGTATTTTGAGAAGACTGAGTTGCAGTTATCATGGCTTCCTCTCACAGAGAGCTTGGCTCTTTCTTCATGTTCAGACTTCCCTGACCACTGTCCACCAAGGACAGGCTCAATCTGGGAATCCCTTTCTGTCCTCCTTAAAAGTCCCAGAGTGGAGTTCATGGTCTGCCTTTTCTTGGGAACTGGCAAAGGGTGTTATGAATGAGTCACCCTGTTTCTTGGGGATGTTTTGCTCCAAGAGCTCAGGGTGCTAGGAGATGACCAACAGCCTCCCTTCCCCCACAGGCTGGAGCCTGTGAGTTCCTGGAAGAGGGCAGTGACTGAGCTTCCAGAGACTTCTGGTTCTGCAGGAGGACTCAGGCTGTAGCGTTAGTGGGAAGGGGGCCATGGAGCAGGGCAAGGCCATCTAACCCTGGACCCGCAGCTTGCAGACCTCTGTAGAGAGGGGAGGCAGAGGCCTGGTGTCCTGTTTTCCTGTCACTTAGAGACTCAGACTTTGCGCCTTTCTGGCTACTTAGTAGAAATGGCTGGCCTGCATTGTGGTACTTTGCTTCCCAAGCCAGAGGCTGATCAAGACCTGTGGCCCTGGACAAAGGACCAAGCAGCTTAGGGCAATCAGATCTGTCAGAACACACACCAAAGCCCTTGTTCCATGAGACTCTGTTCTAGGCACTGGGACTTCGATCTGTGTGCCATTTGATCCCACAGAAAGACTCCTGCAGTCCTGTGAAAAGACTGTGGAAAGCCTAGTGACATGATAGAGGGGCTTTGGAAGTTGTGGGGGTGCCCAACTCGGTCTGGAGAAGAGCTGAAAGGCTTTGGGAGGTAGAGGGTTAACATCTTGGCAGCAGCGATGACAGGACCTGATGGCCACATAGAATAAGACCTTGGACAAGGAACTTCCCAGCCTGGGTCTGTCGCCCCAGAATACAATTGGGGGACAGCTTGCTCAACTGGGGCTTCTATGGTAGGGAAGTACTGATGTTACTGGTAAGTTGGAAGGGCGAAATCCAGGGACCAGGAGACTCCACTATTCTGGCTAATGTGGTTTTGGCTTACCTCAGCTCAAGCCCTCAGGGGGCACCAGGACTCTGCCGAACAGCCTCTAGGCTCTAACCTGTTTCTCAGGCCCCAAGAGTACCTAGAAAGGCAAAGCCACTTGCTCGCTCTATCCCCTGCTCCTGTTCCTACAGCATCCTGAGGTCTGAGGTCCAGCCAAGCTGTTGCATGGCTCAATCTCCTGGAGGCTTGTTGGCAACATCTTTCCTTACCTGGCCTTCCAGGAGACAACCCCCGAGAAGCTCAAACACCTTTCACAGGCCCCTCCAGAGCCCCGTTAGCAGTAGGGCTCCATGGGCCCTGCCTGGCTTTCTCATGCTCCACACAGCATCCCACTGAATCTATTTCCTTTGTGGTTTCCCAAAGGGTGATGGTGAATGCACATGAAGCAACGGGCACCTAGTGCTGGGTGCTCAATGTAAATTTTTCAACATCCGCATGGACAATGATTAGATTGACCTTTAGAATTTGGTCCCCACTTAGGCTCTTCCCTTATAGGAAGAGGGAGCCCCAACGTGCCTCCCCATCTTGGCAAACAGCAACCTCCTCCACTCCCCCTCAAGCCCGGGGATCAGTCCCTAGCCGCCCTCTCTGAGAGCCCACATTTGTGATTCACCAACAAGCATGGGGGGCGGGGGTGCTTCTCCTCAATGGACTTAGTCACTCATTCTTATCACCTCCCCTGACACAGCTGAATCACCTGTCACCCACTCTAGAACATTCCCCGCCTCTTTGCTGGCTTCCCTGCCTCCTCAGCCTCCCTTAGCCCCTCCATCTGGCTGCCACTGGGCTCCTTTAGTAACAGATGCTGGATCATGTGGCTACTGCCTACCTTGTTTATTGTCCCTAGGGAACTCCACATTCAGCCCCTACCCACAGCCCAGGTACTCCAGCATCCCTGCTAAGGTCCCAACTTCATCTCCAGTGTCCTAGTTACTCTCTATTGCTGTTATAAAATACTGACCAAAAACTACTTGGAGGAGGAAAGGGTTTATTTCACCTTACAGCTTGCAGTCCATCACTGAGGGAAGCCAAGGCAGGAGCCTGGAGGCAGGAACCAAAGCACAGACCACAGAGGCAAGCTGCTTACTGCCTTGTCCACTAACCTGTGCTCAGTCTGCTTTCTTACACAGCCAGGAATACCTACCTAGGAATGACATCCCCAACAATGGACTGGGCCTTTCTACATTACTCAACAATCAAGAAAATGCCTCACAGACATGCCAACAGGCTAATCCAATGGAAGAAGCCCCCCAATTAAGGATCTCTCTTCCCAGGTAAGTCAAGTTGACAACTGAAGTTATCTAGCACAATTGACCCTTTGTCAGCTTGACACACAAACACGTCAGTATTAAACCACACCTTCTCCATTTCTTATCCCCAAGATCTCATGTTAATATTCATATCACAATATGAAACATAGTGTAACTTTAAAAAGTCCCAGAATCCTTAAAAATTCAACATTTAAAAGTTCAAAGTCTCTTTAAAAAGTCTCTTAACTATGGGCTCCTGTAAAATCCAAAACAAGTTACATGCTGTCTTATTTCAAGAGCGAAGAACCAGGACACACTTAAGCAAAACCAAAGTCCAGCAATGTAGTGCAGCATACTGGATTCACTCTCATGATCTTCTGGGCTCCACTTCTTGGGCTTTGCCATCCATAGGACACATAACTTGTCTTGTAGGCTCAGGCCAGCACTTTTCCACACCTGCAGCTATTCTTGGTGGTCATCCCAAGTTCTTGGTGTCTCCAATATGCTGGGGTCGTCTCACCAACTGAGACTGCACCTTCAGCAGAGGTCTCTCTTGATCTCTCAGAGTACCAAGCCACAGATTCTCTGCCTGACTCCTTCAATTCTGCAGCTTTCACGCCACCAAAACCAATTACATGTGGGAGACTCTTACACATGACCAAGCTCTGCTTCCAGCTTCAGATGCAGCCTTGGATGTTTATGGATCACAGCTTCTGTGCATTGACCCTGAGGAAATACTTCTCAGAAGATTTCACCTCGATGATTCTGGTCCCTTCTGATTCACAGATGATTTTTCATCCCCAGCTAACCAGAATCCATTGTCTCAGTAAAAGCAAAGATTTCGCTTTGGTGGTTCTGATCACTTGTTAATCACAACTGATTCTTTAGATCAAAGCTGATCAGAAAGTGTAAGATTCTCCTTTCAAAATATCATACAAGCAGCCCTGATAATCTTTGTTTCCCTTGAAACTTTACAAGCCAGGCCTCCATCATCTGCATTTTTCCAAGCTCCCATAGAACAGCTCACTATACTCTTAAGTACTCAATGACTTTTCAGTCCCAAACCTCAAATACTTCCACAATCCTCCCCAAAACAACATGGTTAGGACTATCACAGCAATAGCTCACTGTGATGGCCAATCATAGGTGTCAGCTTGACTGGATCTGGGATTCACTGAAATGAAAGAGAGTTTCTTGATTGGATCATTTGAAGCTGGAAGACCCAACCTAACTGTGGGTGTTACCTTTGGATGGCAGCCCGAATAAAAGGCCAAGGCAAGAAGGAGCTTGTGCCTTTCTTACCACTTGCCTTCTCTTTCACTCGTGAATTCATCTTGCTGCTGTGACCAGCTTCTTTGGATTTCAACATAGACTGAAGACTAGGACATCTCCTGGAATCTATCAGATTCGGGCTGCTGAGACATCCAGCCTCGTGGACTGAACAACTACCAAATTCTTAGCCTCTCCAGTGTGGGGGTACATTGTTGGACTGTAGCCCGTGTATGGACTCTATTCTGTAAACTAATCTAATTACATATATATGTATTCGTTCTACAGATTCTGTTTCTTTAGAGAACCCTGACTAATACAGCCACTCTCTGGTACCAATTCCTGTCCTAATTACTTTCTATCACTGTGATAAAACATTGACCAAAAGCAACTTAGGGGAGGGAAGGGTTTATTTCACCTCAGTCATGGAGAGAAGCCAAGGCAGAAACTCAAGACAGGAACCTGGAGGCAGAAACTGAGCGAAGACCATGGAGGAATGCTGCTTACTGCCTTGCTCCTCCTGGCTTGCTCAGTTACTTCTCTTATACAGCCCCAAGCCCACCTGCCCAAAGATGACACTGCCTACAGTGGGCTGGACCCTTTCACATCACTCAACAATCAAGAAAATGCCCACAGACATGGCCACAGGCTAGTCCAACAGAAGAAATTTCCCAATTGTGTCAAGTTCACAATTGAAGCTATCCAGCACATCCAGCCACCTCACCCCCCCTCACCCAGGAGACTGATTCATAACCCCGCTCTCTGTGGGGCCTCTTCCTGAAAGCCTCTCCTAGATCTTCATACAGGCCCTCCTCATCCTTCAGCTTCTCAGAGTTCCTCTCTCTGAGGAGAGCTCCTGGCCTCCTCCCCATTCTGTCCACACTTATCCCATCCTGGCCACTGATGCAATCTGACCTTCTGCCCCAGTGGGTTTGTTCACTGCTTTATCCACCGTTTCATGTCACAGCAACCTGTGACCCCCACCAAGGCAGGGGGAAGCTGTGTTGAGCTGATCAGCACACCCCCACCAGGCAGGCCCACACTGAGCTCTCTTCCTTTGCTCCCGAGACCTCTGTCAAATGGTTTTGTGACCAGGGACGTTCCTCATCTTTTCAGGCCTGAAGTTTCTGGTACTGAGTAGGTCAGGGGCCTGGCTGGTGCAATCCTGGTCCTAGGTAGGGCTACTAAGGCCGGTATCCGCTTGCTGTCTCCTGGGGACAAGATTCCTCATGTTGATGCAGAGAGTTCCAAGTATGTTTGCTGAGTTGGATGACTCAGAGGCCCTGCCCTAAGACGCGGCAGGTACAGATCCCTACAGCTCCAAGAATGAGAAGACTAGGTAGGGATGAGCCAGTTCAAGTACCATACAGCTAATTTTACTAGTGGATGATTAAATAATGCTTCTTTATTGGGAGGTAGTTGCAATGAAAAGTTGAGCACAGACTATAAGCAGCAGATTCAGGGTACAGTAAGGACTCTCCATGCTGGCCCTGGACCTCCCTAACTCGGCCCCCCTTAATAAAGAGTTCATAGTCAGACCTGTGGCCCTAGGTAGCTAAGGCAGGTCTGGGCTCTTTCCAGCCTTCTCGGGGATTCCAAACCCATGGCTCCTCCCTGAGCTGGCAGGGTCTGTGGAGAAGGTGAGGCTAGACACAGGGTGTGATCCAGGATGGAGTGACTGGCTGGGTTCCCGCTCTGTGAGCCAGAGCTAATATGTAGCCTCAGGCCAGGGCTGAGCTTGCCTGGCACTGCTCCTGCCACCCTGGGGAATCCAGGGCCAGATTCCTGTCCCAACAAGCCCAGTCAAAGTCAGGATGTGGTCTGAGCGATGCTGGGGCCCAAAGCTGACCTGAGCCCAGCCTCTACCCTGGAACTCTTGGCATGCTGGAACAACGCTTGGTTCCCAATTAATTCCCCGTGAGGATGCAGCTGTGGTCCATGTGTCTGGAACCTAGGCCAGGAGACCCAGGGAGGGCCCAAGAGCACATCAGGAACTAACCAAGGAGAAGAGGCAGGCACAGGCTAGCAGAGAGGAAGCAGGGGCAAAGCCGGAAGGTGAGGCAGCCAGTACAGATGGAGCTAGGGAGGCTGACCAAGCCCCACAGAGTCTCGTAGTCTTCTATCAATTGATCTATCTATCATCTATCTACCCATCTATCTATTTTTTAGACAGGGTCTCCCTGTAGCCTCGGCTGGACTGGAACTTGCTATGTAGACCAGACTGGCTTTGATCTCTCTGTCTCCTGAGTTCTGGGATTAAAGGCCTGTGCCACTATGCCCGACTCTAGTATTCTGATTATGAAGCAGAGATCATAGTGGGCAGACCTTCTCGGCTTCTCCCTCTCCCTCTTGCTCCTCCTTCCCTGGTCTTTTTCTCTGGGTTAATCTGCCCTCCTGAGATCGCTGACGGTCTCCATTCTACCTCAAGAGAAGCCAGACTTATTAAATCCAGAGAATCTACAAGTCAGGGGCTTCCCAGGACTAATACTAGCAATGTCCTGCCCCAACCCCAGAGCTGGGGCCCAGAAGTCTGCTCCTTACGACCTACTCCTTCCCAGATGGTTTGTGAACACTGACAGGGTATCCAAGGGCAGGAGGAAGGGTTAGAGCCAGGTCCTAGAACATCACAGAAAAAAAACTGAGCACTTTCCCCAGAGTCTCTTTTCCTCGGCAGGTGGGGTCAGGCCAGGAGCAAAATGAGCAACGGAAGTTCCCCCCTAGGTACACCTGGAGGAGCAGCTCAAGGGGCGTGGGAAGGGCCACAAGTGCCCAGCCGCTCTGGAGAACTGGCCTCTGCAGGACTCTGGCCTCTGGGAACTTGAAGCTGTGACCAAGCCTTGTATGTGGAGAGCAGAGGAATTGGGCCCAACGAATTTTCTTTTTGATCTTTTTGAGACGGAATAACTTATAGTTCTGTCTCAAACTTGCATTGTAATCAAGGATGACCTTGAACTCCTGATCCTCCTGCCTCCACTTCCCAAGAGTGGAGCTGCTTCTCTGGTGCCTGACTTTTATGATCATCATCATCATCATCCTCATCATTTTGTTTTGCAGCCCTAAAGATTGAATTTAAGGCCTCACTCATTCTAGACATTTGCTCTACCTTGAGCCACATCCCTGATCTCCTGGCTGGCACTTAAAAATAACATTATTTTCTATGACCCAGGGAAGTGAGCTCACTGTAGAAAATTTAAATAAAGAAGTCCTCAACTTCTTCAAATAGTTATGTCCTTTTAGCCAGGTATAGTGGTACAGACTATAACCCCAGTATTTGGAGGTACAGGAAGAGGGTTTGAAGTTCAAGTTCATTCTTGGCTATATTAGTGAGTCTGAGGACAACCTGGGCTGTGTGAAACCTTGTCTCAAAAACCAAAACCCAACACAGAAAGAAACAGCAAAGGAAACATTTATTAAGCACATTTTAGCTCCCTGCCTGGCCTAGGACACCTGCGAGAACATGCTCTAACACCTTCTACTTTCCCTGGAGAGACGGCACAGTGGTTAAGAGCACTGACTGCTCTTGCAGAGGACCTGGGTTTGGTTCCCAGCACCCACAGGCAACACTATCTTAACTCCATTCCAGGGGATCCAACACTCTCTTACGGCTTCCTCAGGTACCAAGCACACACAGAGTACACCTACGTACAAGCAGGCAAAATATGCATAAGATAAAAAATAATAAAATCCTTTTTTTGAGACAGGATCTCCTTGTCATTTCAACTGACCTGGATTATGTTGACCAGGCTGGCCTTGATTTCACAGAGATCCACCTGCCTCTGCCTCCCAAGTTCTGGCATTAAAGATGTGTGCCACCATGCTTGGCAATAATATAATATAATATAATATTATATATATATATATATATATATATATATATATATGTGTGTGTGTGTGTGTGTGTGTTTAACACTTTAACATTTAAAAGCCAAGTATGATGGGCTCATGCCTATAATCCCAGCACTCAAGAGGCTGAAGCAGGGGGTTTTCTATGAGTTGAGGCCAGGCTGGGATAATGAGACCCTCTCTCAAAAACAACAAAATCTACCACCAGGGCAGGTGTGGTGACTCAGCGGCTGAAGACACTTGCCACGAAGCCTGACAACCCGATTTTGAGTCCCTAGAACCCACAGGGTAAAAGGAGAGAACAGATTCCTGCAAATTGTCCTCTGATCTCCACAAGTACATGATGGTGTGTGTGTGTGTGTGTGTGTGTATGTGTATACACAAACTACATAAAAGTACACTGTGGTAATAATATAATAATAATAGCACCACAAATTATCCTCAGCAAGCAAATCAAAGGAACAAGAATTGGAAGGCTGTGTAACTGGAAGGCAGGGTTCAAACCCTGTCTTTATAACTACCTTTAACCAAACCCCTTGCTGCCCCCTCTGCAGATCTCATATTTGTTTCTGAACAGAAATTCTACTGAATCAGAGCCTGTGTGTGCATTTTAATGTAGAGGATGGGGTTACACTGGGGTGAACAGAGCTGGGTGGGATGACCTGCCCTATTACCTCATCTGTTTCCCAAAGCCCCCTGGCCAGAGCACCTCTTTCTTGAGCTGAGGGTTAAGTGCTGGCCAGAGAGGGGGACTGGCTAAGGCCACCCTGTGCAAGCTGTGCAGGGCTGGGGCCTGCATACACAGGATGTAAGGATTAGAGGCCCAGGTTCCAAAGGCTACAGGCCGGACAGTTTGGTCAAGTGCTGCATGTGTTCCCAATCCAGTGAGGGCCTGACATGCAGGAGGGCCTGACATGTAGGAGGCCCTGATAGACTCGGAGGGGGGTCTACTTCTAGAAGTAGCCAGGGGTGGTCTTGGACCAGCAGAGAGGAGGCAGGAGGGCACACTTACACATTGTACAGCATAGTTTCAAAGGCAGGAAGGAGGAGCCTGTGGGATGAGAATGGAATCCTGGGATGATCCCTCAGCAGCCGACCTGGGAATCTAGAAGTGGCTGTCAGACCCAGCTCTGGAGCACCCAGAGGTCCCACCCCCACCCCAGATACTACCTTCCTGGTAATTCCTAACCTAGAGCACAAGGAGAAAGTAGAGTGCCAGACTGAGCTGGCGAGGGGGAGGCAGGACTTGGTTTCTCTTCCTGACAGGTCCTGAGTTCCTTTAGCTCACCCCTACCCAGCCTGCTCCTGTCTTTTGGCTCAGGTAGTACTGAACCCCAGACCCCAGGGAGGATGGGAAGGAGACACAGAGGCGGGTGCTGGATAATCTCCTCCTTTTGGAGGATTGGACTGTGAACTATGGAGGCTGGGCCCGTAGCTACCAGGCCCTCCCAGTCTGGCAAACTCCTTCCCATTCTTCAACCCAAATGTCACTTGTCTAGGAAGCTCTCTGAGAATCCCCTGCCAAGATCAAGTGAAAAAATATCCCCCTCTGAGTTCCTGCACTGCCCAGGGCATATTAGGAGAGTCTCGACTGCTGAGCACTTGCATGAAACCTCGCAGTGCTGGTACCACCATAGGCCTTTGTCCTGAGCCTTCTGCCAAGTAGCTTAGGGCTCGGAAGCCATGTAGGTGTGGAGACGGAGATGGTAAGGCCTGGCCTCCAGGTCACTGACGTTCAGCGTTTCCTCTTTCCAGCTTTGGAACCACCCAAAGGCAAGGCTGTGTCCCTGGAGACCTGGTTCAGAGCATTTGGATCTCTTTTACCATCTGGACTGCTTTCACCATCATGAGGCCCCAGGCTGGCCTCTAGTAGACAGTAGACAGTTAATAAGTTCTTGTGACAATGTGAAACTTTGAATCTAGTCTGGGTTCTGTGATGAACTTGCAGCATGATCTTGGGCGGTCATTTCTGTTCTCCAGCCCTCCCTCAGTTTCCCTAGCTTTAGAAGGAATGTTTAGAGACAGCTCTGAATGGCAGCCTTGGCTCATACCATTGTTAGAGTTACAGGGAAAACCTGTTAAGAGAAGACTCCTTCTGATCAAGATAATAGAGTCTCTTGGGTGGGTGCTTGGGTGCCATGCACACTTGTGGAGATTTGAAGACAACCTGGGGGAGTCAGTTTTTCCTTCTGCTTTGTTGAGACAGGGTCTCTCTTGTGCTGTGTATTCCAGGCTTCCTGGTCCATGAACTTCCAAGTTTCTGGCAATTCTTCTATTTTACCTCCCATCTCTCTGTAGGAGTGCTGGGATTACAGATTGCTGCTACTGATCTGGCTTTTCACATGGGTTCTGAGGCTAGAACTCAGACTGTTAAGCAAGCTGAACTATTTCCCCAGGCACAACCTCAAACTTCTTACCCTCTCTCCATCACCCAAGTGCTGGGATTACAGAGGCGCACCACCACCCTTAATTTATGTGGAGCTGGGGACCCCAGGCTTCATGTGTGCTGGGCAGGCACTCTCCCAGCTGAGCCCCATTCCTAGCCCCACCTGGTACCCCTCTATCTCCTTAAGGCTTCTCAAACTTGCCTTGGTGGTCAGTTTTGGTGGTCAGGACTGTTTTGAGAGTATGAACCAGGAGGTTTTTGTTTTTTTGAGAGAGGATCTCATGCAGCCCAGGTCAGTTTGGAACTCACTAATCTTCCTACCTCTATCTCCTGAGTGCTGACCTTACACCACACTGGGGCAAGCCAGGCATTCTGCTGAATGTCAGTCTTTTGGAATCTGTCTCCTCTTTTGCTTATAGTTAGACTGGGATTCTCAGGTTTGGGAGGGAAATGCTTTTCCCATGACATCATGCCAAGAGCACAAGATATCAAGGTGATTGGGCTCTTGACCCTGACCTTGGTCACTTGCCTTTGAGCTACTGTTGGTCAGGTGTGTCCACAGCGCAGTTAGTTACTCTCCCAGAGGTTTTCCACACTGTTCTGGTTGGAAGGACGTCTCTGCTAGGTCCACAGGGGGAGGTGGGGTCCAGCCCCCCTCCCCCAGGGAAGTAATACATTTTTCTCCAGAGCACAATGCAAACAGAGCTGCATTCCATCTCCCATTGCCTGGACCTGGGGAAGATAGGAAAGTCCTGAGGGAGGGCTGCTGTGAGGCTGCCTCTCCCTCAGGTGGATGGCTCCTGGGAGTCCAGCGCCAGGCCCTGCTGGAGTCCAGATTAGGGATGTCTGAATTCTGCACTTCCTAACCGTGTAGCCAGTCACGTCTCAGTTTGGAGCCTCATTTCTCATCCATACCAGGGGATAAAGGTATCTCTTAATCCTGAATGAAGAACAAAGAAGCTGCTCCACCCAGAACCAGGGACAGGCTGCTACAGCCTACACACTGCGACTCTCAAAGCTCGCATTGTCTTTGTAAAGATTCTTTCAAGCCCCCCTGCAGAGACCATCTCCTTCTCTCAGTAGGCTTCTAAGTGGATCTTCTGGAGGGGGAGGGGAGAAGAGTGTCGGCTGTTCCTGCAGACTTCCTGTCTGCCCTCTGCCCTCTGCCCTGCGTCAGGCCAAGGGGATTAAGGGTCTGACTTCTTTCATCTCTCCTTACAGACATTCTGAGGCCTGGGCTGGAGTCCCCAACCCCCCAAACTTATGGTGACCTTGGGAGGCTGTCTGAGTTTCTTGGGAGTTGTCCTTCTAGAGAGCCTGGTGGGGCTGGGTAGGAAGAGTCATTTTTTTTTCCCCAGGGTAGCATAAACTCTACTCTACCATTGAGTGACATCCATCAGCACAAGGCCCCAGACTCTGGTTCTCGCCTGCCCTCTGTATAGCTGTCCACTTCTCTGCTCACCACTCTCCATGGGCTTCTACCGTCACTGCGAGAGAAGCCAAGTCAGAGACCTTTGCACTTGCTGGTCTTGGCTTCTCCTCATGTCATAGGAGAGGCTCTAAGTTCACTTCAGTCATACCCTTCCCACGTTACCCCCCGTCTCCCAGCACACTGCCATCCCACTAACAGTTCCTACACACAATCCCTCTGCCTGCATACCTGTCCTAACTCCTCAGACTCTACACATACCAAAACATATGCCTGTTTAGCCACACCTCCTTCACCCCTGTGATTGGCCCCATCCCTTACTTTGAGCTCCTCCAACTCACATACCAGGCCTGATTTGTTTACTGCTGTATCCTTAGCACTGGGCCCAGAACTTGGCACCTTGTAGAAACTCAGCAAGTATCAGTAGAAGAGAGGGAGGACTGGGGGTGGGAGAACTCCAGCAGAGACCAGTCAGTGCAAGGGCTCTGGGGCACGAATGAACTGCTTGGTGGAGGTGTAACAGAAAGCAGGCCTGACAGACAGGGAAGGAGACCTGAGCAGTTGACAGGTGCCAGATGTGGATCGTACTATGTAAACTGTAAAGTGCAGGGCCAAGGGGGGGAGGGGCAAGCTTATCCAACAGCTTCTGGCTGGAGCCTGCCCACCCCTTCACTCAACCCTGTGGTCTTGAGCACAGTGGTCTGGAGTAGTCAGCTCATAGCAGACATGTAGGGAATGTCAGGGCTGGGCTGGAATTTCCCTGTGCCTGTGATGGGTTTGGCTTCTCAGTCACTGTTCTGAGGGTGAGCTGGGCTGGGGTTAAGCTCAATCGATCAGCTCCTCTTGACCAGGGCCATCAGAGCTCTGAGTGATGGTGGGCAGAATCCCTGATCCCATGTCACAGATCCCTGCCAGGTATGTGGGGCCAGGCTTCCACAGCACCTCTATCCTGTATCTTGCTCTTAGGGACGTATTGTCATCTCCCCTGCCCCCATAATGAGAAGAGGAGTCTGAGACACAGTACTATGTGCAATCAGTGCTCTACCCCTCTTAAAATGTGTGTGTTGTGTATGAGTGTGCATGCACGTGTCTGAATGTGTGCACCTGGGTGCATATGCACAAGCAGAGGCCAGAGCAGGACATCTGATGTCTTCTGCTTTATTCCCCTCAGACAGGGCCTCTCACTGAACCTAAAGCTTACGTTTCTGGTGAGGTTGGCTAGTCAGTGAACTCTTGGGACCCACCCATCTTCACCCTTCAGGATTACAGGTTACAGGTATGTGCACCATGCATGACTTTTATGTGGGTGCTGGAGATTTGAACTCAGAGCGTCATGCCTGTGCAGCAAGTGTTCTTACCCACTGAGCCATCCTCTACACCCCAGATGTGCTCTCCGTTTTGACAATGAACATAAACAGGGCCTGCCAAAGCTAAGCAAAGTGACTCCCAGTTCTTGGGAGACTGAGATGGGAGGATTGCCAAGAGTTTGAGGCCAATGTGGGCTACAGAGTGAAAAGCATCTAAAAAATAAGCAAATAGTTGGGCATGGTGGCACATGCCTTTAATCCCAGCACTTGGGAGGCAGAGGCAGGTGGATCTCTGTGAGTTTAAGGCCAGCCTGGTTTACGTAATGAGTTCTAGGCCACCTGGGGCTATAGGGAGACCCTGTCTCAAAAAGACCAAAAATAAAATAAAAACAAAAAATAAATAAAGACATAATAAATAAATAATATATTTATAAAATAAAAATATAAAAAATAAAAAAATAAAAATAAAAAAATAATAAATAAATAATAAAGTGCTGGGAGACTCCAATTGGTGCTCCTAACCTGGCCTTGTCTATTTTATAATGATTTGCAGACATCAAGCATGAAGTTGTTGTTTTACTAACACAATACTTTAAGCAAAATAATGCGCACAGCCATATGTCTACCAGGTCAGAAGACCAGCAACACAACTTTATTATCTATATAATCCAGTAAATTGGTGGGCTGGTCATCCTCATTGGACTAATAAGTAAACTGAGACCCACAGAAGGCAGTGTCACAGGCAGTGGTGAGAAGACTTAGAACTTGTGTATGGATGCCAGTCCAGTGTTTGCTCCACAGTCAATTGGCCAGGGCTCTCTCTTTGCTGGGTATGGACCAAGCCTTGGTCCCTGCCCTCAGGCTGAGGACACACCTAGAATGGACTTGGGATATGCCTCTGTCTGGGGTGTGTCATGAAGCATGTCCTGGAGGATGAGGCCCTTACCTAGGACCTTGAAGGCCTGGGAGCGTTGGGAGGCTGGTTATGGGATGGGCATTCCTAGTGAGGAGTTATAGCTTGAGCAGAGGCCCAGGCGGGTAGTTAAAAATAATGAAGCCATTATGCTGTCCACTTCCTTTGAGAACCTCTGTGTGGTGGAGCCCTCAAAGCTAGAGGTAACTCCAGGTAGAAGACTGTCTGCTGCAGAGCCAGCATCTGTGAGCACAAGGCTGTGAATAACAAGAACTCACATGTGCCAGCATACCTCACCTCCCTGCATTCTCACGTTAGCCTTCTGAGGCCATGCTGTCTTTATCTGTTTTGTAGGATTCAGTAAGATAGCTTTCAGTTGTAAATTTGTAAAGTGGTAGAGTTGAGGCAGGTCTCAACCTAAATCTGTGAATCCAAAGTCTGTGTTTTGAAGCCCTCTATCATCTTAGTTTTAGAAATGCCCAGAGCTTTCTGTTGAACTTTGGGGGATGGATTTAGTGATACACTAGCAAATATTTAACAACCAACTCTCTGGAAGAAAAAGCAAAGGCTTGATATATAACATTCCCCAATTTCCAAGGAGAAGATATTTCCAGTGAGGCTGATGTGAGTTTATCAACATGATACAGCTCAATGTTGGTGAGAGTCAGTTCCAATGCACTGCAGGAAGCATATCCACCTGCCCCCAGCCCAGTTTAGCCAGTAAAGGCCTTTAGACATGTCTTAGGAGTGCATGAAGGTGGAGAAACCTGCTCCTCCAGCCTGCCCCAAGGATCCCGGGAAACTGTAGTTAATCTTTAAGCCAGCCTTGCAGACAAGAGTGGTCAGTCCACCTGCTGTTCATCAGGGACCCAGAGCAGCCCCTTCCCATCCCTTGGCCTCTCAGTTTGTCACCAAGAGAGCTACCAGTGTCTGGGCTAGCCTGGCCACACTTGTACTAGTCAATTCTTTGTCCCTGCCTGCTCCTGCTTCTCAAGAGAGGGGGCAGGAATGGGAAGCCGGTGGAGTGAACACACCCTGCGGCAGCACATGGCCTAGATGTGAACTCAGATGAGTCTGGCTCAAGGATTTGCTCCTTCCTGGTCTCCTGCAGGGTAGACTGCACCCTTAGGCTGCTGCCTCTTACATTCTAGGGCTACCCGACCTGCTCCTTGGTAGGGACATCAGTTCTGGGGCAGTCCAGGCCTGGTGTCACTTTAACCTGGCTGTGTCTCAGTTTCCAATCAGTGAGGCAGAGGCACTTTCAAAGGACCACAGGGGCAGGTGGTGGTTGTGAGACCTTGATAGCTGGATTCAGGTCTATTTCTCCAGAAAGGACCAGAGGAATCAAGATGGGGCCCCATCCCCAACAAGGCAGTCCAGGTCCCCCTGGGCCGCTGGCGGTGGTACCTTGGTGGCCTGCCTGGAGCGGCATTTCCTTATTGCCCCATTTTCCTACTCTACTTCCTGTCCTACTGGGTCCACATGACCTCAGCGGCGTGTTACCTGCACACCGGCTGCCTCCTCCCCGTGGAACGGCCAGGTATACATCTGCCTCCTTATGCACTGAAAATGAATTTAGGCTTGATGCTTATAACTCCTGCCTCGGGAGGCAGAGGCAGGAGGATCGTCGCGAGTTCAAGGCCAGCCTGGGCCACATAGTGAGCTACTATTTCACCACTGGAAACATTTTAACGTAGCCGCTGCTCCTCCCTACACTGCCCCTCCTGTGCCCGGATAAAGATACTCGGGTCAAGGCTGGTGTGGGCAGGGCCTCGGCTTCCGCGTCCGCAAGATGGGCTGAGCGTCGGTCCGCACGCAGCTCAGGGAGCTAGGGTTAAATCCTAAAGTGGACCGGGAGGCGCAGCGGAGCGCCTGGCGAGGAGGGCGCCCCCGTCGGAGCTGCGGAGAGGCGGCCGGGTCCGGGTGCACGGGGGCTCGGGCCGCGGAGGGCTCCGGGTGCCGGGCGCCGCGGGGGCGGACCGGCTGGGGGCTGCGCGCTGCGCCCTGCGCCCGGGTCTCCACGGGGTCCGCGCTTCCTCCTTCCTCCTCCTCGCGCGGCCGCGGCCCCTCCTCCCGCGCTCCCTCCGCCTCTCCCGCCGCCGCCTCCTCCCTTTCTCTCGGTCTGTCTCTCCTGGCCCGGAATCCACCCGGCCGCCGTCCGCCAGCGCCGCGCGCCCCGCCGGGGGTCCGCCCGGGCGCGTCGGGAGTCCGCGGCCGCGGGTGCAGGTGAGCGTCCCCGCGGGCCCCGGGCTCCGGCCCTGCCCACTCCCCGCGGCGGACCGGGAGCCGGCCGCGGGGACCTGCCCGGCGCGGCCTTTTGTTGGGATGCTTGGGGGAGGCCGGGCGGGGCGCGGGGTGCCGAAGTACCGGGCGCTCGGCCGCCGAGGCTGTGGCTCCGCTAGGCCACGGCTGAAATCCCGGCCGATCGGCGCTGCCTGCGGCCGCCGCTGCCCGGCCCGGCCCGGCCCGACGCCCCCGGCCCCGAGTGGGCGGTGGGGGGTGGGGTGGGTGTGGGGCGCGCCTGGGGGCGCCGGGGCGGAGGCGTCGGGCCGGCCGCGGGACCTCCTTGGGTGTTGCGCGGTGCCTCGGGTAGGGCCTGGTGCCGCTGGCCTGGAAGGGACTGGGCCACACTGTCCTCGGTCCCTCAGTCCCCAGGCTCGCCCCTGCGCAGGCCCAGCGACTGGGTGGCTCAGAAGTTGGCAAAAGTTTTGGGTTTCACCACCGCGACCAGGTCCACCTGCCCACCCGGACAGGCATTGGAGGTGAGTTTGTGCCCCCACCAGGGCCACCACATGCCATGCTGTGTGACCTGGGACAGCTGTCTGCACTGTCTGAGCTGGGCCTAGTCAGGACTGCTTGGCTGGTTGGAGGGTGGAGTGACCGGAAGGGACTGACCCCTGGGTGGCCCTTGAGCCCCTCGGGGCCTTAAGACACAGGAAAGTGGACAGAGATATGTGAGACTTGTGGGGCCCTGGACATGCTCTCTGGAGTCTCACAGGCTCCTCAGTAGAAGCAGTGTTTGTGGCTGGGCCATCTGAGTTGAGATCAGACTCAGTTTCCAAGGTGTGCTGGGGGGCCCTCTTATCCTTGTTCGCGGACCGAGGCGCTAGAGCCTCTTGTTTTCTTGGGTGATCTCTGCCAGTGGGATGCCCTGTGGACTTCTCACGTGGGACCCTTTGTGGACTGCTTCATGTGTTTCTAAACCAGGGTACTTGGCATGCAGTCTTAAGGGCCCAATAGATGAGTCCACCCTGGAGCCTGCCCAAGATGGCTAGGGTGTGAAGATGCTGGCTGTGGCAGAGCCATCTGCAGAATAGTGCCACGGTGCCTCAGTGCCCCTCCAGAAAGAAGCAGCTGACCACCATCCTGTTTCCCACAACTGTGCAAATTCAGCCAGTCCTGGGCTCCCTCTGGCCTCAGTTGGGTCAGGAATGAAATGAACAATTGGGTTGTGAGGGAGAGCAGTTGTAGAGCACATGGTCAGCATGCTTGAGGCCCTGGGTGCCAACCCCAGTACCACACAGATAGATAAATCAGTAAAGACAGTGGAGCTGTTGATGTCCATTAGACTGCAAAGGTATTAGGGATTTGTGTTTATCCTCACGACTCACATGGGAAAATGGGAGCTCAGAGAGCCAAGTGACTTGACCGAGACTCCACAGTTTGCAGCTGGAATTAGAGCCTAGTTTAATTTTTTTTTTTTTTTTTGTCTTTTTGTTTTTTTTTTGAGACAGTGTCTCCCTGTAGCCCCAGCTGTCCTGGAACTCACTATGTAGACTGGGCTGCTCTTGAACTCACAGAGATCCACCTGCCTCTGCCTCTGGAGTGCTGGGATTAAAGACATGTACCAAAAGCGCAGCTTAAAAACTTTTTAAATTTTATGTGTATGAGTGTTTTGCCTATACGTAAGTGTCCCCATACATACAATGCTGGCAGAGGCCAGATGAGGGTGTTGGATCCCCTAGAACTAGAATTGTGGACAGTTGTCAGCGACCATGTGGGTGCTGGCAATCTAACCCCAGTCCTCTGCAAGAGCAGCCAGTGCTCTTAATTAGATCCTGTACTTCAGAGTTTCTGTCTGGCTTCCCTTGAATCCTGAAACAACATTGAAGGCTGTGTAGTGTAGGGGTCAGGCACCAAGCATTGTTGGAAAAGGCTCCCTCTGCTGAGTGATTGGTGGGAGCCTCCAGGCCCTTCTGGTGATGGGGTGTGCCCTGGTGAGGTGGCCTTTCCACAGGGGGAAATGTGTGCAGTGTGTTCCCTCTCTCAGCTGACTCGCTGCCTAGGTCCCGGGCATGATGTTATCTCTCCTAGGAGCTTCCACTCCCTCCCTGGTCCCCCATCTATGGCATGTCCACTCTTGTTCTTTCAGGCTTAGGGGAGCCCTACCTTTTCCAGGAGCCCCACCCCACCCTCTCCTGTCCTCTCCAGTCCTCAGCCCACAGCAGGTAGGCTAGCTCCTGCTTCCTGCTTGGGCTTCCCTTCCTTGATGGTCATCTGGGGATGGGGGTGGAGGTGGGGCATGTTTGAGTCCCCTAAGCTCCAGGATCTAGAGAGGGCTTGGCTCAGTGATCCTATTCCCCTCTTGCCTCTGGTTTGCTGACTGTCTGTGCATGAGCGGTTTTGTGGTGGGAGGCTGCACGGCTGCCTGGAGGAGGGACCTGACCTGGGGGAAGCAGCCACCAGCCAGCAAAGAATGCAGCTGGGCAGGTGTATTTCCCCTCTGCTCAGAAGGTCATCTGCCTGGGAACTTGCTGGGGAACTGTAAATAAGTCCTTGGTCTCCCAGAAACTGGAATATGGGGGATGAGCCAAGTAGCAAGTAGCAAATTGCTAGATAAATTAATATATAATTATTGAGGTGATAAGGGCAAGGCCTGGGGAACAGAGGAATCTTGAAGGAAGTGTGTAGGAGTTGGCCCTCCATGAAGCTAGGGGATCTGCTTAAGGCAGAGGGAAGTGTGCGTGTGAAGACCCTGAGTTGGTGGGAATGTGACTGTTGTGGTGAAAGCTGTGAAGCTGGTGCCCTGAGAATGGTGGTGGGGGTAGGCCCAGTTATTGGACCTGTGAGGGCCCCCTGGAGGCCTGGAGTTTGGTCTCCATTTTTACATAGGGGTCTAATTGGCGTCTACACTGTGAACCATCTTAAGCTGGAGGCCAAGGTACAAAGCCGATGGAATGATATGTGGCTGGATGAAGCTGAGTTTTGAAGGTAGAGTAGGAGTTCAACCCAGGAAAGCGAGGGAGTGTGAGAGCCAGGGATCAAGAAGCGTAGTACAGAATGATTGGAAACCGAACTGAACTGGGGAGGGGGTGTCATCCAGGGAGCTGGAGAGATACAAGTGCTTGTGCATCTACCAGGCCTGGGTTTGAGTTCTGACTGCTAACTGTCCGGCTCACTGTGTCTTTGGCTCCTTCACCATGTCTTTCTGACAGATTCTTTATGTTGAAAATGGGAATAATGCATCTCTCCCTTTCAGGTTAGGGTTAGGGGAGGCCACTGTACCCGGCATTAGTAGATACTCAGAAAATGGGACCTGTTTGGTGTTAGGAAGTCTGTTGGTCTTTCTGGGCCTGGCTTTGTCACCTGTGTGGCTGTGGCCTTGACTCTGCAGTCTGAAGCTCTCCATCTGGGCAGAGCTGGTCTAGGAGAGGATGTTGGTAGTTAAGGGCACCTCTGTGCTGGGTGACTCTGAGCCCTGGGGTACCCTCTTTGTATGCCAGAAAGCTGAACTGGAGACCATGGAGGTGAGATGGTCTGACTTCCCAGAAGGAAACTGTAAGACTTAGAGGGGACTCCTAGGTGATAGCCAGGGCTGACCTATAGGATTCTGAATTCCTTATCTAGAAGTTGTTGCCACTGGGGCCTGAGAGCCCTTGGAAGCCTTGTGTGGAGGCCTGGCTGTGGACTGCAGGCCTGCTTCTTTCTCCTTTTATGTTCCCGCCCTTTACATACCCCTCATCACCTGGGAAACCTCTATAGCTTCCTGGGGAGAGGATATTTCCTTTAGAGAGGCCTCAGTTTCCTCAGCCATGAAGTGACTCATGGTTCCCAGGATGTTCCAAGGGGGATGAACACATGGTGCCTAGCATACACGGCTGCTCAATAAATACAGGCAGGACAGAGCCAGGCATGTGCCGAGGTCCCTCCTCGTCTAGAAGCTTGTCCCCTTCCTGTGACACAGGGCTGATGCGTAATTGGTTTGTAGCCAGTGGGACTGAGGAGAGGATGGGGTCCTGCAGGCCCTCACTGGAGCTGGCTCACCTCACTGCTTCTGGGGCAGGAGACCTGGTGTAGACTGCCCTTGTGTTCAAGGGCTCATTCTAGCTATAAGCCCAGAGTCAAAGCACAGTTTCTGCTAACAATTCTACCAGTTTGAATCTATGTAATACTCAGTAAACCTTACATCTTTCCTTCCTTGGAAAAGGACAGGGGGTCAGACTTTAGGCCCACAAGCCTGAAATGTTGTGTTGAGAAATGTGCTGAAGCTCAGTGTTGACTTCATGGGAAACAGTGCTGTGATAGATTAGTAATGTCTGCTCTGGACAGAAAATCAAGCGTTGCATTAGTGATAGAGATTTGTCATCCCTGATCTCTGTAGAACTTTTCATCACTGTGAGGAAAATGAAGGAGAAAGACCTAGGGCAAGTCACCCAAGGTCTTCAAGGAAGAAAGTACTAACGTTTTTCTCTTTTGAGTCAAGGACTGCCCCCCCCAGTCAGCCTGCTCCTGACCACAGCACAGGTGGGTGGCATGACTAGAGGGCTAGGCAACTGGGGAGAATCCCAGAGCAGAAAATCAGAACCCTTGTCTCACTAGTTCTTGCTATAGGTCTTTGGGCAAGTGACTTCCCCCAGAACTACTCAGAGGAGTTCTAAAACAAAAAGAGAAACTTAGAAGGGAGAAGAAGTTGGGTGATTAGTCCCTTCCTGCTCTGCTCCTCAGTTTCCTCATCTACAGAGCGCAGGCTCTTCCTGGAGGCTCTGGGTTGGGGATCTGACTGGGGCTGGGTGGTGGGATGTCTAGGATGAATTGGGGGTGTCTGCCAGTATTTGGTGATGGTAGACATCCTTGAACCTGCTCTGTTGTGCAGCCAGAGCAGTTGTATCCAACGCTGGGGGTTGTAGCAGCAGCAGAAAGTATGATGGCCCTCAGGTCACTCTGTGGGCTTGACTTTATTAGATGTTAGTATCTACACATTATGTTATTATGTTCTCCAGAGCTGGACCACAGCAGGGTGACACACTGTATCCGTTCCCCATCCTGGGGTGGGCAAAACTATATTCCTTTCACATGGAAGAAGAGCTGAGGCTCAGAGAGGCGAAGGACTGGCTGTAGTCACCCAGCAAGGGAGGTGTGAGTCTTGACTTCTAGGGTTTGGGTTAACTATGGGTATCTCATTCATGCTGAGTGTCCCCAACATGGCTGATGTGTTCCCAGGGAGAGCAGGTGTCCCTGACTTTCTGGGCTTGTAGCCCTGGATGTTGGGTCTTCGATGGTCAAGGCGCATGACCTTCTTGTGAGGCCTTGGAGGGCAATTGACTCTGGGTTTGAATCTGGACTCTGCTGTCTGTTTGCTGTATCTGATTGTAGGAAAATGACTGCCCTGAGCCCTCAGTTTCCCCCATCTGTGCCAGTACAGCTCTGAGAAGGTGCCATGACTTTGGGTTATGGCGTTGTGTGTCAAGTGCTCGGGCTACACTCAGCAAGTGTTGACTGTTTTTGAGACCGTGACAGAAGGTGATTTTGTGGTGAGACAGGAAGGCCAATTGATCCGGGAACCCTCAGGGCTGTCACTGGCCACACTGTTCTGTGGTTGGCTTGTTCTGTGAGTCTAGGAGTGATTGTATCTGTTGAAAGCCTGCCAGCTTCATCTAACTTCCCCAATCCCAAGCGTGTGTCCTTCCTTGCTCTGGTCTGCCCCAGACCCGACTACATGTCTGTCCCCTGACCTGTAGTGTCTGAGACCCCGTCACTGTGTGGACTTAGGTCCTCAGGGGTCTCCACGTCCTGTGCAGTGGGTGCTTCGTGTGCTGGCCCACACAGCTGGGAGCTGAGATGCTCTTACCTTGTTTCTGGTAGAGCGGAGCGGAGGCTCGGAGAGGGGTCCGGGCTCTGTGTGGCTCCTGGTTCGGGCAGTTCTCCTCCCTCAGCCCCAGCTTCACTTCTCCCATGTCTCTCTGGTGTGGGGTGCTCCTGCAGCCTCTTTCAGTGGTGGCCAGCATCCTGCATGCTTTAGATAGTTGAATCCTCCTGCCTTTGCCTGTGCAGGTTTCTCACTCATTTTTCCTCTTTGAGATAAAGTCTTGCTGTGTAGTCCAGGCTGACCTGGAGCTCACCGTGTAGCTGCAGTGATTCTCCTGCCTCAGCCTTCTGAGTGTTGGAATTGTAAGATATGCTGTCATTCCTGCCCAGTGCTCTCTAGTGGCTCTATCAGGGCTAGTGCTGTCTCTCCTCTGTGCCTCTGCCCCCTTCTATCCTTCCATCGAGACTCAACCTCAGCCTACAGGTGGGTTTTCTTTGCTTCTAAGGAAATATACAGTAATTATTACTCTCAAGGCTGCAGCACTTTACAAAGCATGCGTATGTGGTCACCTACCACCAGCAGGGCTGGGAGGGAGACGTATCACTGTGATCACTTATAATCGGCAGAGGAGGAAACTGGCCTCAGGTTGGGCTCCTGCTAGCAGCTCTCTGTGCTTGGGCAGCTGGGACACCACTTCCCCTGAGTCTCCAGTCTCTACTCCCCTCAAGTGCCTCAACTTGTCAGTGACCAGAGAGGTGACATGACTAGCCTGGGGTCGCACAGTACTGCAGGGGCAGAGCTGGTCAGTTTCTTCTAAAGATTAGACAAGAGGCAGATTGTGCTCAACCTTTCCACCCTTCTGAAGAGATGCACAGCCACCCAGGATGCTGGAGGACCAGGGAGACACAATTCTTCTGTTCACTTAGGTGGCTCCTCCATCTGCCATCATGGGTGGGGCAGCATTGTTGACCTGGCCAGGCTGTGCCCTGTGGACTTTGTTCTGAGTTGTACCAGAGTCCCCAAGGCTGGTAAGGAACTGGAGCTGGGTAGGCTCCTCACTGGCAGGGAGGGGAGAGTGTTTAGGGTAGTGTGATCAAAGGCTTGCAAGTGGCATGGTCCGTGGGCCCCGAGAGATCGTGGGTTAAGTAGGTCTCTACCGTAGGGACTTGATTGGACCCCGAGTGACGTCGGCAACTGCCAGTACCACCCATGACTGATCATGTTGCCATACCCTCCAAAGCACATCTCCTGTTGGAGCCTTTGAGCAGCCTCCTGGGCCCCACCCCCACCCCACCAGGTGTTCCGAGGCCTGGAACCAGATGAGCCACCGTTCTATTTGGGGACAATTCTGTCGTTCCCGTTTCAATCCTGTGCCCTAGTTTTAGATGCAACGTGGGTTTGGTTACCAGTTGGCCGTTTGCAGACAGCTCCCCCTCCACCCTTTCTGCCCATACCTTAAACCCGTGGGCATCAAGGCCAGATTAGGCCTTGGCTTAATTAGGCTTTGGCCACCTTTGGAGTTGCCTAGGATTCTGCCTCCAGTTCTCTACATAGGCTTGGTTAGCAACTGGTGATTTTTGAGCCTGTGATGGGGTGCTGGGGGCTCTCAAAGAGCTACTTATCCTCTGGGGGAGCCAAATACAGACTTTGGTTATTGCCTTACTGTGGGTTAGGTGCCATGGGAATGATTGCAGCCTAATACAATGCCAGGAGGGCTTCCCAGAGGAGGTGATACCTGGCTTGGGTCTTTCTTAAAGGGTAAGCAGGAACTCGTGAGAAAAGAGAAGGGTGAGGATGTGTTGGGAAGAAGGAACCCAGAAACCAAGGCAGGGAAGAAGTAGCCTGGTTTTGTGTGTGTGTGTGTGTGTGTGTGTGTGTGTCTGTCTGTCTGTCTGTCTGTCTGTCTCTCTGTCCTGGGGTGCAGAGAAGGTTCCTGAGGGTGGGCCTAAACCCCTCTCTGGCACACTCAGACTTTGTCTCAGTGTTTTAGTAGAACAGGCATGGATCAAGGACAGAAGAGGATGAAGTGGGACCAGGGACCAAGACGGAGATCAGAGCCCCTGCCTGGGCAGAGGTAGCTTTGGAGCTTCCGTGGAAGGACTGGGGTGTGGGAGTAGAACTGAGCTAGAGTCTGGTGGTACAGTGGGTGAGCTCTTTTTTGCATTCTGGGAGCCAGGATTTGGACCTGGTGCACTCCTGGAGCCCCCAGGTGTGTGCCCGAGGCATTTACATATGGCCTTGAGTGGTGA
The DNA here is from genome assembly GCA_035773235.1 of Eospalax fontanierii. Taxonomy (NCBI): domain Eukaryota; kingdom Metazoa; phylum Chordata; class Mammalia; order Rodentia; family Spalacidae; genus Eospalax; species Eospalax fontanierii. Next base: position 21,825,985 of record CM069550.1, on the reverse strand, counting down.
GGAGGCCCTGGGAGATGGGTGTACCCAGTTCTGTGGCTCATGGCTGGCTCAGGCAGGGTGGCCTTGCTGAGATGGTCCAGGGAGCCCTGCTGAGAACAGATGGGTGTGGAGAGCAGACAGGAACTGGCTGTAGGAGTGGCGGAGCCTGGGAGTAACAGTAATGGAGGGCAGGTAGGACTGTGCCATGGGTCCCTGCCACACAGCACCTCTCCGGCATGCTGCCCCCGTGGGAAGTTGGAAGACCCTGTACTGTAGCTCCAGAGGCAGCTTCTGCAGGTAGCTGGGGTGGGCTGTGGTCCACAGCCTGGTCTCCCTCCTTTGGGTGAGCCTCACAGGGTACAACCCATCCCTTTTGATGGCTGAGAGTGGCTGCCATCCACTGCGGGACCCAATAGACCTGACTTTGAAGCCTGCTTTAACTCCAGCTGGGAGGCCTTGGCCAAGTGACTTTGCCCTTCAGAGCCTCAGTTTCTCCACCTGGAGAATGGAGCTGAGGCTCTGAAGGGCTGCGCCCAGTGTTGTCCAGGCCTAGGAGGACCTGGCTCTGAGCCGTGGCCTTGCTTGACTGCCAAGGGGCAGCTTCCGGGTGCCCTGGGCTCTCAGCTATGAGGACAAAGCCCCTTTGTGGTGAGACAGATGGAGCCTGGGAGCCCCCTCCCTGAGCAGCAGGGCTGTCTGTCCCTCCTCTGCACTCTGTCCCCTGGGGGAAGGAGCTTTCTGAGGCCGAGGGTGGGAACCCAGTGGGTTGCACAGCTTGGCTGCCCTGCCTGACTCTGGCTGGGAGCACAGTGTCTCTCCTCTGTCTAGACCAGTTCTCTGGGTCCCAGGTGTCCCTAGCAAATCTTGAGCCTTCTCTGTGGGTGCCCCGCTCATCTTTCCTTTCATCCGTCCATCCATCCATTCCCTCCCGTCTATCCATCTTTCCTGCCTCCCTCCCTTCCCTCCTCCTCACCTCCCTACTCCAGGCACCTTCCCCTTGCTGGGACGGGTGCTTCTGGTGACTGTCCATTCTGACCTGAAGGTGTCCGAGAGTTCCAGCCCCATGCTAGTTTGACTATGACGCCTGCTGCGTGAGTATTCATCTGTGACGGGCCAGAGGCACTCACTGAGACTGCTGCCATCAGAGCTGAGGTCCGAGCCACGGAAGGAAAGTGGAGGGCCTGGGGAGGGGGTGGGCTGAGGGATCCAGGAGGTCCCTGAGGAGGTGGCCTCTGAGCTGGGACTGGAAGAGCGTAGAGTTGGCTGGAGGTGCTGCCCTTGAAAGCCCTGTTGGGGTGGGTGGCGTGAATCCTGAAGTGGGGGATAGAGGAGCGATGTGGGTTGGGTGGAGTGTATTGTGGGCAGAGGGGAGGGCATTAATTACAAGGGGTCTTGGTAGAAGAATGCTGTGTTTTCAGGGAAGGGGAGGCCACGGACCAGCACAGGTAGAGGGAGGTGAGGTGCCGGGGAGGGGGGTGGTTGGTGTGGTGGCTAGTTGGGTCTTGGGGCTGCATGTAAGGACTTAGTCCTTCGATTTAGAGGTAGGGACTGTGAGGAGCTTGAAGCTCATTGGATTCAGATTGGCATTTCTGAGAGGTTCTCTGCCGCACCTGGGCCTGGCAGGGCTATGGTCATACGGGGAGAGAGGGAATTGATTCAGGGTGTGTTTGGAGCTGGGAGTTTATGAATGGGTTATATGAGGACTGGAAACTGAGGCTCAGAGTGGCTTTCCGAAGCCTAGATCACACAGTAGGGCAGGGCTGGGCTTATGCCCTCAGACTCGAAGCCTACGGGACCTATGGCTTTGGGGAATACAGATCCTGCTTCCCAAATTCTAGCCAGCAACTTTGGAGTATACCTGTCTCCTAGCCTGGATCTTCTGGAGATGTGCTATTCTGTGTAACTGCAGACTAGGGAGGGCTTGGAACCTACCCCGATGTATGACTTTGAGCCTCAGTTTCCTCTGCAGTGGGCACAGTGAGAGTCCCTACCTCACAGTGTGGTGGGGAAAATGGACAGACCAGAAAGCATGTCCTCAGTCCCCGTGAGGGTTTGGAGTCAGCGTGAGGTCCTGCACACCCTCCTGCTGCGGCAGGACTGGAGCTGCAGTGCCTCCTTCAGATGCCCTGCGCCTTTTTCCATGTGGGGAAACTGAGCCCAGAAGGGTACTAGGGTGTATAGGAGGCTTCCTAACCAGGTGGAGCAGGTCAGAGTCTCTGTGCCACGTCACCTGCTGCCCAGCCCTGGGGCCCAGCACAGCCTGGCCTGCTCAGACTCCACCCACTTCCTGACTTTAGCTTTCCCTTACAGAGGTGTCCAGCCTTTTGACACTGAGACAGTTTGTCATTTAGGGAGGTCATGCTCCAGAGCCTTGGTTGAGTTACAACAAAAAAATTGTAAATAACCCCTCAGTGTTTTGTTCCTAAATGTATTGGGGTCCTATGGCTGAGGTTCGTGTGTCTTCCCAGGCTGCAGGTCCTGGGTCAGGTAGAACTCCCCCTGCCTTTGTCAGGGCCAGCCGAAGTCTGCAGGTGCTCCTCCCCAGTGATGCGCGCACAGCCAGTTTGAAGCTGCACAGCCCCTAGCGTGCTTGCACTGTGGATGCTGGGCCAGGCATGTTCAGGCTGCCGTGGCCCTTGGATGCCCCCAATGACCCTCACTCATTCCTTACTCACTTGGCAAACACGTTTCTCCCCCTCAACTGAATTCCTGGCTCAGGCCTGTTCTGGGTGGGGCTTGGGGCCTGGAGTTGCTTTGCACTTGACATAGTCCCTGTGATTGGGTGGTTAGAGGCTCTTCTGGGAATGTGTGCCACAAAGGGTGCAGGGAGGGCAGGGGCCAGGGCATGTGGCCTAGGTCTGCTACCTCTTTCCTGGGGGCTTGGATGGGGTCCATCCACCCATCCATACATTTGCTCTCTTGCCTACCTACCTGTCCATCCAGTTATCTACCCACCTTCCCAGCCATCTTCTATCCATCCATCCATAATCCGTCCATCCACCCATCTACACATCCATCTATCTATACATGTATCCATCTGCCCATCTATCCTTCCACCTATACATACATCTGTGTGTCTACACATGTATCCGTTCATCCATCCGTCTTCCTATGTATGTATGTATCTACTTCCCATGTGTCCATCCATCTGTCTACCCACACACCCACCCAGTCATCTATCCATCCATCCATCTCTTTCTATCTATCCCATCTACGTATCTACCCACCTACCCATCCAGCATTCCATCTCTCCATCCATCTGTCCATCCATCCCTCCCTCTACACACATACCCATCAATCATCTGTCCCATGCAGTGAAGAGCTACCTGGACACCAGTCCCTGCTTTTGCAATTGTCAAAGTCTAGTAAGGGAAACAGAGACCCAGCAAATGAAGGATCTGTGTGCGTAGTCCCTAAGAGGGAGCTGAGTGCTGTGGATCCTACATAAAATAGGAAGGGGCTTGTGATACCATCTGGGACATCTGCTGTTAGGTGGGTGGCCAGGGAAGGGGCTATTGTTGAAGGACTGGCTGGTGCTGGGAGTAGGGTGTGTGTTTATGTCTGGAGGTGGGGAGGACCTAGGGAGGGGGAACACCAGTGCAAAGGCCCTGAGGCAGGGGCATGCCTGGAGTGTTGGAACAACGGCAAGAGGTGGGGGAACAAGTAAGCAGAAAGAGAATGGAGGATGAGGAGGGCAGTGGGACCCAAGGGGTGGAGCAGCGGGGCTTGAAGGCCTCAGTGTGACAGTGTGACAGTGGGCTGTGGACTGGCAGTGAGGTGGGACCACATTGGGTGCTGGGTGCCTCTGACTACTGGGGTGCATAGCAGATGGTGGATGTAGGGGCAGATGTGCTGTGGGCAGGAGGAGGGGGTTGTACAGTCTGGAGTAGTTGTTTGGAGGGGGCGAAGGGTCGGGCTTAGTTTTCTGCATTTAATGGGCTCATCATATTTCTGTATTGTGGAGACTTGGCGCCATTGTGGAGCCCCTGGCCCTTCCCTCCCCCTTCTCTCCCTCCTCATCTCCCCCTCCCCCGCTCCCTCATGTCATTCTAAAGTAGATTTCTGAGCTCCTGCTTCACTTGCGTATGTTGTGCCTCTAGAAATCTGTAAAACCACCATTCACAGTTCCTGTCTGCAGCCTCCTTCTCCCCTCAGATGCCCTTTGCTGGAGAGGTTGCTGAGAGTCAGATGGCCCACCTCCCCACTGGGTTCCATGCTGAGAACAGGGCATAGGAAGTGCTCAGCTCATCGTAGGTGCTCCCATGATGGGCAGCAGGCACAAAGAGCATGTTTGCTGGACTCCGGGCCCCAGTCTCAGGCCTTCAAATAGAAATTCATTCATTCTATGGCAGGTCTGTAAAGCTGTTTTGTTTATCTGAATTTTATGAGCAGAGATGGGCACAGAGTGGTAGAGAAACTTACCCTTGATCACACAGTGAAGAAGGGCCTGAGGGGGCTCTATTATCTCAGAACAAGAGGGTGCCTCTTCTCCCCCCCACCCCCCGCATAGGGGGTAGGTGAGGTTAGAAACTCCCTGAAGTCAGCCCCTGAACGTATCTTGGAGCTTTCCCAGAAGGAAGGGCATGTGCAAAGGCCCAGAGCCTGGAGGATGCTATGGGGAAGGTGAACGAGGGAGATGGAGCAAGCAGTGGCCCCAGCAGGCAGGGGTGTTAGGAATCTGGACCGTCTCACTGACCACTGCCCCCCATTCATTCTCATATGCCCCGACCCTTGTTTACAGAGAGGGAAGAAAGACGGGCTCTTCCTGCTCTAGGCACCGATGGGCTAGGGCGATGGGAGTTGGAACCAGGACTGCTTGTGCTGTGGGGTCTGGCCACTTGGTGTTCCTGCCCACCCATTTATCTCTCTAAGGGAGATACCACCTGGCTGTGGGTGGGGAGGAGGGGCCACTGTGTTCCCAGAGCCGAGCAGCAGCCAGAGCTGCTGGCAGGGAACAGCGGGCACTGTGGGCCGGGCCCTACTGGTAGTCCCCTTCAGGACCCATCTGTCTGTCGCCAGCTGGGAGGGGCAACCAGATGACTTTTGGAGGTTGGGAGAGGATTGACTGGAACTTGTCACCTCAGTGAGCCACCAGGGTCACCCCCTGATCCTTGGCCTACCAGGGCCTTTGTGACCTGGACACTGGCTGAGGCCCAGGTGAGGTATGGTCTGCCCAGAGTTACACAGTAATGCTAATAGAGTCCCTGGCTCGGACTCATGAATGGACTGTCTCGGGTGTCCCTTAGGCCTTCTCATCCAAGCTGAGACCACAGCGGCCATACCTCCCTCTCTCCCACTCCTGGCTGTCTTCCCTCCCTGCCTCCTTCTGGGACAGTGTGGAGAAGCAGGACTTCCAGGGCAGAGGTCTTTGCTATCTTTAGCCACGTGACGGTATCCTGCACCAGGGTTAATGAAAGCCTCAAGAGGGTGCTGTGAACCTCAGTAGGAGGCATCCCTGTCCTGTCTGCAACACTCCCTACCCCAGGCTGTGTTCTAGGAAGGGTCAGTTCAGCCCCAGGCTTTTTTTCCCAACAACCCCTGGGGCAGCCTGCTTTGGGGAGATGTTGGGTTTGGGGTAGGGAGTGTCAGGGGGCTCACACTATCATCAGCTGCCATAAGCTGGGATCTTAGGCTCATCATTTGACTCAGTTGCTACTTCCTCATCTGTAAAATGGGCTTAAGAATGACACATAAGGGCCGGTCATGGTGTGCATGCCTTTAATCCCAGCACTGTGGAGGCAGAGGCAGGTAGATCTTGGTGCTTGAGAGTTCTAGCACTTGGGAGGTTGAGGACAAGAAAACCTATAAAAGTAGGCAGGGCTGTAGCTCAGTTGATAGAGTACTTGCTTGACATGCATAAGGCCCTGGGTCTCCAGCACCACATAAACTTGGCATGGGAAGTGAAAGCAGGAGGATCAGAAGTTCAAAGTCATCCTGAGCTACATAGTGAGTTTGAGACCACCTGGGCTACATGAGACCCTGTGAGAGCTCATAGTAAGTGCTAAGCAAGCCTCAGTCCTCACTATATATTTCCTCATCTTAGTGTCCTTAAGTCATTCCGAAGCCACTTGTGGAAGAATCCCCAGGTGAGCAGGCAGTCCTGGTAAAGTTAAAGGGAAAACCCAGGAGTGATGCCTGTCCTTGGGGAGCTTCCCACCAGCATGAGGAGAAAGGACATAGAATCGGCAGTGGGATGCTGTCCTCTGGGAGCTTTTCACTGGCATGAAGAAAAAGGAAAAACTGTCAAGAGAGGGTCCCTGCCCTTGAGGCAAGGGGTGACACCCTCCCAGGCCCTCTGGCCTGCTACAGATGGCTACTGCTGGGGACCTGTCCATATGTCAGCTGCATACCCAGTCCTAAGCCCCGCAGGTTCTCTTGCCTGCTCTGGGTGCTCCTCACTGCCTTCGGCGGCCTGGGAGGTAGAGGGGAGGCTGCAGCAGCCTGGCCACCTGGAGCCCGTGGTATGTGCTCCCGTCTCTGTCCAGCCTCTGTTCCCCTTTGGAAGAATGAGCAGACGCATGGGCTCTGGACTCCCCATGAGTCCAGCTGGGACCAGTGACTGGAGGGATGGGGCTGGGAGACAGCGGAGCCCTCAGCTGGTCTAAGGTGTTCTTGGATGGCAGCCTGGCATCTGACGGCGTCATTGAGTATCTGGTCAACTCTGGCTGTCCCTGTGTGACTGGGTCCCGATGAGAGCTGAGAGCTGACCTTGGGGGTCGGAGGAAGGCCCCTTGCCATAGCAGCCTATGGGCCTGGGCTGTGCCTCTGCTGCCACCCAGAGTGACAGCAAAGGAAGCTTTGAAGGACTTGCCCAGGACCCCCAAACCATAGTGCCGTTCCTCACCTAACCGGGCAGGTGACCATGGGGCCTCTGCTCCTGCCAGCTCTCCACTCGTTCCCGCACAGCTCCCGTGCCCACTCTCCTAGTGCCCAGCACTGTTATGAGGAGACATTCCGGGTCCTGCCGAGGACAGCTGGAGGGGGAGAGATGGTGGCCGACACAGATACGGCTATGTGCCTTCAAGGATGGGCCCTGGCCTGTAGCAGACTGTGGAGCCCAGACAATAGCAGCATGCTCTCCCAATACTGTGCTGCTGTCTCAGTTCCTCAGCCTCCTTTCTACAAAAGGGAACTTGTGACTGGCTGGGACAAGGCCTCCTGGGTTCACGCGTTGCTGAGTGCACTCTTTAATGGGGGGCATGCCCCTGGGAGTCACCCTCCTTTGAAAGCCCCCAGTTGAGATGTCTTCTGGGGTCTCCCCTCCTTGGGCTTCGGGGAGGGGAGCGGGGCTGAGAGAGGCTGCCTTAAGAAGTAGAGTCTGCTGCATCACACTGGGGAGCCCCTAGCCCTCTCTGAGCCTGTTTGCTGTGAGTCTGGGTGCTGCTCTGCCCAGCCCCCACTGTTGCTGTCACTGTAGTTCTGTGATCTCTTCCTTGTGTGTCCAGTCCCCTGGCTGCAGTGAGTTGGTGTGTAGCAGGGACCCAGCGCAGCAGACAGATGCAATGGGTGCACAGGGATGGATCCTCCGAACCGTTCTTCCCTGTTATGGGGACCCTGTCCCCCCAAGCAAGCCCTGCTTGGGGCTGTGTCTGAAGGAACGTCCGCAGGCTCTCACTGGAGCACACTGCTACTCTGCACACTTGGTCTGAGACCCTGGGTGACTGAGAAGTCACCTGGTGTCCGTAGTAACGTTGGCAACTGGCAGAAACTGCGCATGTGGACAACCTGGCGGCAGCCATGTGGGAACGTCACTGTCATCTTTCCCTCTTCAGGACAGAACACAGAGGCTGAGAGTGCGCCAGTGACCCGAGCAGCCATGACGTGCCGAGCCAGGATCTGAGAAGGCAGGTAGGCTGTGTGCATGTCAGTTTCTGAGAGAGGCTCTCATGTAGCATGATTTGGCCTGAACTCACTATCCTAGGCTAGCCTCCAGCTCATTGGGTAGCCCATGCTGGCCTTAAACTCACTATGTAGTACAGGATAGCTTCCAATCCAATATGTAATCCAAGCTTGCTTCCAACTCACTGTATATAGCACAGGCTGGCCTTCAGCTCAGTTCTCTGATGTAATTTGGGTAAATCTTGTCAAAATTTCCTTTGGAGAAGTATGCATGTGTCCCACCCCCTCTGGCTCTCCTCTCTCTCCTACTGGATTGGGGCTGGTTCTGGATTTGGGACTGAATTATAGAAATCAATTTTTGCCAGGCACAGTGGCATATACTTTTAATCCCAACACTTGGGAAGTAGAGGCAGGTGGATCTCTGTGAGATCGAGACCAGCCTGGTCTCGATAGTGAGTGCCAGGCCATCGGGGCTATAGGGAGATCCCCCCCCCCCACACACACAGAGGTTTAAAAAAATAAGCATGATATATCCCCAAATCAAGTTTAGGACATCTTCATTTCTCAAAAAGAAACAGCTCATTACAGTTGCCCCATGTCTGCAGGCGGGGTGAGAGCTGTCTGCTTTCTGTTTCTGTGACTTGCCTGCTCTGTGTTATTTTGCAATGCGTGGCTTTGATGATTGGTTCTGGTCACTTAGTAAAATATTTTCAAGACCCACTTAGTTGGGACAGTGTGTAGCTTCCTATGCCAAGACTTCATGTCTTTTTTGGCAAAGAATATTTCACTGTGTGGTTGTGCCCTACATATATGCATTTGTGTGTGTGTGTGTGTGTGTGTGTGTGTGTGTGTGATGCATGTTTTCAGGTGTGCTCACCCATGTGGTGGTCAGAGGTTGACACTGGATGTCTTCCTCACTTTACCTATTTTTGAGACAGGATCTCTCACTAAACCTGGTGCTCACTGTTTCAGCTACCCTGGCTGGTCAGCACACCCCTGGGATCCCCTGTCTCTGCCCTCTGTGCTGGGATTACAGGCTTGTGCTGCCATGCCCAGTGTTTACATACATATACACATACACATGCTAGGTATCTGAACTCGGGCGCTCGTGCTTGTGTGGCAGGTACTTTGCCCACTGAGCCATCTCCCCAGTCCCCTATGTATGTGTTCATTTTTAACACATCAAAGTGTTTTGGAGGGCTAGTGAGATAACTCAGCAGTTAGCCAAAGTTCCTTACCTCCAAGCCTCTTCTGATGCACAGGACCCACGCCTCTTCAAATGCTCACCGTTTCTCTGTCAAAAACATTCAGAATTGTTCCTTGCAGCTTTTAAAAAAATTATTTATTATTTTTATTTTATGTGTATGTGTATACTGCCTACATGTATGTAAGTGTACCTGTGTTGTGCGATGCCCACAGAGGTCAGAAGAGGGCATCGGATTCCCCTGGAACTGAAGTTGTGGACAGCTGTTAGCCACCATCTGGGTGCTGGGAATCTAACCCAAGTCCTCTGCAAGAACAGCTTGTGCTGCTCTTAACTCCAAGGCCATCTATTCAGCCCCGCTTGCAGCCTTTTGTTGCATTGTTACCTATGAGCAACCTGTTGTTCAGTGACGCACTAGGAGCCCTTCCTCCTAACTAGAGCTCTGTACCCACTAGCCGACCTTCCCCCATCCCTCTCTCTCTTTCTTCCCCAGCCTCTGGTTGCCATCATTGTATCCCAACTTCTTTATTCATTTTTGAGGCTCCACCTGTGAGTGAGGTTGTGGGGAATTGTCATTCCATGTCTGGCATGTTTCACTTCCCATGTGTCCTCCAGCTCTACCCAGGTTGTTTCAAATGACAGAATTTTGCGCTTTTTGTGGTTGAATAGTGTTCTATCATGTATGTACCAGGCTGCCTTTATTCATCTGTTGACGAACATTTGTGTTCATTTCTTGACTGTTTGAAATAATGTGGCTGTAAACATGGGAGCACTATGTCCTTTGACACACCGATTTTGTTTTGAAACTGGAGGGCAATTTTATTGGAGTTTGAGAGAAAAGCACTAGGACAGGCAAGCTGCAGAGGTCAGCTGCTGAGGGGATGGAGATGGGTTAGAGTCGAGGAGAATTGGTTTCTGAGCTGGAGGTTAGGAAAGCGGGCAGGCTCCTGGGTGAAAGCCTGCAGCAACTGCAACTGCATAGGGGTAGGGACTTTTCAGATAGAGAATAAGGGTGCCAGAGTGCCAGGGAGCCAGGCCAAGGGAGACAGCAAGAGAAAAGACAAACCTACTCTTAATAGCATGCAGGCAGTGGGTGGTCTAGCAGGGAGGCTGCGTGCTCTGACACTCCTCCGGAGTACCCAGTGGGCGAACCTTCCGCTCACCGCTTTGTCACTTGATGGGCATTGTGTTGTTTCCACTGTGAGGCTACAGTCCACACTACGGCTGTGGGTGGTTGGGGTGAGTTTTGTGTGGGTCTATCTTTTCACTCCTTGGGAGTAGACTTCCTGCATCACACATCACGTGGTAGGTCTGTATTGAAACTTTACACAAATGATTTATTTCTTTTTATTTTATGTGTATGAATGATTTTGCCTACAAGTATGTAAGTGCACCTGTGTTGTGCAATGCCTACAGAGGTCAGAAGAGGGTGTCAGATTCCCCTGGAACTAGAGTTATAGACTGTTGTTAGTTACTTTGTGGGTGCTGGGAACAGAACCTGGGTCCTCTGCAAGAGCCAGTGCTCTTAACTGCTGAGCCATCATCTCTCCAGCCCCTGTTGAACCTTTTGAAGAAAGGCTGGACCGTTTTTCCAAGGTGCTGCATCACTGGACACCCCAAGCAGTAGAGGAAGGTTTGAGTCTTGCACATCTGGCACAGTGCTTGGCGCACTGCCTGTCTTTCTGATGAAAGCCTTTCTGTGGGTGGGGTGTGGCATCTCATGTGATTCATTCACCTTTGCCAGTAGGTTCTGACCATAAGCTTCGGTCTGTGTGCTTATTGACCAGGTTTTGGTTCCTGGGAGAGATGCCTGTGTGCTCTTTGCTATTTATTTATTTATTTATTTATTTTAGTTTTCTTTGAGACAAGGTTTCGCTGAGAAATAGCTGTGTGTTCTTTGCCTGTATTTATTTATTATTTTAGTTTTTGGAGACAGGGTCTCCCTGTATCCGCAGCTGGCCTAGAACTTGCTATGTAGACCAGGCTGACCTCAATCTCACAGAGATCCATCTGCCCAAGTGCTGTGACTAAAGGTGTGTACCATCATGCCTGGCTCTTTTCCATTTTTAAATTGGGTTGTCTTTATTGTCCAGTTGGTCATTTTTTTTTTTTTTTTTTTTTTTTTTTTTTAGTCAGTGCTGGAGTCTGAACTTAGGTCCTCACATATGCCAGGCAAGTTTTCTCTGTTTCTGAGTTACTGCCAGTTTTTCTTTTTATATTTATTTTATTTTCATATATGTGTGTGTGTGTGTGTGTGTGTGTGTTTTATGTGTATGTACACACACAGGCATGCAGGTACACTCAGAGGCTAAAGAATGTGTCAGATTTCTTGTAGCTGGAGTTATAGGTGGTTTTGAGGTGCCTAATGTGGGTGCTGGAAACCAAACTCCTGTCCTCTACAAAGGCACTCCTGCTGAGCCATCTCTTGAGCCCCAGGATTAAAAATATATGTATGTGTGTGTGTGTGTCTGTTTGTGCATATGTGCATGTGGGTGCAGGTGCCTTTGGAAACCAAAATTGTTGGAGTTATAAAGGCAGTTGTAAACCACAGACATGGGTGCTGGGAATTGAACTTGGATCGTCTTGAAGAGCTATATGAGCCCTTAACTGCTGGGCCATCTTGCTTGCCTGTTTTGCTTTGTTTGTTTGTTTTGTTTTAACTTTTATTTATTTTGTGTATATGGCAGGCTTATGGGTGTCCTGGCATGGATGTAGTGGTCAGAGGACAACTTGCAGGAATTAGTTCTCTCCTTCTACCATGTGGGTCCTGGGGACAGAACTCAGGTTATTAGGTGTGGCAGCAAGCACCTCCACTCTCTGAGCTGTTATGCAAGCCTAGGTTTCTTTATATAGTCCATAGAAGTCCCTTGTTAGATGGATAATTAGGATATATTTCTTTTTCATTTTGTGGACTTTTTGTGTGTGTCTTAGTTTCTTTCCTGTTGCTGTAACAAAATACTCTGACAAAAGCAATTTAAGGAAGGAAAGGTTTCTTCTGGCCCACTTATTCAAGTCCAGGATCCCAGGCAGGGAATGGCACTCCCCCACAGTGGGCGGGTCTTTCATCTCAATTAAGAAAATCAAGATAATCCCCTACAGGCATGCTCAGAGGCCAGTCTCCAGATGATTCTACAGTCTGTCAAGTTGACAGTTAACACTGACCATCACAGCACCTCACTTTGTACCCCAGGTTAGCATCCAACTCATGTTCCTCCTGCCTGAGTCTCCCAGTGCTGGGGTTCCAGACCCACAGCACTGTAGTGGCTCCTTTCTTTGCTTTACCAATGGCGTCCCTTTGAAAGAACAGCAAGGTTTTAAATTTGGATGAATTCCAGTTTGTTTTTTATTCCATTGCTTTTGGGCCCTGGGTGTCATATAAGAAGTCATTGTGCTGAGGTCATGAAGCTTAAGCTGTATTTTTTTGTTTGTTTGTTTATTTTTAATAGGGTCTCACATAGCCCAGGTTGACTTCAAACTCACTCTGTGGCCCAGGCTGGCCTAGCATTCCTGATGTCATTGCCTCCACATCCTAAGTCCTGGATTATAGGTGTGTGCCACAAGACCAGTTTTCCTTATGAGCATTTTTGTTTTGCCTCTTTCAGGCTTGTGATCATCCATTTCAAGTCATTCTTTTTTTGGCCCTTTTTTTGAGACTGGGTCTTCCTGTAGCCCCAGCTGTACTGGAAATCACTATGTAGTGATTCAAGCCCAGGCAGGCCTTGAACTCACAGAGATCTGCCTGCCTCTGCCTCCTGAATGCTGAGACTAAAGGCTGCGCCACCACATCGTACCTGGCTCAAGTCATTCTTCTGTGGGGTCTGAGGAAGCTTCCAGGCTGTCCAGTTGTCGCAGGTTGCATATTTATCTGCTGTTTTCTTCTGCCCCAGCTGGAGCTCTCATACAATTTCAAACAGAACTTCTGCCTAGACTATCTGGACTTGCTCCTTCCAGATCTCTAGTCCTTCCATGTGAGCTATGGCTTTTCTAGATGCCCTCTGTAAGGCGAGGGCATTTCTTTTTGCCCCTTTTCCCTCTCCCCCTCCTTTTCTTCGCCTGACCCTCCTTTCCTCAATAGAGCCTCACTGTGTAGCCCAGAATGGCCTCAAAACTTGGTTCTTCTACATTCGCACCCCAGTGCTAGAATCACAGGTGTGTCTCTGGCATCCCAGATTCCTTTTTTGTGGTGAAGGAGTGTGGGGCTTTATCAGATGCCTTTTCCACATGGTCCAAGTCATCATCTGGCTTTACTCTGTACGGTGCTGTGTTGCAGTCACTGGTTTTTAGAAATAGAATCAAACCTGTATCTTGGCATCACCAAATGCTTGGGCCCGTGTGGAATTCTTTTCATAGGTGTCTGGAGATGGTTGTTTACATTCTGTGCACAATTTGTTTTATTTTATTTATTATTTTTATTTTATGTGTTTGAGTGTATTGCTTGCATGTAGGTGGGTGCACCCATGTTATACAGTGCCTGAGGAGATCAGAAGAGGGCCTTAGATCCCCTGGAAATCCCTTGTTAGCCACCATGTGGGTGCTAGGAATTGAACGCAGGTCCTCTACAAGAGGAGCCAGTGCTCTTAACCACTGAGCCGTCTCCCCAGCCTCTCTGTGCATGATTTTTACCTCCACATTTCTAGGAGATCTATCATTTAATCCTTTTTTAAAAATATACATTTTTGAAATGTTATGTTTCTGAGTGTATTGCTTGCATGTGTGTGAGGGCACCCCAGTCATGCAGTGCCCATGGAGGTCAGAAGAGGGCATTGAGTCCCCTGGAGCCAGGGTTATAACCAGTGGTTATAGACCACTGTTAGCCACCATGTGGGTGCTGGGAATTGAACACAGCTCTTCTGCAAGAGTAGTTATTGCTTTTAACTGCTGAGCCATCTCTCCAGTCCCTGTTTGTCATTTTCTTATGATGTCTTTATGTGTTTCCAGTGTTGAGGGGCAGACTTCATGGGGTGAGTTGGATGAAGTGCCCTGGTGAAGAACTGGCCTTGATTCTCCCTTAGTGTCTGGTCCAGTCCACCTCGCTCAGCCACTTAGCTAGGGTCAAATGAAGTTGCCAGTGAAGCTGTCTATGTCTGGGTTTTTTTACGGAAGATTAAAAATTACTGATTTGCTTGGGAGGCAGAGGTAAGTGGATCTCTGTAAGACTGAGGCCAGCCTAGTTCTCCATAGTGAGTACCAGACCTGGGGCTTCATGGAGACCCTTGTAGCCCCTCAGCTCGACTGATGCTGAAAAATTGAGATCAGAGTAGGAGTCCCCTGGCTGTGCTGCTCAGGAGTGATATTACTGCTCTTCTGAGGGCCTTTATTGAAAACTCAGCATTTAAAGTTCACATAGATATGAACATTCAGATACAGATATTACATACGATAAGTGTTCAAGCAGTGTAAAACATAAGAATTTTCCCATTATAATGGTGAGAACAGCACAATGAGCCCAGTAAAATCTGGACTAATAACAGACCTTGTTTGATGTGTGTATGTGTGGACTACCCACCTGCCCTGGGGACAGCTCTCTAGTTGCTCTGTTCCCAGCATCCTGGGAGCAGACTGTCCCCTTCTTCAAGCCTCCACTTTCACAAAGTCTGAAGAAGTCTGTTAACTCTTAGTGAGCCAAGTGCTAGGAACCTGTTAACTATTAGTGAGCAAAGCACTATTGTCCTTAGGGGACAAGGGGAGTCACTAAAGACCCTGTCTCAGAAAGGAAAAAAAAATTCATAGCCTGGCTACATAATAAGTTCAAGGCCAGCCAGGGCTACATAGTGAGACTTTGTTAAAAAAAAAAAATCAGTAATTCAGGGGCTGGAGAGATGGCTTAGTGATTAAGAGCACTTGCTTTTGTGGAGGGCCTGGGTTCAGTTGCTGGCATCCAAATAGAGTGGCTCATAACTGCTTGTAACTAGCTCTAGGAGATCTAATGCCTTCTTCTGGCCTCTGTGGGCGTGCATGTGTGCGTGTGCACGGGCGCACACGCATATGCACACCCCCCCATATACATTTAAAAGAATGACTAATTGGGCTTGTGAGATAGCTCAGCAGATAAAGGCACTTGCTGCCAAGCCTGATGACCTGAATGTGATCCCTGGAGCCCACATGGTAGAGGGAGAGAACTGACTCTGCAAGCTGTCCCCTGACTTCCACACAAACTCTGTGGCGTGCATGTGTACACACATGCTTGCGTTCACCCGTTTTTCCTGTTACTAATTTGGCGGTGTTGTTCATGGAAGTCCCTTGTGCTCCTGTTTCTGCTCTCCTCCCTCCTTTTCTCCCTCCGTTCCTTTCAGCAAGTCTCTGCTTTGTAGCCCAGGTTAGCTTCAAGCTTATGATCTTCCTTCAGCTTCCAGAGTGCAGGAATTATGGCAGTGCACCACCAACCACCATGCCTGCTCAGCTTTATTTCTTTAAGGACTGCAGTGACCTGAGTAAAAGTCTTCTCTCTCTCTCTCTCTCTCTCTCTCTCTCTCTCTCTCTCTCTCTCTTTCTCTGCTTAGTCTAGCTGTTGTAGGTTTGTCATGTTTGTTGAGCTTTTTAATTTTTTAAAAATCACTTAGTTTTCTTATGTATTTTTATATGTGGTGGGTATATGCATATGAATGCAGGTACCTAAGGCATCAAGAAGTGAGTGTCAGATCTTAATTACCGGGCCATCTCTCTCTACCTTTTAAAAATATTTATTTATTTTTATGTGTATGTGTTATGCCTGCATGTGTGTAAGAGCCTCTGTGTTGTGCAGTGCCCATGGAAGACAGAAGAAGGTGTCAGATCTCTTGGAACTGGAGTTACAGAATATTGTTAGCCACCATATAGGTACTGGGATTTGAACCCAGGTCTTCTGCAAGAACAGTTAGTGCTCTTAACTGCTGAGCCATCTCTCCAGTCCTTTCTCTACTTTTTTATTTTAAAAAATATTTTATTTATTATTTTTATGTGTATGAGTGTACTGCCTGCATGTATGTAAGTGCACCTATGTCATGTAATGCTCACAGAGGTCAGAGGAAGGCATTGAATCCCCTGGAACTGGAGTTCCCATGTGGGTGCTAGGAATTGAACCCAGGTCCTCTGCAAGAGAAGTCAGTGTTCTTAACTGCTGAACCATGTCTCCAGCCCCTCTCTCTACCTTTTTAAAATTTTTATTTTTTTGAGACATGGTCTTCTTGTAGCCCCAGCTGGCCTGAAACTCACTTTGTAGACCAGGCCAGCCTCAGCCTTCACAGAGGTCACCTTCTCCTGCCTCCTGAGCGCTGGGATTAAAGCCTGGCTCTCCCAACCCTTTTGTTGATCCTTTCAGAAGAATTGAACTTGGATTTTGTTTGACCCCGGTCCCTCCTTTCTGCTTTCTCAGTTTCGCTGTAAGCCGTATTTCCTTTTGCTCACCTGTAGGTTAGTTTGTTCTTAAGCGGGAAGGTTAGGTTCCTGGTGTGATTTTCCTCTTTGGCGCAGGTGTTTACTCTGCCAACTTGCCTTTGTGTTCTCTCAGCCTACATCTGTATTATTTGGGTGATTTTGTCCTGCATGCAGCCCCCCACTCTCATTCTGCTAAGGACTTAATCCACTTTGTTGTGGTTGGAGACACGTTTTATATGGTTTCCCTCCTTTTAAATTTATTGTTTCATGTATAGCATATGGTCTGTCTCAGAGAACATTCTGTGCACACTTGAAGAGAATGTGAATTTTGCTGTTGTTGGGCGGCTGTTGTGGTTAAATTTGCACTTGTCTGATGAGGAAGTTGAATGTCTTGCGGTGTGTTTAGGAGTCATTGGAGGGCTGGAGAGATGGCTTAGCAGTTAAGAGCACTAGCTGTTTGGTTCCTTGCACCCATATACTGGCTAACATCCATATGTAACTCCAGTTTCTGGGGATCTGACACCCTCTTCTGGCCTCTGCAGGCATTGTATACATGTGGTGCACTTACATACATGTAAGCAAAGCACTCATCCACATAAAATAAGTAAATAAATAAAGACTTAAAGCCATTTGGTTTGTTTTTCTGTAAACTATATTTTATCTTGTATGAGCTCTTTATATTTTAAGACAAAAACTGTCTATCATATGATGTGCAAATATTTTTCCTAGTTTGAATTTGTTTATCAAGCCAAGTAGACTGTAAAATAAAAAATTGAGACAGGGTCTCTGTGTGGCTTAGGATGGCCGTGAACCCACAATCCTCCTGCCTTAGCCTTCCCAACTGTGCGCCATCATACCTGGCTACATTTTAGGTTTTTTTATAGACTTAAGTTGCCTTTTTTTTTTTTTTTTAAGATATTTCATTTTGTAAAAATGTGTGTGTGTGTGTGTGTGTTTGTGTGTGATATATGTGTATTTGTGTGGCCAGCGAATACCACACAACATGCATGTGTAAGTCAGGAGACAAGTTGCAGGAGTCTGTTTTCTTCTTTTACCATGTGGATCCCAGGATTGAACTCAGACCATCAGGCTTGGCCGCAGGCCCCTTTACCCACTGAGCCATCTCACCAGCCCTACTTACAAATTTTCAGATATTCCTGCCTTATTAAGAAAAAAGAAAAATTCAGTTAGGGTTTGACAGGCCCAACTTGTGGGTTGATTTAGGAATAATGGGTGCTTTATAATGCCAAGCTTTCTTTCATTTTACTTATTTTTCATTTAATATTATTTATTTGTTTAAGACCAAGGCTCCCTGTAAACCCAGTTGGCCCAGAACTTGATATGTAGACCAGGCTGGCCTCAATCTTACAGAGATCTGCCTGCTTCTGCCTCCCTGAGTGCTGCAGTTAAACATGTATACTTCTTATCTGGCATTTAAAATTTAAATTTTTTAAATTAATTAATTTTTATTTTATGTGCCTGAGTATTTTGCCTGTATGTATGTAAATGCACCTGTGTTGTGCAATGCCCATGAAGTCCAGAAGAGGGTGCTAGACCTGACGTTGTGGTTTGTTAGCCACCATGTGGGTGGGTGTGCTGGGAACTGAACCCAGGTCCTCTTCAAGAGCAGCCAGTGCTCCTAACCACTGAACCATTTCTCTATCATTTTATTTTCTGATTGCTATTGGTATGTGGGTATTATTGATTCTTGGATATTGGCTTATTCCCCATCACTCTACACAATTTGCTTTGTTTGTAATTTTTTTCCAGTGTGTTTTTTAAAGACTTACTTTACTTTTAAATCCTGTGTATGTATGTGTGGAGATATATGCATGTGAGTGCTGTTGCCCCAGGAAGCCAGAGGTCTGAGATGCCTAGGAGCTGGGGTTATTCGTGGCTTTGGGCTGCCTGGTGTGGCTGCTGAAAGTCTTCCCAGGTCCTCTGAAGAGGAACTTTCCTCAGGCCTGCATCTGTATTGCCTACAAATGGTGATGCTCCAGTCTCTTTCTTGGTTCCACATCTTGGCTCTTGGTGGGCATTGAAGAGACCTTATGATGATGGTGCCAACGATGCCAGTGATCAACAGAGAGGCCAGAGGTCAGAGCAGGTCCTCCATAGAAATGGTAACAGTTAACACTTGTTGAGTACTCCCATGCACCAGGTACTTTTCACATATGGCCCTGTCTGCCCCGCAGCAAAACAATTAAGTAGTAACAGTCATGTCATTGAGTGTTCCAAATCTGGAAGGGTAAAAGGAGGCCTGCCCAGGCTCTGTGCCTAGGAAGGGGTTAGCTGGCATCTGCCCCTGACTTTGTGGCAGGGGCAGCTCTGTGGTTGCCCTTTGAGTCCTGTGATGCCCTGGGCAGTAGAGACCATCAGCATGTTGTACAGGGGTCCAGAAGCATAGCTCATACCCTTTACTTGCTGTGTGGCCTTGGGCCAGACCCTGGCTTCTCTGAATCCTGAATGCAGCCATACTCTGTTTTGGTATGCTGTCTGGGTAATTGAGACTCCATGGTTATATGTACCCAGCTTTGTGTTTGGCATTCAAGGCCTGGCCTGCTCCCCTGGCATTACCAGACACAGTGAGCCACATAGTGTGCTGTGTATCAGATATGGATTCTTCCAGTCACATGGACTCTTAGCTCCCAGGTTAGACTTATCATCTCTATTGTTGCTATTATTATTACTATTTCTACTAATATTTTTGTGGTGCTGTGGATGGAGCCGAGGCTCACACATGTAAGCCAGTGTCCACCATTGAGCCACACCCCAGCCCACACCCATCCGAGAGGCACCGTGGCTTGTGGAGAAGAAAGGTTCAGTTAGGAAGGAGCGTGGCAGGACTCCGACCCCTGCTCTGGTGGAGCCTCTCCCAGCTCCACTTCCTGACGCAGCGACTGTGGCCGCACCTGTCATAGATGGGACCAAGGTTCAGAGCTCACGACCCTGACCAGAGGAAGGTGGGTCTTCAAGGAGTAACTTTTGAGCCTCTCTGAGAGGGAGTGGGAGGTCGTAGGCAGGGGACGCCTGGGCCCAGAGGGCAGCACCTAGTGCAGGTCCGTGGACCCAGGCCAACCACTTAGGACTCAGGGATGTTAGAATAATCTTCAACATTCTTTATAAAACCTATTCAACTGTAAGTGCCAGGCTTCAGGTTCTACCCTCAACACTGCAAAGCATAATGATCATTATCATGAGACATGTTCTAGTTTGCTTTCTGTTGCTGTGATTAAATGTTCTGGCCAAAATCAACTTGGGGAGGAAAGGGTTTATTTCATCTTATCACTGAAGAAGGTCAGGGCAGGAACTCATGACCGGAGCCTGGAGTCAGGAACTGAAACAGAGACCATGGAAGAATGCGGCTTACTGCCTTATTTCCCTCTGGCGTGCTCAGCTGTCTCTTTTACATAGCCCAGGCCCACCTGCTTGAGATAGCACTGCCCCAGCAGCGGGATGGCCCCCTCTGCATCATTTAGCAATCCAGAAAATGCCCCAACATGCCCAGAGGCCGGTCTGTTGGAGGACATTCTTTAGGTCCAGTTCCTTCTTCATCTAGTTTGTTTCAACTTGTCAAAGACTAACCAGCACAGAAAGTAATTTCCAAACACCAGTTGATGCACAGTATGAAACAAAAAGGGTTTTCCTCTCTGTCCAATGCCTTGTCAGATGAGACGCTGTAAAGATTTTGGGGTCCTTACAGAACTTTTTGTAAACCTCGATCACCTGTGCGTGTGCGTGCGTGTGCGTGCGTGCGTGTGCGTGCGTGCGTGTGTGTGTGTGTGTGTGTGCCTACATGCATGCAGAAACCAATCTTATCACAGGGACAGTGGCTCACGGTTACTGCAGTTAGTACATGGCTCAGTGTTCTTGTCATCTCACCCCTACCCCCCAGCGTTTGGGATAGCTGACAATTCACCACACTTTCCAGAGAAGTTGAGGACCCAAGATTCCGAGTTTCAAGTAGTCTCTCATTATATAACCCTGATTGGCCTGGGACTCCCTATGTAGACCAGGCTGGCTTTGAATTCAGAGAGATCCACCTGCCTCTGCTTCCCTAGTGCTGGGATTAAAGGACTATGCCACCTTGCTTGACTCTTTTATCTTTTACCTTGACAATGAGTCAGGAGCTTCTTTCCAGACTACACAGCTCTGGCGCTGCAGCTGTAGGGTTTGGTTAGTCTCCTCTGATGAGCACCCCGATCATTGTTTTGAGGGTGGCAGGTCCCTGGCCTGAGGGACAGGGCTGGGCTAGGACAAGGGTACCTTGGAGGAAGGTTCTAGAGCTTCCTTAGGGCTCTATACTGCAGTAATCTGCTAATGTTTGCTGACTGGCTGAGCTGCACAGGGTCCCTGAGCACTGCTCCGCTAGTCAGTGGTGAGTGTGGCAGTGAGAGCAGACTTAGAGGAGATGCCAGGTCAGGCAGAACCCTGCACACTGGCACTGAGGCATGTGAGGGCCGTGGAAGCCCTTGCTGTCTGGGACAGAGTTGGGAGCCTGTGGTCGGACACACTTCCTACAGGAAAGAGCCACCTTCATCCGGGGACCTCAGACCCCCAATTCATGGCCTCCCCTACTTCCTGTTGTCCCTATCTCTGCCTCAGAACATGCAAGTGGTGGAAGAGATGGGGCCCTTCTCAAATGAGTGACTCATGATGACTGGGCAGAACCCTCACCCAACTCCAGGGAGCCAGAGTTTTTTGGCTGAGTTTCCTGGATTGGTGCTCCCAAGGGAGCCTCACTCCACCCTAAAAGGGCTGTCCTTCCCGATGTTTGCTCTGCACTACCAAAGGCCTCATCAGCTCAGTTCCTACTATTCCAGTGAGCGAGAGGTTTCGAGAGAGGAATGGGACCCCCGAGTTTACTGGACTCCTAGAGTAGCCCCTGTTCCTGCCTGCCTCTTGTGGTTTTCTGCCCATCCTATCTTTTCACTCTTACTTGCTGTGTGACCTCAGGGAAGTTCTTCAGCCTCTCTGTGCCTGAGTTTCCTCATCGTTGAACTGAGGACACTGTTAATATCTGTTGGTCAGGAGGATTCAGTGTTTGCAAGGTGCTTGGAGCAGGGCCTATCCTCTGATGCCAGGGATGTCTGGATGTCACCAGCTCTCTCTATGGCCTCCAAGGGCCTTAGGGTGTGAATTTCGACGTCTGGGCTCGAGGAGTCTTTTATCAACCTGGCAGATCTGTCCTGGGTGCTGTGAGCAGAGGGAGCTGGCTGGCCCCAAGGAGCTCAGCATCCAGAGAACAGTTGCAAGTCGCCCGGGCTGCTTTCCCTCCCTAGAGGCTGGTGCAGGCCCTCCGGGTATTTTGGGGTCCTTCTCTCATTTGTTCCCCAGCAGCCTTGGGAGTTATTTTCAGACACCTGCACTCGGGTGAAGCTCAGGAAAGAATTTCAGGAGCAGCCAGTAGGAAGTAGGGTTAGTTTATTAAAAGGAGGGTTTTTAAAAAAAATGAGGATTCATTTTTACTTTTTAAATTTATTTTTAAAGACACTGTGTTTTGCCTGCATGTGTGTAAGTGTACCTATGTTGTACAGTGGCCACAGAGGCCAGAAAAAGGCATTGGATCCCCTGGAATTGGAGTCATGGATGGTTGTGAGCTACCGTGTGGTGCTGGGAACCAAACCCAAGTCCTCTGCAGGAGCAGCCAGTGCTCTTAACTGCTGAGCCATCTCTCCAGCCCATTTTTATTATTTTTTTAATTCTGTATAGTTATATGTGTCTGTATGTGAGTGCGTGTGTCCTTGAAGGCCAGAGGCATTAATTAGATCCTCTGGAGCTGGAATCACAGGTGGTTGTGAACCACCAGCCAACATGGTTGCTGGGAACTGAACTCAGGTCTTCTGCAAGAGCCGTTTATACTTCTAACCACGGAGCCATCTCCAGCCCCAAAAGAGATTTTTAGAAAAAGATTTATTTATTTTTGTTTTATGAGTATGAATGTTTTGCTTGATATATATGGGAGACACACACACACACACACACACACACGCACGCATGCACGCCTCCTGGTGCCTGAGGAAGTCAGGAGAGGGTGCACTTACATACGTGTGGGCATAACACTCATACACATGAAAATAAATAAATCTTTAAAAAAAAAGATTTTTGGGCTAGGGGTATAGCTCAATTGGTAGAGTGCTTGCCTAGTATGTACAAGGCCCTGGTTTTGATTGTTGTTGTGGTTGGTGCCTGACTATAAAAACTTCCTGCTCGTAGATAGTTTCTCATGCATTGTAAACAGTTTTTATTTTAAAATCAATTTTTATTTATTCATTTTCTTTTTTTTTTTTTTTTGAGATACAGTCTTCTGTAGCCCCAGCTGGCCTGGAATTTGCTATAAAGACATTGCTGACCTCAATCTCACAGAGATTTGCTTGCCTCTGCTTCCTGAGTGCTGGGATTAAATGCATGTGCCACCACGCCTGGATTAAAATAAATGTTTATAATTCTTATCAACTCTCAAAGTCCCTCTGGAGCAGCTAGCAGAGGGCCTGCTGCCAGGAGGAGCTGTCAAAGCTGCTTGTGGTTGAGCGGGTGGCCTGGGCTGGCCGGCCTCCAGCATGCCAGGCTGCAGGTAACCCATTGGCCAGCAGGCCTCTGGGGACACCAAGTTTGTAAGTGCTGATGGATACTGTGACCTGGATGGAATGGGTTGCTATGGAAACCAGCCTTCTGTGTCTCCGTACTGTTGGCCTGGCCCTCAGGAGGCATTGGGCAGGTCTCCTCAGCCTCACATTCTCTGAGCGTCTGGGCTTGAGCCTGGGCCACATCCCCAAGGGGATGTGTAGCTCAGCAGGCTGAGGTTCTGAGCGTGCAAGACTGGATGCTGACCCAAGTCCAGCCACAGAGCCGGACCTGGTGCTGAGGACAAGCTGGTGAGGGCTTGCATCCGTTACGGTTCTCCAGGGAGAGCTGGCCCGGCGCCGGGTCACTCTGCATCCCGGGAGAGTAGTCAGGTCCTGTCCCCCAGCCAGGCACAGCGAGGGTGCAGGGCGGCCCTTGCTGCGGCCGTGTTTGGTCAGCCAGTGCTCCAGCGTACACAGGGAAGAGATGGCAGATGGTGAAGTGACATGGCAGAGCAGACCCAGACAGTGCCAAGACCTGAACTGGGGACTTGGTTCCAGAGCCTCCCAAACCACTGCACCACCTGCCTTACCTACCCTCCTGGGGGCTTTGGGAGGGCCAAAGGACATTCCCCCCGGGGGCGGCTACTTAACGTTCCCGTGTTTACATCCTCACAGCAGCTCTGCACATGAAGACACCGAGGCCCGGCGCAGGCGGGCGGCTTGCTTAGGGACGCCCAGCCGGAGAGGCGGAACAGGGTCTCTAGGCCGAGACCCCGCCACTGGTGTCTGTGCCAAGCCCCTGGTCTGCTCCCCACATCCACTGGGGTAACCCTGCTGCCCGCCAGGTGAGGGGAGCTGGGGCGGAACTGCCCTAAGAGATGGGAGCTGCAGCCCAGCACAGCAGGGTGGGGTGGGCGTGGGGTGAGCGGCAGGTGTCGTGGAGCCTTCGCGTCGTTCCTTCCATCCCAGGACCTCCTGAGTTTCTGGCTTCATCTCTCAGTTTCTCTCAGTGCTCACTCATTCATTGGGACGTTTATTCGGCACTCGCTGTGTACCAGACTCTGAATACAGTAGTAAGAGAAAAGCCCACGACAAAACCATGTGGTTAAAGAATTAAAAGAAGGGGAGCTACAGGTCAAGGGGGCTCAGCGAAAAGATTTAGGGAGGCCCTTTCCTGAGGAGGTGACTTCAGGTTTTTATTCTATTTCCTTTATTTTGTGTGCTTGGGGGTAGGCATGTGTGTGCCATGGCCTGCGTGTGGAGGTCAAATGACAACCTAATGGGAATACATTCTTTCTTAACTCTCTTTACCAAAAGGGTCCCAGGGACTGAACTTGGGTAGTCAGGCTTGGCAACAAGTACCTTTACTGGGTGAGCCATCTTTCCTGCCCAAGTGGCTTTTGATTTATCCTTGGTGAAGCAGTCAGGGAACAGCATGTGCAAAGGTCCTGTGGCTCTCTTCTTAAAGCTGCTAACCCAACTGCTGCCTTATCACATCTAGCGCTTTCCTCTAGGGTTAGACAACTCAGTCATGTGTTCGTTCAGCGAACCGTCAGTGAGCTCCTGTTACTCGCTAGAGACATTTTCATGACTTAGCGTGCCTGTTCACAGGGACTGAAACTGACAGGAAAGTGTGAGTGGTCAGGGCTTCTGATCCACATGTCATCCATGTGGACCTCTGTCTTAAGGTGCCACCAGCCTGCCCATTTTACAAGTGAAGAAACTGAGGCTATGTGAAGCCCATTTTTCCAGGCAGACTTAATACTTGTCTTAGGGCCACAGTTTCCCTCTCTGCTGAGTGGGTGGGGTGCCCTGCTTGCTCCAGAGGCTCTCCTCTACCTCAGGGTCTCCTGTCACCCCCAGCCAGGACCATGGGCAGCAACAAGAGCAAGCCCAAGGACGCCAGCCAGCGGCGTCGCAGCCTGGAGCCAGCGGAGAATGTGCACGGGGCGGGCGGCGCCTTCCCGGCCTCGCAGACCCCCAGCAAGCCGGCCTCGTCCGATGGTCACCGCGGCCCCAGCGCCGCCTTCGTGGCACCTGCGACCGCAGAGCCCAAGCTCTTCGGGGGCTTCAATTCTTCGGACACTGTCACCTCCCCGCAGAGGGCGGGGCCCCTGGCCGGTCAGCGCCCCCTCCCCACTCTGTCCCTGGGCAGAGGTCCCTGCCTCTGGGCTCTGGGCCCCTCGTCCCACTGATGAGTCAGGACAGCTGTGGATCCTCTGTCCTGGGGACTGTTGGTGTCCTGGAGGCTGTGGGTGGGAGGACCCCTAAGCTGGAATGTGGGGGCTCCGGTGGCCTTGGAGCAGCTATGTAACAGGACTGGAGGAAAGGTCTGCAGGTGTCTCTGAGGCCCAGGGGTGAGGGTGCAGGGACCAGGCCCCGCTGCGGCCTCCCAGCCTGGCCTTTGTTCCAGCTCAGACGGTTGCATGGTGGGTGGGTGAGCGGGGTGTAGGCCTGTAGTGGGGCTACCCTGAAGTGGTTCCATTGTGCCCCTGCGCCCTCTGCTGGCTGGCTGGAGTGTGACGCCGAAGATTTGAGCTGCACAGCGCACAGTTTACACACCAGCAGGCATATCTCACAGCTAGACTCAGCCATATGCGTGGTTACACACCCCCACACAAGCACATCCACTCCTAGACTGAGCTGTACACAGAGCTGCATACCCACATGGGCACGTCAACACATGTAGACTGACCGAACCACACACAGTTTTGTGCCCATAGGGGGTATGTACCCACACCAAGTGGAGACACTCACAGACACAGTGTTCCTGGAGACATACCTGGGACAGACACCTCCAGCCCAGCACACAGATACACGTGTGCACGCACAGCCTTACACCTTCAGATGGAGCTGTGTACCTCCAGTCAGAAGTCATTGACGACCCATGTGACACAGACACACTCATGGGTGCCCAGCCCTACAGCCGGCCACACGTACCTGCTTGCAGGTTGGACAGGTTGGGCCCCCTGACACAGTCACTTGCACATTCCTTCAGTTGAGAAACATTTGTGGAGTTCTGGTTTATGCTTGGGCACTGGGGGACAGAGGTGGCGGAAGGCTGGGTTAGCTGGAGGAGCAGCTGCCAGTGGTGACAGAATCTGAGCACCAGGGCCTTAAAGCCTGGCCCAGGCCCTAGAGACACCGGGCATCTGTTGGTGCCTATAGGTCAAGCAAGTGGCTCAGTCCCGAGTCCCTACTGTGTGCTTCGGGCTTTTCACTCGTGTCAGCTAGAAACACTGGTTAAGCAAGCAGCACACAGCCTGCCCTGCAGCCCAGCAGCAGGCAGAGATGCTAAGGGGCTCACAGCCCCCAGCCCCCTACAGAGACAGGGCGCCACTTCTGGGCTGGGCTGGTAGGAGGACGGTGATCCCCCCACGGGTTCTGATACCTCCCATTTCTTTCTGCAGGTGGAGTGACCACCTTCGTGGCGCTCTATGACTATGAGTCACGGACAGAGACAGATCTGTCCTTCAAGAAAGGGGAACGGCTACAAATTGTCAACAACACGTGAGTACCGCTTTGGGGACCCCGTGGGGGATGTGGGCCCTTCCACGCCCAGAGCTACCAGCAGAGGGTGGTACAGAGCCCCCAGGGCTGCTTCTGTTCTTGGTGGGTGGCGTCCTCCCCAGACCTCATCCTGGGCTCTGCCTCCGGCACCTCAGCCTCTTCCTCTTTCTGCTTCTCTCTTGCCGGCCTTAGGAGGAAGGTGGACGTCAGGTGTGTACTCCGCAGGGTGGAGGGGATGCTTCGCTGTGGCTGGGGCCTGTTGTCCGCATGTGTTTCTGCCACTGTCCCTGCCCGCAGTCCCGCTCCCTCACTTCCCTGGCCTCTGTCTCCCTGGCTTGTCCCGCATCCGCCGGCTTGTCCCGCATCCGCCGGCTTGTCAGACCCTCTCCCTTCTTCCCTCCTACCTTCCTCTTGGCTCATTCTCCCATTTAGATTTGTGAGTCCACACTGGGTACCAGATGCATGCAGTGCCCAGTGTGTTCAGGACACCGGGGTGGGCAAGCCTTGGCTCTCCTCCTGAGACAGTGGGTAGGGAGGGAACTGCCCCAGTGCCCCAGGCCAGGCCAGGGCGCAGACAGAGGCAGGTTGCACCCTGGTGGGTGCCTTGGGGCCGAGGGGACTCTATCTGCCTCTGTCAGGCTGTCTCTGTGGAAGGACAGTGAGTGCTGCAGGTGAAGGTGGTGGGAGGGCCAGACGATGGGTGGGGGTCAGTGCTGGCCTGTGGGGGCCCACTCCTTCAGGCAGGTAAGACTTGGGGACTTCGAGCAGGCTGTGGGAGGTCATGGGCTCTAGAAAGTAGGAAGGAATCCGTGTCTAAGTGACTCAGAGACTCCGCTAAGGAGGCAACATTTCCGCTTGCCCCAGGTGTTATTCATGCCTCCCTTTCCTTGAGCATGCTGTTCTCTGCCTGAAAAGCCCTTTCTCTCTGGTGAACTCCTATTTAGCCCTCAATACCCAGTGCTGGATGCCCTATGTGTGAGGCAAAGTGAGCAGGTGCTGTGTGCCAAATGTCTCCGCCCATCTCTTCATCTCGCTGCTTCCTATGCCCCTTGCCAGGGCAGCTTGATGGGGGAGGAGCTGTCTTCATTTCGCAAATGAGGATACTGAGGCTCAGAGTCGTCAAGACCCTTGTCCAAGTTCACATGGCTGCTGAGTAGCGAGCCCAGGGTGGAACCTGGGCAGTTACTGTCCCTCCTCCAGACTGCCATCCTGAGGGAGGGGCCTGTCCTAATCTTTCCTAGTCCCCTTCCTCTACCAGGGCCCCCAGCTGGTGTTTTTCTCCTAATGGGAAGCCCCTGAGCTGGCTCTGGCCACCTCACCCCTGGGTCCCCGTGCCCCATGCTGTTGGTGGCATTGGTGACTGGAACAAGGCATGTGTGACAGGTGATGTTGCTGCAGACTGCATGAACCAGACCAGTCTGTGCCCAGGGGTCTAACTGGCTGTTCTGCCAAGGCCCTGAGAGGCAGGGCTCTTATTTGCCCTGTTTTACAGATGAGGAAACTGAGGCCTGGGGGATAGGTGACATGCCCAAGGTCACACAGCTGACAGAGGCAGAGCTTAGTGGAGCAGTGCCCATGGTCTTTGGAGGGAGAGGCCACTGGAGGGTGCCCAGGGCGGTGACCTTCCATGCTGGGTATCTCTGAGTGAGTGACAAATGGGACCTGCACTCTGCCTCTCCCCCAGGGTCAGGGAGCAGCCCCTCCCTCCCATTTCCTGGTATAACCACTTCCTTCCCTCTGTCTCCTTGTGTGGCATGGATCTGTATGGCCAGGCCTGGCGGGAGGGGGAGGGGGGACGGGGGACTGGAGCCTGTCCCAAAGGAGTCTCACCCATGGGAGGCTCCTGGGTGGCAGGGCCAAGGGTAGTTGTAGGGCTCGGTGAGAGCCTGTGGTTCCCGCCCGGGCTCCAGGGAGTCAGGGTGGGGCCAGGACAGGCCCAGCGCTTCCCTGTGCTGGAAGAAGTTAGCTGAGTTGGATAGAGATGGGGGTGGTGCTGGGGAAGGGGGGTGTGGGCCTACTAGGTGTCTTCCGGGTCAGATGTGCTCAGACTGCTTTCTCTGTCTCCTCTTACAGTGCGGGGTTCTGGCTGCTGAGCCCCTGCTTTGTGAGTTTGGTGGGGCCCATGTGAAGCTGGGCTGGGTCATGGCCTTAGAGGGTCCTGTCTGCCCAGTAACAGGCCTAGAAGTCTGCTGTGTGATATGGTTTTTGTGGGGTTTTTTTGTTCTTTGCTTTTTGTTTTTGAGACAAAGTATGTCTATATAGCCCTGGTTGGCCTGGAACTCACTTTGTAGGTGAAGCTGACCTGGAATTCTTGAGAGATCTTCCTGTCTCCGCCTCCTTAGTGCTGGGACTGAAGAAGGCATGTGCCACCAGGCCTGGCTTGGTGCATGATCTTGATGCCCCATGGCACTGGCTCCTAGGTCTTGTGGCTCTAGGTGCCAGGAAGCCAGCTAGGCATGTCTTGCTATCCAAGCTGCTGTCAGGGCTTCCTGGACTACCCCTGCTCCAGCGGGACTCGGGCTCCCAACAGGCAATGCGGGCTACATACCTCCTCCTTCTGCCTCTGCGCCTGGAGTACAAGATGTCACCACAGCCATCGGAGCCCCTGAGGACCCTAGAGACCTGCCTGGTCTCTTCATTCCCACCCACCATACAGACTGAGCCAGGCTCGGCTCTGTGCCTAGAAACCTGGCTGCCTGGCCCCTGCATGGGTTCCTGCTTCAGCCCAGGCTAGGCCACACTCTGAATCACAGCCTGCGGGATTGAGTGCTATTTCTCATCATCCTGACAGCCCAGAGAGTTCATGTCAGTGCTCACACTGACACAGTGTCCCAGGGTCCCAGAAGAAGTCCCTGAGGCTCAGAGAGGTGAAGTCAGCAGCCCAAAGTCACACAGCTAGGCAGGAATCATTAGCTTGGGCCCTGGGTTCAGCACTTGCTCCTCTGGCCATGTGTGAAGGGTTGTTAGGGAATGTGTGGTTCTTCCTTTTCTCTTCCTGTTCTTGGTAGAGTCAAACTTCTGCCTGGTGGAGAAAGGTACCATAATTCCCAACAAAGCTTGCCCAGGTGCCTCTGCCCAACTGGACTGTCTGAAAAACTGGGGCCCCTCTTGTGGGACAGTGCCAGGTCCTTGACCAAGCCAGCACACAGCCATCTGAGGCAGGTTGGATGTCCTAGGCCATTAATGTGAGAAGATAGAGTTTGTCACCGCAAGTCATTATCGCAGCCCACCCTGAGCCCAGCTTGATGCTGTATATACATGAAGCCTGCAAAAGAGACAATATTACTTTCTTTACATCTGAGAAGACTTAAGACCCAGAGAGGGTATGCTACTTGCCCAAGGTCACACAGTATCTCCTTCAAAGCGATTAGGCCGCTTTGGTTTCTGAAGGTGTTTTGGAGAGTGGGGAGGTGCAGGTGCACCGGGAGACATCAGTTTAGTAGTTCAGTTCCTGCTTCGCTAAGTTGTGATACCAGAAGTTCATGCATATGCATATTGGCATGTATTCCATGCTGGCCCCTTTGCTATTTGGCCTCCTGGGAGCCAGCTATAACTCAGTTTATAGCCCAGTTATAGCCCAGCCTCTAGAGTCATGGGCCAGTGTAGTGGAACTTGTCTGTCCCTGCCTCTTACAAAGGAAGCTCCCAAATGGGTCTGTGAACCCCCTGGCCTCTGAGGTTCCTCTGGCTGACATCTGGTCATGAGGCTGACCCCCACCTTGATTCTGAAGGGCTGCCATCTGGCAGTTTGCCCGTTCTTGCTGCCTCGTTCTGTGGCCTGTGGTCTTGGATCTGGGCCCTGTACTGGTTCATCCTGTGCCCTGTCCCCAGCTCTTTCACCTCCCTCTCTCTCCCCCTGACTTCTAGGGTTCTCAGCCTCTGGTCATAGAGAAGCTGCTGCGCTTGGCTGTGAGCATCAGGGGCTCTCGACTTGCCTTGTGGCTCTGGGCAGATGGTCTTCTCTGGGTCTCATTTTCCCCATCGGGGACTGAAAGAGCTTAGAAAGTTGTGCTCTGGGACTTGGTCTCTGTCTCTTTGGACAAGTTCTATCCAACTGTCTGCCTCAGTTTCCCCAATCCTGCAAAGAAAGAACTGGTGTCTCTTTCTGGGGTGCCCGGGCTGTCCCCTACACTCTCTGAGCTGTGGTTTCCTTCGCTGGGAGCTGGGGTTTTGACTTCCTCCTTGCAGCGTGGCCTTGGGGGATCAGACCAGACAGAAGAATGTGGGGACCCCAGTAGTCACACAGGACAGGGGTGGAACTTGGGAGCATGTAAACCTTTTTCTCGCCATGCCCAAGATGAGCTTGTGACCCGCCTGCATGTCACACTCTGGTCCACAAGGCCCCAGCCAAACCCCTTTTGCTCCAAGCTCAGCCTAGAAAGGACCCTTCCTCTGGCACAGTCTCAGCCTCCAGCTGAGCCCAGCTCTGGTGCTCACCTGCCCTCTAGCATGTCCTCGGAGCTTCCACAGTCCCGCTCACTCCTTGCTTCAGTTTCTCCATCTGAGAAGCAGGATGAAGTTATGTTTCCATATCTCCGGGCTCAAGTTGAGACTATAATGGAAGGCCAGGGCCTTGCTGTCTCAGCCAGGGTGGACCTGCTGCATCTTTTCCAGGTCAAGGCGAGGGTCAAGGGCAACACCAGCTGACTTAATTTGCCTACTCCTCAAACCTTGGATAGAGATGAGCTGGAGAGCCACTGAGCCCCATGGTATCTTCAGGGATATGTCTTCCCCAGAACTAGGACCTGGCCTGGCTGTGCGACCTTACCCAGGGCCCTTGCTTCTCCAGCCTCAGTCTTCCCATCTGTAGAGGGGGTGTGGGAGGGGCTGGCCCTCACCTCCCAGGCTGCCCTGCCCCCTGACCTTCCTTCACTCCAGTCTTCTCCCTATCACCTTTGGTTGCTTTGGATGTGAGGCCTCTGGCTGCCCCCTCACCCCGTCCCCAGCGTCCCTGGCACTGTCCCCGGCACCGCCTGGCTCTCGCTCTCTCAGTCACTGTCTCTCACCACCCCCATCTCTGCCTCTTCTCTCCTGTTGGGCTCTCTCCTGTTGGGCTCTCGCTTGCTCCTCCCTCCTCTGTCTCTGGACCCCCGCTCCAGCCAGACCTGGTTCACATTCAGATGGCTACAAAGGTACTTCCTCCCCTCCCCCTCCTGCCCAGGCCAAGAGCCCAAACCCTGCTGGTAGTCCTCAGGCCCCTTCCCCCTTCCTTCCTCTCCTTCCTCCTCTTCCTGGGATAGTTAGTGTAGAGGCCCTGGGCACTGGGGCTCCTTCCAGCTCATTCCCTGTGACTCGCTGTGTGACTTTGGGCATATCCCAGGCCCCTCTGGCCTCAGTTTCTCCATGGATATGGATAGACTGCAGGAGGAGACCTATAGTTTTTGGCTAAGGACCTGTAGGAGTAAACTATGGTTTGGGACAGAGACAAACATTGCTCCATTGCAGGGCTGGGCCTGGACTGCTGCTGGGCCCCAGAAGAGCCAGCTCTCACCTCCGTTGAGTGTTATGGCTCCTGTGATTGGGCTTCTGGATCGCAGGGGTTAGAGAGACTTTGGTTTAATCTGACATCCATCCTCCATCCTTGTCTCCCCCCCATCCCTCAATACAGGGAGCTCCCTTAATCCTAAGGCAGCCCTTGGCATCTGCAAGTGATTGCGAACATCTGGCAGTGCCTCTGGGTTCAGTCCTTGGGCTGCCTGGAGCAGTCCTACCCAGGTCCAGGGTGGCGCCCCTCTGAGTCTGTGTGTCAGAGACACACGCTCCTGGTCAGCTCCTGCTGGCTTACTGTGGACACAGGCTGGCCTGACTTCCCTTGCTGCAGGGCCTGGCACACACATGGGAAGGTCAAGGTGGCAGGCCTGGCTCCCTTGATAACCGCCATTCTCTGCTCCCTCCCCCGCTCAGAGAGGGAGACTGGTGGTTGGCTCACTCACTCAGCACAGGACAGACCGGCTACATCCCCAGCAACTATGTGGCCCCCTCCGACTCCATCCAAGCTGAGGAGTAAGTATGTTGTGTGACTGCCATCTGCTGTCACTGCCATTGGTGTTTCTCCTGGGCCTGTGTGGGTGGTCTGGCCACCCCGAACCTCCCCTCTGTCCCAGGACCAACTCTGTAGGCTGTGAAGCCTGGCCCGCCAACACAACTTTGTTCCTGTCTTCCTAGGTGGTACTTTGGCAAGATCACTAGGCGGGAGTCAGAGCGATTACTACTCAACACAGAGAACCCGAGAGGGACCTTCCTTGTGAGGGAAAGTGAGACCACAAAAGGTGGGAACACATCTGTGGCTGGTGGAAACTGGGCCTTGTGGGTGTTGTTTGAGCTGGGTGTTGCAGAATGAATAGGACTTGGATACATGGAGTTGGATGGGACAAACCCTCCAGGTGTAGAAATGGTAAGATCATAGGAAGGTACTTAAGGGTGATCTGGGGTGCTCACGGGTGCAGCACAAAGTGAGGCTTTTCTTCTCTGGCCTCAGTTTCTCATGTATGGCACAGGAATGGGCACAGGTTGTCAGGAGCTCCAAGTGTCACACAGCTGAAGCCTTGTGCCCAGGGTGCGTCCCGACACAGTGGGTCTTTCTGCTTTCCCTTTCCCAGAGGCCTCTCCTGGCCTTGCCCTTCCCCCACTGTCTGGCCCTGCTCCTTTCCTGCCCTTTCCTCAGTGAAGAATGAAGATCACCCCCTTCTCCTGGCCCATCACCATGGCAACCAAGCTGGGCTGCTTCCTGTGGGCCTGGGGCTCAGCAGGAGGTGGAGAAGTAGAGCAGCCCCCCACCCCCATGTGTGCGTGTGCCCTCATGGGTCTGTGTGTGCTGTCTGGGTTGGAGCTGGTGAGTGGTGGTGCTTGGGAATGAAATATGATGGGGTCCTGGTTCCTGGGGCCTGAGTGGACATACGTGAGCATGTGGCCGCTGGGCATGGGCCTGCTTCTGTGTACACATGTGGTTCCACTTGACTTTTAGCCTGTGACTTCTGTGTGCACATGACCTGGGCCATCTGCAGAAACAATGGCCTGAAGCATACTGGGAAGGGTCCCAGGAGGATGCCAGGAGGAAGGTTCCAGGGGCCTCAGCAGAGGGGAGTGGGAGACAGGTCTTCCACTCAAAGCTGCCTATTGTCTAGCAGGTTCCAGGGAGGCCTCCTCTGGTCCTTAGAGCCTGTGCCCTCCTGGGGCTCCTCTGTTCCTGATGCTGCTCTGGATGTCCCTCATTCCAGTTAACAGAGGTTCCTGCCCAGCCCTTTGGGCAAGAGGGCACTTTTAGTTGCAGCTTTTCAAGGCTCCAGGGAGGCAGGTCTCCTGCTGGTACCCAGCACATGCCTCCTGCCTGGGACACAGCCTCAGCCAGCTGTTGTGCCTACTTGCTCAAGTAGTCTTTAGGAAGCAGAAAGGGACAGACATGGGTAGGCCCAGTGAGGGCAGCAGCTAAGTCAGGGACACATAACCACTTGGGGCTGTTCTCAGCTCCCCGAAAACATTTATGAATTGCCTTCTGTGTACCCACATCTCAGATATATTTTTTGTTTGCTTGTTTTTTGCTTTTTTTGAGATAGGATCTCCCTATAGTCCAAGCTGCCCTGGAACTCACTATGTAGACCAGGTTGACCTTGATCTCACAGAGATCCACATGTCTGCCTTCTCCCAAGTAGTTGGGATCAAAGGTGTGTGCCACCACACCTGGCTCATATGTGGTTTTCATGACTTTATCCAGTAGCCTTATTATGCAGAGGAAAGTGAGGCCTAGAGAAGGCAAGCAGTGACTTGCCAGGTTCACACGGTTGAGGTGCACACTCAGGATTCAGAGCAGAGTTGGGGGACTCCTCGGTCAGGAGTTTCTTCCCTTTCCTGGCGATGCCCGTGTGGCTGCCTTAGTGCCTGCCCCCCAGAGAGGGTGGGCACAGACCTCACTTCCACAAGCAAGGGCTCTCTAGCACTTTCCGGTGGTACCCACAGGAAAGCCCTGGCAGGCTGGTAGTGGGGAGGTGGTCATGGTTCCCCTGCCCTCAGGTGCCTACTGCCTCTCGGTGTCTGACTTCGACAACGCCAAGGGCCTCAACGTGAAGCACTACAAGATCCGCAAGCTGGACAGCGGCGGCTTCTATATCACCTCACGCACCCAGTTCAACAGCCTGCAGCAGCTTGTGGCTTACTACTCCAGTGAGTGTCCCCCCTGCTGTCACCTAGGAGGCTCAGGGTGCCCCAAGGTGCCCTTGTTAGCCCACTCTCTGTCCCTCTCCCTTCCCCTTCCCCTCCTCCCCTCCTCCTCCCTCCTTCTCTCCTGCAGCTGGCCTCTGAGGAGGGGGCTGCCCTGAGTGGGCTGGAAGGAAGGGAGGGAGGGAACAGAGGCTGGGGTTGATTGTTTCTGCAGCCCTAGGACTGGTCTGAACCAGTTCCTGGGAAAGGAGGAGGGGGCAGCTGCATTCATTTCAGCAGAGCCCAGAAAGAGGAGAGAGCAGAAGCCGGGCTGGAGCTGTAGTACAGAGGGGAGAGGGGGGCTGGGACACAGTGGTGTGTGCCCTGTGGCTGCATGGCCCTGGCTCCTTCTCACCTGGGCGGCCCTCTCTACCTGGGCCTCCGACTTCTCTCTAGATAGGATCCCACTTTTCTCTGGGATCAGCTGCTAGTCTGTCTCCTCTGTCTGTGCCTTGAGGCCCATGCTAAACTGTGTTCCCAGACTGAGTCCTCTAGGGGCTGTCTTGGGGCCCCCAAGCCCTGGTGGCCAAGGACTCCCAGCCTTTACCTGCCACTTCCTCTGGTCCACCTTCCAACTTCCCACCCCCGGTAGCTCCTCCAACCCCCTAGCTGTTCTTGTCTTGGGCCTGAATACAGGCTGTGTGTTCTGCTTGGGTTGCCACCTGCAGACCGAGCCACAAAGCCTTCTTCCTTTGGGAAGCCTTCCAGGATTCCTGACTCACAAAACCTGACAATTCTATCTCCCACCCCCAAGCTCTCCTCTGTCACATCTGTGACACCCCAGAGACGACGGGAGAGCTTGCTTCTCCTGGACTGTGACCTCTCCAGTGCAGACTTCCATGTCTGTTCCTCACTGGTTCCTTAGCTCCCTCAGGTCTGACAGATGAGCAGATGCATGAGGGACTATGGGAAGTGGGGGCGTTTGCACACAGGGCAGGGAGGCCAGCTTGCTGGGGGACATGGCCTGAGCTCCACTCCCTGCCTCTGTCTTCAGAACATGCCGATGGCCTGTGCCACCGTCTCACCACCGTGTGCCCCACATCCAAGCCTCAGACCCAGGGCCTGGCCAAGGATGCCTGGGAGATTCCCCGTGAGTCCCTGCGGCTGGAGGTCAAGCTGGGCCAGGGCTGCTTTGGAGAAGTATGGATGGGTAAGGAACACATGCCCCTGCCCCACCCCCAGAGAGGCAGCTCAAAGACCCTGGGTCCTCATGCCTGTTTTATATGTTAGTTGTACAGAGTAATAGGTTTCCTTGTGATACTTTCAAACCCACAAGCAACATACTTTTGCCTGTATTCACTCTTCCTATGACCCGTTCTTACTGGAGCTTTCCCAGAAATGACTGACCCCGGTTGCGGTCAGCACTGAGCTTGGCGCAGCTGACTTCTTGGAGCCTATGTCTCTAAAGGCCAGGGCACCTGTGTGCCAAGAGCTGCTGGGGACCGGGTACCATTGTCCTCAGGACCTGTGTCTGTCTCGCTACGAGCCTCAGTTTACTGGTTGTAAAATGGGAGTTGATGATACGTTTTGGGGATCGTCCGAACATTAGCTCAGCATAGAAACGGAACACTATGTGGAGCGTGTCCTGGGAAGTGAGGTTCGAGTGTCCTTTACCGTGGACATTCCCTGTCCAACCCTGGAGCCACTGGGAAATCACCGTCGACATCGAGCTCAGGGCAGCCCTAACCAAGCCCAGGCCTCTCTGTCAGTGGCTGGTTTCAGCCCTGTGAGGATTCCCATGTCCTTTGGGTTCATTATACAGATGGGAATGGAGTCTCGAAAAGGCCCTTGGCTGGGCCCATTTCATGGGCTGAGAGGTACCCATGCAGGCTGACCAAGCCCCAGTGTAGCAGAAAGGTGGCCTGCACTAGAGCAGCCGTGTCTCTCCTCACAGGAACCTGGAATGGCACCACAAGGGTTGCCATCAAAACCCTGAAGCCGGGCACCATGTCCCCAGAGGCCTTCCTGCAGGAGGCCCAGGTCATGAAGAAGCTGAGGCATGAGAAACTTGTGCAGCTGTATGCTGTAGTGTCGGAGGAGCCCATCTACATTGTCACAGAGTACATGAACAAGGGTAAGGCCTGGGGCCATGCTGGAATGACCTCTGCTCAGGAGCCTGAGCAGGGCAGGTCAAGGGCAGCCTCACTCTTTACAGAACCTCGTAGGTGACACGGCCCAGAAGCCAACCTTAGATGAATGGACAGTTGCATCAGGGGCTGCCCAGCTCCTTTCCTTTGGTTTCCAGTGACTTCCTACAGTGTATTGTGGTTCTGTTTTCTAAAGCTTTTTTCTCCAGTCATCTAAGTCCCTGGCTTGTCCTTGATTTAATTTTCAAATCAATTGTATATAAATTCCATTTGTTTTATTTTACTTTTTATTCTTTATGATTTATTTTTATGTTTAATTTTGTGTCTATGTTTGTGTGTGTGTGTGTGTGTGTGTGTGCATTTGCCTGAGGAAACCAGGATCCCTCTGGAGCTGGAGTTACAGGCAGGTATGAACCACCAAATGTGATTGCTGGGAATTGAACGCGAGTCCTCTGGAAGAACAGTACATGCTAAGCCATCTCTCTAGCCCTAAAAATTCCATTTATTAAATCATTTGATAAAATGTACCCAATACAAGAGTCTAGTTCAATGAGTTCTAAAAAATGGATTCTTGGGGGCTAGAGAGACGGCTCAGCAGTTACGAACACTGGTTGTTCTTACAGAAGACCCAGGTTTGAGTCCCAGCACTCACATGACAGCTAACAACCATTTGTAACTCCAGTTCCAGAGGATCCAAAGCCCTTGTCTATCCTCCACAAGCACTGTACAACATAGGTACGCTTATACACATGCAGGCATAATACTCATACATGTATATACATATGTATATATACATATATGTGTGTATATATATATATATGTATAAAGGACTCTTGGGACTAGAGAGATGGCTCAGTGATTAAGAGCACTATCTGCTCTTGTACATGACTTGAGTTCAGTTCCCAACACTCACATGGTGGCCAACACCATCCACAACTCCAGTTCTAGGGGATCTAGTGCCCTTATTCTCACCTCCGTGGACATTGCATGACACAGGTACATTTAACATACATGCAGGCAATACACAGAAGTATAGTGTTCCTGCAGACAATCTGAGCTTGGCTCCTAGCATCTATGTTGGGTGGTTCATAAGTGCTTACAACTCTAGCTCCAGGAGATCCAGTAGCCTCTTCTGGCCTCTGCAGGCATCCTCATACATGAAGCATGTACACACATGCACACACATATACATATAAATAAATAAAAATAACAATAGCACTTTTAAAAAAATGGATTTTCCCTTTGTCCCTTATCATAGTTAGGATCTGTAGTATTGCTGGGTGTTGGCCCGTGCCTGACATCCCAGCGCTCAGGAGACTGAAGCAGGAGTATTTTGAGTTTGAGGTGAGGCTGAGCTACGTAGTGAGACTGTCTCAGTAAACAAAATAGGAGGCTGGGGATGTCACTTAGTTGGTAGAGTGGCTGTGTACCCAGCCTGCAGTAAGTCCTAGGTTTGGCCTTGGGTTTGATCCCTGGCACTGTATAAACTAGACATGGTGGCACACACTTATAATCCCAGCCCTGAGTAAGTGAGGGCAGGAAGATCAGAAGTTCAAGGTCAGCCTCAGTTGCAACATAATGAGTTGGGCTATATGAGACCGTGTCTCGAAACAAAACAAAAATGTGTGGTATCCACATTACCCCAAAGTTCCTTGTTGCCCTTAGTGATGGGGCTCCAGCCCCAGGAGCCACTGACCTGTTTTGTCATGATGGACCTGTTTATCCTTGACTTCCTGTGGTCTTTGCATTTGAGTAAAGCTGATACTCACTGCAGGGGTCAGTAACTTGTTTCCTCATGGCCAATAGGATTTCTTGGTGTGCATGAACCACAGTTGTGGTTTCCTGGAGCGGATGGTGGGCTCTCCCCTATTTGAATGAGAGACATGGAGTTGAAGCTTTTTGCCTCACTGGTTGAGTGGTGCCAGGTTGGGAGCCGTGGCTTCCTGCATAGGGAGGCCCAGGCAAGCCTGGAGCTGGCTCTTCATATCTCTCTCCAGGAAGTCTGCTGGACTTTCTCAAGGGAGAAACGGGCAAGTACTTGCGGCTGCCTCAGCTGGTGGACATGGCTGCTCAGGTGAGTCCTTTCCCTCCTCCCTACCCCTTCGGTTCTTGGGCTTAGCTAATTCTAATCTTAGAGTGTCCCCTTTGGGAGACCTGCCTT
Organism: Eospalax fontanierii; assembly: GCA_035773235.1. Classification (NCBI taxonomy): domain Eukaryota; kingdom Metazoa; phylum Chordata; class Mammalia; order Rodentia; family Spalacidae; genus Eospalax; species Eospalax fontanierii. Next base: position 21,787,094 of record CM069550.1, on the reverse strand, counting down.
CATTGTACCAAACTCTCACCTTGTCACAAGCATCAACTTATTGGAGCCCTCGCAGGTGCTTAGAGTGGTAGTTCTGGCCAGAACACCTTGTCTGGGCATTGGGAACACTCACTTCTTGCAAGACCTAATGTCTCCCTTTCTCTTTAAAGGTCAATTAATGACTCAGCAAACATGTATTACTGCTTACTATAGTGTCCAACAACTTTTAAAATTGAATACCAATTGCAGTCAGGAAAGGTAGATTATTAATAATATATTACTGTTATTATTGCCTTTTGACAGCTGGGGAAACTGAAGCTCAGAAAAGGGAGGTAGAACAACAGGCCTAGCATGCACCTGTATCTGTAGGTCAGCTACTGCCTCTTTTCCATGGTCACCTGCTTCCTTGACTACGTCTGATTGTGACCTCTCCATTGCCCTTTGCCGTATACCTGTCCTCCCCCGAATTCTGGTCTGCTTTTTCAGATCAGTAGCATTTATTATATGTGAAGAACTGCTTCCTTGAAGAAGCGCAGGGTGGGCAGGGTGAGTGACCGGCTCATCATCCCTAGGGATAACCAGCCAGGGATGCATGCCAGTAGCCTTGAGTCAAGCATGGGTTGGTCTCTGAGCCAGGTTCTCTGTCTCTATAGATCGCCTCCGGCATGGCGTACGTGGAGCGGATGAACTACGTGCACCGGGATCTCCGTGCTGCCAACATCCTGGTTGCGGAGAACCTGGTGTGTAAAGTGGCCGACTTTGGGCTGGCTCGGCTCATTGAGGACAACGAATACACAGCCCGGCAAGGTAAGCAGCATCTGGGAGGGGCATCTGATGGTGTCAGATATGTCACACCTCTGCCCTGAGTCTCAGTTTCCAGTTTGCCTGGAACAGGCACAACTAATGTTCTGTCAGAATGGTAGTGACACCCATCCCTTCTCACCTGTAGGTGCCAAATTCCCCATCAAGTGGACGGCCCCGGAAGCTGCCCTGTACGGCAGGTTCACCATCAAGTCGGACGTGTGGTCTTTTGGGATCCTGCTGACAGAGCTTACCACCAAGGGACGGGTACCCTACCCTGGTGAGGAGACTGCACTTCTGTCTCTGACTTCAGCCCTGGGGGCAAGTCCCACCTACTGGGCTCCCTTTCCCTGGCTAGTTACCCAAGAGGCTGAGCTCTGATCTCAGGCTGTCTGATTAGGGTGCTTAGTCTTGGAGATAGGATCTTACCCATCCTCGGCAAGAAGTGCTCTTGTTCCTGTCAGTTTCCCATCCCATGTCTTCCCTGGAGCCAGCTCCTCATGGCCCTCTTCCCGCAGGGATGGTGAACCGAGAGGTGCTGGACCAAGTGGAGCGGGGCTACCGGATGCCTTGCCCACCTGAGTGTCCCGAGTCCCTGCATGACCTCATGTGCCAGTGCTGGCGGAAGGAACCCGAGGAGCGGCCCACCTTCGAGTACCTGCAGGCCTTCCTAGAGGACTACTTCACATCCACTGAGCCGCAGTACCAGCCTGGGGAGAACCTATAGGAGCTGTGGGCATGGGACTGTTGCCCTAGGCTTCTTAGTGTCACCTTGATGTACCTGTCCCTTCACCCTCCCTCTGGGGCTGAGTTGTCTCAACAATGCCCCCTTCTGTCACTGGAGCACGGAAGGTTTCCAGACCAGGGGCAGCAAGGAAGGACAGGCCGAGCCTGGCAGAGAGACCGTCCTAACGAGTGACTGGCCTGGCGCCTGCCCTGGCCTGGCCACATGCCTGCCCTGTGCATTCTTTCTGGAGCCTGCCCATCTCTGCAGGAGGCACTGGGTGAAGGGCATGGCTGGGGATGGTTTTCCAGCCTCAGCCTACTCTGATCACCTGGCTCTTCCCACTTTCTATACCCTGGGTCTGTCTTGACCTGGCCAAAGAGCCTTTCCAAAAAGGAATGAGGCCCACCCTGGCCTGAACCTCTGTCCCTGGCTGTCTATGTTGGAGGCATCTGGGTGGAGTACTGGGGCTAGAGCCCTCTTCCATGGCTCTCAGGGTGGCCAGCCCAAGGCCTGGTGTGACTTTGGATGGGGGTCATTATGAGCATCCCCTTAGCCTGGTCCTCCATGTGGGACCCTTGGGGATCACCGGCTCATTTCTCTCATTTTACTATTGTGGAAACTGAGTCCAGAAAGGGGCTGTGACTTGCCCAAGGCTATGGAGCAATTCAGGGTTGAGGTGGGCCTGGCACCTGGTGCTCCCTCTGTCTTCCTCAGGAACTAACGAGAATTGTCCTCAGAGGCACCATGGACAGACTGGGGCCTGAGGACGGGTTAAGGGTGGCAGAGTTCTGCCTCTGATGCTCTCATGTTCTGTCACAGAGGAAGAATGGGGACAGGCATGAACTGAGCCACGAGTGAGGGGTGGAGCACCTGGGTTGGTCTGACCTTCAGAGCCAGCACGAAGTGGAGAGCTCCTGGGTGCCAAAGCAGTCAGGCAGGAGTGGAAGTGCTCGGGTTGGAGGTCCTGGTCCTCCACCTGTCCTGATCATTTCAACCGGCCCCTGTCTACCTCCCCACCTGGGCACCCCTGACTCTTGGGTAGGGAGGAGAGTTCCTTAGCCAGGGTAAAAGAGGGCGAGGAATCCCACTGCTGTGTACCAACCCTGGCTGTGTCTCCTTGGGCGGCCCTGCTTCCCCTCTGAGCTGCAGCTTCTATTCCTATGGCATCTGCCATTGCTCAGCTGCTGGATAGATCCAAGGGTAGCCCAACCCCAGGACAGCAGGTGCCTGCTTTGACCCTGATTCTTCTGCCCAGTCTTAGGGTATGTGATGGCTTCATTCTTCCTCAGTGTCCCCATCTAGAAGGTGGGCAGCTGACAGGTTGTGGCATCTCACTGAGGGTTCCTGTGTGTATGTATATGTGTGTGTACATGTGTCCCCCCCGTGTGCATATTTAACATGTAAAAATGCCCCTACTCTGTCCTCATACATGACCATTTCACCCACTACCCCATCACAGCAATAACACCCCCAGTTTTGGGGCCTCTCGAGCCAGCCAGGGCCTGCCTGCGGGGAAGGAGGCCGAGTGAGGCCTGCCTGGACATTTCCACCTTTCTTTCCACAGGTGTCTCTTGCCCATGTCTCCCGACCACCTGGCAAGTCTGGGCTGGCCACCCTGAGTGCCCCCAGCCTCCCTCCAACTGCCCAAGGCCCTTTGTATAAGGTGGCCTCAACTGTCCTATTTTTTTTAAACAGTGTTTTGTAGATTTCAGATTACTATGCAGAGGCCTGGGGGGTGGGTTCCCACATTCCATGGCTCAGGATTGGAGGGAGGGAGCTTCCCAGAACTGGTTGTATATACTTTGCATATTGTCTGATTAAACACAAACAGACCTCAGTTTGGCTAGCAGTTTATTGAACATCTGTGAGCGGGAGAGCAAGAAGCTGGACTGGAGGAAATGCAGCAGTCGAGGGCCTCGGCTTCTGCAGCATCGGCAGCTGAGGAGTTTCTCAACTTGGGGGTGATGTGATCAGATGGGACCGCCATGGTGGAGCGTACTGTGTGTGTATATCTGCATATGTTTGGAGGTCATGTCTGGGATAAGCACCAGGCTAAGGCCAGGGCTGCCAAAGTTCAAGGTGTAGATGTTTGGGTGAGGTGAGCAGCTGGCAGGATAGGTGGGCAGGCCTGCCAAGCCTGTATAGACTGTGTTTTGGAAATGTTCACAGGTGACACACACACTGTGTATGTCGCAGGGGATGGGGGACTGAGCAGGGTGGAGATGAACCCAAGAAAGGCCTGAGCCAGGGAGAGGCCATGGCTGCTTCCCCTGCCCTACCCCAAGAACCAAAGTCCTGGCCTATCCATCAGACCTGAGGAAGTTACACTTGCCCGACTGCACACATGTGCCTGCACACTCTGCCCCCACCAAACCCCTGGTGCGCACTGAACCTTGACTCTTGCTATCCCAACCCCACTCTTCTAACTCTTGGGATCTGCGGAAGCCAGCCTGTGGCAGAGAGGCCTGGCCTTGGTTAGGGCTGTCCTGAACTCAATGTCAAGGACGACTTTCCATTGGCTCCAGGGTTAGACAGGGAAGGGCCAAGGTGAAGGACATTTAATGTCCCAGCACGTTCTCACATGTCAAAACCTGGACACTTTTCAGATCATGTCCCTTTCACAAGCCAAATACCACAATGGATGCCTGGGACCTGTGGGGAAGGAGGCGGATGCAAATGGAGACTTGGGCCTGTGTTCTCTGCTTTCACTTGGAGAGTCAGGCTTCTATGTCCGTGAGGGATGGGGCCTTGTGCTCATGATGACTGGGCTTGCTCATGTGTATGTTTGAGTGTGGGCATGCATCACATGGTCTGCAAGTGGGCTCATGAGTATGACCCAGGTAAATGTACTTGGATACTCGGGAATAAGGTAAAGCTGTGTGTACTGGACACGGATGCAGGTGGTGTGAGTTCATGCGTGCCTCTGCACCATGTCCTTTCTCTAGCTCTCCCTTTCTGCTGTCTCTGATTCTCCCTGTCCTCTGTTCATCTCTGACCTTATGCTCCACACCTGGAACCATCTAACCATCTAACCCTTTCTCCTCTGCAAGCTGGTGAAACTCCTGTTCAGCCATTTAAAACACCTCAGAGGGCCATGGACCACTGGGGAGCATTCTCTGACCCCTGGAACCCTCAGATGTTGTCATGGTGGATGGTAGTTCAAAGAGCTTCTCCATTCATTGGACCAGGTACTGGGGAGGCTGGTGAGATGCCTCTAGATTGGGCAGTGTCATGCAGAGAAAGGAGGCAGAGGCCATTGCCTCCTTCCCCAGCACCTTCAGCTCTTTTGATTTCTAGTTCACTCTGGGCCACTGTTCAGTTTGCTTTCACAGGGCTCTGTGTGTGATACAGGGACAAGTGCACAGATTCTAGAGCAGGGCGCCTCGGCTTGACCTGGCCTCCAGTTGGGGCCCTCTGTCTGCTCCAGCTTCGTGGGCCTGCTCGAGGGTGTGAGACCCCAGGACCCTCAGCTTCCCATTGGGTTGGCTTCTACACTGCCTGCATTTTTCCTTCTAGAGAGCACGCTTCCTGTGCAAGAATCAGATGTGTTCCTTCCAGCAGAGTAGGAAGATTCAGAAAAGCACAAATAAAAACAAAAAAATGAAAACAAAACTACATTATATATACATACCTCAGACTCAACTGGCCTTCCTGCCTAGAAGGCAAGACATGTCCCCGGGGCGTGTGCATTGCTTGGCCGTGTGTGCTTCCTCGTCTCAGGTCTCTGTCTCTGTCCTTGTCCCTGAACCCTCTTGTACTGGCTTCTGAACTGTTGGCCCATTACTTCCTGATTGTGGTCATAGAAAAACTGGGAACACAGATCTGCCCTGGGCTCAGTACTGCCGCAGCCCCTGCCTGTGTGATGTCTGTCCATGTCATAGCAAGCAACTCTATGCACTGCTTGGCCATCTGCTGAGCTCCTGCCTTCCTCAACAATGCACCAGATTCCCTGCCACGTGTTGTGTGTGTGGAGTGTACATGGGTGCGGACGGTATGGGACATAATGTGGGTCTTGGGTGTGATTAGCAGATGGAGTGTGTTTGAGTTATGGAGAAGGGTGTGGTGTGGGGTATGTGTGTTATATGTTTGGTGTGTGCGGTGGCTGTGGGATGTGGAGGGGAGGGTGGTGTGTGGTGTGTGGTGTAGGGGAGTGGTGTTGGGTGTACAGTATGATCAGAGTGTGCAGTGTGTCTAAGTTGTGTGTGCTGTGTGTATGTATGGTGGGGTGCGTAGAGTAGGACGGTGTACAGGGTGTGTGGTGGGGGTGACTGGCTATGGCGTGTGCATGGGTTGTAGAGTGCATGGGGTTGTGTGGTGTGTGTGTGAGCACTGTGGTGTTCCTGTGTGTGGTGTATGGTAAGGGGCGTGTGTATACTGGCGTGTGTCCACTGCCTCCCTGCTGCTGCTCCCTTGCTGCCAATCATAGTTCTTTTCTGACCCCTGTTCCCTTCCTTTGTTCCTTGAATCCTGTTGCCCATGTATGTGTACACACATGCACACACGTACACATATGCACAAACACGCACTCCGTATCCGTTTTCTCTCATCTCAGTTTTCCTATTTTTCTTCGTGGATTCCCAGCTGTAGTTTGCAGAGAGACAGACACAGCCGTGCAGGAAGGACTGGCAAAGACGCTGTGGAGACTGGGTGGCTGGATTCGGGTCAGCGGAGCGCTTTGTGAATGTGTCTAGGGACATCTGCTCCTCTGTCCCCAGCCCTCTTTCCCTCTGGAACCCGGGGAAGTGCTCATGGGTCCAGGACCCGTGTCCATCATCTGTAGCCTCCACCTTCTGCATCCTGTCGTCTTATTAAATGCCAGTCTCTTCCTTGCTTGTTCCATCCCCAGGGTGGAATGTGTGTGTGTGCGTGTGTGTATGAGTGTGTGTGCATGTGTATGTGTGTGCGTCTGTGTATGAGTGTGCGTGTGTATGAGTGCATGTGTGTGTGTGAGTGTGCATGTGTGTACGAGTGTATGAGTGCACATGTGTATGAGTGTGTGTACACGTGTGTGTATGAGTGCATGTATGAGTGTGTGCATGTGTATGAGTGTGCGTGTGTATGAGTGTGTGCGTGCTTGTGTGTGCACGTGTGTGTATGAGTGTGTGTGCGTGTGTGTGAGTGTGTGCGTGTGTGTATGAGTGTGCATGTGTATGAGTGCGTGTGTGTATGCATGTGTGTGCATGTGCGTGTGAGTGTGTGTATGAGTGTACATGTGTGTGAGTGTGTATGAGTGTGTATGTGTGTGTATGAGTGTGTATGTGTGCGTGCACTTATGCATGTGCCATCCCCTTGGTGCCGCGTCTCTCTGTTCCTCTCTTTCACTGCAGTGGATCTGTCCCATTCTCATTCATTCATTCATTCATTCCCCGGCAAACACACCTGGCCTTGATGCTCCTCTGCAAGAGGCGAGCCTGCTTCCGTTCTGCCCCCCACTCCGAGTTTCCAGAGGGCACCACGCTCTATTCTCCTGACCCTTCCTGCCTTTCCTCTCAGTTTGGGGGTCACTGCCATGGGCTGTGGTGGTGATTCCTTTACCTTTCAGCACTAACAGTACCCAGCTGTGTGTGTGTAAGAGAGAGAGGCAGACGGGCCTTCCTCCACCCTTCCTCCCTCTCCCTGCCTCCAGGGAGCTGCCCCAGCTCCGAGGTCGGTATTTCCACACTGCAAGCATGTGTGCCTGTATATGTATGTGCACACTTGTGCGCATGCACACCGGGGGTTCGCTGGGCTATTTCCTGCCCTTCTCCAGATCCCCCTCCTCCATCTTGATTATTCCAGATGTGCTGGCCTCCCTTCACGCCCCTCCTCCCTTCCCCTCTGCTTTTTCACTGTGAGTCACCAAGCCCTCCAGCCTTCCTTCCTAGCTGAGCAATCGTTCATCCACACCTTCCATCACTGGCTCATTCATTCGCTCCTTGACAGGTTCGCATGGAGACCCTGCTGTAGGCCTGACTGTGACTTGGGGGCAGTGGGTCAGGTGTAAGGAAAATAAGCTGGGCCCAAAAGCCACCTTCTGTCTGACTAGATAGGACAAGTGCAGAAAGTTCCCAGGCCTTCTGAGAGTGGAGACAAACTCTAGCTTGCTCAGAGAGCTGGGCTCCCAGGGAAGGGAAGGCCTCGTAGATGGGTGCTGCAGGCGTGAGATGGGGGTGATGATGGTGGTGGTGACAGACTCCATATAGCTGAACCGCTCATGCAAAGGCACTGGAGCCAACCGAGAGGGAATCGTCACAGCCTCTGTTTTCTCTTCCTCCTTGTTCTACACTTTTCTGGTGTGTGTGTGTGTGTGTGTGTGTGTGTGTGTGTGCTGTGACTGTGTGTGAGTGTGCTTCTTTGGGTCTGGATCCCCCTTCACCTTGCATCACCTGAACATCCACTGGCTTGGTGCATGTGTAGCATGGCCTGAGACGTATGTGGCCTATGGTACATATGTGGTGAGATTGGACTTCATACTGTGGGAGCGATGGGTGGAGTGTGAGGTGTGTGTGGCATATGGTATGCATGGGGCATGTGGTGCTGCACACCATACATATGGCAGGATTGTGTTACAGCTGTGGCTTGTGTGGTGTGTAGCACTCAACATGTGTGCAGGTTTGGTGTTATGGCCTGGGGTCCTTCCTGTACCTGGATCCAGCGGAGGCTGAACCAAGACCCCTCTCAGCACAGACAGAGACAGCCTGTGTGACCAGCGTTCATCCCTGGTGCCTGCATTGGGCCCTAACCGCCCTCCTCGGGAGGCGCGGCGGCGCGGGCGCTCCCTCTCCTTCTTTCTGCGTCTCTGCTTTCCTGTTTTTCTTTGTCTCTGTCTATGTGCTTCTCCTCTGTCTCTGCCCCAGCTCTGCGTGTTGCCTGCTCAGACGGTGATTAGTTTCCATTCAGCCGTAATTGCAGTCCCCCGTGTGCGTCCACCGGCATCCCACACGCCTTTCTGGCTGTCTTTCCATCAGCCCTTCCCCCGAGGCCTTGTCCAAGTCTCCTCAGGCGTGCACATGTGGCCCTTGGGGTCCAGCTCCCGCGCTCCCAGCAACTGTGAGCAGCCACCTCTTCTCCCTCAGTTTTGGGGTCACTGACACTGGCTGAGGGGTTGTTCTTTCTATTCCCATGGCTCTTTGAATAATGCTCATTATGGAGCGACTGCTGGCTGTGTGTGTGTGTGTGTGTGTGTGTGTGTGTGTGTGTGTGTGTGTGTGTGTTAGACTGGGTCCCTGCAACTCTGCCAGCCCTGCTCTGTGAACCTCAGGCTCCACGCTCATGGCAGAGGGCTGCACCTGCCCATCCTTTGTCCCTTTGCCCTCCCTGTGCCAAGTGCGTGGTGTTACGTGCCTGAGACTCAGTCTTTCCTACCCTGTTCTCACCCGTCTCCAAGGTGCTTCCGAAATTTGCTCTGGCCCTGAGTGTGTGGCATTCAGAGAGGGGTATGTGACAAACTGTCTGGCAGCATGTCATCTCTGCCACTTTCCCTAATCCTTTGTCTACCCTGGTCAGGGTACAGGGTACCCTTTACATTTTCCTGTGGTCAACACTTGCTTGAACAGCTCCCATGAGGACACATGTGAGACCAGCTGCTGTCAGCCAGGCTTTGCTTCCTCTCTTGGGCCAAAGGCTCTCCCCAAAGCCTCTCCTAGGCCTTTTACAGGACCCTCTCCTGGGCTGTATGCTCTGTTTGCTTACTTCTGCAGAAGTAAATATGACTTGCCTGTCCTTCCTGTCTGCCCATCACCTGTCTGTCTGAGAGGGTTTTAAAATTTAAATTTTAATTAATTAATTAATTGTGTGTGTGTGTGTGTGTGTGTGCACTTGCCACAGTGTACATGTGGAGGTCAGAGAACAGCCTGTAGGAGTTGGTTCTCTCCTTCTTCTGTGTGGGTTCTGGTGATTGAACTCAGCTTGTCAGGCTTGGTGGCAAATGCATTTACCCATTGACCCATCTTGCCAACCCTTTATTTTTATTTTTAACTTATTAATTTTATTGGTGTGTGTGGAGGGTAGTGTATGCCACAGTGTGCATTGAGGACAGTGTGCATGTTGTCAGAGGACAACATTCAGGAGTTGGTTCTCTCCTTCTAGCATGTGGGTCCCAGGAATTAAACTGAAGTCTTCAGGCTTGGCAGCAGGTGCCTTTACCTACTGAGCCATTTCACTGGCCCCCAAGAGTTACTTCTAGGCTCCTTTCCTGGGACTCTACGACTGTCCTCCCTCTGTGGGCATCCACCCTACTTCCTCTCCATCCCCCTACAGCGGAGGGTCCAGGCATCACGGGCCCTTACCCACTGTCTGGTCCCTACACCCTCAAGGCCCACCCCAAATTCAGCATCTCACTTGCCCCTTCCTTCCACACCCAACCCCATGTTCCTGCCTCACCCCTACCCAAACAGCCTCCTCATTGATGAACACCTTCCCATCAGCTGACTCCTTCCTGCCTGCTCCAGCACCCTGGGACTCTCCCCTTCCGGGTCACAGCTCCTCTCTTGGCCCCATTCTCTGTGTTGCTTTTGCCCTGACCTTGTTGACCTTGTTGACCTTGTTGACCTTGTTGACCTGGGCTACCTGAGCACCCTTTACACTTGAACCCACTCCTGTCATCTTGTCCCATGTATGCACCTTTCCTTCCCTCCCTTCTTTCATTAAAAATATTAGGGCAGTGGGTAGAGAGATGGCTTAGACAGAGAGATAGACCATTGGCTGCTCTTGCAAAGGAGCCGGGTTCAGTTCCTAACACCAACATGGTGGCTAACAACTGTCTGTATCTCCAGTTCCAGGAGTCTGATGCCCTCTTTTGGCCTCTGTGGGCATTGCATGACATGGTGCGCTTACGTACATGCAGGCAATACACTCATGCACATAAAATAAAAATTATTTAAAAATTAGGCATAGCTTTGCATACCATAAAATACATGTCTTGAATGAAAAAAATCATCTGAATTTCATGTCATGGTTTCCCTGTGATTGTTGATACTCATTTCAAACCTCAGACTTGAAACTGAGGTTTCAAACCTCAGTGAATACAAATATTCACTCATTCATTCATATTGTGTGTGTGTGTGTGTGTGTAGGCCCATGTCCCATGGCACACATGTGGAGGCCAGAGGGCAACTTTTGGCAGTTAGTTTCTCTCCTTCCGCCTTTCTGTGGGTTCTGGGAATCGAACTCAGGTTGTCACACTGTGTCTCAAGCTTTTACAGGCTGAGCCATCTCACAGCCCCTGGGTGCCTCCCCTCACTGTGTCTGTGTGTGACATTCTGTCTTAGCGTTTTTTTGTTGTTGTTTGGATATTGAGACGGGGCCTCACTGTGCCGCTCTGGTTGGCATGAACTTGCTGTTAGACCAGGCTGGCCTGGAACTTGCAGTGATCTTGCCTTGCCTTCTGAGTGCCGGGAGTTCAGCGTGTTCCCCTGTGCCCTGGCTTGTCTTGTCCCCTTTCAGCTCTGGCCTCTCTTCCGGGAGCCCCTCCGTCTTTATTCATTCTGGTCACGTTTCTGGATGCATCCTGAGTGGCTCCCTGAGTATCGACTCCCTCCCATTTCTCTGCGCCCTCTCCAAATTTTATTGAATTCTGCCTCTATTTTGTGTGTCACTGCTGAAGAGAGAGAGAGAGAGAGAAGACAGAGTAGAGAGAATAGAGAATATGTCAGGCTCCTCACTATCCCCCCCTCCGCCTCGGTCTCTTTCTCTCCTGCTCCTGGGGGCTCTCCCTGGATGTTTTCAGGGGAGTCTGGCCCTGTTTCTTCTCTCACTGACTCTCCTTCCTCCCTTCGTGTCTTTCAGTGGTGAACCATCTCTCCTGCCCTCTGTACCCTTTGGCAAACTCTGCTCTCTGGAGCACCTGGCTTCTGAGTCAGTATCTTGGAGCCGACTCCAGACCCCCACACCCATCCCTGTCTGTTTCTTCCAGCCCTTACCAATCGCTCCGAGCTCCAGGTTTCCCCAGGCCAGGTGAACTGCTCTGCCCTGCTGTGAGTAACTACTGCCCCACACGTGGCTCTCTATGAACTTGCGGACTCTCCGTTTCTTTTGTCTAGCTCTGAGAACACCAGCCCAGACTCCCCCACTCCCAAGGATTCCTTCTTGCTCTCTCCTTTCTCCCTGCCCATCACTCCTGTTCCTACTCTAGGCTTCAACTCCCCCTCTATAGGAACCACCTAGGCCTCTGTCCCCTGAGTCCAGGTCTCCTAACATTTCTTAGGAACTCATTCTTCCTCTGAAGCTACTGGCTTCTATGCTGGTCCTGCCTACAGGGCCTAACTAGCTCCCAGACCCTCGCTCAGAACCCCAGCTGGGCACACACACCCTCTCTCCTTGACCTGTTTAGTTCCTGTGGTCCTCCAAATCAGCCCCGCCTTCCCTTCTGGGCCTGGCTTCCCTGCCACCTGTCACCTAGAACAGCCTCCTCTTCCTCCTCCTCCTCCTCCTCCTCCTCCTCCTCCTCCTCCTCCTCCTCCTCCTCCTCCTCTTCTTTCTCCTCTTCTTCTTCCTCCTCTTCCTCTTCCTCCTCCTCCTCTTTTTCCTCCTCCTCTTCCTCCTCCTCCTCTTTTTCCTCCTCCTCCTCCTCCTCCTCTTCTTTCTCCTCTTCTTCTTCCTCCTCTTCCTCTTCCTCCTCCTCCTCTTTTTCCTCCTCCTCTTCCTCCTCCTCCTCTTTTTCCTCCTCCTCTTCCTCCTCCTCCTCCTCTTCTTCCTCCTCTTCCTCTTCCTCCTTTTCCTCTTCCTCCTCCTCCTCTCCCATGAGCTGGGTCTGTCACTGAGGGAGGGAGTGTGAGGCCCTGTCAGAAGATTGGAGTCTGTCATTCTAGATTTGGAGTGTGTCTGGTCTGTGCCTCTGTGGGTCAGTCACAGATCCAGCTCACTCGGTGTGGTTCTGTGTCAGTGGGTGTGTACCTGACAGCCCATGTGTTGGGGTATATAGGCTTGGCTGGCTGTGTTTGCTCATGGGAGCCCATCTGCATGGGTCACTGGTCAGTCTGTCAGAGTGGTGAGCTGGAGGTATGCATGTCCTCTGTGTGCTGTGTGTCCACTTCCTCGCTATCGGCTCCCTCTGGTCCCTGCGCCTCCCCTGCAGCCCCTCTCCTGGGGACTTTGCTGGTAGGTTCTTCATGGCAATGCTTGTGCCTGGTGTCCTCGCGTCAGGAAGCTGGTGGGCCCAGTGTGCCGTGCACGTCAACCTGAGCTCCCTCCCTTTCTCCCTCTGAGTCTTTCTCAAGGTTTCTCCTCCTTCCTGGGCCAGGCCTGCGCCCGTGCGTGCCTGTTCCTTGCTTTGCAGAGCTCCTCACCCTGGCCCCTTCTTGCTACTTCTGCTGCAGAGCAAGTATATATTGGGAGAACTCTGGGGAGCTCACCTGAGTCTCCCATCAACAAGCCCCATGGGGCAGGGCAGGGCCTTCACATACTGTAGGGCGTACTATGACAGCACCAAATTCCCAGCACTCACCACAGCCCAGTGACAAAGGAAACCCTGCTCTAGCCTCCACTGGATATCTCTGCTTCAGCCTCTCCTGCCACTACCTCTGCTTCCTCCTGCCCTCTTTCCTTAGATGCTGTAAGCTGCTCCTACCTCAGGACCTTTGCACATCTGAGTCCCTCTACATGGAACCTATTTCCAGAGCTTTGCACACCCTCCCTTGTCTCCCTGAGGCCTCTAATATCTTTTCAGAGACTGACCCTGGCTCCCTTTTGCAAAAGAGCATCTTTCATTAGTCTCTGCTCTCTCCTGGGCTGACATCTCTGCTGTCAACTTATGCACTGACTTTTGGCTTATTCTCTGTCTCTCACATAAGTCTCTCCTCTACATTGTTAGCCCAGAGAGGCCAGGACCGTGTCTGCCTGATCCATCCTGTGTGTCCGTCTCTAGCTCCTGGGCCCATGCAGCTCGCAGAAGGTGCCGAACCTGCTCTCGTACTGAACAGACAAGCAAGTCTCTAAGCCTTGAGTGGGAACCTTTCTCGGGCACCAGAAGGGCAGCTTTTCCTCGCTTTTCCCCATCTTCCCACCCATGGTTCTCCTTCCCTAACTACTGTAGCCCAGTAATCAGCCCGAATCCCTCCTGAGTATCTCAGATGCCGGCCCTCTCTTACTGGCGGCCCACCTCTCCTCTGCCCATCAGACTCCTGCTCAGTGACCCCTGCTTCCCAGAGGCTCCATGTCCAGGAAGTGCCTGTCTGCTGCCTCATCCAAGCCTCCAGGCCACACCTTCAAGGTGTCATTTGCCTCCTGTGTCTGCTTGTTGGGTTCTGAAGTATTTTGTCATTTATTATTTTTTTTAATGAACAAACTTTTAAATCAAGGTGAAAGCCATACAAATCTAAAATTAGCCTCTGGATGTGAGCAATGTGGTGTGTGGGACCACTGTCCCCAGACACTTTCGTGAGTCCTACTTCTCCTTTCTCCTCCTGGAAACCCATCTGTGCTCTGTGTCCGCGGACGTCTGTTCTGGACAGTCCTTTGACTGGAATCATAGCATGTGACCGCTGAATTGCTTCTTTTATTTAGCAATGTTTTTGAGCTCACCCCGAGTGTGCACACCCCTGTGAGCCTGGGCTCACCCCTGTGGAGTGAGGCAGTGGACTTGCCCTCCACGCCTGTCTAAGGTCCACAGCTTTCATTACAGGCGCAGGCCATGCTCTAGGCTCTTTCTCTGGAACGATCTGGGTTACCCTTGTTGACGCCAGACCTTGGACTTCCAAAGCTGTGGCTCAGTCTCCTCCCCAGCTGCCTGTGGTGTTCCCTCGGTGTCACTGGAGTTCCGCTTTGCCAGTCTCTCCCACTTCCCTTCCCTGGCCACCCAGCCTTGATCTTCGGTCTCCCTCGCCGGGCACTTGCTTCAGTCCTGTCCCCTGCAGCTCTGGATGGGTGCAGTGCCGACCTTAGCCTGGTGGTGGCACACTTTCCACATCGTGCTCGCATTCCTTTGTCACCAGGACAGGACGGCCATGGCCACCAGGTCCAGATTGCCACCAGCATCCAGATAGCCCGCTACCGGCCTTCTTCTTGCTCTTAGGGCCTTTCTGCGTGCTACCTTCTCTGCCCACAGGGTCTTGCCTGACCTACCTCAGGCTGCCATTTTTCTGCCAGTCACCTTCTCCATGCACTGGAATTGTTCCTGGTCCCTCGCACCTCCCTTGCAGTTCTCTATCACCCCGCCGAGGTGTCCAGAGGGGACAGCTTCTAGAATACTCCTGGGTGCTCTAGGCATGAGGGGGGCCGTCAAGGTGCCTACCACTCAGTTCTAAAACCCCTGTGTCCAGGAAGGGCCTTCCTCCAGCAGGTATAGAGTAAAGCGTGGGTGAGAAGAGAGGGGAGGAAGGATGGTATTCCGGGGCGCCCCTTCCCTCTCTGCCCCTCTCCCATGTCTTAGTGTGAGCTGGGTGGCTCTGGGGACCTTTGAACATGCAAGATGCTCGTCCCTGTGTGTACACACGTGCATCTCACCAGGACTGTCTGTCTGTCTGTGTGGTCCTTTCCTTCCTTGTCTTCCTTGATTTTCCTTTGCTGTAGCCCTGGGGGTTGCTCTCATTCTTTAAGGTGTGACAGAAGAGGAAGGAAATCAAGCGGAGGGATGGGGACGGAGCAGGGGGCCTGGAGCCACTCAGTCTCTCCAGGGGCTCTGGCTTTTGTGCTTGTTCTGGAAAGGCTTCCATCCCTTCATTCAGTCTCTCTCTCTGACTTTGGTCCTTTTCCTCTGCTCCCCAGTGTCCCCCAGTCTTCTCCAGCCCTCTGTGGTGCTGGCTGAGCTGGCTGAGCCTCCCCCTACCCCGTCTCATTGCTTTCTCTCTCTCTCTCTCTCTCTCTCTCTCTCTCTCTCGTTCTCGGCTTCCCACTCTTCCCTCTTCTCTTGGCCTCTGTCCTCCAAGCTCACTTTTTCCAGATGTGCCACGTCTGACTACCTCATGCCTCGTGGTTCCTTTGCTTTCATCCCGCCTCAGGCTCTGCCCCCAACCCCCCTTCCCATCCAGCTCTCGGATGAATGTATGTCTGGGGGGGAGGAGGGAAGGGAAGGAAGAAGAGAGGGAAGGAGAGAGAGAGAGAGAGAGAGAGAGAGAGAGAGAGAGAGAGAGAGAGGGGGGGAGAGGGAGAGGGAGAGAGGGAGAGTCTATTGTCTCCTAACAGCTTTTCTGCTTTTCTGTCTGCCCTAACCTGCCAGGCTTCTGAGGCAGCTGTCTTGGGGTCCCATGATCTTTCTGTGCCTTGTCCCACTGCGGTTCACTGACTCCTGGATGCCAAGCTTCTCATATCACACCCACAATGTCCTCTTCTCCCAGTGGTGGCCCAGGCTCTGGAGCCAGAGATGACCACCAGTCACTCCCCTGGGGGCCCGCCATCCTTCCCTTCCTTCAGGACCTCCTTGCCGGTCCCTAGGCAGCTCTCCACCCACCCTGTGGGCCTTCCCATCCTACCATCCCTGCCTCTCTTGAAAGGGTCCTGCTGACTTCTTCTAAAGCCTCCCTTCTCTGAGCTCCTTTTGGGAGCCAGAACACCTCCCACATCAGCATCAGGATGTGCAAAGACCGGGGTGGGAGTCAGGGTGGAGATGGGTAGGTAGTGTCCTGCTCCCCCCAGACCCTGCCCATCTGTTGTAGTTTGATTTTCTGTTGCTGTGATTAAACACTCTGACCGAAGGCAGCTTGGGGAGGAAAGGGTTATTTCATCTTACAGCTCCCAGGTCACACCCCATCACTGAAGGAAGTCGGGGCAGGCACTCAGGACAGGAACCTGGAGGCAAGCGCTGGAGCAGACACTGCAGAACTCTGCTCACTGGCTGGCTTGCTCAGCTGTCTTTCTTTTCCTTTTCTTTTTGAGTCGGGGTCTCCCTATTGCCCCAGCTCACCTAGAACTCGCTATGTGGGCCATGCTGGCCATAATCTCACAGAGATCTGCCTGCCTTTGCCTCCCTAGTGCTGGGACCAAAGGCTTGCACCACCATGCTTGGCTTCAGCCACCTTTCTTTATACAGCCCAGGCCACCTACCTGTAGGTAGTGCCACCCGCCCATCAACTGCCAATCAAGATGCCTCACAAACAGATGTGTCTGTCTCTCTCTGTATCTCTCTCTCTCTCCATGTCTCTCTGCCTCTTCCTCTGTCTCTCTCTCTCTCTTTCCAAAGCTCCTGAAAACATTGGTCCTGGGCCTGGCAAACAGCTTTCTTTCTGTATCATCTTCTCTCTGCTTTTCTCTCTCTCCCCGCTCCCTCCAGGATCTCTTCCTCTGTTCTGGGGCTTGGGGAGGCTCCAGGGGACCCTCACCTGCCCTGGCCTCTGGCTCAGATCAGAATCCGACTTAATACCACAGTGGTCCCTGAGCTCCAGGGGAGCAGATTGCAGCTTCAGCCTAACTCAGAGGCCTGCATACAGCAGGTGATCCATAAAGGCTCCCTGGTCTTCTGAGTGAGTGCTGCTTGCTGGGGTTCTGGGACTCTGAGCTTTGTTGGCCTATTTACTCCTAACTCTCTCTCTGTTCCTTCTGCCACACCTGTATGTGTGTGTGTGTGTGTGTGTGTGTGTGTGTGTGTGTGTGTGTGTGGAGAGAGAGAGAGAGAGAGAGAGAGAAAGAGAGAGAGAGAGAGTCTTCCCTTTGGTTTTGCCTAATATAGAAGGAACTTAACCATTGTTATGATGGAGCGTTTAGGAACTACAGAGAGAACAGTAGAAGTCTCCAGATTCTCCTTTTCCCAAACAAGGGCCCCTGGAAGTGACCACTCAGTTGGTGTGCAACCAGGTACCTCTGTCAGGTGTGTGAGTATGCCTCCCACCCTCCCCGGCCCTGTCTCATCGCAGACTCTCCCAGTCAGGTCTGAGGCCCTGTCCCGCTCCATCTCTGTCATTATCTCCTGGTCTGTCTCTGAGACTCTCTTTCTCTCTGCTGCATTTTGCTTCCACCCTGGGTCATTCATTCATGTCTCACTGAATTTGGCCAGTACTCTGGGCTCCTGGTAGGACACTGGAGTGCACGTGTCTGTATGTCCCCTGGATACCACTGTTTATCAGTGTGTCAATTTTTTTTTTTTAAATTTACCTCTCCATCTCTGCGGCTCTTTCCACTCAGCCCGTATGTGTCCCTCTCGGGTGTCCTGTCCCTTGCCGCCTCCTGTCTGCTCCTCTGTCTCCATGGATCGTTCATTAGATCCTTTTGTGATTCAGAAAATAGAGCATAATTTTTTTCTAAATCGTCGGGCCCCGAGCACAGAAAGCTTTGTTACCTTTGTAATAAGAAAAGCCAAATCAAATCACACCCATCGACAGCCCAAGGGGAGAGAGACAGAGCTCGTGGTAGTGTGGTCACTGAGGTGGTCAGGCTGGCACAGTGCACCGTGTGCCCGTCTGTCCATCCCCAGCCTCCCTGTCTGCTGCTCCCCTCCCCCCTCCCCTTGTTCTCCCTTAGAGATTTCTGGAATTTCACTCTAGCTGTGAGCCTGAAGAATGGTGTGTGTGTGTGTGTGTGTGTGTGTGTGTGTGTGTGTGTGTTCGGGATGTGAGCTGTGTGTGCGCTCCCTGCCTCCCCCTCTCTCGCTGCGGCTGCAGCCTCTCCATGGGCTTTGTTCCCGCTCCGTGGACAGCTTCTTTCTTTGCGAAATGACATTTATTATTTTCCTTAGTCTTCAGACAGAATACGTGTTCACTGTAGAAATGACAGAAAATAACAAAAAGCGTGTGTAGAAGAATATAAAATAAAAACACTATGGCGTCCACCTCCTGGCGAGAGAGGAGCTGGGTGACCCTCGGGTGCTTCAGCCCCTCCGTGCGGGCCTTCCTTTTCAGCTTCAGTTCCCTCTCTCCTCACTTACTCGCCCCTGCTAAATCATCTGGGAACCCCCTTTGGGAGACTGTCTTTGTCTGGAAGGACCGTCCACCTGAGGTTCCTCCCTGCTTCCATCTGGAATGTTCTCGGTGTGGGGAGCTGTACAGAACCTGAGCCTGACATGGGGAGGGCGACCCCAGACTGCTCCTCTCTTCTCTGCGCCCCTCATGTCACAAGGATGCGGCTGGGGCCTGTGTTCCTCCCTTTGTTCCTGGGCGTGGGCTGTAGAGTTGGGCTGCTGTGGAGGGAACAGAAGGCCACGCAGAGATTCTCTGGGGGTCTGGGACCTGATGGTAGGCCAGGTAGTACCTGGGCAGGTGAGGCTGCTTCCTGGCTCACCCCAGGCGGCTGGAAAGAATCAGCCACTGTCTTGGCCTGTCCCTGTCCTCTGTCTGTCTTACCTTTGTCTCTACCTCAGCCTCTTACCTCTGTGGTTCAGTGTCTGACCCCCTGGGTTCAAATCTTGCTTTGATTCTCAGGCAAGGGACACTCCTGGAGCTGAGTCCTTACCTGCAAAGTAGAGACAGGAGAGACAGGAAATATTGAGATCAGATGTGACCGCCATGCAGAAAATGTTGGGTGTGTGGTGGGCAAAAGGGGTTGCATGCACTGCCGTGCCTAGTGGGCGGCCCACCACTGCCCCCTTCTCTCTGGCTGGATCAGTTGAAGATGGGTCTCAGCCATCCAGCCTCTGTCTCACTTCTTCCTTCTTTTCATAGTCAGTTGCGTTTCAGCCTCAGGCTCCTGGCCCCTGCCGCCCGGTGTGGGTGAGATTTCGTGAGTCAGGTGGCTTTGCCCAGCATCCTGCCCTGCCCTTCTTTACAACCCCAGGGCGGAGCGCAGCACGTGGAAAATAACACAGACTGCCTGCAGTAATGCCATGCTCTCAGTAGAGGGCAGGGCTCTGCTGGACCCTTGGCCTCTGCCACCCAAGTTTTGGCTTTACTGCCTTCAGCCAGTCTGTCTCCATGATATCCTCCTGAAGGCATGTCTCCTTTTTGTCCTCTTGCCCTGGCTTGGCCCTCATTGGTGTGGGGTCCCTTCAGTAGCCTGTGATCTGCTAGGAGGTACCTGGTACTCAGAGGCAGCCATGGGCAGGGGGCAGGGAGGGCTGAGGCTAGGTTACTAGGTTTCCAGCCTGCTGACCCTGAACAAGCGCTCTGTTCCTCTCTGCCTCATGCCGGTCCAGTGAGGCCCAGCCCAGCAGAGGTCACCCCTGACAGGGCATCAGGCAGCTGGAGCCTTGGGGGGTGGGAGGGAGTCAGTGCCAGACAAGTCTGTGTTTCCTTCTAGAATCACCACTTCCTCTTCCACCAGGCTCCTTACCCCAGAGCCTGTTTCCTCTGGTCAGGATCAGAGCTGACGGTGGCCTCTTTAGCAAGGGTTGGCAAGCGTGAAAGATGATTCCACAGGACTCAGATGAGGGCCTGGTGTGTGGCCGGCACTCCTGCGTGTTTGCTCTTATTCTGTGACTGTTTCTGTCATTGTCCCGATCCTCTCAGACTGGGCTCCTGTGTCCATGACTAGCCAGTAGTGGCTGTTCCTTGGACAGTGTGCAGTAGGTGCTCCCTAGATGGCACATAAATGGGCAATGTAGAGCCCCTTAGAGAGCTGACCTGGCTGAAGTGGGCCAAGGAATAGACAGATGGGCATGTGTGAGTGAGAGTGCATGGCATTCTGAGGTAGCACAGGCCCAGGCTCAGAGGGAACTGAACTGAACCCCACAGACCAGCCATGACAAAAAGGAGACAAAGATTTCTGGGTGCAGGAGAAAGACCTTGCTGGGCAGACCCAGCCCTGACACAAAGCTTGGGATTTGGCATTTGGAGGGGAGAAGGGTACCCGGACTCCCAGGATCGCTGTGCACCCCTGTGGCTCTTGTGACCAACTCTCTTCTGTCTCTGTTCTCCCACAAACTGGGCATGTTGAAAGTTGGTCTGGCACAGAGTCCATCTAGGCTGGGTACACGAGGCATCCGGGGGACCTGGAGAGCAGTTAGGAGGGTGACTCAAACTTACCGTCCACCTGGGAAATTTGTATGCAGCCTTCAAAACCCAGTTCAGATGCTAAGATGTCTCCTGCTAGTAAGCGGCTCATAGGTGGCTATCAGGGTCAATTGCAGGTCACAGCATGGTGTCCTTTTTCTACACTGGCTTCTTATGTACATGTGAGTGTTTTGTCTGCATGTAGTAAGTGTACCACTTGCACGCAATGCTCGCAGAGGCCAGAAGAGGGCGTTGAATCCCCTGGAACTAGTGTTATAGACAGTTGTCAGCTGCCATGTGGGTGCTAGGAAATGAACCTGGGTCCTCTGTGATAGCAACCAATTCTCTTAACTGCTGAGCCATCTCTCTAGCCACTGTTTTTTATTTCTATATGTATGTGTGTGTGCTTAGATGAGTTTATGTGGGGTAGAAGAGGGCACTGGATCCCCTAGAACTGGAGATAGAAATGGTTATTAGCTGCCACGTGGATGCTGGGAACAAAATCCCGGTCCTCTGCAAGAGCTGCAAGTGCTCTTAACCTTTGAGCCATCTCTCCATCCCCAAAGATTTATTTCTATTATTTTTATTTATGTAATGCTGTGTGTGTGTGTGTGTGTGTGTCACGTGTGCACATGCTCACAGAAGACAGAGAGGATGGTGGATCCCCTGCAGTTACATGTAGTTACATGTGGTTGTGAGCTGCCTGACATAGGTTGGGAACTGAACTCAGGTTCTCTGCAAGAGCAGCCAACACTCTAAATCGCTGAGCCATCTTCTCAGCCCCAACACTGATCTTTTTAAGGCCATCAGTATTCAAGGGCAGAAAGACAAAGCCTAGTAGAGCTTACTACATACCAGAAAGTTCCTGAATGCCTATGTACATGGCCATGTTGTCCTCATGACAGATTGTAGACAGTGTCAGTCATGAGGGAACCAAGGTTTAGAGAGGTTAAGTGATTTGCCTCAGGTCACAGAGTCAGTAAGTGATAGACATAGGACTTGAAGCCAGGCCGTGTGGCTCCAAAAGGCGTAAGGCCACAGAGGGAGATGTATTATGAAACCTTTCTCTCTCACAGCATCAAGGTGGAGTCTCTCTCCTGCCACTCCTGCCCTGGACCTTCCCACTGGGCTGCACTGAGGCGCCCCCAGATGAAGCACAAAGCCAGCCCAGCGGACTCTTCCCACAGTTGCCTGCCACCTTATCTCCACAGTTCCCAAGCATTTTTTTCTCTTGTGCTCATTAGCGCCTGGCCTCACCACCCACGGGGGCTGCAGTCAGAGCCCCGAGTCATCTCCGACCCCTCCGGCTCCTGCCGCCCACCACCCATCTGTCCCCACTAGCTGTGACTCCCCCCGTCCTCCGGATGCTCAGCGCCCCTGCCTTGCCCCATCCTTTACTTCATGCTCAAACACCTGTTACTTTCGTCAGCCCCTGGTC
The DNA here is from genome assembly GCA_035773235.1 of Eospalax fontanierii. Classification (NCBI taxonomy): domain Eukaryota; kingdom Metazoa; phylum Chordata; class Mammalia; order Rodentia; family Spalacidae; genus Eospalax; species Eospalax fontanierii. Next base: position 21,765,382 of record CM069550.1, on the reverse strand, counting down.
TGTAAACAACACCAGTGACAACGTGTTCCTCTTGAGATGTCTTGGGGATTAGTCGAACTGAGAGGCACCGTACCAGCAGGGCCCGGGCGCACTATCCATGGCTGTTATTACAGATTAAATGAGTAGCATTATCAGGTGTTCTTTGACTGACTGACTGACTGAATGAATGAATGAGCCCCCCAGGCATGACATTCTTTTCTCCCTGCTCAGCTCAGGGCTTTCCCACCCACACTCCTGTCTCCAGAGCCAGAGTCTTGACGGCCTTTGAAGGATGGATGCCCTTTGAAACCTTGGATCTTTGCAGCCTGCATGCCAGACTCTCCCATCCTTCTCCTGGCTCCCTCTCTCCCAGGATGGCTCTCTCTTTTTCTTCCTTCTCAGAAAAGCTCCCTCCTCCACTGACCCCCTCCCAGGTTTCTCATCCAGTCAAGATCATCAGTAACTTCCATGTTAGCATTTTAATTTTAAGAGAGAGAGAGAGAGAGCATGAGCATGCCATGGCACAGGTGTAGAGGTCAGAGGACAACTTATGGCATTTGGTTCTTTCTTTCCACCTTGTAGGTCCCAGGTATCAAATTCAGGTCATCAGGCTTGGCAGCAACCCCTTTACTCACTGAGCCATCTTGCTTGCCCTTGTAATTTTATATTTACTATATTTTTTTATATATAGTTCAGGCTGGCCTTGAACTCATGACTCACCTGTCTCAGTCTTCTGAATCCTGGGATCTCACTCAGGTGTGCACCATCACACCTGGCTCCTAAGAGGTTTTTTTTTGTTTTTTTTTAAAATCTTTTGTAAACTCACAGCAACAATTCTCTCTCTCTCTCTCTCTCTCTCTCTCTCTCTCTCTCTCTCTCTAGTATATGCCTGTGCACATGTTTATGTGCATGTGCATGTGCATGTGTATGCAGTCCTTTCTGAGTGTGGAGGCCACAGGTTAATGTTGGGTGTCTTCCTCTACTGATTTCTACCTTATTTGCTGAGACAAAGTCTCTCACTGAACCTGGAGCTTGCCAGTTTGGTTCGACTGCCTGGCCTCAAAGTCCCAGGCATCCTCCTGCCTCTGCCTCCCAGTATTGGGGTCACAGACTTGTACCACTGCATCCAGCTTTTATGTGGGTGCTGGTATGGCTCTTTACTCACTGAGCTACCTTCCCAGCCCCTCACAGCAGGACTACAACACTGCTTCAGTTTCCAGGCTACCCCTCTCCATCTCCTCCTATCCTTCCACCACTGGCCACTGGAGAAGAGGAGGGACCCTTCCTCAGAGCTGTGGAAATGTGGGTAGCCTGAGGCACACTCTAGCTGTGAATCTCTCAGTCCTTATCAGTCCTTGAACTCATTGTATAGCAAAGGATGATCTTGAACTTCTAAATCCTTCCGCCTCGACTTCCAGAGAACTGTAGTTACAAGCTGTACCACCACACCTATCTTATGTGGTGCTGAAGAGCGAATGCAGGGATTCTTGCACAGGGGGCAGGCACTCTGCCAACCGAGCCACATCCCCATCCCCAAACCTCAGCAAGCTTTTATTAATGACTCCTAGTTGGGACCTGAACCCCAGATTTCTACATCCAACTGCCCAGCAGACATCCATGTGGAACCTGTAGACATCTTTAAAATTTTTTAAAAATTTATTTTATGTGTATGAGTGTTTTGCCTGCCCTGAATGTAGGTAAGTGCACCCGTGTCGTGCAATGCCTTTGCAAGTCAGAAGAGGGCATCAGATCCCCTGGAACTGGAGTTATAGACAGTTGTTAGCCGCCATGTGGGTGCTGGAAACTGAACCCAAGTCCTCTGTAGGAGCAGCCAGTGCTCTTAACCACTGAGCCATCTCTCCAGCCCTTCCTATCAGATTTTTGCTGTTGTTTTTTTTTGAGACAGTGTCTCATGTAGCCCCAGGCAAATCTTAACTCACTATGTAACTAAGGATGGTTTTGAATTCATGAACCTCCTGCCTCAGCCTCCCAAGATACCATCACACCTAGCTTCCTGTCAAATATTGTCTTCATTTCTAGATTATTGTACCTCCTATCCATTTGCCCATCTCACAAATCTATACATACACCCACCCATTTCCCAGTAACCATCCATCTATCCATTCACACATCTATTCACTCATCATCCATATATCCATCTATTCACCCATCTACTCATAATTCATATTCTCTACCCATCCACTCATCCACCCATCCACGCATCCATCCACTCATCATCCACCCATCCACTCATCCACCCATCTACAAATCCATCCACTCATCATCCACCCATCCACTCATCCACCCATCCATGCATCCATCCGCTCATCAAACACCCATCCACCCACCCATCCATCCGTCATTTAACAAATACTAGGTTCTATGCCTCTCGGTGAGAGGTGAGTGTGCAGTGTCCCTGTGCCCATGCCCTGCTGTTTGTCAGAGCTTCCTGCCCCACCCCCTCACTGCCACTGCTTCTAACTGATTCTGAAGCTACAATCCTCTTCTTTTTACTGCAGCTCTCTTGGTTTCATTCTCCTGTCTTTGTACATATCCATCTCTCACTTTCTTCCCTCTGGGGCTTGGGCTGGGGGTTCTAAGTTTCTTGGCCATGGACATTCACACTCTCTCCACCTATTTGCTGATTAATCCATAAGAAGTTGATTAAACACGTGCTCTGTGTCAGGACCTGGCCAGTCCTGTGTATGTGTGTGCACACACAAGTGTGCACTGCGCTACCTCCTGCCTTGTTTTCTCCTCTGGTCTTTCACTTGTCTTCATGCCTTGGGGTATGTTCAGGACCCCCATCCTTCCTTTTCTGTGCCTGCTTCCCACCCTTGGTGCTGGCAGTACCGCGGGCCAGAACTTCTTGCTTCCTAGTGGGAAACTCAAAGCTTATCCCCAGCTGGCTTTGGTACCCAGCATATGACGAACTCACCGTATCATTTCCGCACCGTGATATGTTTCTCTCCCCGCTCTCATTAGCGCTGAGTGTCATTGCCTGCCTGGGTCTGTAGCCAGGAGTCCCAAGTCATCTCTGAGTCTCATTCTCCCGCCACCCACAGCCCATCTGCTCTCCTTCCTGGAGAATCTTCCTCCGAAAGCTGCTCAGCACTTCCCATCCCACTGCCTTCTCAGCCCTGACTCAGCCCAAGCTTAGGTAGTTGAAGCCTGGACCGTCCATCCATCCATCCACCAAGTCTGCACTGCATACCTACTGGGCTTCTTCAGATGACACAGGCCCTAGAGCTCAGGCCACTTTTGCAGGAGTACAGAGTCCAGGGGAAGACGGTGCAGGAGAAGAGCGCAGTCATCACTGTGCTGGAAGATGGGGTGTCGCACTGTGCAGTTGGCTAGGGCCACTGTTTCCTTCCTTCCCTCCCTCCCTCCCTCCCTCCCTCCCTCCCTCCCTCCCTCCCTTCCTTCCTTCCTTCCTTCCTTCCTTCCTTCCGTCTTTCTTTCTTTCTTCCTTCCTTCCTTCCTTCCTTCCTTCCTTCCTTCCTTCCTTCCTTCCTTCCTTCCTCCTACTCCCCCTCCCTTTTTTAGAGGCAGGGTCTATCACTGCCCTGGAATTCACTAAGTAGGCTAGGCTAGATGGCTGGTGAATCCCAGAGATCCATATGTCTCTGCCTTCTTAAGGCTAGGATCACGGGTGCATGCCACTGAGCCTTTCTGTTTTTCGTTTTTAAATGTGGATTCTGGGAATCAAACGCAGGTCCTCATGTATGCAAGCACTTTACCAGCTGAGCTGTCTGTCCAGCCCTCAGGACCACTTTCTCGGACATTCTCTCTGTGCTTTCTCCTTCATCTGCTCTCCATGTCCAGCGTCTCTCTCCACAGAGACCCGTGTCCATGCAGATACTGCCTGATGTCTGTCTGCCGCCCCTCCCACCACCCACATAATACCCCCGACATCACAGACTCACCAAGACAGGATGAGCCAAGACTCCAGATCCATCTCTGCCCTTTTTGCCCACCCCTCATTGAACTGCAACAGCCCTTCCTCTGGCATCTCTCTGGTCTTCTCCCTGTTCTTCTCCATCTTCATGGCCAGTATTGTCACCCAGACTATAAACACCTGCTTTTTCCTAGCCCTGCCGAGCTGGGAACCTGCTCGTGACTCTGTCTCTCATGGAGGGGTTCTCAGTGTGGACGCACCTCCCTCTTGCCCTTTCTCCTTCAATGCTCAGAGAGCTGGGGAGGCACTCGGCTTCAGAACCCTCTTCCTCTCATCTACCATGGTGCTCAGGCAGAGTCCTCCACCAACTCCCACAAGCCCCGTGCCGGGCCCACAATTGATTACAGTGAGCTAGGGTCACCTGGACAAGATCAAGCCAACAAGATCAGTTAGCATTCCAACAAGCAGGCCTACTTGGACTAAGTGAGTTATAAATAGGAGAGAGGGAGTGAGAGAGAGAACATGACAACATGGGAGGAGATATATAGGGGTGTCTGGGGGAGTCGGGGTGTAAGACCAGACACTCCAGTCATTGCCAGCCCTGCTCTGTGCTGACATCCAGAGAAGATCCCACTATCGAGGGCTCATTATCTACTGGGCAACAAAGATTCCCATACCAAGGCGTGCTGGGCTGTTCTTGTGGGATAAGATGGGGTGGGGCACACTGAATGGGGCCGCCCCTTATTCTTGCAAGATGGGTCTGAGGGAATGCACTCCGCCCCCTAACACAACTCCCAAAACTCTCTCCCCAAAAGAAGCTATAGCTTTCCTATTAGTGGAGGGGAACTCATCACACAGTGACCCGTGTGTGCAAGGCCCCCAACACCCAAAAGACACACACACACACACACACACCTATAAAACAGCTAAAATCATACACAATGGAGAAAGACTGCTTTCCTCTTGAGATCATCAAGAAGTGAGGATATTTTTCACCATTCCTAATTGACTTCACATTGATACCCAAGCCTGTGCAATAAGGCAAGAAAAAGAAACGAGCAAGTATATAAACTGGAAAAGATGAAACCAAACTATTAGAATGTGACCTTTATTGTTTGCCCAGAAACTTCTAGAGACTCTAGGGGAAAAAAAGCTCCTAAAAATTTATCTGGGTCACAAAATTTAAAGGTCAACATAAAACAACCAAAGGGCAATTGGAAATAGATGAATAGAACTTCTGGAAAATGTTACATGGTTTAGTAGTCTTGTCAGGATTCTGTTTTGAATTGCCTCATGTTGTGTGAACTTTTCCATGCAAAAGCTTTCTCAGGACCCTCTTTCCCTGGTACCATTCAAATTCTTTCTTCTCCTCCATGGGGCTGCAGAGGACAGGCACACAAGGCTTTCGGCCTCTCTCCCTGTGGAGGCATGTTTGGTTGCCTGCTTTCTTAAAATAACATTTTATTTATTATTTTTACTTTTATGTGTATGAGTGTGTTGCCTGCAGGTATGTAAGTGCACCTGTCATGAAATGTCCATGGAGGTCAGAAGAGAGTGTCAGATCCCCTGGAACTGGAGTTTTGGGTGGTTCTTAGCCATCATGTGGGTGCTGGGAATCGAAATCAGGTGCTCTGCAAGAGCAGCTAGTGCGTTTAACCACTGACCGATCTCTCCAGCCTCATGTTTTTTTTGTTTTTTTGTTTTTTTTTCTTTTTTAACCAAGGACTCCTGGCCCTCTTTCTTGGGTTCTGGGAGCTTCTCAAGCCGTGTCTGTGTCTTCGTCCGTCTCTTGGGGTCTCTAAGTACTCTTCTTTCTTTCTTGGCCCCATTCTCTGTTTCTCCCTCATCCTTCCACATTGCCTTTGGAACCTTGTCTTGTGTGCATGTTTGTGTGCATGTGTGTTACCTGCTCCCGATTATGAGTATGTAACGATAGAGACTTCATCAAGAAATTGATTTCACAATGAAAATTAGGATTTCAGGAGTCCTATCTTGAAGGGTCTTGCTTAGGTTTCATTTTCATGCTGGGCTACGATTGTCCACTCATTCATTGGTCCAGTGTACCTACCCACAAAACTACCCCAAACCTGTTCTGTAAGCTGGGGCTTCAACTCTGTGTGTGTGTGTGTGTGTGTGTGTGTGTGTGTGTGTGTGTGTGTGTGTGTGTCTGTTTACCTGCTTGCCTGATGGCTCTCACTCAGCCGTGCTGTTTTACACTCTCCTGAGAAGTGTAATTCCGTTGCACTCTAGGTCTGAGGTTGTCCCTGCTCCTTGAGGGCGAGGGGAGCGAGCAGTGCACACATGCACAGCTGCCCCTCAGCTTCTCATTCTTTCTCGGGCTTGTGAGGCTTTTCCCCTTCTCCAGATCTTATCTTGTGAGTGAGTGCACCTGTAGGCACGTCAGTCACGACTGGGCTCCACCTCTCCTCTGCCTTCAGTGACTCCATCCCTCTGCCTGTCTACCCCTCCAGAGCACCAGCTTGTGCCTGGCTCTCGGGCTCTGTCTTTCTGCCTTGCCCTCCCTCCTTCCCTCACTACTTCACACGGGCTCTAGATGCCTGTTCTGGACTTTTCCCTCTTGTGCTTTTTTCTGACTTCCTGGTGAGTCTGCAGAGTTCTGCGCAAGGACACTTTGCTGTCCCTGCAGCCCAGACCTGTTTCTTCTCTCCTCCTCCTCCTGCCACCCATGGGCCCACAGGAACTGGGCACCTGCACTCCAACCTGCGCCTGCTCCCCCTCCCCGGAACAATTTCTTGTTCTCTCCCAGCTCTCATTAGCTCTGAGCGTCACCACCACCTGGGGCTTCACAGCCTCGAGTCATCTCTGACTCCACTAACTCCTACCACCCACCACCCATCTGTCCCCTCTTCTTGTCAAGTTCGCTGTTGAGGGGGAATCTCAGCAGCCCCCAACTCACTCCAGTCAGACCCTGCGGGAGCTCAGCTATGAACATTCGATGTGTGGATCATTCCTCCATCCATCCATCCACTCATCCAACAAACTCTCAATCAGCACCCGCTTGGACAGTGCTGAGGACCCAGGTCTCAAGGCTTTGGGCCATGTTCTTCAGGCACGCAGAGTCTAGGGAGAATAGTATAACTGACTAGTTATAGTTGCCCTGCAAAACGAATGGCTGGGGCTTCTCACGACTTTGGGTCATGTGTGCCCCTGTGATGCGTACACTTGTACATCTGTGCAGGGGGGTGTCTGTCTTGGACCCTTTTCCAGACCCTCCACCTTTTCCTGGTTTTTCAGTGGGGATGCTTCCAGGAGGAGGATGCATCTCCTTCCTGCCTCTTCCTCCTGAGTCCTTCTCCCACTGTCATCCACTTCCGGGAGTTCAGTGGCCCCTCCACGAGGTGCTCCCTCACTTCGGTGCCCACTGTAGCCTTAGACCCAGTGTGTCCACTCTCTGTGTGACTGTCGGTACAGCTTCACGGACTCACTGAGCCGGGCAGCCTCTCTGTCCTCCCTCTCCGTCCTCCCTTTCCCCTTCCCTGCCTTCCTGACACTCCTTCCCCTCCACTTGCTCCTGGGTGTCCTAAAGCATCTTCATCCCGCTGCCACGCTGTCTTCTGCCTCCTCCTGGTTTTCTCCACAGGGGGCAGTGCTCAGCGTCTGCAGTCCTTGCTCTCCTTTCCCATAGATGGGTGGTGGAGGGATACTGGGCACTGGCCATCTCTCGCCTTTCCTCTCTGACCCTATGACTCCTGCCCTCAGCCCTTAGAGTATTTAGACAAGGCTGCCCCTACCTGCTCTTTAACCCACTGGTGGCCCATTTCCTTTCCCATGCCCCTGCCCCATGAGCCCTCTCGATGGTTCCTGGACTCTGGGAGCTTCTGGTTTCTTCTTTCAGGGCTCTGTCTTGGTTCTCACCTACTGGCTCTTCCCTCTTCCTCTGAGGCTTGCCCAGACCACACCTGAACTCCAGGACCAACGCACAAGAGGAGCCCCCTTCAGGGTCGCTCCATGTCCCTTCCCCTTCTCCCAAGCTTATACCGTGTGCAGGGATGCCCCTGTGGCTGCTTCTTGGGGCGCCATGGATGGAACAAGCCCTCTTCTGGGAGCATGGTGCCCAGCAGTGCCTGTGGGTGCCTTTCTCCTGGCCAAGCCTCCTCCTCTAGAGCCAGACTGGCTTCTCATAGTGTTCGGTGGGGAGAGAGAGCTGGCAACAGGGAAGAGTCAGGGACTGACGCTCTGCCCACCTCGAGGTTCTTTCTCTTTTTGCTGTTTCATGTTCCTTAAGGAAAATCTTTTAAATCAACCAGGACTTACATATTTGGAGACAGACGCACAGACCTTAGGGTACATGGCTGAGGGCCTCTGTGACCGGACCTGAGCCTCAGCCGGGTCCCAGCAGCATCTGTCCCAGATGTTCCCTAAAATGAAAGGCGATCGAGGAGGGTCTGTTCAGCAAGGAAATGAAGCAAAGGCATGGATGCTGAGAGTCTGGGGCCTGCGGAAAGGGCTGTGACCAGCTTTTCACTGGATGATGCCTGGAGAAGCTTCTAGACCCACTAGGTTGCTGAGAGAAGAGTAGGTAGCAGCTTGAGCTCTGGCGCCTCAATGCCCTTGGGATCTTTGTGTCCCTGAGGTCTTGCTCAGACCTTTCCTTCCACCTGGACTGCCACTCCTCCGCTCCTCAAAGGCATGGGAGCCGGGCTGGGGACTGACGTCCACCTGTCGCCCTCCTCCGGGCCTCATGCCCCTCTCCAGCTCTTCACACTCCCCGTTGATGCGCCCCCCGGTTCTCTTCGTCTCCCTCAGCCTCGCTCCCTCCTGCTCCCCAGAGGAGCCGTATTGAATTTTGTCCTGTTTGTGTCTCTTGTCATCAGTCCTGCTGTGTCCTGTGATGTGTGTGTGTTGCCTCCCCCCTCACGTTCTCTTTTTCTGAGGATTGTGGTGTCTTTCTTTCTTTTTTTCTTCCTTCTTTTAATTGTGTATGTGTGTATGTTCCTATGTGTACTCACATGTGAACTCCAAAGTTCATCCTCAAGTGTGACTTAGGAGTTGTCCATCTTGATTTTGTTTTTTTGTGTGTGTGTGCATACATGTTTGTGTGCGTATGTACATGTTTGAGTGTGTGTGTGTATGTGTGTATGTGGAAGCTGTAGATTGACATTTGCTATCTCTCTCCACTTTATTATTTTAAGATTTATTAGTTAAATTAAATTAATTAATTAATTAATTAATTTTTTTGAGACAGGGACTCTTTGTAGCCCCGGTTGGCTTGGAACTTTCTATATAGACCAGCCTGTTTCTCACACATATCTGGCTACCTCTGCCTCCCGAGCACTGGGATTAAAGGTGTGCATACCACTGCACTTGGCTAAGATTTATTTTTATTTTTAATTATGTGTGTATGTGCACATGAGTGCAGGTGCCCCGAGATGTCAGATGCCACAGGAGCTGGCATTACAGGAGGCTGTGAGCCATTTGACAAGGCTGCTAGGAACTGAACTTGGGTCCTCTGGAAGAGAAATATATGTTTTTTAACCACCAAGCCATCTCTCCAGCCCCTTCACCCTATTTTTTCAGATAGGGTTTCTCACCAAACCAGGAGCTCCAGGGATCTGCCTGTATCTGCCCCTTCTGCCCTGGGATTATGGGAGCCTGGCTTTTGTGTGGGTGCTGGCGGTGTGAACCCAGGTCCTCATGCCTTTACGGCAAGCACTCTACTGATTGAACCATCCCTCCAGCTTCTACTTTGTTTTTTGAGACAAAACATCTCACTGGTCTAGAGCTGGCTTGATTAGGCTAGGCTGACTGGCCGGGAAGCCACTTTTCTTTGCCTCTCCAGTGCTGAGATTAAAGTTCATGAGCCATTATGTTAGGTATTTTTCTTAAAGATTAAAAAATTAATCATGTGTAGTATGTGTTTGTGTGTGTATGTGAGTGTGGTTGCCTGCAGAGGCCAGAAGAAGGTGTTGGATGCCCTGGAACTGGAGTTACAGGTGGTTGTGAGCTATGTGAGCTACCTGACAGGAGTGCTGGGAACCAAACTCCAGTCCTGTACAAGAGCAGTCTGTGCTTTTAACTCTGAGTCATCTCTCCATCCTGGCATTTTTATGTGGGATCTGTCTTGTTATGTGTGTTCATGATCAAGATTTGTTCCCACATTTTCTATCTTGCTTCATCTGTCTGCCTGACCATCTATCCATCCATTATTCATCCATCCACCATCCATCATCGATCTTCCATCCATCATCCATTTATCCATTATCCATCTATCATTCATCCATCATCCATCCATCCATCCATCCATCCATTATCCTCCATCTATCATTCATCCATCCATCATCCATCTAGTCATTATCCACCTATCCATCCACCATCTACCCATCCATCTAAGTCAACAAATGTGAGTTGAGCAGCTACTGTGTGCTCTGTTGAGGGCAGACATCCCAAAGCCCCAGTGTGCTCTGAAGAAGCTGAGTCCATCTAAACTCTGAGGAGACTGAGGGGCCAAAGGATCAATGAGAGGGTCTTTGAATGTCACACTTAGGGTGTGTGTGTCTGTCTGTCTATGTTACCCACTTCTTCCCTTACATCCTTCCAGCACCAAAATGCCACAGACAGGGTCCTCTCTCTCCTGTCTCTCTTCACTCAGACTCTTCTTGGATCACACCATCAATGCATGAGGCTCCCAAGATTCCTTCCCTTTACCTGCGTTACCTGTGTTCTTCTGTGCCTCTAGACCCAGGATCTAGGTTAGGGGTCATTCTTACATACCCCAGCACTCTAAGCCTGTCTGGCAGCTTCCTGTAACATTGCATCAAACCTCAAGAATAATTAACTTATAAGGATAAAGCAATTATGCAGGCCCTCAGTTTTGGAGGCTTCGGCCCGCGGTTGATGGCCTCTGGTGCTTTTCAGCCTGTGATGGCACATCCTGGTAGAAGCATGTGGCAGAGCAAAATTTCATGACCCGAGAGTGAGAGAGAGGAGAAGGAGGGGCCTAGTTTCCACAGCCACCTCCCTTTAGACCCCGCCTCTAAAGGTTCTACCAGTAACCCACAATGCAGTGAGCCTACACCACAAGGTCAAACTGTAGCAGCCTAGGAATCACCTTCCTCTCTCACTTGACCTTCACCTCAGGTTGGATCAGCCCTTCCTCCCAGCTGAACCCCGCCTGTCCTCTTCTCATTTGTAAGCCACCCCTCCCTGCAGGTAGCCCAGTACCCTCCCTTCTCTTGGGTCTTTGAAGAGGGTCAGAACATGATCGTCTCTCCGACTGACCTTTTGTTTTCACCTTCTCCTGACTACTCTTTCCTTTGGTTTCCAACCACAGAGAAAGGATGCTGGGATCTAACCCACCACTCCCCAACCCCCTACTTTGGTACACCATGGGGTCCTGTGGAATCTGCCACTAACCGGATATTTCCTCTCCCATCCTCCCCTCAATTGCTAAGACCCCCGTCCTTGCCAGTCCTGGGATGGGTCCTCATGCTTGTCTCTGCTCCCAGTTTCCTCGTTCCTGTCCCTGAGGGTTCTCTTGCTCACAGCATCTTAGTGTCCCCGGAATGGTCCACCCTCCCTGCCCTGCCTGCTGTCTCCCGCAGGGCCTAGGGTCCGTTCATCACCTGGGATCCCTCCACATACAACACTCAGCAGTTCCCTTTGTCCTGGGCTCTGGAGTCTGACTTTTTATTTGAACCTCTTAAGATGGTGCTACCTGTGTGGGTCTCAACACAGGGATGGCTAGAGGGGGATGGATGGATGGACAACGGAAGCCACGTCTGCAGAGGGTCCCTTGTCTTTCTTCCGCTCTCTTATTCTCTTTTTCCCTCCTGGCCTCCTCTCTTCTTGCAGTTAATATTTAATTACTTAAATGATACATGATGGCATCATCTTTGTATAAAAAGTGAAGTCCTCCTGGGGGTTCTGAGTCATTCTTCTTCATGTCCTTGGTCCCTCTTAGCTTCTGTTTTTTGCTCTGTTCCTTTCAGATGTGGTCATCATTCTTTCTGTCCCAGTGTGGTGGTGGTGGTGATTGTGTGTGTGTGTGTGTGTGTGTGTGTGTGTGTGTGTGTGTGAAGTCAGGGTCCCAACAGGGAGATAAGAGGACACTCGAACTTAGGAATATTTGCAAACAATTTATGTACAAAGGTCTAAGTTGCAAGATGTGAGAGCAGAAGAACCCTGAAGGGTTTTGAAGAACTGTGGAGTTAACAGTAGTGAGACTGTGACCACCTCTGCTTGCTGAAGGATGAGGACAGTGATGACCGGGACCTGCAAGAAGGCAGAGAGGCTACCTGGCCTGCCACCTGCAGTGACCTCATCTCATTCTCTTCCTCTACCATGCCTTCCACAGTACGCATTTACTAGACTCGAGCCAAGCCATTGATGGCTATCTATGCGGTCACCCGTTGGAACAGAGACAAAGGTAGAGAGCAGTGAGTGGAAATATCCAGAATTTTCTCTAAGCCTTTTGTCAGTTTTTTTTTAATCCACCCATCCATCCATCCATCTATTCATCCATCCATCCATTTATCCATCCATCCACTCACCCACACAGCCAGGGAACAGAGCATGCTCATGTTTCTGGTATGTCAAGCAGCGGGAGGCACCTGTTAGAGCCCAGCTGGGACTCTGACTGCCCCATCTGTCTGCATGTGCATCTTACTCCCCTCTTCTCTTAACTTTCTTATTGACATACAGCCCCCTTCTCTTCCTGGATCTGACTTCATCTGGCTCATTGTTGTTCTATCCCTCTCTCCAGAGGAGAGTTATTGAATTTTGCTCTGAGACTGTGCGTCATTCCTGCAAAGTGTGTGTGTGTGTGTGTGTGTGTGTGTGTTGTGTGTGTGTGCGTACTGACTGCCTTTGCCTGCATCTCTCTTCCCTTGGAAATTGTCGAGTTTTGCTCTGAAGCTCTGAAATTCTTTTTGAGTTCACTCATCCTGGCTCCTAATTCCTTTCCCCAGCAGAAGTTTGGGTTTTACTATCATGAGTTGCAAAATCTGCCTCACTGGAGTCTTGACTTGGAATGTAGCATGTAGCCCGAGCAGGCCTCAAACTTGTGGCAGTCACCCTGCAGGAGCCTTCTGAGTGCTGGGACTACAGGTGTATGCTCCCACATCTAGCTCTTTCATTCTGGTTTCTTACATCTATTTTTTTTCTCCCTGATTTGCTCTGTTCTTCCAGCTACCCTTCTATCCCTCCCTCTCTCTCGCCAGCATCCACCCATCATCTATCCACAGACACATACAGCTGAGTATCAGGGCTCCAGTCCTTTTGGACTAGAGTCTCACTAGGAACAAGCATGGCATTTCTTCTTTCCCCTGAAGCATGATGCCTGGGGCCCCACCAACCACACTTACAGCCTGCTCATCTTCATGACCTTCTGCATGTCCATAAACTGCTCAGTTGGTTCAGCGCCAGGGATTCTGTCCTTCCTCTCCTTCCCCAGCTCCTCTTTCTTCTGTTCTCAAAGCCTTGGAACCTGCTCACTTGCTATGTGTGTGTATGGTGCTCACTTGGATGGACTTACCCAGGGTCCTCTGTGCTGAAATCAGCCCAGCCCAGCCCCTCCTGGAGCCCAGACCTCCAGTGCTTTCCCTCAAGCCACACATCCTACGTGGATTGTCTACCTACCACGTTATTTCTGTGTCAACCCGATATATCTCCATTCTCATTAACACTGGGTACTGCTACAACCCAGGGCTCAGCAGTCAGGAATCTGGGGTCATTTCTGACTGCCCTTATCCCTTCTTTCCTCTCAGTCATAAATTGGATCCATCACCCATCCATCTATCCATCCACTTATCACCCACTCACCTACACGTTGTCCATTCATCCATCCATTCGTTAATCTGCCCATGCATTCATCTGTTCATCTACCCATCATCTGTCCATCCACTCAGCAATCTATCATCCATTTATCTACCCATTGTCCACCTATCCATTCATCTGCTCATAAATCCAACCACCCATCATCAGTTCATCATCCATCCGTTATCCACCATCTACCTACCCATTGGCCTATCATCCACTTGTCCATCCATTGTCCATCAACCCATTCCTTCATCTGCTCAGGCATGCATGCAACCATCATCCATCCATTTATCTATCCATTATCCTTCTGTTCACCCATTGATCTATCATCTATTTATCCATTGTCTATCCATCCATGTATTTATCTTTTCATTATCTATCCACTTATCCATCCATCCATCCACCCAGCATACTCTGAACACCTATTGGCTGTTCCCCTGAGAACACAGATCCCACAGGCCAGGATGGCTGGAGTCCCTCGGGAAGCAGACCCCTCACCTACAGTGAGAATCTAGAGTGATAAGTATAGCCTGTATTTTTTTTTTTTTTTTTAGCATTACTTTAAGCATCACAGTGTGTGTGAAAGCACTCACATCTCTGGGTCCACTGCAGACTTGACTATGGAGGCCCAGTGCAGTTGGCCAATCCTACAACCCTGAGATTCCCACCAGCAGCACAGACTCACTAAGTCCCTGAGAACTCTTCATTTCTCCCATTTCTCCAGATCCAGGACTGGAAGCCGATAAGCCCCTTCCTCTCCACCTGCCTTGACTTCTGACTCATGGCCAATTCTACTTCCGTGGTCCCCGTCACATCTTTCCCCTCTTGCTCCCGGACAGTGCTACTGCCCCCCCTCCCCCAACAGCTAGCCCCTCCCTCCTTCCTCTCCTAGGCTTTTTCTCAGCGGGTGGACATTCTCACCTCTCTCCCACCTGAGGAGACCTTGACCTTTTGTTCCCCGTCCTCTCTGCATTCAGAACCGCTGGAGATAGAGCACTCCACCCCTCCAGGCATTGTCCCTATGGCTCACCACAGCGGGTGCTTTGTGCCCTACCGGGAGGTTGGACAAAGCCTTCACATCCTACGGTCTTTTTCCCTTCATCCCTGACCTTTGATGCTGGTGGTCTATCCCTGCCTTTCTGTGTGGTTTGCCTTTCAGGATATCTCTGTCTCCCTTCCAGCCACCCCTGTGTCTACACTACCAGGGCCCTATCCTTCTTCTTGTTGTCTGTTGCCCTAGCTGGTCCACGAGAACTGGTGTCTGCCTCCGCGCAGACCATACTCTGTCTGCAAAGGACAGCGTCTTTCTTTTGCTCTTGTAGCTCTGCTGAGCAGGATTCCTGGGAGTCACCGAAGAGCCCTCTGTCCTCCTCAAACAAAACTTTGCCACGCAGGCACCTAGTAAAGTATGTCTGAGACACATTCTCCATCCTCTGGATGCTGTGAGATGTTCCAGGGTAGCATCATCATTCATGGAGGATTGAGGACCACTGTGCAGCACAGGGATAGAGTCTGAGGATCTGAAGTGCTCCCTTCTCCTCCGCAACCTCATGCTCTCCCTTTTCTCTCTATTTTGCAGTCTGATTTTTTAAAGTTAGGTTTTTTTGTTTGTTTGTTTTTGAGACAGGGAGTCTCTCTGAAGCCCAGGCTTGCCTCTGACTTGAGACCCTCCCACTTCAGTCTTCTGAGTGTTAAAAAATTAGTTTTTAATTATCTATGAGATTAAAAAACTATCCTTGCAAAGCATGGAAACGTGACAGCGAGGACTGAAGATTTTTCCTACCTCCCCGAAGGAAGCCACAGCGAACAGTTCAAGAACCTTTCACTCCATAGTGTTTTTTCATTACATGAAACAGGTCTGTTGTTAAATGAAACAAGTTGCTGTCTTTGCGCAGGGTTAGCCAGTGAAGTTTGTGTGTGCATACTGTGTGTGTGAGTGTGCATGTGTATGTGTGTGTGGTCTATAAGCACATGTGTGTGCATGAGTGTGCAAATATGTGTTTGCAAGGGACAGAGGAGGACTCTTGGTGTCCTGCTTTATCACTCTTTGCTTTATTCCCCAGAGACAGGATCTCTCACTGAACCTGGGGCTAGGCTGGCAACCAGCAAACCCCAGTGATCCTCCTGTCTGTTCCTCCACCCACAAGGGTGGCTGGCACATGTGCAGTGTTTTATGTGGGTGTTGAGGATTCAAACTCAGGTCTTTGTTCTGGTGCAGCAGGTACTGTATTACCCGATGAGCCATCTCCCCAGTCCTGCCAGTGGGTTCTTCTCTGGTGACAGCTTGGACTCTGACTCCAGGGCACTGTGCTGCCTGGTGGTGAGAACACAAGGGCCGGCCTTGTCATCTGCCAACTTGCTCAGCACTGTCGCACTGCTGGTTTGAACCGGCCATGGTGGTAGCATTTACAGCCCAGAAATGGGTAGAATCTACAAATCAGGGACCCCCTCTCCCCACCAGAGCAGTTTGAAAAACATGCTACAGGACACAGGGCTCCTGTCCAATCACCTGCTGGAGCCTGTCCATAGGAGAGAGGCCTGGGTTTGCTCTGCTTCCTGCAGACGGGCATCCAGTGCTTTTCTATTTTCTCCAGGGCCCAAGGGGTTGCTCCCAACCTGTGTGCTCATTCTTCTGGGTCTGGGGTGCTGCCCAGAACTTGTCCACCATGGGTAAGTTCTTGTCTGTCAGTGGGTCTGTCTGAGAATGCACATGCCCCTCCCTCCCGTCATTCTCTCTTCTCCCTCACATGTCTCCCTGCGCTTGACCTTGGAGGTCACACTGGTGTCTGTTTTGGGTGGATGTACGGGCACACCTTGACCTCTCTCTTTAGGCCTTTTTTTAGTCCGCCCCCCCATCCACTGTGTGTGTGCTCGCGTGTGCCCGCTTCGCAGCGTCTGCCTGCCTCTCGCCTCCCTGAAGGTCCCACTTCCCCTCTTCAATTTCTTTTGTAACTTTATTATTGATGTTCTACCCCGCACACCCCTGCGGCTTCTGCCTTCATCTCACTCAGCCGCGCTCCCTCCACTCTCCAGAGAGTGTTATTGGATTTGGCTTGGAGTTCGTGCGTCATTCCTGCTCTGTTCGTATGTGTGGATGTGTGTGCGCAAGTGTGTGTCTGCCACGTTCCCCTTTGACTCCTTTTCTTTCTTTCTTTCTGGAGTTTGTAGAGTTTTGCTGTTTCTCTGTATTTCCCAGCATGCTCCTGTTCGTACACATGCGTGCTCGTGCATATGAGCCACATCTCTCAGAGGCACATTAAGGGCTGGGTCCCAGCAGAGTGGCTGATGAACACTAGACCAAGGTCTATTTATCCTTCACCTCCTGGCTCTCCTCTTCTTTCACACTGTACTTGCTCCCTACACAAGCTCACCTCCTGGGGTCTGTTAAGACACCCCCAATCTCTTTCTGTACATTAAAGCCACCCTACCCCCGTTCCCTGATGCACAGTACCGATTTGGAGCCTTGGACTCATCTCATTGTCTCCTCACCCCAACAGCCCTTTTCCTGTTATCGTGAATGCAGGGCGTGCGACCACCAGGAGTCCTGAATGGTCTGTGACCACTCCTGCCCAGTCACCCACCATCTGTCCGTTCCCCTCATGTCAGCTCTCCCTCAGAAGCTTACAGGAGTCCCAGTCCCTCCGGCAGCTTCAAGTGGCAGATGGACAGATCACTGCTGCCATTCAACCAGCCATTCACCAATGTCCACTAGGCCCCTGGAATTCTGGGGACAGGGACTCCAAAGCTTTGGGTCATATCCTGAGGAGTTCAGGGACAAGAAAGACCAGTTATCATCATGAGAAGGATGAGTGACAGGGGCTCCTGGAGTCTCTAAGCCACCTTTGGGTGTATTTGTGTACATGCATGCATATACACTCACATATATGCATATCAGTATTTGTGTGTGTGTGCGCGTGTGCCTGGGTCTATCTTAGCCACCCACTCAGCCTTTCCCCTAAGTATCTGTACCCCAGTCAGTGCTCCCAGGGCTGAGTCCTCACTTCCTATCTGCCTCTCTCTCGTGTGCTTCTGGGTCACATTGCCCTGATCAGGATTTCAGGCCACACATGTGCCCCCTCGTGTCTGTTCTCACAGGCACTGGGTCCTTCAGCACAGGCCCCAGACCTTTGGAGCCACTGTGTCTCTTCTTACCCACCCAGTCCTCCAGTTGTGCCCCTCCCTGCCACCTTCCTTCAGGCTGATGTAGGCCCTCCCTCAAGACCTACAGTCCAATCCTTCATTCTTCTCTTGTGGCCAGTGCGGCTGCCTGGCCGTCCTCCTGCCCATGCTTTCCTCTCCTGCCCACGTCGCTCCTCTGGAGAGCGGTCCTGGCGAGCCCTGCTCGTCTCTTGCTGCAGCCACTCTCACCTTCAGAAGAGACTGGGAAGGAACCGTGGGACCACATTGCTTTTCTTCCTGCCCCAAACCCATGCCATGCCCAGCAACTGAGCAACAGTGCTCTGCCCCTCACCCAGAGACTGTCCAGGATCTTGAACAAATCCCCCAGAAACTGTTGGCCTTTCACCTCCTTATCGCCTCTGAATCATCAGGCCCCTATGGACAGTGGGAGTCCATTCTTGCCCAAGCCACTGTCTCCGTCCAGACACTGAGTATTCCTGGCTTTTCTCTCATCCCTTAGGTGTCCCTGCTGGCTCCTGAAGGAAGGCTCCCTCCCTCCAAGACATCAGTTGCTGCCTCTTGTCCTTTGTGGGCACTGGCCTTTCTCCTGCATATCAGTAGTCTTAGCACACAGGGACAAGGGCACAGCTGAGGACCTTCCCTCCGCTCTCTGCCCTCCTCACGTGCCCAGCCTTGCTCCAGAGTAAGAACCTCAGCACCTCCTTTTCCCTCCAGCCATGCTCGGTCCTCAACATTGCCAGACCCTGTCCACAACACCCAGGAACACTGACTTGTCCGTAGCAGACACCACACCCTACCTGGGTACTGCCTCTGTCCACACTCACACTTACAGAAGGTCCACATCAGTTTTCTAACTCTCCCTTTGCTAGCCTAACCCTTGCTTAGCCACACCTGACCCCTGCTGTACCCTGGGAAAGGCCAAGCTTACTGCTCCTGTTTCGTGGATTTCCAGATCAGTCCAAGCTCTTGCATGCTTTGGGACATCTGCTTTGTCCCCAGCTACCAGGAACCTTCTGCAGGGGGCAGGGAGGTACAGCCTATGCACCACCTCCTGGCCTTTGCCCACAATGGCCCTTGTACTTGGTCTCAGCCAAAGGCCTCACTTGGCTCATGGCTCATCAGTTTATCTTCCCAGATTAAGGCCAGACCACAGGAGCATACACTTCCAACAGCCAGGCCCAGGTGTGTGTTTGAGCATCTCTCCTTCCTACCAGACCACGAGCATCTTGAGGGAAGGGTCTGTCTGAGCTGTCTCTGGGTCTTGGCACAGAGGAGAGATTATTACCGGCAGGGGGGAATGGCGGGATGGACAGGCGGACCGCTCTGCGCCTGGCAGGGAGAATGGCGGGATGGACAGGCGAACCGCTCTGCGCCTGGCAGGGGAGAATGGCGGGATGGACAGGCAGACCGCTCTGTCCCTGGCTAGCTTCTTTCTCCCACCGTCTCTTACCAACCTTTTCCTTCCTCTTCATTCTCTTCCTTTGAAGAATTAATTGTTCATTATCTCAGTGATGGTGTGAACATGTTTGACTTGAAAACAACTTTAAAACATTATAGAAAGACTAAAGTCTGCTTTGAACTGAGCCCCAAGCGTAGGTTGGAGCTAATCTTCCTGTGTGAATTATAGTTATTAGATTGGTGTGAATTGTCCTGGTAAGTAAATACGTAGGTAGGTAGGTAATGATTGATAGGTAGATAAACAATAGATACAGAGATAGATATAGATGCATTTAGATAGATAGATATAGAGATAGATAATAGCGATAGTTAGAGATAGATAAGCAGAAATAGGTACATAGATAATAGGTATAGAAATAGATGCATAGATGATAGATGATAGATGATAGAGATGGAAGGAAGGAAGGAAGAAGAGAGGGAGAAAGAGGAGGACAGAGAGAGGGAGGAAGGGAGGGAGGGAGGGAAGGAGTCAGCACGACTGTCTTGCTGTGGGTCTGGCCATTGTCATCGCAGTCTGAACATAAATTTGGCAATTGACTTCATTCAACAGTACATCATGGGCCTCCTCCTGGTCAGAACTTTGACCCATCTTGTTATTTTACCATCTTTCACCAGCTGCTTCCTGGCTAAGCTGGCCTCCTCTGGGGACAGTGGGGACCCCACCCCTTTGAGATGACTGTAGTTTTTGTGCCCAGCCTCTTTCTGTGCTGTGCTCATCGTGTTGGGTTCCGTGTTTGTCACTGGGCCGGTCTGCCTTCATGTGCACATCTGTACTGCTCGTCACATCTCTCTGCCTTTCCTCACTTCTCCCGCTGTCTCTGTCTTCCCTGTAGGTCTGGCCTATATGCTGGGTCATAGTAGAGCCTGTGTTTCCCACCCTGTGTCCCAACTACGAATCTCTCTACATGGAATTGTTTTGTTTTCCTCTCTCATTTTAGTTGTCATTTGCTGGGGACTTGAAAGCTCTATTCCCCAACTCACGCTGCCATTCATTGAACCCCGAGCACCTTCCAGAACCTCGGATCTGGGACAGCCCACATATATGTGTCTCTGTGTCAAGGGTCTGGATCAGAAGTGACCCTCAAAAGGCTCATATTTTGACTTGGTCTCCAGGTGGCAGATTCAATCACTGAAAGGTGACTGGAGCATGGGGCCTCTGACTTCATCAGTGAGCTGATCCACAGACAGCTTCAAAACTTAGTGGTGTTATTAGGAGGAGATGGGAACTGGGAGGTGGGGTCTCTTTGGAGGAAGTAGGTTACTGGGGATGTGCTTTTGAAGAGTATCTTGTCCTTAGTCTCTTCCTGGTCTCTTTCTCTCTGTTTCTTAACCCACCATGGAGTGAGCAGCTTTCCTTTGCACATGCTCTTGCTGCCGTGATACTCAGCACACTGTAGGCACACACAACAGAGCATCTGGCTGTTCACTGAAACCTCTGAAACCAGGAGCTGAAGTAAAACTTAAGTTGCTTCTCTTGCTTATTTCTCACCCCTCCCCTGTGTAGCACACCAGGGTGTGCTCTCTGAGCTTCTTCTCTTCTCTGCCTCCTCTAGCCACATGCCCCACTGCTCTCCCCAGGAACCATATTGAACTTTCTTTTAGTGCATCACTCCTGCTGTGTGTGTACATCCAAGCTGTGTTGTGTGCATGTGTGTAATGCAGGGTGTATGTGTGTATGTGAATGTAAAGTTTGCTGTGTGTGTATCTGTATGCAAGATGTGCTGTGTCCATGTGTTGCAATGCAGGCTGTGCTGTATATGTGTAATGTGCTGTGTATGTATATACACTGTACATATAAGGAAGGGTATATGAGCCTACGTGTATAATTATAATAGGTATATGGACATGTATAATATACGTGTATGTGTGCATGTGGGGAGTGCTGTGTGCACAGATAAACAAGTGTGTATCTGCAGGATATGTGACTGTGCATGTATGTGGATAGGTATGCAGTGTATGTGCATGACAGTGCATACATAGGACACACATGTGGGCGCGTGTGTATTCTGGGCGTGTGTGCATGTGTTTGCAGGGCATGCTTGTGTGTATATGCGTTTATACATGCAGGCTTCTCTCTCTAGGTCGTAGTCAGGGTGGCTCCCACCCTCCCTCGTTCTTATGGGCTTCACCTGGTGGTCTGCTCCTGCAGCTGCCCACAGTGTGTCTACTTCAGTGTGGGGAGAGTCTGTTAATCTGTCCTCTTTTACTCTTCCCGTTCTGGGATGAGCTCATCCTGCCCTCCCCTCAGGGCTGGTACCCCCAGCTGTTTCCGCAGCCAGCTCCCCCGTTTTCTCTCCCTCTAGGCTGGATCCCTCCATAGGTGCTTCCAACCCACTGGGTCATCTTCACACACCGAAATGAATTCTCATTAGCACAGCTGCCTCCTGCCTGAGGCCGCAGCAGGAGCCCGTCATCTTTGACTCTTCCTGCTCCTGCCTCCCGCAGCCCCTATGTCTCAACTTTCTGTCAGGTCTCCCTGCAAGAGGCCATTCCAAGATCCTTCAGCCCCTGCTCCTGGCCAGGCCCCATTGTCTTGTGTCTGGACAAGGGGAAAGGCTTCCTCCTTGACCCTGCAGCACCGGCTCCTGCCCCGTCTTCATCCTCCTTTAACCTCCTCTGATCCACCTCCGCCAGGGCTCGCTCTCCTTGGTGGAGATGCCCGGCCACATAGCCTCCTTGGTGCTCTGGGGCAGTCAAATCACAGGGCTGACACCTGACTGCTCAGGATGCTCACCCTTAACAGCATCCAGTGAGTGGAGTCAAACTCTAGTCGGGCTGAGGTTGCCTTTGTCTAGAATACCAACTTTGTTTTACGCACACAGAGCTACAAGCACTTTGACATTGTTGCTCTCTGCTCTGACTCCTCTGTTGTTATTGTTTGTGTTTTTACTTACTCATTTTTCTTCTAGTTCTGGGTCACATTTATTGGGTTGTTGTTTGTTTCTTGGCCTGTCTAGAAATCTGTGATTGGACCCAGGGCACAGGTGATGGTCTGGAGTTTTGTTGTCTTCCATTAAAGAGTGGTGTGCAGGTAAATGACTTGCTGATTGCTTTGTTTATTTTGACTTTCAGGGGTAAACTGTTTAAGGGTGGGTCTCCCGCAGCCTTCATTCATGAGTTAGTTTATTCTTGCATAGGACCTGCCTAAGTGCTCTGGGTGACCATGAAGGACTAGCCTGAGTGGGAGTCAAACTTGAGTCTCCCTATGTGTGAGTTCTGAGAAATGCTCATGCCAAAACATCCTGGTCTATGTTCTTGGACCCCCACAACTGTCAGCTAGGTAAATCCTTTTAAAGAAATAAGCGGGGGAGAGAGAGATGACTCAGTAGTTAAGAACTTATTATTCTGGCAGAGCTTCCCAGTACCCACATCAAGCATCTCACAATTGTCTGTAACTTTAGCTCCAGGGGATCCAATGCCCTCTTCTGGCCTCTCTAGGCACTGTACTTATATGTACATACCTACCCATAGACAAGCATACCTATAGATAATTTAAAAAGTAAAATAAATAAATGTGTCAAAAAATTAAATACCCAGCCTCAGGGATTTTGTTATAGCATCACAGAATGGACTAGGATTCTCTGGATTTCACCTTTGTTCAAATACCTTTATTTGTTTCTTCCTTTTCTTTTCTTTTTCATTATTGGCCATAAAAACCACTTTCTTATATGTACTAGTGAAGTGCTCTACCACTGAGTTATACCTCAGCCAAATGGCGATTGTTTTTTATTTATTTTTGTTTTTTTGGAGATAGCCCTATGTAGCCCTGACTGGCCTAGAACTCACTCTGTAGACCAGGCTAGCCTTGAACTCACAGAGATCCCCTGTCTCAGCCTCCAGAGCGCTGGGATTAAAGGTGTATGCCACCATACCTGGCCTAGAAGCTGATTCTTAATCTTAGTGCTTTGCCTTCCCTGGAGAAGCTTGGAGTCTCAGCCCGTCCTGGCTTCTCTGTGTTTGACAGTTATTTGTTTAGTTTATCTTTCATCTCTCATTTTACTACAAACGCAAAAAATAAACCATATGGATCTTCAACACTCTGCCCAGAAACCTCAGTAACTAGATCACTCGGTTCATTAGGCCCATTTCCGGCTGTTCATGTTACTGTGAGCCCTGGTGCTACAAAACTCCACCATCGCCTGAAAGGATCCCATCTCCTCTGTTTCCAGTGAGATTTTCTTTCTTTTGCTCTTAAGCCCCCACCACCAGCTCCTCAAAGGAAATATCCTTTGACAGTTTTCTTTAGGATTTTTCGAACATTCTTGATCATTTTCCTCAACGTCTTTCTGGTTTCTCTGTGTTGTGGCTTCAAGGCCATTCCCTTACTGCCGGTTTACATTATGGTAGCACTCCATCTCCAAATCCAAAATATGTGTCATACATCTACTGCCGTGCAACAATTTTCCCTGAAAGATACCACCTTAGGGGAACAAACAGTGACTGCACAGTACTGGGAACCGGCCTGGGTGATTCTGGCTCTGAAGCTGTTGTCTGGGGCCATAGTGACTGACCTCTTGACCAGCAGTAGGGGAGTTCGAGTCAGGATGATTCTGTCATGTGACTGCTCCTAGTCCTGCACTTTTCGTCCCAGGGCTCGCAGGGCATGACTGGCTGGCTCTCCCTAGAGGAAGTCACGACTCCAATTCCCATTCTGTCATTCCTGCTCTACCTGGTTGTCAGAGGCAGGTCCCTAAATCCTGGCTATGAGAGGCCTCAGAAGGGAGGAATGTCAAAGAATTTGTGATGTGTTTTAATATGACCACACTTACTGTTCAAGACCCCGAGTAGCCTGGACCACCTGCACATCACTGAATCTCAGTTTCCCTCTGTTGCCTGTCTGAGAGATCTTGGGGAGCAGACTGTGTCCAGCTGAGCCAAGCCTAGTCCTGGGCTCTGGGGGAGTGGCCCCTGTGTGTGTTTGGGCTAGGGAGCCAGGGACAGCCATACTACCTTCACAGTGTGTGTCTTTACAAGGCCCCAGGGCCATAGTGCTGCCCAAGGTATGTTGGGATACTCAGTTACATGGCCTCTGCCAGGCAGAATAAACAAGATGGCGGTTGTGTTGCTGCAGAGGAGCATCTGTTTGCCGTTGATGGACGCCAATCACATTGTAACTGATTGGCACCAACACAGATTAATGTCCTCCCACCTCAGCTGGGTCTTAAGTGCCATTCAGCTACCTCTTCACTGGTTCCTAAGTTCCTTCCCTTTTTATCCCTGCAGTTGTGCTCCTGGGTAGGAAGACAGAGACCTTTGTGTGTCCAGTTCCTCTGTGTCAGGCCTCTGCAGTCACTGGCCAGAACCTTCCTGTGTCCCGGGCCAGCTGTCTTTTGTCTGTCTCCTCCTGGGCCTCACATCTGGTTCTTTTCCTTCTGCTCCCTTTCCAGTCATACCATCCGTGGCCTCCGCCTCTCCGGGCAAGCTTCTCTAGCAAAGCTGCTATCCCTGAATCACCTTGTCATAGCCCTGTCTGTCCTTGAGATGCTCTGAGATGTCACCAGGCTCCCAGGCCTGCGTTCTTGGGAACTGTCAACATGGGCCACAGTGAAGTGGGACAACTGCTGGGGAATCCCAGACAGGATTCAGCTGGCCTTCCTGGGACCCCCTACAAGGTTCTCGAAGGTCACGGGGATAAAGTTACTCACTGAGGGCCTAATTAATTTACCCCGGCAGCTTAGCCCAACACGGAGGTACTGTTTCAGTCTAATCCCCACACTCAGCCTGGGCTCTGTCACTGCACTGTGTGGTCCCCAGCCGGCTTCAGATCCCCCCACCCCTGTTTGGGCTCGGCTGAGGCCTGGCTTCACAGGCCTGGAAGCCCCCTTCTAAATCACCATGGCCTCCCGGGAATGTGAAACCTCCCTGGTCAATGTCATTAGGTGTTCTTGTGTCTGAGCCGCCTAAGCACCTCTTCCCTCTGACACGTGCGAGACCTGTGCGTTTCCCGGCGCCAACATCTTGTCTGTCTCTAGCTACCTTTTCTGTTCCTTGCCTTCCTTGGGTTCTCCTCTTTCTACTTCTTCTTCAAGGCCTTCTTCTCACTGGGAGCCTTGGCTACCTCTGTCCTCATCATCTCCCGAGTGCCAAGAGTTAAACTGCCTAGTGCACATTTTGTCTCTGTGTCCTCAGGCCCCATCCAACTGTCTCTCCTCCAGGCCAGCTGTTCTTCCTGAGTGCCCCAGCTCATGGCTCCTTCCTTCATTTACTGAGTGCCAGACAGTATGCTAGGAGTGTGTCCACACTGTGCAGTGGACACTGCAGATGCTCCTTGTCCCTTAGACCTGTTTAGTTTGTGTTTTTCACTCCCAACCTGTCTATGCATTTAGCTTTCTGTCACGAGCACCTGAAGCTGCCTGGGACCACCTTGGACTTCAGGAGCATCTTTCTCCCCAGCTCTAAGCTGGTCCCTCATCCCTTGTTCATTGCCCCCTGGTGTCAGAACATGGAAGTTCAGCTTTCGTGCTCCCAGGAGGGACTGGTCTTCCAGAGCTTCTTCCTGTAGGAACCAGGCTGATGCTGACCTCTTTTGGGAACTTCCCAGGGTCCATGTCCTTCCCCACCTCACTCTGGCCCAGATGTCCACTTCCTAGACAGATCTCTGGTGCTTACTTTCTTGTCCCAGACTGTGCTTTTGAGGACCATGTGACTGACGAGTAACTAGCTCCAACACTCTCTGAATCCTATTCAGATTCTATCATCTATCACTGTGTCTGTAGGCCATGGCCTTTGTGAGTGCACTAAGTGCCTCCTAGACCCGAGGGCACTTCAGTCCCACTCCCCCTCCAGCCTGGAGCACACATCTGCTAGTACAACAGTCCTCCACTCAGCACAGTCCCAGCTGACCAACATCTGAATTTTTACATTCTCACCAGATGAAACATGCAACACCCCCAAACCTGATACCATGAAGCGCTCCAAGGTGAGAGCAAGGAGAACACACTCATGTTTCCTCACTGGAGGGCAAAGTGGTCCAGCCTTCAAAAGCTGCTCTGGAGGCTGATGGAGGAAGACTGAAAATTCAAAGCCTTCTCAGGAAACTTAAAATAAAAATGAAAAATAAGTTAGGATTTGGGGTATAGCTCAGTGGTATAGTACTTGCCTAACATAGGCAAGGCCCTGCCTGGTTCCCCAATACTGAAAAACAAATAAATAGAAAACGGCAAAAACTCAATTTTAGGGGCTAGAGAGATGATTCAGTGGTCAAGAGCACCGGCTGCCCTCATAGAGGACCCAGGTTGGGGTCCCAGCACCCACATGGCATCTCACAGCTGTCCATAACTCCAGTTCCAGGGAATCCTACGCCCTCTCCTGGCCTCCATGGGCGTTTCACACACACGTGGTGCACAGACATGGAAGCAAAACACTCATGCACATAAAAAATACAAACAAAATTAAAAATTTAAAAACTCAGTCCCTGCCTCCCTCCCACTTCTGGCTTTTCGGGATTTGCTAGGTAGCCCGAGCAAGGCCTGGAACTCTGCCCCTCCCGCCTCTGTCTCTGGAGTGCTAGGGTTAGAGGGTTGCTACCATGCCTGCTTTAAAAAAAATTATTTCATTTTTCAATAAATTTGGTACTGGGCTAGCTAGACCCTGCTAAACATATTGAGCTGATATATAACCTTATTTTATTTTTTTTGTAGTGTTGCAGGAGCCTAAGGCCAGGAACATACTGACCTAACCTTTAATTCTGTGTTCATATTTTCACTGTGTGGAGCTGTGCAATTAGATGTGTTTGTTAAAAGAGTACAGTAAAAGAGTGAAGGTCACTGTATATAAATTATACCCCAACAAAACCAACTTAAAACATTCCTGTCTGTAGAGTGTAAATCGGTGCAGCAGCTTTGTTGATATCTACAGAAGCAGTGTATACCCTCTGAATCAGCCGCTCCATCTTGGGAATATGCCCAACAGAACCAAGTATACGGGGTCATCCAATGATGGATGCATTCAGAATGCCACAGCAACTTCGTTTGCCATGGTAAAGCCCCAGGAAAAACCCCCAAACATCTGCAGACAGGAAAGTAGGTCCATCAGTGCATTCACAGGAAGGAACACCACATGGAATGAGAGAGAACAGGGTCTGAGAAGATGGTTCAGCCAGGAAAGTGCTTGCTGTGCAAGCATGAAGACCTGAGCTCAACGCCAGCATGCCCGCAAAAATCTGGCTATGGTAAAGCACAATTGTTATCCCAGCACTGGGGAGGTGGATATCCCTGGGACACATTGGCCAGCAGCCTGTGTCTGTCTTCATCAGGGAGCCCCAGGTCCTAGTGTGAGACTTGGTCTTAAAGTAGTAAGGAGGATGGCTCCTAGGAAATGACACGTGAAGCTGACCTCTGACAACCCTATGCACGAGCACATGCCCACACAGACACATGAGAATAAGAAAGAACAGATTACATCTGTACACATCCACGTGGGTAAATTTCACAGATGTACATTCCATGAAAGAAGTCACCCGTCCTATGACATTTACCAACAAACAAAGCCCTTGGTGACAGAAGTCATGACAGTAACTCCTTTTGGAATTACTGAGTGGGAAGGGTACAGTGGAGCCTTCTAGAGGGATGAAATGTTCTGTGTCTTGATCTAGAGGCCATGTGTGTACATTATTAAAGATTCAGTGAGCCACACCGGCCAGATGTGCACACAGCACATTGTGTTCCCCCAGGTGTTTACCCAAACCAGTACAGCCAGCCACGGCTGCAGGTGGCCAGGGGTGGGAGAAGAGGAAGAATGCATGACCCCCGTCAGAGGGAGCCCACTGTGGCACCCTATCCACAGAAGAAGAATGCTAAGTCCCCGGGATGACAGCGGGATCAGGTTCCTCGTGAAAGGGAGCTGGTTTAATTAAGTCTGGCTCAACCTAACCCCTGTGATTATCTGATGATAATCCCTGTGTTTGTACCCTCGGCTCCATCTGCTCACTGACTGTCACATCTTTAATTGCTCTGTGTCCTGGGCTTCTACATCTCAGAACATACACATGCTCACCTCTCACTCGACGAGGACCAGTGCCCTTTGGATCCTGCCTCCCTTTTCTGTTCCTTTTTGCTCTTCTTGAGCGGTTTTCCAGCCAGTTGCAGCTACCCTAGTCCTGCCTGCTGTTCTCACATCACTCCCCCAAGCCTTCTAGAGGCTGTATCCAGAGGCACCATTTCTTACTAACCCTCTACCTAATCTGGCAGCTACAAGGTCCAGCTTCTGGAAACACTCTCATAGTCTGCTCCTTCCATTCTCACAGGAACCCTGTGGCCCTTCTCCAGCCCCAGGGTGGGTGGGCTCTTCTTTCTGAGTCTGGCATTTAGTTCTGATGAGACCCCTGGTTCACTCTTCTCCTTGGCCTTTAGAAAGGTCTTCCTAGTGAACTCTCCCAGGATGCCACTGAAGGCTCAGGCTGACCCTAACCCCTTAGCGTCCCGGAGCTTGTCTTCAGGGATGCCTCACACCCTTACATGTGCCTTTCTCTGGTTCCATGACTGGTATGCCCAGAACAATGGGGCCCTGGGTGGGAACCACAGCACCCACGATCGAGAGAAAAGGTGGCCATGCCTGCCCTGCACCCGTCTTCCCTCAAGCTCTCGCCCACAGTCCAGAGCAAAGGAGCATCTGTCTGTAGTCACAGATGAATGCAAGACGAAGAATAGCAGACAGAACCTTTTTGCCTGAGCCATTGTCTCTTAACCCTTAGGCCTTCTTCCCAAGTCCAACACCTGCTTCCACAGGGTGAGGAGCTGCTGCAACCAAGGGGCACACTCCTATATGTCATAAGAGGGGACCCCCTTTAGGTCTCTAGGACAGTATGGTCCTGTGTGCAGCCCGGGACCCAGGGACCCTCTCCAGCACAGCCCCTCTGTCCCCTCAACATCCCCTTGACACTCTAATTGGTTTTGATAATTAAAGAGAAGATTGAACTGCATTTCCGACATCTCACTCCATGTCAGAATGTGTTTATTCGACAGCCACCTGGCTTCGTCAGGTTTGCCAGGCGCTGTGAGGGCTTTCCAAAGGTGAAGACAGGGCTCCGATGGTAGAGAAGTGTGAAATGCTGGTGATGCCAGCCACTGTTGGGCCCCAGAAGACGTCCAGCTCACGTTCCTTGGCAGAAGGAAAATGATTCAATTTTGTGCCATTCAGAGAAACACATGTTCTTGTCCAAAACTAATTTCCCGCTGCCACACTTAACCCTGAAACCAGCAGCTTGCTGGTCCCTGTTCCCTCACTCACTTGAAATCATACTTCCTTGAAGAGTGTCAGTATGGTGAAATTTATTTTCTATACCCAGATTCCAGAATTCCACGGTCTGAGTGTCATTTTCTGTGCCTGCTGCCCTTATGAAGGGGACCCAGGGGAAAGAGCGGGAGGCAGTTTTTCACTGGGCATTTATTTTGAATTTTGAACCATGTAAATTATTTTATTTTTAACTACTTAAAATTTTTTTTTTAAAGATTCTATTTAAAAAGAATACTTATATGGCCAGGCATGGTGGTGCATGCTTTTAATACCAGCACTTGGGAGGCAGAGGCAGGCTAAATTTCTGTGAGTTTGGGGCTAGCCTGGCCAACATACTGAGTTCCAGACCAATCAGGACTACATAGTAAAACCCTGTCTCAAAAACACAAAGTGAACCAAACAACAGTAGCAACAACAAACTTATCTGAAGTCCACTGTCTTGGTAACTGTAATCCTAGCACTCAGGAGGTGAAGGGGAAAGGAGCCGAGTTCGAGGTCAGCCTGGGCCACACAGTGAGACCCTGCTTCTCTGATCCCTCCTGCCTGTCCAGCCAGGGTCTGGAGTGCCTTCTTTGGTCAGTGTTCCTTAGTCTCCCCTGAGAAGGCTCTGGTGAAGTTCCTCTCTGGGATCAAGCCAGCTCCTTGACCTCCTTGGGCATGGGCTGTTGCCTCTTGGCTTTCTGGGAGATCTGTTCCCCGAATTGGCAAGACCTTCTGCCCACATCTGTCTTCTAGTCCTGCCTTGTCCCTCTCTCGCAGTTTCTGGAATCTTGCCCTGTTACCATGTCTAGCACTTTGGCTCCCTTGTGGACCTGGGGGCCTCCAGTGTATATGCCACATCAGTGTCCTACCTGTTTGGGGTCTACACTTATGACTGAGTCCCAGAGTCCTCGATCCAGCTGTATCAAGAATGCCCCACCTTTTTAATTCCAGGGACCATACACCCAGTCTCTGGAATGCCCAGCTCCAGTGTGTCTTCTTCCACTTCCTGGCTGTGGGACAGTTTCTCCACTTTCGCATCTTTACCAGGGTAGGAGAGGAACTCTCCTGAGTAGCTTCAGATGAATGGGTGAGAGCTGGGCTGTAGCTGAGTTGGTAGAAGGCTTGCCTAACATGTGTGAGACTTGGGTCTGATCCCCAGCACTCCGTAACCTGGGCATGGTGGCACACACGTCTGGAATTCCACCAGGTGGAGAAAGGAAGATCAGGAGTTCAAGGTCATCCTCAGCTGCATAAAGAGTTTGAAGTCAGCCCTGGATACATGAGACCCCATTAAAAATTTTTTTGTTGTTGTTGCTGTTGTTATAAGTCAAACTCTCAGAGCAGAGTCCAGTGTGCTGTATATTTATACATAAATTGCATTTGTGAGATTCCAGTGTCCCACGAGCTTCTGGCTTTCCTTTTGCCTGTCTTCACAGTATCACCCGACTACTGTCTCATCCACTCTGAATGCCAGAAATTCAAGTCTTGCCTGACACCGCCACCTTCCAGGGTATATCCCGTCACTAACCCTCTCTCCCCATCACCAACTCCTCCCTGGCCCAAGGTCCCCTAAACTTGCCCTTGTTAAGCTCATCAATGTTCTACTAATTGCCATATCAAAGGAAAATTTTCAGCCTTCATCGGGCTGGATTTTCTGCTACATTTGGTCCTGCTGATCCCATTCTCCTAGAAGCATCGAACTAGCTCAGTTTCCATAGCAACCTGCTCTCTGGAGCTGTTCACGTGGCCAAGTAGGGCTGACATTTCTTTCTTTCCACTGCTGTTGTAGGTGTCTTGGTTTCCTCCAGCCCCTGAAATGGTGGAGTAGTGGTCTGGGGATGCTGGCCAGCCATATTATGATCACCTTAACTATCTTCAGTTGAGATGCTCTGAGATCCAAGCTGCTAGACCTGGGTCGGTTCTCCCAGGCATCCACAAGCTTCTCAACGTCAACTCTGGGCTGTGGCCCTGGTTCCTTCCCAATCTCTTTCCATCTTCAAGACCTGGGGAGAGCTCCATAAAACATAGCTCAGGGGCTAGGGATATGGCTCAGTGGGTAGAGTGCTTTCATAGTATGCAGGAAGTCCCGGGTTTGAGTCCCAGCACTACATAAACTGGTTATGGTGCTGCTTGCCCGTAATCCCAGCCTTGGTGGGCTGGAGGCAGGAGGATCAGAAATTCAAGGTTATTCTCAGCTACACAGTGAATTTGAAGCCAGCCTGGGTACAGGAGACCTTGAACAAAACAAAGCAAAACAACTCATAATACCAGTCCATGGCCCTTGTCTACTTAAATCTCTCCTGCTTCCCATTGCCTATGAGGTTACATTCAAGTTCATTAACTGTGAGATGCTCCCTCCAGATGTTTTCAGTTCCCTTCACATCTTCCCTAGCTCATCCGAAACATCAAAACACCTAGCAGCCTGTGAGCACCCCTCTCAATTCCCGCTCTCAGTGTTTTTGTTCGGTACTGTTTTCTCTGCCTGAGAGCCTTTCCGGTATTTGTCCTCAGCCCCAACTTCTTGAGACATCAATAAAGCAGAACATTTTTCTGACAGCCCACCCCTGATTCCGCGTCCCCAGAACGAGGCCCCGCTCCCCACCTGTGTTCCCGTCACTCTCTGATCCCTGGAACCTTTTTCCCCAGAACAATTTTGATTGCTGGCAATGGACACTAAGCTCGGAACAGCTTTTAGGCAAAAGAGGAATTTATTGGCTGGGCGAGAGCAGAGTTCTGGGTTTCTGGGAAACAATGCAGAGGTAAAAGATGGGGGAGAATCCTTGTACTCAGCCACTGTAAAAACTCATTTTTTTGTGTGATGTTTGTATGCATGTGTATAATAGCTTTATTGAGTTCTGATTTATATGCCAGCAAACCAACACATATTTAAAGTGTACAATCTGATGAGTTTTGACACCTGGATATAATTATTACAGGTCAAGAAAATGACCATCCCATCAACCTGAAGAGTTCTTGTGTTCTTTGTGATCCCTCCAAGTTTTCACCCTACCGACCCCTCTCCTTCTGTTCCCTAGGCAACCACGGGTCTATCTCCTGCCATTATACATTAACTGTAATTTCTAGAATCTTATGTAAATGACACATAGAGCAGGTAATCTTGCTTTGTCTAGCTCTTTTCTTCAATATAATTATTTGAGGCTCATCCGCATTGTTGTGTTAATAGTTTATTCGCATTTATCCATGACTGGCATCCCATTATGTGAATGTACCACAGATTACTTATCCATTGTGGTGAGTTTCCAGTCTGGGGTTGTTACAAATAAAATTGCTTTCAACAATTGTGTGCCAGTTTGTATGTGGGTTCATGCTTTCGTGTCTCTGGTTAATTTCTAGAAGAATGGTCAGCTCACACCGTAAACATGATCTGAAACCACCAACCTATTTTCCAAAGTAGTTATACCATTTTGTATTCCTACTCTGCAGCCTACGAGAACTCCAGGTGCCCCACATCTTTACCTACATGACCAACGTTTCAAAGTTTAGACATTCTAGTAGGTACCCCATTGTATGTTTATCTTTGTGTGTATATACACATATGTGCAAATGGGTGCTCGTGGAGGCCAGAGGAAGACCCTGTGTGGTCTTCTCTGTCAGTCTCCACCTCATTCCTTTGATCATTTGTGCATTTCATATTGAGTTTTTTTTTTTTAATTTGAGTTTTGAGACTCTTTATATAGTCTCTATATAAGTTTTTAAAATTAGATTAATGATTTCCAAATATTTTCTCTCAGTCTGTGGTTGGTCCTTGTTCTCTCAATAGTTCTTTCAAAGAGCATAAGCCCTTATTTTTGATTTTTCTGTAGTGCTGAGGATCAAACCCAGGGCTTCATGGTAGGCAAGTGCTCTACCACGGAGATATGTGTGTGTGTGTGTGTGTGTGTGTGTGTGTGTGTGTGTGTGTGTGTGTACATGCAAACCAACTTGCAGATATGGAGATCAGAGGACAGCTCACAGGATTCGGCTCTCTCCTTCCACCTGGTGGGTCTGAAAGATTGAGTTCAGGTTCAGGCTTGATGGCAGGCAGGCCCCTTTACTCACTGAACTGTCTCTTTGGCCCTGTCAATTTGTTCTTTTATGGCTCACACATCTGTCATTTTGTTCTCTTTATGATACTGTGTTTAAGAAATATTTGCCTAACTCTGGGTTCTAATGATTTTCTTGAATATTCTATTCTAGCAGTTTTATAGTTTCAGGTTTTATCCTTTTTATGGTTTGCTTTTATTTTATGCCTGAGCTGGTGGGGCTTTGGAGAGAGATTCTGCTAAATCTGCACTGAACCATGAAGCTTACAACTTTCCTTGGCTCCTCCTTGCTCTTGGGGTAAAATTCCTACAAGGAACCCACATGACTGTCCTGTCACAGAGGACCTGCATGAACGTCCTGGCCAGACAGGCCATGCTTTTCCTCTCTGGCACCTCCTCAAGCCCTGTGCTCTGGATGCACTAATCAAACGGCTTGCCTTTGAGATCAATCCCTCAGCAATGCTTCCTCTGAGCTTTGGGGTGAGCTGGATCAGTCAACAGGCTGAAGCAAGACTTCCTCTGGGCTTTGACTTTGAGACGCTGGTCAGGATCTGCTCAGCATCGCTGTCCTGACATCTATCAGGCCATCGTGTCCCCCGCGTCATCCTCTTCACTTTGGGGCCCCAGCACAATTCCAATTTTTTCCCAGATATGTGTCTTTTTGTCCCTGAAGTGGAGATTCTGCCCCACCCACCACCACACACACACATTATAAGAATTTTCCAGAGCTTTTTGTAAAAACTGCAGTTAGTCGATGAAGAATTGTCCCTGTGTGTAGATATAAAGCAATTTGCTTAACCTTTTCCTGATAGTTGGTTATTTTGGTTGTTTCCATTTTTTATTATAAACAAGGCCACACTTCTTCTCTTTGTACATAAATCTTTTGTCAATTTGAGATTATTTCCTTCTGACGGACGGACGCCATGAGTGTAATTACTGGGTCAAAGGCGGTCTTCATTTACATTCCCATCGGTGGTATTGTATGTTTCCTCACACCCTGGCCAGCATGGGGTATTCTCATTAAAATTTTCCTCTCCACTCAGCGATGGGCAGTGTTATCTCGCTGTTGTTTTAATTTACTTTTTAAAAAATAATTAGATATTGGAAAATAGGTTCAACCTATGAGCCATAAAAAATTAATCTTCTGTTAATTGAGTGTCCCTAACCCTTTCACATTTCCCCAGCAGTGACTTGAATTTTTAAAACTCAATTTGTATGGGTTCTTAAACACCAAGGATATTAACCCTCTGCGTGGATCCTTAATGTTATTTTCAATTTCCCTACAGTTAAATCTAGAAATTTTTAATCAATCTCCCTGTCTCTGTCTCTGTGGCTGCCTCCTTTTAAGCTTAGAAGCCTCGGCTGGAGTTTTGAATGAATATTCCATTCTACTTTATTCAAGTGTGATTTTTTTTAATTGAAATCTTTAATCCATCTCAATTTGATGCTAATGTATGACCTGAACTAGGAAGTGAATTTGCTTTTCCAAACAGTGTAGGGATCTTTCCTGCACTTTCTATTGACTAATCCTTTCTTTCCTCATTGCTGGGGTGTGTGTATGTGGGGGGGGGGTCCTTTCTCAGTGTGTTGAGTGTAGGGACATTTTTGTCCTTGTGCACTCTGGTTTTCACCTCTGTTTGCTTCCTCCCGCTCCACCCTCTGTCTGAGTTTCGTGACCACACTGGTTCTGCGGGGCTGGCATTGTGGTCTTCTTCCCCTATTTGGGCTTCAGGCTCCTGGGTGGGCTTTTGTGAGCCCCGGGTACAGATGGCAGTTGTTCAGGGTACTGTCCTTACCATGGCCAGGGAAAGAAAGCCAAAGCTTTTCAGGGCTGGAGCTGGGGCTTGAGGAAGCAAAGGCCCTGGGGTCCCCAAAGCTTGGAGATTGGAGTCAAAGCTAAAAGAAGAGGCAGAGTTTATGCCAAGAGAACAGAGTGAAAAGAATTCACTGACCCAGACCTTGAGTCCCATGAAAGGGTAGGATGAGGGCCAAAACAGGAACATCCAAGGATTCTACTAGAATTCTGGTACTGCCAGGACCCCAACCACACCCATCCCAGGCCCGTTCCTTGTCTCTAAGGAGGAATGTGATAGAATTCTAGTCACAACTAGGGAATCCCAGAAACAGAAGCCTCAAGTCTAATGAAGGGCTTATAGCAAAGGCAGAATGGGGACCCCAGGGCAGTGTGTGGGGAATAGTGGGCACCTGAGGGCGTCTGCAGCCCCAGGAGGGGATGGGCAGCGAGTCAGTGAGCCGGGGGCCAGGGTAGTCTGGGAAAGTCAGGCAGATACATGTTTGTGTATTCCACGGATGGCAACTTTTGGTCTAAAATTTTTTGACCTTCAATTTCAGGCATTTTATTTCAGATTGAGAAATATTTCTTTGGCAGCCACCCATCAGCTGTCCCAGGCTGGGGATGATTCCAACATGAACGAGACAGGGTCCTGGCTGTGGGAAAGATTTGATTCCTGCCAAAGCTAGACATAGTTAAGACACAAAGTGTTAGACATACATTCTCTGGGAGAAAGTGGGACTCAGGTTGCTCTGTAAAAGGCCACACAAGGAGTTCTATCCCAGGAGGCAACTCCCTCCCCGCGGGGCCTCCCTTCCTCGGAGACCGTTTAGTTAATGACCCTGCTCTGCAGTGACTTGGTCTCACAGGTGCCTTCCTCTGGGAAAATTTGTGTGCAAATACTGCTCTCTTATTAAAACCTAAACCAAACAAAACCATTCTGGCCCTTTCTCTGCCTGCACAGGTAGACCCTAAGTCACCCTCATTGCTGACCACCTTCCCAACCCCCTGGGCCCTCTGAAAACCTGGAGACTGGCCCAAGTGCCTCCAGGAAGTCTTGGCCCCCTCTGACCGCCCCTTCATACTTCTAGAAGGATTCTCCTTCCTGAGCTCTTCCAGCTCCCTCCTGCCTTCCTCCTCTACTCCCTCCTTCTCTCTCTCTTTCCCAAATCTGGTCCCTTCTAGTCAGTGTTAGCCTAGGCTTGGTCTCTGTCTTCCACAGTTGCTGTGTGTATATGTGTGCATGAAGGCCAGAGGTTGTCACCGGGGGCCTTTCTTTACATTTTCTTTCTTACATTTCTCTACATTTTTAGGCTGGGGTCTCTCACTGAACCTGGAGCGCACCCATTTGGCTAGGCTGCCTGGCCAGTGAGCTCCAGGGTTGCTCCTGTCTCTGCCTCCCCAGCCCTGGGTTTACAGACAAGTATAGTGTATCTGCTCTGCTTTTCGTAAGGGTGCTGGGATCCAAATTAAAGTCCTCATACTTACATGGCAAGCATTTTGTCAACTGTGCCATCTCCCCCAAACTGCACTTCATTCTTTAATGTCACCCTGGCTGCTTCTGTTTCTGAGTCCCCAAGGCCTCTCATACTGAACAGACTCAACAGAGAACTCTTTTTCTCCAACCTGCTCCTTCTCCAGAGCCCCCATTCCTCGGTCTGGCCACTGGCCCTTTCCACCCATCCCCTCCGAAACCTTGACTTCCCACAGGCACCCCGTCCTTCAGTTCTTTTTCTGCACTTGTCCAGTTCAGCTGCCAGCACTCCAGGTCTGGGTGACAGCGAGATGAGAGGGAGGCCGTCCTCTTGCAGACTTGCCATAGTTACTTCACTAGAAGCCAGGGAGAGCATTTCAACATGCGAATCTGGATGCGTCACCCAAGTGTTCCAAGTCAGCTGACTTTCTGCTGCGGGACACTGATTCCTCTCGACCTGATGGACTACCTCCAAATCTTTCATCTCAAGTGGGGGTTCCTTAGTAGATCCCCTTGTCCTGTTTCTAATTACTATTTATTTATTCTGTGATCTGACTCAGGTCTGTTTCCCCATGAATGGAAGTTGTATGCGGGCAGACACCTCATTCCCATCGTCTCCCATCAGCTAGCTACACCAGAGACGCCCCAGAAGCACATGTAGAACCAGGAGGCCAGGTTTCTCCTGACTTCACTCATTGCTCCCAGACAATCCTGTCCTAAACTTTTCTAATTATCTGAGCTTAATTATCTAAACTTCTGCACCAGAGCCATCCTCACTGCTGACTATCTATCATCCTCAGGCAGTGCAGTCGGGGTTCTGCTCCATCACACCCCTGAAACCACTCTTGCTGCGGGCTCCGATAACCTCCTAATTACCACCTCCAGTGGGTGTTTTTCTGTCCCCGTCTTATTGGAATTCTCTGCAGGGCTTGATATTGTTGGTCACTCTTGCCTTCTTGAAGTGCCTGGCTCTCTTGGTTTCCATGACAACCCCCTCTTCTTGTTTTTAATCCATCTCTATGACGACTTTTCCTCCCCAGTCTCATGAATCAGTTTCTGACTCAACCACCCTTGAAATGTTAGGGTCCTGAAAATTCGATATTGTGAAGTTGTCAACTCGCTCCAAATTAATGAACAGACCTGATGCCTTCCTAATCAAAATCCCACTAGGGTTTTTTAATGGAACTTAATACACTGATTCTAAAAGCCATATGGTAGAGGAAATGGGCAAAAACAGCCAAGATGATGTGGAGAAAGAAAAACAAGGCTGGGAACACAGTAGGAGGAAAAGGTCTGGAGTTGCCCTACTGGGCAGCAGATGAGAACGTGACTGTGATTAAAGATTTCAGTCGTGGCGCAGAGAAAAGACTGTAGCATCCCAACAGGCCCAGAAGAAACTGCCAGAATTAGAAAGGACCTTTCAAATAGTGGACTCTGACTGCCAGGAGCTCAGACATACTCATTCCTTAGCTTCAAGTTCTTTAAGGCGAGTCAGCCCTGCTCACCTCGCTGGACGGACCATTTCCTTTCCTCCCGAGCTCTCTTCCACTTGCCATGTGTGGGTACCGGTCTCTTAAGATTACCTCGAATTTTCTTCTTCTGAGTTTTTCTATTGTTTGAGTTCTCTCTCTTCATTTTGTTTTTTTTTCAGGGGAGGACACAGGGTCTCACCATGTAGTTGCATGACTGGTCTGGAACTCATTCTGTAGACCAGGCTGGCTTTGAACTCACAGAGATCAGCTTGCCTCTGTCTCTAAAGTGCTAGGATTAAAAGTGTGGGCCGGTCTTTCTCTGTCCTTTTTTTTGGAGACAGGATGTCATGTGGCCTTTCTGAGTGCTGAGATGACAGGCATGCACTACCACACCCAGCCTGAGTTTTCCTATTGTAAAAGTAATACATGATCTTGAATGGTAAGTACTTTGTATTGTATTCATTATATTCTTCTTGTTCTCATCTGTGTTTTTGAAATAAGTTGCCGTAAAATAGTAACACTTGAACACAGAAGAAAATTTGAGGACTAACTAAAGCCTGAAAAACCTCAGTGGCAATCCCAGCATCCACTGCTGGATTCTATGAAGTACATCCGAAACAACATATCTCCTCTTACACGTTTGCTTACGCTGAATGTTTTTATATATATAATTTTGTATCATCTTTTTACACTGATTATACACTAAACATTTCCCTGTGTTAGTCAATAGTCTTTGTAATTATTACGTTCAATGGCTGCTTAATAATCCATCTAATAAATGGAACATAATTTGGTTAACTGTTCCTCTGGAGCTAGAGATTTTGACTCTCTCTGTCTCTCTCTCTGTCTCTGTCTCTCTCTCTCTGTTTCTGTCTCTATCTGTCTCTATGTCTCTCTGTCTCTCTCTCTCCAGCTCTTCTCACTAAAGCCACAAGGTACAAGGCACATTTTTCTGCACACATCTTTGACCAATGGTTTTCAATCATTTTCTTGGGATGAATTTCCTGTAAATGGAATTACTGAGTCAAACAGTCTGAATCTTTTCGAGGCTCTTCACACAGCTCGAGCAAATCACCTCCTAGAAAGGTTTTACCATTTCAGTCCTGCCAGCTGTACTAGGGAAGACCCACACCACCGCCCCTGGGCTGAGCAAGCTGTGAGCTTGCTTTGTAAAGTGCTCCTCAGACTGGGCCCGAAGTGCAATCTCTGCGGCCTCCTTTACATTGATTTTATTATGAGTAGGTTCACAATTTGCAACTGAATTTGCCTTTTGAACTTCATCTTTCACAAATGGACTCTTAACGCTTTTTATTGCCCCAACGTTTCGTCATGAAAACCCTTCCTGTCTCTGTGAATGTTTTATTTATGAGAATTTTCGACACACACATTCCCTATAGTCAATTACATTTTGTATTTCTCACTGCTGCTCTCTCTATGGCTGTGAAGGTTACTATGGCCTCCGCAACCACAGTTAGGATAATGAATCATTTCCACTTTGTGTAGTTATTAATGTGCACTTTTATTTTTTTTTTGCATTTAAATCACCTGACATTGATTTAGGTAGTTGGTATAAAGGGAGATTAAAAAAAAGTGTTTTTTTGTTTGTTTGTTTCTCAAACAGAAAATAATTGCACAGCTTCATTTGATGACAAATCTTCCCATTCCCCATTAACTTGTGGAACTTCTGTTCTCATAAATCACAATGTTAGACACTCCGGGATTGGCTCCAGGCTTCTAGTTCATTCCACAGAGATGCTTTTCTCTTCCTCTCTCTTTATATTTTGTAAGAAAAAAAAAAGTTACTCTGTTTTATATTATGCCACACTCTCTGTGAGAGTTGGAACCCTGAAGTCTCTCTTTCTTGTCAGCTCAGTGGCTGGTGAGTCCAGTTCCTACATCTAATTTCCAACTTGGTATCTCACCTTAGGTTTCCCACAGCGTTGCTTTTTCACACATAGACACATTTTTCTAGCTCCTTCTTCTCCCTGGAAGACAGACTGTGTCACTGTGTTCCACAGAGATAGACCAGTGATGGGCCCAGTGATGAATTTGCAGACAGGATCAAGAGATGTGGCGCTGAATCCTGTCCTGGTAGCTGGGCACCACGTTGGGTTTCCCCACAACATCTCCTGTCTAGATTCTTGGCTTCCTCCACTGTAAAATGGAGTTGTGAGGTTCCCGGCAGGCAGGATGTTAGCAAAGCTTCATCCTTTATTCAACTCACATGTGCTGGTGCAGGAGAGAGGAGAGGAGCGTGACTTGGAGGGCCACATGCTGAGATGGTGCAGAATGGGGCATGGGAGGAGCTGGAGGACTTCACAGGGACTCAGCACTGGGCACTGGAGTTTCTATCAGGGGCGGATGGGCAGTTTGGGGAAGGCTTGAAGGACTGGGAAGGTGATGGTTCTTTGTCCTATGGACAGTGGGAAGTGACTGAAGGCTGCAGCCATCTAATTTGAATGCTTGGTGCATGCTTTCCTTCTGTATGATAGTGGAGTGGAAAGAAGACAGGAAGGTTTGAGGCAGTTGCAGTCAGGATGGAACGTAGTGGAAAGGGCTATCCCAGGAACTTCCAGGGTTGGTTGAGACTGTGTGAGGAACAATCGGGGTGACTCTGAAGGCTCTGGCTTGTGAACTAGGTTGACGGTTTGGCCGAAAAGGCAAGGCTATAGCAATATGGAAGCCAAAGAGAGACACTCTCTGGAGGAGTGTCTTTTGTCAGGTGCACTCAAGAGGTGAGTGAGTTCAGGACAGAAAGCTGTGGGGTTTTTGAAAAGGGAGTGATGAAAGAGTGGGACAAAGTGTGGCCCAGATGACCGAACCACCAGGCAGAGCCTAGCTGTGTTGGAATGAGCTCGCCTCTTCTTTCTCCCTCGATGACCTCACTTCTCGGAGGTCAACCGTGGGATGTGCCCATTCCTTCCAGCCCCACATCACCACAGCTCTCTTCCCTGTCACCTCAGCGTTGTCACAAAGTGTTTTTGATAAAAAGAAACACCTGAAGCTCCTTTTCAGACATCCGAGTTGAGGCAGAAAATAATTATTCAGCCCCCACCTCGCTGGCTGCCTGTTGCTAGGTGCCCAGAGTACAAAGAACACGTAAGATGCGACCCCAGTCACCAGGCAAGATGGAAGTCAACAGCTAATTAACTGCAGTCAGGAACCACAGGGTGGAAGAAAGCTCCCTGAAAACACGCAGATCAGGTTCCCTGGAAAAAGGAACATGATTGCATTTTGTTCCTTCCATCAACACAACTAATCCCTTCACCTCGACACTTAATCCCACTGTTCTGGGGCCCCTCACTGCCTGCTGTCCCCACTCTGCAAGCCCAGCTGCCCAGCCTCCCCTGCCCCACTGTGGTCCTCCAGCATGGGTGCCTTCCTGGCCCCGAGGCCTCTGGAGCCCCCTTCTCTCTCCTCCTGCTCTCTCCTCCAGACTAGAGGCTGACTGCTGCCTACCCTGGGCCTTCGGCCCCGTCCTCAGAGTTGCTGCAGCAACGGTCCAAAGCCATGTCATGGCTTCCCCTGAGTTCTGTGCATATGGCCCACCTGTGGCCACTCATCCTTCTAGACTCTTCCCTGGTTTCTGGGACCTTGGCTTTCCCTCTTTCCATCTTCCCCTTCATGTCCTGTCCATGTCAATGCCTCTCAGGCTCAGCCTTCTGTTTTGCTGGGGATCATCTCCTTTAACCTCATCTGTCACCAAAGCCTTGTTTACTTCCTGGAGGTGACTTCCCCCAAGCAGTGTTGAGTGTTGAACTGACACCTTCATATTCCTTTGTCACAGCTAACTGTCCATGTTGAATCTACTCTTCCCTGAGCACCAGAATTTGATAACAATTCTGTCAGACATTTCAATACTACCACCAAGACAGCCCAATATCACCCGTACATCTAACCCAGTACTACCCAGACATCCCAACAACATCCCAACACCCCGATACCACCCAGACATCCCAATAACCCAATACCCCATACCACCGAGACATCCCAACAACATCCCAATACTCCAATACCACCCAGACATCTCAATACCACTCAGATTTCCAATACCACCCAGACAACCTGACACCAACCACAAATCCCTATACCAGCCAAATAC
Source organism: Eospalax fontanierii (assembly GCA_035773235.1). Taxonomy (NCBI): domain Eukaryota; kingdom Metazoa; phylum Chordata; class Mammalia; order Rodentia; family Spalacidae; genus Eospalax; species Eospalax fontanierii. Next base: position 21,723,032 of record CM069550.1, on the reverse strand, counting down.
CTCACCATCACCCAGATACCCCAACAGCACCCCTACGTACATACCTCTGACATCGAACACCATAAACACATCCCATCATGCCCCGAACAAAACTCCTTGCTGTTCTTTTTCAGCTATGACTCTCTTCATTTAGGTTTCTAACCTTTCTTCCCCCAGTTAAAGTTACCTGGTGTTCCCATTTGGAGGACTGCACCAGCATACTGTGGTCTGCTCCCGATTCGCCTGTCACTTGGCCTTATGAGGTGGGCTGGTCCTACTTCCTACCTGACCCCTTCTCCATCACCGATCACTCAGTCTGAGCAGTCACCAGGCTCTAGGTCCACTGTAGCTGCTGGCTCATTGGTCTTCCCAGAGCTCTTCTCTTCTCCTTTAACCTAACCCTGCAAAGCAGCCACTGTTCTGTCTGCAGTACACACCCTTGCAAGCCTACCTCTTACTTCAAACCTTTCAGCAACTTCCATGGGAAGACTGAGCTGACTTCTCCAGACTTGTCAAACACCATGCCAACATGGCTTTTACTCAAGCCTCTCTTCCTTGGTTCTAGATAGCAGAAGCCATGCTCCAGGTCCTTCAAGAGGACCAATGAGCCTTGTTCTTTCCAGGTGGCAAATTATGATTGACAAATGCCAGTCATGGTGGGCAGGCCCACTTCTTTCATGAATGATTGGTTTATGAGTAACATCTGATATAAATATGATCAATGAGGCCGGTGTGGTGGTACATGCCTTGAATCCCAACACTCTAGTCTGGTCTACAAAGCAAGCTGGTCTACGAAGACTAGCTGGAGCTACAGGGTGACTCTGTCTCAAAAAGACTACCCCCCACCCAAAACAAAAAACAAACCCACAAACAAACAAAAAAGCGAACCCCACAAAACCCAAAGCAAAACAAAACCCCAAATATGATCAATGAAAAGTGATGTGTGTATGTGTGTGTGTGTGTGTGTGTGTATTTGTGTCTGTCTTCTCCAAAAGGTCTTTTGGAAGAAGCATAAGGAAAACCCACTTCTTTTCATTCATCTCTGCCTGGTGCTGTGGTGGATACAATGCCTGGGGTGACTGCAGCCATGCTGTGATCCTGGGGTCAGGGACCCGTATTCTATACTGAAGCTGAGTGAAATAAAAGATGAACAGTATGTGGGTTCACTTGATGACACCAAGCTGCCTCCCGAGGGACTCTTCATCTAATGTTTATGAGTTGGGTTTTCTGTGTCATGTCTTCTTATTGGTGGGTGCCTCTGGAATGGTTGCTTTCTTTTGGTTTCTGGAAGTTACTTTCTGCTTCAGATTTTCTCTGGCTACTGCGTTCTGTGGTCTTCTCATGCCTGGCTAGCTCTCCCTCCCCTGACCAGATGTTGCTTTCTGCTCACGGAGGGTTTCCTCATGGTACCTGTCCAAGTTTAAAATGATAGGTTCCTTTATTTGCTCCATCAGCACCTGCCTTCCCACTTGGCCTGGCAGTTCTGCACAGGCAATAAATAGGCAATTTTACTTGCCACTGTGGACCCTTCCGCTGCACTCGTCACAGAGCCTAGACCACAGGTTCACCAGCTCCCTGACCTAGTCCCCTGCAATCCCATAGGAGAGATAGTTCCTATACTCCAACAGATTCACCTGAAACTAGCGAATGAGCACGGTGGGCCAAGGGTTCCTGAGGCGACAACACACTTACTATGAGTGACACATGGAAGTCATCACATCTCTAAGCCTAAAGAGAAGAGAGGAGGGTGTGAGCGTTCAGAGTCTGGACAGAAAGGCCAGAGCTTTAAGGAAGTCCTGCCCTGTGGTCATAAATTAGGCAAGTCATCTCACAACAGGAAGGCGGCCGGCGATCCCGTTCTCCACCCTTGCTGCAGCCTCCTGCTGGGTCCTCCACTGGTCACACACCACTGGAAGCTGGAAGGCAAGGGTCCTGTTGTGTTAAGGTTGGCCGTGTGGGGCAAGGCGAGGCCGGGGAAGGACGGACACCCGGTGCACAGCCAAGAGGTGCTGCAACTGTCTAGCCGCCACCTCGATGCGCCTGTTTCCTTTTAAAGTCAATCTCAAGCACAGGGCAGACTGAGTGTACAGTCAGCCTCACACCGCCTCTTTCAGGGGCAGAAACACACCACCAGGACTCTCCCGTGCTCCTCGTCTCCCACAAGCCATTGTCCATCTGCAGTCAGACCCACTTGGTTTCTTTCAGTCACGCTCAGTGGCTGGATCCCAGCTGTCTTCCAGATCTTTCTTGTCATCCCCTCCCTTTCTGTTGGTGCTTCTTTCAATTCTAGGGGCTCTCCTGTTTTCAGAAACCCTTGATCACCCATATTTTTCTTGCTACCACCTGACTCCTCCATCCATCCACTCCATCACCTCTGATAAGCTAGCTTTCAGCCCTTCGCCCTTCAAAACAGATCCTGCCACAATAGCCCCTTGATTGCTAAATTCAAAGGACTTTGTTTGCTTCTTATTTTTCTGAGACTCAGGGCATATAGCTGTGTTGATTACTTTCTCCTTGAAACCCTTCACTACCTTGGTTGCCATGGCAACCCCCTCTCCTAGTTGTTTGTCACATCTCTCAGGCCCTTCCTCTCTTTCTTCTTTGTCGCCTGCCCACACCTCCATCATCCCTGAAGTATCTCTAACTACTATTCGGTCCTGGGCGCTCTCCTACCCTCTCCCTGACGAGCACACGGATTCCTGGGATCCGCTCCCATTAATTAACTTCCGGCCTTGGGTCAGTTCCCGCCAGGATTCCAGGCAGGGCATCATTCTCTGTTGGCTTCCACCCAGCTGTGTCCCTGCCTTCCACTCTGCCTAAACCTGGGCCCATGCGTGTCTTCCCCCAGCTGGCTCCTGATCTGTGCTCCAGCACCAGACCCTTACTATTCACCAAGGTGCCACCTGAGACACAGGGGATCCTGTTGGCCCCGTCCTCTCAACCTCAGCATCCAACAGTCAATGCTCATTGCTAACTTTATTCTGAACTGGTTTCCCTATCTGAAGACAGCCACTTCCAAGTGGGACTTTCACATCTGCCACCACAGTAACCTTCCCAAATCACAATCCTGTCACTATGGTCCACTGACTGCAGGACAGTGCCTAATGCCTTAACATGGTGCTGAGGCCTTGAGAGCCTGGGCTCTGCCCACTTAGTCCCATGAATCCACTTTCTCCTACTTTTTAGCCTCACCGTCTCTCTCAAGCTTTCTTAGTCCTCCGTTCCAGGGCTTTGTGTGTGCTGTTCACTCAGCCTACAATGGCCTTCCCACCCCCTTTACCTTTCTCATACCTGCTCATTTTTAAGAAGTCAGACCAGTGATCACCTTTTCTGGAAAGTTCTGGAAACAAAAATGTTTTACTGTGGTACTTAGTATGCTGTATTCTAACAGTCCACTTAGGTATTACATACACACATATTTATATTATTAGATGGTCACCCTGCTCCTTGTTAGTTTGGTTTGGGTGCAAAATAAGCTATCCAAAATTGTATGGTGTGGAAACATCATCGTGTCTAGCGGTTCTTGGAGTTGCAGAGCTTAGCTGGGTGTCCTGCTTGGAATCTCCCATGCAGCTGCAGCCACATGGCAGCAGGGTGGCCATCCTCAGAAAATGGCAGGGCTGAGTGTCCAAAAGACTCAGCAGGACCAGGCAGGTTGGCTGGCAGCTCCAGCCACAAGCCACCAATGCGTGGCTACACCATTAGACGTCTCACAGCACACAGCTGTGGGATGCATAAGGTGGGCTCCAGAATCAGGCTGCAAAGCTTCTTGTGATCTGGTCTCACCAACCCCAGAACATCCCTTCAGTTCCATTCTGTTGAGCAAAGGGGCCGTAAAGGTCAGCCTAGACTCCCAGGGCGAGGTGCCGCCCTCTCCTGAAGGCGGGGAGTGAGCACATACAGGGTGGGGAGACTGGCTATAGGGCCCCCACTCTCCTGGTGTGACTGGAGCTTTGGGAGGGTTCGGGTGTTACAGATGGGTAGAGTAGATACAGTCTCCTGAACTAGCAGCAGGAAGGCTTTTGGCTACAGTGGGGCTGGGCTGTTGGAGTAGGAAAGAACTGAAAGGATCAAAATCGATACCAGGAACAGTAAAAAGGGAAGCGCACAGGCCGGGAAGAGGGTTGTCAGCATGCTCCCTGCCATAGAAAACATGAGGGCCTGAGCTGGATCCCAGCGTCCACCTAAAAAGTTGGGTGTGGTGACTCCAGCTTGTAACCCCAAGGCTGGGAAGCAGACAGGATTTCTGGAGCTCGATGGTCACACAGCCTAGTTTAATTGGTAAGCTCCAGGTCACAGTGAGAGACCCTGTCGCAAAAAAATGGACAAACAAGGTGGAAGGCTTGTGGGGCACACACACAGAAATTAAAAAAGGAAAGATACTCTCTTTCTGCCTAAACAGAAGTAAAAGTCTGGCCAGCTAGTGGGAGAAGAATCCCACAGAAATGTAGATAACAGTAGATACTAGTCTTCCCCCAAGTTTGAGGTGTCCAGGGTAGTTTTATCACTGGATGACCAAAAGCTGCTCCCAGGATGGGCTGGTGAGGTTGAGGAGCCCTGGAGGAAGGAGTCTAGTGAGAGCCTGTGCCCTCCCTCCCAGCACAGAGCACTGGGTGTGGGTCAGTAGGTAGGGCTGCCTGTGTCCAGGACAATGAATTGGCAGAGACACCTTGGGTCAGAACAGCAGTGACTGCTGCTGGGGACCTAGCCAGGTGCCCCCGAGGCCAGGGCAACACAGGAGCTCTCAGAACGCAGATGAACCATGGGAAGGACAGGTGAGGGGGAAAGAGAAGCTGGAAGTGGATTGAGGCTGCTTGGGAAACATCCAGATGTCACTGTTTCCTGGAAGTGCCTAAGTGTGTGCTCTAGAGAAGACTGGGGTGGAGGCGGGAGAACCTGAACAAAACGGTGCCCTTTGGGGAGCTGTTTGCAGCTGTTCCGAGGACATCTTCAATGTCATGTTCTCTCTCCTGTACAGGTGGCTCTGGGCCCTGACTTCTACTTCCCAAACTTGTCTTGCCTCCACCTCTTCTCTGCCCACACTGCCCAGTTCAGGCTGGTATCGCTCTGTACCTGGACAGCTCTGGTGTTTCTCAGCAGTCCCCTCTCCTTCAGGCTGTGGGCCCCCTTCAAGCCTTTTCCTGGGGCAGCCAGAGGACCTGCAGGCCACAGCCATCGTGTTGTGTCTACCCTCCCGGGAAATCATTCTGTACTCTGACCGGGTTGGAATTATGTAACCGGCCTTTACGCACCACTGCTCACTGGCCAGGGGTGGCTGCTGATTTGGGCTGTGCCATGGGGACGCTGGTACCTGACACTATTGTATAGTTTCCTGGTGCTGGCCCCAGGCTAAGCATGTTTCAGATAGCATCCCCTTAGACCCATGACGTGTTGAGGCAGCCACTGCCACCCTTCCGCAGAGGAAGGTTCCCCACACTGGTTTGAGCCAGTCTCTGACTCCTGCACTTTTGTCTGTGTCTTCTTGTTTTGTTGAGACATGGTTTTACTATGGTCTCCCAACTCATGATTCTCCTGCCTCAGTCTCTCAAGACACCTTTGGGTCTTTAAGGGCATGACTTCGAGTTGAACTGAAATACTAGCAGCCACCAGTGCTGTCAGAGGGAGAAGAGGTGGGTCTGAGGGGGAGGCTGGCTGGCAGAAATGTGTGGAGATGCAGAGCCGGAAGAGGAAGGGCCAGTGAGTCTGACTCCAATCCTCATGGCTGCGTCAGCCTAGCTCTAAGACCCCTTGTGTTAGGAAGGTGCATTCACTAGAACAGAACAGACGCCTAGGAATAGCTAACAAGAACATTTATTCATTTCAGTATGAAAAGTCCATAAGTGAGCGGTCCCAGGCATCGTGGCTCAGAGTCAGCAGAGAGCTCCAAGTTTCTATCCCCTCCTGACCACAGATAGCTGTCAGAGGTCCAAGCATCAGGTTTTCGCCCAGCAGCACCTAGGCAAAAAGGAAAAGGGACAGCCAGGAAACCTGCTGGTGCATCTCCAACATGGGAGGAAAGCAGTGCCCTGAAGCTTCCCTTCCAAGTCCAATGTGGAAGCTGGTTCCCGGGAGTCCGCAAAGCTGCATCCGTAACACCCTTTTCTAGCTCCTAAGCGCCACTAGGTCCCACGTGACAGAGCTGCCTTTGGGTCCTTCAGAAATGACTCCCCTCCACCCCCATGTTCACGCAGTTTGAAGGTGCTATACTGGTTACGTTTGGAATCATAAGGAATCTACTTGGCTCTTCGTCCTCCGACCTCCATGTGTCCACAGATGCTGTCTCCCCACTGCTGTCCTTGGTAGCACCCCTGGCCACTTTCCTCACTGCCACATTACAATGTGTGGCAACCCTGGCGTTCCATCCTGCAACCGTAATAGCATTCACTCAGCACAAACACTGAGTATCGGTGACAAAATTCTGTATTTCCTGTGGGTACCTAGCTACATATTTGCAAGCTTTTAGAAAGGTCTAGAAAAACACACATGGAGCCCATCACTGTGCCACCTCTGGGGAGGAGGAAGGGAATGGGATGGCAGCAGGTGGCCAGAAGGGACTCCAGTTTCTGCAGTGTTCTGTTTTTTTAAAAAGGAGAATGTATTCATGTTTCGCTTGTGTCATTAAACTTTAATTTGAAAAAATTCCCATTCATTTTCAGCCAATTATGCTGGTTCTGTGTGTTTGGCCATGCCCACATGTTTGTGCCCAGGGAGGAAGAACATTTACTTTGTATGTGTCTGTGAATGGAGTACAGTGATTAGAAAGTAGATTAAGACAGAAATGTAGCAAACAAAAGCCAAACAAGATGGGGGGGGCAGAGAAAACTCACTCTCAATAATAACAGACACTACAGAAATAAACCCATGAGGACATAGGCGAGTTTCCTATGGGAAAACTAACTGTGTGAGAATGAAGATTGGAACAAATTCAGAGTTCTACCACATCGTAGAGTGAATGGCACAGTATTGTGTTGATGTCAGTTTCCCCCAAATTAATCTCTGAATTCACAGTATTTGACAAGCAGCCTTTAAAATCTGTGTGGAGGAGTGAGACAGCTGAGAAGGGAGTACAATGAGATGCGCCATCTTAACAGATCAGAAGGTGGCAAAAAGTAACAGCAAATAAAATAGTCTGTACTGACAGGAATAAATAGTTAAGAAAAAACCAGGGGCCTTGGAGCCACCGAGCCATGGGGCCTCACTCTCCGAGGGAGCAGGACTTCAGAACAGCGGAGAAAGGATGGACTAGCTGATACATTGTGTTCTGATAATTGGCTGTCTGCTTTGAGAAAGGTTAGATGCTGTCTCAATCCAATCATAGAAATACATTCCAGATGCATGAAAGAACCAAGAACAAAAACTGTGAAATCATTAGAAATGAGTAAAAGTTCCATTTAAACCTTAGGCATAGGGAAGGACCAAACATGATATATATTCAAAAAGGAATACAGGAGATTGAGGAATTGGATTATATCAAAATTGGAAACTTCTGTCTAACCTAAGATTCTACAAAGAACTGAGGGTAACAGACAGGCAGGGAAAAAAACATTTGTCCAGAAGCACAAAAGATTACTATCCAGATTACATTAGGAAATTCTACAAGTCAATGAGCTAAAACAGCTTAATGTTGAAAGTGAGTGAAAATAAACAGATGGTTCAGAGAGGAGGAAACAGAAACGTCCAACGTACATATGAAAACCTCATTGGCAAACAGGACAGTACAAATTTAAAAAAAGGATTTAACTTTTCACCCATCTGCTTGGCAAATATTGAGAAGTGCTTATGGTGTGGGGACAAGAGTCCTCTTAGTCTCTGGCTGGGTTCTTCCACAGTATAGAAACCTTGGAGGCCACCAGTGAAGTCTGCAAAAGCTGAAGACACACACACCAGGAGACCCAGCATCCCACTTCACTGCTTATAACAGTAGAGACAAGAAAGCAACTAAATGTCCATAGAGCTTGGAGGTGGGACATGCGGGGCACTGGCGGGAATGAATATTCTGCCATATTAAAGGGTAAGAGCTTTAGGCATCAGCAGGGCTGTGTTATAGACAGCGGAGGAAGTGAGGATGTAGCTTACAGTAAGCTCTTTCAGTGTCCAAGCACCTACATGGATCCCATGCATTCCTGGGGAGATGACACACAAAGCTGTGGAGGGGATGGAAGGCAGGATTTTGGCAGAGGAGAAGGCACCTGGATTCCTGTCACTCTGAAAGGGAGAATTTATTCATGCTTTGCTTGTTAAATTAAAATATAATTTGAAAAGATTCTAATTTGTTTTTCGCTAATTATGCTGGCTCTATGTGTTCGGCTGTGCTCGAATGTTTGTGCTCAGGGAGGAAGGTTTACTTTGCGTCTCTGCAGAGCAAGCTCGGTGATTAGTAAACAGGTTGGTGGAATATGGGCCAAGTCAGTAGGAGCAGAGGGCTGATGGCAAAGCCTCAGAATAAATCCTTCAAGAAATAGGCAAGACCGTCACTGGAGAAAAATCACCAAACTGTTCCTGAAAGGCAGAAAAAGGATCAGAGCGGGAGACAGGACATGCATGAGCACTGTGGGAAGAAGGTAAGCTAAACACTCTGCTCTCCCGAAGATTCACCCACAAATTCAGTGCAAGCTCAAGTAAAATCGTAGCAAAATTTCATCTATACCTTGACCAGCTGATTCTAAAATTTAAGCTGTGGGACAAATATACGAGACTGACCAAGACAAGGCTGCAAAACTAATGAAGCCTGACTGCCTTTTTAGTTCTCAAAGCAAAGCCCATGAACACATGGATAGGTGGACAGACCGGACCTGGTGCCGTGGCAAAGCAGCAGCTTAAGTTACAGGGGAAGTGACAGATCAGCCAGAAAGTTCTACTAGAAAGTTTAGTTATCTATTCTGAAATGTATCAAAATTAAATACCAATATCACACTCTAAAGAACCTTCACATGCAATAATTTGCTAGATGTGAAAACTGGAAAATAACTGTAAAACAGAAATGTAAGAAAACAAGCAGGGAGAAAGAAAGAAAGAAAACGAAAGAGTGGCTGTGGGCTGGTCTTAGGAGAGGCCTCATCGGCAAGAGAGGACTTCAAATTCGGCCAGGCCTGGTCGCCTATAATCCCAGTACTTGGGAAATAGAGGCAGGAGGATTAAGAGTCCAAACTCGGACTGGAGAGATGGCTCAGAAGTTAAGAGAATGTATGGCTCTTCCAGAGGACCTGAGTTCAATTCCCATCAAACATATCAGGTGTCTCAGCTGTAACTCCAGCTCCTGGGGGAATCTGACACCTCTGGTTTCTACAACACCTGCACTCACATGCACACATCCACCCACCCACTCCACATAGACACATAATTAAAAAATAAAAATAAATCTTAAAAAAAGGTAGTTCATCCTCAGCTACACAGTAACTTTGAGGCTAGTCTGGGATATATGAGACCCTGTTTTAAAAAAATCAAAACCAAACCAACCAAAATCTCAAACAGTGGACAGCTTAGGAATAGGCTCTCAATACTATTGAGTTTAAAAAATATTTTAATTTTATGTAAATGAGTGTATTGTCATAATGTGTATAAGTGCACCTGTGTTGTATAATACCCGAGTGTCAGAAAAGGGCACTGGATTTCCTGGAACTACAGTTATGAATGGTTGTTAGTCGCCACGTCGGTGCTGGGAACAGAACCCAGGTTCTCTGAGGAGAGTTTCTGAACTACTCTTTCAAACAAGGCAAAAACTGATTGCAGGGTTATGGGTGTTTTAAAGGGAAAACATGGAAACACAGGTGGAGTGTGACCTAGATGGATGGCAAACTAGATTATATTGTACATCATTCATGAGGAGGGAGCATTTTCTCCAAGTACCTGCACCAATGCTATGCTGCATGTTACTCTGGAAAGAGATACTGAAACTTAACTGAGGCATCCTGGAGGAGCAAGCCCCAGGATCTCAGGTGGCAGAGAAAGCAGCTGGATTTGGGTCATTTTACCTCTAAAAGGAAAAATGAATTCATGCTTTGCTTGTTTAATTAAAGTATAATTTGAAAAGATTCTAATTTGTTTTCAGCTAATTATGCCAGCTCTGTGTTTGGCCTAGCTCATGTGTTTGTGCCCAGGAGGAAGAACATTTACTTTGTGTGTCTGTAGAACAAGCTCGGTGATTAGTAAACAGATTGAGATGGAGTATAGAGCACAGGGGCCAAGCCAGTAAGATCAGAGGGGCCCCACCCACAGCGGCTGGCCACCCTGGAAAGGCTTGAGTAAAATCTATCAAGAAAACAGACAAGAGATTACCCAGCGAAAACTAGTCATGCACAAGATGACCTGAACTGGGAGGGCTCAGTGTGCACTGGCCAGAAGATGCCTAACAAAGATGCTGATTTTCCTCAAATTTATCTGTAAACTCGATGTAACCCTGACAAAATTTCCTAGCAAATGTTTTCTTGAAACTTGACAGGCTAATTAAAAAAATTCATGTGATTGGGCTACTCTGCAGGAATGATCAAAACAATTCTGCAAAAGCAACAAAGGGTGAATCTGTCCTGCTCGTTATCAAAGCTCATCAACAGGCCTGAGAGCAGACAGGCATATCAGAGGACCAGATAGCCTAACATGCACCACAGGGGGCTTAGTGGCAGATGAAGGGAGCAGATTTAAATCAGTGAGGTCATCTATTGTCCACAAACAATGCTGAGACAGTGCTGGGGAGGAGTGATGGTAAGGTTCATGCCTGTGGACTTTGTTCTTCATATATGACACATATAAAAACTATATGTAAACTTAGGCTGGTCATGGTGGCACACGCCTTTAATTACAGCACTCAGGAGGCAGAGGCAGGCAGATTTCTGTGAGTTCAAGGCCAGTTTGGTTTGGTTTACATAGCGAGTTCCAGGGCAGCTGGGGCTACAGAGAGACCCAGTCTCAAAAAGACACACACACACAAAGCAAAACAAAAACTATATGTAAACTTAAATATCCCAGATGTAAAGAGCTTTCTTAAGATTGCCAATAAGGCATAAAGGTAAGATCAATAAATGACTGGGTCAAATTTAAAATTAGGGGCAATTCAACAGCAAAAAAAATCACAATGTAGAAAAATACTGGCATGAACTACAACAAAGCATTAGTATATGAAATACATGAAATAAAGAACTAAAAACCAGGAAAAACAAAATAGCTTTAGGAAGGAAGGAAGGAAGGAAGAAAGGAAGGAAGGAAGGAAAGAAAGAAGGAAGGAAGGAAGGAAGGAAGGAAGCAGGACACAGCAATCCCACCTGCAATCCCAGTACTCAGGAGATAAGCAGGAGGATCTCAAGTTTGAGGCCAGCACAGGCTACACAGCGAGGACTTTCATTTTCTTGGAAAAAGGAAAGGAAAGGAAAGCAAGAGACGATGGCACAGACAAGCAGTCCAGCATGAAAGGGCGGAAAGCGGAACTTGGGCCCTGCTGGTGGTGCAGAGAGATGCACACTGATACAAGATCCCATTTCCATCTCCCAACTGGTGAAAATGCTAAACTTGGAGCGGCCCTGGCAACAGGATGAATTAGAAAGACACTTTGGAGAACATTTTAGCTATTTCTATCTGAATTTAGGAGGTGTTTTCCCTGTGGCCCAACAGTTCTAAGGCTCTGTCCCAGAAAAACATTTGTGAGCAAAAGGGGAAAATGTCAGGCTACTCTGGTGATGCATCTTAATGGAACAGTACTGGAAGCATTTTAATAGTCAGTCAATAGGAAACAACTCAATAAAAGGTGGTACGACTGGTTCCAGCCAGCTGAGAGGAGCACTGGAGCAAACGCAGATGTGGGTGGCCACTCGAGGCCAGCCTTGTAGGGTGCCGAGCTCAGGAGTACTTCCAGCATGGACACCACCTGCCAATGGAGACAGACAGAAACAATAGGGCAGATATGTTGGACAAACAGCAAGTACCAAGAGCAGTTCCCACCTGCTGAAGGGGCAAGGGCCTGAGGTAGAGGTCGAGGGCCAGTAGAGACCTGCTCATCTGTATTTAAAAGAAAATGCATTCAGGCTTTACTTGTATAATTGAAATTTAATTCAAACATTCAAATGCATTTCCAGCCAATTAGCTCTGATTTACATGTGTGTTGTGTTCTCATTTGCGTGTCCAGGGACAAGGCACGTTCACTCCATGTGTCTGTGAATGGAACATAGTGATTAGCAAGTTGATTGAAAACTGGAAAGTAAAATGAAAAACTGGGCAAGTTTTCCACTCACAAAAGCAACGAAACTAATAAGCTACTCAGGAGTCAACCCATTAGGAAATGTGAAGAACCTCTGTGACCAACAGGGCCAGCTTTTATTAGAAGGCATTAAAAACAAAACAAAACAAAATAAGCAAGACTGACTATGGGAGACAGGCGCCGAGCTCACAGATGGAAAAGCTGATGGCATCCTAATGATGTTATTTTTCCCTCCAATGCAGTCTCACTTAATAAGATTCCCCCCCCCATGGAACTGTGACAAGCTAATCATAGGATATATAAAAGTAAACTGCAATATCACAAGGTAATTTCTTAAAAGAATAGAGGGCAGGGCAGGGATACTTACCTATTAAGACACTATACAAAGCTCTGCTCATTAAAATACGGTATTGGCTCAGATCTGACAAACAGACTGGCAGCATGAAGAGACTAGACAAGGCACTGGAAGAAGAGACTGTGGGAGAACAATGTGCGGTGGTCAGCAAGTTGAATATCTATTGGCTCTCACCTCTGTCACATCATACATGAAAGTACGTTTCAGATGGAGTGAAGACTAAAGCACAGGAAACAACAGAGAACTCATATGGAAACAGAACGTCAGTCGCAGGGAGAGCCCCGCCTGACGGCACAAGTGCAGGAAGACGGAACACTGCGATAGACACTTTCAGAGCCGGCAGGGCTCCAGGCAGACCCGCTTTCTCCAGGACCTCCTAGTCTGCTCTTCTTTCTCTCTCGTCCTACCACATTGGGTGGATAGAGGTCTCCTCACACTTGTGTGGCGTTAACATGTCTCTGTTGCCTTCCATTCCCTCCCGGAGAGACGCAGGAACTCTGTCTTGTAGCGGTTGATGAGTGTAAACCCAGCGCTCACAAGAGAAAACGAGGCAGAATTTTTTCTTCCAAGTTTTTCTCCCTTCACTTGCCAAATGCCCACTGCCCAAGACTCAAACTCCCCTAGTTCTTCTCTCTAGCACCATAACAAGTTGTGTGACATTTTGGCCAAAGAAGTCTAAATGTTGGGTTTGGTATTTCATTCTAAGGCAGAAAATGTTAATGTGGCACCCAAAGCTGACTGTAGGTTGCACAAAAAAGTATTAAGACCCAATCTCAGCCCTGAGACAGGATCAAACTGGTGCTAATCAGACATGGAGGCAGGACACAGCTCAAGATAAAAGCTCCCAAAAGAACATGGAGATCAGGTTGCTCTCTAAAAGGTAAATAATTGAATTTTGCCCCATTTGGTCATATACACATTATTGCCCCAAACTAATTTATCTTCCTCTGTACTCGATCCCAGGCCCCTTGGGGTTTATTTCAACCGATTGTCTCTATCCCTAACTGTTCATCTACTTAAGCTCCTCAGCAGGGAGAGCCATGTGCCAGCACTGTTCTTTCCTTCAGATTAAGATTAAGGAGCTCAGATCCTGTCTCTCCTTTCTTCTCGGCTCAGTCTTCCAACTGCTTCTCTGCAGTCCACTTCTGTCCTTTCTGGGCAAGTCTTCGGCACAGGATGCCCCTTGGCCCCACATGCTATTTGTTTTTTCCAGGAACTCCTTTCTCTTCCATCTTGGTCTGGAGCATCAAGTCCTTGGCAAGGCCTTTCGGAGCGAGACCAGGGCAAGGCTTCTGGCCCTTCATCCTCCAGTCCTCTGCATCTTCCCGTCAGTGTGGGACACTGCACATTGGCGAGTGTGTGACTGATTCTGTCTTTCTCTTCTAATGCCATGTAAGCCCCACTAGTTAGAGGTTCTGTCTGGTTTCCCCCAAAGGATCCACAGTGGTAGGCATGGTGCCTGGCACACAGTAGGCACTGCACTAGGATAGGTGAATGTGCAGATTTTGGCCACCGAGCACTTTTCACACTTGAGAGCTGACATCTACCTATGAACTTGCTTATCTTCCCTAGCTCCTATCACCCTACCTTTCACATTTCTAAGTTTTCCTCCCATACTCCGTGAAGGAGTCTTAGTTGACACTCTCATGTCCTTGCACATCAACAATATTTTCATTTAATTCCCTGTGAGCCCCCTGCCCCCAATGCTCTTTTTAAGGCCACCACAAGTCAGCTAATCCTGAAATCCAAAGGGAACATTTCTGTCTCTATCTGATTGGAATTCACTGCCACATTTGACAGTGCTGATTACTTTCTCCTTGAAACCCTTCACTACCTCGGTCGCCCTGGCAACCCCTTCTCATAGTTGTTTGTTGCATCTCTCAGGCCTTTCCCTCTCTGCTACCTTGATCAGCTCCTCAAACGTTTCTAACTCGCTGTCCTGCCCTGGGCCCTCTGCTGTCTTCTCTGTACCTCCCCAGAGAAGTTCCCTCCTCTGGGTCCCCCACTGCTAAGTGGCAATGGCTCCATACTGGTGCAACCAACTGCATCTTTCTTCAGTCCTATAACCTTGGATTCAGGTACCAGCTGTCTGGATCTCCAATACCCTGACTACATACTCTGACAGGCTCTCAAGGCTGTGCCCCAACCCAGAGGCCTCCCTACCAGTCACCCAGGGCTGCAGTCAAGGCACACTACTGTCTGTCTCTAAACAGTTAACCATTCTAAGCACTTTCCAGTTCCACTACCTACAATATTCTGATTTATTTATCTCCAACCCCACTGGTCTAGCCCAGCACACCCTCTGCCTGGAACTTTCCTGCCTCTGGACAGACAGGGTGCTTGGTGAAAGAAACCAGGGGTCTGCGGCTCTCTAGCAACCCTTACTCCTTCAGACAGGTGTGTATTGCCCCTAAAGGGATTTCCTTGTCCCGATCTCCTGCGGCTGAGGTGGGACCTGGGCTGCTCTACCATGCAGAAGTCACACTCCCCTCCTCAGACCCACTTCCCACTACCCAGTCTTGTCAAGGCATTGCATGAGGCTCCCACTCAGTCAGATAAACCAAAGCTCACTTTGATTTCTGTTCAAACATGGAAAAAATAGTTAAATTCATTCTCTGCTGTCTAAGACAGACCAAAACATTCAAGACTGTGATGTAGGGCCCACTCTCCACTGCTCATCACTCCTCCCTCAGTCTCGCTTCTCAGGGTCTGTTTCCTTTCCTGAGAAATGGAGGAATGCTGGCTATCTGCCTCATAACATACAAGTTGGTTGGGTTGTGATGATCAGAGAGGACAATGACTCTGAGTCCTGTGTAAACTGTGAGGAACTGTACCCACAGAGGCTAGGGAGCATTCCCGAGACCCAGACAGTGTAACCATGACTCCACAACCTTGTTTGTTGATTCCCTGAAGGATGCAACAGAAGCCTTTTGACAAAAACACCTTGAATCTCTACTTCAGATATCCGAGTTGAGGCAGAAAATAATTATTCAGCCCCCACCTCGCTGGCTGCCTGTTGCTAGGTGCCCAGTATACAAAGAACACGTAAGATGCGACCCCAGTCACCAGGCAAGATGGAGTCAACAGCTAATTAGCTGCAGTCAGTACCCACAGGGTGGAAGAAAGCTCCCTGAAAACACGCAGATCAGGTTCCCTGGAAAAAGGAACATGATTGCATTTTGTTCCTTCCATCAACACAACTAATCCCTTCACCTCGACACTTAATCCCACTGTTCTGGGGCCCCTCACTGCCTGCTGTCCCCACTCTGCAAGCCCAGCTGCCCAGCCTCCCCTGCCCCACTGTGGTCCTCCAGCATGGGTGCCTTCCTGGCCCCGAGGCCTCTGGAGCCCCCTTCTCTCTCCTCCTGCTCTCTCCTCCAGGCTAGAGGCTGACTGCTGCCTACTCCGGGCCTTCGGCCCCGTCCTCAAGAGTTGCTGCAGCAACGGTCCAAAGCCATGTCATGGCTTCCCCTGAGCTCTGTGCATATGGCCCACCTGTGGCCACTTATCCTTCTAGACTCTTCCCTAGAATTCCAGTCAGTTTCAGGCCTGGTTCCTATGAGTTCTATCTATACCTTTGTGTGTATACACATGTATATGTGTGTGTACCTGTTTGTGTGTGTTCATGTGTGTATGTGAGCGTGTGGTAGCCAGAGGTTGATGTCAGGTGCCTTCCTCCATCTCTGTCCACCTTATTTTTTTGAGACAGGGTCTTTCACTGAACTTGGAGTTCACACTTTGACTAGGGTGGCTGACCATGAGGCTCCCAGTATCCTCCTGTCTCTACTCAGCATTGGGATTATAGTGCATCCATGCCTGATTTTTACTTGGGTGATGGGGATTAAACTCAGGTTCAGTTAAACTGTGCAAGCACTTCACCAACAAAGTCATTTTTCCAGACCTTTGAAACTTGGGATGTGTGCTCTGAGATGACTTTGGAATAAGCTTTTCTTTGTAGTGAACAGTGGACTGACAATCTGAATCTTAGTTTTAGACAAGTCTTCCTGTCTTGATCCAGTTCTTAGCTATACTATTCCAGGCTGATTATGGTATCCAGAGTCACAACCTTCTTAGGGAACATGCCACCTGGACAGAGAACCAGAGATGTGATTAGAAAAAAAGCCAGTGAATACAAGGTGGCATTTCAGGTGGATACAGAAAGCCTCTGAGTCCTGCTGAGTGTGTGCAAAGACAGGTCACCTATTTTGCCAATGAGAACAGACCCACCTAGCTGGCATCCACCAGTCTGGAGAAGTCCAATCTTGTAAAGAAACATTTTTCAGGAGTCCCAAGAGGGACAGCCCCACCCTATCCCTCACCTGCACCGACCTACCTGCATGGCTATGCCAAGGCATTTCACCATCAATGACAGAATCCGCTGAGCCAGCTCCTGCCAAGTTTACCTTCATGAGGCTGCAGGCATCTTGATGATTCTTCCATTCTCCAAAATGTGATGATACAGTCTGGGGTCTCCACACCCCAATCAGCATTGTTCTAGAGATCTGGGCATCTGAGGATATGCTGCTAGAGCTGGAAAGGAACTCAGGGATAATCTAGTTCAATTGCTTCCTTTTATAGATGAGGAAATAGGCCTTGTGAGTGGAAGTAACTGACAGCAAGTCAGTGGGAAAACCACCAGTGTGGGGATTCTGTCTATGTAGTTGATTGAGAATAATGGAGCCCTGGATTGTAAAATACTTAGGATAGTAAACTTGTATTTACCTAGGAAAGTGGCAAAATGTGTGAAAGGGACACTGGACTCAGGGAGGCCAGGCTATTTCTGCTAGTTTGTGCTGGAGGTCCCCTCTATGAAATGAGGACAAATGAGAATCTGAGGTGATGGAAGCAAACTCATCCAAGACTGGGTGAGTCTACCTGAGGGAGGGGTCTTCAGACCAATGAATGTATGCTACTCTCAAACACTATGCAGAACTGTGCTTAAAGGAGTTGGTCTTCCTAGCCCTGACCACTAGTAGATACCAATTCTGAATAACCCAGTCAGCCCCACGCAGCCGGCCAACAGACAGGATCCCCAGTTCCCTTCCATCATTATCAGCTTAACACTGGCAGTTTTAAAAAATAATTATTTATTTGAGGCAGAGCTTCACGTAGCTCGGACTGGCCTCTAACTCTGACCTTGCACTCCTGATGTTCCTGCCTCCACCTCCCACGTCCTAGAATTATGGACATGAGCCTCCATGGCTGGTTCAGTTTGATCTAACTTCTCATTTCAGATGCTAACTTCATATTGGCAAATATTTATTGGCACCTCCCGGCAATGGTTTGAGGACAGACGAAGTCACTGGCCTGGTGCTAAGCCTCTCAGGATTCGGTGAGCAGGCTGTTGTGCTTGCTGTCCAAGGTTAACTTTGCCTAGCCCAAATAATCCAGTCCACTCCAGGTATTGTAGATCATGGGCCATCACTTGCCCTTGCTTGTTGTTGGCCTTTGCCTTCCTCCTGGCATTTCAAAGCTTTTTGGCTTGGGGGGAGGGTGTCCTCAGACACTTTTTCAGTATCTAACTCCTTCCTTCACTCCTAGTTTTAATAGGTTCATACATCTGATGTTTAAAGTTTTAAAAAGTCAGCAGCTTCTGCTCAATCCTTTCCCTCTGAACAGCTGTGTTTTAGCCCTCAAGTCCTATCTAACGGCCATATATACTCACACCCCAGCCCCAGTTCGTCATCCCAGCAGCTCTCCACCTGTTTCTACTTACGGTTGATGGACGAGGACTGTGGTTAAGGTAATGCTCTGCAGGGCAATGGGATGGGGGTAACATCCTAGCTCTGCCCTTTCTCCTGGCCAAACAGCAGCCCTTCTGTTAGCAGGCACAATGTGCCAACCTTAGGAAGCTCTGTGAGGGTTCAGGGGATATTGCTGGTGAACTGCTCATCACACCTGATCTAGAAAAGCATTTGCCAAATATTAGCTGGTGAAAAAAGAACAGTCTAAACAGGATCCCTTCTACTCTCCAGCTCTCACCCTTCAAAGCTGGGAGAAGCCATTGGCCTCCCACCTCCATGTGCTCCCTTCCTGCTTCCCTCTACCATGGCAATGCCTTATCAGCCTCTATCACTCTGCTAATCTAAAGAGGGATGAGAAGACGCCCCAACCAACCAGGAATTCCTTCTTGATCCTCATGCTGCTGGTGGTTGTCACTCCCATCCCTGACACCTTTGTAGGCCATCATCTCCTTTGAGAGGACTGGAGGATGCCTCTGATTGGCACTTAGAGAAGCAGAGTAGGTACACAGGGGGAGGTGCCAGCCAGAGAACAGTAGTAGCTCTGTTAATAGAGAGAACTCTATCACTGAGGTAATGTGGAAGGACAAAGGTTGAGCCAAGAGTCACAGAGCATGACCTAGGCTGATAAAGACCATGGCAGCTATGTAGATCATGGATTGAAAGGGCCTGTGTTGGAAGCTGAGGCATCAGTGAAACTGAGCAGCCAGAGATGACTAGATCCAAATGAAGAGGAGATGGACCTGGGGAAGACTGAGGAGCTAGAAAGACTGATCTGGAGGGACAGAGGTACTGACAGCTAAGGAGGGTTACGGATGCCCAATCCAGTCTGGTGGTTCAAATATCGGTTGCTCCCGCACACCAGGCTGTTAGGCAGGCACAGCCGTGAGGGTCATTACTTACAGTAGCTGGGTGTCTGCTAAGCAATCTATGGGCTTTAGTTCCTGTCAGGGAAAAATGGAAGCACATGGCACCCATAAAAATGGGTGTGCGTGGAAATAACTAGTTCATATTTGACCAGTAAGTGAAAACAAACTCAAAAGCAGCCCCCCAAAGAGCCCTGACCATCTGTGAGCAGCAGGCCAACCCCCACAGTACACAGCTGAAGCCTGGGGACTTCAGAGGCTGGGTCTTTCCTTTGAGTGGGTGGAGGGCGTGGGGCCAGAGGGGCATGTAGGTCCATCTGGGTGTTGAGATTCCCGGAACAAGTGTGTGTGGCAGTGGGGGTAAGGCTGAAGAGAAGGCAGTTCTGAGACCATTATGCTGGTGAAAATGTTCATGATCTTTGAAGACAGAAGATGGAAATGAGTGATGCCAACAAGCAGCTCAGTCTGCAGTCTGTCAGAGCTCAGGAGTCAGTGGCCCTATCAGTCTGTGGGCCAACAGACTGCATCTCTTCAGAGTTGGGCTTAGTTGTGGAACAGGTGTCTGTACTCTGCCCTGCTGCCAGTTCACCAACCTGCCCAGAGACAGGGAGGGGCTCATAATAGTAGCAGGCTTCTAAAAGTCTACATGTGGGGGTTGAGGGCATGGGGCAGGCAGCGAGAAGGAAGTAGCTGTAATCAAGAATCCACTGACATCCAGGTCTGCTGGGCACCTACCACGTGCAACTTACCACATGTGAACTACTGCCAGAGAGGCTGTGAGGCTGTGGTGTTTTTATGAGGCTCTCATGTATCTGTTCAAAATACTAGTCTGGACATTAACTGCTGTTATTTTAGAGTTGTGAAGAGGAGTCTTGGGAAGGGAACCCCTTCCTTTCAGGAAGGGCCTGTCCTCAAACTCCTTTAGGAGTCTAGCACTAATTGACAGAGACCTACTTAGTCACCTTTGGGGCCACCGACCAACGTAACAGATGCTGTGCCAAGCCTGGGGAGGCAGGCTTTGTGTCTGGTCAAGTGACAAGCTCCCTATTCTTAAGGGTCATGCAGTACCTCAGTGACCTTGCTGGTCACTTTTGAGGAAAAAGAGGTCAGTCTATTTAAAGCTTGAGCACTAACCACTGGGGAACACTAGAGGGGGAATTTAAAGCAGAATTGCTGCTGTCAGGCCCCAAAACGGTCTGAGAGTTCCAGTTTCCAGCCTACTCGGTGCCATCACCCAGTAGCCTATGAGGTGGGATTCTTTCCCACCTTAGTGCACATTTAAACAGTGGAAGCAGCACTGGGGAACCACTGGTGCTTTGTCAGTTTCCCTCCCTAATGAGCCCTTCCACATCTGCCTAGGTTATACATAAATATTCTCAGCACTTCTGTACACAAGAGTGAAAATGGAAGTTATTCCTTAATGCAAAATCCTTTGATTAAATAGTTCATTGTCTTAACACACTTTCTTTCAGCCAACATCTCCAAGACTAAAGTAACAAGAATAAAGGTCACCAATGCTCAAAGGAGAGGGCTTTAGAAATGTTAAAGACTTCTTCTCCTTGACTAATAAATGGAGAAACAGGCCTCAAGGAGCATGAGTGGCAGAGAACAAGGTCACATGCCAAGTGGTGGGGAATCAAGCCCAGGGCTCTATTATCTCCTGCCTCCCTGCCTTTCCTATAGAAGGCTGCCACCACCAGCATGGGGTGGGGGAACGGTCGAGGAGGAGAGCTGTCCAAATGTAAGCTCTCCACAGCCGCCCAGGAAAAGGGGTGAGAGGCCAGAAGCACCCAGAGGATTTGTCTCTGGAGAAGTCTTGTTCAGCCAGATAGGGCAAGGCACGCTCACACATACCCCCGTAGGGGCTGCTCCCAGAGGAGGCAGGGAATGCTTTGTGAGAGTCCAGTAAGGGTCATGAAGGGGGTCACAAAAGCGAGGGAGTGGCATGGTGGGGACTGCTTTGAGGCAGATGCTAATGACCCTCATTCTAAGGTGACAGACCAGGGGTAGTGCAGGGACAGTCACAAAGGCAAGGCACAAGACCTGGGGCTCCTTGAAGCCTCGAAGCAGTCCACTCCTGACCCTCGTGTTTGAGTTCCTTTCCCAGGTTCCCAAAGGGAGACGAGGTCTTCTATATGGAACCTTCAGTCGATGCTTGTCCAGTCTCATCCCTTTCCCTAGAAATGGATGTACAATCCAAGTTTTATTCAGTGTACTCCATCTCCTCTACTATCTAGCCTGCCAAACCTGGTCCTCCCTGCCTTATCTGTTGCCACTTTTGAGACCTTTCTCCTTCTTCCCAGTGATCGAGACAGTGGTGGCTTTTGTTACAGCCCTGCTGCTTCCACTGTTTAAATGTGCACTAAGGTGGGAAAGAATCCCACCTCATAGGCTACTGGGTGATGGTACCCAGTAGGCTGGAAACTGGAACTCTCAGACCGTTTTGGGGCCTGACAGCAGCAATTCTGCTTTAAATTCCCCCTCTAGTGTTCCCCAGTGGTTAGTGCTCAAGCTTTAAATAGACTGACCTCTTTTTCCTCAAAAGTCTTCTGGGATCTGATTCTAAAGCAGCCAGATACTGGTGGTCCTTCACTTCACTTTCCAGCCCTATGTCTTTCTGTGAGCACAGAGATGCACGATTGGATGGTAAGAAGTAACATCTCATTTATTATGTCACTGCTCAAATGTTTACTCTTGATCGTCAGGTCTCAAGCCTGACAGTCTTCCCTGGCCTGTATCTCCTCTTTCCTGAGACTCTCTCATAGTACTTGCCATTGTCCATTTGGAGCTCTGGAATGACCTACACAATGCTATCCCCTTTCCCATTAGTCTGGAGGACACTGTGATGGCAGAAACTGTACACTGTAGCCCCAGGGTCTCACCACGCATGAGATTCTGACAAACACTAGAGGAGTGAATAGTAGGACAGGCCTCCTAAGCCAAAGAAGAACTGATGGGCCATGCCCTTCTCAGTCTCTAAAAGGAACTCTGGCACGCCCCTGAAGCAGCATCCAGGAAGGCTGGATGAAGAGCTCTAGACTAGCCAGCACCAGCAAAAATGAAGAGATGAAGGAAGCTTCCTGACACAGGCAGTGTCTGGGCTCATATGGTACACTGACTAAAGCACAAAGCACATGCATACAGTCTCCAAAACACTGTTACCAACTCAGCTCAGCCACCTTCCTCGGGTGGGCTCAAAAGAACCCTAAGATCCCGGGAGAAAGAATCCCCAGGACACGAGGGCTAGAAAAACTATCTTTGCTTCAAAGCCCACATTTTACCTATACGGAAACTGAGGGACGCAGCAGGGCATCTTCCCAAAGAAGCCTGGCTCTTGGTCGCATGGGGGCTTGTGGTTGGTTCACACACAGAGCCACAGCAGGAAATGGAAGTACAGCACACGGTCTCTCTAAGGCCTGGTGGCCTTACTTTTTCAGAAGAGGCATCTCTTTCCTGAAAAGCATTTCAAGCAGAGGGGTGGGATGCTGGGTGGGTGGGGAGCCCCACTGGGTAGACAGAATGCTGATGTGGCAGGCACCCTTTAAGTGGTGGACTACTTACTGGCTCCCTACCACAAACCTTTTGGAGGGAGGCCTGTGATTCTCAAGCTGCATGACCTACAACAGAAAGCTGCTTTCTGAGGGAGAGCAAAATAAGCAATGATCTTGGCTTCATTTATGACCCAGGTGCCTCCACAGGAGAGGAGGGATACAAAAGCTTTTATTTGTTTGGTTTGTTTTTGGAATTTGCAGTTGTCTATTTTGCTAAGTCTCCCCACCAAGTTAGAATCATGAGGTCCTGGAGTGTCAGGCCTTGGTTTGGTCCTAAAATCTCCAGCAAGCTTGGTACAGGGTCTTTGTGTTTGCTGAACAAAAACCAGCCTTTCCTATGTCCAGTTCTCAGCTTCACAAGTTCTGGAGAACCCCAAACAGCCACACACAGCAAAGAACAGAGACAAAACACCACAGAAGCAGATAGGATCAGTTAAAGTTTTCAAAGAAAACTCTTAAACAAATTGTTAATTTTTGTTTGTTTTGGACAGGGTTTTACTCTGTAGCCCAGGCTCGCCCAGAACTTACAGCAATTCTCCTGGCTCTGCTTCCTGAGTGCTGAGATTACAGGAGAGCCACTACACCTGGCCCTTTGGTAAATCATAAACAAGATGAGGAGAGCATAGATCAGCAATGCTAGGAAGGAAAAAGAGAGGAAGTGTCGTGGGCAAATGCCAAAGAACAGGAGGAAACTGCACACAATAAAGCAAAAGTCAAGGCAGGACAGGTGAACTTTCCAGAATTTACCAAACCTTCATAGTATCACCTTGCAGCCCCCGTAACAGTTCTGCCCTTGCACAGTGTTCCTGTTCTGCTTTCTGAAGGACAGAGGAGATGGATGGAGGAGGATGCTCAGCTCAGGACCCTGACAAACCACCCCACTTCGCCTCCTGGGTCCTGGCCACACCTACAGCATGGGGCTGTCCCACTCTTGCTAGCCATTGCCTTAGGGTCCACTGGATGGACAGCTAGCCTTATTTACTTTTCCACTTGAAATGCCATAAGTGGTTTCACTTTATTTTTACTTCAAAAGCAGCATCATAAAAATCCTTGATGATCGGAGCCCCAGCTGTCTTAAGTTGTTTGTCAAGAGATCGGTTACTCAAGTCTCCTATGGAGGAAACAGTTTCAGGCGAGAAGCCATGGGAGCTGAGAAGCCCAAATGTCTCATCTCTGAAAACTTTCAGACTCCCTCCTGTTCACTGCCTGGCCTGCCCTCTGCTTCCCCTCCCCCAGCCCCACCATCTGCTCTCCAGAGAACAGATCAAATTTTCGGGCTAAGGTACTCTGGCGCCAAGGACTCAGCCCCTGTGTGCTTCTCCCTGCCCCCCACCAACTCAGAAATCCAACACCACAACCCAAATGGACTGCAGCCATATAAAACCATGAAGTAAAGTTTATAAAGCTTTATTAAACATTTCAAACAGCTATGCAACGAACACACCAGAAATAAAAGCTCTAGAACAGCAGTCCAAGTGTTTCACAAGTGTGGCCTCGAAGTCCCATTCCCTAGATGCCTGCTTCCAGTTCTGTCCTGTGCCTGGCCTACCACCCTCCCTTCTCAGGCAAGAGAGAGAAACATTTCCAACTAGAAGCATAATCATGCTGATCCCCAGTGAGCAGGAGCCAGGACCGAGTCTCATATGCCAACACTTGTTGTGGGAGCGTAGAGGAAATAAAGAGCAAGTAGCAAGTCACCAAATCTTCCCGTGTATTCTTCAGAGTGTACAGTCTATGTGCGCAGGAACGAAGAAGCTCCTGGCAGAAGGACGATGGCCACTGCTCCCCTGGGTCTTTTCTGAACCACCTTGGAGTCCACTGTGCTGGTCACTGCAATCCCCATGCTAAATAAAAACTGCAGCAAGACCTACTACAGCTAGCTACTACTACTAAATCTCAAAATCAGAACACATTCGGTAAAGCTTCTTCAAAAGGAATATACACATGTATTGGTGTACACACACACACACACACACACACACACACACATAGGGCACATCAAAAAATACCCAAACACCTATCAAGGGGATCATGGCTGCTATGAAACACACAGTACTTTCCCATTCACTCGGCTGGGAACCACTGGGTCTACATGAACACACCACACCTCCCTCCTGCAGAGCATGCATGGGAGACATGAGGATGTCTCCTCAGGATAGCTGAGAGAGGCAGGAGGAAGGAAGGGCAGCGGGGAGAGGCTGGGCTGAAATGCATGAGCCCAGACACCCAGGTCAAAGAGCAACATTTCTCTGTTGCTTCTTTTTCAAAAATGAGGCAGAGGAAATACCGGAGGTTTGTGGGAAACAAACAGTTGAGACGTGATTCCATCTCACCTGCTGAAGGGGGAAGGAAGGATGAAAAGCGAGGCTCTCGGGCGTCAGCAATCTCTTCAAATAGGAGATAAGTGCAAAAACAAGCCCTGTCTTGGACAGGTACTCCCCCAAAAGGAAGAGGACGGGGGAGAACTAAAGGGAACTCAGGAGAGGGACTGAGGAGGGGAGGAGGGAGATCCTGATGAGGAGGAGTTATGGAGGTTACAATGAGACTGGCATTTTATCTGCCCAGGTAATACCAAGGCAGCTGACCAGGATGAGTGTAGACTCTGCAGTGATGAGGCGAGGGGGTGGGCCAACCCGTCAGCCGGGACCCAGATGGTGACAGAACACACAACCACAAGACCACCCACGACTACAGGACTCTACAATAAAAGCACCGGTCAGTGCCATTATTCACATTATAAGGATAAAACATCACAGGCCAAAAGGCGCCGTCAGGAATGTGGCACCCGCGGGTGCGGGATTTGAAACTCCAATGCTTTATGACCTTTGTCAATGTCTCCCTCCCGTCTTCTTCCTTGGAAAGCTAACTTGGCAGCCATTAGGTGCCCACAACACCAGGGTCATGGGCTGATTCCGGAAGTGGGGAATCGGAGCAGTGGTACAGGAAACAGTTTCCCCAGCAGCTATAGCAGATGAGGAAGAGGGCTGCCAGGAAAACCAAGGCACATATTGTGCAAGGCTTCCGTTCCAGAAGGAAGCTGAGCAGGTAGAAGCCCATGAACATGGAGTGGCTGAACCACAGGGCGGGGTTGAGGGGCTTGGGGATGAGGAGGACGGGCAGCAGCCACTGGAGGCAATACATGATCTCTGTCGGGCAGGGCCTTCACCAAGGCTGCCAGGGACCGCTGCAGGAACCGACCTAATGGGAGCCAGCAGGCACAGGTGGCTGCCCTCTGCTTTCTTCAACCCTCTCTCCAGGAGCTGAGCCGCTGTGCTCTGGCTGTCAGCCCGGGATCACCAAGGCAGCAGGGATCCTGAAGAGAAAAGTCAACACAACAGACAAAGAACAGACAGACAGACAGACAGACAAAACAAACAAAAAAACAGGAACAAAATGTATACTTATTTGGGAAAATGGATCATGGTTAACATCAACAGCAAATGTGAATGCCCTTTCCTCCCTCCCCACCCATGAAGGCCTACTCTTATCCAAGTCACCAGTTCAGACAGCCTCCTGGGGTATCTCCCCCTGGGCTTCTACTGGGGGCTCCCAGGAGGGAACGGTCCGCACAGTGGACTGGCTTTGCCTGGGCCCTGCCCAGCAGAGATCATGTATCGCCTCCTGGGGCTGCCGCCCGTCCTCAAAGGGCCCAAACCTCACAATACCGCCCTGTGGTTGCCACAGGACACCATGGGCTTGGTGCTGCGCCCCCATGTGGTGAGGAAGGGCTCTGTAACTAGGCCTTACATCTGCAGCTGCTATGCTCTTTGACAATATGTCAAGTGAAAACAGTTATCTCTGCACTGCTAACCTGGAGATGGCAGGCAACAGATCCTCAGATGCTGGCAAGCTCTAAGAAAGCGCAATTAAAATGCCATCAAATATTTTGTTTTATGATGGCAGCCTGGGCCAAGCTTGCCTTTTTCAAATAGCCTGTTATTTTGCTCAAGCCAGCCAACTTCTTCGAAAGTCAAAGCAGGAGGAAAAAAAAGAAAAAAAAAATTGCTACTTTCTCCAAAATGTACACCTTCTTTTGCTACTGGCCCTATATAGAAGCTTGATCTCTATGAACTTTTAATTAGAATTAATATTCTGTCCATATTGGGGCAAATACCAGTAGGTCTCTGGGCCAGGTAGCTCACGGTAAAGAAGTGTTTTCTACTGGTTACTGGGATGGTGGGACCAGACCCTACTTGTAGACGGCGATTTGGTCTTCCCATTCCACAAAGCCCATACTCCACAAAGGACCCCCCCCCCGCCCCCCGCAAGACCAGTGCTCTGAGACCCACAAAACTCACACTCTACTAGGGATCAGCAAGATCATGCTCTGAGCGGGACTTGCTTTACTTTGAAACTGGGATATGGTAGCCATAACCTTTGCAGCTATAGGAAAATCCTGCTCTGTGCTCCAGCTGCTTGGAGCAACCGGTACAAAGAACCGCGCTGGCTCAGGCAGACCTACTGGGCTGGGGGGAAGGGAGCATAACACAGAGGTCTC
The DNA here is from genome assembly GCA_035773235.1 of Eospalax fontanierii. Classification (NCBI taxonomy): domain Eukaryota; kingdom Metazoa; phylum Chordata; class Mammalia; order Rodentia; family Spalacidae; genus Eospalax; species Eospalax fontanierii. The sequence goes on along the minus strand of CM069550.1, from coordinate 21,695,858 downwards.
TATCATTTGCCCTGCACAAAACTATCCCTAAACACATTCCAACCACTGCAATGTAGAGCTCACGCCTTTCACACACACAAAGGGCGCCAATCCGTCCTGCATCCCTCCCAAAGTAGATCCTACCGCTTTGGCGCGCGCTGGTCCAGCTCGGAATTGTAGCCACCAGCACGCCACCAGTGCCCGCGCGCGGCAGATTCCGATCTTCTAATTACCGTAAGAGGTAGGACGCGAAAAATCAGGGAAGGGGTACGCAATCAGGGACCCTCACAAGAGATGACATGGGCTTAAAACTCACTGGATATTAGCAGGGCTGAGCAGGGCCCCGTCGCAAGGCTCCTGAAGGGAGTACTTTTTGCTCCGTGATAGACCTCCCTAATTTCGGTTTTCCATCCCTGTGCAGGTCCATTTTGGCTCCGCACAGGATGCGGGGCTCCAGTTTGCAAACCAGGGTGTGCCGCAAGAAGAGGCTTGCCCTTACCCTCACTCTAAACTCTATAGAATCTTGATGCCCCTCCATTTTACACCAGATTTCAAAAGCGGGCACGGCAGAATTTTCTGGAAAGGGGCTACAATGGGACTCAGGAGGTGGGGGTCGGTGCGGAAAGAACAGATGGATTTTTTTTTCCTGGCGAATGAAGAGCGCCCCCCGCCACCCCCTCATTGACACCCCCCCCCAGCGCGCATGCGCAATCAGGTGGCATGAGGGTACTTAAGGCGCAGCCACCGCGGTTGCGGCAGTGCGCCCAACAGCGGACTCCGAGACCAGTGGACCTCAGCGAACCCTCGCTCTCAACCACTCACTCTCGGAACCATGGCGGCAGTTGCGGCAGCCTCGGCGGAACTGCTCATCATCGGCTGGTACATCTTTCGCGTGCTGCTGCAGGTGAGAATGCTGGGGCTTTGGGTGGGAGAGGGTCCCCGAAGTGCGCCCCGTGAACCCTTAACCCGTGTCCCGATTGCCGCCTCCCCGACCCATCCTATCCCAAATGCCGCGATCCCTGCCTACCCAAGTGCTGCACTGGTACCATTCGTACCATTCGTCCCCGCCCGTTCCCCGTGCCCACATCCTCGCGCAGACCCTGTCCCCAAGGCGCCCGCGCCAGGCCGGGAACAAAGACTCGGGGGTGCGGCGGTCGCCCGCTGCGGACGATCCCGACCAACGCGGTAAGACAAACCAGCTATACCCAAACTCGAGCCCAGGAGGGAGGCGGGGCGCTTGTGTGTTGTGAGACTTTACAGCTCGCCCAGCAAAAAATGTTTTTCCTTAAAAAATTGCGCATTGCGGGGATTTTTATTTTAAAATACACCACACACACACACACACACACACACACACACACACACACACCACTTGTGGAGTAGGAGGAAAAGAAGTTAGAAAAAGGTACTTCTCAGCAAAAACCAAAAAAAGAAAACAAAAAAACTTCACAAAAAGAACCTTACAACAAATTGCAGAAAAGTAATTAAAGGGGAGAAAACAGAAAACGCGCATTGCAGGAAAATAAATCAGACAAAAGGACTTGGTAAGAAAAAATGCAATAGATAAAAGTGCACTGCAAAAAATTAAGACAAAGGAACAGAAAAAAAAAAACAACCCAGAATTGGACAAAAACACTTTGAGTAAAACAATGAGAGGGAAAAAGCCCTTCACAAGAAAAATGGATGGGGGAAAAGTGCTTCCAAAGAAGGACAAATCATTTTATGGTTTAAAAAAAAAAAAAAGGCGGCAAAAGTGCTTTTCCTAAAGATAAATCGGAAAAAAGCGCTTTGTCCATAAAACCATCTTCCCCAAGAGCTCCCTTTGCAGGAAGTGTTTCCTGCTAAAGGACTCCTTTGCCAAAGGAATCGCATATTTCCTTCAAGGTGTTCCTGGAATGCTGCATTTACTGGGTAGGATTCGCTTTTCGAAATCCTCCAGGGACACAGCCCATTGCGAGAAGTGAGGTATACCTAAGTTGTGGGTCCAATCAGCTTGCCGCCATGCAGCTCTCAGCACAGTTGGAAAAGCTCCAGCTGCCCTGACTCGTGGACAAGCTGCGCCTCGCCCGCCTCTCCAGCTACACTGGACAGGCGGGCGGGGCCGGGGGCGGGGCGGGGGTGGGCAGGGCCGCACCGCAGACAATATGGTCTGGGCGCTCCTCTAAGGGTGGGTCCTGGGTCTCTTATCGCAGGTGTTCAGGTACTCCCTGCAGAAGCTGGCGTACACGGTGTCCCGGACCGGGCGGCAGGTGCTGGGGGAGCGCAGGCAGCGAGCCCCCAACTGAGGGCCCAGCTCCCAGCCCTGGGCGGCCCTGTCATCAGATGCTCCTGTGCATCTCGGCCAGCACGGGAGCCAATGCCGCGCAGGAATGGGGGGTCCCCTGTGCTCCCTCGTCAGAGGAGCACTTGCCAAGGTCAGTGAGGGGCTGGTAGGCCCCCGGAGAAGCAGCACTAACAATGATGAAGATACAGATCCCTTCCCTACCCCCTTTGCACTCGTCCCACTGCCGGTGGGTGGGAGAGGAGGGGGAAGAGGGGAGCAGACCCTTGAGATCTGGGTGGAGGCACCGCATTCTGATCTGGTCCAAGTTGAACAGCACCATCCCAGCCCTCAAGTCACAGCCAAACCAGCAGGCCATACCACGGAGATGGAAACATCCTACCAGCCAGCAGAATGGACATTCTGACATCACCAGCTGAAGCCCTGAATCTCGGTGCAGCAGAGAAGGCGTCAACTGCGCGATGCGTGGAGAGACTGGAGGGCATGAGGGAGGGAGTCTTGAAAAGGGTTAAGAAATTCAGCGGGGCCCTCTCTGTTCTTTGTCCATGGCATGCGCATTTCTGCCTTGCTCCCTTATTCCCCCTTTCCCTTGCCTTCCAAGCCCCTTCCCCCAAAATGTGTCACTTGATTAGGTCCTACTCAAACAGTAAACGAATCCCATTATTACCAAAACGCCTTCTCCGACCCCCGGGGCCCTCACTGATCTTGCTCTCCCTGATCTCATGCAGCAGTTGTGCTCAATATTGTGGTAATTGCTAATTGTACTTGTGCGCATTAGTTGTGTTCCCCCAGCTAGATTGTAAGCTCCTGGAGATCAGGGATCCCCTCTACAAAAAATAATAAAAAAGGTACCTCCTCTGTCTCTCAGTGTCCCTGCTGAGCAGTGGAGGGGCACCAAAGAGTTGTCTCTTTTGGCTTCTTTTGCGACAACACAAGTTTCTAAGGCGGGTCTTATAAACTCATTGTGGAGTGAGGGGCAAGAACCCTCACATCCAGTCTCATTTTAACACTGTCCTGAGATAAAGGACATTTCCCCTCTCCAGTGAGGAACATGGTATTCACTTGTCCCAGAATAAGAGTCAATTCTCCCTACCCAGGTTGATGAGTGCCTCCTTCCCTTGGTGGTCTTGGGGTAAGGGGTCATAGGGATCTATCAATTTGGGAAAGAGAGGAGGAGGGGGAAAAAGATGGGAGGGACTGGTCCTCAAAATGAGGTACTGAGGACCACGGGCACTGACTTGTGAACATAAAGCTATACTACAGGTCTCCATCCAGAATCCCCAAGTAACTGTTGGGCAGTGCAGGCACTGGCTTAGACAATGAGCATGAGATAGGAGATATGGCTCAATACGGTGAAGCTCCAGATCACCACCCCCTTTTTTTCTCAGCAAGGCCTCCCCATCTTAAAGGGCCTTACCACATCCCTGGCCTGTACTTTCCCTTCCTGTTGCATCAGGCAGGGGTGGGCCGACTGCTCTGTTCCCCTCCTCAGTGAGCCAGGGTTGTTCTTACATGGGTCCGCTGACTGCCTCACCAAATGTCCTGCCACCTGTTTAGCCTCATCTCTGGCTTTATCCATCCCTGTCACTGCACATTGTTACTGGGTCAACGCTAAGTGAGTTGGAAGGCCATCAGTCTCTTCTGACACTTCCTCAAATCCCTTAGTCACAGTTGTCACACTCAGGTGCACAAAGCACCCTCACCCCCTAGAACCTTTTTCTTTCTTTTTGTCTTTTTGAGACAGGATTTCCCTGTAGCCCCAGCTGTCCTGGAATTCGCTATGCAGACAGGCTGGCCTTGAACTCAGAGATTTACCTGCCTCTGCCTGAGTGCTGGGATTAAAGGCATGTGCCACCACGCCTGGCAACCCCCTAGAACTTTAATTATGTCTGCAGCCTATAAGAAAGCCTGTTTCTCAGGTCAACCATTGGCACCTCTAAAGACACAGACCTTTGTTCAGCACCAGAGAATTATGGGGGCCAGCAGTGTAGAACTTGGTCTAGTTTGGGGTTTGTCATCCATCAAATCAGCCTAGGCTACTAAGCCAGCTCACTTCCCAGCTCTCACCTTTAGTTCCCTAAAGTCCCAGTGAACCTCCCACACAGAGTGACAGTCAGGACTCCTCAGGATTTGGATGGGATGTGTACTCAGAACTCCATCTTCCACAGCAAGGTGGCTACAGCTGTTACTAAAGCAAGAGTGTGGCCCAAGAGCTGCTCATGAGCAGACAGTGCCCACACCTCCTCCCTGACTGAGAATTTCTGTGGTTTGTCACACTAAACCTACTCAGTGGGTACATTTCAAAATGGGTCCTCAATGAAGGCTGACCCTCCCATCTTTGTATGCTTGGAAAAGTGGGTCCATTGTCACCTCAACGTTCATACCCTAACCTCAGCCCATGTCAGATGCCAGCAGAGTTCAGTAAGGCAGGTCAAAGAGCTTGGAGGGGGTCTGGCTACTCTGGACACTACACATCCTGTCCCGTCCCCCCCGCCCCAAGGCAAGAGGTTGCTGGTAATCCCAGGGCTTTCCAGATAACCATCTATCCATCAGAAGTACTGAGTGTGGTGGAGTGAGATGAAGACTTCCAGGCAAAGGCTGTCCTGGTGACTGCACTGAATGTGAAATGTCATTCCCCAACCCCAAGCCCTGCTGTTCTGGAGGCAATTTAAATCCACTAGTGAAGGCAGAAATAATGTGTTCATATCCCACCACTGTGTAATACCTGTAAGTCTGGTCCAAACATACCTTATTTATAAAAGGTTTCCACAAGCTATATACTCTGAAAGAGTTTTATTCTCATATTGCAAAGCCCTTCATAGAGTTAAATGTCTCTTCCTGAAAAGGTTGCCACTCTACCCTCACAAGGACAGTGAGACAGGGGTGGTAGGCACTAAGAACCACAGCCTTTTGAGGTTGGGTACTAGGTGACATCTTTATCCACAGAGGTAACTAAGGACAGGGCAGGGAAGAAGTTTTCTGAGCTTTGGCTGTGGAGCCAGCCATAGTTACACATGGAGTTTGAGGGAAGCAGGCTTACTGTTAGCCACTTACTAGATTATTTTCAACCTCAGATCTTCTCAGGAGCCAACACCCCAAAGAAAGATTCTGAACTTGCAGTTAATTTCCCCCAGAAGATTTAACAATGGGTGCCCATGTACACAGACACAGTACTAGTTTGTCAACAGTCTCTTTTCTGGGTGACCACTGACTTTCCATAATACCCTGGAGACATGTTTGTGACCATTTTCTCTGGAAATGATCCCCTGACACCTGCCCACCCCGCCTCCCGCTCATAGCCCAACAGGATCCACATTCCTGAGCATCCCCAGAGCAAAACTGGAAGTCAGGCACCAGACACAGGGCTCTAGGTAGATCACTGTGACAGGCTTGCAGTAGAATGCATGTGCTTCAAAGACAGGAGACAACAAAAAGAGGACGGCCTAACCCAGATTCCTCTTTGAAACATGATACAGATACAAAGTATGAGAGATTAAACGTTTTTGGCAGCAACTCTAAGATAACAAAATTTCAGATATAGAATTGATCTAGTTCCTGGAAACCAACCAAAGTTCCAGAAACCCAATCTTTTAACAGGAATGCTTGACATTATGAATTTCTGATTTAAAACAAACAAGTAATATCTAACACTTTGTGTGAGCACAAAAGCTGGAATTCTTTTTTTTTTTTTGTCTCGACTTTGGTGCTGCGATCCAGAAGGCTGACAGGCTGGTTGGACCATGTCAGGCAGGGCAGGGCAGCCGTCCCCAACACATCAGTTCCCTGAAAGGGACAAAAGACGATCCAAACCTATAAACAGAAAGGCCATTTCTTTGCTGGAACAGACCCCAGTTTCCCAACTGAAAAGGGACAGGAGGCCTCGAAAGAAACTAAAGGAGGTCTGGAAGGAGGAAGGAAAAAGCGACTGTCCCCATCCCCCATTCTTCCTTCCCAGGCCACTACAAATGTGACAGGCATTCTGTTCCTCCAGCTGCCCTTGAGGACCACTCCCCACACACCGGAGGAGAGGGAACGGGTGTCCAGACGGGATGAAAAGTTGGAGGGAGTGAGAAGCGCCCAGGACCCGAAGCAAAGCGTCCCCCCATCATCCCAGACAGCAAAACCAGGGCCCCGTTGCCTTCCCCAAGCCCCCTCGGATGGAAAAAGAGTGACTTAAGTGGTGGGGCAAGAGTGGCAGGCCTCCCAGAAGCTAAGCCCCGTGCCAGGGAACCCGGCCGGAAGTGGTGGTGGTCGCGCCCCCCCACCCCGCCCGGTCCCAACCCGGGAGCTCGCTGACCTTGGAGGCCAGAGTGACATCGGGGAGCCTGGGGAGCCACTCTCGGGCCGAGAAGGGGCCCAAGAGGCCCAGCCGAAGGCGAAACCGGGCGGTCACCTGACGCCGGGGAGGAGAGCCCCCACCCCCCGCGAAAGGAAAGCCCTTGCGAGGGACCGAGCGGCGCCTAAGGTGACCCCGAGAGCCAACATGGCGGCGCAACCGCGCCGTGGGCCTCACACCCCCGCCCCCCGGCGGGCGACGCCACGGTACCTGCGAACCCCGCCATGGCGCCGCCGCCACTGTAGCCGTCGCTGCCGCAGCCTGCCTCCGCCTCAGCTCGCCGCCGACGCCGCAGGAGCTGGGGAGACGCCCCCTCCGTCTTCTAGTCGAGCGGCCCGAGGACCCCGCTCGAGCTGTCTACGGAGGGCGCCTGACCAGAGAGTCCAAAGTGAAATAGCTCTTTGCCGCTCTGCCCTGAGCAGCCGCCTTAAACAGTCCTTTAGATACTTTCCACGTACTTAGATAAAATTACGGGGTGTCAAGGCCTTCAAGCCCGAAGAAATTTTTAGTCAGGCGCAACTTGGGCAGCCCCGAACCTCGGGCCCATGGCCTCCTCATGCATATGCAGCAGATTGTGATCCTTACTCTCTGAGCGCCCAGCGGGGCAGTTGCTTAGTGGCTCTGAGGAAGCTGCTTTTCCAGTTGTTTGCTCACCTTGGGGTCCGTGTAGTCCAGGCAAACTTTCTGGTGACTCAGAGTTTGCCCTTTTTAACTAGGGGCAAAGACCCAGGCTCAAAACGTGGTTCCTGCCTGGTTGATAAAATGCTTACCCCAGGGTTAAGGGGTGGATGAGTCAGTGTGTACACTATTAGCTAATTAGGCACATTCCTGAGCACTTACTGTGCGCAAGCGCATTGCTAGAGGCTGAGGAGGTAGAGTTGGACTCCAGATACAAGTTTGCTTTCAGTCTAGGGAGTAAGTATTGAAAGGCAGAGGAGAGACTGTCACTCAGTAATCACTATAAACGGCCACAGTGGAAAACGGGATCGCGTCTTAAGGATTCTTAGACTCTTTAATAAAAGAATTTAAGAATGGATTTAAGAATGGACTCAAACGGAAATTTAAGGACAATTTTATTAGAGTTTAAAAGAAAAACCCTTCGGGTAGGCAAGCTGCAAATCTCAGCATGTGGCCAGAGGAGAATGGAGAAGGAAGAGGAGAGAAAGGAAAAAAAAAGTGCCCCAAGCGGGTTTCGGCCAGCATAGGGGTCAGACATATGGTAGCCACATGGCAGGGAGGGGAGTTTTAGAGTAAAGAAACCCAAAATGTTGAGGTAGCCCAGAGTGTTAGGAAAAGCATGCTTAGAAGAGTGATAGAAGACAAGAAGAGGTTACGCTTCAAAAGCAGGAGGACTTACGAAGAAACGATCACCCGATAAGCTTCTGCCTTAGAAGGCAGGGATTCTGGGCTGGAAAAGTTCACCGCCTCATTAAAGCAGTAATTATTCCGCCCACCTCTTTAGCAAGTCTTAAGATGAACACGCCTCCTAGGGGGTAGTCCCTGCACCAGGTGATTGACCTGGCTCAAATTTTATTCTCTTGACCAGGAGTCTCCCCCTAATAGGCCTTTATTATTATTGTAACATAAATACTTTAAATCAGATCAGTGCATAATTAGACATGTGGTTATGGGAAATTAATGGGATCCTGGTGTTTGAAGAGGGGTGATGGAGAAGTCCCCTTGGCAGATTGAATTGTGAGGGGTGACAGCCCTAGGAGGAGGTGAGCTAGGAAAAGGACAATCCTTGGTCATGAATTTGGATTATATCTTAAAAGGCATGGGGAGCCATTTGTTTCGGGGAAATGAAAAGGAATTTGGGTCTCTGCAAAGCCACTGGCTGCCTGGCTTGGAAGTCGTGGAGGTGATGTCAGGGGTAGGAGACCCACAAGGGACTGTTGCAACTTTCCATGCACAAAGTAATGATGCCTTACACAGGCAGTGGCTTAGAGAACTAACAGAGAGCATGTCAGAATGGACATGTCGGCCGCTGAGACACAGGCAGGGATACCAAGGTTTTGACCTTGGGTATGAAATGCTGAAAATCTGAAGAAAGGACAGGCTGTGAGCAGCAATCTGAAGTCAGGCTTTGAGAAGTATTGGCTGAAATGCCTGGGTAGCATATATTAGAGACAGCAGAGAGATTGGTGCTCAGGACTGCTGGGGCACCAGTCGCACACAGGTGATTCTTCAAGGTGCTGTTGAGAATCCAGGGGATGGAAAGTGGGCAGTGGCGGTCCAGGATGGAGTCAGGAAAGGAGGCAGAGAAGAAGGAGGACCCAGCCAGCAGATGTTTTTGTTCCCACAGTCAAAGTTTGGTCCAGGGTTTCAAACAGTGGGGCTGGCTGCTGCTGTCTCCTGTGACAGACAATTGACAACACCTTGGGTTTGGAAATAAGATGGGTTTGTGGACTGTGTTCTTCATGTTGCAAGAAACTTGTGCGTGCGTGCGTGTGTGTGTGTGTGTGTGTGTGTGTGTGTGTGTGAGAGAGAGAGAGAGAGAGAGAGAGAGAGAGAGAGAGACAGGGTCTCCTTGTGGCCCCAGCTGGCCTGAAACTCACTATGTAGACCAAGTTGGCTTCCATCTCACAGAGATCGACCTGCCTCTCCTTTGCCTCCCAAGTGCTGAGATTAAAAGTGTGTGCCACGACATCTGCCCCACACCCTTTTTTATTTATTATTTTAGTTTTATGTGTATGAGTATACACCCACATAGGTAGGTGTACCTGTGTCATGCATGTCCACAGAGGTCAGAAAAGCGGGTCAGATCCCCTGGAAATGGAGTTATGGGTGGTTGTTAACTCCATGTGGATGCGGGAATCAAACCCCAGTCCTTTGCAAGGGTCACCAGTGCTCTTAACTGCCGAGTCATCTCTTCAGCCCCCCTCCCCCTTTTAAACATTCTAAATTAGTTGGCTTTGAAAAGAAATAAGTGGCAGGTGAACGAAGTGACTTAGTCATGTCACGGGGGACCTGGGTTCTTTCCGTCTCTCTCTTGTCCTTGGGGTCACATACTCATGCTCACAAGATGTCTAGTCCAGTTCCTGTTGCTGTCACTTCTGCCATCTAAGACCAGAGGGAAACAAGACTCATCAGAGAAGCCCTTAATCAGACTAGAGGTGGGGCTGAGCACTGCGGGGTCTCAGGGTAACTAACATTCTTGCACACTACTGACCACAAAGGGAGCTGATAGAACCATTTAATAGAACTCTCAGCATCTCCTCATCCTCAACACACTCCTGCATCATGCCCCAGATTCTCTACTCCTATGGAGCACCAGGTTCCCCATGAAGATCTGTGCAAGACTGTTCATAGCAGAGGAATCCTTAATTCAGTTGGTCTAGAAACACTCCGTGTCCATTAACAGGAGAATATAACCACAGCTTCTGCATGTGAGGTTTGAAAATGATCTTCAAACATTTGGGAAGAAAAAATTTGCATATGTACCAAACATGTACAGAAATTGTTCATGTCTTTCTTCCCTAGACAATACTGTCTAATAACTGCACCCATAGCACATATATGGTATTAGGTCAGCCAACTAGAGCTGGTTTAAAATGCATAGGTGCACATGTATATGTTACATGCAAATACTACATCATTTTATATGAAAGATTTAAGCATCCTCAATTTTCAGGGTCTTGGAACCAAACCTCTCCAGATTTTGAGAGACACACATATTTGATTCATAAAAGAACAAACTACTGGTACATGAAACACCACAGATTAATCTGATATATAGGATGTGGGTTCAAAGGAGCCAGACCCAAACCACATTATTCCATTCATTTGTAGTTCAAGGGCAGATAAAACTGATCTATAGTGATAGCAATCAAAATAGTGATTGTGGAGGTCAAGAGAGGAAGGGAGGGAACAAAGACTCTGTTAGGGTAGGCAGTTTTGTGGAGAAGCATGAATCTGGCTATTCCTAAGACTGGGGAATGTTATATAGGTTTTTCCTCAAGAAAAAAAAACCCCAAAAAAACAAAAAACAAGAAATAGTTTAAAAGCTGTATGCTGTCAAGCCAGGGTCAGAAGGATCTGGGCTTTGTAAGGTTCCACCTTCTATTACCTTCATGGCAGGTATGGACATTGGCAAAGCCCCAGTGGCCAACTTTCTTCTCCTCCAGAAAGTTGGAGGAGAGGCAGGACTTCTGATCATGTTTGGTCATCCCCCTTTCTCTCTGTCCTCAGGCTGTTCCACTTGGGGTTCCAGGACCCCGAATGACCCAGAAGGCCTTTCTGCCCTAAGATGTGGCTAAGTAGACCTTGAATTCCTGCCAATTCCTCCTTAACTCGCTCCTACCTGCCTGACTTCCAACCAGAACGTGGGCTTTCCCCAACTCTCCAATCCCTGATCCTGCTCTCTCCTCCTGGTTCCCCACTACCTTTAGACCTCTTTGTATATACACTCTGCCAAAGTTTAGTTTTGCTCACCATCCTCCCTCCTCTGGGCCTGCACTAGCCTCCTCTCTGTGCGGCCTCCTGTCTTACCCTGAGCAGTCTTTGTGATGGTTGACTTTGTCAACATAACCTAGAGTCACCTGGAAAGAATCCCAGGGAGAGATTTTCTAGATCAGGTTGGCTGATGGGCAGGTCAGTGGGAAACCTGTCCTGACTGCTGCACTGGTTAGTTTTGTTAACTTGACACAAACTAGAGAAACCTGGGAAGAGAGAGCCTCAGTTGAGGAATTTCATCCTGTGGCCATGTCTACCGGACATTTTCTTGATTGATACAGGAGGGCCCAGCCCACTGTGGGTGGTGCCATCCCTGGGCAGCTTGGTTTGGGCTGTGTAAGGAAGGTAACTAAGCAAGCTAAGGGAGCTGCTGACCAGTAAGCAGTGTTCCTCAATGGTCTCTGCTTCAGTTCCTCTCTCCAGGTTCTTGCCCTGTGTTCCTGTCTTGACTTCCTCAGTGATGGACTGTAACTTGAAATAAGCATCCCCCTCCCCCAACTGCTTTTGGTCAGTGCTTAGCACAGCAATAGAGACGCAAACAAGAATGATTGCTCTAATTAATATGGGAAAACACAGACTGAAAGTGGGTCTCACTACTCCCTGGTTTGGGGCTCTGAAGTATATACAAATAGAGCCAGCTGAGCACTGAACATTCACACATCCACTTCTGCTCTGGATAGAATGTGTTGTGACTAGCTGCTTCAGAGTCCTGTCATCTTGATTTCCCCGCAAAGATATATTGTAATAAGCCACAATGACCCTTCCCTCTTTCGATTGCTTTTGGTTAGGGTATAACAGCTACAGAAATGAGACTAGAACAGCTGTTCTCCACACAGCAGCCAAGGCAGTTTTGCTAAGATGACCCTGTAACTCTTCCTCTTGAGACGGTGTCCCCCTCTGCAGTCACCTGTCAAGGTCCTCCTCAGCCAGTCTTCAAAGCCTCAGGACCAATGGCACCTCCTCTACCAAGTCTTTCACTCAGTAAATACTGGCTGATTGAGCACCTAAAGTGCTTGGGTCCCTGCATGAGAGGCAGTGAACAGGACAGGGTCACCTGTGGCCTGATGAGGTAGGTGATGACGGGAGGCCGGGTGCTCACGCCTTCTGCACCTGCTGACCCTGCTAGAGCTTGAGCCTCAGGGCAGGCATATTAGTTACTTTTCTGCTGCCGTGATAAAATACCACGACCAAAAGTAACTTAAGAAACAGTTTATTTTGGTTTATGATTCCAGAGGGCTAGCTGCTCATAAGGATGGGGAAAGGGTCAGGAACAGGGAGCAGAGAGATCACACCTCAACAGCACACACAGCAAACAGTGAGCTAACTGGAAGTGGAATAGGGCTATCAACTCTTAAAACCTGCCCCCCCATGACATACTTCCTCCAGCAAGGCTCTACATCTTAAAAGTCCCATAACCTCCCCAAACAGGTCACCAACTGGGTACCAAGTGTTCAAGTATGAGCCTATGGGGGACATTTCTCACTCGAACCGCAGGGCAGTTTATGGTCTGATGGGAGAAGGTAGGGACTGGCAGATGGGTGCGTAACGTGCATTATACTGGTAAACTGTCATGTGCTGTTCGAGCTCACAGAGAAGCTGGCTCTGGAAGAGGGATTGTTCCTTCTACTATCTCAGACTGACAAATGTTTGTCTCAAAGTGGCTTCCAAGACCCCCTGTCTAGGAATAGGATGTCCCCCTAACACTGAGAGGGAGGTGAGAAGAGCAAGATAGTCCAGGAGTGAGAACACTGTGCCATTGGGAACATCTAAAAGGTTAACAATTAAAGTACCCACAGTGAGAAAGCCAAGTCAGGGGTTCAGTCTTGGGCAGCTCCGCCACGGAGAGAAAGCTCCATGGAAGCTCCAGCTGGCTGCCTCAACTTCCCCAGTCAGTTTCTGCTGGATGCTCTGGGCACTCAAGTGATGATGTTCTTCTATCTATTTATTCATCTGTCTATTACTTGCTGTTTATTCTTTTACTTTTGCTTGCTATATACTTAATAAACTCATTCATTCAAAATGGAAAGTTGTAGATCATTCTCCGGATTGTGCAGAACAGGGTGAGCGAATGAAGAAACAAGCTATGTCTTTTTCCTTTTTCTTTCTTTCTTTCTTTCTTTCTTTCTTTCTTTCTTTCTTTCTTTCTTTCTTTCTTTCTTTCTTTCCTCTTTTTGAGATAGTCTCCCTGTAGCCCCAGCTGGCCTTGAACTCACTATGTAGACCAGGCTGGTCTCAGTGTCACAGATATCCACCTGCCTCTGCCCTCCCTTCTGAGTGCTGAGATTAAAGGAATACACCACCATACCTGGCTTGCCTTTTCTCTCTCTCTCTCTCTCTCTCTCTCTCTCTCTTTGATTTTTGTTTTTAGATAAGGTCTTGCTTGGAATTCACTGTATAGTCCAGGTTGGCTTCAAATTCACCATCCTCCTGCCTCAGCATCTGTCACCATACTCAAGCTTCCTCCTTTCCTTATTCCTGAAGTTTCTGATTTAGCAGGTAAACCAGACTCATGGAATTCAGTTGAAAGTGGATGACAAATTTGGGGCTCAATATTCAATACTTAGGAATGTTCTGTTACCAATAGGATAGCGGTGTGTGACGTGGAGATGTCTACCTTCTCAGTCCATCCCTATGTTTGACAATTCTGGTTTCTGAAAAAGTCAAAATGACTTTGTTATCAAGAATTAGATCCAGGAAATTTGACCTATGATGGAATAATGGACTGTTAAGGCACCAAAGAAGCTACATGACATCAAATGATTTGAAATGTAGCCAGAAATCTACCGAGGTGATTAAAGAATGGCATAAGCTCCCAATAACACAGACTGCAGCCAGAGTGCTATGGTGCATTCCCTGCTGCATACTCACTGATTGTGCATGTTACTTAATCTCAGTGGGACTTAGTTTCCTTATCTGTAAAGTAGGAAAAGGAAACATTAGATCCGATCAAGAGCGTCACTTCATGCTACAAAGTACTTAGAATAGTGCCTGCCCCTGGGCATTGACTGTCACCTGTTATCACTAGTGATGAAAAGGGCAGTCCCTTGAGTTGGCTGCACTTTGGGGGCTTAAGTCGGCTTTCTGCTGCTATTACTGAATACCCAAGATTTCCCAGCTTATAAAGAAAGGTTTATCTGGCCAACAGATCCAGAGACTGGGAAGTTCCAGAGGGCTCTGGCATCTGTCGATGTGTGGGTAGGGCCTTCTTCTTGCATCATAATGAGAATGTGGCATTGGGAGACTGAGCAAGCCAGGGTTTCCTTTCCTCTTAGTTCTCTTAGTTCCTCTTAGTTGCAAGAGCCTCCTCTCTAACTTTATTATTGATTTCCTCATAGTCCAGTCTCTTGAATTTATGAGATTAGCATATGAATGTGAAGAGTAGGCGTCCCATTCGTGACCTTTGGGGCCAAACATACAAACTAGAGTAGGCTTTCCCAGTTCTGGCCTCAGCTTTCTCTTCTCGGTGGCCCCCTCATACAGAGCTAGGGCTCCCTCAATTGGAAAGCAAGAGTGGCTATTTTAGCCAAGTCTGTGGTGACACCTAGTGGTATGATCTGTAACTGCTTGACCTTTTAAAACTCCCATCCACCTATTAATTAAAATAAATAGTACATTAAAATAAAAGGTACATTAAGCTTTTACTATGACCCAGACTTACTGAGAATGCCTTCATTAACCTTCATCACAATTCTGTAATGCATGGACTGTTGTTCTATTTATTTTATAGAAGAAGAAACAGTTCAGGAAGTTGGAGTCTACTGGCAGAGGCTGCATAGCCACAATTGATGGCTAGATTTGAACCCAGGCTATATGCAATTAAAGTCTGAATTCCCAGACTTTAATCCCTCTCTGTCAGGCCCTTGGGAGAACATGATAAACTATATGTCTTCTCTCTGGAGGAACATAAATGTGCAATCTGTCAAAAGAATGGGAGGGTTAGAGTGAGCGGGAACGGCGAGTAGAAGACTCAGAATCTTTCTTAGAATTTGGGTTTACAAAGATTGTGTCAACTGAAGAGGGAAGACCTATCCACTGTGGATTTTACAGTTTGCTGGCCAGAATCCTGAACTGTCTAAACCGAAAAGTGGATCTGAGCAGCAGCGTGCCCTTTGCTTCCTATCGTGGATGCCATGTGACCAACTGCTTCACGTTCCTGCTGCTTTGACTTCCCAACTTTGAACTTTGAACCAGAATAAACCCTTTCTCCTTTCAGTTTTTTTGTCAGAATATTTGTATTTATTTTTAAAGATTTATTGTGTGTGTGTGTGTGTGTGTCTATGTGTGTGAATGTGCATGTATGTGAATCTGAGAGCCTCTGCATGCACTCAGAGGCCAGAAGAGGGCACTGGGTGTCCTTTGCTCACTCTCCACCTATTCCTTTGAGGTAGGGCCTCTCCCTGATACTGGGGGCTTGTGTTTTGTCAGTTAGGCTGGAGCCAGCAAGTTCCAATGGTCCTCTGTCTCCATCCAAATGACTGTCCTCATGATTTTGCAACACTTAACCACTGATGCATCTCTCCAGCCCCTGTCAGAGTATTCAAAAAAAATTTTCTTTTGAGAAAGGGTCTCCCTGTAGTCCCAGCTGGCCTGGAATTCGCTATGTAGAGCAGGCTGGCCTTGAACTTGCAGAGATCCTTGAACTTGCCTCTGCCTCCCAAGTGCTGAGATTAAGGGCATGTGCTACCATGCCCAGCTTTTTAAAATATTTTATTTATTGATTTTTAAAAAATGTGTGTGACTATATTGCCTGCCTTGTGTAAGTGTACCCTTGATGTGCAATTCCCGTGGAGGTCAGAAGTGGCTGTTGGAGTACCTGGAATTGGAGTTGGAGACACCTGTTAGCTGTCATGTCAGTGCTGGGAATGGAACCCAGGTCATCTGCAAGAGCTCAGTGCTCTTAACTGCTGAGCCATCTCTCCAGCTCTCCTGTCAAAGTATTTTATCATAGGAACAGGAAAAGAAACTAACAAACCTCCCAAATCATGAGCTAAGATAAAACCTTCCTTCTTTAAGTTGTTTTTCTTAGATACTTCGTGTCACATACTAATGAAAATACACTTTGCTTGGAATAGTTTAAGTATTTTTTTTCATAAATGAATAGACTGGACTTAGAAGATAGCTCAGTCAGTAAAGTGTTTGCTACACAAGCATGTGGACCTCAATTTGGAACCCACATACAAAGCCAAGTGTGGCTCATATCTGGAATTCCAGTGCCTGGGAGGACGAAACAGGTGAATCCTTGGGACTTGCTGGCCAGCCACTTCAACTGAACTGCAAGCTCCAGGTTCAGTGAGAGACCCTGTCTTAAAAAGTAAAATGAAGAGTAATAGAGGAAGTTATCTGATATCACCTTCTAGCTTCTACACACACATGTGCATGTACATACACATGCTCTTGAAATGAATGAGCCCCCAGCCCCTGCGGCATCTGTGTTTCTCTGAAGAAGTCTTTCCTCGTCTGGGCAGATACAGCTGAGGAGGAGACCCTGGAGGGTGCAAGGACTTCAGTGTTCGTTCCACTTTGGCTGAGTGTTCTTGTGCAGAATACCGTCTGCTCAGCTGCTGTGGCATCCCATAAATTAATCTCCAGTTCTTGTACACACAGGTACAAGGACTATGACTCACATCGTCCACTCTCCCCTAAGTCTGAGAGGCAGTTCACACTACCCAGAAACGTCCCCATCAGAATGTCACTTCCTTGAGTTTCCCTGGACCCTGCTCCCTTTTATCGTTGTCTACTGCCTACAAATGGGGCTGCAGATGAGGGAAGGAGGATGGAGATCTCAAGGGCCCATCAGAGGAAACCTGGCTTCTCAGGCAGGGCCCAGAGTCCACACCTACCTTTCTGGCTCCAGAATTCTCCAACAGGGAAGGTGAGGCTTTCTAGATCTGTAAGAATGACAGTCTGGGAAGAAGGAGAGGTGAACTCTGGACCTCTGATGGACTCTTTTTTTTTTGTCATGAGTGTGTTCCTCCCTGCCCACACAGCCCAGGCTGGCCTTAAACCTGCTGTGTAGCTAAAGATGACCTTGAACTTCTGATTCTCCTGCCCCTACCCTCCTGAGAACGAATGGGCATTCCAGCATGTGCCACCATGCCGGGCTATGACATTGCTTTGTTAAGGAGTTAATTTTAAGTGTCTGCCTCTATCAGAGAAGGAGGCAAGGCTGGCCTCATCGCTCCTTGCCACTCCAGACTCATGTTGGTTTCTGTTCTAGTTGGCTTTGTATCACTGTGATAAAAGACTCTGATCAAAACCAACTTGGGGAGGAAAGGGTTTATTTGTCTTACTCATCTTGGTCACATCTGAGGGAAGTCAGAGCAGGAACTCAGGGCAAGAGCCTGGAAGCGGGAACTGAAGCGGAGGCCACGGAGGAACACTGCTCTTATCATACTCCTCTGGCCTGTGCTCAGCCTGCTTTCTTATATAGGCCAGGCCCACCTGCTCAAGGGTAGCATTACCCACACCGGGCTAGGTCCTTCCATATCACTCAACAATCAAGAAATGCTCACAGACATGCCTGTAAGCCAATCTGATAGAGGAAATCCCCCAACCGAGGCTGCCTCTTCCCAAGCGTGTCAGGATGACAACTGAAGCTATCCAACACAGCTGCCTGCAGTGCTTCCCTGGGCTCCTCAAGGGGGACAGGCCAGAGCAGAAGCAGACCCTCACCTCCTACCCCACCTGCCTGTGCCCCCCACCCCTGCCGTCCTGGACCATGCTGCACTTCCATTTGTGTTGGTGAAGCACCTTACCAGTGTTATCCTTGGTGCCTCTCACGTCCCATCTCGTCAAAGCCTCTCTAACTCCAGATCAGGTCCAGAAGCCAGCCACGTCTGGCCGACACCCAGACAACAGGCTGTTATCGCTCACTCGGACGGGTGCAAATGCCTCCTTCCTGCCACTGTTTCCTACTCCACCACCTGCAGCTAGCACAGCTTGTTAAAAAATATCTTGCAACATTGTCCCTAAAATCTTCAGTGTCCTGAGCCTCCAGAGTTCAATCTCACATCTCATGAGATAATCTAGGAGCTGGTTTCCGGCCACCACCACTCACCTTCTCTCCGAGATCCACCTGCCTTGCTCTGGTACTTGAGGGAGTCCATACTTGCTTCTCCTTAAGAATGCACACTGGCTGCTGTTCCATCCCTGGAAATGCTCTTCCCCCAGAAACTGCTGTGGCTCCCTCCCACCTTGTAGGGCTTTGCTCAAGTATGGTCTGTTGAATAAGGCTCTCCTTGACTATCCTTCCTGAACTTCGGTCTTCTTCCATATTCACACCCCTCACCCAGCTCTGTTTCAGTCTGGTAGCGTTTTTGTAATTAATTTACTCAGTATATTATTTGTGATCCACGTGCCCCCCACCCTTGTGTAAGTTCCTGTGAGCAAGGGGTTATCCTGGATGTAAGTCCTTTTTCTAGAAGAGTGCCTAGTGTCTGACTGACTGAAGCAGAGAATATACCAGTGAGGAGTTTAAGCAGAAAACCTATGGTTGTGTGTTGACTGTATTGCTTAGAACTCTGTCTTTGCCCAGCAATCTTCCCTCCTTCCTAGACGCTGAGGTACCAAAGTACCGCACTCCTAAATTTTAACCTGAGTCCCTGCTTTGCAGTGGCTGCCAGAGGGCTGAGCCACTTCACTTTCCCAGCAGTGCCCTGTTTCTCTGCTTTCTCACAGGAACTTGACTTTACTACTGTTTTCTGTTTTGCTTGGTTTTTAAATTCTAGTCACTTAAATAGGTGCAACATCTCATCCGCGTCCTCCCAATAGCTGCAATGTGTTGAACACCTTGCATATGATGGTTGGTCACTTGAACGGTTTTTCCCATGAAATTTGTCTTTTGTCCATTTTCTTCCTCTTTTTTTTTTTGATTTATTTATTTTTAGTTTATATGCATGAGTGTTTAACCTGCATGTCTGAAAATATACCACAGGCATACAGCGCCCATCAAGGCCAGAGAAGGCATGTGATCCCCTGGAACTGGAGTTAAGGATGGTTGTTAGCAGCCATGTGGGTGCTGGGAACCAGACCCAGGTCCTCTTAAAGAGCAAGACAGTGCTCTTAAACACTGAGTCATTTCTCCAGCCCCTCTTATGTCCATTTTCAAAGAAAAAGTTACATAAAAGTAAATGGATGGTTTCTTATATATTAATGACAATGATTGGAAGTGATTCTTTTGAAAATTTTGTTTTTGTAATATCAGCAAAACATACTTAACACTGAATCTAACAAAAGGTATCACGGGGTCGACAAAATGGCTCAGTGAATAGAATCACTTACCACACAAGCTTGATGACCTAAGTTTGATCCCTGGAAACCACGTAAAGGTGGAAGGAGAGAATCAATTCCACAAAGTTGTTCTCTGAGCCACACACACACACACACACACACACACACACACACACACACACAAGGCCTCCATACTGAAAATTACAAAATATTG
Organism: Eospalax fontanierii; assembly: GCA_035773235.1. NCBI lineage: Eukaryota > Metazoa > Chordata > Mammalia > Rodentia > Spalacidae > Eospalax > Eospalax fontanierii. The sequence goes on along the minus strand of CM069550.1, from coordinate 21,676,364 downwards.
CTGAGAAAAGTTTAAATATCTAAAAAACGCAGATATACTTTATTCATGGATTGAATAGCTCAGTATTAAGAAAGCATTTTTTACCAAGTTGATCTCTAAATTAAGCACAATCTCAAGCAAAAATTTAAAGACTCTTCTCTAGATACTGACAATATAATTCTAAGATTATATGAAAACCAACTTCATTGAGGCATATTTTCCATAAAACAAAATGAACTTTCTAGAGCACAGTTGGGGGTTTATTTTTAAATGTTGTTGAAGTGTAACTGAAATAGAGCAAATGTCACATATTTCAATCTACAATTTTTGGTATACATTTGCACCTGTGACCTCATCACTACAACCAAAATAGTGTAACTTTTTATGAAAATCCCAAAGTTTCTTCATATTCCTTTGTGTCTCTAGGTTTGCTGTATGGAATTTTATAGAAGTGGAATCAGGGTGGGGGTGGGGCTGAAGGGATGGCTCAGTGGTTAAGAGTGCTTGTTAATTTTCGGAGGATCCAAGCTCAGTTCCCAGCAGCCAAGTCAAGTGACTCAAAACCACCTGTAACTGCAGCCCCAGGGAATTCAGTGCCCACTTCTGGCTTCCGCAGGTACCTGTACATGAGCACTTAATTGCACACAGACACACACACATAATTTTTATAACCTTAAAGAAAACCACAGGTATATGTGGGGGTAGTGTGTATGGTGTATGTGATGTATGTGCACTATGCTTGTGGCAGATGTAGTGTGTGGTGTACGTATGTGTGTGATGTGTATGTATGGTGTGTGTGTGATGTGTGTGGTGTGTATGCATATTGTGTGTGTGATGTGTGTGATATGTATGAATGGTGTGTGTATTGTATGTGTGTCTATGATGTGTGTGGTGTGTATGTATGATGTGTGTGGTATATGTGTATCTGTGGTGTTTGTGGTGTGTGTGTGTGGTATATGTGTGTCTGTGATGTGTATGTATGGTCTGTATGTGTGTGTATCTTGTATTTATCCTACTTGGGATTCTCTGTGATGCTGTTCACGATTCTTTTGCACTTTTCATCCATTCTCTGCTAATCTTCTCCTGCTTCGGTCTCTCTTGCTTCTTCTGGACCTCTGATGAGACAATATAGTTTCTGGCGATGGTCCCACAGCTCTTGGAGGTTGCTTGGAACATTTTAACTCTCTTTGTGTTTCATGGGCAGTTTGTGCTGAGTATCTTAAAACTCAGTGACTCTTTCAGCTCTGTCCAGGCTGTTGGTAAGTTCACTGAAGTACCTTTGTCTTTGGCATTATAAACTCTTACTCCACCAGGCGTGGTGGCTCATGCCTTTAATCCCAGCACTTGGGAGGCAGAGGCAGGTGGATCTCTGTGAGTTCAAGGCCAGTCTGGCTTACATAGCGAGTCCAGGTGAGCTGAGGCTATAGGGAGACCCTGTCTTAAAAAAGACAAAGAAATAAAATAATAAAATAATAAACTTATTCCTAGCATTTGGAGACTTTTAAAAACATCATTTGTTTTTTCTCCTTCTTTCCTTCCTTCTTTTCTTTTTTGGTATTTTATTTATTATTTTTATTTTATGTGTATGAGTGTATTGCCTACATGTGTAAGTGCATCTGTGTTGTGCAGTGCTCTCAGAGATCAGAAGAGGGTGTTGGAATCCCTGAAACTGTAGTTATGGATGGTTGTTAACCACCATGTAGGTTCTGGGAATCGAACCTGGGTCCTCTGCAAGAGCAGCCAGTACTCTTAACCACTGAGCCATCTCTCTAGCCCTTCCCTCTTTTCTTTTGAAACAGGGTTTTTTGATAGGTAGTCCGGGTTGGTCTGAACTCACAGTGATCCTCCTGCCTCAGTCTCTGAAAGGCTAGGACTATAAATATGTGCCACCACGCCCAGCTGTAGATAGCTTCCATTTTTTCCCAAAATATTCTGTCAATTTGTCGTAGATAGCTTCAGCCGTCAACTTGACACAGGCTATAGAGGGATTGCCCTGATCTGACTGGCTTGTAGCCATGTCTGGGGGACTTGTTTTGACTGACACTTGATATAGGCAGGTGGACCTGGGCTATATAAGAGAGCTAGTTAAGCATGAGCCTGGGAGGATACTGAGTGCCATCCAGCAGGCAGTGGTTCCTCCATGGTTCCTGCTTCCAAGTTCCTGCCTCACTTCCCCCAGTGATGGATTGTGACCTGAAAGTATAAGCCAAATAAAGCCTAAGTTGCTTTTGTTCAGAGTATTTTATCCCAGCAACAGAAAGGAAATTAGAACACCACTCAAGCAAAGTAGTCACCTTTCTACCAGCTGTTGATTGATCTCCTGGAAAGAGATTGCATTGTTTTCACACATGTGTGTATGTGTACATGGTATGCATTTGTATGGGTATCTTCTGCTGCTTGATCAAGTGCTGAACACTGTGGGAGAAACAAAAGGAGGAACAGAAGCCTATGGTTTTGAAAGAGAGTACCTCCACCACCATTTGGGAAAAAAAAACCAACCTGCAGAGGGGTAAGAATCAGAGCAGGATGTCCACTTGCAGGCCGGAGTGGTTACCTGGCGGATGGGGTGGGGGGCAGAGAGTGGGGAAGGAGGCTGAAAAGGTTCCTTTTTTGGTCCACAGTTGGATATTGCTAATGGTATCCAGTGAGTGCTCAGTTAAAGACTGTTAGGTGATGGATAAACATCTCTCCTGGCAGGCCATTACTGCAGGTTGGTAGGGCAGGAGGCAAGAATCTACAGAAATGGGTTACTTAGGTTCTGGAAACCAAATGACTGTAGTTATGAGAATTGTCACAGTTTGACCCAAAATAGAAGAGTCTTTACAAAATGGCATGGCCCTGGCTAACAGCTTTGGTATCCTGTGGTTATCCTGAGTGCCCCAATTTTCTCCAGCCATTTGCTTAGCTGAAGCCTAAGATGACTGGAGATTTTCCTGTTTGCCTCCTCTGGATCCAGCTGTCTCCTCCACGAGCTTACCCACTGTAGCAATTGTGGTCCACAGAGACACTAGGGCTGTGGGGACCCTGGCTGCCACAGGCCAGGTGCAGGTGCAGACAGCTCTGGGTTTTGGGCCATGATGTGGGTGTGGCTCTGCAAGTCTCTAGGGGTTTTGGGCTGGGACAGGAGGTCCCTGGTTTGTATTGGAGAAGAATCCAGGGTCCAGCTTAGGCAAACAGTGGATCTTTTCTTGGAGAACTGGGCATAAGTGTTTCCGGGCCTTCCTCTAGGACTCCTTGCTTTTGTGCTAAAGAAACTCACTTTCCTGTGTCTCAGAGGGTGGCCCTGGGTGGCCTGAGGCAAAGAGTGTGTCGATGACTGTGGTCTGCAAAGGAACTTGGGCCTACACTCAGCCTTTAGAAATTTGCTAAAATTCTAGTCATTTTTTTTCTAACCATTTGCTGTTTAAGTTTGCTAGCAAAATATTGCCGACCAGGTGGCATCAGCAGAAATTTGATTTTTCACATTTCTCTGGAGCTTGGGAAGGCCACGATCAAGTCACCAGCAGGACATGGCCTAGGAGGGTTTTCTGTTGTAGAAACCAGCCTGTTCTGGTTTCATTCTGTCGCTCTGATAAATACCATGACCAAAAGCAACCTAGGGGAGGACAGGACTTGTTTGGCTTAAACTTCCAAGTTACAGTCCACCTTTGGTCCATCACTGTGGGAAGTCAGGGCAGGAACTCAAGGAAGAACTTGAAGCTGAAATCATGAAAGAAGCTGGCTCAGTGGCAGACTCATGTGGAGCTAGCTTTCCTGTACAGCCCAGGACCATCTGTCCCGGGAATGGTGCTGTCCTCAGTGGACTGGGTTCTCCTACATCAATTAATAATCAAGATAATCCCCCACAGATATACGCACATGCCTGTCGGATCCAGGAAATCCCTCAGTTGAGCTTCTCTTCTCAGATGACTCTAGGCTGTGTCAGGTTGACAAGTAAGGCTAACAAGAACAGTCAGTGCCTTGTATCTGTCTTCACACGATCGAGGAGGGAGTTCGCTCTCTACCATCTCTGGTCTAAGGCTGTGAATTTTATTCATGATGGCTTTGATTACCTTCCAGAGGCCCCACTTTGAGACTATCACATTGATGATTCAGTCTTCATTGGATTGGATGGGGGGATCGTCTTATATAGTGCCTGCTGCAGGGCAGATGCATCCTTCTTGGTGCTTGTAGGGGGAAATTTACAGAGTTTCTCTCTGCCTCAAGGGACATTCCTCCAAGAATGTGACTGACATACATAAAGCCATTGGAGTCAACTACTTTCCAACCAACCAGTGACTTAAGGGGAAGGGTCTAGCGGGAAAGCAGTGAAAGCTGGGTAGGAGATGCGAGGGTTGCCATGGGTCTCCATCTCGGGTGTGTGTGCTGGAGGTTACTGGACTTCTGATCAGAATGCTGGCTCCCCCATACAAAATTTCTGCCTCTCTCCCCGGGGATGAATCCTTTATAAGTAACCCGGAATAAACTGGTTTTTCCAATTGGAGAGTATTCTCTGTTCAAGTGGTTCAAACCTAGTGGGGTGGGACTGAATGCTGGGCCTCACTGTGAGAGGAGAATTCATAAGACAGAATGGTGGCATAGTTGAGCAGGATTGACTGACAAAAATGGAGAATGCTTCTGGGTAAAGGACTTATGTGGTTGCTGCTAATGTGGGGACCAGCAAAGGAAAGAGTGTGGGCAGAGGAAATGTTGACATGGGGACTATCCCCATAGGACTGGTGTGTGTGGTGCCATTGAAGGGATAGTGTAGTTTATGGTGAAATGTGCAACTAAGATGAACTCGCCTAAGCAGATGAGATCAGTCCATTGAAGGGATAGTGTAGTTTATGGTGAAATGTGCAACTAAGATGAACTCGCCTAAGCAGATGAGATCAGTGGGGCAAATACCGGGCACTCCCACGTGTAAATGGTATAGAGTGGCATGCCTGCTTGACTGATGGGGGCCACCTCGGGAATATGGTGATGCTTTGAGAACAGCAGAAGGTCTAGAACAGACTCTGCAATCCCTGTCAGAAGCAAAGATATCAGCAAGCTGCTGCTGAAGTGGCTTGGCCACTGTTTTGCCTTGTGAGAGACTTATCTCAGGCTGAATCAGTGGCCCAGAGAGAGACTCAAAATGTAAGAGAAGAATCAGATCGAGAGAAAGATATGAGGCTTGCTTCCTCAGTACTAGCCCCTGTCCTTGCTAGCAAACCGGATAAAGGAGAAAAAGAGATTTAAAAAAAAAAACAAAACATTTTTTATGGCTAGGAGGTCGGAAAGAGATGAAAATCCAGGTCAGGTTGACAATACGAGACCCATCCTGGAACCCTAGGACTTGGAACCGCTGGGAAGAATCAGGCAGTGATGAGGAAGCGGGCAACTCAGAAGAAGCTAAGAGTGTCCCTCGGGTTTGACCTGTAATACAAAGACAGGAGAAATCCAGCTGTCAGCGTGGTGATAGAGGCCTTAACGGGCGTGAGAATTTAGTGAATGGAGGATTCTCATCCCTGGAGCTGCTGGAACTGGGGAGGACATTCAAACAAGCCACGAAGGAGCCCAGGAGCCTGCCGTCACCTGGCTTCTGAGAATCTGGGACACAGGAGCAGATGAGATTAGCTTAAATGCTGCAGAGGCAGGAAAGCTCAGCAATATAACCGCTCATCCCTCTTTGAGATTTAGGCTGTGGAACCCGAGGCAGCACAAGGGGACAAACAGTCTCTGATGGACGGGCTTGTGTGAGCCGGTAGAGATACCTGGTTTTCACCAGTGGAGGTGAACGGGGCACCATATATGGCTTTCCTCATACCCAGTTCCCTCAGCAGTGCCTGTTCCCCTTTTATTGTCTCCCAGCTCCTCACAGGACCAGACAGGACTGTGTTCACTAGAGATTTAATGAAGGACTTCATTGAACAAGGACCTCGAAATGGCATGGAGGTTTACTGTCCATGCTAAGTCGTCTAGTGGGACAAGATCTTTATAAGGCAGGAGAGGCTTTGACACATTTAAGCAACCTAGACCAGCATGTAAAGTATGTCTGTAGAAGAATAGGACAACCTAAAAGTTGTATAAAGGAGACAAACCAGAAGAGGAGGTCTACTTGGGTTACTCATAGGCAAATGTGGTGAGACTTGCATCTGGCCCAAGTTCGTAAAGAAAAGATTGATAAAAAGCCAAATTCTGTGCTAAAGCGCCTCTGGGAGGCTTTAAGCCCTGAGGAACAGTTCACAAAAGGTACACAGAGGATGAAAATTATCCCAGGGGTAGATAAAAGCCCCCTCAGAGTGGACAGGGTATACTTCTCCCCTGTGAATGGCTATTTGAGGGGTGAAGACAGTTTACCCTGCCAGGGCCTCTCCCAACAGTCAGGTGGGGTCAACGGAGAGACAACAGGTGTGGCTAGAGCCAGGAATCCGACCCAGGGTCTACCAGGCCCTGGAAAGAACAAGTGCAACAAGGTCAAGAGGAGCCTTATTCCTCCCTGGCCCTGTGTGAACCAAGCAGTTTGGGCCAGCCCCAATGAGGTTATCAAGGATAAAGGGATGCATGGAGGCTCCATGTGAAAACTCCAGGACACTAAATGGATGCCAGACCATAACTAAAGATAGTACATGCCATTGTACCCACCGTGGATCTGCTGAAAAATCAGTTGATAAAAAAGGAAAGGAATTTTCCATGCTATGTTAGACCTTGTGTATGGATATAATGTTAACTTCTGAGTGTTTTACAGATGTGAAGCCCAGATGAGAGACGTCAAGTACACCTGATGAAACAAGGGTGGAATGTAACTCATACGGGGTACAAGGGTGAAGTATAGCTGTGAAATTCTAAGGAGCTCTAAGGGACTAGGCCTATGTGTGCCAGAGAGTAAAAGAACTCTCTATATAATTGTTAACTGGCAATTCCAGTTCCAGGCATGGGTTGACCCCCCACGCCCCCATGAGGTGTTGGCCTAGGGAGCCTTGGAAGCCCCCTTCTACAAAAAAGGCAATTGCCACATTACAATTCTGGTTGCACACTGGAAGCAGACAGTAAGGCCTTACTGCTGAAGACGTGGCATGGTTTGAGCATGGAAAAGAAAGATCTAGCTGGGACTGAGCTGGAAACTCCCTGCAAATGGCTGGCTGACCTTCATAGTGTTAGAGGACGCTATGCAGACTGCTATGGGAGAATGGTCCTGAAGAGCTCTGCTTAAGGACAGATCTTGCATACTCCACTGCCAGATGCTAACCAAGATGTTCCTGCTTGTGTGATAGAAGCTCGTCTAATATGTACACCCCCAGCATATTTATAATTGGATTTAAGGCCTGCTCCTCAGGGAGGGAACACACATCTGATACTAGGAGAAAAGTCAACCCCCGTGGTGAGGTGGGGGAGTTTTAGGCCCCCGTAAAGAAGCCACTGTAATTGTTTGCAAGATGAATATGATGCGCCTACTTAGGTACTGCCTAAGCATTTGTGTTTATGCCCATAGGTTAGGACATTCAGTATTTGTGTGGATGTTACTTTTATTATTATTGTTTTTATAGTTGTTGTGGTTTTATAGTAGATGGAGTATCACTGAAGCCAGGTGATAATCCACGCCACAGTGGAAAGCACGTCATCCTATACCTGTCATTCCCTTGCTCCTGAGGCTCAGGGACTATTGCAGAAGAGGATGGTGGAAAGTTTTGTAAGAGCCAGAGAGAAAAGGGTGGGCTGTAGAGTAAATTTACAGTTTGTCTCTGCCTCAAGGGACATGCCTTCAAGAATGTGATTGACACAGATGAAGTTAACTACTTTCCAACCAAGCAGTGACTTAAGGGGGCGTCTAGCGGGAAAGGAGTGAAAGTTGGGTAAGAGACGCAAGCACAGGCCCACAGTCTCCATCTTGGGTGTGTGCCGGAGGTCCACTGGACTTCTGGTCAAAATGCTGGCTCCCCCATACGAAAGTTCTGTCTCTCTCCCTGCGGATGAATCCTTTGTAAGTAATCCCAAATAAACTGGTTTCTCCATTGGAGAGCTTTCTCTGTTCACCCAATCAGTGGGTGTGGGGCTGAACGCCGGGCCTCACTGTGAGAGGAGAGGTCTTAAGACGGAACTGCATCCCTCCCATGGGATGAGGCTCTTCCCTGCTCCTTTCCTGGACCAAACAACTTTTCCACCTGTCTTTTTCTTAGAAGCAGTGGGTTTTTGCTTGGGGCTGGGGAATGAAGGTTTCTTGTTACTCCTCTAGGAATGTCTTGCTTTTGTTGTATAGAAGATTCTGGAAAGCAGCTAGGGTAAAGCCATTTGTGGGAGAACAGCTCCCTGGGTGAACTTGAACCAGTGTTTCTCTTTTCCTGCTGATAATTATCAAGAATAATTGGAGACTGTTCGGCATCAAGACATCCTGAGATGAGAAGGAGCTCGTGGAATGGCCTGTGCCCCATCCCATCCTCTCTACAACAAGCCGTCCTACCACACCTAAGTGCAGGCCATCACATTGCCCCAAAGGTGTGAGAGTTGAGAGAGCTGCTTTGTGGGACCCTGAGGATGGGAGGCCATCAGCTTCCCGTCACTGTGCTGAACCCTGGAGGACCAGCTCAGCATCACCGCTGGGCTCCTGCTGCACTTGCTGGCTGGCTGGAAGTCACAGATCACTTCATGCAATGTGTGATTGTGTGTATGTATGTGAATGAGTGTGTGTATGTGTATATATGCATGAGAGCATGAATACATGTGTGTGAGTGCATATGAGTGTGTATGTATGTGTGTATACATGTATGTATGTGAATGTGTATGTGTATATAAATGAGAACATGTGTATGTGTGTAAGAGTGTGACTGTATATGTGAGTATGTACATAAGAGTGTGTATATGTATGTGAGTGTATGTATAAGTGTGTAAGCGTATGTATAAGTATATGAGAGTATGTATATGTGAATGTATGTGTGAGTTGTATGTAAGTTGTGTGAGTGAGTTGTATGTGTATGTGAGGATGTGTGTATGTGTGCATACAAGTGTATGAGAGTAGATATATGTGTGTGTGAATGTGTGAGAGTGTGTATGTCTGTAAATATATATGTGTGAGTATGTGTGTGTGTATGAGTTGTATGCGTATATATGTGTCTGAGTGTGTGTACATGTGTGAGTTGTATATGTGTGTTTGTATGTGAGAGTGTTAGAGTATATGCATGTATGTATATGTGTGACTGTGTGTATGTATGTATATAAGAGTGTGTATGTATATATTATGTGTGTGCATGTGTATTTGCATACATGAGTACTCTACAGTTTGCAGACTACAACCAAAAGTGTGACTTGTCCTTCAAGCAGTGTGTCCTGTGATGGACCCTGCAGTGTGTTCTCTGAAGCTTCATGCAGGTCATCACTTTTTAGAATCCAATTTGCTAGGTGATGCTGTGACCTCAAGTTCTCTGATGGACTCAAGAAAAGTTATGATTTTGCAGAAGAATTTGTCTTTTCCTCATGGGTAGAAGGGGGCAGTATAGCTTTTCAAATCTTGAGAAGTAATTGGAAACCCACAGGAATCAATCTTTTAATTGCCTTTTTTTTTTTTTTTTTGAGCTGAGAAACAAACCTACGGCCCACTGAGCTAAATCCCCAACCCCAGGAATCAACCTCTTAAGATCAAGTAACTTTATTCTGTTTCTAAACAAACAGGAGGGTCGCAAATGAAAATAATACCATTTACAATGTTTCCAAAGAGAATGAAGTCCAAACACATACAGAATCTATGCAAAATGCTGAGGAATGAAACAGGACTAAAAGGAAGCTCAGGATGCTCATGAGTCATTAGATTCAATACAGTAAAATGTCAGTTCCCCTCAAACTGATCTATATTGTTAGTGTAATTCTGGTAAAAATCTCAGAAAGTGTTTCTTTAGGCACAAACTTATTCTAAAGTTTCTATAGATAGGCACAAGCCCCCAGAAGAAGAAAGCCCAGGAGAATAAGTGGAGGAATTATTTGAGTGTTGGGAAGGACCACAGGATGGCCTCAGAAATTTGGTGCTGTTCCATCAGAGAGGCAGACACACAGAGAACGGGATGGGAATGCAGCTTAGAAGCAGAGTGCTTGCCTAGCATGTGTAAGGCTCTGGGTTCCATCCCCAGAACCCCTTCACAGAAAACAGAGGGATGGGTTGGAGTAGAGAGAGACATAAAATACTGGGTGTGGTGGATGGAGCTCAACCGTAATCCACCTCTTAGGAAGGAGGAGAGTCTGGAGCTCAAGGTCAATGCTAGGTGCCATCTGGAAGCATGAGACCCGGTCTTACTTCCTACCCCTATGTAGAAAAGGAAACCCTAAAGTAGTCCTACACAAGTATGCTTTGTAGTGCTAAGGACTGAACCTAAGCCTGATGCAGGCTAGGCACGTACTCCATCACATCACTCAGTTATGCTCTGAGCCACCAACTGATTCTTGATGATACAAAAGGCATGCAACAGAAAAAGACTCTTCAGCACACAGCCCTAGGGTCTCTGGGCATCCATAGTGTCCCCACTGCAACGAAAGCTGCACCTTCAATGGCCTCTCCTGGCTTCACGTGATGAAGCCTGACCCCTTCATGCCTTCAAAACCAGTAGCATGTGGGAGACTCTTTTCCATTGACAAGTCCAGTTGAAACACAGTCTTGGCTTCTTCTAGACCACGACTTCTGTGGGCTGATCCTGAGGAAATATTTCCCAGATTTCACCTCAGTGATGCTGGTCTCTTATTAACCATAGCTGAGTTTTCAGCCCCAACTGACTAGTATCTTTTGTCCTAGCAAAGGTTTTACTTCCATAGTTTCTTAGTCCAAATGATCATCCACACAGCCCCGACAGTCTTCACTTCCCTGTGAAACTTCATAAACCAGCCCCCGCCATTTGCATTTCTCTCAGTTTTCTCTTTCAAGTTTCTCCAACAGCTCATTAACCTCTGAGCACTCAACGGTGTTTTCAACCTAAAGCTCAAACCCTTCCACAATTCTCCCAAACAGCATGGTCGGGACTGTCACAACAAGATCCTACTCTCTATCCTAGTTTGCTTTCTCTGTGGCTGTGATAAACACTATGACCAAAAGAAAAGGGGGACAGGGAAGAAAGAATTTATTTGACTTACAGGTCACAGTTCATTATTGAGGGATGCCAAAGAACCTGGAGGCAGGAATTGAAGCAGAGGCCATGGAGGAACAGGCTTACTGGCTTGCTCAGCTAACTTTCTTATACAGCCCAGACCTACCTGCCTAGGGATGGCATTGCCCACAGGGGGCTGGGCCCTCCTACATCAATTAGCAATCAAGAAAATGCCCCACAAACATGCCCACAGGCCAGTGTGATAGAGGAAATTCCTCAATTGAGGTTCCCTTTTCCTAACTGTCTCTAGTTCGTGACAGTGGACAAAAGTTCACCAGCACGATTGACATAAAACATAAAAAATCAGCCCGACTCCCACATATTAAATCAAATGTAACTCAAAATAAACCATAGACTTATATTTAAAATGTAAAATTAAAACTTTTAGCACAAAGAAAATCTTTAGTGTCAAGGACTAGCCAGGATTCTCAGTCTTGAAATCAAAAGTGGCATCCTCAAAGGGGAACTTGACCTCAATCATTTTGACCTTATAATGATTGTTTTGGGAGACAGACTCTTACTATTCAGCCTCAGCTGATCTGGAACTCGCTATGTAGACCAAGCTGGCCTCAAACTCATAGAGATCTACCTGCCTCTACCTCTCTGAATGCTGAGATTAAAGGTGTGGGCTATCACACCTGGTTTCTGTTTTGTGCCTTGATTAGTATTTTGCTTATCATGAATTTAGTCCATGAAAGACTATGTGGAAAGGATCAAAGTTAAACCACACCTTGAGACAAAACATTTGACAAGGACCTAGAATATCTCACATATATCAAAATATACCAAGAGCTCTCAAAGTTCTTTTGAACAGTTCAATGATAAGACGGGAAAACACGAACGGTTGCTCTCAGTTCGCTGACAAGGTTATGCAGGTGGTGAGTAAACACAGGATGCGAGGAGAGGCATAGTCAGCCAAGGAAACACAAATTAAAGCTACAACAAGGCACTTCAGGGTACCTATTGGGATGTCTAAAAACCAGTGTCAGGCCAGAGGCCGGCCAGGGTGTGAGGAGACCGCAACCTCATTCATAACTGGTGGCTCCGACAGTGGTACAGCACCTTTGGAAGACAGTTCGGCAAGTCCTGAAAAAAATTAAGCACAGAAGCTGAGTACAGTAGTGCCTCGAGAAACTGAGGCAGGCGGACTGTGAGTTCAAGGTCAGACTGGGTTACACAGCAGGATGATGGAGAGGATGGGAAAGGGGAGATGGACGGGAGAAAAGAGGAGAGAGGGAGAGAGAGAGAATTAAGCACTCGCTCAGTTACTGTATAACCTAATGATTGTACTGATGAGCATTTACCCTGGAGAAATGGAAATTTATATCCACAATGCCTGTATTCAACCTCTTTATTTATATTAGACTTAAAATGGAAACAATCCAGATATTCCACAGTAGGTTAGTGAATAAATAAGCTAGGATGTATCCATGTGTGGAATACTATGTAACAATGAAAAGAACAAATCATGAATTTGTGCCATAACTAGGATGAATCGCCAAAGAATTATGCTGAGTGAAAAGGTTGACCCTCAAGGGTCACATACCTTATGACCCTGTTGATAGAGCATTTTGAAATGATGAATTATAGTCATGGAGAACAGATCACTGGTTGAAAGGTATTAATGAAGGGATGGGAGGGCAGAGAAGAGAGGACAGTGCGTGTTTTATAAGAGGCTCATGTAAGAATCCTTGAAATAACAGAACTGTTCCATGTCCTGACTGTAGTGTTGCACACACAAACTTACACATGATAATATTGGGGACACATACCTATGCAAACTTGCACACACGACTACAAACCAAACTGGGAATCTGAGCAAATGGATGGATTATGGCACCCACGGAGGCTTCAGTTACTTTTGTTGTCTTCAAGGAGAGCAACACTTTCCCATTTCAGCTACTGTGTTGGCCATGTCCTCAGCCTAGAACATTGTGTCCAGGCTGTCACCTTGCTCGGCTGCTTCCCATCCTTTGGAACTCAGCTCAGAGGTCATGTCTATACTGAAGCCTTCTCCTTTTGCCTTGTCCAAACTGTCTTACAGGTTTCTGTTTGAACATGATTGTATTTAAATAAAAAAGACAGGTCAACTTGAAGAAATATGTAATAATAAATGCAAGGCTAATGGTTAATCTTTGTTGTCAGTTTGACAGGACTTAGAATCATGTATCTAGGGGCACATTTACAGAGATTTAAATGTCCCTGAGTAGGCAGTACCATCCATGGGCTGGATTCCCGGACTCATTAAAAAGGGGAAAACGAGTAGATCACCAACATTCAACTCTCTTCTACAGACGCAGTGTGACCAGTTGCCTCGGATTCCTGCAGTCATGCTTCCCTGCCATGATGTCAAGTATTTCGCCCCAGCAATGAGAAAAGTAACTAAAATAGAAAATTGGTATCAAGAAGGGGATTCATAAACCTGACCACATGTGTTTTAGGTCTTTGGAACTGTTTTGCAGAAGGAATGGGAACAGTTTGGAGCTGTAGGCTGAAGAAGCCAGTGGTCTAGCTTCGTTCTGTTGCTGTGACAAGCACTGCAACCAAAAGCAACTTAGGGGAAGAGGGTTTATTTGGCTCACGGTTCCAGATCATGGTCTATCACCGAGGTTATTTAGGGCAAGAACTCAAGCAGAAACTATGGAGGAACGCTGCTGACTGGCTCAATGGCAGGCTCATGCTTAGCTAGCTTTCTTCCATAGGCCAGGACCACCTGCTCAGGGAATGGTGTCACCCATCATGGGCAGGGTCCTCCTATGTCAAGTAATTGTCAAGGCAACCGCCACCCCCACATGCCCACAGGCCAATCTGATCTGAGAAATGACTCCGGGAGTTGAGTCTTCTCAGAAGACTCTAGGCTATGTCAAGTAGAGAGTTAGAGCTAAGAAGGATCCACAAGAATTTGGACAAAGCTCAGTGGGTTGCTTTGCTGGGAATTCAGAAGACAAAAATGTTGACAAGAGTGTGGATGACTCAGTGGTTAAGAGCACTGTCTGTTCCTGCAGAGAACCTGGGTTCAAATCCCAGCACACACATGCTATCTAAAAACCATCTGTAACTCCAGTTCCAGGGGATTCGATGCCTTCTTCTGTCCTCTGTGGGCATTACATAACATGGGTACACTCACATACAGGTGTGCAATACATGCATAAAATAAAAATAAGCAAAATAAAAAACAATTTTTAAAGTGGCTGGCTTATAAGGTTTCAGAGGGGAAGAAGAAAATCATCAGGAATGGGGTTAGCTGTCATTTGTGTGATTTACTGTGTTCTGCCCATGTCCTGAGAACTTGAGTGAGGTTGTACTTAAGAGTAATGGACTAGGCCAGGTGTGGTGGTACATACCTTTAATCCCTGCACTAAGGAGGCAGAGGTAGTTTGAGGCCAACTGGGTCTACATAGTGAGTTCTAGGCTACTTGGAGCTACAAGAAGTCTCTCTCCCTCTCCCTCTCCCATCTATTGGCCTAATTTGTTTGGCAGAGGAACTCTCAAGGCAGGAGAGCGTTCAGGCTGCAGCATAGTTACTGCTTACTGCTCTTATCCAGATCTGCAGAGAAAGAAAGCCAAAAGAGAAGACAAATATGCAATGTTGGTGAGAAAAGGAGCGGAAAGGGAGTTTAAAGTTGCAGATGAGACAGGTGCTGAGAAAACACCTGTAATTGTTGAAGAGATTAGCATCATTAAAGGGGAACTTTGTGCTCTACACTTGGCCAATAGAACAGGTTCCTTATGGGTAAGGCCTCCATTAAAGTCTTCAGGTTGTAAAAATGCAAATTCACTTGAAAAGAGAGAGAAAGAGTGAATGAGAATGTCATTGGAGGAGTTTTCTCTCACCTAGAGAGTGTTTTGTCAGGGTCAGCTGGTGAGAGACACACAGAGGCTATAGTGGCCATGTAGAGAGAAGTGAAAGAACAACCCGAGCTGTCAGTGGAGCTCAGCCATGTCGTCTGTTTAGTTTTGCAGATGTGAAAAATGAAAGAGGAAGTTGTAGAGGCTTGCCCCAAAGTTCTAGAAAGCTGTGGCATGGCTGGGATCCCTGTCAGGAACCGTTGTGTGATGCTGTGAAGGTAAAACCTAAGTTGTAATGGAGACCTGAGCCAGGACCATGGGAGGTCCCATGAAGAAGGTTTCAGGCACAGAGTGGAACCGTTCTAAGACAGAGGCTACATGTATGGTAGGAAGTAGAACTGGAGGGGTGGGGTTACCCCGATCTGTTGGGGCCCAGAGGAAGCCACCAAAAGTTGTGGGATTGTTTTCCCTGCTGTATTTGTTGCTGTTGTTGTTGCTCTGTGTATGTGCACACATGGGTGTGCTGATGCATGTGTATGAAGGTCAGAGGTCATCCTCACATGTTCCTCAAGAACTTTCTACTTTGTATATTTTTTCTTAAGGTAGTTTTTACTTTATTATTTATTATGCATGTGGTATGTATGGATGTTCCCATGTCATGGCACATGTATGAAGATCACAGAACAACTTGTGGAAGTGGGTTCTCTCCTTCTACCACGTGTGTTCCAGGGCTCTAGCTCAGGTTATCAGGCTTGTCAGCCAGCGTCTCTCCCCTCTGAACCACCTCACTGGTCTACTTTGCTTTTTAAAACAAGGTCTTTCACTGGGGCCTGGTCATTGCCGATTAGATCAGGCTGGCTCCTGCCTTTCTCTGTTTCCTCCTCTGGGGATTACAAACATATCTCCATGCCTGGCTCTTTTTCATGTGGCTTCTGGTGACTGAACTCAAGTCCTTATGCTTGTGTGGTAAGCACTTGACCGACTGAATGATCTTCCCAGCCCCTCCTGGATGGATTTTGATCTTGCTTTGGCCAGATTGTTCCTTCCTATGCCTGCAATCCCCGCTTTGGGAATGGAGACCTTGACTCTGTGTCACTCTGCATTAGAAGGATGTTGCTTGAATTTTTTTATTTTACAGGGTCATGGTTAAGAGATTTCCTGCATACCAGTGTGCTCTCTCCGCCCACCCTCTGCTTTCTGACCGTGGGTGCAGTGTGACCTTGGGTCTGATGGGACCAGCTGCCTGATGCTCCTGTTACCATGACTTTCTGCACTCTCAAGCCCATGAACCAAAACAAACCCTATTTCCTTAAGTTGCTTTTGGCAGGTATTTTGTTACAGCAAGGAGTAAAATAAGTGAAGTAAGGACAGAAAGTTGACCCCTGATTCTAAGGATGGCGGGAGCCACCGTGAGGATGGAGAGAAGGTGGGAAGGGTGAGCCTGGCTCCTTAAGGCCCACCGTGGACTCAGCTGGGTTGACTGGGGATGGCTAAGCTGGAGAGCATGAGCTAAGGCCTCTGGGCAAGGAGGAAGGAAGTACCCATAGACTTGGGGCACTGATTGGGCTTCAGTGCGGGATTCGGTGGGAGCCCTGATTGATGCTTGAGGGGACCAGACTACTTCTAACATGGGGAGCCAGTATCCTACTCAGCTGTGGCTTTGTGTCACAGTGCCCGCAGCTCTCTTCACAAGGCTTAGACTATTATTCACTGAAAAGAAATAGAATTTGCAGAACTCTGTGTGGCAGGAGTTCCTTCCCATGTCCCCAGGCAGATGCTGTACCAGAAATGGTGGAACCCTTCCTGTAGCTTTCCCTCAGTTTGTCTTGGAAGTAGCCCATCAGGGTACCAGACTCAACAGCAGCATTCTGTGGCTCTGCACAAGTACATTCTCAGGCCAGTGTCAGCTCGGCCTACACACAAGGTGGCTGGGGGTGGGGCAGGAGTTCACGCCAGGAAGTGGGTCAGTAGTCCGTAGACTCCATATGTCTAGACTCCATATGAGACCCACAGTTGATGGCCCTAACAGCCTGCCACTTAGTCTTTGTGGGCACAACCAGAAAACCAAGATGAGGTAAGGGGGAGCAAACCCCCTTCTTAACAACTCTAATCCAGCCAGTCATCAGAAGCCCCGGGTACAGGCCAGCATTGATCTTTGCTTCAGTCACTTGGGTCCAGAGGGAAGCCAGCTTGTCTTGGGGCCTTTGCTTTAGCTCCCTCACCTCATGATCTGAGGAGAGAGGCTGCCTCTGGGAAGGCTTTCTGCTGATAGAGTCCCAGAGTGGCGTAGGTTAAGACAGGGAACAGGTGGCAGACCTGGCCACATTGGCTCTTACAGTAGACCCACTCTCAGGTGATACTGTTAACTCCTTCATCTTCTAATCCTGTCAATGGGTCCATCTGCTTGTGATGGCCGAGCCCTAGCCACTTGTTAAAGGTCCCACCCTGTCCTCCTCTTAATAGTTCACCATGAGAATTAAATTCAAGTGAGTTTCAGAGGGGCAAACCACACTGAAAGCATTCTCACAGGGGCATGTGTTTTCATTTCTCTCCCATGTGCTGAGCAGCTAAACTTTTGGGTTATCAACTAGTCTTGCATTATGTGCATGGTTGCTTATTTTGTGTGTGTGTGTGTGTGTGTGTGTGTGTGTGTGTGTACCCACATGCATGCCTGTGTATTGGGCACATGTGTGTGTTCACGTGTATGTGTGTGTAGAAGCTCTAAGTTGATATCACATGTCTTCCTTGAGTGCTCGTCACTTTGTATATTGAGGTAGGATCTCCTGCTGACCCCAGAGCTCTCTGATTCAGTGGGCTTGCTGGGGGATCCCTGTGCCTGTCTCCCAAGTGCTTGGATTACAGACAGCCATCTCATTCACCTGGCGTGTAGTTTATTTCTTTTTTCTTTCTATAATCCCTGAGAGGTCAGGGCCAGGGCAGGAACAGCTCTGTGGATATGCACGGCACTGCCTGGCAAGCGCAAGGCACAGTCTATATGAGTGAATGAAAAGTCAGCAGCCTTGATTTCATATCTAAGGACTTTGGTATGGCACCCTAGTGTATCTTCTTTTTCTACCACAGAATGAGGTCCCTGGTGGACAAACCACCCATGCCAGGGCAGAAACCATGGCCTGAGATGGTGCGATGCTGAGATGGGCCATGCCCCTGCCCTGTCAGTTCTCCCTTAGAGAGAATTACCCCATCTGATCTTCCCCTTCCCTCAGGGAGCTCCAAGATACAGTGCATGTGGACACTTCAGACAACTGTTTAATTTTATCTACATGTCCCCAACAGTTGTCCTGTGTTTTCTGGGTGCCATGGCTGCCCCGGTATAGCAGGGCTATCATCATGAGTAGGTTTCAGAGTGGTCTGGACCCAAGGCCAGTGTATGCTTATGTGCATGCCTGTGAATCTGGATATGTGCTGTTCCTGACTAGGTGGCCCTACACAGGGGCTGGAGCCTGTGCCCTTGCTCAATTTAGGGCCCGCCAGAGGCAGGTGTAGAGCCTGGCCTGCAGCATCCTCTATGCTCCAGCAGGGGGCACCAATGCTCCATGGAGAGGCCACAGTGGGTGGAGAGGCCACACTGGGGTGGCTGAGCATTACCAGCATCTGTCAGGTTGTTCAGAAAAGAAAACTGAGGCTGTGGAAGACAACTTAGATCTTTTAAATCCCACTTCCAAATTCCATGGTACCAAACCTCTCTTCATGAGAGTGGGAGGACGTGCTTTTCCCTAGCTGGGCTGCCTAGAGCCACTCAGGGATGGACTCAGTGACCTCGCTGTCCCCTCAGAGATCTTTTTGAGGCGCTGGAAAGTGTGTGAGGCAGGATAAGGTCTGGAGGGTAAGGTTGCAGTTCCAGCTGCATCAGCCCACCCCACCCCGTCCTCCCGAGGATTATGCCCACACCTGTGAAGTGGACATACGGGGAAACAGGGCATTCCAGCTCCCTTTGTCCTTTCCACTTCATCCTGTCACAGTCCAGAGGCTCCAGAGGTAGCTGGGTGCATCCCATGGACTCATTTGTCAACTGTCTAAACACACTACCTCCAGGCTTTGCCCATTACTGCGCTTGTGTTGTAGATCCTGGGACAATCACAATCATCAGAGCCAAAGGCAGACTTCTTTTGTAGGCTGACTCTCAGGATATGCTGGGCCATTCAGATACTGCCCTCCTATTCTTCCAGCCCCAACTGTGGGCCAGATCTACTGCTGTCTCCTGGGAATAAGTCAGGAAACAGGGAAGTGAGGCTGTGTCCAGGGACTGTGCTATACAGGGACAGGGGAGACGTTCTGACTAGTAAGCACCAAACCAAGTTACAAATGGTGAGAGGAACTCCCAAAGGGGCCTAGGTAAGGAATAACGGTGGGCACTAGGCTTGGTGCGCCTGCCTGCACTCGGTAGGAAGCTGTGACTGGAGAATCATGAGTTCATGGCCACCCTGGGCTACACAGGCAGATCGTTTTAAAAATAAATAAATAGAAAGATTAAATGAGAGATTGGAGAGAAGGCTCAGTGGTTAAGAGTATGAGCTGGATTCCCAGCACTCACCAGGGGACTCACAATTGCCTGTAACTTCAGCTCTAGGGGATCTGACGCCCTCTTTTGGCTTTGGTGGGCAACTGCACTCATGTATACAGACACATATATACACATAAATAAGTAATAAAATAAACCTCAAAAAAAAAATTAAGTGAGGAGAGACACTCCCTGGAGCTTGGACTGGTAGACCAGTTCCCTAACAATGCAGTCAAGGAACCAGGCTAAGTGGGTCTCACATGGCCAAGATGTCCCTTGCCTTGGCAGGCTTGGGAGGTGTGTGAAGTATTCTCTCTCTTTGTCCCACTTCCCAGGGAGCCTTCCTTCAAGTCTTGCTTCTACTGGTACAGGTGAGCCCGGCTCAGGCCTCTCCTTCTACTCTAAGGACATTCACATCCGTGTTCTGTGCTCACCCTGCAAGGCAGACCTGATAGCTCCATGTACAGATAAAGGCATCAGGGTGCAGACAGGGCAAGCAGCTTGCCCAAGGTCACACAGAACTTGAGCTTCTACAGGTATGGGCTGCGGTGGCTGCAGGAGAGTTTGCCCTCAGATCCATTGTTAGAGCAGAACACCACCGAACACCGGGAAACTACGAGTACCCAGAAGGCTCATACAAATCATCTCAAAGGACCAAATAAACACCAAAGTGAGGCTGAAGCACAAGGTTGAGGTTAGTTTTGAGACCCCATACCCTCCTACAACAGGACCTCAAAGGCCACCTTTGGTTGAGGGAAGACTTCCCTTTTCCCAAAGCCAGCTGTTGTCCCTGGAAATGCCTGGGAAATGTCAGTGGTGGGCCCTCCCTCCTCCTCCTCGCTTGAGTCGAGCAGCAGCGCAAATATATTATACATATTAAAAGAATATATTCTCTGGCAGCCCTGAAGGGGATAATGAAACCTATGTATATATATCTATATATTTATACACAATAGATTGGTTGGAAATGCTCCGAATATCCCTCCAGCTGTGGCAACCCTTTGAAATATGACATAGGACCCATGCCTCCCCCACTGGCGGCTGGCGGGAGGCATTAAAGATTTAAAAAAAGGAAGGAAAGAAACAGAAAGAGGAGAAGAAAAAGGAGAAAGCTGCTTTTGCCTGTGGCTGTGCAGCGGGATACTGTGTTTAAATATTAAAACCACCCATCACCCGGCCCAGCTGTCCGCCTCCGTCAGTGGCCTGGGACTGCACCAGACCTCCTGTGGCCCTGAGCTGCTGGGGTTGAGTGCAGACAGCCGGTCCAGCCCTAGTGATGGGTGGGGCCTGCGGGCTCCATCAGACTTCAGCCTCTAGTCTTGTCTGAGTTCAGCTGTGGAAGGGACTAAGATTCGTGGAGCTTCGAGGTTTGAGACAGGTGTAAGTTTCTTCCTGAGTGATGCTTTGCTACTGTATGACCTTGACTTTGACTGTGAGAGATTTGAACCAGGTCTGATAATTTTAGGGGTTTAGGAATCCTCAGATATCCCGAGCCATGTTGGGGCCCTTTTGAGGAGTGGGGGAATCTGAGTGGGCAGAGCAGCCTATCTAATAGTGGTCTGACTTCTTCTGTGCTGCCCTGTGTCTGCTGGGAGGTACTTTGCAGTGTGTAGGAGTCCGTTCATGATCAGAAACACAGGTAGGTTCACCTTGTTCCAACAATACAATTAAAGGTGCTCAGAAGTCATCTGTGGAGAGGAACTTGCTAGGTGATGAGCCCCCCACCGCTGAAGGAATTCAAACAGAACTGAACTCCTTTTGCCATGCTAGAAAGAGTTTAATGAGAGCTGATTCTAGTGTCCTTTCTAACCCCACATTTTAATTTCCTATGATTGTATAGAACTTCAGCTACGATTGGTGTGGGGAGATATTTATATATAATATAAATATATATATCAAGAGAGAAAGAGAGAGAGAACAGTTTGGGGATGTTCCATGTTTGTGGAAAACACCAGCATGTGGCTTTGCCTCCTGGGTTCAGTGATTCATAGTCTACTGTGCCATCGGTTTAAACTCACACAAACTCATTCATCTCCTCACTTGGAAGGCAGGGATTGGTTCCTGCCCCAAAGGAAAATCAGACAGGGCTCCTTAGAGTAAACACATTTGCTTATCCAGTCACTCTCAAATCCTTGAGTAAGATAAGGCTCTCCTGATCAGGACACCCCACACCTAGGATTCGCTAAGAGTTCAGAATTCTAGAATCTAAAATTTCTATAACATTTTTAAGCCACTAAGTCAAGAAATTCTCTCTCTCTCTCTCTCTCTCTCTCTCTCTCTCTCTCTTCTCCCTTTCTTCCTCCCTTTGTCCCTTCCTCCTTTCCTCTTTCTCTACTCAGAATCGATCCTAGCATCTTATGGATGTTATGTAAGCTCTTTATGCCAACCCCCTCCTCCTGCTTTTGATTTTAAGACAAGGTCTCGCCATGTTGCTCAGGCAGATTTTGAACTTTTGGTCTTCCTACCTCAGCCTCTGGAATAGGCTGGGATCACAGACTCATCCAGTGGAGAAGTTTTTAAAAGGAAGATCCAGTTAGGTGTTTCTATGAGCTGTATATATCAGAGTGGGAGTGCTAAGTTGTGACTGGGAAGCTTGTTGCTCCTGGGTGTCACCCACAGAGACGCCTGATGCAGGACCCAAGGCAGAAAGTACTTTGCTTGTTTAATTTAGGACTGTAGCTTAGACAGGAGTTTGGGAAGCGGGTGTGTCCATCGTATGTGCTTGTTAAACCCCCTCCAAAAAAATTTGTCCAGTAACCTCCAGTTCTGGCATGTAAATATACCCAGGGCCAGTGCCAGGTGCCAGCAGCCTAGCAGCTGGATCTCCAAGTCCCTCATTTACCCATCATCCTTCATGACCTAGCAAAAGTCAGTTCTAAGCTGGGTGTGGTGGCAGATGCCTTTTATCTCAGCCTGTCCTGGTTGGCTTAGGTTTGTCAACTTGACACACCGGGGAAGACTGAACTTCAACAGGGGAATTTCCTCTATCAGACTGACCTGTAGACACGCCTGAGAGGGATTTTCTTGATTGTTGAGTGATGTGGGAGGGTCCAGCCTACTGTGGGTGGTGCCACCCCTGGGCAGGTGATCCCAGGGGCTGTGTAGGAAAGCAGGCTGGGCACAGACCAGTGGGATAGGTAAGTGAACAGTGTTCCTCTGTGGTCTGGGCTTCAGTTCCTGCCTCTGGGTTCCTGCCCTGAGTTCCTACCCTGGTGTCCCTCAGTCATGGACTGTGACATGGACGTGTGAGTCAAACAAACCCTTTCTCCCCAAGTTGGTTTTAGTCAATGTTTTTTTTTTTTCACAGCTGTAGAAAGTAACACAGCCCTTGGCAGGCCGAGGCAGGATTGCCGAAAGTTTGAGGTCAGCCTGGGCTACATAGTAAGCTTTAGTACAGCCTGGGATACAGGATGAGATGTGGGGGGGGGCAGCGGGCAGCTTTACTACATTAGTGGGCCCAGAAGGTCACAAGGCTGTGGCAGTGGGGGCATTTGCCCTAGTGAGGAAAGGCCAGTTCTGATCTAAGATGACACATGGCTCCCACACTTTGTTCTGCTACTTCCAGAGGAGAGTGGCACTGAGATTTAGTGTGGGGCTCCCAGTCCTGAGGGGGGAAGGCAGCAGGAAGTGGGGTGATGGGGTGATGAGGAAGAGCAGCCATTATCCCAGCCTTCACTCAGTGGAGCTGACACAGAGAAGGTGCCCCTCCCCACCAAATCGTGATGTAAATGAGCAAATTAGCCAAGAGGCAGAGGACAGTTGGTTTCGTGTCTGACTGTCCCCTTGGAGTTAGAGAACAGCTGTAGCAGCCACAAACCCACGTATTACCTTAAAAATAATAGAAAACTGTATGTAGTATTGGTCTGGGATGCAGCTCAGTTTGTAAAGGGCGTGCCGAGCATGCAGGAAACTCAGAGTCGTACCCCTAGCACTGCATAAACTGGCTGTGGTTGCATCGCTTGTTATCTGCACTGGGGAGTTGGAGGCAGGAGGATCAGAAGTTCAAGGTCCTTTTTGGTTACATAGTGAGTTTGAGGCCAGCCTGAACAACATAAGAACTTGTCTTAAACAATAAAATAATAAAATAAAGGGACATAAGAACTCTCTGGGCAGGACTTATATTAGGCATCAGAAGTCATCTAGAAATGATTTAAAGTACCAGGAGGGTGTGCAAGAGTTATATGCAAATACATCACCATTTTATATAAAGGACATGGGTAACCTCAGATTTTAATACTAGGGTGGGGTTGGAACTTATATCCTGTGGCTACTGAGGGACACGTCTGCTTGCGGTCACACGGCTAACCAGGAGGTAGAACCGTAGTAACTGACATGGACTGAGCATCTGCCTAGAGCAGACCTGGAGACGAACATTTATTACAAAGGTGGGCCCATGCTAGGTTGCAGGGTGGCCCACCAGGGAAGTGGGGAAACCAAGCGAGAGGGTGATTTAAGACATCACCTTGCCTGGTCCTCTGGGGAGCTATGGCACTGGAGCACAGTGAGGGTAGAGGGAGCTTTCAAACTCCTGTGCCTGCTGGCCAGTGCCTGACCTTCCAGGGTCTTTGAGTACACTGTAGTCCTGGGTGAGGCCTTTGAATGAGGGCAGCTTGTTAGCATCAAAACAGAGGAGCTGGTGGGGCAGGTGGATCTCCGTGAGACTGAGGTCAGCCTGGTCTCCATAGCCGAGTCCAGGCCATCTGGGGCTACAGGGAGCCCTGTCTCAAAAAAACCCAACCAACCCGAAACAAAACAAAGCAACCCCTCCCCCAGCAAGAAACCAGAGAATCTGAGAACACAAGGAATACAGTGAGGTGGGGGCAGGGAAATGAGGTCACATGTTCCACAAGGATTAAGTCATTTGTTCCTTACAACAGCCCTAGGTAGTGTTATTATGACTTTTCAGATGTCAAATGTGAGACAGCGAGGCAGTGCAACCTGCCTGGCAGCACACAGCCACTGGAAGTCAGAGTGAGCAGAGCCCTGGCCAAGTCTGTGCACAGCTCCTGTCACAATTCTGCAGGGAAGGAGGGTATGGTTGGAGAGGGAAGAGCAGGTACCAGGGGTCGGGGAAGTGTTAAGAGCACTGAAGAGGATGCCTGAAGATACCTGTTGTCAGAGAGGCAGCGGAGGGCTGACTGAGTTGGGTAGAGAGAAGGGGTCTACACGGGACTCCCTCCCAGTACCTACGTCCAGCTCTCTGCCAGTGGAGTGGCAGGATCCTTCTCCCGCAGGCTGCTATTGAGAGAAGAGAAGGAACCTGTCCAGCACTTGGCCCAGCATGGCCCACCCGGACTGACAGTAGTGGCAGCTGCTGTCTCTCTGTCGGGCCAAGGAGAGCCAGCTGGGGTGCCAGATGTGAGCTGGGCCTCTAGCCTGGGGGAGGAGAAGCTGTGCTGGGCCACTAGGCTAAGTCTGAGAGTGCTAGAGTGGACTCTGGGACAAGGCTAGGTGGCTGGGGAGGACTGCCGAGGCTAGCAGTGGCTTTGCTGGACAACCCAGGGGGCATTAATAGGCTTTAGTATGAACTGTCTTTGCTGGCTGCAGTATGGGGTGTGGATGGAAGGACCAAGGAGAGACTGCCCATGTTGAGGAGAATGGGAAGTGTGTAGCTGAGCTAGAACTACAGTTTAGATGACTTGTGGTCTGCAGCCTGGGCCCACCCACTCATTCCTCACTCTAGCGGATTGCCACCCAAGGCCCAAGGCTGGTGACTGACTGCTGAGTACTCCCAGTCACTACTGAGCTCTCCTGGTCCTCCTACCTTCACGCTGGGGCTGAAGGAGTTGAGGCTGGGGCTAGAAACGACGGTGCCTGGTGGGTGGAAGCATGGCCCCGGCCCGGAGCTGCCTCCCAGGGCCTGTTTCCAGGTCTGTGAAATGAGCCCTGAGGAGCAGCGCCCAGCAAGGTGAAACTGGTCAGACCCTCCAGTTTCTGCTTCAATCCTGCCTGACCCCCAAGGTCCAGGTCAGGCCCAAGCAATGGCTTGACTGGCCCAGCCAGCCAGGAAGCATTGGAGCCAGGCCCCAGGCCTCCTGGCTGCCTAGGCAGGAATTCTGGACTGACTGTGGCAGAGAGCTCCCAATGGGCTATCTCAGCCCAGAGGGGCAAGACTCCTAGTTGAAAACCTGTGGGATCCTAGCAGGTCCCCAAGCCTGCCTTCAAAGCCTGCAGTGACATGGCTTCCTACTACCAGCACCCATAGACCTTCCCATTCTGCAGGATTTCAGGGCCACCAAAGAGTCTTGCCACCTGCCTGTCATTCTACCATTATAGAGTCAGTCCCCTGGCTATACAAATATTTCAGTCTCTCTTTTAAAAATAATGTAAGTTGGGGCTGGAGAGATGACTCAGTGGTTAAGAACGCTGACTGCTCTTGCAGAGGACTCAGGTTCTATTCCCAGCACCCACACAATGGCTAACAACCATCTGTAACTCCAGTTCCAGGGGATCTGATACCTTCTTATGGTCTCTGTGAGCCCTGCACCACACAAGTGCACCTACCTACATGCAGGCATTATACTCACACACATAAAATAAAAATAACAAAATATTTTTAAAAATATAAGGCATTTCAGGGGGTACTCTATTTCCATTCTTTTATAAACTTTTATTTATTTTAATTTCACATGTATGAGTATTCTGCCTGCATGTAGGTGAGTATACCCATGTCATACAATGCCTGAAGAGGCCAGAAGAGGGTGTCGAATCCCCTGGAACCGGAGTTATGCATGGTTATTAGCTGCTATGTGGGTTCAGCTGGGAACTGAACCCTGGTCCTCTGCAAGAGCAGCCAGTGGCCTTAACTGCTGAGCCATCTCTCCAGTCCCTCTGTTTCCATGTTGATGGACAGTCAAAGATTGGGACTCATGAGTTAAGTAGAACTCTACGGGGTCAGTTATTAGAGGAAGGGCATCCTGAAGTTCAGGTAGATCATTGTGCCCCGGCAAAGGAAAGAAGCTCTGCTGAATTCAGCTGACAGAGAGAAAGGAGGGAGACATGAGCAGATTGGGTAAACTGAGGAACAAGGCAGAGTCCAGAGCACTCTATTAACAAACAACTTAGTGAGTGGTGACGCCTCCAGTAACCAGTCACCATCTTCATGAAGTGTTCACACTGTGATTATCTGAGAATACCTACTTAAGAAGCATCTTCATTGGGGGCTGGAGAGATGCTCAGTAGTTAACAGCAATGACTTCTCTTGCAGAGGACCCAGTTTCAGGTCCCAGCACCCACATGGTGGCTAACAACTGCCTGTAACTCCAGTTCTAGGGAATCTGACAACCTCTTCTGACCTCTGAGGGCATTGCCCAACGTGGGTACGCTTACACACATGCAGGGAATACACTCATACACATGAAATTAAAAACACAAAAAAGGAACATCTTCACTAACTGTTAACACTGGGTAAACTGCAAGCTACTTGACTAGTCTCTTTGTGAGCTACACTCTACTCAGCAGCACACAGACTGTTCACAGGTCACACCTCAACCACAGCTAATGCCTTATTCCACAACAACATCGAAGTAGACAGCCAGCCAGCTGGAAGGAAGCAGGAGGGGGTTCCAGGTGCAGTCAGGATGGGCAGGCACTGAGGAGGAAGGGAGGAGGCTGGCTTAGCCATCCTGCCTGGTGGGGTGTCCACGGTCTCAGCATCCCTCCGGCTCTGTGTGCCTCGTTCCCGCCCCACTGGCTGCAGCTGCTCCGCTCAAGACCCCAGCAAGCTATGGAGGGAAGATGAAAAGCCTGGACTGGACGTGAAATGTATTATGCAGCTCTGCCTGCCTGCCCTGCCTCCCCGAGGGCTCACTTTCTCTTTTGTGTCAGAGATGAAAGTCCAGGCAGTAGTGTGTGGGAGCTGGGAGTGACTGGCGGCCTCCCTCTCCCCTCCTCTGCTCCTGTTAGCCCCCCTCCCGCCCGTCTAGTCCGTGACTCTCTACCTCTGGCTGGCTGGCTGAGTCTGCTTGCTTATCTCCTCCTCTACCTTGTACTCCAGCTGTCTCTTATTTCTGGATCCTCCTCCTGGCCCATCATTGTTTTTCAAACTCTTCTTCCATGTCTCCCACCTTGTCTTCTTTTGCACTTCCCTTCATCCTCCAGATCTCAACCCAAGTACCTCTTCCTTCAGGAAGCCCTCCTTGACCCCCAGCCCAACTACCCAGTATCCTGTTCTCTGCTAGAACCGTGTTCCTGCTGTGAGAATAGATGGGCACCAGGTGGGGCAATGACTTAACAAGTCTCCTTGGCACATCATTAGCTGCTGCGGACTGGGATCCTGGTATACAATAGGTGCTTAATAGATGGTTTCATTTCTCTCTGCCTTGTACTGGCTGCCCAGGCACCTCAACCAGAGACTACACAGCTTGTATCTCACTCCCTAGTCCCCAAAAGTCCTGCTGCTGGCTCAGGCTGGGCTTTGGCTCTCAGAGTGGGGCCCAGTGCCAGCATGAGGCTCCCAAGTTCTGAGCCTGCCAGAACTGGAGGTGTCCAGTGCCCCTTCATTGAAGGAATGAAAGCTCAGAAGAAGAAGGAATTGGATATTCCAATCTCAGCCGCCTGGTCCACATCCCTTGTGACCCTGGGTGAGTCATGTCCTGAAATTTCCCTTTATCCATCTGTGGAGGTGACGGGGACCAAGGAGGACATTGTATAAGCCTATGCTCTGAATGGTAACATGGTTTCTTGATGGTTGGGATTTCCTCCCTTATATGACTACTAACTAAGAGACTAAAGACTTTCGTCAGCAGGCCCCAGGGAGCCCAGACTGGAGTCTTTGGGGTGTGGGGGCTCTTCAGTGAGTGGAATCAGGGAAAGAGACACTGGTGCTGTGTGATTATTGAGCACCTGCTGTGTACAGGTACCAGGCAAGGCTCTGGTTCCATCAGCAAAGAGAACAAGACTTTGCACTTGACTTCCCAGAAAGTCCTCCACGTTCTATATCCCACAGCTGGTATAGGCGCCTACTGTGTGTAGGCAATGGGGGTGCCAGGGAGGAGCAGGGATCGGGGCCACCCTTCTGTATGCAGGAAGTAGGCACCCCAGGGTGGAACAGGTTCAGGACCACCTTATTGTGAGCAGGTGATAGGGAAACCAAGTGATATCGTCAGGACCACCCTGCCCAGCTCAAACCCAGAGCACTCTGATTTGCCTCATAGAGAAACAGCCTGGCTTGCCACTTGCTGGAGGTCACAGGTGCTGGAACGCAAAGGAGCTAGGTCAGAGCTCAGACCCACCTGACTACAGGACCCTTGTCCTCTAGGTACCTTGGTTCTACCTGACCTGACTCCAAGTCTCAGGCTCACTATTTTGCACTCAGCGACCTTGAGGGCTATCCAGCAATGTAGGTCAGTGAAGGAGAACCAGGGACAGTGAAGGCGCCCAGTCCCCTCCTTGGCAAGCCTGCAGCCGCCGCAAAGCTTCCTGAGTCCACAGTTGGCTCCTATTATTACCTCCAAATGACTTTTGCATCCATTTATTTGCTGCGTTTTGATTTTGCATTCAATTTCCGGTCCATTCATGTGCCTGCGCTACCTGGGGGATGCGAAATTGAGGCAGCCAGGAGCGCAGTTTGGCTATGCCTGACAGCTCCCGCTCCTGAAAGGGATGTGTGCCTGACTGGCCTCTACAGAAGGGCTGGTGCTGGGGCTCCCCACCCCCACCCCCACCAACTCACTTCGTATATCTGAGACGGTGAAACAGCTAGGGAACCTAGCCAGGACTGGGTGTGGGGGCTCAGGCATGTGAGATTCTGGAATTCAAGATTTACCCTCCAGCTTGAATGTGCAGAGTACGTAGCCAGAAGACCAGAGTTCCAGTGCCAGCTTGAGCTTTCTGACCTCTAAGGTAGTCGTAGTTGCCATCTGTGTCTTTCTGATCTGGCTACTCTCCTGCCCAATAGTCCCAAAGCTCCCCATTGCCCTCAGGCCTGGGCCTTCCCTAGTGCCTAGGCTCCCTGGTCAGTCCCTACCTCCTTCCTCAGTACTGCCCAAACCCCAGTGCCTCCTGCTGGCTCCTCGTCCCTCCCAGCTATACCTGGGAGCTTCTACACTTTACTCACTTGACCACCACAGCCTACTGAAAAGGGAATCTCATCCTCAGCTCTCAAGTCAGCAGAGGCTCAGAGAGGATAAGCAAGTTGCCCATAGCACACAGTAGGGTGTCAGTCGAGCAGTCTAACTCTAGGATCCATGCCCCTGACCTTGGAGTCTCATAACCCAGCTGAGACTACCTTCTCCTAGTCCCCCACCCCTCCCTCAACTGGCCAATGCTCCATTCCGCCCCACTGTGGTTCCTCACTGGAGACCCTGTATCCTTGACTTCTATCTTCATAACACTTTGTTTTCTCACATTTGGTTCTGCCCTGAGGAAGGTGGTTCAGTGTTTAGTACCAAGGGTGAATACAAAACAAGATTACTTCCCTCTGTCCAGCACTTCTTAGGCAACAACAGAGGAAGATCTGTGAGGAGACAGCGTGTGTGTGTTGTGTGTTGTGTGTGTGCGTGTGTGCGCCTGCGTGCACTTACAACTCTTCACACAGAGAGGCGAATGAGTTGCCTGAAGCCATAGCACTGATTAGACCATCTGCACTATCTCCTCTCTACACAAAGCTGGGTCCTCACCTGCAGGCTCAGATCACAAACCGTGCCACTCCACCCTCAATTCCTGCCCTGGAAGGTCTTAGGAGATGGAGGGTGCTAGTTTGTGAAAGGGCCTGATGAAAACCACGGGTCCCAGTGGCAACCGAGGAGAGAGATGGGAGTGATTTTTTTCTCCATGGTTTACGGAATGAGGTGAACAGACAATAGTTGGCAAATCTTGGCAAAGAAGAGTCCTGGGCCCTGAGGAGGCGGCCACAGTTGCTTGGGCAGTGGCAAGCATGGTCACCCATCCGAGGCATTCCACCTCCCACCCAGGCTGCCATCCTCAGGCTGAGGGCGGAGATGCAGACTACAGCGATGGTGCAGCAGCAGAGGAGCCGGGTGTGTGATGGGGCTGTGTGACCAGGCCAGAGGCCAATCTTCTCCGGGCCTCAGTGACCACTCTAGTTCAGTTTGTGACCAAGGCCTCCTAAAGGGAGGGTCTAGCTTCAGCTATCTGGGGTCAAGGGCCCTGAAAGGACAGGGTATCTCAGAAATGCTACCCAATCTTAGCTGTCCTGTAGGCCCAGAGCCTCAGGAAGTGGCCCCAGAAGCCCGAGTCAGACTTTAATCTATATCCAAACTGCTTGCACCTTGGGTTTTGGGAAGCTTGGTGACCTAAAATTTGGAAAGCTTGTCTGTCTAGAAGCCTGGGTCCAGTGCACTCTGTGCACAGTGGAGTCACTCTCTACCCACATTTGGGTGGACAGGAGCACAACAAAGTTCCCATTCTGAGGTCCTAGATGGTAGAGGAAACAGAAGCACACTGGACTCCCCTCCATCACAGGCTTGGACAACACTTTGGGGACTGCTCACCTGCTAGAGAAAATGTCACTGGCCGTGAGGGAGGATGGCTGCCCCCCAACTGTGGTCTTTCTAGGTGACTTACCACCCTGTCTGGCCCTCCACGGCTGGTTACTATAGTGCATTGCTGTCTGTCAGGCCCTTCGGACCTGTCGGTTTCTCAGATGTCCCCATACCACACAAGGCCCAGGGCCTTCTGCATATGCAGACTTCCCTGGGGTCTAGTGTGACCTAGGCCGCCCCTGGTTTCAGGTCCACAGGCCTGCCTGGGGTGTCCTCAGTCCTGGAAGTAGGATAGGTTCACTTTATAAGATAGCTGTAGCTTTTTCATTTCTTTTATTTTTTAAGACAGAGCTTTGTGTAGGCCAGCCAGCCTCAAACTCACTGTGTGGCTAAGGATGATGTTGAACTCTTGGTCCTTCTTCTTCTGCCTCCCAAGTTCTGGATTATAAGTGTACATGAGTTCGCCAAATTTATGTCATGTTGGAGACCAAACCCAGGGCTCTGTACATACTAGGCAAGCACTCTACCAACTGAGCCACGTTCCAAGTCTGAAGTGTATGGTTTTAAAGGCTCTGGGTTTCCATCACTCCTGAAACCCAGCTGAGGGGAAGGTGTTCCAAATTTAAGGGTGCCTAGAAACCTGGGTCCCCTGCAGAGAAGATGTTTCTCAGTGACACTTGGGAGAGTTGGGGAAAGTGATTTCATTCAGACTCCTGACAGAAGTGTGAAGACCTTGCAGTAGGATTCTGAAGAGGGGTGAGACTGGCCTTAGCTCTGAATGTGGCAAGGGCAGGTGGTGTTTGTGGGCAGGGAGCAGCCTGGACTTTGGAGACACTAGGGGCAAGCTAGGATTGGGGTCACATGGAGTCAAAGTGTTCTTACAAAGATGGACCATAGTGAAGGGTGAGAACCCCTCCCAAATATCAGGGGGTGGGGGTAGGTTCTTGCTAACCTGACAACAAAAACTGAATTTTACTAGGACATGCACAGATGGGTCCAGGAAATAGTTCCAGTGCCTAACAAGCTTTGTCAAACAAGGAGCCTTCATGATTCTCAGCACATCAGTCCCTGCATCCTGCCGCCTGTGCCCTTCCTCTGGGCTGTGCAGCTCTGTAGGCCTGAAGCCGAGGATGGGAGCTGGAGATTGGGGCAGGGTGGGATGCGGACACAGAACAGACCCCTATTTCACAAATATCATGGAACGTGGGGTTTGGGATGTTAAAATCACAGACGCAGCACCCCTAAACTCCCCACTGTAGGAGGTGGAGCGAAGAGAGAAGCAAGTCAAAGAACAGAACAGTTAGTGAGGAATGAGTCTAAGCCACCCCCCCCCCTCACCGCCCCAGCCACCTCCAAGTTGCAAAGGTGAGTGGAGAAATCCCAAAAGTCACCGGAAGACCTTGGAAGATTTACCGTTGACCTCAGTATGGAAAGACCACCAACAGTGTGCACCCACACAGAAAGTTATAAAACAGAACATAGAACATAGCTTGGCAGTTTGGGAAGGTCACACATCCAATTCCTCAGATCTTTTCATTCTTGGGTCGGGGAGAGTCACGAGGGGAGGGAGAGAGGGCAGGGAGGAAAGGAGAGAGAGAGAGAGAGTATGAGAGAGAGAGAATATGAGAGAGAGAGAGAATATGAAACTGTAACATATTTTTGGTTCTGTAAAAAGATAACAAGTAACAAAGGCGCCACAGGATACACTGTAGATGCCCTCTGGGTCTGCTTGGGAGTGAGTTGCTATGGTGTTGGCTGGTCTGCCCACCAGCTGCAGCTGGCTTCTGTCCCTTTTGTCTGACTTCAGTTCAGGTTCATTGCTGTTTGTTACTGTTGCCCATTTACCCTCCCTGCTGGGTAGCATCCTACAAGAGCTCCCTAATATCCCTCCCACACTGCTGGTGGAGGGCAAATCCATACAACTACATTGGAAAACAGTTGGACACAGCCTCATGTAGCTGAATAGTCTACCATTTCCTGCCCAAGTCCATTCCCCAGAGCCGCCCCTCCTCCCCACTACGAACACACACTACGCTAGACAAAACCAGAATTCATGTAGCAATTCTGGAACCAACAGAAGGGCAGGCAGACACATTGATTGCTGACACAATAAAACTTTAAAAGTAAATAAAAGGCAAGAACTGAAGCAAGTCAAACAGGATTTCAATATAAGTTAAAACTGGCTAGTGGGGACTTTGATCTTCATTATATTATTCTTTAGATGTTTGAAATAATTCACAATAAAAAGAAACTGCAGTTTTAAAAGTTCCAAATTGTAGTGTTTGGGGCTTGGGAGACTGACAACCATTAGAGTCAGCAGGGAGTGGGATAATCCAGTTGAGTGGGAGCCACCAGGCATGTCCTCAGAGATGCCAGTCATTCCTGTGTGCTCCCTGTAGTGGGTGGCTCAGGGTGGGGGATGAGATCATCTACAGGAGTGGGACAGGTGGAGATGCAGACAAGACCCTTATCGCAGACACCACCTGTGGAAAGAGTGCTCAGGGAGTGTGATAACAAGTCAGGGGTCTGCAGAGTGGCCCCACTGGAGGTTAATGCTGTGTCCAGGTCTCAGGTAGGAAGCACTAGACAGATGGAGAAGGTGTGTGTGGGGAGGGGGGCGGGGGGAATCCCAGAGCAGAAGGAGGGGCGTACATCTACCTTGATAGAGGAAGGCTGGCTGAGTCAGGAGAACCACGTCTTCCTCAGCCTCTCCTTCAGAGACCTGTTTAATTTTCCAGTTCCTCCATGGTCACCATCCAATGCCAGCTTGGTGGGACATCTGTATGTCATTAACAGTTCTGTGCCTGCCTGAATACATGGGCCACATGCCTGCCTGTGAGTGCACCCCAGCCTGTGCGTGGGGGTGGGGTAGGACTGAGGACCACTAGCTGTCGGCCTGAACATCCCTCCCAGGTAGCTCACAGTGACGCTCCATTTGGGGGAGGTCTCTGCAATTTCCTCTGAAGTCCCTCCCTCCTCTCTCCCTCTCAGTCTCCCATCTTACCCCTTCCTCTCATAGTACAACCAGCAGCTCAGATATGTATGTATATATGTACATATGTGTGTGTGTGGGTACATGTGCCATGGTATGATTGTGGAAGCCAGAGGACAATTTGAAAGAGTTGATTCTCTTCTTCCACCATGTGGGTCCCAGAAATTGAACTCAGTTTGTCAGGTTTGGCAACAAGTGTTACCCGCTGAGCTATCTCACCTGCTCCTATCTGTATACACACACACACACACACACACACACACACACACACACATATAAAAATAAATTTTTGGCTTAGGTAATATGTAGACATGATAAATAAAACAACAAAAAACTTCTCACCATGCAAAAAGATATACAAGGAAGCCTGTACTCCAGCAGCCAACTCCTGAACCGACAGAGGAAGTTCTTACACAAATCTGTAAAACTAGCGAGAACAATGGAAAAATTCTCTCCACACTTGTTGAAATTCTGGAATTGAGTGCAAACCAACAATTGGGGAAGGCCTGGCTTTATGCTGTCCTTTGTGACACTCTTCAATTTTTAAAAAATTTATTGATTTATATTTTATGTGTATGAGTGTTTTGGCCACATGTATGTAAGGGTACTACATGCCTGCAATGCCCGAGTAGGCCAGAAGAGGGTACTGGATCCCCTGAAACTGGAGTTAAGGGCCTTTGTTAGTCACCCTGTGGATGCTAGAAACCAGGGCTCTTACCCACTGAGCCATCTTTTCAGCCCCCATTCTTTAAATACATAGCGATTTTTTTCTAATTAGAAAAATTATTTTATGTATGAGTGTTTTGCCTGCATGTATGTAAATGCACCGCATGCCTGCCTCATACCCTTGGAGGCCAGAAGAGGGCATCAGATCTCCTGGAAGTAGAGTTATGGACAGTTATGGACAAGGTGCTGGGAATAGAAACAGGGTCTTCTGGAAGAGCAGTCAGTGCTTCTAACTGCTGAGCCATCTCTTTAGCCCCTGTGATGTTCTTTATAATAAATGGATAAACAGATCTTCCCCCAAGTTCTGTGAGCCTCCCTAGCAAAGCAGTTAAGCCTGACCAGGGGCTCGTGGGCCATCAAAATAGAGGTGACAGCTGCATTATGATTTGGGACTGGCATCTGAAGTTGAAGGCAGTCTTGTGGGATTGAGCCCTAATTTATGTCATGAGAGTTTTCTTAAACTCTAATTTTATATAATAGTAATAATAATAATAATAATTATTGTAGTTGTGTGTGCCTGTAAGAAATAAATCACCATGGCACATTTTCAGTATGAGATGCATTTAGAGCTCATCGGGGAATCACAGATAAGCAGCAGGTACTAGGGCCCCGTCTCCCCTAGCTAGCAGCATATCTAGTACTCTCTCTTGGCTCATCCTAGGATTGAAAAGTTACAGCAGTCTGCTCTATGACTGAGACCAGATTCAGAAGAGGAGGGAATCTTGAGTCCCAGAGCATTCATTAGATAAAACTTTGTGTCCTGAACCAATAGGATGGGGAGTTTGGGAAGGGGGGCAATTCTAGACACCAGGAAGATTGTACTTCCTTAAAGAACTCAGTCAATGAGAACTAAAGAGGGGGTGCAGAGAAATGTGATTTGGGTTATAAAAACCATTGTTCTTTGCCAAATCTGTATACCAACCATTTTGTCCAGGCTGACACCTGACTTCTGAAGAACCCAAAATAAATGTTTCATCTTTGCCATTCTGCATCTCCATTGTTCTTATTATGAACTGAGGATCACTGTTGCTCACAATCTGGGGGCTCGTCTGAGAACCCCTTGGCCTCTGGAGAGTGAGAGAAATAGTCTGTCAACCTTTGGGTAACCTGCTCTAATAGACCATTAGTCTCTCCCCAGTATTTCAGGTGAGATCCCAGAGGATTTTTGAGAGAAGAAAAATGAATTCAGGAGAACCTAGAGGGCTCTCCAGAAAAAAAGGGAGAGAACATCACATGGTAACCAGGCAACCAGGCAACTTCATGCATAAGCCAAGGAGGGAAAATTGAATGATCGCGTGCTACGTCAGTGGTTGGGGATTTTCAGAAAAAGGGACATAACTATGGCCACCAGGCAGATCTCATGCACAAGCCAAGGTAGAGAAAGTTGGTAAGGGATCCAGTACTCCCTGGTGGTTGTGCCTTTTCAGAGGGTGAGCGAGTGACTGAGATGTCAATCATGAAATTGGGAGACAAAGGATCAGGGAGAATGTCAGAAACCGTCAGTGTGGGTTTGTGGGGTTGAGGAACTCCAGAGAGGACCAGAAAAGGGAGAAATGAGGATTCTTCCTCTGATACTCCCACAATAGATCATTAGGATGGATGAATGTTGAGGTTCTGAGATGACAACTCCCAAACCAAGGGAGAGTAAAAACAAAAAAATGATTAAATATTGTTTCATCCATAAGCCCTCGATCTTCAGGCCAAAGTTTGGTTCATATAAAGATTGGGTTTGTCAGACTTTAATTCTTTATGCTAATAATTAATAAAATCCCACCCTCTCCAGAGGCAGCAAATGATGTTCTCTATTAGATGAGTTAACTCCTGTGTTCCCCTTAAAAAGTGACAAGGGAGACCTAGATAAGTCCTGTGATTCCCCTGACTTGTTTAAATCTCCTCCTGTTCTGCAAAACGAAGGATAAAAAGACCTAGCAGCAGCTGGGGGATCAGATGACGAGAGACCACAGGATAAGGATGAAGCAAGCCTGGCAGCCACTCCCAACCCCTATTCCGGCCTCAGGAAGGATTTAAAACAATGTAAAGAAGACACAGGGATAAGGAATCCTATGATGGTTAGGGAATGGTACAAGTGTGGGAAACCCAGACACTTTAAGAG
Source organism: Eospalax fontanierii (assembly GCA_035773235.1). Lineage (NCBI taxonomy): Eukaryota > Metazoa > Chordata > Mammalia > Rodentia > Spalacidae > Eospalax > Eospalax fontanierii. The sequence goes on along the minus strand of CM069550.1, from coordinate 21,639,721 downwards.
AGAATGCCCAGAATGGAGAAAAGAGGAACAAAGTAATCCCCCTCTTGACCTCTGATAAGAACTAGGGTGGGGGGGGGCGGATATTGTTTTGTTTTCATCTGATCCCATTGGGAACCTTCCGTAGGTTTCAGGGTGGGACCAGGAGAGGAAATGACTTTTCTGGCCAACTGTAGGGGGCTCTACATGTCTCTCCATCTTAGCTAGAACAAAGGGAATAAATGTCTTTTGTCGTTTAAATACAACAATACAGGGTTAACACGGGAAGATTTTTGGCTCTCTGTGCACGTTCTTTTCTGACTTTTCTTGTTTATAAAGAGGCCCTCAGCTCTAGAGGTCATCAAATATCTCCAAGACTCTTGTTGAAATGAGAACTTTAACTCTCAGGCTCTGTGAGACTGACTCTCTCTCTCTCTGTCTCTCTGTCTCTCTCTCTGCATGTACCAAAGTCTAAATGGAAAATCTGCCTGAGACTTGCAAAAGGAGGTTTGATAGTTTAGCAATATGTGTACAGATTTGCTACAATGTGTCATATATGTATTTTTTATCAGGGAGGCCACGAAGTCTCCAGAGATTGGACTCTAACTACTGATGCACATCTTATAAGAAGGGGAGTCACTGGAGCCTTCAGGCTGTATATGATGAATCACAACAGTTATAATTGTATGGGGGTCTACACCATTGCTAAACAGGTGTGTGTAGGCTATATAACTTACTAAAGTATAAACAAGAAGGTAATAAGAAAACAAATCCCAGATGGGCAGTCTCCTAGACTGAGAACCTTTCAAAGTTTCCAGATAGACTTCAGTGAAATGCTTAAGGTAGAAAAATTGAAATATTTCCTGGGATAGTGGACCAGATTTCAGATGATACTGCTGATAATGGGATTAAGATTATGTTAGAACAAGTCAGGACATGATTTGGCTTTGAAGAAAACAGACTCAAACAGTGAACATTTCAGCTCCAAAGTATTGTGGGGAATTATGGGAAATTTAAATATTAAATTGGGTCTACCATACCCCATGAGATCCCCGCCCATCTGAAGAGTAGAAAGAATGAGTCAAACTCTTGCAAAACATATATCTAAACTTATACTCACAGGGCTGGAGAGATGACCAGCAGTTAAGAGCACTGGATGCTCTGGCAGAGGAACTGAGGTCGATTCCCAGTACCCACACGACAGCTAGCAACCATCTGTGACTCCCATTCCAGGGGAATCTGACACCCTCTTTTGATCTCTGCAGGCATTGTACAACATGGATGCTTTTACATACCTGTAGGCAATATACTAATACACATAGAATAAAATCAAAAAACCTTATACTTAACAAGATTACCCTGATTGTCTCTTCACAGCTTTGTTTAGAATAGCTCCAAGAAGGAATGTGGGCCTGTCTCCATATGAACTGTTGTAGGGCCTCCTATATCTTAGTGGGTCCACAGACCTCCCCACTGTGGAATCCAAAGATAATTTTGTTTGTTTATTTTTTGAGACAAGTTCTCATTGTGTAGCCCTGACTGCTCTGGTACTCATTATGTAGACCAGGCTGGCCTCCTGAGTGCTGGGATTAAAGACGTGTGTCACAACGCCAGGTAATGTTTTAGAAGTTGTATACTGGCTCTCTTCTCCATCTTATCATCCCTCAGGTCCAAGGGACTTCTTGTCCAAGCTCCACCTTTGGAGTTTGTAGTCCATTGGGTCCAGCTTGATGACTTGGTGCTAATGAAAGCCTGGAGAGAAGAGAAGCTCCAGCCCAACTGAGAGGATTCTTAGCAAATGCTGACTGCTGAAACAAATGAATAACTTCTGAAAAGAGGTGCCTCCCTGTACCCAAGTCAAGGGACCAGCCATGGAGATTCCACAGGGGAAGATCAGTAGAAACTATGTGTGCCGTCCAGGGAGACTTTAAGATTTAGTCTGAAAAGAACCTGGAGATACCTTATCATAAAGCTCATAGTGTTGGTGGGATTCACTTTATTTTCACCTTTGCTAAGCATGTTGATTATAATTTGCTTGTGTTATTGTGAAACAAAAAAACCTCTAACTGAAAGAATGCCTCTAATCCAGAATTCAGAAAGAATTCAGAACTAATTCAACCTTAAAATTCTCCATTTCCTGTTGGGGACTCATGGCTGCTTTCATCTCTGGAGTTCCATGTATGTGAGGAAAGTTACTATATAGGATACAGAGAATTTTCAAGTAGGATATGGGGTTGTCCAGGAAGTTTCTCCATATTCTTTTCCAATTAGCTTAGTGGTTAGTATAACTGAAACCTCATCATCACTTTCTATTTGATACTGGCCAAGTTTTACATTGTGGTAATTTTTTAAAGTCAGGGACAAAATAAATAAGTATAGTTAGGATCAAGGATTTGGGGAACTAGAGAGATGGTTTGGCAGTTAAGAGCACTGACTGCTCTTGCAGAGGACTTGGGTTTGGTTCTGAGTACTCACGTAGTGGCTAACAACCATCTGTGACTCCAGTTGCAATGTGATCCTTCTTTGGACCTCCTCTGGCGTTGTGCACTTACATACATGCAGGCAATACACCCATACCAAAAAAAAAAAAAATCAAGGATTTTATACAGGCTTTAGAAGTATAATTGGAAATAGAGAATTGAATACTTGGGTGGAATGGGTTAAATTTATAGTACATGCCCTCAATAAGAGTGATTGTTGTACTTGTGTGGCAGAACGCTCCTAGGCTGAAGTGGAACGGGAGTAAATTGTATGCTGACCTTGTTTCAGGTTAAGGACACATAGGGAAATAAGACCTGCCAGAGTCTGTCAGTCCTGCTCTGGCTGTACAGGCTAGTTCATCAGAACCTCTTTTCTCAGTAGGGAAGGTGAAGTGCTCCACATGTCTCATGTGACGGGGCTGAGGATTGACTTGTTCAGTGGAGGATCTTGGAGCCTGCACCTACATCCTGAATGTCTCAAGTAGTAGAAGAGAAAATAGCAATGACAGTACTCCATGTCTCCGGAGCTGACGTATGGTGGAAGTGTGGACAGAGAAACCTTTGCTCAGGCTTTCCACCTGACTGGAGTCACATCTGCATGATCTTCAAGTCTCCTCTTAGCAAAGCTAATTCCAGGGCTAAGAGGTCATTACCTAGGTCCTTTGATGTCCACATTGACTCTATAAGAGTCCCCAGGGAAATTTCAAATAAATTTAAGGCTAAAAACCAAATAGTCACAGGATCTAAGTACTCTGATGTTGAACCATAAACAAGAATGCAAAATAATCAACAAAGATTAATCAGTTTTACCAGGGATTTCCTTAAGGGAGTGTCTAGCCAACTGGACACCACCAGCCAAATGGCTTGGGAGAACAGAATCACACTTGAATTGGAACCAGCAGAAAAGGGAGATGTTTATATAACACTTGGTGGAAGATGTTACACTTTTATTCCCAATAATATACAGTTCCTGATGGACAATTGCCAAGGCCCTTCAAGGATTAACTACCTTTGCCAATGAATTAGCAGAAAATTCAGGAACTGATGATCCATTTACAGACTGCCTGGAAGGATGGTTTAGAAATTGGAAAAGGCTGATGGCTTTGGTCCTAACATCCTTCATAGTTATAGTGGAGATATTAACTGTAGTAGAGTGCCACATTATTCCCTGTGTAAAAGTGCTAACTCAAAAACTCATTGAAACAAGCAGCAGCAGACAAATGCCTGTAATACATCAATATACTCTAAGCTTTTATTTACTAGATCAGGCCATTCGTCCTAAGAAAAAGAGAGTCAAAGAATTTAGATAAATTAAAAAGTTAAAATAAATCTGAGAATAAGACCAATAACAGTAAAAGAAGAAGATATAATTACAAGAAATAAATCATAGTCCATTTTCAGTATGAGGTGCTTTTAGAGCTTATTAGAGAAATCACAGTTTAGCAGGAGGCACTAGGCTCCTGTCTAAGCTAGTTAGTAGTTGGCACCTACTGATCCAGATGCTCTCAGTCCATCCCAGGGTTGAAAAGATACAGGCAGTCTGCTAAGTGCCTGAGCCTAGGTATCAGAAGACGGGGGAAATCTTTTAAAAAGCACTTTATTTATTATTTTTATTTTATGCATATGAGTGTATTGCCTGCATGTCTGTAAGTGCACTCATCTCATGCAATGTCCCAGAGGGCAGAAGGAGTGTTGGATCCCCTGGAACTGGAGTTACAGATGGTTGTTAGCTACCATGTAGGCGCTGGGAATCAAACCTGGGTCCTCTGTGAAAGCAGCCAGTGCTTTTAACCACTGAGCTATCTCTCCAGTCCCAGAGGAGGGAATCTTAAGCCTCAGGATACCCATTATATAAAGCTTTGTATCCTGAACCAATAGGATGGGGAATTCTGGAGGGGACAACACTAGACACTGGGAATATTGTACTTCCTTGAAGGGCTCAGTCCATGAGAACTAACGGGCAAGGGGGCAGAGAAAAGTGATTAAGGGTATAAAAAACACTGTTCTGTGCCAAATTGGTGCTCCAGTCATTTTTGTCTTTTATCCAGGCCGATGCTCAACTTCTGTACAACCCAAAATAAATTTGTCTGTCTCACTCTTGTTACTCCAAGTCCCCAGTATTCTTGTTATGGAGTGAGGACCATTGTTTCTCACGTGTATAATGTGTAAGTGTGTGTGGGTGTGTGCCATGGCATATGTGGGAGATCAGGACACCTTCAGGAGTCGGTTTTCTTTTTCAGCCTTGGGTCTCAGGGTCCTACTCATGTTTTCAGGCTTGCACAGCAAGTGTTCTAATGTGCTGCACCATCTCATCGGTTCTTGTGAGAGTCTTGAATAGTGACTGTGTAAACCAGAAGGCTAGTGACCACTGGAGCGGATGGGGCACCCTCACCATCTGGCCTGGCAGCAGCTGGCTAAAAAGCTTCATTTTAAAGGTTTGTCTTTATTGAATCAGAGTGTACTGTATGGGTGTCTCCCAAAGGCATTTGTTGGAAATGGTGACAATTACTTTGAATTGCATCTGCCATGGCTGAAGCCTCTGAAACTGAGAGCCAGAATGAACCTTTCTTCTTCAGGTTGCTTGTCCGGCAGCCTGTGGAAGCAACGTGAAAGTGACTAGAATGGAACTTAGAAGAAGCATGGCTAATGCACTGGAGAAAAGAGACCAGGGGGCGAGATGACTACTGGGTAAGAAAGGGCTAGCTGTGCAAACCTGATGACTTGTGCTCAACCCCAGCATGGAGGTTTGAATTAGAATGTCCCCATAGGCTCCAAAGTGTTTGTTCCCTGATATGTGGTGGTGTTTGGGGAGGGTCATGGAACATTTAGGAGGTGTGGTCATGCCAGAAGAAGCACATCACCACATCCCTGGGGGTGAACTCTGAGAGCTCTTAAGCCTTGCTGGATTTCCTGTGCCTGAGTGAAGATGTGACCACTCAGATTTCTTCTCTGGCTGCCTCCTGCCATGCCTGTCCCTCTGTGATGGACTCTTATCCCTCTGGGACTGTAAGCCAATGCAGTGGTGTGTGTCTGTAATCCCAGCATTCCTATGGCCAGAGGATGGAGACAGAAGAATCTCCAGGAAACTCGTGGGCCGGCTAGCCTGAAGCGGAACTATGGGCCGGCTAGCCTGAAGTAGACCTATGGTGACCCTGCTTCAGTAAGGTGAAAGGAAAGAACCAACTCCAGAAGTTGTCCTCGCACGTCCTCACATGTGCCACGGCACACGTATGCCTGCATTCACACAACGCGTATGCCTGCATTCATGCACACACATGCACACAAGTAACTAAATTGTATAAATCATTAATTTTACAAAAGAAAGATGAGAGTGTTGTCTTACCAAATAGACAATATCAATAAAGAAATTATTTTCATCAAAAAGTAGAAATTCTTCAGTTGAAAAGTAGAATAACTCAAATAAAAATTTCTTTCAATCATGGACTGAACAACTATGCAGCTACCCAAGAAAGAACCAGAGCATGAGCAGCACTCTAGGTTAACTGGACCAGGCATCTTAGAGTCTCCTCCCTACCAATGTATCTTCCCAAGTACACAGGCTTCAGAACAGTTGATTGACTAGCTCGCAAAAGAAGTATTATAAACTTGTAAGGATTTAGATCATACCAAGCATGCTGTCTGACTTCGGGGAATGAAGTTAGAAATCAATAATAAAAGAGTGTTGGGAGGTGCACAGGCATGCAAGTTAAACAGCACACTGCCGACCACCGAGCAAGTTAAACAGCACACTGCTGATCACCGAGTCACAGAAGAAATGAGGGGAGCTATGGAATATTTTCATTTTAACAAATTAATTTATTTTTGAGGCAGAGTCCCATGTAGTCCAGGCTGGCCTTGAACTTCTATGTAACAGAGGATGACCTTGAATTCTTCCTGCCTCTGCCTCCTGACAGAGTGCCAAGGAAGCACTCAACCAACTCAACTGCAGCCCTAGTCCCTCAAATATTTTTAGATCGCTAAAAATGAAAGCACAACAGACCAAGACTTATACGTCTGCTATAAATACTTATATTTTAAAAAAGGAGGCGGAGGCTGGAGAGATGGCTCGACAGTTAAGAGCACTGACTGTTCTTGCAGAAGACGCAGGTTTGATTCCCAGCACCCACATGGTGGCTAACAGTTGCCTGTACCTCCAGTTCTAGGGGATCCAGCATCCTTTTCTGACCTCTGTGGGCATTATATGACATGGGTACACTTACACACACGTGGGCAATACACATACATATAAAATAAGAGTTATAAATAAAATATTTTTAGAAGGAGGCTGGTAAAGCTGTGTGTGGTAGTTCAGAGCTTGGGAGGAAGAGGCAGGTAAATCTCTGTAAGATCGAGGCCAACCTGGTCCATGAGTCCTTGTCTAAAACAAAACAAAACAAAACAGCCCACTGAAAAATAAAATAAATTATGCTTTAAGAGAGGGGCTGAAGAGATGGCTCATCAGTTAAGAGCACTGGTCACTCTTGCAGAGGACCTGGTTTGATTCCCAGCACCTACATGGCAGCTAACAACCATCTGTAACTCGAGTTCTAGGGGAATCTGACACTTTATTCTGACTTCCTGACATACACACATATAGCAGTACACTCATCCACACAATAATGTTGAGGGAGGCTGCACAGGGGAATGTTATATAGTGATGGTCGAATTAGGAGTCCTTTATTAGCTAGTATCAAGCAGGTGGTCAGAGGGTGGGGTCATACCCAAAAAAACTGTCCGCAAAGCCAATAACCATAGTTACATCAAATCGCCATAGTTACACCAGACCAGGGGCAGTTCAGTTAACAAAGAGGTTTTCAGTTAATAAAAAGTTTTAATGAGAAAAAAAAGCAAGTTTCTAAGAATTGTAGAAACAACGGACTCAGAGAGATGCAGGTACAGCTGGGAGGGAGGATGTGCTTCCTGGACAAGCTACTGGGCTACGTGAAATGCACTGCTTGAAACTACTTGCATGAAACATTCTGGCTGACTGGCTACAGTGGGAATGGCTGGGCAAAATACCCAGGGTGAAACAAAAGCTATCTAGCGCAAAATGGATTTAGTTTTGCCATTTCACACATAAAATAAAATATACTTTAAAAGGAGACTACTGAGATAGCTCAGTGGGTAAAGATTCTCGCCACCAAACCTGGCAATCCAAATTTCACCCATGGGACCCATGTGGTAGAAGGAGAGAACTGTCTTCCACAGATTGTCCTCTGACACCCACTGTGGCCTATGCACGCCAACATATATGTGTACATACAATACTGTAAAAATTAAAAAAAAAATGGTTCTTGGGTGTGGTGTGCACACCTTTAATCCCAACACTCAGGAGGAGAGGCAGGTGTAGCTCTATAAGATTGAGGCCAGCTTGGTCTGCATAGCAAGTTCCAGGCCAGCTAGGGTTACAGGGAGATCTTGTCTCAAAAAATCCAGTAATAGTAATAACAACAACAACAACAATGGGAAAGATCTCAAATCAGTAGGTCAGCTATTCCCCATCAAGAAACCAGAAAAAGGGCAAAATAAATAAAAAACAAGAAAAATTAATTACATAACAAAAATTAGAGAGGCAACGAATGAAGATTCTACATTATACCCAGTAGGTGTGGCATAACAGTGACAAAGAATTGCAGAAATTGGAAACCTTGTATATCAGTGTCAGGAATGTAAAATAGGTCAACATTTTAGGAAACAGTTTGTCAGTTTCTGAAAAAGTTAGACATAGAGTTACCATATAACCCAGTAATTCTGGTCTTGGGTCTATACCCAAGGTAAATGAAAACAAATTTTCATATAAAGCATGTTTAGATATGTTCACAATAGTGTTGTTCATAATAGCCAAATGGTGGAAAGTACCCAAATATTCATCAGCCAATTAATGGGCAAACAAAATGTGTTATGTCCATACAGTGGAGTGCTATTAAGCCAGGAAAAGGAGGGTATTGGATACATGCTATCAATGATTGAATCTTGAAGCAGAATGGTGTGTGAAAGAAGAGATCCAGAATAGGGGAATCCATGGAGACAGAAAGTGGATTAAAGGTTGTCTGGAGCTGGGAATGGAGGAACAGGGTGTGACCATGTGACTGCTCATACATAGGGGATTTCTTTTGGTGTGAATGGAAAATTGTGGCTGTGTGACTTGGTGAATAGACTGGAAACACTGAACACACGCTTGAATTGTGTGGTATGTTAATTGTAGCTCAAGAAAGCTATTATAGGGGCTGGACAGGTGGCTTAGCGGTCAAGAGTGTGTACTGTTCTTGCAGAAGACCAGACTTTGGTTCCCAGCACCCATGTCTGGCAGTTCACAACTGCCTTTAACTCTAGCTCCAGGGGATTTGACAGCCTTTTTCTGGATTCTGTGGACACTGTACCCACCTGTGTACCTACCCACAAATAAATCTTTAAAAAAGAAAGAAAGCTGTTATAGATCTGACCTGTCCTGTGTCATTTCCCTTATTTCTTGTGTAAATTTCCAGATGGCAGTGGGCACACAGAGGCACATCTATGCAAATGCGTTTCAGTAGATCTCAGGCTATCAGTGATAACATCATTTTTATGCTAAAAATGAAGAAAAAATCCCTGTGTATTTTAATCATGAGGCATGTCTCAATTTCAGAGGCGTTTATATATTTAAAACGCACTGCTTGGAATTGATGTGTATGGTGGGTCTCTGCACCGCTTGGACACTGCTTTTTGTGTATTGGGTGATGGGTCCCATATGTACCAGGTAGCGTCTAACCTCGGCTTTCCTTGTTGATCCCTTTTGGAAAAAAGTGCTGTGCACATGGATGGATTTCTGAGTGTCCACTTAGGGATGTGCTCAGCCTAGACATGCGGGCAGCTGACATCTGGAGCAAGCCTCCACCAGTAAGAGACTGAGATCTACACAGACACCCTAAACCTTTGCCTTTCTCGAAGACAATTCCATTTATGTGTGAATATTAGCATTCAAAGTAACGTGTTTCAGTATAGCATTTTCACACATGTATGTCATTTTATTTTGCTCTCAGTCATTTGCCCAGCCCACTGCCTCCCCTGCCTCTGTAGTTCTTACTGATCCCTTACCTTCCCCCAAAGAACCCCCTTCTGCTTTGTGACACTTGCATTCCTCCCCCATCCCTGAAGATCTCTCCTCCTCTCTCATGGCTCCTTCTACTCTCATCAAACCACACACACACACACACACGCACACACTCACACACACACAACTCACATACACACAAGCACAGAAAACGAACATGCACATATAAGAACATGTAAACACACACAAAACACACAATTGTGCACACAGATTCATAGAGATTCACGCAAACTAACCAAACACAGTGATGGTTAGTTTTTGGCAACTTGACACAAACTCGAGTCATCTAGAAAGAGGGAATCTCAATTGAGGAATTTTCCTCTACCACACTGGCCTGTGGGCACGTCTGTGGGGCATTTTCTTGACTGTCAATTGATATAGGAAGGCCCACCCTCCTGGGGTCCATTCCTGGGCAAGTAGGCCTGGGTTGTATAAGAGAGGTCACTGAGCCCCCCGGAACAAGCAGTAAGCAGCATTCTTCTGTGGTCTGTGATTCAGCTCCTGACTCCAGCTTCCTGCCTTGAGTTTGTGCCCTATTTCCCTTAGTGATGGACTGTGGTCCCTTTGTAAGATGAAATAAACCCTTCGTGAGGCTGGAGAGATGGCTCAGCAGTTAAAAGCACTGGCTGCTCTTGCAGAAGACATTCCTAGCACCCACATAACAACTAACAACCGTTCGTAACTCCAGTTCCAGGGTATACAATGCTCTCTTTTGACCTCCGAGGGCACCGTGTGACATCGGTGCAGTTACATTATGCAAGCAATACATTCATATACATAAAATAATAATTTTTTAAAGAAATAAACACTGTCCTCCCAGGTTTTGGTCAATGTTTTATCAAAGTAACAGAAGAACCAGACTAGGACAGAAATTGGTCCCTGGAACATGATGTTCCAGGGACCAATTTCTGTCCTAGTCTGGTACTATGGTGCTGGGTTTTTTTTTTTTTTTTTGAGTCAGGAGGAGAAGGTAGAGAATTTTGGAGTGTTGGGTTGAGAAAGACATTGAGTGTTCAGAAATTAATGGGCTGTTGTGGGATCATGGGAATGAATTCTGAGAAAACTATAGATGATGGAGCCCTGGCTGTGAAATTTCAAAGGGAAGTTTGAGACTCTCTCAAAGGCTCAATCAGGACCATGTGTGTGGTATAGTTGAATCTGTGGAAATGAAAACCTTTGTGCTTTACTAGGACAGTGGAAACTGGTCAGCTGTGGTTGAAGAATTGGTTGTTATTAATGAGACCAACACCACGGAGGCGAAATCTTCCGGGAAGTATTTCCTCAGGGTCGGCACACAGGCAGTATGGTTGAGAGGGGAGTGAGGCTGCATCTCGAGCTGGTAACTCAGAACTTGGTGATATGTAAGCGTCTCCCTTGTGGTACTGGTTTGGGCAATAAGAAAGCTGCAGGACTGAGAGGGCCTTGGAGAGAAGCTGAGATTTGGCACAGTGAGAGGCCAGGAGAGGCCGTGGGTCAAGGTGCAGTCTTGGTTTCAGTTGAGAGTCCATTATATTGGAGATGCCAGGACTGTGGGATGATTACCAAGGACAGTGGCAGGTATGGTGTGGAGCTGGCCTGAGTCCACAAGACAAGCTGTGTGTGCTGTGAATGGCAGAATCAGAGATGGGACTGCCCAAGCCCCATCGGAGCCCTGAAGATCACGAATGAGTTCCAGATGACAGACACTAAAGTATTTGTAAAAATTTTTTATTTTGCTTTGGTCTGATTGTAACTGTGCCCTGGTCCTTCCCTCTTGGAATAAGAAGGTAGATAACTTATTTTTATTTTACAGGAGCCCATGGTTAATAGACTTTGGATTATTTTAAAGAGACATTGAACTTTGAAATGATGAACTTTTCAAAGACTGTGGGACTTTTAAAGTTGAACTGTGTTTTATATTATGATATTAATGTGAGATGTTGGGAGATACACAAGAAAAGAAAGGTTATGGTTTAATAGTTAAACACATAATAGATATGTTTATGTGTCAGTTGACAAGGGACCAGTTGTACTGGTTAGTTTTGTCAGCCTGACACAAACTAGAGTCATCTGGGAAGAGGGAACTTCAGTTAAGGAAGTTCCTCCACCAGACTGGCCTGTGAACATGTCTGTGGTACATCTTCTTGATTGCTAGTTAATGTAGGACAGCCCAGTCCACTGTGAGAGGTGCCATCTCTGGGCAGCTTGGGCCAGGCTGTATAAAAAAAGTAGCTGATACGGATGTAGGCTCATGCCTTTGATCCCAGTGCTTGGGATACAGATGTAGACAGATCTCTGTAAGTTTGAGTCTGGCCTGTTCTACATATTGAGTTCCAGGCCAGACTGGGCTACAGAGTGAGATCCTATCTCAAAACAAAAACAAAAACAAAAGCAAAGAAAGGTAGCTGAGCAAGCCAGGGCATGCAAGCCAGGAAGCAGCATTCCCCGCCGGTCTGTGCTTCAGCTTCTGCCTCCAGCTCCCTGCGTTGAGTCCCTGCCCCTACTCCTGTCAGTGATGGATTGTGACCTGGGATTTGTAAAATGAAATAAACGCTTTCCTCTGCAAGTTTGTTTTGGTCAGTGTTTTATCACAGCAACAGACAAACCAAACTAGGACACACACACACACACACACACACACACACACACGCACACACACGCATGCATGCACCCCCTAGACAACCACATATATACAGATGCACACACAAATACACCTCCCCACATACACATGGGAAACCAGACACATACAACACCCATGTACACATAAACACACACCAGCACACCCCCCCAACACACTCAGAAGCACATGTGGAAATATGCACACATGCAAACACATACAAATTTAAGTTTAGAGCTTTTGTGGGAAAGACAACCTTCAGTAACTGTCTGGTTTTGGCCTATTTTACATTCATTTTCCTCTAAATGTCATGATTTCATTTTTCTTTGTGGCTGCATAAAATTCCACTGTGAATATGCAGCACATTTTCTTTGCCCATTCAGCTGTTGATGGACATCTAGGCTGGTCCCATTTCCTGACTATTGTGAACAGTGTAGCAATAAATCATGGACCAGGAAGTATTTCTGTGATATGTTGACTCAGAGATCCTCGGGTAAAAACCCAAGAGTGGTATAGCTGGGTCATATGGAAGTTCTATTTTCAGTTTCTTGAGGAACGCCCACACTATTTTCCACAGAGGCTATATCGGTGTGCATTCACAGAGTGTGTGTTGTCTGTCCCATATCCTCGCCAGCTTTGGTGTCCCAGATGATAGCCGTTTTGATTGGAGTGAGATAGAATCTCAAAGTAGCTTCAGTTTGCATGTGGGACACATTTTCAAATATTTATTGGTCATATTTACTTCTTCTATTCAGTTCAATAGCCCATTTATTGATTGTGGGACTTGTTAAGGGTTTTCATTTGATGTTTAATTTTTGCATTTGTCTGTATAGTCTAGATATTAGTTCTAGATTTTTTTTTTCATTCTGTGCACTGTCTCTACTCTGGGGTGGTTTCCTTTGTTGTGTGGAATTTTTTGAATATTGATTTGAATATATTTCTGGATCCACTATCCTATTCCATTGGTCTACAGGTCTGTTTCTGTGCTATTACCAGACTACTTTTGCCACTATGGTTCTGTAGTGTAATTTGAAATCAGATATTGTAATGGCCTCAACATTGCTCTTTCTGCTTAGGATTGACTGTTCAAGGTCTTTTGTGTTTTTATGTACATTTTATAATCATTTTTTTCTAGTTCTGTGAGGATTGTCATTGAGATTTTAGTGGAGAGTACACTGAATCTGTAGATTGCGTCCAGTAATATAGCCATAGTAAATGTGATTATCCTCTCTCTCCCCAATTTCTTTCTTGGCATCATCATTTTTAGTATTATTATTTAGAAAACTATTGATTTCTGTATGTTGGTTTTGCATTATGATTCTTTGTTGATAGTATGTATCAGATCCAAGAATTTTCTGGTGGAGTCTAGGGTTTTTTACATATAGAATCACAGCATCTGCAATAAGGATAATTTGAACTTTTTCATTTCATTCATGTTTCTTTTATTTCACTCTATTATATTATTGCTGTGGCTGAGACTTCAAGCATTATTTGAATAAGGGCAGTGAAAATTGGTACCCTTCTGTTCCTGATTTTAAAGGAAATCTTTTCAATTTTCTCCTACTTAGTAATATAATGTTGGCTGTGGGTTTGTTGCATATAACCTTTATTCTGTTGAGAAGTGTTCCTTGCATTCCTAGTTTCTTTAAGGATTTTATCAGAAAGAAATATTGAACCTTCGGAAAACCTTATCTACAGCAATTGAGATGATCCTGTGATTTCTGTCCTTAACTCTATATACTTTAGTAATCCATATATTTACTGATCTGTATATGTTAAGCCAACCTTGCATTCCTGGGATAAAACTAACTTAGTAATGGTGTATGATTATCTTAATGTGTTCTTAAATACAATTTGCAAGAATTTTATTGAGAACTTTTGTGTCTGTGTTCATTGGAGAAGTTGGTCTGTAATTACTTTTGTTTGTGTCCTAATCTGGTTTGGTATCAGGACAGCCCTGGCTTCATAGAATGAGCTTGCTAGTATTATTTCTCCTTCTACTTTGTGTAACAGCTTGGGAAGTTATTGATGTTAACTCTATTTTAAACATCTGGAAGAGGCTGGACATGGTAGTGCATGCCTTTAATCCCAGTACTCAAGAGGAAGAGGCAGGCAGATCTCTGTTTGAGGTCAGCCTGGTCTACATAATGAGTTCCAGGCCAGGCAGAGTTATACAATGAGACTCTGTTTCAAAAAAAGTTTGACAGAATTCAACACTGTATCCATCCAGTCCTGGGCTTTGCTTTGTTGGGAAATATTGATTTATTTATTATCAGTCACGTGTGGCTGTCTTGTTGGTGCTGCCTGTGCATGCCACAGGGAGTTGGTTCTCTCCTTTCATCCTGTTATCATGCGGGTCCCCGGAACCAAACAGTCTGCCTGGAATTATGGACAGTTGGTAGCAGCCATGTTGGTGCTGGGAATTGAACACGGGTCCTCTGCAAAAGCATCCAGTGCTTTTAACTGCCGAGTCATCTCTCCAGCCCCTAGGTTTTCCAGTTTTATAAATATGAATTTTCAGAACATTACCCAATGATCTCCAGGGGAGAGATGCCACAATACAGAGATTCCTGAACAAAGACAGACAGACCCCCGGTGTTCACTGAAACCAAGAGTGAGCCTGATTGGTTCTAAGAATTTGTTTCTTTTGAGTTCTCTCAGAACTGTTCCCAAACAAAGGACTCTCTATCTATTGAAACAGTATATCCAGCATGATATGGGAAAGGAATGAGGAACTTGTCTTATCAGAGAAGAATTTTTCCCTTTCTGAAGTCTACTGACCCAGAACAACATGCACAACCACGAATCCTATCAATTCAACCCCTCTTGTTGTTTGTAACACAAATAAGATTATTCATTTCTTTCAATGATAACTGCTACTTTCAGTGCCAACGTCTTCAGAACACACACACACACACACACACACACACACACACACAATTCTGGGTTAGGGACAAGGAAGTCAGAGGGGTTAAAGCTTTATGTTTAGGTTACAAGAGGATCCCACAGCCTAGTAAGATTGTTTACACTGTATAAAGCTGAGAGTGTTAAATGACCTCAAAACATAAGTTAAATTTTATCTAATTAGTCTCTAACAAGGTTAGATAAATTCCCATTTGTAACAGGAGGCATTCCTGGAAGTCATTCCCATAATGATCTTCTGGATTCCATTAGAGTCTCTTGTAACCTCCTCTTTTTAATCTCTAATTTTATTAATTTGAGTCTTCTCAGTTTTTTGGTTGGTTTGACTAGGGAGTTGTCAAACTTATCTTTCAAAAGAACCAACTTTTTGTTTGACTGTTTGCGTTATTCTTTTAGTCTCCGTTTCGCCAATTTCTGCCCCAATCTTTACATTTTTTCCAATTTATCTATTTTTATTTTATGCATATGAGTGTTTATGTGTTTGGAATGCCCATAGAGGCCGGAAAAGGGAATCAAATTCCTGGAACTTCAGTTACAGATGGTGTTAGCTGCCATGTGGGTGCTGGGAACTAAGCCTGGTCCTCTGCAAGAGCAGCCAGTGCTCTTATCTACTGAACCATCTTTCCATTCCTCTGTGTCGATCCTGATTATTTCCTTTAAAAATATTTTATTTATTATTTTCATTTGTATGTGTATGAGTGTAGTGCCTGCATGTATATAACTGCACCTCTGTTGTGCAATGCCTGAGGTGGTCAGAAGAAGGTGTTAGATTCCCCTGGAACTGAAGTTAAGGATGGTTGTTAGATGCCATGTGGGTGCTGGGAACTGAACCCAGGTCCTCTGCAAGACCATCTGTCCAGCACATCAGTCTTGATTATTTGTTGACATATACTGCTTTTGGGTTTGGCTTGCTCTTTTCCTAAGAACTTGAGTTGCATTATTAGTTTATTTGAGATATCTCTGATTTCTAAAGAGTATAAACACATACAGCTATAGACTCTTCTCTTAGAAATGCCTTAGCTGTATCCCCAAAGTTCTGGTAAGTTTCACTTTTATTTTCATTTGGTTCTAGGAATTTTTTAAATCCCCTCTTGATTTCTTCTATAACCCACTGGTCATTCAAGAGTGCGTTGTTAAGTCTCTAAGCATTTTCTTTGTTTCTGTACTCTTTCTTGTTATAACTTCTAGTTTTATTCCACTATGATATAAAATACAACCCATTATTTCAATCGGTGGGACAAATCTGAAATGTGTCCCGCAGGTCCCCTTAGCAGATGCCAGAGTCACAAGGACCCCTGTGGTAACTCACTCACATACTCTTCTCATCCTGTCTCTCTTCCTGACATTCCTGCTGCTGTCTACCTGAACTATCTTCTTAGACACTTGAAACAGCCCAGATTTAGATACTATGTACCGTTTGCATCTGCAAATTTGAGTTCATGAGTGTTTAGGAGTTAGTAGATGAATGCATGCATGTTTGTGCCTTTTGTGTTGGAGACTGGCGTGTGTACAAACCCATGCTCTTGTTTAAGCAGCTTATCTCTAAAGCACATGTATCAGTTGCATGCTCTGCTTGTTTGAGCTATGCACATGTCGAAACTTGTCATCCAGTCAGAGTGGGCTCTTTGGTCTGTTTAAGTCATTCTTGTGCACACACATGTTTCATTGAGGTCACGGAACTGCAGAGAGGCCCTCCATGCCTCTCTGATGATTAAAAGTCTCCTGTTGGGTGGCGCCCAGGAGATGGGCAGGATGTCTGTCGTAACGACAGCCTGTCACCTGCCCCATCTTCCTCACTGATGCCTGTCTGGAGACAGCCTCATCAGTCTGTTCTCAGACATGTTTTCCCTGATGGGAGGCAGTCAGAGAAGCTGTCAGGGCTCCCGGTATGGCAAGCGGGCCATGGTACCTGTCGGCAGCCATGGCATAGCTGTCTTGGTGACAAGTAGGTAGGAGGGGTTGTTGGCTCTTCTTGGGGTCTGGGTGCTCTTCACACTGCTGCACCTGGACCTGCCTACAAGGAAGGGTGAGCCCCAGGTCCCATGCAGCTGAAATCCCAGGCCCAAACCCCTGTATTTGTTTCGCTAGCTTTAATTCTGATGTTGCGACCTACAAGTTCCATTCCTGTTCTTTGCTGGAGATGCAGACTGCTTGGTCGACCTGGGTCTTCTGGTCTGCTCACAGTCTTCGGGCAGGCCTATGTGGGTGGTTCTCTCCCGTCCCCACAGGGCATAGTATTTCCCAAGAGGGAGGATTCTACCATCTGCCTCCCAACCCAGATGTGTGTTTGCAGCTCAAGGAAGGAGTGCTGGTGTGCTTAGGACCTTCCTCAAGGGAACCAGGGTCAGAGTTGGACAGAACAGAGTCTGGACTCCAGGAAGGGGAACTTGTGACTGTTAAATTAGACCCCAGCGGTGACTGGGAGTGAACTTTGGAAGACAGAAAAAGAGCTGAGCGGGCCTTCTTCCCAAGACAAAGGGCCAGAGGCCATGGAACAGAGCCAGAGTGCTCTGGAAGAGGGCCCAGAAATCAGAACACGATGGCAGTTCAGCAAGAACTGGAGCGTAGACCTCATCCTTGTCGCTGAGCCGTCAGTTTTGCAGAAACCAGAGCCCCCTGAATCTGGGTTCAAATCCCAGCAGCTGTCCTTATATGCTGTGTTTCTATGCACAAATCACCTCACATCTCTGAACCTCACTATTACACGAGCACTTCTGTGGCCAATTTAAGAGATGATCTTAGGGACAGGACTAGCACAGAGGGGACACAGCAAACGCCAGTTCCACCTTGGGGAAGAAAAGCCACTACTGCACCCGTTAAAGTCCCCTGAGACAGACAGGAAGGACTGTCCTCTCGAGTTCCCTGTGCAGCTGGCCAAGGTCTTCTAGCACCTCCAGGTTGCTGTGAGTTAATCCCCAGGGCCTGGTGTACTGTGAGTGTTCCCACTCATCGCCTTGGTGACTGTCCTATTGAGCTAACATTTGGACATATATTCTGTGCCAACCTTCATGCCAACCAACCAGGGCCTTGGGAAAGGATGGAGCTGGGCATGGCTCAGTTCCGGATCTCCCCAGAACCCAGTCTGTGGTGGCAGAGGGGAGAGATAGAAACATGCAAATGATATGTGTCAAGTCATCACAAGGGAGGTCCAAAGACGGGGGCGGGGAACAGTTTCTAGAAGGGTAAGTTCAATCATGTATGTAGCAGTGTGTGGGACATTCTGTCACACCTGCACAGTCTCATGTAAAGCTCATGGGAGTAGTAAGAGGGAGTACTGCTCCCCTTTTACGGATGAAGAAACTGAGCCTCAGAGAGATCATGTGATGGTTAACGTTAATTGTCAGTCTGATGGGATTTGGAATCACCATGGAAACAAACCTGTGGACGTGATGGCCTGAGATGAGCTGAGATGGGAAGCCCCACCCTAAATGTGAACAGCATCTTTCCATGGGCTGGGGAGCTGAAAACCAGCCTTCAACTCTCTCTTTTTTTGTGACTGCAGATGTAGTCCAGCTGTCTCACACTCCTGCCACCACGCCTTCTCGCCATGATGGACTGCACCTTTGAGAGCCCAAATGAACCTTCTCTTCCTTAATTGATTTTGTCAGATACTTTATTGTAGCAATGAAACATGTCAGTAATACAGATCACGGTGGGTGCGCAGGCTCACCACCACTCGCCTTGGAATTTCTTAACCACCTGAGTTCGGAAACTAAATGCTGCTCTTCCCTCCACGAGATCTGCACAGTCAGGGAGAGATGATGCAGGCGTTTGCTGGGTACCAGTCCTAGAACATGCTGCTCTGGAAAGGTTTGGTGTCTCCTGTGCCACACATAATCTCTACTACAAGCCCTATGAGGGCAGCATATGATTACCTCTGCTTTGTAGATGAGGGAACAGCCTTAAAGCCCTTGAGCATCTTGTACAAGGTCAAACAGCTAGAAAGTCACAGTTCTGGGATCTGACTCAGGCAGTCTAAGTCTCAAACAATGTTGTGTTATTTCTCTGACACTGTGGACATACCCTGCAAACAGATAAGACTTGCTCAACATGGCTAAAGAGGTAAGTTTTCGAAGGGAATGAGGTGTGGAGCAGTTGAGACTTAGACTTCAGTGGGCTAGTTGCCAGGGAACCACCAAAGATTGTAGCGTAGGGGCGTGGCAGGGCAAATATCACATCTTTCAAGGATTTGTCCTGTTGTAACGTCCATGATCAATTAGATGGGGATGAGAGAGGCAGTGGTGTATCCCATCAGGAGACAGCATTGGGTGATGTTGACTTCAGATGACAAGTGATGTGAACAAAGTGGCCTTCTCTCAGGGCAGGGAAATAGAGCACTCCCATGAGAAATAGCCAGGACCAGGGCCATTAGCCTTATCAGAAAGCTGATTGCTCTTAGCAAAGTATTTAATACCGTTTCCTGCTATTAGGACCCAAACCTGGACTAGTGAGATTATTAATTCTAAAGATAATCATTGAGCAGGGAGGACCGTATTTTAATATATGGCAACAGGCAAGCTATTGTCATTTTTCCTTTCTATCTTGATTGCAGGTCACCCAATTAGAACTGGCTTCCAAGGCCCCTTCCTGGAAGGAGGGAGATAAGACTTAATGTCCTTCAACAAGAGCTATTGACTGTGACGAGAGGCCCATAGATATTAATAAATCTATAATTAGTCCTGTAGAAAGGGGTATCAATCCACAAGGAGGTTCTGCCCACTAATACCAGAAACCACTTCTGCTAAAAAAGCTAGATTTTTTTTTTTTTTTTTTTTTGCTCCCAAATGCCAGGCACTTTGTTCTAGACAGAGCGGCTCCTGGATTTCCCAGATCCTTATGTGTGTCTACTCTGAGACAGATCATGGGATATCCTGAACCCTTAAGGGGCTCCCCGGGGAGGCAGGCTTGGCAGAGGTGGCTACAGAAGGATGATGGAGATCCTGTGAACTTGTTTGTCATTATTTTAATGTTTAGCGGAAACTTCTAAGTTATTGAATTGAAAACTATCTGAAAGATTTGTCTTTCATATAATTTGAGTGGCCAGTAGACCAAGGGAAGAGGCTTACAGACATAGAAGTCACCCAAGGATAGGGGTATACACTGTTCTTTTAAAATATTTTTGTGTGGAACTAGTGAGATGGCTTAGTGGTTAAGAGCACTGGCTGCTCTTGCAGAAGACCTGGGTTCAATTCCCAGGACCCACATGGTGGTTAGCAACTGTCTGTAACTCCTGTCTCAGGGGATCTGACGCCCTCTTCTGTCCTCAGGCACTGTACAACATGGGTGCACTTACATACATGTGGGTATACACATAAAAATAAAATAAAAGATTTTTGTGTGTACGTATTTGTTTGTATGTGCACACATGTACACATCATGGTGCATGCGTGTGGCGATTAGAGGTCAATATCTGGTATCTTTCCTCTATCATACTTTACCTTATTATTATTATTTTTGTCTTTTTTGAGATAGGGTCTCCCTATAGCCCTAACTGGGCTGGAACTCACTATGTTGACCAAGCCGGCCTCTATCTCACAGAGATCTCCCTGCCCTTTGCCTCCTGAGTACTGGGATTAAAGGCCTGAGTCACCATGCCTTTATATTTTGAGACAGGGTCTCTTATTTAACTTGGAGCTCACCTACTTGGCTGGACTTGCTGGTCAATTGGCTCCTACCTCCCCAACACTGAGGTTACACACATTCGCCTCGGGGTCAGCTGTCATGTGGGCGCTAGGGATCTGAACCTGCATGGCAGCCACTTTACCCACTGCGCCATCTCTCCAACCCCACTATTAAATGTTTCTATTGATGTGTCGTTGCTGTGTTTGGATCTGGAGATACATACCTCTTCATGGGTTCAGCTCCACAGCATCCAACATGAAGGGGCATCCAGGAGGCAAGCACTGTTTCCATCAGCCCAGAAATTCCTGGGACCTGCCCAGGCCGTTTCACCATGGTGACTACTCCTGAGCCTTCCAACACCACAGATACCATCTACCGGCCTTGAGCCTCGTAGACAGGAGTCAGACAGTATGAGCTTCTGGTTCTGGCTCCTGCCACTCATTATTATATCCCAATATCATGATGAACTGTTCATTTTAGAGCACCTGCTATTTTCTTTCTTACCATGACAGTAACACTATCATAGAAACAAAACACAAAGCAAGAGTGAACAGAAAAGAGTGACATCACCTTCCACCTGAAAGTCTGTAATTTTAATTTTTAAAAGGTTTACTTTACTTTAATTATATGTATGTGTTTGTGTGCTCACGTTTATGCATGTGAATGAAGGTGCCCATGGAGTCCAGAAGAGGGTGTCAGATCCCCTGGAACTGGGGTTACAGACAATTGTGAGCTGCCCAACACAGATGCTGGGAACCATACTAAGGTCCTCTGCAAGAGCAGCAAGTGCTCTTAACCACTGAGCCATCTGTTTAGTCCCCTACACCCAGTTTCTAAGAGCATCTCCATTAAAAACAACAACAACAACAAATATTTTGAATAACTAGGTGGCCCAACATAGGAATTTTGGAGAAGACTCAGCTACAACCAGCAGAAGTCCAACCTTAATTGACTTGAGGAAGACTTAATTTGTTAGTTCAAGTAACAGTTCTCCTAAGAACCTTTCTCTCCAGGGTCTCCATAGCAACCCCAAGTTGGATGGCTAGGATTACATGTCCCTGCCCTAGCAGTCTGTGCCTAGGCTGATGGAGGACTCTGACTGGCCATTCTGAGACCTGACTGGGACAGCGAGGTGTTTATCAGTGATTACCATTTCTTTCTTCATAGCCAGGATGTTGGAGTGGGAGGGCTCCCCAAAAGTACCAGACAAACAGAGGCTGAGGAGACCACTCCAAGGAGACCCTGCTTTGCATGTGAGGACAGATAGTGAGAACAGAATGGAGAAGGATGTTTTCTGCTCTGTGGGGCAAGACATTCCTCAAGGACAGGGTCTGGGGCTATCTCAGCTCCTTCCTGTTCACTCACCCAGCTCTTTCATCTGTCCCTCTTCTGTGTACCCTTCGTATTCAAGGCCAAAAAAGACTTTAAGACCTGAAAAAGAAGGCATCATGTAGAGAAGACAAACCGAAACAATCTAGTCAAAACAAGCACTGTGAATCCTGGGTGTACCAAGCCAGCCTCCTGCTGGGTGCCTGACATCCAGCCCCCAGGGACTGGGCACAGAGACCATGGCATCAGATGCTATTTGAATAAATGACTGATACTGAAAACAACGTTTACTGAGCATGGTGTGATAGTCCTCTCCAGCTCTGCAGGCATCATTATCCTTGTAGCATAATGTGTTGTTTCTGGGCTGTTATTTGGGGGTGTTATGTTGATTCCCATTATAATGGATGATTTATTTCATTCCCATCACAATTAACTTACTATCAAGGGCCTAGGGTGCTCATCACAGACAAGATATCAGCCCCTTTTGACTCAGAATGCACACTGTAGCGTACAGCGAAACCGAGGCACCCGTATCAGTTGAGGCAGGGCTTGGGTGGAGAGGCCCTCTGGTTTTCTAGCTGAGAAGAGTTCGAAATGGTGGGTGTGTGGTGGTGATGGAGGATACGCTGAACTCTCAGATGGGCTAGAGGAAAGTAAGATGGTCTTAGCCCCTCTTTCCTAGTCTTGTACATACTAGTTTCAGCCAGTCCAGGACTAGCAGAGCTACCTCAGCCTGACCTTCCTCCTCTCTGTCCCTGTCAGTCCTCCTCAGCTCTACCACATGATTGACACTTTAGCCATGGGCCTTGAAGTGAGTTGCAGTTCACGATGGGCTGTGGATGCTGCCACCCTGGCAGAAATGGGGACGGGGCACTGGGCTCAGTCCCTCTCCAGGGCCTGGAGTTGGTTGGGTGGGAGCACATGTGACCCCGCCTCCCTCTCCTATGGGAACCGTGCTCTTCAGGGGCATGGGGAGGACTTGTGGGCCTAGCAGTGTTGCAGAGATGGGGCACTGGGGGCAGAGAGGAGACAGAGAGACCTCTGCTAGCACCAGAACGTCTAGAAAGGGAGGGGAGGGAGAAGTGGCTCACCCATCTGCCCTTGTCACTTACAGGACAGAGCCTGGAGGGCCTTAGCAAGTACGCTTTTCTCTGAGCCTGGTGCAGGTTATTGGTCCATTCACTCATTCGTTTGTTAGTTCAACACTCACTTACTGAGTGCCTTATAGGGCTTGAGGCTCTGCAGAAATTGTAGAAATAAGACCTAGTCCTCATGTCCAGAAACTGAGAACTGGGGGAGACACATCAGCATATCATCTCACCAGGAGGGTGAAGGCAGCGAGAAGGGGAGCAATGGAAGCTTGCCTGCCGGGGGAGGGACCTGATCCAAGGTCAGAAAAGGCCTGTAGGTGCTGTGCTTGGGATGCAGCCTGGGCTCAGCCTGGCACAGTGAGCTGGGATGGGTATGTATCACCCTGGATAGCCTCTGCTTTTTCTGCTTACTGAGCTGCTGCTAGGCAAGAAGTTCATCACTGGAGGCAGGGGGCAGCCAGGGCAGGGGCAAGAAAGCAGAGCCCTCTGGTGACTGGTGGCTGGTGGCTGTGGATGGTGGCTGGTGGCTGGTGGCTGTGGCTGGTGGCTGGTGGCTGGTGGCTGTGGTTGTGGCTGGTGGCTGGCGGCTGTGGCTGGTGGCTGGTGGCTGTGGCTGTGGCTGGTGGCTGGTGGCTGTGGCTGTGGCTGGGGGCTGGTGGCTGGTGGTTGTGGCTGTGGCTGGGGCTGGGGGCTGGTGGCTGGTGGCTGTGGCTGTGGCTGGTGATAGACAACCAGCATGGGCAGCACAGGGCACACAGAAGAGGGAAAGCACAAGGATGCCTTCCCCATAATCCCCAGCACTTCCCAGTGTAACACTGTCAGGGAAGGGATCCAGTTGGGACAAAAAGGTGGCCTCTTTGTGAGAGGCTGTCACCCAGCTGTCTTGGATTGCTGGATGCTCCCTGGATATGCCTGGCTCCATTCAGCCCATAGATACTTAGGAAACCTGCCTGTGTACTCCACACTTCTCTAGGCCCTGGGGAATTGGCAGGGGGGTGTCCAGATATCCTCTCTCTTCATCCCCATCCACTAGCTTTGGCACATGCTTTTCTCTTTGTTTGGAATGTCCCTTATTCCAGTTATCTGTTACTTTCTATCCTTTTGCCTCATATGTGCGGTCCTCAGAGCTGGCTAGGGCACTGGAGCTCTTCTTTGAACTTAACCCCCGCCCCAGGCTGCTTGGATGGTTCTTTTGTGTTCCCTGAGCTTCCTCTGGCCCCAGATGTGGGTGTCCATCTCTAGACTTAACATGAATTTATTGATTGACTGACTGCTGAATGAATGAATGAATAAATGCTCATGGACTAGAAAACCAGGCAACCCTTTCTCTGGGGGGAGGGGGGACAATGACCACAGAGGTCTTGAGGGGGTCCTT
Organism: Eospalax fontanierii; assembly: GCA_035773235.1. Lineage (NCBI taxonomy): Eukaryota > Metazoa > Chordata > Mammalia > Rodentia > Spalacidae > Eospalax > Eospalax fontanierii. The sequence continues at coordinate 21,615,240 of CM069550.1, read as the reverse complement.
AAGATCATCTTAACAGAGATGAAAAGATTCAGGATAGAACCTTCTCTGGCTCCTGTGGTCCTCAGCTTGGTTTGGTCCCACTGAGTCCCTTTCCAGCCCTGTTTGTGTATCTCCACCCACATTTACCCTCTTGGGGAGAATTGGATTTTCAGATTTGAGCTCAACCTGATCCTAGCTGTGTGGACTTTGGGAATGATACCACCTCTCTGTGACTATTTTATTAAAACGGCTTAGGTGTGCTCTGCCTCCAGAGATCTGTGAAAACCCTTGCAAAGCCTGAAACTCAAAGTTCAGTCCTGACCACTCGGTATTCTTGCATTGCTGCTTGTGTGGAACAAAGAGGGCCCTGGGAGCCTTCAGCGGGGGGAAATTGAGGGCTGGACTTGCTCCGTAGAGCCCCAGAGGTGGCCCTAGGGATGATGCCCAGGCTGGTGTCAGCTGGTAATTTATAGATCTGCCCAGATTCCATTTTCAGTGCTTTCGACCCATGACTACTATGACAATTTAGAAGAGAAACTAATTTTCAGAGTAAACTATAAGTCACAAAACAGAAACAAACTAGGAGCACTGTCTCATGAAACCAAGCCAGCTTTCTCAGTGACAGCTCTAGGCTGGTCAGAAACTGCTTCTGCCAAGTGCTCAGAATAGCATGGTCAGGTGACGAAAAGACGTGTGTCGTTTCCAGTGACCTCGGTTTCCAGATTTACTCTCTTTAGTTTGAAAAATAGCTTAAGTCTGTTACAAAAGCAAAATTCACACATGGTTAGATAGTCATTACAGCAGCCATAAAACTGAGAATTCTCCCTCCTACCTGGGTTCCCAGTTCCTTCTCACTAACAATAACTCACTGTTTATTCTTGTCTGAGAATTCCCACTCTTTGCAAATGGATATACACAAATAATTCCTTTCTCTCCAACACAGTCGAGATTCTACACATTTACTTTTTTTCTCTTTTTAAAAAAGGGATTTATTTTTATTATTTTAGATTATGGATATTTGGGGAGGGGTTTGTGTGTGTGTGTGTGTGTGTGTGTGTGTGTGTGTGTGCGTGTGTCTGGAGCCCAGAGGTGATGAATCCCCTGGAACTGGAGTTTCAGGCATTTCTAAGCTGCCACTTGTGAACTAAACTCTGATTCTTTGGAAGAACAGTAAGTATTCTTAACTGCTGAGCCATCTCTCCAGCCCCTCTTATCTCTTTTTCAAAAATTCTTTTTATTTATGTGTATGTGTGTGGGTGCCCTCAGAGGCCAAAGAAGGTGTGAGATCACTTAGAACTGGAGTTACAGGCAGTTGTCAGCCACTTAACATGGATGCTGGGAACTACACTCCAGTCCTCTGCAAGAGCAATATGCACTTTTAACTGCTGGGCAATCTGTCCAGCCCACTTCTCTTTTCACCTACCAAAGTCTTGGGGAGATCTTTTTTGAACAGCTCTTTTAATTGTGTATCAGTGAACCAGGATGAATATTCCAGAGACTTGTATTTATAGGAGAAATACATTCTGAGATATGTGAATGATGGCCACAGGGTCCAGATAGTATGTGTGTGTGTGTGTGTGTGTGTGTGTGTACAGGGTCCAGATAGTGTGTGCGTGTGTTTGTGCATGTGTGCATGTGTGCGTGTGTGTGTGTGCATATGGAGGCCAGAAATGAGTATTCTCTTTGATCACTCCACCTTATTTTATTTATTTTTTTAAAAAATATTTTCTTATTTTTTATTTCATGTGTGTGAGTGTTTTGTCTGCATGTATGTGAGTGCACTTGTACCATGCAGTGCCTGGAGAGGCCAGAAGAAGGCATCTGCTCCTCTGGAAATGGAGTTATGAATAACTGTTAGTTGCCATGTGGATGCTGAGAACTAAACCAAAGTCCTCTGCAAGAGCAGTCAGTGCTCTTAACCACTGACCCAACCCTCCAACAACTTTTTACCTTATTTTTAGACAGAGTCTTTCTGAACCTGGAACTCATTGATTCAGCTAGACTGACTGGCCAGGGAGCTCCAGGGATCTTCCCATCTCCATCTACCCACTGCTGGTGTTACAGATGTGTACTGCCATGACAGGTTTTTATATGGGTGCTTAGGACCCAAACTCAAGTCCTCATTCTGACTGTCTGGCAGGCACTTTCTGACTGAACAATACCTCTGGCCCCCAGATATTTGTTTTAAAAAAATTTATGTGTATGAATGTATTGCCTGCATGTGTGTAAGTGCATCTGTGTCATGCAATGTCTAAGGAGGTCAGAAGATAGCATTGGATACTCCTGGAACCGTAATTATGGACAGTTTTTAGCCACCATGTGGGTGCTGGGAACTGAACCTGGGTCCTCTGCAAGAGCATCCAGGGCTCTTAATCGCTGAGCCATCTCTCCAGTCCCCCACACATTCTTGATGTCAGTAACTGTTCCTAAATCACCTCACTTTTGGAAACACCATGGGTTCTCTTGGGTGTATCACTAGCTTTGGGTGTTTCCCACCTCTTCTGTGCTTCTCATGTAAGCGTGGGCATCAGTGACCTTCAGGAGCCTGTCCCTCAGCTCTTAGAGATGCCTTGGCCACCCAAGTCCATTGCAGGGACATCACGGCAGGGAGGAGTATACCAGCCCAGTTCTCTTGCTATGACACTGGATAAGCTCGAGGTGAGTCACAGCCCCAAGCTCCTCATGGGGTCTGATGAGGTTGGGACTTTCCCTAAAATCTCAGGCAGGCAGCCCCTATGATGACAATGGCCTGCAGCGGTCACACGCTGTGTAATGTCCTTCCTCTGAGAGTCGGGCATGGTGTAACATCACTTCCAAGCCAGGTCTCCGGCTTCTGTCTGGGGACACCGTCTCATGCTCTTTCTCTTCTTCAGCACTCTGTCTCCAGGGGAAGCTTGCTGCCCCATGATGGGCAAGTCCTGAGGAGTATCCATGGGACAGGGAGTGTCTCTGGTTAGCAGAGAGTGAGGAACTGAAGTCTGCCCATATACTCAAAAAAGTGGGTTTTGAGGTATATCCCCCTCAAGGTGAGCTTTCCAGTGACTGCCACTGTGGCCCACATCTTGATGTAAGACTCTGAGCCAGGCCCCCACCACCTAGTTAGGCCACCTGGATCCCTGACCTGCAGGACCTGGGAGATAATTAATGCTTGGTTCGGATGCTAAGTCCGGGTCTGTTTGTTACTCAGCTGTGAAAGACCAGTACAAGGGCTTGGTTTTGCTTCTCTCCTCTGCTGGTGCCCCCACCCCTCCTGGCTTCCTAGGAACAGCGTCTCCATAAAAAATTGGCATAAGAATCCCCATTTGCCTCTGAGGACCACACCCAGCACAGCACTGGGGCCAGTGCCAGCGTCCACTGCTGGCACTTGGTGGGAGCGGACTGGCTCTGTCTTCTTCCCTGTAACACGTGCGCCAGACTTTGAAACTGAAATGGGCCTAGAACTAGGCCAGCCCGGATAAGTATGATCCTGAGAAGGGCTCTACAGCCAGGCCTGCATCTTGGCCTTGGACACTGGCCTTAGTCCTCCTTCAGCGCTCCCTGTGAGCTCCTACTGCTCTGCCCGTGCTAAAACTGATCTTGCCCTGTTGCATCTCCATCCTTCCCATAAAGCCCAGACCCTAAACGCCCACTTTCCTGAAGCATTGCCTTGCTGCCTACTCAGGTTTCCTCAACCTCTCTCTGTGTCTTTGTCTCTGTCTCTGCCTTTCTCTGTCTCTCTGCATCTCTGCCTCTGTGTATGTCTCTCTCTGATGGTTTTTACCTAACCTTCCATTATTTTTCAAGTATTAGCTTCCTGCCTGTACCAAGAGCTCTTTGCTGGCTGAGGCTCACCTTTCAGGAGAGTGCTTGGCCCAGAGAACTCATGAGACTGGTCTGTGTAAATGACTGAATGAGCACCTGACCTAGATTAATGGATGAACAAGCCAGGAGGACGCCATCATAAATCCCTTCCTCTCTATCTCCCACCCCTAAGCCACATTCTTTTGACCTCACCACCTGGGCTGACAGTCAAGGCCTTTCCTGGTCCACCCTTGCTCAGCCTCTTCTCCCCTTCTGCTGGTCCTGCTACCATCCTCACCCACTGCAGCCCCATAGAGTCCTCCATTTAGAGTCCTCTAAGAATTGTGATAGCTGGGCTGGGAGGTGGCTCAGAAGGTAAAGTATTTGCCATGCAAGCTTGAGGACCTGAATTCAGATCCCTAGCACCCAAGTAAAAATCTGGGCATCATAATGAGTATCTGTAATCTCAGTGCTGGGGCCTGCTGGCCAGTGATTCTAACACATCAATGAGCTCCAGGTTCAGTGAGAGACCCTTTCTCAAAAAAATTGGTGGAGTACGATTGAGGAAAATGTCCTATGTCCACCTCTGGCCTCCACTTATACACATAGGGACAAACACCTGCACACGTAATGTTTTCTTTATGTGTGTGCATATGTGTCTATATGTGGGTATGTGCATGTGTGAGTGCAATGGCTACCTGGTACTGGCTTCCTCTCTGCTTTAACTTCAAGCCCCACGTCCTTACCATGGGCTCACCTCCTAGAGTCCCAGGAGGGTCCCCCCTTCTGACATGGTAGCATGATGTCACCTACAGTGTTCATGCCTGAGAACTATGCAATCAGCTTACAGGAAAAAAAAAATCACAGAAAAACTCATGATGTTTTAAATGTTTATAGCTTTCTCATGGGCTGCATTCACAGTGGTCCTTGGCTGTGTGCAGCTTGTGTGGGTTACTGATTAGACACACCTGTTAGTCCTAGATAAACCTGTCCTAGTGTGCTTTGAGGAAAACCCACAGTCGGCTTCAGGAGGTGGGATTTTCCTCTGCTGGGAAGACATGCTGGCTGTTCCTGGCTCCTGGTGCTTCTGTGTTATCTCTGAAACCTGCCTCCTACTCCCCATCCCGGCTCAGGCCCCTTCACTGAGACCCAGCTTACGTAGACTTTTAGAAGGACTTCTGTCTCACACCCTTTTCTCACAGCTCTCCATCTCCTAGAGCCACAGCAGATGGACTTCTCTTTCAGCCATTCTTTGAGGGCCTCTGGCCCCGATACCAGGTACCTTGGAAGGGACCACACCTTCCTCCCCTCAGAAACAGCAGGTCCTCTCAGGACTCAACACCAAGCAGGCGGCCATCTACCTTCAGTTTGCTGTAACCCGCCAGAAGGCCGCTCCTGTTTTGATCACCCTGGGCCCTCCGCTCACTGCGTCCTTTTCCAGGGTGTCCAGTCTGTTTGGTGACTGCATCTTCTCACGATCTCCCGGTCTCCTCGCTCTCTTCAGGCTTCTGTGGCCTTCATCACACTCACATTTTCCCCTATCTGCCTTCCTGGCTGGATTGCAACCCGAGGTGGCTTGCACTGTATCTTGCTGATCATCACTTCCACTGTCCCCTATGCAGTACCCGTTACAGAGTGCATACTAATAAATGTTTGCAGAATGGATGAATTAATTAATTACACACATATCCCTGGATCCCTGAATGGAAGGACACAGGAACTGCTAGAAATTACCCAAGACTGTGACAGGGGAGTGGCAGAGACTTCAGCCAGAGAGGTTGGCTTGAGTAGAGTGCGTGTGTGTGTGTGTGTGTGTGTGTGTGTGTGTGTAGGAATGGGGAGGCCTAGTTTCCTCAGAAGAGCCATTCACTTTGCTTTTTGGTTTGGTTTGGTTTTTGAGACAGTGTCTCTCACTGGCCTGGAGTTTATAGATTAGGCTAGACTGGCGGCCTGCCTCTCTCTCCTGAGCACTGAGATGACAAGTGTGCACCTTCATACTGGAATTTTTACATGGGATCAAAATGAAGTCTATGCCTTTACCAACTGAACTGTCCCCCTAGTTCTTTTTTTTGAGACAGAGATTTACTCTGTAATCTAGGCTGACCTCAGACTCACAGTTCTCCTATCTCGCTCCTCCCACCCCCGTTGCTAAGAGGACCCCTGTAGTAAAAAGAGGATGTTTATTGGTTTTATTACTAAATAGCTCAAATGGACTTAGTACCAGTTTCCAGTCACCTGCCCCCTCCGTGGACTTACTGTGGCCTCCTGGAATGCCAAGATTCTTAGTCCACCAAACAGTTCTGTGTCAAATGTCAAGCCTCTGATGTCCCAGGCCATACTGCCCCCTCTGTGGGGCTGCTGTGACCCTGGCAGGTCTCTTCTTTTCAGATGGAACGTAAGACAGCCATAGCAACCAGGTGCCCAGTGTCCTGCCTGGACCCCAGGTGATGAGGGTCCATCTGTCTGCACAGGCCTGGTAGGAGGAGGCAATGATCACCACGTAGTTTGATATCCTAGCAACTGACTGGTAGGTCATCCTATGAGGCAGGTGTCTGCATCTGATCCAGGAGGAAAGTTACCCTAATAAGACCTCCTAGGTCAGTTCCACCAAAGCAGGTCTCCCAGGAGTAAGAGTATTGGCCAAGGTTATTCTGGAAAGTCCATTTCTGGACCTCTGCAGAGGACCTTGCAGTTTAGACCAATTGGCTGAGCAATGGGGCCAGGTAAGCTACTCCTGCCTCATCCTCCCTCTGTGACTCTAGATTTCTAGACCTCCAGGGCTCCCAAAACTCAGACTGCAAAAGCATATAGCTAGAGAAGGCTCTGACCCTCACCCCATCTCATGAAAGCACTCTCCCATTGTCCAGATGGCAAAACCAAGGCCCAGAGAGAGCAGCTCCAGGCCTACAATCTCACAACAGGTTTTCTCCAGCCCTTTCAGCCCTCTGGATGCTTTCGGAGAAAACTCAGTTTACACACGTGCAGGGGCTGGGACACCTATAACAATGGGAGAGTGATGTGAGGCAGGGGCACAGGCTCCAAGCCCCAAGCCACACAGGAGTCAAGTGACCCATCTGGGAAATTAAGGTGATTATCTTTCTAGGGGTGCCTGAGTGACAGTGGCAGTAGACAGTGTGGTCGTTGTGTGGCCCTAAAGCAGAAAACATTCTAAGGCCATCTTACTGATTATGTGGTCGGGGTTACCCCGGGGCTCTCTTTAGATCTTGCCTGTGCTATTCAGTTCTTAATATTTTTCTTTAAAACATCTTGCTTACAGCTATGTGTGATGGTGCATTCCTGTAAGCCCAACTCTTAGGAGGTAGAGGCAGAAGGATCAGGAGTTCAAGGTCATTCTCAGCTATGTAGTGAGTCTAAAGCCAGTCTGGGCTACATACATGAGACCCAATCTCAAAAAGCCAAAACAACTTGTTTGAGAAAAAGGTTTTAAATAAAAGATTTAATGCAATATGATTCATCACTTGTTTGGTATTTGAATACTACTTAAATTCTAAATTATTCAAATAAAAGATCGACCCTGAAACACCCCAGATCCAAGGCATACCTTTGGCCATGCTTTGTGGTTTGTTTGACAGGAGCCCAAGCAATCCTTAGTCCTGTGTCCTACTGTAATCTTTGTACTAGGCTGAAGGTCAGAGGAAGGTGGCTACAGAAGACAGGGGGAGGGGAGGGGATGCTGGAGCCCTGAGTTCAGATCCTTCCACTCCTCTGAGAGTGAGGAGCAGCCAAGGAGAGGAGCCAGGCTTTCCTGGGTGTTGTATCACCTGGGTGTCATCTGGAAAGCCAGCTCCCCATTTGTCCCAGGCCAAATCCTTCCCATCCTTCTCAATACAGTCACCTTCCCCAGGAAGGTAGTATGACCCTAAATCTGAGGTCTGGAGGCCTTCAAAGGCAGAGCAGGTCCCACTTACCCCTCATGAAAGTACATTCTGGGGTGAACACCCAAGAGACCCCAAGCAGTGCTGTTTAACTGAGGAAGCTGAGGACGGGGGGGCCCAGAGCCCTGGGTAAGCCTCAAGAGGGACAGGGCACCAGGCTTCCAGCTTGTCCCAGGTGGTGACATAACTCAGTCAGAGCTCCCATCACTCTACCAGGCACACTTTAGCTGCTAAGAAAGGAGTTCAAGGGCTCACCTGGGTCTGTTGCTTAGCAACAGGAGGCTGTAAATGACATTGCTCCTGACAGTTTAGCTAACCCCTCGGTGGCAGGCAGAGGATAATGAAGGTTTAGGCAGACTGCAAGACAGAATTCAAAGCCAGACATAGCAACAAGCAAGTGCTGGGGAAAGTGGGAACCTGCAGTGGGTATCTGTGGGCATGGGATCTCTGAGTCACATGGTTGCTGTTGGGTTCTTTGGGAGTGGGCTTCAGGAATCCTGGGCCTTTGACTGCTGGCTTCAAAAGGTAAGATTGGTCTCATTGTGAGATTCAGACTTCTTAGCACTGTGCCTGTAATTCCAGAAGTGGCCACTAGGAGAACCATAGTCACTGCAAGGCACCCACTCGCTCACCCAAACCCACCCTGTTCTACAGACAGCTTTACTTTTGCTAACTCCTGAAGTCTTAATAAGGTTTCTGAGGTCAAGGACATGTTTCCACCGTACAAATGAAGAGATAGAAAGGCATTTGTTCCACATGTTGACTGAGCTGCTCCTCTGGGCCAGATGCACCTCCTTGAGCCAGGATACAGGCCTCCCACCCTCCTGGAGCCACATTCTAATCAAGAGGAGAGATGACAAATAAGGTCAACACGGACCGCCCCCACTTACCCCGGTCCAATGACAACATTCCCACTTTATAGTGGAGTGAGTGTAACGGTATCAACAGAAATGGCTTGAAAACTGAATTTTTGGTTTAAAAAATATTTTTGCGTGTGTGTGCGTGTTCACGTGTGTGTGAACATATGTGTAGAGGCTCAAAGTTTATGTCCAGTGTCTACCTTGATCACTCTCCACTTTGTTTATTGAGGCAGGGTCTCTCAATCAAAACCAGAGCTCCCTGATCGGCTTGGCTAATCTATCTTGCCAGCCTGCCCTGGGCATCCCCTATCTCAGTCTCCTGAGTGCTGGTATTACAAGTGACTGACATATCCACCTGGCTTTGACATGAGTTCTGGGGATCCGAACTTCAGCCCTCATGTTTGTATGGTAAGCATCTTATCTGCTGAGTCATCTCCCTAGCCCCCACATTTTACTTTGTAACTATCTCACTGAATTTCAGATTTTTCTTAGTCTAATAACGTGTGGTATGATGCTGTTTGTGAGGGTCAACTGTAGGCTGTAGGTGGTGTTTTGAGCACACTTAAGGACACATGAGTTTATGGGGGTGGTAACCTCGTCATAAGTTGAAGGGCATCTATAAATCACATATTCAAAGACATCAAGGCCCATGGAGAAAAATAAATCAGGAAAGTGGGTTTAGAGACTCATGGAAGAGAGTGAATTGAGTAGCAGGTCACAACACCAGGCAGAGATGCTGAAATGGGAGCATGCTTGTAAGAAGACTGCCACAGAGGCAAAGAGAAAAAGCACAGGCTTCTGAAATTAGAGGGTGGTGGACCAGAGTCACAGGGCCCAGACGCAGGAGCATGGGGTACGACGGGAGCCAATGGGAATACAGCGTCAAGCTTCCCACATAAACCCCAGGTCAGGTTTGTATTTCAGATAAAGAACAACAGAATTTTTAGTGTGTTTTTTTAGTACAAGTGCAATCTTGATGTCCCCCAAGGACATACTTACAATAAAAACTATATGTTGTTTACCCAACACTCAAATTTAACTGAGCATCTCAGAATTTTTTCTGGCAGTGTAGAGGAATGAGCGGCATACGGGATAGTTACATTTCTAGTGGGGAACCCAGAATGAAGGTTGTATAGTGGAGGCTGGAAAGCCCACAGGGAGGTGAGGGGTTATGGGGACTTGGAAGTGGGGTTTTGTGCTGGATTAAATGTGGGGAGTGAAAGATCATGCTGAGGTTCAGGGGCCTGAGTAACTGGAGGGATGGAAAAGCCAGTTACCAAGACCAAGAAGGAGAAAGAACTTTCAGACAGAAAAGGAAGATTAGGATCTGGGCATCTGAAGTTTGACATTTCGGGAGCACCCACGGGGAGGTGTTGAGTGGGATATTAGACTGGGATTAGACTGGATTGACTAGTATCCTCCAAAATTCATGCAAGTGTGACCTTATTTGGAAATAAATTCTTTACAGATGGAAGCAAGTTCACACTGGATTACAGTGGGACATCATCCAGGGGCTGGCATCCTTACACAGAGAGGGAGATCATGGGAGACACCGCAAAGATGCAGGCAGGTTGAGGTGACGCATGTTCAAGCCGAGGAATGCTAGCCAGCAGCCTGAACTAGCATGCAGGCGTGTGTCTCCCCAGAAGGAACTGACCTTCCACCCTCTTGATTCTGTTAAATATTTTATTTATTTTTTTATGTGTATGAGTGTACTGCCTACATGTATGTAAGTGCACCCATGTCATGCAATGCCTGCAGAGGTCAGAAGAGGGCATCAGAGTCCCTGGAACTGGAGTTACAGATGGTAGTTAGCTGCCATGTGGGTGCTGGCAATCAAATTCAAATCTTCTGCAAGAGTAGCCAGTGCTCTTAACTGTTGAACCATCTCTCCAGCCCCCACCACCATCTTGATTTTAGCATCAAGAACGGAAGGAGTACATTTCTGCTGTTTGAATCACTTAGTGGGTGAGACTTAGCTATGACTGCCCTGGGACACTGACACAGACAAGGTGGCTGTAGGTCAAGACCTGGCAGAAATTTGGGGGGACGACAGGGACAGCTGGCATTCAATCCCCCGAGGCTGGATGAGGTCAAGGTAATGACGATTGGTGAGTGAGGAGGAACAAGGTTGGACCCTTGTCCCACATTGACCAAACAGGGAGTCAAGTAGGGCCTGAGATGGGTCCACAGAAGCAGCTGCCGGTGACGTGGGAGGAAAGCCAGGCAAAGGCACATAAAGCGAGATTTCCGGGACAGTATGATTACTTAGGGCAAGTGGGCTGAGAGTCAAGCATTGACCACGGGGTTCAGCAGCTCCTTCTCTCCTCCCTGCCCTTCCCTCCTTTGCAGGGCAGTGAGGACAAGGCTACAACATTGTGACTGCAGAGCCAGCAGCAGCACAGCCCAGGGGCCAATCGCTCGGGCATTGTTAATACAAAGGGGAGCTGAGCAAGCCAGTAAATGTACAGATAATCACAGGAGCAGCCTTTCCAAGGCAGGAAGATGCTTGAAGCGCTGGTTGGAATTGAGGGGGTCTGAGAACTAGTGGATACAGGGAATCTGATCGCCTTGTGTGGTGTGCGTGCATTTAGGCACGAATTTCATGTCTACTTAGAAGGTCTGTAAGTAACAACACCCACTAGCAATCAGCACCCTATGCACCCAAATCTTGGTGGTTATGTTTTTTTTTGTTTGTTTGTTTGTTTTGTTTTTTGTCTTTTTGAGATAGAGTCTTCCTGTAGCCCCAGCTGGCCTGGAACTTGCTATGTAGACCAGACTGGCCTCGAACTCACAGAGATCCACCTCCTTCTGCCTCCCAAGTGCTGGGATTAAAGGCATGCGCCACCATGCCCTACAGGTGGTTACAGTTTTTAAAAACTCATTACTGTGTGTGTGTGTATGTGTGCTGATGTATGTGTGTGGGTGGGTGCATAAACACCATGGCACACATGTGGAAGTCAGAGGACAACGTTGTGGAGTAGGAGCTCTCCTTTCACTTTTACGTGGGTTCCAGGGATCGAATACAGGCTGACAGGCTTCTGTCAACGCCTTCACTCACCTTCACCACTGTTTTTTAAATAAATCCTCTGAGAAAGGAACATAGGATCCAGTTTAAGGAGTACCCAAACTGGGGCAATATGAATGCCAGGTGTGTGCCAATGGACTGGGCTTCAGGCCTGGGTTTATATCTTGGCTTCCTAGTTGTGTGGCCATAGGCTTGTGAGCAAGGGACTTTCCCTCTAGATTGTGAAATGGGTATGAAGAACCCTTGTCTCACTGTCTCTCCCTTCCCGCCCTTCTCCTCTGTCCTCACGATCATCTGTCTCTCCCCCCTTCCTCTTCCCTTCCTCCTCTCTCTCCATCCCTCCTTCCTTCTTTTTTTCCTCCTCCTTCTCCCCCTTGCTCCTTCCATTTCAGCAAATATTTCCTGGATATCTTTGACGTGGAAAGCCTCATTCAACTTATTAGGACTGAACTCCCATGCTGGGCTTCAGTCTTGAGAGAGGGTCTCACACACACACACACACATGAATCAAACAAATTAACACACAGTTTCAAACAGTGATGAGAGCTATAAAGAAAAGAAGCAAGCTCCAGAGAGACAATTACAGGAGACTCAGATGGGGTGGTCAAGGAGAGTTTCTCCAAGGTGGTGAGAGAGGGCCAGCATGCATCAGAGCCCTGCAGCAGTGGAGAGGCAGGGAGCTTGGTATATTGGGGTAACAGGGCAGAAGGATGGGGTGGGAATGTTCTAGGAATGTAGGTGGGCAGTGTGCTTACATGGCATGTGGCATGGTCCGCATGCTCAGTCTCACCTGTGCCTCCGTAGCATTTATGGGGCTATAGCTGAGGAGAAAAGCAGACATCTGAAAGAGGGCGGCAAGCCCCAGACTCCTGCCACAGGTCATAGACTGTGCCATCTTGAATCTTCTGGGAAGAGAGTCTCAGTGAAAGATTATTTAGATCAAGTTGGTCTGTGGAATGTCTGTGGGGGATTGTCTTGGTCGTGTTCTTTTAACTGGGGAGACTTGTCCCTAGGAAGGCAATTCTGAGCTGTGTGAGTGGAGAAGGCAAACTAGCATGCATGCATTCACTTTCTTTGCTTCAAGATCCTGCTGCCTTGACTCCCCCACAATGATGGACTCATCACACACATGCTCAGAGGCTAACCTAATCTATACACTCCCTTCCCTAGGTAATTCCTAGTCCCGTCAAGTTGACAGTATTAATCATTATAGAACCATGTTCCTTCTTGCTTAAACTCCCAGCAGCTCTCCATTTTTCAAAGTCAAGACTCCCTAATCTGGCATCCAAGGCTCTGTGTGGTGTTGCTCTGTCCTCATCTGCCTCCTGGCTCCTGCCGCTTTGCAGTTTCTCGTCCCTGTATCACACTTTGCCTGCTCCTGCCTCTTGCCCTTTGCACCTCCTATCCCACCTGCCTAAATAGCAGACCTCTGTACCCCTCTGCTTTGTGAGGACCTACCTATGGGATATGCTTTGCTTTGAATGAACACAAATTGAATTCTTACTGTATACCAGGCACCATGTTGAGCCCTGTGTATGCAGTTTATAATTGAATCTCCCATACAATACTGTGAGGTGCTAACTTTATTGTCACCACCTGCAGTGCTCATAAAGAGGCTCAGAGAAGTAGGTCAGCTGGTCCAAGTTTGCATAGCAAGAAATGCTGAAGCCAGGGTATGCATTCTGGCAAGCTGGGCTCTCAGCCAAGAGGAAATTAATGTATTTGAATGTATGTCTACTCACTTACAGAGTTTATGCCTTTAGCCTCTCTGTGTCTCTTCTGCTTGCAGAATTCCCTTGCATATGCAGGGTCTCTAGTCACTCAACCCCAAAAGATCCCACTGTATGACAGACCCCGTGCCACATTCTTCCTAAGCTGTCACCTCCTCGGTTCCCCCTCACAGCACCCCGGAGTTTTTGTTGATCCCATTTTTCATAACGAGGGTCACTGAAGGGACTGTCCTTGGGTCCTGCAGACTGTAAGTGGTGAAACCAGTTGGATACCCACACCCAGACTAGATCTCAGTTTACCAAAAGCTTCAAAATGCTTCCAGGATGATGACTGGCTGATTCCCAGGGACTCGTGACTCTGGTTTGTCCTCCAGGCCTCTGCTCTCCACACGTTTGGGGCAGAAGTTGGGTTCTAGCATCATCGCCTCCAGCTGGCAGCTGGATGTGCTGACCACTCCCCTCCCCATTTCTCAGGCCGGCCTCGGATTCTGAACACAAACAAACACAGAGCCAAATGACTTTCACTCTGTTCCTTCCAAATCAGTGATTTTAGAGGAGAATAAATACTGAAGCCACAGGCATGAACAGAAATTAATCCAGAACTGGGCTTAAATGCAAGGGATGCTTTCGAAAAAAGGGGGAAAAAAACCTCTTAATTTAAAATCTCAACACAAATAGATTCTTCTAAGGTCAAATGAAAGATAAATACCTCTAGAAATCAAAGAAGACTAGGGAACTAGAGTCCCCCCTCTTTCTCTCTCTCTCTCTCTCTCTCTCTCTGTCTTTCTCTCTCTCTCTCTTTTCTGTGCCTCTCACCTCATTCACCTTCAATCTTTTTTCCATCTGCATTTTGCCTCCATTCTCCCCATCTGTGTTTCCAGAGTTCACTTTCAATTGAATTATTTTGTGTGTATGCATGTGTAGTGTGCGTACACATGTGCATGCCTGTTTGCGTGTGTGTGTATACACTTGTGTGCGCAGATGCACGTGCATGTAGAGGTCAGAGGTTGACATTGTTTTTTTCCCATCATTATCTTATCATTTGGACCCAGATCTCACTCACTCAGCTAGTACCTAATTTAAAAAATCATTTACGTGTGTGTGTATCTGCCTACATGCTTATGTATGTAGGCACATCACATGTGTATGATGGTGTGCATGTGGAGCTCAGAGGACAACTTGTGGAAGTCAGTTCTCTCCTTCCACCTTGTAGGCTTTGGGAATCGAACTCAGGTCGTCAAGCTTGGTGGCGACTGTCTTTATCCACTGAACCATCGCTCCTACCTTCCACTCTGGTTTTTTTTTTTTTGACAAGGCCCTTTACTGAACCTAAAGCTTGCCATTTCAGTAAGGCTGGATGGCTAGTCAGAGAGTTCCTGAGATCTACCTATCATTGCTCCCCAATTCTGGGGTTACAGGCACATGCCAGCATTTTCAGCTTTTTATGTGGGTGCTGGGGATTTGAGCTCAGGTCCTCATGCTTGCACTTGGGTGCCCTTGCCCACTGAGCCATCTTCCCATCTTCCTCAGCCTCTTTACTGTGAGACTGTTTCAACCTGGAGTGATCCTGAGATGGTACTAATTTGAAACAAAGAAACTGAGAGGTATGTAAGGCCTGGTGGTTAAGAGCATCTTCAAAAGAACTATATGGAGTGGGAAAGAGCCACGTCTAAATGAAAGCCAGGGGTTTGTGATTGAAGAGGGAAGAGCTCCCTGCAATCATAGAAAGCCAACCCTGAGGAGGAACTGACTGGAAAGGAAGCCCGAGGCATGATCCTTTCAGGGATCGGATCACATCTTTCTTGGTTACCATTGTCTGTCCAGGAGACAGGAGAGGCCTGGTTCCATACATAATTGCAAGGCTGATTTAACATGGGGGTATGCCTACTTCTGGAGCCTCTTAAGACAAGCTGGGCACCATTTTCCTAGAGTCCAGAGCCGTCCTGCAGCACACACACCTGAATCTCTAGCTGAAGACTGAGTGCCTGAGCCTTCCACCTACAGGTATTGCTGTGGCCACCCATGCATCTCTTACACATCAAGGGATCAAGGAGGGGCAGGCACATCTCCAGGATGGAGCAGGAATGGGAACCCTTAGACAGTGCTTTGCCAATCCCCCAAGTCTCTCTGCCTGGCCAGCTTTAAGGATTCTATTACCTGGAGATGGAGGACAAAACTGAAAAAAGAATCACATTTACCCAACTGCCATCTCATCTCCAGGGCACTGAGTGGAAAAAGACTAGAAGTGACAACGTTTAGCCATTAAAGCACTTCTCCAGGAGTCAAGATTCCCAATCTCTACACTCAAATCACAGCAAAACCCAATAGGAAATCACCCTAGAGCCTTCTAGCCAGGAAAGTTGCTGCAGCCATATATTGGAGATCGCCCCACCTTCCCAGAAGGCAGCTATGGAGATGAAGACCAGCATGCAGGACTCTTATTAGAGTGAGCTCTTAGAGAAAGTGTGGATATGGGACTGAGAAGCAGGGCTGTGATGTAGCCTCAGGCTCTAGCCAGCCCCGTAGATGCTTCTGTGGCTGGGCTGGCAGAATCACTGGGCATGGAGTGGGCCTTTACATGGCCTTGATAACCAGGGATGGGATGCAGTCTGCCCCAGGAGAGGTGTTACCTTGAATGAAGCTGCACTCTTCGGTGGAGGCAGCTCCCACAGGCCTGGCAGCTGATGATTCCTCATCAGGGACACTCCCGGTATTAGGTGAAACAAATCCTTTAGGTCTGAAGGGAGATCTGAGCCTGCATCTCAGCATCCACTACAACACGTTCTTCCCATTAACACGAATCCCTCTTGCAAGTCTACAGAGTGAATAGTATCATCCAGTCTTACAGATGAGAAAACAGTTTTAGAAAGAGTATCAACTTGTGCCAAGCCACGCAATAGTAACAAGTTGTGGAGCTGATTCAAACTCAAGCCTCTTTTCCTCTTCATCCAGTCCTATTCCATCTACATCTCTCTGCCTTTAACTCCTTCATCCTCTCCTCCCAGACTCCACATGTTCAGTCTGAAGATTTTGACAAACAGCCTTTCCATCTGTCTTTTTTTTTTTAAAGGAAGTTGAATTGTATCTGGCTGTTTAATTTTTGTCTGTTTCTATTTTATGTGTATGAGTGTACTGCCTGCATGTATGTAAGTGCACTTGTGTTGTGCAATGCCCTCAGAGGTCAGAAGAGGGCAATTAGATCCCCTTGAACTGGAGTTACAGATGGTTGTTAGCTGCTATGTGGGTTCTAGGATTTGAATCCTGGTCTTCTGCAAGAACAGCCAGTGCTCTTAACTTCTGAGCCAGCTCTCTAGTCCCTTGTTGCTTTATTTTTCAGTCAGAGTCTCACTTTGATGTCCAGGGTGACCTAGATTTGCAGACTTCCTACATAAGTTCCCCCCGCCCGATGCTGGAATTACAGATGTAATTTCACCACAACATCTAACTGTGTCTGAAAATTCTTAACCAGGAGTCCATGAAACCCAGGAAATAGTAGGCTAATTTTGGTATGAATGACCACAATGTGGGGAGTGTAAGTGTTTTTCCATGGACTTAAAGAAAAAATAGTAAAGGTTTATGACCCTCCAAAGAGACTGACCTTCCAGCAGCATTGGGCCTGTTTGCTGTGAGTCTGCACTCATGAGGGCTGAAGGGTCACGAACCCCAACAAGGCCTTTCAGCACCGCGGACAGCTCACAGCAGCCTTGCTTCATACCAAGTCCGGCCAATTTTCACGCTAGCCCTGGAAAATCCCTACTTCCCCCGCCGCCGTGGATCAGTGGGATGGCAAGTCAGAATGGGCAGTTGACACAGATGGCTTCCCTCCCTCATGGTTTTTTTTTTCTTCCTATTTTAATGAAAGCGTCCCGAATGTTGCAATTGTCCTCACAGTGACATTTTTCCCCATCCTGAAGGCCACCCGTCCCCCCACCTCCAATGGTGAGGAAGAGGGTATTGAGCTGGGCAGCCGAGTACCCTGGTGACAGATTAGCGCTGCCAACTACCGACACAAAACCATTTGGTGTGGGGAAATGATAGATGCTAACACTCATTTTAAACACAGGCAACTGAATTCCTGCCGACAGGCGCCACGGCTGGAATTTAGGGCACAGCTGGTAGGTTCAGATAAGGTGGTGAAGCAGCCTCGCATAGCGTGGCACTCCTTAATAATGAAAACCTAGTGATAGATGCTGCCGTCTCCAGGATATAACCTCCCCATTTGGAGGTTTCTGGCTCCCAAATCATCCATTCACCTCCCCCTCTCTTTCTTTTCTTTTTTTGGAAAGAATATGTGTGTTTGGGGGTGTGTGGATAAAGGACTGGGGACGGCGGTTGACAGCAAGATGCTCATGATCCTAAAGAATTTGAAGAAAGGTCCAAAGAGCTCAGCTTGGAAGCACACCATTCTGCAAAATCACCTGGGACAGTAGGTTCAACATGAGACAATTGAGTTAAGTTACCCTCAAAGTATTTATGGCCCAGGGCTTCTTTGACACACCACATTTCTATGATGTCACAAGGAGCCAATCAGAGTTTTCCACACCAAACTTCACCTCCTACCTGGCGACTCTGAGCTCTAGGAGCGAGGGGACATTCGTCCACTTCCTTCTCAACAGCACCTCCTGGAGAAAATTCTCACGTTCAGCACATGAAAGTTTAATCTAGGCTAGAATACCCAAACCTGCCTGTTTTTTACTTTGGTGGGAGACACAACTGATGGTGGACACCTGGAAGTCATCCCAACCTCCTCCTCTTCCTCCTCCTCCTCCTCCTCCTCCTCCTCCTCCTCCTCCTCCTCCTCCTCCTCCTCCTCTTCCTCCTCCTCCTCCATGTCTATGACCAGCACTCCAAATCCATTCTTTTTCTCTCTCAGGTTATTCTCTCTTAAATTTCTTACTTTTCTTTACCCCCACCCCAGCTTTAATGTACATCTTTATCCTCTTTCCAGTAAATAGCCTCCTAGACGCCAGTCTTTTGTCTCCAATTCCTGACCTCTGGAAGGATGCATGTCCCTCTTTTCCTTAAATCCAATCATTTATCAGCTTCCTGTAGGGAGAGTCCAGTCTCCTGATGTCTTTCAGGATCTGTTCCCCAACTCTGCATCTCCTCCAGGACTGCATGAAGAATGCATTTCAATCACAGGAACCCACACTTCCTACTGACTCTACCTGCACAAGCGCAGGCCCTTCCCTGCAGCTTGCACGTATTCCCTTCCTCTTTGTCATTTTCTAAAACGGAAGACTTCAAGGCGTGGTGGCCACACCTTTAATCCCAGCACTTGGGAGACAAACAGGTGGATCTCTGTGAGAGCAATGCCAGCCCGATCTACATAGTGAGTCCCAGGTTAGCAAGGGCTACATGAGACCTTGTCTCAAACAAACAAAACAAAAATTCTAAAAAATATATTTCAAGACTCAAGCTTTTTCCCCTTTGAGAAGACTTCTTTATACCTCTTTACTTCCTAACAATGCCAAGCTCCCAGTTATCTGCTATTACATCAGTCACTCTGTCTTACAGTGAGAGGTTGCTGTCACGTCCCTGCTTTCTAGAACTGGGTTCAAGTTCCCGTTCCACTGCTTATAACTGAGTGGTCCTGAGCAGGTGTTATGCTCTCTCTGGTCCTCAGCTTCTTCACCTGCCATGTGAGTTAGCAAATATGAAGTATCTATCATGGACTCTGGGACACAGTATGAACCAAATTAGCTCCTCAGTGGGGCAGGATCATGTGGCTAGAATCCACAGACAGCTTGGGAAATAGTCTCAGTTTGGGTCCCAGAAGCAGAGTGTGGGAGGGATTCTGTGCAACTCGATGGAAGAGTGCTGGGAAGAAAAGCCTGCAAAAAGAGAAGAAAGTAAGAGGCAGAAGGAGGGGACAGGAAGGGATGTGTCTAGAAGAGGGCATCAATCAGATCCCCTGGTGTTGGAGTTACAGGCAGTTGGGAGCAGCCTAACATGGGTCCTCTGGAGAAGCAGGAAGCACTCAACATCAATGAGCTGTCTCTCCAGTCCCCTGCACCCCCTTCCATGACGTTCTGTTGCCTTAGAGCTGTCATCAGTCATTTACACTTGATTATTAATGAGAGTTTAATAATTTTCTTTGAATATAGTTCGTGGGAGGGGAATGAGGAGAAGGAAGACCTGGGGTTATTGAAGGCTTTGCAGAGAAACTATAACATGCGGAACAAAGGAAGTGGGCAGAAAGAGAAGGCAGAAGCCTGGAGACAAACTCACTGCTTCTGCATCATTATGGCTAAGGCTTTGTTCTCTCTCTCTCTCTCTCTCTCTCTCTCTCTCTCTCATTAAGGTCTGATGGGAAGAAGCTTGGCTTAGAGCCACCTGCACCCAGGGTCTGCCTTTCTTGAAATCCGGAAGCGGCATTTCCGGCCCACATGAAACCCTATGGCCTGTGCCCCCATCAGCATCCAAATCCCTACTGTGAGCATCTTAAAGCCTGGGCTCCCTTTCTCAGAGCTCCAGTCTAGCTTTCTCCTGACCTTGAACCTGTTCTGTTCTCTGCCCAAACATAGGCTGGGGGTTTGATCAGCTCCTCTGTAGTCCCTGCAGACTCTGCAGACTGTGGCTTTCAACAGATTTCTTCCCCATAACTGTTAACAGGCCAAAGCTAAAAGCTGTGGGTGCTGAGCTAGAGCCTCTTGGAGGTATGTGTGGCCACCTGAGAGCTCAGAGCCTAGGCTGGCCCTTTTTGCCTGGTTGGCAAAGCCTGGGCCCAGAGGCTGGGAGAGAGAATGTATCCTGGAAGAGGCCCTCAGTCCCTATGACCTTTCAGTGCTGCTGAAATGGCTCCCGCTGCCCAGATTGTGGCTTGCTACTGCTAGGCACGTGCCAAGGTCAGAGCTGTGCATCTGCCCCAGACATAGCAATCATGGCTTGTAATGGGCTGTAAACAGGTGAGGTTTGCTGACGCTGGAACAATATTAACCCTCTCCCGACTTTCCATCGAGCCAGAGCTCCACCATCTCAGATGGGGCCTCTCCAAAGGTGTATGAACCTGGCTTCATTCACCTAGACTAGAAGGCACGAGGAAGATTATCATGTGCATGTTATAGATGGAGAAACTGAGGTTCAGAGAGGAAGAGAGACTTGCCTGAGTCTCAGAGCTATCAGAGCAGGTAGAATGGCTGCCTGCCTTGTCCCGATCTCATGAACTAAGCTGTAAACCACTGCTCCACTTGGCCATAGAGGGAGGAACAGAGGGAGGGAGGAAGGGAGAGAGGGGGAAAGAGAGAGAGATAAATAGATAAAGAAACAGAGACAGAGACAGACAGAGATAGACAGAGACAGATAGAAACAGAGAGAGAGAGAGAGAGAACAAGTGACTTTGGAATCCAGAGGTTCTGAGGGAAAAAGTGAAAGCCTTTGAACCTACACAGCTGAGCTCAAATCCTGATCTTGTATTTTACTTGTTGTGTGACTTTGGGCACACTAATTAACCATTCTGAGTTACAGCATCCTCATTTCTAAGATGGAAATAGGCTTTCTAAGTGGGATGATTATATGGATTGAAAAGAATTAGTTGTGTGTCCTTCTCAGCACAGAGATTTCATTAAAGGTCTGCTCATCCCTGTCCCCCACCCTTGAGTAGAAAAGGTGCCCCCAGGTTTCTAAGGTACGATCTGTCACTAGGGCTGTTGGATGTAAAACAATAACCCTGGCCTCAATCCCAGCCCTACCTTGGAAACTGTCAGGGACAGGGATGCCATCCACTATCTGGAAGGTCACCCTGGACTGGGAAATTGAGAGCCTTCCCTCCAAAGGAGGCCTGGGCAGCAGGGTGGGAGTGAAAACAGTGAGACCATAAATAAGACCAACGAGGAGCCATAATTCTGTGGTCATTTTCCATCACGTGGTCGTCTTCAGTGTGGCCACAGTCACAGCAAGGCAGGGGAGGGCAGCCACGATCACGGAAGGCATGAGAGGATAGTGGGCTCCTCTGCATCTTCAGGTGTCAGAGACCAGGCAGGGACTGCGGGCAGGAGGGCCGGGGAGTGAGGGGCTAGGCCCCACCCCGTGTTACTGTTTCTCTCTACCCTTGGTCCCCCAATGGAGAATGCCCCGCCCCATGATTCCAGAGAGACCTGGTACCTACTGCAGACCACTCCCATCTGAGGCCCAACTATGGTCTTACTCCTCAACTCAATTTTTTTGTTGTAGTTATTTTTTAGTGCTGGCGGTTGAACCCAGGGCCTGACATATGCTAGGCAAGTGCTCTACCACTGAGATATATCCTAGCCCTCTCGATTCTTTATTTTGAGACAAGGTCTTGCTAAGTTGCCCAGGCTGACCTTGAACTTACTCACAGGACGGCCTTGAACGCGCCATCCTCTTTTTGAGTGCTGGGGTTAAAGGCATGTGCCATCAGTCCAGCTTCCCCTTTCACCATCTGACACACCCAGTGCTTCATTTATTTAATCCTGCTCTCCAGATCTGTGCTGGAGAGGCTGAGTTGTCAACTTGACTTATCTGGAAAGAGAGAACCTCAACTGGGCAATTTCCTGTCTCAGACTTGCCTGTGAGCATGTCTATGAGGTATTTTCTTAATTGTTGGGTGGTGTGGGAGAGCCCAACTCACTGTGGGTGGTGCCGCCCCTGGGCAGATAGGTCTGTTATATATAAAAACAGGCTGAACTGGGTGTGGTGGCGCAGGCCTTTAATCCCAGCATTCTGGATGCTGAGGGAAGTGGATCTCTGCGAGCTTGAGTCAGTCTGGTCTACATAGCAAGTTCCAGGCCAGCTGGGGCTATAGGGAGACCCTGTTTCATAAAACCAGGAAGAAAGAATAGAAAGAAAGGAAGGAAGGAAGGAAGGAAGGAAGGAAGGAAGGAAGGAAGGAAGGAAGGAAGGAAGGAAGGAAGGAAGAGCAGACTAGGTATAGGTCAGAGGAACAAGCCAGCCCTCCTCCATGGTCTCTGCTTCGGTTCCTACTTCCAGGTTCCTACCTTAAGTTCCTGCCTTGGCTTCCCTTAATGATGGACTATAACTTGTAAGTCAAATAAATCCTTTCCTCCCAAGTTGGTTTCAGTCAGTGGGTTTTATTGAAGCAACAGTTGCAATTTCAGTTATCTCCTCATGGATCCTAGAAATCAAACTCAGATCGTTGGGCTTGGGGGCAAGCACCCACTGAGCCATCTCACCAGCGTAGTTTCTTCACCTTTAAATGGAACATTATTAAAAAGTCCCAAGAATCCAGACAGTAATGAATGTGAAAATGACTTGTGCACAGTGGGTGTGCAGTGAAGTGTCTCCTGCTGTAGTCACCAAGATGTGATTTTCCTACCTTCAACCAAAAGACAGCACCAGAGGATCCTCAATGAAGGGCAAAGCCACTCTCAGGTCCTACCAGACCTGTCCTTAAGACACCTGCACAGGCTCTCAGGTTCACACTTGCCTAGGCCAGCTCCCTGAAAAAGAAAGAGTTACCTTAGGGGGTGCCTGTAGGAGAGGAAGTCATAAGAATTGGAGAGGTTGGTTGGGGAAAGTATTGAAGGTGTTACTGGGAGAGACCAGGGATTCAGACAGAGACCCGAGCTGTGAGGATGGACCAGGGATTCAGACAGACAGGGACCCGAGCTGTGAGGATGGACCAGGGATTCAGACAGAGACCCGAGCTGTGAGGATGGACCAGGGATTCAGACAGAGACCCGAGCTGTGAGGATGGACCAGGGATTCAGACAGAGACCCGAGCTGTGAGGATGGACCAGGGATTCAGACAGAGACCCGAGCTGTGAGGATGGACCAGGGATTCAGACTGAGACCCGAGCTGTGAGGATGGACCAGGGATTCAGACAGGGACCCGAGCTGTGAGGATGGACCAGGGATTCAGACAGAGACCCGAGCTGTGAGGATGGACCAGGGATTCAGACAGACAGGGACCCGAGCTGTGAGGATGGACCAGGGATTCAGACAGACAGGGACCCGAGCTGTGAGGATGGACCAGGGATTCAGACTGAGACCCGAGCTGTGAGGATGGACCAGGGATTCAGACTGAGACCCGAGCTGTGAGGATGGACCAGGGATTCAGACTGAGACCCGAGCTGTGAGGATGGACCAGGGATTCAGACTGAGACCCGAGCTGTGAGGATGGACCAGGGATTCAGACAGACAGGGACCCGAGCTGTGAGGATGGACCAGGGATTCAGACAGGGACCAGAGCTGTAAGGATGGACCAGGGATTCAGACAGGGACCTGGTCCAGGGATTCAGACAGACAGGGACCAGAGCTGTAAGGATGGACCAGGGATTCAGACAGGGACCCGAGGTGTGAGGATGAACTAGGGCTATAAGGATGAACCAGGGTTGTAGGCAGGGACCAAGGCTATGAGGATGGGCCAGGACTGTGGACAGGGACCAGGGCTGTGGGCAGAGACCAGGGCTGTGAGGATGGACCAGGGCTACATGCAGGAACCAGGGCTGCATAGGGACCATTGCTGCAAGCAGGGGCCAGGGTTCTGGACAGGGACCAGGGCTATGAGGATGGACCAGGACTGTGGACAGGGACCTGGGCTGTGGGCAGAGACCAGGGCTATGAAGATGGACCAGGGTTTCAGGCGGGGACCAGGGCTATGAAGATGGACCAGGGTTTCAGGCAGGGACCAGGGCTGTGAGGATGGACCAGGGTTTCAGGCAGGGACCAGGGCTGTGAGGATGGACCAGGGTTTCAGGCAGGGACCAGGGCTGTGAGGATGGACCAGGGTTTCAGGCAGGGACCAGGGCTGTGAGGATGGACCAGGGTTTCAGGCAGGGACCAGGGCTATGAAGATGGACCAGGGCTGTGAGGATGGACCAGGGTTTCAGGCAGGGACCAGGGCTGTGAAGATGGACCAGGGCTGTAAGGATAAACCAGGGCTGCAGGCAGGAACCAGGGCTGTATAGGGACTAAGGCTCTGGATGGGGACCAGGGCTGCATAGGGACCAGGGCACTGAACAGGGACCAGGGTTGTGAATATGGAGCAGGGTTCCAGGCACAGTCTCTGCAGAGGTTAGGTTTTGAAGGGAAGGCTCTGCTAGAGACCTGTGCCCTTGTATGTTGAGTAGAGCTAATAAATAGGCTCTTTCTATGTGAGGATACAGTCTCAATTGGTAGGGCATCCTTACCATAATCAGACCATGCTGGCACCTGACTTTAGCCTTAAAGCTCAGAGCTGTGAGAAGTACTTTGGTTGTGTACTGCCTGGTACTTTGGTGTAACAGTCCCAACAGAGTAAGTCAACACCCTGGCTAAGGTGCCTTAGTGCAGCCTCTAACTATGCCATTGTGGGAAATGAGAAAAGGGTGCTTGAGATCCTATCTCTGCCTCTTGCTTGATGACCTTGGCCATCATTTCACCCTTTTGATCTCTTTTTTAAATTTAAGAAACAGTGACAAAGTACAAGCCATTTAGAACCAAAAGGTGGTTGGAGCGTGTCCTGCTAAACTGGTGACATGCAGACAAAACAGGAATCAGAGGGCAATTCATAGTCTTTAAGGCATTTGTTAGAAAGCAAGATGGATTTGGAGCTAGGGATATGGCTCAGTTGGTAAAGTGATTTCTGCATAGACAGGAGAACTGGAGTTTAGATCCCCATAACCCACATAAAACTCAGTGTGCAGAGGACTAGGGTATGGATCAGAGGCACAGTGCTTTGCCTAGCATGCAGGAGGCCGTGAGTTCAACCCTCAGAACCTCAAAAAGAGAAACAAGACAAGAATAAAAAAGCAGTGTGCAGCAGCACATACCTGTAATCCTGCCTCTGGGGCGGCAGAGACTGGAAGATCCCTGAGGCTTTCTGTGCAGTCAGTGGAGCTGAATTGCTGAGCTCCAGGCTATGTGAGAGACCCTGTCTCAAAACCTAAGGTGGAGAGTGACTGAGGACGACACTCTCATGAACATGCATACACACACACACACACACACACAGCAAGCAAGATGAATTAAAAAGAATCTAAATTTTAATTTACGATACTAAGAATAAAGTACTTTCCAAAGAAAGTAGAAAGGCTGAATTTTAAAAGATAAGCAAACATTGATGGGCTGGAACAAGAGCTGGAGGCAATTCCATGATTCAAGGCTGTGGTAAGAATGGGGAGAGCTTGTTCCTGCATTTGGTGATTAAAACAAGGTGAGTAATCGCCTCAGAGCACTGTGTTAGGTACAGGGTCCAGAGGAGGGCTAAGCACGCAGCCCCACCCTCAGGAGTTGCCAGGCTGGGAGAGAGGTAAATCCGCAACCAGCATTCAGCGATATGGGGCACCACAGAGGTGCCCTGGGAGTCAGGGAGATGCCCTGACTGTCCCCAAGAGACAGTGCTTGAGGCAAATAGGCAGGTGATCTTGTTCCGAGAATGTCGCTACCCTGAAAACAGCCTGTCCCAGTGCAGATTCAGACGCGTGGAAGCAGCTCGGAGGCAGTGACTCTGGACGTCTCCTGAGCACACCTGCCGCACTGCAGCCAGCTGGGACAGTCCCCTTCTGCACCTGGAGAGGAGGGAGCTGAGGCTCCGTGAGACTAGAGCTGAGACTCGGCCAGAGGAGAGAGCTCACAGACGGGATATGCCTCTGAGTGCCCACTGGGTACTGGGTCATGGGAGGCATGTGTTAGAACCTTGTTCTTGGAGCAGCCTATGTGTCTGAGTTTGGTCTCACCTCACATCTGTCAGTTTCCAGCTGGCCCTGAAGGGTGCTGCTGCTTGGGCCCTAGGGAAGCCTGATCCAGTCCCAAGAAAAGGTGCCTTGTCTTTTATTTATGATCTGTGTATCTATCCATCCATCCATCCATCTACCAATTAATCATCTATCTGAGAGAGGGCTTCACTCTGTAGTTCAGGCTGGCTGATCTGGTTACTCATTGTATAGATTAGTTTGGTCTTAAACTCATGGCAATCCTTCCACCTTGGCCTCCCCAAGTGTTGGGATTACAGGTATGAACCATCATTTTATTGAGTTGCAAAAGAAATGTGAAGAACTGGAGCCCCTTCTCCAGGCTGGATCCACACCAGGCTGAATTTGATGGAGGCGGGGTTATAGGCTAGTCCCCAGCCAGGATAGACTGAGGCAGCTGACTAGAGAAGGCAGAGGCCAAGGGGGGGAGGGGGGCTTCTGTGATGCGGGGAACTGGTGAGATGGAGCCAGTCATTGCCAGCAGCCAGAGCTGAGGTTGTGCAGGTGGGCAGGGACAGGACTGAGGCCTCAGTGACTGGACATTGTACTTTTCTACAGGGCGATGAGGAGCCATTGTGAATTCCCAGTGCTGTCAGGCCATGGGCACTGAGAGAGCAGCTGGAAGACTGGGTTCTCCCGGCAGCGAACTGGGAACCCTGACTGCAGGGAGGGAACCACCTCACCACCTTCTCCTTCCTCCTCAGTCCCAGGGCTGGCAGCCGGCTTCTCTCCATGATGCCGTGGTGAACATCCTTCACCATGACATTGGAACATCACTGGGGGAGTGAAGGGTGACGGAGCACCATCCCGGGCGGTAATGGCTCCAGCGCCTAGAGGAAAATGACATAAATAATGTCCCATTAGAGGCGCCGAGCTGCTCCGCCGAGTGTCTTGTTTTGCCGGCAACATGATAGTCTTCATAAACAGACTCATTTATTTTCCAGTCCTTGTTCAAGCGAGGTGGGGGTGGGGTGTTGAGGAAGGTGACCCCACAGTGAGGGTGGGAACCAGAACCCACTTCCTACCCAGGCCCTGACATTTGTGGTGCCCCTCCCCCGGCCATTTGCTCACTCTATGGAAAGTCCCTGCTTCTTCCATGAACATCCCCTAATTCCAGACATGTGGGTGGGCTGGAGACCCCCTAACCCTGACCAGGCAGCCAGGTATATGAGAGACAGAAAGATATATGTTCAGGTCCCTGCCCAACAGGGATCAGCTTACCCTAGGGTGAGTCCTCTGATCTCTCTGGGCCTCAGTTTCTCCTTGTGAAAGGTAGGGCTAGCAGAAAATGTCTTGTAGGCTTGTTGAGGATACACCTTGTTTCCACAAACAGTGGCCCGTTCTGTGACCTCTGTGTACAAGACACAGGTTCTCTTCTTCCCCAATGGACGCTTGATTCCAGTTGCCTCTGACTCTCTCAGAGCTGGGCTTTGTGCACAGCCCAGGGGTCAGGGAAGCTCTGGGGATGTGGCCCATGAGGTTATAGCCCAGAATGTGGGGCTTTGGGTCACGATGCAACCCTGGGCATAAACCTTTCCGTCTCTGGGCCTTTCTTTAAAAATGAAACAAAGGTTAAGCTGAAGGACATTGTGACCCCTCCCCGCCTCACTTCCAGGATCCCAGGTCAGAATCCCCATCCGTCTATTTGCAGAGAGAAGCTCTCTGATGGCAGAGTCAGAACAAACTCTACTGTATGGCTTTAGGCAAGGATGGAGCGTCTCTGGGTCTCATTTTCTTTGTCTGAAAGCAGAGGTCATGAAGCCCACTTTGCAGGGTGGATATAATGGAGAACAGGAATGATGGAATCCGTGAGCCCTGTGACATGCCAGGTGCCGTTCAGTGCTGGCAAAATGGCATGAACGACACAAGGTCCAGATTTCAGAGGGAAAGGGGAGAGGGAGAAGCCACAGCCACAGATGGGCTGACGTGATGCTCCGGGGAGCCAAGGGCTGCTGGGCAGCGGAACTGTGGTTCTGGTGCCCTGCTGTCTGCACAAAATGAACCCAGTGGTTCTAAAGCACGTGTTCCGTTGTTCGTGGTTGCTCTGGGCGGAGTGAAGAAAGCTCTGCCCACTGGTTCTCATGCTGTGGTTTGAGAATGTGGTCAAATGGTGGCAGCCAGAGCAGTAGGGGCTGTCGCAGCTCTTTCGCTCTGCGAGGCCTCAAGGGCCTCTGTAAACCTCCCCTAGAGGCTCGCCATGTGCTCATGGGTTGGCTCAGGCCTCCAGCTCAGAGTCCTCAGCCTCCCCTCAGAGGGACTCTTGTGTCACCCCCACTGTATCCTACAACCACCTTATCTCAACATCCAGGGGAGGGGACATTGCCCCCCCCACCTCTCAGGAGTGCTGAGGCCATTTTCACCAAGGACATGCAAAGTGAGAAAGATGGGACCACCATCTTTCACCGATCTGATGAATGAAGAAGGTGGGAAAGAAGACGAGGAAAAGGTGAGGAGGTGGTGCAAAGGCCCTGGGGCAGAGCAGACTAGTGAATGCTAATGAATACTCAGGGCACAGGCCATCACCTTTGGTGCATCTGTCCTCGTGGGAGACAGGCAGAAAACATACACAACGGAACAGACAGCTTCATTTCAGGTTCTGCTGAGTGTGGAGAACTGCTGGGATCCGGGTGCTGGGGCAGGGTGAGATGGGGGCTGTAGTAATAGGTCAGGTTAAAAGGCCTTTCTGAGGAGGTGCCAAACAGAGCAGAGATCTGTGGCTGGGAGGGAGCTGACCAGTCATGCCAAGGTTTGTGTGTGTGTGTGTGTGTGTGTGTGTGTGTGTGTGTGTGTGCGAGAGAGAGAGAGAGAGAGGAGAGATAGAGAGAGAGAGAGGATCAAGGTGCCAAGGCCAGGAGGCAGGCGTTACATGGTCATGTGGCTGGAACTTAACAAATGGGCAACAGGTGTGGTGTGATGACAGCCATGGCAGGAGATGCCAGATTCAGCATGATTCTGGCAAGGGGTATAGACTGTTTGTAAGCATGACAGAAAGCCCCTGGCGGGTTATGTGGAGGATAATGAGGCCTGATTTTACAATAACAATCCCTCTGATACTGTGTCACTCAGTTCTGGCCTTAACACCTGACTTCTGTTCCTGGTGGCACCACAGCTATGCTGTGTGACCATGCACTAGTCACTTACCTGCTCTGAGCTGTCAGTGTGGAGAGTGGGGTTGGAAAGGTCAGGAACAGAAGTGGAACCAGGGAGGAAGATGAGACAGTAGCATCTAGACAGAAGCGGGTAATGGAGTCACAGCAGAGAGGACAGGGAGAAATGTGCGGGAGGCAGACATGACAGAACCTAGTAATTGGCTGTGGAGAAAAAAAAAGTGACCCTGTTTTTCTGGCAAAGCTTAATCTCATGTTACAGCTCAGAGTGATTAAGTGACTAGCCTGTGGTCACACAGCACATCTCAGATACACCAGGAACTGAAGCCAGGCATCTTCCCCAGAATACTGTGCCCCGACCCCGCCTTGTCCTTCCTCTGGCCATCCTCCCTTCCTTCCGCTGGGAATGCTGGTGGCTCCGGCTGATGCAAGGCCCAGCAGGTGAGCTTCGCCAAGCTGTCGGCGTGATGAACAGCTTCCCTTGGCCGAGCAGATAACAGTACACACACAGGTCAGGGGGGGCCCATGTAGCCCATCCATCAGGCCTGCAGTGGGCGGAGGGCTGGCACACCCCTGTGCCTGTTATCTGCCACAAATGTGTTTTTCCCCTAAGGTTAACAGGAAGAGTGACGGGCTAGCGCCTGACATCAGCAGGGCTGGCTAGCCAGCCCTCCTCCGTCTCTCCCTCTCTCCCTCATTGGTAGCTGGTACTCCTACCAGCCTTTCTAGGACTCCTGCCTGGCCTCCCGTGGCCCAGTCTCTTCAGCTGGGAGCATCGAATCTTTGAAACTTAAGATGTGCCGAACAGCTAATTCCTTGAAAATTGTACAGTGCTTAAAGAGCATGGAGTCTGGATCCACTTAGTTTTTTGGGGTTCAAATCCAAGTTCTGCCACTTATTTGCTGTGTAATCTAAGGGAGATGTCTTGAAACTCCTGTGCCTCATTATATGAATGGTAACAATGTGCGTACTAGAGAGACTGTGGGATTAAAAGAGCTAATTGTTTTTTGAGACATTGTCTCTCTGTGGCTTCAGCTGGACTGGAACCCACTATGTAGACCAGGCTAGCTTCAGCTTTACAGAGATCCACCTGTCTCTGCCTTCTGAATGCTTGAATTAAAGGAGTGTGTCACCAGACCAGGCTAAGCTTTTTTAGATAAGGTCTCATATATCTGAGGCTGGCCTTTGAACTCCTGATCCTCTTGCCTCCAGTAAGTGCTAGGATTATAGGCATGTGCTACCATGCCTAAGATATAATTTTAAAAAAATATTATTTTATTGTATGTGTATGAGTGTGTTGCCTGCATGTATATAAGTGCACCTGTGTTGTGCAATGCCCATGCAAGTCAGAAGAGGGCATTGGATCTCCTGGATTATGTATGGTTATTAGCTGCCATGTGGGTGCTGGGAACTGAACCTGGGTCCTCTGTAAGTGCAGCCAGTGCTCTTAACCACTGGGCCATTTCTCTAGCACCTAAAAGTTAATCTTTTAAAAGTGCTTAAAACAGTGTCTGGTGGACGGTAGTAACTTACATTAACAGGCATAAGGACTTCTTAAAGATACAGTCTTAAGTTTTTGGTTGTGTGTGTGTGTGTGTGTGTGTGTGTGTGTGTTCGAGTTCACATGCATGTGGAGGCCTGAAGTGTGACATCCAGTGTCTTCCTCAATCACTCTCCACCTAAGTTTTTGAAACAGGTCTCTCATTGAAGCTCGAACTCTCCAGTTTGGCTGGATGGACTGGCCAGTCAGTCCCAGGGACCCGGCTGTCTCCATCACTGGGATTAAAAAAAGAAAAGCCATGTGCCCAGTGCCGATGAACTCAGGTCGCCTCATTGCTTTCATGGCAAGCACTTTTCTGCCTGAATCATCTCCCTACCTCTTCAGTTCTAAGTCTTACAGACACAGAACCTTAAAACCTTCAAATCAACTTTGGGCCAGGGTTCAGAATCTGGTTATTTGGAGAAGAGCGTGGCCAGCATGGCTGGGTGTCAACACTGGCTCTCCAGACATTTGCTCTCTTCCCTACTTTTCTCACACAGGCAACTGAAGGTTCTCTACCTCATGTAGGGCGTACTTCTGATACAGCAGTGGACTCACCTTCCAACAAGGCTGCTTCCTTCCAAGAAGCTCTCAAGTGTTCACTGCATAGTACCTCACAGTCTTGTAGAGATGTCTGTTTTCCTATCCTCTCATCTGCCCATCCACCCATCTATCTGCCCACTGCATCCGTCCACCCACTCACTCTATCCATCTATCCATTTATTTGTCTGCGCATCTGCTCACCTGTCCACCCAGTCAATCTGCTCATCCATCCATCCATCCATCCACCCATCCATGCATCTGATCACTCATTCATCCATGCACTCATCTGCCCATCTACTCACCTAGCTATCATCTACCTAGCTACCAATTCATTCATCCAGATTATATTTAGAAGGACAGAGAAAGAATAAAGTTTAGGTAAAAGACCAGAGCCAGACCCGGCAGCAGACTGAACAGTTTATTTCAGTTCATCTCTTCTACCATTGATCTGTCTTCCCATTACTAGTCTATTCATCCAGTTTCTTTCCTATCTTTTTTTTTTTTTTTTGTCCTTTTGAGACAGGGTCTTCCTTAACCCCATTTGGCCTGAAACTAGCTATGTAGACCAGGCTGGCCTTGAACTCACAGAGATTTGCCTGCCTCTGCCTCCCAAGTGCTGGGATTAAAGGCATGTGCCTCCATACCTGGCTTCTATTTATTTGGTTTCTATGTGCTCATCTTTCTTCTCACCCATCTTTCTAGCCTCTCCTTTCTCCTCCCCTGTTAACTCCTTTCCTTCTTCTCCCCCTCCTCTTCCTCTCTCTTGCCCTTCCTCCATTCCTAGCTTCTTATATCTACCTATCTATCCAACCATCCGTTCACTTATTCAACCTTCACCAAGCACCCATTACATGCTCAGCACTGGGTACTGGGCTGGCCACCCCTCTTCAGGACCTGTCCTTTTTGCATCCAGTCAGTTATACCATGAGGCCCAGATGCCAGACATGGATTTGGTGTTTGCCCTGCTAGATTTTGGGTTTGCTTTGGTGTGCTTGCTCCTGTCGTCCCACCCTCCAGTTCCGCTGCCCTCAGCACAGCACACATAGATTCTCTCCTGGTCTGACTCCATTACATGCCTGTGACTCTCCTTGGTGTATATCCCACTGTCCTGGCCCCTCCCATATCCTGGAGTCTCCTCTGCAACGTAGGCCTCACCCTCACGGCGTCATACGATGCCTCTGAAGGCTGCTTGCAAGGACTCCAGCTCTGACATGTATCTCCTTGCCTCCACCGTCCTCTGGAACAATGGGGCAAGGCTCCATCACCTCCTCAATCCTTGTCTTCCTTGTCGGACACTGTTCCGGGAAAGATGTAAACAATGTTTACTCACTCCAGACAGGGAACCTACAAAAGTAACGATACCACCAAAGTCCAATGTGGCGAACCGATGAGCTTTACTGGAGCTACCTACGGGATATGGATAGAGAAACGAGTCGTGGGTAACAGTTCATGAAAGAGGAAACCTGGAGCTCACTGCCCCAGCTGCAGGCAGCTTGATCGGTTGGGAAGTGTATTCTCCAGGTACTTCAGTTGGTCCAAGCCTCTTGCCTAGTCTTATGCTTCTTCCAGGCAGCTGGTCTGGTCTGAGAGTCTTTTAACCATCCATAGGGTTTGGGGAGGGAGAGGCCTGGTGAAGAAGGTCAGCTTGAGGGACTTCCTGGAGCTACTGAGTTGTTTATTTCCTAAACTTGATAAGCTTCCTTAAAGGATGGAGTATTTCACTTCCCCTTAGAACATCCGGTTGCTTTATCTCCCTTTTCACGTCTTGCATATTAATAGCCTCCTGCCAAGATGGAATGTCTTACTTTGGAGGAAACTGCTACACACCATATGCTTACAAAGCCAGCATCACAAGGACAATGCTGCCACGTTGCACTGTCAGCTCAAGATGCAGCCTGTCGCGTTGGACCACAGACATTCTGTCTTCTGTGCATGGACCCGGAGGAAACACTTTCCTAGGTAGTTTCTCTCAAGGAGCAGGGAACTATTTCAGCTGAGACTTTCTTCTCTTAAATGAATTTGTACCTTACAAGATGAAGCCTCAGATTTGGGAGTGGAGGGATTGCCCTCAGGACATCCAGTGCAGCACTAGAGTTTTCTCTATACCTGTGTGGATCTCCTTATCAATTATAGCTGCTTTCTCAGCACCCGACTAAACGCTCTCCTTGCTTGAAATTTCCTCTGCCAAACGGATTAGTCCATTATCTCTAAGTTCAGCTTCACTCAGGTTCTCAGGACATGAACAGAACGAAGGCCTATCTTGGCCAAAATGAATGGCCTCCAGCCCAGTTCCTGTTTCTCTCTAAAGCTGCGTGAGCTAGGTCCTCACGGTCCTCATTTCTCTCAGGATTCTTGTCATCCAAGCTCCCATTAAATGGTCATTTGATCTCCGGTTCCACCATTTATAACCCAAAGTTCTAAACTTCCACATTTCAGCCACAAAACAATTCCAATGGTGTAAGAACCACATGGTCAGGTTTATCACGGCAATGGCCCAATGTGGGGGTACCAATTTCTGTCTTTGCATCTTTTCCTTTTACTGTGGTAAAATACTCTGGGAAAAAAAAAAGCAACTTAAGGGAGAAAGAGTTTATTATGGCTCACAGTTCAAGAGTACAGTCCATCATAGTGGGGAAGTCAGTTCGTCATAGTGGGGAAGTCAAGGCAGCCGGCCACATCACATCCTCAATCAGAAAACAGAAGGGCATGAATGTTTACTGCTGTTTGGCTCACTTTCTCCATTTTACACAGTCCAGGATCCCCTGCCCAGGGAATATTCTTGCCCACAGTCAAGGTGAGTCTTCCCTCATCTTTTAACATAATTAAGGTAATCCCCACAGACATGCCTGAAGACCCATCTTCCAGGTGATTCCAGATTCTGTCAAATTAGCAATCACCACTAACCTTCACAGGATGCTAATGGGTTGACTGGCATATAAGGCAGGAAGATATAGTTTAGCACAACAGTTCACATATAGTAAATACTCACTAAATAGTATCTATAAAGGCTTTCAGAAGTCTTACAATTGAAATCTTTTAACAGGGCCTTCCAAACACAGCATATCATGAAACCTTCCTCATTTCTTATCCTAGTACACTACTCTGATAATGCAGTACTCACTGGCCCATGGAAGAGGTCTTAGAAATGTTCCAAGTTAGTTAATATAATTGGCAGATACTCTTGCACTCAGAGACCCATGAAGATGTAAACACCAGCTGCTTATAATGGATAGTTGTGACTTCTAATCTTGGTTGTCAAAGTGATACACCTGGCAAGAGGGAGCTTCAGTGGAGGAATTTCCTCCATCAGATTGCCCTGTGAGCATTTTCTTGATTGCTAACTGATGAAGGAGGTCTCAGCCCACTGTGGACAATCCACCCTAAGCAGGTATGCTGGGCTATATAAGAAAAGCAGCTAAACATGAACCTGGGAGCAGGCCTGTAAGCAGCTTTCCTCCATGGTCTCTGCCCCAGTTCCTACGTCCAGGTTCTTTGAGTACTTGAGGAAGCCTTGGCTTCCCTCAGTGATGGACTGTAAACTGTAATCCAAATAAGTCCTTTCCCTCCACAAGTCAGGGTTTTATCACAGCAACAGAAAAGCAGACTAGAAAAATAGTGAAATATTAGTAGGACTTTTAGGCAATGAGAATAGACATCTTGTTTCACCTTCAAATGACTACATTGTGTGTAAATTTTGTCTAGAAAATGCAGGTGATGGAGTCCTTTGGTAAATTCTCTCTATGAACTATGAGTGTTATTCATTTGTTCACTCCAGAAGTATTATGACAGCTTCCTTCATTCTGTACTGCCTGCCTGTCCCTGGGGACACAGGCTTCTCTGGCCTGGGAAGAGTCTGCTGCAATACACAGGGACAAGACATGCCTATGTCTTGTGACTGCCAGGAGGGCATCCTAAAACCATCCAGCCATTTGGTAAGGCTTCCAGGAAAAGGCGACACCTGAGCTGAGTCTGAAGAGGCTCAGAGAGTTAGAGCTAGACTTGTCTGTCTTCTTGATGAAACTGACAGACACCGAGGAGATTAGCAAAGCACATGTCTCAGAATGTCTGTGAGGACATCTCCAGAGAAGATTAACTGAGAATGAAAGACCCTCCTAGAATGTGGATGGCAACATCCAATAAGCTGGAGGCCCATGTGAAATAAAGGGGTCAAAAAAAGGCTAGGATGTACCACAAAGGCACAGCATTTGCCTAAGCATGCTCAAGGCCCTGGGGTCAATCTACAGCCCTGCAAAAAAAAAAAAGAAAATCAATGTTCTAGTTAGCTTTCTACTGCTGTGATAAAATATTCTAGCCAAAGTCAACCTGGGGAGGAAATCTTGTATGTCCCAGTCACAGTTCAACATTGAGGGAAGTCAGGGTAGGAACTCAGCCAGAAAACTTGAGGCAGGAGTTGAAGTAGAAACCGTGGAGGACCACCATGTACAGGCTTGCTCCTCTGGCCTGTGCTCAGCCTGCTTTCTTTTATTTTAAAAAATATTTTATTTATTATTTACTTTATTTTATGTGTATGAATGTCTTGCCTGCGTGTGTGTAAGTACACCCATGCTGTGCAGTTCCCACAGAGGTCAGAAAAAGGTGTCAGATCCCCTGGAACTGGAGTTACACATGGGTGTTAGCTACCATGTGGATGCTGGAAACTGAACCTGGGTCCTCTGCAAGAGCATCCAGTACTTTTAACCACTAAGCCATCTCTACAGCCCCAGCCTGCTTTCTTAAATAGCCCAGGATCATCTGTCCAGGAGTGGCACCCCACAGTGGGTTAACCCCCATCATTTAACAATCAAGAAAATGCCCCCAAGACATATCCATAGGTAAATCTGATATAGAACATTCTTCAGTTGAGGTTTCCTCTTCTTAGGTGTGTTAACAACTGAAGCTATCCAGCACAATCAATAATGTCATATGTGATACTAAAAACAGAGTGCCTTCTCCCTGGGACAAATAACAAGAGGGGAAGAAGCAGGAAACCAGTAATTGCAGGCATTTGCCTCCTTCTCTGCTTCCTGACCATCATGAAGTCAACATCTCTGCTTTTCTCTACCTTCCCAGAGTGATGAGCTTCTCACCACAGTCAGAAACAATGGAGCCGGTTGACCATGTGAAATTTCTGAAACTGTGAGTCAAAATGCGTCCTCCCTCCCTTAAATTGTTGCTAGGCATTTTGTCACAGCAATGAAAAAGTTGGCTAATGCCAGAAAAGTGCACTTGAGATAATGGATGTGGTAGTTAATCTTATTGACAGCTTGCCTGGGTTTGAATTACCTGGGAGACCCATCTGTG
This sequence comes from Eospalax fontanierii, assembly GCA_035773235.1. Taxonomy (NCBI): domain Eukaryota; kingdom Metazoa; phylum Chordata; class Mammalia; order Rodentia; family Spalacidae; genus Eospalax; species Eospalax fontanierii. The sequence continues at coordinate 21,578,823 of CM069550.1, read as the reverse complement.
GACTTGCCTATGAGGGTGTTTTCAGAGAGGCTTAACTGAGGGTAGAAGACCACCTTGAATGTATGTGGCCTATTCCCAGGTTGGAGTCCTAAAGCAAATAAAAAGAAAAAAGGAGAAAGTAAGTTTGATGAGGAAAGAGTATCTAACATGGAAATAATGAACTGAGACCTCAGCATAGCTTTCTTCTGTGTAGTAGATGAATAAGTACTAACACATGTATTTTATAAGAACCCTGTATACTCCTAATAATAACTATGCTTGTTGATACATGTAGAAGTAACAGTTAAGACTTTGGAAGCTTCTACTTGTACTCAAATCATAAAGGCCACTCTGAGCTCATTCTCAGGCTGAGACAGGACAGGACAGATAATTGCAGACCTTAGTCTGTGACCTTAAGGAAACATCTGCCTACAATGTGTTATGTTTATTAAAATAGCTGAGATTATATTGGCATCAGCAATATATTATGTTACAGGAAACATAACAACCCTTGCCCACACTTGCCCAAAATATATTTTTGTAAAACACTGACCATTTAAATTTCTTATAATAGCTTAAAGGGCATGTATACTTCTGTGCTGGAAGTCCCAAATCCATCAATATGATTACTGGCAAAGGATGATATGAAAAATCCTATAAAACTTGTTTGTATTTCTGGCTGGAGCCTCAGTTTCTCTAGAGCAGGAGCTCAGACTGGGGCCCATGTGTAATAAAAGGGAAAACTTCTGCTCTCTGTGTATGGTTTGAATCTTCTCTCTGTATTAGGCAAGATTAATTTCCATAACAAGATGAGTACCAGCATTGTTCTGGTTTGCCTTCAATTGCTGTGACAACACACTCTGACCAATGCTAGCTTGGGGAGGAAAAGGCTTATTTAGCTCACATCTCCCAGGTCACAGTTCATCACTCAGGGAGCAGGAACCTGGAGCACAGGCCATGGAGGAACGCTGCTTACTGGCTTGCTCCTCTGGCCCATGCTCAGCCTGCTTTCTTATACAATACAGAACAACCTGCCAGGAGTGGCACTCCCCACAATGGACTGGATCCTCCCACATCACTCAGCAATCAAGAAGGTGCCCACAGACATGGCCACAGGCCAATTCAATGGAGATAATTCCCCAATTGAGGCTCCCTCAACACAGGTGTGTCAAGCTGACAACTAAATCTCTCCAGCACAAGCATTCACCTCTTTTTCTTTCCTGACTGTGGACACTATGTGGCCAGTTGCCTTGTGCTCCTGCCTTGTGCCTTTACCATAATGGACTTTATCCCCTCAAACTACAAGCCAAAAAGAAACCTCTCCTTTAAGCTGCTTTTGTCAGCCACTTTTATCACAGCAATAAGAAAAGTAACTAAGACAAAAATCTGGTGCTGAGAGTAGAGCTGTTACTGTGAGAAATTTGACCATGGTTCTCAGGCTTTTGGTACCAGCTTATGGGAGGAATGTGGAAGAGTTGGGGACTGTGGGCGAGAGAAACTCTAGAATGCTGTAAACAGAGACTACTGGGACATTCTGGTGGGGGTTCAGAAGGCCAGAACACTGAAAGAGATGCCAGCAGTAAATTACAGGCTCACAAAACTTCAGAGGGGAATGAGGACTCTGTTGGGAACTGGGTTAGAAGCCATTTATATTATATTCTGGCTGCATTCTGCAATGGGTCCTAATGAATGAGTGAATGAGACTGAATTTAGAAGGCAAAGGGCTAAGTTGTCTAGTGGAGGAAATTTCAAGATAGCCTAGCATCTAGGCTGTGGCATAGTTACTGCTCACTATTCTTAGCTCTACAGAGAGAGCAGAAAGATGAAAAATGTGCAGTTTGTTAAGGAGAGGATGGTGGGCAAGTTTAACAATGCAGGCATGGAGGAGGCAAAGAAAGCAGCTATAACTGTCAGCCAGATCAACCTCTTGAAAGGGAAACCTTGTATTCTGTACTAAGATGGAGGAAAGGTACAAGACTTCAAGGACAAGACTCCACCCATTGAAAGTCTGAATGGAGAATCTTGCTGGGGGAGTGCCCTGCTCAAAAACAGCCACTGAAGGAAGTGTTTTTCTACATTCAGCTGCCAAGGTGCAAAGAGGCCCTTGGTAGAAAGACTCCAGACCGCATCTGGATCTAGAGCAGAATTTGGCAGCACTATTCAGAAGAAGAAGATGCTAGCTCTGCAAGCATGCAAAATTCGAGAGTGATGGCATCTTGGAGGCGTACAGCAAGGTTCCAGAAAGATGCTGAGGATAGGCCATGTGTGGCAGGGTTGGTTCCCTGCACAAAGACCCCGAGAGGCCATTGCTTGAAACTGTGAAGGTGAAACAATGGAGATCTTAAGGATGCTGGAGATGCCAAGACTCTGGAACATCTACTAAGGAAAGCTTCAAGCATAGAGTGGAGCCTGCATAAAAGGCTCTGTGTACTATAGGGAACAGAGGTGAGGGGCAGGGCTGCCTAAGGCCATTGGTGCTCAGGTGATGCCATCAAGAGTCCCAGATACCTACATAATGCTCAGGTGGTACCATCAAGAGTCCCAGATATCTACATAAAACTGTGGGGTTTGTGTTTTCTTTGCTAGGTTTTAGTCTTACTTTGGTCCAATTTTTTTCTTGATATGCCTTATTCCTTCTATTCAGAATGGAAATACTTATTCAGTATTATTTTATATGAAAGTATGTAACTTATTGTTTGATTTGATGGGGATCAGAGTTAAAAGGTAGTCTTGACTCTCAGAAGAGACTGGACTTTTGAACAGACTGTTAAAGATGATGCGGACTTTTGAGGTCGGGATGAATGCATTTTGCATGTGAGATGGCCATGGGTCTCTGAAGACCAGGGTGGAATTCTATGATTTAAAAGTGATACATTGTGTGGGCTGAGGAGATGATTCAGTGGATAAAATGCTGCATATGAGATTCAGAGTTTAGATTCCTAGAAATCAGGCATGGTGGCTTAATCCCAGAAATTAGGAGGTAGAGACAGGAGATCCCTGGAAGCTAGCTAGTTAGACTAGTTCAAATTGGTGGGCTCTGGACTCACTGAGAGAGTCTGCCTCAATAAAGTGGAGAACTATTAGTGAAGACACCTGATGTCAACTTCAGACCTCCACATACATATGTACACACATGCACCTGAATCTGCACACGCACACACACACACACACACACACACACACACACACACACACACAGAGTTGGGTTTCAAACTGATAAATGATGGTTAATCTTTACTGGATTTGGAGTAACCTAGGAGATGCACCTCTGGGCATGTCTGTGAGGAGTTTCCAGAGAAGTTTAAATGAGGCTGAGTCCAGAAGACCCACCCTACCATGAATGTGGTTTTCACCATCCCATGGACTGGAGTCCTGGACTGAATTAGAAAGGGAGAAGGAAAGAGTGAGCTGAGCACCAGCGTTTATCCCTCAGCTTTCAACTGGATGCCATGTGACAGCCGCCCCCCGCCTTGTTGCCACGTCTTTCCCATCCAAGAGCCTATATTCTCAATCTGTGAGCTAAGATAACCATTTCTTCTTCCGTGGGGCTTTGTCAGGTGTTTAATCACAGCAATGAACATATTAATTAATTAATACAATTGTATTCGAGGCTTGCCCCTCACTCCTTGGGGTCAAAATTGTTATGCCCAAAAGAGGGACATCAAGGCTGAAGCTGCTGGTTCTTGTGGTTGCTCTCCTACCAGTGTTGGGGATGTGGAGATCATGGAAGGAACAGTGGGGTGGGACTCAGCAGCTTTTTGAGCTGTCAAGTTCCACGTGTGCTGCGAAGCCCTGTTCGCCTGCACTGTTCAATGTGCGCTGCAAAGCTCTGCTCGCTGTCTTACTAAACTCTGACTCAACTTACAAGGGCAGAGAGGACTACGGGGCAACGGATTCTGCCTTATTTGGAGCTCCGCTCCTCTGGCTCTTGAGGATGTTTGGGTCTTCCTGTGATCCCTTATTAATATGCCAACACTCCAAGAGGTGTTAATCCGCATTAGCTAATGCCTTAGTTAGTGCTGGCACTTTCATTAGCAGGTAACACCTCCAGTTTGCCGCTCACTCCTACAAATGGAGCCAGCTGGCATTCAAGGGAGGAAAGCACCTTCTGCAAGGGAGCGGCAGGAGGCAGGACAGGAGGGGAAAGGAGGGGCTCTGGGAGGAGGAAGGCTGCTGGGAGGAGCTGTCTCTGACAGTGGCCCCCAGAATAGCTTTGCCTCCTCCTTAGCTGAGAGGCCTTGGCCAAGCTTCTTAATCAGTACAGCGTCAGTCTTCTTCTCCGTTAAATGGGGCCACTCAACCGCATGTTTTGGGGTCACTACAGCTAATGTCCTGCTTCTAATTTCTGTGGATTTGTATGTAATCCACAAGCTTTTTGTTTTTCATTTTATCACATTTGTATCTGTCAGCCTAAGTGAAGTTGTGCTGTAATAACGGGTGGGCCTCCCTCTAGCTCAGCGGAGTTTATGTTTTTCCTCTGCTCCCCCAAATATGGAGAGCCTGCCTTGTGGCATCCTCTGTCTTCTACCACAGCAGGAAAAAACACTGTAGAGTCACATGAGGGTTCTGGAAGCTTCCCACCAGACAGGGCACCGAGAGTTCTGATCACGTCTTGTGAGCCAAAACAAGTGACGGCCATATTTGACAGCAGTAAGTAAAAAGAGCGACTGCAGGGAGGTGCCTGGGATGGAGTGAGGAAATTTTCCTCTTTTTTTTTTTTTTTTAGACAGGGTCTCATGTAACTCAGGCTGGTTTGAACTTGGTATATAGCCAAGGATGACCTTGAACTTCTCACCTTCCTCCTCCACTTCTTGAGTGCTGGGATTACAGGCATGTTACCATGATGTCTGGTTTCTGTAGCACTGGGAATCTAAGCCATAAATGAAGGTTCGCCCTGGGCAAGCACTCTACCAACAGAGACACATCCCTGTCCCTATTTCTTACCTTTTCTCTTTTTCTTTATCTTCTTTCCCCCTCTGATACTGAGGATTGAACCTGGAGTCTCAGATACGCTAGGCAAGGCACTACCACTGAGCCACACTCCAAACCCTTAAGTGCTTCGTCCCTAGTGCATTACACGATTTAATCTGTGTTACCCTGGACACAGGCACCTGTGTGTACTTATGCAGAGACAAAGATAAACCCCATGAGGCTGAGGACCGGGAACGCTGATCTGGGTGAAGAGTGTAGGGATGGTCTTTAAACCTCTCTGTAAAGTTTGAAATCATGTTAAAATGAAGTTTTGTGTGTATACAAGTCCCATGAGAGCCTGACGCCATGGATTAGATTGTCCGGAGAGGCGGCAGTCGAGAGAGTGAAAACTCACTGAGCATTTAAGGAGCAGTCATGCTGTAGCTGGACAGTAACAGTGATAAGGCCATTGGGAGAGCAGCACGTGACAGGTGGGAGTCAGGGAGACCCTCAGGCACACTTCACTGGGACCTCTGGCTCGCTACCTCCTTCCCACTCCATTATTGAGCACCTGCTGTATGTGGTCCCTACGAGGCACTAAGACGCTTAGCAGACACAGGACCTTCTCTGAGCCTCTCACAGACTCACAGAGAGGTCAGAATAGAAGGTCACAGTGAGTGGCTGGGGCCTGGATGCCAGCTGGAGTTGTCATCTGGCAGAGAGACTTCTGGTTGCACAATGACTGGTGGCAGGTGACCCACATTACACACCCTGGGCATCTCAGTTTCCTAAGAAGGACACCCATGGATCTACATTCACTGTCTATGTGTGGGTGTCTTGTTATGTAGCCCAGGCTGGCCTCAAACCCGAGATCCTCCTCCCTCAGCCTCCCAGGCTTAGAAGCCACAGGTATACACCACCACATCTGGCTACAAGGTGATAATTACATAACTGCAGGAATTTAAAACTCACCGAAACCTATTGTTAAATGATCTATTTCATCATATGTAAATTATACCTCCATGAGGCCTACTTACCAAATCTAAAAGCAGAGCAATTCTGAAAATTACATAACTTGTTTTGGAAAGGCTCAGAGAAGTTGAATGACTTAAGGCTGGGTCACACAATGATTGAGGGAGGCGGAGGAAATGAAGCCTGGTGTGGCCAACTCCAGAATCAGTATGGGCCACAATCAGCAGGGGCTCTTTATGTATCCCTGGGACAAACTGTCTTCCTGCTGAAGAAGAGCATTCTCTCCCAGGGTGAAGATTGCTGGGGCCCAGTGTTCTGCCTACCTCTCCCCGCTGGCACACACACAGAAGCCCTGGACTTGGGCCTCAATTGACCTCTGGCCCTTCGAGGGTCACCCTGGAGGCTTCCATCTCTTCTTGGGCTGGTCAAGCCACTTTTGTTCTCAGTGCATCCTTTCTGTCTGCCCTGGCCTGGGGGTTTCTGAGGCTCTGCCCACCCGGTTGTACAGAGCCCAATCTCCTCAGGCTGTCATTCTTCTGCAGGTTGCTGGCTGGGCCCTTTAATCTGGTGGGAGGCAGGTACCAGTTTAGAAAGTTTAGTATGGGCATACCCTGTGCGGAACAGGGGTGCTCAGAGAGGCCCAGCATGTGCTTGAATTTACACAGCATCACGAGCCGAGCCTGGCCCTACGGCTTTTGTCTTAACACAGGCTCAGGGCCATTGGGGCTTTGCGGGGAGGCAGAAGGCCAAGGCGGAAGTGGCTGAGGGAAGCAGAGGGGTGCAAAGACCCTTTCAAATGCCCCTCACCCCCACACACACTCTACAGACAGCTGTGCTTTGTCAACGGGTGAGCAGATCGCAGTCCCCGAAGGGACCAGGCTGTCGGAGCTTCTTGCTGAGTGACTGCAACCCGCATTTTTCTTAATCTAAATTGAAAACTGCTCAAGTAGAAAAATCATTTCACTGCAGAAAGGAAAGGGAGAAGGGAGAAGGAGGGGCTGGGCTAGAGAGGTGGGTGTGGCCAGAGAAGACAGGCAGGTGGCAGCAAAGGGGCCCTCCCTGCCCCAGAGTGGCACAACCTGGCCCAGCCCTGCCCCATCCTGCCACCCTAGTCTTGCAGCTGGCAGAGAGGCAGGTCTACTAGGCTACTGCTGAAGTCAGTCGACAAACACTGACAGTCATCCCTGCTTGAGACAGGCCCTGCGTAGTCTCCCATGATGTGGATTCCTGTTACACACAGCTCCTGGCCCAACAGGGGGCTCCTCCTCCTCTTTCATGCCTTCATTCCCCCAACAAATATTCTGCAACATCCACAGTGTGTGGGCACCACTCCGGGTGCTGGGAACCTCCCGGAGTGCACTGTGTGGTAGGGACCGAATGTTAGTTACTGAATGGATGGAGAGCGTCAAGTTGAGCTCATCCCTGGAGACCTGTGGGCGTGGGAAAGGGGTTGTTCCCCAGGCGGGAGTGGAACTGTGATTTAAGTGGGGTAGTCAGGGAGGGTTTCCTGGAGGAAGGGCTCTTTCTACAAAGGCTCAGAGCGTGGGTGGTAGTCACCCTGGCCAAAGTGCAGCTAGACCAGCAGCAGGTAGAAGTGACACCTCAAGAGTCGGGGAGGTGCCGTAGTGGGCAGAACCATGGGCCCAGCTGACTGGGTTCATAGCTCAGTCGTGAATCAGCTATGCAGTGTGGCCAAATTAGCTAACTTCTCTGTGCCTCAATTTCCTCATTTGTAAGCATAGGGTCATTGTGAGATTTGAGTGGGCTTAGGTATGGAATATACTTGGAATGATGCCTGGCTCAATGCTTAACTAAATACACAAACGCAAAGGCCCAGCAGGCAAAGGCCTAAGGGCAGGATCCAAAGAGTGAGTGAGAGACAACCCTTTGTGCTATAGAAATGCTTCAGTTCTGAGATTTGACAGAATTGGGAGCCATGTCTATGCTGGGTGACTTGTCCTGCTCACACCAGGTGCTGGGTCAAGCAGGAAGTGGTTCATCAGATGCAGCAGCGGTAGGGGAGATGCAGGACATGATGGGGAGGGGGCACTTTTCATCTTTACATCAGGACCCCGGCATCAGAAAGGTGGGCACCGCATCAGGACAGCAGGATGCACCTCCAGCATCTCCGAGGTGGCCACCCTGAGCACAGAGTCATATATGCCTGGCCAGCTTAATGCCCTTGGGCAAGCCACTTGGCATCTCTGGGCCTTAGTCTCCCTGTATGCATCAATATGCCAACATCCTGGAGTCCCGAGGAGTCAGGAAGATCGTGGGATGACTGACAGGTGCTGAGCACTGTGCCCAGCAGGGAGGAGGCTGGCCCTGAGGGTCAGGGATTTCCTGAAGGTCAGCAGTGAACACTAGCTCTCTCCCCTGCCTCATGTGTGTATATGTATATGCATGTATATGTATGTTTGTGTATGTATATGCATGTGTATGTATGTATGTATATGTATGTCTTTATAGGCATGTGTGCGTATTTATACACATGTACACATGTTTATGTCTGTGTGCAGGTATATGTGTGTATGTATGTGTATTTGTGTGCACGTGTATATGTGCATAGATGTATGTGTGTGGTGTGTTTATGCATGTGCTTGCATGTATGTGTATGTGTGTCCACGCATGCATGTGCATGCATGTTTGTGTGTGCGATCTGTGCCTATCTGTGTGTATGTGTATGTTTGTATGATGTGTACATGCCCATATGTATTTTGTGTGTGTCAGGTACACACATGTACACGTGTGTGTGTGTATAGACCTGAGGACAACTTTATGCATTGTTGCTCAAGAGCCACCTATCTTGGGTTTAAAATATATGTGTCTTTTATTTATTCATTGACAATTTCATGCATGTGTACAACGCACCTTGTTTTTTTGAGACATGTTCTCTCACTGGGACCTGGGGCTCACCAGTTATACTAGGCAAGCTTGTTGGTCAGCCTCAGAGGTCTGCCCATCTCTGTCTCATTTGTTCTGAGATTACAAACCCATGCTTCCATGCCTGCCTCCCTGCCATGCCCCCACACCCTGCATGGCTCCGGGTGGTGGAATCAAATTCAGTCCTCTGCTCTTCAGTCATCTCGCCGGGCCCTTCCCCTGCCTCTCCACCTCCTCATCCCTCAGACTTTCCTTCCATCTCCTTCCACATCCAGCTTCAGTGGGACTGGCCACGTGTCCTCTGGCCTCCCCCTCCGGTGAGCTCCCTACCACACTAGAAAGCCAGACAAAGTCGCAGGCCATTCTCCCCCTTCCTCCCTGGCAGGCCTTCCTGCCCTGTCATCCCCAGGCTCATTTTACAGGTTAGTTCCCTTTAATTAGTGGCGCTCTGAGCCTTCTCCCTCGAAAAATGGAGCCGGCAGGTTCATCCAAATCTCATTAACCTACCTCCTCCCCATGGCTCTGTTAGGGTCAGGCCTGTCTCTGACTGGGGGACGGCATCTTCCAGCAGGCTGGAGTCCGGGTCCATCTATGATTTGGGGTGACATTAGGGTATGGGTTTGCTGGTTTACACAATATTCTGTCCACAGTGCTGGGCTTGGCCAGTTGTGGTCACTGAAGGACAGGGGAGAAGAAGACCCTTCACCAGTTTAATCTGAAAACTTGCTGGGGGACCGAGGGACACACGGAGCAGAGGGAACGGCTGGCTTCAGATGAATTAATATTTCACTATAACTGGCAATTTCCTCTGCTTTCATGTTGCCTGGCTTTTCTTTTCTCCTTTCATTATTTTTTTCCTTAGAGGAACAATACGGCCCACCCCCATCTTCTCGGTCACAGTCCCACCTGTCAGGCTGAGACTGGAGAGAGTGTCTCTCTGGACCTGCTCTAAAGTGCTGTCTGTGGAAGGGCAGAGAGGGGCTCTGGGATCTCACATGTCATCCCTAACTGTGGGGCTCTGGGAAGAATGCTCATTGCTCTCAGCCTCACTGCCCTTGCCTAGTCTTAGGATCATGTGAAAACTCTTATTCAGTGCCTTACCTAGTAAGTACTTTGGGACCAGAGTGTCAGTGTCTAACATTAATGTGTACTTGTCATAAATCCAACCAACCTCAGTACCAACATACTGATTCCAGAGAGATGACAACACACATCCTTGGAATGTTTGGAGCAGTTTTACTTATAATCATCCCAAACTAGAAACAATCTCTCTATAGCCTGTCAACTGGTACATGCATAGAAAAACTGGTTGCATACCTACACACTGGAATACTATATGGCAATGAAAAACAAAAAACACAAAACACAGTGGCTCTGCAAAGTAGTATTCTGAGTGGAGGAAGCAGATCCCCAAAAGCTCTGCATTAGATGGTTCTGTTCATGACCACCTGGAAAAGTCCAGCTGTGAGTAGGCTTAGAAGTGGAATCTGTGATATTGGGGTAAGGGTGAGATTTGCTGTGCAGGACAGAAGATCACTGAAGGGTGATGGAAATTGAGAATGAGAGTTCAGTTCCATCACCCACAAGGCAGCTAACAACAGTCTGTAACTCCAAATTCAAGGGATCTGACCCCCTCTTCTGGTTTCTTTGAGCATTGCACACATGAATGCATTTGCATACATGAATGCATTTGCATACGTGAAGGCAAAACACTCATACGCACAAAAATTAAATAAATAATTTAAAAGAGGTAATTAGGGGCTGGGGAGACAGTTCAGTTGGTAAAGTACTTGTTGTACAAACACGAAGACCTGAGTTCAGATCCTGGCACCACAAAATGAGCTTGGGAGGTGAGGGCAGGAGGATACTGGGAGCTTGCTAACCAGCTAATCCTGTTGAATTAGTGAGCTCTAGGGTCTGTACAGATCCTGCCTCAAAAAATAAGATGGAAGGCTGGAGAGATGGCTCAGCAGTTAAGAGCACTGGCTGCTCTTGCAGAGGACCTGGGTTTGGTTTCCAGCATTCAAATAGTAGCTAAAAACCATCCATAACTCCAGTTCCAGGAGACCCAGTACCCTCCTCTGACCTCCGTGGACACTGCATGACATCAGTGTACTTGCATATATGCAGGTAATATACTCACACACATAAAATAAAATAATAAATAAAATAACAAGGTGACCAGGTGATGAGATGCCTCAGCCATTAAAGGTGCTCGCGGTCAAGACAGAGTTTGATCCCCAGGACCTGCATGGTAGAAGGAGAGAACCGACTTCTGCAAGTCATCCTCTGATCCACACACACAAATAAATTTTAAAAATTTTAATAAGGTGGATAGCAATTGAGGAAGACACATGAACATATATACACTCACATACATTAAAAAAGGGAATTATACCACAACAAATCTGATTAAAAATATTAGCCAAGAAATGTTTACCTAATCTCTCTCTCCCTCTCTCCCTCTCTCTCTCTTTTAAGATAGAGTGTTATATAGCCCAGGTCAGCCTGGAACTCATAAGACCTTGAACTCTTGATCCTCTGACCTCAATCTCATGAGTGGTGGGATTACAGGCATGGGCTACAATACCCAGCATGTTACCCAATTTTTCAATTTATTTTCCTTAAAATAATTTTTATTTCATTTATTTGTGTGTGTGTGTGTGTGTGCGTGCACTATAGCACATGTATGAAGGTCAGAGGACAACTTGCAGGAGTCGGTTCTCTTCTTCCACCATGTGGGTGCTGGGATTGAACTCAGATTGTCAGGCTCGGTGGTAAGCACCTTAACCCACCGAGCCATCTCACTGGCTTTTTAACACTTCACTTTTTAACTAAGGTCTCGGGTACAGCATAGTAACTATGCCAACAAGTGCCTTATTGTACCCGGTCACTGGGAGGATCTTTACAGTCCTCAGCATGCACACAGACCCATCTGGGCATTTCTATGCCTGTCCCTGTCCCCTTAGAAGGTAGCCGCCACTGTTGCTGTCTCCGCTGGGACTGTAAGGTTTTGGCCTTCATATAATTGTCTAGACTATAAGTTTCTGAGTTTGGTTGGCTGTCAGCTATTATTGAAATCCTTTGTTTGTCTGCTTGTTTGTTTTGAGACAGGGTCTCACTATGTAGCCCTGGGTGGACTGGAACTCACTATGTAGACAAGGCTGGCCTCAAACTCACTGAGATATTACCTGCCTCAGCCTCCTGAGTGCTGGGATTAAAATCTGTGTGCCACACACTCAGCTGATGAAGTCAAGATGCATAGCAAATGATATTGCTTGGGTTTAGAGCTCTCCAGGGTCTTCCCATCCAGCCTTTGGCAGAGCACTCACGGTTCTGCTGGACACCCCACCCTGGGCAGCCTTATCCCGTAAGTGACCTGTCTTTTCCTTGGCCTTTCCTCCACTTGCTGGATTCTTCTGTGAACCCAGCTTCTCCCTGGCTCTCATCTCCCCACACTCAACCCCAGCCCATCCCGCCTCTACCTGCCCGCTCTTACCTTGTGTGTCTGCTTTTCTGCAATTCTCTTCTCCTTTGCTGTCTCCTGTCTGGCTGTGGCTTGGTGCCCCCCCCTTTCAGGTTTGAGCTCTCTCGTGGCAGGAACTGGTTCCACTCATGCATGTGTCCCAGGGGCCCAGCTAGGGCTCACGTTGACTGAATCCATCGGCCCACCTCGGCTTGCCTTTAGGCTTGGTTGCGCTCCCACACTCACGCTGACTCTCCTGATAACCCAGTCAGAGGCAGCCTCTTCACCTCACCTAGCTGAGGAACTTAAGCGCCTTGGTCTGGTTGCCAAGGTCAGGCAGCAAGGCTGGCCCTGCTGCGCTGGCCTCTGTCTCTCCTCCATCTTCCTGTTGAATTAGACTATAACACACACCCTTTAATTTATTTATTAACTTAATTGTTTGTGTGTTGTTCACTTTGCATATGTCTGTGTGCGGGCTCATGGACCCGTCTACCAGAGGAGGACGTCGGGTGTCTTTCTTGATCATGTTCCGTCTTACTTCCTTGAGACGAGGTCTCTCACTGAACAGGGAGCTCACCAATTCAATTAGGCTGGCCGGCCAGCGAGCTGTAGGGGTTCACCTGACTCTGCCTCGGTCCTCCCAGTACTTGGGTTACAGCCACACCTGGCTTTTCCATGGGTTCTCAGATCCTCATGTTCGCTTAGCAAGCGTTCTTACCCACCCAGCAACCTCCCCATCCCTGACACACCATTTTAATGATGTTGCTGGGAGAATCTTTACTCAGGGATACATTCAGAGGGCCACACATAGAACAGGTCGCAGCATCTCCCCACCTCAGAGTAAACACTGCCAGGTCAATACCCTCCCTTCTTCCCAGAGGTAACTTTCATTTTTGTTTCTTTTGCCATGTTTAAAATTGCAGGTATTTGGGGCTAGGGAGATGGTTCAGCAGCTAAGAACGCTGACTGCTCTCGAAGAGGACCCAGTTTCGGTTCCAAGCACCCACATGGCAGCTAGCAGCTGCTTCTAGCTCCAGTTCTAGGACATGTGACACCCTCTTCTGGCCTCCTTGGGTATCGCATGTATATGGTGCACTCATACACATAAAAAAATAAATAAAATTTAAGGGATGGTGGGGGTGTAGCTCAGTTGGAGAACATTTTCCTCGCATGCACAAGAGAGTAGGTTCAATCCCTGGTACCACATAATAAAATAAGACGTAAAAAAACTAATAACATTTTTTAATTGCCTGCTTTTGAGCCTCATGTAAATGGATCTGAAGGGCCTCTCTCACTCTCTGAGGGTTGTCATGTCTGTGTACAACAGGAAGCATTCTGTCCCTTATTCCACAGTAGACGTTCAAGGCCTGCTCTCCCTACTCTGGGCCTGGGTTCTGTATAGCGAGCCAGCATCCTTACATTTCCTGGACTGGAATGCTTGGATCCAGGAAAACCATGTGACTTTCTCTTACATGCTGCCAAACACTCCCAAAACTCTGGCCCCTCGTGCATTTCAGAGGCTTGGTGCTGATTCCTGGCAGCCTCGACCTTGCGCCCGCTACTCAGCTCAGGGACCCTGGGGCTCTCTGCTCCATCAGTAGTCGAGGCAGGGAGAAGAAAGGGGAGGCGTGGGCAGTGGCAAGTCAGGCCTTTCATCAGGAAGCTGCTGGCTGGCTGAGCCCAGCAAAGGTCAGGCCGCCATGAATTTTCCCCTCCAGTGAGCTCAGCTCTTAGGGGCAATTAGCTGGCAGCAGAGCAGGGAGCTCAGCAGACTAACCAGACCTGGTGCTGCAGGGAGCAGAGTCCCCCTCTCCCGGCTGTGGACACACGGGTCCTGTAGTAGAGGTCCAGGAGAGGGACAGGAAATATATAACAAAGTCGCGGCCATGATCTGAAAAGTCCCGTTTACCCCATCTTCCTGCAAGGGTACCCAACAGCACCCTGAGGTGGGCGCAGAATTGCTCTTGTCTTCTTCCTGCCCCAAATACACAATCTGTGTGTGTATGCTTGTTTTTGTTTGTGTATGATTGTGCACAGGTGTGCTTGCATGTACGCATGTGCATGTGTGGAGGCCAGAGGCTGACATTAGGTATGTTCCTCTGTCCCACCTTACCTTTTTTGGTTTTCTGGTTGGTTTTGTTGTTGTTTTGTTTTGTTGACATAGAACATTTCCCTGTAGCCCTAGCTGGCCTAGAACTCACTTTGTAGACCAGGTTGGGTTCTATCTCACAGAAATCCTCCTGCCTCCGCCACCATACTCAGCTCTCTGCCTTAAGTTTAAAGACCGACTGTCACTGAGCCTGAAGTTTAATGATCATTTTGGCTGGCCAGTGATTCCCAGGGATCTTTCTGTCTCCACCTCCCCAACACTGGGATTACAAGTGCATACCACCTCAACCCACTTTTTACATGGATGCTGGTAATCCTAACTCATACTCGTATGGCAAGCACTTTGCCCACCAAGCAGTCCCCCAGTCTTCCCATCACATAATCTTAGTCTAATTATGAGGAAATGGACTCTGACTCAAATTGAAAGTACAGAGTAATTGGCCAGTACTTTTCTAACATGTCAAGGTCATGAAAACAAGGACAGTCTGAGAAATAATCAGAGGGAGGAGATGAGGGTTTGGGACAACTGGATGGTACCTGGGGTCCTGGATTGGCTTCTGGAACAGAAATGGGCATTAGTGGAAGAGACGAATGAAACTGGGTTGCATGTGAGGATCGCTTCTAATGCTGTCCAGCTGCTAGCTGCTGGTCTCAGTGGTCCCGTGGCTGTTCCCAGGCTGGCCTTAGAAAATGCTCCATGAAGAATCTGTCTTGTGTTTTTCTTTTTTAGTTCTTATTGATTTTAAATAACTTCAAAATAAAAAGCAAAAAAGAAATGATGGTGATACAGATCAAGGATTTAAAATTTTTATTATTACTGTGTGTATTACTGTACGATGTGGGGGAGGGGAAGCATGAGGTCATAGCCAGTGTGGAGGTCACAGGTCAACTCTGTGGAGTCAGTTCTCTTCTTCCGCCTTACTGTGGGTTCCAGGAATTGAACTCAGGTCATCAGGTTTTCATAGCAAGTGCTTTACCTGTTGAGCCATCTTGCTGCCCCAAGGAATTTTTAAAGAAGATTTGGTCTCTTGTAGCCCAGGCTGGCCTTGAATGTTCTGTGTACCTGAGGATGACCTTGAATTTCTGATCCTTCATCCTCTACCTCCTACTGGGATTACAGGTGTGTGCTACCACACCCAGCTAGAGTAAGGATTCCTGATTTGTATTGTGCTGTGGGCACAGATGAGGCTCCTGGATTCTTTCTCAGAGTAATTGTTTTAAACATATAAAATATGAAGTTTATGATTTCCATGAAGACAAAATATCAAAGCACAATTATAAAGGTGTTTTAAGGGCTGGGGATCTGCTCAGTGATACTGTATACACTTCATGTTGATGATGCCCCAGGTTTGACCCCCAGCATAGTATTTTAAATCTTAATAGAGGGGGCTGGAGAGATGGTTCAGTGGTTAGGAGCACTGCCTGCTACTCTTGCAAAGGACCTGGGTTTTGTTCCCAGTACCCACATGGTGGCTAAAAACTGACTGTAACTCTGGTACCAGGTAATTTAATGCCCTCTTCTGGCCTCTGCGGGCATTGCACAACACAGATGCACTTACATACATGTAGGCAAAACACTCATACACAGAAAATAAAAATAAAAAGATTTAAAATCTTAGTAGAGTGATTGAAATGCTTCCTCATTAACATATTCACCAATAAGATCCACCAGCAGGTGTAAGAGCCAGAGCTGTTTTCGAGGAGCCACGAGCACAAACGGCCTTGCAAAGTCCGTGGATACCTCACAGTAGTGCTTTCTTAGTTTCTAGCCTATGTCCAAATCAAAGGAAATGAGAAATTCCAGTTTGAGGCAAGTGAAAATAAGAATATAATTTCCCCCCATTTGAGTTCACAGACCCTCTGAATTCTATTTGCAGTCTGGCAGTCTCCATTACATCCCAGATATAAATGTATATTTATTGAACTGGAAAGAAGCTCCCAGGAGATTAGCAATGGGCAAGCAGGTGAGAGGCAACGTGTGTGGCTGGAGCCCATTGCTGTGAATTAAAAATGTCCATGTGTCTGTGTTACCACCCGTTCAGCAAGCGCCCCGTGGTCATCTGTCCTGAGA
The DNA here is from genome assembly GCA_035773235.1 of Eospalax fontanierii. NCBI lineage: Eukaryota > Metazoa > Chordata > Mammalia > Rodentia > Spalacidae > Eospalax > Eospalax fontanierii. The sequence goes on along the minus strand of CM069550.1, from coordinate 21,562,432 downwards.
CGACAATGAAAAAGATAGACCTGGCTTTTTTGCAGCATAATGTTGAGTGGTTGTTAGTCTCTTAAAACATCTTGCTCGTCTCATTTTTTTTTTTAAATCTTGCTATTTTCTAATTTTTCTACATAAGCACATGTTTTGGGCCTAAAATAAAATATTTTGTTCTTAATTTTTTTAGATTAAAAAATTATGTGTTATGTGTATGAGTGCTTTGTCTGCATGTTATGTGTTATGTGTATGAGTGCTTTGTCTGCATGTTATGTGTTATGTGTATGAGTGCTTTGTCTGCATGTTACGTGTTATGTGTATGAGTGCTTTGTCTGCATGTTACGTGTTATGTGTATGAGTGCTTTGTCTGCATGTTATGTGTTATGTGTATGAGTGCTTTGTCTGCATGTTATGTGTTATGTGTATGAGTGCTTTGTCTGCATGTTATGTGTTATGTGTATGAGTGCTTTGTCTGCATGTTATGTGTTATGTGTATGAGTGCTTTGTCTGCATGTTATGTGTTATGTGTATGAGTGCTTTGTCTGCATGTTATGTGTTATGTGTATGAGTGCTTTGTCTGCATGTTATGTGTTATGTGTATGAGTGCTTTGTCTGCATGTCCACACACATGCAGTGGCTCTGAAGGCCGGAAGAGTGTGTTGGACTCCCTGAAACTGGAGTGATAGATGACTGTGAGCTGCCGTGTGGGTGCTGCGAACTGAACTCGGGTCCTCTGCAAGAACAGCCAGTGCTCAGCTCCTGAATCATCTTTCCAGCCCCAGTCAAAAAAAAAAAAAAAAAAAAAAAAAAAAAAATATATATATATATATATATATATATGCATGTATTTGTTATTTTCTAAGACAAGGTCTCCCTGTAGCCCCAAATGATCTGGAACTAGTTGTATAGACCAGGCTGGCCTCTGCCTCATAGAGACCCACCTGCAGATTCATTTTCATGCTGAGATGAGCTTCATCCGTAGATGGCATGCCCTGAATCCAAAGCAACCTGTGTTCGAGTCCCCCACAACAACCACAGAAACAGGTAGAGAGCAGCCCAGGAAGATTCCCTTCCTTGTGGGCTTCTGTGGTGGTTTGAGTGAGCAGTGTCTCCCCATAGGCTCCGGTATTTGAATGCCTGATCAAATTGATGCCGTCCTGCTGTGATGGATTCCAGTCCTCTGGAACATTAGACTCCTCTTTCTTAAGTTGCTCTATCACAGCCACAGTGAGTAACTAACGAAGCGTCTCACCCAGCATCACCTCAGGTCTCTTTGCCAGTGCGTTGACCTTTCTTTGGACCTCCTGGGTTTTCCGTCATCCTCTTACAGTATGGAACTGAGAACCGAGCTCCAAACTTGACGTGGCCGTTAGATTACAAGGAGACCATCACCTCCTTCCTGCTAGATGTCATGCTTCTAGGTACGCAGCCTAAGGCAATGAACCACTTTAAACAGCTTGCCTTCACGTAATTCACATGTTACACGTATGGATTTTATACAGTGGCTACAACAAATGGCTACAAGCTTACTGACTTGTCTTCTAGCTCTACAGCTCATCAGAAGGACAGATCCTGCTGGGCCAAGATTCCTAGGGTTTCCTCCCCTTCTTGAACTCAGAGAGGCCTCATACTCAGGGCATCATTTCTGCATCTTCAACGCCAGCCACATGAGTCCCCACCCTTGTCATTCCTTTCTATATGGTCCTTGCCTCCACTTTCAAGGTCCCTTGGGGTCACATTTGCACCCAGGCCCCCCAGGAAAACCTCCCAGGTTTAGAGCCAGCTGATTAGCAGCCTGCCTTCCCAACCTTGGCTTCTCCTCACTATGGTAACTAACATGCTTATGGGTCTGGGAATGAGGAGATGAGCATCTCTGAGGGGCCATTATTCTGCCAGTATACCACACACTCCCACATTTGAAATGTGTGGACGAATGATTTTAGTAGGCCAGGGAGATGGCCTACTAAATTGTGCTTGTTGCACAACAACTGTGAAGACCTGAGTTTGATCCCCAGCACTTGTGTAAAAAGCCAGGTGTGGTGGTGTGCACCTGTCATTCCAGCCTTTGGGGCAGGGGTGGACAGAAAGGTTCCCAAGGCTCACTGGCCAGTCAGCTTAGCTTAATAGATGAATGCCAGGCCAGTGACAGACCCTGTCTCAAAAAATAAGATGGGTAGTGCCTGAGGAACAGCCTCTGGTTTCCTGGGCACACGCGCCTGCACATACACATGTGCACACATGCAAAGAAGCACACACACAAAAATAAAAATAAACGGTTTAGTATATCCTCAAGATTGTAGGTTGCCATCACCACAGTCATGTTAGCACATTTCCATTAGCCCCTGAGATTCTCCTGTGTCTCACAAGCTTCCCTTCCCCAAGTGCTGGGCAGCCATTGGTATGCTTTCTACAGCTATAGATTTGCCTATTGTAGACATTTTACATGAGTGGAATCTTAAAGCATTCCAGGCCTTGTGGCTGGTCTCTTCCTCTTAGCAGAATGCTGTAGCATGGATCACTACTTTATTCCTTCTCATTGCCAAGTAATATTTCATGTGTATGTATGCCATATTTGTTCATCCTTTCATGAGTTGACAAGACATGTGGATTGTTCCTGGTTTTTTACTATTATGAACAGTACCCCTTGTAGACAACTATGCATGTATTTTTTATGCATGTGTGTGAAGATGTATTTCTATTGCTCTTAGGTAGCTACTTGGGACTGGAATTGCTGGGTCATATGGAAACTGTTTGTTTTGAAATTTTCAACAAGCACCATGCTGTTTTCAGTGATTGCTACGCCTTATATTCCCCCAACAGTGCAGGAGGCTCCAGTCTCCCCATCTTCTTGACAGCACTTGTTGTTATTAGTCTTTATCTCCAAGCTGCTTGGTATGAAACTGTTTTTCAAGTTTGATCTGTATTTGTAATGAAGCTGAGCGTCTTTTAAAAAATTCGTTATTTTTGTAATGTGTGTGAGTGTTTTGCCTGCAAGTAGGTGAACTGTTTGCATGCAGTGTCTGTAAGGCCAGAAGTTCCTGCTTCTGTCTCCCAAATTTTAGGATCATAGGTGTGCACCACGGTGCCTGGTTCAGCCCTCTAGCCTCTTCTGAGTATTTTGGAGTTTCAGTTATACTCCTCCGGCTGTGATCCATTTTCAGTTAATTTTGCTGTACAATGTGGGGGAGACGTCCATGTGCTTTTCTTTGTGTTTTCACTGTTCAGCATGGGTGGAGAAGACAATGTCCTCCCACAGCACTTTTGTTGGAAGTCAGTTGGCTGTGAGTGTGAGCTCACCTCGGGACTCACACTTCCATCTACTGGTCTGTATGTCCAAGTGCCATGTTTTTCTGTTTACTGCAGCTTTGGGGTCACCTTCAAGACCAGGAAACGTTACTTCTTCTGTTTCGTGCTTCTGGATTGCTTTGGCTATTTAGGACACTTTGCATTTTCACATGAATGTTAGGATCCTCTTGTCACTTTCTGTTTTGTTTTTTTTTTTAATTATTTTTATGTTTTATCTTATGTGTATGAGTGAGCCTGCGTGTATGTAAGTGCAATGGATCCCCTGAAACTGGAGTTATGGATGGCTGCTAGTCAGCACATGGGTGCTGGGAATTGAACTCGTGAGCACACACACACACACACACACACACACACACACACACACTCACAGGGTCCGTGGGATGGATAAAGGCACTTGCTGCCCAAGACTGAGGGAACCACGTGGTGAAAGAGAGCCCAGACTCCTGCACCCAGTTCCCTGATCTCCATACAGATGCTGTGGAGGGCGTGCACACACACACACACTCCACACTCAAATAAATAAATAAGTCAATAAAAAAAATGTAACTTTTAAAGATTTTTTTTAACCCAGCTGGAGTTTTTATAGGAATTGCATTGGATCTGTTGATCAATTTGAGGAGTACTACCATCCTGAAAATATTTTTTTGCTTTGATTTAATTTATGTGTGTATGTCTATATGTACGTATCTGGGTGCCCACAGAGGCCAGAAGAGGACATCAGATGTGTGGATTGGAGTTAGGGCAGTTGTAAGGCACTGGATGTGGGTACTTGGAATCAAGATTGGATCCACTGGAAGAGCGATAAGCACTCATCTTCTGAGTCATCACTCCAGCCTCAAAAACACTGTCTTTTGGTCCTTGAACATGGGATGTCTTCCCATTCATTTAGATTTTCTTTCATTTCCTTTAACAATGTCTCATAGTTTCTACAAGTATTTCTACAAATACTACAAGTATTTTGCTACTTAAAGACTGTTTTTGAAATTTTTTGAATGGAGTTTTTTTTTCATTTTTTTAAACATGCATTTAAAAAATTTTTTATCTGTATGAGTACTTGCCTGCATGTGTGTAAGTGTGCCACATGCTTTCTTGGTGCCCTCAGAGATCAGAAGAGGGTGTCAAATCCCCTGGAACTGGAGTTACAGACTGTATCTATCTAGAGACTGTGATCTGCCATATGGGTGCTAGGAACTGAACTCAGTCCTCTAAAAGAGCAGCCAGTACTCTTAACTGTTGAGCCATCTCTCCAATCCCAACAATCATTTTTTAAAAGTTATTTTACTTTATTTTTACATGTAAGAGTGTTATGGCTGCATGTATGTAAAGGTACCCATGTTGTGCAGTGCCTGTGGAGGACAGAAGAGGGCATCATATCCCCTAGAACTGGAGCTGCAGACAGTTGTTAGCTGCCATGTAAGTACCAGGATTTGGACCCAGGTGTTCTGCAAGAAAAGCCAGTGTTCTTAATCAATTAGCCATCTCTGCAGCCCCCCAACAATCATTTTTTAAGTCACAATACATTCTTTTTAAAAAAATTCATTGGATTGGAGACATGGCTCAGTAGTTAAGAGCATTGACTGCACTTGCAGAGGACTGAGTTCAGTTCCCAGCACCCACATTGCAACTAACAACCATTAGTAACTCCTGTTCCAGGGGAATCCATTACCTTCTTCTGACCTCTGTAGGCATTGCAAGACATGGGTTCAGTTATATACATGCAAACAACACACTCACACACACACACACACACACGCAAATTAATAAATAAAATAAAAATTTTAATTCATTTGCAATTATTTATTTATTCATCTATGTGTGTACACATGTACACGCATGCTCACTTTTCCTAGAATGTGTGTGAAAGTCAGAGGACAACTTACAGGAGTTCATTCCTTTCTTCCATCATAGGGATTCTGAGGATCAAACTCAGGGCATCAGGTTTGGTGTCAATTGTCTTTACCAAAACATATTCTTGATAGCAATTTTGTTTGTGATCTGTACTTCTCTCTAGCATCAGCTAAGGGGTTGGGAGACCCAGATTGAATCAGAACTAATGTGGGCACCTTACAGACTGCAATCTGGAAGCTTTATCCTCAGTCTCCTCTTCCATTATTATAAGCACTGTAGATGTTTGAGAGTCAGAAAATCTATGGTTGGAATGGACTCTTAGTCCAGTGCCCTTTTCTTAGGACCATGTCTGAAAGGGTCTTCATTGTCCTGATGATAAATAAGATTTGTGTTTTGAAAACAACAAATATGAATGTGCATGTAAATTCCCTGGACTCTTGTTAACATGCAGATACAGATGCAGTAGGTCTGGGGAGGATCCTAAGAGTGCATTTTTCACAGGCTGCTGCAACTGCTGATTCATAACCCCACTTTAAGTAACAAGGAATTCAGATATTCTTCCTCAAGCTTTGTTCACATCTGAACCAACATTAGAGACTCCTTAGAGATCACTCAGAGCACTTGCCATGCAGGCATAAGGACCTGAGTTCAGATCCCCAGCACCCACATAAAAATTCCACTTGAACATATACCCATAATTCCAGTGCTGTGGGGGCAGAGAGAGGTGGATCTCTGGGGCTTGTGGGCTTCCAACCTAGTTTCAGGTTCAGTGGGAAACAGTGTCTCAAGGGAATCGGAGGGAGCATGATAGAGCAGGATATCGAACATCCTCCACTGGCCTTAGCATGTGTGCCCAGACATGCTCACCCACATACATATATGTGCATGCAACACACACAAAATCAACATTACATTTTTGCCATATTCTTCTTTCACTTATAAAATATTTTTTTATTTTAATTGACTAGCCATAAAATACCTTATTGGACTCATTCTAGGCAATAATATGCATGAGAAAACAGGGTTTATATGCTACTTGCACTTTTTTTGTCATACACATTCAAATGTCTATTTGGATATGAAGCAATTCATCTGTAAATCACAAGAAATGATCTTCAGTACCACAGGTCCCCCCCACCCTTCCCCACCCTGAGGCAAAAGCGCCACTGGGACTTTTAGGAACTGAGAATGTGGTTCTTGCCCTTTAAACACCATCGCACTTTAATTGGATACTTTTGACTTGCGTCTCATGATTTCGCCCCATTTTTCTCTGCTGCAATTTGGCCAGCGATTCCTGTCTTTTCCTCTATTATCCACTCTGATTAACTCAGCTGCACCTGTCAGCCTTTATTCCTGAGAGCGAGCGGGTGGAGCGAGGCGTGCTGGAGAAGTCGTTAAAATGCATGAGGTGGATCTGATTCACTCTTTCCTGTCTGGAATAGGGAGGGCTGAGTCCCAGGGCTCCCTGTCTGGTCGACTGTTGGCAGCTCAGGGGCTCACAGTCCTGGGTGAGGATATCTATGGAACCCATAGGATCAACATGGGCTTCTTCTGGGAACACTGTAGGGAGCGCAGTTCGGCTGGGCCTCTAGAGTCTGTGTTCTTCCTTCGGTCCCAGCTGTCCTCAACCACAGGAAGCAGGTGATTTACCTGTGTTCCTCGGGAACAATGCCTTCCTTGCTTTCTCCCCTCCCTCCCTCTCTTCTTTCCTTCCTTCCTTGGTTTGAGACAAGGTCTCACATATCCCAGGCTGGTCTCAGACTCATTATGCAACCAAGAAGGACCTTGAATTTCCAATCCTTTTGTCTCTACCTCCAGAGTGCTGGGATTACAGGCATGTCCCACCATGCCCATTTTATGCAGTACTGGGGATGGGACCCAGGGCTACCTGCATGCCAAGCAAGCACTTCACCAGCCGAGCTACATCCCCAGCCCAAAGACTGCTTTCCAGGCTGTTCATTCTTTTATTCTGCTCATTTCTCTTAGTCCTGTGGGACATAGCCCTTAACCTCTCTGTTGTCTATTTTTTTTTTTTAAGTTTAAAAAAATTACATTGATTGATTGACTGCTCAGTCAGGGTAGGGGTGGGGCACACGCCAAGGTGAGCATGTGGAGGTCTGGAGATAGCTCATAGAAGTCAGTTCACTCCTTCCAGTGGGTTCAAAGGATCGAACTTAGGTTGTCAGGCTTGATGGAAATCACCTTTACTCATTGAGCCGTCTCATCTCCTTATCTTCATATGTTCAAAGAAGGTAACTATAACTAACCATGTGTAGGAGCACAGAGGTTCTGTCCCAAGCACCTCATAAACTGTGTATGGTAGCACACACCGGGAGCCTGGGGAGATGGAGGCAGAATGACCAGAAGACCAAGGTCATCCTCAGCTCTACGGTAGGAGGAGGAGGTCAGAGTTCAAGCTGTGATGCTCATAGGTTCCTTTTGTCTTTTACATCATGTGTGGCCTGAAGCAAAGCATTGTACCTAGATGAACCTTTGTGTTTTCTAGAGCGGAGAGAGCTCTGCCTGCTTCTAGGGGGCAAGGTGAGGACTGCAGTTGGTCCAGGCTGGCGAGTGTGTGCTCACCAGCCGATGGCAGCTGTCTTCTTAGCGACTCTGGACAGTTTGGGTTCTAACATTTGTTTCCTCCTCTCTATCCTTTCCTTCTTGCCTCCTCATCTTCCTTCACTGCCCCACTCTGTCCCACCTTCCTTGCATCCAATTTGCAACTGCAAGAAGCTTCAGGAATTTAAACTGGGGAAGTGGGTCGCTGTCGATCCTGGAGGGTCTGGACTGTCTGGAGGAGTCTAATCTTCACCCTAAGGGCGCTAGGGAGTCACAGAGGAAGATTGTGGAGCAGAAGCCAGACCTCATGAAAGTGTGGTGGTGAACGTGGCAGCAGAACTGGGGCTGGAGCAGTGAGGGCAGGAACCGGACCAGAGACAGGGCACCTGGGACCCTGGAAGTCAGTCAGGGACAAGAGCAGAGGCTGTCCCCCTGCCCACAGCTCTTCCTCCATCTTGTCTAGAAAACCCAGCCAGAGCTCCCTGACTCTGTGTGACCTCAGACCAGAACTTGATCTCTCTGGTCTGGGGGTGAAACAACCCCAGACCCCAGTGGTGCCGCTGGCTTCCCAGTGAAGACCCCGCTGAATTCTGCAGGCTTCCAGCATCTTCCAAGCTGCTCCCTGCTCAGAGATTAATTTGTTTACTCCCTTGCCTGGAGATGAACCGAGAGAACTAATCGCCCATCAGCCACTGCTCCCCCCAACCTTGCCCCGCCTAGCCCCGAATGTCCATTTTCTGGCAAAATATGTTCTCACCACTGCCAAGGATGCTCGGAAAATGCTAATTTTATCCTCAAATTAAAATTTGTTCCCTTATCCTCATTTTAATAAAAGTGGAACGTCCAGAAACCTTGCCATACATGGAAAAGAAAGATCCGACATAATTTTGTAAATGTCTTCGATCGTGCGGCTTTCAGAAGGGTCTATCCTTTCACCCTGACCCTCCTCCCCATCTTCGCACCCCCTGGGGCAGCATTTACATTTCTTAATAACCCCTCATTAATATTTATGAGAAAGGGTGGGTAATAATGGCTGAGCACACTGCACTAATTCAATTTCCACCCGCCTCTGCGTGTTTACTTAATCACCAAGGGACCCAGGTTACTCAGCACAATTATTTATTTGGAATTAGATCTGGAGGCATCTGGACTGCAAACGGAAGAAGAGTGAAATGGAAACCTGGTTCTTTTGGTCCTGTCTTCCCAGCTCCTCCTTCTGGCTGACTGCCAAAGGCTCTGAGAGGCCAGCAGGGGCCAGGGGACAAGGGCAGTTCTGAAAGCCAATGGCCTGTGCACGGTGCAGTGTCTCAGGTGCTTTGGCCCTAGCAGTAATCTCATCAATGGTGGCCTAGGAGGACCACCAGGCCTGCTGGTGGTTTAGAGTAAAGTTGGCCAGAAATGGGCTTCAGGGAGTATTGGGGGATCCGCCCAACATGGCCTTGAGCAAGACTTGGTCACAGGCCTCAGAGAGAGGACAGCTTATGACTCCCATCTGCATAAAAATGACTGTTCGTCCTCACCCCAAGTATCAGGGTCTCCTCTTCCAGGAAGACTTCCTGGTCACCAAGACTAGGCAAGGATGTGTGGAGGGGCATGTGTGTACCATGCTGTGCATATTTAAGTCAAAGGACAAATGGTGGGGTTGGTTCTCTCCTTGAACTCAGGTCTTCAGGCTTGGTGCCAAGTACCTTTACCCCTTGAGCACCTGACCAGCTCTGACTGGTTCTTGAACCTCTCCCTCCTTATCAGCAAATGAAGAGAATATCCATCTTTTAGACTGGGGAGATGACTCAGTGTACCTGCAAAAGAACCTGAGTTCAAATCTCCAGTATAAAGCTGGGCACAGCCATGCACATCTGTAACCTCAGAGCTGTGAGGGCAGAGATAGGCAGATCCTGGTAGCTTGCTGGCCATCAGCTTTGGTGAATCAGGGAATGCCAAGTTTAGCAAAAGACCCTGTCTCAAAAAAATAAGGTGTCCACATGTGTACACATGGACGGAGGGAGAGAGAGAGGGAGAGAGAGGGAGAGAGAGAGAGAGAGAGAGAGAGAGAGAGAGAGAGAGAATATCCACCGCACAGAGAAGCATGTTCTGGAGGGTTCAGAGACTCTCAGTGCAGAGCTTGGGGAACTGAATTCAGTACCTGACTTCTGATGGATACTGAGTTCACCCCCAATGCTGTCATTGCTATTCATAGTGTAGGCAGAACATAGGAAAGTCACCTGTGGCAGGCTCAGGCAGGTCCAGAGGACCTGTGCTCAGAAGCAGCTCTATTCTGAGCTAGAAAAGACTTCAGCAAATCCACACACCTAGCAAGTCCCAAATTTGCACCCGGCTTTGCCTCTTAGGAACTGAAGAACCTGGGCAAGTTGCTTAACTTTTCAGAGCCTTGGTTTCTTCCTCTGTAAAATGGGAATAATGGTGGTAGCTCTTTACTGCATTCCTCTGGTGATTTAATGGGGTCCTGGTGCAACAGAACACAGAAGCTGATGGGGTAACAGCCAGGCACAGGGACTAGCATGGACATGTTTACTGAAACATTCATTCATTCATTCATTCATTCAACATATGCTCTCCAGCCCTTCCCAGTGCCCAGCAAAAGAAAGGCATATAGCGCTGTGAGCAGGAAAAGTGGCTGTTTTGTAGAAGCTCTGCAGGGCTGTGATGAGGGAGAGCAAGTGCTAAGCACACTTTAGTTCGAGGGTTTCCAGCCTAGGGCTTAGAGAAAGCAACCAGAAGAGTGACATTTGGGATAAGAAGATTTGTCCCAGAGTCGGGGGAGAGTCCAGAGGGACCAGCAGGAGTCTAGAGCTGGTGTAGGAATCATCTACTACTCACAGTCAAAGCATTCTCCAAAGAAGCACTTTATGGTAGTCTTCTCTTGTCTGTGACTTTCCTTCTTTCTGGCTCAGCTACCTCTGGACAGCCATGGTTTGGAAATATTAAACAGAAAACTTTAGAAATAAATAATCCTGAGTTGTACATGTATGCTGTTATGAGTAGGATTATGAAATCTTATGTCCTTCCACTCTGTCCCACCTGAATATCAATCCTCCTTTGTTAGTGTTTCCAAGCTGTATACACTACCTGCCTGTTATTGACTTGTGGTGGAACTGTATGCTTGCATTTAAATAACCTGTACTTGACTCTATAATGACCCCAAAGTGCAAGCGTAGCAATGCTTGTAATACTGTTGTAATTGTAATTGCACTGTTGTAATTGCTATTTTTTAAGATTTGTATTATTTGGTTTAATTATATGTACACATGTGAGTACAGGTTCATGTATAGGTGCAGGTGCCAGAGGAACCCAGAAGGGGGCATCAGATTCCCCACAGAGCTGCAGTTAGAGGCAATTGTGACCTGACCAACATGGATGCTGGGAACCAAACTCCAGTCCTCTACAAGAGCAGCACGTACTCTCACCTGCCATTTCTCCAGTCCATAATTGTTCCTTTTTGTTATTAGTTATTGTTGTTAATCTTTTACTGTGCCCGATATATAAATTAAACATTATTGTAGGAATTTATATATAGGAAAAAAACAGTATCCATAAAGTTCATACAATCTGTGGTTTCAAGCATCCATTGAGAGTCTTGGAATATATCCTTTGAGGATAAGGGGGAACTACTGTTATGTTATTTCTGCTACTTGGGCTTTGATGCTCAACAAACTCCTGTTCATTCTTCAAAGCCCATCTCCAATGGACCACTCATTTTTCTGAATTCTCCTGGCAGAGCCACAACTCTTCCCTGGGTTCTCCAGCACCTTACTCCATCCCCTCTGACGTCTTCTCACTTTGTCAGATTTCCAGTCTGTCTCCAGTCCTCTCCCTTCTCCCACTCGGCTCAGTCAGTGGAAGGCCCTGATATATGAAGTTGCATACAGGAGCAAGGAGGATCCTGGGTATTTCATCTCTTGGCCTGGGGTGGCATTTCCTCTGAGTTTCCAGTTCCCTGGATCTCCATCAGGTCCCACAGTCCGCCAGGGATCCCTGTTCTGGGAGGCAAGTACTTTCCCCCTCTGTCTCCCAGGCCCAGGTGTGGCAGCAGTCTCCTACTACAGCTGGACTTTGAGCTCTTGCCTCCTGATGCTTCTTGGGTCCTCCATCACTTTGCATCTGGAAGTTCTTTTGTAAAGCCCCAAGGGACCCCTGCTTCTCCATGACTGATAAAGTCCACACTGGGATGCAAGGAGAAAGGACCATCCTGTATCCTATGACGTACGTGCAGAGATGCTCCCCTAAGTTAGATGAGTGAATGATGGGTTTTGATGAGATGACTTTTCTAGTCACGTTCTACTAATTCTCAGCAAGGGAGGCATGAAAGGAAGGAGTTTCTCTCTGAAGTGAGTAAGCATTTTTATGAAAACAATACCAAGCCAGTCACAGTGGCACAGCCTGTAATCCCAACATGTGGGACATTGAGGTAAGAGGATTACTTCAAATTTGAGGACCAGCCTTTGTTACATAGTGACTCCTAGGTCATCCTGGGCTACATAGTAAGAGCTTGCCTCAAGACACAACACAACACAGCATGCGCAGTAGTCTCTAATGAAGAGACTTGCTAACAGGAAAAGACTATGGAGTCCCTGTGAGGAGTCTTGGCCCGCCCATTGAGCTGTCCTGGGTAGGCCTAGTCAGCTCTGTTGCTACAGTGGCTGCAGGGTGCTGAGCAGAGGAGAAATAGGAGGTAGCATTGGAGGCAGACGGCATCTCAGAGCAGAAGATAAGGAGGGGCTGGGAAGACAGTAGATGATTTAATCATCGCAGACTCCTTTAGAGACGCTCCTTCCCTCCCTCCCTGCTGGCAAAGCACCTGGACCCTCCAGTGCCCAGCCAAGGCCCTTCATTAAAATTTCTTGGAACTCTGGGTTGGAAGGAAGTTAAGACCTGCCAGCTTGTCTGCTGGATGAGGTGACAGGCAACATTTCCAAAGAAGTCACTGGAAGAGCATGTGAGGACTTGGGATAGGGAGGAGAGAGAAGGAAAGGGTGCAGGGTTGCAGGATGCAAGATTATGGCCCAGTCTGTGTCAAGGTTGGCTTTCCCCCAAAGCAGAGCTGGAAATGAGAGCTTGGATACGGGAAGCTGTTTGAGACGTGCTTCCAGGAAGCGGGAATGAAGGGGCCAGTAGTCACCACTGTGGGCAACAGGGGTTCAGTCCCGAGGGAACAGAGCACATCTCAGAATAGTTGGCCCCAAAGCTGGAAGGCTGGACATCAGCTCACCGACCCCTAGTGGCCCAGATGGCGTGAGGGGGCCCCGGAGTTCGCCCAACCCTATGTGCCTGTGTGACTCCAGAGTAAGGAACAGGGCTTCCAGGACAGCAAAGGGATGGGACACCGGGAGGCTGTTTGTATGCTGGGTGCTGTGCCTTGTGCTGCTGCTGTCACAGGTGAGATGTGGGGCTGTACTGTCGGGAACCAGAGCATCCGTCATACTGGACTGCTGCTCTCCAGCCAGTGGTCCTGAGCCCCATGACCCTTTCTTCCTGTCCTTCCCCTCCTCCCCCTTCCTCCCTTCCTTCTTTACACAAACACTTCCTAAGCACATCCTATGTGCCAAGAACTCTGCTAGGCACTGAGGCGAGCTTGTGGATAAGACAGAACCTGGGCTGCTTACATGCAAAGTTAGAAGGCAGATAACAGACAGGAGTTTATGCATCTGCTTTTGAGATGGAGGGGTGTTCCCAAAGAAAGAAGGAAAATGAAATGAAGAGGAGGCAGGACAAGAGTGTGGGGTCGGGGTGAGGGACGTGGAGGTGGGGAGGGAAACTGCTTTGGCCAGGCTGGCTGATGACAGCCACTCTGAATCTGGCCAATGGAAAGATCAGGTGCAGACACCACCTGGACCCATGACTTCTGGTTCCACAGTTCTAAGGTTTTGAAGTTTCAAGGGCTGATACAAGACAAAATTTTTATTTTATTATTTTTAATATTTTATTGTTTTTATTTTATGTGTATTAACGTATTGCCTGCACGTATATAAGTATATCTGTGTTGTGTAATGCCTGTAAAGGTCAGAAGAGGGCGTCAGATCCCCGGAACTGCAGCTGTAAATGATTGTTAGCTGCCAGGTGGGTGCTGGGAACCGAACCCCAGTCCTCTGCAAGAGCAGCCAGTGTTCTTAAACTTCTGAGCCATCTCTCTGGTCCTCCGAAGTTTTATTTTGAGAATCAATGAACAGTCACAACCTTTCTTTTTTCTTTGTCTTTCTTTCCTTCTTTTTTTTAAGATAGGGTCTCCCAGTTGCCCCAACTGGCCTCAGACTCACAGAGATCCTCCTGCCACTGCCTTTCGTGTGGAGTGCTAGGATTAAAGGCATGAGCCACTACACCCAGCTCACCAAGTTTCTATTTTGCCTAATAAAAGCATTTTTTAAATCCAACAGTGACCATTTCTCATCACCATGACTTCGTAAAGGGAAAGACATTTTAAATATCCCCCAAAGTAGGAAAAACATGAATTCAAAATGAAAAGACCATTCTTTAAGTCAAATAAATAATTAATTTGAACAAAAATTCTCACTTTTGCCTGGCATAGTGATGCATGCCTTTGATTCCAACAGTTAGGAGGCAGAAACAGGTAGATCCCTGTGAGTTCAAGGTTAGTCTGATCTACATAGTCAGTTCCAGGCTCACCAGGGCTACATAGTGAGACTCTGTTTCAAAAAACAAAAACAAACAAAAAGTTTCTCATTTTCACCATTTGGTCTCAAACTCTTAAAAACATCCCTTCATCTCAAAGTCTAACTTGGGCACAGCTGTTCTCTTTGTCTTTTGGTTTGGGCATTTGGGTAACAGGAGATCAGGGTAAATCTTACACCATGTCTTATTCATCAGCTTTTCAATTGGTAAAATTAGAGCAGAGCATTACTTAAATTAATTTTCAGGAGAGGGACTAGAAAGTCAAGGACTCTGTTAACATTTACTGTGACAAAATTCCTGAGCAAATCAGCTTAAGGGAAGAAAGATTTATTTTGGCTCACAGTTTCAGAGGTTTTAGTTCATGATCAGCTGACTCTATTGTTTAGGGGCCTGTGGTGAGGCAGAAGCACCCTGATGAACAGAAGAAAGCTGTTCACCTCATGACCATCAGGAAGCAGACAGAGAGAGAGAAAGAGAGAGAGAGAGAGGAAGGATAAGATCTAGCCCTTAATGACTCACCTTCCAGTGACCTACTTCCTTCTAGTAGGCTTCACCTCTTGGTTTTCAATAACAGAATCAAATTACGAATCCATAGATGGATGAATCCATTGATTCTTAGCAACACCACTTGGAGGCCAAGCCTTCAACACAAGAACCTGTTTGGGGGACACTCCATATCCAAGCCATAATCATCTGTGCCTGAATCTCAAAGGCTCTTGTCTACCTCATTAATGAATAATAAGTCTATATGTCTATTACTGAGAGTCCTCAAAGTCTCAAGAGTTCCATCATTTCACAGAAGTTCAAGGACAAAGTCTCTTCTGAGACTCAAGGCAAACTCTTAGCTGTGAACCCATGTAAAATCAAAAAGAAAATTACATACTTCCAACATGCATTTGTGGGGCAGGGTATGTAGCCCCATCCAAAGGGAGATGGATGAATGACAAAAAAGAGCTGGACCATAGTAACACCAAGAGTCAGCATGGAAAACACTTACAGCTCTACGTCCAGCATCCAGGAGTTGGGCTGTGAACGCCAACAGGCTTCAGTAGCCCTCCCCTTACAACCTTGCTGGCTAGAGTCCATCTGCCTCCTCGACCTGGCTCTGCTCCTGCCTGAGACTTCCCCAGCAGGTTTCTCATGTTCCTGGCATCTCCAACATCCTGGAGTCTCCACTGCAGGCCTGGCTACATTCTCAGTTTCATGCATCACCTTTTTCCAGGTTGTCTTCAGGGACCCTAAGCCAGTCACATATTGTCTAGCCTCTGAGGCCTTACCTTGAAATCTAGGTAGAAGCCTCCTTGAACCCACAACTCTTCCAGTCCACATGTCTGTAAAACCAGCACAGTATGGACAATGCCCAGGGCTGTCACCAGCTTGAGCAGTAGCTCAGCTACTTGAGCAGGGCTACAGTGGCTTCTGAGCACCTGGATAGCTGAACACAGTGAAACCAATCCAGAGAAAACAGCTTCCCATGGGGCTCTGTAAAGGCAGAGTGCCTCAGACCATCTTCTCAGAGCAAACTCTTTCAAAGAAGTATATCCTTTTATACCACTGAGTCTGCAGTGGGTGGAGGTTTCACTGCCTACTGAATGCCCTCAAGCTGTCTTTTCTATAATTCCAGTGCGAAGCACTTGGCTTCTTTTTAAAAGCACCAGTCCCCTCGGCAGCCACATCTCCCTGGTCCCCATCTTTAAACACACGCATTTTTCTAAGCAAACTGTCCATTTTTCAATCCTTCTCCTCTGCATTTTGCTTCTCAGACTCATGTAAAGCTTGCTAAAAGCCTTAAGCAATAGTCACATCACAGCCTGGGTGCTAGGCTGCCTCCAAGTTTCCTCTACCATATTAACTAGTTGGTCACCTTTAAAATCAGACTGCCATGGGCTGGGGAGACGGCTCGGTGGTTAAGAGCGCTTGCTCTTCTTGCAGAGGACCCAAGTTCAGTTCTCAGCATTCAAGATGTATGGCTCACAACCACCGGTAACTCCAGTCTCAAAGGATCCAACACCCTCTGGCCTCCACGGGCACCTGTATCCCTGTGCACATAGACACACACGCATAGAAATTTTTTTTAATCTTTAAAATGAGCCTCCCACTAAGTTTCAGGGCATGACAAATGGAGACAAGCTCTTGGGTAGAATGTGACATGAATGTTTATTTCCCGTAATGTCCTCATTCCTGCCTGACACCCCCTCAGTGCAGCTGTTACCGTTTTCACTACTACAGATATTCTAAGATCTTACAAATCACTCATTAAGCTTGACTTACATAGTTCTAAGGTTTTTGTTTTGACTTTTTGAGAGAGTTTTGCTTTGTGTCCTGGGTTGCCTTCCAACTTACTATGTCGCCTTGGCCAACCTCAGTTCCTTCCGCCTCAGCCTCCTGAAAGCTGGGATTAGAGGCTTGCACCTAGACACCTGAATTTGTTCCATGCCTTTTCCAGCCTGATTTCCCAAATTCCTCCCACAAACCAGCTCAGGAGGTTTCCAAAATGCATTGCCTGGAGTAGCTATATTGACATGTCTAGGTAACAAGTTTCTGTATTAGTCAGTGTTCATTGTTTTGACAAGATACCCGATTATAGAATTTTGTTTCTAGAACTATGGAGGGAAATGTTTTTGTGGTTTTAGGCCATCAAATTTGTGGTCATTTATTGCAGCATCCCAGAAACTGAATATAGAGGCTTCTAGATGTGTTCGCTTGCCAGGTACTTAAAGCTCCTGCTCACTTCTATATTAGGGTACTTGTCAGGAGTTGTCTTGTGAGGTCTGTACTTAGAGTGCCAAGAAGGCCTTCCACAGCCTTCGCGGCCCTTCACACGTCTCTACTCTGATCCTTCAGATCTTAAACTCTGCCTCCTCCCCGAATCCCTCTGTGTGCTCCCACTCTTGATGATCCCACAGTCTCCCAGAGTGTCCTAGCACAATCGGTTGATCGGATTGCTTTCCATCCACTCTGGGTCGGGCACTTCCTAAGGGTCAGTATCGTGCTAGACTCCCCTTTATGGCCACATAGGCATCTAAGCGTTCCGGGCACAGGAGGCACATTGGCTCATGTTTGCTGAATGAACAAATGAAGGCAATGTCCCCTTCCAATCTTGGTCCACCTCTGGACCCCTGCCTCTCGCAGAGAAGCACTTTCTCAGTGTGAGTGTGAAGTAGCCAGATGGAGGGGGTACCTGCCCCTGCATAGCCACACCCTGGCATGGCCCCCTCCCGCATTACCAAGGCCCTGTCAGAGGCATGACAAACAGCTTGGCTGATGGCTTATAATGTCAGAGATGATGGAAACAGGGAGGCTACAGCTGAAGAATGGGTTGGGGACGCTTGTCATAACTTTATTTGTGGGAGGTGAGTTCCTGTCGTCCGGGTGATGGATGGCGGCCAGGCCAGCACAATACAGACCATGCCACTGCACCCCTCCCCTCTCTCTAAGCCAAATGACTTTGAAAATGAAAAATGACTTTGTTGGGAGAGCCAGGGGGAGAAGGATCTCTGGGGGAGGGGTCTCAGGGCTGGCACTTTGGAAGGACTTTTGCTTTCTTTTTGTGCTAAGAAATGAATTTTGGCTCATCAGACCACATAGTTCCTTCCCTCCCCCCTCCCCTCCCCCTCTCCCTTCCCTCTTCCCCTTCCCCCTCCCCCTTCCCCCCCCCTCCTTCCTCCATTCTTTCCCTAGGTGATTACTAATAATAATCCCAGATCCATTGTCTACCCTTAGATGAGGAAACCAAGGCTCGGGGAACAGAATCTCAGACTCAAAGCTCCAAGAGAAAACCTGGGTCCAGTTACCTGGAAAGTGATCTCTCTCCATCACCACTTGATGAAGCCCACAGGAATGGTCAGCGCAAAGTGCCGGCCTGGAGGCACGGGAAGCAGACAGCTTGACTGAGGACGCCGGAGATGACTGTCCAGGAGAGGCATGTGCAGTGATCCTTCAAGGGGAACTCATATGTCACTTGGAGAGATGAAGAATGCAAGGAGTTAAACAACCAGGCATGGTGAGTACCTTTAATCATAATACTTGGTACTTGGGAGGCAGAGGCAAGCAGATCTCTGTAAGATCACTGTCAGCCTAGTCTACATAGTAAGTTCCAGGCCAGCTGGGACTACATACTGCTTGTCTCAAGAAAACAAAAAAGCACGGGGGCTGAGGAAAGATGGCACAGTGGTCAAGAGCACTGGCTGCTCTTGCAGAGGACCTGGATTTGATTCCCAACACCTATATGGTGGCTAACAACCATTCATAACTCTAGTTTCAGGGGAATCTGACACCTTCTTCTGCCTTCTGTGGGCATTCACAACACTTATACACATGCAAGCAATACCTTCGTACATATAAAATTAAAACATAACAATAAATGAAATTTAAAAAGAAAATGACAACAACAAAATGAAACAAAACAAAAAAATTGAACACCACCACCCAATCAATAAAAGCGCTCATGAATTGAACAGACAGGTCTCAAAATAGTAAGTACAAATGGTCAATAAATATATCAAAAGATGTTCAACATCTTCAACTGTTAAGGAAATGTAAATAAAAACTGTTTACAGATTCCAACTCGCAGTGTTGGAGAGACAGCTCAGTGGTTAAGAGCACTGGCTGTTTTTAAAGAAGACCCAGGTTTGAATCCCAGCACCCTCATGGCAGCTAACAACCATCTATAACTCCAATTCCGGGGAATGTGATGTCCCTCTTCCATCTTCCACAGGCTGTGCGTGCACAGGTGCACATACATACATACAGGCAGAATACTCACAGACATAAAATCTAAATAAATAAATAAATAAATTTTTAAAAACATTCCACCTCTCTCCAGTCAGAGTGACGGTCATCAGGGAGGCAAAGGACAACAAAGGCTGGAAAAATGAGGGGAAAAAGGAACTATTCACTGTGGAGGGGGTGTGAGTTGATGCAGCCACTGTGGAAATCAGAGTGGTGGCTTCTCAATAAGGTAAAAGGAGAGCGCCATAAGACGCAGTTACACCACTCATGGGTATTTATCTAAAGGACTCTAAGTCAACATACAGCAGAGACACAGAGACACTTGCACATCCACATTTACAGCAGCTCTGTACATAACAGCCAAGACATGGAACCAGTCACCAGTAGGTGGATGGGTAAGGAGATGCACTACCAAGTATTACTCTACCATAATGAATAAATGTGTCTTCCCGCACCAAGGCCCAAGAAACATCTCAGAAGAGGATGTGAAAGGAATGTAGGAGCCAGAGGATAGGGAGGAGTGCCATGAAGCCCTGCCATTCAGATACTATACGACCATTGTAATCATGCACACACAGCAGCTATGGACACCCACATAAGCTCAGGCCTTTCAGGATTCCTTCATGGATACAGGAGGTGCCCATGAGGTCCCCATCCCTTCCTGAGGACTGATCGTGGCTGATGGAGGATGGCTGTCATGTTCTTTGATGGTGTAGTCCTGGAGGACTTAAGAAGAAAGGGTTCAGAGGAAAAGGAAGGGACCACAGAGGGTAATGGGGGCATGTGAATACACATACAGTACATTGTACATATATGAAGTCATCAAAAAATGAAGAAAAAATATGTCTTTTGAAGGGAAATAGATTTGGAGATGATCATATTAAGCGAAATAAGCCAGACTTAGACAAATTTGTTGGGGTCAGAGAGATGGCTCACTGGGTAAAGGCAGCTGTCACCGAGCCTGATCTGAGCTTGATCCCAGGCACCCACATTGTGAAACAGACTCCTGTAAGCTGTCCTCTGACCTCCACACACACCTACACTCCCACACAATAAATAAATAAAATGCTTAAGATAAAAATTGTTAAAAGAAAGACAAATTTGCATGTTTTCTCTCATGCACTGAATCTAGATTGTGGTATATATGTGTGTGTGCTGACAAAAGTCAAAGGGGACCTTTTGGAAGAAGGAAGGGGACCAGGAGAAGCAGAGCAGGAAGGAGAGAGGGAAAGGGAGCACAGGGCACCCATAGATGAAAGCGGCACAGTGACCCGCCACATTGTTTCCTGAATAGATGCTAATTTAAGAAAGATAAAAGATAGCCTGCGAGGGGTGGAAGGCAACTACTGAGTACAGGGGTGCTGTCTGCTCACCCGGAACAAGTTGTGGCTCTCTTCTCCTTTCAGAGGATTGAAGGGGTAAGGGGAATGGGTGGGAATCATTCTCCTGCCGATGGCCCTGGGCTGCACCAAGCTAACCATGAAGTTCCAATTCCAGAGTGAGTGATGAGTTTGGAAACAGCAATAGGAACAGCTCTGCAGTGAGCAGTGCTTGCCCAAGGGCTTCTGAAAAAGATTTTTGTTGTTTTTCAGAAAGAAAAAGTTCCTCCTTCGCTGCCAGACATATTTGCATCTGTGTACAGTGTCTGGGGGTGTGGCAGCCATCCTGTAACCAAATGGCTAAGACTCAGTTCTCATAATGCCACAATGGGAGGTTAGGGGAAGACTTCATGGAACCATAGAATGAATGACTCCAAGACGTCATATCTTAGAACATCACTGAGTGGATGCACATCTCTTTGTTAACTAGCTAGGCTGTCATTTCCTTTCTGCAACCCAAAGCCTTCTGGATGATGGAAGGGAAAGAAAATTCTGAATCAAGGGGTTGTTTTTGAAGTTCAGGCTTGGAGAAGGGATCAAGGAAGCTGTGGGTACTCGGTACGGGCTGGGCAACCTGACAGAACTTGAGCCAAGCTCCAGCTCCCCTACTTGCTAGATGTGAGAACTTGGGCATGTCACCTACTGTTTGAAATTCAGTTCCTGGAAATGAGGGCGACACATCACAGGGCTCTGAGGGTAAAATGAAAGGTCTACCAAGGAAGATGTGGGTGACACACTCTGTTTGTCAGTATTTCAATTTTTTTTTAAACTGATATTGAAACCCTCTGCATTCGCCCTCTCCTAATTTCCTTTTGTGTTGCTGTGAGAAAACAGCCTGATCAAAAACAAACGAGAAAGGGTTTATTGGGCTTTCTGTAACAACATTACAGTCCGTCACTGAGGGGAAGTCAAGGCAGGAACTTGAAGCAGCCATTCACAGCCAGTATCAAGAGCAGAGAGAAATAAATGTCCTCATGTCTCCTGCCCAGCTCACTTTCTCGGTCCTTCTACAATTCAGGGCCATGCCTCAGGGAATGATCCCCACTCACTTTTAGGTTTTGTCTTCCCACATCCATCAACATAATCAAGACAATCCCACACATATACCCACAGGCAAACTTGACCTAGACAATCCCACACCGAGACTGTCTTCCCAGATGATTCTAGATTGTATCAACGGAAAATAAACCATCCATCCATCACACACTGCATACCTACTATAAGACTGGACTCACCTGAACCTTACCTGCCCAAGCCCAGCACACAGCACTGGCAGGTAGGCAGGGTTGGAGGTCAGGCTGATGTCCTATGGCATAGAGAATCTCCCTCTTGGCCAAGGCTGTTTGAACCTTCTTCTTCGGCAAAGAAATTGTTTTGTATCTCAAGGCCCTTGATAGCACTAAGGTGCAGGTGCCAGCACAGGAGGCAGACATCAGAGGCAGAAGGAGCTGTCATCCCTCACTCCCAGGTCTTTCCCACCATGTAACTGGCAGACAAGCTACATGGCAGACAAGAAAGCTGAGCTGTGGGCCCAGCTTCCTGGTCTGGGGCTCCTTACTCTGTTTGACTCTCTGATTCTCCACCATTTTGATTTTTGTTCGTTTGGTTGGTTTCTGTTTTTAATGTGCTAGGCTCTACTCCTGTTGTCAAGGATGCATCCTCTTGTGTTGTGGTGACTTTCATCCCTCTCTGAGCCCAACTTCTGGGCACCACGCCCTTCCCTCCATCCCTAAGGTCCTCAAAGAAGTGACCCTGTAGTTACCTGGCTTCATTTCTCTGACCATAGGTAATTGGGCCACAGGTGGAGCCCTACATGAACTAAACCCATTAGCTGCCTTCCATTGTTTATTCATTGATGTATTTATCAAGCTCACTGTGCAGCCAACAATGACCTTGAACTTCTGATCTTCCTGCCTCTACTTCCGAGTGCTGGAATTACAGGTATGTACCACCACAACCAGTTTCATGCAGTGCTGGGGCTCAAACTCAGGACCTTCTGCATTCTAGACAAACACTCTACAAACTGAGCTACGTCCCCAACTCCCTCTTTTGAGTTTTCAAGCAAATCTCATTCTCCAAGACACGTACTGTGAGACCTAGTTCTGGAGACTACAGGTAGCCATGCCCCTACTCTATGGAAGGAGTCAGGCTGCAATGTGAGAGTGAGGAAACAGATGGCCCTATTGGCCTCTGGATTGACACTTCTTGTTTCCACAGGTCAAAGGGCACCATGGGCCTTCCCAGGACAGGAGCTCTCACTTTTCCCTAGATACTAGGAGTCAGTATGTTCTCCCTTCCACGTTAACTCAATCCTAGTTAAATTTCTCTCATAAGGACCGAAAAGGACCCTGGCTAACACCTTCCCAAACTCCAGTCTGCCCAGGACCTGCCTTCCTTCTCCACATGGCTCTTCACCCCGAGGACAGCATGGTGAAGCTGTTCCATCCTGCCCGTGTCTTGCCTAAGCCAGGACCCTGCACATACCCTGGAGCCCTGGCACTGCCTCTACCCATCTCACCCTACTCACTCTGTCCAAGTCACCTCCGTGCTGGCACGGCTTCACCTCAGCAAGCTTGCTATATTTACCATCTCCAGCCCCCAGCTCCATTCTGGACCCCATCCAAGCTCTCATGTTTAAGAACATGGTGGAGATATGTTGACTACTGCAATAGTTAGAATTTATTGCTGTGACTTGAGAGGCACAATTTAAAGGAGGAAGAATTTGTTTTGGCTCACAGTTTCAAAGGTCAGTCGGTTTTCTTGATTCTGGGCTGTGGTAGGGCAGAATATCATGGCAGAAGGGTGCAGGGGAGTCCAGCTGCTCACTTCCAAAGAACAGAGAGAGCTGCTGATGCCAACCAACCTCTCCCTTCTTCCCGTTTTGCTCCATCTGGATCCCCAGCTGATTAGATGGTGCTGCTTGACTAGTTACTGTTTTCTGAAACTCTAGACACACAGAGAGGGGTGTTTACTTATTTCTGATATACCTTGTAATTCAATCAGGTTGGCATTCAAATTTAACAACTGGGATCAGAATTCTTAAAATTATGCGCTAGAGAAATGGCTCCATGGTTAAGAGCAGTCACCGGCTACTCTTGCAGAGGACCCGTGTTCAGTTCTCAGCATCCCCATGGTGACTAATAACCTTCCATCACTTCAGTTTCAGGGAATCTGATGCTCTCTTCTGACCTCTACAGGCATGGCGCAAATGTGTATCTGTACTCATGCAGGCAAAGCACTCACACAAAATAAAAATGAAATAAACAAACTGGGTAGTAGAAGGATTCTTCAGAAAGGCCCCTCGGAGGCAGGTAGAACCCCTTCTGGTGTGGGTGTTAGCAAACATGAAGGTGCCGAGCCAGAAGATGAAGGTGGGTGCTGTAAACTGCTGCCCAAGGGCCAAAAGAATGATTTGTGATTTGGGCTGATGATCCATTGGAAAGAAGAAATGAAGAACTATGAGGAAGGCCAGGGAGGAAGGAAGGCCCAGTGACGTGTGTCTGTGAACTGTCTTACAGGAGAGGACTTCTGTAAGGGGGATTCCCAACAATGCGGAAATGGGAGGATTTTCTTTCTGAAAGAGAGAAGCATGCAGTGGGAAATATGATATCTTTGTCCATTGGGGCTGCTATAAAAACACCATAGTGTGTGAGTGGTTTATAAAGCAAGTGCTTATTTCTTACAGCAGTGAGGCTGCAAGGTCAGTGTGGCAGCAGGCTTCGTGTCTGGTGAGGTACAGGCTTTCATGAACAGCACTTTATCCTTCACATGGCAGAGGGATGGGAAGAGCTCCCTGGATCCTCTGTGTGTGTGTGTGTGTGTGTGTGTGTGCGCGCGCACGCGTGCAGGTGCATGTGTGTGACAGTACATGAGACCAGAGGTCAAAGTTGGATATATTTTTCAATTATTCTTCATTTTATTTCTTGAGATAAGCTCTCTAACTGAACCCGAGCTCACCAATTCTGGTAGACTAGCTGCCTCTCCAGTGCTGGGGTTACAGATGTGTGGCGCCCTGCCAGCTTCTTATGTGGGTGCTAGGGATTCAAACTCAGGTCCTCGTGCTAGCATCTCCCTAGTCCTCCCTTTGCCCTCTTTCATAAAGGCACTAATCCTGTTCTTGTGGGCTCTGCTGCGATGTTCTTGTCCCCTCCCGTTGGTCATGGCTTCTTGCTTCCATCACAGTTGACAAGGTTTCAAGGTCTGAGTCTGGGGGACACAAACATTCAGACTACAGCCAGGGTCCTGATACCTCCATGTGAGATCTGGCTATACTTGGCTGTGTGATCTTGGGCAAGTGACTTAAACTATTCAGTCTTGGAAATGGACTGGTTGCTAGGATCAGATGATGGCTAAACATAGTTCTTTCTGGCTTGTGTAAGACCTTTAAACAACAACTAAAGTTCAGCGTCTCTGAGGACTCACCCAGTCACAGAACCCATTGGTATAATGGAGCCAACACTGCAAACCCAGCAGTGTCTCAGAGCTGTGAGTGGATCTCCTGTCCCTGACCATGATCAAAGATAGGGCCCAGAGCCTGGGGCCTGTTTCTACAGCTGAATCATTGCCCTGTTCCTTGGTGCTGGCTCAGCCAGCTGTGACCAAGACTTCACTGCCTCTGTCTCCTCCACCTCCCTCCTCTCCTCTCCTGGACAGTATTTCCCTGGGGCTCCCGTTACCAATTTGCAGAGCAAAAGCACGCACAGGCAGTTCAGGGGTGGCACGAGCTCAGCGGCTCTGGTATTGTTTTTAATTCAATATTTTGTCCCTGTGCGCCAGCCTCCTTTATTGGATGAGAACACTGTTATTGGATCCTGCCCTACAGGAGAAAATGCCGGCTTCCACGGGACATGGCAGCTGGGTTGTTCTAGAGTCTGATGTGTCAAGGCAGGGCGAAAAGATAGCAGAGAGTTCCAGAAAATCTGCCGGCTACAAGCTGGTCTGTGACACGCACAGAAACATTAACATATGTATTTCTGACCTTTCCCTTTGCCCTCCCTGCTATGGTGAACAGATGCTCTGGAGGCGCTTCCCACTGCCTTTTCCCTTTCACAACGCAGCCACCGCATCTTGTAGTCCTTTAAATGGATGCTCTGCCCAGTGCCAGGAACCTGGGCATCTCCAGCCTGGACAACCACTCTTCCCATCCCCTGCCCTCAAGCTCATTGTCTTCATGGCAGACTGACTTCTGTCTTGGGGAAGCATGAGATAAAGGTTGGTGAATGGAGTTTATCTGCAGGTCATCCAGGAAACCCCTAGAATAGGGGTGGGAAGGTAAGACAGGAAACAGCCAGGAGAGAGCTGAGAGACCTGTTCTTCCCCTTTACCTAGATAATTCCTATTTAGCCTTTAGATCTCTGGGCCACCTGATGCCCAATCCCAGACTGACTCAGGTTCCTTTTGGGACTCAGAAGTCTGACTTCCTCCTCTTCTGAGTTTGTTTGTATGAGTAAATGATTCCTGTTTGTCTTCCTCACCAGACTCAATCCAAGGGCCCAGCATGATGCCTGGTCTCTACCAAGAACCTGATAAATATTTTGTTGGGTGCATGAAGAATGCTAGGATAGACAAGATTCAGCGGAGCCTTTCCTGGGCCCATTGGAATATTGAATGAAGAGATGGGTCACATGTTGCTGAAGAAATAATGTTATTAATCACACAAGCGTCACATACGACCTCATATGCCCACATTGACTGACCACCTACTCTGGTCCAGGCATTTTCACTTTTGCTGAATCCTCTGAGTTCCTGTGAGGTAAGCACTAGGGTCAGAGACCAAGAGCTCTCAGAGTCCCTCTCATTCTTCTTTGTGGCCTGTAGAGGCCTTGCTTGTACTTAGGAATGACCCTGTGGCTGTGTTCTGAGACCGGGGTGAAACATAGGTAAAGTCACTCTCAGTGACCCTCCCACTCACTGGCAGTGAAGGTCTTTAAGGCCCCAGGGGACGGTGAAGCCATGAAGTGAGAAGAAGCAGATGCCTAAGTCATTTGGCTAAATCCTCCCGGGACCAGTATGGATGGGAAACAAATATCTAAGGGGACAGTGGGTGAAGTGCCTGCCTCACAAGCATGGCCCGAGATCCCCCAGCACCCACTGAAAGGCCAGGTGCGGCAACTCACGTCTGTAACCCCAGTGCTCCGGGGATGGAGACAGGCAGGTCCTTGAAGTTCACCGGCCAGTTGGCCTGCCGAGTCAGTGAGCTCCAGATTCAGGGAGGGACCCTGTCTCAAAGAATAAGGTGGTGAGCGACTGAGGAAGATGTAAACTTGATCCCTGGCCTCCACGTGCATGTGCACATAGATACATACACACACACACACAAACTCATACATAAAACAAACACACAGAGAAAGAAAGAAATACCCATGCTGTCATTATTATTACAGCAATTAATCACTCCAGGTTGGCATTTCCCTCCAGGTTCTGTAGAGCAGGGTTTTTGTTTGTTTGAAGATTGCTTTCATTTTTAATTCTGTGTCTGTCATCTGTATGTTAGTATGTGCACCTGGGTGCAATTGCCCTCTGTGACCATAAGAGGGCATCAGATTCCCTGGAGCTGGAGTTAAACATGGTTGTGAGCTGCCATGTAGGTGATGGGAGTCAAACTCAGGTCCTCTGCAAGAGTAGCACATGCTTTTAACCATGGAACCATCTCTCCTGTCCATAGTAGGGCTTCTTAAGTGTTTCCTACTGGTGACCCTTTTTGTTTGACAAATTTTTATATGATCCCTGGTATATAAGTATGTAAAATAAGCATAAAAATCAAACATTTACCAATAAAAAATAAATTTATTTGTAAACAATACTTTGGTATACATATAATTTTTTCCACTTACTAAACTGAAAGCAAATTGGGGTTGGAGAGATGGCTCAGTGGTTAAGAGCACTGGCTGCTCTTGCAGAGGATGTATGTTCTTTTCCCAGCATCCATGTGGCAACTAACAACCATCCCTAACTCTAGTTCCAGGGGATCCAATGCCCTCTTCTGGCCTCCATGGGCATTGCGCAACATAAGTATATTTACATATATGCAGGCAAAACATTCATATACACTAAATTTTTTTTTAATTCCCAAAGAATTTAAAAAATAAAGCAAGTGTGCATATTCATGAGGAAATGTGCTTTTTTATTTTTACATAAAGAATTAAAACTTGGCTGAGTACTTGATATTGTAGGATATTTTTACATAAAAAATTAAATGTTGGCTGAACACTTGATACTGTAGTGTATTGTGCATGTTCAACATTATTCAGAGTTGACTAATATGTATTATTTTTGTAGAGTAAACATAGATTTATTAAGAAAAAGTACAAAGAAGTCAGAAAGATAGCTCTGTGTTGAAGGTGCTTGCTACCAAGCCTGATGACTTTGATTTGTGTTATGATACATACATGCACCTCCCCCAACAAATTAATTAATGTAAAAAAATCTTAGAAAGAAAGTAATAGCCAGGTGTGGTGATGCATGCCTTTAATCCCAGCACTCAGGAAGCAGAGGCAGGAGGATCTCTGTGAGATTGAGGCCAGCCTGGTCTACATAGTGAATTCCAGGCCAGCTGGGGCTATAAGGAGATCCTGTCTCCAAAAAAAAAAAAAAAAAAGGTGGGAGGGACTCCAAAGGAGGAATACTCTTGATTGACATTTTTTAATTTTATGCCCGTCCATGCTGAGAATGTTGCTTCCCGTGAAGATATAGTACAATGATGGCAGAATGTATTTAGGACCACATTAGAAATGACTGGAAATTCTGCCCTAATCTCAAGCCGAAATTCATTTAATGATTTTCTTCTATGAAACTCAAGTCAGCAAGTCAAACAGTAATTTTTTTAAAACCAAACATTCTAGCACAATCCAATCCAAAGATAAACTAATTTGACACTTACATAATGAGGAATGGTAGTAGGAATATATTTAAAGTCTTTGTTTCCTATAATTAAACTATTATGTTTCTATAAAAGCAGAAAACTGCCAGTTTTGGTGGCACATGGCTTTAATTCCAGCACCTGGGAGGCACAGGCAGGTGGATTTCTATGAGATCAAGGCCAGTTTGGTCTACATAGCAAATTCCAGCCCATCTGGGGTTACAGGGAGACCCTGTCTCAAAAAATAGGAAAAGAAAAGAAAAAAGAAGAAAACGTTATAGGCATAGGGTACAGTAAAACCACTGCAGCTCGTGTCACAGCTCAGCCACATGTCCTGGTGCTGAGTGTCGTAACAGTATGCCCAGTGCAAAGCATTACCATGTGCTCAGAACAAAGGATGCAGAAAAGTTACGTGACACCACACCCACCGCATGAGTTGCCGGAATCATCTCAGAAGCATTCCGCATTGGATTTTGAGCTAATTTTTGGCCATTGTACATTCAGAAATCTTTTACTGTTGTCAATTTTTTGTGACCCCGCCCCATATGGAGTCGTGGTTCACAGTTTACAAGGCTGGGCAGGGTAGATGATTGGGCTCAGAGAGATGAAGTGACTTGTTTGTCCAAGGTTCCACATGCAGAATGTGGTGGTACTGAGATTCTGAGCTCAGAACATGTATGTGTACACACACACACACACACACATACGTGGATTCATGTACCTGCAAATACAGCATTCTACTTAGTAGGCCTTCAGTAACAGATGGTTGCAGTTATCCATCTTGACTTTTTAGCCTTTATGACAAGTGCTTAAAGTTCAAAGATAAATCAGTAACAGTGGCAACCCTCCCCATCACCCTGAAGTCAAGATACATTGGTGTCCTGGACTGGACTGCACGTTTCTGGAAGATGAATGCTTTCTTAAACTCATTTAAAGGTCTTGAGCTGGTGAGATGGCTCAGTGAGCAAAGGCACTTGCTAAAAAGGTGGATGACCTGAGTTCGATCTCCAGGACCCACACAGTGAAGGGAGAGAACCGACTCCTGCAAATTGTCCTCTGACTTCCACTAAGGGGGAGAGGAGTTGATCGTGTTTAATTTTATATACATGAGAAATTCTCAAAGAATAAAATAATCTTGGCCAGGTATGGTATACTGCTCATGCCTTTAGTTCCAGCACTCAGGAGGTAGAGGCAGACAGAGTTCTATGAGTTTGAGCCCAACCTGGTTTACATTGTGAGTTCCAGACCAGTCAGGAATACATAGTAAGACTGTTTCAAAAAACCCCGAAGACCTGTCACTATAATTGGCACTGTGCTTTGTAAATTGTGAGTATTCACACCAGCCTGCTTGACTGGGTTCTTACGAGTACTGTGGATGAGGTGTTCTCAACTTTCCAGTTGGCGTTGAAGAGCCCAGGAATCATTGTCCTGCTGGAAGAACTGTAAACAATGACAGACTAACTTTAAAATAAATACATATGTGATTTTGTATAGAGTTAGATACTATCTTGTATAAGGTAAGTTCCACCATAAAAACTACCCCCAGTGGCCAATGTTGGTGCAAGTCACCAGGGATGATACAAACCTTGGTTGTGATACTGGTTCAACTTTTTCACCCAGGACCTGGCCCAAGACCACCAGCCTGCCACAGCTAAATTTCCATGGTAGAACAGTTGGGTTGGTTCATAGAACCATTCTGCCAATGCATTAATTTGAAAGCCATTAGATGAGTTGGTTGACCCTGGGTGGAAATATTCTGGCTTCACATTTGCTATCAGCAGCTCAAAACCCACAAATAGCCTCGCAGAGTAGGAGCAGGACTCGGAGCTTTCCTCTGACCATCTTCACCCTGTCCCTCCTTTATGTGCTTCTCCGAGCTTGCCTTCTTGTGCCTTCCTTTAATTTATGCTACCTGGCTGTGCTTCATGAATCTTTGTAAGCCTCCTGAAATCCTTTCTGGAATAAGGTGATGACATAAATAAAAACATGTAGCAGAAATATAAATATAAAATGTTAACAAGCTCCATAAAAAACTATTCCTAAAATACCAACAGTGGCTGCTTGTCATGGAGAGAAATTGGATGGTTATCTGTGTGTTGGGGAGATGTTTGGCATCCAGAGGGGACAGATGCATGCAATTTTACAAAGCCCAAGGTATCCGTGCCACCACTAACTTTACGACCACCATGACGATAAAAGTGATTTCTTTTTATTATTCACTTTCACTGATATTTATATATTTTATATACTTATTATTTCTGTACTATTGGCTCAAGATAGAAATCAAGGAAGTAAAAATAAGTAAAAGGAAAAAAATGACAGCTATTCTCATCCCATTGCTCAGAGAGCACTGACAAGAACACACAAGGGTGGAGTCCCAAGTGTCCTTGTGCAGGACTGGGAGAGTGGGGTCTGTGGATCCCAAACTAGGACTTTGTGTGTGATGGCCTAATGCTACTCCCACCAGGTAATGTGGAGATGATGACGAAGGGGAGGGGCAAGGAAAGGAGAAGGAAGAGGAGCAGGGAAAGGAAAGGGGAGCTACAGGAAAGGAAAGCAGCTGGGAGGTTTTGTGTGACACCTAATGGTAGAGGGTGAACTGGGGGAGCAAGACAGTGCCTGGTGCCTGGTCTGACTCGGGGATGACATCTGATCATCCCAGGAGGAAAGAGCTGAGGTGTAGAATTTAGGTAAAATCTCTCCAGAACCCAGACAACTGCAGCCCATCCCAGAGGATGGCCGCCTGCACCCCACATTTCTGCAGGGCACGGTATGGCACTGTTGTGAGAATCCAAGCGGGATGCCACAGCCCAGGCTCATGCCCTGGTCTCCTGAGTGCTGAGACTGCGGGTGTGTACCACCACATTTACACACAAGGATCCTTTCAACATAATACAATCCCAAGATCACACTTCAGCGTCCTTCCATGTAACTCCTCACCAAACATGTCTGTAAGTATTGGTTCTTACTTGATTTGATGTATCTAAGAACATAAATTCTCCTTAAGTCTAACAGAGACTGGCTGTGCTAGGACAGATAATTATTACTTAGCATTTAGTAATATCTTGTGCCTGGATCTAAACATCAGTATTGTTTGAAAGGGTAACTGGCTAAATGCCTACTGTGAAATGCACAGGCAGATAACCTTGTGTTAGAATCTTACTGGTTACTGTCTATGACTCTGGGTAAGTAACTAAAAGTTTCTCTCTCTAATTGCAGACTGCTTTAAAACATCAGAGTCCAGTGCATTCACACACCTTGATTTTGGGAATGACAGACAGAGGAACAGAGATCTTTCCTAAGTCCTGGCACTTTGCTCCCCAGAAATCACGTTCCTTTTCCCACTGCCCACTGTGTGATATTCAGTGCCTAGGCAAAAGAGTACGATTCCTTTGTTAGCGTTGCATATCTCAAATCAGCCCAAGACTGCAAAGTAGAAGTTCATATTGCTGATACATTTGCTTTCTGTTTTTTTTTTTAAAGACTATTTCCTTAGAGCTGGGCATGGTGGCACACAACGTTAATACTAGCACTTTGAAAGCTGAGGCAGGCAGATAGATCCCTGTAAGATTGAGGCCAGCCTGGTGTATATAGTGAGTTCCAGGCCAGCTCTAGCTACAGGGAGAACCTGTCTCAAAAACAAAACAAAAATTTGCTAAAGTGTTCAGCTTCTTTCCCCCAAACATCCCATTCATTCTTTTAAATATAAAACTTATCCTATTTAGAAAATATTAATTATCTCCTTATGAAAGAATTACTGGGCACCTTTTAAAATGGACAAAGAACTATTATGAGCTATGCTTGCTAGAAGGAGACACTGTAAACTGTCATAAGGAACTTTAAGAATTGTTAACCAGGAGCTGGAGAGGTGGCTCAGTAGTTAAGAGCACTGACTGCTCTTGCAGAGGACCTGGGTTCAGTTCCCAGCACCCATATGGCAGCTAACACCTGTAACACCTGTCTGTAATTCCAGTTCCAGGGGATCTGATGCCTTCTTCTGGCCTCCATGAGCATTGCATGACATGAATGTACTTAAATACATGCAGGCAAAAAGCAATAAAAAGAAATGTTAATAAAAAATCAGAATTGGTTACAGAGTCCACAGTGAGTTTCAGGAAAACAAAGAATTACAGCTCAAGTTTTAAAATGGCATTTGGGATCATTATGATTAAGCTTGTCAGATAAAATGCAGGATGCTCACTTAAATCTGGGTATCGAGCTGGGCATGGTGGCACTCAACTTTAATTCTGGCACACAGGAGGCAGAGGCAGGTGGATCTCTGTGAGTCTGAGGCCAGCGTGGTCCACATAGAGAATTCCAGCCAGTTGGGACTACACAGTGAGATCCTGCCTCAAAAAAATATCTGATTTTAGGTAGGCAACAGAGTCTTCAAAGCATTATTAAATATTACATGGGACATATTTATAACAAACATTCACTGGTATCTAAAATTTTGACTTTTCCTGGGGGCCCCACGTTTTTATCTGTGGAATCTTCTACTCTAGTCATAATGCTGCCAGACTCCCTCTTCTGCATTGTTTCCTTCACACGCCACACACCGGCTGCCAAGAGGTGGCCTGAGCTCCACATCTCTCTCACTTCCTCTGCTAGGTCACCATTCTCCCTGCACGTCCGCTAGACAAAGTCTCCTCAGCCTTTAACTGTAGTCCACATGGTACCTCTTCTAGGGGACTGTCGATGGCAGGCGACAATATCTCCATTCTAGGAGTTCAGCAGACCTGGTCCATAAAGGATTTGGCCTTATGATTCTAGGCTTTAAGATTTGCTCTCTAAAGCACACGGTCCAGACTGAATGCACAAAAAGGAAAGGGTGATCAGGAGTGTTCCCATGCCTCCAGCCCCTCCACGCCCACCCTACTCTACTACATGTAATATTAACATCGGAAGTTGATGAGCACTGTTCTAAAGTCACAGACCACAGCATCTGAGAAGACCCTCTATCACCCTTTGAGGCTAATTTGGTTTAATTAATTAATTCCTCTCCTTTGCAGGGAAGGAAGCAAGCATTTCCACATTTGCAATATAAGAATCAGCACAATATTTTTTGTGTGAGATTGTCTAAATAAAAAATAAGTTCCTAGAAGGTAGGAGCCTTATTTTATAAAAAGCTTCATCCTAGAGCTAAGGAGACAGGTCAGTGGGTAAAGCACTTGCCATACAAGCATGAGGACCTGAGTCTGAATGCCCAGAACTTCTGTAAAGCTGGGTGTGATAGCACACATTGTAATTACAGTGCTCTATGGTGAGATGGGAGGTGGGGACAGGAGAGTCCCCAGAAGCTCATGAACCAACTTGTGAACACAGCAGCAAAGAGACCTGTCTCAAACAAGATGAAGGTGAGGACCAACTCCTGAGGCTGTCTGACTTCCACACATATGCTGTGGCATGTGCCCACCCACACTTGCACATTTAAACACACACACATACCATATATACATCTTCTCTCTCTCTCTCTCTCTCTCTCACACACACACACACACACACACACATACACACACACATGCACACACACGTTTCATCCTTAAGCCAAGAGTTGTATCTAACATTGACTAGGTTCTTCCTAGGTTAAATGAATGAACAAGTCATTTATAGATGAGGAGATTGCAGTTAAGGGAGATGGGAAGTAACTTGCCCAACCTAGGCATTGTAGAATGTTGGTTAGTTCTAGAATGGATGTGCTGGTAGGTGTCTAACAACTGAATTTCTAGACGAATAAGTGACAACCCATCATGACTGATTCCAAGCAGATTGTGAATCTGCTGGCAAACTTTCTGAAAACTAACCTGGGTTTTTGCAAGCCTGTCTAACCAAGCAAGCTGAAGCAAAGTGGTCCAAAGGGCTTGCTCTCACTGTTTGTCCCGTGTCTCTGGACAGATCACTGTCTACACTCATGTAGAAGGAGGAGGGGAAAGATATGCAAATGAAATTCATTCAAAGCATACTGCACAGGTCATTCTTTAGAAGCAGAAATCCAATCACAAAACATCCTTCTTAAAATAGCTCAGCTTCTTCCCAATGCTGATATCATGAAATCCATTCCCCTTACCATGGCCCAGAAAGTGCATTATGAAACTTTCATCTCTACTCAACACTGTTCGAGGCTTTGAGGATATGAGGGGAGGGTTACACTCAATTCCACCTCTCTTAGGTTTGGTGAATGAGGTTGTCAATAAATAAAAAGTCAACCATCAAGTACAAAATGACAGATTGAAATATACAAGCAGTGGAGGAAGTGCCAGGATGGCGAATAACGAGATGGTTTGACACTTTGAAGAATAAAACAATTTCTGCATAGCTGGAGGTAGTTTCTGGGTGGAGGCTTAGCTCCCCTTTGAAGATGGTGTCCCAGAAGATGTTCTCCTTGACGCTCTCTCAATGATGGGCAACTTCCTCCTCCAGAAACCCTTTTTCATTACTTGAGTAGACACAGATCACCCAATTCTCACTGGCCTTGCCTGTTTGAATACACAGAAGCTCGAAGAGGAAAATATGATCACCAACTGTGTCTCAGTGAGCAAAAATCACGTGGCCAGGCGCCACTCCCATAGCCAACACCGAGTAAAGGAAATACAACAGGAAATACAACGGGAACCACAAATGACATTCACATATGTAATGCCAATGTTTCTACTAAACACTTTGAATCAATAAAAATAGTCAAAATAGCTTTGGTTTCCACCCCACCCCCATCCCCCGGTCAGAGTCTCACTGTGTGGCACCGGCCTAGATTTCACACCTAGATTTCACACCAGGCTAGTCTCGAACTCACAGAGATCCGCCTGCCTCAGCCTCCCAAGTGCTGAAATTAAAGGTGCGTGCCAGACAGGCTTG
Organism: Eospalax fontanierii; assembly: GCA_035773235.1. Classification (NCBI taxonomy): domain Eukaryota; kingdom Metazoa; phylum Chordata; class Mammalia; order Rodentia; family Spalacidae; genus Eospalax; species Eospalax fontanierii. The sequence goes on along the minus strand of CM069550.1, from coordinate 21,527,266 downwards.
TAAGGGCACACCTGAAGCTCCCAGCACTGAGCCCTGCACATAAGGGGCCGCCATAGCACTGCGCTAGGGTCCCTGACCTCTTCTCCAAGTCTCCGCCCTCCTTCTCCGCCCCTTCAGGCTCTTGGCGGAAGCCGCAGTGTCAAAATGCAGCGCGCTTTACGGCAGCACTTCCTTTTACGGCAGTGTGGCGGATCAGCCGGCCTCGCGCTCTTTTATTCTATTGGCTCGGAGGCCCCCGCCGCGGCGTATTACGGCAGTGTGGCCGCAGCGGCTGCTGAGCGGCCCGCGGTTTGGAAGTAATTGGAGGCAACCAGAGTACCCCGCGTTGACTGGGTCAGGAACCATGGACGTGGGTGAACTTTTAAGCTACCAGGTAGGTGAGGTCGGGAGGGCCGGGAGACCCCTCACCTCTGCAGGGGTCGCAGGACCAGAGCCCGGGGCCACTCACTTCTCATGCCACCTGGGTTCCAGCGTGTCATTGCACTTCATTCCCTGAAGCCCTCGTGGGCCCTTTGCAATCATTCCTTCTCTAGGCCTGAGCCCCTTGATCTCCTCTCGCTCACTCTGGGGCCTGGTTCCTCTCGGCTCCACCAAGTCAAGTCCTGGTGCTTGATGAGGCTCTCGTGGTGGAGAGCACTCATTTTTTTCGGATTGGAGCCTGTGTCTCCACATACCGCCACTGTAACTTGGGACAAGTCTTTTCCCCATCTCTGAGCCTCAGTTTTTGTGTCTATAAGATGGAAACAGTAGTGACTACTTGGGAGGGTTGTTTGAAGACTTTACTCGCGGTTATATTCGAGAGCACATGTGAAAGTGCAGAAAGCTGTGCTCGTGGTCGGTGCAATTAAGAGATGTTTGAAACTGACGCATGGGATGGATCGTAAGAGTCTTCTTGTCCACCTGGCTCAGGGTTCTTGTGGGGAACAGGTGGCCCAGAGGGAAGAAACGGCCTCGTTGAAGTCACTCAACAATTAGGAGCTGAGTTAGAGCTCAGGTGTGCTGGCCCCCAACCCAAAGTTTCTGTCCTCTTCTGACTTCCCAAAGAGGCGCCTTGTGAGGAGCAAGAGCGAGATCTTTCCCACCTGGCAGTCACTAGCCACATGGAGCATTGGAACACCTGAACCGTGATCAATCTGAGTTGGAAAGTTTTGTTTTTTAATTTTTAAATTTCTTTGTTATTTTATGTGTATAAGTGTTATGCCTGCATATATGTAAGAGAACTCGGAGGCCAGAAGAGGGCATCGGGTCCCCTGGCACTGGAGTTAAGGATGGTTGTTAGCTGCCATGTGGGTGCTGAGAACTGAACCTGCGTCCTCTGCAAGAGCAGCAAGTGCTCTTAACTGCTGAGCCATCTCTCTGGCTCCTGAGTTGGAAAGTTTTGTAATAGTAACACTGGATTTTGAAGACAATATGGAAAACGTAAAGGAGTTCTATTGATTACGTGAACTGTCATGGTCAGTGATCACATTGATTAAATGATCATATTTTAAATTATGGGTGAAAATAATACATTTTAAACCAACTGACCTGTTTCTGTTGACTTTAAACTGGGCTAATAGAATAATTCTGCTATATAAGTTTCATATGTAGTTGGCATTGTGGCTTTTTTTTTTTTTAATAGCTCTACAGTCAATAGGTGACTAAGAGCCATGAATCTGGAGCCTCAGGGTGCTTGAAATCTATGTTTTGCCACTAACTGGTTGCTGTAACCTTGAACAAAATACCTCATAGTGTCTGCTTCATGGACTATTGTGAAACTGTTGAAAAATGTACCGTGGTTAGACCAATGCTTGTTATGGACTACATACTCAATAAATATTAATATTAGCAGTTATTTTTGTGCCATTTCCTTAGCTATTATATAAAAAGACTGATCCTGGAGATGGAGACTCCAGACATAATGGGGAGAAACTTGTAAACAATAGGAAGATACCAGGCCAGTATATTTTTCTTTTTAAGACACTGTAATTGGTGATGGAATGAGTAAAGTAATAGGAGAGCTGTGTATGACGCTTGCTTCGGAGTTGTAGCATGACTAGTGCATCAACTCAGACCTCAAGTAGAACTGTTAGAAGAGACTCATTCCTTGGTCACAGATAGTTATTGAACATCGTGTACAAGGTACTGGGTCCACTGGCATACAATGTAGAATAAAAGAGGCAAGGCTCAGGCTGGAGCCATGGCACAGTGGTTAAGACTGACTGCTCTTGTAGAGGACCTGGGTTTGATTCCCAGCACGCACATGTGACCTGTCTATAACTCCAGTTCCACGGAATCCAATGTCATCTTCTGACCTCCACAGGCATTACACACATGCAGGCAATACACTCATACACATAAAATTTTAAAAATAAAATATTAAAAGAGGCAGGCTCTTACTTTTGTATCCAAGGCAAGTCTCCTGGGGAAGTCATAGGAGAATAATTTAGAAAACAAACAAATTCAAATTGCAATACATTCTGCAAAGGGAACAGAGCAGGACTGCTGTGAAAGTATGGTGTGGGGGCTGCTGGACACGCAGCTGCTGAACACCCAAAATGTGGTTCATCTGCACTGAGCTCTTAGGTATGTATAAAACACACAAAGAGTTTCAAAGCTTTAACTTGAAAAAATGAAAATAAAATATTCTGATTTTTATGTTGATTACCTTTGAAATGATAAATATTTAGGGTATATTGGATTAAGGAAAATATAGTATTAAGCTTACTGTCTTCTTTTCAAAACTTTTTAAATGTGGCAACTGGAAAATGTAAACTTACATGTATTTTGTTTGTGAATTTCATTCCGTTTCTGTTGGATAGCATTGCTATAATAACCTCGAGGAGAAGTGAACAGAATAGTGGTTAGGGGAGGAGTCTAAGGAACCAACATTAGCATGCTGAGGGTCAGGAGAGAACCAGTTATGTGATAGAGGCAGAATGCTGGAGGCAGAGGGGGCAGCTATGGGCACATAGCAGGAGGAGGAGCCGTGTAGCCAGAACCAGGGCCTGGAAGGTGATGAGGCTGGAGATGTAGGCAGATGACAGCCTTTGTAGGACTTCCTTATGGCCCATAGAAAGGCTTTGAACTTTGAGAGGTGATATAGATTTCTTCATTCAACCCACTTCTCTGTAGCTTGAAAGTGAACCACGATCTGATAGACTCAGCTGAGGCTGTGGGCCAAGGCAGTGACTGACTGGACAGCAGAGTCCTGGGTTCCACATTTGCAGCTCTGTTCATTTCCTACATTCACTGTTAATGTAGGGTCCTTTCAGTGTGATTCATCTCCACTCCTATCCTAAAAGATGCTAGGATCTGGAGTCTAGTCTGTTCAGTCAAACCCACCCATCTTCTTGGCAGTCTTGAGGTCCAGATGAGTTTATGGAAGTGAAAGCTTTTTGAAAGCAGCAATAGTCTAACATGAAAAGAGAATTGTTTACCTGCATTCTCACTAAATCCCCATAACAACTCTAGGAGGAACTTGTTTTTGATACAGGGTCTGTAGCCCAGGCTGGTCTTAAACTTATTATACAGCCAAAGATGGACTTTAAACTTCTCACCTTCCTGCCTGTTTCCCAAATGCTGGAATTATAGGTATGTACCACTGCACCTGGCTTATGTAGTGCTGGGGATGGAACCTGGGCTTTGTGCATGCTGGGCAAGCACTCTACCAACTGAGCTATTATTCCTAGCCTAGGAGGAGCTATTTTTCCTCCCCATTTTACAAAGGAGGAAATAGACCTAGCTGAAGGTACCTAACCAGAGAGTACTTAGATGGTCTCATTCTGCAGCCACAGCCCCTGACCACTGTGCTGTTCTGTTGTCTGCCCCGTGCCAGAAGCTGAACTAAAGTGCTTGCAGGTATCTTATATAATTCCCAGCATGTCCTCTAGAAGTTGGTGGAGTGCCTGCTTCATGGAAAGGGAAGCTCAAGCTAGGAAGGCAGGTTCCTGTTTAGAGTCAGTCAGCGAGCAGCAGACCCAGCACTGAATGCTCAAGTGAGTTTTCTGTTTTGTTTTAAGATTTCTTTTTTTTGAGCCAGGGTCTCACTATGTAGCTCAAGCTGGCCTGGAACTCCCTATGTATGTAGACTAGGCTGGTCTCAAACTCACAGAGCTCGGCCTGTTTTTGCCTCCTGAGTGTTGGTATTAAAGGTATATGCCAACATGCCTAATCTTTTGTTATACATTTTTATTTTTTTTATGTGTATGAGTGTTTTGTAAGTGCAGATATATGTGCAGTACCCACGGAGGCCAGAAGAGGGTGTTGGATCCCTTGGAACTGGAGTTACATGTGCTTATTGACTGCTGTTGCCATGTGGGTGCTGGGAATAGAACCCAGGTCCTCTGCAAGAGCAGCTGCTGAGCCATCTCCCCAACTTCTTGTTTGAGGTTTTGAAAACCTCTTTAAAATCTTTTTAACTTAAGTATTATGTACATATAAGAGGCATACATCTTAAGTACTGTCGATCATAATTGATGTTTGCAAATAGACTTCACTTGACCTCTAGAGCTCACTGTATAGGAACATGGGGGAGCAATGCTGTCTGATTTGAACACCCCCAACTTGAAAGTTTGGCTTGGTTTCCTGAGACTTAAGATTTTGCATTTGTAGCCAGGTCCCAGGTGATGTTACCGCTGGTGGTCAGGGACTATGCTTTAAGATCCCTTGGCCTGGAATAATCTCCATTCCTTTTAAGCTTTTCCTTGGCTGAGACATCCCTCCCTTCTCATGGGCATTGGTTTGCAGATTTTTCAGCTTAAGTTATACCTTTTCCCTGCCACTCAAGATATTGAGAGCAAATCACTTAATCTTTGTGGGCCTCAGTTTCCTTATATGCCTAATGAGGGGATTAAGTAAGACTCTCTCTGAGTTCCTCATCACTTTAAAATTCCGTAGTACTAATTATTTAGGCTAAGGGCTCCAGAGATTCCAATAGATAAAAAAGCCTGATGTAGTGGAAGGAATTGGGGCTGAAGATCTGGGAGATTTGAATTTTAATCCTGCCGTTATCATCACTTATCTGGGTGACTCAGGACAAGTCACCAACCCTGCGCTGTACCTCATTTTCTTATCAATTGTGAAATGAAGAGTTTGGGCTGTATAACCTCTGGTTCTTTCTAGTCCTAAAATTCAGGGTCTAGGGTGAGTAGGAAAAAAGTATCACACGGTGTCATGAAATGTTTAGTAAAACTTTAACTTTTTTGCATGCTTATTAAATTTCATTTTGGGGGCAAGTTGGTGGGAAGATTCCAATTTTCTGCTGAGATTGGTTCTTCTGGTAATAGGCAGGAAAGTGCCTCAGTATCTGCCTCATATCCTTGACATATGTTAACAATTCATTTGAGAAGACAGGAGAATTACAATGTGGACAGGAGGTGGTAGAAAAAGTCTTAAGGAGGAAACCAGTTATGTTCCCAATATGGAAATGTACTTTTTTGATGCCTTCAGGCTCAGACATCTCATCAAGAACTGTGCCCAGCAGTTGCTTGGCTGAGAAGTTTCTGTCGCATAGGCGAGGATCTGAACTCCAGGGCACTCTCATTAATACTAATTCCACAGATGTCTGGAAAAAAGTTCTAACCTCTGAAGTTTTGCAATAAAGAATTCACATTTAGTGCAGCTTGCCTGGGTAGGAATGGCTTGGTCTGCACCACGAGAGGAATTCTCTTTGAGGCAGATTGGGGTCAGAGACCCTTCGTTTTGGCGATATTGCAGACACCCACCCCTCCTGCTTGTCAGTGATATCCACATTTCCCTGGACTGAAGGGGCATCTAGCTGTCTCCTTCCTTCTCCTTCCTTCCCTCATTTCTTTCTTTTGAAATAACAAACTTTATATTTCCACAGTCTTACACGTTTTGCATGACTGTAACTATTGCATATGTACTATTTTATCTTCTGTTTTTAATTTAACATTACCAGAAATATATTTTTGTATGTCCACATAGCTTTCATGTTTTTTGATATTTGCAGAATATTTGTTTGAGTAATAGATCATTTCCCCCTAAATTGTTTCTCTGTAATTGCATATTTTGGTAGTTTTTAGGATTTTGTTCTTGGCAGTAATATTATGGTGAACTATGGCATTCACCCCTCCATCTGTCATTTATAATTATACTACTATCTTCTGAGCTTAGGATGGCATGCATTATAATTACTAAGGTATGATCCTGAACCTTAAAGATGTCACAATGTAAAGACTGAAGTAGGCATTTAAATACTTTACTATGTGAAGAAAAGGAGTCGACAGATAAGCTCAACAGGGGGGATGATATTGGCAACCCAGACTTGATGAATAGCTCTCAGTGGGTGTTGAGGGAGACTGGGGAGAGTCATTGTTGACTGTGATTGCTAAGAGCAAAGTTTGGGCTGGGTGTTCAGGACACTGGGTAAGTGGAGGGGAGTGGCCAGAGACAGTGGGGCCCTCTTAGCCACAGAGATGCTAGGCAGTATGTGGCGTGCCAGTGGAATCAGTCCTTCATCCGTGTTAGGTGCTGCCAGCACTGTGCACCCCAGTTTTACTGCAGTCTTAATAGTACTACTTGTCATAATTTATATCTCCACCATTAATCCAGTAGGCACATAAAATGCTAGTTCAAGGTTATTTTAGCAAGCATATTTTTCTCGTGCATGCTTATCATTTGTATTTCTTGCTGTCTGCCTTTTCCTTTCAGGATAGGAACTGGAGTTTGTAATTGAGTTTTCCAATTGTGTCTTTGTTGTTGTGTGTATGAGACACATTATTGAAGCCTGAATACTTGTCAAGTGTTCGAAATGCATCGTTCAGTTTTGTGGAGGCCTCATGTTATTTTATAACCTTAAGAATATTATTCAAATCATGATGTCATCTTACAGCAAGCTGAGACAGGCTCCTTTTTGCATGATTCCTTCGTGCTTCCTGGTTACTTTGGTTTGCCAGGTGGCTATAAATAGCAGGTAAAGAGCTAGTTTCCTTGATGGCCCCATTTATTTTCTCTCTGGAATGAGCTTATTTTGAACCATTGCAGCTTTCTCATCTGTCTTTCTTCTGGCTCATTCTTCTCCCACAACACACAGTATGCTTCTGTGCCTCCTGTAACACTGGAGAGGGAACTAGCATCCATGCCTTCCCTATAGCCAATGCCAAATGAGTGTTGTTTGGTGATGGAGTGTATTTGTGGTTTCTTGTTAAGATCAAAAACCTGAAAAGAGACAACTTCAAAGTGGAAGGTTTGTTTTAAAGGGTATGGAATGTATTGCTTTTCTGATGCTGTAGTAGAATACCCCAGCAAAAAGCCACTTAAGGAAGGGCTGATTTGGGCTCACAGTTCCAGAGCAATGGAGTCCATTATTGCTGGGAAGGTGTGGCAACAGGGGTGTGGGGCTGGCCAGCAGTCAGGAAGCAGGAGCTTCACATTTCATCTGCATATAGGCAGCAGAGAGAGAGAGAGACAGACAGACAGACAGACCAGGCTATATGTCATAGCCTACCTCCTGTGATGTACTTCCTTCAGCAAGGCTCCATCTCCTAAAGGTTCTATAACATTCTGAATCAGATCCACCCAGTGGGGATCTAGTGTTCAAATAAATGAGCCTGGGGAGGATGTTTCTCGTTTTAAGTACAACACCATCCACAGAGTGTGAGGAGCTGGTCAGATCACATCCACAGTCAGGAAGCAGAGCGAAGTCAATCTGCTTCTCAGCTCGCTCTCTTTCGTTCAGCTCTGGACCCCAGCCTGTGGGGTGATGCTGCCCACAGTCACTGTAGATCTTTCTTCCTAGGTTAAAACTTCTGAAAACTTCCTCATAGACACACCCAGAATTGTGTTTCCATGGTGATTTGAAATCTAGTCAAGTTGTCAGTGAAGACCATCACAGACCAAATGAGCCTCACCCCCTTCAAATACTTTGGAGTTTCCCCCTTTGGAAGCTGTTCGCTTTTGGCTCTGGTACCTTGTTTGCTGACAGCATTCGTGTCCTTGTTTTTAACCTCAAAATGTTTGATTCAAACCGATTACTTCACCTGCTGAATTGTCTTTGTCTTAAAATTTTTTTTTAATTTGTGTGTATAAGGTGTGTATGGGTGTGTGTGTCTGCCATGGTTCATGTCTGAAGGTCAGGAGACAACTTTGTAGAGTTGGCTCTTTCTACCTTTACATAGGTTCTGGGATTTGAATGCAGGTCATCAGGCATGTGTGGCAAGTACTTTTACCCACTGAGCCATCTTGCCAGGCCTGTTTTCCTTTTATTTATTTTTTTAAATCATATCTTGCTATTCTTGCCACAAATTAAACTTGTTTTTATTTAAAAAATATTTTTCTTTGAGCCAAGAGTCTTCTGTGTAGTCCTGGATAGCTTAGAACTCTCTAAGTAGACCAGACTAGCCTCAAACTCAAAGAGATCTGCTTGTCCTTACCTCCCAAGTGCTGGGATTAAATGAGTGTGCTAGCATGCCCAGTTCTAAAGTTACCATTTTATCTACCTGTAGTATAATGATCCAACCAGGAAACAGACATTCCTGTGATGCTGAGTGACAGGCTTACTTCCAACTGTTAGCTGTCTAACTAAAGGTTGGTCCTCTAGTCCACTGTTCTTTGCTGGCTCCTAAACTGCATTTAATTATTATCATAGTTCCTTAGTCTTTCCAGTCTTTTTTTTCTTTTTTTTTTGAGACAAGGTCTTTGTGTAACCCCTCATGGCCTGGAACTCACTGTGTAGACCAGGATAGCCTCAATCTTACAGAGATCTGCCTGCCTCTGCCTCTGTCTTCGGGAGCTGGCTCACCTCCAGTCTTTTGTTTTTGAAGAGTACAGGTTAGTTTTTTTTTTTTCAGAATATCCAAACCCTATATTGTTGAAGAATGCCTGTGCCCTCTTTTCTGCCTGCAGTTTTCTGGGCCTTCTCTGTTTGCAAGTTTTACTCCAGTTTGATTGTAACTCTGTCCTCATCTGCTTTCCTTTTTAGCTCCTTAAGCAGCTCCTGGTTAGTCCAGGCTTTGATTGACAGTTCACACGTCTGTGGAGCGTTCTGGCCAGATGTTCTGCTGTCACATAATTCTTTGCCTCCTCCTCCACCCTCCCATGTCTAGCTTTGCATTTTAGTCAGGGTTGTCACTGTTCAGCAGGCTTGAAAGAAGCCTTGGGGCTCTTTCTCAAAGATAAAAGGACTTGAAGATGAAAGTAAGATTCTTCTCTCCCTGGACTGTGCAGGCTTGTGAGCAGAGGGCCAGACTCCTTCCAGGAGTCAGGAAGGTGCCAGCACATGAGAGTGACTGACTCAGTCTGGGTGGGAAAGGCCGTATCGCAGTTCTTGCTTGCGTGGGGTTTGCAGTCTAATGGGAGAATCCCAAGATTTGAAACCCGAGTGCCAGTGCTCCTAAGGTGTCAGCAACATGCGGAGGCGTGGGACGTGAACAGTTCTGCTATGGGAAGGTGAGGAGGACTGGCCATCAAGTGTACTGTCCTTTCTCTTCCACCCACTGCCTCCTTGCTGTAGACTCACAAGGCTTTGCCACACAAGTGGCCTCCTGGGCAGGCTTGTTTTTGATCACTTGGTGCTGTTGTTGGCATGGCGGGCATGGGCTCATTTCCTCTGTAGTCTAACAGAGAGCACTCTTCCAGGCATAGACGCTGTCCACCTGTTTCAGAAAGAGCTGTTGGGGATAAGCCATTGAGCCGCCTTCCTAATTCTGGAGGTGAAGTTGGGGGGATAGATACTTTTTTGTGCTCTCTCATTAGGTGCCACTTAAAATTAGAGGATTGAATTTATAAGGTCAGACCCAGTGGAGAAGTTTTCCTATATAAAAATGATTGTATCAGATAATGTGGATAGTTCAACTCTGTCAGCACTGTGGGAGAAAAGAATTCAAAGCCAGTGACCTCTGAGTGTGTCTGTTAAATATCTTTAATGTTTAGCATAGCAGATGAATGTAGACTCTGGGTCAGGTGGTCTGTGTTTGAATCTCAGTCTTGCTGTGTGCTAGCTGTGTGACCTTGGGCCAGTTAATTAGTCTCTTTATGCCTTGGTTTTCATGGAGATTGTATAATAGTGTCTATCTCTAGCCCACCAACTTAAATAAAAATGTTCACTTTACCCTCTTTATTTTTTTATCCTATTTTATCTTTATTTGTTTATTTTACGTGTATGAATATTTTGCCTGCATGCATGTAAGTACACCCATATTGTACAATGCCTAGGGAGGTCCAGTTCCCTGGAACTGAAGTTTCATACTGTTAGCTACCATATGGGTACTGGGAACCAATCCCAGGTCTTCTAGAAGAACAGTCAGTGCTTTTAACTGAGGAACCATCTCTCTAGTCCCTTATTTTATTTTTTTGAGACAGGGTCTCACCAGGTAACCCTGACTGACCTGGAACTCACTATGTAGATGAGGCTGGCCTGGAACTCAGAGATCCCCTTGCCTCTGCCTCCCCAATAATGGTATTAGAGGTGTATGTTACCACACCTAGCTACTGTCTATTTATTGTTGTTGTTGTTATTAATACAGGATTAAATGAGACAGTTTGGGTAGTATAGTGCCCAGTAAATACCAGCTGTTGATTTTTATTATTGATTTTACTCCAAACAAACCTGCTTTGGGGGAAGAAATTTCCCTGAAATTTGCAAAGCTGCCTCAGTATTCCCAAGGTCTTTGGTCCCTTGGAGATTAGGGTTTAGAATTCAATAAAGCAAAATGAGAACAGTTTGTCACCCACGCATGCCACAATGTAGAATATTCTCAGTAGGCTACAGTACAGCCCTATTCCACCACAGCGAGCAGTCACTGATATCAAGAATTATGCCTCTAACTCAGTCATTCGTTCCCCAGGTCGCCTTCACAGCACCGAGAAATCACAGTTTCCTCTCAGCTGGTGCCAGGAATCTCATTTACAAATCACCCCTTCTTTTGTGTCCCCCCCCCCCCCCAGTCATTCTGAGGGATGTGGTTGGTTTTGACCTGAGTCTTATGTAGCTGGGGAGAAACTGGAACTAGGAGATGGAGGTGGCTCTCGAACTTCCCTTCCTCTGTGGCAGCCATTGACTATTTAGTCTTTTTCCTGAATTGTTCAGAAATGTTTTCCAGAGAGTTCCTTGGTTATCCTTGTCCAGGAGGTTAGTGGGTATCTAGTGAGACTTGCACAGAGCATGTCTATGTCTTACCTTGTAGTGACAGTAATAGTCACTTTTTTGATGTGTGTGGAGCAGGGTGCAAAGACATGTGTGGGTGTGAGGCACAGAGGTTAACACTGGGTGTTTTCTCCATCATGTGCTCCTTTTTTTTTGAATTTTTAAAAAATTTTATTTTATGTGTATGAGTTTTACCTGCATGTGTGTAAGTGCACCATGTGTGTACAGTGCCCACAAATCCCTTGAAACTGGAGTTATAGACAGTTGTTAGCTGCCATGTGGGTGCTGGGAACCAAACCCAGGTCCTCTGTAAGAATAGCAAGTGTTCTAACTACTGAGCCATTTTTTCAGCCCCCTGCTTACTTTTAAGACAATATCTTTCACTGAACCTGAAGCTCACTGATTTGGCTAGATTGGCTGAGCAGGGAGTTCCTGGGATCTGCTTATCTGCATCTCCCGAGGTCTAGGATTATTGACATGGACCATGTCCGAAATTCATGTCCTTTTGCTTTCATGGCAAGTAGTTTACTGACTGACCCATTTCCCCATCTCCCAAGCCCTATTTTTTCCTTTTTTTTTTTTTTTTTTGAGACAGGGTCTAGCAATGTAACTCAGGCAGGCTGGGAATGTGTGATTCTCCTGCTCCAGCCTCCCTCAGGCTGGGATTATAGGTGTGTACTGTTGTACCCAAAAGAATATCAACCCATGTATGGACATTTTCTACCTCAGTTCTGGGACTTCTCTCTAACCAACTACCTAGCAATGTCCAGAGTCACTGACTGACCCAAGAGGGATCTGAAACCAATCAAAGAATTGTGGCGTTCCTTCTGGGGATAGATACCTGGCTTGATTTGAAAAACCATTCGCCCACGTCCTGTTAGTACATAAAACTGTAGGCTGATTAGAGTAGTGTTGTTATTTTTTGAGACAGAGTCTTCCTGTAGCCCCAGCTGTCTTGGAACTCACTATGCCTGCCTCTGCCTCCTGAGTACTGGGACTGAAGGGGTGTGCCACTACACCCTGTGATTAGAGTTTTTAATCTGAACTCTTTCCCAGTTAGGAGTGATTGGGATTTTCAGTGAATTTAAACATTAGTATGTGTCAGCCTTCTGGTGTGTACTATTGGAAGGCTTTTGGGTTTAGCATGCTGTCTTCCATTCTCTCTGAACACAAATGCTTCAATGGAACAGTGCATAGCTTCTCAGATTAATGATGAGGGAAGCTTTTGAGCATTCTGAGGGTACATAGTGACTGGGTTCAGCAGAAACATGGGGTGGGGCTGTTGGACAGGGAAAGTAGACACACTGACTCTGCAAAACACTGAAGCTCAGCAGTGAAGGCAGGCTAGAAAGAAGACATTGCCATCGATTAGTGGGGGTGGCTACTGAGAGAAACCATGATGATCTTTCTCTCAGAAGGAGGTGCAGGTTGGATTGCATTGTTCGGATTCCACACTTGCTGGTGTCTTTGGAGAATGTGGTAGAAGCTTTCAGGGCTAGAAGTGAGGTGGCCGAGCAAGGATTCTGGAGGTGCACCTTCCTCTCCACACACATAGGGAGGCCAGAGTCTAGGTGGGAAAGTACCTTCCTTAGGGATCCCCAACGACTGGCTGACATTTTGGGGTTCAGAGTAGTGCTTTGCCCACATTCATGTCTTTTCTGGTTTCCAACATTTTTATGTCGCTCTTTCTTGAGCATCTCTGTGCATGTTATTGCCTTTTTCTGTAGGCTGCTCGGTGGGCTCATTATGAATGCATGCTCATTGTGTCCAGGCTCTCTCCAGACCTTTTCAAGTGTTCTTTTAGCCCTGACTGCTGACTTTTAGCCCACTTCACATCCCTATCCATACACCCACCAGCCCATGAAGCCTAGACTCCAGCAATCTTCAGAGACCTACAGTGCCCGTTCCTGGCCTGCTTATGATTCTCTTGCGTTCAACTCTTGGCTCTCTCTCTGCTCCCCTACCTTCCTCCCCTCCTGACTCCAGCACACACACCTCACAGTCTTTTAGACTTGGTCTGCGCATGTGCTCTCCGACTTCTCGTATCTAGAACTATGACTGGCCTTGGAGCCACCTCAGATGATGTAGCTTGCCCTGGCTGGACCTTCAAGACCCAGGTGTTAGCCACAGCCTGTCTGACCATTCAGTGAGGGGACAGTTTGGTTAAACCTTACCTAGGAGGGCCACGGGTCTTCCAGTTCTTTGACAGTCCGCAAGTTCTCCATCTTGGCCTTGACTCCCTTTGCCATTGTTTCCTATTTGTTTACCAGGGCTTAGCTAGGAGAGAAGGTATTTACCATTGTTTCCAGGGCACTGTGGCATGTGCTCAGAGTCAGGCAGTGAGCCAATCCAGATTTTCAGGGGTTAGTAAATTTCACTTGGATTAGTGATCCGTATTGAACCTTTTGTTCTTTAATTGTTCAACACATTTATTAAATACTTCCTAAATATAAGGTATTACGCTAGACACTGGGAGCAGAGTGATGACCCTGTCTGTATGGAACTTACATCCAGGGAGGCCAGACAGACAGTAAACCAGAAGAAATATACACAAATAAGAATATGCAAACAAATGTTAAAGCAAAGACAATTTCAAATGTGAAGAGAAGGGAAAGTGACTGATCTAACAGTGATGGGGGAGCCATTGTTACTCATTTGGGAAGGTTCTGGAAGGCCTCTGGAGGCTGTAGTATTTGAGCCAAGTGCTAAATAATGAGAAAGCTGGCCTTGTGAAGAGCTGTGTGAATATCAGTGTAGGCTGAGGGAACAAGAACTCAGGCTCTGAGGTGGGAGCAAGCCTGTCATGTGTGGCTGAGATGGTGAGAGCTGGGTGAGGTGAGAGGAAGACCGAGGTCAGCCTGGGAGGAGGGAGAACCCCAGTCCTCTGAGATTTCTTCTCAGGCTGGCGGGAAGTCATTAATGCTCTTAAGCTGTGGAGTGACACAATTTGGTGTATGTTTCAAGATGACTCTGTCTGTGGCGAGCAGTCTGGCCAGCCTGACTGTTGAAAGGGTACAGAACTCACCTTTGTGCTTGTGAGGCTACAGCTGAGGTGGTGTTTTCCTTGGGATAATGGCTCTCCCGCCTCAGTTGTTTTCAGAATCTCCCACTCCTAAACATTTAATCTGTGTTCTGGCTTAATCAAGAAGCAGTCTCTCCTAGTGCCAGGCTTGGCACAGAAAGTGTGGGCATAGTGCCCTTTGTTGAGCACTCTGGCCTGAGACAATGAAGGAACCAGCCCCTGGAGGGCCCCAGGACAACATAGGGGTGTGTGTGTGTGTGTGTGTGTGTGTGTGTGTATATACACTTGCCTGTATACACCTTCAGCACCTGGGCATTGCAGGAAGCTTTGGAGTCTGTGCACTCCTGTGAAACAGGTGTAGGTAGCCAGAGCTGCTGATCTGCCCTGGCATCCTCTCCAAGGCTGCCTTCACGTTGCAGTGGGTAATTAAGGGGCACTGCCATTCTGAGGATGACCAACACATCATTTTCAACTGGCTTATGGGAGACATTTCTGTTTCTGCAGATTGTGTCGGTTGGCTGCAGTGAGCATCATCCACACATGCCTACTTTTTATTTTCAAAAATCAAAAAGTAAACTTAAAAAGAATTGTACCCAACGAAAGGGAATAATTGCTGCCTCTGCTGTTTTCCAGTGGGAGTTCCACCATCAGACTTGTCAGAGTTGGTTGGCAAGGACTTTTCCTCCTGAGTTAGCACAGAAATCTGAATGGGCAGAGATAACACAAATTAGCCTGTCTGCCGAGGAACAGATTTCCTTCTGACCAGAGGTGCTGGTGCTAGATACCACTTGTTCTCCATGTGCCTCGGTCCTGATGACAAGAGAGCAAAAAGAATTGCTTCAGCACCACCTGAGCAGGGCAGGTCTGCAGGACTTGAGAGTTTCACAGGGGCCTGGCTGAGCTGGCTGAATGTCATCTCTCTGGCTTCTCTCAGGGTGGTGTGTCCTTGTGTGCCTCACTCGGCATAATGAACTAACTAGGGAGCCTCCTCTCCTGATTGGTTTACCTATTTGTGTGTGTGTGTGTGTGTGTGTGTGAGAGAGAGAGAGAGAGAGAGAGAGAGAGAGAGAGAGAGAGAGAGAGTGTTCTATCCTCTCAGACCTGGCAAGGACACAGAAGGCTCAGAGGGGAAGGAGAAATGGCATCTGCCTCTGGCTGACATGACTTGTGCCATGGTCGCGTGGGGATTCTGTAATGAAGATTGCAAATCACTTTCCATCCTCTTGGAACCTGCCCCATAATTAGAAGATTAAACATTTTGTTTAAATTAGTAATTTCCCCCTCCCGCCTTTGAGTGCTTCAAACCATCCTTACAGCAGTATGGAGACTGGTTAACTGTCTGATACTGAGCTCTGCCTTGTCATTGTGATTGTCGGTAGGAGGCTGAGGAAGCCTTATTTTAATTAAAAAAGCAATTTTTGTTCCTGCTTCACCTTGTGTGGAACAGAGGCCCTTCTGACCATGTGAACTTGGTGATGGCTGAGTGCGGTGTGAACATGACTTTTCTCAGGAGTGTGACACTGAGCCTGACAAGATAGTGTGGTGAGGGGATATACAGCTGGGCTTAAGGTCTTACCTCTGCAGTAATGGCAGGTTGCCCATTCTTTGGCAAGTTGTCTTGTGTTTATGGGAGAAGAGAATCACCTGTAGGGATAGTCTTCCTGAAGTGGATCACAAGCAGCTCAAAGACGTCACCTAAGAACAAAACAAAGGCCTGGGATGTCATATTGATGCCTGCCGAGAGCCAGACCTGTGGCACATGTGTGTGACATTCCATCTCTCCTTGAGATGAAGAGTACACAATGTAGGATGATGTCATTCATCATTCGTTCATTGTCTTTGTGTGTGTTTACCTGTGCTCGTGTGTACTTGTGTGCATGCCGAGGCCAGAGGAGGACTTTGGATATCCTGTCCTGTTTTCTCTCTCTCTCTCTCTCTCTCTCTCTCTCTCTCTCTCTCTCTGTGTGTCTTTTTGTTGAGGGGCTTCTTTTTGAGACAGGGTCTCCCTACAGCCACAGCTGGCCTGGAACTCACTATGTAGACCAGGCTGGCTTCCATTTCACAGAGATCCACCTGCCTGCTTGTGCTGGGATTAAAGATGTGCTCCACCACATCCAGCTCCTGTTACTCTCTTGAGACAGGGTCTCTCACTGAACCTGGAGCTAGGTTGGTAGGCCTCAGTGGTCCTCTTCTCTCTGCCCCCTCCCATGGCATTCATTGGTTTTTACAGGCACGTAGATGGTCCTGCCTGGCTTTTTATGTGGTTTCTGGGGATTTGAACTTAAATCTTCATGCTTGTGTAGCAAGTGCTCTTACCTACTGAGTCATCTCTCTGGCCTCTGCTTTTGTTTTATTTATTTATTTATTTATTTTTGGCCTTTTTGAGACAGGGTCTCCTTGTAGCTCTAGCTGGCCTGGAACTTACTATGTAGACCAGGCTAGCCTGGAACTCAGAGCTGCCTGCCTCTGTCTTCTGAGTGCTGGGATTAAAGGTGTGTGCCACCTCACCTGGATGTTTTTGTGTCTAAATAACATTTATTTTGCCTGTTTATATGGTGCATCACACTTGCTAGGTACTAAGCTGAATGACAACCAAGCTAAACTCCCAGCCCTTCTTCTTTCTTGACGGAGTATAAATTAAGTTGTGCTTGGACTTTACTCATCAGAAACTTGCCTTAAATAACAGCAGTCATCTCCATAAAAGCCCAGTTCCAGTCCTCTAGTAGCCTGAGAGCTGATTGACATTTCTTTTAAAGACTAGGGTTGCCTTTGACCCTAAAGCAAGAGATCGATTGATTCATTTACTGTAAGTCCTCTGGCCATAGTTGCTGTTTCTCTACACTCAGTCTTATGGACAGGAAATGAGATCATACACAGCACTGAGACTAGTTTTATTTTGTGTTGATTCCATCTGGAATATCTGTTTTCATTTGATAGGTTTTTTTTTTTTTTTTCTTTTTAACGTTTGTTTTCTGGTTAGGCATTTCTACATACTATCTCATAGCACTAGGAAGGCTTTCTCCAAGGCTGAAACTGGCAATTTGTTCAGGGTCACACACTAGTAACAGTGAACACAGGTGGCCTGACCATCAAAGTCCATCTCTCACTGCATATTCCCCAGTCATGGACTCGGTTTGCATCAATTTCTTGAATCCTTTATGTTTTGTACAGGCTTAGGATGAACATTGCTAAACAGAACGTTGCTAAACAGAAACTCTTTGAATGTAGGGAGCCTCAGGAAGGAAATATGGTGAGCACAGGGACTAAATGAGGCTGCCCATTCTGTCCCACAGAAGTCCCTGAGACTTCACCTCCCTGGCCTGACTGAATCCAGTCTCCACCATTTTCCAGAGCTTTGACCTGAGCCGTTCACTGAGAGGCCTCCTATATCTGTTTCCTCTGTTTGGTAATGGGAATGATAGTGCTTCTCCAGAAGTGCTGTTTGGGATTTAGAAGAAAATGAAGTGATTATGGTCCAGAGCAGGCAGGCAGGCAGTGGTGGCTGTGTATTCTAGCAGTCACTTGGCAAAGAAGCTCTGGGAAGAATCCTTCCTGGGCTCTTCCAACTCATGCCTCTGTTCTAAGTGAGATTTTCATGACACGGCTTTGTTTGCAAGAGGTGGCTGTCTTCCCTGTGTTCAGACTGTTTTAGACTGTGCATCTCTGTGGTATTGGTATGTTTACTGGAATTCTCAAGTTTCTAAGTAATTTCAGTCTGAGACAAGTGAGTAGAATTGATGTCAGGCTGCCTTAACACAGGTGTTATAAACAAGATTAAGAGGTTGTTGAAAAGATATCAGTGGAGCTCTGGGGCTGGCTTTCTGAAGTCATTCTAAAGTGACAGCTAATGGGTAGTTTGCTGATGGGTCTCTCCAAGCTGGCTGGAGCTGACTGGAGACTCACCCACAGAGGAAACCTGTTTATGAACATTCACTTTCCTTTATCATGAGGTGAAGCTCTAGTAACAGCAGTGCTGTCTTTGTAGCATGCTTGTTGCCTTGGCACTGTTTAATGCAGAGTTTTTTGTTTTGTTTTTGAGGTAATCAGTTTTTACTTTGATATCCTAAGCCTGCTAAGTTTCAAATAAAACTTGAGGGGGAAGATGGTTCAAAACAGCCATTTCGTTCCACTGTATATTTATTTTGGTGTGTAAATCACTTATTACTTATTCCATCCACCCTCAGTGGAGCTCCCTCTGTCCAGTGAGGAATGTTTTCTGCCTGTCTCATCTCCCTGCTAGGAAACGAAGTACCTTGGAATGCTCTCGAAGTGAGTAGATAGTCATTTCATGCTACTTTGAAATCAGTTTTATGGCTTTGCCGAGAGAGTTGTGTTTGGGATCAAGGCTTGTATGGGGAGATTTTAGGTAGCCAAGGCAGAAAGTATTCCTTGTGATCATCTTCCACACGACTGGGTGGTCAGCGCTCTCTCTTGTTTTCTAGATGGAGAAAAATTTTCTGACAGTGAATGCCTATCTAAGAATAACTCCATCACGAGCCTTGTCTTTATTGGGAATGGAGATATTTTGCTAACTTTAGTGGTTTGTAAAGCTTCTATAAAATAACAAAACCTTTGTGTTGAGAAGAATAAAGTGCATCTTAGACCAAAGCAGACATGAAGCCATTCTTTTTCATCATGTGTGATGGACTCAACAGGTATGCGTCGAGGAAATGGCACCCAATGCTTCATTCCAGCTGAGGGGCATATCAGCACTAGGTCCTAGAGAGCCTGTTAGATAATCATGCTAGGCATTCGGATTCTGACACATCACCTGTAATATTGAAAAACACCCTTGTTTTACAAGATACTCAGGCAAACTTCCATCTAACTTCTACTTTCCTTGAGAAAAAAATGTGGCTGCTATTGTGTTTACAGAATTATGTGAGTAATATCCTAAAGAAACCAACATGAAGTAAGAAGAGTTAAGTAGTGAATGAATGTTAGCAAATGAATGAAGTTAAGTGGCTAGATTTCACTATCTGGTTTCGACCATGATTTCTTCCTTCCTGTCTTCTCTAAACATCACCATCCTCTACTGTCTGTCCTGGAAGTATGTACCTTTCCATCTGTCTGCAGGAAGAATGCAGTTCTAAGTCTTGGCAGTGATCTCAGGGGCAACTTACAGATTTCTTTGCCCCACTTTAAGTCTTAATGAAATCATCCATTGCTAGAGGCAATGGTCTGCTGGCTGGAGGCTTCTCTGTCAGCGTAATTGCCTGTGACAGGTGTGCTGTGTAGCTTTCAGAACCACTGTGAGGGCCTGCTGGTGCCGAATGCATATGCCCCTACCCTCTCAGTCTTAAAAAGTATCTAGCCTTTGCAGCATCCTAAAAGTGAGTTTATTGTATCTGAACTGTGGTTTAAAACAATTAATGGTTTCTTAAGGTTTTGTTATATAGCCCAGGCTGGCCTCTAACTTGTGATCCTCCCAAGTGCTTACAGATGTACACCACCACATCTGGCTCATAAATAATCTTCAGTAGTTTTCTCATATTAGTATGTTACTTAATGTTAAAACTTGAGAGTGGACTCATGTTGGGGGAGGTAGCCTGGGCCTCAGTGTCAGTTCCCGCAAGTGATCTGGGGGAGGGAGTTTTTACTGAGATCCCCACAGAGACACTGGGAATCAAAATTCCCATAGGAAGGGACAACTACAAAACTGTCCTCGCTCACTGATTGGCAGAAAAGCGGCAGACAGAACTTTAATTTTGTCTAAAAAGTGATGCAGAGTATGCTTTTAAGAAGATCCTTTCTGGCTGTGAGTGATGGTACATGCCTTTAATCCCAGTACTTGGGAGGCAGAACAGGTGAAGCTCTCTGAGATCAAGACCAGCCTGATCCAGGCTTCATCCAGGCCAGCTGGGAATATAGGAAAACCCTGTCTCTGGTGACATGGAAAGGACTCCGGAGGCTGCATACTCCACAGAGGTGAAGGATCCAGGCTTAGTCCTGGCCTACAGGCTCAATTCTTACTTTAATGAGCCTCAGTTTATTCACCTGTAAGTGATAAGGCTAAACTAATACTCCACCCGAGTCTGAATTTGACCATGTTTAACCTCTGAATCTCACTTGGTGCTTTCATTGAAAAGTGTACTATGCTTTGTACACAGTCCAGGCCAGGGTGGCACCACATGATTAAACACAAATATAGAAAGATGGGTCCCATCTGCTGTGGTCACCAGCAGACCAAGGAACTATGGAAATTTGCATATATGTACTAACAGTAAATTACCAGTCCTGGTATCCTGGCTAGTTCTTTGGTGTCCCTGCCCTGTCTCATTTAATTTTACCGTGGCATCTTTGATCTAACCTAGATATCCTTCCCATGGTCCTATTCTTTGCTGTGTACACATTAGCCAGAGCATCAACCAGGAGACTCACAAACCCTCCACGAGCCAGGAAGGATTCTTCCTAGAGCTTCTTTGCCAGGTGACTACTCGAATACACAGCCACCATGGACTGCCCGCCTGCTCTGGGCCATGATCATTTCATTTTCTTCTAAATCCCAAACAGCACTTCTGGAAAAGCACTGTCAGTGTTGTGTTTCTCGCACGATCTTAAGCATCTAGAAGGCAAGAATTGCCTTTCTGTGTTTGCTTTATTTTTTAAACCTTGTGCTTCTTTCTTGGAGCTGTACAGGGATATGCAAGTTCTGTGTTTGGTGAGAGCAGGTCCATTCTGTCTGCCCAGCATGTTTATGACAACTTATGTGCTTAGCACTCACAGGTTATTTATCAAGTAGCTTGTCTTTTAAATGTAGCAATCTTAAAAATGTTAGAAAGAAAATAAGTCTGAAATAAAATATGATCTGTTGACAAAAGATTTTGTTTCCATCCTGTGTTCATGGCTGGTATTTGTACAAATTTAAAATTTTATTAGCAAGATGGTTAAACCAATTATCACTGTTTCTTTTGAGTAGAGTCTCATTATGTAGCCCTGGCTGTCTTGGAACTTGCTCATGTAAATCACACAGATTTACACCTGCTGCTGCCTCCTGAGTGCTGAGATTAAAGGTGTGCCATCATGTCCAACACTAAAACAATTTTTTTTGAGACCCGATCTTCCTGTAGCTGCACCTGGCCTGGAACTTGCTATGTAGACTGGGCTGGCCTCATCTCTGATTGGCTTGCCTCCTGAGTGCTGGGATTAAAGGCATGCACCACCATGCCTGGCTTAAATTATATTAAATTTTAAAAAGTTGTGGCAAATTATCATTTTCATTCTTTAAAAAAAATTTATGAATTTTTAATTTTGTGTGTGTGTGAGTGTTTTGCCTGCATGTATGTGGGTGCACCACGTGCATGCAATGCCTGCAGAGTCCAGAAGAAGGTGTTGAGTCCCCTGAAACTGGAGTTATGAGCAGTTGTTAGCTGCCATGTGGACGCTGGGAATTGACACTTCCTCTGGAAGAACAGCAAATGTTCTTAACTACAGAGCCATCTCTCCTCCAGCCCCAAATTAATATTTTCAAAAGCAGTCAGAGAAAGTGAGTTTTCATTTAAGCTGGGTAGGACTCAGATACAGATTGCCAGAATCTCAGAGTGTCGACAACTAGCAGGAGGTGGGGTGGCCGTGAGGCTGACAGCAGATTCCCAGACACTGTTCCTGTTTGCGCCTTGGGGTGTGTGCTGAAGCCAAAGTCTGTTGCATTGATTGAATCTTTGACCTAGCTCATGGTTAAGTGGAGGGGTGGAGGGGTGTGTGTGTGTGTGTGTGTGAGAGAGAGAGAGAGAGAGAGAGAGAGAGAGAGAGAGAGAGGAGAGATCTGATTCATCTGATTCACTGTTGAGGAAGCTCAGAAGTCTTGCTGGAGCACTTGGATTCTTCAAGGCTCAGGGGTTTAGGGTGAGGCTGAGTGAAGGTTCTCACTGGAAGGAAGGGGTAAAGGAAAGGTTACCTGCTATTCTTGGTGGCACTAATGCATCTGTCTAGGTCCATGGAGGGCATCACTTCAGTGACTGATGGGGTCCCTGCTGGTGTTTCCTCTAGCAGGGTCTCCAGACACTGTGTTGTTACTCATGTGGGCCCTGCTTGTGATGCCCCATCTAGAGCCTGTGCTTTACTCAGTGCTTTACGCTGTGCAACTGTAACTGTTTGATGCTTGAATTTTGTTGTTGGGTTTTCTGTTTTTTTTTGTTTTGTTGAGGCAGGGCTATTTGTATAGCTCAGGCTGGCCTGAAACTTGAGGCCATCCTCCTGCCTCAGCCTGCTTAATGCTGGAATTCCTGACATGATCTACCATGCTCAGTTGGTTCAATGCTAAGTTTTTTAAGGTAACCCTTAATTTGTGTTAGCTTAAACAAACATTAAGGTTGACTATCCTGTTGACTTGTTAAGTTTGAGATTTACTACAATCCTCAGCTCTTTTCTGAGTGTGATGTGCTTTTAAAGAGTCACATTTTCCTGGAAAGTGCTTTATATACATTTGCCATAGTGAATATAAGCAGGCAACTGCTTGGTAAGCCATTATGGATCTGCCTGTCTGTGTGCTGCACACTCACCTCTCTCCCTGACCTTGAGTAAGTCAGTGAAAGGTCTTCTTGATCTAGAGGTCCCCATTGTATATTGCAAACACTTAATCTTATTCAGCAGTAACAGTATCAGAGGAGCTCAGCTAGGAGGCAGCATCCTGGCTAGCTTTTTGTCGTCTTCCCCTTTTCTCCCTTAATTGTGCTTTTAATCTTCCCATTTTGTCAAATTCAGTTCAGATCTTCCTAAAAGTAAATATCATAAATTCCAAGAGTCCCATGTTCCCGTTCCCAATCTGGTTTCTTTATGCAGCTCTCCTTAATGACACCCTCCACCCCTCTGGGCTTTCTGTTGTAAATATGGATTCTGTTATCCATGTCATCTTTTGCTGCTATTCCCTTAGCACTAATCTTCCAGGTCTTGGGCTCCCGTGAACATCGTGTGGCTGTCTCTGTGGATGATTGTGAGAATTTCCTGGGTGTGTGCTCACCTAGGAGTAGGGCTGCTGGTACTTGCAGAGGATCTGCTCCTCCAGTGTCTTAGGCATCACCAATTAGCTCTGTCCTGTGATCCTCTCGTGAACGAGTTGATGTTGCTGTTTTCCCACATCCTCACCAGCACTTGGTACTGCCAGTTTTTTCATTGTTGTCAATCTGGAAAGTTGTGGTTTTAAGGTCCATTCCCCTCATCTCTAACCAAGTTGGACCACTTTTATATGCAGATCGGCCACTCTGTATTTTTCCTTTTGTGATCATCTGCTTATATTCTGTCTTGTTTTATGGAATTTTATCCATTGTCCTCTGCTCTTTGTATGGTGTCATGTTGTCGGATATTCCCTGCAACTCCTAATAAAGTGATGTTGAGGTTCTATTAGCTCAGTAAATACTCGTGGAATGAATGAGTGAGTGATGATGGCTCTGGTGGAGCTGACAGAACATATCCATAACAAGTCTGCTGAATCGGAGACGCTGTGCCTTGCAGTGACTTTACAGGTTTCTATCCGCCTGCGTTAGCATTGGTAAATAAAGAAACCAAATCAGCATTCAGCTCTCTGATGTAGCCGCAAAATTAATCAGAGAAGATGTCAAAGTAAATCATGGACATTAAAGTTTACTTTGTGCTTCGAGAATGAAACCCACACAGCCTTTGAGGTAAGATGAATATATATATATTCAGGCTTTAACGAGGAATAAAAGTTTTTTGGAAAAGAAGAATTGATTAAGCAGAGTCTTTATGACTAGTGATCTAAAGCATAAATCAGATCCACCTACCCTATCAGCCAATCAGGTTACAGATCTAAGAGGACTTTTGGTAATTTCTATTTTTGGCCTTTTTGTTTAAATTTTTACTTTTAATTTTTAACATTAGTGTAGTGTGCTGGATTTCATCATAGCATTTTCATACGTGTATGTTGTCATGTTTTGTTCTTACACATGCTCAGTCCCCTGTGCCCTCCTGGCTCCTCACATTTACTCTCCCAGGCCATCCCTCTGGCTTTTGTGTTAGGCATAGTCATTGTTACTCTCTTTGTTTTTTTCTCTTTTGTCTCTTAAGATGCCTTCCTCTCTTACTGTCCCATATCTGCTCCCCTCCCACTCACACACACAGAAACACACATTTAAATTTAGACTGCATATGAGAGAAAATGTGGCGTTTTGTCTTCTCTGAGTCTGGCTTATTTTGTTTAACATAATCTCACTTGTATCCATGTTCTTGCAAAGGATGTGATTTCCTTCTTCTGTATGGCTGAATAGAACTCTGTTGTGCGTGCACACACACAGACACACACACACATATTTTCTTCATAAATTCATTTGTTGATGAACATGTAGGCAGCTTCTGTTTTCTTGCTGTTGAGAACATGGATGTACTGCAGGTATCTCTGTGGCAGGATATAGAGACCTTTGAATTTATGCCCAGGAGTGATACAGTTGGGTCATATAATAGTTCTATTTTTAGGAACTTTTATACGGACCTCTATAATGGCTGCACTAGTTTACATTCCCACCAGCAGTGAACAGGGCTCTTTGTTGTTTTATTGTTTTTATTTTTATTTTTTTGAGACAAGGTCTCCCTACAGCCACAGTTGACCTAGAGCTCACTATATAGACGAGGCTGGCCTCCATCTCACAGAGATCCACCTGCTGCATCCTGGGATTAAAGGTGGCTAACCCCCTCCCTCCCCAAAATCCTGACTGGAGTGAGGTGGAATCCAGAGCAGTTTGATTTACATTTCCCTGATGACAAAGATGTCAAAACACAGTCACCTTTTCAAATCTTCATTGGCCACTTGTATTTGTTTTTTTAAAAAATGATTTATTTTATTTTAAATTGTGTGTGGCAGGGGGAGAGTATATGCCTAGGCATGTGGGTGGTCTTGGAAGCAGGAAGAGGCCTTGGATCTCCTTGAAGCCTGAATTACAGGCATTCTGGGAACTAAACTGAGGTCCCCTGAAAGAGCAGTATGTGCTCTTTCAGCCCTGAGCCATCTCTCCAGCCCTATATTTGTTCTTTTGAGAACTGTTTGTTCAGTTCATTAGCCCATTTATTTTTTTAAAAAAAATATTTTATTTATCATTTTTATTTTATGTGTGTGAGTATATTGCCTGCATGTGTATAATAAGTGCACTCATGTCATGCAATGCCTGTGAAGGTCAGAAGGAGATGTGGACTCCCTAGAACTGGAGTTACGAATGGTTGTTAGCTGCCGTGTGGATGCTGGGAATCAAACCCAGGTTCTCTGCAAGAGCAGCCAGTGCTCTTAACTGCTGAGCATCTCTCTAGCTCCCCCCCTTTTGTAAAAATATTTTTTATGTGTATGAATGTATTGCCTGCATGTATATAACTGCACTCGTGTTGTACAGTGCCCTCAGAGGTCAGAAGAAGGTGTTGGATCCCCTGGAACTGGAGTTACAGATGGTTGTTAGCTGCCATGTGGATCATGGAAATCGAACCTGGGTCCTCTGCAAGAGCAGTCAGTCATTGATTTTAACTGCTGAGCCCTCATTAGCCCATTTTTTGATTGGATTATCTTTTGGTGTACAATTTTTGTAGTTCTTTATATATTGTCTGTAAAAATCCCCTGTACAACGTATCATTAGCAGT
This sequence comes from Eospalax fontanierii, assembly GCA_035773235.1. NCBI lineage: Eukaryota > Metazoa > Chordata > Mammalia > Rodentia > Spalacidae > Eospalax > Eospalax fontanierii. The sequence continues at coordinate 21,501,584 of CM069550.1, read as the reverse complement.
CATTTTTCCCCTATGCTGTGGGCTGTATTTCCGCTCTGGTGATTGTTTCCTTTCCTATACAGAAACCTTTTCATTTTGTGTAGTCTCAGTCATAGCTGTGTCCTGCATGATTCTGTGAGCTGTGTTTTTCTTTCCATTTGACTCTAGGAATTTTGTTTGTGTTCATCATGTACGTGTGTGGTATATGTGTTTGTGTGTGTCTGTAAGTGTGTGTATAGAGACTAGAGGTCAGTGTCAGGTATTTTCCTCAGCTGCTCTCTATATTTTGAGGTAGAGTCTGTCACTGAACGCAAAGCTTAAAAAGTTCATGGACTGCTAGGTAAGCACTTTACTGAGCTGTACCCCCCACCCCTCGTTGTTAGGTCTTTTTGATTAATTGTTCCCTTTATTAATATATAGTAACATTTAAAGAAACTCTCTTCTGTAATATTCTGTTAGGTCTGTTTGATTTATGCCTACAGTATAATTTAATTCTGAAATTTCTTTGTTTTTTAGTTTGAATGCCTTATCTAAAGATGGGGAAGGGGAGTTGAGATGGCAGGTACATGTTACCCCCAAATAAATAAATGTAATAAAGATGAGAGTGGGATATTGAAGTCATTCACTATCATACCAGGACCTATGTGACCTTTTATGCTCATTAGTGTTTGTTTTATGAAATTTGGGAGCCATGGTGTTTGGTGCGTGTAAATCTACAGTTGCTTTATCTTTTGTGTGTGTCTTTTTGAGACAGGTTCTATAGCCCCAACTGGCCTCAAACTGACTATATAGTTGAGAATGTCCATGAGCTTCTCTGATCCTCTGCTTGCTTCTGTCTTAAAGTGCTAGGGTTATATGTGTGTCCCAATACTTCTGGTTTATGCTGTGCTAGAGAATCAAACCCAGGGCTTTGTGCATTCTAGGTAAGCACTTTACTGAGCTTTACCCCCTATCCCCATTGTTAGGTCTTCTTGATTAATTGTTCCCTTTATTAATATGTAGTGGCATTAAAAAAAACTCTCTCTGCCTAGTTTTAAGTCTGTCAGATATCAGAGTAACTGCACCAGTTCGTCTGCAGTTTCTATCCCCTGATTGACTTCCATCAGTTGACTCTCAGTTGGTGGGTGTCTTTACCAGTAAGGTGTGTTTCTTAGAGATAAGTTAGTTGGATGTAGCTTTTTAATACAGTCAGCAAGTCTGAGTCTGTTTGTTGGTATTTAAGACCATGTACATTTAAGGTTGTTTTTGAGAAATGTTTGTTAATTCCTATGATTTTATTGGTTGTGTTTCTGGTCAGTCTTGGATTACTGTTTGTTCTTTTCTTTCTTCCCATTAGTGTTAGGAACATGGGGGTTTGCTGTCTTGGACATGTAGATTCCTTCCTAGCTCAACTTTGTTCAGCTATTCCTCTCATGAAATTCATTCTTTCTTGTGTTCTTATGATTGTTTTTCTTCCTCCTCTGTGGATAGTATTCCTTTAAATATCTTCTGTAGTGCTGGCCTGGTTTTTATGAGCTTCCATAATTTGTACTTGTCTTGAAATGTCTGTATTTTGCTGTCAGTTTTAAAAGTGTGGTGGATATAGCACCTTCTCTGGTTGCTATTTACTTTCAGGGCTGAAATGATTGTTCCATACTTCCGTGGCTGTTAGGGTTGCTGATGAGATTCTGATGCTGTTCTGATGTGTTTGCCTTTGTAGGTGAGTTGGAGCTTTTCTTACAGGTTTTAATATTGTTTGTTGACTTACTATAAGATCTTATGGAGAAATTCTTCTTGTTTATCTGGGGTTCAAATACCTCTTGCTTTTGGATGTCTATTTCTCCAGATTTGGGAAGTTATTTTAATTTCATTGAATAAATTCTCTATGCCTTTAGGCCTTTTCTCCCCCTTTAGTTTTTAATCTCAATTTCTTTTATCTCTTAGATTTGGTCAAAGTTTGATCTCTTGATTGCATCTGAGTTCTGGGGTGTGGATGTGCTTGTCTTTTTCCTTTCCGTTACTGAGGTTTGGATGCAGTGTTCCCTTGACCTTGTCCTCTGTGCCTGAGATTCTCGCCTCTGCTTGTATCCCTTTCTGCTATTCTTTACTTGGTTCATTAACATTTTTCATTTTCACCATTTCTTGTTTTTCCCCCTAATCTCAGTTTCCTTGCTGCATATTTAACGCTGCTCAATTTTTCCTCCTTGTTGTCGTCTTTCCTTTTCAGGACCTGGATCTGAGTGTTTGTCTCTTCTTTGATTATTTTATTGGGCTTAAACTTTAAAATCTTCATTTAGCATTTTACCTATTTTAGTTTCTTCAGTAATTGAAGAGTTATCCTTTGGTGTTGTTGTTGTTGTTGTTGTTGTGTGTGTGATTTGGATATCTTTTCCAGTTTCACATTTGGGGAATCTGAGTGACTTATTGAGCAGCCTCCTCTTGAGGGTTCGGTTCCCAGTGCCACTCAATAAGGAGAAAACAAACTGTTTAAAGAACAATATAGCACCAGATACAAGATATAAAAATACATATAAAATCAAACCAAGCCCACTAGTAGTAAGATTATCACCGATGACCATAAACTAGAAAATGAGAAAAATAATGTGAAAATGACATAGGGTGTGTGGTTGCACATGCTTTTAACCTCTAAGATCAAGACCAGCCCAGTCTACATAGTGAGATCCAGGCCAGCTGGGGCTACTAAGAAACCCTGTCTAAAAACAACAACAACAAAAAAAAAACAACAACAGAGAGAAGAATGTTTTGGAGGGGAAGAGAAAGGAACAAGAGATTAGAAAGGATTTTTTGAAAAGAGAAAAGAGAGAGGGTGGTTTCCCTATAATGAGAAAATTTGAAAATAAAATTGCTAAATGTTATATCGAGAATAGAAAACAAACCCATGAGCACATGAGAGTTTTTGTTTGTTTGATTTCACAGAGATCCTCTGCCTCTGCCTCCCAAGTGATGGCATTAATTAAATGCCCAGGTCCCCCCCACCCAGCTGTTTGTTTGTTTTAAAGAACACCAAACTCCAATAACGGAAAATCAAAATATTCTGAAAGTATAGGAGGGAGAGAGAAAGGCTTGAGGAATCAGGATGGGGTGGAGTTGGGGTGAAGATGAGAAGGGTGGGAGGCAGGAGAAGAGCTTGCTATTTCAATAATGAAAAAAATACAAAATTAGATGAATGTATGAAAGGGAATGAAAAGCATTAAAAATTATGATAAAGTAGAAATACTGCTAAAAGTGAATTAAAAGGAAAAAGGAAACACGAGAGGCAAGAAAAAAGAAGAAAAGCTGAGGGAAGTGTGGGTGCAACTTCTTCCTGGCTCTGCACGGTGGAGGCTGATGGGGAGGAAGGACCAGGCAAGCTTTGGGGCTCGTTCTTCCTGTGATTTGTACCAGTGTTGAGCCAGTACTGGGCAAGTGGTCCATGACCTCTAGAACCTTCTGCTCTGGGTACCAGGGCTATTGTTGGCCACATTAGCTTTGCAGGTTCTGGAGAGGCTAATGTTCTAGCTGGGTAGAACGCACCGTTTCCTCGGTGCATTGGGTGTGCAGGGGAGCAGCAGTAGCACTGAGACCCGCACGGTACAGGATCTGTCTTCCTGCTTCAAGATCTTCTGGGCACTAGTCACCTCACTGTGGGGTAGAAGTTTCAGGTCTATGTAGTGATGGCAGACAGGTGGCTGGCTGCAGAGGTCAATCTACCTGCTGAGCTTAGTCTCAGGGATCTCAAACCCCATGTTATTCTCAACTGGGGAGGTCTGTTCCTGGCCTCCAAGGGTGGCTTATCTCTCTGTGCACTCAGTGCCTGAGCCAAGCCTTCTGCCACCTTCATTTTCCACTTGTCGGGGTCTGGCCCTCCTGCTCTCCACAGCTGTCTCCCAGTCCTGTCTCTCATGTAGGGCTGTGGTAGATTAACTTCAGGCTCTCCATCTTATTCTTGTCCCTTTGTTCTCGGGCTTTCAGGCTAGTTCAGTTTTAAATAATAGATTCGCTTTCAAGATGGTGCCAGGTCCCTGCCCTTGGAGTCCTATGGTGGTGAAAATGAGATCTCTCTACTGCCACCCTGTTTGCTAGAGAAATCACTATCTCACTCATCCCACAACCGGTCTTGAGACTTGTGAGGTCTAACAACAGGGCTGCTAGTCTCTTCACTAGAACCTCTTAACCTTCCTTTTGTTAATCTCCTTCTCCCCTTCCCTCTGCCAGGTTCTCTTGGCCTTTGTCTAGCACACTGCCCTTGTACCCTGTTCTCTGCACCAGCACCCTGCCACTCCTGTTGTGAGGTTCTCAAACTCGTCCTCTTTTCCTCTCTTTGGAACAGATTCAGTTTTTTTCCTGCGCTCACCCTTCTTCACCAGGTCTCAGTGAAGCAGCTTCTAGTCATCTTTCCCTTGATCTTGATGCCTCAGTCTTTCCCCTCATTGTGGACACTGGTAACAAACATTCTCCAGTAATGACTGTAGTCTCAGCATCTTCACATTTAAAAATGAGAATAAATGGGAGTTCTATTTTATATTTTGCTATGAGGTTTTGAGGAGTTCTTGGTACCTGTTTTTTTCTCCCACAATAAAGATTGTTAAGTCGACACAATTCACTGATATTTTTAAAGTTTTAATTGTGAATTTGCAAAGGCAAATTTTATATAGAAATGTGGATTTTCACTCATCTATTTCCTAAAAACATGATTATGCTAATTTCTCACATTGGTACAGCACTTAGTTTACATAAGACCCTTTGGAAAGTGCTCTGCCTAGTCATCCCAACAACCCTTTGGTGGGTGGAATTTTCTGTCTCTGATTACTTTGATCTCTAATTATGAATTTTGGCTGATGGTAGTTGCTGCATAAGAGATTGTGAGCTTTTTCAGTTGTGCCTTAAGCAAATTTGCAAGGGAGCCCTGATGTTAACTTTGGCAGGTTTCATGCCTGCAAATATTGATTGAGCCAGAAGCCCTAGTTGTAAAATGTCACCAGCGAATGTGCAGCCAGTGCAGGCAGGGGAAACTCATTACTGCAGCTCGTCTGTAACTTCTGGGTCAGCCACTCACTACCATCTGGTAAGAACGAATGTTTGAAAACTGCCTTTTATTCTGACAAAAGGTAATCAGGAGAGGTTAACAGCTCTGATTTCTGAATGTTCCAGATTGGTTAGACCAATCCTTCCCCAAGCTTGAGCTGTGACATTCCAAATGTCTAATTATCTCACAGGGTATTAGAAAATTTTAAAAGGATGAAATCCCAAAGTCATGGCAGGAAGGAATTTAATTATGTGTATGCTTCCCTTTCTCCCTGTGCTGGGCCCGCCTTCCCCACTGAAAGTGTTTATTCTGAAAAAGAAAAGGCAGTGGGAAAGGAAGAGGGAAGAGAATTTCGGTGGTCTTCATATAATCCTTTTATTTTAACCTCATACGTGAGGGTGGAAATTATAAGTCGAGACCTCAATGTGATAAACTCTGTAAGGGAAAAAAATCCAAAGATGGGAGGGCACAGTTAGGAAAGAGAGTGTCTGGTCATTGGAGTGTTAGAAAAGCCCCAGTCTGTGCTTGCTCAGTGATGATTCCAAAGGGGATTCAGATTCATGTAGACAACTGATTGGGATAGATTGAGGTATAGGACCTGAAGTCCACACTAGCTGTAGTGCCTCAGAAGACTATATCAAAGTATATGTACACATGCATTTTCTACAGAGAAGCTGGGGCATCAATTTCTCACAAATATGATATTGGAAACAGAACAAATGAAAAATATTATCAGATAGGTAGTAATTGCTATCACCTGACTTTTCTCAATCATTGTCCATCAAAAAGTGAAGTCAGAAGAAGGATATCTGACAAGTATTTTAGCATTAAAAAGGAATCTGTCCTTTGTGTGTGTGTGTTTTTGTGTGTTACTGAGGACCTAGGATCTATGCATGCTAGGCAAGCCCATGATTCCACATTTTAAAACCTGTAATCAGAGCCCCTTCCCACCTAAGCCTTGCTGATTTTTAATCAAGTGTCAAAAAGATAGGAAGCTCCATGTGTTGTCTTCCGTGGCCAAACCATGCCCTGTACTATAGAAGCATCTTCATTGTACCTGTACATATGTTCAAAAGTGTCTATGGGAAAAGGTTATTGTTCCATTTGTGGATTGAAAAAACTCAAGTCTAGAGATGATAGGTTACTTATCAGACTGTTAAGTAGAAAGAGCAGGATTAAGTTTAGGACAACTCAAATCAGACTTGCTCTGCATTTAGGATGTCTCACTATACACAGATTAGGAGTCCCTGGCTCTGGAGTCATAGATTCAAAGCGTTTTGTTAACAGCTGCCTAGCTGTAGCTCTCTTCTCTAAAGCAGAGATCGGCTTGTGTTCATGTGTCCTAATAGTAGCTTTGTTTGCTTACCAGCAATGTCCCCAGCATTCTGTCTTTTTTTCTCCCAGTAGTCTTGTGTTAGTGTGAAAAGGGAAAGCACTACATTGGGAAAGCCTTATATTCTCACTCACCATGAACAAGTTACCTAAACCTTCAAGTTCCTACTCTAAAAAGAGGTAAACTCAGTATTTCTATCTTCTACCTGGAATTTCTGAGTTCTTCCTATTGTTTGATACTTAAGCAATAGTGCATTGGATTAGATTCTTCTCTGGGGTTGCCTGAGTTCCTTATTATTAGATGAAGAATTTCTGGCTTTTTTCAAGGTTATGTTTCCTATTTCTAATAGAATTGGGTATGTTTTCTGTTATTGTGGAAGCATCTTTTATGAATTATCTCCTCCTTAGCCAGGTAACTTGGAATGCTGGGCTATAGTTAGATATATCTACATACATTTTTACTGTTTTATCCCAGTAAAATGTGCTGTTCACATTAATAATTGCACTGTCTATTTTCATAATTTATCATAATGATACCATTATTGCTTATTATAGAAGTTATCTTTCTCCCCCCAACCCCTAAGTCTAATTGAGGTCGAGACAGACCATAAATGTGATAATATAGATTGCACGCTCAGAGGAAATGGAGTTGGTTTCATAGTGGAGTTTTAATTTAGACTTCGTTCTGGTGATGTAGCCTCTTCCTATGGTACATTACTTTGAGCCCAATATAACTGCATGTTCCCACAGCCCCTCATTATAGCTGCAGCTCCTCACTGCTTTTTAATTAAAAAAAAAAAAATAGGGGGGGTGAAACTTAAAGCTTAGGGTGGATATTGTCTGGGTATGCAGGGAGTATTGCAGACAGATTGCTTGTTTAATTTTAACCCTTTCATAGCTTTTGTGGGACTGTCTTGATTTCTATTTCCTGGAACGAGGAGGGGTGATGTTTGGATGGGGAAGTGCACACATGTGTACATGCATGGACATACACTTGCACAGTAAGATTATTGAAAGGTTAAGGTATCATAAGCATGATCTAGAGGCCTAACTTTAAACTTCGAGTGAGTTGAGTCCTTTAGGTATCCTAGAAAGGCGACAGTGGTCATGTGGTGTGGTTGGATGGTGTTAAGCACCCAGAGAGCCTCTTATGGCACTGACTGCATTGTAGAGTGAGGTAGGTAATGTAGAAAACTGGAGGAAACCCTTCAAAGCTGATGTTCTGGTGCATCCTAAGTTAAGAGTTAATCAATTTTCACTAGTCCTGTGGGCAGCAGAGACAAAGAAATGGTTTTTGTCATTCCTTCTTCTTGAGGGATGCCAACCAAATACCTTTCAGGGACCAGAGTAAATTAATCTCCAAAGGTGACTGGTAAGAGTGGCTTAAGCCCCTTGAGACTGGTTGTGTGTGACACAAGGAGAGCTGGGCCTGAGCTGCTGACCCCTGGCAGGCTATGAGTATCTCTTCTTTTTCTGGATTAGTAGCCCTTTGGCTGCCTGCAGTGAAATCAGTTTGACAACTAGCCTTTTCCCCATGTACACTTGTGTTTCTAGATAACCCATTGCTCTCTATGGAGTGCACGCTGGGGAATTAGAGTCAAGCAGTCTACTTCTGGGTGGGGGTGGGTGTTAGCAGGTTTGTTGTGGGTTTTCTAGGGCTTTCTAAGAGTCCTTACTGGTTCAGTGTTGCTGGAAGCCTGTTCTGGTTTGGCTTTGGAGCAGGGATCCTCTGGCCCTGTGCTTCTCATTGAGGTGGGAGCTGAGCATACCCTGTTGCGCGAGTGTAAGTGTGTGGATCATGTGCTAAGGACTTAAAGGTAAACTAGCATCTCTTTAATAATGACTACACACTGAAGTGGCATTTTAGATAATTGGACTAAATGCATTTACTAAAATTTATCTGTTTCTTTTTACTTTTTAAAATGTACTACTAAAAAAATGTCAAATTGCACCCATGGCTTGCACTGTACTTTGATGTACCCCTGTCCTAGACTGAAAACTGATGGCCTGGAAAGGTCTGTCTTGGGTGTACACTCGTGACCTAGCACAGTGCCTCAGACACAGTTGCCACTTAAATACTTTATGACTCAGAGTGGTGAAATCTCATGAATGAGTAGAAACTTCTGTCTTGGGAATGTTAGTTTTTGAAAGAGACAATCAAAGGTTGGAAGGAGGGTATGGTAAAGAACAGACATTCTTCATAGTTTTGCGTTTGAGTGAAATGAAAAAATGCTGAAATGAAACCTCAGGCTATTTCCCAGCTTACCTACCCACAGAGGGAGTGGCAGTGGCTGTGCTGGTAAAGAGCCCTGTCGACTGTCCTGATGGGTCCTCAGGCCTGACCTTAGTACTGTGCCAGGCTGGTCTCAAGAGGAACTTAAGCTGCAGGAGGCGGGGTGGGGGTGGGGTGGGCCGACAGCCTCTTAAGGATGCTGTGATGGACTAATATGAGAGATTCTAGAAGCAGTAAGAATCTACACTGCCTCGTTTCTCCCTGACACTCTGAGCACTACCACTGGAAGCTAGGAACTGCTACTGGGCCAGTGCCAGATGATTACTTTGTGTTTCATGATAGAAATCGTTAACAAATATATTCAGATTTAACCAAGGTCTCGTGTGGCTTATATTTTGGGGTATGTTTTAAATCCCTGGGCTCTGTGTCCCTGAGGATCCCACAGTCAAGGTCAATGAGCACTCTCTAGAGGTCACTTTACTTGAAAAGGAGTCAGGCTGTCTTTGCAGGTGTTTATTGAAAGATACAGCGTCATCCTGTTCCCTGCTTACACAACAGGACTCTTAACTACCTCTGCTCCCCAGGGATGTGGTGGATTAAAGTTCTGCAGAAGGAAAGTGCCATTTCAGTGGAAATTACTAGAGGTGAAAATGAAATTCCTCCCTTGACCTTTAAAGAAGTGGGTAGAAGTTGGGTTCCAGAGACAAGGCCAGTTATTCTAGTCTGCCTTTCTTGATGGTGTCATTCTTTAACTTCCTCCTGTTAATTGTGGCCCACTGCCTTTTTTCTCCTCCCTCTGAGATAAACAATCCCCAAATCTCCTCTGTGGAGAACTCTGGGGGACCTTGACTTGGCTACAGCAGGCTCTTGCTAATCAGAATCGCAGCAGGGCTTGTTTCATGAGCCTGAAAGAATTCGTGTTCCCAGGGGGCCGAGTTCCTTACCTGCTGGGGAGCTACACATTTCTCCTTTGAAGCCTGACTCCTTGAGGATGAAGCCACCTTCTTCCCTCTTCTCTCATGAGAACTGGCCCTCTTTTTCTTGAGGTCTCTAGTTAATGGCTCATGGATGCTTTTCTCCCCTCAGCCCCCTTTTTTAAGGTAAAGCAGTAATGACAGTAGATTTTTGAACCTAAGTCTCCCAGGGAGACTCCAAAGAGAGTGAAAAATAGCAGGTGGTACCCTACAAACTAAATTGTCTAATTCGAGCTTTCTAAGCTGTGTCATCTGCTCAGACTCACTGCAGCACCTGGTCTGCAGAAGCAGCAGGGTACATCTAGAGAGAGAATGCCTTTCACCTTGGTGGAGTGCAATTCAATGGCAGTCACAGGCGAGATGTGTGATGTGCATGCTAGAGATTTGTCTGTTATTACCAGACACCCTAGCAGGCTGCCAGTGAACATGGCGTTTTCTTCTGTTTGGTAGTAACACACCACATTGCACCGTCACGCTGTTGGTAGGTGCAGTTGTATGAGAGAAGGAAAAACTCACCATGGAGCCAATCTGAAAGTGTCTTGTTGGGAAAGACAGAATCATGTAGATTACCTCATGGTGGCAATTTTATATATTTGTTTGGAACTGTTATAGTTTAGAGTGCTTTCTCTTCAACAATGACTTTTTAAAGTTCACAAGGAAAAGGATTATAATCCTCATTTGCATCTTAGGAAAACTAAGGCCAAGAGAGGCAGACAGTGTATACAGAGCTGTGCTAGTGGCAAGCTAGGCTGAGTAGAGAGACTGGACAATTTGCTGCGTGCCACGGTGTTTCTCCTCAATTTTGAAACCCATTTCAGTTGTGCCCTGTTTTATTCTAATTTCATAGGAAACAACATCAAGAGCTACTCTATGGGCAGAGAAGCAATGAGCCCTAGGGAGCCTCAGACCCTACGACCCCTTGGCTCCTAAGCCAAGAAGTACCAGTTCTGTCATCAATGATGCAAAAGTTTTGAGATCTTGATTTAACCCTGGGCCTTTGAATTTTTAAAAAGTTTTGTTATTTAAAAATATTTTTGGGTTCAGTAAAGCCACATCTGAGAGGACCAGAGTTCAGCTCCCAGCACCCATGTTGGGTGCCTACAGCAGCCTGTAACCCCAGTTCTAGGGGCTCTGATGCTCTCTTTTGGCCTCTGTGGGCACATGGGTGCACGAACCCACACTTAGACATACGCATAATTAAAAAATAATAAAATCTTAAAAACACTTTTCTTGGGTTTGTATTCAGCAGGGTGCAGGGTATGCATGGAGGCGGGGTGGGGGGTGTTCTGCCCTGGCGGGGTGTGCATGGAGCTTGGGGGGGAGTGTCCTGCCCTGGCGGGGTGTGCATGGAGCCCAGGGGGGGGGGTGTCCTGCCCTGGTGGGGTGTGCATGGAGGCCAGGGTGTGTGTGTCCTGCCCTGGCACTGTCTTATTCCTTTGAGACAAGCCCTCACTGAATGTGGAGCTAAGCTGCCAGCTAACAAGCCATAGTGATCCTCTGTGTGGCCTCTGAAGAACTGGTGTTAGGGGTGTGAGTATAGCCTGATGTTTTTTCACACAAGTGCTGGAATCTGAACCCTGATCTTGTGCAGCAAGTGCTCTTACCACTGAGCCATCTCATCAATCCTAAAAGTATTTTACTTGATAAATAACTCTGTTTATAGAGTGCAATTGTATTTTGATAAAGGTTTACAACCTAGAATGGTTAAATCAGGCTAATTAATATCTGTCAGTATTTTTGGTGGAGAAAATTTTAAATCTGCTGGGTTTTCTTCTTCATTTTTGACGGATACAGGCTACTCGCCTTCTGCTCAGCACATCACTAAAGCTCATTCCTCCTTACTGATACTTTGTGCTCTTGAACATCTCTCGTCTCCCCACCCCTTCGTAACCACCCTTCTAGTTCTACTGCTGAGTTCTTTTTTTGTGTTATTTCACATGTAAGCGAGATCATGTGGTGTTTGGGTTAGCGTAGTGGTTCAGGTGGACCAGTTCTGGTGTATATACACAACAGAATACCATTGTTAATGGCAGGACTGCTGACATTGCTAATGACCGAGTTTTTAATGGCTGAATAGCACACTGGTGTGTACATAGCACTTTTCTTTCCTCTGTTGATGGACACCTTGATTCTGTATCTTAGCTATTGTGTACAGTGTTACACTGAACCTTGAAGTGCACGCCTCCCCAGCATACTGATTTCACTTCTTTTGATCTTGACCCAGAAGTGCAGTTCTATATTTAGTCTCCTGAAGAACCTCCATACTGTTTTCTGCAATGTTAATACCTATTCCTACCAACAGGGCACAAGGGTTTCCTCCTCAGCCCGCTCCCCTTAGCTGTTCTAGCAGATGTGAAGTGGTAGTCCATGGTTTTCATTTATATTTTCTTGATTAGTGATGCTGAGCATTTTTTCTTCTTCTTTATTTCTTTGGGAAGAAAGTCTGTATATTCTTTGAGAAGTGGCTGTCCTTCACCAGGCCTCTGATCTTCTACTCTCCTGCATAGTAGAATTTGAAGTGCAGTAGACTTTTGGAAGTTACACGTGCAAATTCTCTATTTGAGCTACTTCTGAGGAACTATAAAAAAGACAATGATTTAAAATCGTGTACTTAGGGGTGGGGATTAGGAGTTATATCTTGCAAGACAGTAAACCTAATTCAGTATCTCCATATAAGTATCTTTCTCCCTGGTGATTTCTATATACAGAAGTCTTGTGAAGTGGTTCAACCTCATATCAAAAAAAAAAGAAAAAAAAATTCCTTTAACAAAATCCCATTGATTGTGGAGAATTTGAAAACCCATTAAGGGTTTGCAACATGACCTCCCAGAGCCAGCTGCATTCTGTTCTCTGGGGATAATCAATCATAAGCCGCGACACTTTTCCATCAGGGAATTCTTGGGAGCTTTCAGAAAACTTGATGTCTTTGCCTGTCTATTTATTTTCCAGCTCTAACATTCTTTGTTTCTTTTCTCTCCTTCTCAGCCCAACAGGGGCACAAAACGCCCCCGAGATGATGAGGAGGAGGAACTGAAAACGCGTCGCAAGCAAGCTGGTCCTCGAGAACGCGGCCGCTATCGTGAGGAGGAAGCAACAGCAGCTGAAGAAACAGATGATGACAAAAAAAGGCTGCTGCAGATTATTGACAGGGAAGGCGAGGAGGAAGAGGAGGAGGTACTGAGCTAGAGCTGGGGGGTTCAGGTAGAGGTGCTAGCCCTGGTGCACTATCTGTGGAGTAACTGTGGGCAGAATGCTGCTCTGAGCTTCCCAGCCTCTGTAAATGGAGTTAAGAGGTCCTGCTTCAGAGCTGTTGATGCACAGGTTAAGTGGGATAGGGGAGTCTGGAAAAGGGTTTGTGATACATGGCACATCACAGGTAGACTTAAAAACTCATTCCAGATTATGGGTAGGTCAAAGCCCTGTGGAAACAGAAAAGAAGGGCAGTTGGTGTTGATAGGAGAAAGTTAGAGAAGGCTTCCTAACTATCCTGAGACATGTGGAAAACCCAGCATTTTTCAGTATAGTCCATAGTTTTTTGAAAGAGGAGTTGAGTTCTGTCAATCACACATGGCGGCAGGACTTTGAAGCAGAAGACTGAAGTTCACCATGCTCTTCGATTAAGTGTTTAGGTGTGATTGAAACATGGTGGCTCGTGTCTGTAGTTCTAGCACTCAGAAGCTGAGGTAGGAGGACACTTGATGCCAGGAGTTCAAGACCAGTCTGAGCTGCAGCATAATAAGACCCTTTCACAGAAAGACAAAATCAGCATCAAAGCCACAACAGTTTAGAGAAGAGCATGCCTTTGGGCCTTTGTACTCAGTCTTGCCCTGCACCTTTTGGAATGAGCTCCTCTTGGACCTTCATGGTTCTTCCCACTTAGGTGCTTCCTTCAGGAAATCTGTCCTGTCTCTGAGGTGGCCCTGCAAGCTATTCTCAGATTCTTTTCTCACTAGTCTGTATATTGTCTTCACAGCATGACTCATGATTTGAATTCGTGTTTATCTTACTCATTTGCTTTCCTCCCCTCAGCCTCCCATGAAAACAGCCTGGCTCTGCATTGTTCACAGCTTTGTCTCTGGCACTCAGAGCAACACCTAGCTCTTGGTAGGCCCTTCATAAATATTTATTGAATGAATAAATGAATGAAGCAGAGAAGCACAGAGGTAAAAATATCAGCGATTAAAAACAAAATGACCTTACGTTTCTGTCTTTTTAAATCCTTAAGTGTTAACTTGTATGTTATTTCACTCTGGCATTTTGTTCAATATGAATTATGGAAATGGATTCTTAAGAGCCAGCTGTTTTCAAGTTCTCTCAGACATGATGCTAACTTTGGATTTTAAAAATGAGGCTGGAGCATGAATCTGAGAAGAAAAAACTTGATTCATATTCCAAAAGCATCTTTTCTATGTTATGCTCTCTCTTCCTGGGGGTTAGTCCAGTGCTAATGTGGATATCTGCCCCCCGAAGATGTTGACTTTTGGGGAATCTGTGGCAGGAGAGAGCTCTAGGTTTTGAATTTCCTTTCAGAGGGCAGCAGCTTAGCAGAGCTTATACAAACAGTGTGAATGACCATGCTTTGTCTGGCTCCCACCTCAGCCTGTTAGCCCTACAACAGCGGTTAATTGTCAGGTAGAATTCCCACGTAGGGCAAGGCTGGTCCTGGAGGACTGGAACTGTGGCTGTCACAGGTAAGTGCCTTCTAGCCTGGGAGACAGAAATGTAATGGGGGGGGGCGGGGTGAGCCTTTCTGTTAAGGGACAGGGAGAAAGAGATCACTTTGTAAAAATGACACATGAAAGGAAAGCTCCAAGTCCAGGAATTATTTTCTTTCTGCTACTAGAGTCCCATTTGATGGGAAACAAGTGGCGCTTGCCCCTTTAGTCACATGGACTTGTAAAATATTATTGTCCTTTTTTGTGCTGCATCACCAGCATTCATCTTTCTGAAATCTCCCGCTGGTTTCTGACGTTGAGCTATGGGCCATACTGCTGAAGCCGATGACTAAGACTGATAATTCGGTTTTCCCCAGTGTTGGAGAAGAATTAGAGGAGGGAAGGCCGAACCCCGGAGAGGCCAGTACACGGGATCCCACAAAAGCCACACCCAAACAAGTGTAGTTTTCCCCAGAGCTGGCACAATGTCAGTGATTACGAGGGATGCTTGAAAGTGAATTAACCCTTCTTTCTCAGAAATCGGGATTCTGTTGGTTAAACCCTAGTGATATATTGGGTACACTATGTTTCTTGCTATCAACTACAGCAGTGCACATTACTGTAGTTCACCAAACAACTGTATGGACGTAACTTGTTCAGGTCGTCCCTAGATACCAGAAATGTTTTCATCCTAGTTGCCCTCCCTCTGTTAAGCAGATCTTCACTGGGTACCTGTGTTGAGCCAGGCACCAGGCGTGGGCTGTCTGCAGGGTATCCACCCTGGTCAAAGTTTGAGATTTGAGGTTTGCTAGGCAGGTCCTCCTAGGCCTTCTGTCTGTAGGTCATGTGAAGGGTTTGGGATTTTACTCTAAATGCCAAGAGGATGAATTTGGGAAAGACATGGGGCAGTGTGAGCTGGACACAGAGAGAGTTGAAGGAATTTATTTAGCAGAGTTTTGTTGCTCTGTGGTTAGAACGTAGTTAATGTAGGGTCTGGGTCCTGACCAAGTTAGAGCACTGACTTTAGGTTTTACCATGTCAGGGGAGCCTCCTGGAGCTATAGACCCTAAATAGGGGTGGAGCCTAGTCAAGCACCTCCAGATGCAGGAGCCATCCATAAAAATTTAAGTACTGCAGCATGCCCAAAATGAATGTATAGGTGTTTCCCACTCAAAACCCAATATAGGAGGAACATCAAGATTTAATAATAAAATAACAGCCAACATTTTCTGAGTAATTATGAAATTATGGGATGATTCAGTACTTTCTAAGAGGATCTATTTCAGGTTCTCCTAATAGCAGTTTCTATATTGCCTTTAGGTGTGAGTTATGGTCAATGACTGTGAAGCCGGGAACCTGCGAGTTGGGAAAGTGCCTGTCCATTGCAGCATATTAATAAACCAGAAAGTGAACTGAAGATGCAATATTTCTGAAATTTCTGTACAGATCCCCCCACCCCCAGCCCCAGGAATGATCAGTTTTTAAAAAAGATTTATTTTTATTTATGTGTCTGTGTTTATCTGTGTGTATGGCTGTGGCTGTGTGTCTATATGAGTATATGGAAAATGTGTACAGATGCTGGTAGAGGCCAAAGAGGGTTTCAGGTCCCTCAGAACTGGAGTTACAGACTGCAGGTCTGTAACTGCCCAATGCAGGTGCTGGAAACCAAACCTAGATCCTCTGGAAGAACTCTTAGCTGCTGAGCCATCCCTCCATCCCTGATATTGGGCAAGATTACTAAATGCTTTGTATTTTATTTTATATTTTGAGACAGAATCTCCTGGCTAGCCTGAGACTTACTAGGTAGACTACGCTTGGCTCAGCCATGTAGCAGTCCCTTGGTCTCTGCCTCCTGAGTGCTGGGACCATGCCCAGCTACTAACTTTTTTGTTGTTGTGTGTTTGTCTTTTGTCTTGCCGTGTATCTGGGCTGGCCTCAAACTCATGGTCCTCCTGCCTCAGCCTTCTGAGCATCAGGACTATAGATGTGTACCTCCATATCTTGCCTCAAGGTTAGCTCAATCTTTGATGTCACTTGTCGGACTTTCTTCTTGGCCACTAGTGAGGACCACACCCACAAATGTGTGAGAAATGTGAAGCAGCGGCTACGGCTCCTTAATGACCATTAAGTTAGTCCTGTATGTACTGTGCAGAAACAAGCATTTGGGATGACTTTGGCCTATGTACTATAGTGTGTGACCTCTGGTGTAGGGAAAAGATTAAGTGCCTCTGACTGATTCTGAGTCTTGTCTTGCCTGTGTAACAAAAGAAAAGGACAAGGTAAATATTACTAGAACTATCTTTGCTGGGTGAATCTTTAGTGCCTGAGATAAAATGTCCTGGTGTGAATGCTGGGTATTATGTGTGGTACCCAGGATAATACTCAGAATCAGAAGCATCTGATTCAGCCCCCTACTGTCATTCTACCTGGGGAAGAAAAGTCAACCAAAGGTGGAACAAGGAGGACAGAAGAGCCACAGTGAGTAGTGGTAAATGCAAGATTCCCGTGACCAAAGCTGTTGCCTTTGTCCTTCCATTCTAGGAGGAGCCATTGGATGAAAGCTCAGTGAAGAAAATGATCCTCACATTCGAAAAGAGATCATACAAAAATCAAGAGCTTCGGATCAAGTTTCCGGACAACCCAGAGAAGTAAGGCTGTATTTTGCTAATACACTTCCTCCTTTGCAGGGTCCTGTTGGCTTTAATTTGTTGAGTTTGTTGTTTGTTTTTGTTTGCTTTGAGTTATATGATTTGGGCCAAGAGTCTCAGTGTGACCCACGTGTTTGCAAAATCACTGAAATACCAGAGTCAGTGGTTCAAAGGGCTATGGTTTATCCTGAAAGGAGAGGCCCCAACAGTATCAGCTAGGAGAAGCACACATCTGGCAGAGTCTAGAGAAATTTGTGTCCCTACATCCTGTTCCTCCACAGGGAGAGGGCAGACAGACACACTGCTTTCCTCAGCACTGAATTATATCAGTATGTTTATGTCCTGGCGAAGCCTAGGGTTTTTATGCAGGACTGGTCAGGTCCTTGTTCTGTGGCACTTACAACTACTACAGTTCCAGACTCCCAGAAAGAAAGCAGTTGTTCTGTGCTGCAGGCTGACAAAACAACCTTATTACCTAAAGAATAGTCCAGAAGCCAGATTCATAGCTGCCAGCTCCCGGCAGGCCCTGTAAGCATCCTTTCTAAAGAGCAGACCTACTTGTTCCTAAATCATTCTTTTAGCACCCCAAGAATACCATCCATGGCTGCCAGGTGGGAGCTTCACTGCTGAGAAAAATGTCCAAGTCTTTGGGGTCAGAGACATGTGCATGTGTCCCCCATGTGATCCAAATGATGATCACTTATTTGTTAACCTCAGGGGTCTCATCTGAAGGTAGCAGTGTTGTTGGAGGACTGAGAATAATGACCAGCATCCATCTGTGTACTGCCATCCATAGAAGCTTGTGAAACCATAGTTAATATGGTTTTTACTGTGAGGCGCCCTGGTGAGGGACTTGAAATCTTTTAGTCAGTCTGGAATACAGACTAAAAAAGATCCAGGATTTGTATAGATTTTAGAGTTCTAAATCTCTGTTTCCCTCCCTGTCTTTCTTACTTCCCAGATAAATGGTTTAATGAATTTTAATAGGCCCAAAGCCCTGAGGCAATTAGGAGTTGGATGGTAGGTCTTTGCACTTGAGTTTGTGGGTTACTAGGGAGACGGACTGTAAGTGTGAGGTAGAAGGAAATTCACAGCTAAAGAGATGGAAGCAGAATACTGTGGAAGCGTAGAGAAGAAACAGTAAAAGCCCTGTTGAGGACCTCACAGGTGGGGTTTGAATGATTTTAACTGTGTTAGGCCTGCAGGTAACGTAAAGAATGCCAACCAGGGCTGAGGAGATGTCTCAGCTGGTAGAGTGCTTGCCACCGAAGCCTGAGGACCTAAGTTCGGGTCCCAGAACCCATGTAAAACCTGGGTGGGACAGCACATATATAACCCCAGTGCTCCTAAGAATACAAACCAAGGCTGAGGAGACGGTTCAGTGGGTAAAAGTGCTTTCCATCCAAACCCAAAGACCTGGGTTTAGATCCCCAGAACCCATGTAAAGTTGGGTGGAATAACATGTATGTAATCCAGTGTTCCCACTGTGAGACGGGAGGTGGAAACAGGTGAATTCTCAGAAGCTCATAGGCCAGCTAGCCTGTGTACAGAGTGCAGAGTGAGAGATTCTGTCGCAGGGTAGAAGGCAAGGAAGACACTGAGGTTGTTCTCAGATTTCTGCATGTGCACCACGGCATGTGTGCCTATACACACACACACACACACACACACACAAACCAGTGTTAGAGGCAGAGTCTTCATGGGAGGGAGAGCCCCACTGTGCTCACCTTTCCTGTACAGGAAGAGGCACGGCAAACCCAGCCCTCTGTGACAGCAGCTAGGTCAGTGTCCAGCTTCCCAGCACCAGCATCCCAGGGTTTATACTGGGCCCCCACTGTACAGCAGCAGTTAGCACGCTGAGCTCTCTGGGTGTTTAATTAATTCTCAGTAATGCACAGCGAATTGCTTTTGTTAAAAAAATAATTTCAGTGAATAAGTAGAGTAGGAAATGAAAGTTTCCCTTCACTGTACTGACCCCTTTATCAATTTCCCCCATCTGGATGTGACCCTGTGAACAGTTCTTTGCATATTCTTTTAGATTCTCTATAATATACAGATTATTCCTACATAAATTTGAGCTTACATAACACGAAATGCTTCCCTGTTATTTCCGGTCTGCCTGCCTTTTGTTTTTCAGCTCCTGCACAGTATTTCTTGGTTAGGAAATTCCATATGTATTTATTTTTGTACTGATGGACTTCAGAATATTTTAAGTACTGACTTTCATAAACAGTGCTGTCGTGCCCCTCCTGTGCATGTGTCTTTGTGTGCATCCTTATAGGACAGATGCCTAAATGTTGACTGCCCAGATGGAAGAGTATACAGTTTCAGTCTTTGAAAGCTACTGCCAAATTCAACCTTCCTCCAGCAGCATCTCCTTCTCCACCTTCTTAACAATAGATGTGACCATTCTTTAATATCTTTGCTGTTTGTTTTCTTATTATTTCTCTGCATTGGACTCTTGCTGTTGAAGGCAGATTGAGTCCTGTTTGTCCCTGTAGTTTTGGTACAGTACCTCCTGTGCTGCAGGTGCTCAGTAAACATGAGAACTCTCGTGCAACTGTTGTCATTGTTACTACCTCCCCATCATTGGAACCCAAGGGACAACTCAGGAAGAAGTTATGTGTAGGTTGATAACACTGAAAATGTAAAGGATCTGATTTACTTCTTGGAATAGCAACATTCCTTTTGCCCACTGGATAGGCATTTGTTCTGGCAGTTCACAGTGGTGAATGTAGGCCAGTCATGGTACCATTCACCCCTGAGGTACAGTGATCTCTGGTGCTACAGTTCATAAGCTGCTTTCAGAAAAAAACTTATGTTCTTTAAACAGTGTTTTTCAACCATACTTTTCCATTCAAAAAAATTATAAGCTATTTTAGCTTTTAAATTTGAACATATAAAAATTGAAATTATACACAAAGAATTTTTTTGCCATGTCAAATTCAGTTAGGAAGCTACATTTGTTTTCACCTTGAGTTCTTGAATTCTTGTTGGTACAATGTCTTCCATAATTCTCCAGACCAGTGAGGTGCAATTAAGATGAAAACTGCTAGAGGGTGTTTGAATGAGACTTTCCAGTTGAGATCAGAAACACTCAGATTTCTTTTCCCGCATACATGATTGCCGCTTTGATTGCATCCTCCCAGATGCCTTTCTTCATTTGGCGGTATTTCAGAGTCGGCTGACAGCTCGCCTTCCACAGCTTCCCCTTGACTCTGTGTGACCTTCTCTCCAACACCACATCAGATGTTCTGTTTCCGTTGTGTGTCCTTCTTAGTTCTCTTCATTTTGGCAGGATCAGAACTGTTTCACATAGTGATTCTTGACCTTTCTGGTCCCTTTGCACTCTCACTTGAGTACCCTAAAGTGCTTTTCTTAGAAAATTATAGAAAACACAAGAAAACACACCATATATTCCATTAGTTATCAAGAATGATACAGGTTTTAGGGAGATGGTTCAGCAGGGGAGAGTGCTTGCTATGCAAGTATGAGGACCTGAGTTCAAATCCCCAGCACGCAAGTAAAAATCTGATTGTGGTCCTACATGTGCCTATAACTCCAGTGCTGTGGAAAGTGGAGACAGGAGGATCACCAGCCTAGCTCCGGGTTCAGTGAAGGATCCTGTCTCAAGGGAATAAGGTGGAAGATGACGGGTCAGGATATCTGACATCCTTCTTTGGCCTCTGTGCACACAGGCTTATACACAGCACAGATAGGTGGGCATACACCCCAGACAGACAGAAGAAGTGAATGATACTATTTTCTACCCTAGACAGTCTTCTATAAGAAGAGTAAAAAGAGGAATAGTACCTTAGAATTGCTATGAAACTTTTGATCTGATAGATCTTCCTCCCTGACGAGTATTCAGCTGCCTCCTAGCCATGCTCTTGGGGTCTGGGGACCACATCCTGAGAACCAATCATCTAATGGGCAGAGGGGAGCATCATCGTCCCTCTGTAGTGATGTTTGTATAGCTACATTTAGGATTTGGCAGGTTTTTATAGTCCAGTGTTT
This sequence comes from Eospalax fontanierii, assembly GCA_035773235.1. Taxonomy (NCBI): domain Eukaryota; kingdom Metazoa; phylum Chordata; class Mammalia; order Rodentia; family Spalacidae; genus Eospalax; species Eospalax fontanierii. Next base: position 21,480,741 of record CM069550.1, on the reverse strand, counting down.
CTGAGTTTTGAGGTCATTTGTTAATATTCTCTCTTGTGGTTGAAGGAGAACATTTTGCTTGTCTGAAGCAGATGAACATGGACAGGCTAGAAGAACATTCTGCCCTGTCAGATAGAGTTGATGACCCCCATCTCTGCCTGGTTACTGTTTTAATATGTTGCTCTATTGCTTTCCCATCGCCTCTCACCTGACCTTTGCCCTGGCTGTGAGTCATGTGTTGCTGAAACTATGCTGGCTCCCTAAAGACAGCCTTCTGCAAATGGTAGTGTGTGCCTTAAACAGGTGGGCTCTACTCGGTCAGCAAAACAGAAGAGAATTGTCTTTGTGACAACATAGCAAACCTGATAACCTAGCACACACCTGCTCTGTGCCAACAATATTATTGGGCACTTTATATGTATTCTCTCTTTAAATCCTCTCTATAGTTCACCTTGGAAAATAAGCAGATCAAGATTTAGAGATAAGTTAACATTCTGTCTTTGACTGGATTTGGTGTTCTAGGACACATCTTTTGTGTAGTACTGGGTATCCTTGCACTTAATAGTGTTTAATAGATGTATTGCATTTGTGCTAAGCTGGGAGCTCTTTGAAGCCAGAAACTGGGATTGTTATCTGTATATCTTCTGTACCTCAGGCAGTAACTGGCACCTCATATGCACTCAGGAAATGCGTGCTGACACCTAGCTCATCGTCCTATCCTGGCCAATCTTTACCCAAGCCTGGGCATTTCTCACTTCTACTCAGGTGGCACCCAGTAGGAGTTTTGTGATGTACTTGCAGTTTGGTTCTCTGCTCGTTTGTTTTGTTTTGATAATTTTCCAACTTTCTAGAACTTAAAATCTAGGATTGTTACCATACGTCTCAAAGAATTACAAAGTTGGAACTGAGAGAAATAGTCTGTTGATGTATCTTATAAATCTTGTGAGTCTGTTCTGTTTGCTTGCTTATTCGTTTACTTAGTAGTGCTAGGGAACGACTAAATGGGAAACCAGGCCTTGCACACAGTAGGAAATCTCTCTGTGACTGAGTTATATCTCCGGCTCTTGGTTTTTTTGAAACAAGATCTCACAATGTAGCTGAGGCTGGTCTTGAACTCACTTCCTGAATGCCAGGACTGCGGATATGTACCATTACACCAAATGGGGTATTTTATTGACTCTTAAGATTTCTAAGAAAAAAAAAATTATATATACTAAAGGATTTCAGCAAATTCCCATATGCGAAGATAATCTAATTTCCTTTAAGCCTTGTTTACTTCTGGAATCAGTTTCTGTATACCCTGAACTACGACTGTAGTAGGTGCCACGGAGTGCAGGATCACGTGTTCAGCACAGGACTCTGTGCTGCCTTCTTTTAAACAGCCTGAAGCCTCGGTGGCACTAGTGGTGCTTTCCTTTGCTCTTGCATTTGACGGACACTGCTGAGTCGCTGTGGTAGGTCAGTGTGTGAGCCAGGTGCTGAGGACCGGAGCTGAGCATGAAGCTGTCTCTGTCCTGGCAGAGCCCTCTCACGACAGTATTGCACTGTCAAGTCCACTGCACTTAGTCTTTTATCAAATATTCTATCCTTCCCCAAACATTTATGCTGCGTTCAATGCTGTTTTGTTGTTGTTTGTTTGTTGGTTTTTTCTTTTGTGGTACTGGGTGTTGAACCTAGGGCCTTCTATATGCCAGGCAAGTGCTCTACTACCCAGTTGTATCCTGGCCCTCCATGAAATTTTATGTGAGGTAATTTTCCTTGTTAGCTTTGGTGCATCATTACTGCCTGTCAAGGACTTCAAAATGGATGTTGTCAGCTCTGCCACTGACCTACACTCCCAACCCTGCACAAGCCCTTCAGACCCATAATTCTGATTGAATTCAGGTGGTCACACTTCAGTGCTCTGAAAGTAATCTATTTGCAAGCATAGAGGTAGAAAATGCTTTTAAAATGTGGTATTGGGGGCTAGAGAGAGGTCTCAGTGATTAAGAGCTCTTGCTGTTCTTCCAAAAGAGTGGAGTTCAACTCCCAATATCCACGTTGGGTGACTCACAACCGCCTGTGATTTCAGCTCTGGAAGATCTGATGCTTTCCTCTAAATTCTGTAGGTGCTCCCACACACATGGACATACTCCATACAGAAACATACACATAAATTGTTTTTGAAGTGGTATTGGGAGAGAATCTTGATAAAATAATTAGGAAATTTACTTTGAATAATGAACAGGTAAGAATAGCAAGGAAATATGTTTGACAAGGAACACGGAGGACATGTTTCGCAGTAAGAGACTACATACCCACAGCAATGTGGAGATGTGGAGGCTCAGAAGTTCAAAAGCCTAGAAACAGATGGAAATATGCATTCTAGTTTAGTGTATGACAGATAGATGACACTTCTTCAAATATATGGGGAAAGGCTATATATGGTATAGGGGAAGCTGACCTAATATTTGTAGAAATTAAAGTTGACCTTGCCCTATAGCATGTTAAACTAAGTTTTAGGTGAATAAAACATGTAAATATATAAACAAATAAATACACCATAAAACATCTGGTGTTAGCAGAATAAAACCTGACTCGTGTACGGGTGAGAGATAAAGTTGGTAAAGGCAAAAGTTTGACTGCTTGAATTTTTGAAAGCCTTTATGTCAATAAATAAATAAAAACCATTGTGTCCAAAAAGCTTAGCATATAAATTAAAAGGCCAATATTTTTCTCTGGTTTATTTACTTTTTGTAGTGTGACAGAGATTAATGTGCTTAGTATAGAGAACATTTTACCAATCAGTAAATAAGACGAGTACCCTGATTTTAAAATGGGCAAAGAACAAATACAAATAGTAAACATTAGAAATTTTAACCATTTTAGTATCAGAAACACACTTTTTTGTTTGTTTGTTTAAGACAGGGTCTCCTTATAGCCCTAGTTGCCAGACTGGCCTCTTATCTCACAAAGATCCACCTGCCTCTGCCTCCTGAGTGCTGGATTAAAGGCCTGCGCCACCATGCCTGGCAGAAACACAAAATATTAAGGAACCTTCTTTGCCATCTTGCACTGAAGGAGATTTGAGTAGATGATGCTGCTGAGGAGGAACGTAAGGGAAAATAGGTCTTTCATACATACTCGTTACCTTTCTGGCAGAATAAATCAAAATCTGTTAAGTCATGTATACCTTTGACTTGGCGCTTCCCTTCCTGGGAATTTATCCCAACACAATAATTATGAATGTGCATCTCTATGTGTCATTTGTTATAGGGGGAAAAATGGGAAACTATCTTAGAATGCCTGACAAAAGGGGATTGGTTATATAAATTACAGTATATCAAATTGAGGGTATGCTATGCAGCTGTTTAAAATTTATGATTTACAATGGAAATTTCAGATAAACAGTCGCCCACACACTCTGATTGATTGGTAGTCCCTTCCTGGAGCACTATACTGAGAAAGATTTGGAAGCAACTCGGCTCAGGAAGCCTAGGAAAGTGCTGTGGTCAGTGAGGGATTTCTTGGGAAAAGAAGGACCCACAGCAGTTTGTCAGGAATTGACTTTTCCTGTCATGAACTGATATTCAACCAATGTTAACAACAGTAAAATTGAACAAATTATAGACCACATAGACTTGCTTTGGGGGGAAAAGCCTAAGAATTGAGAAAAATGACCCAGACACACTAAAATTTCAGAATTGGTTATTTCCTGGTTTTGGTGACTATGGACTACCTCTCTGTGCTTTTTACATGGCTTGTCTTTCTTTTCCCAGTTTCTTTATGAAATGCAATATTTTATAATGATCATATATGTAAGTGTTTAAAAATAATGTTGAGAAAAACAGTGATAAGGGATAGTGTCTAAACCATGGATATGTTTTAAAGAAATATAGTCTAGCTGGGTTTGGTGGCACACACCTTTAATCTTGGCACTCAAGTGGCAGAGACAGGTGGATCTTTTTGAGATAGAGACTAGCCTGGTCTACATAGTGAGTTCCAGGCCAACTGGGATTACAGGGAAACTCCATCTCAAAAACCAAACCCAACCAAACAAACCTCTAGGCTCTAGGTTTTGTTCCTTCTGGAATCTGGATTCTGGTGTCTGCCTAACCTACAGCACCTAGACGGTGATGAATCCTACATGGCTTCAAAATGCGCTGCACATGTCCCTTTTCTTTGTGGCCTCCACTCAATGAGATGGGCATCCGTAGAGACAATATAGGAGATACAAGGGAGAGTTCCTGTCTTTGAGAATAGCAGATGTTCATGTAATGGCAGTAGCATAGTGCTAGCAGCGAGCACAGATCCTTCTGCTTCTTATGCCGTAGGCTGTGCTCTGAGTGTTGTGTATGCATTTACTTTTATTCTACCGCAGCCCTACATGATGGGTACTGTTATTATCCCCTCTTACAGATGGCAAGATAGACTTAGAGAGGCCAAGAAAGTGGTAAATCGGGGTATAAGCCAGGCCATTGGGCTCTGGAGCCTGTGCAACCACTGCATCCTCTCAATCACCGTGGGTCAGGTATTCATCGATTGAAGTACATCAGCTTATTTGCTTCTGAGAACAAACCTTCCTGTCTGTTCATCTAGGCACAGTGTGCATTCTATAGACATCAGTCACTAGGGAGGGTGTGCAGAGGGAATGCAAAGTAGTTCTGTTCCTCATGCCTGGGCAGAGGTTTGTGGGAAGGTTCCAGGTGGACCTGTGAACGTGTCATGCTGCATGGAGATAGGGAGTGATTAGAGTTTGCCGGAGATCAGTCAGCCTGACCTGGGACCTGCCTCTCCTCTCGCTGGAGAGAGTTAGGAGGGAAGAGGGCCGCTGTGAGGGGGCAGGCTGCAGCCTTTCCTTCTCTTCCTTTGGGTGACGGGAATAATTAGCTCTTGATCTGAAGGGAGGAATAACAGAAACCCTCTTTGGATTAGTAGGCAGTGCAGGGCACTGGAGTGAATTGCAGCCCAAGGGGTAATGGTAGCTTATCCATAGGACTGGTGGGCAGATTATTTATTGCTGCAAAATGCTTTGAGGGTCTTAAAAGGTATCTGTGACTGCAGGAGAAAGGGGACCCCTGTAATGAGATCTGAATCCAAGATTGATTTTTGTAATGAGGAAATCGATTTCCCAAGGAAATCTTGTGACAGTATGATGTTTGGGTGAGTGTACTTCTTGGTTGGTCTGTTGTAGACACTTTGACAGATTGTGTCAGTCTAGATAGTGCTGTGGTTTGCTTCTGCATGCCAGGAGTACCCCTTGCCTTTCAGTGACTCTGTCCTGTTCTTCCCTTCTAGGTTCATGGAATCTGAGCTAGACCTCAATGACATCATTCAGGAGATGCATGTGGTGGCCACCATGCCAGACCTGTACCACCTTCTGGTAGAGCTGAGTGCCGTGCAGTCACTTCTCGGGTTGCTGGGCCACGATAATACAGATATCCTTCAGATCTGTCCTCTGCAGAAGGCTGTTGCAGGGAAAGCTGTTTGCGTTCTGCCCCTGCCTCTGCTGATGTGTGCTGTCACGTCTGCCATTCTATTTCCATTCTGATTCTCTTCTATCCTGAAACACGCAGCTCCTCTGTTCATCTGCAAATCTGTGTCTTATCTATTAACAAGCCTTGAGCAAATCTTTAATTGTTTAGGTCTCTGTTATTAGTACTGGAACGTGCTATGGTAGATGTGTTCATATACCAACAGCATTAATTTTCACTACTGGAATTTGGAGGTTCAGTATTGAGGCAAGGCCAGGCAGATTTGAATGTGTTGATCTAGACATCATTCTGCTAACAGATGGCCTGGTGGGGTTGCAGCTAGAGGAGGCAGTGAACCGTGGCAGAGTGTGCGCTGGTGTGTCCAGAGGATGGAGAGAAGCTTGTCTGTTTTGTCCACTGATATTTTCTAATTCCTTAAAAAAGACCAGGTGTGAATGCCCAGTAAATAACATTTCATATTTGTTGAATGAGCATTAAACCTAAACAGACAAGTTAGGTTTGATTCCCAGACTTGTGTGTGTGTGTGTGTGTGTGTGTGTGTGTGTGTGTGTGTGTGTGTGTAAAATGCGATATTTTCACCTACAAAAGTAGAGTTTACAACCTTATCCCTGGGTGTCATGAAGGGGATTAGAGATGTTGACCGGCCGTTTGAGTTATGATTCCAAAACCATTCCATACTTTGTCTCTACTGTCAGATGTGTAGTCTCCCTAATGTAAAAGCTTTTTGATGTGCTTGTATATGGGGTTATGGTCATTAAACTAGATTCTCCTCTAATAGTTGTTCTGTTTGAAACCAGATTTCCAAAGGTAAGAGACAAATGTAGTGAATCTGCTTGAGTGATATTCATGGGGAATCTGCTGCTGTTTCATGTTATTTTCATCTTTCTGGTAATCTCTCTCCTGAGAGCTTGTCTGAGTAGGTTCTTTCCTGACTGATAATTCTCACAGAAATAAATCAGCGAATAATTTTAATGTAGGCTTCTTGAAGGGCGATTGTAAGACATTTCTTGTGCTTCATGTAATGTTCCTATTAGGAACTGCTTAGCCTGTCCCTTGATTGACGACTCTTCACCAGAATTTGCTGTGGGGTTCTGAGTTATATGAGAACTCTGACCAACTGGCTTGCTTTGAAGTGAGCGTGGTCTCATGAGTTCATTCATAGACATGTGTGAGTGCCTGTTAGGTATCAGGCAAAGTGCTGGATACTCAGCGCCCACCTACTATACCACGTGCTCAGGCAGCTTCACTTTATAAGCATGGAATGCACATTTTCTTAGTCGGTTTGGGCTGCTGTAGCAGGGTCTTGGTGTCTGGTACGGTCTGCTTCCTGGTTTGCAGGTAGCTATTTTCTTACAGTATCCTCCCAGGGGAAAGGGTGAGGAGCTTGCTGGGTCTTCTTTATAAGGACACTAATCTCACCCACGAGGGCTCTGGCTTCTGACCTGTCACTTCTCAAGGTCCCTACGCCCAGGTCCTGTCCCACTGGAAATTAGATTTGAACATAGGAATTTGAGGGAGGAGGTAAACATTCATTCTGTCTAAGTACTTGATGTAAGGCTGATTCACTCAGGGTACTACATGGTCTTCACAGATTCACTGAGTATTCTGGTTGTGACTTCACCTTTTAATTTACACATTGAATAGCAGACTTCAGAACCCCATCAGACCTTAACCTAGTGCTTTATTTCATTGTTTATTTTACCTTTTATGATTATTATTATTAGTTTGTGTATGTAGGGGAGAGGTAAACTGTAAATGTGTGAAAGTCAGAGGACAACCTCAGATGTAGAACTCGGGTGCCTTCAACGTTTGGTTTACACAGGGTCTCTCGTTGGTCTGGAACGTCACCACATAGGCCAGGGTAGCTGACCTGCAAACTTCCAGAGACCCACCCATCTCTGTTTCCATCCTGCAATCACTGGGATTACAGGAGCACCTCAACATGCCCAGCTTTGTAATGTCGGTTCTAGAGACTGAGCTTGAGGCTTCAAGCATGCAAGGCAAGCGCTTTACTGACTGAGCCATGTCTGTAGCCTTCACAGCCCATTTGTTTCTTTAGTGACAAGGCTGAGCTGGATGTGGACAGCTGACTGTGGAGGTCAAGGCTGGTGTCTCCAGCATGCCTGGTGTCTCTGTGGCATTTTCCCAAATAGTTGCTTTGTCACTTGTGACCCTGAATGTTAAGAAGGAAATTATCTATGGTTTCTAGAAACACAGCTCTCATTCTTTCTTCTCTTCCTGCTAACTCAGAATGTTTCACTGATTCACCAGCCGGGTTCCTGCTGGGGAGAGGACAGACATGAGCCGTGTCGCTTGACATTGGTGTACTTGGGAGAGGCAAGGGCACAGATGTTCCAAGTTGTTACGTTCTGGTCTTTAAAAAGGAAAAAAAACACATCTCCCTATAATATCTTTGACAGCCTGCCATTTCCCTCCTGTTTCTTGAGAGCTAAACTGTTTGTCTCCCTCTTCTCTGCCAATCTTCACCCAATTGGCCTAATGATATTTTTAAAAATCTGATTTTTAAATTATGCCCTATATCACATTTAAAGTGCATTCAAATTTTTTTTAATTACCTTAATTTTAATTAGATGCAGCAATTAGGGTAAATGTCATCCTCCTCAAAGTATAATTTTTCTTGAAAGCGGTTTCAGGAAAGAGTAGGCCCTCTTGACTTACAGCTGACATACTGTCTGCTGTCAGAGAGGTGATCTCCACACATTGTGGCACTCCGCCTCTTGTCTTATCTCTGATCTATAATGGAAATTTTTCTTCAGGAAACGGTTGTTAACAATTTGCTGTTGTACAGCTGTAACTGCCCGAAACACCTTACCATGAATAAACAATTTCATGGCAGTCATGACTTAAATTTTTAATCTTTTTTAACTCTTCATTTATCACCCAGGACATACATAGCTGGTTGTGTTACCAGCAAGCTCAGGTCATCTTTGCTTTGACCTTCTCAGAGAAAACATAAATGATAGGGATTTTAATTGGATCAGAATCTGGTATGTTGTAACCTTAAGAGGCAGTGGATGTGAGAAAACAGCTTGTGCCTTGTCCTTTCAACCGTGAGAAGCTGCCTTGAGTTGATTCTGGTGCTCTGCATGGCTGCTGCTGGTGAGGCTTGTCAGCTGTCTGCACTGGAGCCCAGCCGTGGCTCTGGGCTGGCTGCACAGGGGAATTCTGGTGTATGAAAGAAGAGTTGGGGTGAGGGACCCCATCTGCCATGGCATTGAAGGGTTACTTTAAATGTGTTTACAGGAAGCATGAAGTGGAATCCAACAACTGCTGCTTTTTAAATGATTCCTGTGAAGTAAATCATGTAAACATGTTTAGAGCCACCCCCTCCCTTTGCTGTGAATCACTTAGAAGTATTTCCACAGAAAAATAAAACCAAAGATGAATCTGAAGATATTTTTCCTAGGCATTACTAAACAACAGTTTGGCTGGCCAGGCCTAAGCTAGATTTTCTGTTTGCCTAAAGAAACAAAGAGGAGTACAGTCCCAGGTGGTAACTGATCACCCTCTGCCACCAACATTTCAAAAGTCACCATAGCACCAAATTCATAAGTACCCTGTTTTATGTCATTTACCATGTGCTCAGCCCAAATGCCTCAGTCCATGGAGGCAACGCTGAAAGCTTTTTGGCAGATCACTGGTGCCTATGGGAGCCTCCATTGTGTGATAAGCATGTTGGATCTCAGATTACTGCCGGGTGGCATGTGAGGGAAGCACCTGTAGATCCTTCCACTCTGGAAACGCTGGCGGAGTCCTGAGGAACAGAGTACCCCAGTCTGGCTTGGGGCTGGTCAGGAATTGGGGATTGGAGAATGGGAGCTACTGGTGGGCATTCCACGTTTGTTTCCATGGTCTCTTCCCATGCTGCAAGCTGGTGTGGTCTTACAGCTGCTCCTGTAGTCACCCCAAGCTCATCAGTGTATCGGGCCCACAAGTTTATTTTAAAAAAGAACCATGGTTATGGCTCCGCAGTGAAGTGCTCTGGTCTTTAATAGTCATTGAAACAAAATTTATTCCCTCTGCCCCACCTCTACCCCTTGTGATTCAGAAAAGTGAGATCTGGTGATAACCTTAAGTCACCAGTCCAGTGTAAAGCATAGTGATGTGCACAGAGGGAGAACTTAGTGTTTCGCTGGTATGACTGGGACAACTCCTGTTTGTGTGTAACTCTTTTGGGGAGTGACATGACCACTATTTTCTAAATTACTGTTTTCTTAGACTGGAAAACAGGAGAACTTAGGGAATTGGCCCTTTGCATTTTGTGAAGAATGACTGTGGGAATTTGCAAAGGAAGGACCAGAAAGGTTTTTCATAGACCACTAGGGACCAATTGAACTTGAGCAGTTTGGGTCTGAGAATACTAAAGTGGAATAAACAGACTGCAACACTGTATTATCCCAGAGTAGTCTAGGGTGCCCTGTGTTAGAGACCCACCTTAATGAACAAGAATAGGGCTGGGAGTGAGTTGATTCCTGCTTCACTGCCTCCCTGCAAGCAGTGGCTAACGAGACTTGCCTATATGTTGTTTCTCTAGGAGCTGTTCTCATTTTGATATTTCTAGAATTTATTTTTCTTTATGTATCATCTGACTTCTAGGTTAATATCTATTGATAGGCCACTCTTGTTTTTGGATTCAATTAAATATGTTCTGAAGAACATACTTAAAATTTTTAATTTTATTTTATGTGTATGAGTGTATTACCTGCATGTATGTAGGTGCACCTGTGTCCTGCAGTGCCCATGGAGATCAGAAGAGGGCATCAGATCTCCTGGACAATTGTTAGCCGCCATGTGGGTGCTGGGACTTGAACCTGGGTCCTCTGGAGGAGCAATCAATGCTTTTAAACAGTGAACCATCTCTCTAGCCCCTCAAGAACATACTTAGATTAGGATTTTTGTGAGTTAAAATGACAATTTATGAAAAAGACCTTAATATAGTTTTTGATCATGTTTATGGATATTAGATGAAGCTCATGTCCTTGGAAAGTGGCATAGCTGTGACCTGCTTTGGACATTTCACCTCTGGCATGTTAATGCCCACTTGCACTAGTTGGTAGGCAGTGTTGAATGAGTACATCTTCTCCGTATTAGTTTGATCTAGTGTTGATATAAACTAAGTGTCCACGTTCATTCTTGGGGGGCTTTGTGATGCTTTTTTAAAAGGAGAGAAAGAATCATGTTTGCATTTAAAAGCTATCTGCTTTAATTCAACTATATCTACCTGCAAATAAAATTTAAAAAAAATTTTTAAGGAAAAACACATTTGCTGCATTGAATCAGTTATAGCCTCTGAATCTACACTGGTTTGCTTTCTTAAGAAATCTAATTTTTAAAAAAATTACTTCTGTTCAATGTTTCTTACTCTTTTTCCCACTTTTAAATAACTTTGTTCCTTGTGGACACATCTCAGCAGATATTTTATATAAAGACTAAGGGGATGAGGCCAAAACCTAAATATCTAGAAGCCGCACCCCCCTCCAAAAAAAACAACAACAACAACAACAAAAGTAAAGCAAATATCACTCTCCAAGAGCTACTGTGCTCTGGGTCATTTTGTGCCCAGCTGGTCTTTCTACTTCCTTGTTGTTATACGATATATTGCCCAGCAGTGGACAGGTATGGAAGGAGTGAGTGGGGTGGCCTTTTTACTTGACATGCTAAAATGGACTATCAAAAAGTGTTTTAGTAATTCTCGGAGAAACAGGCTCTCTGTTTTCCTATTATACTTGGACTGGAGAACTTTTACCTTATGAAATGAAATTGTAACTACAGTGGGAAAAGCCCATCACCCAATCCCAGCATCTGCCTGTGAAGAAGGTTAGGTGGGCACAGGCCACACCAAGTGTTTTCCTCAGGACAGAGCAGACACTGTGTGTCCATCCATAGCTCTGGCTCTTGTTCTCCTTTGTGGTTTTCATATGACCTTCCTTCTGGTTATATTCCATTATCTAGGAGTTGGCCACAATTGTGGATTCATTACTGCCTTGCTGAAATGCTATTTTGGGAACGTTGGGAATTTATGTAAAATCAGTTAGTGGTGGCATTGATAAGATGTTTGTTAGACCTAGTGACCAGCTCATTGTCAATTTGACTTCTCAAATGAGGCAGGAAAGCAGGCAAGGAGTGAGTCTACTAGAACATTATAGAACTATAACATTATAAAGAAATGACTTTTCTTGGTAAAGTTAGTCATTATTAGGTTCTTGTTCAAAATTACCATTGTCAATCTCCCCAAGTTCCTATGTTTAATGTGATACATTTGGCACATGGTGTGAGACTAATCAAAGATAAGTAATATTTGACCCTAAAAACCTTAGAATCTGAACAAAGATTGAACGATTTGAATGTTCATAGCATAGCTGAAATATAAAATTAGATGTTCCAGACCAATGTGAGCCGAAAAGGAGACCATACTACTGTTAGCTTAAGTTTTAGACTCTAGAGGTTGTCAGGAAAATGAAGGCAATGATGAAGGTTTGACCATTCTGTGAGGAGACCTGACCAACCACCTGTTTAGTACTTCCATGTTTCCAGAGCATTTAAACTTCCATGACCTTTAATAAAACTTCTATTTCTTATAGCTACACAAAGAGATCAGCGGGGCAGAACCATCATTCCTGTTTTGTAGATAAGGAAGCTGAGGCATAAATAGAGGGGCTTGGGCAAGGTTACATGGCTGGTATTATTAATGAGACCTTTCAGCTTACTTACACAAGGTACCGAGCAAAGATGAACCTCATGACCCTTGACCACAAACTTTTGCTGACTCATCTGCTGCCCCGTCAGATACATTGACTCTCTTTGACTTGCAGTGGGGTTACATCTCAGTAAAATACATCACTAAGATGAAAGTTTTCAGACAGCAATGCATATAATATTCCTAAGCTACCACATGTAACTTAGCAGGATGGTACATGTAAAGTATTGGGCATTCACTCTCACAATCACACGATTCACCAGGAGCTATGACTTTTGGCTGCTGCCCAGCATCAGACAGAATATTGTGCTGCTTATTAATAATACGGGAAAGATAAAAATTCCAAAATCCAGGTGTGGTTTCTAGTGAACACATATCCTTTCATACCTAGTAATGTCAACAGATCAAAAGTCAAGCCATCAGAACTTGGAAACCAACTTGTCTCTTGAGTCTATTTTATGAATAATTATTACAAATTAGTTAATAAGTATTCATGCTGCTGTTCACAGGATATAATGATATTGCTTATTATATACCCAATCCAAAATCCAGATCCTTATCCTTGTAACTGGTGAATGGATAGAGGTGTGTGTGGGTAGATGAAGGGATGGGTTTGTGGATGAAAGTGTTGGTGGGTGGATGGAGGGACCCATAGATGAATAGAGAGGCAAATGGGTGGCATATAGGTAGATACTAGATAAAATAACATGCATATTAAATAAACATGTTCCCATGAATAAATGTGGGGATTTCTTAGATGAGGAGTTATTAAGGTTTTATTTTTCCTAAGACTTTTAATAATTTATGGTGGAAGTAAATAACAACTCTTTCATCTGTCTGATTATAGTTATATATCAGTAACCAGAATTACCCAAGTCTAGTCATGTTTGAACTTGGCCTGTGTCCCTCTATGTACCGCTGTGAAAAGTGTGGCTCATTGTCATGGCTGGGATCAGGTGGACCTGCCATTCTCTCTGAGCTCTTGCGGTGACTTTAGGTACTGTAAGTACTCTGAACTTGAACTTTCTTGTTGATAAAATGGAGATCACATTGAACCATGCTATGCTGTTGTAAGAATTCAGTACCTGGCCTCTGTTCCAATGATAGCGTTTAAAATAATGGCCTCTTTGGCAATGATTGTCTCAACCCTCATAGAGGGAGAACTACTAATTCCTGCTTAGAAATGACTCTAGACTACTTTCTAGAGGTAAGTTTGATAGCTTAAAAAAAATCAATTTAAATGATCTATGTATTTTGGTTTTCTTTGTATCAAGTATGACTGATGGCCTTTTCTGTCAACACTCTACTCTTCTGTTTACTTTGTTGATAAAGTGTGAAGGATTTTTATCCAAAGACCTTTAAGCTCATTATACCATCTCTAGCACCATTGTGGTTTGGGTAAATATCACCTTTAAGTGTAAGGGACATAGAAAATTTAATTACTTATTCATGATGGTCACCTGATCAGTAAACCTCTAAGAAAATTTTCTTTCAGCAATAAATGTTCATAAAATCCCTAAACCAGGAGCTCGAGAGATGGCTCAGTGGTTAAGAACACTGGCTGCTCTTGCAGAGGATCCAGGTTTGATTCTCAGCACTCACATGGCAGCTAACAGCCATGTATAACTCTAGTTCCAGGGGATCCAATGCCCTCTTTTGACCTCCGAGGGCACTATATGACATGGGTGCACTTACATACATGCAGGCAATATACTCACACACACAAAATAAGAATAATAAAATAAAATCCGTGAAACAGCAGTCAGCTCCTCTGCCATTCTTGTTGGTGTGTCCCACCTCTTGTTTTTCTTTCTGGTGCTAGTGGAACTACCCTAGCTTGACCTTGCCCTGTGTCTATAATCGCATGTGTATAGAAGCTTTGGGATGGGCCTTCCCCCTTAAGGCTGGACCATCCTGGCTATCACCCTGACTCAGTGCTCACAGCATTCCAGTGTACCCCGCACAGGCCTGGCTTTAGTTTTTCATAGCCCTTTCTTTCTTTTTCTTTCTTTCTTTCTTTCTTTCTTTCTTTCTTTCTTTCTTTCTTTCTTTCTTTCTTTCTTCTTCCTTCCTTTCAGCTTTTCATTTTTTATTTTACTTTATTATATGTGCATATATGTATGTATGTATGTGAATGTGGTACATGCACACGTGTGTGTGGTGTGCAAGCCTGTGCACACATTTACTGAGGAAGTCACAGAAGGAGGTTGGGTGTCCTCCTCTATCACTGTCTGCTTTATTCCTTGGATACAAGTTTCTTTCTTGGAGCTAAGCTGGTTATCAGCAAGCCTTAGTGATCCGCCTGTCTTGTGCAGGTGTTGGGATCTGAACTCATGTCCCCATGCTTGAGTATCAAGTATTCTTACCCAGTGAGCCATCTCCCCAGGTCGGTTTTACAGCTTTTTCTTCTGGTTAGAACTTTCTCCTCCCACTCCTCTCCCCTCGTCCTCTTTCTCCTTTTGCGTGTCTCTCATTCTGGCTCTGTTTTTGTGCCTGTGCTTTTATTTTCTAGCCTGTCTGCCCCCATCTTTTCAGTGACCTCCCTGCTTATTTCAGGATGTGTACAGTTTCCTGTCCCATGTCCTGTGTTCCTTGTCTGTTGCATGTTGCTTGTTGCCTGTAGCACATGATTTCTTAAAATGTCTTTGATCGTCATGGCACAGGTAAAGAAGCTGAGGCCCAGAATGACAGATGGATTTGCCTTTACCACTCCACATTGCTGCGTTCTTCATGGGCATTCAGTGCAAGTTATGTGAGCCAGGTTGGGGAGAGGGAGTAGCGGGAGAGAGGAAAGTTTGACCAGGGAAGGGAAGCTTAGTCCTGTGGTCTAGTCTCAAGCGTGACTCTCTTTCGTTCTCTTTCCCGTGTCCTTTCTCTTACTCTCTGTTCTCTATCCCTATTTTTTCCCATGTTTAGTTCTCATTATTCATCTTCCTTGTGTGGGTTGAGGGGGTCAGCTGGGAGGGTCTAACGCCACTTTGTGTAACTCCGCCGTCTACATTTCCAAGTGATTCTGCCCGTCCTGGTCTCTGCAGAACCCTGGTGGACAAGGCCCCACTCCTGCTTATGCAGGTGTGCTGGGCCAGGCACTTCCAAGCTTGCTGAGTCTCAGGAGCCTGTTATGAGACAAGGTCAAAGGTGATGGAAAAGCAGCCTCCAAAATGATCTGTTTGCATTTAGAAATTTAAGAACATGCAGTAAACCTTTGGACTCAGTCATCAGGAAGGTGGGAAGAGAAGAGACCAAGTGACTCGGTAGTTCACCTGCCTTACCCAGACCCCAGTGTGGGAGAGAGTGCATTAAAGACAAGCAAGGAAGAGGTGGAGATCTGAGCAGGCACCAGCAGGGCTTCAGTGTGCATGTGATGCCTTAACGCTCATTACATGTGTCCATAGCTGTGGTTGATCTGCTTCAGGAGCTGACGGACATAGACACCCTCCACGAAAGTGAAGAGGGGGCCGAAGTTCTCATCGATGCTCTGGTGAGTCGCCCATGCCCCGGGAGGCGTTGGCTCTGCTTGCCACTATGCCTGAGTGGCAAGGCTGGGTGGAATAAGTAAGGAGAAATGTGGCCGGTGGGCATCTTCTGTGGGGCTGTGAAGTGAGGCGCTGTAGTAGAAGCCCAGCTTTTATGGAACGTGCTCTCTGTGCAGACCATTTCTCATTCTGTTAGGCCTGCCCATTCCTCAGCGCATCCTCTCTGAAGCGAGGCCTAGGAGATTTGGAGCAACATTTCTTTGACCACAGAGCTGGGCTCTGAACCTATGTTTCTCTTTGTTTCTGTGTCTTGCCTTCTCTTACTGGGTTGCTACTAACCTTTTGACAGAGATCTCACAAATACTTGCTTTCTGTTCTGAACTTTATAACCCCAGTTCCAGCAAGGATGAATGTTCTTATTTATTTGACAAAAGGGATCATCAGGGAGAATTGGAGAATGTTAAAACGCCTGAGCAAACCTTAGATCTCTTAGGCCAGGGCTATATCCTCTGCTTACCGCTGGAAGGGCCACCCAGTTTCTTTTTGTGTGTGACATCAAGGCAAAGCCTCAGACTTCACTTCACCAGCCAAAGTGTGACCCCTGGCAGCCTGCTCCCTTCTAGTCTGATCACCTGACACAAAGATGCCCAGAGGCGGAGAGAAGCCTCTTGTTTGGTCTCTAAGCCAGGCCTGCATGCACTGAGGTCAGAGCCTGTGTGATCTGATCCCCACCTGTGATAGGAGGACTCCAAGGCTGAAAAGGCACCCAGCCTGCTGGGCAGAGGTGGGTCTTTTCTGCCCGGAGCTCTGTCCTCCCACCAAGCCCACGCCTCCTCTAGGGTCTGGCCCTGCCTTCTCTTCTGGTGTCTTCTGCCTCTTTGGTGAGAATGTTGGCAAGTACTGCTTTCCACACAGTCCGCAGCTTCTCAGAACTCACCACAGCCACTGGTGGGACGGACACTCAGGTGCTCACTAAACTGCCTTCTGCCCCTGTCCGTGGCCTGCTGAGTCTGGGTAGTCAGATGGGGCCCTGTGACTTAGAGACCCCGCTGCTGAGCAGCTCACTTCCTCTACACCTTTTCCCTTAACATTCTCTATATCAGATATTCCTGCTTGGTGCCCACTGCTGATGGGTGGTTTGAGTGAAGGGGTTAAGAAACCATGGGATATGAGGGACCGTCTCAGAGAGTGAGGCTGGAGCCCAGTGGGGCCCTTTGCAACTCGAATGAAAATTTCTGTGGCTGTTTTCTTTTCAAGTTCCTTTCTCGAGCGAGCTGCCACTTTTGTGTTCTTCGGGACTTTTATTCTTCCTTTGAACCACTGTGCAGAACGGATGCTGCCTTTTGTTTTGAGGAGTGTCTGAAGGAAGGCTGTGGGACTCGCTGCCGCATCACGTCCCTACAGTGTCATTTGTGCAGTCTTACCTTCCAGAGGTTAATTACAGTGGCCCTGTGTGTGCCTTCCTGCCTGGTCCCTGGACTGGTTTTAATTACTGTCCTTTGCCTGTGTGAATGGAGAAGACGAGAGATGAAACAGCTAGCCAGCGGCTGCTGTGAACCTACACAGAAGCAGCAGTTCACACAAAGCCCCCTTTGTGTTCGCCGTGTTGCCAAGCCCAGCAACAAAGGCTGCATCTTGCAGGTTTTATTGTCTGTTTGGAAGGAAACAGTTCATCCTCAGGCTGGGGAGCCATTAGGTACCTGCTATACAGGGTTTCCTGTTTGTTAGGGTTTTTTTTAATGATTATATTATTTTAAGATTTTGACTCTTATAGCTTTATCCCAATGGGACCAGTATGAATCACAAACACTGAGCGTTCTAGAGCCCAATATATTATTTGCTTGCTTGCTACCAGTCAGAAGCCATCAGTAAATATCAGAGAACAGAGCTGGCAAGTGGGTGTCCATTTATCTCTCCCTCCCCTTGTGCCACATTGAAGAAGAAGTTTGATAATTCTCATATTACAAAGGTTGAGTTGTCTTCATAGTTTTAATTTGGGGCCAATATTGGAGGCCTGGAATTGCTGGAGCAGAGGCTAGAGGGCACATGGCAGGATTTATTGTGGTGTGCAGTTTGCAGTTATTGCCTTGGTCTTTTTCCCAGTTGGAAGTCCCAAGCAATAGAATAGTACATTTGCAAGGGAAGTGCTGTCCTGGCATTCTGGGAGTCTTTGGGGTTTTAAGTTTTGGATCACATTCATTGCTGTTCCTTATGCGAAAAGAGAACATTTGTGCTTTGGAACAAGTCAATTTAGGAGCCTCAAAGACAGACTCCTCCAGAGAGTCGCAGACATGAGGGTGTGTTGCTTTGGTGAGAGCTCCCTGGCTCACATTTCCACAGACATGCTTGTAGTGCAGTGATCAGACAGAGGTGCTTCTCTACTACTAGCCTGGCCCACTGAGCCTCCTTGGACTTCCTTGGACCTTTGGCTCTTGGGAGATTTTCCATCTCATCTCAAAGGAATTTGTGTCCCCTGGAACTTGTCATATTGGATTATAGCTTCTGTGCCTCAGTTTGTCCTTTCTGAATTGGGGACTGGTCAGTATGACAGCTTTGTCATTCACTGTGTGCCCTGAGGAGTCACCTAACCTCTCCATGCTGCATTTTGTCTGCACAGTGCAGGTAACAATACTATTGGTCACACAGGGTGGACATGGGGAATCAGTGATGTATTTAAGTAGTCTTCAGAACAACAGCTGGCATTAAGGAGACATCCAGTATGTGCTGGCCACCTTCCTTGTGAAGGCATCACATCTGGCTGAGATTCAGCACTTTGTAAATGTCAGGTGACAGAGATAAGCATTATCTGCCACATGGTGACATGTTTGAGAATGTTCGTTGAACTCAAACATGTTTCAGTTCCAAAAGTGTTTCAAAAAACAGTCTGTGAAGTACTGAGGACAGATGGGCTAGCTATATCACACCTCTTCCCCTGATGCCCAGGGACCATCGAAGAAGAAGAGGGGAAACACTGTAAGTGCTAGAGGTCAGGGAGGACCAGAGTGAAACAGAGCCTTCTGGACATGATAGGACTTCTGCCTTCATGAGCTCACAGCAGCTGTGGTTGCCTGCATAGTTGTGACCAAGCTAGTCAGTATGCTAGCATGGAGCAGAGAGGGGATCAAGAGCCCCTGCCTCTAGCTGAGAACCTGTTGACAAGTGATAACTTCTAGGGGAGAGTTAGCTTTCTTTGAGGTAGGTTGACTATGCTCCAGGGGATGACCTCACAATGTTTAAATAGCTCAATGGGTTATTTAAAAAAAAACACCCCCCCCCCCCCCCGCAACAAAGTTGATGGTAGATGTGGAAGAGTTGAAAGGTAGTGTTGGGGCAATATAATAAAAACACATGTGTGCACATATAAAATTCTCAAAGAAGTAACAAAAACATTTATTTAAAAATATTTGGCTGATGTGGGTCTAAACAAGACATCCAAAGATGGAGGCTAGAGAAAAAAGAGGGGCTGGAGAGAGGGCTCAGCAGTTAAGAGCACTGGCTGCTCTTACAGAAGGCCCAGGTTTGAAACCCAGCACTCACATGGTGCTTAACAACTGTCTGTAACTCCAGTTCCAGCGGATCTGACCCCCTCTTCTGTCCTCTATGGGGCACTTACATACATGCAGATGTAACACTCATACATATAAAAAAAAGAGAAGTAAAAAGTAAATTTTAAAAAGAAGGGAGAGAGGAAGAGAAAAAGAACCACGTGGTAAGGGTAGAAGGCAGAGGGCCAAGACCTCGGGCTCTGTGGGAGTGAAGACGAATGTGTGGTCAACTGTGGTGGGGAGGTCACCAGGGACCTGGGGTTTCAGACGTTGCTATGACCCCTCAAAGGGGACTTAAGTATGAGTATGCAGAGCTATCACACTGGAGCAGGCTAAAGTGTGACTAAGCTGTGAAGCTGACAAGGAACCACTGTCTAAGAATTTCACCAATATGACTTTGATGTAGAGAGCCAGAGGATTCCCTTCCATTCCTTTCCTCACCCTCAGTGAACCCTTCCTAAATATTCAACCTTGAGCCCCTTCTTGGTCCGCCTTGGGCTTGGTTGCTATTTCATTTTTGCTGCTCTGGGGTGGCCACACTGGACGGGTTTGGTGTTGCTTCAAGGTGCGCACTATTTAAATCTCTGTATCCTGTCCCTTCCCATTCCATTACCTTCTCACTTTCCTCTTTATTTGTCCCTAAGCAAAATTCACCAGTTGACATGCTCCGCATCCTAGGAATGGGCTAGCAGTAGCTCTGAGTAAGACTGACAGAGAGGCTCTGCTTTCAGGGAGGGTGAAACAGGAAATAAGGAAATTCATTAACAGAATTAAAATAGAATGATGTGATGTCCAGTGCCTGGAGGGTCAGATTAGATTGTTTTCAAGAAAGGTAGGTTCAGGGTATAAGAAGCCAACCATTCAGAATGGCCAAGATGGCACACACCTTAATCCAGCACTTGGGAGGTAGAGGCAGGTGGATCTCTGAGTTTGAGACCAACCTGGTCTATGTAGTGCATGCTGGCTCAGCCAGACCTGCGTGGTGAGTCACTGTCTCAAAACAACAATGACAAAACAGAAGGGTCAAGAGCACAGTGGAACAGAACAGAGACCAAGGCAAGAGCGAGCTTGGCACAGGGAGGGAATGAGAAGGGGCCACTTGGTTGAATGTACCCCAGTGGGAAGAACAAGGTCTGGGCCCTGAAGGCCTGGTGGGATTGCCAGCCAGAACAAGCTGCAGACGAGGGATTGGCAAAGTCTTCCCCATTTGCTTGGGCAACTGTATGGGTGTCAGGGAGAGGAAAGGCTCAGGGCTAAAATCGTAGCTGCTTCATAGCCTCAAAATTTTGTTTGATCAAGATTCCACAAGCTGGGGGAGTTATTTTTTTAAACATGAAGTTTCTGAAACTCGTAGTGTTTGGAAGAACTCCAATCCAGCTCTTGAGAAGTTGCAGAGTGTGCCGGGTAGAAGAGGAATCCTCCTTCAGACCTCTCATCAGTCTGCTGCTTTATTTCCTCTTCTTCTCCTATATCCTTCCTCTTTGGTCAAGTGGAATAAGGTGTGTGATTGTGTCCTTGAACTTTGTCTGAGTAAAACCAGCTGGAATATTGTTTGGGAGACCTGCTAACAAGTAGAAATAACCAGAGACTTATCAGAACACGTCAGGCCTCAGACAGTCCTCATTTCCAAGGCCAGGGTTTCTCTGGCTGCTGCTTTAATCCCCAGGCAGGATTTGTTTTTAGTTTCAGACTTCGTCACAGGTCCAGAAAATTGAAGGTAGACCCGAGGGGCAGAGGAAGTAGGACAGAATGCTAATTTGTACTTCTTACTAGGCAACATCCAGAGCTATGCATAATATAAATACTTTCCAAGGGTTTTCTGAGCTAAATGTATTTTGACTGCTTTTGGCCCTTCTGCAATCAGATAAAATTGTGTCTAACCCAACTAAACATAAAGTTTCACACTTTGCAAGCTTTAAAAGGCTGCCTGTTAGAAGTTAGATTTCTGTAACAAGAGAAAAGATTTTCCCCAGCCAAACACCCATCATCCATATCCACTCAGTTCTAGGATTTAAGCGCATTGCTCATCACCACCATCCCATCCCTGCTGGTTTCCAGCAGAGATGGGAAGCATAACTAAGAATCAAGGAAGAGGGACACATAATGCAGCTAGAACGGCAGTGAGCGATGGAAACGGGTAAAGCGGGCTGCAGAAGCCACAAGCTCTGTGCTGCCCAGTGGAGCTTCCATGTCTGCTGCTTCAGGGTTCAGGGAGATTATGTCAGTCAGGGTGATTTAGGAAAAAACAAGCTGTGACATGATTCTTTTCTCCCCCAAGATGTTTTCTGTTTCCGTTCCCATACTCAAACTGTTCAATTCATTAAGGGAACACTGCCGTGGATTCTTTGTCGACACTCTTGTTGCCTGTGAGGTTTGAGAGTGATGGAGTGTATCTCCTGGCAGAGGGACACAGCAGCTCTTTCTCTGTTTACAGCCCTCTCAGTTCTGGCTCCTCCTCCCCTTCAGTGGGCTTCCCTCATTGCTCCTTCCTCTAAGGTACAAAGAAAAGCTTTGAAAATGCCATTCACTTGTGATTAGGGCTGGCTTTTCCCGAGTCCAGATGTCGCCCCTGAGTCTCACCTGGAAAGAGCAGAGAGCTCATTTTCAAGGTCTGCCCCTTCCCTCCGCTGCTGCTGTCCACAGACTGTTGGGTGCCGGCTTTCTACACAAGGGCTCAGAAAGTGTTGGCCAGATGAGCTCGTTTCTTCCTCTCCTGTCTTCTCTGCCTTTCGGCTCTCACCAGAGTAATAGGGCACGATGAGAGAAAGCAGAGTTTCCAAGTTGGTCTCTCTTTGCCACAGCTTTGCAACTCTGGTCAGGTTAATGAAGTGCTCTGAGCCTTTGTTGTGTTAGCCGTGAGAACTGGGATTACACAAGGGCAGACAGAGCACTGTCACACGGGAACAGTGCGTATTCATCAGTTTATTTGGGCGCAGCAAATTTCAAAGGTATCCTCTGTACGCAGCATTGCTGGAGACCTTGAAATGTGCCAGGGTGAATGAGGTAAGGGACTTGCCATAAAAGAACTTAGCTCTTTCTGTGCCAGTGGGGTTAAGTGGTGAGTAATTAATTGGGCATCAGACTATTAAAGGGCTAAATGCAGATTCTCTATTTGACTTTTTGAGCTGTTCCTTCAAGCAGAAGTAGTGCAGTCATGTAGTGAGGCCTTATTTTCCTGTGATTGTTGCAAGATTCCTATGTACCCCATTTCCTCTATGGAATAATAAATGAGGCACTGGGAAGGAAAACATGCCACTTGTATGTAAACACTAGTTTGCAGCAGATGTGTCTCCCTAGCTGCCTGCTCAGAAGTGTCTTCACTTGGATGGCCACTTCCCAGGAGAGAAGACTAGGGCTCCCTTATTTCCTTCCCTGCACCATGCTATACAGATAACGGCACGCAGGAGGGAAAGCACTGCTTTGCCCAGGATTCTAGAAGGAAGCCTGGCTTTGCCTTTGGCTATCACTGCTCAGCAGATGCGTGGTGCTGGTACCACAGGTCAGCTGTGTGATGCAACTACTACAGGTTCCTGTTTACCTCAAAATGTGTGACTCAAATAAGAGACATCGTGGTTTTGTGTGTATTCCATGTAGTTCATGCATGATGCATTTGCTCATGTAACTGTTAGTCATTTTAAGAGGGAACTAGAAATTTCTTGAAAGTCAATGGTTTTTAAAAGCTTGGCATGGAAAGTTAGACTATTTGGAGTTTAACCCTAAATTTTGTGGTCAACATAAAATGTGGCTAACAAGCCTTCCACCCTCCCTCTCCAGTGCTGTGGTCTAAGAGCTTGCTTTGCCCAGATGCACTGCTGACCTGCTCCTGCGGTCTTCTCGGGACGTGTGTGCACCACCGAGGCAGAGAGAGCACTGGGCTTGGTTTCAGCAGTATTGCCCACCAATTTTGTAACCTTGAAGTTTCCTTTCCTCCCCTCAGTTGTGCTCCGCCCACCCTAAGTTCGGGATGCGGCTCTGCCCCGTCCTTGCCTCAGGTCCTTTTGAGAGATGCTGGGTTGAGAGCACATTGGGAACCGGAGGCTGATAGTTCTGCGCTTGTTCGTTGGTTCAGGTAGAGATGTGGGTATAGCTATAGAAACATGACCCATGACCTGTCCTCTCCCTCGCTTCCGCATCGCTGCAGGTGGATGGACAGGTTGTAGCATTGCTGGTGCAGAACCTGGAGCGCCTGGACGAGTCCGTGCGGGAGGAGGCTGACGGTGTCCACAACACCCTGGGTGAGGAGCACGGCGCCCGAGCCGGGGTACCCTGTTTGCTTCCCTTCCTCTCTGCGAGCCAGTCCTTTCTTCCCCTTTACTCCAAAGCCACCTTTCAGAAGTAAAGACCTGTGTGCACATTTCATTCCGCGAGCTTTGGTTTGACATAGAGGCAGTAAAGGCTGAAATCCACTAAGTAGGTAACCTTCCTAGACAGAACACACTGGCTCCTAAATTTTACCCAGGCTTACCTCTAACTGTGAAGCTGAAATCCATGCCAGGCCCCGCTCCCACCCGGAAAGCTTATGCTTTGTTTTTAATCATTTCGTGTTGACTTTTCTTATCGGTTTCCTTCCATGGAACTACAGACTTTTGCACTCATGTGTGCTTTATTTTCTCTGAAAAAGAACTACTGTTGCTTCTCCTCTTATGTGCAGATCGCTTTGTAAATGGAGTTGAAATACTGCTGCTGACTAGGCTGCCCGAGTCCAACGTTCATTTAAGTGGATTCCACCGCAGTGTATTTCCTCTTCTTTCCTCCTCAAATCTCTCCAGTTTCTCCTTTTGCCAAGTTGCCAAGCCAACAACCTGTTTAAAATTGTGCCTTTGGGCAGTCCTCTTCCTCACTGGCCACTATCTTGTGACACAGCAGTCTCTGTAAGCAGAGCTCCAGCGGAAGCAGGGACTCCAGTGAGATTAGATTTCCTCAGACTCTTTTTTGCTTACCATAGATTTTTCTTATAGTTCTAGACTCTTCAGTGTGGATTATCATAAAGAAGAGGAAAATGGGCACCCAGGAGTGAGCGAGGAGAGGACACGACAGCCTGTGATTGAGGCTGGCTCTAGCGTAGAGCCAGAATTTGGCATTGCCATCTGTTAGCCTAATGTTGGATTTCGCAGAATCAAAAGCTTATCAAAAGTCTTAGCTGGCTGTTCATATAAAGGCCCTGGTATGATCAGGAAAGTACTGGTCTGGCAGATCTGTCAAGTTGCAGCTTAGGCACCTACCACAGTCAGATTCATCCCTACACTCCCTCCTGGCGTGCCTAGTGTCTGTCAGGCACTGTGCTAGGACTAGGGCAGACTGTGATGATAGACATGGTTAATTAAGGGAAGACTGGTAGGAAAGCCCAGAACAGAAAGGAAAGATAGTGCCAGGTGACAAAAGTTTTGGTAAGAGTCAGTGAAAAGTGTCCTTGGAAGGGGAGGAAGGGCCTCAGATTGTTCCTAGGGAGCTGATCAGGACTAACTTAGACAAGTACCCTTTGACCAGTAGAGGAGTGGGCTGTCAGGCAGGGAATGCCATGTACAAAATCATGAGTAGACTTGGGGGCAAGTAGAAGGTGGGGGCACTGGCAGTGGAGATGGGGTGGTGGTGATGGGACCAGAGGGGTAAGTTTGCCCAGAGTTTGGAAGACCTTGTGAACTGTAGCAGTGAGTATGGTTTTGTCTCCAGTAGGTAACAGGAAGCCATCTAAAGGTTAAGCAGAACCACAGCATAGAGGCCTAAGAGGTTAAAATGAATGAATTGATTTTCTTAGAAAACATGACAAGAGCCTAAAGTATTGAGACGATTTTCATCTCTCAGATGCCCCCTTCCCTCGGCAAGCGCACACGTGGGGAGCCTGACTAGGCAGGGGCTGGGGGGTGGTGAGTGGTTTCTTTAGCCCTTTTCTCCTTCAGAATTCAGACCCAGTGTGTTCTGGTCATGGTGCTTAAAGTGACCCATTCTAAGATACGAAGTAAAGGGGCCCTGAAGGGAAGGAAAGCATTTGATATGATAAGGACAGTAGGTCATTTTTTTTTACTGCCCTCCTTTCTGATATCATAGCCGTGTAATGTCTTTTCCCCCTTTGCCTCCTAATTTTTAATTTTCCTATTAAAGTCACACTTTGACTATTGGAGGAGATAGAAGGACCAATTATCTGCTTCCTGGTACCTGGCAGCTCCCTCTGCCCGCGTGGCCTTTCCCCTCTGTGCACATTATGTTGTTCAGTTAAGGAGTTCATGCTTGCCTCCCTGGCAGTGTCCTTGTTTCCACACAAATCAGAGAGAGAGAACCAGAATGGAGGAGCCAGGAAAGGCAGAGACTGCCCCTACCCAGGGTGCGTGGGTGGGAGAAATGGTGTTTCTGCCTGGCCCCCGTCTCTAACTGCAGGTCTCTGAGGCTCTGCTACCCTAGGGACTAAGCAGGCTTTGCTAGGCAGCTCTCCACCCTTGTGCGTGTTCCGCTGTGGAATTGCCTCTATTAGCATAGAAAACCCATCCCTTATCCCTTTTGTGAATTCCATCATTTTCAGTTATGACTTTTATTTGTAACATAACTTGAAGAAAAAAACCACAGCAACTCCCTGGTTAATCTAAAAGTGACAACACAGCATCTGGCTGGGAGGAACACAGGGAAGTGGGAAGGGGAATCAAATGCCTGTTGTGGGAAGCAGGCTTGCTGCAGATGGAAATAGAGTTGCCCTCCCCAGTGACTGGTGTCTGTCTCCTTCAGCTATTGTGGAAAACATGGCTGAGTTCCGGCCTGAGATGTGCACAGAGGCTGCCCAGCAGGGGCTCCTGCAGTGGCTGTTGAAGAGGCTGAAGGTAAGTGGCTGGGCCCTGCCACTCACATCTCTGGGTGTGCCTGGTGGTCTTTTGATGGAGATCATCTGCCCCAGCCATGTGCTCTAGTTTGAAAGCTTCCCGTCCTTTCTTTGCTTGTTCTTTGCCTTTTTAAAGAATCTTTTTCAATTCCACTTCTTAGATTCAACAGTCATTAAAGGTATTATATCTATTCTTCCAGAAATTCTTTGTATGTATATGTGGGAGAGAGTGTTGTGTGGATCATAAACAGAATTAGATGTTTTCTTATGAAAATTGTTTTTCACTGAACTAATGGTTACCTCATAGTCCATTGTGCAGATGTACCAAAATTAAATTATTTTATGTGTATGAATGTATGCCTGTTTGTATATAAGTGCACCCATGTTTTGCAATGCCTGCAGAGGCCAGAAGAGGGCGTCAGCTCCCCTGAAACTGGAGTTATGAACAGTTGTTATTCGCCATGTGGGTTCTGGGAACTTAACTCAGGTCCTTGGGAAGAGTAATCAGTACTCTTAACCACTGAGCCATCTTTCCAGCCCCTAAATTGCTTTTCATTGAGATAAGGTCTCATGTAGCTCAGGCTGGCCTACTACTCTTTGTAGCCCAGGATGACCTTGAACTTCTGATCTTCTTGCCTGTACCTTTGCAGTTCTAAGATTATAGGTATGAGCCATCACACCCAGTTACTGCAGTGGTCTTATGTATGCTAGGCAAACCCCTAGCAACTGAGCTACATCTCCAGCCTTCAGAATTAATTTAAATACTACCACTTTCAAGTTTACATGTTGTAAACAGTTCAGGAGTGAAATACTGTATTCTAGTGCACTTGTCTCAGCCTGTCTGTGTGATAAATTCTTAGAAGTGGGATTAACAGGCCAAAGAGTATGCACATCAACATTTGTGGTAGGTATTGCAACATTGTCACTCTAGCTTGCCTCACTGATTTGAGAATGTTTCTTGTTGCTCCTGGCAACTGTGGGCATTATCAAACTTAAGGCTTTACTAATCTGATAAGTGAAAACTGGTATTATGATATTTTAATTTGGATTTTAAAATCAAAGAAATATACTGGCTTCTAGTTTTCAATAGCCATTTGTAGGCCTGGGGCAGTATTGCAGTTAGTGGAATGCTTATCTAATATGCACGAAACCCTGTGTTTAACCTTCTATATCATATAACTTGGGTAAGGTAGTAAATGCCTATATCCTAGAACTTAGAGGGGGAAGCAGGAGGCTCAGAAGTGCAAAGTCATCCTCTACTACGTAGCAAGTTCCAGGCCAGCCTGAGCTACATAAGACCTTGTCTCCAAACAACAACAACAATAATAATAACCATTTGCATTGCTTTTAGCCTCATATGTGTTCTGTTTGGGTCATTCTTAACATAGGATCAACCATCTTTTTAATGATAAATGCTACCTGCAGAGTAAATGAGGAGAGGGAGGCAAGGCTGTTAGCATGACCAAAGGTGTGATGGGGCAGTATGGAAGTACTCATGCTGCTGAGGTAGTCCAGGACAGTCTAGGAAAACTCTACATGTGACTTTAATGTATGGTCCTCACTAAGATCCACTGTCTCTATAAATATGAAGCAAGCTTTCCTTCTTTCTTTCTTTCTTTCTTTCTTTCTTTCTTTCTTTCTTTCTTTTTTCTTTCTTTCTTTCATTCAGAAAAGATTGATTCTTGAAGTAGTCATGGCCTTGCTATGCTTTAGAGTGTTGAGATCCAAAAAAGGCTGGAGTATATCAGGTCAGGTTCATCTGCACTGTCTTGATGGAGCTAAGGGGAAGGTTCTGCTTAAGGTAACATGCACCCCTTGATTCCCTTCCTCTGATCGTCTTGGTCTTCTCTAGTCCTTGTTATTTAACTCTTGGTTCCCATTAACTCTGTAACATAGATATATGGCACATTCACTGAAGTGAACCCAGCTAGTGCAACTGTTACCATCAGTGGAAATGAGCACATCTGCTGGGCAATGTCTGTATGCTGAGCCCCCTTCCACCCTTTCTACCTTCCTGTGTTCAGCCGGCGGCTCATTCATCATCCGTTGCCATCTGAGTCTGCCATCCTGTCTAGGTGGCCTAAGTTTTAGAACTGTATTTGTTTCCTGGTGTAGCTCCCTTCGCATTTCCCTAAACTCGGTTTCTTCCTTTCACAGTATTCAATGCATTTTCATTCTCTAACCCTTTGAGGCATTTCAGGATTGAGGGGTGGAGGAGAGGAAAGTAGAAATCAAGTAAAGGGGATAGGGTGAATAGCAGAGACCTGAGTTGCTGATGGAGTGTGTCTCTAATCTTAGATTATACAAAATAATACAATAGTTTTTGTCTCTGTGAAGTCAGGATAAGTTTTTCTCAGTTTCTTGGAGCTTAATACTGATTTTAAAACTTCTCTGTCCTTTGAAGGGTGTTTAAACTTGCATAATCAATCAACAGTCACCTCTCCTCTCTCCTGTTTCGTTCATTCTTTCTTTTTTTTGGAATTGGTTGTATAGGAAAGGAAATTGAGACTTTTGGGTGTTTGGCCTGGATTCCATTTGATATTTTAGCAAGCTGTTACTGAATTTGCCTTAGGGCACAGATATTTGTATAATCCTCAGCATAGAAATAGCCTTGTTGATGGCTTAAATAGTTTTCAAGGTTTCCATTATTTAAATATTAAATTGCCATTTGGTTGTTTTACTAGTAAGCAGTTCCCTTAGAAAAACTCTTTGCTTCTTAGAATGTTTAGACCAGCGTATTAGTTACTTTTCTGTTGCTGTGATAAAACATGACCAAGGCAACTTATAGAAGAAAGAGTTTTAGTGGTGGGGAAGGCATGGCAGCAGGAAGTGGCCAGAACAGAAAACGGAGCACTCACATCTCCAAGCAAGCACAGGAAGTGGCATAGCTGGAAATCTACCAAGGCTTGAGAGCCATCAAAGTCTGTCCCCAGTGACATGCTTCCTCCAGCATGACCACACCTCCTAAGACCTCCCCCAACCAACGGGGGACAAAATATCCAGATACTTAAAGCCTATGAGGGACATTCTCATTCAAGCCACCACAATCAGTAGCAAAAGCAAGTCCTGCAAAGGGTGAGGCCCACAAGAAGTGTGGTGATAAAGCTTGCTCGACTTCCCTTGTGCTCTTCCCCAGCGTCAGCCTCCTGCCGAGTCAGGGCGAGGGCTAGACCCAGAACCCTCCCTTAAAGCACTATGTGGCTGTGGCCTGTAGTCCCTTCACTTGTCTGACCTGTTTTCTTTAGAGAATGGAGCTTGTCTTTCCTACTACTCCAGTCTCAAGAGGTAATTGTGGATTCTAATGTGAATGTACTTTTAAATTGTAGTGTTTTAGAGAGCCAAGGCCTTCAACTGGGGTTCTCTTGAGATCACTAGTATGGCTTTAGAACATGCAGATTCCCTAGACACACCCAGACCTGTCTCAATTTCTGCCTTTGTGTATTCTAGAAAAGTTCCCTCGGGGTCTGATTTCACTGCGTGGCCCTCACTGAGACCCAGTGGTCTCTAGAAATGTGGACCTTCTTCTTAACCACCCTTACCATAGACTGATACAAAACTCCATTTTCAGTGGCCACCCATTTACCTGCCATAGTGCCCACATTTCAGCCTCAAAGTCCACCTTCCCACCTGCTTTACAATTCCTTCACCTGGCACAGTCTGGTCTTTTCATTTCTCAGTTCTGAAACTCTGGACTTGTTACCTATTATGTAGTTCTTTTGCTTGACCTCTGCTCTACAAAGATCAAAATGTTTAGACTTCTTCTGTCTGGATTTTCTTGTGCCCCTGCCAAACACAAGACCTTTCTTCCTTCTGTATTTCTAAATTATGCATAATCTAACTATAGATACCATCCAGGATAATAGGGGTGAATTTAAGCCACGCCTCGAGAACTGTTCTCAGATTTTTTTCCCATGGCACTGCTCTGCCCACAGTCCAGGAATCCCTCTTTCTTTACTGATAATCAGCCCCTTAAGTTCTTTTCCTAATGGGTTTCCCTTGGGAGTTAGCAGTTCTGGATTCCAGCATTCACCCACAGCTGCCTGACACCCTTCGGAAGATAGAGGGGACTATCATCTGGCTGACTTCTGTACACACCAATTTTCTTACCCCAGATATCTTTAATGGAAGGCTAAAGCCCAGGTCCCTTCTTTATATCACCTCCCAGTTCTTGAAATGTGATTCCCAGCCTCAGCCTTACCTGACAACTTATTGGAAATGCTGATTCTTTGGTCCCCCCCAGGTATGCTGAATCTTCAGTGTTTGGGGCAAAGTCCAGCCTTGCTGTGTGTTAACAAGCTTTCCTGGTGAGTGATGGAAGGGAAAGTCTGAGAACTGAGATTCTAGAATACTTCTATGTGTAGGTTGGAAGCAACCCTGCATTTTGACTGGTCATTTTTATTTATTCAGTGTTCCTTGCGTGGTTCTTGGTGAATGGATGTGGCACGTTAGACTGGGTTGCACCACAGTGTGCTGGTAACCTAGCAGCATGTAGAGATGTTAATGGTTGTTTTGGGGAGTGCGGGTTTTCATCCACCAAATGAAACCTCACTAATTTGTCCTAATGAGGATAAAAATCCATTGCAGATGATTGCATTAAATGGATTAGCAAGTAAGCAGATAACTAGTGCAAGAGACACTTCATCACAGGGCAGTTTTTTTTTTAAGTGGGGGGATATAAACCTTAGGATGTTGTATACTGTTGAAAATAATATCTAAACTAAAAGTTTCTAAAGGATCAAAATTAAGATTCCCATTTGGCTTTCAGTTAAACCAATGCTCCAGAAACCATTGCAGCCTTCAGCACGAGCTAATGGATTCACAACTGACCAAGTCATACAGCATGTATGGCTGGTTGATGCAAAAGTCCTCGGCCCCCAGTGACCAGAGGTTGCGACTCTGCAGGGCCCAAATTGCTTTGACAGTTGTAAGGGACTGTCGATGTGTGTGACCCACCCGTGTGTTCAGGTAGCTGAAGATATGACCTCTAGCTTCTGACTGCGGGTGGTAGCATAATTGTTTTGTACTTTCCAGAAAAGCAGCAGCTCCCGAGAAGGTGAAGTTTAATTTTATTCAAGGCTAGTAGTACATGCTGAGCACAAGCCTGTGCTTGACTCTGTAATTACTCTGACAGCTGAAAGATTTAGGATCACCAAGCTATAGCCCACTGGTTTACATTACAATATCCAGGAGACTGTACCTGCCCAATGAAGTCTCCTTTTTCCTCATTCTGACTAAATGTCTTTGTTATTTGTTATTTTGATTTTGTAGACTCTCTGACTGAGATTTAAACAGAAATAAAGTTTCCTTGGTAAGTTTTGTCTTTGACTAGACACGAAAGATTATTCTTCTCCCCATCCCCTTCCTAGTTTCTTTTATTTCTTTTCAGTCAGATTTAATTGTTATTGTCATCATCATTGTTCTGTCCCTAGCTGACAGTGACTTTCATGTATTAACTGGCTACCACATGCAAAATACTTTTCTAGACCCTTAAATATATATTTCTAACCTTCATAAACAGCTCTACCAAGGGCATTTATCTGTCCCCAATTTTCAAATGAAGACAGGATTCCAGAGAAGGGACCCACCTGCTCAAAGCCCATGGAAGAAGGCAGGAGGGCTGGCGAGCTGCCCCCGGTCTCTACAAAGCGGCCTCCTCTCCTCAGCTACTCACACTGTCCCCATGACTCCAGGTCTGAGGTTTCACAGGGTTCAAGGTTATGAGCTATTGTACCTAATCATTTTGGTTTCCTGATTAGATCTCTCTCTCCTTTCTGCCAATTTCTCAATCAGAAGGTTTGTATCTTAAAGGAAAAGTAACATGTTGGTTTTTACATTTTTACTTTGTATAAACTAGAAATTCTTTGTAAGTGTCAAGATGGCAAAAGCTGGAAATTTCCTGAGCCACCAGGAATCCTCAGTAGAGAACTCAGCTGCTGGGTGCCTGTTAAGTGTGTTCTTTAAGTGCAGTTCATTTAATGCAACCACCTCAAGAGCGTATAGCTTCATGGGAGACCTCAGGAAGCAGTTGACTGGAAGCCTACCATGGTGAACTGTTGTTACAACTGAGACTCCAACTCAAATGGTCCTGATTCTAGTCAGAAAACCTTGGAGCACATACTATATTTTCTATACTTTGATATTATCTTATTTAATTCTCATAGTAATTCTCAAAAAAAAAAATCCCTTAATTTTTTTTTCTTTCATTTATTGGCAAAACCTCTATTTTGATAGAGATGCCCACCCCCTGGTTTCCACCTGTGTTTTGATGTTATAAAACCATCTTTCTTAGGTGAAACAAACCATAGGTTGTACTTAAACTCTGGCTGTTACACAGATTTCTTGAAATAAGGCCTGCAGCTTGCCTGGGGAGCATACAGTGCTGCCAGCATGTATAAGACCTTGCACTTACGGATCTTTTAACCTGAGACAGGTCAGACGTGGCCTCCCTCCTGAAACCTGCAGGGTGCGCTTTGGCTTGACGAGGAAGATGTGCACAGAAAACCGAATGGCACTGGCTATGGCTTGATTAGCCGCCGCTCTTCCTTCTTAAGTACAAAATCAATGTCCACATAGATCTGTGAACTGCACTAGGGTGACGGGAGTGCTCGCTCCAGGATAAGCACTCGCCCTCTCCTCTGCAGCTGCAGAAATTGTTTGTCATCTCAAAACCCTGGATACAAAGCCAGAACTGTGCTGATTAAAGTTGTTTTCTATGTTCCTGCACCTTAAAGGTCCTGTAAATAAAAAACATCAACAAGGCTTGCACCTTTATCCATGGGGCACCGTTGATGGTGTGCTACTGCGGTAACTGTGGACGGTCATGAAAGATGGTCTCTGCAGTGGACATGCCCCCTTCTGTGTCTCCAGAACATGCAGCAGGGGAGAATTGTGGGTTGTAATTTAGGTGTTAAAATATTAACACATTTTTGCATATTTAATGTGGTTTCCCTTTTAAATAGTAGGTAGATTATGGCATGCAGGCAGATAGGTTTATGATTTCAAATTAAATTTTAAGCATTAAGAAAAAGCTGCTTTGTTATAAATATTTTTAGCTAACCTAAACAAGTTAATGCTTTCTTTTCAACTTCTCTGATCATGTATTAGCTAATTTACAACCTCATTTTGTGGCTCTAACTTGTGAACTGGAGTTTCATGCATTTTAATCTTAAAAGTTCAAAACTTTCTATCATTTGCCTTAGGCATACACAGTCTCTGTGTTTAAATAAGGACTCGGGAAGGCTTGGTGGAGAGAGCACATCTGTGTGCTGGGCATTAGGGTCAGAACCGCCGTGTCCACCTGCCATTTCCTGTGTATACTTAGATTTAGTCTCTTGAGAGCAATAGCAGGCTGATTTTTTTTTTTTTTAAACTCGTAAACTGTCTTTAACTTCCTCTTCTCTCTAACTGGGAACAATTTGTCCTTGGGAAAGAGAGCAAGACCTCTTAATGGCTTTCTCGTTACTATTTCCCACAGGCAAAGATGCCCTTCGATGCCAACAAGCTGTACTGCAGTGAGGTGCTGGCCATCCTGCTGCAGGACAACGATGGTGAGGCCCTCCCTCGCGGACACCCCAGCCTCAGCCGCACTCAGATCCTGACAGCCAGCGCACTGCCTTTGGCATCGCAAGGCTTCTCCTCGCACTCTCTCTGCAGCTTTTGTACTCTGTCAAGCTGTATCGATTTTGTTTGCTGATGTATCAGTGTTAGGCGGCTGTAAAATCTGACAGTTGGCTTCATTTTTTTTTTTTTCTTTCTCTATTTTCCCTCCTTTTAGAAAACAGGGAATTGCTCGGGGAGCTGGATGGAATTGATGTGCTTCTTCAGCAGTTATCTGTGAGTAATTCTTGTGCTTTCTGTCTGCCATGAAGGTCCACGGCCTGCTTCAAATGGGAGGTGGGGCTGAAAACCTGGGAAGAAAGACCATATGAAGCCAGAGGCACAAGACTGCCTCCCTCCCTCCCTCCCTCCCTTTCTTTCTATTTTTCTTTCTTTTTATTTTTGTTTTATGTGTATGAGTGTTTTTGCCTGCATGTGTGTAAGCTTACCTGTGTGTGCAGTGCTTCCAGAAGTCGGAGAGGGTGTTGGATCCCTGGAACTGGAGTTCCCAACAGTTGTTAGCTGCCATGTAGGTGCTTGGAACCAAACCCAAGTCCTCTGTAAGAGCAGCCAGTGCTCTTAACGGCTGAGGCATCTCTCCAGCCCCTGCCTCCTTTTCTTAGTCACTGTGAACCTGACGTGTGACCTTCCTGATTGCTGACCCCAAGGCGACAGGCGTCCCGTGTGTGCTTGGGTTGAGAATGGTCAGTTATGATCATTTGCCGCTCCCAGTACTATCCCTCCTCCTTCAGTCTGTCCTGAGCGGGGAACCACTTCCAGCGCAGCGGGACAGAGGCCGCAGGAGACAGTGGGGAGGGATGGCGCCGCAGGCTAGAATGAGAAAGTGGAAACTGCCATTTGCTCACTGAAAGAAATGTAAATCTAGTTGAAATGTTATCCTGCTGGCATTCTAGAAATACTGTTAAGATTTCTCCTAACAAACCTCATCTGTGTTATTCCAGAAACAGGACTGAAAATAGATCATTTGGATACAGTCTGAAGAGTGTTGAGTGTCTGAGATGTCAGTTTGCATACAGCTTCCATGTGGGTGCCAGCAGCCTGAGTGGCTTGGCCCTTACCCCCAAAATATAGTTTTACAGTAAGAAGCCCTTTCCAGCCTAGGAAGGTACTCAGGCCTTGTCCTTTGAGACCCCTGATCATAGACTGGTTATGGTCACCTGCCCTACTGAGAGACTCTCCTGACCTGCTGCTCAGCTCTGCAGACAGAACTGCCCAAAGCCTTTCCTGGGACTTCAGGCCCCCACTACTGAATGAGAAGGGATTCAGTAGGCCTATTTTGGGAAACACTTCCTTATGTTGAGATAGGACTGGCCATTCTGAGTTGTGAGTGTCTTTAGAAGGAAAGGAAAGCTGATAGGGCTGGGTTGAGCCAGAGCAAGGATTAAGGGTTCACTGCCAAAATTATTTTCTGACCAGAATAGTGATTAGGGGTGCCCACTCTGTTTATTTAACTATGTAAGTTCTTTGTGGCATTTTCTGTTTCTGTTACATTTCACAGTAGAAGGGGTTTGGGTTGGTTTTAATCTGCCTCCTTGGAGCTGTCAGTCACTCATACCTTGCAGTCAGCTGAGTGTTTGTTTTCTGGTGAGCTGGTATGTATGTATGTATTAAATATAGTGGGTCAGAAGCACTCAGCTTCTCTGAAATGGAAGCTGTGAGAGTTTTGTGTGGTGAACTTTTCTCTCCTCAGTGGTGGGTTTTCCATGACAAACAGGCTTTGGAAACTGTTGGGTGGTGGGAGATGGACAGGTACTCTTTGATGGCTCCATGCTTTCTGCTCTCCTTGCTTGGCAGGTGTTTAAAAGGCACAACCCAAGCACAGCCGAGGAGCAGGAAATGATGGAGAACCTGTTTGATGCGCTCTGCTCCTGCCTGATGCTCAGCTCTAATCGTGAGCGCTTCCTGAAGGGTGAGGGCCTTCAGCTGATGAACCTCATGCTCAGGTATGCTTCTTGGCTCCTGGCCAGGCCGGCTGCTTTGCCTCCCTCCTTACTGCTGTCCCGGATTCAAGACACGTAGCATGATCCTCCAGTCACTTGAGTTTCCTAGGCGTCCAGAGCAGTGTTCATTTGCTTTGTGCTTCTATCTGTGGTATTTCTGAAGCTAGAGTTTATGATAAAGGTGTGTATTGTTTGTGTTCTGTTGCATCAGTTGGTAATGTGACCACTGCATTCAAGAGCAGCAGTGATGTGCATTTAAAGAGTAGAGCAAAAGTAAGAAGATATATTAAAGAAGGCACTATAACCAAAGTTCTAGAATGCTCCTTCACATTTTCATGACATGTCAGTTTCTCATTTATTTCACAGACTTGTAGTCTCCCAGAACCTCAGCATTCAGTTTGAGGCCCTGACTGTTGAGCCTGTTCCTTCTGGCTTTCCTTGAGGGATTTGTTTATCTCTTTACCCTTCTGGATTCCCGTCCTTTTGTTGCAATGACCCACATTGTCTCAAGCACACAACACATACTTTGTGGGTTCCAACCTTAGAACTTCAAGCTGCAGGAACTTCTCCAAAATGTCTTAAAGGTCTGAACTGCTGATGCCTGGATGGTTAATGCACATATGAAGTGATAAATTCCTGTAGCGTATGCTTGGTCATGTGGAGCAGTGGGGAGCTGAATAAATAACCAGAAATATGGATTATTCAAACAGGAAAGCTTAGGTTCTGGGAGGCTAATTAAGAAACTCCAAAAGATTGGAACTGGAGCCTGCACCTCTAGGATGCGGCATCTCAGTTTTCAGTGCTGAAGTTGCTGTTAGGTTCCCTTTTCTGCATTAATTAGCTGTATTAGCAGATTCAGCATTTCCTTTGGTCTCTTTTCTCTGCTCTTTGTTCGGCATTGTTTTTTTCCTTCATACTCCCAAATGCAAAGTTTAATTGGGAAGGAATTTTTTTCCCCATACTATATTTAAGTTGTTCTCTGTTTCAAAAGAGCACATTCAAGACTAGGAAGCAGAACACTGGAATGTCTCTAGAAGTAGAATGGCAATGTATCCTTCCTCTTAGCACTATGCAGGACTGGGATGAGTCCTTGGTGGACTGCTTCTGCTGCAGAACCTGACCAGTGCTTGTTATTGTCATTCTTCCTTTTTAACCATGGAGTGAGCAGACGCTCTGAGGGTTTTTTCATTTGCATTTACCTGGTAACTAATGGCCTTGAGCAGTTTTCATGTACATGTTGTCCTTTCTTTATCTTCTTAAAAATCCGGTTAGCTCTTTTGTCTACTTAAAATGTGGGTTATCTTCCTAAATCCAAATCTTTTTCAGATAATGTGTGTGTTTTCCTCCTAATCTGTGACTTGCCTGTCCATTTCCTGGTTGTATCTTTTATTGAGAGAAGGTCTTATATAGGCCAGGCTAGCCTTGAACTCACTAAGTAGCCAAGGTTACTGATCCTCCTGCCTCTGCCTCCTTTGTAAATGCAGGGGTTATTGGGAGGAAGGGGATGGTGGTGGTGGTTGTGGTTGCGTTTGCTGTTAGAGGGCATCTTTTATCAAACCAGCTCCTTCTCGTGTTTGCTTTGTTTTTGTCTCTTGCTGGCCTTACAAAGAGCCACTTTACTTCTGCCTATAGGGTGCTAAATTTAAAGGTGTGCACTGCCATCCTGGGCTTGAACGAGTCTTGACCCTTCTACTATCTATCCATCTGGAAAATAAAAGTATATGTTTTTCAGTCTACAACATTTATAATTTGGTTTAGTGTCTTTTCCCTTTGGGACATTTTAAATATTTTATTTATTGTTTTTATTTTATGTGTATGAATATACTGCCTGCATGTGTATAAGTGCACTTGTGTGATGCAGTGCCCACAGAGATCAGGAAAGGATGTCAAGTTCCGTAGAACTGGAGTTACAGATGACTGTTAGTCGCCATGTGGATGCTAAAAACTGAACCTGGGTCCTCTACGAGAGCAGGTAATATACTCTTAACCACCGAACCATCTCTCCAGTCCCCTTTTGGGCATTCAAACAAATGCGTTTAATTCATTTTCTCTATGTCCTTTTCATGTATTAAATTGACCTTTCTCCATATTTCTGTCTTAAATCCCTAATACTTTTTAAAAATAAAAATGTGACCTGGAGAAATGGCTCAGTGTGGAGAAAAGGACAGGTTTGGTCCCCAACACCTACATGGTGGTTAAAAACCATCAGTTACTCCAGTTCCAAGGGATCTGACATCCTCCTCTGGCCTCTGTGGGCATTGCAGTATATGGTATACATACTTACATGCAGGCAAAACACTCCTACACATAAAAATTAAAACAAATTCTTAAGAAACTATTAAAAATGCTTTAAGGTTAAATTGTTTCTCTTCATATTCATGAGCTTTGTCACACATCTCCAAGTACTTAAGTCATGTTTTCTTATTACAATAGTAGAAATTGTGGGCTGTAAAGTGTTTCTAAGTTTGAGATTTATTTGTGGCCTTGAATATGATTAAATGTTTTTAAATAGTCCGTGGGCTCCTGAGTAAGATATGTTTGGGGTATGAAGTTGTGTAATTATTCCCTAAATCAGTGTTTTTAAGTATATTCAGCTCTTCTGTGTTGTCTGGTTTTTCCTACTTGTTCAGTCTTCCCACCTACTTGTGATTGCTAAGCTGCTGGTGTTTAATGAGCAAGTGCTAATTACTTTTGCCTTCATCTTGGATTGTCTGTCTGTCAGGGCTAGGGTCTTTGCTGCCTGTAGGGATCCTTTCTTGAATCTTTTATGACTCTGTGTTTGTTTGTTTTATCCCTTGCTCTCAGTCTGTCTGTAGCTTCTGTCCTCTTGTGTTTCAGGCCCAACATATTTGTGGGTTTTGTTGTTTGTTGTTTGGCTTTTTGGTCTTCTGAGACAAGATTTTGCTACACATCGCAGATCAGCCTTGAGCTCACTGTGCAACCCAGGCTGGCCTTGAACTGCTGAAATCCTCCCGTGTCTTTGTTGTGGTCACAGTTTGGCTATTTTCCTATTCCATCCCAGGGTTTCCTGGGCAGCTTTGTTTTGTTTTGTCACCTTTCACACTTCCATTATTCTTCTGTGGAGGTTATTTCTTTTTAATGGATGATTGCTTGTACTTTTAATACTTTGCCTGTGAAGATCTGAAATGGCAGCAGATCCCTTCAGGGGGCTGGCCTCTGCCCAGTGCTGCCACATCTTTCCTTTCTCCCTTTCACATACACAGACATTCTGCTGTAACCAGGGCTCTTAGTACCCCTAACATGTCTCTGTTTGTGCTGCCCCACGATACTTCCCCCAATGTGGTCCCTAGCCCTCTTAAGCTCTGGATTGGAATCCAGGAGTCCTTTGTTCTCCCAAGCACAACACTGGGATGGTCCTGTGTTTGGCTCAGTCTCTGACTAGACTAGAAGCTTGTGAGAGCAGAGACCAGGTCTTCTCTTTGTATATCAACAGATGCACATCTGTCTTTCAGTCTTCCTAAGTAAATGAGAAAATCGGAGGACACTTTTACTGTTGAGAATCAGTGACTGAGAATTTCTAGCAAATCCCACAGATAGGCTCAGAGAGGAGAGGCCTGTTTCAAGATCATGGAACTGAGTGACGTCTCCTGTCTGGAGAGATATAATGGTTTTCCTTGACACACCTTTATCATGTGAAGAACACTAGGGACCTCAGGGTGGTGGGATTCTGATCCTCGAGGTCAGGTGGGTGTGAAAGCAAGGCCTCTGGCTCCAGCCTGGACTCCCAGCCATGTTTGGCCTGTGCTGATGAAGTCTCACGCTTGAGGTTTGTTGCGTTTGGGCTTTTGAGCTCTGGGCTGTCTTCCTTCACTTCCCCGGTCTGCAGGGCTGTGGTCTGGGTGGCATTTCTGGCTGCCTTCCTGTGCCGGGTTCAAGACAGTGTTCAGCAGGTTCATTTCTGGTTGCTGGGTCTTAGCTCCTGCTCCTTCCTGCACCTCCTCCTTGCCACCCAAGGGCCAGCTGAGTGGTCGGGTGACTTTTCCTCATTCAGGGCTGTCTCACAGTGCTTGACAGAATCAATACGAAGGGGAGGGGAACTACTTTCGTGTGTTTTACTTTTCACTCTCTGCCAAAGAACAAATGAAGATGTCTGGAAAAGAAGAAAAGATTGCTGAGGTAATATTGGTGAGTGAGGCTCATGCTGTGGTAAAAGCAGCAGGTAACCATCCTGGCATGTAGAAAGAAAGAAAAAGGAATTTCTCATGTAGAGAATGGGAGGATGAGGTGGGGAGGAAGGCTCAGTGCTGAGCATCAGACTGAAAGGCAGAGAGAGCTGGCTCCTGATGCAGGCAGCAGTGCTCACCTGTGCACCATGGCCTGACCTTCATCTTGGTCTGAAAGTT
Source organism: Eospalax fontanierii (assembly GCA_035773235.1). NCBI lineage: Eukaryota > Metazoa > Chordata > Mammalia > Rodentia > Spalacidae > Eospalax > Eospalax fontanierii. The sequence goes on along the minus strand of CM069550.1, from coordinate 21,440,823 downwards.
GAGACCAAGGACAAGAGGGTGTAGGGTGGCCCTAGCGACAGCAGAAGAGTTAAGACAGGATCGTGAGCTAGCCTGGTACTTTTTACAGTCAGGGATGGCTGAGCAGAGAATAAAATTCAGGGGAGTCGCAGTTTATTGTGCCGTTTAGCAAAGTGATCAGATTCAGAAGGGCCAGTCAGTAGGCTGAGGTGAGTTCTGCTTACCAGCAATGGCTGGTTTAGAATTTGGCAGAAAGTGAAGATGGTGCCATAACAGTGCCCAGGTGCCTGGATAGACGTGGGTTCATTGTTTCCCCGTTCTTCATCCTCATCTTCATCTTCATCACCAATGAGATAATTTCTACAAATAGAAGACTCCAGTAGATGAGGGTTAATTTTAGCCTGTACTCCAAACCGTCTTCCTTGTACCACCAGCAGGCACCTTTCTACCAGCACGTCCTTGTATCAGAACAGTTCAGTGCTCTTTAAGAAGTTGCAGCGCCAGTGGGAGAGGAAGAATTACATTGTCAGTTTCCTTGAAAATGTTGACATGTAGCTTATTACTTCTGTTGTAAAACCCTGTTCCAGTTAGAAAGAGAAGAGACCACTGACGTCCCCAGAGATGTGTTCAGCACAGCCTGGGTCATGTAGCAGAATACAGTGAGCCTATCTTGATTATTAACTGTAAAGGCAAATAAAGAAAGAAAAGGATACACAGTCACATCCATCCAGGAGTCACCTTTTGTTTGTTTGGTTTTTGCTCCGAGGGTTTTCAGTAAGGTATTCCTTAATCAAAGGAGACACATCTCTGACAAAGAGGGTGATTACATACCATCAGAAAAATGAGGCTTGTAGGCCCAATTCTATACTGAGCTTTGGCTAGCCTGGGCCCTGTGGTCTTCATTCCCTGGTCTTTTCTTGTTCTGTGTTGGTCCTTTTCTTAGCCAGCATGTGAAGATGTATTTTCCTTCTTGTCCTTCACAGTTTCAAGAGCTGGAGTCTTCAAAGTTTCAGTCTAGGGATTTGGGCAGAAGCTAACGCAGGGCAGATGTGCTTCCTGCCAGGCCTAGTGTGGTTTGCATTCCAAACTACACGCACTGGGCCTATTGTTCCTCCATCTCCCCCAAGCCAGAAACTGACATTCTGTCTTAGAAGGATACCAGGAGTTTACACCTATTCTCCAGGAACAGACAAATGTTTTGCAGGCACAAAGTGATCCATCCAAAGCCTCCAGGCTAACCGTGCTGCTTTATAAATGGGAAAGAGCCGCGGCAGAGGCGGATTAACCGGGTCAAGGTTACCTAACAGAAAGTGGCAGGGGACCTACCTGAGCCCTCCTGAAGGCTTGCTAGCTCTTCCATCGCATACTTCCACTGCACATATTTAAAATATGCATTTGATGAGTTTTACAATGTACAGACCCACCCTTCATATCATACCCTTACCACCAGCATGACCACAACTGCCCCTGTCTCACTCAAGTATTTCCTGGGGCCCCTTTGTACTCCATAATCCTCTTCTCTGACCTCTCTAGGCAACTACTGATTTGCTTTCTGTCCATTATGTATTAGGTTGCATTTCACTGAGTTTTATCTAACTGGAGTAGTGCAGTATGGACTTTGAAGGTAGGGGCTTCTGACCAATTTCACTCCCTGTAAATTTTCTGAGATGTTAGCAGGTTGCAAATCAACAGTTTATTCCTTTTCACCACCAGCTAGTATTTTATCATGTGAATAAACCAGTTTGTTGGTTCACTTATTGATGGACATTTGTATCTAGTTTTTTGCCTTTAGGAGTACAGCTGAAATGAACATTCTGTGCAAGTCTTTGGGCACATATATTTTTCATTGTTCCTGGGTATGCTTAGGATTGAGGGCTCAATCATGTGATAGATATCCACTCTGCATTTTAAGGCACTAGAAACTGTTTGCAAAATGATCCTATTATTCTTAAATTCCGTAGCAGTGTGTGAGAGTTCTAGAAGCTTTGTGTTTCTCAGTGGTACAGCGAGCCTTTTGTTGGCACTGTTCTGCTGTGTATGCAAGAACGGATTCTTACAGCTTGAGAGGCTTTTCCTCGTGACTAATGGTGTTGGTGTCTTATGCCTAATTTACTACCCACATGTTTTCGTTGGTCGTCTGTTTAGACTTTTGTCATTTGGATAGTGGCAGAGTCCCTTCTCTTACTGTTGAATTATAACAGTTCTTTAAAAACTTCATGACAAATCTTTTGTCAGATGTATATTACAGACATTTTAATCCACCCTGTTATTTGCCTTTTCATTTTTATGAGAGTCCCTTGCAAATTTTTAATTCTGGTGAACAATGATTTATTTGTTCCGGTGACCCATTTCTACTTGGGTAAATTGAGTGTTTGTGTTTCAACGAATTGATCCATTTTATCTGTTAGCAGACTTGTTACTTATGAGCCCTCCTTTTCCCTCCCTTTACATAGGTGTGACTGGAGAGTTACCAGCTTTATTGTCTTCTCAAAGAACCAGTTTGTGCCTGGCCAGTTTTCCTCAACCACTTCCTGTTTCCTGTTTCCTGGATCTCTGCTCTGGTCTTCATCTTTCTCTTCTCTTGGTCATTGAGAGGCTTAGGTTGCCGCTCTTTTCTTGGCTAGGAGTTTAAGATTCTTCGCTTGAGGGCTTTACTCTTGTCTAATGTGTGTGCACTACTGCAGTGTCCCTCCGCCGCAGCGCACCACTGAGTGTCCCTCCGCCGCAGCTGTGTATTAGCTATATCCATTTTGCTATGATACATTCTCATTTTTATTTAACCCAAAATACTTTCTATTTTGATTTCCCTTTTCACAAATTACTTAGAAGTGTGTTGTTTCGTTTCCAAGTATCTGGTGATTTATAAAGCCTTGTCTGAGGCCAGATGCTGTCACACCACTGAATTTTCCTTCTGCTGCCTCAGTGGGCAGCTTTGCCGTGGCAGGTGGGTCAGCTTCGTGTTGTCTTCACGATTGTTTGCTCTGGTTTGATCAGTTGCTGAGAGGTGGTGGTGAAACCCTGACTGTATCATGGATGTGTCTCTATGGCCTTTCAGTCCCATAAGCCTTTGTTTTGTGCATTTTAAAGTGATTTTAGGTACTTTTAATCTCAGATTATATGTTCTTTTTTGTAGCTGACCCTTTTGTCCTCATGAAATGACCTTTATTCCTAGGATGGCTCTTTGATCTGAAATTTACTGTTTCCTAGTAATATAACCACCACAGCTTTCTCTTAATTAGCGTTAGCATGATGTATCTTTTACCATCTGTTAGGGAATAAATTGCGTGCTGTCCTCTTGCCTCGCACCCTTCTCCCACCAAATTCATGTGCTGAAGCCCTGGCACCCCCTCCCTCCCCTCCTCTTTCCTCTTCTCCCTTCTCCTTCCCTCCCCTTCCCTCCTCTTCCTTCTTCTTCCTATAGACCAGGCTGACCTCGATCTCATAGACATCTGCCTGCCTCTGCCTCCCGAGTGCTAGGATTAAAGGCATGTACCATCACACCCAGTTGGCAGTGAGATTTTTCAAGAAATGTTTTGACACCCATCTGCCTTTCAGGGGCTATAATTACATGTAATTATGATATGATTCTGTTTTGTAATCACATGTACATATAAGCTGTTAAGTATATTATAAAATACAATTGCATGTTCATCCAGCTGTTTACAGCTGTCCACTACAGTTCCCTGGTGCTCTTTTCTTTTTGTTTCTCTCTGAGTTGCAGCGTTGCATTTTGGATAGTTCCCAGTGTTCTGTCTTCAAGTTTGCTTTCCTTCTTCAGTGTACAGTCCAAATTCTTCTGCTTCCTCCCTCGCTAGACATGGTATTTTCTGCTGGTTATTCGGTTCAGCTTGTTTTATGGTCACCATGCTGAAGGGTTCCTCCACCTTCATTGTACAGATGTGCGTTACAGTAACAGTTAATCTCCTCCTTTCCTAATTCTGCCATATGGGGGGGGATTTTTCCAGTCTTTATGGTGGTATTTATTGAATTTTAAATGGTTTCAATTTTCCCTTATTAGATGTATTTCTGTTTGTTTGTTTACTTTGTGGTGCTGGGGATTGAACCCAGAACCCTGTGCATGCTAGGCCTGTGATATCCATAATACTCTTGAAACAGTTCCCCCTTTTTTCTGATGTGTGTGTGAGGGGGTGTGTTTTTGTTACTGTGGTATATGCATGTGTGGCTCTGAGTGCACTTGCATGCAGAGGACAGAGGTAGACACCATGTATTATTTTTCTCTTGCTCTCCACTTTGATTTATTATTGTGTGTGTGTGGTATGGAGGAGAGAAGGTTTGCACATGACAAGGCACACATGTAAAGGTCAAAGGACAACTTTGTGGACTTGGTTCTCTCCTTTCAGCTTTATGTGAGTTTTGGGGATCAAACTCAGGTCATCAGGCTTGCACAACAAATACCTTTACCAGCTGAACAATTCTGGCAACTATCTGTCTACCTTTGTTTTTAGAGACAGGATCTCTCAGTAAATCTAAAACTTGTACATTTGACTGGACTGGCTGGCCAATAGAATCTGCCTATCTTCTTCCTTATTTCACCTACTAGCACTGGGGGTTGCAGTCATGGACCAGTATGCTCCGATTTTTATGTGGGGTCTTGTTGCTCTCTCTCGCGGCGGAGCGACAGGCACCAGCAGGCACATCCCCTCACCAGGTCCTCTGTCTCCCGGCCAGCAGGACGGAACTGCTAGGGGGATCCGGCACCAGGCTCGTGTCCCACTTCCCTTGGATTGCTCCAGCCCCCTCCCTGTGGGAAACTGTCATGGGGAAACAAAGGGATGTCAGGTCCTGTGGCCTGCCCATTCTCAGCCTCCTGGCCCGCTCCAGAAGACACTCAGGCCGGGCCGGAGGCCCCCTGTCTGACCAAAGAAGCGTGCAGCTAGTCAGCTCTTTTGATGATAAAGCTTTAATGATGTGACTTCTTCAATGGTACCGCAGGGAGCTGTTTACTGGACTTATCAGACACATTATAAAGGTTAGAGTTACAGGTATTAGCATACAGCGGGAAGTTTCTACCAATCATTTTACTGGTCACTCTGATCATGCTTTTACTTTACATAGAGGTTATTACTGTCCACGCGCTGTTCACGAGGGAAGAGGTAATTTTCCTCCAATGGCACTTAAGTTCCTAGTTCACCTAATTATCATGGTATGTGTGGTATGTTCCTATCTCTTCTGGCTAGTCTTTGTTTTAGCTCCTCTCAGCGCCATCTTGCCCAGGCCACAAGGTGCCAGCCAGACAATTAGGATTTCTTAAGGCCCAACAGGTTCTTGGATCTGAACACATATCCTCATAATTGTGCAGCGATTTGATGATGGTCAACTGAGCCATCTCCCTAGCCCTGGTCAGGTCCCTTATTTTATTTTATATTTTATTTTATGTGTATGAGTGTTTTGCCTGCATGTATGCAAGTGCACCCACATGTGCAATGTCTGCAGAGGCCAGAGGAGAGTGTCAGATCCCCTGGAGCTGGAGCCACAGATCCTTGCTAGCTGCCATGTGGTTTTGGTCAGTGATACATCACAGCAATGGAAAACCAAACTAAGACATTTCCAAAACCATGAACTAACTAAGCCTTTTCTCTTCGAAGTTAATTATTACTTCAGGGTTTTCGTTATAGTAATGTGAAACTGACTGTACAATCATCATGATCTGGCTAATTCATAGAAATCCTAGATCTAGTAAAGCAGGCTTTTGTTTTGGACATGTTAAAAAAATGGACTTTATCATACACATTTTAAAGCAAAAGTGATCTTACATGGTAATACCCCAAGTTCTTGTAGGGTCACAGTTTCTTTTAAGGAATGCCAGTCACCTCTTACTATTAATGCCTCCATCACTTTAGCCAGAGAGGAAAGGATTTTACTCCTCTAGCTTGTCCTCAGGTACATTTCCTCTAGGTTCTGCTGTTCCTCTCTGCTTCTTAAAATCCTCTCAGAGTAATCTTGCTCACACACTGAATTCAGTTATAGCCCATGGAGTTAACGATTCTTCTAGCTTTCCTCTCATTGCCAACCTCATTCCTGGATTTGAGTCCATTAAGTCCTAGCGGGACGTCCTGCCTCACCACTGAGTCCCAAAGGCACCGCAGGTTTGGTCAGACTCTCAGCCCTTCCACTGGTCTTCTGCTCCTTTGCCCTGCTCTCGGCCTCCAGTGTTGTTTCCATTTTTCTCTTGCCCCCCACACTGACTGATTCCTGTAGCCGCTGTGGTGTAACCTCCTCCTGGGGCACAGAATCACTTGCTTCCTATTGGTGCAGCTCACTCAGTTTCCCCGCCTACCCTCTTGTTTTCTTCTGCTCCCTCTTCACTGTCAGAGAAGCACAGTTTGGGCCTCCCCTTTCTCGTCTGTACATCTCCTGCAGGCCTCCTCCTTTCTCAGGCTGTCCCCATTCCTTGTCTCTGTGTTTCTACCCCATGGAACCTCCTCAGAAGCCATGAGCTGTGCTTTGTCTCTGCACTCTCATCTTATGTCTGGCGCCTGTGAGGAAAGAACAAATGTGCAGAGAAAATCATCAGAATCTGTGTTCGCTGTGAAAGTGCTTGAATGCGATAAAGAATAAGCTAATTAAAACTACAACAGGAGACACTGTTCTGGCCTCCAAGACTCACTTGAGCAAATAGATGACAGCAAACGACCCTGGCCATTGCCCACAGGCACCCAGCTTATGGAAGCTGGTGTTCTCATTGGTCCTGGCATGATCGACAACCCGATGAACCCAGACAAGACTAAGATAAACTACTTGTCCTCCAGTAGAATAAATATTTCAAATAAAGTCAACCCGAGAAAGTCAGGCCAAACAGCTATTGATTGCTAAAAGCCTGAACTTGAGCCCAATGAATATTCCAATGTTCACCTCCATGCAGCTTGCCTAAATGGTGATCAATATGCAATTACTGGCCCCCTTTAAACATGTCTTATGCTGCCTCCCTGAAGAAGGGCTTTACTTTTAAAGTCTTTTGTATTTTGAATTTGCTTAGGCAGGGAAAATAGAGAGGCTTGGCTAAACCAGCCTCCTTTGCCTTTAGTATTTCAGGCAATTCTCTGTCATTTGTGAAATGGTTTCAGTGTGTGCTGAATGGAAGCCAAAGGTGCAGACCGTCGTTTATTTCAGGATGCCTTTTTCTGAGTGGCTAAACAGCAGGCATTCAGTAGCTCTGTTTCCTGATTTCTACTTGCGGGATTACCTGCCCTAGCCATAACCTCTGTAAATTCCAGCTTGTAAAGTAGGATGCAAAAGCCTAACTGCAGTGAAAACAGATGTCTTATTTGTATAGCTTCCTGTTAGAATTTCATCTTGAGACAAGAGTCCTTTCCAGCTGGATTTCGAGTCTTGTCTGCCCTGCTCCTGATATTTAAGATTTCATATTTCTCTCACATATGCCTTCTTCATCTTACTCCTGCAGTCAGACCTCTTGTTTCTCATTTACTATGTTGCCAAGTCTCTGAGCCTCCCTGCCTGTCCCAAAGTCTGCCACTCCAGTCCCTTCATCTCACTGCTGCCAGGCTAAGCCTTCTGAAATGTACCCATTTCATTATAGACCTTCTCAGTGACTACAGGATGGAGCCCAGGTTCCCTAGCAGCATGGCGAGGGCCCGATGTGACCTGTTCCTCCCCACTCTCCTCCGTCATCTTCCAGTGCTGGCCATTCATTGCCACCTAATATATTCCCCAGCCGGCAGGACTGATAGGCCTCCTATGCTTGCACATGCCACATACCGTCTGTGCTACAAGTGCCCTTCCGCTGACAAATAGTCACTTTCCAGACTCAGAGCAGACATCATATTATTTGACACCTTCACTGGCTTCTCCAAGATACAGTTGCTCTTCTCTGCCTCTTACTGTTTTCAGGTTAATTCTTATCACTTCAGGCCTTACAAGTATTTTTACTATCCTTTCTTCAAATTGCTTTAAAACAAGAACTTGTGATTTGTAACTGCCAATGAGGTGTCTGAGAAGGCGTCTGCTCTGTGGTGGCCTCCCTCCCCTCTCATTCTGACATCATTGTGAGTAGGAAGGGGAATGAAGGTAGGAATGTTCGCTGTGCATCCTGGCGTTTTCCCTGTTACTTACCTCTGAGCACCTTCATTTTCCCTTGCTCCCGGCAGTGAGAATGTAAGCCGCAGGACACAGGGGTGACATACTTCATCCCTGACAAGAAAGAGATCCAGTTCATATTTGTAGGTTGAATAATACATGGGCATGAATTACATGCTTACACCTTTTCCTGATTACTTCACGCTCACTTGATCTTCCCAAATGGATGAGGGGTTTTTGTTTGGTTTGGTTTGGTTTTTTTTTTGAGCAGAAGCTATGTCTTAGGTTTTGCTGTCTCTCCTGTCTATTGTGACGCTGAGTAAGTGCTCAGTAAGCACTCTGTGTTGGCATGGTTGGTTGATTTACCATCTGTACCCAGTTAGGAAACAAGTGACTTGTTCCTCTCTACCTCTTAGAGTATTAAAGCAAATCATGTAGGATTTCAGAACATCACGCTTCTGCTATGGTTTGGATCTTAAGTGTCCCCACAGGCTCATGTGCTAGAGGTCTGCAGTGCTATTGAGTGATGGTGGAATCTTGAAAAGGTAGGTTCTCAAGGAAAGTATGGGCGCTGGGGTGCAGCCTCGAAGGACGTTTAAGGACTCCAGCTTCTCTCTCTCTCTCTGTTTCCTGGCTACCATGAACTCCATTGCCACACTTCCTTTGTGACTTACTACGCTCCAGGGGTCCAGGTGCCACAGCACCAAACCTCTTAAACCATGAGTCGGAAGAAACTCCTTCTTGTTTGTTAGTTATCTCAGGTATTTTGTCACAGCATTAAACTTTGTAGAGATATCTGCAGAGACATGAGCCAGTGACAGGGTTGCTGTGACCTGCAGCTTAAAGAGGTACAAGTTCATTGTGAAAAAAAAAGAAAGAAAGAAAAGCATTGAGAAGCCGAAAAAAGAGTAAGATTCAGAAGAAGCATTTGTGAAAGGCCAACATACTTTCATGATGACATGCTTCCGGTAGGCTGTAGAAGAGAACTTCTGAACCCTTGGTGAAAAGCTTCTACAAAATCCCCACAATTGAAGCCATACTAATGGTGAAAGGGTGGCGCTCTCCCCCCAAGTCAGCAACAGACAGAGAGGTCCTGGTCGGTGCTGAACTGGACGTTCTAGCCAGAGCACTAAAAGTAGAAGGTGTACAATGCAGAGCAGAAGAAGCAGAATTATTTGTTTACAAATAATGTCACCTTATATTTATTTAAGATTTTTATTTGAGGCTAGAGAAATGGCTCAGTGGTTAAAACCACTGGCTGCTCTTGTAAAGGACCTAGACTTGGTTCCCAGCACCCACATAGCAGCTAACAATCACCTGTAACTCCAGTTCCAGGAGATCTGATGTCCTCTTCTCATCTCCACATGCATTGCACCCATGGAAGCACTTAAATGCAAGCAAACACTCATACACGTAAAATATTTTATGTGTATGAGCGTATTGCCTGCATGTGTGTAAGTGCACCCGTGTCATGCAATGCTTGCAGAGTTAGAAGAAGGCATTGGATTCCCCTGGAGCTGGAGTTGCAGGCAGTTGTTAGCTGCCCTGTGGGTACTGGGAATTGAACCCAGGTCCTCTACAAGAGCAGCCATTGGTCTTAACTGCTGAGTAATCTCTCTAGCCTCTAAATAAATTTTTTTAAATTAAAAATAGATTTATGTTTTAATTCATGTGTATGAACCTACACGACTGTGTGTGTATCATGGGCATACAGGAGCCCTTGGAGGCCAGAAGAGAGTATCATATTTCCTGAGTTACAAACCATTGTGAACGCCCCCTCTGGTAAAGAGAGCCAAACCTGGGTCCTCTGCAAGAATAGTAAGCCTCTTAACTGCTGAGCCATTTTTCCAGCTCTGATGATTGTAACTTCCAGATTCCACTATTAAAACTAATACAGAAGTTTAAGATATAAAGTCAATAGAGAAAAATCAATTCTATTTCTTTACACTTTCAATGAACTGTCCAAAAATAAAGATAAATGAAAAAATTGCCATGTGTGTAGTTCCCATGGAGAACAGAAGAGGGCGTCTAATCCGCTGCCTGATTCACATGAATGCCGGAAACTGAACCTGGATCCTCCAGAAGAGCAGCAAGTGCTCCTAACCATTGAGCCATCTTTCCAGCCCCGCCCCCACCCATGAAATCTTATATATGAATATTTACAGCAACATTATTCATAATATAAAAAAGGGGAAAGCAACCCAAATGTCCACAGTGTACAAATTAATCAATATTGGGATATCCATATAATAATAGATAAAACCATAAAATGGGAATGAAGTACTGACATGCTAGAGCATGGGTCAACCCTGAAAACATTATGCCAAGTCATAAAGACCACATATTTACTTGAAAAGTCTTGAGTAGGCAAGACTATAGACAGAGCACAGATCTGTGGCTGCTTAGAGTTATGGAGGCAAGTCATAGCCAGAGGCGCACACTTCCTCCACAGGGTAACAGAAATGTTCTAGAATTGATTGTGGTGATGGGTACATATATCTGTGAATATACTAAAATCCATTGAATTGTACATTTTAAATGGACAAATTAAGTGATGTGTGGATTATATCTTGGTGAAGCTGTTAAAAGAAAGAAATGGAGTAGTAAGTCATCTAAAATCCCATGACTTGATCTGCTTCTTTCAAGTCTTCGTAATACATTTCCCCGGCATAATTGTCATAGTGTTTCATATGGAATATTGAATATTACCTTTTTACCCAGAAGAACCTACTCTTTCTATTCCAGATTCTCCTAACTGAACATGTATGTGATATTCTCGTTAGCTAGATCATATTGTAAACATTTTCCCTCACTTGTGGGCATTTAGATGGTTTTGTTTTTATTTTGAATTTTTTCTTTTTTCCCCTATTAGAATTAGTTTATTTATTTTTAAGAACACTAGGATTTCCCGTGAAATGCTTCCTATGAAACATCTTTTGTTCACAGGGAAAAGAAGATCTCCCGAAGCAGTGCCTTGAAAGTGCTGGACCATGCCATGATTGGGCCCGAGGGCACAGACAATTGCCATAAGTTTGTTGACATTCTTGGCTTACGAACTATCTTTCCACTTTTTATGAAATCTCCCAGAAAGATCAAGAAAGTGGGAACCACCGAGAAGGAACACGAAGGTAGGGTTCTCTGGGGGCTCCAGGGGAGGTAGGGGTAAGTCACAGCAAGGACGAGCGCCTTCCTTCCGCCTTTCGGTTTTCTGATCTCCCTGTATCCACAGCAGCTCAGAGAGCGAGGGTGACCACCGGCCTTTGTTGCCCCCATTCTGTGCTTGTTTGAGTCGTGGAGGATCTATTTCCCTCTGGCCTGTTAAAAAGTGTGTGTGAGGGTTTTGTTTTCTTCACTGTAATTTGTGGAGAGGTGTCTCTCTGATGGAAGACCCTTTTGAAAAGAGTAATGAGGTGGCAATGCATGTCACCTCCGGAGTAGTGCTTTCATGTATTTCTGTATTAAAGTATGATTCAGCCAACATCAGGAATTGCTGGAATAAACTATTTACAGCCCAGGTTCCCCTTTTTATGTCTCTCCTCCCTGATGGTGTACACTCCTAGCAAAATGCCGCCGTGAATTGCGATGCTGTAACCAGGGTAGTTACTGCCAGGCCGGTGTCTGCCTGCTATTGTCTGGTGGCCTGCTGTGCCCCACCCCTAGTAAATAGCCGCAGTACAATCTGGAAGGCTGGGGATTTATGGGCATTGACAGCTCTGCTGGAGGCTAGCAGACCCTTGCACCCAAGAATTTACATGGTTGGATGGCTGTTTTAAAGTACGGGAGGAAGGGGAGGTGCTGTGTATGACAAAGGACGGAAACCGGGGCTGCTCAGCCAACAGTTTGTCAAGAGGAACATGTGTCCCGTGGTTTGGGTGACTTTCTCCTTACTGATTGGTAGAGTTGGCCTGGGCACCTGCCCTATCTGTTACACCCCTGACTCTTCTCAAAGTTTGAGGACCCCCGTCTGTCTCAAATTGATTTGGCTTTATCTTCCCCAACCTGAAGTGGCTAGAAGGATGGTGGTGTGACCTGTGTTCAGAAATCACCTCCAGTGATCAGATAACTCTCCAGAGGTAGCAAAAAGTCTGGCGGCAGCAGAGAGATGCCAGCATTCCAGGTCTGAGAGCAGGTAGAGACCTCATCTGACTGGGGTCAGATATTGACCAAGCTAGCTGTAAACATGTTAACCCCATTGCTAGCCCTTTACTTTCCCTGGTGGAAACTCAGCAGAAAGAGGTCCTGGGAGAAGAGATGGAGAGCAGGCTTCTGCTAGAGATAGATCTAGATCAGTTCTGTTGCAGTCACTGTTCACTGCAGGCACACTAGGTTCCAGCCCTGCTGTGCTATCTTATTTAGGCCTCACAACTGTGGAAAAAATGTCATTGTCTTTGGTTATTCAGATGAAGAAGTCAGCTGACACAGGGACTAAGCTGTGGTCCAGCTACCCAACACTGTGACTTTTTGTGTCTGTATGTGGTAGGGAGGGGGATGGAACGTATGTATGTAACTGTTTGTCTATGTGTGTGTGAATGCTTGTGGAGACCAGGGACAACTTTGGATGTCATTCCTCAGGTGCCATCCACCTTTTTTTGAGACTGGTTCTTTCCTTCGCCTTGGGTTAGACTAGCCAGTGAGTCCTAGAGATCCTTCCATCTTTATCACTCCAGTACTGGGATTGCAAGTACACACCATCCTGCCCAGCACTTTTACATGGATTCTGAGGATCAAACTCAGATTCTTATTCTTATATAGCAAGCACTTTACCACCTGAGCCATCCCCAGCTGAGTGAATTTAGACCCCTAGACTACATTTTCTCTCCTGGTCTATAAAATGAGAGAAAGATTAGTGAACTAGAAGCTATGATGTTTGAACCTTCAGCTCATAAGACCCAGGCCCTAGTTGTCAAGGCTGCTCCATAAGCCAGCATACTCCTGAAGCCTGCTGTGACCAACCTGCTGGCTTCTACTGAGAGACTTGACACTGTGCTTTGAGCACATGTGGCAAGAAGGTGAAGGAAAACAGCTCTGAGGTGGCTTTTGCTCTTGTGCACAGTTCTGAGAAGAGGAGGAAGCACCAGATTCAGTGAGCAGCTGTTTTCCTGCTGAAAAACGTGCCCGGTGGCGTGCTGGTGACAGTACATTGGCTTTAGAGTGCTCGCATTAGGAATTTGATAACACTATATTAGTGAGGGCAATGGCTTGGTAAGACAGCTCCTAGAAGGCATGTTGGGCTAAATGGCTGCCGAGGATGAGCTCTGCATCCCACACACAGCAGCAGCACCCAGGAGCAGAAGGGAACCCCAAGGAGACAGCACCATCCTGTGCCTCCTGCCACCTGCCAGCTGCTGAACTAAGGGCAAACTGGCCCTCGGGCTGTGAGTAGCAGGAGGAGGCTGGACAGGGCACATTGTGCCAGGTTTCTTTGTTCTGGCTTATCCTCAACGTAAGTCCTGTGTTCTCAGTTGCTCTCTGTGTGCCCTTCTGATACATGGGCACCAGGTCTGTATGCTGTGCCAGAGCACAGTAGCCTGTGGGATGTTTGTGACCAGGCCCAGCTCGTTCCTGCCCTCAGGTTTCCATGGTGCTCCCTCCCCCACTGCAGTGCTTTGCTCTCATCAGCCTGTGGCCACTGTTTATCATCCTGCGTGTCTTAGTCAGGATATCACTTTCTCAGGAAGCAAATGTACCTTTGCATCAGGATAGAGCCTCCTATTTAATGGATCTTGGTCCTAGGGCTTGGTCTCATAGCACCTGACACAGTAGAACCAGTAGGCTTGTCATCCCTGAGTCCCTCTGCCTGGCATGTTGCTTGACATATAATAGATGCACAATGAAATGTTTAGTGACTACATAAATTATCAATTCCTTCCTTGAAAGAGTTCACTGAGGTCAGTTGTGGACTTGAGCCTTTCCACAGAGCCTTGCAAAGCTGACCGCAGCTGACCTTGTTGGTCAGTCATATATAAATAAGGAGTTAGGAATCTTTCATCCAACTCCTTTGAATGCAGAAATAAGGGATTTGCTAAGCACATTTGACTTTGTCGCGTTGGCGTAGACATGATGGCAGATATTCCCTCTGTAGCCATATCCTCAAGGGCCCTGTGCACATAGAACTTCCTTCTCGGTGAGGCTTGCCTAATACAAATTTATTTTGGTGATCCAACTCCTAATTAAGCATCACGGGCAGAGAGTTAAGGTCTCCGTCTGGAAGCTGCGCTGCACGCCCCTGTTTTCTTTCTGAGCAAGCTTTGGATTTGTCCCACATCCTGGTTGGTTTCTTTTAAGTCTGTTCCTGAGCAGTCTCAGCCTCTGTCTCCCGCAGGACCTGCCCTAAGCTACTACAGTAACAGTTCAGCCTGGTGTGATGTAGGTGGATCTTCTACTGGCCAACTGGGTGATCTTGAGCAAATTCCTAAGTTCTCCAAGCCACAGTTGCCCCATCAGTAAAATAGTGAGTCTAGAATCTGCCACAGAGGGTATATACATCAGGAGAAATGACACACGCAGTGAGACTGTCATACTGATGGGCTCTGCATCCTTCTGTCGATTTCAACCAACCACAGATTGGAAATAAGTGAGAAACAAGATTGGTCTGTACTGAGCATGTGCAGACTCTTTAGTGGGCGTGTGTTATTCCTCTGGCAATGTAGTATAACACTTAACATAGCATTTACTTTGCTCCAGGTATTCTAAGTGATCTAGAGGTGATTTAAAGAATGTGGGAGGATGTTCCTAAATTATATGCAAATACCTTATATGCAAATACAGTGCCATGTTATATAAGGGACTTTGGCATCTGGAGATTTTGGTATCTGTGGAGGAGTCCTAAAAGATAGCTTTATATGCCAATAATAGACCCAAGAATCAAAGAGTCACCTTTGGAAAGCATTAATTTGTTCCTTAATAAGACTGTCTCCAGTTCTGGCTATATGACCAGCCAGTTCTATAGGTCATGAGGAGGGCTTGACAATGAGAGGGTTGTAGGATATGTATGTGTGCATTCATACCACATGTACATGTATGGAGGTGCATGTGGAAACCAGAAGTCAATATCTTAGTTGCCCTGAACCTTAATTTTCCAGACAGGGTCTCTCACCGAACCTCAAACTTACAGATTCCACAAAATTAACTGACTGGTGAGGTCCAGGGGTCTTCTTGTCTCTGCCTCCCCATCACTGGAATTACAGGCACGCATCACCATGCCTAGCTTTTAACTTAGATGTTGGGGATCAGAACTCTGGTCCTCATGCATGGCAAATACTTGACCAGCTGAGCCAGCTCCCCAGCTCCCCGGCTGCTCGGCAAACTCCTTTTTTTCTTTTCTTTTTTTTTTTTTTTCAGTTTTGTTCTGGTTTGGCTTGGTTTTTGTTGTGTTTTGGGATAAGGTCTCACTGTGTACCCTCCAGCTGGCTTGCAACTTGCTGTGTAGACCAGGCTAGCCTCAAACTCACAGAGAGCCACCTACCACTGCCTTTGGAATGCTGGGATGAAGGGCATGCACCACCATGCCTGGTAGCAAACTGTTTCTTGATAGGGAGCTCAGGAGTTGCACCATAAGGCTGAATAGTGAGGGATCATAAAACAGCTGTAACCCCTAGTCAGTGCAAGGGGTAAGAACTTCTAGACTGAGGTGACTTCAGAGAGGAGGGAAAAGCAAAACTGCCTTATAACCTAGAATTGCTGGTAATTGAGTTCCTCTTTCACGAGTTAGGGTGGTGAAGGAAAAGAATTATTGTAATTGAAATCCATTCAGGTTTGCATAATAAACCTTCAGAAATAGATCTGGGGAGGCACTTAGTGTGGGGGATGGGCTGGAAAGAAACTGCTTGCCCTTGGGTGCAGTCACACGACTGGCTGCCTCCCTGGATTTATAAAGAATAGCACAGTGTATTTTGTCTCCTTCGTATTAACTACTTCAAGCATAGGAGGGGAGAAGAAATGAGCTGGGATCCAGAAATGGCATCTGACCTTTACTTCCCGTCTCTCTCTTAAATTCTTATTAAAATAGGTCCAATTTTCCTTGTATTGCCTCATTAGGTCGGTGAGTTATTGAGTTTGTAGCCGTTCTAGTTAATTGCGCTGTTTTAACATGGTTTCCCTGGAGGCGGTTAAGAGCTTTGAGGGGGTGAGCTCCTGAGCCGTGTAGGTGGGTGGTGCATGTGCTGGGCGAGCGCGTGTATTTCCACTTTATCCACAGGGACAGCAGTGGATAACAGGTCAGCGCTTTGAAGAAGACTCTTCTGTCATCAGGGAAGGATTATAAGTTACTCTGGTGGATTCCCCACGACAGGAAACGTGTCATTGCTTTGGGTTTCCTGGGTGTGTAAAATGGCAAAAGAGGAGGCTACCACTCCCATGCCACCCACCAGAGCCTGCCAGACTTACAAGAAGGAAGAGGCATGGCTTCTCTGTAGTCAGACAGGAAGGGAATTTGGCCACTCAGAGGAAAAAGAAACATTGTTAAAGGCTCCTGGTAGAGTGAGATGATTTGCTATCCTTTGGTGCCAACTTTGAATGGCAGTCACGGTATTGTAAGAATATAATATGGGCTATGGCAGGTCCTGTACAGAAAGGGAAGCCGGTGGAGTGTCAGTCAGCTCTTCCCAGCATCCCTCTCTAGAGTCCCTACTGCCGCCTTTCCACCAGCCCTACTTCTCAATGTTACTCCTAACACAGGCGGGGTGTGGAGGGAGGTGATTGTCTCAAAGCCTTGACCTCCCCTTGTCTTGGCTCCCAGATTTCCAGCCTCTTTTCTCTCCCAAGCTCTAGTTGGCATAACTAATCACCAGCATATATTCAGCCTTATTCTGTTCAAAAGCAGATGTGTTCCTTCCCTATCCAGTCCTTTCTGTTCCTGCTGCCTGTAAGCAACCTCACCCTCTAGCTGCCAGCCACAGCAGAAACCAGCGTTCCTGCTTAACTCTTGATTCCTTGCATGTGACCAATCTTAAACCCTGTGAACTCAGCATTATAAAAGTCTCCAGTGAGCTCTCTCCATCGGCACAGTCTTTACTTATATCTTCATCCTGAACCCTGAAACCCTAATAACTCTCTCCCTGAACCTGGTTCTTGAGTCCTCCCAGGGTCTCAAATGAGAGAGACACTCCCTGCCTTCAACAGATTTCCAGTTTAAAGCACTGAGGCAAAAGCATTTTTGTAGATACCTACCACAAAACTCTATTAGCAACTACAAAGACATAACACACAAGAATACTTCATTATTAAAGATAACAAGCGAGTAGGACCCTTAGGGAAGATGCTTGTGGTGGAAGGGAGATGGTGACACAGGCTAAAAGAATGGGCCTATCCATCATCCCTATGTGCAGCATCTGCAAGATACTTTACACATATGATCACCTTTAAACTTTACAACAGCCCTTCAAGGTGAGGATTATCCCTCACTGTAAAGGTAGGGAGACTTTGAACCTCCGTGAAATCATGACCAGATCATATCATGGGTGGGTGACTGAACTAGGCTAGGACTCAGACTCCCTCAGCTTCTGATCATAAATCTCATTTCACAAAGTTATTGACATTTGCTCTTATGAGCCCAAACCAGCTGCTCATTTGTGGATTGCTAGGGTAGTTACGAAAGTTCTTTTGTTGTTGCTGTGTTAATGTTGTTGTTAATATTTAATTTTTTATTATGTATATGTCTGTGTGTACCTGCAGAGGCTGGGGGTATCAGATCCCTTGGAGCTGTAGTTACAAGCAGTTGTGAACTACTCGATATGGGTGCTGGGAATTGATCTCAGGTCCCCTGTAAGAGCATATGTGCTCTTAACCACTGAGTCATCTCACTAGCCCCGTTATAAAACATTATAAAACATCATGAAACCTTAGATATATGTAATCTTGTCATTTTGACAAGTCATCGTAGTGATACGGACTCCTATTTAGCTTTTGAGTATGAACTGTTCCCCACAGGTTTGCATGTTGAAAGCTCGGTCACTTAGCTGACCTTGGAAACTGGAGGTGGGGTCTGGTTGGAGGAAGTAAGCTACAGGAGCTGTATTCTTTGGGGCTAAAGCTTGTTCCTGGCTCTTTCCTGCCTCTTTCTGTTTCCCTGCCACCATAAAGTGACAACTTTGCTCCACTACTCCCTCTCACCATGGTGTATTCCTCAACACAGACCCAGAATCAACAGAGCCAACCAGTGTGGACCAAAATCTCTGAAACCATGAGCCAAAGTAGATCCTTAGCTTGTTTGTCCTCGGTTATTTTGTCACAGCTGCAAAAGCTTAAGACCTTATCCTTTAAACTGCACAAGTAATGAGGAGCAAATGGCGGTGATTTGGCTAAATTATTGTTAAGCATTTCTAGTGCCTGTTACAGTGTTTGGTGCATAGTACGTGCTTAATACATATTGGGTGAATTAATAAATGTTTATGTAAAACCCACACACTGTATACTGGCTACCCTCAAGATTGTCTTCAATATTTCAAAACATCATTGAATTCATATTTCTTAGCTCCTGATCTGATTTGTGGTTCTACTGTACTGAGCTACTCAGTCCGTGCAGTGCCCTATACAAATGTATCTCCTAATCTCTAAGAATAAGAGATAGCTCACCTTCTTAAATATTGTAAGGACGGAGGACACTGCTGCATATGTAACATGGCAGGTCGTCTTATAAACGTCAGCTGGAGGGTCATTGCTGAATACTAACCCTGGGTGTCACCCTTTCATAAGTGTTGTGCTAGAGTAGAGCTGCTTAGGTTTTCTTTCACTCACAACTCCTTTTTACCCAAGAAATTTTTGTTCAGTGCTGGGTATATAGGTATATAAAATAGGTATAACAGTCAGCATTTGGAACTGGAGAGATGGCTCCGTGGTTACGAGGGCTTGCTGCTCTTGCAGAAGACCTGAGTTTTGTTCCCGGATCCCACACCCTCTTCTGGCCTCTGAGGGCACCTGCATTCATATTCTCTCTCTCCCTCTTTCTCTCTCTTTCTCCCTCTTGCTCTCCTCCTCCCTGCTCTCTCCCTCCCTCACATAGATAAAAAATTTTAAGTCAACATTTATTGATAATAAATGATAACGAATATTATTTTAAAGCAATTTTGATTTACATTTAGCTTTACCATTTATTAAAGATAAAAACAAATTTGCATACTAATGAGATGGATATGCATCTTGACTGAATATTTAATACTGCAGGATGTGGAGCATCTTCAGCATTTTTCAGAGTTTAGGTTTTAGCGATGCTGAGAACGCCACATAAATACACAGTACAAAATGGCAGAAGAATGTTTATGTCCATTGCAGAAACTGTTGAAAATTCTGTTCTGATCCCAAGCCAAAATTCACTTAATTTTTTTTGTGAAACTCAAGTCATAACTCAAACAGCAATTTTTAATATCAAACATCCTAACACAATACAATCAAAAGAAACATTAAATTAAGGAATGACCGGAAAATATTAAAAAGCTTTATTTTCCACAGTCATCCTTCCATAAGAACAGAAAACTTTGCATGAACAGTAAAAACACTGCAGTTGATTTAAAAAAAAAAAAAAAGTGCAGTTGATAGTGTATAATAGTCTCAAGTCTGAGCCGAGTTATTTGAGGCAGTGTTTGATGGTGCTTCGTGGTGTGATGGTACTCATGCAAAGTTATGTTCAGAACCAAGGCTGCAGCAAATCACACAGCACCACATGGGGAGCGACGCCAGAGACACCTTGGACTCATTACATGTTTGGTCTTGAATTAATTTTCGGTTGTTGCCCATTCAAAAACTTTTTCCAGTTGCCAAAATTTTTTGTGACCTCTACATTTAATCATGGGGTTGCAGCCCCCAGTTGAAGAAACTGTCATGGAAGAGGTCATGGAAGCCCAGAAGAAGGAAGAGGTAGCCTAGGGATTCTGGGAAGAGTTAGGAGAAGAAATGACCTTCGAGGACTCTTTGAAACATAGAGTGGGATTTCATTCCCCTACCAGTGAGGGAAGGGACAGTGGTTGTATTCGTTATTGTGACATGAAAGGTTAAGATCACAGGCTTTGGAATGAGATTTGATCTGGTGCTGTGGTCCTGTTGTTTATCACTTCTGTGACTTTGGGGAAGTTGTTTAGCCTCTGTACCTGTAGTTCCTTTGTTGTAAAATTAGAACAGTATTAGGATCTATCTCATAGGGTAGCAAGAAGAATAAAAGAAACAGTGCAGGGCAAGTGCTGAATACAGAGGCTAGGAAGGTGGCCCAGCGAATAACGCATTTACCACACAAATATGAGGACCAGAGTTTGGTCTCCACAGAACCCATATAAAAGTCAGGCAAAGCTGAGAACCTTGGGGCAAGCTGACTAGCTAGAGATCAGTTAGTTCCAGGTTCAACGAATGACCCCCACCTCAATAAATGAAGGAGAAAGCGATCAAAGAAGTAACCTAGTGTCAACCTCAGACCTCCTCATGCACATGCATCTATATGTACATATATGTGCCCACACACACAAACATGCACATACACATATGCATACACACAAAGTGCTACAGTCTCAGTTTCATTGGTATTAGTGGTTGGGATAAGGATAGGTCTCTCATTTGTATTCTTCCTTCCACTGTCTTGGTAGTTTAAGAAGTTCATGCCTAAAGATGACTTTGGCTTCTGAACCTGCCAGTCCTGGAGATGCGCTGTAAGTGTGCGCATCCTATGTGGAACCTAAGATAAAGCTCTCCCAGGAAGCTCCAGGTTCCTACTTTTCTATGTAACCCATACCAGAGACTGCAAGCTTAACTCCATTTGCCCTCTGTTTTTATATTCCCCAGGCTTTAAAGTCCCAAGTTAGTTATAATAGTCAGGACAATGAGAAGGTACGAGCAGTGCTTAATTCTATGAGTGACGTTAAGCCATGTACTAATGGGCACTTCATGTTAAACAAAGATAAAAATGTCTTGCTGTTGTTTATTGTTGCTATAAGAAAACCTTATAACTGAACACTTTCTGGGCAGTTCTGGCTCTCTCCCCCAGCTGCTCATCTCACTCTGACCTTGAATGACAAAGCTTAGAGATCCCGAAACAAGCAACGTTCTTGAGGTTGGGGCTCCTCTTCACGCTTGGGGGAAATTTAGAGAGTTGCAGTCTAGCTTCCTGGCTGGTTCAAGTCATTCATAATATTCCCACAGGTCTCTCCAAAGTACAGCACAGAACACTTTCATTTGCCCTGAGGAAGACAGAGGGTATGCTCACCATTCTATGGACAGTGCCTGTCACTGGGGGAGAGGAAGAGATGGGCTCTCCACAACAGACGCAGGCCTTTACGGATGTCCACACTCTATGAATTGGGCATTTCTATATTCTTTTTAACTGATGAGTCTTAGAGAGCTTGTCAGTTACCAAACACCTCTTATTAAGTAAGTGACAGAAGCAGAATTTAAGCTGAGATCAGCTTCTAATGCCTCTTCCAGCACCAGGGTGACTGCAGGTCTTGGTTGTTCAGAAGCAACATGGAGTTGACAGATCATAGTTTTTGCAGGTAGGCACACTGCTTTCAGATCCCAGCCGTACTCACAAACTATATCTAGTGGCCTTGGGCAAGTTATTTATTCTCTTTGAACTTTGAATTCCTTTTCACTGGAGCAGGTCTGACACAGGCTTGCCCGCTGTTGTCCAAAGAGTGATGTCATGATATCCTGCAGTCAGTCTCCAGCAGAAGGAATATAGTAACCACATTTTAGCTTTCCTTCAAAATAGCCATCCCTTACTCTCCCAGTTCTCCTGTTGACATGTGGGGTACCTGCTCTTGCTTTTGTGGGAATTACCAGGAATGGGACAGCCCCTGTTTAATCACTGTGGCCTAAACCTGTGCTTCAGGAGTGATGTTTCTATTGTAGTCCTGCCAAGTTCATTCCTATCAGGATGACATGCCAGCCTGCTCTGTTTTGGGTTCAAGCTCCCATTCTGGACTGCATTTACAGGGTCAGTTTCTATGAAAGATGCTCCAAGGTAGGTTACCAAGGCTTCACTCTTTTATTAAGCAAACTATTTTTCCACTGCTTTGTGCTAGACTGGTGTTCTAGATGGAAGGTGAACAGGCTCACAGCCCAGGTAGTGAGGCAGAAACCTGCATTTGTGTTACAGGGTAAAAATGGAAGATGAATGAGCTCACAATCTACCCAGAAAACAGACACAGACACCTGAATTTATATTGGTGGATATTTGAAGCGTTGTTGGCTTACAGAGGAGGACACTGTGCCTCACCCGGCTCGTAGGAGGAACAGTAGAGATTAGAAACAGCTTCACCTTAGAAGTATGGCCTCCTGAGCCACACTTTGATAGAAGTTTGGCAAGATGTCAGGGGAAAGCTGAGTATAGAAAAGGACAGAAGGGACAAGTTGCAGTAAACCTTAAACGTGGCTGCCGTCAGCATTGAGTAGACCCCTTGTCTGATTCCTGTTTTCCAGCAGTGTGCATAATGCTCCCAGACCGCCCCACACCCACTGTGAATATGCTCTTAAGGCTATTCTGACTTCTGTCTTTGATGAGTAGCTGTGGAAGGGGACATTGGGTAATTACACAATACCAAACCTGGAAGGAGTCTACTCAGTTATTACAAGGCCTGTCATTCCTGAGATGGGGCATACAACCATTTTGGAACCCAGCAAGTATTCACTAGGCATTAGTTCTTACTGCTGTTTATGATAGTAATTTTATTTTATACTAGAAGGACCTCCCAGATTTTTATAAGTCACAGGTTAATTTCACTTATATTTAATTATATTCAGTTATCTCATTAATTTCAGTCATTTTGACCATTCAGTTAATTTAGCACAAATCTACTGTTGATATTAAGGCCCCAGCGGGGAGGGTGCAGGAGAAGAACTTACCATTCCTTCCTTTCCTTTGTGCTTTTCCTTTTCCCAATAGGAGCGTAGTTCTTTTGTGATAGCATTTGGAGAATTCTTATTCTGAAAATAGAATTTTATGCTGATGGGTTTGTAATTTTGTCAATATGACTTTGATACTTTTTATTTACACTCGATTAAATTTCATAGAAATGGTTTAATGTGTAATTATTTCCTTCATAGAACTAAAACAGATACCAACAACAGTTGAAGAATAGCCAAACCATTTTACATAGTATTTTAAGTAGTACCAAAATGGAGAAATAACTTCAGAACTACACTGTTAACTGTGAACTCTGGTTAGCTAAAATTCAGGACATCTCGGCTGGGACATCACCTTGTGGGGGCTGTTTTAGCCCATGGTGCTCTAATGGGCTTTTACATAAGTATCCCACTTGGCCTAATGCTCACCATGTATTCCTGTCACCCATGCTTTACAGGTGAGAACACCGAGTGTAGACAGCCTGTTACTTTCTGGAGGGCACACAGCTGCACACGGCCGTGCTAGGAACTGAACCTAGCATTTTCCGGTAGTTTTCAAAAAATTATCTCACGGGTCTTGGTTTTACTCATGAGTGAAGATTCCTCACCCATACTGGGCCTGATTTGAACTGCTTGGTGTTGTTTCCTCCTCTCTTTCTTCCCTGGTAGGCCTATCCTGAATACTGCATAAATAGCCTCCATCTCTCAGGCCCTTTGGGCCTGCTTCACCCTGTCTGCCTCTTGTTGTCAGACCCAGGATTCTCTCAACACCGGACTTGACGGAGGTGATGCTCCCGGTACTCAGCCTTCAGGTTCTGCCTTCCTAGGCATGTCCTGTCTGGTGAACCTGCCCTGCGGAGCCATTATCTCACCATCTCCACTCTCCCTCTTTCAGCCCTTCTTGAAAAACAGCATCAACCTATAGCTTTCAACCTTAGTTGATTAGTGTCGTTCAAAGAACTTTTATAAAATGTTCTGGTCTGGGTCCCATTTTCAGAAATCTTAAGGTTTGGGCCTTAAAGCATCAGTATTTTTTAAGATTTTATTTTATTTATTTGTGTGTGTGTGTGTGTGTGTGTGTGTGTGTGTGTTGTTCAGGTAGCACTGGAGACACTGACCAGAATGCCCAGACACAAACTTTTGTGAGCATCCTTTCCACATCCCTCTGCCCAGGGAGGGATGCCTGATGCCTCAAAGAGGCTGGTTAAAAAGAGCATAGTTAATGTTCTCAAATATGAGTAAAATAAAATTGTGGAATTGGATGAAGGGAAAGTAAAAATCATCCTCAGTCCAGAGTTAATTACTCACGGTTTATAGATGGAACTCACTCAAACATGCTTGTTGGGCTGGAGTTATGTATGTGTCATATTGCAGTAGTGGAATCCACTGTGCGTGCTATTTTTTTAACTACTGTTTTACCTATGTTTTGAGTGTCATTGGCAGGAGTAGGCCTTTTAATGTCATTATGATGTTCCACTATTTTTAGAAGGTAAGAAAGTCCAGGTTAGTGTTGGGATTAAGGGTGATTTGGTTTGAAGGGGAGCTTGTGTTAGGCATAGGAGCCATAGGTAGAAAACAAAACAACCAACATTGACAATCCAGATTGACCTTTATTAGAACCAGTGAGTGGTGGCTAGCTGACTTGACAAGAATCAGCACAGCCATGCCAGTCAAGCATGGGAGTTTAAGTATGCTCATATGCAGAGGTGGAGTGATGGGTATTGACTAGGGGTGTTTGTAAAGGCCTTACAGCCTACATTGTTTGGAAGGACTTGTTTACAGAAGAGAAATCGCTTTATGGTTAGGGGTGGTATGTTCCAAGGCCACATCTCAAACAGGAGCTCACTATGCTCAGTAAGGAGTGGTGGTTTAATGACAGGTGAAGGTGTTTTTGTGCAGTCTCCCTTTAGCTTGAATGGCATTGGTGGCTCCTCCTATACGGTGAAAGTCATGGGATTTCAAGGTAGGCAAAGAATGAGCTCTGGATTTAACACTAGTGTGTCCACGTTCATTTTCTTATAACATAAGAAGGGGACGTGTAGGTGCCTTTCAACTGGCATTTTTTAACGTGTAAATATTTGGACGCATTAAATGCACTGACACCTCACAGAAGATCCAACGTGAAAGAGAAACACGAAATAAACTTGTATATATTTTACTGCTCATAAAGAATACAATTTCAGGTGTGAGGTGTTGTTAGTGTCCTTCTTCCTGGACTCTTGTAAAATCAGGTGTGATTTTTATATGCAGCAGCCTGCTGGTTGCTGGGGAAATGCTCTGTGTATTTAATCATCTTGCAGGTCTTGTTTTTTTTTCTTTTTTGTTTTTTTTTTTATTGTAGGAAAATGTCTTTGGCTGACTTCCGTAGCCAGATTGATTTTGCTTGTGGGTGTCCAGATGCTGATGAGTTGTAATTAGCATAAGAAGGAGGCTAGAAAGATGGTGAACATTCTTTCCTGGTATCCAAACTATGAATCCCCAAACAGAGGTTATTCTCAGGTCCTAGACTCAGGCATGAGACTCCACTGAGGCAGCTCCTTTAGATGTAGCACTGGGCAGGTGAGCACAGATGGACTTGGGGACTCACCAGGACCCCAAGGAAGGAAGGTTTTCTGCATCCAAGCACCTCTCTGTGAGGAGCCCCTTTAAGTCCCTGAAGCAGACCAGAAGAGGAGCACCTGAACTCTGGGTTCAGAAGACTGGGTTTATAATTCTGCCCTAACTCTCCTGTTCAGCCTGTGTCATTTTCTCTCCCAGAACTTCAGTTTCCTCACCTTTAGGATAGAGATGGTGATGCTTCACAACATCTGAGACCAGGTCACAGCTTCTGAGACCGAGTCACAGCATCTGAGACTGGGTCATTATATGAAACAGGGACACGCATGCCAGCACTTGGGAGGCAGAGTCAGGCGGATCTCTGTAAGTTCAAGGTCAGCTGGGACTACAGGGAGACCCTGCCTCAAAAAGACAAAAAGAAAAAAGAAAAAGGTGTGGCTTATAGCACTTCCGCTGTCCTAGTACATTCCTTACACTTTTTCTGTTTTCCCTTGCCCCTGGTTCCAAAGTAGAAAGAAAATGATTGTTAATTTGTTCCCTATTTGCTGCAGGGTTACCATAAAATAAATTAAGCGTTTCATTTTGATAATCACTAACAAACATGCTTACAACTTTCTTAAATGTATTGATTAGTAATAAATCATGACTATGCTAAGTGTGCCTGCTGGCTGGAAAACTGGGGGAATAACAATGTTTCTGGCTGATTAGCAGCTGATTTGCCTGATGTGTCAGCCACTGTAGACAATAGTGGATGATGCCTTACAGTATTGCCTTGTTCCAGTATATGTAAGATGTCATTACCCTACCACCAGTTCTGTGTAGGATGCAATTAGCTTGTTTTATTATTGAGGAAACAGCCCCAAAGAAGTTAAGTACATCATCAAATTGTGTACACAATGTAAATTAACATTGGGCAAGAACCTGAAGCCTAAGTTCTAGCCTCTCAAAGAGATATCCAAAGACCAGAAAGTTAAATGACTTTATATATATGCATTGGATCCCCTGGAACTGCAGTTATACATGGTTGTTAGCCATCATGTGGGTGCTGAGAACCAAACACATTTCCTCAGCAAGAGCAGCCAGTGCTCTTAACCACTGACTCACCTCTCCAGCCCCTTAAATGACTTTTAATCACCACAGCAACAGTGGAGTAACCAGCTATTTCTAGAAGTTGCAGGACAGGAAAATGCTACCAAGTTTTGGTATTGGGTGATGTGGGATATGAGTTCTTTTTATAACTTGACTCTTAATTTTTAGAATAATAAACCATGTTCTGATAAAATTTTTTCTATATATCTCATATTAAGTTAGATGTGCTTTTCTAAAGCTCTGTTTTTGGCAGGAGTCTGTAGCAGTGTATTGGGAAAAGCACAGACTTTGATCAGAACCTCAAGACTGGAGTTCAAGTCCCAGCTCTGCCAGCTGTGAACCTTGGGCATGTTACTCAGCTCACCAATCCAGTTTCCTCATCTAAAGCATTGCTTCTCAGAGCTTATATTGCATACTTCAGGGGTCCTGTGGTGTCTGCCAGACAATGCCAGCACTCCCAGCATGCTCTGTGTAGCCGGGAGTTATGAAACAGGACAATGGTTTCTACCTCACAGATTGATGGTAGGGTTTTGTAGATGTTAGCCTTCTCCCTTGTCCTAACATACCTTAGAATCTCTTGGAGTTGACCTTGGCTTAAGAAATGGGTCTAGATATACCTGTTGTCAGCATGTATTAGCTCTGTCAAAAATCCTAGATGGGCCAGGCATGGTGGTACATGCTTTTAATCCCAGAACTTGGGAGGCAGAAACAAACAAACAAAATTCCCAGATGACTCAGGGCCTTGGGAAAGTCCCAAGGTCGGGATTAAACTAGGTGAAAGATGCCGAATCTGAGTGCAGACTCATGGCTTAGGAGGCTCCTCTAAGACTAAACACTGGAACTGGAAGACACTGAACGTCTAGAAAGCCTTTTGTCTGTGAGGTACTCAAAGGAAACTCAGCTGACTTCTTGTGCAATTCATTAACTCTGGTTCTCCAGTAATCCTAAGCAATTGTTAGACCCCATAAGACACAGATGAGCCCCTCGGGCCTGCCCTGGAAGCTCTCACCTTTCTGATGCGGGAGACCACTTGCAAATAAGAATCCTGATGCAGGAGGTTTGAACTGCCCTATAGCATGGGCACCTCCGAGTGCCTTCCTGCGGTTCCTGTTGTCCACCATCCTGTGCCCCTCGGTTCCCCTCTCCATCAGTGACAGCCTGCTGTCAGTGGCTCACTCGGGAAATTCCTGCCTCTGTCCAGGCCATCCTTTGTTCCTTCTAGGGTCCTGGAGAACACAAGTGAACGGCCTCCGGTTCCTCTAAAATGGGAACCTGGTCACACTTTTGCTTAATCCTTCAAAGCCTTCTCAGCACAGCTCGAGATAAAATCTGGCCCCTGCGGCCTTCTCTAGCAGCTGATTGCCCTTCCCACTGTCCCATTTCCAGGGGGCTGAGAGATGCGGCTCCTCCCAGCATGGCTTTTCTCCGCTCCATACCTCAACACGTGATGCCTTCCCTGACCCCTTCTCTGGGACCCCTTCTTCTGCTTTCCTATCCTGTTTTCCCCTTGAAGCCTGGCCTGCTTTCTTCTCTTCTTAGACTAGCATCCTGTGTATACCCTAGTAGCGTCCTAGCGGTTGGCTTGCATGTCCCCACTCACCTATAAGCCCTGCTTGGACAAGGACGAGGTCATGCTTAGAGGTTGGGTAAGTAGGAATCCATTTCATCTTTTATATTTCTTTATGTAGACTCAATCAGAAGGGAAAAATATCTCTTATTGTGGGAATTGTCAAAATATACAGAGGAGTAAGCCAGGCATGATGGCTATGCCTTTAATCCTGGCACTTGGGAGGCAGAGGCAGGCAGATCTCTGTGAGTTCAAGGACAGCCTGGTTTGTGTAGTGAGTTCCAGGCCAGCCAGGCTACATAGTGAGACCCTAACTCAAAAACCCAAACAACAAAAAAACAGAAACAAAAAATACACATTTAAAACGTATATACTGAGCTCTTAGCTAGCCTAGCTCTGATGATTAACATTTTGCCAGTCCGGTTTTATCCCCATGCCTTTCCTGAAATATTTTAAGGCACCCCTAGACATGATAGAATAGTACCTCGGATAGAATTTTAATTTATAAAAGAACCTTGAGTTTAGCCATTTTTCTGGCTGAAATATGTCTGTTAACATCAAGATCTACTGATAATTCAGCAGTTAAATGGCAGAAATTACCTAGCTAAGAATTTCTCAGCCATGGCCCTATTGACACTTTAAAGCAGGCCATTCTTTGGTGGCAGCCATTGCCCTGGGCATTAGCAACACCTGTCCTCCAGTCACTGTAGGCTAGTAACAACCCAAAGTCAACACAAACATGCTTATCAAATGCAAAGTGTCTCCCACAGCAGAATCTCCTTAAATCCCCATTAAGAACCTCCCACATAGAGAAAGGGACTAAGAGGACTGACTTTTCAGCAGATAGTTGGGGAAACTGAGTCCTAGAGAGAAATACCCTTCTGATTACAACTCGCCTTAGTGTGCTGGAGAATAAAGTCTGTTTTCTGCTTCCTGTGCCCCATTGTGCCCCACCATGCTACACAGTATTTCTAGAAGCTTCCAGGCAAGAACAAAGGCTTCCAAAAGTGTACAGAAGTCCTGTGGTTCCTGTGGAGAGAGCTCACTAAACAGGGACAGTCCCATGGCTGTCAGGTCCCACCACGCCATATGAGAGGAGTTGTAGAACTGGGCCACCATCATGGGCACGTGGCTCGAGCTCTGCAGCCACGCCCAGCATCTGCCAGGCTGGCCCATTCCCTTTTACCAAATATTTATGTTGGGGAAGTCTTTCTTAGGGGATGAATCTTGGATTCTGGAGCTGTAGACAAGGAGCATTTGTTTCACAGAAATTACTTTGAAGTTGATTTTTGCCAGAAACCATCTGTTTTGTGTAAAGCAAAGGGACACTGGTGTTGCAGTTTATAGCTTTGTTCAAAATGGTCTATCTGCTTCCCCAACAACTTGGCTCTCTAAATGGTACCTGGAAAGTTGGGTGCTAAGAAATTATTGACTAGAAAGGTAGATTTGGGGAGGCAGGAAAAAGCTGGCATTTGGAGTCAGACCTGCTGGTGTGAAGCTCTTACTAGCTCTGTGATCTTGGTTAGGCACAGAACTTCCCTGGGCCTTATTGATTCTCATTTGTAAAAGTGGAGAGAATAGCTCACTGCAAAAGTGGCCAAGTAAGAGAGAGGGTAGGGGTGGTTGGAATAGCTTAAAGCACTTGCTTGGCATGTGCCAGGCCTGGATTCTACCTCTACCTCCAGCAGCAGCCACCAAAAAAAAGAGAAAGAAACCAGACACAGTGACACGTGCCTTCCAGCCCCACACTCAAAAGAAGGCAGGCAGACCTCTGTGAAATCAAGACTAGCCTGTTCTATATAGTGAGCTCCAGACCAGCTGGAGCTACAGGGAGAAAAAGAAAAAGAAAAAAAAATGAGAAATTACTAGCATGATATCTGACACATAGCACTAATAAATGGCTTTTGTCTCTTTAGAAAGAGCCACTAGAAAGGCGTGAACATCTCACCAGCCCCTAGTTCCTTATTATATACCTGTGAAATGGTTGCTCTGGGTATATGAAAGAAAGCAGTTGGGCCAAGCCCATAGTGTATGTGTAGATAACAGCATGGAATCATCCTTATACAGTGTGGTTTAGGGTTAGGTGAGTCCTATCCTCCTGGCAGGGATAATACCTGCTACAGTATGACCTCAAAGCACTGTCACAGCAGAGCTGGCTGCAGGTTTTTCTAGGCATTCTCCTGTGTGAGCATCAGAGAATGGTTTGGTTCATTCATCTCAGACTCAAAGAACTGTGTTCCAGCAGCACTGAACACCCCCGGGCCCCCGCCTTCTCACCATGCCACATGCCTTCTCACCGTGCCACATGCCTGGCTGAAGGGAAAAGGGCTAAGAAGTCAGACTTGAAGCAAATGAGCACGAGGCTGCCTCGCATCTGCACACAGGCTTTTCTGGTTTCTGTGGTAATCAGCAGAGCTCTCAAGCTCAACGATTGTCAAGGCCGCAACTGCCTGAAGAGGGCTTTGCTGCTTAGTGTGGGAGGAATAGGCAATCGGCTATGGAAGAAGGCCCAGGCGGCACTGCCCAACAAGGTAAAAGTGAAGAAAAGGTGGCTTTAGTCATTCCAGAAGGCCTCCACCCCCAAGTTTCTGTCCAAAGGAGGCATGAAAGAAAACACTTGGGGGTTATGGACACGGCTCCTGTGCCCTGAGACTGTGATGCAGCTCTGTTGCACCAGTGTCCAATGCAGAATGTGCAGGTGGGAGATCAGACTCACCTAGAGGAGCATGGGAGCATGCTGGCATCTACCTGACCTCTGGGTAGTGGTCCAGGCACAGTACGATATGCTCCTGTGGGGTTCTGCTCTGCTTCCCCAGCCTGTGGGCCTATGGGACAATACACTGAGCCAGTCATCGAGGGCACTTTACAAAAGAAAAATGCCACGGTGGAAATATTCTAGCTCTTTGTCTCATTTTAAAATCTACAGATGTTTTTATGTGCTTCATTGGAAAGGAGAGGTAGTAGCTGGATAATACACTTCTCAAACCCTGAAAGAGCTCATAGGCCACAGAGCCACTTTCATTGAGATGAAGCACTCTGAAAGAGAAAGACCACAGGAAACTGAGCAGAACCGCCTGGCTGATGCACAGCTGTCCTCATCAGAGGCCTCACCCAAGGTTGCGTGTGGCCAGAGAAGCTGGTCTCCTACCAGCTGCATAGCCAACGGCTGCCGCTTGGGAACATCCAAAGTAAAACAGAGGTGTTGAACTCCAGGCACTCATTCCTGCATTACAAGGCCCAGGCTTAATTTCAAAAAGCCGCTTCAGTTCTTGCTGCCTGGTTCTGTGGGTGTGTATAATAATGAAACGTGTCCTAAGGAGTTCTTTGGAGATGAAGAGAAAGGGAGGCCGCCTCGGCCCACTGCAGTGTGGAGCTGCTTCTGAGAGTAGGCGTGGCTGTGGACTCAGCTCTGCTTGGGGCCAACCTTAGGACATTTCAGGACTGGCATTCTCTCTTTGGGCCCTACTTTGGGCCTCCTAGGAAAGAACTTAGGGGTGAGGGCATCAGTTAGGAAATGCAAGTGTTTGCTGGTGAGAATCACAATGTCTTTACAAAAGGAACAGAAGTTTGTGTCTCTCCCCAGTGAAACAAGCCCAGGGATCAGCAGGGGCAGACCAGCAGCTTCCCAGTGCCATCGCTCTCTGGGTTCTGTCCTGCCATTCTTATCTCCGGCCAGAAGTGTTTGTTGCTCTCAGTGTGCCCCAAACGCATATAAAGGGGCCTGGCTTCTCTTTTCAAGATTGCTTTATGGTCCCAGATGGCTACTCGTGTTCCGGTTATAATGTGTGTATTTGAAACAGCAAGAAAGAAAGAGGAGAAGGAAGGGGAAGAAGGAAACATGTCCCTTCCTGGAGTTCCCAAATGCCAGTCTAGCCTCAGTCACTGACCTAAAGTTAGTAAAACAGTACTATAAGGCGTTGTTTGCTCGCTTGTTTTTTTCTGCTGGCTACATTACCTCACAGTGAAACTAAGATGGGCACTAGTACTGGAAATCAGAGGTGGGCAGGTTGGGCGGGCGTTGGCAGGTTCAGCTGCTGCTCGCTTCCTGTGGCGTAGAGGGTCTCTTATGGGCAGTCTGGCACATGGTGCTCCCTAGAGCCAGTATCATCCCAGTCACGCTGCTGCTGGAGTAACGGGGTTAGTGTCCCTGACAGAGCAGGTTGCAGGAGTCAGAAAACAAGATAGGAACCTACAGATGAGTCTCCCCTCTCAAAGGGGGTCATGGTGTGTGCACATGGCAGGCCTTCCGGTCAGCTCCTCCTGAGGTCTGGCCCATCCTACTCTAGGAGCACTTGGAGGAGCCACACTATTCAGCCCTTTTCTCTCTGGGCTCTGGGAGCCAGGCAGTGTAGCACACAGAGGTCTTTCTTCAGCATGCACATCCGCATTTTCTTACCATTCCAGGTCTATAAATTTGTCAAGATGGTGCTTAAACACTTTTCTAATCCATAGTGCTGCTGGAACATTAGGAATCATGAGAACAGGATCCCATGGGATTGGTGGCAGTGGGTGAGTCAGCCCAGCCGGCACCCGTGCCTGCTCCGCACCCAGTGGGTGCTCAGTGTTTGTGGAATCTTTGTCACAACTGAAAAGGGAGACTACTCACTTAATTTTAGCTGTGTTTCAGTGGGAAAGATTCACAATTTCAAACAACAGACATATGAAAGCTACTTCTTGGAAAACCGCCTTTGGGAATCTCTTCATTTATATTCCAGGTTCTCGTTGCTCTCTCTTATTCCTTGCCTCTTTCTCGACATTTTCTTAAGAAAAAATTCAAACACACAGAAAAGGTGAAAGGAAGGTGCAGTGAATCCTCCCGTAGCAGCCGCACCTGCCACCAGGGACACAGCTAGCGTTTTGCTCTGTTTTCTTTACCGCGTGTCCACCCGCTTCTCTCATCCATCTGTCTTATTTTCGATGCTGAAGTAAGTTGCAGACAGCAGCACTTTGCACCTCAGCACTTCAGCTTCTTTGTCATTAACCTCGAGTTATATGCTATTGCTGAGGTATAGTTGCAGACTGAGGTGCATGCCTCTTGAGTGGCTCACATAATGACTTTTGGCGAGTACAGTGTCAGGTTGTAGACCACTCTAGTACTCCCAAAATGCCCCTCTCACCAGATCCCTCCCCCGACTCCACAGAGGTAACCACATTGTTCCTTGTTTTTACCATAACCAACTTAGCCTCACCTAGAGCCTCGCTCTTGCCTGGGTAAGATGTTCGCTGTGCATGCTGCTTGTGAGAGCCCTTTAAAGCTGTGGGACTGGTAGTTTCTTCTTTCGTTGTTGAGTAGGAATCTATGAACGCTTCCATTCTTCCCATTAGTGGGCCATTTCTGATTTGGACCATGAGAGATAGAGCTGTCAGGAGCATCCGTGTGCCAGTCTTTTTGGTCATGTTTTCATGTCCCCTTGGGTAAACATCTAGTGAAATTGCTTGGGTCAGTGGGTAGCTTACATCTGTTTGATAACTAGAGTCTTATCATTGAATTGAGGCAGGCACTTATAAATTATCAAGTCATCCTCATTCTACAGTCAAGGACATGATACCCAAACTGTAGGTGGAGAAAGAGACCTGGAAAGGGTTGTTCTTCAATGTGGACTTGAAATCTGTTCCCCTGACTACTCTTGTGTGTTTATATCTCAGCTCCTTCTTATCTGAGAAAAGATTCCTTCTGGACAGTCATTAACTATTTCAGTTTTTACTTAGGAATGGTTCACTATTAGATACACCCGAATGCAATGCGTCCAACTCATCTTCTTGCGTACATCCCTGCCCCTTCTCCAGGATGGCTTTTCTGGATCACGGGTCTGATGGTTATACCTTTTTTGTATTGTCTGCCCTATGTCCCATGGGACAAAGTCCAGGTTCCCGTCAAGTGTGCCTTACCCTCCATGCCTTGCCTGCTCCCTGCCCTGCCCTGCCCTCTCTGTGCCTCAGCCTCTTGCTTTCCTCTTCTCCCCAGTGATAGACTCCTACAAGGTCTGCAGGATTTGGCTCATCCGGACCCTCCCAGAGAGTCAGCTCTGCCTACTGCTCTCTTTCTGGGGATTCAGTTATTCCCTTTATCTGTGTCTCTAAAGTAAGCTCTCATCACGAGTCTTGTTATGATGCCCAGTCCCACTTTAATTGAACTGGAGCAGGACTTATGACAGAGAAGCCTGAGACATGCACCCCGGATGAGTCTCCCCTCTGTCAGGGAGGCTGGAGTTCAGCACTTAGATGGGCAGCAAAGTGAGAGTTCTCCCACTACATCTCGCTGGCACTCCTGCTTTAAAAGCTTCATCAAATGGAACTAGCTCATGACTTTATTCGCATTGCTAGTAGGGTTGAGCCCCTCCCCGCATTCCCGGGGGTATTCTTTTAACTCTTCAAGGAGATGATCGTTTTATTAAAGTGGAACTAACTAGGTCACTACCTAGCCCGAAGACTCTGGAAGGCAAATTTCATTTCCCAACTGAGTCTCTAATTTCTGGTCTGTGAAATGGGAAGACTGGTCACAGTGTCCCATAGAATTGTCATGAGGGAAATGATATGGTGTGAGCCACAGCCACATAGTAGGTTTACATGCATGTTGCCACTTTAAACATATGCTTACTACATATTGAATATTCAGGAAATGTTTGGGAAGAATAGGAATACATGTATTTTATGTGTGTGTTAAAGAGGCTATATATAGACGCTCACACAGATCCATCTGTCTTGCGAAGAGTGTTTGATCTGACTGGCATCAATATTCAGCTGGAGGGGTTGAACACACATGCGTGACTCTTCTTGGCTTGCCACATTCCCTGCTAGGCAGATGTCCATTATCATGAAATGTAAGAAGAGAAAAAATAATAATAAAGGCAGAAGAGTGTAATGTTATGGCTTGATTTGACAGGGCCTCCTGCTTCTTCAGCTGCCAGTGCCGGACATGGAGCAGATTAATCTGTATTCCAGCACACTGCCGAAGTCAGGATCGATCTAATTAGGCCATATTAAACATCCTGTTTGCATTCCAAGTCATACCAGAAACCAGGATGTCTGTCCATCTGGCTAGCCAGAGGGAGGTGGGCAGTGAGGTACAGCCCTAAAACAGAGATGGTTGTAATTTAGAAGTACAGGAGCACCGCTGTGTATGATTTCCTTGAAGCAAAGGAGCTAATGGCCTTGGGTGGAAACAAAGGCAGCTCTGGAGTATGGCCTTGAATTTTAAAGAAGCCACGTGAGATCTTGCCAGGATATAGGCCTGATGAGTGAAAGACAAGGTTTGCTTCCATCCTTTGAATAGAACTTCAGCTGACCCACATGTGTCTGTCTTAACTAACCATTTGGGCTGATGAAGACAAGTTCAGGCTCTGAGGCTGAGTGGGCAGAGTTGCCATCGAGGCTGGGCCAGAACTTCCAGAGATGGCTTATAGGGTAAAGGCGCTTGCTGCCAAACCTGGGGACCTGAGTTTGATCCCTGGAATCCCACATGGTAGAAGGAGAGAGCCTATTCTGGTATGCTGTCCTCTCTCCTCCACATGTACACTGTGGTACATGCAGATAAATACAGAGAGTGAGAGAAAGAGACAGAGATACACACACACACACACACACACACGCACACGCACACACACACATTTAGGGTGTGGCAGGTCGACTCTTCTAGCTGGGCATTCAGACTGACTCTCGTCCCACACCCGCCTTCCCAGCCTCATCTTCACCCTCCCTCTCCCAGCATACAGATCTCTTCTGATCTTTGTCCGTAGCCCGTGCTTTCCACTTAGTTCCTTTGTTTCATGCGCATCTACCTGCTTGGATGCCTCTCGCTCATGCTGCCCTCTGCTTACACCTGTCCTTGAGGCTCTGCCGGGTGCAGCCGTCCCCCTGCTCTTCCCAGCTCCCTGGCTGACAGTGTTGAGTGTTTGCTCCATCCATGCTTTTGCCTCTTTCTCATTCACTGTCATTTTCTGTATGCAATTTTACTTATTTTTTGTTTTTCAACAGCTTTTTGAAGACATCATTGGCATCTTAGATGCTGTAGAATCCAGCATCCTGATGTGTCTGGACACTGGGAATGACTGTCCTGTCAAGTGAATGTGTCCATTGCTTCCTATCGTTCCCATTGCCTCTTGTGTACTTTACAGGTGTGGTCAGTGTGCTTCACCTCTGGGTTCATGGTGGGATTTGCACATGGTGGGATTCTTGGGCCTGCTTTAACCCAGGAACCTCCTCCTGTGGTCAGTGCTGCTGCTGGTGCCACCTCTTCTTCTGTGGTGAGCTCCCCTACTGAAGCGTCGAGACCCTGCAGTGCCCTCCTGGGATCTGGAGGCACAGCAACATGGGAATGTCAGACTTGGGAATTGTTGCTGTTTGCCTCATCACTTCCTTCCTTCTCTTTCCCATCTTCTTCCATATCATGGAAACGCATGACTGTGGAGGCTCTCCCACTGACTTCAGAAATATCCTCCAGGTCTGTGCTTCAGGAAGTAGATGTGCCCATAAGACCCAAACTCCTGACTTCTGTCAACCTACCGATGTTACCTCCAAAGCAACACAGCACTCAGCTGTTGCTTTGCCAATACAACAGTCCAGACCTGATCTCTCCCAGGAGTCTGAAGAGATGCCCTTCTTCCAGTCATGATTCTCCCCACCAGCCCCCTCTATTTCCTGCCTCAGCTGATCTAGGGGCCCCTCACTGCATCCCGTGTCCCATGCGTGCCAGTTAACCACATGCTCTTGCTCTGCTGTTGTTCGCCAGCCTTGCTCATAAGACAGCAAGGCACTCCAAGCTGACGCTCTTTCATCTCCACGGTTCAGTACGCCCTGGGTACCTGGCACATAGTAGGTTCTCACGATACTTCGTGTAGCATCATTGACTTGGGGTCATGCAGCTCAACAAAGAGAAGCAGTTTCTTAGAGCTTCATGGATTTCTTTTTAGCTCTTACAACAAAATCAAAAGGCAAGTGATTGTTATGGTGAAGTCTGTTTATTTTTATTGAAAGTTAAGACCAGTTCTGCTTATCTTAGCGCTCCATCCTTCAGCTTCCTAGTAAACAGCCACTACCCACCTCTGTCTGTAGGGGCTGTCTGCAGGTCTCCCAGAATCCTGTATTATTTGGCTTTATAGGCAGTCACACACAAGCACTTTATTTTAATTTATTGTGAAGATTAAAGGGTGGGAGTGAAGTTGGCCTTGCTCCATTTTTGGATTAGAAAAAAATCTTGAGTTACAGAAAGAAACTCTACCAGTTGAAAATCAAATTATTCAGTCCTGCTTTTCTCAGCAGGGATGAGTTAGGAGGGCCCATGTAAGCAGACACATTATCGGAGCCCTGTGACTGGGGTCAGTTCAGAAGGGGATCCTAGCTGACTGGCAGGTGCACAAGTGAAAGAATCCTACAGTGCTCCTTTCAGATGCAGCCCATCTCAGATTACCATCTGCCGAGTGAGTACTCTGCACACCACTCCTTTGAGACTGAACAGGCAGGCTAGTCAGCCCATTTTACAAACAAGAAAACTGAGACAGAAACAGGCCTGAAGTTTAATAGCTAAGGAATAACAGAGACAAGATTTGAACCCAAACCTTGCTGATCCCCAAAGCAACACATTTAGACTAATGAATTCACTTGTGCCTGGAGCAATCCCTGAATGAGTCTTCTCTGTGCTAATGTCCCTGAGCTGGAGACCCTCATATGATACATGACTCTTCTCACAGGGCAAGGTGCTGCAACCAAACGCTTATTGGGATTTGGACCTTATTTTCAAGAGTAAGGTGCACTGTGTAAACCTGCTTGGAATGACTCCCATTGCCTCGCTATGCTGTTCTGTAAAGACCTGTTTTGAGTTAAAGAGACTAGGGCTCTTAGCTAAGAAGCCATCACTAAGAAATGAGGACACTCAGAAAGTCCATGCACAGTATTCCTGAGGTTCTCAGAAGTGTGCTGACTGGGGGCAGGGAGATTATAGATTTCAGATTCCTGAGGACCCTCCCATCTCCCCTAATGTGCCTAATGTACCTGAGGCTATGATGATGTCTACACTCAGAACCCTAGTGAGGTGGGTTAGAGATTTCCCGCTCTCCTCCCAGCTCTGAAAATTATAAAAATTCAACTGCCCTAGAAAATCAAACTTTTAACCCTTTGCGCAGATACCATGCTAACTCATTGCTAATCACCCTGGAGAAGCTCTGAGGAGAGTGGGCTGAGGGAGGGGTGGACCAGAGCCACCCTCCAGGCAATTTCAGTAATTAGTGTTGGGGGCAGCCAGTTGTCTATTAAGCTGGGTGCCCAGCAGGCAGGGAGTTAAATAGGCAGTTTCAGTACCCACTCTGACATTCCACCAAGATGCCAATATGCCCACCTTTCTTGCCAGTGAATTGAAAATGTAGATTTGTTTGACCTTCCCCTTTGTAGATTCTGGTGGTGGGGTGTAGGGCGTGTGTGTGCGTGTGCGTGTGTGTGTGTGTGTGTGTGTGTGTGTGTGTGTATGGTGTGTTTTCTCCTCTGCAGTGGAGTTACCACATCTGTGTCTGCACTGACAGCTCCATAGCCATCTTTCACCTCCATTTTATCCTGTCGAAATGACAGAGCAGCTGAGCGGTGCTGGCCAGCAGATAAACCTGTTATCTCCTCTGCTCTCTGTGCCAGCAGCTCTCCTCATCTCCTTGGTGTATGAAAAATTGACACCACCTTGGGCTGAAATCTGTTCTTAGGAAAGCTACATTTATTAGTAGCTAATGAAACTCTGTGGACTAAAACTTGGGGTGGCTGAAGTGTCTCCCTGTTTGGCAGCCCCAGTGACATATAGCATACCAGAGCTTACAGAGTTAGGAGGGGCATGGGCAGCTTTAGGTCTACCTTGCTTAAGTCCCAATCAGTCAAGGAAGTGGCTTGTGTGCTTAGTGTACCTTGCGGATGGTCAAGGTTTCTCCGCCAAGGCCGGACTGAGCTGTGGGGATGCATGCTAAGAGTGTCTGGTCCCCAAAACAACCCTTTTATAGATCATTGTCCTCCTTGAAACATGCTGCCCTGACACCCCTCCACCAGCATCCCCCACCCTCTTGTTGAAGTATAGAAGGAACAATTCCCTGGAGCTTTCTCATCCATCGCCATCAACAGGATTAAAAGAGAAAATTATCACAAAGTAAAGTTCTAGTTCGGTATTTGTCGAGCTGTGTGAAACCCAGAGTCTCTTCTTTATTTAGACTCTGGAAGAAATTGCTTCTGGAAAGACTAATTCAGTACAGTGGAGAAGACGGTTGTTATTCGTGTCTCCTCCATATGGCCTTTTGCTTCATTTTATCCTCATTAAAACCGTGGATTTTTATAAATCCACATTTACATAGTGCCTGTCTTTTGAGCACAGTGAGCCCCCTAGGGGGCCTAGTTTCAGGCCTTGCTGGTTTGGTTCCCGGTGTCTTACCTTCCTTTAACAGCTTTTTGTTTGTGGGAAACATAGAATGGTGAGGAGAGCTTACAGCTTGAAGTCAGTCAACATGGGTTCTACTTACCCAGTTATGGGGTCTACATCACCCTCTCCAAGCCTTGGATCCGGATTAATAAAACCAAGCTAAGAATGATGCCTTTCTTGTAAGGTTTCACTGAGAAATTTGTAGACAGATCCCAAATAAGTGTGCTGTCATACTGCACAGTCAATGGTGACAGCTAGTGTACCTTACCTACTTTCAAACACAATTGGGGGGTTCTGGTAACCAAAGCCATGACCTAGTGCGTGCTACATAAGCACTCGGCTACTGAGCTGTATTCCCAGTTCACAGATAGGCATTTGAAGCAGTGTATTGCAGAATAGTACAATAGTGCAAAATCAGACTTTGAATAAGAATTTGCCAAAAGACAGATGGCAAGCTAAGGAAAATATTTGCAGCATATATAAGAAGGTAATATTCTTTAATTTACAAAGGGCTCATAGAATCAAAATTGAAGAAACAGTTCGCAGGAAAAACAGTACAAATGATTGGTAAACATGTTAATGCTTCTTAAGTCATGTGTTATCTTGACTGGGCTAAAGGAAGTCCAGCAGCTGAATGAGACTGGGAGGATGTTTCTGGAAGACAGCAGCATTTGAAACACTGGCTTAGTAAAGAAGATTGTCCTTACAGTGTGGGTGGACATCACCCCATCTATCTGAGGACCCCAGATGTAGTAAGGAGAAGGGCAAAACACCATCTTCCCCTGCCTCAGACATCAGAGCCGCCACATCTCAGGCCTTCAAACGAAGGCTGGGATTGAACAGATTTGGCCCCCGGTCCTCAGTCCTTTGAGCTTGTACTGGAGCTGCTCCTCTGGTCTTCCTGGGTCTTCAACTTGCAGGTGAAAGGACAGGTCCTCTCATCTCCACAGTCACCCAAGCCAATCCTCGTCACAGATCTCTGTATTGATGGATATCCTGTGGTTCCCTGTGTTTGGAGAACCCTGATTCATACACATAGGAAAGAATGTTGAGTCCTTTCATAACAGTAAGAAGAAAGTGCTAATCAATAGATGAGTCTGTGTTCCACCTGCCAGGCTGTGTAATTTCTGCTGGGTACCATGCGTGTGAGTAAGGATGTAGGGAAACGGATGCCTATAGTGTATCAAAGAAGAAGTATAATTAGTATAATCTTTTTGAAAGACAATTTGTCAATCAATTTTTTAAATGTTTGTTTATTTGTGTGTGTGCACACACATAGTATGAGTATGCATGGGCATGTGGGCCATGGCACACGTGTGGAAGTCAGAGGACAACTTTGAAATCAGTTTTCTTCTTCCACCTATATGTGGGTTCCAGGGGTTGAACTCAGGTCTCTAGGCTTGCACGGAAAACCTTTTTCCTTGTTGAGCCATCTCGCTGGCCCAAATGACTTTTGACATTTTATGTATAATTTCCATTTGAGTCACTAATTCCTTTAGTAGGAATATACTATAAGATGAAGTTGCAGAAGTATGTCAGAATATATGAATAGCATTGTTCTTAATAACAGAAACAGCCTCAGACTAGGAGTTGCCCAAAGTACCCATGAGTCAGTCACTAATTAAATTCAGTGGAATTCTGAATAGCCATTTTTTAAAAAATGGAAATCTGTGCCAATAGTAGAGATATTCAGGATATGCATGTGTGTAATACAAAACTTTTCCCCTGAAATGTACACAAGACGCCGTAGTTTTTGGTGGGAGAGCAAGATAGTGGGGAGGGTCTGGGAGGAGAATCAGTAGATACTCACACGTTGAGTACACTTAAGCTATTGTATACTTTCATTTTTACCACATGTATTCATTGCTTTCATTTTTAAAGCCACTGGTAAGACCTGGAGGAGACCAGTAGTAAACTAATAAAAGGAGTTGCTTCTTTTAGTTGAGCATAAATTCCTCTTTCAGCTTCCTAATAGGTAAGGCAGAAGGAACTATGATAAGGCAGTACAAAAAAATTCATCAGGAAACAGAAACACTGTTCTGAGGTTGGCTCTAGGAGGAGTGTAACTGCTTAGACTGCTGTAAACCTCCTTGTGACCTTGCTGCACAGCC
This sequence comes from Eospalax fontanierii, assembly GCA_035773235.1. NCBI lineage: Eukaryota > Metazoa > Chordata > Mammalia > Rodentia > Spalacidae > Eospalax > Eospalax fontanierii. Next base: position 21,399,266 of record CM069550.1, on the reverse strand, counting down.
CCGTTTTAAATGCACTGGTCCTGATCACAGTTCCCCACAGCTGGTCTCCCTTCCCCCACAGGATCATCACACTCCATCCGTGACTTTGTGTATATGAGTCCCTGGCTTGGAATATGCTCTCCTCTTCTCTGCCTGGTTACCAGGATTCAGAATTCTCAATGATTTATTTCCCCAGTGACAATTCTTTAGGGCTGTGTCCTGCCTGTGCTCCAGGTGCACCATGCCTGCTGGATTACAGAACTTGTTGCAGAACACTGTAATGATTGCTTTGTTTTCTCCATACTTAAGGAGCCCCCTCAAGTTAGGGCACTGTGTTGTTTGGGGGCTTGGGCTCACAATCTTGTCAGGCACAGTGGTGAATAATCAGCTGAAGTTTGGGCGTCTGGGCTGCACCCTCTTGAGCTCATTAGTTGTGGGGATGAGCCGCTTTGCTCCTGGTCTTGGTTTTCCCATTCATGCAATGAGTGGGTTGGCCCAGATACTCTGAGAACTCCAACTGATTTTATCCCCCTCCTTCTGTGGTTGTCAGATTGCCTTATATATGTACATGGAGGCTGTTACCAGCTGCCATGCTAAGTAATTTCAAAGTTTCAGAAGCGAACACGTAAGCATTCACTGTGTTCTTTATGGCCTGTCTCACACCTGTTCACCAGCTGAAGGATCAGAGCCATTCTGCTCACTCGGCCCACTCAGAACTGTGGATGTCTCCTGCTGTCCCTGGACTGCAGAACTGTAGGTGACCCAGCTGTCCACCATCTAGTCTTCTCTTCTGGGCTTGCCCAGAGTTCATGCTTTCCCTGATGGTGTCATCAAAGCTGTTGTTACTTACCCTGCCTTCCAGGCGCTGTCTGTAGCCTGGGCTCCGGTTCCCTGCCTTCCTGTTGGGCAGAGCCTATGCTCTCCCTTCCCCACCTCAGTTCCAACTTTGCAGAGTTGGTAGATACTGGGGGAACCTGGGTTTAAAAAGACATGTAAGACCTCTGTGTACAGCATATTGGAAGAAAACATCACAGGGTGTGTGTCTGTGGGGACACATGAGCAGTACAGGTGACTTGAAGGCCAGAACAGGGTGTCAGATGCTCTGGAGCTAGAGCTGCAGGGGGTTGTGAGTTGCCTGATACACGGGTCTGCAAAGAGAATATGCACATTTAACCCCTATTTGTCTCTCTGCCCCACCTTAGACAGTTTTTATACATTAAAAATGGAATCTAATCTAGGCACAGTGGTACACATTGATACTCACAGAAGAAAGAGCATCAGTTGAAGGCCACCCTTGACTACATAGCAAGTCTGAAGCTAGCATGGGCTATGTGAGACCCTGTCTCAAAAAAATCAAAATAGGCCCAGCAAAATGGCTCAGTGGAGAAAGGCACCTGCTGCCAAACCTGATGACCTGAGTTTAGGAAAGAACCAACTTCCACAAGTTGTCCTCTGACCTCCACATACATGCATGCACTAAATAAAAATGTAATTAAAAGCTGGGCATGGTGGCATACATCTTTAATCCCAGCACTCAGGAGGCAGAGGCAGGTGATTCGCTGTGACATTGAGGCCAGCCTGGTCTCTCTATAGCAAGTTCCAGGGCAGCTGGGGCTACTGATAAACCCTGTCTCAAAAAGACAAAACAAAACAAAAAAATTTTAAGAAAATTTTATAAACAAAATTCAAATCTAGCAGTTGGAGATATTTTATTGGAACTGACAGTCTCCCGGAAGAAAGCCATGCACTTACTTGAACCTGCAAAGACTTTTTGAGATGCTTTCTAGCGGCAGTCTAAGCATATCAGCAGGCATGGTGATGCTGTTCTGAATCAGGGCCAGGTGCTGTATCTAGAGCATCAAGGCCATTTGAGGGCATTATTATGACATCCTGACTTGTTTAGGGCTCGCACAGTTAGTTTTGTCTACTTGACATAAACCTAGGAAGAGGGAATTTCAATTTAGGATCTGCCTCCATCAGACTGGCCGGTAGTCATGTCTGTGAGGCATTTTCTTGATTACTAATGGATGTAGGAGTGCCCAGCCCACTGTAGGTGATGCTGACTAAACTAAGCAGATGGTCCTGGGCTGTATATAAAAGGCGGCTGAGGTGCTGGAGAGGTGGCTTGGGGGTTAAGAGCACTTGCTATTTTTTCAGAGGACCCAGGTTCAATTCCTAGCACCCATGCAGTGACTCTTTCCCTCTTCTGGCCTTCAAAACACTTCTACAAATAAAAATAAATAAGTCATTGGGGCAGGGGTAGGTGGCTGAGCAGTCAGGGGAACAAGCCAGGAAGCAGCATTTCTCTATCATCTCTGCTCCAGTTCCTGCCTTTGAGCTCCTGCCCTGCTTCCCTTGATGATGGGCTGCAACCTATAACATGTAGTAAACTTTCCTCCCCAGGTTGCCTTTGGTCAGCATATTATCATAGCAGCAAGGATACAGACTAGAAGAGGGGCCCACCACCAGCACTGGATTTATACAGAGAGCCTGCTTTCTTCCCATTCATTCAGCAAGGTTTTCCAAAACACCTGCTATTTGTGCTGGACAGTGTTGTAGAATGGGGGGACACAGCAGTTACCAGAGCAGACTGAGGTTCTTCATGAAACATACATTCAAATGAAGAGATGATTAGCAAAGTCAGTAAATATATAAGACTTGAAGAGAGAAGTAAAGCTTATTAATAAGACTCCAGAGCAGGGCTGGAGAGATGGCTTAGTCTCTCTTGCAGAAGACTCAGGTTCAGTTCCCAGCACCACATGACAGCCAGCAGCATCTATAACTCAAGAGATCCAGTGCCCCTTTTACGGCCTTTGCAGTCATTGCGTACATGTAGTCGATTACATACATGCCAATAAAACACTCATATGCATAAAATATAAATAGATAGGTAAATAACTCCAGAATGGCCTGGGTTACTGCATTGCATTTTCAAAGGGGGTAGGCAAGGAGGAGCCTGGTGGAGAAGGCCATCCCTGAGCAGGCCTGCATCTGAAGAAGAAACCACAGGTGCCTGGTAGGGAGCCTTTCTTACAGAAAACTAGAGTGGCAACAACAGCTTGATATCAGACAAGTGGGTCAGGAGTCATTCCTAAGGAGTCATTCTGCTGCTCTGTGGAGCTTATGCCACAGCAGCAAGGATGGAATCAGAGACTCAGCTAGTAGGTGTGGTATATTGCAAGCAGGGATGAGGGTGCTGCAGACCAGGGTGGCAGCGGTACTGAGGAACTGTGGTAGAACCTGAAGGAATCGTTTGCAGGGCATCTTCATCAAGGACGTGATTTTCTTTTTTTAACATTTTATCACCTTATATTTTATGTGCATGAGTATATTGCCTGCATGTGTGTACATGCACCTGTGTTGTATAGTGCCCGTGAAGGTCAGAAGAGGGTGTCAGATCCCCTGGTACTGCAGTTACCAACAGTTGTTTGCTGCCATGTAGGTGCTGGGAACCAAACCCCTGTCCTCTGCAAACCCAGGCCAGTGCTCTTAACCATTGAGCCATCTCTCCAGCCCCAAGAACGTGACCTTCTGGGCTTGAGAAACTGTAGAATGTGGTCACCAGGAGTAAATAGAACTGACTAGAGAGGGAGGACAGGAGCTTGTTTTGAGACAGAGCTGAACAGACTAGTTAGATACCCATGTGGGAGGAGCAGGTAGACAGTGGGACATGAGTGGACTTTAGTGGACAGAACTGGGCTCCAGGTTCAGTCTTGTGAGTCTCATCATGTAATAGGATACAGAACAGGAAAAGGCACTGGGAGCCAGAATGCAGCTCAGCAGAGGCATAAAAATAAGGGGATCTGGCGTTAGGCTGGGGCCACAAGGAGGTGGAAGTTCATGCACAGATGGCGGTCAGGTATGGAAATGCTTCCAAGTGGCCATTGTTCATAGTCACATGACTCTGAGAACTTGGGTAGCATTGGCATATGAAGATGCTCTTTAGTTGCCAAATAGTAATTGTCTACACTGAGTAATTCATTTATTTTAGTATGTATGTGTGTGTACATGCTACCTGTGTGCAGATGCCCATGGAAGCCAGAAGAGGGCATTGGATCCCCTGTTGACTTACAGGTGGCTGTGAGCTGCCGAATATGTGGGCTGGGAACCAAACTTGAGTCTTCTGGGAGAGTAATGAGTGCATTTAACCACTGAGCCATCTCTCCAGCCCCAGCAATTCATTTCAAAATAAACTTTGCTGTATCCCTATGAGTAGACTTCCATGAGTTCCTTTTTAAGGTCACTATTGAAGTTTTTTTTAAATCTGCATGTGTGTATACACCCATGTGTGCAAATGTGTATACCATGATACGCATGTGGAAATCAAAAAACAGCTACAGGTGTCAGGCCTCATGTTCCACCCTGGGACTGGGTCTCTTGTTTGCTGCTGCATGTGTCAGACTAGCTAGCCCAGGAACTTCTGGGAACTCTCTGCCTCTGCCTCCCATCTACTGTAGCAGTGCTGAGGTTACAGACATGCATTACCATGTCTGGCCTTCTGTGGGTTCTGGGGATGTGAACTCAGGTCCTCAAGCTTGCATGGCAAGCACTTTACCCACTGAGCCATTGCTCCAACTCCAGAATTTTTTAATCATTAAAGAAAAGAATTTTTTCACAACTGAAGTTGTGCTGTACCCTTCAACTGCCCACTTTGCAAGGTTGGAACGTGGTTTCTGAGGGAAGCCACCGGGCTGCAGACATGCAGGAGGCTGGCTTGGGGTGAAATGCTTACCTTCTAGCTCCCTCAGCATGAAGTGGGGGTTTAGCTCAGCAGCATGTGGGTCCTGTCACACTTCTTATTTCATTCTGGGTAGTCACTGGGGAGAGCGAGAAGGTAATCTGAGAACTGACAGAATTTCTTATTCATCATTCCCGCATGTCCTGGTTGGCTTCTGTATTCTGTTCACGAGTTATTTCTGTAAGTGGGGGATTAGTTCGAGGTTCTGTTGTGGACAATACAAGTCAATTAATTCCAGGCAAGACAGAAGTTCTCACTTCACTTCAGTCCCTTGTTCACACTGTCCTTGAGAATGTCATCTCTTCTGCTGCGAGTCTGTGGTGTGCCCAGATCAGTTCAGTTTTCCAATGACACCATTGAGGTTCTTGTCTTATTAATCAATAGCTTCAGGCAGAGAGCCCTCCGTCCCCGTCCTCTGATAGACCAGACCAGCCTGAAGAGGTAATAATTACTGCTCTGTCTCAGCGTGTTCTCTTTTCTCCTCCCCACCCCAGAGCATGTCTGTTCGATCCTGGCTTCCCTCCTGCGCAACCTGAGAGGGCAGCAGCGGACCCGGCTTCTGAATAAATTCACCGAGAATGACAGCGAGAAGGTGGGTGGCTGTGCTGTGAAGATGGGGCCACGGAGAGGGAGAAGGCTTCTTTCCTGGTGTGGCATAAGGGGGGCGAGTGCTAGTGCTCCCAACCTAAAGCATGTCCTCACTGCTTGGGCCCTGTCACTTTGCTTCTTGAAGGTTCTGTTCTTCTGTTGAAGTGTGTTCCCCTAGGAATAGCAATCCTCTCTGAGGATAGCAACAATGGGCACTTCAAGAGGATTTTCAGACCCACTGAGAGTAGATTATAAGAGGGTTTTGGTTGTTGATGAGTGGGAGGGGGCTGTGCACAGCACAGCAAGGTGATCGAGAGCACAGACTCTGGATTCGGAGGTCTGGAATTGAATCCATTTTTGCTGCTTCCCAGATTTGTGGGTTGGGGAGATGACTCAGTGGATAAAAGCACTATCTTGCCAGCGTGAGGACCACAGCCTGATTCCCAGAACCCATGTAAAAGTTGGACAGGCATGACAGCCTCCTGTAATCCCAGCACTCAGGAGGCAGAGACAAGAGATTGCCAGGACAAGCTGACTAGCTAGACCACCTGGAACGGGCAAACCCTGTCAGTACAGCAAGAAATGCTGCCTCGGTAAATAAAGTGGAGTGTGACCAAGGAAGAGACCAGATATCAACTTCGGGCCTTCATGTGCACATGCACACTTGTGCACCTGTACATATGAGTACACATACATACAACACAAAGAAAGAAGATCTATGTGCCATTCTGAGCTCCTCTTTCCTCCAGTTTTAAGCAGAGGTTTTAGTGCCCACCTGGAAGACGATTGAATGGCAGGTGAATTAGACTCCTACTTGGTGATGGTGAGGAAAATAAGGTCATGATAAGGAAATGGTAGAGCAGCACTAGGTGGGCTGTAGAAGCTGATAGTGATTGCTGTGTGAGATTGGACAGGTATTTCATGTTATCTCACATGCAAACCAAAAGCTTTAACAGTGGCAGGAACCAATGTTTACTGAGTGGCTTCTCTGGCACGGGTAATGAGCAGCTACTTTTCACTGTGGTGTGTATCCCCCAAAACTGTGACTTATCCTAGTGTCTATGTCACTCACATTTTCAGTCAGAAACTGAAGCTTAGAGACATCATGAGACTTGTCCAAGATCACGCCACTAATAATAGCAGGTCTGGGACTTGAGCCCAGGTTACTGAGTGCAGAAGCTGGTGCATCTGACCACACTGTACATAAGTAGGCATAGGAGTGAAATGAAGGCTCAGAGTCCCCTTTTTAACACAGGATAATTATGTTCCTGCCAGTGCCCAAGGCAGGGCTGGAGCTCGGGCTGTAGGAAGGTCCAGGCCTACCTCTCTGAGACCACCTTCAGCCATTGTGCTGCCCCAGCAGCAGTGTAGCCAGCAAAGAGCCATTGGGTTAGGACAGAGAGTGTCTGAGCAGTCACAGCGTGGTGACAGTACTGACATCAGTGCTCCAACCTCACCTTTGTAGTGAGATTGCTGTCCCTTCTCTGCTGCCTGATGTGGTTGAAGGAAACAGTGAACAGGGAAATACTTTTGAAGGAAATACGGTGTCCAGGTGATGCTTCAATACTGGGGGTTGGTCGGGCTGGAGTATAGTTTTCCTGGACTGTCTGAGGCCATACTGGAGCAACACCAATATCAATCAGCTCCCACGCAAACAAACACTGCTTGTCAAGAAGGTGCCAGCCAGCTTTGCACACTCCTTCCGCCCTTCAGAGGTCTTAGAGAGAAGGAGCCTTTCCAAACCCACTGAGTATCCCTAGGCCATGTTCCAGGCGTGACTTTGTTAAGCGTGACTCTTGAGTTATTTCTGAACAGAAGTCAAAGCCTTTTTTCAAGTTGCTGAAGGAGTTTTTCTGGTACTCTCTTCTAACTCAAAAGCAACTAAAAAGATTTTACTCAGGCACTTCAAAAAAAAAAAAAAAAAGATCAGCTCTGGGGCAGAATCTGAACATGAAAGGTTCAGTTTGAAGAAAAGGAATCTCTATAAAGTTCTAAGTGAATATCAAGTATGTAACTTCAAGCACCTTCTCTTTGCAAGAAGGGACTTGAATGTTTATTTATTTGTTGTTAATAAAAAAGAAAAATGAATTCCCATGAATCCTAAAGGGTGGGGCACTTGTCTTCTTTTGGGTATGGACCTATATTCAATCTGATGCATCCTGGGTGTTTGCCCTGTTCCACGCTGGCACCTCTCTCCACTCTGGACACCTCCAACACTCACCTCCCGTGTCAGAAGAGGAGGGGTCTCCCTTTGCAGGCGGTGACGCGTGGTGGGAGTGTGCTCTCCCCTCTCACTTCTGCCGGGAATCTCTCTTTCAGGTTGACAGGCTGATGGAGCTGCATTTTAAATACCTGGGTGCAATGCAGGTGGCCGACAAGAAGATTGAAGGGGAAAAACACGTACGTACCCCTGATCACACTTTTGCCAATTTCCAGCTCACACCCCATTTGGTCCCTGGTGTACCTACCTCTCTCTCTGCACAGGTCAGGAGAGGGCAAAGGTGCATCTGCAGCCAGGGGCCACCCGAAACGGCGTAAGAGCCAAGTGGATTGCTATTTCAATATGCATATACATTAGTTACTGTTCCTGTTGCTGTGAACAGAGACCTGACAAGTGGCAACTTAGGGAAGGAAGGGTTTATTTTGGCTCCTAGTTTGAGGCTGCACAGTCCGTGGGGGTCTGCCAACAGAAGTGTGAGGCACTGTCACACTGTATCTACAGGCAAGAAGGAGAGAGCGGTGAATGCTGGTGCTGAGTTTGCTTTCTTCTTTTTATTCAGTGCAGGACTCCAGCCCATAGAACAGTGCCAGGTATATCTTCTTTCCTTAGTTAAGTCTTTCTGAAAACATCATCATAATCACACCCAGATGTGAGTGTCCATGGAGATTCTAAAGCCAATTAACAAGGAATTATCAGTCACAGCATAACTGTCCTCCAACTATGGCAGGCTTTTAGGAGGAAGGATGTGGGACTGACCCAGGTCACCCTGGGAGTCTACGAGGAAGGTACAAGACCCCAGATAAGCACGGTTCTCAAAAGTGACCAAGTGCAGTGCTGGGACCCAGTGTCATGATGACCAATTTGGCAGGGACCCTCAGATGCTGACTGCTGTCATCCTGTGGAAGGCATTCTGAGGAAGGGGATCTCAGGGTAGGAAACCTAGAGAAAGAAAGCTCTGTGCTCTTTGACAGAGCCAGGCCCCAGGCTGGCATGACTGGCCCCGTCCCCTGTGCTGAGGCTTTCTGGGGGACATGAGCCTGCTCCACTTCCTCCTTGAGGGGCAGCACTTCCTCTGCTGTTAGCTACCCTCTGTGCTTCTCCCCTGCCCCTCAGTCATTTTCTGCCATCTCCGGCTCTGGCTTACTCATCACACTCTATGATCAGGGCAGGTTTTCATGTCTGCTTACTGTCCAGCCTATGTTCTGTCCCTGTAAGCACTCAGTCTGTGGTCGCAGTGCACCATGGTCCCATTCTTGCTCTTGCACAGTCTGTGGGAGCCTTCGTTTTCCTTGTGGTCTTGATTTTCTGTATCTCTCCATTCTCGCCTTAAAGGGACCCTTGAGGCTTTGGAGCCTCTGCAGGAGAGTGTGTTTCAGCCCCCACCCAGCAGTGCACAGAGCACTGTCCACTCACTCCCTTCGAGCATGGAGCTGGGGGAAGATGGGACCCTGTAGCCTGCCTCTCTACCACTTCCTGCCTAGCACCTCCACCTCCCACAAAACACGCCTCCACCTAGACAGACCAGCAGGTCGGAACTGTTTTTCACTCTCATGATTTCCCTGTGATCTCTAAGCCTAGTAAGTGCTCAGATGTTAGTGGATTGATTGAATTGATTGATGGGGACTTTCTTCTTTCACACAGCGATACCACTGCAAGATAAAAGGCAGAGTCTCTTAAATGCTGAGCTGGGCTACCAAAACCAACCTGCTCCACACCCAGCTTCTTCATTCTGCCTGGTAGATGAGTGGCTACCACACTGGAACATGAGGTGTCCTGAGTAGCTGAAGTACCAGAGTAAGGTGGCCTTTCTCTGTGTGAATGATAACAAGGCAGGTGGAGACCCCTCTAGGCCTGTGTGGAAACAGCCCTGAGGCCCTAGAGCTCCAAGCCTGCCACAGCCCCCCAGTGGAGTCTGTTGGAGCAGGTTTTAAGGGGCAGAAGGAGGCCTGGGAGGCAGGGCACCATCTTGAAGTTACTTCCCATTGTGGCTTGTCACTGTGCCCCTTGTAGCCTGTTGGTTAGCTGGACATGGCTTCTAAGTGCCCCCTAGCTTAATATTTTCCCTCAGATTTAGTGGGCCATCATTTGGTGCCTTGGCTATTTTTTGATAAGGGGGTGTATTACAAACTCAGGGGTTGGGCGTGACGTGCACCACAGTTGGTAGAGTAGGGCCAGTCCCCAGCGTCATATAAACTGGGTATGGTGACACATGTCTGTAATCCCAGCACTCAGGCCATAGAGGTAAGAGGAGTTCAAGGCTATCCTCATCTATATAGCAAGTTTAAGGCCAGCCTGTACTACATGAGACCCTTTCTCAAAAAAAAAAAAAAAGAAAATCTACAAGGAAGAAAGTGTCCTCTAGGTAGAGAAGTGGCCTCGCAGACGGTGGTGACGGTGGTAGAAACACAGGGGTAGTCGGAGGGCCCTGGGTTCAGTGCAGCCCCGCCACATCTGGCTCTAAACCCTTGGACAGTTACGCTGGCCTCGTTAAGGTCTGGTCTTTCACGTCTGTAAAGTGAGAATGGTCTTCTTTCAGTGACTGTGAAAACCAAACACGAGGGTGCCAAGTTTCTGGCTCCCTAAGTAGAAGCTGCTGGATATTGTCTTCCTTTAGAAATCCTGTGTCAGGGGCTGGAGAGATGGCTCAGTGGTTAGGAGCACTGGCTGGCTGTTCTTGCAGAAGACCCAGGTTTGAATCCCAGCACCCACATGGCAGCTAACAACTGTCCCTAATTCCAGTTGCAGGGGATCCGACGCCCTCTTCTGGCCTCTGTGGGCATTGCATGACACAGGTGCATTTTCACACATGCCGGAGGGAAGGAACAGGAAGGAAGGAAGGAAGGAAGGAAGGAAGGAAGGAAGGAAGGAAGGAAGGAAGGAAGGAAGGAAGGAAGGAAGGAAGGAAGGAAGGAAGGAAGGAAGGAAGGAAGGAAGGAAGGAAGGGCATTCCTGCGTCATGTTAGCAAGGCCAGGCAGCCCTGTCCCCAGTGCACCCACCTCGTCAGCTGTTCCTGAGGTGCGGCATAGACATTTCAAGGGAGACTATGTAGGTATTTCGGCAGCAGGGAGCAGCTTGGATGTCGCTGTTAGGGTACTTGGCCTGCTTTCTGCAAGATTAGCCATTATCAGCATTGAAGAGGGTGTGAAATTGATTAGCACTGACGGAGGGAGTGATGGCTGCCCGCTCCCCCAGCCTCACCAGGCTGCCATGTGCCACAGACTCCAGCCCTGCCATTCCCTGACAAGCATCTGTCTCCTTGATGCCAGGGCATTTTGCTGGGCATTGGCAAACATTCCAAGGCCATTAGTGCTCAGCAGCCACAGTGCTGCTCAGAGAGCCAGGGAGGGCGGGACACATGTGTGAGTAGTGTTTGCTGTCAGCCGGCCTCTGTCCTGGCAGATGAAGCTGCCGGACAGGTGTGAGGTATCACAGAGAAACAGGACCTCCTTTTCACTTCCTCTCTTAAGTCACCTCATCCTCACTTCATAAGATATCCTACATCAAGTGGGAACTCAGCAAATATTGACGTGAATGTGTAGTTCTAAGGCAGTTGGATGACACTGACCATCAAATTAGCAGTGGATGAGTGTCTTGCATACTTCACCAAGCCTGCAATAAAGCTCATTCTGGATTACAGCAGAGAGTGCTGGCATTCTCGGTGTCTCTAAGCCACGCTTCCACATCCACCCCTTCCACATAAACCTCGTCTCTCTAGGTGCAGTTCACATGTCTGTAGTTTGCACTTGACCAAGAGTCACTGGAGAGAATCCAGTTGTTTGGCAAATCTTGATCAGATGCCTGTTTTTCACTGGGCACTGACCCAGGGTGAGAGACTGAAATGCCAGTTAAAGACACTTCCAGGAGGGGGGTGCTGCTGCAGAGGAGGGGGATTCAGGGTGCAGCTCGAGCCACCTCCAGCAGCTCTGTGATAATGTCCACATGTATACTGAAGCCTAAACTCTAAGCATGGATGGGGCACCTCCAGTCAGCAGCAAGAGAGAAGCTTCAAGACCACTGAGGCGGGGGTTACATCTGAGAGTGGGAAGGGAGGGGGACGGGGGAGGGGGTCTGACCTTTCCCCAGCTCTTGGGCTCCAGGCATAGAACTTCACGGCCCAGCCTTTCTTCTTCTTCTTTTCCCTTGTAGCCTTTGTTTTTAAGGTAAATGTTTCAATTTGTGCATTGGAGGAACTGGGTTTAATTGGCAATTCAGTAAAGATAAGTACCAAACAGGAGAGCTGCAGCCTAGACCCAGGAGGTGGTCAGAGAACCTTTCATTTCCTGTTCTCCACGGGGTCCTCTATTACTGCAAGATTTTGGTGGTCTGACATTCGTGTCCTTTGCCTGGCCCCTGTCTCCAGCTCTGTCCTCCTGCCCCAGGTCTTCTGCCTGGTTCCTCCTGCAAGAGTGGGTCTCATCATGGATGTGCCCCCTTCAGAGAGGTTTGCAGGCATCCCCATATGTGAAGACCTTCCCCTCCACTCACCTTTCTTAGCTGGTGGTCCTCCCACTCTTTTGCCCTCTCTGGGACTGTAATTGCTCCTGTTGAGGCGGAGCCAGATAAAAGGACAGAGCCTGATGAAAGGCTGGCTGCTGCATAGCAGAGTTGAGTGTCAGCGCTTAGGTGCTGAGGAGAGAGGAAGGGTCTCCCTGCACTTCCATGTTCCTTAGCTTTCACTTTTGCCCCTCTTTTTGTTTTTAACAATTAGTCCCTATGTAGGTAGAAGCACACGGATTCTGTGTTGTAACTGCGGTTAGTGCTGTGAGGGTTTTGGTGGTGATGGTGGCATTCATTTTCTTTTATTATTTGTGCTGCTAGGGATGGGAGCCAGGGCCCTCCGTGTGCTGGGCAACTGTTCTGCCACCAAGCAACATCCCAAGCACCGCAACCATATGCACTAAGAAAGTATGCTTGGACGAGCATGCTGGGCCAACTGATAATTGTATGCATGTTCAGTTCCTATTATATTGCAGCAACAATCTGTAACTAGAAAAGAGCTCCATCCACATCTTGGGCCATAGCCCACTGTTCCTGCTATGTTGTATCTTTGAGATCCAGGGCCTTGGTCAAGTTGGACATACCCTGGTTAACAAGATTTGAACTCTAAAAGGCCATGTAATGCTTCTGACTCTTCCCGCGAGTAGTGGCCTTGTGATGAGTAAATATCCAGGGCGCTTGTCTCAGCAGATTTCACCCTGTTCCCCAAACAGGCTGAAGCCCAGAAAAGACCAAGATCCCTGTGGGTTCAATGTGCAGAAGCTGCCGTCAGAAGTAAGACGTAATTAGATAGGTGCTGGCAGGGATTTCAGAAAAGAGGGAGGAGAGCCTTGGGAGAGAGGCTTTTCTTTCTTAGTTCCTGGGAAAATTATACTCAGCAGGTTTATTCAATAAAGTGTTCTCACCACATACTTTGCACCGTAATGACTTACAAATTGCATGCTAATTTTGCCACAGTTAAATCATTCCAGGCTTTATCCTGGAAAGAAAAAGATGGACTCTACAATGAAAAAGAATCCACAGGACTTGATGTCTTAAGAAAACTGACTGTTTCCTCAGCATTCAGAGCTCTCTTGAAGATGTGTATGAACTGGGTGAAGGATGGAAGGGCGATGTAGGGTGCATGATCCGAACGCACCAGGCGGGATCCAGACAGCGAGTGCCTGGCTGCCCCTAGTCTACTGACTGTGCTGGAAGCTTCTAGAGCGAGCTCTAAAAAAAGAGAATCCTGCTGAGAGTTCCTCTCAGCTCTTCTTTAAACCAGTGGCTCCCAGACTTCCTCAGCCCAGGAGTCTATCAGTAGAAGCTAGTAGGAGGAGAAAGGGCTTCACAGTGTCTCCCTCTCTGACCTCCCTTGTTGGACACCCACGCTTTCAGCCATGAGCCCCTTTGGCATCTCCTGGCTCCCTGATACCCCTTCAAATCACAGCCACTGGAGGAAATCAGTGGCCTGGATTCTGGCTCCACACCTCTGTCACTTGCCATGTGGCTTTCAACACTGTTGTGCGTCTCTGACCTCCATCCTCACTCAGTGAAGCTGCTAACACACACACCCTCCCAGGTTTACACAGAGTTTACTAGATCACGGCTGTGCCAGGGCTCCCACGCCTCTGCAGAATCACAGCCAATGCCTGGACATCACCACAGGCCGTCTGCTTGACCTGAACCCTGGGTTGTCTCCTCCCACTCTGGGGCCATTCACCATTGTGACCAAAGCAGACCCTGGCAGCCATCTGCTTACTGTGCCACACATCCATTTGGCAAAACTCTACCTACAATGACCCCTCTGCAGCCTGTCGCCTGTGCTTCATTGCAGGGGGCATCATCTTTTCCTCTTATTCTCCCCATGGGCAAAGCCATAGCATGGAAGCCTTGGATTCTTCTAGAGCTGCCATCAGGCCCCAAGTCCCTAGACTGCTTCCCCAGCTGACAAGACATACCTACCGCCTCTAGAATCCTTCTCAAGCAGCATGCCCCATGTTAGAAACTTGTGGAGTGAGGACTTGTTGAGGGAGGGGGCGTTGCACCTCCCTCATCTCCATCTCCCAGTTAAGTTTCCTTGCTTGCTTTGGACTGGGAAAAGAAGCTGGCCTTGCTGTGTGGTGGGTCTTTGTGCCCACAGAGCAGGTGCCTCTGGGCGGGCCTGCATGTTCGGCCTCAGAGTCCTGTCTTTTCATTGAAGCGAGAGGAATCCGTATTGGCTTCCCAGCAGCCTCTTTTATGACTGTCCCTTTCCATCAGCCAGGGGCAGCTCACTGCCTGTCAGGGGAAGATTAGAAATGGCATCAGCACACTCATCGGAGGGCTTGCGACTGCTGGAGAGACAGAGGCACAAGGGAAGCTGGTGGTTTGGTGGTGCTCCCAAAGACAGACTAACATTTAAGTGGAGAGGTGGCAGGAGAGGGTGAACGCAGCAGCCGCAGCGATGGCACCTTGATGCTCCACGTTCCATGTCTGTGGTATCTTTGGCAATGAATCTGTTTATTTTAGCAATCCCCAAACAGGCTTATGCTGCTGGGAACTGCAATCTGTTCCACTTACAATGCGCCTTTCACTCAATTACCATCTAAGTTTTATCCCAGCTTCTCCTTTGGAATGAACAAAACAAAATCTTCCAGAATATCTCCCTTCCCCCCCCTCCCTCTCTCTCTCTCTCCCTCTCTCTCTCTCTCTCTCTCTCTCTCTCTCCCTCCCTCCCTCCTCTCTCATTGCATATGGAATTTTCTGATCTGACTATGTTCTCCCCACACCATTCTTTTTTTTTTTTTTTTTTTTTTTTTTTTGACAGGTTCTCATGTATCCTAGGCTGGCATTGAAATCTGTTATGTAGCCAAGAATGATCTTGAACTTCTGACCCCCCCACCTCCACTTTCCAAGTGCTGGGATTTATAGGCATGTGCCACTGTCACTGGTTTATTTGGCATTGAGGATCAAACCCAGGGCTTCACAAATGTGAGGCAAGTGCTCTCCCAACTGAGCTGCGTCCTGGTCCTCCTTCTACTCTTTTTAAGTTTCTTCTTTGTAGGGAGAAGACAGGCCAAGAAGCCGTACATTTATGCTGCTGCTTTACATTCATTCCCATGTGACATAATAATAGTGTCCTATCCACTTCCATTGCTAATGCTGGAAAAGGCCCACTATACTAAGACTTTTGACTCCTTTGTACAGAAGCAAACACAGGCTTGGAGCCAATTTGTGGGCATCTCTGCCCTGATGCCACCCCTCACTCCACCTGAGCTTTGTTACCTGGGGAGAGACCCCAGCTTCCCATGTGAAATGTGGGACTTGTGGTGGTTCCTGCCTCTTGGGACTCAGATGAGGAGACAAGACACCTCCCCACAGTGCTCACACAGTGCCTGGCACTCAGGAAGTGTCACTGGTGCCAAGAGCAAAAGATCTAACGCAGAGACGTTGTACGGGGCAGCATTTTGTGCTAATCTGCCACTGGAAGGTGACAGTCGCATGACATGTCCCAGGTTTCCCATTTGAAATCTGAAGGTGACACAGGGTGCCCAGGAGGAAGACTGTGCTAGAAGATGGTGGATTCGCTCCCTTAGGAGCTTAGAGGGGAGTGAATTCTTGTGTGGAAGACTGCCTTTAAATCTTAACTCTCTTGCTCTCTGCCACATGCAGTTCAACATGTAGAGATTTTCACTCTGAAATTTGGTAAAGGAGATAGGTGCATACGGACTCTTGGAAGATCTCTTTACCCCCCTGTGAATTATATTTCCTTTATGTTTTGTTTTGATTTGATTTTTTTAATTTTGTTTGAGACAGGGTCTTACCATGTAACTCTGACTGGCCCGGAACTCGCGGAGATCCACCTGCCTCTGCCTTTCAAGTATCGGGTTGAGAGGACGATTCTGCATGAATCAGTGTTGATTATCAGCTGAAATCCATCTGCACCTGAGAACAGGCAGAAGTTTATTACATCTGGTTTCAACCCTAGATTTGCCACAGACTATCAAAGCCAAAGAGAGGCCTGTAAGCACACCAGATGGGAAAGAGAAAAGTGGGGCACACTACCACCTCTCATCCTGTAGTCAGGCAGGCATTGCCACTTGATCTCAGAGCTCTTTTTCCATTGAGCTCTGGCTCGCTGTCACTCCTGCTTTCCAAACCCACTATAGTGAATCAGCCCTCAGGATGAAGCCTGCCCTGGACCAGTGCAGGCTTCTCATTTCCAGCAAAGAGGGTGAGACCAAGAGAAGTTAATTGACTTGCCTAAGGACACTAGGAGGTTGGTATTAGAGCTGGGAACCGTCCCATCTGAGTAGTACTCCTTCCCATGTTGGCAGAAAGTTGGTTTTTGAATCTTCATGTATTTCATACAGAGCATCTCGATCTTAATCATCTTGATGCCCCCTCTTCGCCGGCACCTCTCCCGTAGTCCCCCAACTGGAATCCATACATAAGATCAATTTTTTTTTTTCTCTTTTAAATCTGTGTCTTGAAAAGCCAGAGGAGTCAGAAGTTCATCCATACATAGCAAGACCAGGGTACAGAATGACAGTGGCTTGCCATCTCGTGTCCTTTCAAAATGGAAGAGAATGTGGACCTGAAAGAACTGTGCCCAGACCTCACTTGTGTGCCATCAAGATGATATGTAACCTATTGCTGCTTTTATTTCCCCTTTAACTTTGGGGACGTGTCTGTGTTCTGTGTCCCCAGATCCATCCATAAATATCCCACAACTGTAACAGGCTAGATAAGGTGCCATCCTGGTAGCCATCAGCCTCACTGCACACCAGTGTTTATGGCACTTATAGAATCTCCAGGGGAGAATGTGCCCTTCAGGAGCCAGTGTTGGCTTCATCTCTGCACACGGCCCAAGCAGCCATGTGATAACTCTCTTGGAGATGAGCCAATGGCATATTTCAAATCTACCTTTGAAAATTCTACTTTCAAATCATAAGGCTGTATGTCTAAAGTTAATGTCGAATTGAACAGTGTCAGGGGAGTTCAAGGAAAGGGGAAAGAGGGCAAAGGGAGCTCTCCTGGGCCTGTGCTCTCTAGAGAGCAGCATGGAGAAGCTGGAGGACGGTGTTCTGTTGGTTCAAAGCTTGGGCTGTGAGGAAGTATGACAGAGGAAGCATGATGCGGCGCTATCCCAATGACAGAACACAACACGTTGGCCCAGCCTGGTTCAGCAGCCCTGAGTCATTCTTTACCATCTTCCTCTGTTCCCAAATCAGTACGTGCCCTGCTGTGGTCCTGCAGAGAGCACAGGCACAGGTCTGCATCCCAGCACTGCCAGCCCTGACCGTGGAGGTAGCCCTGCCTGAGCTAATGCCCTCTTCTACCATGGGGTAAGTGGTGGTCAGTAAGGGAATGACCACACTCAGCACTCTCCGGAGCTCAGCTGCTCCTTTTGGTGGGTGGGTGATGTGCCAGTGGTGATCATTCACTCTGCCTCCTGTAGTTCCTACCACACAGTAATCAGTCAAAACTAAGGTGATGTGCCGATGGCTGTGCTCTAATAAGCAAAAAACACTCCCTGCTCCTCCTGCCACTTCTGTCCGTGTGGTGAGCATCCCTCCACTGTGCTCTCCCAGGCTAACTGGGATCATCTCTCTGCCACCTTTTCTTGTGTCTAGAATGTCCTTTCCCACCCTGTGAGACTCTCTTAGAACTCACCAGGTCCCTGGTCAGGCCTGATCCAGCCTCTGACTTTCCACAGTACTCTGGGCCATGGAGGTGTCCTATGTCATTACCATCCATGTGTTAAGATCCATACACTGTAAATTCCTTGAAAACACCTACTGCTGTGTCTATCTCTGTGGTCCCAGGTCATCACACAGTCCTCCAGCAGTGATGTGGAGGGTGGACCAGTTCAAGCTTTCTAGTCCCCAGAGTCTCCCCTTCCCTTTCCTCTTCCCTTTTCCCCCTATTTTCTTTCTTCTTTTCCTGCCTTAGTGTGATTGCTTAGGAGAGTATTCTTGCTACTCGGCACCTAGTTAGGCCAGGGTTCTAAACATCGGTATCATGTTACACATCTCCACACAGAGGTGGCTCAGAGAAGCATCCGGTCCTCAGGGGGTCTATATTCTAGTAACTGGCAGTTATGTAATAATGAGCAGTTTCACCTCTGTGTACCTTGGTGTCTAATTTGTACAATGGGATTAATAATCCCTTCATTCTCCTCTTCAGTTTTGCTGGTAAGGATATGTATGTGTGTAATAACACTTTAAACTCTCTAGCAGTATAGAAAAATCCAGTACCAGTACCACATGCTTTCTGTATGAATAAGAGTCAGTGAGAAGTGGAACCCTTGCTCTCTGCAAGCTCCCGACATCAGCAGTGCTCCGTGACTACCTTCTGAACATTAATGATTACGAGATTACCAAGGAATTTGCTACTAAATGAGGCTGAGGATTATCAGTGGTGATTGGCTGGGCAGAGCAGGTCTGCAGTCCTCTGTGTCCTGTAGACAGGCCTTTAGGGGCGAGATGAAAAGTAGCCTTGTGTTGCTGCAGGCTGGCCCCGGGGGCAAATAAAGAAGTGCATTATCTGCGCCTAAGTGGTCTCTGAAGGGCTCCTGCTGGAGATTGACGGCCACAACTCTTAAGTCTTTCCAGTGCAAGAGAGTGGAAAGCAGTGTCCCAAGGGTTCTGTCGGTGACAGGAGCCTGTGTTGTCAGAAGGAACCATGGGCCATAAAAATAGTGAGGGAATTAAGAAATTGGCTGTTGTCGTTGGAAGTAGGGTCTCAGTGCCTGCCATCTTGGAAAGGTCCCCTTGAGCTTAGAGCCACAAGCAGAGAGGCCCCTTTTCTCATAATCACTACCTTGATGGTTATAAGCTGAGAACAAACTAGATAAAGGCTCCACCCAACTTCCTGGGGCTCACAGCCCACTGTGGTGAAATAAAAGCTATCAGCTTGCCTGCCACAGATGGTCATGCCGTCAGTATGACTAAGATACACAAGGAGAGGTCATATTACCTCAAGTGCTCATGGGTATTTGAGGGATGGAGCGTATGGTACCCTTAGATAATCTGAAAGGTTTTGTGGAAAAGGTTGCTTTAAAGTAGTGCAGGCTTAAGAGAGTCCAGGGGCCGTGTTGGGAAGCACGAAGCACACAGCTGGATGGAAGGGTCTCCTAGCAGAAGTGCCGTGCCTTACCCTGGGAAAGTGATCCTGGGAAAGTGCTGCAGTGAAGATCTCACGGGTCTCAGCTCTGTAAGCTGCTTTCAGTGGATGGCGTGGCGTCACTGGAAAGGCAGAAGGGAGAGACAGTCTGATAGGTCTGGGACTACAAAGATTTGGGAAAGAGGCTCTGGTCACTTAGGTGGCCTTTGGCGTAGAAGGGTGTCAGACTTCTAAGACACAATGGGAAAGTTGCATCTTGTGCCTGACATGACAGAAGCACAGAGTTCCCAGCCACAATGCCTACGCCCTGCGATCCTCTGGGTGCCCAGTCAGACCAGGAAGAGGGCCCTTTCTTCCCTAAGTTGCTGTGATTCAGAATGGAGAGGTTACTTATGGGACCTGAATGGCAGAGGAAATAAGTGGACTGAAACAGCTTATTTCGGGGGAGGGAGGGCGGTGGACCAGGGGAGTTGGGGAGGGGAAGGGTGCAGGTACGTGGGAGGAGTGAGCTTATTCACAAGACCCAAGCTCATGCTTGTGTGACAAGCGCTTCACCCATCTCTCCAGCCCAATTAAGCATTTTTAAAGAGCAAATGGAAGCTGACCTGCGACTTAGGCTCATGTCCCCTCAAGTTTTCTCAGGTTGAATATGTGGATGAGATCATTTTGGCCCCAATTCATCAGATAGGAAACATGAGGTTGGAACTTGCTTCTCAGGACCTCCATCTAGAGGTCTTGATCAGGTTTGTTTTCTCCACCAATTACAGAATTAAAAGGCTGGGGGAGGGGGGAATCTCAAACAGCAGAAAGCAACAGGTGACAAACTATTAAGAATAAAGAAACACATAACACACTCGAGAGAGAAAAATTTCTCCACAAGTGGAGAGAGGATTCAGAATCCAAAGCCAGGAGGACTTGGGCCTTTTAAGTGTTTCCGTGGATTCCCCTCCCCTAATTTTGGATTGGTCCACTTAAGCACATAGAAAGCTGACAGGCGAAGGCTACTTCTCCAAGCTGAGTCTGGCCCTGGTCTTATCTAAACTGGTCTGGACTGGTCAGCCAGAAGCGGATCTTTCCAGTGGGAGAAATGCCTGCCAGGTCTTTGTCTTAGACAAAGAAGAAACCAGAAGTGTGCTATTTTTACTCATCAGTGACCCTCTGTGCTTCTTGGGGATTTAGTCTTCACAATAATCCGTGTAGAATGAGAAACACCAGAAAACTGCTTCCAAGAGAGAGAAGGGCAGGTGAGGATGAGGGCTTCTGCTGTGTAGCGACCATGCTTCCTGTAGTGTGACGGACTAGAGTTCCGTCCTTTGCCTTTCCACTCACTGCAGCTTTTACCCAACACGTGTTTGTTTCTAGGACATAGTACGGCGTGGGGAGATCATAGACAATGACATGGAGGATGAGTTCTACCTGCGGCGCCTGGACGCCGGGCTCTTCATTCTGCAGCACATCTGCTACATCATGGCCGAGATCTGCAATGCCAATGTCCCCCAGGTAGGAGGACTCTCCTGCAGTTCCTTTCCTCTAAACCTGCTGTTTCAGGGGCGGGGTGAGGATGGGGGCCATATCCGGATGGGTTCTTCCCCATCCCACTCTGTGTCTGACTTACTAGATTCGCCAGCGCGTTCACCAGATCCTGAACATGCGGGGAAGCTCCATCAAGATCGTCAGACACATCATCAAGGGTGAGTTGAGTGCTGCTGGATCACATCTCTAAGGGGATGCCCCCGATGCCCTGCACTGGAAGCACAAATTCCCTACTTTGTTTTAGGGCATGGATTAACCTGTGCTCACTTTCCAGTTCCACCAACTAAACACGGGATAGACAAAATGCCCTAGGGCTTGGGATTATCTGCTTTAGAAAGAAAAAGAAAAAGAACAGCCAGGCATGGTGGTGCACACCTTTAATCCCAGCAATCCAGAGTGGGTGAATCTTCATAAGATTGAGGCCAGTCTGGTCTACATACCGAGTTTCAGACCAGCCACGTCTGCATAATGAGATTATGTCTCAAAAATTATAAATATAAATAAATAAATGTTTGAGAGTGCAGGCAGGGCTAGGGAGATGGCCCCGCCAGTAAAGCACTTGCCTCGCAAGCATGAGGAATTACTTTCAGATCCCCACACCCATGTAAAAAGCCAGGTAGGCACTGGGAGGCAGAGACAGGAAGACTCCTGGAGCTCCTGGCCAGCCATTCTTGCTGAATAAATCAGTGGTCTCTAGGTTCATTGAGATACCCTGTCTAAAGGAAGACACCTAATTTGTTGACCTCTGGCCTCAGTGTGCATTCACATGTGAACATGTACACACACATACAAAGACAAAGAAAAAACAGAAAATTTGGTTCTTAACAGCATAGAGTAGGACAGAAAACAAGTACAGGATAGGAAATGACTGGAATTATACAAGCCAGAAAGCAGGTGGTGTGGTGTGGTGTGGTGTGGTGTGGTGTGGTGTGGTGTGGTGTGCCTGCCTTCTGTCCTAGCTAGGCCTGCCCCCTTCTCCTGGTGGACATCCCCTCCCTTGGTTTACTTTGTTTACTATAAAGAAAGTGGGAAGGTTGTGAGGCTGGTAAGATGGCTCAGCTGTTAAGAGCACTGGCTGCTCTTGCAGAGGACCCAGGTTCAATTCTCAGTACCTACATGGCAACTAACAACTGTCCCTAATTTTAGCTTCGGTGGATCCAATATCCTCTTCTGACTACTTGTAAGCTGCACTTACACACATGCAGGCAATACTTTAAGATACACATCAGATAAAAATAATAAATTTAAAAGCTGGGTGTGGTGGTGCATGCCTTTAATCCCAGCACTTGGGTAACAGAGGCAGATGGATCTTTTTTAAGTTCAAGGTCAGCCTGGTCTACATAGTTCTAGGCCAGCTGGGGCTATAGGGAGACCCTGTCTCAAAAAAAACCTAAATAAATAAATAAAAAATTTTTTAAATAGAAACATTGTGTGAGGTTGCTAGCTTTGCGGTGATTGTGAGCCGCCTCCCCCCATCCGTCAAGTACTCTTGTTTTATCTAGATTTGACCTGACTTGAGAGTAGCTCTGGAGAAGTCCCAGGTCATTCAGCAAACCTTAGTCACAAGGCAAGACCTCTGTATTGAGCTCAGGATGCCACCCCGTGATGGGGCACTGAGGCCCATCAGGAAGGACCACAGACTGATAGGCTTGGTGGGTGGGTTTAGACATTGGAGTACTGATAATACTGATAACTCCACAGTTCAGGGTCCAGGCAGGCTGGCGGAGCAGACAGAAGTGCCCGTCCTTGTTCTGCCTGCCACTAAGAAGAGGGATTAGGTTACAGTGACTCCAAGCCCTGCCTTTCAGTTGCTAGGAGCCTCCTAGCAGGTGAGAGAATGGGGAGCTGTCCACATGGGGACGTGACAGAGGCTGTGGGGCCAGCTCCAGGCCTGCCTCCTGGCTCTGCCGCTTCCTGTGTTACCTCAGGCAGAGACCAGACACTACACATCACAGGGTCATGATGTGGATAAGAGAGGTCTGAGCTGAACACTATGCTAGGGAATTATCCTCATCACTGTTGTCAGGGAGGCCTGGCTGACAGCCTGAGAGAGAAGTGGCTTGAAGCTGGTCTGTGGAACGACAGGCATGTTTGATGGAGGGAGGAGTCGTGTGAGTGACTGGGCCCGTGCTGGGCCGGTGGTGCCCGTTCAGCTGATGGGCAGTTACGATACCTTGGCATCTGCTCTTTAATCCTGAGAGAAGAAAGGGAATGGGAATGGCCCTGCCCCGTGGGGCTGAGTGCTCTCTTTGGTGTCAAATCCTCATGAATTCTGCTCGTGTCAACCAGCCTCCTTCGAAGATACAGCTGTGGTGACTGGCAACTCCAGCCTTTAAATGGCATTTGCCTCCAACGCCCACATGTTCAATTAGAGCTTTGCCGTCTTGCTTCCAGGCTCCCCACATCCCCCCACCGCACCCTCAATCCCTCTAGTCAAAACAGCGATCTCCTGAGAAGGAAAGTGCTGGTAGTGATGTTGAAGCATAGTAGGTGGGTGTTTTCTGTCTGCACTATACTACATGTACCTTAGGTTATGCAGCACATCCCAGGGGAGGCCTGCCGCTGCCTCCCTGTGCTGGTTCATCCTGTGCCTGCTGAAGTGCTGGCTCACCCTGGCCACTGAGTGGAGGTGTGCACTGAGGGTCTGGGCAGGGAAGTGGCCTGTGCAGCTGCTCTCCACTCTGGCTCCCCCACCCCCGTCCAGGCCCCGCACCCTCCTTCCAGGCCGGGGTTCTCTCCCCAGTGTGTCCCACAGCCAAACCTGCAGGAAGCCCTCCAGTTCTGCCTTAGCCGCTCCTCCCCGTCTGTTACTCCCATCCTGCTTATCCCTTCTGAGCCCTCCTCCCAGTGACTGTGTATTTATGTGTCTATTTACTCATTTGGTCTGTCTCGTGCATTAAAATGTAAGCTCTGATGTATAGAGCTCTGCTGCTTGCTCACCATGTCTCCCAGCTCCTAGAGCACTCAGGCTTGGAATGCAAACCCAACCGTTTTCAACACCGCTCAGTGAGGCCTTCCTCTGATGTGATGTAATGGGCAGGTGTGTCCTGTGACTCTGGGCTAGCTACCAGTACTAGGTTCTGGGCTTCAGAACTGTCCCCAGCACCTGTCCTCATGGAGTGTACAGGCATCGGAGACACATGGGTCGATGACCAAGCACAATTCAAGGGAAATTAAGCACTCATGGCCACAGCTCTGAAGACTGAGCAGGGCCGTTTCCACCTCTCCTTGATGTTCACAGTTTGATGATCATAACATGTTAAATACCACCTTAGAGTTGTAAACTAAGGGGCAGCAGGCAGACCAGTGAGGCAAGGGGTCAGGGTTGGGACCCCAAGACATCCCAGGTGGAAATCCAGAGGCCCAGAGGCGGGACAGGACTCCAGCAGGCAGGGCAGGGGTGTTGCAGCAGAGCTTATGAGTTCTGTTAAGTATGCAGCAAGTTGGGTGGGGGGTTCTGCATCCCTTTGTTGCCAGTAGCCAGGGGACATCTCACTAGAGTTCACAGAAGATAGTTTGGGCCTTTGTGAAGCCTTGATAATTGTAGGTGGAGTACTCAACACCATTGCTTGGTTGGGGTCCTCAACATGACGCTAACCATGGTAATAAATGAGTTTCAGCCCCTCCTGCTGGCATAGCTCCACCTCTCACACACCAGAGGAAACCTGTCTTGTGTCCTGGAGTCTAGAGCCCGTGTGATGTGGCCGCCCATATGAGCCACCCACACAGGGTGCACAAGGACCCCCAGGACCCATCTCTTGGTGCTGCGGGCCAGTGTTGAAACAGAAGGAGGGAAGCAAGACTGGCTCTGTGCAGGCCGTCCCACAAGCCCACTCTGCCCGCCT
Organism: Eospalax fontanierii; assembly: GCA_035773235.1. Lineage (NCBI taxonomy): Eukaryota > Metazoa > Chordata > Mammalia > Rodentia > Spalacidae > Eospalax > Eospalax fontanierii. The sequence continues at coordinate 21,374,775 of CM069550.1, read as the reverse complement.
TCCATTCCGTGCCCTCCCCCACCCGCACCCCATGGAAAGCAAAGAGACAAGCCCTCATAAAGAAAGCCAGCTCATCACCGTCCGCTCTGATTTTCATTTTGTTTTCCAGTTTGGGTTGCTTCCCTTTTTTTTTTTTTAACATACTAATTAGATGGAGCTTTTTCTTTGATTTTATGGCCTACATATTTCCTAAGTTTGCTGGCAGAATGACAGCTGATGTGTCCCTCGAGGTCTCAGGAAAACGCTGATGAGGCAAGCCCAGCAGGGGACTTTTCCCAGGGTTCTCAGTCCCATGTCTCGTGATTTCCCTCCCCCCTTTTCTGTTGGGGATGCCAAGATTGTGGGAATAATTGATGGCTCATTAAAGCCCTGCTTTCTGCAGACTGCTTACTTGGCGCTCCCAGGTCCAGCCACCCCCTAACAGGAAGACAGGCCCCAGGGCCTGAGAGTTGCGGGCCCTCGGAAGGAACTGCGGGCCTGAAGACTGAGCAGGGCCATTTCCACCATAGGCCACTCAAAGATGGCAGTGGCTTCCTGCCCCCAACTCAGGTACCTGGCACAGAACAGAGCTTGCTCAATGGTGTTCGAGGGGGTCTTCCCTTTAGGCTCTCTGTGACAGGCCAGAGTCCACCCCTACAGGGAGAGTAATCCTCCTCTGAGCACCTGGTCTTAGCCACACTTTTTGGACTTTGTTGTTTGGGGTTTGTGGCTTTGTTTTGTTTTAAACTTGTTTTAAATTTTGAGACAGAGTCTCCCTCTGTAGCCCAGGTAAAGCCTTGAATTCCAGATCCTTCTGCCTCAGCCTCCCAACTTGCTGGGAACACAGGCCTGCACTACCAGGCCAGGCTTAGCCTCACTTTTGCCATTTGTCAGTTGTGGTCTTCCAGCAGCCCTGGAGTGCGGGATGATCCCTGAGCACGGAAGGACGCCGAGACTCCCTGGGGTTAACCAGTGTCATCCAGCTCATTCCAGTGTCTGCTGAAAGCAAGGATGCGCTGCGGGAGGGCCATGGCCAGAACAGTCCAGCCTCCTCATGGTGACCAGCAGGTGCTTTGCCAACCCACTAATGGCCTGGCAGCCCCAGCAACAAAATTCCCTTCCTCAAAGGGCATCCCTGAAAAGTTCCCCTGGCCCAGCAAAGTGTCCTGCTAGAGTCACCTTTAATCCCCAAGGCTTAGTGTTGCCAGTGAGCCAGTGCCAGACCTGAGGGATCTGCTTTGCCGCTTTCTGTCTTGTGCTCATTTGTGTCACCAAGGTCTTTGGTGTGGAGGTGCTGGCCTCCCCTTCCCTCGGCTTCCCTCAGCCTCCCACATCTTGTGAGGAATGAGCACCTACGGCCTTGACCAGGCTGCAAGCACTGATCTGGGGCTCTGCCTGAAGATAGCTCTCCCCTGTCCCTCCCTGTCCCTCCTAACATAAACAGAACAGCTTGTATTCCATTTCTGCGTGGTAAACCTGCTGTCTGAAGTTTGCTTTAATATTTATGTGTTCAGCACTGCTGCCCGGGTTTGAGCTCCATCAAAGCCGTTATTCTAAGCGCATTTGAAAATGCTGGGGAAGTGGGAAAGGGAGTGTGTACCATCTTCCCTTCTCCAGCCACCCCCTGTCCTCCGCTCCCTCTTCCCTGGTCCTTCCTCCTCACTCCCCCGCCATCCCAGCCCTGGAGTGGTCCCTCTAGCTGGCGTTTCTCCTTTTCCTTCCTTACACACAGCAAAGAGAACGCTCCCCAAGACCTCTGGGAGGAATCCGTTCAATATTTATCAATGCTGCGGCAGCTGGGATAACCAGAGGTAGCCAGCACTGAGATCTGCTCCAGCCAGAACTCTCCTCTAGAAACAAAGATAGAAAGTGGCACCCGCACAGGGTGCAGGCTGTGTACCTGTGCACACCAAGGGGGCAGTGGAGGTGCCTAGGCAGGGTCATCGCTCCTGCTTCCAGGTGTTGCCAGCTCTCTGTGGGACCCTGGCCAACCACCTGCCCTTTGGCATGCAGTCTGTCTCTGAGAGCCTGTCTGTAATCTGCCAGAGGAATGAGGCCCCACCAGTCCGCCCCGCACCTGGCCTGGCCGCCGAGGCCGTTCAACCACAGCGCCTCCAGGCTTGGCCCTTGCAGAACACCCCAAAGTCAGGAGCAGGCAGGGAGGGTATCGCTTAGGTTAGTGGGTACCACTTATGGGACCAGTCCCTCCTCCCCTCTTTGCACTGTCTATAGAGGCTCTGAGGTAAATTCCAGCTCCTCTCCCAGCCCATACCTGGGCAAGCTACCTCAGTTTCCTCCTGTGGACAGGGAGGAAACCAATGTTACTAGCCAAGAACTTGACCCTCTTTCTCAGAGCAAGCCACTCAGGGTCACTTAAGATCTAGAGTTAGAGACTGATTCACACTCACCGTTTGTGCCATCTCACCTCTGTGGTTGGTGTTCCTTAAACCTGCTCGTGGGCAGCACAGCCAGAGGCCCAGAACTGCCCATCACCTGCATCAAAAGCCAGGGGCCCCATTTTCTGGTGTTACGTTGGAGAATGAGGTATATGGGACAGCAGAGTGAATGGAACCTGATGACCTTCCCCTCCAGAACAGGCAGGCTCTGTCTCCAGCCCTTCCCCACACTGCTTCTGGCAGCATCTGTATATGTTATTTATGTCTTAGTGTCTTTTTTAATAATTATGTGTATGTTTGTGGGTGTGTGCATATGCCTGTAGAGAGCAGAGATTTCAGATACCCCTAAAGCTGGAGTTACAGTTTGAACCGCCAGACATGGGTGCTGGGAACTGAACTCAGGTCCTCTGCAAGAATAGTATGGGCTCTTAACCACTGAGCTGTCTCTCCAGCCTACATGTCTTGGCTGCTTATGCTCACTAGAAGGTAGCATCCCAGGAGCAGAGTCCCATCTCTTTTTTTCTATCCCCTTCCCGCCTCATGTACTAGGGGTTGAACTCAGGTCCTTGTTCATGCCAGATAAACACTCTACCGATGAGCTACACCCCCAGTGTTTCCTGTTAAGACTGCTGGGGCAGGCCCAAGGACTTGGGTTTCTAGGAAACTTCCACAGGATACAGTGCTGCTGGCCAAACCCCACACCAAGAAGCACAAACCAGAGCAGCGTTTACATGCTAAGCGTCTCTCTTGCCTATTTGTGCTACTATAGCAAAGTGTCCAATACCGTGTACTTTATAAAGAAAAATATATTTCCTCGAAGTTCTGGAGGCTGAGCAATCCAAGATCAAAGTGCTGGCCTTGAGCATCTTGTGAGGGCCAGAAGGCCAAGAGTGCTGTCTTCACTTGTTCCTCAGGGTCCTGTGTGAGAACCAGATCCCATTCTGGAGGGAAGGGAGTTGCAGCATCAGCTGTGCAGGGTGCAGATGCTCAGGGCAGCGGCACCCACTAGGGTTATCAGTGGCTCCATGTGGGGTAAAGAATGCTGTGTGCTGGGAGAGGCAAGTGTGGGAGGTTAGGCCGACTGTCCCACAGGGGATCTCAAGGAACACAGCTGCAGCTGCCACCAAGGAGCTGCCCTGTAGAGGTGCTCTCGGAAGTCGAGATCCACGGAGCAGCACAGCACCAGTGGGCCACATAGATGGCCCAACCTGACTCACCCTGTCCTTGTTCCCTAGAGTATGCAGAGAACATCGGGGATGGCCGGAGCCCCGAGTTCCGAGAGACGGAGCAGAAGCGCATCCTGGGCTTGTTGGAGAACTTCTAGAACCGTGGGCTGAGCATTGCGGACCCCTGGCTCCCTCCCAGAAACCGTTTTTACACAGGTGTCTGGCTTTGAACAAATTAAAGCTAATTTTGGTATCCCCGGGCTGGTGTTCTGTACGGTAAAACCTCCCTGCTAACGTGGCCTGCTCCTCCACGGCTGGCTGGGGCACTCTTCACCCTGCCACCATCTTGGGAAACCTGGAGAGTGTGGGCCACGGGCCAGGCTGGTGGTGATAGGAGGCACCTGGGGTCGGGCCACAGCACCTGAGGAAGGTTGAGACAGTTCTTTCAACAGTGTCCCCAGCGCAGCCCTCCTAGGGCTGCAGAGCACAGGGGATTGCACTCCCCCTCGAACTCCTAGGGGCTCTGGCTTAGTCTGAGAGAGTCAGTGCTAGCCTAACCCAGCACAGCACCTGGTCATTGGCCACAACTAATCTCACAAAGCCTATGCTGTCCCACATCACTTTATCAGGGCATGGAGCATAATGACACATTATGAGAGAGGCCACAGTCACGGCCTTCATTACAGTGATGGTCTTTGTTGGAATTTGCTGTTTAATTAGTTGTTAATTGCTATGTTAGACATCACCATCATGTGCATACATGGTAAAAAGCAGTACGCATGGGCTCAGGGCTGACCACAGCCTGAGGTGTGCGCCGGGGATGTTGAATGTCACCTCCCCAGTATAAGGCACCAGAACAGTGACACACAGGAATTCGGGTATGCCCCGTGCTGGTGTTTTAAGCTTCTGGATGGTTCTGAGCACGGGGCTAACAGCCACTGCAGTGGAGGGACAGGCCACGGACTGTCCATAGCAGTGGTTTGTCGGGTGTGTGGTTTTGACCCCTTGTCTCTTGAACCTGCGGAGCAGGCTGGCCATGCTCCAGTGCTCATGGGGAGGAAGAGCCTGCAGTGACTGTGTGTCAGGCGCCTCAGACACAGGCATCCCTCCGTCTTGTGTGGCTGTGGCTTTGGAAGTGCAGTTTCAGAGCCTGCGAAGGTCACAGTCAGCCTTAGCAGCCAGTTCTCACATGCTGAGGCATGTGGAGCAGCCGTGTGAAGACCCGAGGGTTCCTCACTGCAAAGCGTAAATCCCAGTCACTGGAGGGGACACAGGGCCGCCACAACCTTGCATGGCCCAGAGCCGACGCCGCCACTCCGCCGTGGCCACTCGCTGGACTCTGAGGGATCAGGGTCCAAGTAGCCACCGCCATCTGGCCAAGCACATGTGTAAAGTAGCACTCGTGTGGTGTCCAGCTCTGGGCTGCTGGTAGAAGCTTAGGCAAGGCCAGCCTGCTATGTCGGGGCTCCTGACAACCTGTAGATTGAGAGAGTGACCCCTAGGAGCATCCCAGCAGAGGCGCAGGAGCAGATCCGTACAATCCGTTTCTTCTCACATCAGTTTCCCGTGGCTCAGAGCTACATACACCGAGCACCTGCTTTACATCGTTCCCAGCTGCAGCAACCCTGGTTCCTGGGCTGTTTACAGTGGAGGGACTGTAACCCCAGTTACAGAAACCCAAGATTAGGTTCTCAGGGCTGCTCAGGACTTAGGACCTGCAGCCTATGAGCCACAAAACCCCACATTCAAAGCCTTCAGCCTGTGCGCCTCCTCAGCTGCCTTTACCCAGGAAACAGTCTCAGATCACTGGTTGGCACATTGGTGTGCTTCGATCTGTGCCACTCTGCCCCGTCAATACATTGTCCCTCTGGTGATTTGAGCTTTAATGAGTCCACAGAACAAAGCTTGATCCAGGTAACCTATGAAATCCCTGACTTTTCCTGCTGAAGTTGGTGTTCCTGTGATCATCACTTGTTCTTGTATTTTTCAACTTTCTTGGGTTTTAGCCATGTAATACTTATACATGATATTCAAGTTCAAAATTTTTTTCTGGTGAGGGCAGAGGGGGTTGAGATGGAGTCACCCTGTAGCCCCTGTTGGCCCGTAACACACTCTGTAAACCAGTCTGACCTTGACCTCACAAAGATCCACCTGTCTCTGCCTCCTGAGTGTCACCATGCCCAGCCTTCAAATTTTAGTTCTTGAAAAATTGCATTGAGACGTCAGAGAGATGGCTCAGTGGTTAAGAGTACTAGCTGCTCTTGCAGAGAACCCATATTCTGTTCCCAACACCCACATAACAGTTAACAACCATCCATAATTCTCAGTTCCAGGTGATCCAGTGCCCTCTTCTGGCCTCCATGGAGAGTACACATACAAAGCATGCTTACGCACATGGAAGCAAAACAGTCATACACATAAAATGGAAGTCATTTATTTCAATTAAAAGAACTAAATTTGTTTAATTGTATCGAGAGCCAGGCATGACACCTTTGATTCCAGCACTCAGGAGGCAGAGGCAGGTGACTCTGTGAGACTGAGGCCAGCCTGGTCTGCATAGTGAATTCCAAGCCTGCTGGGGCCACAGAAAGACCTTGTTTCAAAAAGACAAAAAAAAAAAAAAAAAAAAAAAAATGTATTGAGGAACCTCATTGTGCCTGGCGTCACCCCAGGCACCTGACCATCCTCCCAGCATTCTGGGCAGTGTTGTTCAACCCTGTCTTCTGACAGCCATCTCCTCACCCTCTTGTCAGCAGCCAGTATGGGAAGCTCAGCATCATTCATCTCCGGTACTGGCCCTCAGTCAGTCCTCCATCTACTGATCTACTATAAGCTGCCAAGATCCTCCTTTCTTCAAAAGCCCGTCTGCCAAAGTAAGTCCAAGCTAGTGCTTGGTTCTCAAATGAGACCACCTGCCAGCCTTTACAAAGCCCGGGGTTCAGTCCCAGCACACACACACAAGCACAGATTTCACAGGGAGGACTAGGCCCTTTCCACTGGGTGTGTACGGAGAGAGAGTCTGACCCTGGGGAGGAGAGTGCACCAGGATCAGCGAAGTGTAACTTCTAGTCTCTAATTGAAGCACCCCAGTACACAAAGCCAAGCAGACCTTTTAGTGCAGACACACCCCTGTCTTTCTGCTAACAAGGAACCCTGGGTGCCTGGGCTGTGGTCCGAGCATCTGAGGCTGCGTGGGCAAGGTCTGCTTCACAGAGCAGCCTACCCCGCACTGCTCCGGAAGGACTCCCTGAGCTCCCGTTAAGGCCGCCCTCTCTTGTCCCGGGGTCTGAGTCCTGCTTCCTGATCTGCCTCCTCTTGGGTTCAGAGCTCCAGCTCTTGTCCATCCTGCCTCCATACCAATGGTCCCAAAGCCGAGCACCCCAGAGGGGCAGCATTTCTTTTCCCACCCCAAAGTAATCCCATAGCATCTCAGCAGGCTTAGCTAGGAAACCCCTAGCGAGGGAGAGTCATCTCTGCCCCTTCCCTTGCTGCCACTGGTGTGGGTCCGCATGCCTGAAACAGGGGCAGCAAGGTAGTGTCTAATTGAGAGAGATTTGCATGCAGGCTGCATTCCTTTCTGTGGGGGGCTGTTGTCAGGGGAGCTGGCAGGCATCTCTCCATCACCCCACAGTAGTACAGTGCCCAGGTGGCACCTTCTGCCATTACCACAAGCATCAATTTAGTGTCAACAGGGAGACAAGACTCTTTTTCCTGGAGGCAAGACTTCTTGAGATTTTCTTACCCAGCAGCAGAGGTAAAGGCAGACCCGCATTTTTCAATCTGTCGTATTCTTCACTGCGCGCGGAAAGTGGTTGGTATCACAGCAGTGGGCCTTCGTTATCGGTGTGGGAAAAAATGGCTCGCTTCTCCACTCACCTTCGTCTTGATTAGCTGGCACATGCCCTTGGTCGAAACTTGGGCAGGTAGGTAGATGAGGGTGTGCACTGCACAAATCTCACCGGCTGTGTCTTCTGGCCACTCCACCTGGTCCTCAGCCCCTGCTGACTAGCCAAACCATCCCCTCAGGACAAGTCCAGGATGGGCATATCTTATTCTATCCTTGCTCTCACTCCAGCCACCCCCTCTCTAACCCCTGAGCTCCGTTGCAGAGCTGGGTCCTAATTCAGTTACTGCACTAATGAGTACATTGCTTGTTTCCAATCTTTGGCCAGTACATCTCTACACTGAGCAGGCTTGGTCCGTCACTTCACACAGGTGAATTTAAAATCCCAAGGAGAGTTGCAAAGTCAAAGGTGGGGGGCCTTGTTTGTTGTCACCTATGGGGTCACATGGCCCTCTGTAGTGCGTTCTGGCCTCCTGCACAGGAGCAGGCATCTCTGAGTGAATAGGGCTCTCTGCTGGTATTTGGTCTGTGTCTCTGTGAGTTGCTCCACTCTGTTTTAGACTTGCCCTTGCAGGGGGTGTGGCACTTTAGCCAGTGGCCCTGATGTCTCTTCACAAGCCACGGGTCTTCCCTAGAGAGGCCAACTACCCTCCTGCGCAAGGCTGATATGTTTGCACTCCCACAGATGAGGAAACCGTTCTAGAGCACCCATGGACTGGAGGGCGGAGATAAGGGTAGAATCTAGTCAACCCCGCTCCAGAAAGCAGAGCCTTGCTGTCCCCCAACCCTGAAGGGGCTTAAGGAGGATGGAGAACCTGACCCAGAACACACTGGAAGCTGAGCCCTTGCCAAGTGTTCAAAAGACCACAAGGAAAGCCCTTCCCCTACCTGACAGCTGCAGCCCCTGTGGATGCACAGAGCCAACTCGCCCTCTGCGTCCCCTCAGCCCCACACAAGTGGGGGTCACATGAGCCCTGCCCTTGGCTAAGTGCAACAGGTTCCATGGGAGTTGGGCATCGCACCCATTTACACAGCCTGCTCTAAGTCCAGCTGTGTCTCCATTTTTTCCAGCTCCTTCAGTCCCTGCAGAAGGGAAACAGCCCTCTGCAGCCTAGGAAGCTGAAATTCTGACCCCCAGGCAAGAGCCAGCCTAGCAGTCATCCAGAGAGGAACTGAGAGAGAACAGGCCCACCCCTGGCCCATGCAGGTCATCCACAGCCCCCCGAGACCTGGACAACAGGGGTAGGGGGAGTCGGCATGGATTGTACAGAAGCCATGCACCTGACCGTAGCCTCACCAGCCCATCCCGGAAACCGTAGGAACTCAGCTCAGCCTCCCTGAGCTGTGAGATGAGCTTCCCTCTCTTAGAGTCTCACCAAGGGGCTTGCCTGGGGAATGCCACACAGACCAGGCCTGTGGCCCACACGTGGTACCCAGGTATCTCCTACCACCCATCCCTCCATCTTTCCCTGAACAGCCACTATATACCACATGGGAACAAAACAGACATTATCCTTGCCTTCAGGGAGCTCAGACCTTGTAGGTCAAACCAGAAGACAGCAAACATGTAAGCAAATGTATATGATGATTACTAAGATCAAAAGGGCAGGCAAAGCACACAGCAATGGTACTGAGGAGCAGGAGAGTGGCCAGGTCAAGTGGTCTGAGAAGACCTCTTTGGTGACATCCCTCTGAGCCTGAGCTGAGCTCTGAATGGTATCAAAGAGGCAGGCAACTGAAGAGTTAGAGCCAAGGAGTCTAAGTATAGGCAGGTACAAAGGTCCTGAGGCAGAACTCTCGGGAAAACAGCCAAAGGAACCACAATGTCTAGATCCAGAAAGGGGCAGGGGCCAGTCGGGGGTGGGGGGGTTGGGCACCAAGCCAGAGAGGTGGGCCGAGGAGTTCTAAATGTAGAAGGGATGTGGCCCGACTTTGAAAGGCAGTACTGTGGAAGGCGACACATCAGCAGAGAGCTCCAAGAAGGGCCAGTACAGCCTGGGCCAGTGAGGAGATCCCAGAGTCGGGAGTCACAGGAGCGGACCTCAGATGTGAGCGGATGGAGGCTGTGTGGAGGCAGAACCACTGAGGCTGTGCAGGACGCCCACCCCAGAGGCGTCCCCAGCACCAAGGCCTGGGAGCCACTACCTGGGCCGGCAGGAGCCTGGTGGGGCCGCGGAGAGCCTGGCTCAGTATATAAATATCTTTAATGAATAAATAGAAGTGCTTTTAGGGCTGCTGAGTCCTATCATTTCCACCTGCCGTAAAATTTCATTAGAAGTAGGCGCTGCAGGGGACAACTCGGCTGCCATAAATCCACCCGCCCACCCTCAGCCCTGCCCGGCTCTCAGGTGACTGAGCCTGGTGCTAGGCACACACAGGGGCACACACGCGCACACACACACACAATTTGGGCTCTGGACATCAGTCCCTCCCTGCCCTTCCCATGCCTGCTGTAGTAGACAGGAACGTGTGGCTTCTCACTGACAGTCTCCCAACTAAGAAGTCACTTCCCTCCCCTCTAATGCAATTGAGCTGAGTTCAGGGGCAACAGCATTCAGGACAGTAGAATTTCTGGAACCTCAGAGCTAGGGAGTCTCATTCTGGGGCATCCAACTCTACAAGTAAGAATATAGAGTTCCCCTAAGAGCACATGGTTGTGGTAATGTCATACAGCATGAGTAGACCCAGTGCTCAAGCTACCATGTGATTGCCACGCTCAGCACCAACTAAATCCTTGCGGGCCAAACGCTTGATGGCCATCATCCCTCTGAGTCCTGATTGACCAGCCCATTTTGCAGATGTGAATACTGAGGTCCAGCAGTAATGAGCCAGCCATATACCCAAGTCTCTAAGCAGATACTTTCCTGTGTTCTCAAGTGTGTGGGGACTGGAGTTGTGTTTACTTTAGCCACATCATCAGATTGAGAGAGAATCTCACAGCCAGTAGCCCAAGTTGGCCTCAAATTCACAGCAATCCTCCTGCCTCAGCCTTCCCCGTGCTGGAAGTATAGGTGTGAAGTACCCCCACTTGGCTTTAAATTGAGAATTATGAAAAGCCTGGGATGGAAATTTTCCTATGGTGACTGCGAGAACCCATTGGGACAGTCTCTGACTGCAGGCCACCGGAAGCACTTCACTGGACACAGCAGTGTCTTCCAAGGCTGTCACGCCCACTTTCACAAATAAGAAAAGAGAACAGGGAAGTCAAGGATCTGCAGGTTACACAGCCCTCTCTCTGATGCTAATGGGGATCCTCCAGTCCCTCCACGGCCCCATCACTGCCCTATCCAGTGGCTGTAGGGCCAGGAAACCTAGCCAAGGGGACAGGCTCTGCTGGCTACCCGCCTAGATGTCCCGTCATCATTTAAGCCCATTAAGTGGCCATGTCAGTACATGGCTGGGCCAGCTGTCTTCCCTCCCTGCCTTGCCCCAGCCCTCTGGGAGCCAAGTCTACACACAAGCTCTTGAACTTAGCAGCTGCAGGCCAAAGTCTGTCTGGACCTGGGGAGAGTGAAAGATGCCTGGGGTGGATATCATCCAGTGGCCACGTGAATGCCACATAGCGTGGACACCACGCGGCATAGACTCCACACAGGGTCTCCAGGAGCCCACCTGGACTGTAAAATGCAGGGCACAGAACAGCCAACCCATTCACACTCCAATCCTGCTTCGCCCCAGATGTATGAGGACCCTGAGCCTCAGTTTCCTTGTCTATATTCTTCAGGAATGGGTCTCTGAATAAGCCTGCAGCCAGCTGGTACACACAGCACAGACCAACACGGTGCTTAGCCATGCCGCACTACATCACCAGTCCCATCTGCTGTTTCCTGTTCAGCTTCCTCTCCAGACTTAACCAGCACCTCTTAATTTATACCTTCCAGAGTGACCACACCCACAGGGGCAGGTGTCTGTCCACCCATCAGTAAACCGCCAACCAAGGTCCTCTAGGAGCAGAGCACTCAGCAAACCTGTACACACCCGAATTCAGCCACTGTGTTCACGAGCCTCCATCCAGGCCTCTGACCTGTCCCCCTACCACTGCCCCCAACTGGCTCTGGACTAGCTGCTGCCCCCACCCGCCCCCAAAGCAGGAGCACAGACAGAGGCAGATATGTCCACCCTTGGGGTAATAAACTGGGACCCCCAAGTCCCCACCTTGCCCTTATGTGAGCCCCTCCGCAAGACGTCACCAGGCCAGTGGCCTGTAGAGGGCAGGGTGTTCCAGGCAGCATCTTTGGCAGATTATTTCTGGGTCTTACTATGTCAGGCTCTGTGATAGTCTGTGGGAAGAAGTGGAGCACAAGACAGGTTCCTAACTGCTGTCTTCTGAGGAGAGTGAGGCTGAGAATAAGCAGGCAAGGCAGCTTGAGAGGGGGTTTGGAGAAGGGAGGAGGGTGGCTGAGAGGAAGGGTGTCCCTGCTGATGGATGGGCAGGGAAGATCCATGGGGAGTGTCGGAGTCAAAACAGGAAGAATAAGAGGGAAGCATAGGTGTTGGGTATATTCCTGACAGGGAGAAATAGCAAGTGCAAAGGCCCTGTGTCAAGTATATGCCTCACACACTCAAATAACAAACAGACGTGGTATAATTGAGGACTGGAGATGAGTACAGTCCTGGCAGGCAGGGAAGGAGTTGGATTACCTTCTACCTGCAGAGGGAGCTATTGGAGGCTGTCAAACAAAATGACTGCAGAGGGTGTGTGTGGGTATGAGGACTGAGCTGGGGAGGGGAGGCACAGACTAGAACGTTGCCGGAGTTGGGGAGGTCCAAGGCCCCTTTCATCTTCCATGTCCTCTGGTCCTATCTGGAGTGACTCACAGTGGTCAAAGCAACAGACACAATGCACCTGAACTTGGGGTGCAGAGATTCAGCCAGTTGTGACTGAAAGTCTGAATTGACTCTGGAGAGTTCTGATCTGGACAGAGCCATCAGCCAAGGCTGTGTGAGAGGCTCTTCCACACGCAGGTTGTTGTGCAGACAGGTCAGGATGCTGGAGCTGCTGTTCAGCAGGACAGTGACCTCAGGCTGAGGAGGCAAAGGACGTATTAAGTGTTGTGGGGAGCCAGCGTGGTCAGGAGGTTGGGTCCCCTCCAGGCATGTCACAGAAGGGTGCACGTGACCCAGGATGACTGTGAATGTGGCCCAATATATCTTTTTTTAATTAATTATTTTTATTTATGTGTATGAGTGTATTGCCAGCAGGTATGTAGGAGCAACGATGTTATGCAATTCCCCTCAGAGGTCAGAGTGAGTGTTGAATCCCCTGGAACTGCAGTTACAGGCAGTTGTTAGCTGCCTATCATGTGGGTGCTGGGAATCAAACCCAGGTCCTCGGCAAGAGCAGTCAGTGCTCTTAACCACTGAGCCACCTCTCCAGCTCCCCAATATATCTTTAAATCACATCATGTCACAACATCAAAAGGCCGGACACGTTGCTAGGTGGTGTGACCCGCATGCCTGGCCAGAGACAGAAACCATCCTTCACTCATCTCTCCTGCTGTCTATCCACTCGTCCTTCCTTCCGTCCAGAGTGTCCCTCAGGCCAGCCCGTCACTGTGTGGAGCATGAGAACGACAGGACTGTCCTGAGCTCTCCTGGAGTATTCTAATGGGAGAGTCCATTGTGACAGAGATGGTTGTGACCCAGAGTCACAAGCACACGTGACAAAGAGACAAAGCTGGGCGGGAGGAGAGGAGAAGAGAGGGGCCCACTGCAGCCCAGCTCCACCTCAGGACAGTTACTCTGCAATGTCATTGTCGTCGCAAACAGAGGACAGCACATTATTAGTGTTATTAATTATCATTAATCTAATTAAATGGCAATTACAATTAAGAACATAGCGATAAAAACGCCACCTTGGATTTAAGCGCCCCGCCGCCTCCGGCACCAGAGTGAACAATGTCCCCGATGATGAAGCTGTAATGTGCCTCACGCAGTAGGTGCTCCGCCGGCCCTGCCTTCAAACCGCAGCACTGAGATGCAAAGTGCAGCCCCTTGTTCTGCAGACGGGCAAACTGGGGCCCAGGAGGGGACATGGCAGGCCCGGGGCTCGGGCAAGGCTATGGTAAAGGGAATTGAAACCAACAAGCCAATTCCCAGCCCCCTCCCAGCAACCTCCATCCCTGACAGCTTTTTTTTTTCTTTTCTGGGAAAAAAAAAAAAAAAAAAACCAACAACAACAACAAAAAAAACAAAGCAGCTGTCAGGAACAGCCGTGCTAGTCCCGATTAAACAAGGCAAATTCTATCAGAACAGAGTCCGAGCAGCCTAGACCTCTAATTACACAGGCCAGTATAAGAACACGGACAGGGGACCAGAAATATGAGCAAACAGTCCCTAGAGATGGTCATGTCCCCCGGCAATAACCACCACTGGAGCTGTCATCTGGAGGCCTCCAGGCAAGAGGGGCCTTCTGGTCCCCAAATAAGACCTTGTTCCCCTTCACACAGACCTTCTTGCCATCCCCCAGCTCCAAGATCCTGTAGGCCAGTCAAAGACACAACAGTGGCCATCTGTGAGGGCACAAAGTAGCATTCCAGAGCCTTTCACGAACCCCGTGGAAGACAGATATCATTTAGGTTGACACCTAGGATCGTCAAAGCTCAGCAAGTGTGGGCAGAGTTGGGCTGATACCTACATTCTGGACACTCGGAAGGTGCAGCCTCTTTACTGGCTCTCTCCCCGGTAGGTCTGTCCCTGTTCTTCCGTGCTCTGTGCCAAGAGTGGCTCTGCCCTCCCCGCCTGCCAAGGTTCTGTGATCATACCGCAGGATAGTGTAAAGATAAAGGCTGTATGGTAACTGCTGCTAACACATTCCCCGGGCAGCTCACTGTCTGCTCCAGGGTAGAAATAGCTGATGGGTGACTTAAGGTTCAAGCTGCCACATGTGCGAGATGCACACCTGGGCTCTGAAAAAAACAGAAATAAGCATAACAGACAGCACTACCCACTCTCAAGGAATTCACTAAGAGGGAGCAGGACACTAAACACTCAAGAAACCACCCAAAGAGAGAGTTCTGTTCGAATTTCTGATGGAAGAAAAATAGACACAGTAATGACATAAAGAGCAAGTGTGTGTGTGTGTGTGTGTGTGTGTGTGTGTGTGTGTGTTCGTCCTTCTGGGTGGTTCTAGAGGATGTGTTATTTGAACTGAAACCTGTAGGAGCAACCCATTGGAAGAACTGGTAGAATGTTCTGGAAAGAGAAGAGAAACTACAAACCAAGGGAGTCAATGAATGGACTGATGACCTACTGAGCTGGGGAGGGGAGCAGGCAGAGCAAAGGCCACACAGAGGTCCCAGGCCTTTCCCTGGGCCACTGTTCCCCCAGCTTCTGAGTCCTCCTTCCTTACTGAGCCTGAGTCCCAACCTGGTAGCCACCCCCAAGATGACCGAGTGTTCTCTATTGCCATACTGTTCCGCCATTAGTAATCATCACACCTTCCCGTTCCTCACCTTCCACTGCCTGTCTGTCCCTCAACACTGGTCAAAGGGACAAGAAAATGTCCCAGGGCCTTATGAGCTTTGGGTCCCTCCAAATGGAGCAAATATCTCAGAGTCCCTCTTTGAAGCCCCAAGCCTCTCTCTGTCTCTTGGAGCCTCTCAGAGGAGCCCCTAGCCACCTGTATACCAGAGAGAACCATGGTCCTTCTCATACACCGATGCATTGAGCCCTTGAAGGATGGGATTTTGCATGGCACCCCCTTTCCCCACTTAGACATAGAAGGCAGAAAGATCAAGATTATACAGTCAGAAGATGATCCAATGGTCTAAAGGGACTGGGGTCAGAGTGGGGGGCTGGGTAGAGGCTTGGTCAGGAAAGTGTTTGCTGTTCAAGCATGGGAATCTGAGTTTGGATCCCCAGAACCCAAACCTGGAGGGCACGGAACAGAGAAAGAAGATTTCTGGCTGGCCAGTCAGTCTAGCTGAATTGGAGAATTCCAGGTTTGCTGGGAGACCCTGTCTCAAAACCTAAAGTGGGAGTTGGAGAGAGCTCAGTAGATAAGAGCACTGGCTGTTCTTGCAGAGGACTCAAGTTCAAGTCCCAGTATCCACATGGCGGCTAATAACCATCCATAACTCTAGTTCCAGGGGATCTGGACACCGTCTTCTGACTTCCACGGGCATCACACGGCATGGTGCACTCACACATGTAAGTAAAACACCAATACACATACAATAAAAATAATAAATATAAAAATTTTAAAGCAAAGAGTACTCACGAAGACATTGGATGTCAACCCTTGTCCTCCACCCACACATGTACACAAGCGCATCATGATCATGTACAAACACACACAAAGGAAAGAAAACCACAACCTTGGTCTCCCACTGAGCTGACACAGCTGTGACACTTCAATCCCAGATGTCCCAATTCTGGCCTTCGTGTTGTTTTAGAAAATACAGTGGGTTAGGCTGACCACATACTGTGACCTTCCTTCCCTCAAGTCGGAGACTAGTTCAAAATTCCAAAACAATTGAAACATCCAAAATACAAGAACAAAGAAGGCAGCCGTCCTCCCACTCTGGGCTGCACTGGCCACGATGGATCCTCCGGTAGTTCCCTGACTCTTTGAGGAGGGTGCTACTTCCCCTCACTCTGCAGGCTGGAAGCAGAAATTCAGAGGTGCCCCTTGTTTTCTGAGGTCACACAGCCATCAAGGAGTAAGAGGCCTGGAGCGGAGGAAGGCCAGGAAGGGAACCCACAAGGAACTAGGGAGGCTGGGCAGACAGGGATGCGAGGTACCAGCTTCAGGGACAAGGGCCCTAAGCAGCGGTCCCACCCAGGCCCTTTATCACCCTCAGAAAGAGAGGAGCCTTGGGCTGCAGCTCGGTCAAGGTTTGATTGATCCTCCATGATCCCCAGAGCTGGTCCCCTCATCCGTACCACAGGCTGCTGCGTGTTTTCTTGTCTCTGATTGTAAACAGATTTGACTAAAGAGGTAAATTAGAAGTTAATTAGAGAGAACATGATTGATGAGGCAGCTTGTTGTGATTGGGAGGCATGGAAAGGATGGGGCTCCCTGTGCAGAGGAGAGGGATGAGGGAGAGGATGAGGGAGAGGATAAGGAAGAGGATGAGGGAGAGAATGAGGGAGAGGGAGAGGGAGAGGGAGAAGATGAGGGAGAGGGAGAGGATGAGGGAGAGGATGAGGGACAGGGATAGGATGAGGGAGAGGGAGAGGGAGAAGGAGAGGATGAGGGAGAGGATGAGGGAGAGGATGAAGGAGAGGGAGAGGGAGAGGATGAGGGAGAGGATGAGGGAGAGGGAGAGGATGAGGGAGAGGGAGAGGATGAGGGAGAGGTAGAGGGAGAAGGAGAGGATGAGGGAGAGGATGAGGGAGAGGGAGAAGGAGAGGATGAGGGAGAGGATGAGGGAGAGGGAGAGGACGAGGGAGAGGGAGAGGGAGAAGGAGAGGATGAGGGAGAGGATGAGGGAGAGGGATGAAGATGAGGATGAGGGAGAGTGAGAGGCTGAAGTTGCCTCTCCCGGCCCTCAGGGTGAGTACTTCATGAGACCTTGTAACCGGAACCGGGTCTTCTAATCTCAGGATGCCGGGTGTGGCAGCTCCTTCCTCCTGGTGTGCAGCCTCTTTGAGAGACACAGTGACCACAAATGTGTGTGCCATCCTGGGCTCTGAGCTCTGCTGCTTTGTTGACACTCTACCTCCGCTTTCCAGACTCAGATGCAGCAATTTGGAGCTAAGCCGATTCTCAGGGTCGCAAGGTCACCAAGGCTCCTCCTAGACTGGTGCACTCAGCTCCGTCTGTGGCTGGTCTTGTGGCATGACCTCACAGCTCCTCTCCACTGCATGCTTGCACGCACATACCTCCTGCCCTGGTAAGCTGACTTCCTCATGAAGAGACAAGCTAGCTCTGCCCACAAGAACCTTTGTCCTTGTCCTGGTGTCTCCCTGCAGCCACCTCTCACCCCCCTGGGTGAGAAGGAACTTTGGAGGCCAACCTACTCAACTCCTTTGTTCTTCCAAGGAAAATGAGGGACAGAGAGGGTGAGAGTCATGGCAGAACTGACTCCCTGAGGCTGAAGTCCAGGATCGAGCCCCATCACACTCAGCATCTGCTCTTTGGCCTAATGTTCCATTTCTTCCTCCCTTGACTCAGTAGGGTTTGCTGAGGCCCAACTGAGTGTGAGACTCTAAACGCAAGAGACAGAAGCTGACCAACCTGTGTCCTCAGAGCCCAGGCAGGCAGGATTATGAAGCCCAGGGCTGTGAAGAAAAGAGCAGGCATCTGGGAGGCCTTGCAGGAGAATCAGCCCCCCAGAAAGTGGCGCCGGGACATTCTAGAAGATCTCAGAAGGTCAAGGGCTACGAGAATGTGGATGGGGGCCGGGGGGCGGGCAGAGGGAGTGAGTTCACGGGAGGAAGGCCAGGTATGTGTGAGGCATGTGGATTCCATTGTAAGTGCTGGGGGAGCTGATCACGTTATGCACAAAGAAGGAGGATACATTTGAACCTACAGCTAGGTGGAGGGCAGCTCCATGCCCAGTGCCAGGGAAGCTCAGGATGGAGGACTGTGGGAGATAGGACTCAGACCCCAAGATCTAGCTCTGCCCAGGCAAACACGTGACCTTAGAAGTCCTGCCCTTCCCTGTGCCTCAGTTTCCCCACCTGTACAATGGGGTGGTGCACTGGCAGAGCCCCATGTCTAGGGATTATGCTAGAGAGAGTCTGCACAAATCAGTGGCTAAGGCTCCTTGGCTTCTACCACATGCCTGAGGCCGGACCATGTTCCTCACGTGCATCTCACTAATTCTGATGAAGCATAAGACAAGTATCACCAGCTTTGTCCAACAGAGGAGGAAACTGAGTCTCAGAGAGGTGAGTGGCTTTCTCAGGATCGTACAGCGGGGATGGGCTAAGGCTGGGTTCTGACGCATGCGTAGGAGAGTGTACACCCAATCAGAGCTGCACCCCGCAAAAGTAGGCAAGTGGGTGGCACTTTGAGGACAGGGGTGTGCCAGAGGATAGCAGTAATAACGCAGTGAATGTGGGTGTGTGGGTACACACAGCAAGAAGAATCAGATGTGCTGCTGGCCAAGTTCTGCCCTCTTTGCTCACCAAGGAAGTGGAGATAATCGCAGCCCCCTCAAAGGGTGCCATGACGTATGAGAAGTAGAGGGCCTGGTTCTGTTTGTTCAGTGGGATCCTCTGTTCCATCACACCCATTCCTCCAAATACCCAAGGAGGGACAGGGAAAGGGGCAGACCTCCTAGACCAGGAAACCAAGACAGGGAGAAGAACTGTGCCAGGGGGGCACCCTGTCCCTCACCCTAACAGCAGGGCACAGAGTGACAGCAACTTTGTACCTATGGATGGGAGAGAAAAACATGAAAATGTGGGGGCTCTGGGGACTCTGCCCTCTAAGTTGCCTCAGGGTTTTGGATTCTCGAGGGATCCCCTGGGGGTGAGGAGTTCAGAGAAGTCCCTCTGCTGTGCAGCATTTGGGACCATGGCTGGAGAGGATCCAGATTACAGGGGAATAGGACTGGAGACTGTCCAGAGTAGAGAGGACATTTTTTCCTTTCAATGACCATGGGCTGATTCACAGCTTTAGTGAGTGCAACAAAGGCTGAAGCCAGTTCCAGCCATCTAAACCACCTCTGTCTGCAGATCCTCAGTGTGCAGGACCCAGGCTGCCCCTGGTGCCTCCAGTCTGACCAGAATCTCTTGGAAGACAATCTCTGGACCCAGTAGCCTGGGTCATGTAACTCAAGCCTTGTCCCTATACCTGCTGGTGTTGAAACTTCACATTGCGGTTTGAATGTGAAATGCCCCTGAGGCACAGGTTATTAAAGCTTGTCCCCAGCTAGTGGTGCTGTTCTCGGGGGCTGTGGAACCTTTAGATGATGAGGTTTGGCTGGCGGAAGCAGGTTTCTAGAGATGGGCCTTTGAGGGTTCTACCTAGTCCCTGGTTCCAGACTATCTCTGCTTCCTACTCCACTGTGATGTGAACAGCCTCTGCCACATGCTCCCAACTGCACCAACTGAGCTGCTCAATCTTTCCCACAACAAGACATGCAAACTCTCTGAAATCATGAGCCAAAATGGATCCTTCCTCTCAAGTTGTTTCTGTCTGGTGTTGTGGTCATGGCAGTGGAAAAATGACAAATACACTCCACAACTGGAATGACATTGCTTTGGCTGAACACTCCTGTCCTGGTGGTATGGGCCTTTGCTTTCGTGGATTTTAGCCTGGGTCCTTAAAGGTCCAGATGGAAGCCTTGGGTGCTTCAGTCAAGTCACTGTCCCCTTGCTCCTTCTTGAGTCTCAAAGCTGGAAAGGGCCTCAGTCCACATGCTAGTACGCCCTTCTGTTAGAGGTGTGAATGCTGGCACCCAGGAGGGGACCTGAAACTCAGACGTGGGGACAGGGACTAGGCCTGCTGGACCCACGTCCACCTGGTAGAGAGGACTGAAACTCAGCACCAGAAGGGGTGGGCCAGCCTGGCTTTCCTAATCACCTAGCTGAGGTCTTGAACTTAAATGAGCCCTTAAACAGAAGAGACCTTCCTGCTTTGATGAAGAGCTCTACAGACGCAGCGTCGTCTCCCTGCTTATACCTCTACGCGCTGGGTGCCCAGCTCCTGTGTGTAAAAGGAGATGGCTGGCAGAACCTCCTTGCAGGGCCCCTGACACCACACTGGAGAATTTGCCAAGCACTCTCCTCAGGGGCAGGGCATAGCTAGTGGGGTGTACTGTCTACCATTTGGAGTCAGGAAGATCCACACTGAACTCTGGATCTGCTACCTCCCAACTGCTGACCTTTGGGCACCTCCCTGAGCCTCAGTTTCCCCACTTGAAAAATGGAGTTTGCATACCAGGCTTTCAGTGCTGGGAGGCTTGAATGGAATGTGTCACCCATGTGGCATGTGGCCTGGTACATTCTTAGCCCTTGGTGAGTGTGGGCTGTGACCACAGTGATCAAGAAGTAACCACCATGCCAGGATGCCGATCACACTGAGGGCCTATTTGCACCAAGATGCCAGTCCCCTGAGGGCCTACTGTGTACCACAATACCAGTCATACTGAGGACCTACTGTGCACCAGGAAGCCAATCACACTAAGGGCCTACTGTGCACCAGGCCCCGAGAGCTAAATGGCAAGTCAAGTCCCAAACCCAAGCTCAGGCTATTCTTTCTCTTGGGTAGACAGGCCCTTTGGGAAGCTGTTCCTCCAGAGGTGTCCAGCTCCCTTGCCTGCAAAAGTTCCAGAAGTGTTGATAAAGGCCTGGAAAGTGTGACTGGCTGAGTCGGGGCTGCATCTGGCCTTGAGAACACAGCAGGCAATGAGAGAAACATGATTTTTGCCATTACAGAACCTGCAGCCTGGTAAGGGACAATCATTCAATAGCTAATTGTGCACCCTGACTTCATTAGAATGATGACAGAGAGATGGCCTTGGTTCCTGTGGATGCCCTGGCTGGGACCCTGCTGCCGGTCCACAGGCTCCCTGCTCCCGAGGTTGAAGTCTCATGTGAACAGCGCAGCTTGGTGCTACCCTCAGGGTCATCTGTTTCCCACTGCACGAGATTGAGGCTCTGTTTTCTGCCGGCTTACCCCCAAGGGCTCAGGCCATAGGAGCCTGGGGTGATGGGCCTTGATCCTCCCCACTGTATGGCCTCAGACTGGTTGCTTCACCCCTCTAAATCTCAGTGACCACAACCAGACGATTAGGAGGACAGCCTCAGCCATGACACGAGAATTTAAAATGATAAATCCTTGGACTAGAAAGATGACTCAGTGGTTAAGAGTACATATTGTTCTGGCAAAGGACCCAAGTTCAATTCCCAGAACCCACATCAGGTGGTTCACAGCTCCCTCCAGCTCCAGGGGAACTCACACCTCTGGTTTCCAAGGGTGCACTCATGTGCACATATCCACACACTGACATACATACATACAAATAATAAAAAATAAAAATTTTTAAAATCCTGTACCTTGCACACATTAAACACTCAATAGATGTTCCTTCCTTCCTGTGTGGATGTATGAAGACCCTAGCCTTCTGGGAGATGACCCACATTGCACTGGGAAAGTTGGGAACCACATGAGTCTATTGAGCCTGGGTGAAGCTATTCAAGTTGAAATGTACTGACTATGAGACAGGCTGGTATCAGTGAACTGGTGTGACGAGGGGTGAGCAGGAATTCACAAGGAATAGTGTATAGTATTATGTGCTGAAATGATAATATTTTCAAATTCTTTTTATATATTTTAAGATTTATTTTTAATTATGTATAGACCTGTGTGTCTGTGTGTGGGTATGCATACCCTGAATCCAGCTGACTGAGGAGGCCAAAAGAGAGGGTTAGATTCCTTGGAGCTGAAATTACAGGCAGTTGTGAGCTGCCTAACATGGGTGCTGGGAATCAAACTTGGGTCTTCTGCAAGAGCATTATGTATTCTTTTGTTTCTTGGTTTTTATTTGTATTTATTTTATTTACTGTGTTTATTTTATTTATGTGTGTTTTACCTGCATGTATGCAAGTGCACCTGTGAGTACACTGCCTGCAGAGGTCAGAAGAGGGCTTCAGATTCCCTGGAACTGTAGTTACAGGTGGTTGTTAGCCACCATGTAGGTGCTGGGAACCAAACCTTTGTCCTCTGCAAGAGCAGCCAGTGCTCTTAACTACTAAGCCATCTCTCCAGCCCCATTTTCATTTTAAAACAAATTTATTTAGTATTAGTGTATCTGTTTATTTGTGTACTCACATGCCACAATATATATGTGTTGATCAGAGAACAACTTGCAGAAGTCGGTTTTCTTTTCACACCATGTGGGTCCCTGAGATTGAACTCAGATTGTTAGGTTGAGTGACAGGTGCCCTTACCTGCTGAGCCATCTCACTGGCCCCGAAATGTTAATATTTTTCACATGATGGGTTACAAAAATATATTATCAAAATCAATTTTACCTTTAGTAGGGGCGTTGCTGAGACAGGGTCTATATAACCCAGGTTGGCTTGGAATTCATAGCAATTTTCCTGCCTCAGCCTCCTATAGTACTGAGAATACAAGTGTGAACCTCCCTGCCCAGTTCTTTAAATATTTTTAAAGCAACGACTAGAAAATTTTTTAAAACTCCACACAAGATTCCCATTTTCTTTCTGTTGGCTGGCATTGAAATGGGTTATTCTGACCATGAAACAGACATTCATGACCCACACTTCTGTGCAAACACTCCTATAGGCAGGCCTTGGACTTGGCAGAGACCCCACTGGCCAGTGTGTAGAACAAGTCCCAAGAGTCCTGCCTGATACAGTTAACTGCCCTTCATGGATTCCATTAGAATCCTTGTGGGACACAGTCACACACTGTGTGTATTGACTGGCACTTGGTGGAACTCAATTGAGTTCAAATCTGAGGATCATGGCCTCAAGGGATGCTGTAGATGAAGTGTTTTGTCCCCCTAAATTCACACGTTGAAGCCTTGACCCCCGATCCCCAATATGGCTACATTTAGAGTAAGGAAGAAATTAGATTCAACGACTGACTGATATTCTTTCTCTTTCTCTTCTTCCCTCCCTCCTTTTTCCTCTCCCCTCTCCTCTCTCCTCTTCTTTTTCTCACCCTCTCTGCATGAAGAGAACAGAGGCCTTGGGAGCACGTGTCAGGAGGGTGGCCGCTTCAAGGCAAGAGAAGAGGCTGGGAATGAAGCGTGTCTTGATTTTGGACTTGTGGCCTCTGGAACTATGTTGTTTAAACCTCCCTTTCTATGGTATTTTGTTTCAGAACTAAGACAAAGGGTGCTGGAGGTCTTGGAGAGCTGTCCCTTTTGAGTACCTGGAGGAGCCACCTAGCCACAGAAGTGACAATAGACAGCCCCTCCTCCCCCGCCCCTGGGAGTGGTGTGAGAGAAGAGCCTGGCCTGCAGTTCAGAGACCTGGGCGCCCAGCCTGGCTCTGAGTCCCTCCTGTGTGTCTTAGATTTATGTCACCACTCCTCTCTGGGCATCAGTTTGCAGTCTATCCAATGTTCCAGTGGAGATATCTTTGATTTCAGGTTTAGTGATGGACTGTGTGAACTAGGATCTAGTCTTCATGGGGTCTTTAGCCTGGAAACGCAGGAGACATGTTGAACACTCCCTGCCAATCCCTGATCCCAAGCCCAAGTGGTAGGGCCTTCCTAGGAGGCCAGGCACTTGGGGGAGGCTGGGTACTTATGAATGCGGGGTCCATACAAGTGGGAGGGGTTGGTCTGCCCTAGAGTGGACCTCAGAGGCACAAGGCTTTGAGTCTAGAGGTGTGTGGTCTATCCATAGAGGTCTCCAAGGTTCCTGCAGCACTTCTAATGAATTAGATAGGGTAAGCAGTCATCAGAGAGACGCTGACAACAGCTCAGCCCTGTGCACTGCTCTCCGCAAGAACCAGGGCAAATACCTCCAGCATCCCCAGTCAGGGACAAGAAAGGAAGTCCCTCTCTTCTAGCCTAGCTATAACCTTCACTGTATGTACCAGGGCACCTGCTGCATTGGCAGATTGCCAGATACCTTCCCAAGCCCAACAGCTAGTCTGAAAGAGAAATACCAGTATGAGGCCTGGACTTCTCTGAGTACAGCCAGCCTTCCCAGAGATTCTGAAACTGCCAACATTTCAAAGCTCTAAGGGTTGAAGAGATGGCTCAGTGGTTACTAGGACATAATACTTTCGTGGAGGACCTGAGTTCAGTGCAGAGCACCTATGGGTGATTCACAACTGCCTATAATCCCAGCAGATACTGTATGAAGCTTCACAAACCTACCTACATAGACGTATACACATAATTTAAAAATAAAAAGAAATCTTAAAAAAATCTTTGTTTAAACCAGTAGTGTTCAATCTTGGCTGTGCACTGGGGTTATGTGGGAATTCTTCACCCTAGACTACTAATGTCAGATCTATGGTTATGACCTGGGCACTGATAGCTTATGTGATGGACACCTGCTCTAGCCCTTGATCAATTCTCAGACTTCAGATGGATGTGTGTGAATATACTTGTATGTGAGGGTGGGGAAGGGGAGCTTTGAGGCTCAGAAAGGTCTAGCAATTTGCCCAAGTTCACACAGGGAGATGATAGTCAAGTCAAGCCAGGAAACTGGGTCAGGCCAACTTCTCATGAGAGGCTGTATTTCCTTTTACAAACCAGAGCCCAGGCAGGCAAGGCCTATTGTATTTCACTTTAATAATGATGGAACTTGGTACAGTCAGGGCTACTCCAGTGATGGGCCAGGAGCCTCGATGGCCATTAGTAGAGTTGTAAGTCTTTCACTTTATCCAAATCTTAGGCAGCAATTTAGGAAATTTAATTAAAGGGGGAGAAACGGGGACACCTCGAGCTCCCTACCTCCTGTTAGAATGAATGAAATACACCAGGCTGTAAAAGGAGACGCTGTCGGAGACGCAGCTCTGATGTTTTATTGCCAAGTTTTATTCGCTGATGTAAACGTAATCGCTGGCAACCGGAGCTCTATTAATGCACATATTTCCACACATCCTGGGGCCCCATCTGCCTCCCTTCCCTCTGGGCTGTTTCACCCACCTCCCAGGTCAGCCCTGGTTCTTTTGGGGCATATTGGTGCCAAGTCTGGATTTCCCTGCTGGTTTCATACCCTCCTGTGGCAGATAAGACCTTAATAGAATTCCATTGCTCCTCAGAGCTCAGTAATGCATTCTGGAAATTAGGCGGCTGCATCCGAAAGCCATTGTTCCCCTTTACAAATGGGCTTCCTCGAAGCTAGTGACCGTGGGGTCTCGATAAGCTCCCATGAAGCCTTGCTCCCATGTTATTGGTGTGTGCAAGGCACAGCTCTGGCTTACATTGCTCATTGTTAGGGCCTGATACATTTAAGTCGTTTCCCCATGAATCAGGCAGCTCAGGTATTTCCCCCTTCATGACATTGATAGATGAGGGAGAGGAAGCCATTTAGACGGTGCTCTATAGGGCCCCGGCCCGCACGGTGAATGATTTCCAATGCCTGGTTTAATTTATTTTTAAATGAAATTTGTTATTGATTCTGGATTAAAAGGACAAATCTTACGGCTGTTACCACTGACAGAGCCACAGTGCTCAAGTGACACCTTTCAAGGAGGGGAGGAAGGGCGGCCTCCCAGAGTCAAGGGGAGGGTGGGGACTCTCTAGGGAGCACTGCTGACTTGGCAGTAAGAATGCAAGATGCCCTGCTTGGGGCAACTTTGAAATGAGCCCTTTCTCCAGCTCAAGAACTTGTCTCCACACTCACCTTCCAAGCCTCATTTGCGTAAGGGAAATGTCAGTGATATTTGCCTCACACTACCCATGTGACTGCTGGGTGCTTGCTTAGTTACCTCTTGGGGACAGGAGGCTTACTCTCTCCTGGAGCATTCCAGAGTCCACTGAGTGATAAGAGTGTCCCACCTTGGTAGACCCCCAGAGATTGTCCTGGGATAGTACGGATGGTATGGGACAGTATGCCTCACCCCACTCAGTTGCTGCAGGGTTTACAGTTCTAATTTGGATCCATGCAGTAGACAAGAGATAATTATAAAGGAAAGGAATGGTGCCAGATTTGTCCTTCATATATGGCTCTGCCAGCTTCACAGCGCAACTTTGCACAGGCAACTTCGTCACCCTGAACTTTAGTCTCGTAGACTACAAAAGAAGGAAGGCCATAATGTTGGCCTTAGGAGTCACGGATGTGAGTATGATTTGTAAACTGTAAAGTGCAGTTTAAGTAGGCACTTACTGCAGAGAATGCAAATGGGAGGATACAATAAAGTGGGAGAGCCCTGAAATGGGAGGCCAAGGACCTGGACCTCATTCTGGCATGTGTGTGACTCTGAGGAAGTCACTCCCCCTCTCTGGTTCTTATGTTTTTAAGATTCAATGAGGGTGGGTTGATTAAAACTGCTCAGATATGCCTGAGAGCATGGGCTTGGAGCCAAAGCCATCACAGTTCTAACATTGCTTCGCTTTGGGCAAGACATTTAACCTCTCAGTTTCCTTATCTGCAGATGATAAGGTAGTCAATATGTATCACGCCTTTCCATGTGCTGGCACTGTTCTAAGTACTTTCCATGTGGCAACTGATTTAACCCTTACAACAATCTTCAGAAGAAGTAATATTATCCTTACTTCACAGAGGAGGAAATTGAGGCAGAAAAGCTAAGTGGTTTGCCTATGTTAGTAGAGCTAGCCAGTGACAGCATTTGAAACTCAGGTATGGCTCCAGAGGCCACTAATTTTTTAAAATCTCTTAGTGTGTGAATGTACATTCATGAATGTGCATATTGGTCAAAGAGCTTCCAGGGATTATCCTGTCTCCACCTCCCATCTAGCTGAAGGAGTGCCAAGACTGCAAACATGTGCTACTGAACCTGGTTTAACATGAGTTTTGGGATCTGAACTCAGGTCTTCATGCTTGAGTAGCAAGTGCTTTACCCACTGAGTTATCTTCTCAGCCCCTAGAGAACCTACTCCTATAACCACATTATCCTATGTGGCCTGTTTCTCAGGATAAGTGAGATAATTAGAGTTTTTGGCACATGGTCAGGTCCATCATGGTACAAAAGAGACTGGGACGTGGGAGAAGACAGCAGGCATTTCCTGAGGACTTAGACTGTACCTTGGCCCTTGAGAGGCTCAACTAGACAGACAGGGAAATGTACCCACATAGGGATGCAATGGGAAGAGAAAACATGCTCAAGGAGGGAGCAGTGGCTGGAACACATGGAGATGAACGCCAGTCATAGAAGTCAAGAGTCTCAAATAAGCATGGCCATGAGAGAGTTTTCCACAGTCATTACATCATGAGCCTTTCCAAAGTCAAATAATTCCTAAAAGTTGGGTATAGTGGTGCATGCTGCCTGGAATCCCAGGACTGGGTGGATAGAGGCAGGAGGACCAAGTGTTCAAGGCCAGTCCCCACTACATAGTTAGTTCAAGGACTGCCTGGGCTACATGAAACACTGTCTCAAAAAGCAAACCAACCAGCAAATAAATAATAATAGCCCCTGGAGGCTGTTTGTGAAGGATCCTGAGAAGTTATGCAGCTTAACAACATCCCATCAGGGCAGCAGAATAACAACAGTGTACTGCCTTCACCTGGCCTCCTTCTACAGCAGTGACGCATTCACTTCCCTCTCTTCTGATCCTCTCTCTTTTTGTCCCCTTCCCTGGTTCTCTCCTTCCCATCTGGGTTTAAGAATAGAAAGCTCCAGATTCGAGCCTCCACAGTGCTTGGAGGTGAGAGTCCTGGGTGTCAGCCTCAGCCCTGCTGGATAATCTGGAAGATTCTCAAATTATGAGAATG
The DNA here is from genome assembly GCA_035773235.1 of Eospalax fontanierii. NCBI lineage: Eukaryota > Metazoa > Chordata > Mammalia > Rodentia > Spalacidae > Eospalax > Eospalax fontanierii. The sequence goes on along the minus strand of CM069550.1, from coordinate 21,347,105 downwards.
ACTATACCCATTTTTATAGACGTTCATTTTGTAGAGTCCAGAGTCCATTACCACCCCAAGATAACTTAAATACCACTTCGTGTGGGGAAAAAAGTTACGAAGAGGTAACCCGGTAAAACTGGACCCTTCATCCAATGAATGTAGTCTAGGAGGAGGAAGATGGTGGAGTCTGTTCATAGGGCTGAAAGGACATGCTGTGGGCGCTGTCCTTGGTGCTGAACGAAGAGCGCCTGTCGGGTGCAGCCCGTGCGTTCTGAAATGTTGCCTGTAACTATGCGGCACCCGGCATGGGGGGCGGGCAGTCCTTAGTCTTGAGGAAACAGTGTAGTATACACCATAATATCTGAAAGAGGAGTATGTGAAGGCAGAGTAAAGGCAGCGAGGGAGGTGTGTGTCCCTTCGCTCCTAAGCTCTCTAACTTCCGACACTGTGCTTGGGGTTGAGAGGGGAGCGAGGCGTCTGTCCGTGGTGCTGAATCCTGCCATCAAAGGCCCAGCTGTGGCGCGGTCCGTGGTGCAAAAAATATGGTGGGAGATGGAATGTGCTTGTCCATGATGCAAAAACGGCGCAGACGAAGGCTGAGGCAGAACAAGAGCAGGAGAGAGCCTTCCCGAGAGCCAAAGGCCTTGCGCCAGATCTGCTCAGAACCTCAGAGAAGCTACTTCTGTGATTTAAGAAAGGCTTCCCTTTTTAAATTGGCCCGAAATCCTCCTTCCTGTCCCAGCAGCCCCAGTAAAAGGGTCAGAGAAGGAATCGGAAGATCTTGTTGGATTGCCATTCTTGGGAATAAATGTGACTTTATGCCTCCCTACACGTGTATATACACACACACACACACACACACACACACACACACACACACACACAGGGGCTCCCTCTAGACTCACCGGTCCTGAGGCAGCCTGACAGTCCAGAAGGGGGCGATCCAATTCACTGGGTAGGGCCCAACACCTCTAAGCTTCAAAGAACCCCCCTAACTGGCTAGCCTCATTCTCCCATTGTGGAGAAGCGGAAAACTGAGTCCCAGAGAGGGTAGCCACAACAGTAACCACAGAGTGGGCATGTGAGGGACGCAATGCTTACCGCTTTGTACATCACATTGGGAAGTAAGCTAGTGTCCCCATGTCTCAGATAAAGACCTTGAGGAGCACACAATGTGAGAGCACGCGTGATCACACGGGGAGCCAAAGGCTGCCGAGCTTTAATCACCTCATCTGGTCCCATCGACCCTATCCCTTATGCCTTCTGGCCCCCGACCCTCGTCGCCCAGCTAGAAAAGTTGAGGTTTCCCTCTGAGCGCACTGGGTCTGGCGACAGTTGGATGGATTTTTTCCCCCTTATTCCTGCAGGGTTTTTATTTCTGTTTCCGAATCTCCTGTGTCCCGCTCCACGGGATCCTAGTCCCTCGGGTGGCCTCCTGCGCCCCAGCCCGCCCCCGCCCCCGTTCCGGGGCGGGAGGAAAGTTGCGAGTACCGCTTTAAAAATCCCAGCCTGGGCAAAACTTTGATGATAAATCAAGCGGCGGATCCCTCCGCCGCGGCTCGGGGCGGGAGCGAGGGGGAGGGCGCGTGCGGCGGCACGAAGTGGCCTTCCGCGGAAAGGAAGAGTCCCGCAGTCGGAGGCGGCCGGCTGGGCGTGCGCTCGCTGCCTGCAGCCGGGGCTGGGCCGGAGCAGCGCGAGGGCTGCGAGCCGAGGGCCGGCGGGCGACCGGCAGCGGCGAGAGCGGGGCCAGGGGCCGGCGGGCAGGGGACGGCGGGCGCAGGCTCTGCGGCGTGCGGAGCCCCGATGTGAGGCGGCGGCGCCCCCGGCCCGAGCGCGCAGCATGGGGGCCCCGCTGGCCGCGGCGCTGGGCGCCCTCCACTACCTGGCACTTTTCCTGCAACTCGGTGGCGCCACGCGGCCCGCCGGCCACACGCCCTGGGACAACCATGTCTCCGGCCACGGTGAGTTCGCGCGCCGCCCCCACGGACTTCCCCACCGAACCCCGCCCTGGCTGCGCCGCTCCAACTTGGCGACCGCGGGGCTCGAACCCTCGCCGCCGGTGGCCGGAGTCTCGGGGCGCCCCCTGCTGGGAGTGGGGACCCGCCCTGGCCTCCCGGTCAGCCCTGCGGAGGAGGGGCCCGGAGCACACCCCCCACCCCACCCCCAGCTCTCGCAGAACCCCCTCCACGCGCGCACACGCGGATACACACACCCCCGCGACCACACAGACGAGACGACCATAGAGCCACGGACACACTCAGCCTCGTTCAATGCACCTCACACTCCCAAGTCCACACACCTCTTCTGAGCCCCCTCCTCGGTGGTAAATACACTTATCCCCACCGGGCACACCATCAGACGCTGGCTGGTGGGCTCCCCTGCCAGCTGGCACCTGGGCACACGCGCTTCGCTTCGCCACAACTCTTGCCTGTCTGCCTGCAAACACGGACACACATGCATGCACACACTTTGCCCACCCACTCCTTTCTGCCCCACTGCCTTTCACCTTTGTGGATTTAACGCTGAAGCTGCTCGTGTCCCCTTGGTCCCCATCTGTCCCTTCCACCACTGAGAATGGCCCTGGGGGATGGGAGACCCTGTCTCTTGAGACCTGCTGGTCTGAGTGGCAACCTCCTCTGCCATGTGGATGGTATCCCAGGGATGAGGGTAACTCACGGTGCCCTGGGAGACACTAGAGTAGTTGAGGTCGCTCCTTCCAGCCAAGAGACAGGGAATGGAGAGAAATGCAGGATGCTTTGTATGTCTGTGGGGGTGAGCAGGATATCCCTACATCCTTCTACAGGGTACTCCCATCTCATGCTTGGCCCCAGAGGACTGAAATGTGGAACCCTCAACTCCAGCTGGTATAGGAGATCGTAGCAAGTGTCCTCAGCACTGTCTGCCCTAGTGTCGGAAGCTTGTTGCCCCAGAGGAGCCCAAGTTGGCAGTAGAGTTGGGTAGCATGAGGCAGGCAGCTGTGAGGGTTCCCTGCCTCTGTGAGCCAGGCTGTTATGGGACCCGGAGTGGATGAAACCAGAGGAGACTCTCCTCCCGTTCATCCCATCCTCAAACAGAGGCTACAGAACCCATGCTGGGCACTGTGTGCCCAGACTGAGGGAGGTTTGCACAAAAGACAGCGAATGGAATGATTTATTCTGATAGGAGTGAGTGAGGGGTGTGTGCGGGGGCCAAATACCCAGGGAAGGCATTTAGGGAGGGTGTGTGAGTGGAGTTGCTCTAGGGGGAGGGTTCAAAGCCAGGATCCTTGCTTTTAGGGCAGCCCTACTTCCTGCACCCATGCCTCGTGTTTGACAGTGACCTCTCTGTCTGTCGTTTATATATCTTTGTATACCTCATGCATTTCTGCTGACCTGGCTGGAGCAGCACTAAATAGGGAAAAGGCTATTTCAATGGTCAGCTTACAGATAGGGAGACAAGGCTCAGAGAGGTGAAGAGAGTTGGCCAAGGTCACACAGTGAGAGAGTGACTGAGCCAAGACAGGGTCCAGGGTCTGTCAGGAAAAGAGAGCGCTTTGTCCAGAACATTCGTCTCCCTGTCACATGCTTTCCCATTCCGGGAAAACTGGTAATTCCTCCCTTTCTCTCCCCTCCCGCCAACTTGCCTAGCTCAGTTCCTCGGCCACTGTTGGCACTTACACTAGGAGGCTCCTCCAGGGAGGGACTTTCCTTTTCTGAGTTTGCAGTCCCTTGAGGTACAAGCATGGAGCCCTGGGGTTCATGGTCATCCTCTTTGGGGCAGCAGACTCCCTCCCCCCCCAGGATTTGGGTTATTCTTGAGGAAATAGACTCTGCCCTTTGTGTGATAGTCTCCTTCTGCCCCCTGGTGCCAGGTATGCTGAGGGGTTACAGCCCCCCACACAGCTGTAACCTCCCACCTTGGACAGGCCCATGAAGACCCAAGAGAGTAGCTAGTGTGGCTCTGGGCAAATGGGTCACCCCTTGAGATCTCCTGCTCTATCTCTCAAAAAGTGAGGAGGCCAAGCTGTTCTGCAGGGGCCAGGCTGCCTTTCCAGCATTGCCAGGTTCAAAGTCACCAAGTAGTGCCTACCAAGGAGCCCCCCCCTCCACCCCGAGTTGCCCCTCTGCTGGGCCTGGGACCCAGTGCCACAGGAAGGGTCTGGAGCCACACACTTAATCACAAAAAGAAACTGTTATTAATGATAGTGAGACACGGCGAATAAGTGGGTCATGTCTAATAAGCCATTTGTGTTCAGGAGGAGAATACCAATTTGATAAAAGCTGTGTGTGCTGAAAAAGCTCCGGAATTGCTGTTTAGCAGATTGAAGCCTGATCGTTTCATTATTCCTGGGCTCTGTGTGTCCTCGGCTGATTCAGGAAATGTGGCCAGGTCAGGAAGGTGTCTCTGAGTTTGGAGCGAAGGGTGGATGCTGGAAGCAGGGATTCCTGGGGAGGAGCTTGTAGACCCCACCTGCTTCCCAGTCACCAGGGTTACTGCCTTGCACCTGTCTATCCTGTGGCCACTGTTCACTGTTCAGCAAGGACATCTGTTCACTCCCCAGCTCCCTCTGACCTCCACTCAACCCCCTTCAAAGGGAGCTTTGAAAAGGCTCAAGCAATGAAAGGTGCCTTGCTCTTGGAAGGCATCTAGAACCAAGACTGAGTAGTAAGGCTCAGTCCTATTTAGTTCATGCTCCATAAACTGTTCTGAAAGGGCTAGCTCACTGCCATGCCCCTAGCAGGGGTGGAAGGAAAGGGAACTGACAGGAATGGAATATCAACTCTGTTCCGGGTACTCAGGCCCCTTCCCACCATGCACTCGTGCAGGCTGGCATCGTTCAAGTGAGTCTAGTATCAGGCACATGAGGAAAATAAGTTCAGGGAAGGCCAAAGACCGACCGAAGGTCACTGAGCCTGAACACACTGGAGGGCCACATTCGGAATGCAGATGTGCTGGTGTTCCAGGACCTGTATTTCTCTAAGTCAGCCTTGAGGCAGGTTGGACCCAGTCCTGTGATGAACTGCTTTGTCCGCTTAGCCTTAATCCTAGTGTGAACTCACTAGCTCCCCAGGGAGCTGGTAAAACTGTAAGTTCACCAGGAGGGGCCAGGAAGGTGGCAGGAGCTTGCTGAGGCCTTATGCCTATTGGACATAGACTGTTGGACTGGACTCCGTAGCTGTCCATAATCCATGTTTTCTGATGTTTCGTTTGGGTGGGGCCAGAAAGGCCGGAGCTTTGTTTTCAGCCCTTAGTCTCTGAGTCCCCCAGGGTGTTTGTGACAATGTAGATACCCCCAGACCATTGGTCATGTCTGCTTTCCTTCTTTTTATTTAATTAATTTCTTTTGTTGGGGGTTGTTGTGCAGAGATCAGAGGGACAACAGGCAGGGCTTAGCTCTCTCCTTCCACTGTGTGAGTCCTGGGATTGAACTCGGGTTGGCAGCCTTGGCTGAGCAATCTCACTAACCCCTGCCCCTCTCCTTTTTAAAATTGTGCTAAGGATCAAGCCTGGGGGCCTTGAACATACATACCAGGCAAGCACTCTCTCACTGAGCTACACCTCCAGCCCTCCTGGAATCTGCATTTTAATGAGCTACTCACTGATTCTTGACATCTGGAGATGTGAAGACCTTGAGGCAGTCACCCATACCTGCTGGCGGATGTGGGGTATGAATGGCCAGGTGCTCCGCTAGGCTTGGTTTCGTTCCTAGGAAGGAGTAATACTGACAAGAGGAGCCTCTGAAGTCCACTGCAGCATGCGGCCCCCCCACAGCCCAGCACCGTCAATTATTAATGCCCCCCAGTGCAGACAAAGCTCACGGTTTGGCCTGCTGCTTCGTCCAGTGAGTGATTCGCAGGCCTGAGGTGCTGAGGAGGGAGCGGTGGTGTGCCAGGGAGGAGGGGCTCCGGGCCACTTAGCGAGCGGCGTGTGCTCTGAAAAATGGCTCTGGCCTCTCTGGGTTCCTTAAGGAACTGTTGGTATCTCAACATGGATAAGCTGGCTAGTTTGGTGGCTGGATGATGGGGAAAAGCGAGTCTTGTCTTCCAAAGGTTATGCTGTTAAAAATGTGTTTGCCTTTGTCTCCTGCATTGGTGATTATTCCATCAATTACTCGTGTAAACACTCTGCCTTAGTCTGAGAGATTCCTGACCTCCGAGGAGGAATCAACCATCACAAATGGTTCTTCCTAAGTCTCTACACCAGTTGGTTTTGACACCTTGAATCAGTGGACTCCTGGGCCTTTTTCCCCAAATGGGAGCCACAGGTGGCCAGCAGAGCACAGGGAACTCTTTGCCCCTTGCCAGGGACAGCAAAGGTGATGGAAGAAGTTTCCTGGTGGCCAACTGGGCTACAGAGAGAGATGGTGTCCCAGAAAACAAAAGCCAATCAAACAACAACAAAAGTCTTCTAAAAACAGAAGGAAGGGAGGGAGGGAGGAAGGGAGGGAGGGAGGGAGGAAGGAAGGGAGGGAAGGAGGAAGGAAGGGAGGGAGGAAGGGAGGGAGAGAAGGAGGAAGGGAGGGAGGGAGGAAGGGAGGGAGGGAAGAAGGGAGAGAAGGAGGAAGGGAGGGAGGGAGGAAGGGAGGGAGGGAGGTAGGGAGGGAGGGAGGAAAGAAGGAAGGGAGGGAGGGAGGGAGGAAAGAAGGAAGGGAGGGAGGGAGGAAGGAAGGAAGGGAGGGAGGGAGGGAGGAAGGAAGGGAGGGAGGGAGGAAGGAAAGGTGATTTAATTTGCACCCACTTCCAGATGCTTGGGAATCCCTTGGGACTTCAGGATCAAACAGCAGCTGGTGGGGTTGTGGAAAGTCTCAAAGCCCCACTCAGGGAGGTGGTGGGGAATAAGTAGACGAGTGACCAGCAAGGGTCTGAGATCCAGTTGTGGCTCTTGTTCATTCCAAGGTAATATATTTCTAAAAATTGAAATGTAAATCTCACAAGGAATCCGCATTTGCAGTTAAAAATCTCAAGAAACTGAAGTCTCTCAGAGGCTGCTGGCCACAGCAAGGATTGGGTGGGGTGGGTGAGTGGCCGGAGACCAGCCCCTGGTTACAGAAGGAATGTGTTACCATTCTGGTGATAGGGCACACGCTGTGCCTTCTTCCTGGTCCGGTGACAGTTGTTCATCAGAAAGGAAAAGAAAAGAAAACAAAAGGCAAGAGGGCTAACCCAGATAAGCCAGCCACCCTGCAATCACCCGGTCAGAGCCCACCGCTTGGAGCCCCACAGTGCCCAGTGCCCGGAAAATGAATGGCTGGAGCCGAACTGAAGGCTGTTCCTCCAGGTCCCTCCCCCTGCTCAGCACCCCTTCCCCACCCCTTCAAGCCATCAGTGGGGTCTCTCTGTCTCAGCTCCATCCCATCTCCCAGTTTCAATCCTTTCTAGAGCCCCCCAGGGCTTCAACAAGACTGGACCATCCCTGAGCGATGGTCTTAGGCAGAGCCCAGACAAACCTCTTACATTTTAATAGTTATGCATTTATTTTAATGTGGGCTGGGAAAATATAACTAGCACATCAAAACTGTGATTTCACAGATACGATTGCTTAGGATGAGACTAACGGTATTAAAACCAGTGGGTTCGGTTATAGGAAAGCATTTGAGCATCCTGGTACCAGGTCTAGTGGCAGGCATTCAGAGTGGAAATGTCCAGCCTCAGGGGCATGCTAGGACTGTGCTTGGGGTGTGGGGAGGGGATGCTGCTGAGTGTTAGAAGTGAGTCATTTATTCATTTGTTCACCCATTCATCAGATATCAACTGAGCATCTGCCTTGCCCTGTCATCTTGGCCATTGGGGGCCATTTGTGAAGGGGACAGATAAGGTTCTTGCTTTGGAGAATTCTCAAGTTAGTGGGCATACATAGACGTAAATCCATAAGGAATAGTTAAGTTGTGAGAAGATTTAGATAGAAACGGTGACACTTAGCTCACAGAGGGCACGCGGTCCTGAGCAGTGAGGGTTCCCAGAGTGAGCTCCCCATCACCGAAGGTATGCAAGCAGGACCTGGCTACTTACTCACCAGGGATGTCATGGAGAGAGTCTACCTTATTTCCAAGGCTGAGCCAGTGGCAAGAGAGGCCAGAATGCGGAAGGTATTCATCAATGTCTGACAGAGCAGTGTAGCCTCATGCTGACACAGTGTGGAGCCGGAACCCTGACCCCACGGAGGAGACAGGGTGAGGTGGGCTTTTCCAGGGGTGGGGACATTGGCCTGCTGCCTTTACTCCTGTTCAGCCTGAAACTGCTCCAGTCAGAGAAGGACAGGCAGGCAGACACTGGCAGACTTCTCCCTGCCTTTGCCTTGCTGGATGTTTGGCAGGTCCTGGCCCTCCCAGGCCTCAGTTTCCCCATCTAAACCAATACAGAATTTGTTCTTAAGCTCTAGGCCTCTAGAGTCCCTCCTGAGACCTGTGTTTTGCACGCAGTAGCAGATGTGGTGGGGTGTGGGGGCTGGGATCCTCCCATGGCTGTGCTTGGCTGTGAGGTCCTGAGCTCTGAGCCTCATTTATTAAGCCTTTTCTCCACATGCTTCTCTTATCACGTGATCTGACTCCTACAAAGACAAGAGCACCCACCCACCCCCGTTTCTCCAACCAGGATGCTGGGAGGAGGTCCGAAGCAGCTCACCTGGGGAGACAGATGTGGAGGAGCACAGCCAGGCTCAAGCACAAGTGGGATGCATAGAGCCAAGCCCCTGCCTTCTGCTTGCCTGACTGCTGGCCAAGTGTGTAGACAGTCCAGGGTTCTGAACCCAACAGCGCCCTGGCTCCCTCCCCTGGCTTGTAAGGCTGCCTTGGGGGAGGAAGGGCTGCCAGGATACTAAAGGTGCTGTGTTCTGCCTGAAAGAACTGGATCTGTCCTACAAGTCACCCCAGTTCTCAGTGAGGTATTGTCAGGACAGTGGTGGGGCCCTGGAGAGTGTGGTCCTTGAATATTTCTACCTGGGAATCCCAGCCACAGGGCATGGTGGCTTTGCCCAAGCATGTGCCTGGAGTGTTTGGGTGACTGTGGTTAGAGGGTGACCAGACTAGGAAGACCAGACTGAGATCCTGTGCTTTGGGGCTTTGGCTTCCGGGACAGGTGTACTACCCTCTGTGGTGCGCTTTGGAGGTCAGCTGGGGAGCTGAGAAGGGACAATGAAAGATTCTGTCTCAAAAGAACAAAGATGGGGGCCTGGAGACACGGCTCAGTGGTTAAGAGCGCTGGCTGCTTTTGCAGAAGACTGGGTTCCGTTTGCAGCGTTCACATGGCCACTAACAACTGCCTGTAACTCCAGTTCCAAGGGATCTAGTGGCCTCTTCCGGCCTCAGCAGCATTGCACAGCACAAGACTACTTACACACATGTAGGCAAAATACACACGTAAAATAAAAATAAATAGATCCAAAAAACCCTTTTTTTAACCCAAAACGGATGGTGCCTGAAAAGGAGCGACACCCAAGGCTGGCCTCCAGATAACGCTTGCACCCCTTCATACACAAGCATGCACGCACACACATGTATAAAGCACTTGCTCAGCGTATGTGAGGTCCTAGAGTCGATACCCAGCACCACCAGGTAGAACTCCAGGCCAACCAGGGGCCTGTTTTGGGGGCAGTGTTGGGTGGTTCTTGTCAGTCTCAGAGGATTGTGAACTCTGAGAAAAATAGGAGCCACTAGTGTGGGATTCTAGCTCACCTCTGGTCACCTATTCATTCGTTCGCTCATCCACCCATTCATTCATTCGTTCATTCATTCACTGCTCATTTGGCTGACATTTGTTGGGTACCCACTCTGTATGAGTGTTTTTGAAATTATGTTAATGTGTGTGCATGTGGGGAGAAGGGGGATGTCTGTGCAGGTGTGAGTACAGGTATCCTCAGAGGCCAAAAGAGGATGTCAGATCCCCACAAGTTGAAGGCACATGTGGTTGTGAGTCACACAACATGGGTGCTGGGAACTAAACTCAGGTGCTTTGCAAAAGCAGTATGTGCTCTTAACCACTGAGTCACCTCTCTAGCCCCAAGCGTGTAGGTATTTTCAGAATATTCAGAACAGGGGTTGGAAAGATGGCTCAACAGTTGAGGACCCAGGTTCGATTCCCAACACCCACATGGTGGCTAACAACCATCCAAACTCCAGTTCCAGAGGATCCAACACTCTCTTCTGGCCTCTGCTGGCATTGCATGAGACTCCCTGATTAGGCTAAGTGGGCTGGTCAGCAAGCCCCCCAAATTCACCTGTCTCTGCCTCCCCAGCACTGGGATTATAAGCACATGCCATGGTCACCCCTTATTACACGGGGATCAAACTCTAGATTCCCTCCTGAGCCTTGTGTTTTGCCCACAGTAGCTGAAGTGTGTGGTTGGGGCATCTGAGCCATGTCATCAACCCTCTTCCCTCGTCACACACAGTAGATGTTTCCTGACTGAGGAAGGCCTGGGTCAGCTTGGTGCAGTAGGAGGAATGGGAGTTTAACTGACCCAGGAGGCTGCTTGCTGGGAAAGGCCTGAGTATGACTTGGGTCTCACTGAGTGTGAGCTTGTGGGATGCCGGGAGTGCCTCAGTGTCTGAGGACCACGGCAGCTGGTCTGAGAGGGAGGTGGGCACTGGGTATGCTCCTGGGCATGCATGTGCTCCTGTGCCAAGCCTCTCCCCCACTACAGATTTGTTCCCTTATCCTTCCTAGTCTGGCTCACTCCCTTCCTCCCTTCCTACATCCTGGCTTTCCTCCAGGCCTTATGTGACCCCAGCTACAGGCACCCTTGGGACTATTCTACATGCCCAGCCTGTGGAAAAGGAAACTGAGGCACTGAGGGTCGTGGTTTGCCTGGGTCCCTCAGCCTGGCATCCACAGCATATTCTTGGGCTCCTCTAGTCTCCACGGACCCCTGGTCTCAAACCCTCAGACTTGCTTCCTGGCCAAGGTGGGAAGGCACAGAGAGCAGGCGGCAGGGTGTCTGATTTGCTTTGTGAGGTTTTAAAAAAATCATTTCCGGCCTTGGAGACAGCAGCAATTACTGGCGACTCGCTGGGGAGCTGTTTGCCGCCTGTCATCAGCCCCGGGAAAGGGTCCCTAATGGAGGCCCCGCGGCCAGAGCGCATGGTAGTGGAAACAGCACTCAAAACAAAGCCACACTAATGGTCTCAGGCAGGCAGGCCCAGAGGGGGAGGGGCAGGCTGATGCCTAGGGAAGGCCTGGGGCAGGGCTGGAGTCACCCGCTGGCCCTGTTAAGTGCCCAGACTCCTGCCACCAGCCAGATGCCAGAGCCCCACATACCCTCCTTTATTCTGGTGCTATGCCTCTGGCCCAGGCAGAGAGACCAGTAAATGCAAAGACTCTGGAGTGGGACTGAAGCTCTTCTGCTCAGAACTTCTGATTCTAGAATAGTCCTTGGTTTGAAGAGGTCAGGCCAAGCTAGTCCTCTCCCAGAGAGAAGGGGACTGGAGCCTTGAAGAGAGAGGAGCTGCAGCAAGCCCACCTTGTGAGAGCGAGTATGATCATCACCAGCTTGTTAGTGCTCTTCAGAGTCAATGTGGACCTCATAATTCCCATTCTGTAGATGAGGAAACTGAGGCTTGGAGATTTGCCCAAGATTAGCCTATGGTGAAGAAGTGAAGTAGAAATTCCAATCCTGGTCTGTCCAACTCCAGAACCAACCTTGAGTGCCACCTTGGGCTTCCTAAGTACAGTTGGGCAGAGTGGGCAGGGGTTGAGAATAGGCAAGTACAAGGGCCTGAGAAGGGGCCAAGATTGGCCAGAGCCATCCTTCCTGTGCCCTTGCCAGGCGAGACCCAAAGAACCTTGCTGTGAGCACCGCAGTGCGGGCCTCAGTTTCTCCTGCTGGAGGGCCTCTGAGCCTCTGCGCCTCTCTTTTGCTGCCGTTGTCTCTGCTTCTTGCTCTGCTCTGTTCCTGCCCCTCCTCAGCTCCCATAGACTTCCACACAGCTCTGCTCTCTTCTCTTTGTTATATCTGGGGTGCTCCCCTGTGGCTTGGGGCAGCCTCCATCCTCCGTCCTTCTGCTTGCCCCTCTCTGCCCGTGGCTGACAGTGGGTAGGTGCATGCCTAGGCTTTGGGATTATTCTTCGCCCCTGCTCAGACCTCTGAGCCCCACTCACTGTCCAGGCAAGGTGCCCCCCGACTCTGCAAGGTGGGCAGGGGGAAAGAGAA